>BJKM01000018.1:15000-2723456 GCA_015082035.1 Chaenogobius annularis | reverse complement strand
ATGAACCTAACTGCTAACGGTGGACAGCAGCATATCCATCCTTAGCTAATTTTTTATGTAAACTTTACCTATAGTATAATAAATGTACTGTTTTCTTTCAGGATTTGTATTTGTATACTGAGGTCAAATGTGCTATCATCATGCTATAATGCTCTGATTTGAATATTTCATCATTGAGTAAGAGAAACACTTGATGATGTGAACTTCAATGAAACTTAACAATACAACTGGCACAGTGATCTAGCACACTATCGTCGAGGGCCGTCTGAAATAATAACTAACAAATTGAGAAAAAAAAAATGTGCCACTGAAAAGGGAATACAGCTTAAATAGTCTTCAGAGGCAAGCAGTATTTTCTTTATTATTTTCTTTTTTCTTTTCAGCAATTCAAGTAGAAAATGATAAATGGTAAAAATAATCTGGACTACTTTATGCAGCCTTTTGTCCCTTGCCCTTGGCTCCAAACACCATCACATTTGCCCTGATCTGACCCAGTTTAATGATTTCAAATGGGATCAGTTTATAGCCCCTGCTCCCTCCACCGCAGCTTGCCTATGCATTTGTATTTGCTTCCACCCTGTTGACATTTGGTCCTGGGATGGCAGAGATAAGCCCCTTGTATTTGCATTCATATAGCAGGCTTTGTCTTTATGTGTCCAGCCTGTGCCAACAGCGGTGGACAGGCCGAATCACTATAGTGCACTGGGGCTACAGCCTAGGTATCAACATGTGTCATTGCGATAGACATGTCAATTTAAGTGTGCCTCGCGCCGCGTGCTGTGCCTTGAGCCGTGCACCCTGCATTCATTTCCTGTTGTCTGGAGTTCAAAGTGTTTGTCACCTGCGCCACTCACATCACTGCCTTCCACTCGCGTCTGCTCAGGGGATTCGGTGCTGGCTTGAGGAAATGTTGTTTTTCCCTTAATAGTACACTGGGTCACTTGGTCGATAGTGGCAGAGGTCCAGCGGGGTCGGCCGGAGCTGACAGGGAGCGCCCACAGTTGCCACGGCATGATAAAATGCTATAGCGGATTTACAACTTCTCTCTCCAGGAGGATGGAAAGGCTGTAGACGGATGGGGAAGAGGGGAAGGTGATTTGTGCCTCGGAGCGGAGGTGGAGGGTGGAGAAATGTAATAGTACTTCTTGTGCTGTGTAAAAGTTTTACAAAGTCTCATCAATGGACAAAATTCATGGAAGAAAGAAATAGATAGATAGATAGACAATCAATATTACAATCTTTTGGAGAGCTTAGACATCAGCAAATGTATTATATCAATGGACTTCCCCGTTTTTTTCTACTGTACACTATACTTAATGACCCTTTGTATCCCTTGTTTGAAAAAAAAAAAAATAGTGCTAAAAATGATGAATGATGATGAAATGATGATGATGATGATGATGATGATTATATTATAACATTTATTTTAGTTCAGGATAAATACATTGACTCACAAAACCCCATTAAAAATACAAAAATGCAAATAATAATAATAATTATCATCATCATCATTATTATCATCATCTTCATCAAAAACCATGCCAAAAATAAATGCAAGAGATGAATATAAAATGTTTTCCTTTAAAATAAATAGGTTCAAATAAATGTACATCACATGTGTTATTAATAGCGTGCTGTTTAAATAATATGTATAAAAAAGAAGACTTCCGTTCCCCACCTGCAGCAGAGCACCAGAGAGTGGGCGCATGCACAAAGCCGTCTGAGTATTCCTCCATCTTTGCAGATCAATACGTAACGACTATGCAGAAGTGCTGGGACCTGGGTGATGGAGGCAGCTGGACAAAACAAAGGTCCACTTGATTAAAACAGTAGCCACCTTGTACACATGCTGTCTGGGCGTTCATCAGACGCAGATCCACTAGTTTGAATATAAAATGTGATTATGTACAGCTCTTATTCCTGATTCTTGGCACGAGCCGGTTATGAGGCACTCGTTGGTTGAAAGTGATATAACAACAGCAATTGGGAAGTACAATAGTAAATCAGCAAGCAATCAGCATGGTTTATAAAGGGACTGCATGTTTTCTTTGGGAACATGATCTGGTAATGGCTTAATTTAGAATAAGCATTAAATCAGGGGAGCATGCGTGGGGGGTTGGACTTTAATGTGTAAATTAAACAGATTGGTGTTACACAAAAAGATTTGATGTCAGTTCATTTTAATCGTGGTTTTGATAGGTTGGCAGCAATGGATTTGTAGCAATGTTGGCAAGCACAGTTTTCTGGTAGTTTCTTTTAAAAAAATAATTCTTTTAAAAGTAATTCAAAGTGGAGGAAAAGATCACTATACAAAAAGATGCAACATAAATAATCATTATAACATTTGCTTTAAAAGGGGAGAGTAAGAGTAAGACGAGTAAAGATATATTTGAATACTTACATTCAGATTATTATGGTAATTGTGCATGTAAATTGATGTCACACCGCTGCAGTTATATAATTAGGTACGCTTTTTGTAAAGAAATATGAGAGATACATTATAATGGTGTGAACATGCATTTTCCTTACAAATGACTCCCTGTATTGTCAAATGCAGTTGTGAATAGCCCTAAATAAACTAAACTAAACTAAGTGTATAAGAACAGTAGCAGGACAAAAACTTGGAATATCTTGATAATTACCACTGAACTGTAATCTGACACCTTGTTGCATTACGTTCCCTTCCACAAGACGCTTGATAATGAAAAGGTATAGTTTTAGCATATATCCATAATTAACCTCATGAATATATATTGGTTTGTTTCGTTTTTCCAGCATCTTAGATTTTCACCTTTGCATCCAATCAACACCCAGAACTGCAACTCAACGTTATTAAGCCTCAAAGATAAAAAGTGCTGAGGCCGAGTTTTATCGTGACGCCGCATTTCTCTCCATATACTCGCATTTGAAAAGTGTCTCATATTGACTGCGCTGAATCTCTTAAGATAAAGTTGACAGATGGGAGTCATTTTTCAAACTAATGCGAGCTCTCACGCAGACTGACAATGATCACTCCAAATCCACTCCACACGATTGCACCGCCACAAGACCCTGAGATAAGTACTAATTGGGGTCAGATACTCCAGTCATAAGTCCCCAGCTCTACAAGAATATGGATGTGATTGCAAGGACTTGAATCTAGAGAGGTCCTCACACCATGTTGAAGAAGATGACAGCACTGAGGTAATACCATGTGGCTTGGCTCCCTGAGAACCCGTAACAAGATGAATTAAAAAGGATTAGCGAAGTAATCTTGAAAATTTGCAGATAAATGAAACTTAATATCAATATTGCGTATGTTCCCTCATCTTAAATGATGGGTTTTTAGATTTAGCTGATGACAAAGAATGAGGTGCGAGGCGTATCATTATGCTGGTGACGTCACTGAATTTCTGAATTTTAGCGGTGAGTGGCCAAAATGCACGAGAGCCAATAGTAAGTAATGGCATTTTCTCCTGTAGGAAATCAAAACACAGCCAAAATGTGAAAGCCCAGCAACAGTCAAACATCAAATATAAAGGTCTTCAACGCAGCCTAAAATTTGGTTTGTCTCTAACATCTAAAAGAAGAAAATCAAGCTAACAGTTGAAGAAAACCAGCAGGAAACATTGCAGCTACACTCACATTTATCACTGATGCAGACTTTGTTTTTCCGTTTAGTTTATGTATTTGAAGAGACAGGGACAGTGCACAATATACATTAACTTTGACAGGAGAGAGGCGTTGTACCAGGTTATAGCTCCAGTGTTTAAACCTGTAATCATGGCAGGCTGATCTTATAGTACATAAAAACGGAAAGGAATATGGTGCTATAATGACTAGGCCATCACAAAAATGCTGTAACCTCATTCACAATAATTCTCTCAATAGCATAAAATCATCTTTTCACATACACCAAATCATCACACAGAACCTCTCCAAAGCTCATACATTCACCCCTCAGTCCACATTATGGGAGCCATTGCTTCCGAGGAGGGAAAGTCACACAAGAAAAAGCTGCGATTCCAAATGTTGTCCTGCGTTTAGGGATTCTGCACTCGCCGCACACAGCGGATTGAGTAGCTTGAGATGTTGTTTCAGAGCTCAAAGAAAACGAGGAGCAGCAGTATCATGGATGATCAGCAGGCCGCAATTTAGGTTTTCATAACTTAAAATGTTATATTTTCACAAGAATATGACAGTGATTAAATAATATTATTTTATGTAATTCAGCATAGTGGTGAAGTGGTTAGCACCTCTCAGATCGATGACAGCCATTGGCGTGACGTCCCTCTCTGATCATGCACATTTAAGATCATGTTTTAACACTGAACTTGCATAAATCTTGCATGATCTCTGTTCAGCAATTGAAGCTGAGATGAGGAAACATTTCACTTTATTCATCTCACAAATGAGAATCTGTTAGTTCAGAAAAGTGCCACACATTTATAGCTATTTACCCAATGTACTGATTAGAAAACAATAAGTTGTGTTCATGTTCTAGAAATGGCAGATGTCATAATTTCAGAACGAGGGCAGGAGCCTGTATCTCTATGGAGATTTACTATTTTTAAAATAAATATTATTATTATTATTATTATTATTATTATTATTATTATTATTATTATTATTATTATTATTATTATTATTATTATTATTTATTTCAATGGCGTGTTATTTACGTTAACATACATTTTCCATCACAATCGAAAAGGAGCAGAGAGACAAAAAAAAAATCTCATAGATAGATTGCCTTTTTCTTAAATAATCATATAACAAAAAAACACATATATAAATATACACTGATACATAAATATCTAAATTTATGATCCACAACTGCTGAACCTTATCATGAATTGTTTGGGATTCATTACAACAATCACATCTTTGGGGTTGAATAATGGCACCACAATCTGAAGTTGAAAATAATTTCACGTTTGTTTATTTATGCTGATAGAAAAGACTAAAAGAGTTTTTACTTCATGTAGATACGGCCAGAAACCTTAAACCATGGTTTAAGGTAACCATTTACCAGGTAAGTAGCAAATTCTACCACTGAATATGACTTTCAGCTCATTTTTAAACTGTGGGGGTTTGAGATTGGTGTGATGTCACGTGAGCACAACTCATTCATGGACAATTCTTAGTTCCAGACTCCAAAATCGACAATGTTAAATATCCCCCATAAGGTAAAACATGTGCAAATGTATGGAGGAGCACAACCCATGCCGAAGCAGAGCACTCTGTTTAAAATTCAACATAAAGTCGGCATCGCTTGGAAGCTTTGACTTGTGATTTGTTTCAGCTGCACAAAGCTTTCCCAGCGCAAAAAAAAAAAGCGAAAAAAAAAAAGAAAAAAAAAAAAGAAATATTGCGAGGCCCCACAAGAATGTTAATAAAAGCGTGTCTGAGTTTGAAGGTGTGCAAGGGAAGATCAGGTCACGGCGCAGCCACAGAGAGGAGCCAAGAGCGGGAACAGGGAGCCTAATGTGGAAATGGAGTGTCATTGTATTTCACCTTCATTAGCCAGAGTCACCACACTCCGACACCCGGCCTCATTGTAGTTAACCACCTCAGCTGCCGACACTCATAATGACAACCAGAGCTAATAGAGCGTGAAGCCAGTGAGGTTTGCTCCATCGTTCTGGGAATGTTGCTTGAAAATGTAGTACAATTTAAGGAAAATCATATGATTATTATGCTGATTGTATATTCAAGATGCACAGTCCAGTGATGAATTTGAGCAGGAGGATAAATTAATAAATAAAATAAAGCTAGGAGGGTCCAAATATTAATTACGGGAAAAGTTGAAGAGAACAAAAAGTAAAATATCTTACGCTTTTCATTTATTCATGGGGTTCTGGCAAATTCTTCCTTCCTGATTTGAAGGAGTTTGCGAGGACATTCAAAAGATATAATATTTAGATTTGAATTGTGCTATTGCTTTGACGAATACTGTTGCCTGATAACAAGGCCCACGGAAATCGGACCCATTCATATAGGATCCACCCCCCCAAAAAAACGCACACACGCACATACACACACACACACACTTTTCACAGCAGCCTGCTCGTCACTATGAAATCTGACCTTCACTATGCTGCTCTGTTTAACTGTCTCTCTGATCTATTTGCTGATAGTTCAAACTGCCATGAAACTCCCTCTTTTAAGTGAACTTGTGCCAGGCCAGGAGGAGCAGGGCTGCTGTGCTTTTTGTCAGTGTGCGGGGCAGAGGAGGGAGCAGAGACACATAACTAATTAGTGCGCAATAACGGCGGCACGCAGACTTTTCAGATTGTTTCATTCACATTTTACTGTCTGTAATGTGACTAACTCAGACCTATATTCACTTGTCAGAATGATTTAGTGTTGGTTTACTGGGTTATTAGAATGATAATTGGACAGAAAAGTAGCAGAAGAGCAGAAGGAGAAGACAGGCTTTAGATTGTGATCAATTAAATGAATGTATATTGTTCTCCAATGTTATAAAATAAATGACATTCTACATTCAGCTGTAACTGACTCAGTTAGTAGCATAATGTTTTATCATGGAAGGTTCTGATTTTAAAGGTGCACAATGTAACTTTTCTGATGGAGGTGCTTGTCTACTTAGACCTGACCCCTTGCCTGGAATGTTCTATATGGAATATGATATCGCCATGGAGACAGTCAGTGGCCCCTCCAAGCCCAGTTACAGTTCAGATCTGTGGAGAGAAGAATCTGCTCACAGTAAGAATGCATATTTTTCAGGGGAACTACCCCTGTAAAATATTAAAATATATATTGAATAAATGCAAGCAATAACATCTCCATAGAGACAAGCATGTTGCAGACCCACACCAAAAAAGTGAAATAGTGGACCTTAAATTTGAACAAGATTGGTCCTTTCTCTAGTCTGCTCAGAATGCTCCATGGAAGTTTGCACAGCTGTGCAATATTTTTTATTGAAATAAAAGGCTTAACATTTGGTTCATAGTTAAATAGAGTAGGCCATTTACAATTAGTTGTGGACCTGAGGTTTAATCCTTAGACTATGATAAGACTAGAAGCCCTGATTTTACTCACACTTCATCCAGCTCTAAGAAACCTATAAAAATGCCCCAAAAAGTAGGAAACAAGACTTGTTTTGAAATAGTTGCGGAGCCTATGCCAAGGCCTTCAAAAATGTTCCAGTAGCTTGTTTTTGCATTGCAAAGTAGAAGCACCAAGGCCAATCACAAAGTCCAATGGCCCATGATTTTGCTGAAGTTGGTAAAAAATAACCTATAAATTGACTTAACAAACCTAAAACCAGACAGAATCAACAAAGAAACAGGAAGTCCTGACAATGACATTTTGATATGTCACACAGACATGTTTATTGATGTGCCTCTTCTGCTTTTCCTTTCTCTACATTTTTTAAATCCTTTTTATAGCGGTGCTTTATTGGTGCAGCTGTTGTTTTTTGTGCCGTTGGTATTAGGGAATGAGGAAGCATCCTGTCATCATCGGAAAAAACATGGACAACGCTGATTTATAATCCGCGTGAATAATTTGCAAAACAGTGAGATGTGGCTCCCTGAACGAGCACAGGGGCCGATATAAACCTCCTCATTTGAGCTGACCCAGGGGAGGTCTAGGACATGTCGTTTTCAGTATGCACTCTCTGAAGGAAGCAGTAATGACTCACTATCTCCAGACAGCTTGCACTATTGGCAATAGAATAGCAATTATGTGATTTCAATCATTTATTTGAAAGTTTGAGTTTCCTCTTTCTTATTGGAGTTGTGGAGAAACATCCCAGGCCTCAGGTGGAGTTTCTGAGATGTTTAGCTTTTTATTTTTAACTTGGTGTTGTCTTATTATGGATATGCGTTAATCTCACATGTTTGGAATCATAACAAACTAGCCAGAAGAGCTTTGTCAATGTATTATTTTGTCTGGTACTTGCCAGGTTAATCACTACAGGTCAACTGAATTATTGGTCATTATACTTAAAATGATTTGAAGTAAAATGGAACATTTATTGTTTATTATTCAGCAGCAAGGTCAATGTGGTGACACTTTGAAGATGGTCATTTTTCAGCAGTTTTCATTGAAAACATTGTACATTGTAATGTCCCCTAAATGTTCTGAGCACATTTATTCAGGCCTCACTCTCAAGCTGGTGGCCATGCTTTTATTTTTCTTGCTGCACAGATAAATCACTTGACGTTGTTATAGTTTGTTCCTGGTTCTGTAGAGAATAGCTTTTTGTGGAAAATCGCAGTACCTTTGTGTACATAACCATTAGCCACTCGCTCCATCATCACGCAGTAATTTAAGTAATTAGGCCAGTGATAAATCTGTAAAAGATTTGGAGACAGTGCTATTGAGCAGCGGTTCATGGATATAGTGGTATCCTCGGGGCATTGGCTATATCTGTGGCTCTTTAGCTAGCTTTAGCTGAGATATGCATTGGTTCATCATGTATTAAATATGTAACATTAGATCTGTGTTTGGACTCTGGCTTGAGGAGAATCTGAGAGGTTTTGCTGATATTTTGGAAGCCTCCTGTAGATACAAGCGTTTCAATCTCCTCTGAGGAGTGCCCTGGATGAAACAAAGCATACACCTCAATAGGTCTCAGAGGGACTGAGGCTCTTATAAGATTGACAAGTGAGCATTATTTTTCAGCAGAAAGTGGCAGGCAGTCCCTTATGTGATACAGAGGCAGTCTAGAACCCGTTCTCTATCTTTCTGCCCGTGTCTTTTTTAACACCTCTGCTATTCAAGCAGCCTCTGAGCATTTAAATGATCAAAATTCTGCAACATGGCTGTCTGCCCCCGGTCTGTCAAATTTGAACGGATATGTTTGAGTAAGTGAGAGAGGTGGACATGTACGCCCTACACACACATACACAGTGCACAGACTGGCCAGCATCGCTCCTCCAGACAGGCTAACGCCTTTTGGCATCGCCAGCGTTTGAGCCAGGCTGAAAAGTGGAAAAATGTGCTCCTCAGTGGAGATGCAGTCAGTCATCCAGCTGTCCAAAAGCAGCAGCTATCGCTTTAGTGAGCAACTAGAGGGCAAAAGGCCAGAGTCTTTTTATTCAACTTTCACTCATTTGTCAAGTAGAGTGTAAATGCAGCACTGAGGTGCATTGTACTACCCGCAGTTACCCGGGGAAGAGAGGCCTAATGAATCAGGGGAGTAGGAGCAGTAGCAGACACTTGCAGCACAAATCTGAACATGTAGGGAATATTTTACAATGTGTTGTGTTATACAGTGATTCTAAATTGGAAGTAGTACATTTTATATTTGCTTTGCAATTTCACAAACATGACTTGTTGATACAGTGCGCATATTATGTGCAGTATGTAATATATGTTATTAGTTCCCCCTTCACATTGAGTGAATACTCATGGTGCTTCTATCACATTGTTTGAAGTGAGTCAATGCATTCATTCTTACATTCAAACATGTGTTAGTACACCTACATTTAACTGCTGCATCCTCAAACACAATGGTCTAATTATGCACTGGAGCCATATGACATCAAAAACACAAGGCAAACGTTCATAGATCTACACTGGGACCATTTGGATACCGCTGAGCACAGATGTCACTGTCAACACACACTGATTAAAGCTGATAAGAAAATAAATACACCACAGGCAATCATTGTTATTGACAATACCATAGTGTGCCTCTAGTGAGCAAAGGCTTGCCAATTTTTACACAAAAAAACAACAACACACAAATCAGTTGTGGAGGCTGGATTTGCTTATGAGTGTGCCTGGTGGCACTAAAATGGAATATAGCTTCCTCCTCGCTCATCCATTTGAATAAAACATGTTGATGTGGCTATGCTAAACAGTGGCTTATGAAGTCATTTAAGCTGAGATGGTCTGTCTAGATTTTGTAAATAAGAGGCTAATGTAATATTAAATCAAATGGAGATCTGGGTGATAACAATGAGTCAGTGCTGACAGTTGTGGAAGATGCTGTTTAATAAAAATCTCCAATTTTGGCACTCACTCTGTAACAATAAACTCATTTTGGATGTGTCACTTACAAGTTGAGTTAATTTGTGCAGCTGATGAGGCCTGTTTGTTTGCTCAAAGACAGAGGAACAGACAGTGGCACAGAGGGGCACGTCTTTTATACCTGTCATAGTTCCTAAATACTCTGGGAAGGTGCACAGGGCAGCTGCCTTCTGTATTCTATCCACAACTGATGGAAAAAGAGAGTTGTGGTATTCATTGGTGGTGGTTAGTTATGTTTTACTGTGACATTGTAAGTTTCTGTTTAATTTTACGTTGTGATTCTTGAGTGAAACAGTTATTATTACAAACACTGATCACAACTAAAGTACCTAGAATTAAAGGTCAATGTTGAGTGGTATGACTCCTGATTGGAGCTACTGAAATTAAGATTTATAATGCTTTCTTCAGATATTTAGTATAAAAACAAGTCAATGTTATTTTACAATGTGTATATATATATATATATATATATATATTTTGCTCTATTGATCTAAAATAACTCAAACACAGAACTGGGACTACTGACTTCCTGTTCAAAGCTGCAGAACCTCTTCATAGTGGAATTTCATTGCAGCAAGCACTGGATTATCACCATGTGCTTGTTTTTATTGCTGACAATGGCTTTTTTGAATTCTTAAAATGATAACTTTGAAATACAAACATTACAAGGCATACAAGCAAGATCCTCAATGTCTCCACATCTGAGAGGTGAATCTGACAGAGCTCCTGTCTGGACAAACTAGAACTTGTATGATCTGACAGACTTATGGCTTTACACATAAATTAATAGATGCCATGTCTGATTGTGCTTATATATAAGTGTAATATTGATATGTATGCGTATATGCATGTATATACGCGATGCAGTGGAAAAATAAATTGAATTGAATTGAATCGCACAGAACACAGGATCTCACATCACAGTTTACAAACATTTCACTGGCACTACAATATCTTGGGACTTTAGATAATATTCTTCATAATATTCAGTCATTGTGTGCCACTGCAGTGATGCGGTCACTGCATCGGACTGTTGTGGTGAAGAAGGAGCTGAGTTGAAAGACAAAGCTCTCAATTTACCGCTCAAGCTACGTTCCTACCCTCACTTATGGTCATGAGCTTTGGGTAAGAAAGGACAAGATCGTGGACGCAAGCGGTTGAAATGAGTTTTCTCTGCTGGGTGGCTGGGCGCGCCCTTAGAGATAGGGTGAGGAGCAGGAGTAGAGGAGCCAGCTGAGGTGCCTCCTGGACGCCTCCTTGGGGAGGTGTTTCGGGCATGTCCCATCGAGGAGAGTCCCCGGGAAAGACCCAGGACACGCTAGAGGGACTATGTCTCTTGGCTAGCGTGGTAACGCACTCGGGATCCCCCGGGAGGAGCTGGAGGAAGTGTCTGGGGAGTGGGAAGTCTAGAAGTCCCTACCCCGCCCCGGAAGCGGAAGAAGATGGATGTGTGCCACTGTCAAACTCTGAGAAGTGAGCAGTGGGTGGAGATAGGGGGTAGTGGAAAACTGAAATTTTCTGACCACTCAAGCCTTGAATACAGGGCAATGCAATACTCAAACATGCGTAAATCAATCAGATCATGACAGAAAATGCAAGCAGTGGAGTTTGCATATTCTGACTGTGCTTGCGTAGGTTTCCTCCAAACACTGTTAATACCCCCATAGTCATAGGCCACAGTGGTGGTGCACAAAGTCATGCAAAGGAGTGCACAGTCGATGTAAGTTTACAACTTATGTGGGTGTATAATAAAGCACTCAGTGATGAATTGTAATCAATATTTCAATATTGTTTTAGTAAAAATCACTCTCCTATGAATGATAATTTAGCAATATTTGAACCACCACAAGATCATGCACAAGTAAGACTCCCACCCAAACTGTATTGAAGCACATTCTCTGTTCTCATCCTTTCACCTGCACAAGTCAGTCATTTCCACAGAGATGGAGACGTGAGGCTTCGGCGGGGCAGCACAACACGTGTCCCGGCCTCCCTCTCACACACTGCAAAAAAATTGACATATTGGTCACAAATAGTTTCATCTGGGGAGGAAATCCAATATCCCCTGGATATCTGGAGGAATCATCTGTTTTGACGGCTGCATGGGACTCTGAAAAGACCTTAGAGTCCTGAAGCAGGATATGTGCGCATTACGATGGCTATGATATGCGACATTGAAATTCTTAAAGCAGCCCATTCGCTGGATTTTCACCGGGGTAAAATTGAACAAATCAAATATACAGTATCTTGACACTAATCTAAATCCTCAGAGCCCTTTTCAAACTATTTGGATATGAGATGCAGTGGTGACTTTGTGTGCGAGTGGCTCCGCATGCCTTGTTGCTGACTTTGAACTTGTCTAAAGGGAAGGGATGGATTGAGTTTCCTTTTGGTTAGGAATAGTTCTCTTTTGTGTCATTTCTTCTTAAGCTCCAAAGTTAAAATCACATCCCTTTAATGGCTCTGTATTTGCTTGACTTAAATAAACATCGACTGCATTTTCTGCTGTAAGCCTAATGCAATGTGGGTGTGAGAGGTTGCAGAAATGGTTGGCACTGCTGAGACAAAGAAACAGCTGTGCTTTCCCTCTGTGTAAAAGTGTGTGTGACATGGATGCAAAAGAAACAATCTGTTACATTAGCTTTATCCCGGCACAATCGTCCTTCACAGAGTCCAGTTCTCAGATAGGAAGTAAGGTCTGACATGACTAATCCCCTAATTCTATGACAAATAATGTGCATCGTGTTGGGGAAGACTGGGGGTTGAGCACTCCATCAGCTTTAGTGTGGAAGAGATAAAGCTAAATGCTAACCAAGGCCAAAATAGCCCATCCAAAACAGCCTTGGACAAGGTTATGACTAATACCACACAAGTGATGGGCAGAATATTGGCCAACAGGAAATACTTTAATCCAGAGTGGTGTTTGTTTGCACACAAATCTCCGCGTTGTGGAACATCAAAGCCCTGCTGCTAATTAATTTTGGGATAAGGGATGTGCTTTACCTGGATGAAAGACATCAGCCATGATGATCAGACATCAGCCATGATGATCAGACATCAGCCATGATGATCAGACATCAGCCATGATGATCAGACATCAGCCATGATGATCAGACTTCAGCCATGGGGGCACTTTACATCCAAAAGATCGCATTGTTTCTGGCTCAAATATTGTGGAAAAATGTTATTGAGAGTGTTAGGTTGACCAAGTTACAACTATCAGTTTGTCCCATTAGTATAATATTACAAAGTACTTTAATTCATCTTTCTATTGTTGCATGACGTTTGGGAAGCACTTTGTAACTTTTCTGGTAGGGGTCCACAATCTGTTTGTCTCCTTGGAAATGTTACTTTGCTGGGAATGTTTCAAAGTATGGCATTCAACATATCTCACTCCATGCAGACAAACCGTAAGATAACGCACAATGAGGATGAATGTTTCTTGTTCTAGGCATTTCTTTAGCATAAAAAACCCTATAATTGAAATTTAATGCCATACTGTGGAATATTCAAGGGAAAACTAAATCTAAATGGAGAAAAGCAGGTAGCGCAGTCTCATCAGAATGATCATATAGTGCACCATTAAAGCAGTAATCTTTTTTTTCTTTTTCAAACATTTGTAGAATGGTTTTTAATCTACCCTGTCATTAACGGCACCATACATTTGAGGCCCAGACGTTCCACATTCTCACATTCTATATAAAAAAAGCAGGTCTGACGCAAAGTAGATCCAAAACGGAGATAGCCGAGTGTGAAAACTGATGTGATAATTTATTAAAAAGTTTCTATCCTGCCATTAGGCGCTGAGCTCTTTCTCACCGCACACACCGCACACACCGCACACAACCATTTCCACACACATAAAAACATAAAAAACATGTTGAAAATTCACAGGCGGTGCACCATGTGACTTTTCTCCATGTCATTAGGCTGCATAGAAATGTGTCTGCGCTAAAATATGCTCTAAGTAGACTGAAATTCATCATCGTGACTGTGTTATCTTCTGAGTCATGCTGCTCATATGCTACAAGCCTATACCACACACAGAACGCAAAGGGAGACGGAAAAAAAGGACCAAAACTGCAATTTACAGCTGCACCGATCCCCCGCTGCGTTTGCATGTACAGCATCAATCCATTCTCAGTGGGGAAATATTACACCGCTGCCACGCATGCAAAGCAGAAACAAACAAAGCCAGTAGCAGAAATGCCATCTATACATTATGCCAGAAGTCCTAGGAACTGGGTTGGGAAGCAAATGTTTCAGAAGTTTGAAAAGGAAAAACTTGCAAGTCAGGAAGCATTTTGAAATTTTTAAAACAGAATAGAATACACACTTCACTAAAATGTAGAGATTTGTGATTTTACTCAGATTGTTGCAGATTTTCCACCAGTTTGACCATTTTGGTGAAGTTAAAAATGTTACTTCCTAGTTGGACATGAGACCATTTCCATGACTGTTACCAAGCAACCAGACTGTAAACAAGGGTCAAAAGCCATAGAAATTTGACAAAAGCTAAGATTTGAGAAAACATGACCCAGAGTAGGAGCATTAAAAGAGTGAAACTGTTTTCAAACAAGTTAATCTGAAATGTGTTCTTAATACGTGACAACACAATACACGATACAATCATGAAACATTTCAAATTAAGTATTTTGATTTCAAACTTGACGATGATAGAAAAGTACTTTTTCTTTTCTCCATTCTTCTCCACATGTGTGATACGTCAAAGTCCTATTTCCATGTCCTGGCGCCACTTCTGCTGAAAGCAAACACAAGGCGGTTCGTGTGTTGATGATTGTCAGCACTGGCCATTTATCACCTGTCAAGCCTGTGTCCTCTGAGGAGGTAAATACAGCCAGTGAATTATGGTTGTTTTAGTCTGCAACCGGAATCCCACATGACAGCCAGCAGAAGGCCGTGACAAAATCATTTATGAGGAAATAGTTTATCATGGCCACCGTAAACATTGTCCATCACTGCACATGAGAAGAGAGGGTGGCCTTTTCGTACTTTTGGTTTAGCGAGGTTCTGGGAAGCTGGAGTGAGGACGAAAAAAGTTGTAATCCATAGTGATGGAAGGAAAACATCATAATCACTGTGTTTTTGTTGTGTCTCATTTGTGTAGTGTTAGATGCAGCCATGTGTAAAAGTATTGGTTTGAGGATCTGTCGGTGCAGAGACGAGAAATGTGCACAATTCATTCAAAACCATTGCAGTGCGCTTCAGAATGTTTGTTGTTTTCCTCGGTCTATATACGCACTATTCGCACAGCAATTAAGTTTAATAACAGACTCTGCGCTCATATAGTAAAGAATACATTTCACTTATCATGGACAGTTTACTATGGCAACAATTCTGGTTGATTATTATCTCAAAGTGTCATATTCATTGTCATGTTGTCTATAGACAACAAAATCACACTTATCCGTATTTGAATATTGCTGTGTTAGAAAAATATGCAAAAACTGGATTAGCCAATCGAGGTTAGCAGCTTTCATGGGGTACAGCTATGGTTGCTGTGTTGAAGTGGTTTGGTTGCAGTGTGCCACTCACACCAAGAGCGGAGCACTGTGGTGCTGTTGCTGTCACAAGGTCTGACTGCCAACCACGCCAGACCAGAAGTTCACAGGGGTTCACACTAAATTTGGGAGTTCACGCCATAACTAACCGGGTATGTACTGATAAATAAAGCAGTATTTGCTCGCGGTTTTGGATTGTGTCACGTTAGTTCTTTTTCGTCTTGATTTTTCTTCAAACAATGGATAAGCACGGAAGTTATTCTCTCATCGTCCATGGCCTCGAATAACAGATCTAATGCGGTGCGACACACTTATCACCGGTTATGAGGTAAAGGTTGCAGAGTGAATAGATATGCTTTATTTTGAAAAACCGGCAGCTACATTTTACTCTCACTCAGACACTGAGGGACAAGTGCTGATATTTAAAGGACCGCCTTTACCTTTGATTATAGCACACATTCAATGTGGCATAGTTTCACTGCACTTCAGCTGGACTGATTAATGTGGATGTGAGTGTGCATTTCATAGCCACCACAGAGCCAATCAGGAGCCAGGTTGTTGAAGGTACTCGTGCCGTCCCGTTCACACCGTTGGTTTTCACAAAGACAAAGACAATAGTGAAATAAAACACCAGGATCAACTATGCATTTAAAAAAAGAACATTTTAAGACCAGAGAACGAGGCATAGATGTTTTAATGAAAGTGAATGGGATCTGAACTCAAAGGAGCCAAGCTCACTTCCTTTGGAACGTGGCGGCTTGCCTGATAACTAAGTATCTAGGAAATGCCAGTGAAAGTATTTCAATTTTACCTTTGTAAGTACTTGTAATTACTGCTGTAATACCTAGGTGATTACTAGTAATTAATGCAGTAAATACATGTAATTACCTTTTAAGTACCTAAGAATGAAGTTGCAACCTGTGTGATTGTGATTACAGCTGTAAGTTATAAGCAATTCATGCTGTACATAATATTATCACTGCAAATTACTATTGTCAGTACTCAATAGTTACCGCTGTGTTTACCTTAGTATTGAATTTACAAAACTAGGCAAGAATTTAAGAACTTATTTTCTGTCCTGTTGTTTGTTCAATTTCCAGATGCACTTGTCACACTGTCATTGCATTTTTACTGACAGAAACCGTGTGCAGAGTGGTCATATGTATAATGTATAGATTTTAAATTTGAGAATCACAACAGCACATCCAGCATTCAGCAAAGTGGAGCAGTCATTAACAGAGCTGACCCCTTTTCCTGTCTGCGAGGGGGAGTTTTGGCCCGAGCTGAAGTTCTGTGGGAGCCTCAGGCATTTCAGCAAATGGCCCCAACATATGGAGAGATGTATGCGCCAGCGTATGCAGGTGCTTTTTCTAAGCGGGAACTCTTTTCAGTAAGTGTTAAATGCTGCAAGGTATACTTGAGGATTCCAACTCTGGCCTGGGCACAAAAGTATCTTCGCCTGTCACAGTTGGTAACCGGCAAAGCCAAAGTAATGGTGTAAAGCACAAACTTTCTCACCCAATAATTATTAAGTTAGTTAATAATAGTTTTGTTTTGTTACTGCTGCTGAATTAGCGTTGTCATTGAATTTGGCATCTTCACTGTAACTTTTTAGAGGAAGCATTTGCATACTTGACAGCTATTGGATTCTAACTGGCATGAATGTCTGAAAATGTACCAATGGTCCGGGAGACAGTTTTGTGTCATTATTTTAAAAGGGATTGTTTTAATTAGACAATTTGCAATTGAAAAGTCCAATCACCACAGTCTGAACTGACAATCAAAGACTGGACTGACAATGTAATTGACGTTAAAAATATTGTTAAAATCTGACAAAATTTAAAAGTGGACACATTTTACAGTCTTTGGACCAAATGGAGTGAATTTGCCGGACTGCATGTTTACAACTTCGTAAATAGTTTGAGTGCTCTCTCTGTCTTGTTTTGTTCCTTGTTCTGTGTTTATTTTTTTGTTAAACTAAAATAAATAAATTAATTAAAAGCAGAAAAGTTAATTAGCTAAAAAAGATATTTGGCATTTAAACTAAAAGATAAGAAGGCTACTCTAGCTAAAGCAATGTTGCCAAAAGCGAAATCTATTTTGGTCTCACTCTGTTATATTTTTTGTTATATTTAAGATGGGCAAAAAAAAAATCTAAATCAAAATAAAGATTATTTACGTTGTTGTTTGCGTGTATTAGGATTTTAATGCATCTTTTCCTATATATATATATATATATATATATATATATATATATATATATATATATATATATATATATATATATATATATATATATATATATATATATATATATATATATATATATATATATATATATATATATATATATATATATATATATATATATATATATATATATATATATATAATTTTGACTTAGGTCAGTTTGTATTCTTTTTATGACAGAAAAACAGACAGTTTGTGAAATGATTTGCACTTGAGTTTGTCATTGGAGCCACATCAAGAAATACCTGTCTGCGAATCTGGCATCTTAGACTCCCGCTCCACTGTCGCCTCCTGACTTCAATCAGCACATTCCACATAACTAGTTCCATTTGCTTCGGCGGGACCGTGAAAGTCGTCCGTTTCTGTTCAGACTGTCCTGCTAATAACATGTTGAAAATTGATGCACACACCGTCAAAGTCTGGAATGATATTTGAGATGAAGGGATCATTAGAGATGATGGGAGCTAATCAGGAGGTGACCCGTAAACGCATTGCTATTGGTCAGTGCACTCACTTTGACTAACAGTAAATGGTGTGTTCAGGCATTCAGACCACTTTATATTCCATTTGTAGAATAGGACCACTCATGCATTAAACAATATTTTATTACTCTTGCATTTCAAGTGTCTCCACAGAGGATTGTCCAAATTGAAACTTATTATATATATATCTTACTTATTTCACGCAATTATTATCAATAATTAAGTTCTGTTGTCTACTTTTAAACTACTGTAAATTGTACATTTAAGGTAAGACGCTCCAGGGAAAACTTAATTTTTTCCACGTTGTAGTTTTATTTCCTTAAATCAGGCTGCATTTTTAGATTTTTATGTATGTATCTGTGAGTGTGCGTGTGTGTGTGTGTGTGTGTGTATGTATATATATATATATATATAATATCTCATATATATATACAAAAAAAAATATTGTTCGCTTATAAAATGAGAAAATGGTACTACATCTCCTTTGTGCTTGTGGCTCTCTTAGGGAAGCACTGTAGGTAAGTACTTTATATTATATTATATGAGGTGTTTAATACCACATATGCTTCTTATCACCTGCAGTCAGATGAATAATGTTGGCATTCAATGAATACACCAGGCTTTATGAATAAATACAGTGCGTCTTTCTAGAAAATGTACAATCCCTGGTTACATTTTTATACTTTTTTCAATACTACACACGGTAACAGTCGGTCTTAAGATTTTCTTGGTTGTTTAGTCTATATTTTGCACTGCTGACAGCTCTGACTCCTCAATGTATCCAGTCTCTTTTGAGTATAGCTTTTTGTTAAGATAAAGTTTCATTCGAGCAATATATGTAAGACATCACCATCAAAACACCAACCATTTTGATATAGTCTTTGAAAAATAAACATCTCCGTTACTCAGGTGAGCCACAACATGGAGATTTTGGATGACGCTTTTCTCTTGTCAAGTGCAAATCAAAATAAAGAATCCCTTGTCGCCTTGAGTATATTTTGGTACATCTCGTTTCGTAAAAGACTTATAGCATATGAAGGTCCCAAGCATCGGAAGAGGGAGCGTGTGGATGCTCGTAATCAAAGCTATTTCATCAGCCTCCCTTCTGTAAACATTGCCATCCCTGAGCAAACCGCACAGTGATTAGGAAAAGTCCGCAGTTTCAGCAGTAAACTTTCAACTTGTGCCAAAACTTCAAGACTGATCAAAAGAGCCATGTTTTCTCTCTTCATTCTTCACAGATACTCATCATACAGGCACTGAAATGAACCCATAACCCGGCAATGATCGTCTCTTAACTGGTTTTGTGATCCAGTAATTACACTGTAGGCTTTAAATGATAGACAAGTAGCATCGTGGTGTGTCAATATCACAAACATGTCTGATTTAGTTGACCTTTGTGACCAGCGTCATAGAAAATTTCAAAATGTAAATCCAGAAATTGATAACAAGACATTGGCTTTTTCCGAATGTAGTTTCACATCATGAGCAGTGCCAAACCAAAGCATATTTTACATTACAGTTTCCATCAACAGAGCATACATTTCTACCATAAAGTTTGAGGTTATTGCCAAAGATCTGCCTTTTGTCCGCTGGGTTAGGCTCCTCATGATCGCTGTAACCCTGTGATTAAAACTGATTTGTTTTGGAAAATGAATGGAACTGTAAGAATACCAAGCATTTAGAAACCCACAGAACATTTGAATCATTTGTCATCAAGGTCAAACATATTGGTACCTGCTGTGGCAAAACGTTGTAATAATTAGGAACAGTAATTTGTGTGACTTGTTGCTTTAAATCCAAGTAAGTTTTGGTTAAGAACAGTTGCAATGAGTGCCAAGTTGCCAAGGGCTTGCAGTTTGATGGTTGTGAAGTATGCAGGCACTTGCCCAAACAGATAAAGTGAATGATGTTAGGCTAATGGTCCCTAACCTACGATGATGAGCGTCTTCATTCGTCAAGGCCTTGTTGATGAAAGCTTAAGGCCGCGCTCACATCTTTGCCATTAGGCCACAAAGCCCATCTGTCTGTATGTGTCTGAGGGAGCCCAGGACTGGGCCACTGCCAGCTCCGCTCCAGGGGAGAACCAGAACAAATGGGTGCCGAAAAGTCAACAGGATTTATGGTAGAAAATCTGGGGAGCAGGCGGGGAAAGAGGACAGATTCCCATTCATTTATGAAGCAATAGCTCTGCAAAGTTGTGTTGTCAGCAGGAGCTGATGAGTACAGGCACGCTGCAGCTGCAGCTGTGACCACAAAATGATCAATATCTTTGGTCACATAGCTTTAAAGATAGCTTTCCTTCACGCTGTATGCGCATGTTGCATGTGAGTCGTGTCATACACAGTGACTCTGATCATGCAGAGGTGGTTAGCCATTTCTCAACAGTTTTTTCCCATGTGGATCAATAGTTAACTTAAAGCCCCAGTATGTCACTTTTAGCCATATAAAATAAATCCATGTTTTGTTTTGTTTTATGATTTATAATGTTTATTATATTGGGAAACATACAAAAAATAAAACATGTCCTTAATGTGAGTGGGCTTGCATTTCCGCAAACCAGACTCGTACTTAGCCATGAGAAGACTCCACCTGCTCGTCTTCATAGAAATGTTGTTCCACAGCGCGCCTTTAAATTCTGATGGATCTACACTCAGATCTACGTTTCACTGACGTCACTGCATCCAACAGATCAGTGTGTGGGTGCAAAACAACTTTCTCCAGCTAAACGCAGACAAGATTGAAATCATCATCTGTGAACACTGCTGCTCGGGTCCTGACTAGAACCAGGAAGTACAATCACATCCTGTGCTGAGGTCTCTGCACTGGACTTACGGCTCAGAGAATAGACTTCAAAGCAGCTCTGCTTGTGTACAAGTCTCTCCCAAAGTACATCTCGGACATGTTAGTGCCATATGAACCATCTCAGACTCTTGAGGACCTCAGGGACCGGCCTCCTGCTGGTGCCAGAGTCAGGACTAAACATGGGGAATCTGCATTTCAGTTTTACGCTAAAATCTGGAACAATTCAATTCAGTTTATTTTTGTAACATCCAAACTCACAACAGCAGTTGCCTCGAAGGGCGAACAGTCTTCCTGAAGATGTGAGACAGGCCTCTATGACAATGTTCAAATCTAGGCTTGTTTAGCTGTGTATATGACTGAAAGTATTTTATCTGCACTCTTTTCTCTGTTGTGTGAAGCACTTTGAATTGCCTTGTGTACAAATTGTGCTTTACAAATAAACTGTCCTGTTAACGATTAGTTAAAGACCTACAAACACAATAAAATAAGTATTATATTATCTATATACTATGAGTCATTTCTTTTATCAAAATGTAACTACTTTATATCTGTAGCCTGTTTACATTTCTGAACAAACAAGCTTTTGCCAGACAATGTTGTCTTAAAGCCTTAACCCAATGATTGAGCACACCTCCTGCATAAATGCACTTACCCTGTCATTATACCTATGGAGTATGTGGTACATGTGTGTCTGGACCGTGTCAGATGTATGACTCTCTCTCTCTCTCGAGTATTTAAGCCCAGCTGAGATGACTGATGGCCACAGCTGCCACCCGCTCGCATGTCCTTCTCACTAAAAGCCAGAATCACAACCCTTTTAGGAGCTAAGATTTGGTAAATAAGTGCAGTGAAGCAGTGAAGATAGATTGTCCCCATCACCAAAATTCATTTATCTTTCCAGCCACTGCTTTATTTAATTCCTTATCTACAAAAAGGACATTATTGCACTGTGAGCAGCTGCTGTTTACTCTCACACTGGCTATGACCAAAAATATGGCCAGTGGTGTTCACTCACATCGACCAAGGAATGTAAATAAAAATCTATAATAATAAGGCTAGTTAATACATTGATCTGTGTCCAATTGTCCACAGAATGTTTAGCGATTCAACTCACTGGACATAAAGAATTCTAACTGAAAAATCTTTCAGTAGATTAATTCAAGATTTATTTAAATTTTTGAGGAAAGATGTTTCATAATGAATTATTATTATTTTATTTTTATTATGTTGAATTAACACAAAAAAACACAGAACAAAAACAAGGCGCAAAGAGAGCATACATATTTACATACATTTTCCTAAACATACGTAGTCCTAAACATACATAGTCCTGAACATACAAAATCCGGCATGTTTTGAATGTCAGTTCTAATGTCCACTTTGTGTCATCCATTTTTTCGTAATGGCCGTCTTTCCTGCTACCAGAAGAATGCTCCATTTTCTTCCATTTTGTTTTGAGGCCCAAATTCATAGTTCTTATACTAACATTAAGACATAATGATGACACATATTTTACTAACCTGGCAGCATTATTTGTCATTGCACGCTTGGATCATAACTTTGCTGGTATAAAACAGAAAAGCCCATCGTTATTGAACATTCTGGTGTTTTTGACTGGACAGGAGAGCAAAGATAGCCCTGTTACCTGTGAGTCTCCTTCCTGTTATTGTGGAACGCTGTGTCCCAGCTGCTGTATCTGTTATAATGTGCTTCTCACACGGCTCCGACACTTTCCGAGGCCTCTTATCTAATTGCCATTCATGAGGGCTGAATTTCAGGCCACCTCGGCGGCACCATTCCACACAGACGGCACTGCTGTTTCTGAGATCAGACCCAGAGCACACTTTTACAGGTTCCAGGCTCAATTGGAAGTGCATTTAAAACAGATAATGGTCCATGACAGAAAAAAAGACAGGAAGTCCTGCCACTGCGACTGATCCAACAGTTCTGCGCCTGCTTAACGTGGTACAGGAGTTTGACTTATATCTCTTACAGATGTTGCTTTATTGCTCACATCTGTATGAAGTGATCGAGGGCTTTCATGCATTCAGCGAAAGAGATATTTTAATCTACCACCTCCGATGAAATCAATGTGTGCACACAGACCGGCTCTGGGTCATGTCCTCTCGACTGGTTCTGTATTCGATATCAAATTAACCTGATGTCTTTGGTAAATTATATTACAAGCAATTGTCGGCATAATTATCTCAGAGATGAACTTGAGAAGATATTTCACAGATAAAAATCATTTTAATCAAATTTCTACTTTGTTTAAGAAATGTTCATATTTCAAGAAACATTACGTTGTTTTCTGTTAACCAGACGCTTAAAGTTTTAAGTTATTTACAGAGTTTTCCACAACAAAAGCAGAGCAGAAAGCTGAGCATGTTGTCCGGATGTTGGAATTGCATCAGAAGTCGGCAAGGACAAGAGTGTAAAGGGTTTAAACAAATGATTTAGGCATTATATTCAACATATGCTAAACCGCATTTTAATGAGTTCATCATGATTTGACATCACATATTTTATGATTATTAAGTAGAAACGTTTGCTCTGCTGTCACCAACACACACCAATAGTACAGTTGTGTAAATGTTGTGATTACGGCTCAGTCTCACACTAACACTCTGTCTCAGGTACAAATTCATCAAAAATTCATAAGAGTTGCTGTGGCGCTTGTTGCCTGCGGCTCTCAAGACTTGTCTTTGTCACAAGTTGATAACACTGGTCACACCGTGTTGAGTGTCCTTGAGTGGCAACAAGGGCAGGAGAAAAGGAGATTTGTTTCCCAAGTCCTCCCAGACGCAGCGCAGAACAAGAGTCTGGTGGCAAAGAAAGTCACCGCTATAGTTTTGAGTGACAAGGTTGACAATTCTCAGAGTGCATTATTAAATATCACCTGTGAAGAAAGTGAAAGTGCAGTGTACATTTGCTATACCTCAATGTCAAGTTTACAGAAATGCCAATATTCTGTATATGGGATGTACACACGTTTTTTTTCTTGATGTAGAATTTAATTTGTTTTGCCCCCAAAAAGTATTAAAGAAGCTCTGTGACAGAATTAGACTCCATACAAAACCACTGAAAGCCTACTTAAAGGGGCTGTAATTCATGTTTTAAGACAATCAAAATCAGGTACATCGCCTTTAAATTGTTTCTATGTTCTCTCTGAGTTTTTTATCTGTTCTCTGTTCATACAGTAGTACATATTATATAAAAAATAAAGAAAACAAGTTAAAAAATAAATAAATAAATCACAATTATATATATCAGAATCAGAATCAGAAAGAGGTTTATTGCCATTGTCAGCGAACAAAATTCACAAACATAGGAACTTGTCTCGGTATTTAGGTGCAACATAAAACACTGATCAAATAAAATTGTGATGTGATTTTTTGATATATATTATATATATATATATATATATATATATATATACAAACATATATATATATATATATATATATATATATCAATCAATCAAATGTCATTAGAAATATGAAATTCTATAAATGCTATACTAAGTCATTGACTGCGCCTACAGTGTCTCTGTGTACAGACTTCTCTCACTGTTAACCCTTTCACAGTCAGATGGCAGAGCTGTTCTCATTGTAACTGATGACTTCGTGGATCCAATAAGTAAGCAGCTTAGAAAGAGGAGTGTATAGCTATGCTGCCGCTAATCTATTTATCAATCACAAATTGGATTAATCTCCAACATAACAAAACACATTTTTTAAACACGCACAGTCCATGGAAAACGACAAAACTACAGTATGTGTGAAACTTATTAAACTCAGAAAATGACAGCACATCCTTTCATCTGTCTGCAGCCCCTTCTTCTGATTTAAGTGCTCATTTCCAACTCACAATATAAAAGTTTTTTATGTTTGGCCTCCAGGCTCTTATTATCTGATTTCATTTTAAAAAAGACTTTTCAATGATTTCTACCAACGAGTACAATATTCTTTAAGTGGTGATTTTGTTAATACTGAAAATAAAGATGTGACTGCTCCAGATGTGGTTTCCAGTGGAAGGTTTTATAAGGAAGGCCATCTGGACAAAAATCTACTTTGCATTAGAAGGTAAATGAAAGGGAAGAAGTAGTAACTCATGAATTATTAATAACTTTACATTAAACAGTACTTGGTGGGACTTAGAGTAAAATGTTCTGTGATTCGGTTCTCATGTTTTCTTAATTATGATTCAGTTTGGTGAGATAGAATCTGTGGTAAATATTTATATCATAGTTTTACATCAGTCAAGTTGCAGTTTGTGAAGAAAATTAAAAAATTAAAGGGTTGAAAATATAGGAAGAGGAGCTGAGCAGAATCTCTGTGACGAAAACGCATTAACAATTTACGCACATTTATCACACAGTTTAAACAATTGTTTAACAAAATAATGGTGTCAGGTATTTTTATTTGTCAAAATATACTTACTGTGTAAATAACATGCATTTTGGCTCTTGCTTACGGTATGGTTGCTAGGCAACAGTTGTGAAATGACCTTGAACGATGTGCTGCTCATGTCCAACCAGAAAGTAACATTATAAACTTCATAAAAACAAATGCAGAGTTCCACTTCTTGCTCCATTCATTTCTTATGGGGAATCAACCAACTCTCGCTAAAATAAACCAATTAAAACACCTTTACGTACAATATAGAGTTAATGGCTATTAATGGCTAATGCTAACATACAATAAATGCAATCATTCATTTTAAAATAACACCAAAAACTGAACTAACCTGTTTACAAAAACACTTTAATCAAGTTTATATTTTATATTTAAGTTAATGTATGTTAGCCTTTAGCCTTGAGACAAAAACACATTAATTTATAAATACGTAGGTTTCCTCCGGTGACACATTTACATCGTACATAGAAGTCTTAACGTGCTGCCAGTGATTATTTGTTTGAAAAGTGAAAATCCTTTTTACGGCAACTGGAACTATCCGGGTCTATCGTGAAAAGGGCCTATTATTAAACTGGGGGGGAAAAGGCAACAGTTTTAGTACAATCTTAATTCATAATTCACTATGTTTTATGAAATGTGTAGTCTTACCTGTAGTCTAACCTCTGAAATATCAAAGAACAGAAATAGAGAGATATGCTTACAAATGATCTCCCCCACACAAAATATTTTGTTTTGTTTGACTATGCAATACAAACTTTACTCAAACAGATTTGACACTATCTTACCATTTCTCTAGTCAACAACACTTTCCAGAAACTTTCTGCCAAAGTCTAAACCACCTGTACTTGAACAATATCCATTCTTCTGGCCGGAGAGCTGTGGCTTCAGAAATCAATGCACCCTGAGAGGAGTGGAGAGGGGTTGATCACCTTACGCGCAGCGGAGCCTTGTTCTGAATCGATGAGTTTGATGTCGGTTCCATCGCTGGGAACGATTGATTGCCGCAGAAGTAATTGGTCTCATTTGACAGTGTGGAGGGTCTGAACTGAGAGGTGCAGCTCTGGCTGAAGAGTGGATCAGGTGAAGACCTGTGTCCTGAAGAAAAGAACATACACTTCAGTCCGCTATGGATTTAGAATTTCTGTGATGTGTTTGGATTGCCTCTTTTGGGTAGATTGGGTGAACATAGAAAATACTTAGAAATACTTAGAATAAATTGTATCTACTTTTGAAATTAGGGATATTGACAAAAATGAATATTTCAATATTTTTGGGATGTTATCTAAAAATATAGTGCTATTTTCACAATGTTTGGAAGATTACACTAGTTGTTGTTTTTTATTTGTTCTTTTTTAGGTTATTTTTAATTGTATACAATAATCTCAATATTCTAATTTGGCATATCTCCAAAATTTGAATATTGAGTTTGCTATGTTAAAACACATTTGTATTTTTATACATATCCAACCTCCACTTGAAAGAGATTCTTGGGTTTTTTGGGGGGATGGGTGGGGGGATTATGCATTGCGCAAGCATCTGCAATGGCTTAACGTTAGCCGATGTGCAACTTGCTCGCCGTGGATACCAAAGTCACAACACCAGCGGCCCTACATTTTCATGTGGTTAATTTTGTTGACCTGAATGAGATCTGGTTCCAATTAAAACATTGTTTGAAAATACAGTCTATCGGAGTAAGTTTACAAGGCAGTAGCCGTTTCACATAACATGTTTTTGTACTTTAATTTCCAATTGCTGGTACAAAAAGGTCAATTAAAATGTCTTAAATGTGCATGTAACTTTTCTGGAGGGTCTGCGTCCTACTTGTCTATATGAAGATGTTGTTTCTTTGCTTGGAATGTTCCATAGTATGGCATTGCACTGATCTAATCCCATGGAAACAGGCAAGTGACACCAGGCCCAGTTCCAGGTTTAGCAAAAATAACACATGTATTTGAACAAGTGAAAAATAGATTTAGGTTTAATGCCATACTGTAGAACATTCAGGCACAGAAATATTGTCTCCATGGAGACAAGCAGATAGCAGACTGTACATTATATGGTGCACCTTTAAATACTTGTGTTTTATTGGGCTTGTAAAATTAAACAATCAAAAACAATTTGTTGTCATCTCATGGGGGGAGCTCCTCCTCCAGAGAGTGTTCCCACATAGTCTGTACAAACAGGATTTGCATCTGAAATGCACTTGTGTCTCCCAGAGTTTTGTACAGTATGTATTCGATAAAAACAAAAAATCTATTCAGCGAAACCAAACGGAACACTGTATCTGCCGACCAGCTTCCAACACGCGTCCATTTCTTTGAACACAAGTTTTTTCCCCAACATTGCTTGCTGATCCCACAAACAGTTTGGTTTAAACCATGGCGGATGGACCAAGCGGCAGGGGACGCCAGAAAGAAGCAGAGAACATTTCATTTAATTTGAGGAGAGATTAATCGAGAGATGCGTTGTTTATGTGATGAATATTTCACAACGCAAAATGTCATTATAAATGTCCTTAGGGTAGACAATGAAACGGAAATTATAGCAAAATATGGGACCTATAAACAAATTGTCTGAAGGAGATTCAGCCTTGACTTGCCCATTGTCTAATCACCGTCATTCACATTCAAGTTTGGTCAAAGCAATTAAGATACTGATTCAGAAACCAATGGACATTCTTTGTGACATTGAGTCTGTTATTGTTAAAAGTGGATTATACAGGACAAAACACAATTAACCTCAAAGAGCAACATTGAGTCTAAAAGGTTAAGATAACTATAAATGAACTCCACAGAAAAAGTTGCTGTTTATGTGTTGTTAAGTAGATTCTGTCTTACCTCGAGTCGGTTTTTGTAGGAGTTTTGTGAAATGTCTCTAATTTTTGTGCTTGGAGAGCAGATTCCACAATGGCTTGGTAATTTTCTTTCTAATTCCCTTTGTCCTCAGGCAAACAGTGATTGTACGTGCATAGCCATCTCCCTTCTCTCCAAAATCTCCGTCTTCCGCCTTCTATCCGTGCTCAAACCCAGCTAATTAAACAAAGTACACCATTTGATTAAACAAGTAAATTGTGCTAGTCTGTGTTTGCGATAATTAGGATAAGCCAGAGTTTCCTTAAGAACATTAACTGTGATGGATCGTGTATCTCTGGGAATAGCTTCACCTCAACAATAGCACAGACCTGAATGTGTAATCATTTTACACACAGTTTGCTCCGTGACACCAATTGCTGAAAGAAACAAGACCAATGGTTTGCTCAACCTGGACCAGTAAAAAGAAGGATGGATTTAACTAATGTCTTAACAAAGTTTTTACAATGCATTAACTGACAATAGAGCTCAGTTAGTTCAGCAAGGATTCACAGGGACAATGAGGTTAGAGTCAATAGGCATCCACATATCCATACATTTTTAAAGAGCAGAATTATAGCATGGCTTTCTCATACACTTAGGTCAAACTCTTAGAAATAAGATAATATGACTGAACAGCACGTTTGACTGATGATAAATCACTATAGATTATGGCCCAACAGGGAACTATAATATGTTCTTCACTCACTCCGCACTATCTTCAATAATAACAGCTAGCTATACCATTAGTGCTTAAAGTGCATACGGCAGGTTCTTGTGTTAATCTAATTATGACTTACTTTGGTGGGAAAGAACATGTGTTAAATGTTACTTATAGTTTTGCGTCAGTCCAGAGGCAGTTAGTGACATGTTTTTCTGACAAACACTCATTTAACAAAATAAAAGTGTCATCACTAATGTGCATTTGATATGTATTTTTTCTTTTTCTTATTTCTAAAGAGGATTAAACACAACTGGACTTAATTTTCTTTGGAAATAATTATAAGCCTTGGTTGTTTTAGAAACGTCATCATTAAATTTGGGCCCATGTTTGCAATATGGGTCTCAGGTAATATTTCTGAAATGATCTCTACCTACGTCATATCTAATGCTGAAATGTGTATGCCCCTGAATGCACTTTCATCGCGGATTTTGGTAATATATTTTTATCGTGTAGAGACATTTTTTGTGCTTAATGTTCTTAAATTGGCATTTTAAAATGTTGCTGTTTGTCAATCGTCCAAAGTAAATACTGTATACTAAACACACATAACACAATTCTCAAATTTAAAACCTGATTTTGATTGTCCCCCTGTCAACAAGTCTATTAAAACAATATTTAATTTCCTGTGCTGAGGACATTCTAAATGGGAGTTGAAATACATGATCCACAGAAATTAATTGATTTAATTTACTATTGTTTTTTCTTACTTGGGTTACTGCTGCTTCTATTTATGTTGTCCTGAGATGTTTTTATGTTGTGATGAGCCAGAATTTCTACTTCAACAATAAAGCCATTGTATTGTACACAATTTTAATCAATTTTATTCAATTTTATTCCATTTATTCCATTTTATTCTATGTTATTCTATTCTAATTGTATTGTATTCTGATGTCATGTCATGATTTAGAATAGATTAATATTTGGGCATCATTTTCGCAAACTTATACCAGAGATGTCAAAGACTGAAGCTATATTATTTAAAAATTAGTAAAAGAAAGTTAGTGCAGGAAGTATATGTGATCACTCAGTATAAAGGCGTAGTTGTTTTCTCAACCCTTTTCTAGGCGCAGAGAAAGAGCTGTAGGATGTAGTAAGAGGCAGGACCTGATTAGAGAGTGTCTTTGTTATGTAATTACGTCCAGAGAGCAGAGCAGTGTGGAGCAGCTGGTCGGGGCCTGTCTAATTGCTGCGTGGATACTTTCCAGGCCTGTTCGGGAGAGCTCAGTGATGATGGCACACGTGTTCAGCTGGCTGTGGCTCTGCTGTGGAGAGACATGCACCCACAGTCTCCTTAAGGACCGATCCGGAGACACCTCAGAGCCCCGGGGGCCCACAGAGCTCAGCTGCCGCCGTTGGAAAACCGCTATTTATAGTGTGGCCTATGTTGATCCTGAACCAGTGTGTGCCTATTCAAACTGATCAATTATTCACTCTTCATTTTCACATCCCTTCAATTGTGAACGGGATTTTCTTTTCATTCCAACATGTGTAGTGTGTTACTGATTTTTTGTTCATCTGAATGTGAATGTTTGGAAGAAAATCTTACTGTCTCCACTTAAGTAGTACTAAACTTCATTTCTCAAAACATTTTGTTCTTTGTTTTTTTTTTTTTTAACTCTTTTGTTATTTCCCTTTGTTTTTTAATTTCAGTCAGATTTCAGATACCTGTGTAGTGTACTTTTTGCTGCAGCGAAGGAGATGGCTGACAGGGATAGAGCCGACTGAGATAACTTTGGACAAGTCTAACTTTTGAAGTGAACCGGAAAATGGACACATTTGCCGGACATTGGGACAAATGGGACAGATATAAAAAGGGAAAAATGCCAGACTGACTTTTTTGTATTACTCTTTTTAGCTGTCTCATGTTCTGTTGTGTGTGTGTGTGTTTGTGTGTGTGTGCATGTGTGTTGTATTATACAAAAACAATTAAAAGAAGAAACAGTCATCGTAAAGACAAGATTCACAGGAAATAAGCAAATGCATAAATGTCCCAGGGCATCCCCTGTCCTTAGACCATTTTCTAGGCAAGGGCAATCTACAAAAACCTTGTGGGCTCCACAGTGAAGGCGAGATCTACGCCCATGGAAAACATGAGATTAATACCTCTTGTTTTATTCTTAGTGTCTCCTTGTATTTTAATGTTCATTTTGTACATATTTATAATGCCAACTTTTAAATTAATGTCTTATCTTTATGTTGTTATTGATATGCTATATATTATCATTCTTTATATTAAAGAATGATAATTTTAAATATATGGCAATTTAGTATATACCCTATACAAATAAAACAAAATATCCGTGAAAGTTCCAGCCCAAAGTTCTATGAAGCGTCCTGTTCATCAGACCCTCCGTGTTCGGCGGAGGCTGTTCTTGGCCCACCTGCCTGTGAGGACTGCACTGGTGCACGTTACTGCGTTTGTCCTTGTGTGTGTGTGTGTGTGTGTGTGTGTTTGTGTGTATTTGTGTGTGTGATGATAATGTAGTGCACATCTGCAGCCCGCCGAGCTGGAGCTGTGCAGGTGTTCCCAGTGTTTTATTCATTTTTTGGTGGAGGAAGAAGATGTCTAATCATTCACAGTCCCTCGTCAAAATGATTCTTGTGGCGGTGAGTGCTGTCGGTGCTTATTTTAATTTCGCTCTGGCTAGCGTTGTGCCCTCCCAGCACGCACACACCTGCCGTACGCAAAAAAAAGACAAAACACCTGCATCCCGCTCGTCTCCCAGGCCCCTTGATCGAGTGCACCGCTTCCTTGTCTTGCTTATTTTCGCATTTCCATCAACGCACATGCAGCTTTTGGGACACATTTTGAAGACCAATATCTCCCCACTCACAGATATGACTATGTATAAAGTCACCAGTCTTTGTAACTTTTGGAGATATTAAAAAACAAAAAAACTCATGTGGGTCTGTGCAGAATAATGAGGTCAGAGCTGTTCTAATAAGTCTGGAAGACAGCGCCAGAAGCTATGAGAGATGAGAAAGACAGAATTTAAGAGAGGAGATTTTAGGGTAAAGTTCTGTGAAGTTGGGGACGCACCTCTAAAAATCTGCAATTTTGAATACAATTCTAGAAGTAGTTTACCAGAATTTTATTGGAGGAAAAAAGCTTATAACAGTACAACTTTAACATTAAATTAAATGCTACTTTCAATTTGCATCTGGATATAAACAATAAAATGTGGTTGTTTTGGGAAAATAAAGAGGGAATATTTACATGTTTTGTTTGTTTACAGTATCATCTTTACTTGTGAATAAAAATTACTATAAAGCAAAAGTTACAATGAAGAACGTTGAAAGAGTTTGTCTTTAGTCTCTCAGAATTAAAAATGTACTTTTCTCACCTCATGGTTTTATTCAACAAACTTTTTCATGCAATTTCTTTATAATATTTGATTATTATAATAATTGCTGAGGTATTAGCATCATTTAACTATAAAGCAGTAATAAATATGCAGATACACAGTTATTAAATCCTCCATTGTGCTTCACATTTATTACTCCAAATGCTGTGTGTGGTCTATCTGCTCTTCGACCAAAAGCAATAGCCTGAAGATCCATAAGGTAAAAGCAGGTGGGCTGATTGTCTCGGTGCCATAGATGTATAGAATAATAGAATCCACCCACCACTTGTCATCCCACCTTTAGAATAAAATCTGCTGTCAGTGCCAGAGATTGAGCCAACAGCTCGTGGTGTTAGACAGGTCTCGTACCTAGTATAGGCCAATGAATCTGGCAGCCAAAAGCTCTGCCTCATAAGGTTTATTCTCTGAGAATGGCGGCATAATTTTGCCTGTGCAGTGTCTGAGTGAATGGGGCAGGAGGCAGGCCTGTCACACTCAGCACCGCAATGATAAATAGCCATTTACTGTGGAATGGCAGCAGGATCGGGCACGTACAATGTCTTTTTGGGGATGTTTTCTCACACAGCAGAGTGCTCCAGCGGCACCGACACACCTGTGCCACAGCCTGGCACTCGCTATAGCATTTGACAGTCTCTATTGCTCCATGTCACATCTCCGCTGGTTTAGACAGTTTATGTAATGCACTTGGACTGAAGATTTTTACTAACTAATTATTAATTTTCACTAACAACTTGTGCCATAATAAATGCTGGTTAGGGTTAATTTGTACTCTTAATTAGAGATTTTCACACACTGAACACTTTGACAGCCTCTACATTGTGTTCTTTTAAAAAGTCTTCCAAGTTAGTCAATCTCGATTGAAAGCATTTGCGTGAATACATTTAATATTTATGGCAACTTAAAAATATATATTTAAATGTATAAGTGTTGTCCTTAAGGACAACTGGTGATCCTCAGAGTCATAATGTAACCACAGTTTTACTGGTGTGTATATTTTTTGCAACAGTTTTCTCTGACCTCTCATTTTCCTTGTGTTTTATTGCAATGCAACAACATGGCAAACAGCATAGAAAAGCAGTAAAGCGAAGTTTTTAGACAGAGGGGACCGTTAAATCCAATGGTCATTTGTGACACATTTGAGTTTGATATTCACAGCTCCTTCCTGGTCAGCTCCAGGCCACCTGTTATGTCAATGAGGAATGCCAGGCGAACTGAGCTACGAGCTACAATGTACACCATGGCAGCACTGGTGGGATTGTAAATGGTGGGCAGGGTGTGTTTGTCATAGATACTTAACGTCACCCGCTGTGCACTTGGGTGCAGCCAGACGAAAAAAATCTCCATCGCATGAACCAAACCCACAGCCAATTTAGCTCAGCCCTGCTCTGTTCAGCATCCACTTTGCATGGGCTGGTTTCATTTTTTGCTCAGAATAAGTAAGTTCACACACACACCTCTTCACATCCCACCTACACGCTCTTTTCTGTTGTTGCAAAAGGAAGTTTCTCACGTACACATCAGGCTAAGCACTGCCCACAGACATTATTTTGTCAAAGTCTAAAAGTTTTTTGGCCAAGTGTCAAATTAGTTTGCACCTTGAGGAAGGCCACGCAGGGCTGAAACACATTGGTGCGTATTTTAAGCTAATAGCCATGCTGTAATAAAGGCTTTTTAATAATTTCTGGGCCTTGGTTTTTCTTGTCTTTGGGAATACTCTTCATCTTCATATATATATTTAGCTACAATTTAATTCCCAAAGAAATGTTTTTTTTTGCATCAAATTATTATTACTTTCTATTAATAATTCAATCTGCCTTTTAAAAAAATGTGTGCACAACATATCTGTTGGAGTAGATTAAAGGAGAGAAAAAAAGAAGCTAATATTCAGATCAGTCAAAGGGTAAATATATATTCTGGATTCATGATGGATAGTAATAGCATTTAGGAAGTTGTTGTGGAGCTAATAATGTAGTAGTACTTTAATTTGTACCTGCTGAAATTCATTTGAGAACAATATTCTTATATATATTTTTTTCGTGTCATTGATTCTCATTCTGTAAAAAGCCTTGGGTTATGTTGCTATAGCTGCCGCTCCATCATCCGCCATCCACAGAGCAGCAGCCGCAGATCTTTGCTAAAAGGCCTGCCCATACTGTTCACGTTGCCTGTGTGTTTGTTGAGGAACCTGCTTGTTAGTTTTGTTAGCTTTTACTTCTCCAACATTCTGTCAAGACCGACAAAGAGATTCGCACCAGACACGCTGTATGTGTGTGTGCGTCTCTGGAAGAAAAACCTGTTTGATGATAGCATTAACCAGACAGCTGAGCGAGCCTGGCACTGCAAAAACCCACAGAATATAACTCCCACTGCATAGAAGTTTCCCTCCAAGTCCGTAGAGGCTGCAAATGGCACACATGATATAATGCTTGAATTGTGTGCTGCCCAGACTTCAGCCTTGAATCATTCTTTCGCTTTCGTTCAAATGAGATATTGATTTTGAAGCGAGTTCCTTTTATTACTGTGTACCTGTGCCAAAGCTACTGGATGTTTTCACTACAGCAGTAATCACTGTAAAAGCACCTGCAAAAAGGACCATTTCCCTTGAGCGTACAATCAATTAGTCATTTGTAATAGGTATATGGGCCTTAATGATCAGACTTTCATGATAAGATGAATTACAGGCCTTCAGGGACAGCCTAAATTAAACGGAAATGGAAAAGTCAGTTCATCTCAGTGAAAATGTATACAGATCCATAATATCCGTACACAGAGGAATCTTTCAAGCAATTTCATATTGTGGCGTTTTTTCCTTTGTAATAATGATATACTGGATTTATATAGGGCCTTTTTTGGGCCCGCAAAGAAGAAGCTTAGTATTCTATTATTCATTCACTTCCACATTCAGCGATGTTATTAGTTACAGCTAACTGGCAAAACTGTGCCAAAGTCCTGTCTGCACTTCGCCAGCTGTATGTAAGGCAAGTTGGGTGACACTTCTTGCTCTAGGTCACAATGACATGAATATAGGGCTTGAAGTGCCTATGACAGGTTGAACTTGACTCATTGAACTAAAATAAAGTTAAGATAAACATATTTAAGATTTTAGTAAGGTTTAGGTTTATAATTGTACTTCCTATTCGTAATCGATGACATCACTCTAGGAAATGACCCAGTAAACTTTCCTGAAGTCCACGATCATCTCCACTGTCGTCTGGGCGTTGAACTCCAGGTTGTTACCGCTGCACCAGGACACCAGCCAGTCCACCTCCCTGCTGCAGACAGACTCATCCCCATCCAAGATGAGCCCGGTGAGCCCGGTGAAGATCCTTGAAAACCTTTCAAGAAATAATTTGTTTATGTTTGTCTCCTAAAGTGTATTTTTGTTATGTAGTATTATTATTATCATTATCATTATTATTATTATTATTATTATTATTATTATTATTATTATTATTATTATTATTATTATTATTATTATTATTATTATTATTATTATTAACCAGGTAAAACCCACTGAGATGAATTATAATCTAATTCATATTTGATTCCATTGATGCCATTCATCCCACATCAAAGCATGATGTTATTCAGAACAATATAGAGATATGATGTGTCGTGTATATTGTTGTATTCTTGCCAGCAAATCCCTAGTATGCAGCTCAAACCGCTGCCCAGGTTGAGATTTTCTAACGTTCCCCTAAATTTTGTCTCACACCCGGGGCAAATAAATCTTTTTCCTGTAGTATATTGTCAATTATTTCAATTACATGTTATAATTTGAATGATATTGATGTCCAAAACATTCTTAAAATGAAAAATTTTCTACAAAACCCAATTTCTACTGAGATAATATTCAATTTCACCTTCCTTTAAAATCCTGAAACCATTCCACGTACCCCCAGGTAAGTGCTCGGTTACCCCTATTGGGAAACAGACAGAAAAGCTTACATTTAATTACAAAGTTACAAAGTGTGGATAAATCAGTGTCGACGAAGGCCATACAAATAGGAGCTTTGGATTGTGAACATGAGACTGGATAAAGAAAAAATATATCGTACTTAAATTGTTTAAAATTTGTGGGTGGACTGAATAATGTTGAGGAAGAAAAGGAATCATCATAAACCCAAGAATAATGTTTTTCTGGCCAGACCCCACACTTCTTCTCTACAGTATTTCATCACTGAAATGGGGGACCTCATATTACTTTTTAAGCCGTGTCAGAGTTCAGAGGCGGTTGGTGAGAGAGATGGACTGAGCCGTTAATCTTGCTGAGCGATCTCCACAGACACGCAGACACTCTTTAGTCAGCGATAGCCTGCAGCAGTGTCCACCTCTCTTCCTGTTCCCTCCTGAACACTGACAGCTGAAAAGAGCGCTGCATCCTATAGAGGTCCTATCTGCTCCGATCGGGCGCCGAGAGGAGGTGTGCTACTGCTGCTGCGCTATCAAAGTCCGTCAAGGTCACTTTGCTCATTGTTGGCTACTGTGAAAACTACTGGCAGGGCTCCCTCAACAATTCAGCACTTTTGTCAAGGGCCTAGGGAGTCACTGAAAATACATACATACATGTTGAATAGAAAGCGTAGAGTTTTGTTGTTACAACCGCCACAAATCAACATGAATTATTACAGCAATGTGCACGATCAAAATGTGTAATGGCAACACATTCAGATCACGGACATCTGGACAATAGGTGGTTGAAAAGTATCCACGGCATCACAAGAAAGACATTCAAAGAAGTTAGATCCAACCGACACACCTGCCAATGCCAAGTTTCAGGTCAGATCTAAGGAGAAGTGACCCTAATCTCAGTAAGAATGCATGTTTTTCAAAGAATATCTGTGTATAAAAAATTTGATTGAATAAATGCCATAGATAAGTGTAAGGCCAAATAATAACATCTTCATTAAGAACTCATTGGAAAAGTTAGATGGTAACTAAGTGGCTTGCAAGAAGATGCTGTAGAATAGTTTAGGTATAGATCCTTCCAAAGATTGCAAGCAGAATGCCTCTATACAATCAAAAGTATGGCACCATTCCATATATTGGCTCAAATGCGTTCAAAGCGAGAGTTGGCGACTCTTTCCAAACCTGGCAAACTATGAAAAACCAGGGCTGTTTTGGCAACTGACAACAACATATGAGAGATTGTTAAAAAAACATGACCGTGTTGAGAAGTGTTTTATTGATGCAGGATTCAGCACCTAAATCTGACAACGTAATTGACATTTCTTAAAATCTAACTGAAAATTGAGCTTGAAGTTACAAAATGGCAGATTTAACAAACGCTGTCTACAAATGTCAAAATTCAGGAAGTGTCATTTTAATGAAAAGGATAGAATGTGTATATTAGCACCACGTTGTCACATTTTTAGAGTGCGTTTGCGTGTTCTCCATGTGTTTGGCCTCTGGTTTCCCCTCTAAAACCAAAAACATACACAATCCTCAGTGGTTCTGATCAAGTCCAGCTTAAGATCTGGAGATGGGACATAGAGCTGCTCCTGACAGGTTGCTCCGTGGCATACAGGGATGGGTCAAATGCACTGAATGAACTTCCCTCACAAGGGATTAATGACAGTATACCTTAATCTTACTTAGTGCACCTTTAAGTTAAAATGTCTGTTTTGGTTTTGTAAGTATACAATACATCAGGGGTCTCCAAAAGGCGGCCCCGCGGGCCAGGCCCGGACCCCAAAGCAATTTGATCTTGCTGATTTGGTGTAAATGTAACATGTGTAAATGTAACATGCGTAAGCCGTCGCACCGGACGACAGCGGGTTTTACGGGCTTCGTTGTTGGATTGAAAAGTCTGCGCGAGTGCAAGGTACGTCAGACCGCTGTGCGTAATGTTTCAATTCAATTTTCAATTCAATTCAATTTATTTTTGTAACGCCCAAAATCACAACAGTAGTTGTGATTTAGTTCTGCTTTAGTCCTGCTTTAGTGCTGCTTTATAGTTTATCCATGTTTTTCTGGTAGATATGGTTTGTTTAGTCTTGGTTTAAACCTGGCCTTGGTCCAGGTCTGCTTTGCACCAATCGAGTCAGGTTTCTGGGAAACACTGGGTTTACATTTGCGTTACATATTTCCTGTTTTTAGTAGTGTAATTTTGTTATGATGTTTTTGCTTCTCTGAAAGTAAAGTCCTGTGTTGATTTCTGTTGTTGAATTGTGCCACTGTGAGTTGTTTGTGGATCTTATAGAGATAAAACATAAAATTGTGGTGGGACTTTGTAGTCTGGCCACCGGACCTTAGCCCTTCGAAAAATCTGGCCCCCTGGAAAATATAATTGGAGACCCCTGCAATAAATTATGTTAGGTTACGGAAGTCACAACAAGACAGATGTCAACAATGAAAAAAAAAAGTTAGAAAAAACGATCCAGAATTTACTTTGAAAATCCTGTCTTTCAAACTCTCAACTCTCCCTTTTGTGTCTCTGAGCACAATAGCATCAATTAATACCTGGTTGATGATGGGAAGGAACCGCAGCCAAGAGCCTGATTGGATTCACTTTGTTTTGGAGTCCATTAATGAAGCACTTTCATTTAGCTGCCAGACAACTTTGCTGGTGACCTTTGGCCATGACCCGTTCCCATATATCGAGCCATGTTTGAGGAGAACTCTTCAAGGGAAATTAATATTCGCTGTGGATGGTGTCCTCTGCAACTCTAATCTGCATGAGATCTGACTTCCTTTCATTAATCAAGACAAGTATGCCCTGGTGCATCAGCCCTGTTTACCTCCACGCTTTGTTGTTGTGCGAGCTTGTTGACTCACAGCAAACAGCATAAATCACACAATAACACAGCACTTCATTTAACTATGGGCTATGACATATCACATACAGGCACAGTGGATGAAAAATGGCGTAAAGCTGGAGGTATGATAACGATAATGAAGATATACGTAATGTGGGTTTATAGTTCTAAATGTGTTGAATGTGTTATCATAAAATCTATTAAGGTCACAAAGCTCTGCCATTTGATTTGCCTTGAGCTTACTTTTACAAGGTGAGTGAGTTTATTATTTTTGATATAAAATACTGGCACCTGCTGCAAGACCTTCCTAGTAAAATGGGATGATGGGGTAGCATTAGCTCGAGTGTTTGTCCTCTGATCTGAAGGTCGACGGTTTGAATCCCACTCCCAGAATAAACATTGTTTGTAAAGTGCTCACAGACATGTCCTTGGGCATGACACAAAACCCCTTTCCGTACATTGGTGCGTGGATGAATGGGTGAGTGGTTCCTTGATATAAAACACTTTGAGGGCCTTGAAGGTAGAAAAGCTCCATATAAATGTTCTTATTGATTTATGTATAGTTGTTGCCGTGGACTAAATTCTATCCATTGTGCCACATTCAGTCTCATTCAGACACACCAGAGGCAAGGTGGGCGAAGTGTCATGCCCAAGGACACAACAGCAGTGTGCACGACCACTCCCCTGTGGCACCTAGCATTCCAGCATTCCCCCATCCATGCACTAACCACACCCATCCCTGCTTAGCTACCGAGATCTGACGAGCTCAAGCTTTGACAAGTTGTTAGGGCCATTTACTTTTTTTTTACAGTGTTAACAATACAATTAAATACTAAAGTGAGTAAATAATGTAAATATTTGTTGGCACAGTTTTACAGAATGATTTGATTTCATTATGTGTCGATTAATGCCCAGTATATTTTATTTAGCTTCTATGTCTCTATTGTCGCTATTAACGTTCACACAGAAAACACACTTCATTCACAGAGTCTTACTGGCGCTGACTTGAACATGCCGAGTACACTCAGTACCACTTACCTATATTGACTTATGCCTTGAAATGTCTCTTGTGTTGAAACCTGTCTTCTTTGCACTGAATCACTTTGAGAGTCCATAGTTGCGTTGGAGCAGATGCCAGAGCGACGTCTCTGCTGGTGCCATAATCAGACTGTTGTACTGCTTCCTGAAGAGGCCTTCTTCGTGGAAATGTGACTTTTCTACAGCGTGTGACAGAGGAAACCACTGTCATTTATCACTTATTCCTCACAGTCAACCGGCCGCACTTCACACATGCCGCACAAGGTCAACTGCACCAAATTAGCCTCCCACACAGCGCTCGCTCATAAACTCAGAATGAATAATGTGGAAATTTACCGGTCACAAAGCTCCTGAGTGACAGCTTTACATCAAATGCTACGTGGTAAAGTGGATTTTATTGTCACAGATTTGAAGAGAATAGGACATTTAGCAATATTTAAGATTGTCCCGTTATGGACGTTGATTTTGAGTTGATCACAGGCAGCGAATCCAAGAATATACAAAGACATATATGACTTTCACTAGACTGTATAATTAAAAAGTATGCACTTATGTACTATTTAATTAATTACATAAGATTGAAGTGGGACTTTAAGAGTCAAATTAGTGCATGGAATGAGATAAGTACAATTTGTTATGAATGTCACTGGTGGCAGGAGTACAAAATTGTGTTACCAAAGTAAAAGTACACATACAGTAGTGCAAAAAATACCCAAGTATAAGTAGCACATAAAAAAATCTATTGTTTTGAAGTACCCATTTAAAAATCGCCTTTAAGAGGTAAAAGTAAAATATTGAACAAACATTAAAAGTAGTCTACATTTCAGGCCAGTTGAATAAATGTAGTGGAGGAAGTACCGTTACCTGTTCTCTAGTGAAATAAAAGGAAAAGTATCTTCTACCCGTAAAAAAAGCCCAAAAAGTTGACTTACAGTATGTTTACTTTTACACTTAATTTCTTTCCATCAATGATGAATGTAAAATATCTAGATCACTGAGGGTTAAATGTCACATTATTGAAGTTTTTTTTTTTAACAGTGGATACTTTTACTTATACTTATACTTAACTACATTTGAGATCAAGTATCTATACTTTTTACTGCCCTACATTTTTTAAAATGACTAAAAGTTATTTTTTGCATGTTGATGGTGACTTAAGATTTAGAGTTCAAGTCAGAAATATATACACACAATTCACTGGAAATTCAATTTCGAATTGATTTTGATTGACCAAAAATGATTTGGCAAATTTAACGCTTTAACAGTCTCAAAATGTGGATGAAATACTTTTGACACATAAAATACATTTTCAAACAGGTACTTATGATTTAAATGTCATACTTTTACCTTTACTTGAGTTTTGTTTTGCCCATATATCCGTACTTATACTTCAGTTGAATACTTCTTCAACCACTGCTCACCAGCTTACATTTCTGCAAAATGCTTCTCTTTCAATGCTTCTCTTCTCGTGTTTGAAATATTTTATTGCCATTAAATTCAAATTACATAAGGTTTTGCCTTTTACGGAATAGTAAAACATCTGATGTTCTTTCCGTCTTCTCTGGCTTAATCAAATGATCAAATTATTCATCATGTCAGATGACTTCAGAACTCAGTCTGTAAATATGAATGAAATTGTCTTTATGATATGTAGGTGTTACATGTTGAATCTGTAACATCTGCATTTGACACGTGCAATAAACTTTTCCGCCAGTTCCCAGGACTGGTTCCATTTTAACTTTAAAGTGAGTCCCAGAGACGAGGCCACAGCACAATCCAGCCGTCTTATTAACCAGTTACATCAATGGAGCCCTTTGGGTCCCTGCTGAGCTTTATAATTTGAGAAATATGGGCAAAACAGCTGAGGATGAAAAGAGTTCTATAGGTGAAACACAATAGCGCTAACACCAAGAAAGCCATAAATTAAACATGGCACATTTTATTACTTTGCAAATGGAATTAAAGTATAAATTCTTTCCCTTTTACCTTTTGATATGTTCTCTCATTAAGACAGGGCTCAAATTGCACCTCCCGCTGCTTGGTGCTCTCTTAGCAATTGTTCTTTTACAGTGTTGTGCTTTCAAGGCAAGAGTGTAATCAAAATCCCGAGCATTGCAATTAGATACAATGGCTTTCCCGATCCCTGTGTGGGCTTGTGCTGAACAGAGCGCGGAAGGGAAAGGCGGACGAGAATATACGGCGTGCGGTGGAGAAAGTGTGTAATCTAGCATGTATTGTGGGGGGGCACTTCACAGAACGCCGGTCATGAATAGGCTTTGTTTTATGAAACTGGACGAATGGCAAAGCATGATTAAATGGCGTAATTTTAGAGGTGAATGATCTAAAGCGGGTGTCAAAACTCAAAAACAGATCTGACTGGATATGTATTAGGTTTGTCTAAAATGTTGCCTAAATGGTTCAGTCATTGCAGGATTTATCAGTGGTGGACGGAAGTATTCAATGGTGTGACTTAAATAAAAGTACTGATATAAGTGTAAAAAAAAAAGCACGTAAAACAATAAAAATATTTTACACAGATTTTGAGTGTTAAATGTAATGCTAATATTTTCTTAATTTCTCTTGAATGTTATGTATACATTTGTGTGCTCAGAGCTGGAGAATGAACTCAAAACCTTTACACAGAAAAAAGTAGTGAAGTAGAAAGTACAGATTCCTGCTAATGAAGCAAAAGTATTATTAAAATTTACTTATAGTACTTTTACTTTTAATCTTTGTCACTTTCCACCACTGGGATTTATATTATGATCCCCTCAGCTCCATTAGAAATGTATTGTCTGTGGAAACCTACAGTAAGAAACCATTTTTATTTTATTTTTATTTAGTTGTTATTATTTCTGTGTACTTTACAATGTATCAGGTTTGCACACACACATACTGTATGTGCTAAAAAAAAAAGACTAAAAAAAATCTGTCCATTTTAGAATAAGTCCTAAATCTGACAAAGTATGCCAAATGGTTTAAATACTGCATGTTGCCAGTTTAACTAAATAACACATAACACATAACACACAAAATAGCCTATGCCCTGCTCTCCCCCCTTTTCCTTCTATTTTTGATCTTTTCTTTTTCTTGTGTCTCAAAGGGGCCCCGCCTTAACACCAGCTTAGTAGTAGATTTGACATGGCCTGATTTGTTAAAGCTTCAGCGGTGACCTCTGATTGGCCTGTGTTTCCTCATGGTGGAGGTCTGTTATGTTATGATGTATTTCTGTTTTTTTTCTTTGTTTTTATGCATCTTGCCGAGTGGGAGGGATAATCAAACGCACATGTGCCCACTGTGCTGAGGAAAGAGACCCTTTCAAGACAGTAGACGCCACATAAAGGTTCAACATATCTAATCAGAATTAACCTCAGGGGAAGCATTGCGTTTAGTTTCTTTATTAATTATACAAAATTCAATTAAAAACTGAGCAAGTATAAAAACAGCTTTGTGAATTTTTTTTAATCGTTTTGCTTCTGTTGGAATAACGTAAAAACATTTAGAGAAATGTATAATTTATTTTTTTGCAACAATATTAAAATATGTACAAGTTCATTTGAATTACTTTTTTTATTTGAACTATACATTTTTTTTTTGTATTTTGATAATTGTAATTGTTTAAACAAACTCTAAAACACATACAAAAAGACCTTTTTCATAATAAAGACAGTGGCATTATGAAATCAAAATGTTAAGTTATAAAAACACCAATTATTATGGAAAACAGCTTTGTGCAATTCAATCATTTCAAATCATCAATGATCAGCGTGGGACTTTTTATTTATTGTCTTTGGTTAATGTTTCCTTGTTATCTATTTGTTTGTCTTGTTTGCATTCACGAAATTCAAATTAAAAGACATATTGATCAACATAAAGCACATACCGTGTTGCCCATCCCCAGATTTCTATTACATTTTTAGTTTTTTTCTATGTGATCGTGGACATTTTAAAATCAACTTCAAAATGCATATTCATTTTCTGATTTTGTGAAGAAAGGTGCACGCATGGAAATCTCATTCTGTTATATCAGTCTTACCCTGCGCTTTGATTGTCTCTGCTTTAGCGTTAGCGTTAGCTGTTAGTATTCTTGTGATCTTGAGCCGCTCCCAACATTCCCATTTCTTGGACAAACATGATTGAACAAATGGAAAAGGCTCTTCGCGGCTGCAGCTTCTCACACTGGGATTGTTCACGTGGAGGACGGACCACAGTGGGCCATAACACCACACCTGATCACGGAGCAATCAAATATAACACAACTGTTTTTATTTTATATTATTTCATTAGAGGTATGATTAAAATATCCCAATATCCCTAACGTTGTGTAAAATGCTCTCTTTCTCAGTATTTGGAGGCTCTTTGGTCGTGGAACTGATGCTGATGGAAAGTGCTCTGCAAAAAACACAACAGAAAAACACAGTGGAGAGCAAACAGAGAGAGAACAAAGAACAAACAAAAAAACAAAGGCAGCACATGATGTCCAACATAAAAGGCTCACTTAGTCCAAAGTTTGTAAAATGTGTACATTTTTGAATAAAGTTTGAATGTCATTTTTCTAATGTCAATTTGAGTCCAGTCTTTAAGCACTGGTTGGGTCTGCCAGAGTTCTATGCTCCAGGTCTCAATTTACATGATTGAGTGATGCATTCTATTTGGAACGTGAAGGAACAAATGTATTATTATTATTATTTTATCATATATATATTTTTTTACCCGGCACACACAAAACAATTCTTCTGATTGAATATCATTGAACATCTTGCTCCCGGGTTTTCTGTATTGTAAAGAATGTGACAGACAGAGATCCCGCCATCAGCGTGAATCCGACTGAATTAAGAGGTAATAATGAGGTGAGCCATGATTTAGTGCTGATTTTAAGCAGCTGGGGCCCTCACACGGAATCCACCACGCGGAACCATGAAAGACAGATCCCTGAACACTCTCAGACATGTTCACTCACACTGTACGGCCACACACCACAGCACACACGCTGCACATGTACGCTTCATATGGCAAAGAAAAAAAACTGCTACATGTAAGCTATTTCAGATAGTAATACTTTATATAAAACTGATTTGTATATTAGTTACTATAATTACTTTATCTGAACAGAACACAGAGAGAGAGAGAACCAAACAGACATAAAAAAATAAAAATAATTTGTGGCATAAATTGTTCAGTGTAGGTCCAAATGCAGATTGAGCTAAGTAACAGTTGCTCATGGAAATAAATCATTTTGCTTCTGTTTGTAAAAACAATTAAAGAAATGTATAATTTATTTTTGCAACAATAATAAAATATGTACATTTTTATTTTAATCAACCACTTTTTAAAGTAGAGCTAATTGACTAATCAACTATAAAATAATTTGTCGTATTTTGATCATTGTAATTGTTTAAACAAACTCTAAAACACATACGAAAAGACCATTTTAATAATAAAGACAGTGGCATTATGGAAATCAAAATGTTAAGAAAAAATAAACAATTTCACATTGTCATCAATAATACACTTTATTCAAAAACATTTTCTATCTAGAAGCCTTCAGGCAGCATAGTCTCAAAATAATCGTTTGACTAATCGACTAATAAGTAATCGTTAGTGACAGCCCTTTATCAAAGCTTCTAATATTTTTGATTTAGTATTTTTACACATAATCAGCGTAAACAAGAAAGCTGAAAAACAGACTTGAAATGGAATGCACACAAACCTATTTCCATGACAGTACTATTTTGACATGTAGAATAAAGTTGCACGTGTTACTCTTCCTGAACAATGTCCTGTGTTTTTCTATCTTTGAACTCTCGGCTGTTTATTGTGCTGTAATAATCCTCACCTCGTCTTCTCTGCGAGGTGCGAGGAAAGTAACCTGAACGGAGACACATGCTCCTGATCTGATGTGGAAAATGTGAAATGACAGGGCAAACAAATGACAATTAGAGCAGCTGAAATAGTTCATTATACATTATCTGTGGGAGCAGTGTGAAAGCGCGGCTAATGAAGACCTCCGTGTTAATGAGCTGCGCAACATGATTATGGACAGAACCACTCACTGCGCTGTTTGTGCACACAAGCATTCACTTAAGTGTGTGTAGAGTTCAGTGATGGAAAGTAACAATGTACTAACGAAAAATACTGTACCTAAGTAACAGTTGTAGGTATCTGTACTTAACTTGAGTCATTTTTACACTTTTACTTCACTACATTTGAAAGCAGGAATCTGTACTTTTTACTTCACTGTATAATTTAAACTGACTTTTCATGTTTGAGAGGTTATTTTTGCACATTATTGGTGACATCCTGCACAAAGCTTTTGAGTTCAATTCCCAAAATTGAGTAAACAAAAATACACACAAAATTTACTTCAATTAATTTGGACTTTTAAAGTAGATTTGTAAGTGCGTACTTCAAACCTTGAATTATTTTTTTTTTAGTGCTGCTTCGTCTTCTTCTTTGGTATTTATTTTGCTCCTGCATCTGTACTTTTACCACCGAGAGGAATTTGTGTCGGGCCTTCCTTGATAATTATTTGTTGTCTTATTTTACACTAATTACTGTGAAAATAATTCCTAATGTGTACAAAAACTACAATCAGATATATTTGACTTTCAGTAAAAAAAAGTGAGCCTTGCAATAAGCCATGCAAATAAAACATGTACAAATTTTACTTGATATGTCGTACTGGTAATTATTCAGTGTTCCTGTTTTTGCTTGTGTCATGTTTTCTTTTTTGTAATTATTATTTTTTATTGTATTTGTTATGACATGTTTCTCCATCTCAGTTTTTTTAAAAATACATTCTGCTGTTTTTTTAATCAATATTTAAAACATATTTGTTGTGGTTATTAAGATTTCAAAAGCTTAGAACAATATCTTTGGACTGTAAATACAAATGAATCTAAAAGAAGATCGTCACAGATTGATCCCATACAGGGGAAGATCACTTTGTTAACAAATTATTCTTTCTCAATAATAGAGAAACATTTGCAAGGCCAGAAAGAAATAAGAAAAACAAGACTGTATCATTAGAAGCATGTCAGAAAAGGCCACCGCATTTTTACGGCCAATTGTCTGAGTCCTGAGACGTTTTATTAGCAAATGAGAAGTGTTTTTTTTATGGAACGTTAATGAGCATATGTTTCAGCACAAGCACTTCAAGTCGAGGAAGTCAGCTGTCATCCTTTGTGGACTAACTACGGAGGTAAGCAATACAAATAGGCTCGCTCTTATAATGAGACGTTGGTCCCAGCATCACATGGAGCTTTTAATCGGCCGTAACACGCTCTCCGGGAAGATAAAGTCGGATAACAAGCGAAGTGTTGGAGTTCAATTCAGAGAAGACCATTACGAGATCGGAGATGTGACTTTTGTTTTGGAAACTTGGGGGCAGTAAACAGACACACTAACTCCGAAAAGTATATCTATAGTTAATTTAATACAATCTAGGTTATTTTCCGGACCAGAGACAAGTGTAGACAATAATGATTATTTTTCCGACCTATTATCACTATCTAATATTACCTAAACTCACAATCTTCTAAATGTTCTTTTTGTTTCTGGTTCTGGTTTGAAATTTATTTTATAGATTTTTTTCCCAAGTTGGCCATTTAAAAAACTTATATTTACTGTATAGGCTTTTGCAGTATCAACACAGTATCAACACTTAATTTAAAGTTTGAAAAAAAAGAGGTTTTACAAAGTTTTTACAAGGTTAGTGGATAAAATACTTTGAACACTTAGCACAAATAATAACAATTAAAAACACACACAAAAAAGAAGATCAAACTTCAAATATCCAGATTTCAAAAAATAAAATACAGTAAATATTAGGCTTTACACAATAGATAATTGTAAGCGTAATGATATATTGAGTACAAATTAGTGAATAAATTCCGCTTTGCTATTTTGAATGCAGAAACGTGGGCTTGTCCTGCTTCCTCTTCTATTCCCAGCTCGCGTATGGATGATAAATTAATGGACCGACGTTGCACTCAGCACTCAGCCCGTGAGTGGCACCTCATTGATTGAAAGGTGTACTCTTGACCATGTATAGTTTTCCTGAATAACCATAGAAGGTGCAGGAAGAGTGCTCAGACAGTCGGCCACGCTCATGAACCTCCGTCTGGATAAATATTTCAACACTTGGACTTTGCTTATTGATTGGGGCAGTAATTTCCACACATGCCACCCCAGGGAGAGCAACACTAATGACGCTGGTTCCACCAAGTCCAGCCAAGCCTTTCCCACAAAGAACTACTCTCCAGTCTCAGCGCTGAGGAATACGGGATAAAACATTAACAGCTCTTCAAAGTGTTGCACGACTTTCTTTTTCCGCACCACAAACAAAAGTTGGTGTCTCACAAGGGTAATAGCACGGCTGGTTTCAGGCCAAGATGATGTGATGGGAGTGGTAGAAGCTGGGAAAAATAAATAAATAATAATAATCGGAATTTGTTTGTGTTATTCAATGCAAATGTGGTGTCAAAAAAAACATAATTATTATGATCTGTTTTGTTTCTTTTATTTTTGTTGTCGACATTAACTTGTAAAAAGGAGATAATAATATGGTAAATTATTATTATTTATAATTTGATTTGATTTGATTGTTTTCACTTTTTAAATATAAAACAGAACAGAAAAACACAACAAAAATGGGATAACACCGGACAGAGCAGTAAATAAAAATGTAATTGAAAAAAAGGCCACAAATGAAGGCCTAAATATTGTCCAAAGTAACTGTCTCATTTCAAAGTCTTTCAAATGTGTCCATTTTTAAATTAAGTCCAAATGTGATCTTCTCCAGTCCTCGAATTTCAACTATACAATCAGTCCAGTCCATGATTTATATATATTAGAAAGATAATATGTAACAATGACACATGCTTTAATTTAAAATTGAATTGTGGTGACAAAATGTACTAGTTTTTCTTTTGTAAAAAAAAAAAATGATATTCCTATTTGTGTACATTTTTAAATAAAGAACTAGTCAGATTAATACCACCCATAAAACAAATTTGCACTCAATTGTCGCGTTTTATGCTTTTATTATTGAAATGACAAAACTTCCACTATTTCTCCAAACAAACCCTTTTGTTTCCTGTTGTCTCGGAGCCGTTAGCGTTGCCAGTGCTGATGCATTCACCCAAAGCCCTGCAACGGTTTGTCACTCTCTTTGCCCACGGCACAGAACCATCCTAAATCCCAGTTGTTTGTATGCAAGTCTCCGCCTGTGCCCTTCTCAAACGCAGCTCTATTGGATTTGTGTGTCCCCCATGGGCTCCATAAAGAGTAAAATATCTGGTGAAGACACTCGGCACACGCTGCGAGGACCCTGGTTTAATATATGTAGCTGTGCCGCCGTCCTCCGGGTGATGAGGTGATGAGAGCTAGTTTCCCACCTGTGGTTTTAGCAGTAACAATTTGTGCTAACACTGAGGGGGCTAACATGGGCCCTAACAGCAGGAGAGCTAATCGAGAGGGCTGCTGTTACTCAGACGTGCTAATTATCTCTCCTATAACAGGTAGTGCACTTCCCATTTCCTAACAGAATAAGGAACATCTTTGATTACATGATTTATTACAAGTAATCTTTGGGGATCTACTATCAAAAACAAAGAAACGTGCTGTGCTATTCTACTACAAAGCAGACAAAAAAACTTGTCATTCTAATTAACTAACTAAAAAAAGGCTGCCGCAACTTTTTTTTATTCATTAGAACAACACATTTCTTTATGTGTGTTGAACTCAATACTAATGTGTTTTCTTTTTCTTTCCCAACTTACTTCTTATCATTAGCTCAGTACTTTCCCCATCACAAGCACAATTCATTGTCTTTTGCTATAGACCAAATTATTTTCTATTTTTGCATGTCTTTGGACTTATCAGGGACATTTCTTCACTCAAAAAAGGCTGAATTTGGCATATAAAAACAACCAAATCTATGGGAATAAAATTAAAAACAATATAAATCTTCACAAGACGCACTTTTAGAAACATAAAAAGAGGCCGAGAGCATTAATTCAACTCACAGTGTGTGATCCCTCGGTCCTGATTGGTCCATATCATTCATAAATGACAAGTCACAATATACTACCGGTATATTGATTTACCATTCAATAAATTATGGATTGAACAATATTTGCATTTTCTATGCAATAGTTTGGAGATTTTTATTTATTTGGTAATGCAATAATATTTGAGCTGAATAGGTTTGAATAAGTAACTTTTTTGGCTAATATTTGTCTCATTTTGCAGTTTATTTTTTGCAGCGCATGCCTTTTAATGATTTTTTACATTTAACATTTGGTTTAATGTGATTATGCTGCATTCTTGTTATTGTGTTAGGGGCATAAAGTAGCTTAAATATAAATTCATATTGCTATATTTTTGAAACACCTCCATTGTGGACAAGTTTACCTTGGCCATCATTATTTTCTTTCAACCTCTGCTTGAAATATGTGAAAAGTAAACCTAAAATATAAACAATGTACAACAAACATGTAGCATTTTTTAAAACAGAAAAACTGTAAAAAAAAACAACAAAAAAAACAAACAATCTAGTTATTAATATTTTTGCGTGAGTATCGATACTTTTTGATACTCAGCCACTTTAATACGTGAAGAAAAATCGTGTTGTGTTGTGCACCCTTCTGAAACTCCGATGCAGCCTCAGAGAGTTTGGTCCCCCCGAACAGTATAATGCACTCTCAAAGCGAGAACAGGCCCTGGTGATGCGGGGATGAGTGCAGTGACAAAAAGAAAAGACCGATGACGCTAACCTTCACACCAGAGAAGCTCACAGACCATTGCTGCTGTTTCTCACGCGCGCTAATGACCTCCCCAGTAAAGCTTACAGTAACTTCAGTCTCTCCCTTTGCCCTGGCGCCACTCCCCATCAGCATAATGAGCACATAACGTAGAATTCTGAATACCTAAATATCTCCTTAAGTGATCAATAATGTGCATCACCATAAATCACGTCTGGGATTGCCCCGAAATTATTACACAAGTCAATACCAGAAGACTTTTAAAAGCTAATGGCGAGATATATCTGCCTTCGGGGAGACATGAAGAGGGCTTTTCATGCATATGTATAGCGCTAAGTTTCTCACCCGATTTGGAAAGGGGCCGACGTGGGTTCGTCAGACACCCAAGGGCCCGGTGCTGAGATTTTAGGCCCAGCAGGAAGGAGAGCGGAGAAATGGGTGTCTGGAGGAGAGCTCGGCCATAAGAACGCACCATTAATTCTTAACGCAATTAAGCCAGCGTCGAGAAGAGAAATTAACAGGCTTCCCTATTTAGCAGACAGAGAAGTCTTTATAAAAAGGCCGCTAATACTGTGATTACTCAGAATTGAGGGAAATGATTCACAAAGGAGCCACATGGGAAGCAACAGGACTTGGTGGTGTTGCTTAGCTGGCAGTTCAGAAACAAGTTTGTTCTCTGTCTTTACTTTCTTGCACTCTTTGTAATGTTCATTGTTCAGGTTTAGAGAGGCCATTCAAATGCTAATGCTTTTAGGAGATTGCATGAAAAAAATAAATACATGTAATCTGATAATTTGTTTAATTGTGTATTTTTATTTATTTTGTATTATTAGACAAAGATGAGTGATGTAACAAATACAGTTTCTTAATGGATACTATTTGTCAAAAAATGTTCCATTTGGATTTGCTAATAAATCTGTTTTTACAGACAACAGGCAGCTGAAAAGATATCATTATTTCATGATATTAAATTGAGGGTAGTTGAATTTCTTAATCTTAAGGGGAGAAACTCATAAGAGCCAACAAAACACAGGACGTGCATCCAGCTCATTATATTTGGAACATTCATTCTGTTTTTGGATTATTTTTATCTGTACCTTCTATGCATTTTCCACACATTTAATACAAATTGTAGATGGACTTGAGAGAAGCAAATCAGGTAAAAACAGTGTGATTTTGCGGCTTGCTTCAGATTTATCAGAGCACAGCGCTGCATTTCTCCAGTGGCAGTGAACGCCATCAGCTGCAATCATTACTGTTTCCTCCGAGCTGAACAGGGATTACCCTTCAGCCACTGCGGCTGTGGCTCTGAATCATAAAATAGTCAAGATACACACAATCATCTGCCAGTTTATTTCACCGCATCTGCGATTGCAAATGTAGAGTGAGAAAGGATGATAAGATGATTAACCACACACAATTCCGGGCTAAAAACCTGTTCACACACTCGGTAAAATTAAATGAAAAAAACGAATTGTAATAATTTGTTAAGACAGAGGTATATAGTACAATTTTGGAATATGGGAATGATTTATCAACGTTAGTGGCAAAAATACAGTGGTGAAATTACATTTTGTTACAGAAAAAGTACAGATACAGGAGCAAAAAATTACTCAAAGTTTAAAATTTTACTTTTAGAGTAGAAAGTATTTCAGCCAGATTTTTCATAACTAAAGAGTGACATGTGGTCATGGCTATCTAATTATCAATCACCACAAGATCAAAATCAATCAATCAATCAAATTTATTCCATCAATTTCACAAATATTTCTAAATGCTTTATATATATAATTTTATTTGCTCAATGACGTGGGCTCAAAATCATTTTGTTAGAATGTCACCATGAATGTGCTAAAATTAGCTCTTCATGTTAAAAAATTTACTGGTGCGGAAAGTAGTAAAAGTAGTAGTGAAGTCAAAGTGAAAACTATCCACTATGATGTATGTAAGTACAGAAACCTAAAAGTTACAATACTTTCACTGTTGTACTTGGTAACTATCCGGCTTAATTGTTCTAGTACGAGTTCAGTAGCATCTCTCCCCTACAGAAGGCGTAAGGTGTATTTACTGAAGAAAGACTGCAAATAAACACGTGCATTATTTTCCTATTTTAGCTGTTTAAAAATCCCCCCAAAGCCCAAATTGCCCAGACACAGCAGTGAGTAATTTGCGCTCCTTAGTATGCACAGTGTTGGGCACAGTGCATTGTGATGGACCGGGCCGTACAGCTGCGGAGGCACCTGCAGCTTCATTTGCAAAGCCAGCATTCAAAACTCTCCAAGGAATCATTTTCAAACTCCTGATTGGACACCTGTCAGCTCTTCCCATGCACCCTACATTATTAAATTGTAACTAATGATTGGTGAATTTTACCCAATCACATGGATTGACAAGAGGAGTCCATAAAGTGAAGCAAGATTGTGTCAGCCGCTGCGCCAAAAAGGGAAAGACGGCCATGTTTGGTTAATTAGTGTCTGTTTGGATAATGCATTTGATCTTGATTAGCAACGTGTCAGAGGATTTTGGGGTGAAACGCTGAAAACAATGAGGAGATATTTTTAAAGTAGTCAAAAGTTGGCTGTTTTGGGTGTCTTAAAGGATATTTGTGTGTGCGTGGGTATGTATGTGCATGTTCTGTGTGGTTTTTTGATGTCCCACCGGGAGGGGCTGAATAACAGGCCCTTTCTGACAGGCCGGGACGCTGAGCTGTCAGAGCACTCGCCCAGGCCCAGGACCAATATCAAGAGAGAGAGGGAGAAAGGGGTGAGAGGGAGAGACAGAGAGACAAGGGGATTGGGGGGCTCTGTGTGTTTAGACTAATAGGAGGGCAGCGTTCAGCCTCTCCTCCAGCAAGAACAGACAGTTGAAACCTCTGGGCAGTTAGCACAGCGCTGCCTCTCAAAGATTTCCTGTCAGATCATGTCTATAAAAGGAGAAGAGGTTTTCAATAGTACAGGGAGGGAAACGGAGAGTTGTGAAGAGGGGGAAAAAAAGCACCTGGTAAAATGGTTTGTGAGGGTAGAGTTTTTGAGATTGGGCTTGACACGAGCTGAATTTGAATAGCTTTGGGAACGTAAGAAATCAAAATCATAATAAATTACGCAATGTGGAAGTGAAAAGAAAATACATTTCACATGTCAAATGTCATTGTCAAGGGAAATAGTCAGAGTGATCAGTGACAAATTCTTTTTGCTGAAATGCTGTTTTGTGAAATAATCAGTTATGACGATAAATCATATCTGTTCTAACCGTATATTTTATATTTTATTCAGTAAAAGTTTTATGCTTTTGTGACTTGTACACAACTCAATGTTATATGTGTATTTAAATTTGTTATTTGTTTGTCTCATTCTTGCTGTAGATAATTGTCTGTGTGTGATTTCAAAAATCACCAATCACCAATACGAAATCATGACAGATTGAATTAATATTATTGATTAGTCACAGAGAAGTTATTATTTTAGTATGGGGTAAATGTGTGAATAAATGTTATTTTTCATAATCAGTTTGAGAAGCACTAATGTCGCTCACACCAAAAGGCCTCACACTGGCATGTCCAATCTGCAGAATAACATTGTTTAAATTCGAAATAAAATGTCAACATTAAAGTATGTGTCTAATTGGAAGCTTTATCTGCACTTGTTCAAACTGTGTGCCTGGTCGGGAATTGCTTTGCCTGGTGGAGAATGCAAACAAGCTGTGTGTTCTTGTTCGGCCCGAATGAGAAAACCAGTGTGACCGAGTAAGATTAGCCTCAAGTCATGCTAAATAGATGAAGCCCACTTCATTTGTAGTCCGTCAATATAAAGACAAATGCTTTTCATTTAATTAGACAGGCCTGTCACAGCAAGGCACAGGTCGACTCACTTTCCCATAACATCTGTGACTTTCAGGCTATATACTGCTGATTTTATTTGAGTGAATCAGATCTGAACAATAAACAATTATTAATTCATGATGTCTGATGCTTTACAATGGACTTTACACTTAGTTTAAATGTCTGAGCCATGGAAGAGCAAGCCGTCGGCAATGATGTGGTATTCTGTTTATTATTTGATTTTCTTTTTTTTTTTTTACTTTATGTTGAATTTATTTTTGGAGGTGGGAGACATTCAGTTCAGTTGTCCTCGTTGTAATTGCATCAGGGTTGTTAAAAGTATCGAATCAGATCAATACTCAAACTAATATCAAAAGAGTTTGAGTAAGTATACATACTGAAAAAATAAAATAAAATTTAAAAAAATGCAGTATTTGAATTGGTAGTCTGGAGCCTATGCCTATGAAAAGTTTGTGACACTAAACTGCATATTGTTATTCATTTAACCAATTTCTAATGGATAATTATTTGAATTATATTTGAAAAATACTAATAAAGTCACTATCACATACCACTTACTCCTCTCACTTCGCTTAACTCTCTCTGCTTCAAAATGTGTAAATGCGCCTTTGCTTATTGAATTGTTTTCGGAGGAGGGGGGGCCCGCCTGGGGATTAATGCAACCATTTACCATGAACCGCCTGTGGATGTGTGATTTGTTTGGCCTGTGGACTCGGGCACACTGTCTGTCTCTTCCTGTTAAGTGGCAAGATATAGCGACTTCTGGGAGAGTCGTAACTCTCTTTAATAAGTCAATGAAAATGAAAAATGGCTCAATGCATCAGGCAGCTGTATCTGCATATCATCTTTAGAAGTATTAGTTTACCATTCATTCAGCCTGGAGGACAAATCTTATTACAAACAACTCACAACTTCAGCTCCGAGAAAGGGGGACACGGGCTCTGTTCACGTGCACATCAAAAATCTGATCGTTATCAGATTTCTCGAGTCATCAGATTATTGAAATATCATGTATATGATGTGAGTTATCTGATTTCATTCGGATTGATTTGACAAGGAAAATTGTGTAAAAAAATGTGGCAAAGACAAAATGACAGAGAAAATGTTCAAGACTGAAAGAGTTACTTTAAAACGCTTCGTCTTCAAATAACAGTCACTCTGAAAATCCACTGAGCAACTGACACAGACAAGACGACTTTCTAAACAGGATTCATCAAAATGGCGCTAATGAAGGTAAATACAACTCCATGTTTGTTTTGATGAAGGAGCAATGTCATTAAATTGTTAATAGCTCAAAAAAGTAAATGTTTCATGGTGTGTCTTTTAAGTGTTTTTAAACTTAATTCCCATTCTTGCTATTTTCGCCAACGTTTATATGAAGATATTCCTGCTACAAAAATGATTGTCTAAAAATAAATTATAACACTCAATAGCCCCAATTAAATTATTTGGGATATTTGGGTGTTTCTATATATGCATCTCACAGTGTTCGGACTTTTTCAGGTTGTGTCATGGTTTGAAATGAAAATCTCATCTAAAATTAAACAAAGGAAAACATTCTAAACTAATAGTTGTAAACTGACATTTGCGGGTCTTTGAGACGAACAATTGGATATCTTCTCAAATGGTGGGAAATATGGGGAAACGGGAAGGCTTCAGGTTGTCAGCGTACGGTTAGATTTAGAGGCTGCAGTTGATACCATCACATACATTCATGTTCCCATCTGACACATTTTTGTTCAGAAGCAACCTCCGTCTCTGCACCTCTCCAAGTGTCAATGAAACTGCGATGGCATGGGATATAATGAGGTTTATATTTAGCTATTTTCTGTGTACCTCGCCTAGCCGAAAGTTTCACAGCGAGCTACAATCTGTCAAAACAAAGAAAGTCCTATTTTTCAAATACCTCTGCTACTACAAATTATTCCTTCCTGTAGGATTTTTTTCAGTTCTGCTGTTGTCAAATGGATTGGTACCGTGTCTCATGTCTTTGTGCCATGCCACTGCTGACCAACCACAAGACACTCAGATATTGTATTTCACTACTTTCAAACCACCAAAGCACCGGCATTTTATTCTGGGTTCAAAACAATATAAGTGTGTCTAAACTTCCCTCACGATGGAAAAAATAAGCTTTATGTTTCATCATATATTTACTTTTTATCAGGTTAACATGCATTCAAAACTAGAAATGTTCAAAAATAAACAACCTTTTCACACCTAGCAGTATAAACACAGCTTTTCCTCGCTGAGTCTATTTCCATTTTAAAGATGTAATGACAAGTGTGAACCGGCACAGAACCCTTTCAAACCCCCAGTTGCCTTTCATTCAGGCTTTTAAAAGGAGGTCCAGATAAATGTGGCCAAAACCTGGTGGATTTGTTTCAAGTACCTCATTCTCTTTGAATGTTATGAGAAGAGGTTAGGTTTGAGCTGGACAAAACATGTTTGAGCCAAGGGCATTTTTGGCTGAAGGAATCATCTGCAGGTGAGAAGCTTCCCTTTCAATTCTCCCTTTTGCTTTTATCGCTACAACAACCTCAGTTTCAGCATCTTGAACCGAGACCAAAAAGAATTGAAATGTTGAGACCATGAGTGCTCTTAGACATAATGTAATCGTTCAAATACGGTTTTGTTGAAGATTTGGAGGAAAATCACGCGGACGATCGCTGAGGGCCTGCTGCGTTTGGAGGCAGCTGTTGGGAGACTAACCACCTGGTGAGCAGCTTTTGAAGACCACTTTGAGGATGAAATTATTCATTCAGAATGTGGACAGGCGCTGGATCCAGACAACATGAGACTGCCGGGAGGATTCTGCCTCCTGCCGATCTACTTTCACTGGCCAGTCAGTACATTTTAGCACACCCAACATCAGGCAAAACAGAGTTGACTCACTCCACAGCAAAAGCTGACTAGACAAGCCGGAATATTTCACATTAACAGCTTTTAGATGCATTTTAACACTATTAATTACATTTGTAGTAACACGTTTTAGTTTTCAGTTGTCCAATATACAGTTTATAAATCGAAAGCATTTTAGAGCAGTTTTAAGTGAAAAAACCATGGCAATAACGCAAAGAGTTTTTAGAGCATGGAATCCCTTCTGAACAATGCCAGATAAAAAATATACATTTTTTAACTCAAATATAAATATTTTACACGCAAAAATGATGATTAATGCAAGACACTATAAGCAAAACAATTTTTTTCTCATTTTATTTTTTGGATCAGTTTGTCTCTCAACATATACACGTTCACCTGGAAACAACAACAATGTCCCATCTTTACCTAAAGTTGTTTGATCAATAAACTATATCCACTTGCTTTATTTATATTGGACATTGTAACTTCAAAGTCAGTTTTCTCAAAATGCATTTTTCTCTTATAGAGACCAGAGAGATCACCACTTTTACAGTCCTGTAAAATAAACAAGATTTTGATAAATTGTGCAAAAGGATTTGTTGATATCAAGTTCAAAGCCTGAAGTTTTAACTCAAAACATTCACATTTTACGCACATTTTCAGTGTGATCAATTTTACTCAAATACCACATAAAATATCCAGATTCCCCCTGCTAACATTTCTTTGTATCTAATATGTCAACAAAAGTTTCAAATTGATATCTCCAAAGTTAAGATTGTTTTCCTCATTTTTTTTCTCTTGCAGCAATAAATTCAGCTTCGAGTTTCATGCCTATATTTTGACCATTGTGACTGACAATAGCGGCCAATCTCTCAGCACAGATCCACGCTCTCTATAATATTTGCGTGTACATTTTCACAGAAGGAAACAACTATAAAGGTCTTCCATATTTAAGTTCTGGTTCTGTTGATCTTTCTATTTCTGAGCCCTCAAGATGTGAAGAAAAAAAGCAAACCACAGATTCCTTTTTCCACACACAAGATGTTTTTAATTTGGACTTTGAAAGCAGTTGCAACCCTTTGGAGATAAGTGTGCTCACAGAGGTTTTGGGTAACAAATGGAAAAAGCAATTAAGGTGTTATTAATAATGTGAATGATTGGCAGGAAATTAAACTGGACTCAGATTGTGACAAGGCATCCAATAAAAAAACGAAATGTGTCGTGTCAATAGCGAACATTTTTGCATGTTTGAAACCCTGGTCAGTGTGTATTCATTTCCTCATCACAAACACTGTACATGGTTCCCAACTGCAGTCAATCAAGTTGGACATAATGGAATATACAACAGTCACATTCAATTATCGCAACAAAGCTCTTGAGGCTTTTGTCTGAAACTACATTTGGTTTGTGAGCTGCTCCATGATGCTTCGTCAGTATATTTTTAACTAAATGTTAACCAAAAATGTTCATGTATGCCACTATTTTGAATTGTTTTGTTCTAAACTAAATGCAACACCCGGACCAAAACGGAGCATTTTTGGCCAAAGCACAAAAGAGAACATTCATGAAATTGTACTGAAACCCATTTTTAAAAAAAACGTCATCAATGCAACTTTCTCTTTAGTGTCCAGATTGAACCCTGTCCAAACCAGGTCCAAGCCAAAACTGGATCTGGCCCAAAGCCGATCAAACCAGGGCCAAACCAGGTCTAAATCATTTTTTATAAAATGACTAAAGGGACTGAAACAGCATTAAAGCCCCTCACAATGATGGGAAATATTGTTTATGATGACATTTTCTAAAGTCATTGTATCCTGTGGCTCATAACAAACGGCTGCATATTTTTATTCTGACCCAACTTGTTCTCACATTCAGCACATTTTATCTCCCACTTAAAATTGTCACTTGGGAAATTAATGCTAAAATTATTAGGAATCCAAATTACAACCCATAAAATAAATTGAGGGAATAACTTAATGCCTAATTGGGTTCGTCACAAATGAGGGACAGCAGGTGTTAAAGGGGTTTAAGCCTTGTTAAGAGCTGTCAGCTCTTTAATCCAACTTCAGTTATTTTCCTGTTTTTAATGGTCATGCTGATTTTCTTTTATCCTATCATATTTATCATTTATCATAAATCCAGAAACTTGTTGAACTATAATGTGGAGTATTTTCCTTCTACCATGTCCTTCATTTGCTTCTGAATTTGAATCTTTCCTTCACCTGTGGTTTCCTGAGTTAAAATAAATTGAGATTGATTTCAAGCAAGACAGAGATGATGTGCACAGCAGAACAAAACCGGGCAATATTAAGTCAGAAATTGGATAACTTGTCAAGAAAGACGTCACTAATGTGGTGCTGTTGATGTTCTGTGAGATTTGCATCCTTCTCATGTGAGGAAATGGTGTATATTGCTGAGGTATAATGTGAACAGGTGCCGGGGAAGAGCGCGCAGAGACTGGTGAGAGCTAGTGAGTGATTTTATCTTTACTGACACTGGGGAGCAAATTATGAGCAGCCCCTCCAGGCCTATGTGCAGCAGAAAAGTCTGAACCCTGTGGTCGTTACTAATGGTCTGTCCGTATTCAAGGCAGAACCAATTTTATTACAGTTCAACTCAACTACTGCAGAAAATCTTCCATTACTATCTGACCATCACCTTATTAGCCTTGGACCTTTTCAATAAGGATTTTGCACTTTTTTGCACTGCTATCTTGCTAGATTTCCATATAATTATCATTTTGTCTGGCACATATTTTAGAACGTGTATTTTTTAAACTGACATCTGTCTGTATATATTTAACAACAACAAAAAGAACAGAAAGTAAAAGTGTCAAATTATGTGAGCATGTAAATTTATGGACTAGAGCGTAAATTCTGCGGTTGTATCCAATAAATAATTCAAACAACTATGGAAAGGCCTATTTACTGGAGTGAAGTTGTTTCTCTTTCACTACAAATAATAATAAAACAGTCATTAGTCACGCATTTCCATTTTAAGTCTCTTTTAAAAGACATATTTGATGCACTGAAGAGAACTGGGAACAACACAAGGGCACACAAACACTGAGACAGATGCTCGTCAGTGGTGCAGTGGTTAAGGCTGTCGCACATGTGAGGTTGATACCACTGCTCTGTCGTTCGCTCAATACCTTGACCATTTGCTGAATGTCTCTACCCTCTCTGCTCCCGTTTCATACTACTTCTCTCCTGTCTAATAAAGCCTTAAGAAACAACAACAACATTGGCTCTATGTATTGATGATTTGGGGATAATTGTCATTTATTTATGTTCATTTTGAGAAACTTATTCCTCAAATATCACAATACACTCACATCTTGTCCATCCATCAAGGTGACTATATGACCATGTATCCACTATGACCTAGATCTCTCAAACATTTCCTCTTTGGTGTACAGAGGGACGCCTGTGGGCATGCTCAAATGGCACACATTTAATTAAGAGCTGTATTTAGACATAAACTTTTGGAACGAGAGGGGGCAACCTTGACGACTTAACATTGACAATCATGGACGACTAAGCTTCTCTCCGAGGCTCTGGACACTTGAAGGATCCCAACAGGGAGCTGAGTGAGACAATTGTGAAGAGACTCCCTGTGTGATTAGACTCAATACAGATGATATATTTACATTAAATCAAAATTTTTGGTCAATTAATAAGTTTAGCTTTGTTTTCATCTAACATTTGTAATTTACCATAACAAACTTAAATTTTTGGACACCCTTCCTAACTATAGCAATAGTGATGAAAATGTCTCAAAATAACAGTAACATAAGATACAGTGAGGCATTGCGCGCCATTGTGGACATTTACAAATTCAACGAGCCATGTTTTAAAGTAGTTTGCTGTATCCACTTCTATCGCTGCCTGATACAAATAATCTTGGAATGCTGGAGCTGTTGGTTTCAAGTTGGTTTCTCTGCTCACAACTCATGACAGCCATTCAACAAAATAAAACAGGCACCAGTCAAAAGTATAATATGGGAAGGATTTGTACCCTGGTCTTCCCAACACAAGTGCAATATGTCACCAGCTACACCGCCAGAGCTCGAAGGCCGTCCAACTTTGGCCACTCGTGCTGGTTTCTTTTGATATATTTCTGCTCAAACAATAAGTTAAACCATTGCCAACTGTGAAGACTGCATGCTGTTTTTAAATTGAATGGCAAAAGTAAAACATATTATTAGAGGTTAATTCATTAAATATCGCAACAGTTAAAATTTTTAAGACATTTTTTAAAATTTGAAGAGTAAATCGGAGTAAAGATTGAAAGAGTAAGTAAGAGGCACTTTGGTACCATCTACTGGCTTGCTTTATAGTTAAAAGAAAAAAAAAAAACTATTAGAGCTACCTTATTAAACATAGTTGTAAGTCCCCGTGATGGTTAAATATGTATGTATGGGGGCGTTTGAAGGGTTCGCCGTCTCCCCCTGCTGTCTCTGGGTGGAAAACAAGCCTTAGAATCGACCCGAAGACAACTCTACTGAGAAACCCTGGCTCTTTTGTATATTTTGTGTTAAATATTGTCGTATGTTATTATTCTTTCCTATGTCAATAAAGAAAGAAAGAAAGAAAGAAGTTTTGGGTCAAGTCAGACATCTTGAATACAATGAAAGTGTATGTTTAATATAATGGCAATCACACCACAGTTTAACAATTACAATGCATTCATCAATATAATGCATTCATTTGATTAGCCACATTCTGTATCTACACAAAGCTTTCATTTTCAAAGCTAGACACACTTTGCTGCCCATTGTTTAAAAACATTAAAAACAAGGCAAAGGGGCATCATGTATTTTCAAAGGCCTGCAAAGTTTCCCAGTGAGACAATAATTCAATATGGCTCCAGCCCTCACTGCAGCGCAAACAGATGTATCACTGATTCAACATGTCACTGCCTGCACCACAAAAATTCAAAATGGACATTGCAGAACAGACAGAACCAGTTTTTTGAGGGATATTTAAGTCTTTTTTCCTTTGTCCAAAAATACCAACAATTTCATACATGCAAAATCTATTCAATTCAAACCTATTCTGATTTAGTTGGCCAATTTAAATGAAGTGAGAATGGTGCACAAAAAGGGAGCATGTTTATGCTGCTGCTACTGCAGCGCACAAGAAAATAGCCTTGACATGTTCAAACAATAGAGATTTTGTACATATGTAACATTCAGTCAGAGTAAACTCCGTGTTTCATTCATTCGTCATTGTCCTTGGAGTTTATGTTGTCTTGGTTTCCTGTTATGCTAGAAGATTAATCAGTGCATGTTTTGTAGTAAATAGTAAAAGTAAATACATATATTTTTATGTAGTAGGGATTATTTACACTGCATAATTGTGTCAAATATCACTGACAAAAAATATCTGCAGGAATTTGCATTCTACAACTTAGAATAAAGTATGACCCCAGGTGTTGTGTAAACAATGCTAAGAGTTGGTGAAGACACTGGTAGCTTCCTTCAGATACCAGTGGCATGTTTTATTCAGAATTTCATGCAGGTAAACTTTGCTTGTTCACAGCCATGTTTAAATTTATAAAGTGAAGTTTGCTCCTGTTCAGATTTGCTTTTCTGTGACATGCATTTCACTTGTAATTCTCCTACACAATGTATTGTCTTGCATTCATGAATACACACATATGCATGCCCACCAGGACCTCTGCACTGTTGAAGTTCACTGTTAGATTTGGACATGGGCAATTCCCCTAGGCAGGATCTGCTCTCCACCCGAACAACGAGGTGCAGCTCTTGCTCCGAGTATGAACGGGTGGAAAGCGTGGACGTTCAGGAGGTCAGCCCTGAGCTGTTGACACTGCTCCCTGGTTGGCCGTAGCTCTGGGTATAGAGGCTCATTATCACAGGGCTGACTGTAGAGAGTAGGGTTTGTTAGGAAGCAGCTGTCAGTGCTCAGGGGTGAAGGCAAAAGGAAGCAGCAGATAAGTGAGTCCACGGTCCGTTCACAGTGGAGCTCAAGGGCCAGTTCAGCTGCAAAATGTCAGTATTTTTGTCATGTGTGAGCGTTTCTTGACTTGTAATTCTGACAGACATCGACTATTCTTGATTGTGTCATATTATAGGTACTAAAACTGCTTATGGTTGTCATAGCATGTAATGATATTTGTGTGTGTTGTTCTTTTCCCTTTGGCTTCTCAGATTCCTGCCTCCAGCTCTCCCAATTCACAGAAGATATCGCAAGCTACATCCATAAATGTCCACTCTGGTCTTTCACGTTAAGTTTCTGCACCATCTGGTTTGACCTCACTATCCTTGATTTTACCAATATATAAAGCTAACTAGTCCTGATCAAACATTGCGGTCACCCACTGCTTCTCACAGTTTTGGCAGCGTTGAATTATGCGTCAGGACACATACATTTAGCATTCTTACTTAAACCGTAATTATTGACCATGATAAACATCCTTGTTGAATGCATGTTTAATTCGATTGGATGAACAAATTCCTCGTCATTAATCTTTAGTCTCTCAGAGCGTAAAGGAGTAAAAAGAAAAAAAAGACCTTGAAACTTGTGTCAATTTTGATCTTCGTCATAGTCAATCAGTTACCAGCGACCAGAGCTGGAAAACTGCTGGTACACACTAGAATCTTGGGAACTCTGGTGAAAAGCAGAGCAGCCCTCTCTGGCACAGTGGTCATTAACTTCAGGGATTTACTGAGATTTGATACCCTGTTGAGAAAAAGTTTCCACACTGATGAGAACAGTTTCACCCAACTTTACCAACTTTCCACCCAGCGGAAACAGGATGAGAAGAGGGTACATGTTGCCAATGCCACACGATTAGAGATGTAATGTTATTAAATGATGACATACAAATCTGGTCAAGGCAGTGCACTGTAATGTGTGGACTGAAGTGGATTTGATGTTGAAAAAACTGGAGAAGCATTATTACAACATAAATCAGACAGAAATGTGTGCAGGGACCACTTTCTCTGGTTAAAGATGTTTGCACATTTGGAAATATGCATTATTTAGTATATAACAAAATGTCCCATTACTTAACATATGTGGGGTGATAGTCCCAAGGGAGTTGAGACCAAGAATTAATGGAGACTTTTTTTCTGTGCTGAGTGCTCCCTTTGGGATTCCAGCGCCATATGCGATGTACCTTTTCTCCTCCTGACACTCTTACCTTCCCTGGTGATTGACAGACATCATTAGCCAAACAACTGCTGGTTCTCTCAGCAATCTTTAATTAGGCGTGTGATTAAATCCACTTTTTACATATGTGGCTCATTCTGTCTCGAGAGTCAGAAAATAATGGATTATTAATATTTTTTTCTAATTGCTTTAAAAGTGTAGCTACTCTTACACTGGGGCAAATTACTTTAACACTGGGGTTTCTGATTTTCTAACTGCTACGGGAGGAAGTAGTGGTTAGGTTAGAACATCTAAATTTAAGACAACTTGAAATGTTGTACTATGAACTATTAAATTGTGTAAGTGTATGTATGTATGTATGTATGTATGTAAATATATATATATATATATATATAGAGAGAGAGAGAGAGAGAGAGAGAGAGAGAGAGAGAAGAGAGAGAGAGAGAGAGAGAGAGAGAGAGAGAGAGAGAGAGAGAGAGAGAGATCGATATATCAGGCCTCAACAGGGTTAAATGCAACAGAACTAAATCATGTTTTAAATGGGATATTAATTATGTTAGATATGTAAACATTTTAATACATTTTATATTGACTGTAAATCTCAGAATGTTCTACTCTATGCCTGAAATAGTGTCTCATTGACACTATCTAATCAATAGAGATCTTCAATAGCAATTTCAAGACACATTGATATGGATTTCTTTCCACAAACATTTGACTTTGATCATTATGATCCATGGCTTGCAACACATTTCCTGGGCCTTTTCTTCAGTAGAATCACAGCTGGCCTACAAATGACAGTATACTTAGTGACCAGGCTCTTACAACAACTGTTGTCTGCCCTGCTGAATTAGACACATGAACATTTTCTACTCAAGGTTGATATTTCAGAGGAGGCAAGACCTGGAAAGGGTCATACCACAAAGGAGAAAGGAACCTTCAAATACAAATGCATCTACATACATTCAGCAGGGGTCATAACATTGGGCCTGATTGGTCTATTTTATTTGCTGCATGCTGCAGATGTTGTTGTGTTGATTCTAGGAAAGAAAAGCCAAGCGAGTGTACAAATATTTTTTTTCAACCAAATGTTAAACAAATCAGATCATTTTGTCGTTGTTTATTTTTATAACAACGACATTTTCTGTACATTAAAACCGTTCATTAGCTTCGTGCTTTGCCTTATTGTTGGTCAACCATTATAACATGATACGAGGAAGACTCTGGAGACTAATTAGAAGTCGTCAAACTCAAAAATGTGTTCAAATTCTTGTTTTTGCCGGCACACAGCTGCACTGACCCCGGGTCCCATTTAATGTTTCTAAGTATCTATTAATGTGGCTTGGGTTCTGTAGCGAGCGAGGGGGGCAGGGCTGATGGATGGGAAACATTAGACGCCCGGCAGGCACTGAACTTCTGATACAACACACAACTTTTTTTTTTCCATTTTTGCTGTATTCGGTACTTCATTACATTTCTCTTTGGTGTAATATGTTGCTGTTACAATAATGTATCGTTCCATTTTTTTATGTTTCTCTCAAAAATCAATTTGTGGCTGTCTTCCCAGAGATAAGCATGCCTTATTAATGTTAGATCTTTATCACACCAGGAGGACCCCAAGCAATGCTGCTGAGTCTGCTGATAATTGACATTTTCTGGAGATGAGGGGATTTATCACTCTATCATGAACAGTTGGAAGCCTCACAGCTGACCACAACAGACCATGTGTGAAAAAAGAGGTTAGAAATATGTTCTGTAGGCTAGTGGTTTCCATACAATTACCACAAAGTATCACAAAGTGAAATATGTTAAAAACACACTTTATCTTTACAAATATACAAGCTCACAGTGTAATTCATGTGAGACAATAACACTAGCCTTAATTACGCTGACAGGTTTGAGAAAGTTCAATATTTTTAAGTTGCGATTATTTTGCTGCTGTCCATCGGGGTGAGAGGTCAAATGGGAAAAGATTTGGGTGCTCTAAGCAGAAATGGTCAGTGGTGCCCCCCATACCCCAACCCACTTTGAACTTGTAAAAATAAGCAGGTGTTTTTAATTAGTTCAAAACAAATTATTATAATTTTTTTTTTATGAATTTCATTTTGAAAATATTGCATAAATCAGAATCCTAAGTGAGATATGAGGGTCCTCGATCAAGACGTTTTCAAGAAAACTCCTTTCATTTTCTGTATTCTGGTTATTTTAGATGCAATGTTATTAGCAACTCAGTACGTTTATGATGAGGGACCCCCACAGTCGCTAAATTTCCTTGCTCCGCCCCTTCAGTGTCACCTGAAGCCCTTCTCCTTCTCTTCTGCAGAACAGATCGAGCCTTTAGAATACACTACAGGCTGCAAATTATTCACGCTTTCTTTTGCATTTATAAAAACATGATTTAGACATATGTAAGAAGTTGGACGACTTTGGCTTTGTGCACACAAGCTCTGCGGAGCGCGCCAGCTCGACGCATTGCACATCTTGTTTCATTCAGCCTTTTCCATGGTTTATAATTGAATATCATATGAATATCATCTAAAGACCGTTTTGCTCCTTGGGGTTCATTGAATACTTCTGCGGGGTCACAGCTGTGTCCCTGATCTGTCTGTGCGTCTGTTAACCTGTGGCTTGTAGCTGCGCCTGCACATCTCACGCTCGCTATGGAGAGAGAGCGAGGTGACACTTGTATTGTTAAAGAAAGACAGACTGTGCCTACTGTAGGCTCACTGTTTAATTGCAAAAGGAACAGCACAGCTGCTGCACAAATAGCCCATGTCATTCAATCCAAACTGCCTGGTCAAGCTGGTGGTGCCCCTCGGAGCACTTGATGCCCTACTGCGTGTTATGTGCGTAATGGGAGCGGCGGCACTGAATGTGAATTAAGGAAGGTCTAAAGGCTAATTTTCATGGTAGTTTAAGACACATATGTGGTTGATACCTCCTCAATGTTTGCTTCTTGGTCTCAACCATTTGCCAAATTATTTACCCTGTCAAATAAAGCCTTTTGGCCCAGATAATATTTAAAAATAAATAAATACAACTAAAAGTGTATGATGTTATTGTATCCTAAAATGCTCCACTTTATCACGTTAAATATATATATTTTTGCATCTATTCAACTGCAGATGTTTTTTGTTGCTCAGGCTTGTCGAAACATCTCAAAGCACTAAACTGTTATCATTATTCTTTCATCCTACACTGGTAGTGGTAAGCTACTATTGTAGCCACAGCTGTATTGGGGCAAGGCTGCGATTCTGCACCATCAGCCCTCATCACACCAGAATTCATACAAGGGAATGTGGGTAAAGAGTCTTGCCTAAGGACACTACATTTCCTCTCGCTGCTCCTGTGGCACCTGGTGTTCCAGCGGTCTCCCATCCAAGTCTTAACCAGGCCCTGTCCTACTTAGCTTCTGAGATCTGATGGTATTAGACAAAAACTGTTAGCAAAGCAATAAAGACAAGCAGGTGATGAACCCTCCAACAGAATTTTAAACAGGAAAATAGTTTGTAATGTAGAAAGGCCTGGATACAGCTGCACTTGCTTACAATAAGTTACTTTAAACAGAATCAGAATCAGAAAGGGGTTTATTGCCATTGTCAATGAACAGGATTCAAAAACTAGGAACTTGCTTTGGCATTAAGATACAACATACAATAATACTAGAATAATATTATTATTCACTAATATGAATAATATTAGTTGCAAAATATATATATTTTTCAAAACCCTCTCTTTTAAATAACTGAGAAGGGCCTTTCACTCCAATAAAGTCACCAATCCTCCAAAGGACACTTGTGTGCACCTCTGACATCTGACATATTAATACACCACCACTATTCAGAAGTGAAGAAATTAGCATTTAAATTATAATAATACAAGATTAAAAGCTTTACCTGTTGAAGATAATGAGGAATACAGGAATTAGGCTGGCTCTTCACAATAATTGAACAACCCTTAACACACACTAATTACTATAATTTCAGTGACATAAATTACATAAATTGTATTTTTAAGCAATGTTAAAATATTCCTTTAAACAGTCTACATATACTCGCAGAACTTACAAATATTCTATATTTTATGGAAACGCAGTGTTCAGTTAAAGCACACGCAAGCAGTTTATCTCCATAATGTGAACTACAAATGCACACAACTAAATATTTTATATAATTTTTTTTTCAATTTTGAAATGTAAGTAAAGTGCCAAAGAGAAGAATGTGATAATAGCTAATTTATCTCATTAAATTTAAATAAAATGCCAGCCCGGTCATTTTTTAGCATTTCTACTGACTCATGATGTTAGACTGAATGGCAAACAAACAACAGAACATACAATGTGACATAAAGCTGAAATGGCTCCAATTGAGGAAATGCATTTTAAATGAGATCACTGTAACGGCATCTGACACGCTTCATTTCATTCTCATCTGTGATGTTCTATATCAGATCCTTCTTGATGTGTCGCTCTTTATGGCGGAGACGAGAAAATGTATTAAGTTGAAATATTCATCTACGTTTTATCAAGTGCAAGTGCAAGTACTGCATAAATGATGGCAGTTTTTGTGGACAACAACATTTTTTAAATAAAACAGAACTGATATCTGTAAAATATTGTGCCAAACGGAGATATAGGAGAATGTTAAAGTAGTAAAAAAAGGTTCACTCACTTGCTCCAAAGGAGCAAAGTTACGGAGCTGATTCCTGACTGGGGCGATCCTTAGTTTGTCAAGTGTTCTTTTTTCTACATGTGACAGATGTTACACTTGACTTTACAACACAGCATGTAGTATAATCATTTCTAAAGTATTTTTTTCAACAGATATACAAATAAACACTAAACAATACTCATTTGCTCATTCTACTACGGTAATGTTATTAACCCTAATCATACACGAATATGGAGACTGTAAAGTACCAGGAAAATGTGTTATGTCTTTCCATAAAACTATTACCATGCTCTTGCCTTGCTGTAAAATACAGTGTGGATTGCATTGTCTGTCTGCTGATTTATCACAAAAAAACACAATATTTCAGAAGAATAAAGTTACAAAGTCTGCACAGTTACTCGGGGGAAGAAGAAATTATCTCAGAAGAGGCACTTTACACAAAACAATGCTTTGTTTTGTATTGCTCAACACTTATAAAACTTGTAGAGTTAACTTCCTCATGAACAGATAATTGAATGAATAAAAAGCTGGAGGAAATCATTAGCCTGCCTATAGTTTACATTTAGAATATGGCCTTCATTGCTGTAATTATTGCAATGAAATGCTAATCTTGACTCTCAGGCTGCATGCATCAATGGATATTCACGTGAAACAGAACTAGTTTTGCCTAAAAAACTAATACACTAATCATCTTAGTGGTACTAAGCATTAGGCTGAGAGGCAAGAAGGGTAAGATGGAGAAGAACGTGACGCTGTTTCATTAACAATGCTTTTACATAATCGCACTAAGTCTGAAGAATGGATCACTTTAGCCCATTGTTTACTGAGCAATGAGCTGTTTCATTAGCTCAGAACTAATTAATGCTAACAATTATACAGCCTTTGATCGATATAGCTACTGTTGAGAGGGCCAGTCAGAATGTGACTGTTAAATCCATGGTGCAGTGTGGAGGACCCAGAGAGCCGAAAGTTTTCATTAAAAGACTCTATAGAATATTTAATAAATACATTAACGATTTATGAAAAGAGCTTTTTAAAAAGACAATTTAATACATGTATTTGAAAATGCTCTAACTGAACTGATTTGTAAAAGATGATTTTAAATACAAATAAACAAACACATTGATGAAAATAGTTTTAAAAATACTATTTAATGAATTGATTAACAAACGCTTTTATTAGAAAGGTTTTAAAAACACAATTTATAAAAAAAGAGGTTTGTAAAAACTTAACTTTATTCATTTACCAATTATTTTAGGAAAACCTTTTGCAATATGTTTTACCTTCTGCGATTAAGCTCTCCGATTAGCTTAAGGAAATAATACAAGCGAGCCAATAAGGAGGTGGAAGCTTGGATTTGTAGGTGCATTAAGTTATTGTTTAACTTAATAAACTTTAAAAACCTATTTGACTAAAAGTATTGGTTAAATGATTTATACATTTTGTATGAAATTTTTTTTTAAATGAAACCTTTTGTTAAAAGATTTACCAAATCAGGTTTTAAAAGTTGCTTTAATAAAAGCATTTACCAATTCATGTAGTTGTCTTTTACTTTTAATAAAGGCATTTGTTAACTTATGTATTAAATAAGCTTTATTCCATTTAACACGGCCCCCAGGGTCCTCCATATAAAGAAGCAAAGACAAATCGGTAAGGTTGAAGGTTGGGCTGTAAAATTTCTCCATTGACACCCCCTCATGACTTTTTATCCAGGTTGAAAAACTAACGATTATAGAGTATATTTTTTGGCCAGACGGGGCAAAACTATTACCCCATTCAATGCTTTAAGTAATATTAATAGATAGCGTTAAAAACCTGACACATACAAACAGTGTTTTGTAATTACGTAACACTGAGGCTTGCTCTGTCTGTCTTTTTGAGTCTGCTCCCTGGTTACACACACGTCTATGGCACTTGATCTCCCGCTCGGTGGAGAGAGAGGATTTGAATTGATGTGACTAATGTAAAACAAGGCCAACTGTCAGATGTAAGCCAGTCACTGCCAGTGCACTTTTGCTCCCTCCATTTCCCCGGCATAATGATGCATAGCCATCACGCGTAAGCCCAGCCTAGTGCCTACATATGGAGAAGGTGTCAGTTGCAGCGAGTAGAAATTATGCAGTCCAGTAGTTTGGTGTCTGGCGGTGGCATCGCAGCAGCAGAGCCCTCCCTGTAGAAGAGATGACATGTTTATGAGTTATTCTCCTGATGGAGCTTACACCTAGGAATACAGACTTGTCCTTTACCCCTGACTGGCTCGCAGAGCCGCTCAGAATAACTGAATAGAGAATAAAGACTTTGGGGAATAATTTCTTTTAAACAAAACAGTCCTTTATTGTTTAAGAATCTAATAATGAAGTAAATGAAGCTCCTTCTCCTGTCTTCCTGACAAAAGGAATTCCACACTTAACAGAATATTATCAAATCACTCATGTTTAATGTAAACAACAAGCTTCTAATTGAGTTAAGTCTTTGAAATATTGCATTATATAAAACCTAGTTTGTTATGAAGAGTTTTATAATGTGCCCTACACATTTTTGAACTATACACATTATTCTGCACAAAGGGAACTCATTAGAAAGAGTTGTTGAGGGAACTTATGCCTGGAACACACACAGTTTTAAGCAAAGCAGGAGTCCAAGGCTGCTTAATGTTCTGGTCAAATGTGACACTAAATAGCCATAATTGGCATTCATAATGGGATTCACCTTGAGGATTTGATCATCTTTAACCCTTTTCATGCAGCATAAGGCAGAACTTCATTAGCATAATAGATCTATTAACACTCTTATCTACATTCAATTGCGGGTGGAGAGGGTTGAACTTTCTTTGGACCTGAAATGTGGATTTTTAAATGGACCTTTTGAAACAGCTGCGTGGCATCTGTTCATTCTGTACTTACTTTTCGACTGTGTGCACTATTCAAGTGTTTATGCTCCTGTACAATCAGGGTCTTGAAAGCATCTTGTGCTGATAAGACCTAAGTAAATAAAGTATTTTGTATTTGCGTCGGAGTGATGTCATGTGAAGTCGGTGTAGTGAATGTCAAGCCTTGTTTACTGAGATCTGCAATGTATATCTGTTTTGTGTATTTGTTTATTTATTATTAAGTGGCCTGCTGCAAACAGCGTGATGTAGAGTATATATGTCCCATATATCCCATGTTTTCTTAATCCTTGTGTATCTCTTATCTGTGTACTAAACAGCCCATTGACTGTCAGGCTCCTGTTGGGATGAGCCTCCCCTTTTTTCCGGGCCTCTCTCCCTCTCCTCATGGCTCAACAGGCTGTCGCACCATGGACAGTGGTGGGGCGAGTGGACAGGTTGACGAAGTTGAAGGTGTCAAGTCCTGACTTCGTTCAGAGGCATTACGGGACGTTTTCTCCGTTTACCGTATGTTATATGGGCAAAACACTTTGAATAAAGCTGCAAGAAACATAACTTAAATTGAGCATCACTAAATATAAATTTATTCTACTTTGAATGTATTTGTTTCTCTGTTTCTTTCCTAATTTAACAAACCCTTCCCTTTGGTCAAGCCTATAGTCACTGGGATAGAATCCAGTCACTAACGGGAACAAGCGGTAGAAAAAAAATGAATGAAAGCTGCCCTTTTGCATGGGGATATAGCTCTGGTCCTCTGTGCCCTATATATACAATACAAAGTGGCGTTGACAAGTTTCCAGCTAAATAATTTATACTTTGATTGCTAAACCCTACAAATTTGACCCTGTCCAAGATATCTCACACTTGCTATAATATGAACAATCAGGTGAAAATAATTAAAATAGAATTTAACTACAATTCAACCACTCACTGCACTGTCACTTTCTGCACTCACAACTGTAGATTTAACTGTAAATTCTGTGTACATAGTAAGCCTATTTTTATTTTATACTATAGTAATCTTGAACTGTTTCTTAATGCATGCCCTTTTGATTTCATATATGTTGTTTTTATTATTGATCAGTGTTTTATGTTGCACCTTAATGCCGAGACAAGTTCCTATGTTTATGAATTCTGTTCATTGACAATGGCAATAAACCCTTTCTGATTCCGATTCAGATTTTTTACTACATTAGCAAAAATACTCAAGTATAATGATTCATACTGTGCACAATATTTTGTCGCGTAAATTTGAATGTATAAAAAACCTACCACTGCATCCAAACCCATTTTAAACTATGTGGAAACACATCTAACTTTGATCACTGAGCACCCAGAAGTTTGTTGCGAAAGCGGTCAGCGTGATGTGGAAATGCTGACCAGAGGGATGCGAGCGAACAACGTCCTCCTCTAAATTGATATAAAGCATTCCCAAATGAAAGTCTTACGCCCATGGTCTCTCAGGGATAAGCACAGCTTTTGAAAAGACGGAAAAATAACCTATCATAATTTCTCCCTCCAGTCGCCGTGGAGATACTGCTTTGGTGTTCCTCTATTTGTCACTGTCACCCTCCAGACTGAGGATATGAGCAGGCGCAGGCAGAAAGAATGGGAGCGGCGGTGGGGGTAAAGGGGGGTTTGGGGGGTACGGCGAGTGTGAAGAAAACGCTGAAGTATGTGATTAAGAATAATGAGTAAAAAATTGCATAAAGCCGTCTCCCAAATCACATATCAACTCCACGCCTGGCATTATCCCTGAAGCATCTCATCAGTCCTGGATCCAGTGCCTGTATTCTGCCACGCGGATGCACCAGCGCCCACCCACACATACTTGCAAACACACTTGCACACATACACACACACACACACACACCCCTACACACACACCCACACACAAGAGCAGTCCATTAGCAGCTAAAACATGAGCCAAACATCTCTCTCCTCTTTCCAGTGTATCAGCTTTTGCCTCAAACTGATAATATTTACATAAAAGGAACAAATTAGACAGAAATGGTTTGGTGTATTCCAAAACTTTTACACCATCTCAGAAAAATATTTTTGCTTGAAGTGTGTGTGCTATTTTTGATATGAACAAAAATAAGCCAAAACAATCTTTCAGTCTCAAACAAGAAGCACTGGCAGGTTGAGGGACCAGAGTACTAAAAATGTCTCGATATTTGCCTTATTTCCTTGATAAAAATAATAAGATCCTATTTTTACCAGGCATCAAATTACACTCTGCTTTGGCGCATAAAACAGAATGTGTTCAAGCATCGCACTCAAATGAAATAAAATGAAAGTAAAATGTAGAAGAATTACCTCAAATGTTTGAAAGATTACGCTGCACATTTATATTCTTTCTTTTTTTTATCAACTACTTTTACAGCTTTTTGTATGCTTTCTAAGTATAGACTATATACTTGATAGTCTATTTCAGTATTTTCCCACCTTACCTCTTACAGCTGTCAACTCTTGTACTCCTCGTGTCACGATTATTAGGTCTACATTAAAATGCAGACGCTAAAGCCAAGACAGAACATAGACTAATTCGGGAACAGTTGGACATGATCCTAGACATCTGGATACACCACAATCGCCCTGCGATCCGTGGCTGCTAACATTAGCAAAGCTCCTCTCTCCGCTCTCCTGTGTATCAGCCTCAGCCTGTCTCGATCTACATCTTCTTTGCTGGTCAGGATACAATACCTGTCAAGCCTCACGTCAATACAGTGACCTTCCAAACGCAGCCACGAGGCCCGGGCCTGTTATCTGCAAAAGCACTGTTTGTAGAACCATCTCTATCAGAGCGGTCCCGGGGAACAGCCCATGCATGTCAATGGGAGTGCGGGGATTTTTATTTGTTCTACATTTGTTCTACTGGATGAAGGTACACAGAAGTGACAGCAAAGTCCACTGTATAAACCCAGAAAGCACATTGTATTTCTCTGAGAATATGTCACAGGAGAAAATGTGAATCATAACTGAGGTATTCCTGCCACAGGAGTTGGTAGTTATTTGGATCCCTGCTACTTGTGTCATTGGGCAGGACGTTTAACCTTCCTTACCTTCAGGGTGGCGATATGAAAAGGATTAATGAGCCCGTGCCTGATGTACCTGACATGTAGTTAAGCACAATTAGTTTTGTGTTGGTATATATGGGTTATAAAAGCAGCTATTTGAGTTAAAATTACACCACAAAGTGCAAAGTACAATTTTATTCTCCCAAAAACCAGGAAGTCCACTGCAGTTCACTGGTTGTGGTCATTTGCTTTACCTTGACTCGCTTGGGCCTCTGAAAGTTGTGAAAAGCACTCATAAACTCATCGCTGTGAATAATTAGGCTCAGAATATATGAGAACATGAAGAATATCTTTGGACTGCTGCAAACAGGTTCAAATTATCTAAAGTCCTGTTTTTTTCACGTTTTTTAACAGTTGATAGTTGACAGTGATAATTATGTTAAGCACCTTTAGAAAACCGCATTCATTTTTATGAATTTGCTGCATAAAATTTGACCCATGCTTCTTTTTCCTTATGTTTTTTGAGTTTTACTTCCTAACTCTTGACAGGTGTTTTTGTTCTCTGTGAGCAGGTATATGTCACTCAACTCAAGTACAAGTCAAAGTCGCTAATACCTATTTTGCTTTTATGAATAGGCTGGCATGGTTGACTCAAATGCAATCTTCTAGGTCTTCTGCACTCCTCTCTTAGCAACTATCATTAGGTGAGGGACAGCCAGTAGTCACTTGTTCCAGGAATAAAACAATAAGTGCATGCTTCGAAAACATATTTTAATATTGAAAATAGTAGCGTATATTTATTGTAATTACCATAGCGTTGGGGAATATGAAGCTAAAAGCACAGTAATGTTGTCATCAGTTGCTACAGACAACTACATGCCTCCTGCCCTCTCCCTCTCTTTGTTGTACCTGATCTTGTATAAATAAGATTTACGACACATGGTGCTGTCAGTGAACGCAGTGCAGGCGGGGGATCAGAGCCATCTGTTCTCAGACGGGTCACATCGAGCGCGTTAGGAATCAGCCGCTAACTGCAGTATGTGCTGCAATGACACTGCACAAAAAGTCACTTAGGGAGACCACAAATGCCCTCAGATTTCTTAATCATCTAGTGTGGTCTTCTCTGATTGACAGCAACAGGAAATTGCACTGCTCAGGAGAAATTACCGGAAGGTAAACATGTATTACCCTAAATGATCAGATACATAAGCTCTAATGTTTACATGCAATAGTTTAAGTATGATTAAATACATAGTTTTACTAAATACCGGTATTAGTACAATCATAGTAGTAATATTGTAATAAAGACAGTAATGAACACTTTTGATTCATTTCGTACAATTACCATTTCTTTAAAATACAAGAAAATATAAAAAATATATCTTGAATTGCCAGGGGAGTTTGGACCCAGACCATAAAGCATGTTTAACAGCCGTCTAATTTTGGTATGAGCCAATCACAGCCTCTGATTTTAGCAAATGTAAGACTTCTTTTCTGAATTCTCATATCAATTGAAATGGAATATAAATTCTACAGAGTTTAGTTTTTTACTCGTTAATTCTCCCAGTTTCTCAGTTTGTTTTTTTATTTTTTACTTATTAGGCTCCATGTTTGCTTTGACACAAACAGACTACGCATTTCTCTGATTGGTTAATCTGCCTGTCAATCACACCTATCAGCAATCGTGGAGACAGGATACGTTTCCAGACCACAACGCTTTTCTAAAGTAAACGTTGGTGGTCTTGGCTGGCCACCAAGTTAAATTTAATGTTAAATTAATCTGGATTATTTGAGTAGATAATCTTAAAATTCAAATGATTTGCTTTGGATAAAAATAAAATGTAACACATACAGTTATTGAAAATTTGGTGCTGATATTTGTTGGGGGTGCTCCAGTCTGTGTGTGTCCATGTGTCATGCCATCAGATTTTTCTCTTTGAACAAAATTAGTAAAAATGGTAGTTAGGCTAAAAGTGTGTGTGTATGTTTAAAAAGTCATAAATTATTTTATATCCAAGATAAATAAATTGTTATTATGTTACTAAACTGATTAGTTTATTTGTGATCTTTAATTACATGGATTTTAAAATTTAACCATCCCTATATGTAAATATATGTTCATTTAACACAAATTATTCAAATTGAAAAAAGTGGCATAATATTCAAGTAGCCCCAGATTTGCAATGTTTTTGAATGTTCTATATATTTTTATGCTTTCAAATTATGTCAATATACAGCGATGTTTAGTAAAGTTTATCTATGCAGTAATAGCATTATAAAGTTAGTCTATTTTCCACTTGGGAAGTAAGGACTAGGATTGTAGATGTCTAAACTTACACATTTACAAACAGAAATCATATTATGCAGCAGCGACTTTCCTGATTTGAATTTGGTGCTGTCTCATTTGGCCCATGCATGACGAGACACAGACCGCCGCTCCACATCCTTTTGCATCACAATCCTGTTGAATCCAACACAGTACGGATAGTTTTCCATGCATCGCTCCTTGAATGTGTATGAGATCCGGAGGAGTACATGTCAGCATTCGAGACTGTCTCTGGGTGGTCGCTCCAAGTGTCAAGGCCCTCAATGGCTCCGGTATAATTGACTGGAAAGATTTCATTTTCACTGTAACATAGAGCAAGACAAGCAAGTCAAATAGATTGCAGAGTCAGACAGAGCACAGACAAGTTTAGCTCATATTTTATACACACGGAAAGACAAAGGGGGGTTTGTTTCCCCGGAGCGGATCCAATTGAGTCGTGCAAGTGGAGGCACAAGTGTCCGCGAGGCTATTTCTGCTTTCTTCAGATGCTCAGTACAAGGCAACTTTTGCATACAAATTCATATGTTCAACTTTTCTCAATTAAACTAAAGTAATAAGCTAAACAGTAAATACTAAAATGAGTAAATTTAGCATTTGTTATCATCATTTATAATTGCTATATTAAGAGGACAATCATTTGTTAGCTACTGTACTTTCCTGCTATTCCCTAACTTTCCTTCTAACAACGCATATAGAGTGACTTATCTGGGTAACTTTTTAAAAGAACTATATATTAATTAGATAATTTGTTCGTCATAGATGGGATATGGGGTCATGACTGAGCTGTATTTCACGCAAATTACAAAACAAAGAAATTAAATGATGCTTTACTTTTTCCACATCTCTCATCAAGATGAAGTTGCTGAATTAAAACTTACTTCTTACTTTGATGATGTGGACATAGCAATTACAGATGTTTCAAGTGTTACAGCAAAAATGCACGTCCAAAGGTGGCTTTCAGAATAACTCAGAAGCTTTTAGAAAAAATCAATTTCAAGTATTTCACGTAGTAAAAGTAAAAGCTTAGAGAGAAAAGCATGCCTCGAAAGTGCAGCTACACAGAGGCCATTGCAGGTCTCAAATACGATTGTACTGTGACACTATGACCCAGTATGGAAAGATTCAAGCACAAAAACACAAGTGGAGCAGCAGGCAGGAGGAGCACCCTGGGGAGACGCGTTCGGAGGTGCCCTTATCAGATGCTCCAGCGTAGGAGAGACGTAGACCACTGCAGGCAGGTAACTGCATTTTTGCCATTTCTTTGTTGTTTTGAACCTGCAAACTCGAAAATGCCAGTAAAAACATAATTCTTTCAGCAAACTTTTAATATGTTTTCGTCTTAGTTTTGTAGATAGCTACTAAGTCATTATTTGTACCCCATAATATTTTAGCAGCGCTCATATTATACGTGATGTGTGTGCGCATGTGTGTGGCTGTAAAACACAAACAGTTTAATCATGCCAGCAAAGCCTAATGCAGCATTCGGAGCAGCAACCCAGAGCGCTAAGGCCTGTCTAGGGAGCTCCACCGACTCCCAACTGCGCCTCACATGAGTAGTCCAGCAAAATTAGTTGATGATTGATCCCCCTCTAGCGCCTGTAGATGTTTTATTTTTTTTCTTCTTCTTCTTTCATTCTTACTTCTAAATAGATATTGTATTCAAATAGAAGAACAAGCATTGACTTTGTAATCCCTGAGCAACAGTAGCTGACGAACAGGAAAAGTCAAGTGTTGTATTTGTCGGTGTGCCAGCCTTATCTGCGGCACTCCCCACAGACCCGCCTCGTCAATGCCGGCAGCTCCGAGCTTTGGCTGTCTGCGATATTAAAGAGCACTATCTCTGAGGTGGCCATTTGGGGAGACAGGTTTCTTTTCATTTCAACAAAGACTCGCCATACTGTAATATTGAGAGCGTTTTCCACTTTACGGCAGCTACAATGTAATCTTCATCTAAACCAGTGAGATGTCACTGGATTTGGCCTTTTCAAAGTTGTTAAGGTAATATTTTTCAAAAGTGAAGACCAAGAAGACAACTGGAATTGAATCATCAGTCACAAGCTACAAAGTTAATTAAGTAGAAGAAAAAATATTACAGGTGTGCAAAACACCATCATCGTTCTATGATATTGCTGATTATTATATTTATTTATATTTAACACTTTAAGTTAGTTAAGAAGTACCTGCATAGTTTTTTTTTTTTTTTAAAGGAAACATGTTCTGATGCCTGAAAAATGTACACTAATCAGGTTATGGACTAATCAGGTTATGGACCTGATTAGTAATTGAATCAGGTCCACAACGTCATATTATTTCACCGCAACAAGCAGCAGATTTTCATGTACATGTTTTTATTTTTGTTGCTATGTGACATTCTAGCGCACTATGTGTATAACTTGGGGGTCTTAAATTTTTTTTTTAAAGTGATGTGGGCAGGGATAAGGGGTAGGTGGAAAAAAAAAGGAATTTTCAGAGCACTCGAGCAGGACATTACATAATTACTCAATATGTAAGAATAAATTAAAATACAACTTAAAGTAAGATAATGACAAGGTATACACTTTTTACAATTCCAAACTGAAAAATAAATAATACACATACATAATCAGAATTATTTTCCATAATGAAATTCATTACTTCGTTTTAAAATCAGCTGCCCTGCATGCACCAATTAGTCAGTAATTAGCAAATAACTCGTTTTCTCTGCACTAGCATGAGTCTGGCCTGTTACCTACTTATTAAAGTGAATTATCTGTGATCATGATTCTAATGGAGGCCGGGCTCACGTTAGCAGGCGTCCTGCTGGGTGCTAATGTCTAATTACACTGGAGCAGGTCACGATGGGAAGGGCCCGTCAGCCCCTGGCCCCACCTTCCACTGTGATCTCTCTCTCTCCCTATACTCAGTCTAATCACACTGGACTGTCAAGTGCACATCACAGCCAATCAGCGCAGATAAGCAGCTGATCAAAGGGCGAGCGGAGAGCCGGATCAAAAAGACTGCGATATGTGGAGAGGAAGTGCACTCATGTAACGTATACTGCTGATGAAGTTCACAATCTGCGAGTGAGGCGAGTGTTTGTATGTGTCCATTTGTAATGCAAGGGGGTCTCAACCTGTGGGACGCGAACATCTGCAGGTGGACACATGATAATTTAGATTACTCAGTAGATGTTTTTAGTCTTGATTCAAAGCCCTCGTTTTATTCTAACTCAATGTTCGTAATGTAAAAATCTCTAATGTTTGGTCCATACTTGGTTAATTCCTGTTGGTTTAAATCTGGGTTACTGATTAGTGATGAGGAGCAAAGTCACCTCTAAAAACAGTGTGAGACCTCACCTGAAGTAATTGTGAAACTTCTGACTGAGAGAAATGTTGAGGACCAATAACACGCTCAGAAGATTTAATTTTACTGTCAAAGGAGCTGAAATAATTTATATTGACTGACTGATAAAAACGTGTGCATATATATTTTAGAAAACAACTTTTCAACATTTTCCCTCCATCCATTTCTCTAAGGACAAGTGGTGCGTATTCAAAATAGCGAGGCTCATTTAAAAGCTTTTGTTCTGGACAGAGATTTGTATTTCACCTACTGTTGTCTTTCATGAAATAAATTGAGTGGAAATCCGCTTCCAAGGTTGATCATTACCAGGCCCAGGTAGAGTGATTTCATGGCAGCAGATTGGAAAATGGCCCTTTGTTGCAACCCCATTTACATAGAGAACTGCTGATGGTTCACAATAACAAATGTGCCGTGGTCGACAGAGAGTTGGCGCGGCGTTGTCTTAACTGACACTTGATAGTGGAGCATGTACAATTATGCATAATGCACTAATGGCAGCTCCTCATAACTGTCAGACAGTGCAGGGGAGAGTGTTTCCTTTGCAGACAACTTGATGCTGCTCCGGCGTAGACACATCTTGATTCTGCTGATGCCAGTGCCCCTGACAACAAAATAGCATTGTATCAGCTGAAGCGGCCATTCTGGTAAAGTTATTGAAAAAAAAAAGTTAGAGCAAAAGCATTGTCACAGGTTCCTCCAAATTGTCTACAAAAGAATAAGCTCTAAATGTGTTCAAACCTGGAGTAAGCACATTTTATTCATATTATGTGTGAAAAATAAGATATTGCAATATCAGTCTTCAACTAACAAAGGCCTTTCAGGCCATCAAGAAAGTAACTTACTCCTTCCTTAGTAAACTATTTATAATGCAGTAATAAGCACTAGCTATTTGTTTATAGGAAATTACTAACATTTACTAGCATTTATCACATGGTTATTGAAAACAGTTTTTATATATATATATACTTTATTGATTCCAAAGGGGTATTCAAAGTATTTGATCTATTATTTCAATTAAATACATCAGAGTTTCAGACATTTGCTAGACATTTTAATGCTCAAACTTTCTTTAGTCCTTACACTCAAAGTAAAATGAAAGTATTAACAACTAATCAGTGCGAGTGGTAAGCCACACAATCATCATCTTTACAGAAAATACCGCTCCCACCTGCTGAGAAGTGATTCCATCTCAGAAAATCTCCTCACACCACCTCATTGCTTTTTAATTTAGGATTAACTTGACTTTCCGTGGTCTCCAGCTGCAGTGACGAGGGTGCAGTGGTCCGTTGGTCCACCCCTGCGTCTGCCTGTATGTTTTGGCCCGTTCAATGCCATCAGCTCCATGTCTACTGAGAATCACACGCCGTCAGCTTGCTCCCGATGACATCCCACTGTTCTGACCATTGATTGGCAGGTCAAGCGGCGAGCGCGAGCAGGAAATCAATAGCAAAGGACCTCTACACACTACTGGGGGAGTCTTCAAGGAACTGGCCCGCTAGACACTGCCAATCACCCAACACAAAATGTAAGGCCAGCCAGCCATGAACAAAAGCTATCTCCAGGCAGAAACACCAGCTTGAAGCGCAGATGAATTTATGTGTGGAGTGAAGTTTCTGTGATATCGTAAGGCACGGGGGGAGAGAAAGTTTGAGGGAAATACATTTGCATTACTTATGCTCATTCATATGCTAACACTCAAGAGGGATCTCCAACCTTTTGGGATTTGGCATTACCAATAGTAGGCTCTTTATCTTAACATGCTGTGGCACCAGGTCGGACAGTCTAAGCATGACGGAGCTGGCTAATTAGCATCAAGTCAGCCATTTCCAACCAGAACAGAGAGCACATGGGCTTCACCGGTTAGACAGCACATTTCATGAAAACATTGTTATCATGATTATTCAGATTGAAAATGTTGAAATACCATACATAATAATATAATCCTAGTTTGACCATTTTGATGAAGTTTATAATTGAACTTTCTGTTGGACATAAGCACTGAAATACAATCATACTATAAATAACCACAGGGACTATCACACCAAACTAAGTCATGATTAGGAAAACATGACAACCTGTTATTTGCTCTTTAATATAGTTTTTGGAGTCACATTATTTCAGTTCCCTTGAATAGATGCAGATTAGTACGTGTTGGATTCTATAGTAAAGGTTATACAGCTCCATAGACAAACCAAGAAGCCTCCTTAAAATCTGGCCTGAGGGGACCTGGAGGCACAGAGGAGTGGTGCTTTGTCCTCTCCGGTGATGTGTTCCATTTTTCCTCAGACATTTGCAGACGCTGCTGGCACCTCACAAACACTTCACCTGACGCAGTGACAATAATTTGGCTTCTTGTCACAAACAGGTGTAAGTGGTGAAGGTTTCAGGACTTCATGCCAAAGACAAGACAATGTAATTTTGTGGAGCAGGAGATGTTTCTGTTCACTTTTAGGTAGCTTTTCTGAGTATGTTACGCTGCCATTTATGCTTTAATATGCGTAACTGTGAACATGGTGAGTTCTCCACGGGAGTGAGGTGCAGTCTGGCTGCTCTGATTGGCAGTTGTCATATTGATCACTAGGGACAATTGTTAACTGTCATTTAACATGTTTAAACCTTAAATTTAAGGTTTTTAGAGCTGCCACCCAACATATTGTGGGAACAGAATGGCACTGACCACACAGACATGAGGAGCGCTACAAAATATAATTGCTCACAAAAATCGCTACAGGCCACACCTCCCTGAACTCATGGAGCGCCAAATCAGGCTTAAAGTTGGGCTAACACTATTTTAGTGGGCAGCAAGCCTAAGGCCTAGTTTGAATATTGAAAATAGTTCTACTGTTATACCATGAACCTGCACCATACACTTTAAGCTATGATGTATTTGTACACATGCCGTGTGAATGTAATGAAAACGCAGGCAGAAAGAGCATGGAAAGGGCAATGGCATGTTCTTTAAGGTCTGACTGACTACATTACACCGCTATGATGAAACACATTGTTCACACACACAATATGCTCCAAATATCGTTACCTCTGGCTCACCTTTTCCACTCAAACAATGGAACAGCTCCGAGCTTACATTTTACTGTTGCTGACAATGGCTGCTTTCCCGTCTTTTTATGTTCCTCTGTGTCTCTTCTACGCTCTGAATAGATGTTGTGTTCTCTCCTTGTGTCTTCGGTAACATTTTAATGTTTGTGAAATGGACTGGAATGAAATGGAAGAAAAAGATAGTGCTGTGTCTCTGCTGCCTCCCTGGAGATTAATGATGAAACGTCCACCACTTGAAAGGGGCCCATTTCTTTATCTTAAACAGCACTGTGATAATAGCAAATGGAGAAATTATGGCTATACAGTCATTGTCACTTGGGAAAAGTAGTGTTTTGTGTAGTTAAATTAACATGAGACCTAATGTGTATATTTTCCTCTCTTAACCAGAAGGCTGTATGAGCTCAGAGAGATGAGGAATGAGTAATTTTGAGGAAGTTTGTGTTTTGTCCGTAAGCACGCTTTTAGTACCGGTATATGTTTTATAAATAAGACCCCTCATCTTCCACATGCTAAGCTCAATGGAGATAGATAAGTTAAATGCCATATTGTAGAACATCTCCATGGAGACAGGCAGCTAACAGACCCTCTACTAAAGTTATATTACATTGTGTGCTGGCAAGACAATATGTCCTTTGTGTTTTCTTTTGCTTCAGCCAGTCGGTTATGCACAATAACCAATGGCTGGTTACCATTCACAAAATCTTACTAAAATAAATACATATTTTAATATTTCTTTCCCTGTTGGAGCCAATTGGAGAGCGAGAGAGAGAGAGAGAGAGAGAGAGAGAGAGAGAGAGAGAGAGAGAGAGAGAGAGAGAGAGAGAGAGAGAGAGAGAGAGAGAGAGAGAGAGAGAGCTCCAATAGTGCAAATGAAGCAAAACAGAACTCCAAATTATATTGTTGTTGGAAAGGAAACATTACCATGATTTTTCACATGAAGTTTAAAAGCTCATAAAAGTGATTATGTAAGTCAGTAGATTTTTATACAATAGAGGGGATTGACATGATACAACTTTGTGTACGGTGAATTATGGAACTACAAAAACAGCTGTTGTTTTAAATATAACAAATATGTAATTATACTTGTTTACATGGGCATATATAAAAACTATGAAATGGCAGCGTACTGTTAAGAGAGAGCATTGGGATAGTTCATGTAAGTTAAGTGTCCATGTTTATTGATAAGAGCGAGCCGTGATCAGAAGGCATTGATTCAGTGTGTAGAGGGTGTTCACTGTGTGATCTGGAGACCTCCTGCTGTTCCTCGAGAGCAGGCTTCACGCTAGGCTACAATGATTGCAATATATCTTTTTGATTACCACCGGGGATGTTACGAGTCAGTCTGATTGTGCTATCCCAGATCATACGGGCCTCAGAGGAATATGTAAAGTGCCTCCATCTTAAATACAGCGTGTTTACTGCTTTGTTTTGGTGACGGTAATGTGACACAGATGCTGCTACAAGAGAATGTCCTCATATTTCAGCTGTGGATTGTTGTATATTACTGAGACTATCCTTTAATTTTGCACAACACCGATTTATTTTTTGATGTGGGCATGCTTGAACTAACTTTAATAATATAACTTTCATCTTTTTAATATTCTTGGTTATGCACGGCGGCGCTGTGTTTTGGTCACAGTGTTAATCTTGAGAAGGGTCCGCAATAACAAAAACAAATCACAGGAATCCCTTTATTATTTTTCATGGTAATTCCGACGAAAAGGTTATGATAGAATTCAAATAAATTCAATATCAAAAACAATTAGTTCTTTATTCCTTATGGTTTTTCCAACTCCCTCAATGACTCAACTTGAATATTACATCCCACTTAATGTCCTTGTCTGCCTCTTTTTTCATATTGTTTTACTTATGTATCGTCAAGTTTGAGGTCTTTTTCAACTTTGAAATAAAACTGTAAATATTACCAATGATGATGATTAAAAACAGACCAACAATACATTCAATGTCTTATAATGTCATATTTCAAAAGGGCTGCGACGGTTAATCACGCTAATCCACTATTAAAATGCCGTAATCACATTGTATAAATTGTTATCATAATGTGAACTATACAGACTCTAGGACACATGTCAAAAGACATTTTATAATAAAGACAGCGATGAAAATAGACATTATGTAAAAGGTTTATGGTTAAGCTTTCAGTCCTCATATTTAGACTTTTATGTGGTTAAAAATGTACAATGGAAATAATCATTTGACTATTCAATTAATTAAAAAAAATTATTTTCATATTTTTATTTGTTATTATTTATTAATGAATTAGTTGATTTCTGTCTTGGCAACAACTAACAACTGAAGACTTTCACACTAACAGTGAGACCAGTGTATGTTGCTCTATAACGTTGCTATGACATGAACTCTCTCAGGACTACATACACCAGCATGTATTTACCCTCACCACATATTCATTTATGGAAGCATTTTGTGCTTATGGTTTTCACGCTTTTCTACTACACTACTGGTGGAATAATATGTGTGGTCAGTATGTAAGCTAAATCTGAAATATGAATGTGTTACAAAAGCAATTTAATCAAATCAAGCTTTGTTTATAAAGTGTTTTTCATGCAAAAAGTGCTTTACAAGTTAAGCTAAAATGATGGATCTTGAGCCTGCTCTTTGGAAAGGTTCTCTGCTTAAGTAAGTGTGTAAATAAGTGTCTAACCTGTCGTTAACCTATATCTGTAAGCAGCTGCATGAGTGTTTCTGATTTAGAACTTGGCCACATTCCATTGCAACAGTCATATTTTTTCCTCCCCAGCTCAGAAATTGATGTCTTTATTATAAGCTTTTGGCCCACAACTGTAATTTTACCTGCTTAATGGCATTACATGGTTAGTTGTGTCACTGGTTAAATAAAATGCATGTTTAACATCGCTTCATCAACACTGTTTGTCTTTTTCTCTCCCTCTTTTCTGCACTGGTCATTCAATCTGAAAGCAATTTAGGCCATTAGTGCTACGTTTAGGAGGCCAGCCCCACCAAATGCATCTCCTCTGCTGCCTTTGAGCGGATACATTGGGCAATTTAGCCGTTAATAACGTGTAGACAGTGTTTTGCTGCAGAGTTTGAAAGTGGGCATATCTGACATTAATGCAAACAACAACAGGATGTGTAGAGGGAGACTGGTGCATAAGGAAACAGTTATAAAGATATCCACTCAGTTAATTGGCTAGGTTAAAGTCAAGACAATAAGCTGCATAATTGGTGCAGTGACGTTGAGCTTTTGTTTTAGGTTACCGTTAAGTACAGTCCGAGTGTATCAGGTTATAAGTTCACTCTAGTACCAGAGAGTCTAATTCTGTTGGTATGTTTGAGCAGATTTCGTTGGAGGAAGTACTTAAGTGTTAGGGAAGAACTGTTGGGTGGTCTAAGCTTTTAGCTTTTTTCTTTTGAGTGAGTGTGTTTATATGCGACATCTAGAGAAATGTGTTCTGTTCAAATCAAATAATCCAGTGTGTTCAAAATGATAAGAAGTCTTGGAGGTCACAAAAATAAAGTCGGTTTAAATCGAAAAACATGGGCGCCTTTTTGCAACCCAACTCTATTTAAAGTCAAATCGATGTTTGTTGTTTATTTTTTATGTTTTTATTTTGGTCTTTATTCTCCTGTTCTTGTACTCTGCGTTGCAAAACTGAACATTTCCCCATTGTGGGACAAATAAAAGATATCTTGATCAATACAGAAACATTTCAAATTTTCTAATTTGCTTTATTTGACCTTGTAAAATATCTCAATATATTATTATGATACCACACAAAGATAGTTTGTAAATTATTGAATTACTTGATTAATGTACTCATGATTTGAGACCTCCTCTAGTCCGGTATTGCACTGAAGTGTTTTTCACAGAAACGCCTGATGAGTGTATTCCACTTTGTTTTTGTCCCTATTAAGTATAATTATCTGATCAAAATGAAGATATAAAAATAGATTTGAAAGGTGCTCCTATGACTGTTTTGTGTTAACTGTTGCATGTGTTTGTGCAATATAGAATCTAGAATGATGTATTTTTATGTAATTGCAGTACAATTAGTAGATGTTGTAATGGCATGACTTAGTAACACATTGTTTATGAGTGTACCTCTCATACCACTACTTTGATGATGTTGATTTTATATGTTGAGCCAAAGCTGAAAAACTTAAACGCTTTACATTCAGGATTCTGGGAGACTCATCCTCCTACAACATGAACTATTGTGGCCTGTTAGATTGTCTGTTGTGTGGTCGAAGCGTTTGGATGCACTCGGAGATTCCAGGTAGGCCATCATCAATCATCCGCCCACTCCTGACATTAACTTTTTCGTCAATGCCGCTGTCTCCAGTTTGTCTGCAGACTTAAAGATTTGAGGAGCTCTTTTTATTGGCACGCTTTTAACTCCACCCAGGCAAGGGTAATGGAGCTGGTTGTGTGCGAGCAATTAATGCAACCACAATACCAAAAGTGGTGATTTGTCATACACCAATGATACAAAATCATTATGCGGACAGGGTGATTCTGTCTGTCTACACATTTGAATGGCCCGCTGATCCCATGTGGGCAGTCAAAGAGGCATAAAACTATAGATGTTTAGCAGCAATTCCTGGAATTCATGCCGATAATGTTTTTTTACGGTCTCAACGTCACAGACAGAGAGATGGTGAAGCAACAAATCTCAAGAAATGCATAAGTACAATTGTCAATTGTTGATTTCATTCGGAGTTTGGAATTGGAAGCATCAGACAAGACTTGGAAGGTTGGTGTGAATCTGGTTCTCTAAGCACGAACTGTTTTGTGTCCTTGAGCAACCACTTACAACGTATTCAACTTGAATGTATGAGGTGTTTGTACTGTAGGAACCTTTTTAGTTCCTGGTTGTTTTTTGTTCCAGTCCACAAGTGCATTTACTGCATTAACTTTATTGGGAAATACATTTCAATCAATTTCTGATTTTGACAAACAAATTGATCTATAAGTAACACGTAACTCGAAAAAAATATATACAAATATTAAAAGGCCTTTTTTGCATGATATAAAATTAAGTCTGTGTTACCACAGTACAGATATATTGTAAAAGCATCTATTTGGGGGAAAATGAGACCACAGTGCTCTTTGTTGAGTGGTCTATTCTCCGTGAAGAGGGAGGTGTGCCGTCAGAAAATTGTGAAAAGCACTTTTAAACTCATCATTCTGAATATTTAGAATGAGGGAATGCATATAGATTATATTATGTGAGCTTTAGAACAGATGATAGCACATACATGCACCTTTTGCCTGTTGCTGTGTACTTTCTAATTGTCATTTATTTAGACTTTACAAGCAACAGGGCTGGTAATTTATCATACTTCTAATTTTAACTCCCTGGACTCTTTACCTCCTGTCTGCTCGTGCCCTTAATATGAAGGCGTCTCAATAGCAGTGAAGCCCCTGGGCTGACAGCATGAGATTAGTATGAATGTATTACCCCCATGGGTGCCATAGCCTGTAATACGTTCCCCATTAATTGTATCCGTTGGGGAGAAATTGTTTAGGCCTTAATTACATATCATTAAAATTGGTCTTGATTCTGGGAGTTTCAAGCTTAGAATTTGCTTGCATGTTTTCTTGCCTTGCCTTTGGCCGTTGTGCAAATTAATGTGACTCTGCATCATCTGAGGTTGTGCCATGAGTGGACAGTCCTTTTGCTCTATTATCATTGACATTATTTTCAAAAAGTGTCTCAATTTGAGTTCGAGGTCTTTTTGGTTTTCATGCCACCTGCTTGCCTTGATGATGTTATTGCTTTGCTAAGAATGTTCCATGGTATGGTAGCAAATGTATCAATCTCCATGAAGACAAGCAGGGGACAACACCAAGTCAAGTTACAGGTCAGTGGCGAGTATTACAGTAAGAATCTATGTGATTTGTGATTTACTAAATGTAAAATAGGCATGTTTAATTCCATGCCGTGGAACATTTCAGGCAAAACAATAACATCTCTGTGGAAACAAATAGGTAACGGATCACCACCAGAAAAGTGACATAGTGCATCTTTAATCATAGACCTGTTCAATATGCTAATACACTTTGGTGTGATTAGAACTGCACAGTTAATCCCTGCAAGATTTAATCCACATTATAATTTATCATATGTTATTTGCAGAAGCAAATATGTTTACGCTGTGTAATAAAACAAATAGTTAGTGATAATAGTGATAATTGTCAATAAATGTGTAATGGTCTGTTTATCTATATTAGTGAAGGTCTTCTTTTGCAGCCTCTTGCTTTTCTGGTCTTCTACAACAGATGCTAGCTAAAAGTGAATTAATTACAAATCTCTTATTCAGGTTTTACATACATTTCCAGCACATTATCTACTTATTTCCCTCTGAGCAAATTCATGCCATTGAAATCCAAAGGAGAATTATGGACTTAAGGGACTTCTTCATTTCTGCGAGAGTCTTAAATCTGCTGCCAGCGATGGAGTTAATATCGAGTCTGGCCCAGAGCTACAGAGTAAAAGACTAGTGACCTCTGAGGGTTTAGCCGCTAATGCGTTTCAGATGATATCCAGAGGAGGGGACAGCAAAATACCTCAGCAGAGCCAGGGTAACCTCATTACAATGCTCTATTATAGCTGCAAGAGCAGGAATATGAATGTGTGTGAACGGCCACACATGCAAGTCCTGTGCGGCCGCATTTCTATGTCATTCAAACATGATTTCGTCGGGTGCTCCCTTTTCTTGAGTAGCAGCTCTATCCAGAACTCATGATTCGGGTCAGGAGAAATATTTTATTGTTAAATGATGTGCATTTTGTTTTATAATACAAGATTATCTCATTTGAAAAAACATCTGCGTTTTGTTTCATAGATATAAAGCAAAGTAGCTAAAAGCCTTTTTTCCCCATTCTGTGTTGATACAGCTTGACTGTAAAATAAACATGTCCTGAGATCAAAGTCGATGAATTCCTGATCTGATGTTCAGAAAACATGTTAAATAATCAGGCAAAATACATATAAGTAAACAAACAAAAGGCAGTGCTGTTCTCTTCTTGCATCCAATGATCATCATCCTACTTTGGAATATAATTCACAGTGGTGGGTTGTGTGTCTTTCTCCTGTAATGAACCTTAATGCTGAATGAGTTGAGAGGTTTTAAAACTGTTGCTGTAGAATGCAGAATGCATATATATATAATATTACCATAATCCAGCACTGAAAGAAATGTAGCCTGGATAACTATATATTAAGAGGAATACACTTTTTGTTTATATAAAAGAATGACAATCTGGCTTTAAGATTATCTGTCATCTTTTGTACATGTTTGTTGAAAGAGAGTTTATCATTGATCCAGATGCCCAGGTATTTGTAATAGGGTACTTGTTTAATCACACCTTCAATCTTAAAAATAGATACATTTCTTGAGTCACTAGTTTACCTTTTACAGAACAGCATACATTTTGTTTGACTTGAATTCATCAACAATTTTTAATCAACGCAGTTTTGTTGGATACAGAGAAAATCCAATGGATATGTTGAATCACTTGTGCAGCAGAAGGCGCCCTAGCATATAGAATCGTATCATCTGATTACAAGTGGGTGCTTCTTTTAGATTATGACCAATAGAGTCTATTGTAGAAAAATATTCAGTAGTAGTCATCTGGACTCTGTCATCTGGACAGAGATGACTACAGCTGAATCTTTTTCTACAATGGAACACTCCTGGACGAATGAGGAATTACACCGACATGTTTCTAACAATATTCTATGTAAATTTTAAAAAAGAGTGGTCCAACGGACCCTTGGGGAACACCTTTGTTTGGATGAGAAAATTCAGATTAAAAGCCATCAGCAGAAACAGCTTGAGCTCAATTTGGTTATATTCAAACCACTTTTTTGAATTTGTATCAAACCCAATAGCATCCAGCCTATCCAAGAGAATACAATGATCTACAGAATCAAAGACCATTGACAAATCAACAAAAACAGCAGCACATTCTTCATGATTATCCAACACAATAGCAATATCATTTCTATGCCCTGGTCGAAAACCGGACTGACAGATAATACTGAATATTTGGTTAAGAAAGCAAGCACCTGGGCCCTCATTTATAAAGCCTGATATGCACACAAAACGAAGCCAATCAATCAATCAATCACCCTTTATTTATAGAGCCCTTTTCAACACTCAAAGTGACCAAAGTGCTTCACAATAAAAATTCAAGGCAATACAAAACATAATAACACAAGTAAAAAACAAACTGTACAAAATAAAGTGTCACTACACATTCACTATTAAATGTTGAAAGCCAGTCTGAATGAATAAGTTTTTAGTCTAGATTTAAAAAGGCTAAACTCTGTGATCTGTTGTTCCAGAGTCTGGGACCAGCGACAGAGAAGGCTCGATCACCCCAGTGTTTGAGTCTGGCTCTGGGGACTTCCAGCAGAAGTTGATTTGTTGACCTTAAGGCCCTGCTTGGGTTTCGGGCAGACAGAAGCTCGGCCAGATAAGGAGGTGCCAGGCCATTTAGAGCTTTCAAAACAAAAAGTAACATTTTAAAATCATTTAGAAAAGAAACGGGAAGCCAATGGAGACCAAAAAGAACTGGGGTGACATACTGACATCTGGATGTGTTGGTTAGAAATTGTGGGTATGCATTTTTTCACGCAAGGAGTGTGATCTATAAAACCGTGCAAACTGTACGCAAAGTTTGGGAAGAGGTTGGAATGACATGGCAGGTTGGTAAAATGGGACCATTACCAAAAAAGTTAATTCAGTAAAACCAACTGTAAAATTGTGCTTTACGATCTTTGTGAGGGTGGAGGGCAGATCCTTCACGCGCAGGAGCGTGCACATACACCATCACGCACTCGCTCCACGCACTCAACCCAGTCACGTATTTTAAAGTTTTCCATCATTGCTCCTCTGTTCCGTTGCCCTCCCTCAGTGTCACAGATCCTCCCTTTCCACTTACCTGACGCACGGGGCTCTGGTGGTCCATGCGCCTCGTCTAACATCTCACCTCCTCAGCATTTACTTTTGTGTCTTCAAGAGCTCTTGTTCAGTCTGGCAGTTTACTTTATTTTCATACAATTAAGGTTTAGATTTATCACTTTGCGCACAGGGGGATCATTACGCAGGGCAGTGTTGGCTAGAGTCTGATCCGCGCACATTCGACACAATCATGCCCATATTATGACAGATTACAAATAGAATGAAGAAGTCTTGTTTCCATTGACCATCAAATTGCGCGTGGGTCCCGAGTATTTTATGTTTTTAATGTGCTGCTACAGGCTGTGTTGCCGCACGCAGCAGAACAGCGCCTTGTGAAGATGACTGTTTAAAGACTCCTTTGCGGGCCTCCACCTTGCGATTAGTGTTTCCACCTCCATCTCAGAGAATTTCCTCTTCTTCCTCCTTTTCTCGTCCATTGTTCGTCCGGTCTGTGGCACGGTGTTTCACCCTTATGAATATGCTAAATATGGTAATTAGGTGATTTTCATAGCCATATATGGAATGTTAGGGCGGTCTCACGGTGGAAATGTATGAAGAATTGGTGCAGCACAGATGTAAGGTGGATTGGGATTTAGGAAGGGGTAATTGCGTATAGGTGTGCTGCGGAGGTTTTTATGAATTGTCTTTTTTGCGGTCATAGATTAGATTACATTTTTTTATTAAATGTTCAAATAATTGTTCTGATTTTTTCAGATCACTGAAAGTGCACGAAGTGTGTAAGTGCACATGGGCCCACAAAAAGTAAACATGAGAATCGGGACAATCCGCACTTCAGAGCATTGTCAATGCAGTAAAGAAAAACAGCGTCTTATAACAGCTGTCAGTGTGCTGTTAAACCTCAGTAAAATTAATTACAAAGCCACAGCTTAGATTAGTTTGGATCATTTGCTGAATTGGCCACAAACAAAAGTGAACAGGTGTTGTTGCTGGACAATCACAGATTTATTTAAAATATCATCAGTTAACTGTTTAGACAATCCTTTCCATTTTTTTCCGTTAGCACTTGTAGCTATGTTGCTAAGGCAGAAATGTGGCGCCAATTAAAAAACATTACAATGAAATGCTTTGTGGGGAATGCACTTGCCTGAAGTCCACATCTCTCCGCACTTGCTGGAAGTGCGGAGAGAAGCCCGTGGTGAAGTGCAGATCAAAACATTCTAAGAATTGGGACACCCTGCACACTTGAGCGGCTCGACATGAACACACTTTTGAAGTGTGCAAGTATTGGGACAGGGCAAAGAGTTTAAAATTACAGGAAGTAGAGCTGAGGTATCCCTCTGTGATGTCATCAATATGCAACGTTGAAAATAATTTACACTTTACACTGACACACTTTTCTGACAGTTAAATGGTCATTCAACAAAATAAAGGTGTTATATGGTATTGTATTGTTGTTTGTCAAATCATAAATATTGTGTAATTGATATGGATTCGGTTCTATTTTGTTCAGTATGGTTGATAGGTGACAATTGTGGAATAACCTCTACTTTTATCATATTTGCTGTTCATGTCCAACCAGGAAGTACAATTATAAGCTTTACAACAATGGTTGAACTTGGGACAAACAGGCAAAATGTTTGGTCAAATCGGAATATAATATATATAATATATATATATATATATAATAAGTTTTAGTGAAATGTGCAGGCTAACCAGTCATATAGACTTTAAACCAGAGAAATAGTTAGGCTCTAATCAACTAGTGCTGCACAGTGAACGCTGACCGCATACCGCAAGAGGGTCTTCTCATTTACACGTCTTCGGGACATCATATTTTACTCATTGGACCATCTGGATTGTCAACGAGCATGTGCACTGAAGAGGCTAGGTTCAGAACTAAATTGTTTAGGAATAGTTGTTGTTTTAGTTACCTGCTCGCATGGAGCACCGAGTGTGACTTAATATATGGCACGACCAAAACACCAGCGACCCGGAAGCACAAGAGGTCAGAGGCATGGATGTATTATATTCACTGGATAAGGCACGGCATACAAATTTAGTAGTGGCCGCACCGCTGTACAGCAGCCTCACGGCCCAGACCATTCAAAGAGTTTGGCCTGTAAAATTACAGACAGTGCTCAATTATTCATTCTTAAATTCATTCTTTAACTGTTTCTAAGATCCTCAAAATTAAATTTTTGACGTCACAGTGAACGGTAATCTGCTGTCGGCGTGCGCTCAAAGAATCATGGGGAAAGGCCCAGATCTAGCTCCATAACCAGGAAGTAATGCAGAAGAAAAATATATTTTTAATGACTTGTGCCAATGAGCACACGCCATTGACTTGAATGGACCACCGTTTTGTCCCCCTTGGGAGTGTCCTTTTCATAGGTAGCACCTGGCGCGACAGCCACACACTACTAAAGTTGGTAGTCATATTGCTATCAAATGTCAGGTAAGACTAACTGTGGTAAGAAATATTGTTCTCACTACAGTTGGTCTTGTTTCTATCTAAAAAGAAAATAAATAAAACAGTGATGATCCAGGCATTATTTAGTGTTTACTTTGCTATCGCTGATAGCAGTAAGCGTAGATAAGACCTGAGACAAGTGAAGTGTTCATATAATGAGCTGTGTGTTGAGCTGTCTGCGCTAACCTTTTCAGAGCTTCTTTTTTCCAGCAAAAACTACCTGTAGCTTGCTAAATGTTTAACATTTACTGCTTTTACAGCTAATATTAAGACTTTACAACTCTCTCTATCATTCATGACATTCATAACTTTGTTTTTAATATCAACGAAAAAAATCAATTGACCAACATGAATTAAGCAGTGAATGACAACCACTCAAAGGATATGGGAGGGGCAGTTTGATCAAGTAATAGTAGATAATGCAATAATTTTGGAGCAACAATGGCTTAGTGGTTGGAGATCATTTCCCACTCGGTTCAAACAATGTTGTTGTGTCCTCAGGCAAGACACTTCACCCACCTTATCTAGTATTAACTTGGTGTGAGTGAGTGATTGGTGTGATCAAAGGGGCCGATAGCACAGATAAGGAGCCTAGATTCCATCTAGCCCAGGACAGCTGTGCCTACAAAAGAACCAACACTAAGAGCAAGTGAATAATAAATAATCCCATTTAAAGTGCCTTTCAGTGTTCCAACATTATTTCAATGCTATTTTAAGGCCTGATACTTAATTGTGCTACTTTACCAAGCTGAAAATGTGAGTGACCCGTCCAGGAAATTATCTGTATTTGTATTGGCTGGATGTCAGGTCTGCTACTCCAACATTGGAAACATGGGAACGGCAGCGGTCCATTGGTGCAATCTGACTCAATATGGCGGTGATTTATCAGGCCGCTGGGAACGTTTGTGCTTGTAAAACATGAGGTGAAGCCAAGACTATTAAGCAATGTAATCAGTGTGTGATACGGCAACACATCTACTGTACACTCTGAAGACCAATGTGCATTTTATTGGCCACTTTTCAACCGCTTTGCAATGTTTTCCTTAAACTTGTGCAATTATTTCCTTCTTTCAAGTGTTGCATTTAAGAAGGTTGTGGGAACCAAAACGTTTTGCAACACAAGAGAACTGAAATTATGGTTAAACAGGCTACAAAAATATAATGATCAACTGGATACACTATCAAATTTGCATCAAAACAGTTTTAGATTTTGTTATTATGTTCCAAAGCAAATCTAATTGACTGACTTTCCCCAAAGATTCTCTTATTGTAGGCAAATATTAGCTAGACACTTGAATGTATTCCCCAGCTTTTTTAAGGTTCATTACAGCAACATAATGGTTTGAGTTTTGTCGAGCCATTTCAGGGCAGAAGCAATTTATCAAATGTGTTTCTGCCCGGCATACAAGATTAATTTATCCCATAGTATTTCCCTAAAGACTTTCTTGTTCAGTAAGTAAGCTGTAGGTCATAAAGGTGTGCGGCTATAGCATAAAAGAGAAACCACGTCCCATAAATGTGTATGAGGGCCCGGACGCGTCCTTCCCACCACCAACTTATATATTCATTTTGAGGCACAGAAAGTAGGTCTTCTGGAAGTTTTCCATACAAACACTAAAGATACAGTCATCACACGTTCAAGGACTGTACACTCTGTAACTGATTCTTTACACAAAATAAGTGCAAGAAATAATCAGATTTCTACACAGTAAGTTAAAATAAAAAATCCAAATTAAAATATATTTCGAAAAATAAAGAAATTAAACTTTACATGATGCACAATGTTGGGTCCATGAAGATGCTGTTGCTTTGTCTGCGTCGGAAGGCACCTCCAGCACCACCTGATAATGTACCAGAGTACATGTTATACAAACCGAAGTCTGTTAATTTTGTCAATCTCCAAATTAAGAAAGTAAGTATTTAAGTTTTCTTTTTTTATTTGTTTGTTTGTTTGTTTCATTGCCTGTATGCCCATTATAATGTCAGTCCAGTCCTTGATTGAAGATTCAACTTGTGTCATAAGCACATTTTTATGGCCTTTTTCCCAGCCGTCAGAATTGTGTTCCAAAGGTATCCATTTATTGTGTCCATGGCAGGGGTTTTGAGTCCCAAATATATAGTTCTGAAATTGATGGTGGTGGATGGATGGTGGTGTCAAAAACAGTCTGCAATGTCTTGTTAATTTCTGTCCAATATTTTTGTGCAACAGGACAGTCCCAGAACACATGATCATGATGTGCTTCCTGAACAATGAGCACTTTGACATGGTGTTAAGAGACAAAGAGGGTCACATTCTTTCCAGACATGTGACTTTGTGGTCCTCAATTGTGAAGTACATATATTGTCCCATTCTTCGTCTGTCAAAACACATGATGGTCTATTCATGGGTCTGAAGTGAAGTCAGTTAATCTATACTACTGCCATCTTGAGGACGAAAGCCGCATGCCACACAAAAAGTCTCAAAACAAAGGATTCTTCTTCTGTAACATCTCCAAGACCCTATTTGTTGCCAATTGAATAGAAATGGATTACTGTGGACAAGAGGGACCATTTGACAGGACTATGCTAATAAACGTTAGCCTACTTGAGTTTTAATAAGCCTTATTTCCAACTGTCCAGGTGTTATATTTTAGGATCAGACGGTCCCTCACTCACACACAGTCCATGCTCTTGAAAGCTTTGAGAGCTTATCCGGTGAAGAGGGCTTGTGGACAAGGAAGCTTAAATGTCCTCAAAAGTTTATTGTAGCAAGTCGTCACGGTTTTTAAGTGTCGTCAGCGACTCGCCGCTGTAGAGAAGGATCAAAGCCAGTTCAATTATATGCGCTGTTTTTCAGGCTAACTAACAGTGGGGATAGGCAACAGCATGCGGTGATGTCTTCAAAATGACATTACGTGATAAGTCACGTGATCAAAACCCACGAAGAAGGGAAGTGTTCTACAGGAAGCCCCAGCCTTCCTAGGGCATCACATTCTAGAATTTGATGACGTCATGACCTCAGATGGTGGGCCAGAGCCCCCTTGGCCAGTGGAATGTTGTGATATGTGAACGCAACCTATATCAAAACAGGGCCTGGAATAAAATACATTTTAAAAAGCTAAATTGTTATAGAAATATTAATAAAGTAAAAATTCCAAAATGTACAAATTAAATACATAAATGTACCTAAATTCAGTAGGCTAAATGCATCCTGGGGTTTTTCCATTTTGTTATAATGTTGCATTTTATAATGTGCTTGAGCATAATCAGAGCTAGTTTATGAGAACAGGGTTTGTTATGTGGAAAATGTCAGTCTATTGTCAAAAAACTTTACCTAAAAAATAAAAAAATAAAGAACTATAAATGTGGTATCAAAATCTGTATACAGAATTTTAGCACATAACAACACTATTTTGTACACAATATTTTGTGTATTTTGTATAATATTGGTTCACAAACAACAGAATTAGACAGACAACTGATAGTCTTCATCTAACGTCCAGTAAGCAGCAGTTCTGGAGATGTTTTGATAGTCTGTCAGTGGACACCAGACCTCCATTACAAACATATTTATTCAATTGTACATGTCCAAATGTCTCTAAGCACTCAAACGAGTTCTTGTCTGTGTTATGTAAAAAGTTTAGATTGGAACTGTCTTCTTACATAACTATTTTTGTTTGCACAGATGCCATGCTAAATAACCGGTGTCTTGTATTCAAATATGGGCATGAAATCAAAAGTAAAGTCAACACTACACAGATGATCATTCAGCTATCCAGTGTTCCCATAGCAACGTGTTAGTGCATACAGTAAATTACAGAAAGTATGATCACATAAATTAGGCCCTTTAACAGTATTTAACGGTGTGTGAGAATGTGACGAGACTATAAAAGGCTAAAACAGACGTCCAACAAATTATCACAATAATCTTAAACTTGCTCAATGCTCAATTATATATTAGGTAATGTCTAATGTCAGTTGTGTTTTCTTTCAGCTGTCAAGGGTTTAGAAGTGTGTAAATATTCCGTGTCTCTCAAAGTAAATCCTTTAATGACTTTTCCAGTTCGGGCAGTAAAGAACTGTTTTCTTTTGATTAATTTGATAAGAAGTCTGGGCTGGAGGCCGCTGTTTCACTCTCTCTCACACTCTCCTCCTGTCTGGATTGTAAATGGGTCTGTCAAATCCCAAAATCAACCATAAACAAAACATCTTACATGTTCTGAGATAGAAGTGGCCCAGATCCTAACAATTGTGCATTATAAAGTTGCAAGAATATTGTTATATATGTGGGCTACTGTGTGTCAAGGGATATGGTGCCATCATCAATCCTAAATACTGAAATGATGATACAGCACAAGCCAGTAGAAGTTTGAGTTCAAAGGGTTCATTGTCTGTTCAGAATAAGTTGTATTGTAAGACATATTACATTTGGCCTTATTTTGCGCATGGACACTTTGTTTGGTGCATTTGTCAAAGTCACACTCTCCATTGTGGGCTTCAGGATCTGTCCACACATTCTTCTTGTATCTGTGAAACAAATGTGTTAATGAGTGATATTCCGCAGATGGACAGCTATTGTTTAAAATGCATAAACAGTAAAATAATTTTAACCACAAGTTTAAAGGACAAGCAATTTTTCAAACGCGTACAGCCGTCTGATGAGGTAGAATTAGTAACCAAAACTTTTACAAAAGTACACCAGGAATGCATGCCCTCTTTGATTTCATATATGTTGTTTTTATTATTGATTAGTGTTTTATGTTGCACCTTAATACTGAGACAAGTTCCTATGTTTGTGAATTTTGTTCATTGACACTGGCAATAAAACCCTTCTGATTCTGATTCTGAAGTTGAAAATATTTGATGTTGCAAGTGGCAAGAGCAGTGACGCCAGAAAGGTAGAAATAAAACTCTTTGATCAGAACCTGCAGTGAAAGTGTGACATTTCAACTCTGCTCAATAAAATGGCCATTATATTGTTACCATCTTATCAAAACACAAATACACCTTTGGCCAGACATGCCAAAGTAAAGTACACAGTAAAAAAATGAGACAACTGCATATTAGTCTATCACACAGAAGCTGGTGTTTAGTATCTCCGATCAACCGTTCTGCAAATTGTCTATTAATGATCAATGTTTTCTTTCTGCCTTTTTTTGAGCGGCGCACTCTCACGCAGTGTCAAAGGAGGATTGCAAGCTCATCTGACACTCAAGCTGAGATTTAATGTAGAAGTGTAATAAGAGTGTTGAAGAGAGTCAGCTGCCTTCCAAAATGTCCTCCCTGCAGACTCAATGTTTTTACAGTCTATTGTTATGGGGCGCTGTGGCACCGGAGCTTCTCTCCAGTGAGAACGACATCCAACATATTGGCCTGTCGTCCTTGCTTGTGATGGAGCCCATATCTTATGTGAGTCGTGGTGAAAGTGAAACCGAAAGGTGTTCTTGCCGAAAGATAGACGGAGGGGCGTGGGGTCTCACTGATGGCCTCTTTATTCCCTGTTGCCTATTTCAGCTGTGATATGAGTGTTTGAGTTCCCGTGGTATCACAGTGCGCAAAATGACTTTTGGGTTTAAAGGCAAGCGAAGTGCTCTTTTTGGTCCACCTTAAGTGTGAAATCCAAATCTTCTTGTCATAGAAACAGTTATGCAGTGACAAAATGGTTGACCCTTGTGTGAGTGAAAGGAATAGCAAAGAAAAGCTTTAAGCCACGATAAAACTCATATTAGACTACTTGATACAGAACCGAACATGAAAAAGACATGCTAATGGCACTGACTGTGTCCTTGCATTCAAAATGTGTTTTTCCCATCCTTTTCTACTGCATATATGATTTGAGTGCCACAATGTTGTCATGTCAGTTTTTTTTAATTGCCCTTATATAGTAATAATAATAATAATAATAATCATAATCATAAATCATAATCATAATCATAATAGGATTTCATTCATTGAAATATATATATATATATATATATATATTTTTTTTTTTTTACTTGGTTTTGTTTTTTATTTGTCCATTAGGTTGTTAATCAAGTTAAATGTAATTCCTCATCACAACACAAAAAGAATGCTTTATGGTGAAGACCATCAAAGGCTGAGTTCCTGGATCTCTCCCACCAGGCTTCTTCTCTCACCTTCTCAACAGTCGGCCCTTTCTTTTTTTTGGAGCAGAACTCCTATTGATCCATGTGCGTATTGCTCAAATAAATAAATAACTCTTGTACACTGCACACCTGAGTTCACACACATGCCCTTGACAATAGCCCTGTACATTTTTTTTACATTCTTTTATTGTTTTTTCAGATACAGAGTCGGGCCCGCTGAGATGGAAGAAGGGGGCTCGGCGGCGTGCAGCGGGGGAGCGAGGAGAAACGGAGAGAAGGGTTCTGCATTGTCGATCCAGTATGACATTGATAGACAGCGGCTGAAGGAAAGCTGATAGCCATGTTGGGCGTGCTGGTTTTTAAAAGGACGTACGTGACGGTCCATCCAGAATTGACTGAGCATATTGTATTGCAAAGAAGAGGAGCTGTGGGAACTTTCACATATGACTTTCTTGACTTTCTATCTTTTTCTGCCGTTATTATTATCCCCTTGAACTAGCTGAATGCTCAGGTATATTTTTACCTGTGCCACTTTCAGTTTCTGTTGTTGGATGCTCATGTATTTTCTATAAAGGTTTTTGGCAACCACCTTCACCTTTTACCCACAATAGTTTCTCTGATGCAACTATAAATTGACAGAAACAAAATGACAATCGGTATTGAAGGTGCACTATATACATTTTTGTAGTGGAGGGGCTCTGAAACCTTCAATTATTCATGGAGATGTTTTTTTTACTGTAAATCAGGGCTATTATTTTCCCAAGGGCCAGAATTTTCAGATGGCCAAGGTCTCTGGGCTGCAACATTTTCGGTTGCGCAATTTCAATAAATTTAGTTAATACAATAAAATAACTACTGCTAGATTAACTTTTTGTCAGAAATAACAAAATACTTAACAAACATTGCTTTGCAGAACTAAACCAGAATTAAGTTAGACTAGTACCAGCCGTTTGGATTAGACTAGTACCAGCCAGGTCTGAACCAGGACTGCTCCAGAATCAAACAAAGACTAAACCAAATACCAACCCAGGTCTAATCAAGTGCTAACCCAGAATTAAACCAGTAAACAAGTTTGGAAGATGGGTCGTGGGCCTTAGGTTGAATATCCCTGCCGTAAATGTCCCACAGAATGGCATAAAACACATCCATCTCCATGATAGAGACAAGCAGGGGACACCACCATACTATTTAGCAATTACAAAAATTGCTGTAAATTATTACATGAAAGATCCATCTATTTAAAGCCATACTGTGGAACATTAAAGGCCAGGGGTTTCCAAACTTTTTTCACCAAGGGCCGCATTCGAAATTTTGCATTTGTCATTGTTTTGATGAGCCTCCACACCTTTTAACAAGACTTGGAACATTAATATTAGGTTGGTATAACATCAAAATGCTTGAATTTGTCAAATTTTACAGTACAAAAAAACACTTTTTGTTGTTTGGACGAACTTAGCAGGAAGCCGGACGGCCAACAAAAATTGATCTGAGGGCCGCATTTGGCCCCCGGGCTGTAGTTTGGACATGCCTGTTCTAGGCAAAGCAATAACACCTCCATGACACAAGCAGTCAGCGGACCATCCACCTGAAAAGTTACATTGTGGTACCTTCAAGCACGTGTGGCCTAAATCTTATGCATGTATGAGGTATGTCAGTATGCAATATTACATTTTCACAATATAGCAAGCATTTTATAATTGCATTCCTAGTTTGCTTACTTCTTATTTGTACTTTTAAGTTGCCCTGAAAGTTTACACAACACCATGGGAACTGAAAGATTTAGCATTGTGTCAAAACGAAGCCAAACAACATCACATGCAGTTAGGTAACACGCGACACTGGGTCATTAGTTTGCATTGCATTTGAAAGTGCCACTTGACACTCTTTTTGTCGACTTAGCCGACAGCAGCCTGTTTAACCAGGAAAAAGATTTGATCCGTGGGTGATTCAAAAGCAGAGCAAAGTAAATGCCTTTGACAAATGAATGTGAAATAGAGAATGAAGGTAGAGTGAGTAGTGTTTGTGCACCGCAGTCTCCTGGTCTAACCCTGTGTTTAACAGGTCCACCAGGTAATTAGAGGCAAGAGCTGAGGAAATGTTTCTGAGGTTGGTCTGCAAAACATTCACTAAAAGGTTGGACTAAAGTGTGATCTGTAAATACAAAATACAAACTCACCACACACTATATTCAGCAAGGTTGGGGGAGTGTCTTGGCTAATGATACAATGACAGAAGCCAATAGGAATCAATCCTCAGACCTTCCGGTTGGTGGATGTGTGCTCTAATCACAGAGCCACTGCGTAATGTCGGAATACTTCTTTGAAAGTAATTGGGTGGGGGTATAAAGGTAGCAGAAGCAATATGTTTGTGAGAGAACCTTTTTCAATAAATATGAATTGACAACTGCATTAGCCCACAAGATTTCTGGACACTGACAAAATTTTTCTTTATTTTAACAATGGAGACAGTGTCAATTTCAAATTTTAAAGCTGATGCATCTTCCAATAAATAGTTAAATATATATATATATCCCTGTCCAGAATGTACATGCCGAAGGCCCAATTTCACTGGAATAGGTCGCCTGCAACCCTAACGAGAACAGTTGGTAGAAAATGAATGATGAATAAATAGTCAAATAATGCTAGTTTCAGCACTTATTAATATTATAGTGTTACTCGGCAATTTTTTACACATCATGGCAACTTTTCAGAACTGCGTTTGTACAAAATGGCAAAATGTTCACTGTGCATACTGATACTGGCTTTGGTGTATTTCAGGGTGCTGTTCAATGATGACATCTAAGCTCCATGCCGATTTTTGCAAATTGGATAAAGTCGGTTTTACAGCTGTCACATCCTCTTGTGTTCAGTGAGATTCGGATGCTGATACTCTGTCAGTGCTTGGTTTCCTGCAGCTCAGACAAGAGAAGAGGGAAACCTGAAACTTTCCCACTATGTTTGAAGCAATGTGGTCTTGTCACAAAACAGATTAGAAGGTGTTAATGCCAGGCAGAAATGTTGGAGTTTGTTTAAAAAGCCTGTAATTTAGGAAAGATTTTTGAAAGTTTGTTTTGGGTTACAGGTTAAATCGGGACATTGGAAAAAGTATGCAGCAAATAGTCATCTTCTTCAGCTCATTATCTTCGTTGGTTTTGGATGACTGGAGCCTATTTAAACAAATCTCATATTCATCAGGCACTTCAGGCAACTTAGACTCGCCAATTCAACTATGTCAAATGTTAGATAATTGAAGGAGGCAGGAGTATCCACAGTAACACAGAAAGGCCATGGAGACAATTCAACAGGATTCTGTTAAGGATTGCACCCACAACTTCCACTTGAGAAGCAGGAAAGATTTAGTGCAACAATCTACCACATACCAACAAACATTTACCATAGATTGAGAGTAAGATGTCAGGCCTGGATATTGGTCAGGGATATTTTGGCAATTTTGGTTGATTCAAGAAACCAAAACCCAGAAAACCCATTAAGAAAAGCCCGTTCCACCGCGGCAGCCAAATTCGCGCTTGCCGCACAAATTGAACACCTGTACATTTTTAATGCTGACGCCCTGGCCGCGCCATCTGGCCATGTCGAACGTGTGGCCAAAAAATAAACTCCCCGCAGCAGACTGCGGCCGACGCGGCGAATGCACATGCGCAGTGGAGGAGTTGTGTCCTATGGCAGTTCAGGTTAAGAGAATGGCTTTGGAGTATTTACTTTACAAAATCCAAAAAGTGTGTGTATTTACGTCACTGCAGCATAATCTCTGATTGGTTGCTGCACGGCGTCTGCCGCAAAAAAGTTCAGCTTTGTCTAATTTTCGACGGCGACCACTTTGCCGCTCAAAGGCCCCGACGCGCCGCGTCCGCCTCTCAAAACGCAGGATTTGCGTCACAAAAACACTGGATTCACGTCCACATAGACTTTGAACGTAAACTGCCCGCTTTACCGCAGCGGTGTGAACTCGGCTTAAGGAAGGCCCAACATGGTTTCCTTGTTCACAAAGAGAGAACAGTCTCATGATGAAGATGCCTTTCAGGAACTAAGCGATAGTCTCTCTCATTTTACTTCACATTTCACAAGTGTGTTGAAGACTAATTAATTCAAGAACAAAAGTCCCTAAAGGCTGAAATTAATGATAATGTTATTAGAGATGAAGGTACCCATGAGGTCTGGATCTCATCATAAGGTTCATGCTTCTGGCTGTGTTACTTACTTAACTGTCACAGCAAATCAAGATCAGAAACAAAGTGTGTGTCATATGGTCTCGAGCATTCAAGAGGATTTTCCTCATCTCAGGTCAACTTTCAAAATGCCCCTCTGTCTAGTACGATTGACACAACTGACATAACTTCTGTTACAGACACTGTGGAGGTGAGAGAATGTAAAAGTAGCATATTACAAAGTAGCGCTTCTACAATCTAATGAGTCTGTCAAAATTGAATCTCCAGATGGTATGGTCCACTCAGTCAAACAGCGTTCACAAAGGTGGTTCAATGACCTTCTTTCTTGCAGATGCTTGAGTCTAGTGACCTTATCTTGCCAAAAGAAAAGTTTTGACAGCATTGTGGGCAAATTGATGTCTCGCTGCAGTTGAACATCACCAGGGAGTCGTGGCTTGTCTCATCACAGTGACCTGATGTGTACTTGCTATGACAAGTTGCGTCACATGTTTAAGCTCACTTTAAAGTTAAATATGGGGAAATCAATGAGCATCCTTCTAAAATGCCTGTTGCCTATGAGCTTATGAATCTGTCCAAAGTTTCCAGTCATACATTTCATTCCTATTTACACACAGTAGCTAAAACCAATGTTACACGCACTTTGAAGTGTCTATGTATGGTATGTAGCACTTACTGTTTTCAAATAGGAACTACAATCACAACTGAATGAGTTGGAAGTGCCACCTGCATATAGAAGATGGATAGACGTTTTTCTTGAGCAATATTCACACACAAAACAATGATTGTTTCAAAAACATTCTCTGTAAACATGCTATCGTTTTTGTAAATGTATCCACACTGAGGACACAAGACACACAAAACAATACTCTGTTCATGTAAATGCAAAACATTGCGGCAAATATTGGAAGAGCAGTGAAAGAAACTTGACTTCATAGAAACTGCAGAACTGGAAGAAATGTCTTCCACACAGATCTTGTCACTGGCCACTTTGGTGTTCTGCTTTCTGGTGTTCTGCTTTCTGGTGTTCTGCTTTCTGGTGTTCTGCTTTCTGACTCACCCCAGTCCACAGAGTCATGTATCCTGTTTGAAACAGAGTTTGATATTTGTGTATTTTGAAGGAACAGGCAAAAGAAAAAACTTACGGGGGATGGAGGAAAATTGCAAACATCACAAACACTATACAGGAAAGATTTTCATTGATGAGGGAATTGTTTTCCCAACCTCACAAAGCACAGCGAAAAATGCTGGCCATTATGATCTTGCATAAAACTGAAGGTTCTGTCAAAATACTAGTAACTTGAAGATTTGGCAAAGGTAGCCATTTTGTACAAACACATTCTTTGTGTACTCGTGTACAAGGTAAGGTGTTTGCAGTATATTAATAGAGGCTGTGAGTCTTTCACTTTGTGTTACCCCCATCAACAAAGATACAACATCCACAAGCTCCTTATTGGACTAAGAAAAAAAGGATAAAGCAGGAGTAGATTATATATGGCATCAATGTGTATGTCCATTGCCCATCTAAAAGCAGAAAACCTTGCTTTCAGACAGCTAAATGCACACTCATTGACCATCCATGCCTAACACAAACACAGGCCAAAGTAATAATAATTGTATTCAACAGCGGCTGTTCTTGACATTCAAGGACACTTGAGTTCTGCTCCTGGGGTGTAGGCCCATCCTTTGAGGATTCCTTCACTGGGTAAGGCAGCAGCGGGTAGGCCGGATCATCCAGAAAGAAGAGGGGCTCCTTGTCATCCCCAAATGCCTTTTCAAGTTAGGAATATTGCTATTTTCAAGATACATGCTTAATGTATCCCTGAATATGCAAAGACTGATGCGTCATGCCCAGTCTAGGCCACTTTCATTCTCTGTTAATATAGTTGATGATGGCCGGCTGCTTGGGCTCTTTGTTTGTGAAAGTGATAGCTCCTATGGAGTTTGTGAAAGCTTGCAACAAAAGCTGCACCCTCTTACTCAGTAAAAGTAAAAAGCATTTAAATGTATTTTGCAGTGGTGGATGGCGATTAGATTTACAATCCCGGACATATAGCCCGATGCGACACACCAAAGGCTTTTCGTAGCCTTACCTCTTCACTCAGGTAATAGAGGGTCATCACTAACTTGGGGATTGATGGGTGCCCTCATTTTTGTTTTTTCCCTTTTCATTATATGGGTACAGTTCTTCTGTAAGAGCGATGACAAAAGCTCGGAACATACAAAAGCTCTCGCTCCATTCCTCCTGCAGCATTACACCATGAATACAATTATCCCAGCTTTTGGTTTGGCTGGGTCTTACCCATAATCTTCATCTAGTCGCCCTTCTGGTCCATTTACGTGGTGGATATAAAAGGACTTAGTTGTATTGTGTTCTCCAGATTTTTCTGTTCGCGGTGGGAGAAAAGTAGAAGGAGTTTTTGGTGTATTGGCTATAATAAGGTTGTTAGAGTCTGCACCACATATGCAACACTCTACTGAATGTGCACTAGCACATTCGTCCCAATATTGAGGTGGGCCAATGACACAATGCTTGCAACAAAAAAAAGATAACGTTTAAGAATGGAAATGCGTAAACAGTTTTTTGAAATCTTTGCATCCTGGAACTTTCAAGTGTCAAAACCTAAAAGGCCTGTTCCGTGTGGATGATACAAAAATTAGATTCAATATCTTTGTGGATATGCCTGAGCTTTAGTTGGAGTTGGAGGCGGCACGATGACTAGTGACTAGCACTCTCTCACAGGAAGAAGATCCCCTGAACTGACCATGCCTTTCCGTGTGGAGTTTGCATGTTTCTCACTGTGTCTGTTGGGTGTCCTTTGGGTACTCCAGTTTCCCCCATCATCTCAAAAACAAGCATCATAGGTAAAAATCCTCCAGCTACAATAGTCCTAACCAGGCCTAGCTCAAGATCTAGAAACGGTTCCCCAGCACTGCGCTGTGGCACCCACTGCTCCTGACAGGTTGCCCCATCAGCATTAAAGGATGGGTCAAATGCAGAGGACAAATTTCCCTACAGTGACAATTAATTACCTTACCTTACCCAAAGCCTCTGAGCCTGAGCTGCAGAGGCTGCACTTGCACTGATTAATGATTGTCTGCAAGTGTCTAGGGTTTAAGGTAAAAGGTAAGGTTACACTTTATAGCTGGAGAACTTTACATGTTGCATGTTTTGACTTGATGGGGGAAGCTGGATCCCGGAGGGCATTTACAGGGGGAAAAAACATGCTAACTCTTCACAAAAAGGTCCAGGTGGCACGAGAGTCAAACCCTTTCTTGCAGTGTTGTGTGAGTACTAGCCACTCTGCCACCATGCTGCTTCATTAGACATGCATGTAAGTTTTATTCTGCTTTCTGATTGGAAAATCATCTTGAGAACTAAAACACTGATTGAAAACAAAGAAACTTGGCAGTTGTGTCCAATGGTTTTGTTAAAGATTAAATCACCATTACGAGAAAGGTTTTGTGAATGATCTTCTTCATGTTCCCATGTCTTCTTCATGGGAACATGATCACTGTTTAATCATGTTTCCATGAAACTCAAACTACCAACATATTTTGTATTTTCTGGACTAGAGCTCACGAAGGAAGAAAATGTGTAAAGACTCTATCCAGGAACGATAAAAAATACTTACACAACACATACTTGTACAACTTATAGAAAGGCATAACGCAAAAGATGCGGCCATAAACATTCACAAATCCATCTCCTGACAAACTTCCACCTGGCTCAAAAAGTGCCCACGTGCTGCACCACAGTCGCTTAATGCTCTTAAGGTGAACTGGGTCAACTGCAAGAGAAAACATTTCCCTTCCTACAGACACAGTATATATATAATTTACCTCAAAGTTGTTGCTGCATTCCAGATGACTTTTACATCACCTTTTTTGGCTTGGCCTGCAGAGCCTGTACTCTTTTACCGAGTTAAATCTTCACTGTTAAATTCAGAGCCTGGTGGTGTCAATCACTTCTGCAGTGTCCAGGTGTGTGTGGGAGTGAGTGGACAGCCATCTTTCAACCTTTGGCTCTGTCAGTTTTATAACTACAACACCTACATCTTGTGCACACGCCAAGAGCTGCAAAGTAATACGTTTAAGCAGGAAGCAGGCACTCTAAGTTGACACTTATTAAGAAAAACTTGTGTCTTGAAAGAACAGTCTTGTGCCTGTAATCGTTCCAAATTCACACAAAAGACTCTCTTATATGTAAAACAGAAGTGGAGAGAAACTCTTTTTGCAATAATTTTGTTGTGTGCTTTACGTCTTTTTTAATCATTTCCAGTTCAAGGAGCACTATATGACCTTTGTAGTGAGGATCGCTTTGTTTGGAAGTTTAATGTCATACTGTGGAACATTTTGGTCTAATGGTGGTCCTTGCTGGACTATAGGTGGTCCCAAGAGTCTCTAAATGTACAGTAGTATTTATCTACCAAGCTCCTGTGTTCTGAGGCCAAGGTCAGGCTTAAACGTTCCTCTTTAAAATAGCTTATAACCAGGCCAGTTAGGAACAGATCCTCTATCCTCTGGTTCCTCCTACTTTCAACAACATTACTGTTCACAAGTTGTCCTTTTTCTCCCACTCCTTTTCCTACTATTTCATTGTTGATTTTGTACCTTTCTGTTGGCAAAAGAAAGAGACCTTTGAGGCAACTGCTATTGTGTATCTGGGCTTTACAAAAATTATTGGAATTGAATTGAAATGAAACAATGCATCTCCATGGAGACTAGCAGGTGGCAGTCTCTACATCAGAAAAGTTACATAACGCACCTTTAAGGATTGGATATACTGTATATGAGTCATTAGTGCTGTGAAGAAAAGAGTGGATAAATGTGCAATCTGGTTTTACATTTTGATAGAATAAATAATACATAAAATACTTTATTTTACTGAAAAAAATAGTTTTTTTTCGGATTTTGTCCAGGAGAATTTTATCGACATATTCTTTATCTGGGACAGCGGCAGGGAGTCCATTTAATCCATCATACAGAAAACATATCTTAATATTCTTTTTAGGCTTTCTGTCCTGAACCAAAGCCTGTCTCAGAAGGAATCTGAATGTTCACAGATAAAATTAGAAGTAGTAGTAGTAGTTGTGGGCAAGGGGATGTGGTTGTGGTGGCTGCACTGCTGCCAAAGGGTGTGTCAGGCCAATTTATTAGCTTATGCGTGTATGTGTGTGTTCCGAGCTCACGGCAGCTTTGTGCACTGCATGTTGCAGCTGGAGCACTATTCTAATATGGAGTCATTATGGCCATCGAAAGTGTGCTTAAAGTTAATTCTTAAATTTGACCATGTAACAAAGGAACTTTTTTCTGCTAAACTTTAGATACTAATATTGTGGGCACTTATTTTTGGTTAACCTCAAGCGCTGGTGTAATTTAGCCTCCGCCATGGTGTTGAACATAAAAACATAGATTGGTCCCGATGGGAGGCGATATGAATGTATATGAATATGTGTATGTATATATATGTGTGTATATATATATATATATATATATATATATATATATATATATATATATATATATATATAGTATATATTAATATATAATGTTATGTAATGTATATATAATGTTCTTGAATATGTACAGTATATGCTCAAGGTGGCGCAGGTAAATGCAATAGATTTCATAAACAGTTATTATTAAGAATAAGTTACGTGACATCACAACATTTTACCTTTAGTTTAAAACTGAGCCAGAGAATATGGATCATATATTTGCAATTACTGGCCCTATTTACATAAAAAAAATTGACAAATGTGACATTATGTTTTTATAGCTTCAAGAAGTGGTGCAATTATTCAACCCTAAAGACACAATTGTTGTCCGTTGAAAGGAAGTTTGTCGAGCTAATGCCAAACAACTAATTACCAACTCTACCAACGAGTGCTCATCCTCTGATCCAAAGGTTCAAATCTGGCTCCTGATATAAAAAGCAACGTTGGGAGGGCGCTCAGGTTGGCAGTTTTGATCCCAGTTCCCTCAGGTGAACACTGCCATGTGACACTTAACCACTCCACTTGCCCTCAGTGTCAGCATACACTGGTGCATAAGGAAGTGCTTACCCAAGGACACATTTTCCTATAGGTACAACATTTCCTTATAGTACACCGGCCAACACTGAACATATTATTAAATATGAATTGTTGTGTCAGCAAGTTTGTGATGTAATTCTTTCCCCTGTATCTGTTAAGAATAGGAATCACAGTTGTCTCTAAAAAGGTGTTTTCAATGTCAGAGTAATGCTATAAAGAAAGCCTTTCTTCAGAAAAGGCTTTGTTAAAAGTGAAACAAATAACACTATAAACAGCTGTTCAAGTTGGTGCACCAGTATTCCTCTCTTTGAGCTTGTGTAATTACATGTTAATGACACCCTATTGTATTGTATGAATAAGACTGCAGTTTGAGTTCCTCTCAGTGGAAAAATCACCTGCTTCTTACCCATCCAGTGTCTGTTTTCTTCAGGGGCCCAAACACATCCTACGGGACACTGACAATGCAAAATATAAGCCACGTTTTGGGAGAGTAAACTCAAAACAAAACACAGAAACAACAATCATGGCTGCTATCAACATCCGCGAGCACCTGCAGCCCTGTCTCACGTCGGAACATTTTAATTGACCAAGCAAAAAGTTTCCCTCCCCGGTTGGAACAAATGGCTGGTTTCAAAGCCATATCAGCACTCCTTTGCTGTAATGAGGGAGTTTGGAAAATGTAGTGTCAGTTTACCGTCTCGCAGCTCTATGTCCTGATGTCCAAACCACAGAAATGCTGGAGAAAGGTGTCAAAACTAGATAGAAGCAGACATCAGCAAAAAGTTTGTAAAGCCAAAGCCACCGTGCCTAGATGTGCAGTTCTGTTGAGCATCACACAAATGAAGTCTCTACACTATTATGGAGCAAAAGAAAACAGGAGGCAGCATAAGCAATTGATTGATTAAGTTGAGCAACGGCTTTGGCACAGGACCCAAAGCCCTTGTTTGCCATTTATTCTGAATGCCATTGCCCGGGCACTGTATAATAACAGATGTAATAAATATTTATGCCTGTTTTTGTAAAAGTAAATTGTATAAACTACAGTGCAGAAATGTGGGGAAAATTTTGAACACAATGAATAATACTAATTCCATTTATTCCAACAAATTTGCCATTGGTTCTTTGCTAATCACATTGTGCAATGAGTCTATACAATCATTTCTTCAATAAAGTTAGTCTAAGTCCAAAGCTCGGTGTCCACTGCATGATATTCTCCGAAAGATGGGTTGTAGGTCTCACAGTGAGGCCCTTACAAATAATACATTTAGAACTGTTGTACAACCAATAATGAGCTGCGATTTATATCAAGCGCGTCTATGTTTTAGAATCTTGGTCACAGTGTGGGTCCTCCACTCACTAATCTTTGTCAAATGTGTAACCAATTATAAACACAAACATTCCTCAAAATAACAGCAGAAAAGCTCAGCTATGAACAGTGACGCTTCAGTTTTCTAATAAACGCAAAGACACAGGTAGAATGTAGCGCTAGCCTCAGCTACAGGACAGGGCGAAAGTGTGCTGTCTAACAGCTTTAAATTCCTATCAATTGTGGTGTGAGCGGAAGTAGCTCAGTTGGTAGAGTGGTCGTCTTCTGATCTGAAGGTCAGTGGTTTGAATCCCTCCTCTTTGGTTGTGTGGTCAGAACGACTGGCCCCCAATTCCAGCTCCCTCAGGTGAATCAAGGTGGCTGATGTAAAGTGCTTTGAGTGGTTTGAAGGCAAAAAAGTGCTTCATAAATGCATCTGTTTACCATATTTGTGTGACATCCATAAATCTTGGCTGAAAAAACTATGCTGTGGAGACAAAGGTTATATTCATCCACCTTTTATTTGTTTGTTTGTTTGTTTGTTCATTAACTTTAATTCTCCTCCTCACCAAATGCAAATTCTGTACTGATGATCCCTACTGCAGCTAATATGTACTTCAGGTGAAGTACATATTGGTGACATAGCGACAATCACAAATAAGCAGCCATTCAATTTTATGCCACAATCTTTTTTTTTAGGGATAATTTAAGTCATTGAATTAACATGTTTTTAGCCAATGAAGGTACCTGAGAACATATACAAAGAACCCACATCAACATGGTCTCATTAACATTATCATTCAAATGCTGGTTTTCTTTGTTTTCCTGCGTTATCTGTCAACAATGTCTCCACAGTGTTAACAAGCACCTGCCTCCTCTGCCCTGACAGCTCACAAAGTCTTGCAGGTGCCTATTGTGTATTTTTGTCTTTGTATTAATGCTGTCGTCACACATGTCCAATTCAAGCCGCCCCAAAGGCAACAATAATCATGGGATTTGATTGCCAGTTGGCTCGGCCCTCCATAATTGATGAGTCCAATATTTACTGTGTTACCTGTGTGTTGTAAACATTCATTATGGCAGATAGGTGAGGCAGTCCAGCCTGCAGGGACCAGCTGTCAGTTTGACTAATGGCACGGATGAATAAAGCCTCATAATTACTTTAGAAAAAAAAAAAGTCTCCACCTTATCTCAGTCCAATATGCATTTTAAAATTTTTGGCGGGTTTATTAAATTCAACCCCTCAACCCCCAACCTGCACCCCCCTCCAATATAATACATCACAGGCACAGGCAACTTCTCAAATTTCAAATGTAATTTTCTGCTCGCTCCACACATGACACACACGCGCGGGCTGCATAATCAGATTGGGACATTATTGTGTTTCTATTGACATTAGCATTGTTATTATTTTGTACTGTGTAAATATCTGTAACTGCTTGCTTTGACTGGAAGATGATTATTTTGTGCATTTATTTTGTAGCATTTCACACTGTAAAAAAGGTCTTGTCGAGATTATTTGTCATCCTTTTCATGATCAAGAGAAGATTCATTCTTCATTTTGAAAAATACTGAAAATGTCCTGCATTTGGATTCCATTTGGATATCTGAATTCTAGTTCAGTTAAAACTGATGTTAGTTTTGTTTTCTAAAAGACCATTTTGAAATGAAAGCATACTCTTTTAAACGTGTACTACACCACCTCTGGTGGAAGGTCGCCACCTCCCTGTCTCCATGGAAATGTTCTTGCTTTAGCTAGGATGTTTCACAGAATAGACAGAGGAAACATTTCTATCTACATAGAAAAAGCAGGCCAAGTTACAGCTCAGTATGGAAAGAATTCTTGTTTTTCAAGATAATTTACTTCAATAAAATACAAAAGTTATGGTATTATGTTCGTGAGCTGGACCACACCTCATGCACACCTCAGCCCGCGCTCCTATTTATACCACCTGCTCCCTTCCTCTCAGTCTTTCTCATTTATTACCATATTTTGGTACATTCCAGGAAAAGCAGTAACATCTCCATGGTGGCAAGCATCACCAAAAAAGAGTATCTCAACCATTTCTGTTGATAGATTAACCAGAACACAGCAGCAATATGTATTTTTGAGGACTGATCCCAACATGGCAGACATTTGTTCCTATGATGTGATATATTCACTGTATTACTTAAACTGTAAAATCCTGTGTTAAAAGTAGTAGGGTTCAAAATGATATATGACACACATTACCCCAGTTCAGTCAAAACAGCAGGGGGACCGAGTTTACACACTGGAATTGTATGCAAACTGTGTACAACAAAGATACACAACTGAATCTAAAAATGACCTCTGTGACAATAATAAACATAATACTTAAAAGAAACATGAATAGTATAAATAAACTGAGCATTTTTACAAGCTTATTGTGGTGGAATTGTTAAGTGTGATAATTGCACTTATCAGCCATATTTTTGCCAATAGCTGATGTTTCTCTAAGTGCTTTTCTAACCCATAATATCAGCACAGCATTCTACTTCTGGATTCAACATGTGTTTCTACTGCCAGATGTTGCTGATTGCTCTAAAAACTACTCACTAGGCATTTTTAATAATTGGATAAGTCTCCCATAATATATTTTTGTTGGGCTTTAAGTGCACAGGCCTGGGTGTAGTGAAGTGTAACGCTCCCAGCTAAATCAGGTATTCAAGATAATTCATGATAGCGGGATGGGCGGCTGGATTAATGATAGGAATGATGGAAGCAGAGTGCAGGGAGAGCAGACAGATATGGGCAGAGACAGGTTGTGATGTACAGCAGGGGCTTCTGAGACAAGTCGACTCCTCTGAGCTATTAGACCAAAACATGAGAACCAGAGAACACCAAGAAGACAATCAGTATAAGAGTACAGCTGTAGATGGCCAAATAAAAGTAATGTTTAGTTTTATCCGTATTTATTTATGTCCTGCTGGCATTTTTTCCTCAGACATTTCAGATAATCCTGGGTCAACCTGATTTAGTTTGCATTTCTCAGTGGTGAGCGGATCCCACATTGGAGCGTGTAAAATGGCAGATTTGTGGCAGGACACAGCTGATCGTGTCCATTCGTCATGCTGTCAAGTTAATTAGCAGATTAAAAAGAGAAATAAGATTACTCCCCCTTTTCCAACGGACACTCGAGCCTCAGATGGGGAGACGCCATCACTGTGAAACAAAAACATTTGGGATATCCCTGGTGTCATCAGAACAGCTTACTACAACAGGCAGCAATGTAGGGAAAATGGGTTATAGCGAGATACCTTCTTTGGTGTACTCAGAGGTGGAACATTAAAAAGTAAGTGAAAATTAGTTTAAAAATAATAGTATTTTTAAAATATATAATGTCAACTGCAAATAGTAATGTAGGGGCAATCTTTACGGCAGGTTTTTTGGCCGACAAATGGATGCTGCAGTTAATCATAGTTTGAGTAGTTCAAGTAGCAGTTATAGCGAGTCATTTCTACTTATACTACTACTACTGCTACTACTACTATACATTGTACTACATTTACTTGAGTATTTCTTCCACCTCTGACTTTCCTCAAAACTTTCTAGCCATCCTCTTTACGTCCTTGCAACCCTAAAGTCATTCTAATGCAGTTCAAGAATGGAAAAAACTTTGCACTAATCAAAGCTGACAGTTTGTGAGAAGTGGACAGATCATTAGCACATAATGAGTTGGAGTACTTGGGGCAGTTGAAGAGGATTTCTCCATAAGAGCTGGATTAAAGCGCCACCATCCTCCAGGAACCAGACAGCCTTTCTTCTCCCCAGGTGAGTCTACTTGCTCTGAGAATGTTTGAAGTTGGACAACGCTCAAACAAACTGTGCTATAGAGAATTAACAAAGAGAGGGGCCCTATGGATGTCATGTCTCACGGTGGTGGGTAGTTCTCCTGTGTTGCAACGCTGGGCCTTCAGATGCACGCATGTGGTCAGCTGCAGGTTTATTCATTTAAAGAAATTATTGGTGAGCTCCAAGTAATAAATGTGATAAGATATGATCACTTGCTTAAGAGTTGAGGAGCTGGGAAGAGTTTATGCCAGGCTATGATACAGAGTACATTTATCTTTTGTTCTTGATGCGATATAGTATAATCATTCAAAACATAAGTGTATCTACAAGTAACTAATAACAGATACTCTCGACTGTAAACAAGTTCGTTTTCAGAGTAGTTATTGCCTCCCTTTAGACGGATATTTCAGGTAGTGACTTCCCAGAACCCTGTCAGAACTGGAGAAGCTACCGTACTTGGATAAGTGGCCAAAACAAATTCACTCTATAAAAAAAACGTGTCCAGTTCAACCTTCTTTTGCAATTCCATAAGTTTCTTAATCATGTCTATCTGAACTTGGGGAGTAAAGACCAGTAGCAGTAACAGAATTATTGTACAGTATAGGAAAATCGTGTAATCTTGGCTAACCAGGCAGTATCGAATTGGAAAACATTTTTTAAATAATGCTAATAATTATAACCAAACACTAATTGGTACTAAAATAAATCCTGAAACTAGATTTGAAAAAGTATGGATATGGAAAATAATTACATTCTGACAATTTTTAGAAAAGTGTGGGAGTAGACCATATGGTAATATTAAAAGTTGCAGTATTTTGTGTTGAAAACCATCATGATTTTGTTATTGACATTGTTATTGAATATTGTGCATTTTCATTAGCATCAAAGCCTTGTCTGAAATGTGTGTACAGTACATTTCTGACTTTTCAACAACAGTTTTACATATTTGTACGCCACTGCTTACTACCGGTACTTTGAGTCTTGACTATGATTATACAACATCATCAACATTACAAAAAACCTCTGTCTGCATACAGAGCTTTATGCTGCTTAGTAGAGACGTGACGGGGTTTGATGACAGCACCCTGCAGGAAACCCCTCCACACGAGTGACCCTCTCCATACAGTATGCACAATCAGACAAGGACAAACCCGTGACCGACTGGGTTTGCTCACATATGCATACAAAGCCCAGTGTGTAGTGCATAGGAAAGAGTTGCTTCCTGTCAGGTAATGACAAGTAAGTGGCAGGAGGCGCAGAATTAACCACATCACCCTCATTTTCCAACACCCCCGATACTCACATGCTGTCAATTAGCCTCAATCAATCCCGTCGTTTCTGTTTAGAGTTGTTATGGCAACTCTGAGCCTGTCTCGCGGACGTCAATGCATAATAAATACGCTCTACAATATATGTTATCTCAACACTTCTGTCAACTGTCTGCTACCGCTGCCTAATATATCCTGCTTGCGTCCGATAAAATGAGGACTGCTACATCTAATCACAACTGCGAGGGAATACCAAACAGGACTTGTCAGGGGAAAAGTTCCAAATTGTAGCCACTTCTGACTGTAAGATGTGCAAAAAAGTGGCCAAGAAAGTTGTCTCCCAAAAATGACACGATTGGGCTTTTAAGCACACCAAGTGGGAAAGTAGTGCTTATCAATAAAGTAAGTCTGGCATGATGTTTTATTACCTGGTAATGGCGTGTAGGGTTTTTGCTTGGCTAAAAAAGTGGCTTAAGTGATGTAGGAGCAACACTGTCAATCTCTGGCTTACCTATGAGAGTCAATTAGGAGATAAACAGGGCTACATGTCTCGGGCAGCGGGGAGCGGGTTGATAGGCTGTCCCATGGATGTCCTGGGGCAAGGTAAACCGCTGCTACTGCTTTGCCATTAGGGATGGAGGTAGCAGAGAACAATGTGTGACTGCCCAGGCCACTTGAGAGGCATTTATGTGGCTGTGTAAATGTATGTGTAAGTGCAACATCCCTCTGGTGTTTCTTATATGGGTGTGTTTGGGCCTTAAAACAGAATGGGGTTATTCGAAGGCAGAGTAATGGCTATTTCTATAAAAAATAATATCATGTAGTGCCATTTCTTCTTCCCGAACGTACATAATTTAAATTTAGTCTTGAATATTGTGTGCATATATGAATAATATCTGTGCGTCTTAAGATCAAAATTGTGATTTTTTTGCCTTTGCCTTTTGTTCTGTGATATGTGAGAGGAATGACCTCAGCACACATCAAAGTGGCACTATACAGTTGACCCATAAATTAACATAATGCTACAATATAACTTAGATCCAGTCAAGCGCTTTGTATACACTATAAATATGTCAGCACCAATTGTGTGTTATGAAAGCCACCATCCTGGTAATAAACAATAATGTATATTGTATATGGAACACATAGTGCACTCATAGTAATACAGTCGCAGCGTTTATTACATGCTCATTAAATGAGCTGATATTTAGGTCACACACCAACAGAGACTTTTCTTTATAATTAAGTGTGTCAATATAACGAGATAATATTCTAATACCCTTATTGTATTCTATACAGAGCTGAATTAAATTTAAAATGAATTTTAATGAGTGCTTGTCCATTATTACCCTCATTATTTTTCAATTAGCACACACTATAGCTCATCAGCCCAGCAAAGAAAGCTTAATACTGTTCCCGCCATCTTATGTCTAAATAACAAGTACTTCACTGTGGCATCGAAGAGCTTTACCAATAGAATCTGGGTTTAATTGTTTTCCTGAGATGCTTCTTTGTATCAACACTTAGGCAAGGTTCTCACACTTGTGCCTCCAAGTAAAAACATCCAGATGACACAAATACTCATGACACAAATCTCTGGTAAAGTCACAGTATTTAACTTCTACTTCTAGCGTTAAAAAAGAGAAGCGCGCTGCCAGTATATGTCTGCTGCAAAAGTCTGTGTAAGCATATAGTCACAGCGCCACCTATGTTCACTCACAGCAACAGCACTTATAATCTAAAACCCGCCCACAGCAGCCATTTTCAGTTGAATCACATCCGAGTGTCGTTTGACCTATTTTCTGGCAGCGTGCCGTTTATGTGTAAAAGGGAAATTACAAATGTGCTGCTGTACACCAGTTATTTTGGGGCAAAGAGAGCCGTTTTGGGGCACATATGTAGCGTGAAATGAAAGTGGCAGAAGAGTGACAGTGTCAGCTTGTTTTCTCCACCTTGTCTGCTGGTCGCAGTGCGTCGGGGCGAGTTGGTGAGACAAGCGGGGCTCAGGGTCATTGTGTGAGTGTTCAGGGATGCGCCAAGTGAATAACCTTCGCGGTAACAGCTGTCAGATCCAGCGGAGCAGAGCAGAGGACAGAGGGGCAGGCCCAGCCGGGCTGTCTACACTCTCCACTGGTGGGGTGTGCTCGGCCGGACCGCAGCCCGCCACCGCTGCACTGCTTCAGGGTCTGATGGGTGGCCAAGCCCAGCCTCTTGATGGGGTCTCAGCACCCAGGCAGAGTATTGTTTAACACAGAGCTCATCTCTCTGAGCCTAAAGCAGATTCCATGCACAGCAGTGCAGAGCACTCAGTCCCAGAGCTTGGTCCTGCGCGCTCCTTTGTGCAGGTGTCATGGCCTCCGCTGTGTCGCAGCGTGCTTTAGCCCCGGCTCTGACAGCGGAGAGAGCCGCATGAAGGAGGATTAGCACGGCCCCTATTGTCTGAGAGCACACTGCTCTGGATTTAGCCACATGGACATTCACTCACTCCCCCTCTATTCTTCGGCTGCTGACACTGACGCTCTCGGCTTCTCCGTTGTTCAAGCAGAGCTCTAAATGTTTGGGCTAAGGCCCTGATTATCTCTTCTGACATGACGAGCAAAGGTGCGCTGCCTGACTCTGATAGGGTAGCCCGTTTTTTTATGGTTTAGGTAAACACTTGCTCTCATTATAATGTTTATTGAGGATTGTGTTAACGTTGGAAGGAAACAGTATATAGATTTAACCCAACATACATGTTTTATTTACTTCAATCAGGTTTATTTATTTTTTAGTTTATCGTAAATGTTCTGTTTTAGTCAATACATTCACACATTCAAAGTCTTACATTTTGTAATGCTCATGTTGCACATTATTAACAGTATAATAATTAGAACTCAAATGAGACACTCACATCGCTTTTACCTCATCATGTTGGATTAAGTCTAAAAAAAGGGCAAATGTAATACGTGCTGAACTGCAGGTGCTCTCTGTTTAAGGCTAATTTCTTATAATTTCGATAGTTTGGTAAAACTGTGGGCTTGAGACACAGTGAGGCTGGTCTTCCTCCATGGCTCTGTTCTCATGTGTGTTTGCATAAACAATGAGTCATATGAAAAGTTTCCCTTTTACTCCGGCAGAAGAAAACACTTTCTCATGTAAACAGATTATGTGACCATTAAACCATTGTGGACCCGCTGCCAAAACATGCTCCAATGTTGATGATACAGTAAACAAAGTTATAGTTTGACTTCATCTGAAATTAAAGTTGAATTGCAGACATATGCTGCTCTGTGAACTATGCTGGTTGGATTTTTAGCCTTTTTCCCATTGCCAAATCTTTACAAATATTTTCCAAATTTCTTTCCAAGAGATAAAAAGAACTAATTTGCAGATTGTCTCAAGAGCAGCAACGCAAAGTAACTGGTCACTCAAAATACTTTACTTAAAGAGCACATGACAGATTTTTCTCATTTTGAATTTAATTGGTAAACCTGCTGTAAATGTAAATGATGATTTTACAAGCATCAATTAGCAGCATTTTGTGAAGAAAAGTTGAAAAATCCATTGAAAATGACAGGAAGTAGAGCTGAGTTCAAAGACATATTGATGACATGAGGCAGACTCAGAATTCCATCCAAATGTTTGGCACAATTTACACAACACGTTTCCCATCCTTTAAATATTCATTTTTGTTTTTATTTGTCAAATATTCATTTATCTGACATTAGAGCAGTGGTTGCTAGAATTGCCCAGTGTGATGTAAAAATGTACAATCAAACCTAAAAAAACAACCTGTCATAGGCACTTTAGGTATATTTTTTTATCTAGAGAGGTAATAATATAGTATTAGTATTTGAGTCTAGATTTTGATTGAATTTATCTAAAAACGCACCAATACACACTATATATATATATATATATATATATATATATATATATATATATATATATATATATATTGTCAGTGGTGCATTTCAGTACAAAAAGGTATGGGGTCTCTCTCGCTCTCTCGCTCTCTCTCTCTCTCTCTCTCTCTCTCTCTCTCTCCGCAGTTGTGTTTCTGTGTATTTGACTGTAGGAAGTAGGTCATGAGTTGCTTAGAGGTTGCTGGTCTTACTGCCCTTGATCCCGGTGTAATGAGGAGGTTCCGCTCTCGCTCAGCTCGGGTAAAGGCAGCAGTAACCGCTCTGATTGCAGCTGCAGCTCTCCACCACAGTGTGCATGACACTTCTTCGATCATCTTTTGGGCTCTGTAGTAGTACCAAAAGTTACATATTCTTTGTAGGAATTCAGTTTGGCAAATTTCTGTCACTACTCAAATGTACAATTTTTATTTTCCTTGTCCAGTAATATGAAAATGATGTATCTCCTTTTGGTTGGTTGTATTAACTTTATAAACACCAACAATCTATTAATAAAAATAAAATAAAAAAGCAAATTTATTGTCTGATATGTATAGCAAACAACAAAATGCACAATGTTAACAACTGCTAATTGTTTTACAGTTCCAACAATTACTTTAAGGAGAGCCAATGGCATCTCCCCAAAACGCTGTTTGAAAATTGATTTGGCATTGATTTCATTCTGAATGTTGCATGTGTTTTGTTCCTCCTCCAGGGCATTTGAAGTGTCAAACCTTTTGGCTTCTGAATCCTGAGTAAATACGACCCAACGCTGAAGTTAACGTTTTCTTCAGCCACACTGAAGGCAGCGCCTGAAGACAGGGCTGAAATCTAGAGGAGGTGTCCCACTTTGTGTAGGTCACTCTAATTCACTGGATCACTGTATTCATTTGCAATCAGACCCGTAATTAAGGGGAACCAACCCAGAAATTATCAATCAGTTAATTACCGGAATGCAGCGAAAACAAATCCAAGTCATGATTAAAGCCATAAAGCTGGCCACGCTTACAAGACACTGTTGTTCTGCAGGTGAGCGAGCACAGCCTGGGACAACAAACTGGTCTCAACAAAACATTCAATAACATATGATCTTTGCTGAGAATTTGTTCATACCTTTTACCCAATGTTGAAATTATGATAAATGAATTAAAGAAACAGATAGGGCTGTTGCTCAGTTGTTAGGTTCAAAACATAGGGGCAGATGTTTCACAAGAGCTTGAGGATTGACCAACAAACACATGATTTAGTCAAAGTTACGTTAAAGGGCCTGTACCATAACTTTGATTTGACTCCAGACAGCATAATGAAAAACAGCTATATGTAATTTTCCAAAATATAATAATAAAATTAGACTGTATGACTTTGCCCTTACATTTTAAAAGGCATTTTGTTGGAACCAAAAGCAGGGACGGAGAGACAGTTTTGTCCAATCAGAGACGTTCCATATGGAAACAACTACCTGTGACTGTCTCAGACAGTTTTTTCTCTGTCATGGTATTCATCTGAGTGAAAGAAGAGACTAAGTTTAATAGAGCCGCGTTTCCATAGGAGCAGCCTGTTTGAGAGGTCCGAAGATGCCAAAAGATGCTGTATCACTTTTGGCCCATGGAACGCTTTACTGCAAGCACGATTGGACAAGAGAGAACATAGACTAGGGTGAGAACGAAATGGCAAAAATCAGATACAAACAGAAAATGATCATTCTTCCCCAAAACGCTGACTGTATCTTGTGATTAACCACTGTATTTCCAGACAGACTTAGCAGCACACGTTTGCATCTGCTGTTTTCTGTTTTTTGACTCATGGCAATCGCGTCAAAACACAAAATATTATATTTCCAGTGCATAAGGCACCTAACATTATCTAAACCCAAAGCATTTCATGAAGAGACATAAAAACATGTCGTAGAGGCGCAGAGAAGTGAAATAAATGCATAAAAATCTAATGATAAACCAGAAGCTTTTTCTTGTTTACTTTAGCTTTAGCCACGTCTCACAGCACCACTAATTTGGAATTATCAAACGTCTTTTTCTGAATTGCTGCTATCAGCCTTATGAAGAAAAAGTACAGTTCAGGTAAGATATTTTTTATTAAGAACACATATATGTGTTTGGGTGAAGTCAGTTGCTCATGTAGCAGATCCCTGTGACCAGGGCCCTTGCCATGGAAAATGCAGACCACCATCAACAGAAGTGGCCCAAGACGCTCCAAAGTGAACCAGTCTGAGAAACCAAGGCCAGTTGAAATGTGGCTTAGTTTACTCTGAAACGTGTTGTTCATTCTTTGTTGAACATCGAGTGCTGGCCCTTGGAAATAATAACTGTCAACATTATTTCCACAGCACTCTTAGTAAAATAAAATCGTAAATACACCATATATATTTATGTAGGTATGTATGTATTTATTTCGTTATTTATTTATCTCTCTGAACATTTCTCTCCAGGGCCATTTTTCTGTATTTATTCATTTGCCCACACTTTTGCTCTGATCCCCATACAATTTTCCTGTTGTTTGGAACATTTATTTACTGTGTACCATAATATGCACTTGATGACTACCCCATATACTGTTTATAAGCATTAATACGCTTTGCACACCAGAACGAGCGCTCCCCAGCTGTTACCAGTCCCAGCGCACTCTTCTCATTTTGATTCATTTAGCCGTATGAGAGCGAGCAACCTATAAACTGCTTGACTCAGGACCTCTCGTTCCCATCAATACATTTCCTCTGGCCCTACACGCTGCGTCGACATGCATAGCAATCCCCAGATAGTGTCAGCAACCTACAGCTCATCTCGAAAGTGAATGCCAAGTCAGAAAAATTTAAGGGCGGGGGAATGTTTTCTTAATCATTAAGAAAAAGTATATCAAGTATGGTAAAATGTTGCAGAATATACTTGTATACTGAGGTTATTTATTTTTCTAAACATGTAGTAACATTTCAAACAAATTACTCACATACTTTGCCTATTTTGTTTCTGCATAATAATGGATTTTAAAGGTTACTGTTACTATGACTACTGCACAGAATAAGTGCTAATACTATGACGCATTCCCTGTACAATAGCAACTACAGCTGTTATATGAAACGAAACAGTAACGCCTTTTCGCTCTTTGTCTTAAGTTATTTAACGACAAATCTAACAAAAGACAGTGACGCACATCAGTGTACGGGTACATGCAAGGAACAGCAGCTTCACAAATGACTTTCTCTCACAACTTTTACGATGGCCAAATAACTTTGTGCATAGCGATTTGGCACAGGTTTTGTAATATACTTCAACATGAATGATATTCTCCACCTGTATCCTTTGATAAACTCTGCCATTACCAAAGTCTTCATCGTTTTTGGCTCCAAACTTCACATCAAATTGCTTCTCTTCCCTCCTCTCTGTCCTTTTGGTCCTGTCTAGTTCCGGTTGGATTTTGTAATGCTGATTGCTCCGATCCACAGATCCAAGTCTATTTCAAATGACCCAGAGCTGGTACACGTTCACAATGTTTTTCGGGATCGGGGTCCAAAAGGCAGGGATGCAGCAGGAACCTGCGCTGGTGGCTGGCAGCGGGGACTCGATTGGAACGAGACTCAAGAGGCCAAATCACCGAATCTGGGCCCAGGGTTTTTTGGCAGTCAGCAGAGTGTGAAATTTACAACATTTCTTATGCTGGGAGTGCAGCCGCCACTGTGTCCGACACAGAGTTATTGTCGCAGTCTAGGCCCACGGAGAGAACCAGGGAGCAACAGGGAAAATGCATGTGATGTTCGGTTTTTAGTAATACTCCAGCGGATGAGAGGATCGGAATAGTCCTTGAGTCTTAAATAGATTAATTATTTGCATATTTTTATCCAAGATGCACTGTGTTTTTTGGTAGAAGGGCTGCCAATTTTATTTTCTCTATGGCCAGGAATGTTTCACAGTGTTGCATTAAACGCTCTCTATGGAAACAAGCAGGAGATGCCACCAGGCCAAGTTACTCACTCAAAAGTGCTCACAGTAAGAAGACGGGTTTTTTGAACAATAAAACACTGGTAATTAAATTAATGCTGTATTTGAAACATTCAAAAAAAAGCAACATCTCCATGGAGACAAGCAGGTGATGTACCCAGTGTACATTTAACTTCCTGTGGTCTATTCAGAAAAAAAAGGGCTTATAAAACACCATATTCTTCTTTTCAAGCATCAGCAAATTGACTACAAAACATTCAGACTCGTTTGGCATTGTTTGTATCAGAGGACAACTTTTTTACAGATGTTTTTATCACAAGAACTGAAGGATATGGCACACTTGCATGTTTTTTATTCATTCTACCATCATGCAAATTGTCTAAATATTCAATGTATTTACTTGTTGTTATGAATGGGTGATATGTCGGCTCCAATATTGGTGTCGATATTGGACCAGTATAGAAGATTTAGCCACTATTTGGCACCGATATTTTTTTTCTATGCTGCCCCGGTCTCTGCTCCCTGTGTCATTCCCAGTGCATCCGAGTTGTCTTTTTGAACAAACTAATGAGTAAAAAAGGAAATAGAGGAGCAATTAAGCTGAAAATATGGCACGGTGCAAATTACTTTATATTCAAGAAAAATACATATTTTTTTTGGTTTTTTTTTTCCAAAAGCTAAAAGATAACTAATATAACTTTCGGGCCTTGCTTTGGAGTCATAATATCTGCATCGTCAGACATAATTTATCGGCCACAGCAACAAGACCACATCCACATTGGACCATCCCTGATTTCAGTCGTCTCATACTGTTATTTTTCACTCACTCTTGCTGCGACCAAATCGACTGGAAACCCCCACTTGCGAGGGGCCCAGTCGTAGAAATAAACATCCATGTAAATATCCATTGGTCTCATCGCTGTCTCTCTCCTGGTTCATCTCCCATAACTGTGTTGGCCTTTGCCAGAATCGGCTTGGCGTGGCTTTCTCCTTATTTTGATGGCCTGCTGCTCGCTGCACTCGGCCGGGCAGCGGGTCACAAATGTTTCCGTACCCATGAGGACACACACAAACACACAAACACACTCACACACAACGGGGCGCAAACTGTGTGTGTTTAACTTACTGGTTGTTTTAAGTAAGCTGAGAAGAATTCCCGCAGGTGATTAGTTCATTTGCAAGTCCCCTAGCCTTCTCCTATAGCTTCTGTCACTAGTTTTAGCTTTGGGCATTTCTCTCCTCTTCTCTACTATTTGCTTATATTGCACTGGACTAGGGCAGTAGGAAAAGAGGGTTAGAAATGTTAAGCCGACTGGAATAATATGCCACTCTGTCGTGGACTCATTATTTTCACTGTGATTGGAATCTAGAGCAGCTTGAGTTACCCTAATTCGCCCGGCTGAGGCTCGGGCGCGAGAAATTGTTTTGTGCTGAGTGATGGTTGAATCGAGAGCAGACAAAAGGGTCACTACAGAGAAGAAATCATCAGAAATATACAATTATGAGAAATAGAAAGAAAAACAGCAATAATAATAGTGGACGATCTTATTTCTCGGTTGGTAAATTGAAGGAATATCTTTCATGTTGTCACCTAATCCGAATGTGTTCTGCAAGGGTCTGGCTGAGCATAGAGAGTCTGATTTATTCTGTAATAATATGATTGGATCAATTTGAGGGGATAGTGGCGCAGTGGGTTAAGCAATCCCCGTTTCACCACAGGTTTGCTTGGCTCAAAACGGTAAAGACATTTATGGTTTGCTGTGGTGACACAAAAGGAGCAGAAAGATAAGAATAAAATTTAAATTCTGCGAATGTAAAATAAAATATAAATATATCAATAGTGACTGAGGTACTCAAAAGTACTGATTCTCCTGCAAAAACAGCTAAATCTAAAGAGTAGTTTTTTTAATAAATTCTTGAGTCAAATTGTTCAGATTTTAGTTAATCTGCACATGTAAATTTTTTATTTTTAAATCACTTTAAACAATGTTACACCAAGGCAACACATTCTTAGAACGTTTCAATGCATTTTTTAAAACGTATTGGTATCAGTATCAGGTCAATATTGAGAATATTTCCAATAATTTTACCATTACATTTTAAAACCAAACAAGGATTTAACATTTCATTAGTGACCAGGTTAAAAACGCTCGAGTAAGGAGAAAGACATTCTTGAAATGCCACCTACACAAGAAAATCCGATTGTGCTAATAGTCATATTGTGGCGTTGTCATACACTCAATTTTGCTGGTTGGATATCCGTTTTGGTAGAAGGGCTGCAGTGATGAGACGAGCCGTGTAATTCCTTCTGGGATACTTGGGCACCGGCAGGACATCTTGTTTATGCCAGAGCGACAACGTTGAGAAATTGTTTGGAGAGCGGCGCAGGCAGGCATGCTGGGAGATTTTGGCCAGAAAAGGCGGCTGCCTGGAGGCCAAGCGGCACTAGACACACCGCAGTGGCCCGGTCCCTGTGTAGTAGTGCTAATCACAACCCACGGCTCACTCCATCTGTTCTCCATCAGCGGCCCTCACCTTACCCACAATGCTCTGCTTCCCGACTGGATATAGAGGAGCCCTAACCTGCTGTAGGTAAACTCATGGCCTCACGAAGTAGTTCTAAAGTAGTTCTAAGGATGGCAGATTTGTAGCAGCTGTTGTTTGAGGGCAGAGGCTTTAACCCCTGCACTTGTGTTATTAGTCTCCACTTTCAGAGCAGCTTTTTCTTTCAGCAACCAAAGGACAAGGAAGGCATCAATTTTCAAAAGGTATAGCATGGGCACCAAATGGGACTTACAATAACAGTTACTTTCACTAAACACTCACAATCTCAAGCAAACTAACCATTGACTTGTTCTGGTGGCGACGTCATCACCTGCTGTTACTTAGACGATAGCTGTCATGTTTCTCTCTTTTTTTTTTTTTTATGGACTATGAATCTGGACTTGTCGTACAACACTATAACCACTACACCCAACTGCTGCTGCAAAAATTATTCCACTTATCATGTAAATCTCAAAGTGCCTCAGCAGGTTGTCCAAAGTTAAGAAATAAATACATATTGGAAACACTTGTCTATCCATATTACCTTGCTGATTCACAGTTGTACTATAGTTATGCAGATTTTTTGCTACCTTTAATTATTATCCGAGACTTACTAATTAAAAAAAAGAAACAGAATATTACGAGCAGCACTAACGCTCCTCCAGGTGGTGATGAGTGAGGGCAAAGATATTATTCTCAGGACTCCAGCAGTGCGGGGGGAAGACACCACACATTCAGACCAGCATGACGTTTCATGTTTGTTATTTCTTTTTATAACTTTCTTTATTTCCGCTGCCGGAGATTTATGACTCGATAAGTGCCTCAAACTTTTTTTTCCAATTGGGAGTAATTTAAAACACCTCACGGGGAGACACAGCTTCTATTCTCTGTTTCACTCATTTTGTTACTCCAGCTCGATCATCACTGAATGTGTTTCTAATTGGATCATTGCATTCCATACAAAACAGAACATGATACTTTGTAACTGTGTGTAAATACTGTAGTTTTACAAGTCATACGTTTGGATTTTTTACTCTGATGTATTTGTTTGTCCGTGCGCATTTCTCGCCGTCAGGTGCACGCCCGACAGCCCATCCGTGTAATGAAAATGACCTTTGAGCAATTTGCTGCTTGAGTTTGTCATATTTTTAGCCCTGGTCATTATTCGACATGCACAGATGTTGCTTGTCAAGGATTTGAATGTGGGCCTGACAGTGTTGTTCATTTGAGCGAATGAAAAATTTGTGTTGAGCTCGTCAGGTCGGAGATGGAGCTATCGGCCAATTTACTCATTCAAGTGTCAGTTACACAGACAAATATATGGACTGAATGGTGAGCGCCTTACAGCCTGTCAACATGGCCAGATCTGGTCATTAATCACCATACATTTGATCAGAATGCTGCAAACCTCTACTGTTTCCTGTGATGGGAGGACAATGGAAGGCAGCGTTAGATCTTGTTCCGCTAATTAGGTTAGTCCAGCTAATGGCCATTTAGATGGTGGATAACAGGGAGGCCTTTTACTCCACAGATGTGGTGATGGAGGCAGCCGCTCTGATGTATGTGTATCAGAAGATTTGAAAAGCACATGATTTTCACTGATGTCAGCTTCAGAGCAAAGATTATGCATGAGGGCTTCAGGGTATGCGCTACATTTTTTATTTCATTTTTTTTACTTCACTCAGTATGGTACAATCATTTCAAATACATGGCACTGCTGCTTAAGTACAGAAAATATACTTTCACTTTACTTTTCATGTTTGTGACTACTTTACGTACAGTCGTATTTTATTCCTATTACCTCTTATTACATCAGTACATGTCCAAAAAGTGGAGTTGCACACTTGTGTCATATGTTCATTGCTCTTTTCCATCAGTAACTTCATAACATTTCCACTAAAACATGTTTAGGTAGAACAACAGTGAACAACACAGGGACTGGGGAATTAGAATTACAATATCGACATACTCAGCTGCCCCAGTCAAATTGCTTGGCTGTTAAAAGCTACTCTCGGCAATATTCTGCTATTGAGCTCAGCGAGGGCCACCATACTAATAAAACTATTCCCCACATGTATGTGTAATCTGTGTGAACGCAGGGAAAATTGGAATAAAGGGAGCCACATAGGCAACTTCAGTCAGCCAAAAGGTATTTTCAGCCAATGCACAATTACTACTGCAGCTACCAAAGAAAGGGCGCAGCTGTTGCTCCAGTGCGGTGAGAATGGTAGTTTATGGGCTTGTCTAGTACAGTTATGCAATGTACATGCTGGATTTTATAGTCTTGTTTGGTGGTCCTGGCTGGTGTCAAATGATCTCATCTAGAACAAATACTTCTGTCATGTTTGATGGTGTCCAAAAAGTCACAATGCAGTCCAGAGAAGAATTGATCTGTTTGACTGAGGATGCGTTTGGGAACCACTTGTAGAATGTATGCTGTAGACTTTTATTTTAAGCATCATTACGATAACAGAGTTTCTAAAATTCTCACTGGTTGGATATTGAGCAGAGTCGGTTTATAAATAAAACAATAATAAAATTAAATGTTGTGCCAGTTGAAGTGTAAAAGAAACCGTCATGGTTCCCGTCTGGTGTTGTCTTGTTTGTAAGAACTCATTGTTTTGAACTAATACAGGTTGTTTCAAAATGTCCTGAATGTAGATGTAAAAAGGATACATTCTGTATTTTTTGCCAGAGCCAGATTGAATAGAAACTATGAAGGAACAAAGATTGGCCTGTGTCCTTGGCTGAAACTGAAGCTTGGGGTGGACTTTGTGATTGACTGCCAATGCGATTTTTGGCCCCATGTTTTACTTTCAAAAACAAAAGAAATGGCGTTGTCCCCATGTGGAGAAATAGACCCATGCCTCACACTCAGGCTGTATGACATCACTTAGCCAAAATGGACTGCCACTTCAAAATGGCACAGTCTTGCCCAGTGTTAGCAGTTCTCTGCGACTCGAGGAAAATAATTGACTCTGAAATGTACTCAATGTATTCATTTTGTGTTGGTTTTGGCAGCGTTGAGGCTGTCAGTGGGTGGCACAGATTAGTTGGCAGTGTTATGTGTCTTTCGTCATATAGACTTCAGTGAATTAAAGACAGGAATTAAAAATCACTCATTAGAGCTGTTGACAGTGATTTCCTATGGTGTGTTTAATGACATCTGATGTATTTCCCAGGAATATTTATCCGTAAAGATTACCTCAGGGTCTTCCATGATGAATGTAATTCATATTTGAATATTATAATACATTAGCAAAGCAACCATATTTTGGTATTGTTAAAACAATAACAATGAACAAGATTGCTGCTGCACAGATTTTCTCATGTATGTATTGTTTCTATATTTTACAACCTTGTATCTTGATGAAATTGTGCTAACTTAAGATATATAATGTTGTGGTATAGCTCAGTTTGGATAATTTACTGTTTTCTCAATATTGTTCAAACCTTTCACTGGATTATTTTCGCAGAAATGGAAATACTGTTGGTTTGGCTTTGACCTGTGGAAGATACTGACTTCTGCTGATTACATCTGAACCATGACCACACGCAGCTGCAGTGATTGATTTTTTTTATAGCACCTTAGCAGGTGACTTCTAAAACTTAAACCAAATAAATCTTGGTGTGATTGGTTGTCATATCATTTGTATCCTAAAAATACACTACCTTGCACAGTGTTGTACTATGGGAGGGTCGCATTAGTCAAAAGAAATGTTTACTACACATAGCTGTTTTCCCAGGAGCTGTGGGAGTGTGTGCGATCTTCCCCAGCTCTACTTTTCTTGGGTGACCTGTGCACCGGTTACGCCCTGGGGGCCTAGGCTCACACATGGCCTGGTGTGCACTGCCCCATGCCACTTACTCACTACTTTACATATACATAAACATCTGGTTTCCAGGGCAGCTCCCATGAATGTGGACCTTTGAGTTGGCCGCTGGTGCTAATGACCGGGCCATTCCCAAAGATGAGGATGCAAAACAGAGGCAGCTCCGGCTTGTGTGCAGTAACTCGATCCATCCAGAGGCAAAGTACATGTGTGTGGATGAATGACCGGTGTAGACTGGCTTAGAGGTCCAGAGGGGTCACTACTCGCACCAAAAGTGAAAATGTGCCAGCACTGGCTTCCTCCCAAAAGTGCAGAGAGGTCGCCGCAATTTCCCCCAAGTCTGGAGCTGGGTCAGGGTCCCACTTCCCTTCTGTATCAGTCATTGTAGGACAGGGAGGAGAGCGGCCACTACGCTCTTTGTAGAATTACTTTTCCTAATCCCCGAGGTGTCAGCACGGTGGAGCAGAGTAAGCTGTTGTTGCAGGGGCATGGGGTTGTGTGAGTTGAAATGTGCACAAAAAAAAGGATTGTATTTTTCAAATTTTTTAAAAATTATTCCATCATTAATTGAAGGGGAAGTTTCTCATAGGTATCATTATTGGCTCAACCCCCGCATAGCTTTTTTCTATTAAGATGTTTCGTTCGCGTCAGCACGTCAAAGCTCCTCACTTGGCAGCAGGGAGCGAACAGGAGTGCTTTGCTCAGGAACTGAAAGTGAATACATTAGAAAGAAGTGGAAGTAAAATGTTGCCCCGGAAAAAAGGCTCAATAATGATTTAAGGAGCTCGCAGTTGGGAAAGGATTATTTTACTTTTCGTCAGAGGTTTTTCCTTGACCCAAATAGCAGGCTTCTCTCTCATTCTCCTTTGCCATTTCACTTTGAAATGCCCCGCCAAAAAAATAAATCTGCTCATTTACTTAATATAATTCTGTGTGGTCAGTTAGCGGCAGGATTTCAATACGTGTTAACAGACGGCTAAACAGAAGCCATTAAAAACATCATGGGACTTATTTTTACTAATACCATCAACTAAACAGCTGCATTCATGAACTGCTATGATTAATCCAACTGCATTTGGGAGATCATATCTAAGTAATATTTTTACAAATCGCAAAATTTGAATCTACACGTTCTACTTAGTTTCAACTTTTTACAATCTATTATTGGGTTATTGAAAACTGAAAACTGAAAAATAAATGAATTCATCATTTCATTATGGATTTACACATTTTACAAATGGAGCACGCTTGAACCACTAAGAGCGATTCAAATAATAATTGCGTCTGGTAAACAAACAGTAAAATAAAGTATGTCTTGAAAAGGAAGGAATGGTTAACTGAAAGTTAATTCTGCATGATCATGTCATTATTTGTTGGCCAAATACATTGGTCTTGATGCAGTTGGTTTGAGGGAATGAGCAAATAACAACTCATATTAATCTGGATGGGACGGAAATTAGGAAAAAAAAGTCAAGTTTAAAAATAAAATAAAATTGGGGAAAATGTGAGCGCTTCTGTGCTCTCCCATCCTCCCTGTTGCAATAAGACATTTGTGTGAATGCATGATTAACTTCGCATTTGAAAACACACAGGGCTGTGGATGCCGCAGCAAACAGGAGCACTTGAGCTGTTGATAACAAAAGCCATCACCCTGTGCACTGCTAAGCAGTTACCACATGATTTTATGAGAGCCGCGCTCATTTATGAGTGCAATCAGCTGCAACCCAATGCCCCATAGGATGTCAGCGTTAGCGCCCCTCTTTGTCCTATGATGATGGACTGTCGTTTCAATGGTGTTATTGTAGCTCTAGTGGCCATCCAGGGAGTCATACATTGATAACAATATCAGCTCATAAAGATGTTGGAGAAAAGGTCAGTCCCATTCCCTTCTGGTCTCACTGTATCTGTGAGCCCCTCATCCCCGCCCCATCTCTCCTCGTCTGAGCCTCTCTATCTGGGCCAGGCCGATGACTGCTGCCCCTCGCTGCGTCAGGAGCTGGAATGGCATGTTTTAACTGGACTTGGAGGTATGTCGACAGGCCAGACAGAGGGAACAGATGGCAGCGTGACATGCCCAAGGTCATCTGGCACGCACTTTTCAGGAGCTGGGATCTGAAACCCAACACTTAATCCACACAGCTTCCGTTTTTTCCTTCAGAACTTATGGTCTATCTCTTGTTCTGCTTTTACCTTTATCTCCAACCTTTTCAAACTTTAAATATTTTGCTTTACTCAATATAGGTCACACCTCCTGCGCCCGCCCGCCTCACATTTTTATCTGAGTTTTCCCACACAATTCGGCTCATGTATCGCCATAAAACTGTGCCTGTCCACCTCTGTTTCCCAAAGTCTCGCCCCTAACAGTGCTGTCAGCACAGACGTCCAAAGAATCCAAATGAGTTTTAATTACCTGTGCAGCCGTACCCCAGAGGTTGCACTACGGAAATCCCAGGCAGAGCGCTACAGCGTGCATGCCATGTCACAACACATGGCTTATTTGTCTTGCAGCTAATTTTCTGCAGAAGCATGAAGAGCATTGAAGGAGAAATTATGTGAAGGAAAATGGTACTTAGAGATGGAATGGGAGACATTTTAGATTGTATTTTTTTTAATGCTGCAGTTTGTGAATGTTTTGATGTTAAAACAGACCAGGCAGATGCAGGTAATTCAGTGCTTGGCCATTTATGTCACAATCAATTGAAATTATTAAGGCGGCTCAACAGTTGTAGGTAAGTGTTATCAAGGTATCAACTTTATGACATTTTAACACATTATACACCTCAACCATAATAGAGTGTATTATTGCTGTGAAAAAGATGAAGTAGTAAGTATGATTCTTCAGGTGCATTGACACTATTAGAATGGAATTTTTAAGACGGTAAAGAGACGCAAGGTTGAACTGGGATTGAATACATATTTTTATTATAAGAAGCAGAGAGTGGACAGTGGTCGGATTTCGTCACAAAGTGCTGCTTTTGCTGCCTTCCGATTTTCCTTAAATAAACATATAAATACATTTTACACCATAATGTGGGAGAAAAGACAAAATGATCACCCCACCCTTAGTTGTGTTAATGTAGTTTTAGTTTTTTAGGTCTAACTTTTTCGATCATTCTTACAATTTCTATTCTCTTTGTGAACTATAAGTCATGAAGTAGATTTTGAGGTGGAGGGTCTAAAACCTTCTATTCAACATGAAGATGTTGTTCGCTCAAGAATGTTCTACAAAAAAGGCATAAAACTTAACAACCTCCATAGACAAGCAGGTGGCTCCAGGTGGCAACAAAACCATCTAACATTGAATAAATGAAAGACACGTGATATATAAAATATAAGCTTATACATGTATCATACTGTGGAACATTGCACTCAAAGCATTACATTTTTCACCAGACAATCAGGTGACGGACCCTCCACCAGAAAACTCCCAAAATGCACATTTAAGCAGACATGCATATATTAGCAGACACATTTTTTGCTTAAGTTGCCAGCTATTTCATCTACTCCTGCGTACTCGTCGGGCTTGTTGCGGCGCTTATGTCCATCTGGTGAAGGGCTTGCTGTGTTTTTAATGTTCCCCTGTGAGAGTGCTATGGGTGCTCTGCTCCATTTGCTGCCTTCACAAAGTGGGCTCGTACAAACCGTAATGAGGTGAGAAGGACACACTGACAACAGCAGTGACTGTACGAAGGTGACATTTTCCCTGACGCCAACAGCCCCCAAAACTAAATACTAATTTGTTTCTGAGAGCACTTGTTTAGTCTGTTCTAACCGTTCTGATGACGGACTCAAAACAGAGAGCAATGTGTTTATTATGGCTCCAATATAAAGTGAGGGGCTTGTTAAGGCTCTGGAGCACGAGTGGGTAGATTTATTTTTAAACTTCTGAGAGTCATTTTATTTAAACTGTTTCAACACATCGTTTAAATAACTTTTACTCAAGCATTTTATTATTTCTTTATATTCATTAGAAATTAGAAGTGGTCCATGGAAGGAAAAAGGTTTCAAAGGAAGTCATCTATTGTTTTTGAAATTGAGACCTCTGCTTTTTGAAACCACAGCTTCTCAAACTGTGAAACTCACCTGCAGTTAAGTCTGTTTTTTGCCCATGCCCAAATATAGAGACACGGGGAAAAAAACCCTCACGAGATCATTCATGTGTTTGGCAGGTACAGCTTGCGAGATCTCGTCCCATCCTTATTCATTTACAATTTTTTCCTTACTTTTTATTTATTCAGTTGATTTAAAATATCTAATGCAAATCAAGAATGTTTATCTAAAAAAATAAGAATAATAGTAACTGCATAAAAACGAAAACATATATCAGATGTTTAAAAAGCACAGGAAAACGCTCACAAAATACTTCTTGAGTAATATTATCCAACAATTTTACAACCTGTTTTATTTTCGTACACTGATTGTTACGTGAATATTAACACTGCGATACTAGAACTGATTGGTGCCTGAATGCAGCAGATGTGGCAGATTTCTATCTTGGGTGCGAGGTAAAGCAAAAGCAAAACAGTTTCAAATCGATTCATCTACAAAGGTTAGATTCAGAGTAGTAAGTCTCTGGGCGTAAAAACTGCATGTTATTCTTTGACTAGAAATATGCGTAGCCACAAACACTGAGCATATGGATGTATTTATGGTATCGCTCTGTTCTGTTGAATGTGCAACGAGATGCTGAAAAGCACCTTTTTATCTGCTGTTTTTCTCCCTTCAACCCCACTGTTTCTCAAATGAAATTTTTACTCACTTACAATAGAATTACAAAGTGTATTACAAGAAAGTGCAATTTGTAGCAATTACAGTTTATAAAGGCAGATTTTACAGCGTTTGCTCCTGTTGTGAAAACTGGGAGGGCTATTTCTGATATTAATCTCCACTGTGCTATTGTGAATGTGCAAACATTTTTTTTAAAAATAAAAAAATAAATGAAAAATAAACTCTGTTCCTATTTCTGTTTTTCCTCCCCACACAAATAGGGACAAGTGCTTGCTGTTTAAGGGTTTGGTTGGTTTTAATTCATTCATTCGTTCAGAATCTTCTTTCTCTTTTCTTTTTTTATGTTAATTCAGTTTCAGCTAGTTTGCGCCTTGTTGTGGGAACAGAAGAGTTATTTCTGACATTGCTGTGAATAAGGAAAATGTGGAAAAAACTAAAAAGTAAGAAAAGAAAGCGGATACAAATATTTGGCAGTATGTGGGAAATGTTCTCTAAATACAGAGGTTACACTTGAAAATAAATGCATGAAATCATACTAGTTCTAATACTAGTTCAGTAATTTAATTTCACAAAAAACAATCCTACAATATGCGTGACATGATGATAGTTAACAGAACTGCAAGAGAAATATTGTCAACAACATCATTTTAAGAAGGTTTAATCTGCTCGTGGGGAAGCACAAAACTCAGAGGGGGTCAAACTCACACTTTTAGATTGATGTCTTGGTGAGAAATATGATTTTGTGAACAACTCCTAAAGTGTTGTATCAGCCATTAATCATGTGTCCCCGGAGAAGAGGCTTAGTGGAGCAGCGCCCCCTCTCTTATCGCTTCGGCCAGTGTTCTCAACCATTCATACACCGACAGAACACCATTTTGTTCCACCGGGCAGCTTAAGTTAGTGTGAAAGTACAGTGACACCTAAAGGCCTCGTCCTACAGGCCCTAGTGCCCCATGCACCCTGCTCCCTCCCCACTTACAAACACTTAAGTCAAGGACATGGGAAATTTGGGCTGAAACTGATGAGGTTTCACTTTCTCTGCACTTGATAGTTCCAAGCGCTTGTACGGGGCATCAAATTCCTCTCCTAATGACGTGCCCGGGGCTGCCTGCAGGAAATGTGGCATTTTCATCTTCCAACTGGAGCGTCTGATTGGACAACGAGAGGAAGAGCCAAAAACTGCACGGGGCACCTCCTAAAAATGTTGCAGCAATTGGGATGTATATGACTGTGGATATGTAGATATGTACTAAAGAGGACCTTTTTAGGTGTATGAGGTACAAGCAACAATTATCCTTTCTCATCACTATGTCTACATTCAGCTCAAGTTTTTCTGTCACAAAGTTTAGGTCAGTGCTACTTTGGCAGTAAAGTTTACTTTTGTACAAAACCACATCTATACAATGTCTATCTATCTATCTATCTAGCTAGCTAGCTAGCTAACTAGCTAGCTAGCTAGATAGATAGCTATCAGTTTTGGAGGTTAGTTTGAGTTTGTACACTCATTTACTAAAATGATACAATTAGATGCCAAACTAAAATCTAGACTTTCTTTTTTGTTGTTATTGTTGTCTTTATTTCCATATTTCATGAAGGTAATTATTATTATTATTATTATTATTATTATTATTATTATTATTATTATTATTATTATTATTATTATTATTATTATTATTAATAATAATAATAATATTATTATTATTATTATTATTATTATATAAATTGATGTAAGGCAAGTTTATGTGTTGTACAGCACAATTTGTACAAAGAGTAATAGAAAGTGCTTTGCACAAGTGCTTTACAGTGTTATTTTATTATTGCTCAGTGTTTTATGTTGCACCTTAATGCCGAGACAAGTTCCTATGTTTGTGAATTTTGTTCATTGACAATGGCAATAAACTCTTTCTGATTTATGATTTCTGATAACGGAAAATATGCATAAATATCACAATAAAAACACATAAATCATAAATAATCATTTTAAATTTACTTTAAAAGAGGAGAGTGTAGAGAAAATCCTTTTAGTCATTTGCACAGCTAAACACAACTGTTTTTAACCCAGTTTTGAACATTGCTTTTAGTGCTTTCATATTGAATACTGCATTTTGTATCTAATTACTAATAATACAACAGTAATGTATAATTCAGTCCGTATTGACAATAAATGACTCTTGCTGTTTGAGTGACTGTTGAATTGGCCTTAGATTGCGTGTGTATGTTCTGTGCATAAGGCGGAGCATATGCAGCTGGACTCTGCCTGTGAGGGAGTGAGACAGAGAGAGGCTCGCTGGGCAGCCCTTTGATCTCGGCCTCTCCTGTGTCCTCTTTCACGGCCAGCTCGGCACGCACAGCCACTTTTTAATATGGCCGCTCACCCCGACTCCACATGCAACAATAAACTTTACCTTCAACTGTCAGCAGGTCTTAATCACCGGGATTACTGCCACGCTAAATGTTGAATTCCCGCTAATAATCCTGCTGGTGAAAAAGCTAAACATACCAGGAAAGATATAGATATGGCGACTCCCCTGCTGCAGAAATACCCTTTGGAGTTTACAATCGCATTTTCATCACTTTCGAATATGCGGTGGGAGTCGAAGAATGGGGCTCAGTTTTGGATGGATGTGGACAATAACAGTTGGAATTCTGATTTGGCAGAGAAGGCATGGGTCGTTTTCGGAGCGTTTGGTAACAGAGGGGCCGTTAGCGAGCGTCCCGCGAGGCACAGGGCTGGAGCGCAGCACACAGGCTAATGGAGCATCAGAGGCCGGCCTGCATACACCGGGCTCTCAGGACACACGCCCCAGTCCGCTTCATTTAGGTTCAGTGTGTAGCAGACATGACGAGAGGCGCAATCACACACTGCTTTTTATTGTAAGCGCTGACTAACTATGATGGTTATCGTGTATAATTAGCGTTAATGTTATGGCGCGTTTTATGGCTACTAGGTGCATTAGTAGGCTATTTTTCATTAGCAGTGGCGATCATTAGCAGTGGCGTGTTTTTTAAATTTAGCCATTAAATGAATTAATGAATCTATTTATTTGAGTATGTTCATGTATGTAGTCAACAATAATAATTCCATCATTCAAAAGGGAAGTGGAAAGAAAGGCGCAATTTCTACCTAAACCAAAATTTAAATATAGTTAATTTGTAAATAGGCAAAAAAATTCGAGTAATAAATTAAGAGTTTTGAGTCAGGATTCAGAAAAGACGTTTTAGGAAAAATTAAGAAAAATGAATTATTAGAAAATGAAAAAAGTTATTATAAAATGCTTTAAACTACGTACGACTAGCTGGGGGTAAAAAACACGGTAATGTGATAGTTTGTGATATTAAATGTGAATTCAGTTTCTATTTGTTCTTAAATGGCTCTTAATTGTGTGACTGTTTTTATGATTGGTCTGCTGTCATATGTCCCCCTATGTCCCAGGTAGGGATGTCACATATACAATTTTAGTGTTACAATTATTGTGAGAAAAAACATCACGATTATTCATTATTATTGAGACTGTTACTGAACAACAGTGAAATCTTACATTTTCTTTCATTCCCTAAAATTATTATTCCTCAAGTTTGTGACGAGCTTTACAAAACTAAGACAAAATAAAGTTAACAGCCGGATAAAATAGTTATTTACATTTAGGTCTATTTTTTGGGCTATAGATTGAAATAAAAAAACTTTATTTTGCTTCTAAAATTGTCTTGATTATTATTTTTTGGTTGTCACAATTATATTGGGACCTGAATAGTCACAATTATCGATTAACATAATCTTCTTGATATCCCTAGCCCCAGGTCATCCTTGAAAAAGAGGTCTCGATCTCAATGGGTTCTTACCTGGTTAAATAAAGGTTAATAAAATAAAATAAACAGTAATGCACACACTGTACATGAACTGATTTGTTGTCTTGGTCCTAAAAAAAAGAAGAAGAAAAAAGTGAAGAAAAACATAAAAAAGGGAAAAAATCAAAATAAAAAGCCACCTCTCAGCTTCTTTCTGTGACTTTTTGTTCTTGAAGCGTTACATGTGTAGCCTGTCACTCTGCCTTACATTTTCCTTAAGTGGCACCACATTTGCATTGCATGTCCAATTTGATGCTAGTGTCATCTATATCTCTGTCACAAGTCCAACACAGCATCTAGCCGAGTGAAACTTGAAGCTCAGCCTTTGCTCCGCTGCCTCCAAATATTTTAGCATAGCTTAGCTTAGCTGCTCCACTAAAACGCACACTCTGGTATGCACTCCATTGCCCCTTCCTGTTGCTTTGAAAACAGAACTGGATTAGAGGCCGTTGTCTCATGTTTTGGGAAAAAGCCCTGCAGAGAGATGGAGAGATTTTATACAATTGGAGAGAACAGTGAGTTAAGAGAAGAGCCACTGCAGCCTGCGAACAAGTGGTCATGCATTTTCATCAACTGTGATATCATTCATTGGGAATGCAATTCAGGTTTGCTGAATGAATGCATTAAGTAAAAAGGGGCTGCGATTTACTGCTGTATATGGAAGTGTTTGGACGTGCAACAGTGAGCTGGTTTAGTGCAACAGTGAGCTGGTTTAGTTACAGCTTGCATCAGATTTTTCTCAGTTTCCAGGCTTTTGTTTATATTTTTGAGAGTTGCTATTGACCAACTATAGGTTCGAGTCCAGTCCAAAATGTTGAAATTGTGTTATAGTTTTTATGTTTGTTATTTATTTTTTTTAAGAGAAAGAAAGCTCATTTTGGTGTGCATCACTATTTTTGAGTAATGTGTGGGATTTATTTATATTGGCTATGGCTTCCCCAAAATAATATTTTGTTTGTCTCTTATTTGGCCATGCAGTATCACTCCAACTTCCGATTCAAAATTTTGTTGTATTTGTTTATTGGTTTCTTTGTTTTATGTTTTTTTTTTTTTTTTTTAATGATATATATATTTTTGCTCTCTTTGTTTCACAGCCTTTCTTATTAACCTGCCTAAGACTTCTGCGCGTATTGCATGAATAATTTGGTACAATCACAAACATACCAACATGCATATTTTTCATAAATAACTCGGATCTTCCTCACGTTGGTCTTTGGTGAATAAACTCAATATTCTGAGTCGCAGACGTTTCTATCTGCCTATTCCTTTTAGCTAATTAAATTGCTCTGAATCCTGCTATCACAGTGTAAGCAGCGGGAATATACGATGGCACTTCTTTATTGAAATGATTTCCATGGGTGTTTGTCTCACGCCTGGCTCTCTGTCAGGCTTTTAGGGAAGAGACCGAGGGAGGGAGAGAGGAGACAGAGAATATGAAATTGATTAGTGAGCTGGAATGGAAAATAAAGACTTCATCAGGATCACTTTGTGCAGAGCTCACAATCAGCTGTGGAACAATGCGGGCGCCGTAATGAGGACAGAGACGAGCGCGGCGCGGGTGTCTGTGTACCTGCTTGATAGTTCTCTGTGTGGAGCTGGACTGAATGAAAGTACAGCGGATCAGAAAAAACACTGCACATTTGTGTCTGGTGTAATCTGAGATGCAGAAGGTACAGAGGGGAAATGCAGGTTTCACTTGTGCGCCATGTAAAGCATATTTTACAAAAATAGGATTTTTACATTCTGTGGCTATTTCTTCTGGCACAATTTATCTTTTGCATTTTATTTCTGTTTCCAAATACTATTAGGCTCAACCATAAATTGGCTAATTATTGTTGCTATAACATTATTGCCAGTTTTGGTTTTTGTTTTGGGAAAAACAAAACAAAGACAAATACAAATACAAACAAAAAAACATACAAGTTGTTGAGATGAACATGATATGAAGTTTGTTATCTATTAAAATAACTATGAGATGCTAAAAGGATAAGTCAGTAAGTAGTACGCACGTCCATAGATTCATGTCTTGTATTTTCACACACACTAAAGTTGAATAAACTTGCTCCTGATGTTACTGTATGTAGAACATATGTCATAAATAAAAGGTTTTTGACTCAATATTACAGCTCAATATTAACATGAAGCCTGCATTAAGACCTGCACACATACAAGTATTTAAAATATTAAATATTCAAACATGACAGACATATTCAAGCAGTAAAAAATATAGTCTCTTGATGCAAACGCAAATAAATAAAAAAAATAAAATTACAAAGCCATAACAAGATAACAGTGAACATTTGTCTGTGTTTTAAAGCCACTTTAGTGAATCATCAGGGTGCCAATAACACAGTACGCCACTGTATTTATAACACTTCAATACACCAGGCCATCATTTACAGCCTAATAGTCAAGTTTGTATTATCAACACTGTGGACATTTGCAAGATTCATTAAACTCCACTTTCCTCACCGTGAGAGCAAGAATTCCACCAATCTGAGACAGGACATGGCAGCCAATCGGGATCCGGCAACAAAAAACCTTAGACCTATCAGGAAGCGGCCTAAGTCCAAGCTGACGAATCACTTCAAACTTGAGTTATCTCTATGCTGACGGAGGATGGAGAGCGAGCGCATTGCCAAAGTCTCTCTCTCTCGCTCTCTTCCCCCACCTGGTTATTTTGGTACAGTACAGAAAGTGCAGAACCGTCCTGGAAGAATCCCTCTGGCAACTGGCTATTTATAGGGGGAAGACACACAGCCACATTTGCATCTGGCGAGAAAGAGAGGCACGCTCAAAAGAATAGTTGAAAATACATTAAAAAAAATAATAATAATAATTGATAATTGAATCCAAGTCATTTTCTGACCAGCGTACAAAAGAGGAATTGGGAAAAATCCTTTTGCTTTGGCAGAAGTGAAAAAGCCTCCATGAAATAAGCCAGGCTAGTCCAAATTGAATTGAATCGATTTGGCTTTTTTTTTTTCTTTTTTTTTATTTACTGTTTTTGCCAGTTTTATATCCTCTATTTTCTTGGGCAGTATCACAAGCGCTTCGCATTACTCAGCTCTTTATAAAAAAATACTCTAAGCTATATCGATTGTAGCTGCTTCAATAATTGAGCCACCAGTGCTGAACAATGACGTCCATATTGTTCCTATTTGCCCGGCGTGCTCCCATAAGGGCCCGGTTGTGGTGTAAGTGGATGACGTGGGACAGTGAGATCAGCAGAATGTGAGGACAATAAGCAGCTCTGTTCTCCAAACGCAAACCACAAACCCCGATTAAACAGATAGAGGATGTTTTTCCAACAAAAGCCTGAGACTGTGCATGGAAATTTAAATGTCCTAATGGCTTAAACACATTTTTGTTGCGTTTCAAGTCGGGTGTGTTGAGATTGGATCTGCACGGGGGGCTGTAAAAAGCCTGGGCGACCATGAGATAGTTGGAAGATGATTAATAAAGTTTGAACTTAACGACTTTAACCTTTCCTGGGTACATTTTTTAAGTTAGTATGTAAATAAAGCATAATGAAGCTCTTACGTGACCCCTTTGCATAAATAAAGAACATAATTTATCCACACAAAAATGAAAAAACAACAACAAAGTAAGTCAGTTAAAATAATAGAATAAAAGGATTTCTGCTTAAACAATAAATTCCAAATATAATATAACCCTATTAGCGTTCCCATAATAATTATATTTCAACATTTCATCACTTTTATCTGCCTAGACAGACTTGAAACCTATCTTTTGGGGGGTCATAAGAAAGCAAGCTAGTAATGTTTAATGGTGAGTTGTGGTGTTTATTAAGTAAAACATATATGAAAATTTTTTCTATATTTACTTGTTCATTGTTTACTTCAAAGTATAAGCAGGCTATACCTTCAGACCAACACAGTGAAAATTTTATATTAGTCATGCAATCACATGCCAACATATTTATAATATCTTGGTTTAAAAAACAACAATACATAAAAAAATAATAATAATGATGATAATAATAATAATAATAATAATAATAATAATAATAATAATAATAATAATAATAATAATAATAATAATAATAATGATAATAATAATGATAATAATGATAATAATAATAATAATAATGGGCAAAGCTAGCTTTTATTTTGTCCAAGCATGATTCATGTACCCTTTTCTACACAGCCCAATAATAATAATAATTTTCCTTTTAGAGAAATGTGCTTGTTCCCGTGGCTTTAGAAATAAATATGTAAATGTGTGTTTATTCCTTGTGTAAGCATGTGCAAACTGTTGTGCACAGAAAAGCTGGTCTGAACGCAGCAGATTGGGTCCAGGAAAGATGGGCAGAAAAGGGAGGAGAGGGTATACATTATTAACTACGACTTCATCGCATGTTCCATGTTTCTCGGGGACTTATTATTCTGAGGCGCTTTAATGAATAACAAGAAGAGAGGGCAGAGGGAGAGGAACGAAGGGGATGATTGATGAAGCAAGTGCAGACACCGCCCCCAGCTGGTCACCCCCAGTACTGCGGCCGCTCACAGAGACATGGGGCTGTTTGTATAAATAGACACAGAGGGCAACAACCTCTAAAGTGTCCCTGGTATTAGCATTTGACAAGGTCTCCGCCCGCCATGCTGCATATAGATTGGGATTTGTTTTGTCAAGGATACTTGTCAAGCTATGGGGTGACAGCCAGGTTTCATGAGCTGAGTGGAGCAGCATGCAAAGGGTGCCAAGGAGAGGCTCTCTCAATGGGTGCAAACATACGAGAGAAAAAGTATTTATGAATGGTACAAGGATTTGTTTGGGTGTAGTATCGGAAATGACACAACCGGCGGAATCGGGAGTAAAACAAACATGACTAGTTCAGGGGTATATTCTGTTTCTAATAAAGGCTCTTTGGTTTAACTTTTGGGTCACTAAGATACTGGTTAGGGCTATTTGTTAGGTGCCTTTCTTGTTGTTTCCAGCAACAGAATAATGTTGGTGTGCAAAGTGTACAGTTCAGTTCAGTTTATTTGTTATTTGCAGTATAAAAACATATTGGGGAGAAAAAGTTGCAAGAAGCCCAAAGTGCGCATTCATACAGCAAACATTAAAAAAACAAAAAACAAAAACACAAACCACATGCAGCCCCATACTGTTTTGTCTAATAAAGGCCAGAAAATACTTCCAAAAAGAAAAAAAAGAAAAATTACAGAGACCACAAACCACATAAAATGATTGAGATCAAATAAGAAAACACTAGCATTGTGATGTAAGCGTAATGCCTCTGGACACAATGGCAACTGTCCAATGAGAGCAATAATCAAACCATTGACTTTAGTACAAGTATATTTTCCTTTTAGCGTCTTATTAAAACTGTGGTACCGCAAAAGGAGGAAGTATTTAAAATTCATCCCTAGCTCTCCCAAACCCTTTGTATTCACATGCATTCATTTTCAGGCAAGCTTTTTCAGATGGCAAAGTGAAGCTGGAGTGGCCCACCAACCAATCAGAGGGCCGCTTTCAGTTTTTACTTCCTGGTTGACAAGAAATGAAATACTTTATTATCAGCATGCTGCACTCTCATTTTGTCACAAAGTGCTGCTTTTACAATATCATATTTAGGGGAAAACACAACATTCACTCATTTAAAACAAAAATGTCAGGTACAACGGTTTTAAATTTAGTCTACGTCCCTAAAAAGTAGAAACGAATTGAAAACACTGGACCAAAAAGGCTTTTTGGACCGACACCATGATAGCTCATTATTTCTAGCCATGCGAAAAAGTACTTCACATTTACTGCGTTTTATGAGTGGGTTGTGGCAGTTCCGATCACCAGTGTCCTACTTTACTCCAGAAAAAAAACGAAAAAGCAGAGATTTGTGCATAATTCCCTGCTATATTACTCATTGTCTATTACCACTGCTCGTGCAGGAGAAGAAATATGCAGATGGGAAACTTAGTCCAACCTTGTATGATATTGTAAAGGTTGTAGAGTACCTTCAGAAGAGCTGAGTGCTGCTTGGGGTTTTAGACGGAGCAGTGGTGGGACAGTGAGGCGGCTGGTATCAGAGGTTACGAGCCGGCCTGTCTCTCATCCTGACTGCCGCGAGTTTAAGGGCCGCCGTCTAGAGGAACATTTCACACTTTTGCATGATCTCTCGGTCCTCCCTCTCGCCTCCCCTCTGCTTCTCTTCACACAGTCTCTCTCCTTGTCAAAGCGGCACACACACGCAGCCAAAAACTGCTCAAAGAGATCTCCAAACTTCCTCCGCAGTATTTTTGTGTAAAGTTTTAGAACGCTGTAGCCTAAATGTCAGAAATTAGCGCTGAGAATGTCCTTCTGGTGCAACTTTGGTATTAATATTTTAATCAGTTTATGGTGGTGATGCTGTCCTTATTAAAACTAAAGCATGCAGCTATTTTACATAAACTTGCGCTCAACATAAGTGCCGAATTACTGCACCATGTTTAATGATGAACTGAGATTTGTTGTTTCCCCAAATATCTTACTTTTAAAACCCTCATGGCAAAACATCTCAAATAATTGGCAGGAAGGGTAGAATTATGTTTTATTTTAAAAAAAAATCTGTAGATTGAAATATCCTGCATTTTTCTTATATTTTGTCAATCACATGCAGTAAGTGAATGGGTATAATGGTACAGGGCTTAGACTAAGACTTTGACAAAATATATGAATCCACAAGGGAACTTACTTGAAATTACTGCTAATTATTATATTTAAATCACAAAAGAATAGATGTAGCTACAAAAAAATCTTGGTTGACCACATGCTTTGTTGATCAATTTATCGACTAAAGGGGAAGTGGCTCAAGCAATGGCTCAAAACTTTATCAAACCAAAACTGATCTTATACAAAACGACATAGGAGTTCATGCAAAAAACACAATTTAATACAGGAAAGTATTACAGAAGGGTGTATCTATGTAAAAAAGAAAATAAATCTCCTGGTTAACTCTCCAACCTTCAGCTAGCAAGGCAAGGCAAGGCAAGTTTATTTGTAGAGCACAATTCGTACACAAGGCAATTCAAAGTGCTTCACACAACAGGAAAAAATGCATTAAAATCAAAAAATGGCAGAAATCACAATCTTAGTTCAAGACATAAAAGAGAAGAGTGCAAAGAAAAGCATTTCAGTCATATGCACAGCCAAACAAAACAGTTTTTAGTACACTCCGTGCCTTGTCCTTTTTTGCTGTTGTCCCATATTATGAATCCTTGATCGATGAAATGAAATAATTAGTCAACTTTAGGAAATTTGGTCGACTAAAACCCCATCAGCCAATTAATCAACCAAACGACTCAAGGCCCACAGCCCTACAAGCTACAACCACGTGGTATTTTTTTTAATTCAAACACTTACCCAAAAAAGTAGGGATAACGATTTAAGATATCTTCTAAAGACCAAATCAGTAATACTTTATAAATGAACCAGAACAAACGCAGCACTGACTGAGACGGCAAACATTTTAGTGTGAGCACCGCAAAACAAAACCTCAACCACGTTAATGGGCTCTTAATGCGCTGTGCTGTGGTCCATCTGAGTTTTATGATGGCCAAAGCTCTAGTGAAAGGTGATGTCTTGTCAAAACTCAGAAAGCAGGCACTGTGTAATGGCTTCAGCCTTTCGACAGTCAGTCTGCCACAAACGACCAGAGTCTGGCCTGGTGCTCGTCATGTCTGTTCTGAAACTCTAACCCCATCTGCAGCTGCTTTGGCCCTTCTTTGATTTCTCTTTTTCTCCTCCACAATCAGACCAACTGGTTCTACCGCTCGCTAAAGCCTGCTGCTACTTGTCTACTCTAATGTGTGACAGCTTAACTGTTTCGGAGACCCCAAAGCGCCAAACAAGCAGCAAAGTCCCGAGGATTGAGCCAGTGACTAACGAGAGCCCAGACATCATAGTAGCGACCGACGCTGTTTATTAGAGAGGTTAAAGGTCACACATTGGTTAATAACTTTAGCCAGGGGGAACGCCACAGTGGCTGGGGTCGGCTGGTGCACTTAGCGAAGGAGAGATCTGGAGCGGAGGGTTTGAAGAGTCTGGGGAATAGCGAAGGGTCCACCTGTGGCACGTCACTCATGGCCTGTCGACGGCCGTCACACACATTCATCATGCTTGAAAATCATTAATCTCACTTCTCCAAACAGCAACTGGTGCGAGCGGAGCAGCACGCACGTCTGTTAGAGGAGGAATGAAGCAAAGTACTGTGTTCTCAGCCATAAGCCCTCACATTTAAGTGTCAAGTGGCGGTTAAATCATGTTAAATCAAATACTTGGGTTAAAGACGCATGAAAGACATATGTATAAGCATAATGTGATATTTACTGTGCGTTTTATTTAAAAGTGCTCTAGTTCACTTTTGTGTTGGAGGGTCGGCCGCCTGCTTGTCTCTGTGGAGATGTTGTTGCTTTACATAACATGACATCAAACATATCTACGTTGCATATATTTATTTAGGTGTCTTTATTGAACTGGACCGACATTGTAATATGGAAAAAAAATACCTTCAAGCTCAATTTGAAAATGACAGATTGTGACAATGTGAGGGTCACATCTTCATATATCTGGCCTGTAACTTGGCCTGGTCACCTGCTTGTCTCCATGGAGATAGAGAAATTGTCATACTGTGAAACACTACAAGGAAAGTAATAAAGGGTTTGGAGACCAACAAGATGCGAACCCTCTACCAGAAAGGTTACATATATAGTGCACATTTGAATGCATTTGTGTGACATTTGTGTGTAGGAAAAATTCCATAGGTAATCATCTCCACATGGTTTTAGAAATCAAGATGTTTCTGCGATCGGAACGTCATTTTCAATCATTGAGAAGCAGAAACATGTCCAAATGACCTTTTCAACTATTAATCCCTCCTGGACAAATGAGTGATTACATCAACGTGTTTTTAAGGTAACTGCCCATTGAATTGCAACCAACTCTACAATGATGCTACATGATTGCTTGATGATATTTTTTAGAAAGTAGATAAGGATTCAAGTTAAAGAATGAGGAGAAGTGTGTTCTACAGTTTGAACACAAGAGTCTAGAACACAATGACGCACTGATCCGAGTGGTTTAATCCGCTTATACCATGTTCCCACAAACTGAAAGTGAAACTTGGTGAATCTGACAACCTGTTTGTTTGCTGTCCGAGGAATTAGTTATCTTTGTTTTAGTTGCTGCTTGTCCCTCCATTCTTAAGTTCTAACTGCTGCTCATTCTGGTTACACAGAAACGCACATACCGCACATAACGCACTCCAGTTAGCATTAGAATTCTTACTGACCATGGTACACACCAATTTACCCCACAGTAAATAAGTAAATAAAATACTTTCCACATGCCTGTTTTGCTTTGACGTTGTCTGTATCTTATCTTCACAATGGCTCATTACACCGTAAACAGTCAAACCCTTTTGTCCTGTTTCTTACGGCCCGCTCTAGCAATAAGCCGCGACACATAAACACATCAGCGTGTTCTCAGGTGGTGGAGTTCACGTGGAGCCCTAAGACTAAATCATCTATCATGTTGTCGTACAAGAGGCGGGCAAAAAGATCAGCGCACAAAAGCAGCCAGCGATGCCCCAATACAACAGAACATCTAATCTCCCCAGACCTGCCTTTATTGCCTCTCTCAGCCAAATAATGATGTTAGGACTGTGGGCTGCTGCGCTCCGTCGTCCTCCGTCCCCAGCCAGTCTGACTTTGGCTTTCGGGAAGGAGGTGGTGTTGGATAAACTGCAAACCTGACTGTGTTTACATGCACACCGAAAATCTGATCACTGCCTAATTTCTGGAGTTCTCAGATTATTGAAATGTGACGTAAAAAGATCTGAAATTAAAGATCTGATATTGTATGTTGACAAGGAAAAATTATGCAAAAAAAAAAAAGGCAAAGTAATGTGGCAAAAAGGAAAATGAACGAGAAAAAGAAGATTTAAAGAGTTATTTTAAAACTCATTGTACAAAACAAAACAAATTCCATTGATTCTCTGATGTGACAGCGGGTGTGTTTTTGAGTATCCAATATATTTTGTGCATTTAAATAGTAAATTGTTATTGTTACTGTTTATCTAATTATTGCGTTTACTAGCCATGTAATCGTACAGGTTCAGGAGATACAATGAAGAAGGCATGAAATAGTTTTAACTGACAATTTTATCAAAAACAAATGCAGATCACAAACTTTATTTCAAACTATTGTTGGTTGCTTGTAATATGGTTGTTAGATTTATTGAAACTAGATACTAATTGATACTAAAAGTAGTGTCGAAACTAGATACTCATTTGGACAAATATTGATACTGAATAAAATCCCAGAAACACGATATACCTTTACTGAAAAGTAAAGCTTGAGGTTTATCAGAACTAGTACTCTGAACTAGTACTGGTGGGTGGCATTAAAACTTTTTTTTTGAGAAAAATTATATCCATCAATGGTCACACTTTATCACAATTATTTGGTAATGATATGTTTTTAATTATAGGCTATACTTTTTAAACCATTTGGTATGACTTTTGGAGTGCTCTTTATTCGGTTGTAAGGGCCCACAGTTTGTGTTGTGTGAAAGCCTCTGAGGTGCAGCTCTGGTGGGGATTCGTAATGACCCGTGCTTTCAGTGAACGCTCTGCATGTCCTTGATCAAAGTTCAGATTTAGTATGCAAATGAATGCAGCTCCACTCGCACTGATCATCTCTTTGTGTTAATGCCATTGTCCTCTCAAAGGCACACGACTAAATAAAAACATCACAAACGTAAACCAATTCAGTCACAAGCAGCTCCTGAACTAGTTTTAAAGATTACTTATCACTACACAATAATATGTTACAGGTTCATGAAAGATACATTACTTTTCTGATGACGGTCCGCCACATGCTGCTTTTGCTTTGTCTGTGAAGTTATATAGCATTTAACTTAATATCTTGCATTTATTAAATTTCAGTTGTTTGTTTTCAATGTATTAGTTTTGAACTAGTATAACATAATTATAGCATAACAAATATATAACATGATAAATTAGTGTAAACCTGTGTTGATCTAAAATAGCTTAGTAACAGGAACAGGTCAATTGCTTTCCAATTCAAAACAGCAGAATATGTGGCCATACCTGCTTGCAAGTTTACTTTTGGAAGCTAAGCAGGACAGATCCTGGTCAGTACTTGGACTGGAGACAACTGGAACACCACGTGCTACAGCGGGACGCTAGAGGAAATGTTGTTGTGTCCTGAGGCAAGACACTTCACCCACAAGCCATATGAGTGCCTTGAGTGTGGAAAAGCACTAGATAAATACATTGTAATAATGATAGAGATAATAATTGATGAGCTCCGCCTCTATAAAGTGACTTTTCACATTAACAAGCATCTGATTTTCTTTTTTAAAATGGCTACATGACAATTTAGAGCCCAACATGTGTCACTCTGATACTCTAATTATTCAAATAATCTGAGCTAACTACAGCGATGTGGGTGAGAATAGGTGGTAAGTCAAAACAGGAATTTCTGAGCACAAAGAGAGTATGACATTTAGGAAAACCCTGAAGCCCAGAGACCGGTGATTGTAAAAAGATGAGATGGAGAGGCTGTGTAGGCCGATGTATAGCTGCTGAATAGACAGGAATGCAACACTAGAAAGAGGGGAGAGAGACTGAATCTATATGACTTGCTTGAGAGGTGATATTGGCTGAGGAAAACAAGAATGTGGTTAAAAAAAACAGATTTATTTTTGAATAATTTATGTAATTATCATTTGTAGTATCAGTAGAGGTTCATATATTCAAATTACCACCATAACTGTGATTATAATATGTCTAATTTGGCATTCATCAAAGTATCTAAACAAAAATGCAGTTGTTAACAATGAAAATAAACAACAAAATCTTCTATATTTCACAAATAGTCAGTAAATGTAGTTAATTCCACCATGATCAGTTAAACCAGAGCAGAGTGCCACTCAAGGGCTTTATGTGTAAACACAACAAGCACATAATGCACTATTTTTCTCACCCCGTTTGACACATTTTGAGCAATGTTTTAACAATGTCCCCAGATCAGTAATTAACCTGCGTGTGTGTGGTATTTTTAGTAATGCTTTATGCTCTTGATTAAACTAGTGTTATTGATGTCACTGTGGAGGTGGTGGAATGGACTAAAGGTATGTCACTCCATGTTCCTGTGGCCAAACAACATAAAATAAATGATGCAATTACTTAAAGCCAGCACAGCTCGCTCTCCTAAAGAGCCTGATGAGCCGTGTGTGGCTGTACTCCTGTGGTAAACTGGATTTATCACGTTGTACAAAGGCACTCTTCAGGGATCATTCTATTGCACAGATACCTGTGGTCACGCCTGGGTTCAGCAGTTCACATTGTAGCCTTTGTGACCTGTCCTGTTTCCCTGACCACCAGTAAGGACTTAAATTAGGCAATAAATACAAAACACACTATACATATGTTGGTCTCAGTTGGATAGTGGACATATCACTGTTTACGAGTATGTATAGGTTGAGAAAATCAAATTAGTCCAGTTAGAATTGATATTAGTATAAGTGGTGAGCATATTTCAAACCCATGCTGCCGGCAATGTATACTGTTGTACTCCATTCTATGGGCAAATCTGTATAATTTAGCATCTATTTCTAATGGAAGAGCCACAGTTTCTCCAAAGCATGTGCTGTTCTGTCAGAGGCGGTAGCAAACCCAGTGCATGTCCAGCAGCTGGCAGATACCACTGAAAACATGTCTGTGTGCTGGGGACAAAGAAGATCGACCCAAGGGCATGATCCAGGTTAAGATCAGGGTGCAAACTGTGAGAAAAGACACAGACAGACACACACAAAGAAAACACAATGGAATGATAAAACATCGTATTTTAGAATGATGCAAGGCTGGCCAGGATTGGAAGGGCATCAGGTGTCTAATCTGCCAGATTACCATGAACTAATTTGCTGTGGAGGACCCTGATGAGAAAAGGGGGAGGCTGAAAGCAAGATATTTTAGTTTTTCAAGTACTGAATTATAGTTTAGTTTTAGTGAAATTGTTCTGCCAATGTTTGCCATTGGTCACTTTGTACTGGGTATCCATATGACTTCATACTGTTGTATTTGTCTTTTGTAAACTTTGAGTAGTCTAGACTAGTTTTAGGTGCTGTGATTGCCCCCCTCAGATGATCCTAAACGTGTACAGATTATTAGGAATAAGGAGCTAAAAATGTTTTCATAAAATAGGGAACAGTTTAATTGGATTGAATTTCTACTTCAACACTGAATCCAATGAGAAAAAGCAATTTTTTTTTTGCCCTGCGCCTGACACTCCTCTCACTCCTTCCTTTTACATTATACCTCACTCATCTCCTCCAAACAAAGTATGTTGTCGTTAACTAGTGATATGTGTCAACTCTTTTTGATCCAGCCATGTGTCCTTGACCCGTAACAGGATGTATTTGGAGTGACGTGCTCCAGTCCAGATGCCGAGCACTGTGAAAACACTCCCAGCGCTGGGATTCAAAACTGTTTCAACACCGAAGGAACAGCCGGGTCAACTGAAAAACTGCAGCTGGGGCCAGGACTGTGAGAAAATGGCTAATATTAAAAGACTGAGGGGAGATTTTGCTGTCTTTTGTATGCAAGACGGTGCGTGTGCGCCGAGGGTTGTGTGGGGGCAGTGACAAACGATCAGAAGATGACAGTGATTGTGGGGAGGCAGGCTTTAGATTCTGTGAAAGCATTGATGTAAATACAGGTGCAATTGCTGACAGCACAGATGACCTTGGGCGATTGTAAATAACCATACAGAAAATATATGGGCCAGAAGGGAATATGTGAGTTTAGAAATTATAGTAAATATCTGTGTGAAGGAGCAGTGGGGAATTCACGCAAATGTACTCTTGGCACCAGCAACAAACCAAGCAAATGAAGTAGCACGAAAGACATTGCAAGAAAAAAAAGAATTACAAAAACAAATGAATCAGTAAATTAGTTAGGTCATACTAAGAAGGTAAACCAAAAACAGAAATTAAAGGGCTTCTAAATTGGATTAATTAAAACATATTTGTTCTATTTAGCTTTTTCAGAGTGCTATGCCATGTTTACACAACAAATTAAAAGTGCCATTTTAAGGGAAAGAAGTCACAAACAAATTCCAAATAAATATTCAGCTTCTGGTTGAATGATCAAACAACTTCTACGCTAATAATCTTTATGAATCAAAAGTCAGTGGATATCCTCGAGTTTTATTAACAATAAAACACACAATCATCATATGTTTGCATACCCCTGTGTCTATACTCTTCTGTCTATACCCGTCTGTACATGTCTATATACCCCTCTGTTTGTATCTTCCTGTCTATACCTTTCTGTCTATAATCATCTGTACATACGCTTCTGTCAGTATACCCTTCAGTACATACCTCGCTGTCAATATCCTTCTGTCTAAACCCTTCTGTACATACCCCTCCGTCTATTCCAGTCCGTACCCTATTTTCTATACCCTTCTGTCTATATACCCTCCTGTACATACCCTTCTGTCTTGGTGCAGAGGAGCCCCGGGACACGTCTCCAAACAGCCTGTCTTTGGGGTCTAGTTTGTTGTACTGTCCCAGCAGGAGGGCTGATGGGAGTCAAGCGGGGTCGAGCCAAACGCACAGCTCAAAGCCGAACTCTGACAGACGGATGAAGCCTCCGCACACCCCACAGATTGTTGGCTCAATAACAGTGAGCACTTTGCAGAGGACAACTTTAATCAAGCATGGCTGCACTTTGCTCTCAAGGAGGAGAAGTCACTATTAGATAGTGAATTGAAGTAAGTAATTACAATACTGCCATACTTTCTATAAATTCTAGAGAAAGAAAGAAAACTTTACAATTTAAACTGAAGGTTAAATTGTAAGCGTCCATATACTGAAAAGGAGGCCATTATCAGGAATCCATGCAGTGTGCCACTTTGTGTAGATGTTAACTTTTAGTGTTTGGGGATGTATTGAGGCCATTCTGCGAGAGCGTGTGTGTGTGTGTGTGTGTGTGTGTGTGTGCGTGCGTGTGCGTGTACGTGCGTGTGTGTACGTGGGTGTGCTTGTCGTGTGCGTGGTCTTGTTGTGATGTCCCGCCCCTGGAGAGAGTGTGAGAGGAGTTTATGTGAGCGGCTGGTGGCAGATGTGAGCAGCTGGGCTCTGCAGAAGGGCTACTTACAGAGGCCTTACAGGTGTGGTAATGAGCAGGTTTTTAAAATCCTCCCTCTGCCTCACTCCTAATCAGCCTTGGGGCTATTTTTACCAACCCCTACGGGCCCCTCGGGCTCATCCACATTGAGATGCTCCGAGAGGGCACGTTGTTCTCAAAGAAGAGCACATCCGACTGCGGCGACACACACTTAAACATGCAAATGTCTGCCTGCGCTGCCTCGCAATCAGCGCACAGACACCTCTGATGTGGAGCCACAGGCAAGGGCCCGAAGTCGCCCTCTCCAGCTCCAACAGGACGCTGCTATAGTTTAAAGGCAAGGTTTTCACTTGTGTCTCTGGGGTTCTTTTTACTGAATTCACAAAGACAAAAATGTGAAAGTTTTGATTGAATAAGCCATTTCCAAGTAAAAGATGTTCATTTTGATGGTGCTATGAGTCGGTCTGTGTCAGCATGGGGATTTGGGTCGGTTTGACCTACAATGTTAAAATACCTTTTTATATTGAAAAGATGGATCTGAGCCAGCACTTACATTTAAGTTTCATATGAACCCATAATTCTCAATTGCTGCTGCGTGAGCTCTACATGTTGCGTGTGCTGAGAGAATTGTGCTGTTTGGAGATAATATTAGATAATCCGTATTAGTTGTGTCTGTAGGGAAATTCCCTTCTGCATCTAAAACATGTAAAATAAATCAATACAATAAACAAATCTGATTTTGTCAAGTAAATCTATTTCCTTCCATCTCATGACCTGAAAGTAGAAGTAAGATTATTTTTTTTACAGTAAACATATTATTGTTCATGTTATAACTATTTATATTTATAGACTGTGATTAGAACAACACCGCTGACCCCTCTGATCAGTCGATTAGTTCACTCTAAAAATGTTTACTTTGTTCATCTGTCTCTATTTTAAGTGTGTTCTAAGCAGGTATTTATTATCCATCAGAGCAACCTCTTAATTTTACAACGTCACTTCAAAATACCTTCTTCTATTGTTCTATTTTTACCAACCATCACACCAGTCTGAGAATTTAACTTCTGCACTTTATTTATTCTGCCACTTTTAAAACAGCAAATTCTTTTCAGTCCCTGCGCTCCATGTCCCGCCCACACTTGTTTTGATTGACAGGATGCAAGGTCAATGGCGTTCTCAGTACATGATCCGGGATGTCAGCACTAACACACAGACGTGCACACATGCCTCCAGCTGGGAAAATCACTATCCTGTCACCTCCACAAAAAATATGGAAACATCTAGCCTGTCTGTCGTCATGGCAACGATTAACATTTACCCTGGCTGAGCTCCTGTTAGGTCGTTTCAAGTTTTTTCTGTGCTGATAAGCTTTAGGGACTTCATACTGATTGCATTTTAAACATGTCGCATTAGAAGGGAGTTTCGGTGGTATTGGCACACTCCCCTGGTTACTACTCATGCTTATTACTTGTATATTGGCGAGATAATTCCTTCCAAAATGTTTTGCTTCCCATCTGTCTGTCGATCTGGCAGAGAGGGAGTGCCAATTGTTTGACGCAGATTCTTCGTGCATTCTTAAAAAGTGGAACTGAGGAAAGATTTGGGGAATTGGACTCATTAGCCATAACTGATAGTAACAATAAATGAGTTTGAATGGCACAGTGGTCAGCACCTCTGTGTTTCAACATGAAGGTTGTGGGTTAAATTCTTTGTATGCAATGACCACGTTCAAAATGACGAGTTGGTGTGGCAATTCTAAAGTCCGACCAAAGAATGTGAGCGTAGTTTCAGTGTGTTTCTGAATATCTGTAAATGGCTGAATGACTGAAACACTGTCGCCTCTTCATTTATATAGCCATGTACAGCACAGGTGACTATATCCTGAGGTCTCTGAGCGTCCTCATGTTGTCTGTGCCAACAGTCAGAACTAAGTTGGTTAAAAGGGCTTTCTAACACCCTATCACTTCTAACTCCTTAATTCCACTTGTTTTTCCCTTTGCAGTGGTTCACATGTATAGCTCACTTACCTACTGTTTTCTGAGAATCCTAAATATTCACCACAATGGGTTTATAAGCACTTTTCACTACTTCAAGAGGCAGAATTTTATCCTCACATTAAAGTACTGCTTTGTGTAGAATAAAACACTCTATAATTAGACTCAGAGAATGCACAATGGACTAATTTCAACCCAAATAGATGCTTTTACAATGTATCTGAACTGTGGCACAACCAATACTTTATTACATGAAAAATAAAAACTAGGGCATAGCTTTTTAAAGTAGTTACTAAGCCTGAATAATTATTTTTTGTGTGCTATTTGTGTGTACACTTTATTAAAGCTAATTAATGTGTAGTAATACTTTTATATTGTCTTGTAGGTGTCTCAAGCTTTATCCCTCTATGATCCTAAAACAAGTTACACCATGGAATTTTGTCGGAAGCTGGAATGGTAACTTAGATGTACAAAGAATTACATTCTAAAAGTTAAATTAATCAGGCATGCCAAATTACATCAGCATCCAATTCAACTATATCACCACGATAAACCACATTCTAGGTTGAAGTTAATGGAAATGAGACCACTTTGTTCACACTCAGAAGCAAGTCTGTCATTACACAGAGAGCCTACAGCCAACAGCACAAATTCCTCGATGACAGGAACAGAAATAGCATATTAATCCACTCATTTATCCTCCAATGACAAAGTGGCTCTGGAAATGTGCCCCTACAGCTGATGGAGGCTCCCACCACAAGCCCAAGGCAATAGTTGTTCTGATGCTCCACCAGCTCCTGCCAATCTGCTCGCCTGCCATACAATCAGGAATAATTCTTCAGTCCCTGCCGTGTTGGACACCTACTCAACCTGGTGTGAATATTTATACAGCCACTATAACTATGACACTATTTTAGATTACTTTAGATTGTGAAATGGGAAAGTTGTTCTGGTGGAGGGGTTTGTCACTTACTTGTTTTGAGAAGCTTTGTCTGGAATCTTTCACAATGTGGCATTCAACGTATACATTTTCTATTCAAATGTTTTTATTGCAAAAATATAATGCGAAAACACCTTTCTACACAGATCTGACTCATAACATGTCTGGAAAGAATTCGGTTAAAAATAATTACATATCTATATATCTATATATCTATAGATATAGATATATATATATATCTATATATAAGTCTATATCTATAGATAGATAGATAGATAGATAGATAGATAGATAGCTTTGTTTTTTTAATCCGTCTCACTTCACAGGCTAATGTGTAAGATGCTTTGTGGGTTGCTCATTATTTGAGGGTTTGTGATTCTTGCTCTAACTTTGACTTGGACGTTAAATCCATGTGGGTGGTTTCATGAAACACTTTTACATGTTAAACACAAGGCTCACTTTACTACAACGCTGTCAATTAGCCTTAATGTTGCGTGGCATAGGCAAGAAACTGGGTTCAAGGAGGAGTCTGTCCTATTCACATACGCACGACGGAGAAGGCAATTATTTCCAGTTCTAGAGAGTGTGAAAATGTTCTGCTAATTATCCAAACGCAAGTGAAAAGCAGCATATACTCCACAACAATTTGCACCGTTGAGTACCTAAGCTAATTACGATAAGACTTGCCATTGAAAGAAAAGTTTGTGTTTTTTAGCTATCCATTTATACCCAAGCCACTTTGATGTAGCACCTTAACTTGAAAAGAGTTTTGGTGCAGCTGCGATGGAAACTTTTTACTATGAATAAAAAGAACATGAAGTACATTGAGTGCGGTGCATCTTCCTGTGGATTTAAATGTAATCTCTAAAGGTTTGGCTTTTAAGATATAATGAGAGCAAGATAACATTTACTTAAGTAATTTTATGCAAAAGTACCACACTGACAATGAAACACTGATTTGACTAAGTGTGCTGTGGCGCGCAGGAGTGCGTACACGTCACATTATAAAATATCACATTTTAAATGCATAATCTGATAGATCAAAAGTCTTTACAATAAGATTCTGAAGTGAAGTGCACTTTGGTGGAAATATAATTACATATGAAGAAGTACTGTTTACAAAACTAGATTTTGATTAATGAAAGTGGCAAAAGCTCAGGTAGCATTCAACCACAGTAACAAGAAGGTTGTTTGATAGATTGGACAAGGCACTTCACCTTTCCTGGTTTTTGAGCAGTAATAAGTAACAACCTTCAAATTAACTGAGGAATTAATGAACAGTGCAAAAATAAGCAATTAAATTTTGTGTTTAATCGCGAGGACATTGCACAACTGAAATTGTTAACAATCAGGAAAATCTAATCCTGCCAATTTAGTGTCATTTAGTGCTGCAAAGCTCGACCAATTTAAAAACAACAGCAGATTTTCATAAAATAAACGCATTTACAATTAGGTATACAGTGTGTATGAAAAGCTTCAAGTCTGATTTTCCCATCACTTTATTGTTGTAAGACAGAGCGGACATACTGTAGTTGCCTTTACATTCCCTGAGTGAACCACGCCATCAACAGGACCATAGGGCACATTAACACCAGTGACCTGTGGTTAGCTTATGGCAAGGATAATGGCAGGAACAAAATGTAACCAGGGAGCTATATAACGGGGATGGTTAGAAAAGCCAGAGTGCAGACGTAGCTTAAAGCAGTGCTCTCGGTGGTTCTCTGTTTTTCAGGACCTCCTGTTTTTGAATGAGATGAGGTCACACACACGCCTGTTTAAATGATCCGGGAGAGCACTGGAAATGCCTGGTGTGGTTTTTCGTTGAGGTTTTCTACAATTTCCTCCAAGCAGAATTTGGAAGCTGAGAAGCGTCTCTGGGCATCATCAGCAGTCACGGTCAGATTCAAACTGATTGTGCGTTTCATTAGTTGGCAGCAGCGTATGGGAAGTTAAGCTGCACTGTATGAGAGAAAAGTGCAGTTCCAATGTTCAGCGGGTAGTGCATTCAACATTTACAACAATGCATCTTCAAAAGTAGGGCCAGCGATCAATATAGACCACAATGCAGGACCACGTATGAGTGACAGGAGATAGAAGAGCCGATATTTACGGTCTAAGGTATTAACGCCCTGTTGACCCGCGGTGATCAATAGAGCTGGGGATTGTGTCGTCATACCTCACAGAATGTTCAGCCTAATGTAAAATCACTGTAGATTTTACGGTGCTAAATATTAAACATAAACATTCAAAAGTATTCTGACGTTTGCCGTTTACCTTAGCTTGCACTGATAAACGATTGATAGTTCCATTAATGTGAGACCCATTTTGACTAAAACTTGTATGATTATAATTAGCCCATTAAAAATGCGTGTATCAGTGTATCAGACTCTACTAATAGTGCAGGACAATACGTTGAGGGAGTGAGTGCGTGGTTAGGGAGTAGCGTGGACATTCGATTTCAGCCTATTGTAATCTAATTTCCTTTTGGCCATTCCATTTGCCAGGGACAGACAAGAATCTCTTAATGAGTAGTATTTGCAGGTGGTCCGTAGAGAAGATGCCTTGTAAACAGTTTGTAACTATTTTAAATAAATATCCAAACTTATGATTCACAAATGTTGAACCTTATCATTATTTGTTATGATTGCTCTACACAATTTTTAATCTTATAGCATTAAGCCTTTTCAGTTGACAACAATCATATCTTGGGTGTTAAATAATGGCACCACTTTCTGATGCTATTGTGAACTTTTATTTATTTGTGCTGAGAGAGAATTTGATTGAGACTTTGTTTCAGTTTTAGTTTCATGTGGTTAGACCCAGTAATTACAGAGATATTAACCATGAACCAGATCAACAAATCTGCAATCTGCAAACATTGTGATTTTACATGAACACAACCTATTGCAGAAGAGCAACAGCCGTGAAAATGCAGGCTTGTGGTTGATGCAAACAGCCCCTCTGTGGATGGGTTATTAAACACTACTGTGGAGGTGATGAATCTGTTTCCATCCAGGTCGGATGCATTTATATTTCATATATTACTGCCTGTTAGAATATGCATGGTCATCAATTTACATCACCATCACAGAGTTTTACATTAGGAGAATATGGAAGAGACAATGCAGCAGATTTATTATCACACTTCATTTTTCAGTGTGATGAGATTTTGTCTTTCCCTGAATAGATAGTGATTTTTAAAATGCAAATACAAGGTCAGTGTCCTCATAAAGCTGAACATTTAAACAGCAAAAAAACATACATCGGGGGGAAGATTTAAAACAGACGAAGAAGGCAAGACGCAAAGCATTTCCCATGAAAGAAGGCACTTAAAAAGATCAGGGCACTTGTAATTACGTGGTGTGTGTGTAGGCGTAGGCTGTTCATTGGCAAGGGAATTGGCAGAAAAACAAAGCATGAATATTAGCAAGATATTTAAGAGAAAGGGTCTAAGGTGTTTCTGACATTTACCAAATACACACAAGCACATTGGGCTGCTAAACGACTTAAAGCATAATCATTCTCAATCAATCTGGCACAGAGTTGTGACATCATAATAGTGACCAGTTCTTTGCAGGGCTGGACCAAGAATAACAACGAGAAAGCGTCTCCTGGAACGTCGTCAGCAACAAAAGTCCAGTTGAAGGGGCGGAAAAAAGAGGTGACTTTGAGAGAGGCAGAGGAAAGAGGTCTGCACTCAAAGCTCTTTTTCCTGCTAACACCGACGCTCAGCAGTGGACTAATAGGCAGCGAGAGTCCTTGTCTCCTCTCCTAGACTGCCTGGAGGGGCCGTATTGATAATATCCCGAGCTGCTAGGCTCAATTCATCCCCTGGGGCGCTCTGTGTCCCAGGACGATCTTTTGGGTGCACTGGAGGAAGCACAGACCTCAGCACTGGAGCCAGGTACATACAGACACTTTGCCCATTCCGCCTTCCTTCCCACACCTCATTTATTCTCTTTTTTGCAGAGAGAGGGCCACAGAAGGAGAGAGACGGAGAGAGCAAGAGACGGAGGTGATCACAGCCAAGAAGATGTATGAGCGAACGGATGGAGTGATGGCTAAAAAAGGAGTGTTGAGAGTGACAGGCGCTGGCAATGTCCTCCTCTCTCCGACGCCATGAGAAGTGCTAATCCAGCCAGACCACCTCTCACACCTCTCCGTCTTGTTAGGGGCCAGATGGGAAGGAGAAGTGACTACCCGATGTACTTCTTCCAGCTAACATTAATACCTTCACTGCGCGCTACCCATTTGTTACACACACTCCCGACACACTCAGGGGGCGCCCAGGGGTGCTGAGTGATGGCCATATGCAGAACTGCGCTCATCTATAACCCCCCGTGGCCGTGACAAAGTGCACCCGGCTTCAGAGGCTGCTGGGAAACCAAGGTTAACATTTGGGGAGGAATCGGTGCAATGAAGTCTGATTCAGCAGGAGCAGTGATAGGGAAGGCAGGGTCAGCACTGACGGAGAATAGAGAGGTTAGAAGTTTGAACTGATACCAAGAGCTTTGTGGCGAATCCAACAGGAAAGGTGAGGTGACCATGCGGGAACTCCTTCACTCTACTAAGGACTCAATAAGGAATCATTTATTCATTTAAAAATGGGAAATTAAGTTGAAATGTTCCTATATTATGTACTTTATTTTTAGCTATTGCAATCTTTTTAAATGTTCCAATAAGAGAAACATTAAATGTAAGAAATACAACCAAAAACAGTAAGGGTTAGCACAAGATCTGAAGATAGGTCCCTGGAAGAGGCGCAGTATATAATCACTGCCCCTGACAAGTTGTTCCAGTGGCATTGAAGTATAGTTCAAATGCACATGAGACGTAGCATTGAATTAAGGCATTATGTTAAAGAAAAGGATTATTTAAAGAAGACAGAGATTGTTTGTTAGTTTAGCATTAAATGTAAAGTGCGTCAGAGGTATGTTGGAACTGCTCCTGCCTAATCTCAGTAGTAGTTGGGTATGCACGATTTAAACATTTGTAGGTCAGAAAAAAGGAAATGTTGTTATTCTGTGTTTGTGCTTAATATGTGAATTTGAAACTGAGATGAGGGTAAAATGAATGCGCTCTAAGCACAGTTTAAAGAGTGGATAAACAACTCCAAATAAAGTTCACCATGTTCAAGGTAACTTATAGGTTTTTAGCACTGTTGTAAGTGGTGGCCCTGAGACCAAAAAAAAGTGGCTCGTTCTTACAACCTTTAGTTTGATAATTAATGTGAAACACAAATGATTGAAGTTAAACAGCCACATTGTCTTGAGTTAGCACCAAGAGTGTAGGTGTTTACAAAGAACACTTTGTTGTAAATGAGAATTGGTTCTCAGTCGCCCTACCTGGATGAACAAAAGTTGAATAAATACAAAATTGTGTGTCCCTTGGCAAGACACTTATTTCACCCAAGCACACGGTTCTCTCCAGTCACAGAAAATGGTTGTAACAAACAGTACAAACAAACAACAAACAGATTTTGGGTGTTACAAAAATACATTGAATTGAAAAGCATCACTTCATTTGTTGTGCATTTGCATATCATATATATGTTGGCAGAATTTTGTACTATCCTTTGCTTGGCTAATCCACCAAAAAACTAAAAACACTTGGTGAAAATAATCACTTTCTAAAATTGTTATCTTTAGTATACAAAGATTTAGAATAATATGTATCATGATTAATTCAGATGTAAGTATAATTTTAAAGGAAAGAATTCTTGCCCTAAATTTAGCAATACCTAATTAAGCTGTACAAAATGGAAAACTCCCGTATTGAATTTTCATCTGACTTCCTTGACATCATTATAACAAGATGCACCTCAAAGTGTCTGATTGGGCTCTGCAGGCATCAGTGATTGATTGATTACATCGTGTTCCACTTTGAGGTAATTAATCAAAACAGCGGGTGCATTGTGAAAAAGTTGGGGCAGACATCTCAACCAGGCAACGCTCCCCAACTCCACGACCATGCCACATCAAACATGGCAACACAGTAAATAAACAAATTAGCCAACAACAAATGGTGCCGTTTGTTGTAATGGGATATTTAGTTGTCATTAAAATGTATTACGCTGAAACTGTTGGATTAGCCAGCACTGGGAAAGGCAGGCTGAAGCGCATCCAGCTAGTGTTTGTTTGTTGGTTTACAGGCAGGACCCCCCGCTGAGAGCAAAGATGTCGTAAACGAGGCAGAACACAGAATGTATCGCGACGAGTGTCAGAGAACATGTCCCTGGGAGAATAAACAAAAACATACAAACACGAATCAATGTCAAGAGATGAGAACTACTGAGGTAAGAACAGTGGTTATGTTACAAAAGTGGGACAATGGTGGCTCTGTCTGATATACCTGGTGATTATACAAGAGCTTTATGTTCTATTATGAATATTTGTATTAATTTATTTATTAAAGGTGCACTACTTCAACCACCTGCTTGTTTCCAGGAAGAAATTATTGCTTTGTCTGGAATTTTCCACAGTATGACATTAAACTATCTGCAGTCTTCATCTTCAATACAGAATGGCACAACACCAGGCCAAGTAACAATTGGGTTCTGCGGAGAGACAAATGTTTTTCAAGGTATTTTTAGCCAATTAAAACACCTGTAATTGAATACATTTAAGATACTTTTGTTGAATGCCATACTGTTGAACATTCCTCCCTAAACCGATAACAACATCTCCATAGATACATGCAGTTTTGTTTTTTTTTAGTTTATTCATCACCAAAAAAGTCAGATAGTGCGCCTTTAAATTTATGTAGAGTTTTGGAACTATAAGCACAAAAGTATCACAAATCAGATACAATCGAAACTTAAACTTGTATCAAAACGTGATACTCATTTGAATGAGAAGTGATACTGAAAAAAATCTCACAAATAGGTGACAGTCCATTGACAAAAAAAATACCTTTTTAAAAATGTATTTCGGATTTAAGATGTACCGGTAATCATTCATTCTAAGTATGTGCAGTTTGAATGGGATTTATTTGCTTACTAGTGTGTAGTAACTATGTAGTATATAAAAGGCTTGCAAATAACACCGAGATAAATCACAGTTCACTGATATGCTGACAACTAAATTTTTTTTATTTTGAAGTGGCCTAAATGTACTTTGACTTCTGTAGAGTCCTGACAGCCATTATCCACAGAATGTGCTGAGGACATAGGTAATCTCTCCACACACATCCTTTCACACACTGAGGTACAGGGCCAATATTTGTCTGATAAGAAAGGTCACTTTTGTCATTTGAAAGCCCACACACCACTACAGGGCCCAATTTTCAAGCTCCCACAGACAGGGAAAGGAGGCCATCAGTGCCTTTGGACACCTCATTCAGCCCGTCATAAATACAGAATAAATCACACTGCTGTCTCTCCCTCTCTCTGCCATTTCAAATAGTGGATTATGGGCTGTTTTTGAAGCCAGGGCATGTGTATTTGAACTGGAGCATTCGTGTCTGCGTCCTTATCTCATCTGAACCATTCACTACTCACACAGCTCCCAGAGAGGCCAGCTTAGGGCATCCAAAAATGGGTCATGTGGGTCTTGGTTAAAAAAAAAAACCATATAGATATAAAAGGAGTGGACTGTAAGCAGGTAAGGGAGTGTGGGATAGAGCACTGCGAAGAGTGGAAAAGGTCAGAACACAGTGGTGCTTGCAGTAGGACAGTGAACATCAAGTACCGGAAAATGCATTACAAAAAAGTAACAAAAAAATGAAAGACCTGATGAAGTGTTGAGATATAACAAATCCAGGAAATAATAGGACTAAACAGAAAGAAAACTAGAACAAAAATTAGGGGAAGAAAACAGGACTGAACTAATTCTGAACCAGGCAGAAGCAATCTGGACTAAATGAGAATGCACTGGGCTAACGGAAGACTGAACCAGAAGACATAAAGAGGCATTATTTGACTTAACCATGGCTTAATGCAGATACATTATTTTTCTTTGTGGTATTAAGTAATAAACTATGTAGATCATAATTGTACTTTTTAATTTACTGTAAATCCCAATATTTATCTAAAACAAATTACATAGAAACAGATATTATTATTTATTCATTGCAGATATTTTATTCCTTTTCTAAACTGCATGAACTGATTTTTCAGATTTTTGTACTTGAAAAATGGCTAAACATGTTGGAACATTTGTGTATGACCCAGAGCCTGAAGTACAGAGCTGTGGGCGGGGACAGGTGAAACCTGACATCTTCTGAGCACGGGAATATTCAAACATTTGTGAATCATTTAAAATACAACTTTGAGAAAGCTACTAATTTATATTATTTATACTTTCTTATTCTGTATTGTTGTCTTAATGATCTTAAATTGTGATTTTAATGTGTTTCAATGTCTGTAAAGCACTTTGAATGATATTTTGCACGATTTGTGTGAAAACCAATATAACATGGTTAAAATAAATTAAAATAGATTTTACATCATGTCTCCTTCAATACAAGTCTAATTGTCCCTTAAATGCATGCCCTTTTGTTTGACTGAATACATGTTGTTTTATTATTGCTCAGTGTTTTGTGTTGCACCTTCATGTCGAGACAAGTTTCTATGTCTGTGAAGTTTGTTCATTGACAATGGCAATAAACCCCTTTCTTTCTTTCTTTCTTTCTAACCCAGGTCTCAGTGGCTGCGGTTACATGCACACTCAAAAACGGATTATAATCATATTTTTGAAGTCAAACGATTATAAAAGTTAGTTCACGTAAACAAAAAAAACATCTAATTACTTTCTGATCATTGTCCCTCTGATTACTTAAATCAGATTTTGCGGCTTGTGTGTCATTTAAAAAACCTTAAATGTCCAAAAATCTGATAATAATCAGATTTTGCGTCTTGTGTGTCATTTAAATAACCTTAAATGTCCAAAAATCTGATAATAATCAGATTTTGGTGCGCAAGTAAACACAGCCACTGATGCCAAATCCAGGACTTCAAATTCAAACCAATAAAAACACTGTCCCACCAGACTGAGGTTCTCCATTCACAGGCTAAGAACCATTGCAGTAGGACAGCTTTGGAGACTGGTCACTGAACCAGACCGACAGGGCTTGGACGTCAATGTCACACGCTGAAGAATAGCTGGAGGTGAACACTTAATAAAACCAGCATCTAGAGCAGGAACGCTAACACAATGTCCATGCACAGGTATCTCGGGGTCAAGATTGAACAAGAACAGGCTGCCGGGCGTACACACTTATTCCAGGAGAGAAACATGTCGGGGCGTCGCTTGTCAATGGGGCTCTGCTGAGAAATGTGATGCTGACCCGAAAGACACGGTGCCACAGTAAAGGATATCAGGTAGACAGGATGTTTTTGCATTCAGCACCCGTCCACTGCACTTAGTAAATCCAATGTTTATAATTAGTTCCACTTGACTCTGCTTGTTTGTGTTGTTGAGTAAACTTAAATTGATAAAATCTCTGATAATGAATGTGAAGCAAAATGCAATGATGACACCTGCAAGTCACATTTTGAATAATAATGTTATTTTCAAAAATGGTTGAATCCAACACAAAATAAACTGTTTAATGCTGTGTTCTTATGTGGTCTTCAGGAACTTCGCAAAGAATGCACATGAACGTGAACAAGGGAAAAGAACTCAGGAGCTCGGGTCAAAAGCTGTTGTACAAATTCCATAACTGATGTCACCTGCTGTTTGGAGATGGACCAGAATCAACTGATTTATCAATGTATGTGAATCAATTGAGCTCTTTGATAAATCGTTACATTTAGGGGATTACTTTTCAGGAGTTATGATAGTTATCAAAAGACAACAACAGAATTGCCCTTGAAAGACCTTACAATAATGTTTAATGAATTACCAAAGCAACATTAGCTAGTTAAAGTAAAATGGTAGGACATTTTCCAAAACAAACATTTAACGTTAACTTTTGAGAAGGTTAACAACAACAAATCTTAAGTTTAGCCCTATTAAACACAGTTGAAGTGCCAACTCTGTGATTTTATTATTGGTGACATTAAGATCCCAACTTCTCAGCTCAAAGCACCTGAGGGCCACTTCAATTAGGAGTGTCCAAAGTCGGGCACGCGGGCCAAACCTGGCCCTCCAGGCGGTCTAATTTGGCCTGCAAAGGGGTACTGAGATTTATTAGGACTCGGAGTATCTATTTGACAACATTTTGATAACAAGACTGTCCGGAGTGACAAAGGAGACCAAATCAAGCCCATTCCGCTTAAAACACGTTAATAAAGGACAATTTAATCATCAAGTTTTTAATCTCAATGGGACTCTCCCGGTTAAATGAAGGTTGAATAAATAACAAAATCATCTCTGTGCAAATTAACACTTTTAAATGCAACACAAAACTCGGTTTTGGCCCTCACCATGCTTATTAATATAAAATAAGTATTAATTTTGGCCCGCCAGGTAAAATATTTATTCAGTTTGCAGAGAAAAAAGGTTTGGGCACCCCTGACTTAAATGCAACATTAATAACAAACCAAAATCAACACTATGTTTTCAGGTATAAGCTGTTTTTTCAGAAGAGAAAAATCTGATTTGTTTAAACATTTTATTGCTGTCAACCAAAATAACATCAACCAAAAGTTACTACTTTAAAAAACAATCATAAATTGAAGCAAATAAATATTTGGCATTAAAATAATGTAAATTCATTCATATTTTTCAGGATGTCAGTTTTAAGTTTAAACTATTTTTGCAACAGGATTTTTTATAGTATATCTAAAGTACCATTATCCAATGAGCTGCAACTATAAGAAAATAATACTGCATGTATTTCTATTACTAATACTGCACCTGTAGCTGATGAGGTCCAAGTTCAATATATTTGCTGTTCATCACATGACGTCGACGTGTTTATTACTGGCACATCTTATAGCATACTGGCACAGTTGTGTGGGGAAAGGGTGCAGCTGCTCATCACAGGCAAATTATCGTTGTTACAGTACAATACAGTTGAGCTGATGAGCCGAATCATTCAAGTGCCATACAAAAATCTAAAACGACGCCCAGCATCCAAGTGACAAACTTAACAGCACGGTGCAGTCAGGACAAAAACACCATAATTAATGACAACACAAAACTTCAAGTATATTGCAAATGCAGCTCCTCTGTCTAACTACTGCTAAACTCTTCTAGACATGCATACAGAACAGCAATGTGCACCCACTTATCAGTCAGTGACAAACTGCATCCTGTGCGTGTTAGGACCAATGTACTCTCAGACTCTTAGCATAGGGAGCACCGCTAAGTGGCTAAGAGGCACTCAATTTGGCAAACTACATCAACATTCGAAACATGGCGGCAAAACATGCTGCATTTGATAGATTCTGGGCATGTATCTTCTTTGAGGCGAAAAAGTAAAGTGACAGTTTCAACATAATTATAAACTCTGGAAATAAATAAAACTCAAACAGACAAACAGAATTACAAGCTAGAAAAAAATAAGCTTCTTTGTCATAATTTGCAAAATAGTGAAAAGTTATCAATCCACATCTGTTTTGCATCCAGTGAAAACACCTTAAAAAATAAATAATAAATATCCTTGCATTGCTTGGTATTTTGTTATTCTTTACTTTTACAGTACCAAGACAAGAAGTAGGACTATACACCTAAAAGTCAACAAGAAAAGATAGCCAAGCCCACAAAGTCTGGAGTTACCAAGGAGACGAGATAAGGATAAAAGTGGTCTGCTGGTTTAAGAAGGGCAGGCATCAACCAAAAAGAAAAAAAGAAACATGTACGTCAGCATTATCTTGCCCATTGATGTTCTTCTGTAAAAAAAATTGTCGAAAAGTCACAAGCTCTTTTGGCCCCATGTTCACGTACGTTCACTGCTGTTTGTGAATGTATCGGAAAGAAATTGAAGTCAAGAAGCTAGAGTGTGTCCACGGCGATCTTAGTAGTGTCCCACCCTGGCAGCGAGGAGACTGCGAGAGCGCGGGGCAGTGGCCGACGACGTAATGCGGCCAAAGCTGGACGAAGGCCACTTGAACAGGGAGGTGACTGGCAGCAGATACCTGGGCAGACGGACAAGAGCCAGGGAGGGACGGAGGGATTAGGGAGAGGGCAGAAATAATGAGAGGATTAGATATGCAAAGGTCATTCTATAGAGGTCAGGCCATGGCAGTGTTCACAGCCAAATATCACTCAGTTCTACCATTTAGTTTGTTTAACTAAGTGAAGAATTAAACTTTAGACCCAACCAAACAGAAATGTTTGACTCCAGACGGTTCTCTGTTTCAAACTGCTGCATCTAAACCAGTTGTAATATTGTTAGATGTTACTTTAGCTTTAGTACTTTCTTTGTTTTAATGTGTAATAATGAATGATCAATGTCTGCAATTATATTGTTGGCAATGCATTTCAAATTTAGTTGACAGTATCACAGTATCATTGACAAATCTTGGTCCATTTGATTACTTCTTTGTAAAACAGCCTTCTCAGTCAAATACAGTTACAGTATGATTATATAAAAAAAACATGTGTATTTATCGGTACTCTTGCATTCAGATGAGGTTTTCCACAACCTTGTCAGACTTTTTCATATTTTGATACTGAGTGCCAAGTTCTTGCCAACGCACAACCTTGAATACTTTGTACTGATATATGCAACATCTATTTTTTTTTAGGAGAAATATCTTTTCTACGGAAGAAAAAAAAACACCATGCTGAACTTTGGCCTTAAAGCTTTTAGTATCATGAACAAAGGATCCTCACCGATCATTCCGCGGCACCGACGTCAGTACCTTTCTAAGACTTTCCTATGACACCTTCCACCGAGACAGAGCAGTGAGGCAGCTCCTGCTAACAGCGTTCCAGTACCTGAGAATGAGACCAGCGGCAGGTTGAGATAGAGCCTGGGCACTACTTCTATTTTTATCTTAGTAACTGGATAGAAATGATTGTCAGAGCAATGTCAGATGAGGTGGTCAAATTCTGGTTACGCTTAACTCAAGGTTAGACAACTGTTGCTACATGGAAGTTTGTCTTCTTTAACACTGATAGAATCAACTTTCATTGGCTTTTGTACCATTCTCATCAATTTGTCGCATATGATACACTATGTGACCTCGCCATATCCGCACTAAGGATCTTTAGCTAATAGAAAACTACACACAGTTAAATGAGCAGCAATGGTCAAAAGAATTGTTAAGATGTGACAATCTAATCAAAAGAAGAGCCAGTGGGGCTGAGGATTACACATAGCAGAAATAATATCTTCTTTTAAGCTGCGCAGAGATAGCACACTTTTCCCTGACAGCTCTCTTTCCTTGTGAAATAGCTCTTGGACAAATTAGCCGAGTAGATTCCTCCAAAGTCGAGCAGAAAAAAGAGAGGGGAGAATAAAAAAATTAAAAAAAAGAGTATGTCGCTTAGGGGGGTGTCCGCTTCAACGTTCAGATCTGGGAGAGTGAGGAGGGATTCAAATGAACTTCATTTAGTCCAAGCCGGAGTGTCCTTGAAATAGCTTGGAAGTGAGGAGGTATCTTTGGGGCATGTATCCCAAGACTGCCACCGGAATTAGAGAGATAAAGCTGTCGTGGTACATTTGTATTTGTTAGATGTTTTTTTTTTTTTTTTTGGTTGCATTTAGAATTTAGATGTTTTTTTTTTTTTTTTTGGTTGCATTTAGGGAATAATGAAAAACATTCTGTCAGTAGCAGAGCATTGCCAAAAAAACAGACTCTGAGACTTATGTGGAGTTTATTGTGGAGAATTGTAGAAGGGATTTTTGGACATTTTCTTACTTCTTCTTCGCAGACCAAGCCTGAGAATGTACTTGGCACCAAGTATAACGAACAAAATCAGCAAAAAAGAGTGTGACATTTTGCTGTTCAGAAGTAAGGCTCTTCTTAAAAACATGGCTTTTGATATTCATTTCCTGGACATAAACAATACAGACAGTAACCATCTAATCATTTGATTAAAAAAATCTTGGCTGTGGACTTCTCGATTAAAAAGACCCAATTTGATCGTTAAAGATTAGAAATGACTGAATGTCAATGCCAATTACAATTCAATTATTTATACAGCCCTATTCATAAACATTTCAGTCATCTGTTTATTCTGCAGTATTTCTGAGTTTCATTTGTGCAATATTGGAATCCTTTCATCTCCGATTTACGCAATATCCATCCTTGCCCGACCTACATTTCCATAGATACTGTGAGCCAATGGCCAAATGTGTGTAAATGACCATAAAAATCCAAAGTCAAAAATCAAATATTGATCATGGGTTGAGGCTGTATGTTCTCCAGTCGTCCTCTCTTATGCACTTTGAGAATATTCAGCGTCTGCATAAAGAATCAGTGGTAGCGGCGACGGGTGAGAGCGAGAGAGCAAGCGAGGCAAGCCGCATCTCACGTCCGAGCAGCCAATGTCTCTGCAGGCTATGTTTAATTGGCCTCTCATTCTGCATCTTCCAGGTTCATCCGAGCTTTTGATCATGCAGAAGATCTTAGCAACATCGAGGCATGCTTGAGAGGCCAAAGGGGGGTATAGGACAGTTCATGCATCTCTGCTTAGCTTCAATCCATCACTTCACAGGGAGAGAAAAAGATATGCTCCTTGTTCGGGCCGATAGCACACAAACCTGCAATCTGGCCTCTCAACATCACTCAGAAGTATTCACAAGAGATGCATCTGCCAAAGCCATTTAGAAGAAGGGAAAATAAAACAAGAACAAAAGCAAGACTGCAACAATAGCTGACGCAATCATGAACTACAGGGCCTAGAAGGTATTTTGAAGGTGATCTGTAGAGCCCACTTTTGGTTCACCACCTCAATTAACCCTAATTACGACCACACTTCTCCAAATCGATGAAAGCTAATAGAATTTGAAACTTTTGTCATCATGGGAAAATTGTCTTTGGCCTGCGACAGTAATTCCAAGCTAAACGGGAAAGTCATTAGTGAGGCTATTAGGCTACATCTCATCTGCCCACACAGACCGGACGACTTTGGGAAGACGGGTGAAGCTGTTGACATACCTGGTCAGAGCGCTCTGAAAGGGGAAGAGCTCTTGAGCACAACTGAGTAGGTGTCTGTGAGAAGAAATCTGAAATCTATGGAAATACCATGCTTCCAATTATCCCACCACAGGAATCTAGTTGAGCATAATTTATGAATTACTTTTGGGATCCATACCAATTTAATAAAGTAAATATGAAACCGCTTTTGTTATGTGGAATGAAGAGCTCCCACTAGGATCAGCATTTTAGTCAACTGGTTTTAGTTATAGATGATAGTTCAAAGCTATAATATCTATTATATTCTTAAATGTATATATATTTATAGGTATATGTAATAAAAAACTGTGTTTCAACTGGACAACAGTGGAGTCCCCCATGGGAGTCGAGAAATGATTTCCGATGGTCCCCAGACGAAAAAGGGAAAAAATGAAACATTTATGCAATAGCCTTATTCACGACTTGACGCACATTTTTTGTGTTTGGTGGTCACGAATGCCAATGGTTGTTATTATGAGGGTCATGGCTGAAAAAGGTTGAGAACCACTGCTGTATACAGTGTAAGTTTAAATATACAGTATGACAGAGCACAGAATCATTTATTTAGGCAACAAATACATGTGTGCACATTGTGGTGAAGAAATGGGTGTTTTTGTGCAGCAGCCACATAACATATGCATGCAAAGCCTGCCGTTATCTTCTCAGACACACTTTGATTTTTGTTTTCAGGTTGTGACCGTTTCATGATGGAGAGTGGCTGAGCTCTTTCTAAAGCCACTCAAACTTAAAATGTACTCAGTTAGGCTGCAGGCAAGATGCTCTTAATAAGAAAGGGAACAAAGTGTAAGACAGTTTGGCAGCGAGTGGCGACAAGCTGGGTAAATGGTTTTTGGAAAGAACAGACATAACGACCACAATAGCTAGAGAATGCCAGATCTGGTGTGATCTCTGAAGCTAAGCAGGGCAGAGACTGGTTACTACTTGGGATTGGGAGACTGCTGGGAAAACCAGGTGGGGCGGCTGTGGCTCTAGTGCAAAACTGTCACATTGTTAGGCAAGACTCTTCACCCATCTTGCCTCGTATGAATGTGGCATGTTAATGAGTGTTGGTGGTGATCGGAGGGGCTGATGGCACAGATATGCAGCCTTCTGTCAGTCTACCCCTACCTCAAATAGTACTTTGCCACTACAGAGGATGGAGAGAATGAGTAATGCAATGTAATGTGCTCTGGAAAGGTGCTATATAAATCCAATGTGTTATTATTATTATTATTAATGGTCAGACAGTTTCTCCTCTTATCAACCTAGAAGATGTTATACCTAAAATAAAATTTCAGTTCAAGTTTATAGCAGCGCTTATCCACAAGAAGGTAAAAAACATTTGTATCTTGTAAAACAATGTATAACTGGACTTCAAATTATGGATTAAAAAGGTGTAACATTGAAAAGGTGTAACATTAATAGATTTGATGTTAATAAGGGAAGTGAGAGCAGACCATACCAGACTGTTGATGTGGCAACCAAAACAATAATTTCTGTGACAAATCTATGATGCAGAGTGCAGTGCTAGAAGCAGCAAAAGCAGTACAAAGCAGTGAAAAGACAGACAGCGGGGTTTAGCAGAACTAAACCAAGCAGAGACCTGCGTTGAGAGGCGAAGAGACGGAAGAAGAGGAGGAGGAGGAGGCAGCAGCAGCAGCAGCAGCGACAACAGCGTCAGCAGCGGAGTCATGGACGGAGACTGGTCCAGCAGCTAATGGTAAGCTTTTTACACACATACAGTATTTTACACAAGAAGAATATAGACACACCAACATGCTGACATGAAAAATATATATTAATAAGTATGTATGGTTATAGCAAATTGTTGTAATTTAATATGCTGCATTGATAGTTCTGTTTGTGTTATTGTAAAAAAGAAAAGACAAAAAATCCTCCTTTTATTTGTCTTTATTCATCAAAATCACTTTGATCGGATGATTGTAGTGCCCATGTTTTTTCTTTATTTGATTGAAAAGGTGTAAGAAATATTTTATTTCAGCCACTTGGTTGGTAAATGATTTCACGCACATGTGAAATATATAAGGTAAGTCATAACAGATAATCTACAATACAAAAGACTATACTATAATCATCCCCCGTTTAACAGTGGAGGTTGTTCTACAGTAGGTACAAAGTGATAGCCTGTTAAAAATGCGTATGAGTTATGAATCATGTAACACGAGGCCCGAGGAAAAAAGGAGCGCTCTCTCCCTCGTAAGGTCATTTGCAGCACAGCCTCATCTGGGCTCTAATTGAATTAAGCAGGCCTCGGGGGGCCCAGGCTAACCTGAGCGCTAATCTGTGGGCCATTATTTCCTGTTAACGGCACGTTCTCTCGCCTCAGCCAGCCCTCTCCTGCCTGCCAGCCCACAGCATATGTGCTTTAAAAAGTTCACTCAATTGTAAGTCCTGGATCCTCTCTCCTTCAGGGAGTGGGTCTGAAATAGAACAAGGCTGATTTGTGTTTGTTTGTTTTACTGAGGTTATGAGACGATAGCTCTAAGGTTCCAACAAGCAGAAATAGTGTGTCTAGGAGTTGTGCTAATGGCTTGAATTTGAATCTTTAAATGTTAATGCCATCCGTGTAGCTATCTTTGTAGGTGTTAAAGTTCATTATGTCAATAAATGTGGTACAAATGAACTTCAGAAAAGTCTATGAGATGCAAAAGTAGCAGCCAAGTGTGAGAATGTTACTGAACTGCTATACGGATACTGTGTCATTTACTAGCAATGAAAAAAGTATTTTTGTTTAATTCTTATTCTTTTTGTTTTGTTTATTTCTTATTATGCAATACAATTCTACCTGCACAGTGCACAGTGTGTTAGATCCAAGTATATTTAAGTCTTTTTATCTTGTTTTATTGCATGTCTCAATTCTCCTACTGTTCTAAAAGTGTCTGGGGGAAAAAAAAATAGAATGTATCCATTGTGGGACAAATAAAAGGTTCTCTCTCTTTTTAGTATCAGTTTGGAATTATCTGAATTCTAACCGCAGTGTGAGCTAAATTCTAACCAAAATGTCTTTCCACCCAAATTACATACTGTATGTATTTTGTTTAGGCACGAGCCCTATTCTCACCTTGTGTCATCCCATTCGGGGCTCAGTCCAGTCAGAGAGCCTCTGGACTCGGACACAAACTTGTAAACGACCAACAGGCAGTCTCTGCACAGCTGGACCAGCCGGCGGCAGCACTGCAGCTCCTGAGGAGACACCACCTCACTGCTCCTGTTGAAGACAGTCTCCCACGACGACCTAAGATACACATGAGCTTCAATTAATCACATTATCATCATCACAACTATTTATTGAAAATGATGGTGATTATTAAAGATGGTTGAGGATTGAATGGTCAATCAATGAATCTTAAACTTATCAATTACTGAAATAATTGTCAACTAATTTAGTAATTGAATAATCGTTATCTGGACTGCACATACTTCAAAATATGTCAAGGGCTGGGGGAAAAGATTTTGTGACTGAGACAGAGCAGAGATTGCATAAAAAAGAGACATGTACATTTCATGTTTTTGATGAAAAACCTTTGCCTGTAAATATACCATCAGGACAGCCTCAAGCGGCATCTCTTTAGCTTCATGACATTGAAATAGAGAGAAAATGTCATACTTTTGGGCCTTCTGCGATCTAGTCACTAGATTATTGGATTAGCAAAAATATCGGTAGTTGCAGCCCTAGTTAAGAATCAGAATCAGAAAAGGTTTATTGCCATTTTCAGTGAACAAAATTCACAGGCTAGGAACTTGCTTTGGTGATTTGCTACAATGAACAATAATAAAAGCAAGATATATATATATATATAAGCTATTTAAATGTACTATAAGATATAAAGAAACTGGAGGTTCTGGTCCGGATCGACCGTGGTGCCAAGGAAGCAGAAGGAGTCCACAGAGGTGATGAGGGAGTCTGTCAAGGTGAGGGGGAGCTGGGGGGCTGTGACATTCCTTCAGGAAAGTCACGATCACCTCCACTGTCTTCTGGGCGTTGAGTCTATCCAAGTGAAGGCAGTAGGGCATCTGACATAAATAAACATGCAAATGCAATGCACGCTAAAAGGCAGGTGCTGCGTAAAAATAAGGCAACGAAGTAGATCTGGTAGTATTTCTATAATGCAGGAGGGTTAGTATGAACATTGACCCTACATGTTATCCTGCGAGTGCCACACACCGACACACAGGAAGAAAGACAGACTCATAAGGTAATAAGATAAGTACAGTTAACCCTCCTTTACAACTGAGGACCAGCCCCTGACTGTGAAAAAGCAGCTCCATCTCAGACACCGAACCTCAGGGGGTGCGTTTGATGTCTACACCATTTCAATACATCAGTAGGAGGAAGTACGACCATGCAAAGGGTTAACATTTTGCATTCTTATCCTTTTTTTTCATGTAATTTTTCAAAGCACGCTAAATGAATGAGGCACAATAGCCGCTGGGTTGTTTGATTGCTGTTAAGTACTTTAGACAAAATATCAAACAAGACACACAGAGGAGTTTTTGAAGAGCTTCACCCTCGCTGTGGGACACCAGGACCCCCACTGGTTTGCGTCATGTTGGGTTAGCCAGCTGCATAGATGTCTTTAGCAAAACAGCCAGTTATGTCAACCACACAAAAGAAAAACGGGGCATTGTGCCAAGAATTATAAAGAATTATCTTGTGCATTATACGGAATCACTCCCACTAATCAGCCATAACATTATAACAGTCTCAAGCTGGCAGTAATCAGGGTGACCACAAGTCTGATATTTTACCTCATTCGCAAGTAGAGCAGGGCAATATGGCAATAAAAATCAAATTGGGATCTGATTCATGTGACAATCTGCTATTTTGGTGAAATAGTCGTATTGTAATCCAGAAATTATGTGTTTTATTCCAGCTGTTTGCGCCAAAACAAACACTCGGCCATGCTCTCTGTGAGTAATTTAATCAATCATAGCGAAACGTGAACTAGGACTATGTGATTTTGGGGGGAACATTTTTTATTGCAATTTTTCTGACAAGCATTGTGCTTGCAGTTCAATTTGCGATATATGAAGAAAAAAGTAGGATTCAGTTCAAAGTGCACATTATAAAAAACTGGAGGAGCATTAAAATGTGCCTGGAATATGAACTGACAAACTAATCACATGAATTTCAGAACACGCATTTAGAGGTCTGAACTACAGGGCATTCTTTTATCTAAATAATTGCAGTCTTTGCTGTTTGATAATTGCACCAACTCAAATTGCATTTTCCATTCATTTTTGTTATATTGTGCAGCCCAGTATGAAACCTCAGAAGCAGTAGAGGACATGTAACCTCTTAAAGAAAATATTACTGTTATTGAGTGTATATGAATTGGGATCAAATCTAACTTGTGACCAAACACCAGGAAAATGGTGATATTAATTGGTGATGCAATTGGTAATGCACTGACAGTTGCCACAGTGACAATTTGAGCTGTCTATTTATCTATTTTTATTTCATTTGAGTGTAGAAAGAAGGAGATCAGCGGACTGCTACTTTAGTTACACATCTAAGCCTTCTGTTGCCAGAGAATACACAACCTCACTACAACTGAACCGATGCAACTTAGTACACAGGACACAGAGGGGTCTCACCTTAAAGATAGACTAGATTAAAGACCACTTGCGATGTCAGCTGTCTAAGCGTTGTCATTTTTCCCCCCACAAGTCGGGGGCAGTTTTAGCATGAAAGGAACATGTCAAGAGCAACTGCACGTACCTCAAGTTGTCAAAAAGCATACCTGGCTTTGAATAAATTCAGATATATAAAACATGCACGTGAAACAAAATATGACAAAACAGCTGTTTTTTTCTATGGGTTTTAGAATTTTATATAGAAAAATAATAGGAGAGGCTGCTGCTGTGGGGACTTAAAGGGAGCCAGATGCTTTGGGACATCTGTTAGAAAAAGTGTGAAAAATAGAAAAGGATGTCAATAGTGACATAAAATTAAGCTTACAGAAAATGTGTACTCGCTAAAAACATTTGCAGAATGACATGGACAGAAAATCTTAAGGTGAAAATCCATTGTAGCACCTTCATGTTTTCTGTTTTATGACACCTAATACCAGCTGTGTAGCTGTGTAAAATGCAATGTAATCGTGATATGGTATACATACTGATAATAGTGAAAAGCACAAAATGGTAGGTCAATAGAATTTGATAAGACAAAAGTTTAATTTGTAAATATGTAAATACTTAATATTGAATTCATTTCTATTCGGACACTATGGGGGAGAGGAAAAAGTATACAAAAACACAATGGCGACAAGGAAACCACAACAAAATGTTAATATCTGCCATCAAATTACATGGCATGCAGTTAAGTGAAGGAACATGTTCTTCACGTCCAAAAAGGGAGTGGGAAGAAGTAAAGTACTTATTCAGCCTAACAGCTTTTCCACAATACAATAAAAGAAAATGTATACAAACTCCCCTATCCTTACATATACAAATATTAGGCTTCAATAAAGTCTTTTATATAGTTTTAACAACACTCAATTACCCGCAATACTCAATCTCATTCTGTTTCTTCAGATACTGTATGAAAACATCCTTTATATTAAAACTGAGTTTAACACCACAAACAGAGACACGCAAGCTTTTCCTTGTGGTGCGAAGCCACATTAAAATTATAACTACCCCTTAAATTATTAGTTTTCCTTTCCTTTCAAAAAAATATTTTGTATATATTTCTTGGTAGTTTCTTGCTTTATACATGACTTGTGCTGTCTGAAATGTTATCAAATTGTAGAGTTTGAGAATTTTAGAATGTATAAACAGTGAGTTGGTGTGTTCGTGGCTTTTTGTATTGTTCTTATTGCTCTTTTGTAAGATGACTAATGTTTGTATTACTCTTTTGTAGTTATTACCCCAAATGTCTGAACTGTATGTTAAAGACAGCAACATTAAGGGGCAGTAGAGGGTATGCAATGCTTTGTGATCCAAAACATGCTTTGCCTGGTTTATTACTGCCACACTTTTAGATTATTTTTTTGGTGTATCTAGAGAATGTGAACTTTCCAATTGATCCCAAGAATGTATTCTCCTTAACTCTATACTTTCTCCCTGTATTTGTAGATATTTTTGTCTTCTTTATAGTTGCTAAAAAGCATGATTTTTGTCTTGGTCAAATTTAAAGATCATTTTAAAAGATCACATTTTCATTGCTCACTGCTGCTTGAAATGTGTGGTCGTATTGTACACGTGTGATGTTGTGTGAGTGTGGGTCAGAGAGAGGACATTGTGGATAGTATTGGTGCATTGTATATTTTATTCTTGTAAATCAGGGACTGCAGATGGAAACTAGCTATTTAGTTATAATCTGGTGCAGAACAGCTCTGTTTTTTTTATGAGCTTAATGTCTCTATATTGTCCCTTCAAATAAAGACAAAATTAAACTAATGTTTTACAAATGAGTTTACACTGAAATAAACATGTATTTGACATTGTTCCAGTTATACTTGGTAAAACAACCTTAGGTGCTGATATATGCCCAGTTCCTACCAGTCAATTATAAAAGTATATCAGTATATGTATGCACACTTTTTACCACTCTTTAGCAAACAGGGATGTAATATAGTGAGTCTTTTGTGTGACCTACCCCGTGTGAGAGAAGCAGTTCCACAGCCCCTGGCCGTGACTCCAGAGTAGCCGGTTAAAAACGCGAGAAAACAGCCTGTACAAGTGAAGGTTCTCTACTTCCGGCTCTCTCCAGATCCGCTGCAGTGCGGAGCGGACATTTGTACGGACTATGTCTAGCACCTGGATGGAAAAAGAAAATAAATCAAAAAGAATATCCACAAAAATAACTAATATATGCATAAAGTGGCATTTGTACCTGCTGTTAAATTAGTCATTTGTCTTTATCTAAAATCCTGTTCTTAAAGTTCACAATCAGAAAAGCAAATGTAATTTCATCAACGCTAACACACAAGAAAGTTTAGCGTGCGTATATCCTCGCTGTGTTTCTGAATGTGTGTGGCAGGACATAAAGCAGGGGAGAGAAGGTGCGGACTAATTGCTGCTCTGCGACAGTGTTTTGAGAGAAAGTGTCGGAGGCTCCTGGCGATCTGAGGACACCTGCACCTGTCTCCCATCACCCCTTCCCCACCCCACTCCTCCGCCTCTTCTCTCTTTTCCTCTCCTCAAAGTGCACCATTGACGCTCTTCTGACGCCAAATTTTCACTGCTCATTACCGACATGCCCATTGCGCTTGTGTGAGGCATGGCAAAGTGGAAGCAGAGGTTTTTCCCGACAGCTATGTATGTGGTTCTGATAGACAAGTAAACACACACACACGGTAATCAGATGGCAGTGCGGCGTTCCTGACCTCTGCCTGCTGCTCATTAGGCTGCTCCACTCAAAATAAGACACGGATGGGCCCACAACACGGCCGAGCGCAGTTGTGCACGGAGCAACAGCTGAGGGATCACATCATTACTGACACGCCTACCGGATGCCATGTTTTTTTATATCGTGTCCCAGCTTGTATTTTGTTTACAGCCTATTTGGTGTGTGCACCGCTGTCTGACATGCTAATGAGGTCTGCACTTTTCCAGTCAATCTCAGATGATTGATATGGGAATTATTCATGTCATAAAATGAACCTCTAAAATGTGAGCCAAAAAAGGTAGAGGGAAAAAATGCGTATATTTTGTGTGAGAACACACCTATGGTTACAATGTGAAATGCATATACTGACACCTTTCTATCAGAACTAGACCTGTCAAAACAATCAAAACTCAGATATTAGTCAATTCTTGAACTAGTATTTAATCTAAATAGTCATTTAAACAAGTAATACTGAAAAAAATCCCTTAAACAGGACAAAGTTGGACATTTCCTAGAGAGTTTTAGACTCTTTAGCAGAGCTGTGCAACATAAAACAATCAATAGTAAATAAAATAGAAACTATGATAAAAAATAAGGCATGCATAGAAAATAAGGTGTTGACTAAATAAAATAAAAGTGTCAGTATGTGTTGAAAATTACATTCTATTGTAGTGTTTTATAATCATTATATTATGAAAGTCATATCAAAATGGTATTGAGCATTAAGCCTTTTCCGTTTCCGCCAAGTGTAAAAATTGAATCGTCTAAACTGCAAAATGAAGAAAAGAAAAGACATTATTCACTTTAACTGTGAGTGGTCATAATGTTACGCCTAATCTGTGTAGAATGGTGTGTGTAGTGGTGTGTGTCTATACATAACACTTGCCTTTCGTTGCTTAGTTGAGTCCAACTTCACTAACCAATAGGAGGCCACCTTTGGTTTATGGTATTTCCAGTTGTCAAGTATCTGCAAAAACAAGAGGAACAGTTCAGTCAAAAGCCAAGGAATAAAAACGGCTAAAAATACAGTTGCAGGAGATGTTTTTATTTTTTCCCAGCCAACGGAAAACTTTTCTATAGTGGTTGCATATATTCAGAACGCAAGCGCATAGTGAGCTGTCAGTGCCATGCTAAGGAGCGTCACACTGGAGTCTAGTCACACGTGTATTATTATTTTAAAATTAGAAGAATATGTCAGGGAGGCAAAAGGTAGATGTGGTGGAGATCTAATTTCCACAGTTGAACAGCCTTTCTGGCAGACTTTCTTTCACACTTCAGCCCAGACCAGGAATCTGTAACATCTCTGGGCTGTGTCTGTTAAAGTAATGGCTTTTGGATTTCACACGTAGTTATAGAGAAGCTCTCATTTTCAACATGACATATTGTGTCGAGTGCTTTCCAGTGTCTGTGCCTTATTTAGCATCTGGAAAGAAATCCCAAATAAAGAAGGATGTGAATGTATAGAATACTGTTATGCGCCCAGATATTATCACCTCAACAAAAAAGCATATCTACTGAAGAGGATTTTTGAGTATAACATAGTAGATCATTCTTACTGGGTTTAAACCAGGATATTTTAAAAGGGAGCATTATTTAAACATGAATTGTTCATTTTATTAAGGTTTAAGTGTGGCAGATATTGACAAAAACTAATTAATTGGAATTATTCTGATACCTGATGGTATTTTTTGCAATCTATCAGCATTTGTGCAGCTTTTTTTTTATAGTTGTAATATTTCAACTTTGACTGTCTAAAAATCATTAATTAAAGTTTTAAGATCGAAGACGCTTTGCCCCTCACACTGAACTAAAGAAGCTATTCTAAAAACCTTTGTCCAGTTGACACTTCAGTTTTCTTTTGCTACTATTGTTACTTAGATATTAGATGTTACTCTTTCCCATTTATTTTCTCAAACCAAGTTGGCCATGTGCATTTTATCATAAATGCAGTATATGCCTGCCACACAATGTAAAGTAAAGTTTTGAACAGTAAAGTGGTCTGTAAAAACTGCCTTTTTTTGTGTACCTCAGGCACTGTTTTGGTGTGGACTTTTTCTACCTCTCTAGGCTGGTGTGAGTAAACTCGTCACGTAGCACTCGCGATCCTCGGCAAACAGCATCCCACTGGGAAGCCCATGAGAAAAAACTCACACATACTCATGCAAACTATTTCCAGGCACTCATAGGTACAGGTGCTCAACATGCAACACTTTTTGTTTGACAGAAAGTTTGCCTGTTGTTTTATTTAGTACAATCTCCAGACTACATTCATACCCCCAATCACATTGGCTTTACACGTTCTTATGCACTAATACTTCATCTCTATTGTTGCAAAGATTGAGTGACGGGAAAGATAGAGGAATGACGCAATTACTTTGCTACAAAACATTAGGCCAAGTGAATAGTGCTTCTTTCAGAGGAACAACCGGAAGCAAAGTCTGCATCGTTCAGGTGCAGTCGCTCAGCTGTGTTTCCATAGCAACCTCATTAGTCTTCGTTAACAGTACAGGTGTCCTGATAATAGTTTGTCACAGCCATTGACACGCTAAGATGTGGCATACACTGTACACACACAAATATATAAACATTTACATATTTACTATAGTTTAACACCCACACTGAGAGCACAACAGTACAATTAAAACTCCTATGTCTCAGACAATTCTAATAATAACAGTGCCTGACAACTACTGTACGTAATAGTCCATTTTATATATAATCTAATCACTTTTCTTTTTGTCTAGAATCAGAGTGAGCTGGTGCAGACTGGGCAAAGCTGGCTCTGTGGACAGCAATAACCATAAAGTAAGTGTCTCTGGCTTGTACCTATTAACTAGTAATAGCCATTGGAGAAACCCCTTAGGTATGAACTTAAAATGATAGCTTTTGTAAACCTTACCTTCATTCAAATTAATAGCTATCTGCTTCTGTTACAATGACATACTGAGTAATAAACTGCAGAGGAGGTGTGTGAAACACAGATGTTCCTCAGCATCATCAAGACCACTAAAACTGCAGAGTTTTGGGCTAAGCTGAGAGCTGGTAATGAAACCACAGCTGAACAAATGGGTACAAGCTCAAGAGAGCTCAAGAGTGTCTAGTATCTGGTATTAGACATGAGGGCTGTATATAAGGTAATAGAGAATTTAAATAACAAAAAATTAACTTGTTCCTGCGTGTGTTTTGCTGCTCATTGAGAAATCTGTAAACTTTGTTGTTTCTGAAATAATGAAACAAGGTGCAATGTAACTAATGTTAGCATACACTCTTTAAATATAGGGCCTTTTTATTTTGCCATTAAAATCACATTCTTGAGGCCAGTAACTGAATAAAAGGCAGCTTGTTTTTAAACCTGTGATTTTAGCATAAAACACATTTCAGAAAGGCCCACCTGACTATAACACATGTTCTTATGTGACTCTTCATGGAGAACATAATAACACAGTGTAACTGTTTGTTTTGCAGCTGCACAGTAGCAGTCGCGCAAGTGCCTTAGAGGGTCATCATTCTGCCCACAAGATCAGCTGCAACCTCTTCTCTCCCGGAGGACGCTACAGTTCTATCTCTCCAAACAGCCAAAAGTATTTCTGTTCCAAACCAGCCTCCCTGCCATCATTGTAGCCCTACAAACTAACTCTGCATGTATACAGGTTACATAAATACCTTGTACATAATGCGAATATAAAACATACTATGCTGTACACTCCAGACATATGATCTCCCGAGACATGGACAAGTAATGATAATAGAGAAGCGGTGGTACACAATGGAGCAGCAAAATTAAACAATAGGCTATGAGGTCACACGAAAGACAATGGAGGCAGTCAAGAGCATCCCCTATCAGCAGAGGGATGCTGGGGGTCAGAACACGGCTCACAGCGTTGTCCTTAGTGGACTTTTGTGTTTGCTTTCACTTACTTTCACAGTTTTTATTTTTTTCAGACAGTGTAATTATGTGATTGTAAGACATAAACAACCCAAAATATCTTTAAAAAGGACATTTACTTCCAAACAACGGCGATATTCACGTCACGGTTGCAGAACAAAGCAAAAGGGGTCCGAATGCAAAGTGAACCATCACACTGGGACCACAGCACTCTGCTTTTACAACCTTATTCCCCTGGGGCAACATCTCTATGACAACACAGAGGACAATTAACCCTCACAAATGGCTCCAAGGACTGGACTGAAGTGGAATCGTCCCACTGTATTCAAAATCGCTTTGTTCTGCTGGATGTAACTAAACCATGTTTGTTAAACAGATGCCTTGAGAACTGTGTTTGAAGTGTGTTATGTTTAATCCATATTTGCCACAATGTACATTTCCTCATTACCTGCTAATGATATGAGAATTAATTGACAATTCGGTGTAATCCCTCATTCGTCCAGGAGTGATACACTGTAGAAAAAGATTGAGTTGTAAGCCTCTGTAGTCAGGCAATGGCCGAAGTCGCCATTTTCTTTCTGCTAAAGAAGCTAATAAAAAATCAGCAAATCTCAAAATCTGCTCCTGAAAAAATCTCAGGACCATGCTGCTTTGTTGGACTCTTCAACATGTTCGAACGCTAAACTCTGCACAAAGATCCACACACTGCGGACGGCTCTAAGGACCCAAAGAGCCAGAGGAGGCCCTGATCCACATCTGGGCCTTTCATCGGACATGTAAGACTGATCCAAAAAGTTTCTGAAAGCCGCAGAGTCTTTGATTTATTACAAAATTAATCAAATCTTACTTTTAACCACCAGCGTTTCTTTTAACTAAGTTGAACACAGGCATAGACTGTGTAACCAAATGTATAATTAATTGCTTTGATCATTCCTGTTAATTGATCTTTTTGGGGAATTATATAGTTAGTCGAGAACTTCCCTTCAGAAAATGAGACTGCATACGTTAGGGATGTTTTGCTGGACAAAGACCAGATGGTGCTTCTTAAAAAAATAGGAACATTAACTACCTACCATACTACAAAAGTGGTGTCCACAATGTAATAGCTAGTCCCAGAGAATATGCATACCATATTGGTGCCACTGTGTGAGGAGGAAACAAGACTAATATACTACATGATATACAGTACTATCAAAGAAACGAGTAGATGCTGTTGTATGTTCATTTTATGGGTACCTACATCATCTAGTACTGCCTCTGCTTCTTCCTCTGTCTTGCCAGGAAATCGAATCCTCATCGCAGTCAGTGCAGCCAAGGTCTGTCTCACCAACTCCAACTCCTGCTCCTTACTCCTCAGGTTTGAAAGTGAATCTCCCTGAAAGCACACAAGATTATGTAGGCCAATTTAAAAAGAAGAACAACAACACTGTGAAATAATAGCTGTTGTGTTTCCCCTGTATTGAGCTTATACAGTAGTAAAAGCTCTCACATCATAGTGTTAGCAGACAACTACTAACCACTGTGGACTATTTTCAGACAGTTTTTTTTCCAAAGCATTCAAAGGTTACAGAACGGCCGTAAAGTGAAAGAGGCAGGTGGAAAGGGACATATGGCAATGCAATAAAAGATCATTGTTGTGTGCAGCAGGAGCCCTGTAGTGAGGAAAGAGCACTTAACATATTCTGTGTGACAGAATAAAACAGATAAAATATTCTGCTTGAGCAAAAAGACTGTAAGCTGTAAACGAATACAGAATAGGTGAGGCTGACAACATTTGGTAAAAAGTTGTTATTTAAATATAACATGACATTGACAACTAGAGTAACTTACAATATTGGAGTGGATCGTCCCCAGGCTGTTGCTATGGGGTACACGATGGGCGGAGCCACTTCGACTCAGTGAATGTGATCGAAGTGTGGCAGAGCTGGGCCTGATCAGAGGTGTGGCCAATGGTACTACGGAAGATGGCCTGGACAAAAGAGACCGCACCTCATTGGGCGATGAGAGTGAGGCGATGGAGCGGGGACAGGAGATGGAGCGTCTGATTGGTCCAGTCAGAATTGGCGACGCAGAAGGGGCGGGAGTGGCTTTCTGAGACTTGATTGGAGGTTTCCAGTGAATTCGGCCTGCAGAGACAAGGCAGGGGGAAATGAGGGATAACTGACTTAAGCTGTGTCACATTTCAATGTCTTGATCTGTGTCATGGCATCTCAGTCCCCAAGTAACTGTCAAACCCTTTCCATCCATCTCCAAGAGGCTTTGGGCATGAAGTGTGCTGTTAAATCTCCCACAGTCACACCATGGCACACTGACCTAGTCCGCATGTGTTATTAACAACTACAGCATGTGCAAGAAAACCAAGAAGCTGACAGTCATCCCGCCTCAATCGATGAGGAAAATATAGCTACTTTTTCTCACTTTTACTTCCAAGGCACACAACATGTAGATCGGGATGTCACGATCCACGATCATTAAGACCTTAACAAAACAACAGTGAAATCTTAAATTGCCTTTAATTCCCATAGTCTTACTATTCCATAATGACAAAATAAAGTTAATGTGACAAAAACAAGAAGAAGTACATTACACATTGATGGATTTTTTGGCTCATAGATTGAATTAAAAATACCTACTTTTGCTTCTACAAGTGTCACAATTATTATTGATATATAGAAAAGTTGGAAAAAGCTGAACTTTTTTGCGGCCGACACAGCGCAGCAACCAATCAGAGATTACGTTCCAAAGACGTACCTCAGCATTTCACTATCCGGAAGAAGGACCAAAACAAACCCTGCACCGATAAAAAAAAAAAAAAAAATCAACCAATTCATCCTTGGAGCAAACAATAATATTCACTAAACTCTGCTCACCTCTGAAGTATCTGCGGGACCCAGACAAGCCACAGAGCTGATCGCTTCAGTTTTTGGACTTAGTAAAGTAAATACACCAAATCCATTCTCTTAACCAGGACTGCCATAGGGAGTCACATAACTCCGACACAGCGCATGTGCGCTGGACGCCACGGACGCGTTTGCCTTCAAATGTGCAAGCATTCAGCTTGCGCGAATTTGGACGCAATGGTGTGACACGCACTAAGGGTTATAGTGCACTGGACACGCGTCCACATAGACTTTGAATGTAAACTGGACGTTTTGACGCCACGGTCTGAACGTCCCTTTTGTCTGAGCAGCCTTTTAGTGGCTGAGTGAAGAGAAGAAGAGCTTGGCTATTATGTTCTCTCTGTCCATCCTTGCACACTGGGATACAGACTGTTACTAAAATGGTCACATATTGAGAGCGAGGTTAGCTGGATTGCAGTGAGACCATGAGGTAAATTCCCTCCTTCTCAGCATTATTGGTCCAGCTGAGGGATTCCCAAAACAACAATAAATATAACAGATGGTAAAGGTGCACTTTGTAACTCTTTTAGTGGGGGCGCCACCACCATCTATATGAACTGGAACTGACGGCATGCCAGTTTGGTTAGTGGCCACACTGCAATACTGCTGCTGCTGGCCCCAGAAAGAAGTCCCCTGTAGAGCGCCAATGCATTTCTTGAGGAAGCAAACACCAGCTTTTAGAAGATTCGGATTTTGAGGGTATTCTTGCAATAGTTCTGCGCCATGGCCACCTGTTTATTTTCATGGTGATTTTCTAACCCTTAACTAGAAAATTCACATATAGTGCACTTAATTTTTTTTTTACATTTTTATTTTATATATATATATTTATATATATATATATGTGTGTATATTTTTATATATATATATATATATATATATATATATATATATATATATATATATATATATATATATATATATATATATATATATATATATTTATTTTTTTTTATGTAGAATTTAATAATATTTAGATAGCAATTTAAAACAAACTGTATTATTTAAGATAATACATTTTAGATAGGAGTTGAAAGTCCAAAAGCACCAAAATGGAGGAATGGTGAAAATTGAATAAATTGTTTGGACCAGGGCTACAAACAATATTTAAAAGTTGTGGATTTCTGGTGTTTGTTTCTTATTTCCTTGCAAATAGAATGCATTGATGCAGAAATGCTATCCATTTTTCTGTTCCAAGGTCAGCAGAAAAGCTGCTGTGAAAGGTGCCTGTTTCTCACTTCAAAGGGCTGAGTGCAAGTTGATGTGTGTGGATTTGTAGCTATTTCCCAGCCTTATCATCTCTTACAATAAAAAGGGGGAATTTTGAGCATTAGACTCAATGATTTTTCAAGGTATACAACTTTCTCACTTTCTCTGTATCTCTGCTTTTTCACCTTCCCGTCTCTACAAATGGACTATTCTCAACACCTTCTCTTTAAGTGTGCTTTCCAGAGCTCTTTGTTCACAAGGAAGGACACATCTTCACAACTTGTGGCCTTGAGTTGCTAGTTTCCTTTTCGAATATTAATCTAAATAGTTACAGTTTAATGATGCTTTATTTTTAAGGGCAATACATATTATTGTAACTGGAATGTAAATGTGCCATTCCGAGATCATTGGATACTTTCCATCTGTGGTCCCTGACAGGTTAGTACTGCATTAGAACTGCAGAAATGTCCCATTACAACCATATAATATAAAGGTGATACATTTCATTATGATGCTTAACGTCTGGAAGTTCTTGGCACCTCTACCAGCCACACAGGGTTATTAGTTAAAACTAGGAGTCACATGATTATTCTAATTCATAATAACAAATATAAAAAAAAATATTTTTTTTATTTTCATTCAAATATAATAATCCCCAGAAAGTAATCAAAACTAGTATCTTTTTATTTATTTTTTGCATTTTGGAGGTTTTGCATTGAAACGTTTGGGTACAGCACTTTTGCTGTAATCTTTTGGATGGACCCTTGGGCGCTACACTGTGATGCCCACTGAAGGATGGGTCAAATGTAGAGGACAAATTTTCTCAATTAAGTGTACTTCACCTTAAATGTATTGTGTATTCATAAGAACTGCCAGTAGTATATTTCCCCACTGTGATCTAAGCTTATACAGGGCATCCGGCGTGATAAAGGCCAAATCAATATTGAAATGTGAGATGAGTTATTCTGACAACTCCAAAAGAAAAAAGTCTGGCTCCTTCTTTCAGCTGCTCTGTCATAGCCTGCTGCTTAGAAGTGTGGAGGTTCACAGTGGGAAGTGATCAAAGCCGCACTCTAAGCATTTGTACAAGGAAGTGTGTATAGTTATATGGAAATGTCTGCCTGCTGCTATGAATACATTTTAGGTGAGCAGAAGTGTAAGGGCTAAGAGGTTTGGTCCTTATACAACGCCGCAGAGAAGATACACATATCACACACGAGTTGTAGTACTTCCAAATGACAGAACATGAAAATATAGGTTGGCTGAAAATAGGGCTTCAAGATTAATCGGAATCGGAATTAAATCACAATTTAGCAATTGGCAAATTGCAAAGGCTGCACATTTTGAGGTACCAGAATTTCCTCTAAAGACAACAAAATGACCTGTATTATTGCATGAAAACTGCCAACCCTTTAGTTTAGTGTTCTGAAACATATATGATTCTTGTAGTTCCATTTCATCCCTTCTGACTACCAGAGGCGGGGTCTTAAGCACTGAATGATCATCTTTTGCACATGCGCAGGTTGCAAATCTAATCCTCGAACCCCGGGATACTTAAACTCCTCCACTTGGGGTAAGGACTCCCCACCCACCCGGGCAAGCCACCTTTTTCCGGTTGAGAACCATGACCTCGGATTTAGAGGTGCTGATTCTCATCCCGGCTGCTTCACACTCGGCTGCAAACCATCCAAGTGCATGTTGCAGCCATCAGGACAACATCATCTGCAAACAGCAGAGATGAGAGCCTGTGGTCCCCAAACCGGACACCCTCCGCCTCCTGACTGAGCCTAGAAATTCTGTGAATGAACAGAACAGAACCGGTGACAAAGGGCTACAAGGCGGAGTCCAACAAGCACTGGGAGCAGGTCTGACTTACTGCCGGCAATGCGAACACAGCTCGCGTTGCTGTGTTCGCATTGCCGGAGCACCCCAGAAAGGACACCCCGATGGACACGGCCGAAAGCCTTCTTGAAAGCCAGAGGCACTGTCCCCGACCGCCACGCGATGTTGCAGACGTGTCAAGACAGTCCTACAACATCCAGAGTCTTTAGGTACTCAGGGCGTATCTCATCCACCCCCGGAGCCCTGCCACCGAGGAGTTTGCCAACAACCTCAGTGATTTCGGCTTGGGTGATGGATGAGTCATCCTCTGAGTCCTCAGTCTCTACTTCCTCTTCGGAAGACGTGACAGTGGGATTTAGGAGGTCCTCAAAGTATTCCTTCCACCGTCTGATGACATCCCCAGTCGAGGTCAGCAGGTATCCACCAGCACCATAAACGGTGTTGTGTTGGTGAAGCACTGCTTCCCCCTCCTGATTCGCCGGACGGTTTGCCAGAATTTCTTTGGGGCCGACCGATAGTCCTCCTCCATGGCCTCCCAACTCCTCCCAGCCCCGGGTTTTTGCCTCTGCGACAGCACCAGCTGCGGCGCGCCTGGCCCTCCGATACCTGTCAACAGCCTCAGGAGTCCCACAAGCCAACGAGGCCTGATAGGCCTCGTTCCTCCGGCTGACGGCATCCCTCACTTTCGCTGTCCACCACCGGGCTCGGAGGTTGCCGCCGCGACAGGCACCTGAGACCTTGCGACCACAGCTCCGAGCAGCCGCATCGACAATGGAGGTCGAGAACATGGTCCACTCGGACTCAATGTCCCCAGCAATTTCAAATTTACTATACTATAAGATAGAAATACACAAGAATTTACAGTTTAATTTACAGATGTAGTGCAGCAGTGAGTGATTGATTGAATTGTAGTTAAAGTGGCAGGTGTTTAAGAAGTGTTCATGAGTCCAACAGCAGAGGGAAAGAAACTATTCTTGTGGCGGGAGGTTCTGGTCCGGATGGACCATTGCCTCCTGCCTGAGGGGAGTGGTTCAAATTGTCCATGTCCAGGGTGAGAAGGGTCAGCTGTGATCCGATCTGCTTGTCCCAGAGCCCTGGAGACGTACAGGTCCTGCAGAGATGGAAGTCTACAGCCGATCACATTCTCAGCAGAACGCACAATGCGCTGAAGTCTGTTTGTCCCTGGCTGTTGCTCCAACGTAGGAAGTACATCCCCTACTGGGCCTTCTTGGTGAGGGAGCTGATGGTGGGCTCCCACTTGAGGTCCTGGGTGATGATAGTGCAGAGGAAGTGGAAGGAGTCTACGGTGGTGATGGGGGAGTCTGTCATGGTGAGGGGGGGCTGGGGGGCTGTGACCGCGATCATCTCCACTGTCTTCTGGGCGTTGAACTCCAGGTTGTTACCGCTGCACCAGGACACCAGCTGGTTCACCTCCCCCCTGTAGACAGACTCATCCCCGTCCGAGATGAGCCCGATGAGGGTGGTGTTGTCCGCAAACTTGATCAGTTTTATGGAGTCGTGGCTGGAGGTGCAGCAGTATGTGTACAGCGAGAAGATCAGAGGAGAAAGTACACAGCCCTGTGGAGATCTTGTACTGATAGTCCAAGTGTCTGAGACATTCTTCCCCAGCTGCACGCACTGCCTCCGATCTGTCAGGAAGTCAGTGATCCACCTGCAGGTGGAGTCAAGCACGTTGAGCTGGAGAGCTTGTCCTGGAGCAGAGCAGGGAGGGTGGTGTTGAATGCAGAGCTGAAGTCCACAAAAAGGATCTTGGCGTTGGTTCCCGGGGAGTCCAGATGCTGCAAGATGAAGTGGAGTGCCAGGTTGATGGCGTCGTCTACAGACCTGTTGGCTCTGTAGGCGAACTGCAGGGGGTCCAGCAGGAAGGAGGTGAAGGACGTGAGGTGGAGCGAGACCAAGCGTTCAAATGACTTCATGACTACGGACGTCAGTGCCACAGGCCTGTAGTCATTAAGCCCAGTGATCCGGGGCTTCTCGGGGACAGGGACAGTGATGGACGACTTGACGCAAGCTGGGGCGTGGCATGACTCCAAGGAGGTGTTAAAATGTCTGTGAAGACGGGGACAGCACTCCTGCCCAATGTCTTAAGATGGCGGGAAAAACACCTGGTCTGGTCCAGCAGCTTATCGGGGGTTGGATTTCCGAAATAGTCTGTTTCCCGACTCTATTGAGGGTTCATCAAGGGGGACACAGCCTTCTCCTGGTGGCTCCGTTTTGGTCAGTCAGGGTTTGGTTTCTACTGCTGCACAGACTCTGCTTCAGCTCCCTTCCCCACAGGAGGGATCTCCTCTCCCAACTAGGAGGGAGGATTCTGCACTCCGATTCAGGGCGTCTTCAGCTCTGGGTTTGGCCGCTGCGGGGTCTGGCATGGTTTTCTCAGAGTATGGTGAGGAGATAGAGCACATAATATCCAGTGCACATGGTCACTCCTTGGCCGGGTGCCTCTTTCCTTCCTAAGGTGTTTTCTTCGAGTAGCTCTTAGCCCCTCCAACTTGCACGGTTTGACACAGGGGCCCTTGGTAACACACTTGGAGGTTTACATACTAGCCACGACACCTGTTCGACAGTCAGATGGCCTCTTTGTGTGCTATGATGGCCATAGAAAAGGCCAAGCAGCACCTCGCCCGATGGGTGGTCGAGGCCGTTGAGCAGTCTTGTTTCTCAGAAGCGTCAGCCTCCGGAGGGTGTGAAATGCCACTCGACCAGAAGCCTGTCCACCTCTTGGGCGGCCATGAGTGGAGTGCCCCTGGATGCCTTCTGCACAGCAGCCTCCTGGACTTCGCCTTCTACATTTGCCCAATTCTATAGAATCAATGTTGCAGTCCCCAACCTGCTAGAGGGGATTCTGAAACAGCACCCTTCCTCGTCGTAAGGTAGGCGTGTTTTCTCTCACATTTTGTATTGTTCTATGGGATCCCTCGGGTCATTGTTGATATGTGTCATCCAGTGCTTAAGGCACCGCCTCTGGCGGTTAGAGGGGATGAAATTGAACTAAAGTTATGTATGTAACTACGGTTCTATGAATCCCGGATGACCTGGAGTCATAGAACCGTAGTTACATACGTCACTTTTGTTTCTTTTTGTCATTTCTCCTGGATGCATTTTACAATGCACTCTGGGCTTTTTTTGCATTTTTGTTGTTGCACATTCTCGTTCAGGGGTTTTAGCATTCTGTTGTGTGCAGCCTTTTGAAGACGTTTTCCCATTCAAAATATATAATATTTTGTTTTGAATTTTAAATGATATATTCCTACAGCAATGGTCCCAATTTATTTCAGCCACCCATGAATTGCTTTGCCTAGAATTCTCCATTGGACTTATTCATCTCAATGGAGACAAGCAGCTTGTGCCTCTAGGCCAATTTACAGTTCAGATCTGTGGAGAAGCGATCCTATGCTCAAAGTAGGAAATCATGTTTTTGAAGGTATTTTTGAGAAAAAAACAAAAACAAAACTGTAATTCAATAAATGCAAGAAAGATAGCATAGAGTTGTAATTCCATACTGTGGAATAGTCAAAGCAAAGCAATTACATCTCCATGGAGACAAGCACATGTGTTGGACCCTCGATGTAGCACTCTATTAAATAAAATGAATGCAAATAACTCTCTAACACTGCTATTCATGTCTATGAAAAAGTACTTGGTCATGTTTGTTGTGTACGGATAATTAACCTGCTCGCTCGGCCATGTGTCTCTCCTTGTCGTCGCTCAGATCGTATGACACTTTCTTCTTCTCCACTGCCCTCCTTACTCCAGTCTTCCTCCGGTCCTCCTCCTCATCATCGGAGGAAGAGCAGGAGTTGTCGGCGCTGCTGGCACTGGTGAAGTCGGCCAGGTAATCCGGCCGCTGCCTTCTGAGAGACAGGATTGACTCTGGCATTGCGGTCAAAGGCTGGTAGAAACACAAATAATTATTTCATAGGCAATGTGTAATATTGCCAGCCTCATATCATGACTGAAGTAATTTTTTATGCCAAAATATTTTTTTTGTTTCATTCTACTCTGTAGAATGCTGTCGCATCTGTAGGTGTCATTTGTTCCGTCCTCGGTCAATCAGAAAAATGTGCACAGCCAAAAACATCTGTAAAATAAGTAAGTGGTTTTTTTTTTCATTTTCCTAAAAACCTTGAAAAATTACTGAGGCAATTATGCTATGAGGCTAACAATATGTAAATCTTGAAAACATATAGTATATTACATTAACAATCAATACAGACAAAAATGCAATAGTTTCAGATGACATGTCAACATACTATAGTCCAATCATAAATATGAAACAGATTTGTCATTTTTATAGATGACAATAAATTACAACTGGCATATTGCGGCAACTTTATATTGGTAATATTATAAGTACAAGCATTAACTGCGCTATTCTCAACACTGCACTGATTGTGTAACTTGTCCCTGTATCGTTTCCAAAAATCCTATCACAAAAAAGTCAAAGAATACCCACACAGAGAGCTGCTAACCTCCATCAGCCTCTATCTCATTACCATCTGTCGCACTGAGACCTTGTGCTCAAACTGTTCCCTCATGTGTCTATTTGCTTACAAGTTCATTATGTACAGATGCACAATTACACATGGACTGTCACTATTAATAGGCAACGGGATGTTTTTATACCTTGAACAAATCTGACCCAGCTGAATACGTAAAGGTTGAATTCACAGTAATGTCACCGTTAAGTGTTTTTATTGCCTCTAGAAATGCTCTTGTTTTCTGACGCAAAAAACAACAATGTGATTTAGGAGTGTTTTTGTTTCTGGTCTTTTCTTGCATTTGTCTTCCCTGTTTGACTGCCTGCCTGTTTTAAATTCTACAAGGGACACATTGGTAGAATTAATAAAGCAACAATGCATCTGCTATTCAACACCCAGAACAGGCTCCTCTGTCAGGCCACCTAAATGAATGAGCAGGAAGTGATCAGGGGCCTGTACAGTCACCGCCGGGCAGTCGTGTGCTGTGGCTGACGGAAGACGACAGCGACCCAGGCAGATTAAATACATGAGAGCCGAATAAAAGGGGAGATGGAAACATGAGATTGATGGGGAGAGAAAAAAAGATTGGGACAAGGTGAATTTGACTACGAGAGCCACGCAGACACCGCAAAGTGGAGCAGTGAATAGGTAGAACGGAAATGAAGACGGAGAGAGAAAAGGCACAGACATATAAAGGAAGATATAAACAGATCCTGGATAAACAGTGAGACAAAGAGACAAAGCCTGAACAGCGGGGACAGACTCTGAATAAAACTGATGCAGTGTGTGGCATGAGAACAATATAATATACTGTTCTTATAACACAAAGATATCACTCCAAAATTGAAAGTAACGGTGAAGTCACACCGCTTTCCTGTTCACTCAATTTTTGTCCCCTATGATGAAAGATTTCCTCACAAAATAAATTTTTAGCGCTGCTTCTTTCCTCTAAATCCTGTATCTTATCTTTGTGCCTTATTCTGCTCTCCTCTTTTGCACTCATTGGTTCAGTTTTAGCAGATGGCTTGTGAGCACAGCACCCCAAGGAGTGAAACTATCCGTAACAGCTCTCAATGTCTCTCTCCGTACACCCGGCAACATCCAAACTGACGGGGCCCAAATTAATTTGGACAACAGTGATTGGGTCTGAACAAGTCCTCATTCCATCTAAGATACCTCTAATGCAGCAGCGAACTGCCCTGTCGAGTCCCTAACACACTCTTTGAGTGTTCCAGCCAATTTAGCCCTGGAGTGAGGGATGTAGATGTGGAGGTGAGAGAGAGCAGCGAGGTGATGGAGGGAGTAATGTGCTGTCGGAGGAAAGGGAGGGGGTGCGAGGTGTATGTGACAACATAAGAGAGGAAGAAAGGCAGGTAGACAGAAAGAAAGATAGCATGGTGTGAGAGAGAAGCCAGCCTGACAGCTGTCCCCTTGGGGAGTTGGCTCTTTTCATTGGGGCTTCTGATTCTTTTCTATCTTGCTTAAGACACCTCCCCCCTTTTTATTTTCCTGAATCACGTTCAGTCTGCTTTCTGTGGGCGTTAGCTCCAGGCATCTGTCTACCTGCCTGCCGGTGCCCTGCCTTTCTGACACTGCTGCTACACTCAGCTCCCTAGAGGCATATGGCCCAAGTCTTTCTCTCCCTGTCTGTCTCCCTCTCTCGCTCTAAAACACACATATACACACACTCACCCTTGGGCCGCGCTGCCTCGGGGACTTGCCCATTAACTTCTCATCGTCCAGCTCACACTGCTCCAACAGGTCCAAGATGTCTTCTTCCTTTAGTGCGGACAAATATTGACAAAACGGAAATAATAAGACAGTTGTACCACTCAGGATTGACGCCATAGTAAAGCTAACAGCTTTTACCATGCTCTTTAGTCTTCATCACTAGAAAGTTCAAATCAATAGTGTCAAAACAGGTGAAGGATTAAAGTTACACATGACAGCCATGTGTGCCTAGGGATTTGATGAAGGCCAGTCCAAACAGGCACTGGTCATTGGCAGAAAGGGTGTAGTGGCACAGGCAATGTGCTGGGGCCTCAGCCATTTGGCTGAAGCTAAAATACAGGCCAAGGTGAATAATGTGCTTCACCGCAGTGACATGAAAAGCTCCCATATGCAGTACAAATCCTGATCAACTGATTGTTCAGGCTCCAATGAACCATTAAGCAGCTTTTGTGGTCCTTGCAGAGGTCAGTGTGCCCCTGGCAGTAAAGTCAGGTACACAACATACTTTAAGTGTCTTCACAAGTAGGTTGATACTATAGTTTTTAGGGAAGTTTATTTATAGAGCTCAAATCACGTACAAAGTAATTCAAAGTGTAAATAATCATTATAAATTTTACTTTAAAAGAGAAGAGTGCAGGTAAAATCCTTTCAGTCATATGCACAACTAAATAGAACAGTTTTTAGTCTAGATTTGAACATTGCCAGAGTAGAGGCCTGTTTCACATCTTCCATGTTCACCCTTTGAGGCAACTGCTGTTGTTACAAAAATAAACTGAATTGAATTGTTCCAAATTTTAGCTGCATAAAACTGAAACGCAGATTCCCAATGTTTAGTCCTGACTCTGGGCACCAGCAGGAGGCCGGTCCCTGAGGTCCTCAGAGTCCGAGGTGGTTCATATGGCACTAACATGTCTGAGATGTACTATGTGCTAGGCCATGGAGAGACTTGTATACAAGCAGAGCTGCTTTGAAGTCTATTCTCTGAGCCTGAAGCCAGTGCAGAGACCTGAGAACAGGACTAATGCGATCGTACTTCCTGGTTGATATTGTTAACCAAAAAAATAATCATAAGCATAATCATAATACATTTCTAATGGCTTGCCCTGCCAAAGTTATTTACAAATTACAAACATCTGTTGCACAGCAAGTTTTTCAGCTAATAACTTTTAACAAGTTGAAAGTGTGCCCTGCAGCGATGGTTTCAAACCACCCATTTACTTTTTAAAGGCACCACACGCATGCGATAATGTTTTGACAGGATTTACAGCGGGAAGAAAAATGATGTAGAATTCAAAGATTGACTAGAAGCACTAAAATACAGGAGAAATGTGCATGATTTTGCAGTGAGCACACTGGACCCAAGTGGCCGTGCTCATGCTTATAATTTATTTGTTGGAAATCCGACTAAAATATGATAAAATTGTGATCAGCTGTGTGTCTAGAGAGTTTTGACGGTTGCATTTCAGCTCTCTTGTTATAGAAGTAGTGAGGAGGTGATGCAAACTCAATGGAAGCCACAGTAACCTGTTGCTGTCTTATCTGTGGAAACCGTATCCAGACAGGTCTGCTCTGCAGAGGATCAGCACGGCACCATGTATTACAACAAAATTCTTTTATAATGTTGTGACAATACATGACATTTCCCAATTCATGTCCCAAGAATCAAAGGTGGGTTTTGGCTCCAGTGACACATGTGGCTGTGAAATGGCTTGACTTCAAATGAAACAGAAAAATGGCTAGATATTTTGAAGCATAAATCCAAGCAAGAGACATATTCTTTGTGTATTTCCCATTCTGGACCAATCACAATTACAGAACAACACTACAGCCACTCCAGCTGCTACATGCACTTTAACCCTTATCTTTCCATCTCCTCTTCAGCAGTGGTCACATTTTCCATTCTGTCATATACTGTAGCAGCTCTCCTATTGCCAGCCTCTTCTGAACATCAGCAACAAATAGTTCCACTCATTTAAGAGTCTATTTTACCATAGCCATCACCAGTTGTTCAAGCATACAACTTTTACTGGTGCTGAAGCGGTTATATAATTTCATACAATATATACTTTTTTCTCACAAAAGAAAATATTGGACTAATTTGCACATTTCTAATAGAAAGCTAGCTGGTGCATAATAAATAGACTTTTTGTGCCAGCACCAAAGCTTGAAAAATTGGGTGAAAAAAAGCAACAACTATTTGCAAATCAAAGAAAGTTAAAACACAGATCAGTATACAAATGATAAGGGATCATTTGTAATAGTAACATTTAATCAAACCAGAAGAATAGATGTTCAGATTCAAAAATGATCACTTTCATGATAAATTGATGTGATAAGAATGTCTTGGAACAGTCCAGTTGTCACTCATGATCACTTTGTTAGATAAACGCACATTTGAACGTGCTTTGTTCTCATTACTCCTGTCCCTTTACGCTCAGAGCGAGATCCACATCTGTGCGGACTAAATTAAACTTCCCCCTGGCTCTGTGTTTCAGCTCTGCCTCGTAGTGTGATTGACATCTCCGTGAAATTCTCCACACACTTTCTCTTAAAAGGACACACAATAACTTCACAAAGAAAAACAACTGACAGAGCTACAGGCAAAGGCGATAGGTTTGTTGTCACACAATCTGAAATAGTTTCACATAACGTCTCTCCTAGAGCTTTAATATCTATTCTCTAATTTCAATCCTTCTATCAAAAATATCTGTATTCGCTGGTACAATTCAGTGTCCAAAAAGCAGTTAAGTGTTTGTATTTAGTTCTGATGAATCTCTGTGTCCCACAGTGACATTCTTTCCCTGCAGTTTCTTTTTTTGATTTTGTCTCGTGAATGCACAACCCAAATATAGGCTCATTGTGCATGTAATTTATTTTTGATCGTCGCAAGCTTATTGAGTGGGTTTTATAATGGCCATTGAAAACATGTTACAGAGAAAGCTCACTGACAAGATACAAGAATTGAGCAAAGAAAAATGAAAAAAAAATGCAAAATAGCACATTTTCTCTCCACTTAATCGTCTCTGCACTCTCCCCTAAAATTGCGTGGAGTGAAAATAAGCTCTTTCCTTTTTTGCAAAGTCTGTTTCTACCATTTGCTTCAAAGTTTAGCTAAGGTTACATTCCTGGTGGTACTCAAGAGGTTGTGCGTTTGTGTGGGTTAACCTTTACATCATACAGTATATTACCTGTGTGTTTGTCCCTAAGGCTTTGTCAAAATACTGGATTCAACCTATAGGTTAGGGCAAAAGTACAAGAACAAGTGGAATATGTTATAGCAATTTGCAAATAACTGTTCAACATTTAACGTATTTATAATATAATATTTTGATCAAATGTATTTTCATTAGTTCAGGTTTGATTAGTTCATTACTAATAACTCTTTACATAACAAAGTGTCTTTCAAAGTGCTTTATATTGCGTTGTTCATTTAAACTCCATATCTATAACGATATTCAGATCTCACGGTACAATATTATCACAATCTGATATATATTGCGATATTGTGGAGAGGGAAACAGAATTGTCGACGATATGCTTCTTCCTTTTGAAACACCTTTACAAGCCTTTGTTGTGAATTATTATATTCTTTGAATTATATAATTCAAAGAATTAAGATAAAACTGCTTAAAAACAGTTATGTCTTCATGTTGTGTGCGCTGAAATGAAGCAAAGGATCATGGTCGATGCAGTTCCCTGTGTTTTTTTCAGCTTTTGATGCAACACAATAATTCATTTAAGCTAAGGCGGTTGTAATTCGATATATTGTGACTGCCCACAATAATATTATATGAGACTTAAGAAGATACAATATGAGGATATTCTGTTTTTTGTTACTGATACTGCTACAAGCTACTTCATTAGCCATGAACTGCCAACCCTCAGATGTCAACCACTGAGGCACTGCTGCTCCTACAAAGAGTTGTTTTAAACAAAAGTCTATACATAATTTACCATACTGAGCAAGTGAGCAGTTAATCTTTTTTCCCAAATGGCATAAAGTCTTGATTATTTTCTGCTAAAAGATACTCTGAAAGTGAGTTAGTCAGTGACAGAATAAGAGTAAGGCGAATAGAAAAAAGTGTCATTGTGTTGTGACAAATATGAAATGTACTGCGGCGCACTTTATGCTTTATTTGTGGAGCTTTCCTTGTCACTGTGGTCTGAATCATAATAGAAATGTGTGCATACATTGTGTCGTTGTTTGTGTGTAATTTTCATTACGTGTGTGTGTACGCATGAATGTCGGACCACTGACATACGTGCCTTCATTCGTTTCAGGGGATTATTCATTTCCTTTTGAAGTGAGGCAGCGCGCCCAGCTAGGAAGGTCTGAAAGGCAGCGGAGAGCAGGCTTTCATACTTCTCCAGCAGCAGCTTGTCATCTGGGGGGTAAATACGTCTGTGGACACATAAACAGCACACGTGGAAAGAACGGTGAGAGGAAATTCTGTAGACAACATATCAGAGGTTGCAGAAAGAAGGGATCATGAGAGTGACGTGACATGGTTCAGGACAGAAAACTAGACATTGCCATAAACAAGAAGATGAGATGTAGGAAAGTGTAAATTAAAACAAAGACCTGCACATGGTTTTGTTACCCCATCCATCGGTTTCAGAGTGATGAAGGTTTTCTAACAAGTTCCTGGACTAGATTGGAATGTCACATCTACTTCATTAGTTCATGTTTTTAATGGTCAAAAGTCTAAGGTGACAGAATATGACAAAATACCGATGAAAAAAAGGTCTTTCTTGGCCAATAAAGTTCTCATTCAAACCTGATCTCATTCAAACCCTAACACACTGGTACATACTTCAAAATGTATGAACACTGAAACAAATCAGTGTAAAAGAAAGGACAAACAAATACAGCGGTGGAATGTTGTCAATGGAAAAGAATACCTTATGTTGAACATGAACAACAAGAAAGGTGAGTGATAGGGTTGTGTATGGACCTCCAGGCAGTAATGGAACGTAGTAAAAATAGTAAAAGATGTGCTCTTTGGTGAAAGGGCCGTCAATGTATAAAAATTGCAACAAAATACTCTTTAAGACATACTATTTTTGAGCTCAAACATTTTATTTTTTATTTATTTATTTTCCAGTCTGGTAAAAGGGGCTGAGCAATTTTGGAAAAATATCTAGTTGCAATTATGGTTTGTAATTTGTTTTGAAAGTAGGATTTATTATGTCCAGGTGCATTAACATTTGAGAAAAGACTGAAATATGAATTGCTTAAATAATCAAAGAAGGTCTGAACTACAGGGTTAGCATTTGTTTATTTGTTTTTTACATAATAAGACAGAGCATTTTGTTGTTCGCAATGGAAATATGTTTGCACTTTGCTAATTGCGGCAATTCAAATTGCAATTTCAATCCAATTCCATATACCTTATATAGCAGCTCTATTTTGGAATAATAAACAACATGGATTGTTGAAAGCTAATTTATTCAATGTCATCCCCCAGTGTCTGGGTGCTCAATTTTACCTATATGATGAATGATTGACGTTAGCTTGCTCAAAAATATGATTCTAAATGGCCAGTTTTTGACAATATGTTGACAAAATGCACTGGTGCCTTACACTACCTCTACAGACTATTACTTGGCTAATGGGCTTTCTCACATGTTCCACAGACTTTATACTTTGTCCAGACTAAACTCACACTGCTCTCTGTTTGCACTGGTTCAGCAGGGATTAGGAAAATGTATACACCACCGCCGGGTTACCCTTTAAATACATCCCACCCAATTTATCTCTGTGCTTATCAGAATCCAAACAATAACACAGTATTAATCCAAATAAGCAGAGTGTGAATACCAGACTAGTCGGTCAGTGACACAAATACCAAAGTATCGGTATAATTTCAAATCTGCTTGATGTGACATCGATTGAATCCTGCAAATACAATGAAACTAGACAGACAACGGAGCATAGAGACGCACTTTGTAACTTTTCTGGTGGAGGATCTGTCACCTGCTTATTTCTATTCAGATTGTATTGCTTTGTGCACAGACAGCCAGGCAAGGTCGATTCTAATGTACTTTGTATTAGTAAAAACAAATAATAATGGGCTTTAATACAAATTTACTGAACATAAACAGGACAGACTTTTAATAATTTCCATTTAACGCTAAAGAATACTCACTTTTCTTCCTCCAAACTCCAAACCACACGCTTTTACTGACAGAGGATTGGCTGTAGACGACTCAATTAAAAAAGCTAAGCAGATCATTGACGATTAGAAATGACTGAATCTCGATCTCTGTTAAAATTAGATTAATTGCACAGTCCTAATATACATAGATGCATCTTTGAGAACATACATTGTACAATTGTAACTGAATTCTGTGTTCAACTTGTTTCAGAAGTAGCAGTAATATAGGCAGCACTGCAAATGGTATTTAATTGAAATCTACTACCATAAGATTCAGTTCATCCGTCTCTGATAACGGCTGTGCTCAATAAAGTGACCCAATTCTATACTTTTCCTTCATTTGATGCTGTTCTATTCAACCAACTGTGAAGTCCTGAGATGAACTGTCTGCTATCTTTCCTCCCCTGGCACAATGATCCGCTTAAAATACCCAAGCTGAACTCTTTTAATACTTTCTCTTTTATAATACATAGATTTAATGTGCGTCTGTCTGTCCTAGTCATTGTTCGCTTAGAGGTGACTATTTTGTGTTGTCGTCCAAAAACATGTGCCCAAATTATTCAAAAAGGATGTTTTTTCAGAGGAACACAGTAAATGGATTAGTTTGAATTAGTCTCAAAATAAGTAAAAGTTTAGACCATATGTAATAAGTAGTTAATTATGAAAACCAGCATTCACAAGACGCCGCACTTTTTCATTCCAAAGCAAGGATGAATAATAGCTGCTTTAATTTACAAACATATAAGATAAGACTCGGGCTGTAGTTGCTCCCGATCGATTAGTCGACCAAAAAGAAGGAGTGACTTTGTGCGATTAAAAGCTCTAAAAACTATTAAACATTGTCTACTAGAAAACAGTGTATTTATATGTATACAGGCAACTCATTTTTCACAACAAAATCTTCTGCTAACTCACGCTTTTCCTTTTTACTGCTGTCCCATTAATCACACAATTAAATGACTAAAGTCAGAGAGCCCTAAATTGCACCCTAATGTAAAAAAAAAACCTCATAGAAAAGTAGGGATATAATAGGAATAGTGGTATCATTTGTAAATATATTCCTACATTAGAATACATTTGAGCTGATCTTAACTTTTATCTTCATTTGATAGATTTAATAGAGAATTATTTATACCTGAGTAGGCTAATTTGACAGTAAGAAAACACACTTGGGTGTACATTTTCTTACACATCTGCATTATTAGAGCAACAAAAGCATTAACATGTATCTCTCCTGCTCTGCCGAAGCCTGAATCCGGTGTAACACTTGTAAGCTCTTTCTAATAGCCCTGTGTTAACCATGTTCATTACTTCCACTGCTGTAATAGGACGCGTTAATCAGGCTCTAGTGTGCGATGGCAGGACACCAGTGGAATGTTAAGAAGCCTTTATTAGCAGCACTAGACAGACTTCAGCCTGTCTGATTGACTGTCTGCCTGCCTGCGCGCTGGGCAAAGGAGGAAGGAGGTGACAACACTTCACGTGGGCTGGCATCGTTCTGACTATAGCCGTTTCAGACAAGTGATGAGACAAGAAGTCACTTAGGCTTAGTGAGAGCTGCGTGTGTGTAGGTGTGTGCCGGAGAGTTCACAGTGAGAAAGGAAAAAAATCTAAACCGGTGCGAGAGTGTTCGTTGGATAAAAATGACCATGGCTGAGGGGAGACAAGAGAGGTGGGGATATTAAGGATTTATAAGGGACAAGTGGCAAATCAGAACATGGTGTTGCTGAGTCAAGCTCTGAGCAGGCGCCTTTCTATCTGCGGGTGGCTATTAAAAATTGACACAGTCTTTCTAGGTCCAGGTTGGAGTTAGGTAAAGTTTGAGGTGAAAGAAATGACAAGAGCGTAAGAAAAGAGAGAAAGGAGAAGGAGCAGGTTTTACTAGGGATGTCAAGATTTTTTGATTAATCAATAATTATTGAGGTCACAATATAATTGTTTAAAAAAATGTAAGAAGCAAAATGATGTCCTTTGAATTCAATGTATACTTAAAACAGTAAAAAATATAAGTAAAATGCTTTTTAATGAAGCCGTTTATGTCACATTAGTCAGTTCATTTTCGTAAAGTCGGGGGCACACAATTTTAGAAACATTTATTAATTTAATCTATATGTTGAAAACTGTTGAAAATGACTGCTATTTTATTAAAACAGCTTTAAATGTTTCAACACAAAAATATAATTTGCACCAATTTGCTGTGAAAAGTGAAGGACTACACTGATTTCACGTGAATCATCTTTAAATCGGGATGTATTGTCACAATAATCCTTGATATCGTAACCTACATCTTACTTTGGATTTCTAAACGACAAAAAGTTATTGTAAACTTTGCTATTACACAGCATGTTTCCCAGTACTTTCATAAATATGGGTTACTTTTGGATGTGCGTGTTTGTTCTATCTGCAGTAACACGATTTATTCCCCTGGGAGCTCAGAAGATGACCCCAAAAAGAAAAGTAAGAGATGTCATGCATTTCGTTGAGTGCGGTCGCAGACAACAGAGCACCAACGGCACCTTTGACTTCTTTAGCCTTACCTGTAGTTCCCAAGATGTAGCCTTTCATGTTCCTCTCGGGATATTTGCTTGCGGACCTGTGCCAGCCTCTCTTTCTGCAAGAACAAAATAATAAACTAAAATAGACCAACAATTACAGAACTGGGGCAAAAACTGGCCAAGCATGAGGCTTTCGATTACTTTGATAAGAGTTGAAAAAGTAATGGCTGCATTGAAAGCTTGTGTTACAACGCTAGCATTTTATACCTGCTCAAAAGCTTTTCAATAACTTCACATCTCTTTGGTGTATTCCATTTGTCTGACAGAGCAAAGGGGCGTCTAAACTCTTCCAGCAACATTTTAAGAGCTACAGCTGGTAATGCGTTAAAAGAGGAGGTAGTTCATTTAAATATAGTGCTTGTGCTCCATCTTCTTTTGCACTCACTGATTACCGCTGGGATGATCAAAAGGCTAATCAAAGAGGGAGGGAGGTGAAGCACAGCGAGCTGCCACTTGTTCTTGCGCAGGGAAAAAAAATGAAGAAAAAAATAGATATATAATTAAATGGTGAAGTAAATCGGCTTAAATGCTTCTATTTCGATCAGATTAAAATAGACTAATCAGCAATGACACTAAAAGACCTCGCTATTATTGGTGATTGAATTGCTATATCGCCTGACTAATATGTAGTGCTCAACAAACACTACACTCTGCCTCACCAGCTCCTCTCTCCTCCGCTCCAGTGTGTGGCGCTGCTTCTCCCAGTCGGAGGAGGAGGCCGCCAGCTTCTTCATGGAGCCGTGGCCATAGAGTCGTCTCTGGGCCTCAGCCTTCTGCTGAGCCAGGTTACGCTTTTTATCACTTGCTCTAAAAGAAGGAAGAAGAAAGAGATTGTTAGACCACCACTTGAAAATAGAAAACTGCTTTCTAATCTTTTCACCGGATGTAATTTATGACGCAACCAACCACATCTTTTTTATGATTTGGTCCCTCAATCCTTGCACCCAAGAAGGAAAATATAATCTAAAAGTATGTTTAATAGACCAGATGAGTTATTCAGCAAAGGAGTTACATTTTACAGTTTCTGTGATGACCTAAAACAAGTTACTTCTGTTCTATAGTTACAATTATTTTTAAAAGGATTGTACTACATTCGAGAAATGAATGAATTTGCTCTTGCCTACACCTGGTCATAGTATTTTTTTTTTTCTTTTTTCTTTTAGTTATTTGATTTGATTTAAATTGATTCGTTTCCAAACATACAAATGAACACATTTCGGTCCAACAAAATCAAAAATACAGACACATAATGTGAACCAACTCAGGACTTACTTGTAAATACTTGTAAAGACAAGTATTTCTGAAGTGGCCCATTGTGGTTTGGGAAAAAAGGGCAATGTATTTTTAGTCAATTGCTGGCCCTTTAAATTGGATATTGAGTGCTGTTGAGGGGTGGAGGTTTATCAATGTCCACGCCCGGCTGCGTCTGGATTGATTCCCCGTTGATACAGTTGAACTTGTGAGTCCAACCCTTAGCACTAAAAACTATAGAGCCCTTCCTAGAGGGACACAGAGCTACAGTATTTCTATACAAGAGGAAGAGAGAGTGAGCCAGAACAAAGACCTCATTCATAAAAGTTGTTTGTCTGGTGGAAAAAGCTCCATGCTGCCTTTGAAGACCCACCGCCATTATTTGCCACGAAATAATCAAATCTCCCCTTTTAATCTGAGGGAAAACAGCAAACAGCAGCTGGGAAACTAATCATTTCAGTGGGAGATTGTTTGCAAAAGACGATGGAGCGACTTTTTCTGCAAGCAGACGCCACTGTGCTGTATGCTTGGCCGAGTAAGATCTATGGGGCATGGCGTAATTGATCTATGTGTGCTTCTCCATGTGTGCTTTGTAAACTCGGGACTATATTTAGACCGTGTAAGAGGAGGGACAAGCGCAAAGAGCAATAGAATGAAAACAAGGAGAGTTCCCGGGGTCTGGAATGTGATGATCAATCAGTGGAGGGGCCCGCAGCAGCCAGGGGACATAGTACATGTACGGACAAAGCATATATGAAAAATACATTAGACGCATGACCAGTAGCAGTGTATTATAAACAGGCATGGAGAGAAACAAAGTAAAGCCCCATGTACAGAGCAGATAAAACAATGTTAACTCTCCAAACATAAATAGCATAACTTTCAGGTAAAAAGTGAGCCATTCAAACAGAGGCTCTGATTGAAGAATGCACAAAGCGCGAGATAAGAGACAGGGCTTTGTACCTCCGCCATTATCCGCCTTTGTATTCAGCGCAGCAACACCGGCGCATATTTACAAGGACAGGAGTTTTGGACCAAAAAATAACCCAATCTCGTTATTTTTTTCGTTATTTTTTTACGGACAACATTTTTACGACTTTGGTAGAAACTAAAGCAGGATAAAAGGCAAATTGCGTTGCATCAAATTAATTCTGAAGTATTGAACCTGGTTGAGAAAGCGAAAAATAATGGAATCGATTGGAGTCTTTAAACATTCACAGGCCTTTAAAATAAAACCATGTGAGCTGCTCTTGCTTCTGAACCGGATTCTTAATGGGCTCCCGGTTGGAAACTGTGTTCGTGCGTTCATGTTCGTGCTTATGCGCCAGAGCAGAGAGAGAGAACAGAGAGGACTGTATACCTGATGTTGAGGAGCTGGAGAGCGTTGAGCAGAACCCCCCTCTTCACGTCGTAATCAATCCTCTGATCTGTGCCGAAGCTCGGGGCACGATTGATCTGTCCGGATGAGAATGTAAGAAGACATTTTAGCGATATGTTAGTATTCTTTTAAGGGCTGCCTTTCAGGGGGGAAAAGTAAGTAGCACAGTATAGGTAGGTGATATTGAAAAAAATGTATATCTTTTATAGATTTGTTATGAATATACATTTTGAGTATCTCAATAATAATATTCAGACAATATTTTTAGCAAGCATGAGGTATATGCTAAAACATGTCTAAATAGGATTGTAAAAAAGTATACTACAAAAGAGAAGAACTATATCTTTATAACCTTGTATAGAAGATTACACTAGACATGTCTGTCTCTTTTTGAGGTTATTTTTAACTGTCTTGATTGTAGAAGATATACTCAATATTCAAATGTTGCATATCCCCAAAACAACAACTGCAATATTATACATTTGTTGATACATCTCCCACCTCTACAAGCAAGTACATAGATTTTATAGGAAGGTATGGTTCCTTGAAAATATTTTAAAACAATTCTCTACTTTTTGAATAAAGGCGTAAACTGACTTTTTTGCAAAGAGAAAATAATAAGTATTAGTAGAAGAAGCAGCAGTAGTAGTAGTAGTAGCAGTCCTTGGTAAGTAGTAGCAAAAACATGCTATATGGTCCCATTTAACAAAATTGACCTTGAAAAATAAAATAAAGATTAAGATCAATATTGCACTTTTTTTTAACCTCTGGGGAGCACTAAAATATCTTAACATCAAGGAACATTTCACCCATTCAAACGCTGACAAATAAACTAAACATACATCAGTGTAAACATATTTTGGAGGCACGTGGAGTGTCTTGCCCAAGGACAAATTGACATTAGCACTGGTGAAAGCTGGGATCAAACTGCAGGCTTTTGAGTAGGTTCAACGATTTTCTACCAAGGTTGTCTCTCAGCACGGCAAACTAAGAAGCATGTTAAGTTCAGCAGTAATAGAAGTGGGAGCGGTGGTAGGAGTAGGGGTAAATGTGATAGCAGTAACAGGCAGCGGTAAGGAATTCCTGTGAAGTATGTTTAAGCAGGCGGTGACGTCTTTGAACCCAGTTTGCGTATGCCAGCACAGCGACCCCATCTACACCAGCAATCTCTTTGTAGGTATCAGTAAATTATCCAGCAGGGCACCGCTACATACACTCCACACTACACCACATTCAAAAGGAGTCAACTGAGTGGGAACAGAGTAAGCCACCTGTGATTTAAGCAACAAAAAGCATCCATCACCAAGGGAAAAATACAAGGAGCATCTTTTCTTAAACACAACCACTTCCACCTGGGTGTAAGGCATTCAAATATCCATTATTACACCTGACACAACAAATCAATTGTTTCTGAGTTTCTGTTCTTTGTTACCGCTCCCTCCGTCTTTCGCTAGGTGAGAATGAGACTTTGTGCCGACAACAAAAGGACTTGTAAATGTTGAGGTATTGGGAATGCACAGGTTATTCTAATATTTCCCCGGTGATGCAACTTCAAATGCCTGAGCAACAAATGCCCATCGAAAGGAAGCCTCACGCTGATAAACCTTGATGGCTGAGATAAATCCAGTCATTCTTTTCAGATTATGCCACCTCCTGCTTACCTTTTATATAGGAACAATACGCAAGGAGGCTCTATGATGTTACTCGATGAATACATGCAGGGTTTACTGCTCAAAGGCATTATCAGATTAGCAACGTAATCTAGGGACCCGTGTGTATGGTATGTACATAAATATCACAATTAAAACCTTGTGGGATTTTCTTCTTAGATTATGGTGAAAAAATAATAATAGTTTCAGATGTCCAGTTCAAACTAATACAGTCAACTATACAGTCTTAGTCATAGAGAAAAACAGGCTGACTTTATCTGATATTAAATCTTGTAATGGGTTTATAATGCAGAGACATGGATCATGGTAAAAATAATAAGTGTTATTAAAAAATAATCTTCTCATTAGGTTCCTTGCAGTAACAATATAATAGGTTTACAATATAAAATAAGCAATAATAGTGGTCAAATTCAAAATACAAAATGAGTTTCCTGTGAACACACTTTCATGCCAAATGTGAAATGATAACTGATAAACTGTTGTAAACTGTGTGAATAAGGCTTTATGTGCTTAAAGTCAGTGTCTGTGTGCGTTTTGCACATTCCTGTCCCACTATCCTGTATCCAGTTGGATACAGTAGAGCTAAGGCACACACATGCAGCACCACAGCCAATCATATGTCGCCAGTGTGTTTACGAAGCCAACACTGGGCCAATGGGAACTTTTAACGTAATTTATAGATTTTATTGTTGGCCAATCAGAAATAGTGGTGAAAAGTAGTGAAAGCAGAGTGAGAAACGCATTTAGGAGAATGGAAGTGTACCAAAAGGTTGCATGGGAACATTGCATCTTCAGATTCTAAACTACCATTACTAATCCCAACTCAATAGCCCCCTGTACAGTATTTTAGAGCGAGAACCTTTATTAACATCACAACCAAGCTCCGGTATCTGTAACATGGTTAGATCAGGGACCAGAGTTGATCAACACAAATCACATGACCAATGGGATTTTTTTTTAAAACTGTAATAATCTATTGAAGTATATTTTGGGAATAAATTGTGCATTAGAAAACATCACTACACCAGTGAAATACTGTATCTGCTCTTGAATTACTGCGTTTTGGCTCTAGGTAACCAGCCAGCAAAGGAGAGAGGAATCACCAGGTCACCATCTATAGACTGAATGTGGCCATTGCTTTGTGTGCATCCAGCAATGTGTGTGTTTTTGTCCAGGGCGTCCATTTATCAGAAGGAGCTGGAGTGAGGTGATAGATGTCCACGAGAGCAAGGAGAAAAACACACAGATCTCTCACTGCTCTTTCACTCACTGCATTGAAACGCACAATACATCCCTGTGTGCCAGACAGGGGACTTCAGCCTATACCTTACCGCCTGAAAAAGGGCTTACAAAGGAACGGAGGCAAAAGGTCTGTTTTCATTTAGAACGCTCTCTGGTTTTGACAGCCAGGTGGAGAGAGTGGCTTCAGAGAGCAGCCGTAGCCTATAGGTAACAGCGTGAGTGGCAGTGATCCGGGCGACGCTTGTCTCGTTACTTGTCTTCATTTCTTGCTTTGATTTGTGGCGTCAAGCTGTCACTGGGCAGGACTGGCACCCACTGCTGGTCTCTCATTTCACACTCTGCGTTGCATTTGTGGCCTAACCCAAATGTTGTGGAGTACAGCATCCCAGTTTCATGGTCACTTCTTTTCACTTCCAATAGAGCAATTTGTCATACGACAAATATAGCAAATGGTGGAAAATCCCTAATCAAATACATGTATGTAATAACAGATTAGCGAACACAATTTGAATACGGTAACACGCCGAATTTAGCCAAATGCAGCAGCTAACTCCTTCTTTACTTCAAGGCAATATCAGTGTTTCCCATTAATAGAGGAAAATCTGGTGGCCCCCCCATAATTATACATACACATTTTTGCACCCATTGTCTGACCAAAAAATGGTAATACTTTAGGCTTGTGGTATTGTCATAAATATACAGAAGTAACTGCATTTAATCTGTAATCAGTCTTTTTTTTTTTTCATAGTAAAGGCCATTTGTAATATTCATGCTTCAAAAATGCTATTAAATAAAGATTAATTAATCAAATATGGATTAATTTAGCAGTATAACTTGTGGGAAAGACTGCAATAGGTGTATCCTGATTTTAGTTTTATACTGTATGTTCTTTGTTTGCAGAAGAAAAAAAAACAGCAAAAAACAAAAACAAAACAGCATTTAAGAATCAGAGAGCTTTGTGCTTCAATGTGAAATGACCAGGATCATGTCAATCTGAAAACATCCCATCGTTTTCATGGACTTCCTCCTTACTCCTCCCATAAGCCTTTGCTGTCTGTTTTGCATTCACCTCTTTCAGGTTTGAGTAAGTTAGACCAGGCTGATTCTAATGAACCTCTGCAGGCTCCAAAACCCTGACTTCCTAAAGTGAGTCGCTCTGATGGGGTTTTAAAGGGAGCCCTCGGTTGCTCCAAGACACATTCAATAAAAACGTCAGATGAAAAGATTGCAAAGTTTGTTCTCTTTTTGTCATAGATACACTACAGCGTCAGCAACACTGCCTCAACGAAGCCTATAAATATCACACAGTCGAACGGCAGCGTGAATGTGAGGAATGAGAAAATATGTCTATAATTTTTCAGAATGCCTTTATCGTCTTCATCGGATCATTCGTTTTACCGTGGCTGATCAGAAGTGCGGCTGCGTGCAATATGGTGCAAGGTTGCATGGGTTTTAACGGTTACAGATGGGAGCGAGTGGCAAAAGTATGACGTCCAACTGAACATTTTTCGCAATATTTAAAATATCTTTGTGACAGGAGAACAAAACGCATTCAGTAATAAGGAAAAACTATTCATTAATCATTCAATTGGTGGTTTTTAGGTTCAAGATGGTGTGATGACGTCATGCTCCCCACATGGGACCAGAGCCTGTTTTCCCAATTCATAAGTTGTATTTTCATGGAGGAACAGGATGTTGAACCTGATTATTTCTATTAAGACCCAGAACTCACTTTATAACAATAAAAATCTGACTTTTAACAATATGAATTTTAGCTGCCCCATCAGTATAAAATATTATTGGCCTATAGCGTCATCTGAAACGCAGCATTACAGTCCTTATGCCACAAATTGCAGTTGTTTTTTATCATTTGACCTCTTGAAATAGGTAAGGCCAGTCCAATCATTTAGCTAAAATGTATTCAATCCAAATGTCCTTCCATAATTCCATGTTGAGTTTCCCTCTGCGCCCACTGCGTCACCCAAGTCCCAGCATCACAGCTCTATTGCCATGGATCAACACCAATCAGCTGCTTTCTTTCACCAACAAATTGCTTTGCTTCATCGACATCTTTCCTGTGTCTGCGATCCTCGTCAGACCGGCGCAAGGGCCAGCCGGTGATTAATCGCTTCAGAAAAACGAGGCACTCTTATTATTCCCGGCAGAGTGTAAACAACCACTGCCTTGACAGGGCTCCCCCCAATTCTGCCCCGCACACAAGGGTATCAGCACAGTTCAACCGCTGTCAGAATGGACTGTTTGTTGCCACACAATGAGGGAAAGAGAGAAGGAGGGAGAGAAGAGGAGGAGGACAGAAAGAGAGGCAGGAGTATAGCCCAGCGACAGAAAGACAGACAGCTGGCCGCCCGGTTAAGTCGTGCTCTTGTTTCAGTCCTCTTATCAATCACTGTTTTGTTCTTTGGCCGGGGTTTTACTGGTCCCGGCGCACACAGGGAAATTCTAGCTGACCAGGTTGAGACACCAGTAAAAGTCCTGGGAGTTAGAAGGGGCAGAGATTAGCATTAGCCACCAGTTCAGTTGACCTGTCTGACGATAAAGTGGGCAGACTTTGTTTTGTGTGTTTCAGATAGAATATGAGCCCTTTTTGGACATCGCCTACTTGAGGAATTTTGTGAAACTAAGTGAACTGACTCTTATTTTAAACCAAATATGTAATTTTAACTTTATGATCATGTAGAATGTGGGGTTGTATAACAAGTTACAGTCTTACACACAGATGTATTTGCAGTCAGTATATTTTCAGAATTGTACTTATATAAAATGACTGTAAGGGTGTTGTTTGCATCAATGCAGCGTAGATATATAGCAATAGTAGTAGAAGTAATCCTAGTAGTAAATGTGTAGAAAAAACAAACTTTTGTTTTCTTCTAATCAAAGTAAAAATGACTACCTTCTCATCCACTTGTTACATGCATTTTAAAACTTGATCAAATAATTGCAAATAATTAAATGTTTATGATTTCAAAATAGAAAGGTAATCTTATGATATGGCTGAACTGCAGGCAGCACAGGAGGCCGACAATGTTTTATATTTTATTAAGGAGAAACAAAGGCATGACCTTTATACGAAACTCTAGAGCTGGTATGCAAATAAGATTCAAATATAGGAGTCAGAATACTGCATTTTGGTAGGAAAAATGCACCTTTCAGGCTTCTTGCAAACATGCATGCAAAATATATGTTATTTGACCTGTAAACTCTCACACACACACGCACACATATATGCCAGTCCAAAAATCACATATATGAACGCAGGCCTGCTCCCTCCATTGCTGCCATGCTCGCCTGATGATAAATGACTAAATGTTGGGGTGCGTTTTCAACTGCCCCACATACGAGGCCTGTGCGCACCTAATTTGATACTTATTCCATGAAATAGTCATGTTGGGGGAAAATGGATGTGGATAGAGACAGACAGTGCCATACATCATTCTAATTATTCTTTAATAAACCTTTTACCATGCTCAAAAAGGCGTCTCACAGCTAACTCCTGCCACCTAGGGTTCAAATGAGGAAAAACATTCCCTCCAAGGTAGAAACTTTTGAGTGATTTCCACAACGAGGCAAAGCTTAATTAAAGGTGATTGTTTTATGAGGGAAATAAATGCAATCAACAATTTAATGAGTAATAATTTTACAATAAAAATAAAATGGATGGTCATAGATGTTTAGGCTTAATCATGCATTATTATGACATATGTTTACCCTTAACATGCACTTGCTTATTGTAAATAGGGTTGGGAAAAAACTTTATACTAAAAAAAACATCATTGCCCCTAGTCTGTGCCAAAGTTGCAGAACTGAAGTGAAGAAGACGAGGGGTGACAAACTAGCAAATAGGAGGCTGAAAGATCAACTCAACGGCTGTAGCTTCATGGTCTGTTGTTGTAAATGTCCAGACAAACACTAACAAACTGGTGCCACTGTTGACCTACACCAGACTAGAGCATGCCCGCCTCATTATCTGTCGGGCACTGTGCACACTCCAACACAGTTCAAACAATACAAACAGTTGAGGAAACCTGATATAGTTCAGATCATTATTTTTAATTCAACAAAATGTATTATCTGCAGCAAACGCACTTCAATTATAAAAGGCGAAGGACATTATGATGTTATAAAAGCTTGATATTTATGCAATAATCATTGTCTTAATGAAAAGTTGTTAATTAATTAAACAGCCTCTTCATAAACAAATCCCTCAGTTTTATAAGGTGCATAATTAAAATCTCTTCTTTCCAGACATTACATTTTTGTGACCATGCTGGTGAATTGAAGGCAAACAACCCTAGATTCAGCATTACCCTAGCAATAAGGGATAGTCAAAGATGAAAGAAACAAGGCCAAAAAATTCCAAAACACATATGTTTAGAAATAACAGTGGTTACTACAACATATGTTTCTTATGGCAGAGTGACAGCAAAGAAACAAAGAATTCATATAGTGTCGCCTGCCTCCAATTCAGTCCATGAAAACCACATGAAAACAATACATTCTCTGTGTGGTGTTCAATTTCAGCTTGTTAGAGTCAGAGAATTGAAAGGGTTTTTGTATTTATGTTCTCGTTTGTCCTGCTCAATCACCAAACATTTTCTCTTCACTCCATTTGAGGTTATTTATCAAGCGGGCTTATATAGGCAGGGAGAGAAGGGTGGGACAGGTGTCATGATGGCAATATCCTGCCATGATCCAACCCTATGATATACGATGGTATATGATTTTGGACATTATAAATCACAAATGTTTAGTTTAATTACATGATTTCCTGACCTGGTTTGCTTTTGAATGACAAAGACATAGAGTGAAAATAATAAATAGGTTTAAATATTATATTATGGTAACGTCTGTATGAACACTGTAAATCTTGCTCTTGCTTAAAAGGGCAAAATGCAATGCAATGAAAAACTCATAAATATAGAAGGGGTGGCTTTGATTTAGGGTAAATTTAAATTTCTACAAAAAGGATTAGGAGTTTGAGAATGTCTGTAAGTTGCAATATATACAGTGTGTGCATGTGAAGTGAAGAGCACGGCTGAATGAAACGCCTTTGCCTATACAAGACACAGATGCCGTCTGGCCAACTTTAATGAAAGTGAAACTCTCGCGTTACAGCATGGGAGTAAGTGTGTGTGCCTGTGTGCTGCCCAAATGTAGCTCTGATGTTTTGAATGTCAATAGGAGCCAAAACTTGTGTTGAAAACCCAAATGAATTAAGATAAGGATCACACAAAAGCCTGTCTCTTTGCACCTACTCCTCTTTCCTCACGATAGTGGATGTACAATGCATCCGCTTGATACCTGCTGGAGTTTAGGAAGCATCACTCTTGCCTTCTCTGTTTTCACCCAAGAGAGAAGCTATTTAGCAGGTGTGCGCTGGCCATTCCAGGTATTTGCATTATCATTGTGTCTTGCTTTGAAATTCAAAAAGTGATCTTTAAAAGTGACCATATTGTATAGATGACTAAATGTGAGAAATTGTTGGGGTGAATCCTCAAGGAAGCATAAAGTGCATATTATAGACAGGTTATAACGTTTTTCTGATTTTTATTTTTTTGTTTTGTGTGGCAACTATTTGCTATAGTTTTACATCTTCCACATTGCAAAAATTATCAAGTATTATTTATCAAATCATAACTATTTTGTCATTTTTGTGGATTTGAGCCCTTGTTTATAATATGGTAGGTAACCGTTGTGGAATTACCTCTGCTGCTCATGTCCAAGTAGAAAGTAACTAATTATAGACGTCACAAAAATTGTCAAACTGGGAACCAATGGGCAACATTTAATGACATATTAAATATAATCATGTTCATAACATTTTAGTGAAATGAGTGGTCTAACCTGTCACATGCACTTTAAATGCAACATTTCTGTGTGTCCCCCCATGTTAATGTTACTTCTTATGTCCAAATATGTGCTTTGCTGGAAATAGAGAATTTAAATTGCCATTAGCAAATTAAGGATGAATGGTTTCGGTGTGTGTGTGTGTGTGTGCGTGTGTGTGTGTGTGTGCGTGTGTGTGCGAGTGTGTGCGCGTGTGTGCGCGTGTGTGTCGGTGTGTCTGTGTGTGTGTGTGTGTGTGTGTGTTTGTGTGTGTGGCGTGCTGTTGTGCTGTGTGTGTGTCTCGTGTGTGTGTGTGTGCATGTGTGTGTGTGTGTGTGTGTGTGTGTGTCTGTGGGTCTGTGCATGTGTGTGTGTCAGTCTGCGTGTGTGTGTGTGTGTGTGCGCGCGTATGTGTGAATGTGTGAATGTGTGCGTGCATGTGTGCGCGTGCGTGTGCACTTTTCTTTATCACGTACGTTTCATCTGGCTTATCACGCCTAAAGCCCAAAGTTGCTGGGGAAGATAAATATTTGTAGACATCACTATCCTCTAAGTCTAAGAGATTCTGCACATGCTCGAAATGACAGAGAAAAATGCACACACATTAAAAAAAAAAAGGGCTAATACCATTTGACACTTTCCTTTATACGATACCATCTAACCTTCTGGTATCCGACTGGCTCAGAGTTTACACAGGTTGAACATTCATTTCCTGTCGGGACGTTTGCGAGCCCAACAACCAACTCTGACATTTGAAAGAGTAAAACAGAGCGACGGTGCCGGAGCAGTGGTCTGGGTAAAGGCCCAGCGAGGCATGGCATTGTATAATTTGCTGTGACACCAATATGGAAACTTGAGAGGCAACGTCCAAAAATGTAATGCAAACCTGGCACATAGGATTCTGCTTCAGCTCCTGCATCGTTTGAGTGACCAGTGGTGACAAAGGGAGGAAAAAGTGAAATAGGACGAAACCAATTTAATTTACCACAGAACTATGCAAAGTGATCTACTGAAAATGTTAATTTGAACCTGCAGGGCTTGCCATAGGGAGTATTGTTTTTAGCAGGCAGCACACGGCAAAAACATATCTACATTTGTTAAAATTATGCATTCACACAGATTGTCCCCACAAGTTTCAGACCTTGATTTTTTGAATATTTACTTTATTTTCAACTCAATATTTTTACTTGTTTCAAGCAAATTATCTGCCGGTAAATTATGTGTGTTCTTTTTCTTAATTTTCTTACATAACTGGCAGATAAAATAAGGTAAAATGTATTGAAACCAATCAATATGAAAATATATATATATTTGTGAATAAAATATAGAATATAGAATATAGTATTTTAACCTAATCTTGTCAAAACATACAGAATTGATGATTTATCTGAATTCAAATAACTTTACAACAGAAAAAAATATATTAAAAATAACCATAAGGGGCTTTTGTCTCCTGTGAAATCAACGGATGCTAAAGAAATCAAATTGGATCAAAAGTCATTTTCAGAGCAGTGTGGATTGGAAACAGAGGTCTGCGCTTGTAACTATCCCCTGACTAATCAGTTGAATTTTGGGAAATAAATGATAGTGGCTGTAAATGTTGCGTGAAAGAGAAGCAGGGCTGTGTGAGTGGGTTGTTAATTGATGAGGGTTATAGAGTGTTGCTAGTAGCACAGGGGGGATCATTACCACTGGAGTGGAACAACTGCATTTACGGCTGTTTGCCACATCTCGCACACATTTACATGCACACAAGCGCAACAAAAAAATACCCCCCCAAAAAAAAACTACCACAGAGCGCAAGGATTCAGAAGTAACAAAATTCATTATTTTGTCATTTACTATAAAAGACACATGTATGGTATCTACTATATATAAGTGTAAAAATGTTAACTGGTGCTTTAAAAGAAAAAACGAGTCTTCATCTGTACTATATTTAACTGCACGTGAGCATAAACGCTTTAGGTAAAAGCAACTAAAAGAGTTTTGCGCTTCTAAACACACCACCCAACTCTTAAATGTCAGTCACTTTCTGTTCAAATCAGGCTCTTCTGAGAGAAAAAAAAAAAAGAAAATGCTAGATTTATTTTGGGTTGGCATGATTGGGAAAAACAAACAATTATCCTGGAGGCATTTCCCATCCTTGAGTCAATTTGAGGGAAAAGGGGGAAAGGCGCGCAGCCACTTTGGGTTAAAGGATTTAGGTCACGCTTTAACTGACTGCTTGACATGGGGAATGTGAGAGAGAAAACCTGGAGTGGACTACCTGAAATCAGCAAGTCTGACAATGTGAGGGACTGACAGAGGAGTTGGGGGAGGCATCTTAATAGTCATGCTGCTGTCCTGACCTATATTCTGTGTAATGTGTGTACCTTTGAACTAGTGGGAGGGGTCTATTCCCCCACAGAGACATACGGATAAGTAGGGGTGTGTATGAGTGCACACAAGCATGTAATTGTAGCACTGGTCTGGCTGAGCGTGACTATTGTAAGTATGTATGAATGTTTTCTTGATTGTACATAGGAGCGCTCCCCTCGTTTTCTTCAAAGGTGCATAAATACATACTTGAGATGGCCGCGTGGGTGTTGTGCACATGTTTCTGTGCACCAAGGCTGGCGTTGTGTAAGTGAAATGTGCCAGTGTTTATGCTTTATTCTGTCAGTGTCAAACAGCCTCGCCCTCAGTCTAATGGTACATTACTTCAGTTTAGAGGGAGCAGACGAGAAGCAGAGAGGCTCCTCACTGTGCATTCTCTCTGAATGACAATAAATAAGGTATATATCATATAGATATATACCTTATAAAGATCAAGGAGCATGAATCATAAATAAGTGGAAAATATATATCCACATTAATGTTGAGCTTGCTGTACTTTATGTGTATGCAATACTCAAAACATACTTACATCTCAATTATCAAGCTAATGCTCTGTAAACTGGTATTTGTATTTTGTAAATGTTTTGTGCTTCTGCGTCTAGTGGCAACAGATTTATTACAACTTTTGACATAAATATGCATCTTTTTCTATACTTTCCCCCCAATATTTTGCAGACTTAACGTGAATATATTACTTTATAACTTCATCAAATCTAAACACATGCCACAATACAGCTTATACAAAAATGTTTTTTACCTCCAAAAGCCAGGGTTTGAGTTTGCGGTCCAGGATGATGTCAAAGCCCAGCACCTCAAAGCAGACACTGTCGCTCCCTGGTGGCTGTCCGGGGCGACACATGCGATAAGCGTGCAGCACGTGGGGCTCGGCCACAATCAGCGTTTTCACCACAAGTTCCTGAATAATAATTAATAAAACATAAATCAAGAGAGAATGAATAATTAGAATTATCAGATTTTAAGTGTTGACCTGATTTTAACTATTATCTAAATGATATAAACATTTTGGACTAAATAAGTATTATTGTAAAATCCTTCTAAAACAATCTATTGTAATATTCTCTGTAAGGAAAAATGGTCCCACAGGTTTATACTGAGACTATGGCAGTACAGGCAATTCTTAAATACACATATGTCACTTATTACACTCTACTAATCAAAAAAGATCAAGTAAGTTTATTGTATAGTCATTTTAAATTGTTTCTTAATGCATGCCCTTTTTTGATTGAATATATGTTGTTTTATTATTGCTCAGTGTTTTATGTTGCACCGTAAGGCCGAGACAAGTTCCTACGTTTTTGAATTTTGTTCATTGACAATGGCAATAAACTCTTTCTTTCTTTCTTTTCTTCTAACTTCTATATATTTATATAGAACAATTATAGCTTTTAAATATGAATTTAATGCCCCGCTTTTTTTTACTATAGGGGCAACCGGAGTCCCCTCTATCAATGGGAAACACTGGATACACATTGTTGACTTTACTTTAACTTTAGTAGAAGCCACAAAAACAAGTCAAAACTGCCCACCTGATTATTACCCAAAGGCATTAAAAATAAATCATCAACAGATTTCACCTTCACTTTTCACTTTGTCTCTGCTGCCTCCTGTCATTACAAACAGACATTTACACATACACTAAGCTGCCCCACATCACACCAGCGAAAGCTCACAAAGTGCGTCAGGCCTGCAGTTTGCCCAGTCCCGTTTGACCGCTGGGTACAGGCGGCTGAGAGCCATAGTAGTCTGGCCACTGACTGATAAGGCAAATGGCCCCGCTTCTGTTTTTTTCTTCTTCTTTTTTTCTATCAGGCCTGTCTGTCGCACTCCCATCCACCAGTTCATCCATTTCCCAGTGTGACCCTAAGGCTGCCCAGTACAAACACCTGCTCCCACTGTACTCCCAAATTTTACCCCGAGTCTCATCACATGCTGCAGTCGGTGTCCTCTCTGCCACCTTCCTCTCCATTATCCCGGGGCCCCAGTTTCAAATGCACAAAATACGATGTGTGTACTTTTATGGGTTGGAACACTTTTAAAAGTATACTATTTTACACTGATAAATCAATGTTATACAATTAAAAGTTTTGTGTGCAAACCTCTCAGAATACTTTATTGCAGCCAAGTCTCTAATCAAACCTGATATACAAGGTAGGTAGCAAAGTATACACAAAGTCTAATGTTGTTTTCTTTTATCATTAAAATCTATTTATGCAAAATAAATAGATATATTCTGGTATAGAATAACTTGTATACTGTACTGGAAATACTAAAGGACACCCACACGGCTGGCTTTAGACCATCTACCTCATACAGAAAATTAGTCAAATAAAATTGCCACAGTTTTAGTTTAGTCATGAAGCTAAGTCTTGTGTGATTTAACAGGAGCGGTCAAAGGAATGGTCCTTGACTTCCCACAATAAAAAATACAGCTAAAAGGGAGCACAATAGGGCAAACCATTGTGAAATTGGTAGTATAACAACAAAAAATACAGCCCAGTATTGACACAGTGCAATCATCCAACCAAATTACTCCCCAGCAGAAACGTTACAGTTCAAGTGGAATAAAACCAAAATCTGAATCTAGTTATATAATGGCTCTAAAACGAATCATACAAGAGACACAGGGAAAAGCCCCAGAAAAACATTGGAAACTATGTGTAAACCAGGTAAAGGAGGAGGGTGAAGATCTTCCAAACAGACAGTGATTTTGGAAAAGCTGACTATAGCCTCAGATACCAAGAGCTCACCGATCAGGAATTATGTTTTTGCCAAGCTTTTCCGAGAGTTAAACAAAGCCCAAATGCTTGCTGAATTGATGTCAAAGTAAATCATATCAAACCGTGCTAGTTTCTGATGTTCCCAGCAAAGAATGAAAGGGCTTTTGAGGAAACTCGTGTACTGGCCAAACAGATTACTACTACGGATGTACCCAAGTCTTGTTTGAAATACAGGTGTCTTGTATTTTGGTGCTGCTCATTCCTGGTTTATGGCTATAATCTGTCAGTCTATCATGTGTGTTTCTGTCTGTCTGAGTGGGCAAAGGACTCACAGAAATGTCTCCCCAGAACTTGGCCACATCGTAGTCGTTGGCACGCAGGAACTGGGTGAACCAGCTGATGGATCTCTTACTGCCTTTGTCCACCGTCTCGTCTCGCTCAAAATTCTCATTGTGTTTGTTGACAGAGTAGTTGGTCAGATGCATATAGAGCTGGCTCTGGAAAAAGACAAGAAGATAGAACAAAAAAGATGCCATTGTGAAAAACACATGCATAAATGTATTTACGCTAAAGTATATTCCAGTATCTTATAGTTATACTACACCAATTCTAACAATAACATCAACACACATTATTTTTGTCCTCGCTGAGAAGAGGATCCTTTCTGTGTGGAGTTTGCATGTTCTACCTGTGTCTGCATAGATTTCCTCCAGGTACTACTCCGGGTGTATGAATGAGAGAGTGCTGTGAGAGAATACAGATGGAATTATCACAATTACTGCCGGGTTTTTGGTCTTGCTGATTTATAAATTTGCATTTTATTTTCATGATTTAATAATCGCAATAAATTGCAATAATTTACCCCCATTTACGCCATAGGGCTGGATCATTAACAGATATTGATATGGGTAAAATCTATTTTAAAATATGTCTAAATGTATTGTTTAGACATGGACCAGAGCAAACACAGCCATGTCAGAATACATCGTAATGACTGTGACTGCGAGCCATGGCGACAACATCTATTTCCAGGGCACTCCATCATGTGTCACAGATGTGGTGAGACAATGCACAGTGGAGGGGCAGTGGCGGAGCAGTGGAGGAGCAGTGGGGGGGCAGTGGGGGGGCAGTGAGGGGAAGTGGGGGGCAGTGGTAGGGGCAGTGGGGGGGCAGTGGAGGGGCAGTGGGGGGGCAGTGAGGGGGTATTGGAGGGGTCAGGCGCGGTGGAGTGCCTGTGCTCATACTATAGATAAGAATCGGGCTTCAGCAGGTGCACAACCTCAAGGCAAACATGAGCAGCTTGATATTAAAGGAGACATCTGGCCGGAGAACAGCATGCAGGCAGTAGATGCATGCAGGTTTATAAGTGAGGATTTCGACATATGAAGTGGAACCATGTATGATTCACTGTATGACTTTATGAGGCTCGTATTATGCAGGGGTTTGAGTGGGTTTTATAGGTCTGAGTTGTGTTTTACATTTGGTTATGTGATCGCTGGGTGTGCCTACTGGACAACTGCTGCCGAGGGTTTTATTAGTCTTATGAGAGAATCCTGTAAAAGTATTAGATAAACAAATGAAAGAAAGCAGCAGTCCTTTTCTACTTGCAGGCGAAGCATCAATTTAACTAAACGATGAAGTTTACGATTAGTCGTGATTGTTGTATGACCAAATGATGAAATCTTGACATCCCTACTTTCAACTATAAATCTCAAAATAGTAAGAAAAATTAAATAACACCATTTCATTAACCTATTACATTTCTGATCTCTGAAATGATGTTATTGTGACTGTTTATTCTATGGAGTTACCAGATTGGCTTCGCTGGGTGCATGGTACTTCTCTGTCCCCATGCGCACTAAGCCATCGTTGTAGAGGAAGATGCGGAGCGGGTCACACGACGTCACGAGGATGTAAATGCGGAGGTCAAACTTGTAGCCCTCCATCAGGAAAGGTTTGTCCAGATACTCTTGTACAATGAAGTGCTCCTGGGCAGGCAGTTTCTCACAGTTACGGATAAGTGAGATCCTGGGGAGACACAAACTTGATTAAGTCTCTAGAGGTAGCAAAAATATGTGGGTAAAAAAAATATATATAATTAAAAATGGATAAGTGGTTCCATGAATATGATAGATTATGTTTTGAATGTATCATGTGTGTAATAAAGAAAATCATGAATAACTGTTTGCAGATGTGGAGTTTTCAAGAGAATGTCTTCTTAGTTTAATGTCTGCTTGTTTAAAATGTTAACATTGAACTGATCCAGGTGTGTTTTGGTTTGCCTCAGTTTGAAAAGATAATTTATATAAAACGTTCACAAGAAATTGGTCCAATAAACATCAAATTGCATGCATAACATACTTTTCTTCAATAACTGTCTCCAACATTACAAACTACAGACAACGAGCTCCTGAAGGGTCAGACACACAGCGCCCTGATGTATTCCAGTGGCCTTCAACTTCCCATGAAGCATATGCAAACGACAAAACCCAGCATGCGTTGGGCCTTGTTAGAGCAGGACAAACTGCGAGTCTCTGTGGGGCACTGAATGTTCCAAAATCCTGTTCAATACTTGGCCTTTAGAATGAATAGACTAGAATATAATGCAGCTCTTCAATGTAATGTGTGGCTTCATGAGACCAAGATATGACTGAACTGTTGTTGAAGTTTTATTTTATTTATTTATTTTTGTCAACCTAATAAAAGCTGGTTACCGAGCACAGATTCTTGAATTAATTTTCTTCTTTGGTCTCATGTCAGTTGCGCTAAAACCTTATAATATGCAGGCGCTTGCAACCAGACCAAAGCTATAGTTATGTTGTGTGGGGCTTTGCTTAGTGTTTTGAAGGGCAACATTTTTCAAACTTTATGAGAGTGTACTGTTTTGTGTGTGCAGAGGGCAAAGGGTCATCTTAAACAATCTCCCTAATGTCACCATCAGTCACAGTTAGAATAAACTGGGCCTAAATGGGTTACATGCACCGGCTTGAGAAGTTTGGAAGGAAATAGCTTTTAATTGTTCAAAAGGGGAAAGAGAGAGAAAATTGATCTGCCATCAATAGGGATGTCAAGATTATTAGGTTAATCAATCATCAGGATTATTTAGGTCAGAATATAAATGTAAAGACTAAACAATGATGATCGTAAATTTTTTTTAATAAAACGTATTGATTTTTTATTCATAGAAAAGTGACAATTTTCTAACTAATTTACAGTAGGTCTTTCTTAGTTAAATTAAAAGAAATGTGATGATTTGAGTGGCAAAATTAAGTTCTTTCTGCTCAGCGTAAACCTTAATGTAAAGTGCTTTTTCATCTTGCTGTTTATGTCAAATTGATCATTCAAAGTTTGATTTCAAAAAGCAAGTCACATAATGAGGAGCGGTGTTAAGAAGGAAAGAAGGAAAGAAAATGTAGGATTTTATTGTTGTTTTGGTCATGATGTTAATAATAGCTAATCATCGTTAAATCGCAATGTTTAGTCTCACAAAAATCGTCACATCCTTAACAATAAACCAGTGTAAATGTTATCATCACAAGTTCAAGTCATTGGCAATATCTTTGATATAACATGTGATTTAGTGGTGTTTTTATCAGAAAGTGGGCCGAGTGACGAGGTGAGGAGCTAACATGCAGGCAGTAAGCTGAAGGATGAGTGCAGGGTTAGCTATGTTAGTTGAGGAGGAGTAACTGAGAAGAAAACGACATGATTGATGAACCGGGGTGCCATAATCACAGCCCACAATATATTTAATTTGGCACCAAAGGGATCTCAGCTTTTTAAACCTTATTCTGTTCCTCTTATAAGAAGCAGCGTTTCAAACACAAACAATAACTTAATTTAGCCAGTCGCCGATAAATTAAATTACAGGGGGTAGATATAACTTAATTTCCTGTCGCGTCACACCATGCAAAAGACTGGTGAGCTGCTCTCTGCTGAGTGGTCGTGCTAAACTCATCATCTTTCATATTCCAAATGTGTTCTATATTTCAGCCTTAAGGGCTAATAAATAAGGGCTTAGCACTGAGTTTATAAGTAATGCTCACATTAGAGCAGAAAGGACAAATTCAAAGAGAATTAGGGGTAAGGCTGCTTACTGAGCCTTTTGCACTTCAATACCACATCCTTTTGGCATGAGTAATAAATACATGAACATTTCCTTACAGGAGAAGCGCTTCAAAGCTAATGTTGACAACCGGTTTAAAGAGTTATGTTCCAGGGAGTGTTGGACAAACTTCATTAAAAGGAAAATAAAATAGTAATATTTTATCAGTAACGATGCCTTCCTGTGATTCTCCATCACAAATATCGATAAAGATGCCCTGGTGAAGTACTGTTATGTTGTTTGTTGTTGTTTAAAACAAATTCAATCTCAACTGAATTACATTTACTTCAAACACTGTCAGAGAACTCGTCCCAAACAAAATGTGCAATAGAATTGAATTTCCTTTCATTTTTTTAGCGGTCAGTCATTGGATTCTGTCTACTATTAAAAAATGAAGAACAAAAGATTTTATGGTGTGAATTATTAATTTCCGCATGTTAGAGAGTGGCTACTGTCCACAACAGCCTTGTGTGTCCACTTCTATCCTGTCTGTTTCCCTTAGCAGCTCATAAAGGAATCCAATAATCACATGCAGAGACCTTGTGGTATGCGTAGGGCCTCATGGACCAACAACCTTTGATTTATGGAAGAATGAATATTAAGGACAATGAACACAATGGCATTTGGCAAAGTATATCAATTGAAATATCTGTCTCTATCCAAAATGCAGTTTCATTACAGTCCAGGGTTCACAAACTTGTGAGCGAGTCTTATTTGCTTTTTCCTACTAACTCCCACCTTAAGTCACTTTATTTTGTCTTGTTCCACACTCTTACTCACAGTGAGCAGATTGAGTTGACCTACCCATGACCCATTGCTCCATTGGCAGGTTTGACAATAAAGGTTTTCTGCTTGCGTTTTCTCCGTAGTTCTTTGACATAGTTTTGGAACTGGGTGTACTCTGCAGGAAAGATCCATGTTTTGGGGATGAAGCTGTAATCTTGAGGCTGGGACTTGATCATTCTGTGGAGACAAAGAAGTGTGTGGGAAGCATTATTTATTCTACTCATGAAAGAATTACAACTTCTAATTTGATTGTGATGTTGGTTTGATATGTTTTTATTTATTTATTTTTATTTGTATTCATTCATAACATATAAAATACATTATCATCGACTTACAGTTACACAAAAAATGAATAAAAAGGGGCACAAAGAAGAGCAATCTTATGTTATCTGCCCCCTTTTCAACTTGTACTTGACCATGATATTTAAAACACATTACAATAAACATTTGCTATAAAATTACATATAATGAAACAATAGTTTTATTATATTTTTCACAATCATCATGTCCAAACCTTCACAGTCAGCTGATCATTTTATTTCCACAGTTTTGAACAATTTTTCTTATTTCGTCTTTTTCCATCTTATCAAGAAAAATAGTATTGACATTGCCACCTATTTCATTCACTTGTTTAGAAAGACTGCTTGCAAGGCTGGGGCCCACATTGGCAAAATATTCACAAAACTCATTTGAAATTTGTTTCTCGTCATATACCGGTATGTCATTATCTTCCTTTGCAAAATAATTTGGATATGCATGTTTCCCTTTCTTGCTTATCACTCTGTTGATTATCCTCCATGTTGTTTTTATGTTATTTCTGTTTTTATTTAATTGTTCGCTATAGTATTCTTTTTTTAGTTTTCTGATAATCCAGACTCATTTATTTTTGTATTTCTTATATCGGTCTTCCGCCACACTTGTTTGTGTTTTTAAAAAACATCCATAAAGATATTTTTACTTTTTGCAGGCATTTTTTATTAGTTTGGTCATCCACGGTTCATCTTCTCTTTTCTGTCTGATAGTTATAATTGTACAATTTTTGTAATACAATTTAATCACAGTTTCAATCAAATAATCATACGCATCATTGACATCATTTACGTAGACTGCGTCCCATTTCTGCTTGTTAAGATCTTCATTTAGTGCTTGAAGGGCCGAAAGTGGATAGTACTTTAGGGTGGTACAGAGGTGTGCAATATATTGTGTACAGAATAATATCAATATTGCGGTTTTGAAGATAAGCTCAATTTGAGAATTCATTTTACTACCTGTTTCAGACAGTTATCAATAACAAATGAAAACAAAAAAAAGAAGAACTAAAGAAGAGCAAAACATTCCAAACAAAGTTATAAAGTATAAAATATTTAGGCACTTTGGGGTTTTGTATGCAATACTTAAACCTCAACCAATTTACAGGAATGTTTAAGAACATTTAGCAGAAATATGATCTGACAATTGTTATTTATTTGAAAATATATACAAAATAACAAAAGTTTTTCCATTTGGAATGTATTCCAAAACTGTTCAGGATGAATGCTCCCAAAGTAGAGTAATCATCCTGTAGCAGACAAGTTGTTGGTTCAAATCCCACTTTTTCCCGAACATTATGCATTAGTACTTACTTGGACATGTTTCTTGCAAGACAATCTTTGCGGCAAATTTCACCCATGCCTGGGAAGTGGTTAATTCTCTGCAAAGGGACAAGCAGGTTGTTAGGACCATTGCACTACTCAATTTCACCCTCACCCTTCATCAAAATGAGCACATTAAAGGCATCAACCCGAAGTGAGTTTACGATGTTCTGACATTTATGCCCAATTACGAACTCAAAACAAAAAGGTGACACAGCGACCTTTGCCAACCCTTATTTAGTTTACCATGTTTTTTTTCCACTCTAAAGGTTGGTGAGGGAAGAACCACCGCGAAATGCGAGGGGCTGAAGGTAATTGGTTCTGCATCACAAGCCTCTGCAATGACAGTTGAATGAATTGCTTTGAATGGGAGCAGAGGGAACGGGGGTTAAAGGGAATATGTAGTTTTTCTGTATTCTTTAGCAAAATGAGCCTGAACAGGGGAGCTAATTAGGCTCATGAACTAAAACTTGACAGCCAAGTCTCACAGTTTAACTAACAGGAAAAACGAGAAAATGAAAGAATGAGAGAACACAGAATGTAACTATGTAAACGAGACAGACATAATTACTGATTTCTGCAAGATTGTACAATTATGCCAATACTGTGAAAGTGTGCTTGAAAAGGCCAAATCAGCTATTAAAAGAAAACAATGTATATACTTTCACACAATCAATGGGACCAACGAGCCGCAAATCAACAGTTACAACACATGTAAACCTGTTACTGTGACTGTAAAGCCGTATCTGATATAGTGACTTGAACTCTTGCCCCTGTCCAAACAAGCCATTCTCTCACTTGCTTGCCTGGGATTTAATTGATCATTAGTACACAGTCTAATCTAATAAGAACTATGGAAGGTAGATAGTTAACACTAAGAGCTGCAGGGGAGCAGTTACGTTTGTGCAGCGGGGCAGAGGGGTCAAAGAGAGGTGAGGTTAGTTATGATAATAGAGCAGGGCAGTTGTCACGTTCATGTAGATCCCCAGTGCTCACTACTTGTAAGTAACACACTCAGTCTGTGAGTCTATGTTTGTGCCCACAGCTGTTCTCTTAACTGAATGAGGGAAATGCAAAGTACATTTTCTAATACCACATGTTGCATTTTTGTGTAAATTAGTAAAGAAAATGTACATTATGACAAAAATATATAAATTATCATCTAATGTCGGTGTAATCCCTCATTCGTCCAGGAGTGTTCCATTGTAGAAAAAGATTTAGTTGTAGTCATCTGGACTCTGTTTTAGAAAAACAAAAAGTTTCGACTCTCATCCAAGAGTCATTCTCAATCTGTGAAACAAGTCTGAGAACTCAGGTTTATATCCTACTCTGTGAAAGCCCGGCCCACAGGGCGGGACCCCTGATAATGGGCCATCGAAACCAACTGGGATGGGCCTATTGTTCACTGACTTTGGCTCCCTCCTCCCTGAGTCCCTTTATTTGCTTCCGAATGCCTCGGGCGTCTCCAGGGTTTCAGCAAACCATTATAAACAACTGGAAGGTTGAATCTTAAACCTCCATTTCGCTTTAAGGAAGGATTCTCTTTTTTAACAAAGATTGCCTCCTTAACTCCTCTTTCAAACCATCTTTTCTCCCTGCTCAGAATCTCCACCTCACTGTCTTCAATAGAGTGGTTTGTGGCTTCGAGATGAAGATGCACAGCGCTCTGGGGTCCTGAACTCGCGTGTCTTCTGTGCTGATAAAGCCTCTTGTGAAGTGGCTGTTTAGTCTCCCCTATGTACCGCTCTGTAAAAACTTTCTTCACTGCATTGGATAGAATGCACTACATTGCTCTGCTTTTGTGTAGGCATCTTGTCCTTAGGGTGAACCAGTTTTTGTCTTAACGTGTTGCCTGGTTTGAAATAAACAGGGACTTCGTGTTGTCGTGTTGACAGTCCCGAGACATAAGGGATAGAGACACCCTTCCCTTTTGTCCCTTTTGTCCTGCTTTTTGGGCCGGGCTTTCACAGAGTAGGATATAAACCTGAGTTCTCAGACTTATTTCACAGATTGAGAATGACTCTAGGATGAGAGTCGAAACTTTTTGTTTTTCTAAAACAGAGTCCAGATGACTACAACTGAATCATTATCATCTAATGTTTTTAGGCAAATCGTTTCCGTCTACTTTGTGGAATAAATATTCTGACAAAAATGCTGAATCACAGAAGAGCTTGTTTGGTAGTAGAGTACTTTAAATGTATTATGCTATTCCAGTTCTATTGATATTTCTCACACATTCATTCTGCTACTGTGCATACAAATCATCACCAGCATGAAATATTTGAAAAAGAAATGATGATCTAATGAAATAGAAGCTCAGTATTTACCTGATAGTTCCTGAGCTCAGCAATTTTCTCATGCTGCACAGCCGAGTCGTTCCATATAAGGTTAGCAGTTTCATCCTCATCCCGGGTCTTGATGAAGTCCATCTCACAAATGACTGCTCGTACTGAGGGAAATAAAAATACATATTCTCTTTATGCATACATAAATACTGCAGCACATTAATTCTATATTCACGGTTCAAGGCAGGTTAGCCAAAGGTAATGCCATACATACAGAAAGATAAATCAATTGTTGTTATACATTCAAATCCCACTGGCGTCCCCTTAATAAGAGATTGGAGGCACGCCCATTTGAACATTAATCTAACATCCATTCATTATTCAGTGGGTAATAAAAAAATGTATGCCCTAACAAAAAAAGGTATTCATTCTTTTTTTAAAGCTTCTGCTGACAAAGCTGTTTACAATCAGGCCATTCTTGCTTAATACTCTGTTTCTTTAAGATTTTAATATACATAAGAACACACTGGCATTTGAGCAATCAAAAAATAATATTTAGATGAATTAAGAGATATAGAACGCTCAGTGATTGAGAGCGTACTGTCGTTACTTTGTATCGTGGAATTTTCAGTTAGCCTAATGTTAAACAAATGCAGATTTTAATATGCTGTTCTGTTTACTTTTATACATGGTTTTTCTAATGCATCTCTAAAGACGTTTTGCATTGCTGCTACAAACATGTCAGATTTTGTCAATAACGGTCGCTTTTAGAAGTTCGATCCCGTGCTCATTGTTACCATTGCTCTCAGTAATTCAAAAACTTTTACACAATTATTCATCTTCCTATTAACTTTCAGCCAGCTTCCCAACAAGAGAGTATTATCTTTAATCTTTACCTCTAATGCAATCAATCATTGGCCAAAAACGATGGTGCAGTAACAGCTAACAGCAAAAATGAGCCATCCATCTGGCCTTTAGTGTTCATTTACCTTCAAACTACCTCTGCACTAGCTTCAAAATGGCCACTATGAGGGTCTCGCCACAGCTTCCGGAGCTAACTCACAGCTAGAGTCCATCTAACCTGCAGGATCCTGAATGCCTGCAACTTCGCCTCCGTGCTGCTGACTCCAGACTTTCGAGGTTGTAGTTCACCCCTGAGAAATCGCAAGCCACTACAATGCACTGAACATGCCTGGACTGCTTACGTGGCTGCTTTAGGCATACCACTGAGTTAAATTGCCTGAACAGAGATTTATTTAAGTACAGCGTCGAAGGCCAAGCTGTGCCTATGTGCATTTTGGACAATATTAGGTCTAATTTGAGACATTAATGGAGTCCCTCAATGGACTTGCTACAACAAATTAGATTTTGCATTGTCATTTTCATAGCTGGGGGAACAATGAAAGTTTACTGTATGCTTGCAGCTAGGGTAAATATTATACTATATATAAATATACTTTATGGAAAAAAAGTGATTTAAATCCAATCTGTTCTAAAGTAAAAGTAAACCTGGAAAGTTTTTTTTTTTATCTGGCTCTCTGGTTTAACACACACTGGGTGAATTAATCAACTGAACTAAGCATTAACTGTTAGGTTACGGTGTCAATAATCGTGACAAATTATAAAATTCGGATGTTTCCTCTCACAATAATTGTTACACTAAAATTGTATATTGTTACCGGTCGACTTGCACAGCAACATCACAATTTACATTACATTATAATATTCCCTATGGTTATATGTCTTCTCTGTATATCATTGTTTGTCAAATGTGAATTGTCATACCGATCTCATATTTGGTGCCGGCGATATTTGCTGTGATGGTGCTTTTCTTCTTTTTGCCGTGCACCTTCCTCTTCCCACTGCTCTGGTAGGAGCCCACAGATGGCATGTTCACGGGGGATGCTCCTTGATCTTCAGGGAGGACAAATAGCGCAAAACATAAAAAGAGAATGGGAGAACACTCGTTTGGGTAGGAGGAGGAATGATTGCCTGCAGAACGCACTGCTCTGTTATGTGAATGGCTTTTATTTTAGTGGATGCATCATCATAGTACGGGTGGGAGATTTTCTAAAGCCTAAAATAGATCACACTTTCGATTTGATCATGATTCATGTACATTAAACACAGTTAAGCTGTCTTTAGTAAGAAATTACAACTATCTGCTTATTTTGAGCATTCAAATCTGTCTGTGGTTGGTCACTCACTTAAACAAAGATCAAAATGTTTTAATTGTCATATCACCCAGCCCCTACTTGTTGCGATGAAAAAGTAGTATTGCTATTTCAACACAGGATTACTAGAGAATTGGAGTAAATGGTGTGATACAACTGTTCAACGTACAAAATGTTAAAACCACAACTCATATTATGTCATAAAAAAACTCTCTTGGTTATTTATTTGTTGTAATGTCTGTCCCGGAATGCTCACGTTAACAATAACTAAAGCAATGTTTGATGAAAGAGTAGACGTCTCACCTCCATCATTGGAAGGTGAGGGCATCTCAGGATCTTGAAGAGAGAAGAAGCGAGCCAAGCTGTGTGCCAGGCTCGACCGGCAGGCCTCACAGGACTCTCAAACCACCCAGAGGCCCCTGCTCTGCTAGTCTGGTCTGTCTGGACGTGTATGTGTGATGTTCTTCAGAATGGCAGACTGGATCATCTAAGCATCTCCCTTGTGCCTTCCAGCGGTCCAGGTCAGTGTGGGCTGGGTGAAGGGAGCGGAGATGGGGAGGAGTGGGCCAAACTGCCTTGAGAGAACGAAGCCGCAGTTTATTTAAGGACCCAAAGGGAGAATAACCGGGAGGAGGTGGTAGCAGTAATGCCTGTGGAGGAGAAAGAAAAAATAACATTCACTACTGTGGAAAGTGCCTCACAGATGGCTGTTTGAGACTGGCTTTAGATATAGCTTACAACTGTTTTCTAATATTGGCATAGCAGCTCAAATGAACTGTTATAAAGCATTTGCAAAAGGAAATGCCTTGTAAATTAAACTAATTATGAAAAGTTTTGCATTTCAAAATACCCATTGCATCTTAACTAGACTTTTACATCATGTAATTTATTCAGTTCTTCTGCACAAGTTAGTTTCACAAGATGGCTATGCGAGGGTCAGTAAGCTTACATCACTTCCATTAAAAGTACATGTAAAAATTCACATTATATTCAGTATATCACAGTGTATATAAAATGTTAGGCAAACCTTTATGATCTATAAAGTGTACTTTTTGAGAAGTGATATTGGAAATTATCATGTTGATTTATAGGTTTACCATGTTAGTGTGACTTATTTTATTTTAGCTTACATCATATTATACAGTGGCCTCTGGTGGTAAAAATATGCTATTACATATTGTCTGAAGTGGCAGTTAGGATATGAGTTTAGAGAAGTAAGCCGCTTGTATCTTAAACGTTTAAGAATGAAAAACAATCGAATGCATTACTCATTAGACTTAAGTCCGTCTGCTGGTATCTGAAAGCTGAAACCATTGATCCTGGTGGGGAAAGGCGAAGAGGTGGGTGCAAAAGAGAAAAAGCAGCAGTATGCAGTGTGATGAAGTGAAACAAGCTAAACATCTGACAGGCCCGCACCACAGGCCACCTCACCGTCCCAGAGGTACACCACGCAGAAGGTAGCACCACGGTCCCGGCAAGAGAGCCAGACCTTGGTGGAATGTAAAACCCACAGGGAAACAGGGCTCATGACATGCATATACCTTATTCAGCACCTAAATAAAGATACTTGTTTGCCCCACATACCATATTTTGCACTATATTTTTAAAACATTCCCTTATAATAAGCTATTTTGAAAGTAGCATTAAAAACCTATTCTTGGGTTTCAGGCACAAAGACTCCCTCCTGATTTGAAGGATTTCTACATTGTCATAACATTAAAGACATTCAAAATATGATATAGTTTGAATGGGGAAAGGTCCACACAAAATACTAATCAGGAAGGAATCATTTGCCTGAAATCCATGAATACTCATTTAATCTATTTACAAGTGTCTTCGTTTGCCACTCGTGAAACTACAAAATGAGTCAATCCATTTTGTTTATTTTTACATTAGTATTATTAAATGTTTTTCCTCTGTTTATGAGGACAGAAAGTTGAGTCACTTTGGCAGCAGCACTGATGCATGGCCAGAATAAAAATAGTCTCTCTTGAGGTTTAATTATGGCAGGGCCAGTGATCTGCTGTGAACCAACCTAGTTTCCTCATATTCATATAAAAAGTCAAGAGTTCAGCACATGACACCAAATTAAATTATCTGAGACAATGCCACGACCACATGGTTTGGTTTGGCTCGATATGAAATCATAATATGAAGAAATTATTATAGGAAATGCTAACAATTTTAAACTACCCAAAGGAGTTTAGTGAAATTGTTCGCATTTCCTATAAATATTTCGTTATTTTATTGTAGTAATTTAGAAACATTTGACCCCGCACATTTAGTCACTTTTTTTTATACTAAAATGTATTTGATTTATAAGATTTGTGTATTCTGCTGTTTCTGACGTAAAGTCAAATAGGTGAACATATTTTACACACTTTGTAACGATAAATGCAATATCCCCATATCTCCATTAGGAGGAGCTACAAGACCATAGAACGTTGATGCTGAGCTCGTCCATCTCCCTTTAAGCCACACACAGCACTTGGCATCAACAGACAGTCTTTGTTGTGCTCATCTGCATCTGTCTTTGTCAGCAGCTGCACATGCAAAACAAATGTGAGTGTGTTCCAGTGCAATGTACTGTGATTCCTCTGTCATGTCGATTACAACTGCTATGACTTCCATTTAAAAATCAGTGTGAGGTATTATTATCATGTTTTCGTAGTTCCTTGAATAGAAAGACAGAACAATTGGTTCTTGCTTTTTTCCTAAATAAAATAACATGCATGCTTTAATTTTAATAGTCAAATCCTTTAGTATTTGTAGACAAGAGTTTATAGCTGGCAAGATCCTTCACACACGCGAATGTTGAAAAACATAGTGGATAAAGACAATTTATTTTTTTCTTAAATATGTAAATTTTCATTGCAGCAGGCATTTTTCAGATTAAGTACTAGATTTTTACTCAATACTTCTTTCAAAACAGCCATCACACAAAATCAGACGATTACACACTTTATCCTACACTCTACTAGGTCATTTGTTTTATAGCTTAATTCCTTCTAAAGCAATGCATAGGCCTTAGGGAATATGTATTCAAAGGGTAATAATACAGCTATAATGGGCATAGTAAATTGTATTATGTAACATAAATTAGGATGAAACCCTTGTTACTAAAAATAGAGTGCATCTTAAGTGGACACTTTCTTCCTTCCTTTTAATTAACTTTTCTCTTGCCTGATTCCTGATGAAAACGTGTTGTCATCACCCATTTTTCCCCAATAAAGTGAAACCACACAACAGCTACTTTGCTCAGGTTTAAAAACAGGGATTTTGGACAGGTTTAGTAACAAGCTCTTGGTAGAAAAAAAAAAAGACACGTTTTTATCATACTGAGAAAGCAAGATACTTGGTTCATCATCTGCACCTAAAATTAGGTCTAACCACTTGTGACCCAACTCAGGCTGCCTTCTTTCTCTCAGATATGAGTAGGTGCTGGTGCAGTCAGCCCACATGCAAACACATAACAGCTTTAGTTTTCAATAATACAAAAAATCCAATAAAATGGACGACTACATTTCTACAGGCCAATATTTAAACAATCTTATATTAACCTCAATATCAACTAAATATCTTGACTGTGACTGTATAGGGGGCTTAGTTTGCCACAAAGCAACATCAATGTCACAGAAGATTATGCATATCCCATCACACTTAAGAGCCTTATCTCATGAGTATACCCTCGAAAATCATGTGTTAATGCAGCAACTGTTATGTAATCTTTTTGGCCTCGGGGGGAACGGTCATCTCTAGGGTACAGTCGGCATGTGGTCAGCAAGTGGTAGACACTGTCACAACCAGATTAAAGGGAAACCACATGTTCTCTGTTGCAAATATTAATGAGAGGTTTTAAAAGTCAGCACTCTGCAGAATAATATCATCTTAAATTTAGGAAAGGTTCAATCTTTGCAGGTGCAATCAGGGTTTGATGCCAATGCCAGCACAGTGAACAACATGGTACCTTCCAAATCACTGTAAGTAGTAGGCCACCCCCTGTTGGAGGTGTTTGGGGATTATCTGTAAACGGGATTTGAAAATCTTTGAAAATATGTGATTAAATTAATAATTGCAGATTTTTTTGCAGAACACTGAGATGAATGGCCACCTCAGTAAAACATTTTATTTCCACACTTGAGGGCTTGTGTACGCTGATAAGACGTGTAGCCAGGAAAACAGTGATTAAAAGGGAGCTTCACGTCGTCGTTTGTGGCTGGCAGGCTAAAAGGGACCAAGTATGCAATTAATACAGAATATTGGATGAGGTGACAGTTTAATAAAATCAAAGACAAAACAGATCCATGGTGTACAAAGGAGTGCAGCTTAGCATTGCAGGCTAAGGATGGAGAGCAGCAGCAGTCAGCGTTACCTTGTGTTTCCCAGGCTGGATCTTGTGTGGGGCTCATCCGAGCAGGCTGGTGATGGACAGGCCGTGCCTCCTCTGGGTGAAATATTTAAAGCCGAGATGTTTTTGCAAAGATTGTGGTTGTATGAGCTCTGTTACTGTTGCTGCTTTATCATGTAGGACAGGTTTTCTGTGCAGAGAGTGCTGCTGGAGCGAGTCCATGGGCGAAACCATTAGATCCATAAAAGGGGTGTCCGAATAAAGCGGTGAAGTTTGCGTACTCAGGCACACATAAGCCAGTTGAGAGAAACATGTAACGTCACCCTGCAGAATTTCCTCTGATGAGTTTACAAATACAAACCGGATTTTACAAAACGTGTAAAATAGCTCCCCTTCAAATAGACTGATCCATTTAACCAACTCAAACATAGCAGCTACCTAGCAACTGAGGCGCTGGCCATGGTGCTAAATATGAGCACGTCTACAAGTCTTAAAAATAAAACAGGTGTTTCTGACTGTGTGTGCGCTCAGTTTAGGCTACAGGCAGGTAAACTTTAAACTAAACTAAAAGTAAAATTTACTTTATGTGGGACAATTTGGGTGTCGGACAAAATCACAAAAATTGGTTAATCCAGATATGAGTATGAGTATTACTTCTGAAGAACATAGAAGTAACATAGAACATACTGTTTCTAGCCTGAAGATGGCCATTGATTCATTCATAGACATGAAAATGGAACATATTGTTTTTCTTTTCACTTTTGGTCGTGAATTATTTTTGTGGAGGAAAATATTTACTTAAAAATATAGTAACCAGTTAGTTAGAGAGAGTCCAATTCAGTGCACACAGACAGTGGAATTTCCTACAGCCCCTGAACGCCTCATAGCAGCAGAGGCAGAGGTGAAAAGTCTGGATATGTTTTCGTACCACAGGAGGCGTACTAACGACCGATGACATTGTAAATACTAAATAACCTCTGGGTTGTACAGCACCTGGTGGTTCTGTTCTCGGTGAGAATACATCGATGTTTATGTTAGCCTCTACGCTAACACAAGATATTTGTTAGCTAGCTAACAGAGGACTGTGTTAGCTGAGCACCGCTATCACCGCTGTGGGCCAGCTGTGCATCGCCCTCTCTTCAGACGATGGGAAACGCAGCCACTGCCAAGAAAGGCAATGAACAAGAAAGCGGTGAGCTCTCCAGACACGCAGTCAGCATGTCTATGCATCCATACATTCTTGTACAGTGTTAGATTTCACTACACACCGAGCCCACTTGGACAGTTGTTGTTATGTTAGCAGATTAGATACAATCACAAGCTGAGGACAAGAACCATTTTTGGTAATGCTGCTCACAAGACATGCTAGCCCCTTTATAATAATTTATATCACATATTTACAGAGAGTCAAGGGAAAAGAGCCACTTTAATTGACTATTGAACATGTTTATGCAAATGATCCTGCCCTGTATGCTTTGCACATCACAGATCTGCATTTCCTCTCCTTGTGCTCTTGTTATCTGGGCTTATTCGTTATAATGTTGTTTTATCAAAGTAGTGCAGTGTGTAGCTATCCTTTTAAAGAGCAATGGCAGCTCCTTGGAACCTGATAACACAAGCAAACATCCACAGGTCTGCCGTGTCCTGCATACAACAGGTTTCTGTAAAGAGGTCAATGTGGAGGGAAAAGAGGCAGTAGCTAATGACATTCGATCAGAAGTAAATAAAGTCTGTGCTTTGACACACAAGTGTGCATAGTATATAACATGGTAAACTACTTAAATGTCATACAGTTTGTGTGCATCCCACCTCACAGCCCAAAGAGCAGCTAGATTGTAATAAACCTCTCATATCATTGCAACTTCAAGCATAATACCCACAAAGATGCATAAAGAGCCACACACTGTCTGTATAATAGTGTCATACTCATTAATGCGTGTATTTTTGTTATGTATGATGTCCATTTCTTATCTCAATTTTTTGTTTTTGTTCAATGTAGCAACCACTTTTCAGCCAAAGAGAATGGAGAAAGTGATGATCCTTGATTTAAAGTCTTCTAGTTTTACCCATTGACTGAAGAGATGCTTGACAGTTTTGAGGAGACAGTTGTAATTTTTAGCCACTAGAGAGCATAATCTCTGTGATGGGTGTGTCAATCTTACGCTTTCTTATCACCAGCACCACAGTGCTAGGTATTTTTAGTTTGCAGAGTTTGCATGCTGTAATCGGGTGGTGCTTTTTTATATATATATATATATATTTATATATATATATATATACATACACACATTGGCTATTAAAATGTGTAGCTTTTGTATTAATAATGCCATAGAGAATCAATCACACTGTAATTCTGATGCAGAGCACTTGAACAGGAAGCTGAATTCTATGTGGTTACCCATGCATTGCACTGCACTTGGCCTTGTACAGGAAGCGAGTGTCAGTTGCTGGTCTCCGGTCTCTGAGAATAGTTGGTTTGTCTTCCCAAAATGGCTCACCAGAAGGATCAGTCCTTCGCTAGTCGCTTCTTTCATCGGTGTCTTAATAAAAGTAACCAGGAGCAGAAAGGCCAGGAGAGTGAGATGCCCCATGTCTCAGAGAACACCATCATTTGGGATAAATTGAGTAAGTGAAACGTTCAGCTCTGCTCCTCCAGTGCTGCGCGCCACACGGAGGACTTGTTCTGCTTGTCAGTTCAACGCAATCTTCGATATTTGAACCTTTTTTTTAACTGCATTATGTGTCTGTCAAAGCAAATTTATTTGCTTCTTCCAGCTGTGTCAGTGTTGATTTATCTTTTTTTTTTAATGTTTGTCACTTGTTGTTTTTCAGATGCAAATGTGCTCACTAAACCCTGTTCCAAAAATCTTGAACACAATAAAACTGTAATACATTCATTGTATCAAATCTAGGTATCAGTATAATATTTATGTTTTCTTGTTTTTTAACCTGAAACATGTCTCATTTTCTATTTTACAAACCCGTTAATGTTATGTAATGTAATCCTAGTTGTTACCTATTACTTATCATTACAATTTAAAGCATATTTTTTATACAGTTGTCTTGTCTCTGTTATGTGTTTTTTGTTTTTTGTTTTTTCCTAAGGCCTTTTTTATGCATAACTTACTGTTTGAACATTCAGTCTCATATCATGTTTCCTTAAAAAAAAAAGTGTGTTTTGTTGGAGTAATTGAGCATATTTGGTCTTTAGTCTTCAGTACCACCTCTTGACGTCATCTGTTTCTCCTGTTTTGGTTTTATTTTTGTCTGCACATCCCCTATTTCTTTCACTACCCGCTGACTTCAGCTGTTGCTATAGATACAGATGAAAAACTGCTTCATTCTACAGTGAATTAGCAGTTTATAATTATGTAGAGGCTCAAAAAACATGACAAATTAAGACTAAGGTGTCCTTGGCTGATATTATAGGATCTTCTTCATTTAAAGCTGTATTTAATGTCAAGATTTACCAGCATCTTTCTTAATACTTTGTTAAAATGTTCTTCGTCAATGTTTATTCTTCTTTTTCTCTTCTTTGTCGTTTCCATCCATCTGGGTCAATGCTCCTGCCAATCATTGGTCAACTCTAGAGACGTTTGGTATGCTCTCACTTTATGAGCCATCCCAAATCACAGAGGATGTTTTAGTGAAATGAATGACTCATTTATGACTCTGTGACTTTGGATATCTCATGTTTGCTGTGACCATATTTCACAAGTTGCTTGATCTGTGTGATCTGTGTGCTCCTCTCCCTAAGAAATTATTAATTAAACCTAACACTAAAGAGATGCACAATAGCTTTCTGATTAAATATATTGGCCATACTTTGATTCCTAAAATTATTCACAAGCTCTTTGCATCACTTTATATTTTCAGATTTTTTTCCTGGGTGTGTAGTTATGACTTTGATTTTTTCTGTTTGTTATCCGCTTGCCTCCCCAGTAGCTGACCTCTGCCTGACCTTGTCCCTTTTAAAGGAGAAACTGCATTGTGTACTTTCCAAACCCTAATCATTCAGTAAACTCTAAATATATATATATATTTTTTATTTTTTATTTTTTTTTTACAGTGAAAGAGTTCTTAGCTAAAGCCAAAGAGGATTTTCTAAGAAAGTGGGAATGCCCTCCACAGGTATATTTTACTGTAAATACAAATCAGGCATATTTATATAATACCATCATTCTACTTAAGAAAAATATATGTTTTATTGTGAAGAAATTATGCACATTGTTTAACAGCAACTGAAATGTTTTTTTTCTCAGTGCACAACTGGCTTGGATGACTTCGACCGATTCAAGACTTTGGGCACTGGCTCGTTTGGGCGCGTCATGCTCGTCAAACACAAGGGAACAAACCAATTCTATGCCATGAAGATCTTGGACAAACAGAAAGTAGGTTCAAGAGAAGGCTGCTTGTGTTAAAGTCGGCTGTGTAAGGTAGTGTGTGTGTGGTGTGTGTTTTAGAGGTCACTGATAAGTGCACCTTACATCGTTAACAAGGAAATGGAGCATTTCCTCTTGTGTACGTGCGTTTTAGTAAAAACAAACACAGAACACATTCTCATAAGGGTTCAAGTGAAAGTTTGTGGTTAATGGTCTGAGCCAGGTGTAAATTGTTGGTTTGTTTTGTTAACATATTTAGTATGTAATTACATATTACATATTACATATATTACAACTTTTGACACCAAGCATCTGAGAAAAAATGTGGCTTTCAGAGTACCACCAGATCTAAACCAGGTCTATAAAAGGACTATTCCAGGTTTGAACTAGGGCTAATCCAGGTCCAAAATACGACTATACCTAGAACTACAACTGTTGAAACATTTTGTAAAGAACTAAATAAGTCATGCTATGAGTTAGATATTAATAAATAATGTAAAACCTTTCAGACATCCATAGATTGGACAATTTATTTTGTCCCTACTGAAGGCTCATATGTTGAGTGAGTTTGTATGTTTCAGGTGGTCAAGCTAAAGCAGATAGAACACACTTTAAATGAAAAGAAAATTCTACAGGCCGTCTCTTTCCCCTTCCTAGTGAGACTGGTGTATGCTTTTAAGGTAAGTGTTTGACCACAACATAAATTAAACGCTGTAAACTCTTATTTTGTTTTTATACGTAAATAATGTTTCCTCTATTTTGTAAATAAGAAAAGAAAAAAAAATGGTCACATGGGTTTTATCATATGACCTCATCCACTACTTGTGTGCAGTTTTAAAGTTTCCAAACTAAACCTGAGGAGAGTAGACAAAACAAAATGATTCCTTCTCATATATTTAGTTGGGATAGGACGAGACACAAGATCGGGTCTACGAGAATGTGTCAAGGCAAGATTTTAACATAATTTATTATTGATAAATTGTGTAGTTCAAGTACACAATTTTGGCCTCACATTTGTAAATGTATTTTATGATATCTTTTTGCTTTAATTGTTGCCCTGTTCTTTTGAAGTACACCTTCTTCAGAAGTGTAACTCATCAGCATTATCCTTTTTCTGTTTATGCCGAATGTGAACAAATCGAAAGATAATGCTCCACCTCTGAGCACAATCTTGTCCCGTCCAGAATAGTTAGGGCACATCTGTTATTAGTAAGATCAGATACATGTTGCTGACATTCCTTTTCAGTATTATTACACAAAGGTTTTTAAGAAGCAATAATGTCTTTATAAAATGACTAAAATGTCCATGTGAAAATGACACATCCAGTCATGAAAGAAATGCAGTTCACCAAACCGCCTTACTGCTCTAACAGGACAACTCAAACTTGTATATGGTGATGGAGTATGTTCCTGGGGGAGAGATGTTCTCACATCTTAGACGCACTGGAAGATTCAGGTATTGTTGACACATTTATGGTCATTTATTTGTTTTCATTCAATAATGCTCTTTGTCCTGTTCTAGTGAAAACCATGCACGGTTTTATGCAGCTCAGATAGTACTCACTTTTGAGTACCTTCACTCTTTAGACCTCATCTACAGAGACCTAAAACCAGAAAATCTGCTCATAGATCAACATGGTTATATTCAGGTGAATGTGGAAATAATAACAATACTGCTTTTGTTCAGTAGCCTAAATAATGTATTTATAAGGTACTCAATTTTTCTTCTTCAGGTGACAGACTTTGGCTTTGCCAAGAGAGTCAAAGGCAGGACCTGGACATTGTGTGGGACCCCCGAGTACCTGGCTCCAGAAATTATCCTCAGCAAGGTGAATATGAAGATGCCTGACAAAAATGTATTTATTTTAGGAAGTCAGATTATTTTTTACAATTTTTTGGGTCGAGACAGTGCGTGTTAATAAACTTAGATGAACATTTTGAAAACATCAAAAAAGTGATGAGGTTTTTCAAAGGCAATGGAAAAGTGCTTCTGACTCAACACATTGAGTTTCCATAATCTTAACACTGCAGTGTACACCAGTATAATCTGGAAACATATCCTGTCTCCACACATTTCTGATGGGCCTGATTGACAGGTGGATTTTATTTTTTTATTTTTTATTTAATTCAGGGGCAGTGCATATTAATAAACATTTCTGTAAATATGCCAGAATCTTTAGTCCCATGACAGCTGTTACTGTCAGCCTAAAAACAGGGAAGGAAAAAATACAATAAAGCAATGATTTTACATAGACGCTACAAATATATACACTATTTACATTATAACACACAGACACATCAATCATCCAGTCACAGACACACGAGAGAACAGATACACACTAAGTAGAAAACAAACACATACAGACACACACAAGTACAGGGCAGGTGGCCTGCAGGGGGCTTGCAAAAAAAGAAACAACAACACAGGAGTGAGAGTGCAGATTTCTGCTAAATCAATTATCAAAGCCCTACACTGTCTAAATCTGAGGTAAAAATAATGAATGTTACAATGATATTCAAGAGATATTTTCTGTGTCTGTGATTGGACTGGAAGGCACAGGGTGTGTTCACATTCTCGAATTTGATGATGTCATAATCTCAGTTGGTGGACGAGGCCTATATAACTATATGAGACTGTTTTAAAGAAACATCCTAAATAGACATCCAAAAACATTGAACCTTATAATTATTTGTCTGTTTGGCTCCATGAACTCATAAGAAACACATTCATCTTATAAATCCATTCAACTAACAATCACAGCTTTAGGGGTGAATAATGGCACCACTTTTAGGCTATTGTGAAAAAAATTATTTCACTTTTGTTTATTTATGCTGACAGAGATTAACTTTTTAGTTTCATGTGGATAGTGCCAGTAATTACAGAGATATGAACCATAAACCAGGACAGTCACAAGGGAAATTCTACCATAGAATTCAGACCTGAGCTCCAGCTCAGTTTTAAACTATAGGCTTTCTATAATGTTGTTATGTCGTGTGAACACAACCTATTCAAACATAAAGTTGGAGGAACTGGCTCATCTCCCACTGCTCCTGGAACAATAAATCTCAAGTCAGAACTTGACTTCAAAAATATTGTTTACATTTTTAAAATGATTCTTGAATTAATTCATTCAGCAAAGCCATTTAGAGTTTTAGATTTTATTTTGATATTTTTTGTTTTATTTTAAGTGTATCCCTTTTTTTTACCTTTTTTCAGGGCTACAACAAAGCTGTGGACTGGTGGGCTCTTGGGGTTCTGATCTATGAGATGGCTGCTGGATACCCTCCATTTTTTGCTGATCAGCCGATTCAGATATACGAAAAGATTGTATCTGGAAAGGTAGAATACCTACATTTGATTTATTCCAAAACATTGAATTTTATAAAATTTCAAATATAGCAATTTAGGCAGTGTTTCTGTCCATCAGCAAAGCGTTCTTAATGCTTATATGCAATATACTGTCCAATCAGATCTTAAATACATTTATTGACTGTATTTTTGTCTGTCAAATGTTGTAGGTACGATTCCCTTCTCACTTTAGTTCAGATCTGAAGGATCTCCTAAGAAATCTACTCCAAGTGGACCTGACAAAGAGATTTGGTAACCTGAAGAATGGCGTCAATGACATTAAAAATCACAAGTGGTTCTCGACAACAGACTGGATTGCCATTTATGAACGAAAGGTACAACTCACACAACCCCATATGGTGCTATCATTAATGTCTATAATGTCTTGTGTGCACTTTTCTTAATCTTACTTAGTTTCCTTCTTTTGGTATGACATAGATAGTTCCATTGATAATCTGATGTGTTTTTAGATAGAGGCTCCTTTCTTGCCGAAGTGCAGAGGACCTGGTGACACGAGTAACTTCGATGACTATGAAGAGGAGGAGATTCGTGTGTCTCAAACAGAAAAGTGTGCAAAGGAATTTGCAGACTTCTAGTGAATGGGGAAGAGTCCCCCAAGGACTCACACAGTTAGGGATGATTGCACTCTGAGGTTAAATTTGGAATTGAGGCTGTTGCATTTGGAGCTCATTTTTAGTTCTTAAATCCCACTCGGCATTTCTTTGTGTGCCCTTTGCACAAAAGCATACAGACACATTAGCCAGACATTTCTTGTCCTGTATAGCAAAAAAACTATATTTTTAACAATCCATAGACATTTTAAATCTTCAAATCTGCTTTATAAGTGTTTCCTTGTCTTTGAATCAAAAATAACATTCAAAACCAAATGCGGACTGAAGACCCTTTTAGTAACAAGAAGCATATTTTCTCTCAAACTAATAGGGAATCTGTTTCTTTCACCTTTCTCTGATTTTTATGTCACACGCAAAAGTATTTTGGTGACAATTCTGCTATTGCATATAGATATGCATATGTAGATGAAGAACATGTGACTGCAACTCTGATCAAATCTCAATATACAGTGTGTTTAGTGATCAATATTCCACACTGATAAGCTTTCTGAGTTTGAACACTTTTGACAGACTAATATCTAGCATCATGTGAGTTCACTGCTGTACTGTAGCATCCTTTTATTCATATCTGGTCACGAGACAGTTACTTTTACCTCAGCCGAAGTATGGCATTTATTGTATGGAGTAAAATTATATATTTTTCAGGTACACCTTTCACAGGAAAGAAGGTAGCTATAGGTTTTAAATCACTCCACACAACTGAACAGGTTTCTTTATTACAATGAAATACCAAGTGCATTCTTACCGAAGACTTGGGAGCAAGGCGTGTGGTTGTTAACGGCAATTTTATTTTATTCATTTCCTCTGGAGCTAACAGTCTTCCCCTGACATTTTGTTATTGTTTAAAGTCATATTCTGTCTGTCTGTATGTGATCATGTCTGAGTAGCGGTGACACAAAAAGTATCCAAATGTTTGATCTGTTATTGATGTTTTTGATTGATTGTGTTTGCCTGTGACACCTGCTGCTTTTTCCAAGAGTTTCTTCCATAATAGAAACTTTCAACAACAAAACGGAACCTCCAAAACATTATCTTAGTAATAATTCAAGTCAATTATGGGGCATTTGAGTTCAGATCAAGTTTGTAGTTTTGTAAATCAGTTCAAACCTACATTTAATCCTGGGTAATTGTGTTCCTTGTTTACTCCTGCGATAGCCTACTTCTGGAACAGTTTGGGACCTCCCCAACGACGTCTCCCGATGCAGATTGTTGACTTGGGGGCAGAGATCACAGGTTGTAGCCTTTACGGTCAGTTTGTAGCATTGCATTAACAGCCTTAGCTTCCAAAATGATGTTAGACTGATGTTTGACGGTGCTCACATTATAGAAGGGGATGGGAAAATCAATCATAAATAAATGTGAAAATCAGGACTGAATGAAATTGGCACAGATCTTGTACTGTCTTGTACTTTGTCTATAGAGCACATGCATATACTTTTGTTTTTAAAGTTTGATTTTCTTTGAGAGTTTTTTTTTTTTTTTTTTTTTTTTTTTTTTTGTAAAATTCTTCTCTAAACACAGGTTTTCCAGGAAATTCATAGTAATGTTTACCCAGTTTAGGTTTTGTATTGATTTGTATCTTTTTAAATCATGATTTTCTTGTTAGATTAATACTGGTAGGCCTAAATGTAATTTGCAATGGTGTTTCCGCATGTTATTACCAGAACCTCCTAAGTGTAAAACTGATATTTCAAGAATTTTGTCTGAAATGTGCAGCTTCTCAAAATGTGTTTCAATGTGATCAATGTTTGTCATTATTTGATCATGTAAATGGCAGCACTTTTCTGAGCTACTTCACGATCCCTAAATGAAGGAAATCACTATTTAAGCTCTTCGCGACTGACTGAACTTCCCTGTGTTAGTCAGAAATCAAAATTGTGTTTTATTTGGTTTGTGGCATTTTTGCACTTTTAATTTTCCAATATTTATTTAAGTTTGCAAATGGAGATACTATGCTGCAGCATATTTTATGGTTATGTCACTATATAATATTTTGTATTAAAACCCAAAAATGAAATGCTGAGAAAAGACGGCTTTTGTGCTATATTAACCTTCACTGGTTGGCGTCTATATTTTATCTGTTACCTTGTATTATAGCCCAGAACATTCTTCAACACTTTACTGTGGTAGTATTATTAACAGAGATGTGGGTGGTAAGGCAAGTTTATTTGTAAAGCACAAATTGTACAACAAGGCAATTCAAAGTGTTTCACATAACAGGAAATAATGCGTTAAAATCATAAAGACATGACAGAAATCACAAAACAACGACATAAAAGAGAGGAGTGCAAAGAAAATCATATGCACGAGCCAAACAAAAACTGTTTTAAGCTCAGATTTGAGCAGAGTCAGAGTAGAGGCCTGTCTCACATCTTCAGGAAGACTGAAATGCAGATTCCCCATGTTTAGTCCTAACTCTGGGAACCAGCAGGAGGCCGGTCCCTGAAGTCCTTAAGAGTCCGAGATGTGTTCATATTGCACTAACATGTCCGAGATGTACTTTGGTGCTAGGCCATGGAGAGACTTGTATACAAGCAGAGCTGCTTTGAAGACTTTTCTCTGTGCCTCAAGGCCAGTGCAGAGACCTGAGCACAGGACTAATGTGATCGTACTTCCTGGTTCTAGTCAGGACCCGACCAGCAGAATTCTGGATGTACTCAGGTTGGTACTCAGTTACATTTACTTTTTGAAGAATTTGTACTTTTAAGAGTAGTTTTTTAGACAGCATACTTTCACTTCTACTATTTGTTTGTTTCTTACACCGCTCAATTAAATATAATTTAGTTTTTCCTAATTTTTTGTTTTGAAAGTACCAAATTTAGATTTCAATACTATGTATAATTTTGGCATTCCAGTCGCATTAACTCAAAATTATAAATCAGATGTTACGTCCAGAAAGATTCTCTAACAATTACTTTAACAATTATCTCCCACTTGAGTGAGATTTCGTATTTGTACTTTTAAGTAGGTTTGGTTACCGTTAAATCTATGGCAAAGTTGGCAATATTATTTTTCTTTTTAACTTTTGTGTTTCTTGCACCTCTTCATGAAAATACCAGATTTAGTACACTGTTATGTAGCCTATAATTTAGTCCTTCATTACATTACATTATCTTCAAAGTAGCTGTTCAGACAATAGCTTCCCCATATCCTGTTTACTACTTACTTATACTCGAGTAATCTTACTTGAGTACATTTTTGGTGTACCCTACCAACCTGTGTTCATGAATTATTACAGCTGTTATCATGAATTATAATGGCTGTGAATAATAATTAGGATTAGAGTAGTGTTTGCTCTTCACTACAGCGCGCTGCCGGCCGTCGTTAATAAAAACTTCAACTCCCATGAATCTCCGGTGTCATGTGGGCGAGGGAAGCTAAAGCGATGCCGATGGAGAGCTGCTAGTGCCTTTAGTTGATTAAACCTAGATTTATATCAAATGTATATTGTGTTTTTTATTGATCGAGGTTAATGTTTACTGGACCGGATTTTGTTAAGCTACTTCCAACAGTCTCCTGCCATTATCGGCTTTTCAATCAAACAGGAAACGGCCAAAAATAAGGTTCGTGAAATGTCTGTTTCTGCAAACCCAGCTAAGTGTCCGCGTTAGCTTATTGACAAATGTTACAAAACCAACTGCTGCATGAAAGACTATTTACCATTAGCTTTATCATACTCGATCGTTGTTGTTGTATTTGTTTATTATCGTTTCTTCTTTGCATTGCAGTTGGTGGTTCATTTGTATAATATCGCGACAGTTTGAGCGTTGTATTTGAGTGTGTTGTGGTTCGGTTCGATATCGCTTTGCATTTGCTTTATGGTAATGTCTCGTGTTTTTGCAGAGACATCAGAGACTCACACAAACATGGAGACGATGCTAACAGAGTCTGTGAACTTGTGATTAAATTACGGCTCCGTCACACTGTAAGTTCTGTTTCATTGAGACGATCTTCTGTTTTCTCTGAGTTGAATTGGATCTGATCAAAATATAAGTGAAAATGTAAACGCTCATAAAGCCATAAGTTGTGTGTTAATGGTTAAAGAAAGTACATATTTCACCGAAGTATTTATAAACCTCTTACATGTTGCCAGAGTGCTGTAATATGTTTGCCATGCTTTTGTTGGCATAGTGTTATTGCCCTTGGTTTGTAATAAACACATTATTCCTCTGCAGACGTAATGGAGGAAAAGGCAAATGGCTCTGTTTACCTCAAAAGGTAAGCTCAACGCCTTAAACCGTGTGACATTAGTGATGTTTTGTCGGTCAACACTTGTGTATTTGACCTTAGCCCTGTGGAAAATGGCCAGCTTCCTGACCCTGCCAACTGGGGCGTCGCTGATGTTGTCAATTACTTCAAAGCCTCAGGATTTGAAGAGCAGGCCACCGCTTTTCAAGATCAGGTCAAAACAGATTTCTGCTTCACATGTTTTGAAAAACAGGGAAGCTGACTATTTGTGTTTTAATCTCACAGGAAATTGACGGCAAGTCTCTCCTCTTGATGACGCGTAATGATGTGCTGACGGGCCTGTCCATAAAGCTGGGACCTGCTCTCAAAATTTACGAGTACCATGTGAAACCTTTGCAGACACAACACCTGAAGACTAACGCCACATAGCAACAATAGATGGCCCGAAAAACAACCTCAGCGACAATCATTGTGTCAGGTGATCCCAGGTTTGATGCCACTTTTCAAAGACTCCTCTGGTGGCACTTCAATTCAGTTTTTATAATCTCACTCCCTAAAAGGGCTGCACATGGGCCCACTAGACTGTTTACCTTCTGAGTTATTCTTAAACTGCTGCTTGAGATGTATTTGAGTTCCTGTGTTATTTAATAAGACATGTGGTGAAGATAGTTTGCCGGTATGGTGTGTGTGTGTGTGTGCGTGTGTTTGTGTACAATAAGATGTTAAACCTATGTTTTAAACAAATGTTTGTATATAAGATGAAATATTAGTACAAAATTGTTGTCATACATGAATTATGCATCCCATAAATTTCTAACAAATTAAAACTGCGCAGCTGATGCCCCTGAGCATGTCACATTTAATTTGTATTGTATTTACCATGACCATGAAGCATATTATTTATGTGTGAATATTTTTATGTCCAGATCTGTGGTGCTTCTGCTTTGTAACAGAGCCCGCTGTAATGAAGTGTGTATGACCAATGTGCAACTAAACACTGGATCTTGTCCCTAAAAGATTTGCAATAAATGGTGCTGTTTTCTCACCAAAGACTACTTTAAAAGTTTGACTTTTATTAAATGATTAGAATGCTAATCACACAATAACAGTAGTTGTTGTATTGTGTCTTTTTAGTAGTTATAGTTTGGCTTGAGGTTTCCGGCCCAGGAGTCCCAGTGATGTTTCCAGAGGGATTATCAAGGGGAAGCAGAACCTGAAAAATGACCAACAAGGTATATTAGGTATAGACTCTATAAGATAAAAACCTTTTTGCAGCACTTACTTCATCTTTGTTGCTGAGCCCCATCTTTGTCATGTCTATTGTAAAGTAGTGTTGGTTGGGCATGACAATCTCTATTTCTTCAATCTTAAACACATAATAATTGAGTTTCCAGATTATTTAAAAGAAACACTATCACATTAAAGTGTTGGACAAACCTCTGGGAGTCGATCCAGAACCATGACCTGAGACTCATAGAGCGTCTTCTGCACAGAGGGCGAGTACACACCGCTGTCATAAGGGCCAGCAAACTTCTCAATGATTGTGTCCTTAACAGTTGTCCTAAAACATGAGTAGAACTTAATTAATTTAGCTGTGCGTCTTTTATTTGTAGTTATTGGGTAATAATTAATAACATACCAGGCAGCATCAAAGTCAACATCAAGCACTTTATTATAGCGCCACCTAGAGTAGACTGCGGTGCAGAAACACCTGTCCTTGCTGTCCTGCAAGGTTGTGAATCGGTCTCTAAAGAAGCCTTCAAACCCAGACTGTGTAGTTTTGAGGACCTTCATGTCCTTGATTCCACTGTGAAGAACTGGCCCCCCTGAATAAACATTGTATATACAAAATAAGTGGAAATGTGTCCCGTTCTTGAACCTTTATGCTTTAAAAACTTTAAAATGTTTAACGTTTACCATTTAGATCTTGTTCAACCTCACAAAACCGATGAGCTTCAGGACTGAAGATAAAAGCATGGACGTGCTCTACGCCATTCTTGAAAAGTGTTTTAGTATTGGTTGTTAGTACAGAATCATAACACATTCATAATGTTGTAATTTTACCTTCTCTAGCCGTCTCCATGGGGCCTCCTCCATGTAAACTTTGGCCCGCAGGACATGGTTGAATGCAGTTAGAAAATGATTGCAAATATCCAGGGAAAACTGTTCAATGGTATTTACCTAAAGTAAAATGCACATTTAATATACTACAGATTTTTTTTCTTTTCCCTAAAGGGCATATAACATGTTAGATTACACATTGTACTAAAACTTAGTGACCATTATTTTAATAAAAACGTTTACCTATGTTTTCCCAATTTGACAATTTTGGTGAAGTTTGTATTAGCAGGGCCAAAATCCATATACATTACACAATAATGATTTGACCTTTATATTGTTAAATGATTGTTTAAACTGTCAGAAAAAAATATCAATTGTGTAAATTGTTCCTGCATTTTCAATGGTATAGTGCTTATTGATGAGATACAGTGGACAGATGGATTCTGTTTTATTTTTTTCATATACTAATTTATTTCAACTTTTATTTATCTTTTTTTTCTTCACAAACTGCAGCTTGACTGATGTAAACGTATGACCAATATTTACCACAGGTTCGGATCCACCAAACTAAGCATGAAAACATGTCATATGCACTTTAACTGAACTAACGTGCACATCAGCTTGACTTTGTCAAAATGTTCATGTTAAAAGCATCTGACTTACCCCTTTGATTTTGGCCAGGGCGTGCACAGTGTTCTTGATGGTGTCGGTGGGGATGATGTCCGAGTTGTCTCCAATTAAATAGTCCTTGCGAGAGTTCAGTGTAATTTCTACATTGGCTTTCAGCTCTATAATGTCATGATATTTGCCCTGTCGCTTTATGACCAGCACTTTCACAGCGTTCTTACCATAGCCTGTGCGCACAAACTCCACAGTCTGTTGACACAAAGTAAAGACGACATCAACATGTGAGCATGCTCTGATGGTTACTCACCCTATAACTTAATATTTGAAATGTAAAATGTATTTGTGGAAAGACCCTTGAGATGATCATCATTTTCAAGGGGTCCAAATCAATAGTTTGTTTTTTAACCTCTCTCAATTGATTACCTTATTGGTTGCCATGACCTTTGCGGATCTTTACCTGAGGTCTCCTGAAACAGGTTTGTCACAGGCGGAGGAGTGTTTTATAGAAGAGGCGGGCCCAGTTTTGTTTGTTCCATAAGACATAGTTGTACCTGTTATTCAAGTCAATAAATGAAATGTATTATCAAACATTTTAATTTCGTATGACATTTCTGCCAAACGTATTGATGAAAAACTTTTTTTTTGCATTGCTATAATTGAAGTACAAAGAAGATAAAATATAAATGTATTGAATAAGCTTGTCCCATTTTGGTATTATTATGTACAAAGCAGTGTAATGTAAAAAAAAAAAAGTTCTCAATACTGCAACTACAGTACACAACAGCAGAGCCAAAATCCCCAAGTATATTAATGCAACGTATAGTAACTGTAAAATGACAATTTTGACTTTTTGGCTTCCCCTTTTCCATTCTGACTCAATGCTATCTCAAACTCATAAGAAAGACTTAGACATTACCGCTTCTCTTTTGGTCACCAAATTTCAGTCAGGTGACAGAAACGTCTTATGACTTCCTTTTTGCAGCTGTGCTGTACTTGCAAATTTGAAGTCCTGAATCTGTTCATTTTCAGTTATTTAAGGACTGATGTGGAAGATGACCAGGGTGGCCATGTATTTCTACTACGTTTTGCTATGTTGCACAGCAGTATACAGTGCTGACATTTCATGCAAAAATGAAGCTGGTGAGCTTGTTGATTGGTGAGTTTACATCATTTTTTTATTGTAGGAAAAATTAGTCAGTGTTTCAGTCAAAAATACTTCCTTCTCTGACAGGTTTGTAATGTACAAGCTGCCCAAAAAGAAGATTGGTGAAGTGGGCACTGGGGTGGACTATATGTACCTGGATTCCAAAATGGAGAGTTGGCTGATGAGTAAATTTATGGTGAACACGACTCAAGGGGCCATGGGAAGAACCCTTAGTCAGCTATACTCAGGACAAGCCTACAAGGTGAGATACGGCCTTTTTACCCTCATTTTCAACTTGTGTGGAAGCAAATCCACATTTATTTGAATAGTTTAGAGGTTTACGTGCAAGATAATTGCACGTAAACCTATCTAGTCATTGCTTTCCAGAATAACTATAATTTGTGTTCTTAGTCCAACAGCTCTGTCTATGCAATCTACAACGATGCACCACCAATGTTAAAGTACAATGTGGAATATGGACACACAAAAGGTATAGTAATCAAAGTAATTTTTTACTAATTTATTGTATTCATGAGTTTCATCTTACCGTTGCAACATTTTGAAGACCTTATTCCATTCAGAACATATATTATTTAGTTCTCAAACCTATGTATAATTTTAAATTGTAGCTGTGTAACAAACCAACAGTTCAGGGTTAGGGGGAGTGTGCGGCCAAAGACCATCTATCAGATAACCACTATTGACTCAGTGACTCTTCAAAGAAATGTGCAAATTTAATTTTATTCCAGTTTTGGGAGCTTTGTTGTTTGCGCCCGACAGGTGTGTTGCTCTTTGACCAATCGCAGGGCTTCTGGTTGTCCCACACGATCCCCCATTTCCCCTCGTTCCCTGAAAAAGGCTACATTTATCCTGAATCTGGAAAAGCCAATGGCCAGACAGCTCTGTGTGTCACCTACAAATACGAACAGTTCTTTCACATTGGTAAGTAAAAACGCAGTAACAGTCAAAGCCACAGTCAAATTCACTGAAGTGAAAAATAAGCACCAGACAAGATCCCCATCATCGATTATCATGTGTCAATCCAGTATATACGGCTGCATTTTGTTATGTTTTGGTTCCCCCCCCCCCCCCCCCAAACACTTTCTAACCTAATTTGCTTCTCTTTTAGTCAAAAACAACTTCACTACAATAATATCCGCGTTTCTTCAACTGCTCAATACCCTCATATCTTATCGCTTTATTTTTTTTTTTTTTTTTTTTTTTTTTTTTTTTTTTTTTTTTTTTTTTTTTTTTTTTTTTTTTTTTTTTTTTTTTTTTTTTCTTTGTTTTAGTTTTTTTTTTTTTTCTTTCTCCTGACTTTGTGCCGTTGTCGGAGTTATGTGATGGCATTAAACTGCCAATGGACACAGACAAGAAGTGCAGCAGCTTGTGTCAACCAGAGGGGAAACGTTTGGTCAGCTTTGTCAAATCAGCCCAGTTTGTGGATGGTAAGCTTATTTCTATAAGGTAATTTAGAAGTCTTAGAAGTTAATTGGAGAGTCAGTGCTGCCTCGGTCATTATGCCACAGCAGGCGTCAATGTGTACAAGTTAAAGCTGTTGTGTTGCGTGTAAAGTACTTTATAGTGAAGTATACAGAAGGGTTACGAGATTTATTATACTTTATTTTTAAGGAGCTATACTGTGATATGTAAAATCGACAAAGCGTTTTTAATCATATGGGGTTTCTTAATCGTTAGTTTACTCAATGTTGTATTTTGAGTGATTTCTGTATGTTTGGATGATCCTGTATTGGCTTGCATTTGTGGCTGGAGTGTTCAGAAAATGTCACCGACCGTCTTTAAATTTCTCACTTAAAAATGGGACTAAAGTACGACTAAACCTGAAACTAAACCTGGACTTGACCAGAACTAAACAAAGTCCACATCAGGACTAAAATAGGGTAAATTTAGGATCAAGTAAGTGTGATGTTTCAAATAAGGGTGTCAAAAGATTTTTTTTGTGGTTAATGTTACTGCCCATTCACTTTTAGAGTGAAACTTGAATGACAGCTAAGACATTTTAAGGTGGAGCGCCATTCTATATTGTGGTGTACCCTAAGGTTCAAATCTCAGGGCTCTTCTTTTTACTCTGAGTCTGTACCTCCTCCCAGTCAAGTCTTTACTCTACCAATCTCTACCACTCAAAAAACCTGCTTCTAGCCTCTCTCGTTGAATGCCTTAGTGATGTCAAGGCTTGTTTGGACCACACATTTTTGAGTCAAAGAGGACAAACTGGATGTCGTGTGTTGTTTCCCTTGCTCCCCTCATGGACTCAAACTGCTAGAAAAACAGATGAACACGTTCATCAAATCTGGGTTTTATCATTTGCGTCGGTTATCCAAATCCTTTTAAATGTATTACACTTTTTTTCTAGCCTCAGCCACCACGCACTTTCCTGCTTATAGTTGGTCATAAATTCTGCAGCGCGCCTTTTAACTGCAACCAAACGAGAGCCCATTCCCTTAATTTTACACTGACTTCTAGTTTGTTTTAGAGGCAGTTTTAATATTTTATTATTTGTTTTCAAAGCTTTTAATGGACAGGCTCCACAGACACCTCATCCAGATTTATCACCTTCCGCGTGCATGCCTTTTGCGGTCCTCTGTGTATAGTGTCTTAGTTTTATTCATACTGGTTTTATTGTTTTAGGTCTAGTGAGACGAAACTGAGCATTTATCCATTTTGATTGTCTCTGTCACTGTGCAGAGCCTTGGAAACAGCCTGTTGATAAAATGTGCTACATGATTAAAGTGTATTTGGATTTCATGCACATTTCAGCAAATTTTTTCTGATGGACTGCCATAATTTCATCTCAAGATAGTATTTCTTTCAACATCGCCCAGTGTTTAGTGTACAGTATTTATGTTCTATCCTGGTTTAATCCAAATGCCATTATGTAATACATAGAAAGTAAATGGTTAGTCATTAGGCCATTACTAGTGAAAGATTAGATGTTTGTTCAGATATTTTCCTGGTTCACCCTGTTGCGTTGTTTGCTCAGATATCTACACAGGCTGGGTGGCTCAGCTCATGGCCGTTGACCTGTTGGTGCAGACTTGGCAGACGAGGGGACGTGCACTGCCCTCCAACTGTACCCTGCCTCGCCACACCATGAACATCGAGAGGATCCAAATACCGGGGCCAACGCTCTTTCTGTCCCACCACGATCATTCAAAGTGGTGCGTGTCCCGGGACTTTGAGGCGCAGCTCACCTGTTTGGGAGATTTAAACCGAGAAAAGGCCCAAATGTGGCGAGGTGGAGGGCTGACCTGCACCAAACACCCACTGATTTATAAAGCCTTCAGACAACTAGTGGATCATTACATAGGCTGTTGACCGCAAAATAAAGACAAACTGTATGAAATTCTGTGTGTTCTTATCACAATAATAACCAGAATTGTCAAAAGGATCGATAATCAGATACTAACAACAGACAGGAAACTAGGTACACATTTGAATTACCGGTACTGATCATAAAAAATAACATAAACAGGGCAACATTTAGCCTTTCTTGAACTTTTGAGATTTAGCTTGAGCTTTATCAGAAACACAGACAACACAGAAACATGAAGAAAGTGTTATTATTTAGTGTTGAATATTATTTTAAAAAGAGCGTTGAGCTATTCCTTCAGGAGCGTGACAACACTACTACCTATATTGTTCAATAAATGAGATGGAAAATGTTTTTGGGGCAGGATGGCGATATTTCCCTGTCTGGTTTAATGGACTGAAGGGAACGTAATAAAACACAGTATATTCTCGCTTTAACATATAATGCATCAAGACTATAAACTCACCCACTTTACTACTCTGTAATGCTTTATATAATAATGGCATTGATTTAGACCCAAGGTGTGTCCAATGAAACAATAGGTTGTGTTCACGTTCAAGAATGATGTCATAATTTCATACAGAGGGGCAAATATCAAAGCTGATCGTAGGTCCACAAACTGTTAGGAAATCAAGCCTTCGGGTTTGAATAGTGGCATCACTTTCCGATGCTATAAAGGAAAAACAGTTTCACTTTTGTTTGTATATGTTGACAGAGAAGATGTTTGATTTTGTGTCAGTTTATGTTTAATGTGGACCGTGATTACAGCGATATGAAAATCTGCCATGACCGGACTTAAACAGCAAATTCCACCGCTGAATTCTGATCTGTACTCCAGCTTAAGTTTAAACAAAGCCTTACTAATCGTGCCAAACCTGTTTTATTATGTTGTGTTTGTGTTGCTGCTCACAGAAATCCAGCAGACAAAAGCCAAACCAGTTGAACTAACATATTTGGCTTGCTTGTTGGGAAATCTTGTATTTTGACTACCAAATGGGGTTAGGCATTATACTTTTCTACCTCAGGCCAACAATTTTTATTGTATATTTACAATTTCAATGACCAAATTAACTATTATTAGTTTCTACTAGATGAAATAAACTACTGTTGATAGGTTCTAACAACATATTAATTAGACCAGAGAATGTTATTGTGTAAAGGGGAGGAACAAGGATATATAAAAAGCAAGTGGGTGTTGCTTTCATTTCGTGTCAAATGAATGTAACGCATCAAAGCTTTCATGAAACGATTGAGGATGGCTCTGACTGTAAGTACAAAGCTATAAACCTTCTATAATAATAATAATAATAATGATAATAATGTTATGAGAGCAGGAGTTTACTTATTTGGCAATATGAAGTTTTTTTAATGAATGTGGTTTGAGTTTTAATGCTTAATAATTGTTGACTTTTCCAATGATTTGTTGTTAAATAATTGTAGACAGAGAGAACATTTTACTTAGTTGTGTATCTGTCAGTTTGGAGAGGCACTTCCTCTGTCAATAAACACCTGTTTTAAACTTCCTATAAAGCAATGCGAACGTTTTTATTTAGAGGAATTTGTTACGTTTTATAGCCTACAGTTTTTGGATGTAAATCTGTTCATTTCAGAGGAAAGTGAGACTGTTACTGTGTCTTGGTTTGCTGTTTAAACTGGGACAATCCTATGTGGCATGCAAAAACGATAAAGGAGAAGAAGTTGATTGGTTGGTGAAACTCAAAATTTCACAGCAACATTTCACTGCATATCACGTATAATTCCAATGCTATTATTTTGATTTTAGGTACTTTATATACAAGTTGCCAAAATCTAAAGGCGGTGGGCTGAGTTACCTGTATATGGATGAAAGGACAAACGGATGGAGGGAGAGCAAAGAGAAGATCAACAGTTCAACAGGGTCCTTGGCCAAAACGCTGACACCGCTTTTTGACTACTACAAGAAAAAGGTGTGAAAACAGTCTCATCAATGTTAATTATTTCCTTTATTTTTTTACTTAAAGTGCATATGACGGATTAGAGAATTTATTTCACCAAAACTTAGACAACATCATTCTATTCAAGATGTTTCTTTAAATCCCTTGTTTGATCATTTTGGTGACGTTTATTTTTTTCTGTGTTTAGACTGAAGGTTTTGGATATATTCTATACAATGATCAGCCTCCAAAAAGTCAAAAACCTGCCCCAGCATCATTTGGGCACGCTAAAGGTGGTCCATTAAAATATTGACCCCATAATTTAGATTTGCTTCATGTTTTACTGTTATTCCTCTTTTCTAAAACAGGAGTTGTGATGTTAAACAAAACTTCTGGAGTCTGGCTGTCTCACAGTACACCACAGTTTCCTTCATATCAAAGTCAAGACTTTTGGCCGAGCAGCGGGACAAACAATGCTCAGACCTTCCTCTGTGTAACTTATGCCTACAGTGAATTTAAAAATATAAGTAGGTTAATAAATGTGACTTTCCATTGTTAGTCTTTTGTTTTGTCTTTAAAATATATATATATATATATATATATATATATATATATATATATATATATATATATATATATATATATATATATATATGTATGTGTATATATATATATATATATATATATATATATATATATATTTATTTATTTTTATGTTTCAGGTGTGCATCTTAAATACATCCATGCATTCCCATTTGACTTTGTTTTACCACCATATTTTTATGAGGAGCTAAAATGTGTTGCACAAAAAGAATGCTACCCAAAGACCAAGCCTTGGTTTAAGCTTATGGAGCTGACTTCACTAAAAGGACACCGATTTAAGAGCTTTGCAAAATACACAAGATTTCAGGATGGTAAGATCATAGTCCACACCCATGGAGGCTGACAAATTAACATTTGATTTATTGGTCTTAATCTTCTTCCTAGATCTTTATAGTGGCCTTCTTGTGAAATTTATAAAACAGGATTTATTTGTGAAGAGTTGGGGAAGTATGCGTCGGCCACTGCCATCAAACTGCAGTAAAATCATCCCACATTCAGTGTACAACATTAAAGAAGTGAACCCTCACAGGAGAGGCCCCTTTCTGGACACTGTGGACCACTCAAAGTGGTGCGTGACCACTTCAGGTAACCTTACCTGTGTAGCTGACATGAACAGAGAGGTCTCCCAGATGAGGAGAGGTGGAGGGGCCGTGTGCACTGAAGACCCCACTGTTGGGGCAGCTTTCCATGCAGCTATTCGAAAGTCCCAGCCATGTGACACTCCACAACTTCCTGATGAAAATGGAGAACTGTGACTGTGTGAAGTCCAGAATTGTAACAATTGTTTGAACAAACAATAGATTTTTAACATTTTATTGAAGATATTCAAGACTATCTAAGACAATTTAAGACACTGCAGGTGAATATGAAAACAATCTAAAATTGAGATATAAATTGGATGCTGTTGTTTACTACATAAATGTGAGGGGGGGATTTCTTGCATGTTTTTAATCATTTTTAGCATTTTATGTAAAATTTACAAAGATTCAAACATTTGGGACATGCAACTGAAACATGGATCTTACTGAAAATTGGCATATATTCTAAAAACTATAAACTAATAAATCAGGTTTAAATGCTTCTGTACAATCTGTGAAATCTTGGGGTGTTTGTCTCCATAGAGATGCCATTGCTTTGCCTGCATTAAACGTGTCCATCTCACCTTTATTCAATTACAGGCGTGTGTTTTTTTTTTTTGGGAGAGGGGGTTGCTGACTTGTAACTTGGCCTGGTGGTGTCACCTGCTTATCTTCATAGACATTTAATGCCACACGGTGGAACAAGCAACAGTTCAGTACAGTACTGGAAATTACATATTAAAGGATTGATGATCAGACAATGCCAATGAAATTACTGTTAATGTTCACATTGTTTGGTCACGGTGTCTATAATCGTGAATAATAGTTAAATTATTATGCCTGTTCCCACAATAATATAACATTTGAGTTGAACATGATCCCTAATAATGACGATATGACATTTAATTTAGCGTCTTACCAACGCATAAAAAGAGGAACAAGGAAGGGCAACCTTCTCTCTGCAATATAGGCCAACTGTATATAAATGTAGGTGCAACTTAAATGTTACTAACACTGTTACTGCTGCTACTTATCCTGTAGCACTGTGTCCGAAATAACATTGTTTTTTAATTATAATTATGTAAACTACATTATCACAGTTACGTCACGATCACAAGTTTGTCCTCCTTTCCAAAAGGTGTCGCACGTTTACAAAAAAAAAGAGAGCCAACTTTCACTTCCTGTCACCGGAAGTGAACGTCCGAGCAACACGTGAACGAAGCAGCGGCCAAAACACACACAGCTGATACAAAAATGGACATTACAGAGGTCCCTGTCAGCGATCAAAGTAAAGGCAAGAAAAAGAAGAATAAGAAGACGAAAAAGCAGAGAGTGAGCGAGGAAGGAGACGTGCAGGGAGGTGACGTGGACACGAAAGACGGGGTGAAGATGGAGAAGACGGAGCCTGACCATGCTTTTCCCCCGACTTTCAGTGTGTCCGAAATCAAGAACAAACAGCGCAGACACCTCATGTTCATGAAGCACAAGCAGGACAAGAGGAAGGTAAATATTAGTTCGAAATGCACCGTATTTTCAGCAACGAAGCATAATTACATTGTCAATACACGGACTCTGCATTCAGCTATTTGTGATCATAAGTCCCTGTTTTACTTGTCATTTCAGTAATAAAAAAATAAGAATACACAGACATGAAATACTGTACTCTGGTCCAGATGATCAGAAGCATAAAATGTATAGGTTTATCCTTGTCCCACTTATTTAGGAGAATGTTCTACTTTTTCACTGGTGTCGCATGAACATAATTAAAGGTGAGATTATGAAACATTGTGATAGAGTGTGTGTGTGTGTGTGTGTGTGTGTGTGTGTGTGTGTGTGTGTGTGTGTGTGTGTGTGTGTGTGTGTGCGTGTGCGTGTGCGTGTGTGTACGTGTACGTGTACCTATATGTGTCTTGTATTGATAAAAAGCTGACAAGGTGTCGTTGCTGTTCTCATCTACGATCTTAAGTCTGTACCTCCATGCCCAATCACATTCAGCCCCTACAAATTGAGATGGTTGGATTCAATGATTTCTTGATTTTCTAATTTCAGCAAAAGATGATTCTGAAAAAGAAGAAGAAAAAGGAGCGCGAGGCTTTAGGTGACAAGGTTGGTTTGGTTACACACAACTCGGCAAGGAAATGTTCAGAATGTTCCTGTCATTTATTTTTATTTTTTGTAATAGGCACCTCCAAAAGAAGTCCCAAAGACTATTGAAAACCAAAGAGTTTATGATGAAACTACAGTTGATCCAGATGATGAAGAGGTAATCTGTCAAAGAGGGGATTTGCTTTTCTCTCATTGCATAATAAGTCATTACTCACATTTTTTCTCTTGCCCAGGTCAAATTTGATGAGGAAACTGATGAATTTGCTGCGTATTTTAATGGTCTGACAAATCCCAAAGTCCTTATCACAACGTCAGACCGACCTAGAGGAGTAAGATTTTTTTATAAATGAAGAAGACGTCATCACCTATTCACATTACACACATTTATCTGACAGTCTGTGATTTTGTTTGTGTCCTACAGAGAACTGTGAGGTTTTGCGAGCAGCTGGCGAAGGTAATTCCCAACGCTCATGTGTATTACAGAAGAGGTTTGGCCTTAAAGCGAATCATACCTCAGTGCGTTGCAAGAAACTTCACCTACCTCATGGTCATCAACGAGGATCGCAAAGTGCCCAGTATCCTTTTATCTCAGAATGGGGCTGGGGCTTTGTTATTGTGGCTGATACAGTAACAGTATAACCGTTGTAACTTGTATTTATAATTAGTTGTTGTATTTCATTGGGATGGCTTTCCTTTAACCAACTATAAGATGGATTGGTGCTCTGTCATTTACCTGACGGCCCAACCGCACACTTCAAGGTCAGCAACGTCAGATTACGAAAGGAAATAAAGGCAAGTGTAATTTGAATTATGGTTCATTTTTGAGAGTTTTTTTTTATGCTGGTGTGGCAAATGTGAAGCTGCTTAGGCAAAGTGTATAGAGATAACTATTAATAAATGACTGACTGAATTAGTTGACGATTATTTCAATAATCAATTGCCATGTTTCAGCCGCATAACGACAATACTGTTGAACTTTCAGAGACGTGGTAAGGATCCAACAGAACATCATCCAGAGGTCATTCTGAATAACTTCTCAACCCGTCTGGGTCACAGCATCGGGCGGTTGTTTGCTGCGCTTTTTCCACAGGATCCTCATTTTGTGGGTCGGCAAGTCGCTACCTTTCACAATCAGAGAGACTTCATCTTTTTCAGATTCCACAGGTACTATTTAAAATATTTCAATACAATCTGGTCATTTAAATATATTTATATTATATTATATATATTTATTACCTTCATGTTCTACTTGTTTTTAAGATACATCTTCAAAAATGAGAAGAAAGTTGGTATTCAGGAGCTAGGACCTCGCTTTACACTTAAACTTCGCTCTTTACAAAAAGGAACATTTGATTCAAAGTTTGGAGAGTATGAGTGGGTCCTGAAGGTGAGTTTTTTATTTTGTTATTTACTCTATTATTCTAATCATTTGGAAAAGTGATTGCATGAATTTATAAAAATTTTACAAATGGATGTTTTACTTTTGCAGCGTCACGAGATGGATTCATGCAGAAGAAAATTCCAGCTTTAAATGGAGAGCACTGCGTTTTCTCAAAGTTCGACTTGATTTTTGTGGACCTGCAAAAAATGAGAGACAGGACTCCAAACTGATTAACAATTTGTGAAGTTGCAAACAGCTCAGTACTTGGAGTTTAAAAGCAAAGACTGGTGGTTCCAGGTTATGTGAATGATTTTGGTCTGGACTTGGTCTTGCATCTGTGGTGCACGTGCTGCTAACCACTTTCAAGACAAAAATGTCTATTCAGTCACTTGGCCATGAAGCCTGGCATTTGCTCCACATTTTGCAGCGCCACCTTTAACACCTACATCAAATGCCTTGACGTTGAAGTATTGCATCTCATGTGATGTTGGGCAGTGAAAGTGGCATTTGTATCCATGGGTTTCAAGTCAGGACTGTTGATGGAGCAACTAACAATTTCCAATCAAAATATAAAACCTTTTGAAAGGGGAAATCAAACTAAAGGTCCTTCAAATTAGGAAGTAGTATTGTCTAATACATTAGAATGTGCCAATTCTTTATTGGTTTTGTGTATTGGATTATCTGGATGGAATGACAAAGCTGATCCATTGTAAATTGTAAAATACTTTACCATATACCATGTATTTTATCACAATTATATGAATAGTAAAAGGTCAATCGTGATAACATTTTAGAAATGAATGCCCTTTACAAATTTCTAAATAGATTTATAGTAACTGGGTTTCTCTTACAGAAAAGTTGTTCAGTTTTGACATAGTTCTTGTCTGCAGATTGGACAGTCTAATTAACAAGCAAATAATACAATACAAATGACAATTACGACAATAATAGCTGTAAAATACTTTTATTTCCCCCCCCAGTTGGGCATGGAAAACATTTAAAAAGGCACCATGTTGGTAATACATCTTTACAAGTAGGAAAGTCATTTAGGCAGAGACCTATGGAAATGTTAGATTTGTCAATATAACTAATAAAACACAATTCTTAAGCACAAATTAATTAATACTCCTGAGACAATCCAGTCCATGTAGCAGTGGAGGTCACACACCATTAATATCCAAGACCTGGGGGGGCGGAAATATGAGCGCTTAGTGAAATGGGCATGAAGTAAGGCTGTGTCATTTTGGAAAAATGTGTAATTGGGATTTTACTGACAAGTATTTCAATAAAACGAGTCCAAAGTTCAGTATCATTGACATAAAAGACTGAAATAAGCCAGTTAACTGAAAAACGAATATCTTTTAATCATATGTAGATTTGTAAACTACGGCATTATCAGTTTTTAAGCAGAGATAGTATATAGTGATAGAAAATTATGGTCCTTAAAAAATTGCTAACTTACACAGGCGGATCGATGCTATAGAAAGGAGCAGACTTTCTGGGGTCTGAAGGGATTGCTGCTGGAGGACATGCCGGTGAGCAGGGGGTCGTGGGGGGCGTTTTGTAGGCAGAACTGCTGAAGATCAGCCGCGGCCTGGGACACCTGTGGATCAAAACATCAAAAATATTCACGGGTAAATGTCACGGGGGTACAGCGAAAGTTTGTCACAACGACACAAACTAAAACAACGTGGTCATACTGGAGTGAACAGAACCGGGGAGATGAACCACATTGAAAAGTCAATACACGCCCTAAACTTTTTGTTGTTGTTTACCTTCACTCTGTTTAATCCTGCTTCGAGGCGCAACTGCAGCACAATCTTCTTCATTGCTACGATGCTTGACGAACCAGACATGGTCCAAGTTTTAATCGTCTTTAGTTTCTTAAAAAATGATTAAACGTTGCTGTGTGGGGCTTAATGCTAATGCTAACGCTAACAAGTTATCAACAGAGAACAACACCTCTTTTCCGGTTGTTCTTAAAGCAGCGCCCCGTAGCGGTAGATAAAAGAGCTGCACCCATGTACAGTACAAGATATACTTTTTTTTAAATACGTATTCTAATACAAACTATTGACATAAATCAAGTAGTCAAGTATTATGACAAAAGAGGCCGGACAGGACTGTACATCGCATTCTGAAAATTGACTAAATAAAGTCAAATGTGTTGGGGGTCGTCAAAAAGTTGATACTCTTTGGTTACCATTTCTACTCTGTAAATTCAGAATTGTTTCTTATTTTTTAGTTTTACTGACTAAAAAAAATTACATTTAGATCGAAAATATAATATAATAAATATCGTATATGTATTAATGACAGATGCGGGGTGAGATAAGATATGTTTTCGTCTTCTCTCAATAATGAATAACATTGCCCATTACATGCATTCTTTTTGTTCTTTTTCCCCCTTCTGTTTCTGGTCTGACTGCAGTGCTAATAAGGATGATATATATTTATGTTTCATTGTAAAAGAGAAAATGCTCCCTAGCCCAAAATGATAAAAAATATCATTACAAAATATTTAGTCAGGCAATCATAAGACCTTACCATTTTGATAAAACTTTATCTGGTCAGATTTCATAAGCTAAGCAGGGATGGGCCTGATTAGTACATGGATGGGAGACCATGGGAATGCCAGGTTCTACATGGGTGCAGTAGTGCGCACTGTTGTTGTGTCCTTGGGCAAGACACTTCACACACTTTGCTGGTGTATGAATGAGAGTGTGTTTGTGAGGCTGAATGTGGGAAAATGGATGGAAATTAACCCATGGCTACAATCTGGTGTGTTTACAGCCTGTGTATTATGTACTATTAAGTCATTTACATTAACTCTCCCGACCAACTAGACAAAATAATAGTAATGATAATTACAAAGTTACAGAGTTTCTTGTTCCTTTTTCTCTCCTTGTGAACACCACTTTTTACTGCAGTTGTCATCATCAGCACCAGAGCAACAGTGCTGGCACCCTCGTAAAAGAAATTCCACTGGCCGTGAGTGTGTTACTTAAACTGACCTGTTACTGGGCAGTCTACGCCTCCACCTGATGGGAAACAAGACCCCTGCAAACACAACTTCATTTGAGTGCATTTCCAAACAACATCTGAAATGGACTTGCCAGTTTCTGAGTCGCCAACACATTCTGAGGAGAAGAGGCCAGTCAGCTGCAAGGTAATGTGAACCTAGTGCATATTCTTAACATAATTTATAAGCATTGAACTAATGGGACATACTGTCTGTTGTGTCCAGTTTGTGGAGCTCCATGTGCTCTATGTTCCCAATGACCAGTGGAACGTAAAGCTTAATAAAGTCCCTGTAGAGGCCATCCACAGTTTTGTCTCAGGAGGCTTCATCAGGTAAGCAAAAGCCAATGAAAACAGCTAAATAAATGTACTTTGCCGAGACGATAGTAATATAAAACAAAAACACAAATAATATGATATTGTTTTAAGCAATAAAATAGAGTGATATGATAACATTTACCAAACGATACTATGTTGTAACTTAAATACTTTTAAATTGTTTGCCATTTGACCAGATTATTGCACTTATTTATATTTAGTTCTGGCAAAGGGCTTATGTTACTTTTGTCTTGTTACTTCAGAGTTTACCCAGATGTCACATTGAAATCTTTGAGGAGCAAGCTGAGTGCTCTTCTGGGAGGCTCTTTGGGCTCTATGGACAAGTTCTTCTTTCTGAAATGTGTGGGTCACAGTTTAGCGCTGGTGAGTGCAGTCAGCCATTCACTGATATTTTCTATTGCTGCTTGTGTCCCACCTGGTGGACAGTAAAAGGACACAATACAGACCGTTTGATCAACAGGTCCACAGTTCAAGCACTAAAGGGTGTAAAGTAGGTCGTGCTTCGTCTTTCTCATCCACAAATGTCTGTGTGTATTACAGGTCAAAACAAAGCAAGAAAAGGATGTGAAAGTGAAAACATTTGCTCCTCCATATGTAAGTAAATTGTTTAAATATATGTGTTTCATTGGTTATTTAATGTCAATAGAGTCAAACGCTTTCAACTATACTGTAATATTGTTTAATCAAAATACTGGAAAAGTAAAACTGTACATCGGTACTGTAAAAGTAAACAAAACTCCAATTGAGTCTATTTTTAGAAGTTATTTATCTTGTTTTTAATTGGAAGTTTCTATTCTCCTGCTGTTTTTGAACTCTGCGTTGCAACATTTCCTATTGTGGGACAAATAAAGGTTCTGTGATCTTATCTACGGTAATAATCTTTCAATATAATTTCTCTAGTAATTGAAATACTGACTAATAATTGTTACATAATATTACAAAATTCAATTCATAAATAACCCTGATTTATCAGAAAAAAAAGTATATGACAGGTTTGTGAAGCAAATACAAAAAATAAAGGTAGAAACTTTCAAGAAGTAGCACTGAGATTCTAAAAAATAATATTTCTACTGTATGTAATCAATAAAAAAAATTCAAATTCTCTATTCAACTAATTCTTCAACTGCCACTAACTTATCAGAAAAGCTTATCGGACTATGCTTCAAGTACTCTCTGTCAGTGGTTTGTTTTTCTTATGGTTTTAGATCTGCTGAAGGGGGTTTGATATGTTTTAGCATGTTTATGTTGACATCTTGTCAAACATTTTTGAGTTCAAGTCTCAGTTTTGAGCAAACATAATTGGGCTGTATTAATAAGCAGGGAAATTCAGGACTATTTTTTTTTATCAACATCACAATCTGACACTTTAATGGTTCTCAAAATCTGTGTGAATTACTTTCACTTTAATGAGCCACTTTTACTTTTACTTGAGTATTTTTTTGCTCCTGTATCTGTACTTTTACATAAGTAACAGCAATAAACACTTCATAAACCACTGCTCTATTTATATTGACAGATTTTTTTTAAAGCATTGACTTGTTTAATGTTTCATTCACACTGTTTTTATATTTTGTGACTGTGATGTGTTTTAGGCCCCTCAGCCCGAGCTTTACTTGCTGCACATCGTTGAGAGTGACAGCAGCGTCCGCTCACAGTCCTTCACCCCAGACAGCAGCAGCTCCTCTGACCAAAACTCATATTACCCCTTCAAGGCCAGTCTTCTACAAACAGGGTCCAAAGAGTTGGATAAACTCCCCCACATTACCACCAGCTCTCAGCATGCGCCCCCTACAGGTGGTCTGGAGGAAGACAATCATGAGGAAGACAATCAGGAGGAAGAGCAGGACTACAGCTCATCTGAGTGCCCAGAGAAAAGCATCAACAGCAGCAAACTGAACTGGGTCACGGCAGAGAGTTGTCCACGCAAGTCTAATCAGCATTGCTCATCTGCGAATAATAGTAAATAGACACACTTAGTTCAGTACTACAAGATAATGATGTCGAGATTATTTAGTTAATAGAGAATTGCGATTATTCCGGTCAGAATAAAATTGTAAGAACTAAAAAAATAATAACCGTGACCAATTTAGAATAAAAATAAACTCAGCTTTATCTGGCTTTTTATGTCACATTAGCTTTACCATTCCGATTATGTAAAGATGCTAGAGGAACGTAATGAAAAAAATGGTGGATTTCGCGATAGTATTTTTCAAAATGGGTTTGTATTGTTTCCTTTTTGTATTGTTGATCATGGTATCAATAATCAATAATTTTTTCTCATAATACTCGTTAACATTAATATCTGTGACATCTCTTCTAGAAGACTGTTAGTTCTATTTGAGTATTTAACAACAGGCTACACCTTCAGTTTTACAGGAGTGTAAAGCAGATTCGACCTCCCCATCTCTGCTGTCACCAAAAGGGCAAATGAGCAGAAAGACAAAGCCATGCAACATCCGAAGCCGTGCAGCCAGAGATTCAGGCGTGGCAGAGTCATTAGAGGGAAGACACTCTGACTTCTCAGTCAAAGACGGGTACTTTTAGATCATGTTATAATCTAAAACGTAAATTACATGGGGTTCTTTCTTCTTTCATTATGTGTCTACTTTCAGGCATGGGAAATCGAAAGCCGACCGAAAGTCATGTGCAGTAATTAACAGAAGTAAGCAAAATCATCAGGTACTATTATATACTGTTATGCACTAGCATTATATAAAACAGGGAAAACTGTACTCAAATCCTATCTCTTGTATTTAAGGTGATGGACAGTCCAGCAGTATTGTTTCAGCACACTTCTACAGTTAAAGCTCAAAATGAATCTGTAACTTCAGAAAAATATGTTGAGTCTCCATCCTTTAGGACAAACAGTATGCTTCCATTGTATGAAAAGTAGATTAAGATATGCTTTTGTATCAATTCTCACTCACCGCGTTTCATTTAAGAACAAGAACTGATAGCGGAAATCAAAATGGTACGAGAGGAAAGAAAGCAGCTTGAATGGATGAGGCAAGAGCTGCTCAGGAAAGGTAAAGATTTGTTGGCGCAGAACAGACACAGAAGGAACCAAGGTGAGTACAAGATATATAAGTATTGAAAAATATTAAATTGCGTATATAATTTTTTATTCCTCAAAGCAAGAGATAGTTGGAAAAAGAAGTATTTTGAAACAAAAAAAGCCACTGCTCCACTGGAGGAAAGCCTGAGAAATGTGCGTCAAGATCTGGAAACATTTTACTGTAAACTTCTGCATCAGCTCCACGCCAGGGAGAACAGGAGCCACCCCAAACGACTGGGCAGGACCTCAGTCAAGGTAAACTCTGTGACTGTGTGGTCCAATCGAAGACATAAACCCGTGAATTAAGACACTTGTTATTACAGAATGAATTTATAATACATATAATGACTGAAAGCTATGAGATTGAGGATCTAAAGAGGAAAGTTGAAGATGCAGAGATGAAGCTGCTAACAGGAATTAAGGTACATTTTTAAAAATTCTTATTTTTTGTGCTTTATATGTTTATATTATTCTCCCACTCCACAGTTGAGGAAACAGGCTGCCACAGAACTGAGATCCCTAAAAGCAGAACTGGCCCAAAAGAAGAGTCAGTCAGAGCCGCGGTCTGTGGCCTACTTTGGAAATACTCCACAAAACAGAGCACACAAACACAGCTCATCCATTCAACTGTAGATGGAGGTGCAGTTACTTTTGTATGTCTCTTTAAAAATGAAAATGAAAACAAAAACTCTTCTGTTGCTTTATTGTTTGAAAAAGTTTAGAAGTACAAAAAGTGTCTATATTTAGCTGACATGTTTGAAAGTGAAACTGATTAAGGCAGAAGCAGTGAAATCTGCATTACCCGTCAGTGCTTTCACACATCCCTTATTAGAACAACAAAAGGCTCACTCTGTGGTGAATAAAAGTGGGGACTAGCAGGGAGGGTTCGTGTAAGTTAGCTAGCATCCTAAAAGGACATTCCACATTTTAGCAGTCTGCTGCTGAGCAACCGGATTATTGCTGTAGTCCAGGAGGTTGCCATTCCACATGCCAATTCCCCGCAAACCTTTGGACATTACTGCATTTGCTTTTGGGCAAAGACTCTCTGGGTCATCATACCAAACCTGGTGGATCTTTCCTCCGTTACCCTACAATAGAAGAAAAGTGGGAATAAGAGAATAAGACAATAAATACCATAACAATCTGTTGAAAGGTAAATTTACATGGATAAAAAGGATGAATAAATTCATCATTCACAAATTAATTTCATATTTATTCATTATTCCTAACCATCTCACTGAGTTTTATGATGTCCATGTTGAACATCGTCATACTTCAGAGCATGTGAAATTCAAATGTACCATGTAATTAAAGTATGGGGCCTTTTGCTTGCTGTCCCACAGTCGACCAGTCAGTGAACTGTTCACTTGTTTCATAATCCAGCTGTAAGGCTTCTGTGTACCTGCGGCATCACTGCAAGGAGCTCCACGAAAAGGAACTTTCTCTATTGAACAGATGCCCTCCTAATAGAAAATCAAAATTACAGTTACTAATTACTATTGTTTAGTGTAGTTGACATTACACAGGAAAGAGCAAGAATTTTAGATTATTATTTTTTTTACCTGTGACAGATTGAGACACGGATAGTCATAACCATACCACGGTATACCCATAATAATCTTTTTATTATCGATCTTCATCTTCAAAAACTGGTCATATCCTTTGGAAAAATTGAAAACATGAATAAATCTTCTATAGATAATTTATTTAGTTATTTAACACCTGCCGTTGAGAGTCTGTTCCAGTGGAGCATTCGCCATTGCAATACAATCCCCCCATATCTGGCTCTGCTCGTCATAAGACATGACAAAGAGGAGGTCGCTGTATTTGCCAATATTGATGTAGTCATAGCAGCGCTTGTCAATACAGTTTGGTGACCACGCCACATCAAAAGACACCTTCAAATAAAAAAAAAAGTTAAGCATGTTTATAAGTGATTTTGAACGCATGCTGTGCTGTTGCACACTTCAGACCTGAGAGCCTGGTATCTGAGAGTGAAAGGCCTCAGACATCTCTTGGACTAGGTCTGTCAGAGCCGTGTACTCAGGCGAACCTGCCTCCACCGCCTGTTCAACATCCAGGTTTATCCCATCCATAAACTGATGCTTAGCCAAGTCCACCATCTCCTTTATCCAGGCTGTTCTGTTGTTTTGGTCCACAATATCAGCAAGACGGACATCACCTTTGACAGACAACAAGATTAAAAGGAGATTAGTAATGCTTAAAGTCTGATCAAGGCATAAAGTATAGGCTGAAGACATTATTACCTTTGAGTACCAGTCGAGCTCCCACTGAATGAGCATGGCACATCAGCTCAGGGTCATATTTACCAAATGCAGCCACTGTGGTCACTATGCTCCAGTTATAGGACTTCCAAGCTTTACCGCCCACATCAAACACAAACACCTGCCCCCACAATATTTCAATGAATAGATGCACAAAGTATAATAAATGACATATATGACACAATGCACATAAAATGGTTTAACACACTTTGTCTCGGGATAAATATAGTCACGGCCAAAACATTTTACCTTGAGGGATTTGAAGTGCATGTGACAGGTCAGACTACACATTTCACTAAAACATAGTAAACATGATTATATTTTTCCATACAAACTTGTTCTTCAGTTTGACCATTTTGGTGATGTTTATCATTTTACTTCCTGGTTGGCCATTATGAGCCGCAGATATGACTTTTATTTATTTATTTATTTACCCTAGTTATGCCGCACAACCACCACTCTGCTGGCTATGCTAGCTATTTATTCTCTTTTACAATATATATATATATATATATATATATATATATATAATATATATATATATATATATATATATATATATATATATATATATATATATATATATATATATATATATATATATATATATATATATTAGAGTAACATTAGGGTTAAGGTTTAGAAATAGTTAATTTGGTTACATTTTGTGCTTTTGGGCAGGTAACTGACACCATCTTAAACAAGGGTAAAACTGTAAGATAAATGTGTCAGTAGAGTATAAACTGCAGTACATTTTTCAACTTTTATTTTTAAAATTGTCTTCCCAAACGGCAACGTCACTGAAATATGATTAAAAACTTACCACAAAAACTATTCCACTAAACAAAATAATACGATAAACATAAGAACCTGTCATATGCACATTAAAGTTTCAGCAGAACTTCACTGCACCTCAAAGTCTCTCTCCGTTTGAATTTGACGACAAAACTCCAGCCTCTCGCACGGACATTTGTCAGAAGTAACACAGAGAAGGAATAACGATGACAAAAGCCACAGAAAACACAGCATATTTGAAAAGTTGAACATTGGAGGGGGGAAAAAAATCATATGCGATCCACGGGCTGTCAAAATAAGGAAGTAGAAGTAAACATCACCTGATTTCTACGGGGCGACACAAGGGACAAAACAAAACAGTTGGTAGTTAATAAATATTGTTAATAAATATGGTTGATAATTGTGTTTATTTTTCTTTTTAAAAGGGCTTTTCTGAACGTAGGCTCTTCCAATGGGGGTCGAGGTACTCAGGTAAAAAGTATCTAAACAGATTATCCTAGTGAAATTAGTTCAAATAACACAATAAACTACAAAAATATTTTTGGTGATCTCAGTTAGAAACGTGTAGGAACCCTGGGCTATTCTAAAAAAAAAATATTTATTTTAATTTTTTTTTGCCTTCTCGGGCTCCTTGATGTTAAGTCCAATGGTCAGGTTATGGTAACTTTCTGTCAATGACATTTCCAATAGATTTCTCTGCTTGTCTTATTTACATGGTCAGGGCAGAGTAACACCTGTGACATTAAAATGTGTTGACTCAATGATGCATTTCTGTGGACAAAGTTGGCTCAAAGGGGCTTTAAAAGGAAGCCTCAGCCTCAGATTCTTCACATTCACCAGTCATGAGGGTGTTTGTGCTCGTGCTCACTGTGGCCCTTGCAGGTAAGATTTTAGCTTTCCTTGTGTACATATATTTTGGGGGCAATGGGAACTAAGAATTTACTTAAATATGCCTTTTATTCTTCCCTTTTTATGCTGCAGTGGCTAACCAAGTCAATCTAGGTAAGATTTTTTTGTTATGTAGATTCATTATTTTGATAACCATTTAAAATATGTCTTTGCAGTCCCTGAGTTTGCCATTGGAAAGACCTATGTGTACACATATGAAGGACAGATTCTGGGAGGTCTTCCAGAGGAAGGTCTCGCAAGAGCTGGACTGAAAATTCAAAGCAAAGTTTTGATTCATGCACAAACTCAAGACAACTTCTTGTTGAAGGTACAGGTTTTTTATAGATGAACAATTCAGTATCTGGTATAAAGGTGATCTTATCTTAATTTAATAAAAGGTACCATACTAACTAGATATTTTTACTTTGTAGCTTGCAGACCCTAAAATCTTTGAGTATAATGGGGTCTGGCCAAAAGATGCTTACATTGAATCTGCTAAGTTAAAAGATGCCCTGGCTGCTCAGCTCCAGACACCTATCAAGTTTGAGTATACCAATGGTATCGTTGGCAAAGTGTATGCACCGAGTGGTGTTTCTACAACCATCCTGAACATCTATAAAGGCATCATCAACGTTTTCCAGCTGAACATAAAGAAAACACTGGACACCTATGACCTGCAGGAGGTACAGCCTTCAAACCATATGAAGTCATACAGTATGCATGCATATTTTTTGTGTGTAAATGTTAAATGTTTCTTTGTTTTCAGTCTGGTCCACATGGTGTGTGTTTGACCAACTATGTCATCACTGAGAACAAGGGCGCTGGCCACTTCTTCATTACAAAAGCAAGGGATCTGACCAAGTGCCAGGACAAAATTGTAAAAGACATTGGCTTGGCTTACATGAGGAAATGCCATGAATGTCATGCTGTAAGTCATTTTTTCACCAATTGTGTCTTCATATGAATTTTGAAGTTATAAATTAAAGTGTCCATTGACGTTGCAGAGATCTCAGACTCTGAATGGTGCAACAGTAACAAACTACATCCTGAAGACCGCATCTGGAAGTACTCTGATCGAGGAAGTGCAAACCAAAGAGCTCATTGAGTTCTCCCCATTTGATGTTGTCAAAGGCGCTGCCCAGATGGAAGCTACGTATGTACACAAATAATGATAAGATTTACATTATTGATTACACACAAATTAAAACAAATTTTAAAAATATTTTAAGGCAAACGCTGAAATTGATAGACGTCACTTCTGCACCTGTTGAGCCCATCACTGCTGAATATCGCCAGCGCGGATCCCTGCAGTATGAGTTTGGTGCCGAACTTCTCCAGAACCCTGTGCAGCTGCTGAGAATTGAGAATGTTGATGCTCAGGTTTAACTCAATCCATTATACTACATTTGAATTATTATTATTGTTTTACACTTATTTGGCTTATTTGGCTTATTTGGCTTCTAATGGTAGATTGTTGAGTTACTGGAGCACTTAAAGAACTATAATGCTGAAAAAGTTCATGAAGATGCTCCACGGAGGTTTATTGAACTCATCCAACTCATGCGTATGCTGGACCACAATGCAATTGTAACTCTGTGGAGAAACCATAAAGAAAAACCAGGTCACAGGTAAAAACAAAAACAACCATTTACAGTATGTCTTTGATACAATAATTTACAAGCATATGTATTTTTAGGCTCTGGATCCTGAGTGCTATTCCTGTTCTTGGAACTCATGTTTCTCTGAAGTTCATCAGGAATCAGTTGCCATTGACTGAACATGAATCATTTGTAGAGGCGACTAATGCTTTAGTGTCTACATTCCACATGGCAACAGCTGACCGCGCAGCAATACATGAAGCTGGGGAGCTTCAGAAAGAAATGTTTGAGAAGGAAAAAGCAATGGGAGGGAGAAATTTTAAATTCTTCATTCTCCGGGACATAGTTATGCTTGGCTATGGCACCCTGGTTGCTAAACACTGCGTGGAAGAAAGGGCTTGCCCTGTTGATCTGGTCAAGGTGAGTAGTTTGTGATCTGTAATTACACGGCACAAGGACATGCTAAATGTTGTAACATGCTTTATTTATTTTGTACACAGCCCCTTCACAACTATGCAGCTGAAAATGCAGCTAACCCCGAAAAGCTCTTTGTTGCTCTTAAAGCGATCGGTAATGCTGGACATGTTGGAAGTTTGAAGACTATTCAGAAGTTCCTGCCTGGTTTTGGGAGAGCTGCTGAAGATCTGCCTCTGCATATAAAGATTCAGGCTGTCACTGCACTGAAGAACATTGCAAAAACAGAGCCTAAAATGGTACATACTTAACATTGACTTCTATATTTTTTATTTGCCGTTTTATATCTACTGACATGCTGTATTTTGTCATCATTAAGGTTCAACCAGTGGCTCTGAGTCTGTTCAGAAACACTAAGATTGACTCCGAACTGCGTATGATTGCTACTGCTGTGCTGTTTGAGACCAAGCCGTCCATGGGTCTTGTGAATATGGTTGCTGCCTCTCTGCTGAAGGAGCGCAATATGCAGGTTGCAAGCTTTGTGTACACCTACATGAAGTCCTTGACCAGGAGCACTGCCCCAGACATGGCTTCTGTGTAAGAAAATAAACTATATTCTGAGGATGTTTGATGAATACTTGTAAGCTATAAACCATAATGCTGTCTTTCAGTGCTTCTGCCTGTAATGTGGCCATGAGGCTGGTAACTCCCAAACTGGGCTCACTGAATAGCCGCTACAGCAGAGCTCTGTATATGGATGCCTACCACAGTAAGTAAATGGAGACTACTTCTCACATCACAGCCAAATTAATCACATGAAAATTATAGTGGTTTTTGTACCTGATAGACTCATGGATGACGGGAGTGGCTGCCAGTGCCTTCGTTATCAATAATGCTGCCAGCATTTTCCCCAGAGCCATGGTGGCCAAAGCACGTGCCTATGTCGCTGGGGCTTATAGCGATGTTGTAGAGGTACAAAAACAATTGTAATACTCAAGTCATGTAAACACAATTCCTGGCACACATAACTATAAACATCTCATTTAATCTTTCAGGTTGGCGTGAGGGCTGAAGGACTGCAGGATGTGCTTCTGAAGTTCAATGAGCATCCAGATAACAGAAATAGAATTGCTAAAATGAAGGAAATAATCCAAGTGGTATGATTCCTTAGTTATATGTGAGTTTTGAGACTTTTAGTCTAACAAAACCATAATTTAAACTTATTTTCCCTCACAGCTCACTGACTGGAAGGCTGAAAGCATCCCCAAGCCGCTGGCTTCAGCGTACATAAAAATTTTTGACCAGGAAGTTGCCTTTGCCAACATTGACAAGGAATTTATGGATTACTTTAATGATGTAAATTTGTCTTTAAATTAATCTGTTTCAAATATTAGATGGATTTGTGTTTGGCATTAACATGCTGTTGGTTTGTAGTGGGTCAAAACACCACAAATTCTGAACAAAGGAAGGGCTTTCTTGCGCCAGCTGCTGTCTGGAGTTCAAATGCATTATACTCACCCAATGCTGCTGTCAGAGGTCAGGCGCATCCTGCCCACAACTGTTGGTCTGCCCATGGAGCTGAGTTTCTATACTGCAGCTGTGGCTGGAGCATCTGTCAACAGTAAGACTTCACTTAAATTTTAAATGATTCATGAATTGATGATTAATTATGATAATGTTTTAATAGTTCAGGCTACTGTGACACCACCTCTCCCTGAGGACTACCATGCAGTGCAGCTTCTTGAGTCTGACATCAACCTTAGGGCTTCAGTTATTCCTAGGTACATTCACCTCTTAATATGATCCAACATATCTTTATATGATCAAAGACAATATGTAAATCACTGTTTATTCTACATCATAGTGTCGCCGTGCACTCCTATGCTGTTATGGGAGTCAACACCCCTATTGTCCAGGCTGCTCTGATATCAAGAGCACAGGTCCACACAGTTGTACCTGCTAAAGTTGACGCAAGACTTGACATCAGCAAGGGCAACTTCAAGCTCAATCTGCAGCCAGCACAGAACATTGACAAGATCGCCTCTTTGCAGTATGGAGCTTTAGCTATGACCTATAACATTCATTTTTGTGACTAAGTTTTAATGTTTCCTCTCTCCACCAGCGTTGACACTGTGGCAGTTGTCAGAAATGTGGAAGATCTCCAAGCAGCCAAGATGATTCCTGTGCTTCCAGCTGTGAAAATAAACAAAGGATCGGATAGCCTCTCCTCAAAAGTCTTGGTCTCCGAGGGTTTGGTAAGTGTGTAATGTTTTCTCCAGACAACTGCACACTAAACTATTCCCAAATGTGTTTGTTTGTTTATATATATACATACATACATACATACTGTATATGTATTTATATAGTTCTTTTAATACAGTCATCAGAGCTGCTCTCCATTGATATGCCACAACGCAGAAACAGAATGAGGTTGCCGAAGGCTTATGAGAAGAAGATGTGTGGTGTATTTGAAACCCTTGGATTTAAAGCATGCACCCACGTTCAGTCTTCAAATGCTTGGTTTATAAAAAACTCTCCTCTTTACTCCCTCGTTGGAAAACACCAAGTATTTGTTGACGTTGCTCGGGGTATGTATACAAGTTACCACATATATTTAACCAGACTTATAGTTAGATGGTGACTTTCTTTGGCCCTGCTGTGTGTTTTAGCAGTATTAAGTGGTAAACATAATCAATCATGAATTGCGTAATTGTTAATGAATTGCAACTGTTTTGTGTTTGGTTGTAGCTGGTGAGGGTATTGTGGAGAAGATCGAGATTGAGATCCAAGTTGGAGAAAAAGCATCAGAGATCATCCGCGTGGTCACCATCGCACAGGAGGAAGAGATTCTGGGGGACAAGAGTGTACTGATGAAGCTAAGGAAGATCTTGGATCCTGGACAGAAGAACACCACCAGCTCATCCAGTTCTAGCAGCTCTCGTCTCAGCACCAGATATAGCTCCAGCAAATCTAGCACTTCTTCCAGGAGCAGCAGCAGCAGCAGCCGCAGCAGCAGCAGCAGTAGCATGGCCAACCACCAGTCCAAACATCTTTTAACTGTTGGCCGCAAAAGCAGCAGCAGCAGCTCTAGCAGCAGCTCATCAAGCTCAAGCTCCTCTAGACACTCACATGTAACTATTCATGTTAAATCCAAAGACTCACACTGCAGAAAAACTAACTTCAGTTCAAATTACTTAAATACTGAATGTTAATTTATTAATTTGTATTTGTTAAATTAAGTCAGAAACGTCTTGAAAGTTAAACGCAACTGAAATATATATGTGATGATATATGATGATGATATGATTATATAATATTCTGAAGTCAAGTAATTTTAGTTCATCTAGACGCATACATTATTAACTAAGATAAAATGTGTCATTCCTGTCTTGCAGCAAGAGTTGTATGAGGTCAAGTTTAACAAGTATCACAACCACCAGGTGATTTATTATTTACATATATTTTTGATACATACATTTTTTTACTTAAAATATATGTTTATTTACAGCATTCTCGCACCAGTACTCACCATTCTCGCCAGAGCAAAAGTAGTGCACAGAGCTTTGAAGACATCTACAACAAGGTACGATCATTAATGAAAATGTTTTTTTTTTTGCGAGAAAGTCAATGAACACAAGAATAAAATCTCTTATTATGTCTCTTTTTTAGGCCAGATTCTTGTCTAACTCTGTGACACCAAGTCTTGCCATTGTTGTTCGTGCTATAAGATCCGACCGCAAACCACAGGGATATCAGGTTGCTGCTTATGTTGACAAAGAAAACATGAGACTTCAAATCATCTTTGCCAAATTGTCTGATGCTGACCGCTCTGTGATCTGTGCTGATGGTGTTGTGTTGAGTCCCCACAAACTGATGGTACTGATAGTCTTGTTACTCATTTGGAAAAATATGATATAATTTATGTTCATCATGTTATTTTCTGTTTAGGCCAGAGTTGCATGGGGTCCAGACTGCAAACAGTACTCCACCGATGTCATTGCAGAGACTGGCCGAGTGGGTGAAAACATGGCTATGCGCCTGAAACTGAGTTGGGAAAAAATTCCAAGGGCATTTAAGCACTACATCTACTGGTAAGAGAATATTTAAGATCAAATCACTCACTTTGCAAATCTGATCAAATGTGTTCCTTGATCAACTGTGTTCTTTGTGTTCAGGATGTCTCATCTTTCATACTCCCTTCAAGAATATGGGGCCAGCGTTGCAAAGATCAGGCACAGGGTTAAGGAACTGAAACTTACCATGGTGCTGGCTTCTGAGACAAAAGTAGATATTCTGCTGAGGACACCAAAGGTACAATATCAATGTCTACCTCTATGTAATATTTATGTTCTTTCATGTCTTACATCCTCAGTCATAACAATTTGTACTTGTGATTTATTCTAATTTGTGATGCAAGATATATTACAATCATGTTCAAATTGCAATTTTAATGGTCACAGTGAGCAAATCATAATAACGGCAATTATTTAAGTAAAATAATTTCCCCTGCAAACAACAAAGTATCTTGTTTTATTCAGTACAAAACCTCTAGTTTAGCCCTCCAAAAGCATGTTTTGAAACGCGTCGTTCATATGTCAGTTTTATCACAAATGTTAAACTACTATTATTTATTTATTTATTTATTTAATAGGGTCAATACACATGAATGAATATCTGTATTACATTATTATTATTATTATGTATACTTATAAACTGATCTGAGCATAATTGCAGAGGTTATCAGAAATATTGCAATTAAAACAAAAACAAATTTTCAGCCCTGTCTTAATCTCATATGGTGTTATAAATGTCACATTAGAGACTCATCTACAGCCTGGGTGTGGCTCTTCCTTTTTCCCTGCCTATGAAAGAAACAAATTCTCAACTGCAATCGTATGACAACTGGGCTTCAAAGATTACGTACATGTTTTCCAATGGCAACGACAGTAAGAAAAATAAGAATAGAGGTATATTTTAATTTAAACTTGATATGAGAATAATAACCTCCCTGTGTGTTATAGTGACCTGTAAGATCCAGCAAAATGTCCTGACGAGTTTCAACAATGTAAGGTGTGAAAGCTCCATGCTTGAATCCTGCTACCAAGTTCTTGCTCAGGACTGCACAGAGAAACTCCGGTTCATTGTTCTAGTGAAGAGAACAGGCTCAAAGCACCATCTCCGTGTGCACTTGTCAGACTTGTAAGTACACCTTTACCTCTGCTTGAACATTAGTCTGCAACATAATTCTCACTTTGTTCAATTGATCTCACAGGACTGTTGACATTTCTGAGAAGAACGGCGAGATTGCGGTTACTGTAAATGGAAGAGAACAGGAAGTCACAGAGCAAAACAAAAACTTGGCCCCAGGTATGTCCAAAACGTCCACTGTCGGTAGTAATATAAAGATGTAAAGTCACTAATTTGGTGTGTTATGTTAGGAATTACAATTGAACGCAGAGGCGATGGTGTGGTTTTGGTTGCTCACAAGCTTGGTCTCAAGGAACTCTACTTTGATAGAGAAACCCAAACGGTAAGACTAGGATTGATATATAGTAAGTGTGATCAAGGTAACTGCAACTACAAACTTGTATGAAATTTCTCTGCTAGACGGTCTGCTTATCTCCATGGTGATGTTGTTGCTTTGCCTGTAATGTCACACAGTATGACATTAAAAGTATAAATCTTTGGGGAAACAAGGTACGAGGCTAAATTACAGGTCAGATCTGTGGATACGTGGCCCTGTAACAATGCATGTTTTTCAATAAAAACACAAATTATTGAAGAAATACAGGATCAATTAAATGTAATGCCAATCTGTGAAACAATCCAGGCTAACCAATAACATCTCCACGGAGACAAGCAGTTTTCAGACCTCCAATAAAGTTACATAGTGTTACTTTCACAATGTCTTTTGTTCGCAGGTTAAAGTTTTGGACATCCTGAAGGGAAAGACCTGTGGCATGTGTGGCCGCGCTGATGGCGAGTTCAGGCAGGAGTATCGCACACCTAACAACCGCATTGTCTCCGATGCTGTTAGCCACTCACACTCCTGGACACTGCCTTCTGAATCCTGTCGCAACGAGGCTGGTCAGTACAAACGACAAGATCCTCAGACCAGCTGACAAACTGCAACTACTCTTTACAGTGTTAACGTAGGGTACTCACGCTTACATTTTAATCTGTGATTTACTAAAACTAGCGCTGTCATATTAAAAACGTAATATCTCAAAGTTGATTTAGACACTAAGGAAAAGATTTGATACCTTGATAAAAACATACTTTACTACAACACAAAATAAGGATAGTTTATTTAATATTGCCGGGTGGTCATATACTACTTCTGAAATACAACACCATTCTAAAACTGTTCAGGAAAGGTCCAATTTTATCCTATTTTATGTGGGCATTTTTTCAGCATAATACTTGCTCAAATGAGTATTAATTATTAGGTTTTTTTTTATCAATTAGTATCTGGCTATCAAACGCAACTCAAATTTAAAAATAGTAGAAATAGTTTCGGTGGTCATCTGGGCAAGCGTCTTGACTCTTGATTTTTCTACAATAATGAACCACGCGTGGACAAATGAGGGATTGCACGACCTCCACTTAACAGAGATTGAATGTGTGGGAGTTAAATGATGAATGAAAAATGTTACTCCTTTTGGATTCTTCAGGGTGCAAGCTTCAGCAAGTATCTGTGAAGCTGGATGGGGAGTTTAACAATCATGGCGTATCCTCAAAGTGCTACTCAGTTGAGCCAGTTCTGCGTTGTATTCCTGGCTGCAATGCACTGAGGACCAAAACCATCAAAGTCGGCTACCACTGCATACCTGCTGGTGAGTTACAATACCAAGTTTAAGTTTTTGCAAGCGCAATAAATCTAACTAACATGTCTATTCTCTGGTACAGATTCTCACCTCTCCTCCACAGATAACATCTTTAGAAAGAGTAAAGATGTGGAATTAGACACAGTCGCCCACGAGGAATGCCAGTGCACACCTCGATGCGCCTGATTTCACAAAGGTTGTCTGTTTGAAGTAATGTTTGATCGATATAAATTTAAATAAACTCCTGAAGCAAGTTACTCATAGTTTATGTACAATGTTTTTATAAGAGGAGACATTTTCTTTACATAACACACCATCACATGAAGTAATGTCACATCGGTTACACTAAATTATCATTCACAATTCAAAATGCATATTTTGTATAGTATATGGGTTGTGATAGCAATCAACAATTCAAAACTAAATATTTCATCCTTTTGAATTGTCAAAAGTCTTACAAATACAAATACATAACAGTAAAATGTAATGTGACTTAAACATGAATAACCCAGTCACACTGTAATAAATTGGCTCAATTTGTTGTGTATTCAGGGATATAACATTTTCAGACAAGATAGAAATAAACACGGTAGGAGTTGCCTTCTATGTGCAGAATCATATCCCTGTAAGAATTAGAGAAGGTGTGATGAATTACAATCTTGATGTGATTTGGCTGCCAAAACAGATGACTCATACCTCTACTGATGGGATGCTGCTACAGACTGCCTAATGCGGAAAACAAATAGTACAATTAATACATAAACTCACAAGAATTCATCCTCGAAATTATGAATTGATCATGTCAACGTGCATTGATCACATCTTTACAAATTCTCCAGGAATTGTGCACAGACACTACTTCTGTTCCAATTAGCTGTACGACCACAATCTAATCATTACTGTTAGGAATGAAAACAAGGATAAGATGGGTCCTATTATTATTTGAGAGAGATCTTTCAAAAGATCAAGATCAAGCAAATGTGACAGATGCACTAGATGAATTTAACAAAGAATTTATGTTTTTTGTGGACAAACATGCCTCTGCCGGAGGTTTACAGTCAAGAACCTCAAAACACCATAGATGGAACTGAAGCAATTAATGAAACAAAAAAAAAATCAAGCTGAATAAGGAATTATGAGAAGAAAATTTAACATGACAAAAAAATAAAATAATGTGGAACGCAATCAATCAATTAACAGGCAGGAATAGAAGATCAATGCCAGCTTTCACTGATGTAGATAGATTTTTTTTGTCTGTGGACATAGCAAATTACATCTAAAATTCAAATAAATTATGAAGGATAAAAATTACAATTTTTTTCAAAAAGTAACAGTAAATCAAGTTAAAAATCTGATGAGAAATCTAAAAAAGAAACACTAGGACGTAAACTTCCTGAAGAGGGCAGTAGAGCAAGTTGCCCCATCTATTTGTCACCTTTAAACCTGAGCTTAACCAGAGCTGAGTGTCCACTAGACTGGAAAAAGTTGAAGTTTATTTCAGTAATAAAAGGTAAAAAACAACCTTTTTCTGGAAAAACGAGTCGACCAATCTGTATAAAGAAGACTCGGGACACGAGAGACTCACGTCTAGTAACTCGTTTACTCATTAACCGGAAGTCCCACAACACATGTATGGCAAAGCATTCTGGGAACAGTAGTCTACCGCTACACAATCAGCCTGTTAACAGTGTGACGAAAAATCATGGAAAACATTGTCTATCAACAAGTAAACAACTATTTCCTTAAGTATGAACTGTTCACTCCTTATCAGCATGCATAGAAAAGAGGGCATTCAACAGCCACAGCTCTGACTATGATGACGGATGATTGGCTGACAGACATTGAAGGAAAGAAAATAGTGTGCACTGTAATGATAGATTTCTCAGCTGCTTTTGATTGAATGGACATGCAACCCGAAATCTGAATCAGAATCGGTTTATTGCCATTGTCAATTAGCAAAATTCACAAACATAGGAACTTGTTTCAGCATTAAGGTGCAACATAAAACACTGAGTAATAATACAAACAGCATATATGAAACATATATGAAATCAAAAGGGCATGTATGAGGAGAGAATTAAAATTTACGAAAGTATACAATAAAAATAGACTTACTATGTACACAAGAATTTACAGTTAAATTTACAGATGTAGTGCAGAAAGTGACAGTGCAGTGAGTGTGCAGTGAATGATTGATTAAAGTGTAGTTAAAGTGGCAGGTGTTTAAGAAGTGTTCATGAGTCCAACGACAAAGGGAAAGAAACTGTTCTTGTGGCAGGAGGTTCTGGTCTGGTTGGACCGTAGCCTCCTGCCTGAGGGGAGAGGTTCAAATAGTCCATGCCAAGGGTGAGAAGGGTCAGCTGTGATCCGACCTGCTCGTCCCAGAGCCCTGGAGACGTACAGGTCCTGCAGAGATGGAAGTCTGCAGCCGATCACCTTCTCAGCAGAACGCACAATACAGGTCTGCAGAGATGCAGAAGTCTGCAGCCGATCACCTTCTCAGCAGAACGCACAATGCGCTGAAGTCTCTGTTTGTCCCTGGCTGTGGCTCCAGCGTACCACACGGTGATGGAGGAGGTGAGGATGGACTCAATGATGGCCGTGTAGAACTACAGCATCATCTGCACTGGCAGCTTGGCTTTCCTCAGCTGCCGCAGGAAGTGCATCCTCTGCTGGGCCTTCTTGATGAGCAAGCTGATGGAGGGCTCCCACTTGAGGTCCTGGGTGATGGTGGAGCCGAGGAAGGGGAAGGAGTCCACAGTGGTGATGGGGGAGTCTGTCATGGTGAGGGAGGGCTGGGGGGCTGCGAGTTTCCACGAGAAGTCCACGATAATCTCCACTGTCTTCTGGAATATGAACTCATCTCGAACTCCCATCCAAGATGAGCCTGATGACTTGATCAGTTTTACGGAGTTGTGGCTGGACGTGTAGCAGTTTGCGTACAGGGAGAAGAGAAAGTACACAGCCCTGTGGAGGCCCTGTGCTGATAGTCCGAGTCTCTGAGACATTCTTCCTCAGCCGCACGCACTGCCTCCGATTCATCAGGAAGTCAGTGATCCACCTGCAGGTGGAGTCAGGCACGTTGAGCTGGGAGAGCTTGTCCTGGAGCAGAGCAGGGAGGATGGTGTTAAATGCAGGGCTGAAATCACAAACAGGATCCTGGCGTAGGTTCCCGGGGAGTCCAGATGCTGCAAACAGTCCAGATGCTGTAACGAAAAGCCAGGGCATCCGTCTGCGACGTCATCTTGGATCTTGGATAATTGATAAGCTAGCATCATATGGATTCCATAAATCGGCCACTTCATGGTTTATCTGCTATTTAAAAGGACGTCTTCTTCAGTTGATGTTATTCCATTTGCTGGACTATGACATGTGGAGCAGCACAGGGCAGCAGTCTCAGTACTTTACTATTTAACATCTATACAAACGATTTGCCACTGGCCCTGTCAAAACCCAAGATTGTTATATATGCAGACGACTCAACGATATATATATCTGCACTTACGATCCAAGAGTTGAACACTGTCTTGAAGACAGACTTTAAATATGTCAAAAACTCATAGCATGGTATTTGGCTCAAATCCTTCCATTAATCAGAATCCATTATTAAGTTGTAAAATTCAAGGTGTTACAATTACTCAAGTCTATGCGACAAAGCTTTTAGGAATAGTTTTAGATAATAAACTATTTTGGTCAAAACATAGCATAGCAATGTTTGCTTTGTTTGCTTAGCAAACAAAGCATCCCCATCCGAGTCTTCAACCCGGGGTCTCCACCTGTCACCTTGAAGAGGGGGGCTGTGGCAGGTGTCCTCCAGCCTGCAGAGGTGGTGGACAGCGAGGAGGGCCCATTGTCATTGCCCGTCCGAGCCGGGCCCAGCTAACTCTATTTCAGTTCCTTCTCATTTGCAGGTGCTGTATGCGGAGAGCTGCCCCAGCCTATCTGAGAATGGTTGCCAACAGCTGGCTCTTCTGCTGCTGTCTTATGGCGACGTCTTCTCCACGGGTCCCACTGACCTCGGCCGCACCAGCACTGTGCAGCACGACATCCAGACTACACCGGGGTCCCCAGTAAAGCAGCCCCCACGCAGAATGGCAGCCGACAAGCAGTCCGCAGCTGACCAGCAGCTACAGCAGAGTCTCGCCGCGGGGGTGGCTCAGCCAAGTAATAGCAGCTGGGCTGCGCCTATCGTGATGGTGAAGAAGAAGGACCAGACCCCTCGGCTGTGTGTGGACTACAGGCCGTTGAATGAAAGAACCATCAAGGACGCTTACCCTCTTCCGCGCATCCAAGACACTCTCGACACCTTGTCCACTGCCAGGTACTTTAGCACACTTGATTTGACATCAGGGTACTGGCAGGTGGAGATGACACCCAGGGCCCGTAAAGCCTCTGCCTTCTGTACACGTAAGGGCCTTTTTGAATGGAATCTGATGCCATTTGGACTGTGTAACGCTCCGGCTACATTCCAAAGACTTATGGACCGGGTGTTAGTGGGGTTGCAGTGGGAGACATGTGAAGAAATATGTCCAGTTCTATTTAACTCGGACATCTGCGTGTTCAGAAACTGGAAGAGGAGAGTGAAAGTCAACAAGATCTACTCTATCAGTTACTAATACATACCAGCTATAGATGACCAAGATTCATGAGTTTCAATTACGCATTCTTTTATTCTCCTAACAAAGTCATCTATACAGACGTCTGGACTTCCGGGTGCCTAACACTCGTTACTCGCGTCTTCATAATTCCGGAGAGTAACGGGACAGCCACAGTTTGCCAGTATATAGACACAGAAAATGAATATGCATGAGCCTACAGGAAGTCCTTGTGGTAGGGCCGTGATTGGCCCCGTGCCCATCTGACCTCCATCATGGTCTCCACCTTTTTCTCTTTGTCTGCTCGTGTAACCTGAGACTGGTCAAACCTTGGGGGTCAGAGTGGAAAAAAGAAGACAGAGAGGGTGAGAGCTTGGCCTACACCTAGAAATGTGTCTGAAGTCAGGCAGTTTGTAGGTTTAGCTTCCTACTACCGACGTTTTGTTCCTGATTTTGCGACCATAGCACAGCCTTTACATGAACTCACTAAGAAAATATGCCCGTTTTAGTTAGATTACCCAGTGCCAGCAGGCGTTTGACGGACTGAAAAGACTGTTAACATCCTCGCCTGTCCTGGGCTACCCCCTCGACAAAGGGGATATGTTTCTGGACACTGACGCTAGCGACTGTGAGGTTGGAGCAGTCCTCTCTCAACTTAGCGTACGGGAGCAGGCGGTTGTCAGCTACTGAACAAAACTACTGTACTACCCACAGAGAACTTCTAGCAGTGGTAGATTTCACCTCCCACTTTAGGCAGTATTTACTGGGCCGCCCTTTCACCGTCCGAACTGACCACAGCAGCCTGCGCTGGTTGACCCGGCTGAGAGAACCCGAGGGTCAGTTGGCGCGCTGGCTAGAGAAGTTGGCCGAATATGACTTTGTCGTTGTTCACCGTCCAGGCAAGATACACCAAAACGCTGATGCACTCTCACGGCGTCCATGCATCGAGTCCTGCCCTTGCACAATACAAGACCCCGGCCACCTGCACCAGGACAAAGCAGTGCAGTGTGATCTATCTGAGTACTCAGAGCCCGTCCCTTTTTTACCATACAGCCGACCTTAGGGGGTGGAAGACACACATAGTGAAGTTGACATGTTTCCAAGTATCAACAGAGTGAGTGACCCACCACAAACCCAGTTTGTTTCAAGGTTGGACACTAGAGCAGCTGAGCGACACTCACAGAGCTGACCCAGATATTGCACCAGTTTGGCAGTGGGTAGACAGCAAGGGAAGCCGCCCATCTTGGTCCACCATCGCCGCTTGCAGCCCAGCTACCAAAGCTTACCGTTCACAGTGGACAAGACTTTTCTTAAGGGATGGGGTGTTAATGAGGAAGTTTTTCTGTCCCGAAGATAAAACATTCTATCCACAAGTCGTCCTGCCCCATGCTCTACGCACAGCTGTTATGGAGCAGATACACGATGGGCCAGTTGGGGGCCATTTTGGGGGGGAAAGGGCACTGGCACGCGTGAAAACCAGGTACTATTGGTACAATATGAGGGAAGATGTCACACTTTGGTGCCGCACTTGTGCCAGCTGTGCTGCCAGAGCACGGCCAAAAAAAACGCCACAGGCAGCCATGGGCAACGTGCGGGTTGGAGCACCTATGGAGAGGATAGCAGTTGACCTTATGGGACCTTTGAACGAGACGGACAGACACAACCGCTATATTTTAGTGGTACAGGACTATTTCAGCAAGTGGGTGGAAGCTTATCCAGTTCCTAATGAGCAGGCAGTAATGGTTGCGGGGAAGATTGTTTCAGAGTGGGTGTGCAGGTATGGGGCCCCTCACACATTACACAGTGACCAGGGCACATATTTTGAGTCTTCTGTTTTCCAGAACATGTGTGAGCTGTTGGGCATAGAGAAAACTCGTACTACCCCATTTCACCCACAATCAGACGGGCAGGTGGAACGCTTTAATGCCACTTTACAGAAAATACTGGCATCTACTGCAGAGAGGTGCCATTGGGATTGGGATTTAATGCTCCCTTTCGCAGTTATGGCCTACCGCTCCACCAAGCACAGTTCTACTGGACTGACCCCAAACATGATGTTGTTCGGCCGAGAAATCACTGAACCAATGGATGTAGTAGCTGGTTTCCCCCCGAATGACACTGACGCGCAGTTCCCCGCCGGAGTACTTCTTAAAGCTCAGAGAACGGCTGGAGTACTCTCACCGACTTGCACGAGAGGCCCTGGGGAAGGCTTCTGAACGAGCAAAGAGACAATATGACAAAAACATTTGCCAGACGCAGTATTCAGTTGGGGCTGCAGTGTGGCACCTGATCAAGGGCACAAAAGCAGTGAGGAACAAGGTGCGGAAGTTCCTGTCTTCTTATGAGGGCCCATATTTCGTTGTGGGTCACTTGGACGATTTGGTGTACCAGATTCAGAAGGGGCCAAGGTCAAAAGTTAAAGTTGTGCACCATGATAAGCTAAAACCTTTTCACTATAGAACCCTGCCAGATAACAGTTGGGTTTTTCATAGATTTGACCCTTCGGCACCACGGGAGGTGTCACCACCAACTTCTGATGAAGACTCCGACCTTGACATAGGCCCGCTCCAGCTGTGGGACTCCGATGCCGGTCAACAGTCACCAACTCTGACTCCACCCCCTCCAAACTCTGCGCCGCCTCAGCGGGACGTGGGATGCACCCCATCGGGTGAGGGATGTCCAGTGGTCAGCACGCCGTTCCCCAGACGGCAGAGGACCCGGAGGGCACCCAACAAGTTTGGTGACTGGATCAGTCATTAGACTTTTTTTTTTAAAAAGAACAAAAGGCTGTGGTATACGTTTGTAACAGTATTGTTGATTATTACAGGTCGGGTTTTGCACTTTTCTGTGTTGATTTTCCTATGTTTTAAGGGAGTTCGGGTACAAGAGCAGTGCCTGTTATATGTCGTTATGGACCGACCCATACTTCTTTTCTTTCAGGATTCCTCATGCATTTGTATATATATGTATGTATATATATTTATTTTTCTTTCCTTATTCTCTATGAGTTCTTTGTGAGATTTTGTTAAAAAAAAAAAAAGGAAGAGAAAAAAAAAATCATAATAATAATTACTGCATTGTACTACTGTAGTTCTGGAGTGATATCAAGGGTTTAATTATCATCCAGAGTGGGGGTAGTATTACCAGCCTGGCTGGCCCCTTGGAGAGAGAGGCATTGTGGGAACCCCGGAAGTGGGCTGTTGTTGTGATTTTGGGGGCGAGCGCGCCGTTCGGGCTGCCGCCGCAAAAGTAAATGTACGGCCTCTGTTTTTCCTGGTTCCTGTACCGAATAAATTGTGTTGCAAACGAGTCATATGCCTGTTCAGCCTCTGTACTACGGTTAGGAGATTACTGAACAGGGGAGGAAAGTAACATATTACAGCTATGATATGCACATTTTCTACCTTACAAACAAAAGAATATAATCCAACTGTATGGTCTATAACCGGGGTCTCCAATAGGCCCGCGGCCCAGTTTCCCATAATTAAAAAAAAAAAAAAAATTTTTTTAAATGTCACCACGGCGCAGCCGCTGCACTCTGCGCTGCTTTGCCACAGCTCCGCCGCTGGTCTTGGTGGGCCAGAGAGCTCCGGTTCATCTGAAACACTGCTCTGTCAAAGCACAAACGTGTGACGCCGCAGACACAGTAAATAACAGCTTCATTGCTGATTTAATGAGTAAATGTAACATTCGTAAGGACCGTGTCTCCGCGTGTTTGGAAGTCTGCTCTTAATCATTACGAGCCGTCGCACCGGACGACAGCGGGTTTTCCAGGCTTCGTTGTTGGATTGAAAGGTCTTCGCGAGTGCAAGGCACGTCACACTATGCGTGATGTGCGTATTGCTTCACGAGTCGGGTTATGAAAGGTGGACTGCGGTCTCATCCCTGTGCGCTTTTGCTTTTGGCGTGTCTAAATTCATAAGATAATTTCTCTGTGAGTATGTGTCAGAATGTAATAAAACACACATCATTTTACAGCTTAATGTGACAATGGAGGCAAAGCAAAGAATAAAAAATACATGATTCCTCAGGTGCAAATCCGATGTCACGTTTAGTGGTTTCAGGAACTTTTTCCCGTTGTCCATTTCATTACGTTGCATATATTTAAATGCTTTTAGTCCTGCTTTAGTCCTGCCTTATAGTTTATCCATGTTTTTCTGGTAGATATGGTGTGTATAGTCTTGGTTTAAACCTGCTCTTATCCCAGGTCTGCTTTGCACTAATCAAGTCAGGTTTCTGGTAAACATTGGGTTTGCGTTGCCTGGGTTTTAGTGCTTTTGACCTGTTTTTAGTAAATATTGTTATTATGTTTTTACTTCTCTGAAAGTAAAGTCCTATGTTGATTTCTGATGTTGAATTCTGCCACTGTGAGTTGTTTGTGGATCTTATAGATTTAAAACATGAATTGTGGTGGGATTCTGTAGTTTGGGCCTTAGCCCTTCAAAAAATCTGGCCCCGTGGAAAATATAATTGGAGAACCCTGATCTATTACTACGGCAGAAAACATGGGACTTACAAATTACAAACTGTACAAAATAGGGCTGAACGGCTGGTTTTCCGCTGTGACTTTTATACCTATAAAAAATTCATGCATTAGAAATGAATGTGTTTCTGTAACAAAAATGCCACAGATTATTTTTTTACATAACCTAATGTTTTGTGCAGAACTTTCAATTACAGAGGATTGTATGAATGGAACCAGTTGCCTAAGCATTTAACAATAATTTAAATTACATTTTAATTCAGAGTGTTACTGAAAGACTTCATTAAACAATCAGGCTCAAATTAAACTACATTCAATAAAAATAATTGTGTAAACTCATGTATGTTGTGCTGTACAATGTTCTCTTTTTTATATTGAAACATGGTGTATTTGTCTTATATAATAAGGTAATTGCTTTTTATGGACCCTAGGAAGAATCGCAACAGCTTTGTTGGCGCTAATGGGGATCCAAATAACTAAATTAAAGAAGAAAAAGAAAAAAGTGGAAAACAAATTTGACACCATTTTAAAAAGACACACATTAGAGTAGATTTGCTCACTGGGACAGGCCTAGATAAGTTATAGTCTGATCAAGGCAAGGCAAGTTTATTTGTAGAGCACAATTTGACACAAGGCAATTCAAAGTGCTTCACACAAATGCATTAAAATCACAAAAACAGTTTAAGACAGAAAAGAGAAGAGTGCAGAGAAAATCATTTCAGTCATATGCACAGCTAAACAAAACTGTTTTTTACTTCCTGTCTTCCAGATAGGACTTTTTTAGGGCAGTGCCAGTGATGCCCACCCAGTCCTCTAGTGTCTGTAAAGAGAATCCCATGATTGACAGTGTCAAAAGCAGCCCTTAGTCTCTCCATGGCGTAGCGCCAAAGTAAATCTTGGACATCTCGGATTCTGAGGACCTCGGGGACCGGCCTCCTGCTGGTGCCAGAGTCAGGACTAAACATGGGGAATATGCATTTCAGTTTTATGCAGCTAAAATCTGGAACAGAATTAGAACTGATCAGTCAGTTTTACTTACATTTTCCCCATTATAATCCTTCACCACCTGTATTTATGACATTTTGTAGGATATAAAATAAACCGGTTATTATTTTTATTTTTCAACATTATTTAGGAAATATATGAAATGCTAGTGTGATTAAATTGTATTAAATGGTCAAATGTGTTAAAATATATATATATTTTAAGGCCCAGACAATGGGCATACCCAGATTTTGGTTTAGATTGTATTGAGGACTATGCAAATTCTTTGTCAAATTTTACTACTTCTTTTCTGATTACCTTTCCAAATAAATAGTTTGACAACAATGTGCATTTGCATTCCCGTGCTTCCATTATAAATATGAGCTAATATTATTGATAACTGAGAATGTCTTGTAACTACATACCACTGGCACCAATATCTACAATTTGTACTGGTGTTGCTTTTGCCCTCTCATTAATTTTATTTATACAGGGTAGAACTCAATGAGCGAAACTCTCTTTGTCATGAGTGCCCTGCTGAACACAAAACACATACAAACACATAAAAAAATCAGAACAGAATATCTATATAAAATGGCAATAAAACAATCAATAAAATAAAATAAAACCCATTTTTAAAAACACCCACAATGTGGAATAAAATCATTAAAAACATAAAAAACAGGAGCACACTGTGGCTAGTCTTTTATAAGCTCTTTGAATTCATTAAAATGTATAAAATAATTACATTTTAAACGTTCCATGAACCTGTTCCTGTAAGCTTTTTCCCCTAGTTCCATATTGATAAGATAAGATCACCTTTATCTGTCCCACAATGGGGAAATTCAAGTGTTGCAACAAAGATTAGGCACAGAAACAGATTAGACAAAGAAGTAGAATAATAAAAACAGATAACTTAGAAAAAACTCTTATAATCTTAATAATAAGGCAAGGCAAGGCAAGGCAAGTTTATTTGTAGAGCACAATTCATACACAAGGCAATTCAAAGTGCTTCACACAACAGGAAAAAATGCATTAAAATCACAAAGACATGGCAGAAATAACAAAATAATAGTTCAAGACATAAAAGAGAAGAGTGCAAAGAAAAGCATTTCAGTCATATGCACAGCCAAAACAAAACAGTTTTTAGTTTAGATTTGAACATTGCCAGAGTAGCGGCCTGTCTCACATCCTCAGGAAGACTGTTCCAGATTTTAGCTGCATAAAACTGAAACGCAGATTCCCCATGTTTAGTCCTGACTCTGGGCACCAGCAGGAGGCCGGTCCCTGAGGTCCTCAGAGTCCGAGATGGTTCATATGGCACTAACATGTCCGAGATGTACTTTGGTGCTAGGCCATGGAGAGACTTGTATACAAGCAGAGCTGCTTTGAAGTCTATTCTATGAGCCACAGGGAGCCAGTGCAGAGACCTGAGCACAGGACTAATGTGATCGTACTTCCTGGTTCTAGTCAGGACCCGAGCAGCAGCGTTCTGGATGTACTGCAGCTGTTTTACAGCTCGTTTGGAGAGGCCAGTGAGCAGGCCGTTACAGCAGTCTAATCTACTAGAGACAAACGCATGGATAAGTCTCTCCAGGTCTGGTTTACACACTATACTTTTGATTTTGGCAATGTTTTTTAGATGGTAAAAAGCTGCTGATGTGATTGATCTGACGTGGCTGTTAAAATTCAAATCTGAGTCCATTATTACCCCCAGATTTCTAACTTGATTTGTAGGTTTTAGAGCGGAGACTCTGGAGGTGACTGTGTTAACACTTTCTCTTTGTTTCTGTGGGCCAAAGACGATGATTTCAGTCTTGTCTGAGTTCAGCTGGAGAAAGTTGTTTTGCATCCACACACTGATCTGTTGGATGCAGTGACAGAGTGAATCCACTGGTCCATATTCACCTGCCGTCAGTGAAAACATAGATCTGAGTGTCGTCTGCATAATTGTGATAGGACACATTCTCGCTGCGTATCAACTGACCTTAGGGCAGCATGTAGAGGTTGAACAGAAGAGGGGTCCCAGGATTGACCCTTGGGGCACCCCACAGGTCAGGGGCATCTGGTCTGAGACACAGTTACCAATTTCGACAAAGAACTTCCTGTCTTCCAGATAGGACTTTAACCAGTTTAGCGCAGTGCCAGTGATGCCCACCCAGTCCTCTAGTGTCTGTAAAAGTATCCCATGATAGACAGTGTCAAAAGCAGCACTCAGATCTAACAGAATTAAGACTGAAGCTTTGCCCGCGTCAGTGTTCAGGTGGATGTCATTTGTCACCTTGACAAGAGCAGTCTCAGTGCTGTGATGAGGTCTAAAACCTGACTGGAAAACATCAAACGAGTTGTTTATTAAGAGGAAATCAGTGAGCTGTTGGTAAACAACCTTTTCAAGGACTTTGCCCCACAATGGCAGATTAGAGATGGGCCGGTAATTACTCAGTACTGCGGCATCAAGACTGCTCTTCTTTAGGAGAGGCTTTATGACCGCAGTTTTCAAAGAAATTGGGAATGTTCCAGATTGAAGCGACATGTTTAACTATTTGAGTGAGTGGTGCTAACAAACTGATCAGCACAGACTTTAGAAATCTGGTGGGTAACACATCGAGGCAGCATGTAGATCAGGGGTGGGCAGTTTATTTTTCCTCGAGGCCATATTGGAATCCAGGCGAGTGGCGGAGGGCCGGCCCGCGGTCATTGGTGTAAAAAATTCTTATCATTATAAGCACTTTTCTGTAAAATACTGGCTACTGAATCTATTATTCATTAATTTCATGTCATTTTATTAAGGACACAAGTGCAGACACATGTTACAGTGTAAGATAGTTTAAAAATAAGAGAAACCAAGAGTAAAACACATATGATCCCCAGGGGGAGGAGGGCCGGATTAAAACAGGTCGAGGGCCTGATCCGGCCCTGGGGCCGCAAATGCCCAGGTTTGATGTAGATGAACTCAGACTGGTGATGATCTCCTGGACAGTTGTGTCAGTTACAGGTGCAAAGTGAGTCAGCTCTAAGTGTGTAGGTGGTTTTGAGGGTTATTTTTTGCATTGTAGAATTTATAACATTTTTAATGCCCTGAACTTTGTCATTAAAGAATAATGCAAACTCATTACTTGGATGTGGAAATGAGTTCTAACGGCAGCTGAGCTGGAGGGTTTGTTAATCTGTTTACTGTGGCAAACAGGACACGCGAGTTGTTTCTGCAGCTTCCAATTATTCAGAAAAATATCCTTCCCTAGTTCTACATAAAATGAGGTTGTACATGTACAACTTCTCTCTGTAAATCTCTTTCTGAACTTGGAGCTTCGACTTGCGCCATTTTCGTTCGGCCCGGCGGCACTCCCTTTTCTGTGCCCTGACCGAATTATCATTTCTCCATGGCGCCTTCTGCTTATTTTTAACAATTTTAGCCTTCATAGGGACAATGGCGTCGAGAACATTCAAAACACTAGATGTAACAGAGTTCAACAAATCATTTACATTAGAACATGAGACATTTTCAAAGTTAATCATTTCCATAAAAAGTTTTCCCGTGCTGTCATTTATGTGTCTCCTCCGGACAACTGCAGGACCAGCTGGTGGTTTGGGAAAAACAGACAGGTCAAAGAAGACACAGAAATGATCAGACAGAGCAACATCGACCACATTGACGTTTGAAATATTAACCCCTTTTGTAATTAGAAGATCTAGAGTGTGCCCTCTGCTGTGGGTGGGGCCACTCACGCGCTGAGTAAGGCCGAAGGTTTCAAGGACGGCATGAAGCTCTTTAGCGTTTCTGTCACAGATATTATCAACCATGAACATTGAAATCACCTGTTATGACCAAACCATCAAAGTCTGTTCATACGACTGAAAGCATTTCAGTAAAATCATCAATAAAACTTTTGCAGTGCTGAGGAGGCTTGTATAAAACAATGAAGAGAATGGATGGAGACTGTTTTAGCTCAATTTTAAATGCTACGTACTCAAATGTTGAAAACACCCCAAAGGACAACCTGTGGGGAAACTATTTCATCTCTAACAAAAGCACACACACCTCCTCCCTTTTTTTTGTTTTCTCGTGTTTCAGATTCAAACATAAAGTTGGGTGGAGCAGATTCTATTAGAACTAAATTTCCTGTGTTTTTGTCAAGCCATGTTTCAGTTAAAAACAGAAAATCAAGATTTTAAGAAGAATAAAAATTATTAATTAAGAATGATTTGTTACATAAGGATCTGACATTTAGCACAGCAAGTTTCAGACTAGTTTCAGTGAGACTGGGCTTTATCTTTTTACAGGGAATATGAATCAAATTTCTCAGATCGGGCAGTCGGACTCGCATTTTGTTTCCCCATCTGTGTGATGTTACAACAGAAATAGCACTAGAGGAGGCTGTTTTTACACAGGGCCCCGGGTTGGTTTGATTTTTATTATGACTATAAGTCCCGGCAATGCTGAGACCCAGTGCATCCTAGCTATGGGAGATACCAGGTGAAAGGCGAGGGGGATAGGTGGGGGGACTTTTGTTGGTGTAGCGGAGCCAGTGAGTGTTTGGGACCAGGTGAAAGGCGGGGGGGTTTAGGTGGGGTGATTTTTGTCTGTGTAGCAACAGTCAGGGGAGAGTTCATCATCGTTGATATCAGAACTCTTGATCTTGCTATATTAGGCGTGAGTGGAGCCATCTTAATGCCTGATTTGATCAGATATTCAAGATGGCTGGGAAGGCCCCTGGGTGAGGGTGGAGATGGCAAGGAGAGTGAGGAATCTGTAGTGGGAGTAGATGTTGCAGGGGGGATCCAGGGCTGCTCTGAGGGCAGGGGCGATGGCAGGGATACTGCCGGGCCCGCCACAGATGGGTCCAAGGCCTTTGATGAGGGCCGTGCAGGAAAGAACTGAAATGACTCCTGCGCTAGCCGTGGTGAAGATTGTTGTGGTGCTGCTGCTGATGAGTCCTTTGCTGGAGGTGGTGGAGGTGATCGTGGAGCAGCTGGAGTTGAATTCTTTGCTGGTGGTGGTGGAGCGGCTGCTAATAAATCCTTTGGTGGAGGCTGTGGTTGTGGTGCTGCTGATGTTGAAACATTGGCTCGGTCTCTGGTTGATGGAGCAGGAATTCTTCTCTCATTCCTCTCTTCTCTAACTATCTGCTCAGGACCCTGTCCAGGCCCAGCCTGTCCAGGCCCAGTCCAATGCCTCAGAGCGTGGAGCAGGTTCTCTGTCAGCACCCTCACTACACCTCTACAGAGGTGTGGGCCATTTCTCTTAAACAGGTCCTCTCGTTTCCAGAATAGATAGAAGTTCTCAATGTAGTGCAATCCTCTTGTTGCACACTCTTTAGACAGCCATGTGTTCAGCTGGAGCAGCCGGCTAAACTTGTTTATCTTCCTGTCGATGTTTGGAAGAGGTCCACTTATCAATGTTTTTTATTTCCATTTTATTAAGCTCGTCGAATAACTCCAAGAAGTCTCTTTTCAAAACTTCAGTCGCTTCGCGTCGTGTGTCCACTGCGCCCACATGCACAATCAGCTGTTTAACTCCTTTATGTGTGGCCAAAACATTAGAAAATACGTGACGTAATCTCAGTGACTGTGGCGCTGGGAAAAAAAAAGAATGTGTTTTGATTTTTTCATGCATCACGTGACTTATCGCACCATCCCCAATCAAGACGACCTTGACGTTAGGCACAGATTCTCTCTCTGTCTCTGTCTGCCTTTTCGCCACGTCATGTCTCCCATTTTTCCTTTGTTCATTTACTTCAGTCTTTGAAAGTGGTAAAAATCCAACAGCTTTTACAGGAGTTTGTTTCCCTTCTCACGGGCATGTCGCTGGTTTGTCAGATTTGTTGATTAAAACTCGAAAAATGCTCTTAAAATCCTTGGTTGACTTAAAAAAGTCATCATAAAAAAATAAAAAAATTTTGGAAGACAAAAACAAATTTAAAAACAAAATAAATAAGGAAAGCAGCTGAAGCAAGCAGGAGCAAGCCGGGAAGCATCTGCACTCTTCGGAACCAGGAAGCACACTCTTCTTTACAGCTGTCATATGGACAGAAAATATTGCACATGATTATGACAGTATTGCACATGATTATTACAGTGAGAGTGGATCAGTCTGTCACTGAAGCTGCTCTCCAGAGCAGACAGAGTGTTAGGGGGTGAGACTCATGGTCCAGCATAGATGTGAGTTTAGCCAGGAGTCCAGAGCACAGCCCAGGACGGACCTGGACTTCTTGATGACTTTGTCCAGCTTCTTCCTCTCCCTCTCTGTGATGCTGCTACTCCAGCAGACCACACTGTACAGGAGGGCTGATGCCACCACCTAGTCGTAGAATGTCATCTGGACACCACCCTCATCGGGCTCATCTCGGACGGGGATGAGTCAGTCTACAGGAGGGAGGTGGACCGGCTGGTGTCCTGGTGCAGCGGTAACAACGGTAACAACCTGGACTTCAATGCCCAGAAGAATCCCCCATCACCACCGTTGACTCCTTCCGCTTCCTCAGCACCACCATCACCTAGGACACACCTGGGCATTTGCGGCCCAAGGGGCCGGATCAGGCCCTCGCCCTGTTTTAATCCGGCCCTCCTCCCCGCAGGGATCATATGTGTTTTACTCTTAGTTTCTTTTATTTTTAACTGTCTTGGCGCTGTAACATGTGTCTGCACTTGTGTCCTCAATAAAGATAACATGAAATTAATGAATAATAGCTTCAGTAGCCAGTATTTTACAGAAAAGTGCTTATAATGATAAGAATTTTTTGCACCAATTATCGCGGGCCGGCCCTCCGCCACTCGCCTGGATTCCAATATGGCCCTCGAGGAAAAATAACTGCCCACCCCTGACCTAGGACCTCAAGTGGGAGCCCACCATCAGCTCCCTCATCAAGAAGGCCCAGCAGAGGATGTACTTCCTGCGGCAGCTAAGGAAAGCCAAGCTGCCAGTGCAGATTATGGTGCAGTTCCACACGGCCATCATTGAGTCCATCCTCACCTCCTCCATCACCGTGTGGTACGCTGGAGCCACAGCCAGGGACAAACAGAGACTACAGCGCATTGTGCGTTCTGCTGAGAAGGTGATTGGCTGCAGACTTCCATATCTGCAGGACCTGTACGTCTCGGCAGGAGGATCCGTAAGGGGTGGGTGCAGAGAGATCTTGGCGGCAGTCGACGCTTATCTTTGGCTCTAACAACCCACTACAGCATAAGGTGGGAGTGATCAGAACACTACAACACAGAGCACAAGAGGTGCCCACCAGCTCAGAGGGCAAGAGGAAAGAGGAAAAACACATCCGCAATGTTCTCTCAGCCTGTGGATACCCGACTTGGGCTCTTAACAAAGTGAAAAGAACCAAAAAGCAGGACAAAAATGACAAAAGGGAAACAGAAGAAGAAAATGGTGTCTCTATCCCTTATGTCTCAGGACTGTCAGAAAAAATGCAAAGAATTTTAAGACAACACGGTGTCCCTGTTTATTTCAAACCAGGCCACACACAAAAACTGGTTCACCCTAAGGACAAGATGCCTACACAAAAGCAGAGCAATGTAGTGCATTCTATCCAATGCAGTGAAGAAAGTTGTAAAGAGCGGTACATAGGGGAGACTAAACAGCCACTTCACAAGAGGCTGTATCAGCACAGAAGACACGCGAGTTCAGGACCCCAGAGTGTCGTACATCTTCATCTCAAATCCACAAACCACTCTATTGAAGACAGTGAGTGTGAGATTCTGAGCAGGGAGAAAAGATCTTTGTTATTGTTAAAAAAGAGAATCCTTCCTTAAATCGTAATGGAGGTTTAAGATTCAACCTTCCAGTTGTTTATAATGGTCTGCTGAAACCCTGGAGACGCCCGAGGCATTCGGATGCTAATCAAGTACTCAAGGAGGAGGGAACCAAAGCCAGGTCACAATAGGATGTGTAGATGGCCCATCTCAGTTTCACTGGGCTATTATCAAGACGTCCCGCCCTGTGGGCAGGGCTTTCACAGAGTAGGATAGAAACCTGAGTTCTCAGACTTATTTCACAGATTGAGAATGACTCTTGGATGAGAGTCGAAACGTTTCGTTTTTTCTAAAACAGAGTCCAGATGACAACTCAATCTTTTTCTAAAGTAACTCTGGGGACGTGGAACGTCACCTCACTGGGGGGGAAAGAGCCTGAGCTTGTGCGGGAGGTTGAGCGCAACAGAGGAAAGCCTGTTAGAAATGGGCTGGCAACTCTGGCAAAAAAACTGCTGTCCCAAGTCTGAAGCTGGAGTTGAAGATGAGCTGAAGGCAGAGTTGAAATGTCCATTGTCCAGGGCATATCCTGCAAATTGAAGAGTTCACCTCAGTTTTGATTTTAAAAAAGGTTATTTATTTTTGTTGCCATAGATAAGTTAAACTAAAGTTGCGTGGATATGATCGAGGCTGTACAGTGGCTGATTGGCGAACACTCTTGCCTCAGAGGAAGAAGGTTCCGGGTTTGACTCCAGGGCCTTTACAAGTTTGGGTGAGTTTTCTCCAGGAAATACGTTTTCACCATCCAAATAAAACATGTACCATAGGTAAAATCCTCCCGCAAAGATCTGTCCCAGGTGCTGCTCCTTACAGGATTAGCACCAGCGGCACTGAAGTAAACCTAGAGGACCAATTTTCCTTCAGAGACTATTATGAAAAGTGCACCTTAACCTTAAGTTGAATATAGGTATGTTTATTGGCGTTATAGATAATGTCGTTTGAAAACACCAACACAATAAATAAACCAAGCCTCATCTGATTATTATTATTATTTGTTTTTTGAATACATATTAATAATGAAAAGTCACATTGAGATTTGGAATCTCCTCTTTAGGATAGTTCCGGCCTCTGTGGCCTTATGTATGAGAAGTGTGGGGTCCTCCGTGTGAACATTCAATATTATAAGATTTTTTTCTTAATCTATGTGCAGGTTCTTCTGTCCCTGGTCTGATAGAGATGCATTCTCATAAGTGAGCCTTCAAACTGCCTCACAAACACTAGGCCTTCATCAGGACGCCTGAACATGCGTTTCATCATGTATTTATGATGATATATTAGGACACTTCTGAGATGAAGAGACTGCGCATCTGGGTGTGCATCACTGAAACTGCACTTACTTCATCAGATGGGAATGGTATAATCTCCGCAAATATTAGTAAAATTTTTGGCAAATAAAAATTGGTAGCCTAGATCTTTAGTCATATAGTACTCCGTTATGACTTCAAACTTATCCACAGTAGTCCTACCTCTTCAGTAAGATTAATCAATTTAGGTCAGTTTAGGTCAGATAGCAAGTCTATTACTAAACATTACGGGCTGCTAAGTCCAGCTTCTTCAGAAGAGCCTACTTTTTGAAGGTTGCCTGTTTTTATGGCATTTTTCATCATTTTAAAACTCATCACTTGGAGGTGCTTTTCAAAAATGAATTGTGGATTTTTTTTGTTTTTAGCAAAGCTTCTAAGTAGGCTACACTGTCACATTTTAAGTTGTCCTGGTTCTTCTTAATAATTTCCTTTTGCATACAGTGTAACAAAATTTATTTGATTGACCCTTTTCAGATGTTTAGATTTTTGGTATGTTTGAGGTTTACAGCATATCTCTTCAAATCTTTTGGTCATACTTCTTCCATTGTGTGAATTAAGTTTGAGTCTCATTTTCTCATTTGTGCTGCCCATAATTTTGCCACTAAGTCAGAATGTAGGATATTTTATTGGCTTCCATAATTGCTCTGGAAGCCACATTCTGGTCACTAACTACAACCTCTCTTGCCAGTGCCAAAATGTCATGTTTAACAATGTGAAGTGCTGTGATGTTGTGTAAACCTGGTTGCGATGACCATAACAAACAAAGTGCGCACACATCTGCAGTCAGAGTGCCCCTAAACTTTGAGATTTTATCAGCAAACACCAAAGTCAGGTATATGGTATGTCTCCCAAATACACATACATCTTTAAATGCAGTTTATAATATTATTCATGTTTTTATCTGTTTGTATTGAGATTTTAATGCAACTTCCCTGTTATGTAAAGCAATCTGAATTGCTTTGTATATGAATTGTGCTCTACAAAATAAATTTGCCTTGCCTAGGACTTTCATATATTGCAAACATCACAAAGACAAAATACACCATTGAGTACGAGACTGAGTCCAAATCCGTCCGAGACGAGACCAAGACCTTGAAAAGAGCAGTTTTGAAGCCAGGCTCGAGACCAGGACTGGTCTCAAGTATTACTGTTAAATTGTTTGTTCCAATTTCAGCGTAGTTAAATTCTGTACACTTTATTTGGTCCTGTTCTAGTCCTGCTTTTGCCTTGCCTTTGTCCATGTTTAGTTCCAGGTTTAATCCTATTTAATTTTGATGTGGTGAATGTGATGCAAGTCTGAACATATCTTAAGTACAAGTAGCCTAAATAAGCACAAACGTGTATTGATGAATGAACCTTGTATACATGTATGCCACCTCAACAGAACAAACAACAACAAAAAGGCAACAGAACAAGATGATCATGCCCAAATCTTCTCTCTCTCTCTCTCTCTCTCTCTCTCTCTCTCTCTCTCTCTCTCTCTCTCTCTCTCTATATATATATATATATATATATATATATGTTATATTGTTAATATATGTTGTGTGTGTGTGTGTGTGTGTGTATATATTATATGTATATATATATTCGAAAAAGTAGTAGGTAGAAGTAGAACACTTACACTTCCTATAATGTCAGGTGACCCTATCCTACATTGCACGGATACAAACAGTCTTATCTTTCTGATCAAAGCTATTGATCTAGTGCATGTGTGACTGTTACCACATTTGGGGTCGTTATGACATGTTTGATAAGCCTTATCAGCACATTTTCTCTTTAAAAAGCAGAGCAGGTGTCTGCACATCCCCACAACCCGCTCAGCCATGAGAGTCGTTGTACTAGCCCTGGCTCTCGCCCTCGTGGGTAAGTCGCACGTATTTTATAATTATTTTATGGTAGTTATTTAGGTAGTTATATTTTGTTCTTTATTTTGTTATTTAGACTCTTGTTTTGGACTATACTTTGTAGCTTCTATGTAATATTATTTTTTTATATATATGTTTGGAAAAATAATATTTTAGATCTGTAAATGTTTATTGAACTTTTCCAAATCTAAATTTGTAAAATTTCCTAACACTAATGCATTATTTTGTTTCCATATTAGCTGGCGAGCACTTGGGTGAGTTTTATTCATTAACAACAAAGTGCAAATTACAGTAGATTAAGTTTATAAATCTTATGTAAATGTCCTTTCAGCTCCTAATTTTGCTCCTGGAAACACCTACGTGTACGAGTACGAGGCCAAAATACTGGGTGGTCTGCCTGAGCAGCACCTGGCCAGGGCCGGACTTAAACTCTCCAGTCGAGTCAAAATCAGTGTTGCCCGAGAAAATGTCCCTCCTGCTTCAGGTAAACAATGAAAAACAAATGGGACAAAATAAATATCAGAGAAACAATGAAGGAAAGAAAACGATGAGATGTGGACACTAAGGTTTCTACAGACAAAGGGTTGTGGAATTGTGCTGCTGTATATGAAATGGCAAGATGAGAGTACTTTTACTGTATACGAATGACCTTAGAGGTGATTGGTTAAGAGGCAAAGATTAACTAGCCTTATTAGCTAATAACAGCCACAGAAAGCAAGTGAAAGAGGTAGAGATATATCGAAAGTAGACACTTTTTTTCCCAATTTGTCTGTTTTTGCATTGTAGCTTGAAAACCCTCAGATCTTCGAGTACAGTGATGTTTGGCCAAAGAATTCCTTCAACCAAATTCATCTCCGTGCGGACCTGGAAGCTCACCTCAAAACCCCCATCAAGTTCAAGTACAACAATGGGACTGTGAGGGAGATCCTAGCCCCCGAAAGTGTCCCCACAATGGTGCTCAACATCTACAGAGGAATCCTCAATGTCTTCCAGCTGAACATCAAGAAGAAACAGAACATCTATGATCTGCAGGAGGTCAGTCAAAGCTAATGGTGGAACAAGAAAATTTGTATCTGAACTCATTTAGCTGAGGTCAAACTAACAAAATAATGACTTTATTACATTTTATTACATGTATTATTTTATACAACACACCAGAAACCTTCTCATCCATACCAATCTTTTTGACATATATTTTACAGGAAGGAGCTCAGGGCGTGTGCAAGACCCAGTATGCCATCACAGAGAACGAAAAGACTGAGCGCATCCTTTTGACCAAGAGCAGGAATCTGAACCAATGTCAGGAAAAGGTCATAAAGAACATCGGGTTGGCATACACTAAGACATCCCAAAATTCCAGGAGGTAAGTCTAAACCATTTAGATAACTAACGATATACTAAACTATTGTTCAGGATATTGCATCAACTCAATCCTTTTTTGGTTGCAGCCAGTATAGTTGGAACAGTTATTGTCTGAATAAAGACAACTGAAATAAACATATTCCTTCATGTAAACTATGCATGTAAAGCCACTGAAAACAACTCTTTACAGCATTCTAAGAGCCTGAGGGGAACAACAGGATACACCTACAAACTGAAGCTAGTCCCCGGCGGTACCATCATCGAGGAGGCATCTGGAAATGAAATCATTCAGTTCACACCTTTTAATGAGCTGAACGGTGCTGCCTCCATGCAGACTATGTACGACTATACTGACTTGTTTAGCAATCACAGGGTCTGACTAGATACAGTAACTTTAATACTATTTGTCATTTTCTAGGCAACGCCTGGTTTTCACTCAGATCGAAAACGCTCCTATTGTCCCCGTCAGTGCTGAGTACCGTCATCGTGGTTCCCTGAAGTATGAGTTCTCCACTGAGCTCAAGCAGACTCCTATCAGGATCTTCAAGATGAAACAAACACAGGAACAGGTACAGATTTTTTTCTAAACAGCTAACTGAAAACACTGTGGGTTTTTCACTTGTCTTGTGTTTGTAGATTTCAGAGGTCCTGAACCACCTGGTTGTCAATAACAGAGACAAAGTACATGAAGGACGCTCCACTCAAGTTTTTGGAGCTGATCCAGCTTCTGCGTGATTCCGATATTACCCAACTGCGCAACCTGTTGACTACCCACAGCACATCTGCTGAAAGGCGACAGTGGTTGATGGACGCCATCTCCAACATTGGAACAAAGGCTTCTTTAGAGATTGTCATGGCTGAGGTTCTTAAGAGGCAGCTGAGTGTTCTCGAAGCCGCCCAGGTTCTGATTGGAACTCTGCACATGCTGGAGCCAAACAGTGAGAACATCCAGAAGGTTTGGGTAAGTGGGCAGACAGCGTTGGTCTGTGTCATGCATCATTTACTTGAGAAAGTAACATTCCCTGTGACTGATATGTCCTTCAGAGCCACATTGAGCAGCTCTCACAAAAACAAGAACCCTATGAACAAGTTGTGCGCAAGTCTCTGCTCCTTGGCTATGGCAGCATCATCCACAGACACTGTGCTGAGAAGACTGAGTGCCACGATCAAGACATTCAGGTAGACTTTTACTCACGTTTCAACTTTCATTATATTATTTCAACTAAAAATAATGCATATACACATTATCATGTCATTTCCACAGCGCATCCAGGTGTATTTTGACAAGGCCTTTGCACAGCAAAATACAGAGGAACTTGTCTTGATGGCTAAAGTTATGGGTAATGCTGCTCATCCTTGGGGCTACAAAGCTATCACAAAGCTCTTGCCAATTCATGGCACTGCTGGTCATAAACTGCCCAAGAGAGTTCACATTGAAGCCATCCTGGCTCTGAGAGGCATTGCCAAACTGAAGGCTAAAGAGGTGACTCATAAAGCATTTACAGTTATTTTTTGAAGAATTGTGCTTGTCAATAAGGTCCAAAACCAGGCTCTGCAGCTGTACATGGACAAAACCCTGAATTCTGAGCTGCGTATGCTTGCAGTCATGGCACTCTTTGAAACCCAGCCTTCAATGGCCGTGGTGACCAACGTTGTCAATGTTGTCAAGTCTGACTCCAGCCTGCCAGTGACAAGCTTTACGTACTCTCTCATAAAGTCTCTGTCCAGAAGCATGGACCCCTCAGTGTAAGAGTGATATTCCCATAGACAACATCTATTTAACGACATTGCCGAATACACGTCAGAGCACTCACAGAAATGCTTCTGTTACAGGGCTTCTGTGTCTAATGTTGCTCTAAGGCTCTTGGGCCAAAGGAGACTGAACATGAAGATGAGCAAGGCTTTCCACGTGGACTACTATAGCCGTAAGACCTGTTTGTTATTTTGTTGGTATTTGTTGAGCTCATTTCATTTAACTGAACAATTTGATCAGATCCTCTGATGCTTGGTGCTGCTGCAAGTATTTATTACATCAACGACGCTGCTACCATCCTCCCCAAAACTGTCGTAGCTAAGACCGGTGCTTACTTTGCTGGAGCTGCTGCTGATGTTTTGGAGGTAAACTTACAAAACATGCCTTTACTTTTGCAGTTTGTGGTAAATTTTTTGTAAGCAAGTAAAACTTCTTCACAGATTGGAGTCAGAAGTGAAGGATTCCAGGAGCAAATCCTGAAAAGCGAAGTCTCTGATGTCTCTGACAGAACCACCAAGATGAAGCGCATCCTAAAGGCTGTAAGAAATTAACTTAAACTAGCCATAAGCAGAAGCAGCAAAGTGTAAAATAATGCTTTCTTTTGTCAACAGCTCTCAAACTGGAAATCTATGCCAATCAGCCAAATGCTGGGCTCTGCATACATCAAGGTTCTGGGACAGGAAATTGCTTTTGTTGATATTGACAAGCATGTCATTGAGCAGGCAATTAAGGTACCTTAGAACTTCTGTTCTGATTTGTTGCTCAGTTTTTATTTCAGTCCTGATATTGTCATCACCTGTCTTTGCAGATTTCCTCAGATATAGACTTCAAAGAATATGGCATGCACGCCCTCCGCTCCTTGTTCCACAACGGCATCTCCACACGCTTTGTCAAGGCAATGCTGCCCTCTGAAATCAGGCGCATCATGCCCACTGCCGCAGGTCTGCCCATGGAGCTCGCCCTCTACACTGTTGCTGTCACTGTAGCAGATGCCAATGGTGAGTTAGGGGGAGGGAAGGAAACTAAATTACTGACATAAACTGTATTTATAGAGCTTATATATTGAAACAATACTTTGCAGTCAAATTCCAAGCCAACTTGCCCCAGAACTTCCAGGTTTCTGACATTCTGAAGGGAAAGACTCACATTGAGACTGACATCAAGCCAAGGTAATAGATGCAATTGATACATGGCATTACACCTGCATGAAGTATTTGATGCAATTGATACATGCATTTACACCTGCATGAAAGTATACTTTGGAAACTATGCGTGTATAAAAATGTAAATAAATATATAAAAACATTTCTTATAATATTCTTTTTTTCCAGCATTGCCCTCAACACATTTGCTGTGATGGGAGTGAACACTGACATTGTTCAAGCTGCCATGGTCTCCAGAGCCAGGGTCAAGGTCAACGTGCCCAGCAAAATCTCTGCTTCTTTGGACTTTGTTGAGAACAACTTTAAGATCAGTGCTCTTCCCGTTAGCCTCCCTGAAAATGTTGCGGCTGCTGTTGAGTAAGTTTAGCTTTTCAAATACACATTTTACTCAATAATATGTGAGACTTATTTGTGTATGTTTACAGTGTTGAGACTATGGCCATTGCAAAACACGCCAACAGGATGACGCCTCTGATTCCCGAAAATGCTTCTTCCATGGTTTCAGCATCTTCATCTATTCACTCCTCCAATGTAAGTGTTTAAATTCATGTTTTACAGCAGTTCTCAAACTTTCACACCAAGCCACACCCAACAAAATATTTGGCCTTCTGAATGCCACCAGGTCTATAACACAACTGTTTCATGTCAAATAACATGGTCTAGAATTGGACTATACCATTGCTAGAGTAGTTTTTAACAGGGCTAACCCTAAAAGGTGTGAAATATAAAGTAAAAGTAAATCTAAAGAAAAAAGAAGAAAAACCTAAAGCATAGCGGAATTTGTGTACAGTTTTAGACAAACTGATTTAGTCGATTGCACATATGTTTGAATTTGGTTTTGTGGCCTTTTGTTTCAGTCCAGGGATGTGCAGGATAACATGCAAGTTCAGGACAAGCCCATTTCCCAGACAAGAGCTTCCCGATTTAACAAGAAGTTCTGCACCGATTCTTTTTGGACTCAGAAGCTGCCTCAATGTCACCTCTCAGAATGCCAGGTTCCTCAGAGATTCTGCTTTCTACAGACTGGCTGGAAAGCACATTGTTCGCCTTTCTCTCAACAATGTACGCAAAAAACACAAACACAGTTTTACCTCTTTGTAATGTCATGAATCAGTGTCGGCACCTCTATCACCATTACGCAATTCAATTGTTATAACATTGTCAGGCTAAAATTACGCTTTCAACCTACCTGTAGAGGGCAGCAAATTGAAGTTCTGTTATACATCATATAAAATGTTTGAACTTAGGAGGCTTTTTGAGTAAAAAGAAATAAACAAGCTGTCAGAAGTTAAAACATGAACATTTTTATAATAATATTATTTATGATCATGTTTTTAGCTGAAAGTGAAGTTGTTGACAAGTGGGAAATGGAACTCCAACTCGGCCCCAAGGGTGCAGAGAAGCTGATCAAAAGTATCAACCTGAACATGGAGGAGATCCCAGAGGGCACGCCTATTCTGTCCAAGCTCAAGAAATTCCTCAATCCAGCTTTGAAAAACTACACCACCTCCAGCAGCTCCTCCAGCAGCTCCAGGTCTGGGCTTCGCAACAGTCGTTCCTCTTCCTCCTCATCATCATCATCCAAGTCTCGCATTGCTGGCAAAGTCATTCGTGCCATAGGCCAAATCCTGGGTAACCACAAGAGCAGCAGCAGTAGTAGCAGCAGCAGCAGCAGCAGCAGCAGCAACAGAAGCCGCCGACAACAACAACAACAACAACAACAACACCACCACCACAAGAGCCACAAGTCCACTGTGTCCAGCCTGTCCTCTCTGTTCAGCACTAGCTCCAGCTCCTCTCACTCTGTTCCTAATTCTCAGGTAAAGACATTTTCTATATTTGTCTCTTTTTTACCAACGCAGACTCATGAGTGAGGAGCTACTTATTTACTCAAGGGAATTAAATTGAATTTAGAATGTATTAGGTAAAACTGCATGCTTGTGAGTGAGCTGTATGAATGGATTGAGTGGGAGGCAAAAGGAATGTTTTGATTAGTTGACAGTTTTAAACAGGTGATATGGTGTAGGCGCGGGGGAAAAGATATTACTGAGTCTATTTTAGTCCGTTTTAATTGTACACCCCCCTTTTCCTTACCAGCGCATGAATTCTCGTAACAAATTCCAACCACACCATCAGAAGAGGGTATGTTAACCAATGTATAATCATTATTTCTTCTAAAATAAGGTTAAGTTTGTAATTTTATTTCAAACAGAATGATCTATTTTTCAGACATCTAAGCGTCATTCAGGATCTGCCTCATCTGGAAGAACCTTTGAGGACATCAGAGCACAGGTAGAATCATTTGTTTATTTATTTGTTTACATTTTGAATTCACATCAGTTACTCCTGTCTTCTTGTCCACAGAACAAATTCCTTGGCGATTCCGTTCCCACAGTTTTTGTACTCATCCTTCGTGCTGTCAGAGCTAACAACAAACCACTGGGCTATCAGATTGCTGCCTACGATGACAGAGATAACAACAGGATTCAGATGATCATGGCTGCCCTGGAGTCTGAGGACAACTGGAGGCTCTGTGCTGATGCCATGGAACTTAGCAAGAACAAAGTTGTTGTAAGAAATTGCAATAATAAGAGATGATGCTCAGGTTGGCTCTACTGGCTTAACTTAAAGTATTGATGCACCTTTTAACAGGCTAAAATTCTTTGGGGAGAAAAGTGCAGGACATATGACACCACAATCACAGCTGAGACTGGCCTAGCAGAAAACAAGGTGGCAGCTCGCTTGAGAGTGGCTTGGAAGAGACTTCCCTCTTCTGTCGTCAAAAATGTCAAAATGTAAGTTTTATATACACATACTTGTAAAAAGACATAATCCAGCCTTTATAAATGTACACATTTATTTTGTAGGATCTACGGCCACATCCTTGCCCCTTACTTGTCCGGTGTCAATCTGCAAAAGAGATCAGATAAGAGGAAGCAGATTTCCTTCACTGCTGTTGTTGAATCCGAGAAAGTGCTCAACCTCATTTTCAAATCACCATCAGTAAGGCCATTTTTAAGGTTCAGTGTTTTAATGCCTTATATTTTATAATACATATATTTTCATGTTCATACAGTATGTCTACAGACGTAACGTGCCTCTTCCTGTTAGTCTTCCAATCCATAATCTTAACGACCTGCTGCCATATGATGACTTGCGAGACAATGTTCACCATGTGCTGGCAAGGACTACTGGAGGTAATGCTTAGCATGGCAAATATTTTAAATACTTTATGCAGTTTATCTCTCTACAAAATTAACTACATTTTTTTTGTCATCTTTGTTCAGCTGAGTGCCGTTTTCAGAGAGGGCAGCTTACCACTTTCAGCAACAAACAAATACGAGAACTACATGCCAAATTCTTGCTACCAGCTTCTGGCTCAAGATTGCACTGATAAGCTTAAATTCATAGTTTTACTGAAGAAGGACAGTGCAAACCGTTACATGGTCAATGTAAAGATTGGCACAAAGTAAGAATACGGAAAAAGCGCAACCATTAATATCTGAGCAGAATTAACCAAAATATTGTCATTTCCCTTTTAGGGATATTGATATGTTCCTTAATGGAGAAAGACCAGCCGTCATGATCAACGGAAAGGAAATTGCCAGAGAGAGCCTGCCATACGACAAAGGTCTGAGCTCTCAAATGTACTTTTATTATAATAATGAGTTTATTATATAGATTTTTTAACAAACTGTAAACGTTCCCATAGATTCAGTTAAGATTGAGCTGAAGGACAACGACAAGCTGGTTCTCTACGCTAAAACATTTGATATCACTGAACTCCACTTCAGCAACATGGACGTTCAGGTGCTTGTTTTTATATTATATTTATATATAATATATAATATATATATATATATATATATAAATATATTTATATATATATATATATATAATTTTATATATTCTATATATATATTTCCTATGTTTATATAAGATAATTATTTAATATATATATATATATATACTATATATATATATATATACAACACAATATATTATATATATAAATATATACACACACATACACACACACACGCACACACAGTCATTTAGAAGTCGTAGTGTGGTTAAGTCTCATAAATCCTTTTTCTATCAAGCTCCATGTTCCGGATTCATTGAGGAACGAAGTCTGTGGTCTCTGCGGCCAGGCCAATGGAGATAAGAAAAACGATTACCGTTTGCCCAATGGCCGTGTTATTGATAACCCCATCAGCTTCGCCCATGCCTTGGACTCTGTCTTCCCAGAGCTGCAGTGATGAGACAGGTAAGAGTGAGTCCACAATAACCAGAATTAACATTTCATTCAGACTATGGTAATGTGAGGATTTTTCTATATTAGGTTGCCGCTTGAACCACGAGTCCATTGAGAGAACCATGAACGTCCATGGTGTGCGGTCTAAATGCGTCTCTGTTGACCCTGTGCTGCGCTGTAGGCCCGGCTGCACTGCCTCTAAAAGCATCATGAACAATGTGGGCTTCCACTGCAGGCCCGTCGGTGAGTGTTCCGACAGCACAGCAGCAACACTGAACCACAGAGGCCAAATGCTGATATTGTTGATCTTTGTTTTGTGCAGGTGACAGCCCGGCCTCAGATATCCATGAGCGCAACGTCGACATAACCAAGTCTGTTGAAACCCATCTTGACTGCAGTTGCACTGCTCAGTGCTCTTAGATTCTTGTCCCCTTTTATAAGTCTATGTGTACATTTTATTAAATAAGTTAAGGCATCTCAAAAGACAAAAGAAGGCTGGTTGATATTTTCTTTCTGCGGCAAAAATAATACACCTGATTTATATGTTTAAAACACCAATAATGGCTTGTATAGAAAGAAACAATCAACAAATAGTCACAGTTGTATACCAATTTGATTGCCACATATTATCTGTTGCTTGAACATTTGTGAAGCATGAAGTACAAATACAATTAAAGACAAAGGCAGAACAATAAAGGGATGGACTACTACATACATTTATTGGTGTTAATATATCAGCCCGACCATTAAAAATGCCTCAAATTTTTAGCACCAATATTTAATATAAGTTGCTCCTGCTGTCTCTGCATCAGAGTGTAATTCCCAGTTTGTCATCAGATGTGTATCTTTAAACAGACTAGAGATTTAAAATGGAAATAGAAGCTAAATAGATGGCTGCATTTTTGCAAAATCTTTATAATAAAAACTAGTTGCATGGTATCCCAGATAAAAAATATTTCGTAATAATTTTTTTTACAAAAGTGAAGAGTTGTTTTGTGAAATGTATTACAACTGTACATTGCATTTGTAGGCCCTGCCATAGAAGCTTAAAAATAATAAAATCTTGATTGTTTGACACGACAGCAAGAAAAGTATTGTTACTGACTGAAATAATCTATAACTGACCAACAATATACCTAGATATATTCCTGCATAATTAGCTTTTGCTTTAGTGGAGTACAAAATATGACAGTTCTACAAAGTAAGGGAGTTAAACATAATTATACCAGTTTTCCTTTAGCAATATCTTTGCCAAACAATTGCTTGATTTATTTTGGCCTTTTTACATTTTTGCTACTTTCAGCCACACCTCAGGGCAGTTGCTTCATCCTCTAAATTCACATTTACCACATCTGTGTCATCAAATCACCTCTAGTCTACGGCCATTGGTCACTGCAGTCTGCCCAGAGAAGATGTTGTTGGGGTGTCTTTGGGTGTGTCTGACAAACCATGGATGACATTTTCTGCAGCTGATCCTGGATTTCTGTCTGAAGAAAAAAAGAAGATTGTATAGAAAAGTTGAAACAACTATAGAAAATTAACTGATCATATTAATCAAAACTAATCAACTGTTTAAATGATTGTCAATTAGCTTAGTAATTAAATAATAATGCAAGCCTTGCAGTAAAATAAATCAAACAAGAAGTATGTAAATCTAGTGTCAAAAGTGTATCTGCAAAAATGTCATATTCACATGCCTTTTGCAATCTAATGACTAATAAACCAATTAATCATGGAAGAAATGGAAATGTTAATCAAGTAGCAATTGATAGGTTTCAGAATTATGAAGAATTAGGACCGTTGCCATTGCAATTAACAACAAACTATTATATCTTTTGAATGGAAAAAAGTCCTAAAATGTTGCGTATATCAGCTGAAACCTATGAGTATTTGCATTTATAAAAAGTTTTAGTTCTAGTGAACACACAGAGTAATAATGTGACAATGTCATAACAAAATGAATGTGTTGTTTAATTTGTAAAATATGTCCTACACCTGGTGGCGCTATAATGCTATAGTACAAATATTGTATTTTATATATATAATTATTATTATATTATTATTAAATATTAATAATAACAATAATTACAATAATAATCATAATAAATTATAAAAATACATAATGGGGTGTTATAATATGTTGGTTACTCTGTTTACTTACTTGTTGAAAAGACACTTTTTATTCTTGAAATTTGAGGTTTATTTGAGTCAGGAAATGGACTCAAATTTAAAAATTGGTATTTCAGCCACATTGCACGGTCCTCCTCAAAGGCTTTCCTCTGCAAATAACAGGATTTAATGAATGGTAATACAATTTAATTTGAAACACCGGTAAAAGTGTAAATTGTGTTCAGTAAATTACGTGCTTTATTACCTCATGACTCAGTCTTATGGCTGCTTCAGTAAAGTTGCTTCTTTCTCTGTCAAAGATCTTTCTTTGTTCCTCTAAATCTTTCCACTCTCCTCTGAGCCTCTCCTTCTCTTGTTGCATGTAGCAGTTATTTAATAAAGATGTCACTTCATCATCACACGGAGAGCTGAGCTGCCGCTACAAAAATATAACAAGTATTAATCCTGGAAAGAACATCCCTGTCAAAGAATAAGAGTCCGTCCTACCTGCAGGAGGTGCTGCTGTGTTCGAATATAGTCTTTGCACTGTTGAATCTCCAGTCTTAGTTTGTGCATTTCCTCCTCATGAGATACTCTTGACACAGAATCATTACTGCTTCTGTCGCTCATCTCTACCAAGGAAGCTGTTCATTGAAGCGTGGCAAATTTCGACATTAAGCATGATGTCAATTAATCCACTAATGATGCAATTATATAAATACAGCGGGGCCAATAAGTATTGGGCAACTAAAAAATTTGCAAGTTCACCCATTTAAAAAGATAAGAGAGGTTTGCAATTTTCATTATAGGTACACATCAAGCGTGAGAGACAGAATGTGAAAAAAAAAAAACACACACACACACACACACTTTAGTTGGTATTTTGGCCCACTCCTCTGCACAGATCTTCTCTAGAGCTGTGATGTTTGAGGGCTGTCACTTGGCAACATGGAGTTTCAACTCCCTCTACAGGTTTTCGATTGGGTTGAGGTCTGGAGACTGGCTAGGCCACTCCAGAACCTTGATATGCTTTTTACAGAGCCACTCCTAGGTTTTCCTGGCTGTGTGCTTTGGATTGTTATGCTGGAAGACCCAGCCACGGTTCATCTTCAAGTTTTTATCCAAAATGTCACAATACATGGCCCCATTCATCTTGCCATTGATACGGACCAGTCTTCCTGTCCCTTTTGCAGAAAAGCATCCCCAAAGCATGATGTTTCCACCCCCATGCTTCAAAGTAGGTATGGTGTTCTTGGGATGCAACTCAGCATTCTTCTTCCTCCAAACACGGCGAGTGGTGTTTAAACCAAACAGTTCCATTTTGGTCTCATCTGACCACGTCACATTCTCCCAATCCTCCTCTGGATCGTCCAGATGGTCTTTAGCAAATTTCAGATGGGCCTTTACGTGATTTTTGTGTAGTTGGGCAATGCAGGATTTCACCCCATTACAACGTAGTGTGTTACTTATTGTCATCTTTGTGACGGTGGTCCCAGCTGTCTTCAAATCATTGACCAGTTCCCGCCGTGTAGTTCTGGGCTGATTCCTCACTGTTCTCAGGATCATTTGAACCCCACGAGGTGAGATCTTGCATGGAGCCCCACTCCGAGGGAGATTGTCAGTGATGTCATACTTCTTCCATTTTCTAATAATGTTTCTAACTGTTGATCTTTTTCACAAAGTTGTTTACCAATTGCAGTTTGACTCATCCCAGCTTTGTGCAGTTGTACAATATTATATCTGGTGACTTTGGGAAGCTCTCTGGTCTTGGTCATGGTGAAGACTGGAGTCTGACAGTTTGAAGGTGTGTACGGGTGTCTCTTATGCATCTAATCAGTTCAAACAGGTGCCGTTCATACTGTTACAGAGTGGAGGCCGGAATAACTTCTTAAAGAGCAAGTGACTGGTCTGTGAGGGACAGAAGAGTTGTTTGTTTTCTAGCTGCCCAATACTTATTGGCCACCCATTTTCACAAATAAATTGTTTAAAAATCATGCAATGTGATTTCCTAAATTATAATTTTTTTTTACATTCTGTCTCTCACACTTGATGTGTACCTATGATGAAAATTACAAACCTCTCTTATCTTTTTAAATGGGTGAACTTGCAAATTTTGTAGTTGCCCAATACTTATTGGCCCCACTGTATGTTATAACACATACAAACATGATACCTTGGCTGTCGAGTCTTTCAACGTGGCTTTTGAGTCTTCTCCACTGAAGACGAATACCGTTGGTCAGTTTTTCTCTAGCATCATCACTAAACAGCTCAACACCCATTTTTGTGGAATCAAATATATCCTCTTCATCCTCCTCCTCCTCTTTCTGTGACACATGAGTAACAATGTTGAAAAAAACAATTCATACATCATTAAACTAAAGAGTGTATGTCTAACCGGAAAAATGTCAAATGTGTCCATTTTAGATGAAGGTTTCTTTGATTTGAGAATGGACACCATGTCATTCTTCATGTGCTGCAAGACTTTCTTCAGCTCCGCATTTTCCAGCAATAATTCTCGCTGCCGGTTGTCATAATCATTTAGCAGAGTTTTGTACATCTCGCCTTCATGTCTATGAATGATACAGATATTAAACAGTAATGTCACACATGAGCATAGTTTTCAAAAGAACAATGGAGCAACTGAATTACTAACTTATCTAAAGGTGCACTATGTAACTTTTCTGGGAGTTGGTAAGCCACTTGCACGCAATGAATGCAAGAGAGATAAATTTGATGCAAAACTGTGGACCATTCAACACAAAGCAATGTCTCCTTCATCAGACAAACAGGTACATTGATCCAGGAAATACCATAATGCAAATTTAAAACAGTTTGTCCTATTTTTAACTCATCTTTTTTTTCTTTGTATAATTAATAAACAAACTAAAAAAAGAAAAATGTGCACAATAAGTCACCTGGCTTCTGTCTTCTCTGTTTTCCAAAGGCTACGCTTCCCATCTGCACGTCCAATGCTGTTTAACACGTCAATAGCTGAAAATGTGAAACAAAAACTAAATGAAAAAACAGGTCAATACTTACTTATGGCTAAGAATATATATGAAATAAATATTATTTGACCTTGTTTTCTGTCTTTTTTGTCAGAAAGAAGTTGATTCAAGCGCTCCTTCAGTTTGTTGAATTCTCTTTCTTTCCTCTTCATTTCATGGTTGTACTGGCCAGCCCGATTTGAAATGATGTTCTGAAGTTTTTGCACCTGATATAAAAACATGTTGTTATGTTCATGTTGTGTACGAGTAACATCTGTAGCAGTATATACATTTAACAAGTTACCTCTTCTTTTTCATTTTTCAGGCAATTTTGTATACTCTTTACTTTCAGTTGTAGTTGGCGCTCTCGCTCATGAAGTCCAGTGTTTTCTCTTTTAAAAAGTTCAACTTGCTCCTGTAGCATCAAAACAAAAAGGGTATGGTTCAAATATTTTTTGTTTCAGTTAATCATATTCATCTGACTATCAGAGTACTAGTAAGTGATGATGAAAAAAAAGTAGTGGGACTAAATAAGTTTATATTTCCCCTCTGCTTTTTGAACATGTATGTATTTGTTTATATATATCATGAACAATGTTGGTTGGTTTACATTAGGTGCCATATGTCTGCGGAAAAGACCACTTGAATCAGATTATGTTACTGTCTTCCTTGTCATCACTTGAGCTGAGCCTTTGTTTTATGCATGAAAGAAATAGCAAACAAAACAACAAACATCTTTGTGCTAAAGTGCTTGTGTAGTTGCACCTTTAGCTGAGTGCTTGTGAGTTGCAGGTACTCCATGCTGCTGTTCGATTTAAGCTGCTCTACTTCCATGTTTTCTAGAGCTCGCAGATCCCTACGGTGCAGCTGAATCAGGTCATACACACAATTAAGCACCTCGACGACATCAAGCTCCGAGTGCCTGGTGGAGTCGGCCCAAACTGGAGACAGGCCTAGAGAGGCCAGCTCCTGCAAGATGGTACAAGAAGGTTAAGATTATAAAATAAAGTGCTCATGACCAGGGGGTGGGCAACTATTTGTTCTCCGAGAGCCATATTTGAGTCAGGGCAAGTGGCAGAGGACTCGGTTGCAATCATTAGTGTAACAAACGTCATTATAAGCACTTTTCTGTTAAATATAGGCTATTTAATCTATTCATTCTTTTCATGAGACTCATGTTCCGTATAGCTTAGACAATTAAAAAATAGAAATAGACAGATCACCAATTATTATCGAAAACAGGCAGAGGGCCACATACGGCCCCTGGGTCAGAAAATGCCAACGGCTGGCTTGACTATACTCATTTCACCAAAAAAGTTGTTAAAATGATTATAGATGGAGACATATCGAAAAATTTATCATATCGCAATTGTTGGAGATATGCTAAATTAGAATACTGAGCCTACATCCTCTAGACAGTAATCTGCAACTTCCTATCATTAAATACATTTTCTTCATAAACTGCAACTTGACAGAAGTAAAATTCAAAGAAAAATAATAATAATAATAATAACCATCCCACAAAAATAATTAATAATGAGGGTGAAAACATATGCCTTTTAAGTAAGAAAATAAAATCAAAACATAATTAAAATGCAATCAAAAATAAAATGGGATACCGACCTGAGTCATGTGCGACAGACATTCTTGTACATTTCCCTCCGTGCAGAAAGAGGAGCACATGGCGTTTCTGTGCAGCGATGACTGATTAAACAGCGTTTGGGGAGATGTTCTATATTCAACAGGACCGCTGTAACTGTCTTTGATATCTAGCAGAAACGCAAGAAAAAAATATTCACCACCAACGACCTGATAATGATACCATAATAATTTGATTTACTTACCTAGAAATGACTCCGGCATTGTTGCTGAGCAGCCGCCTTCACGCTGCAAGTCTGGTTCATGTGCAGGGTTTACTTGGACTGATCCAAAATCCACAGACGCACACCTGCTCCTTAAATAGACGGTCAGATTAGCAGCGCTCATTCAGTTCCATTTAGTATCAAGACAATAAGGGTGTTATTGGCCAAATGTAAAATCCAGAATACGGTTTGTTTGGTTTTTGTCTAAAATAAGATAATTGCATTGTCATTTACAAATGAAAATATAGCCCTGTTACAATGTGTTTCCAATAGTTTGCATCTAAATCGTCACAGGGGATAGTGTTGACATCTTATCTAAAGGCTATTATCATAAACTGATCAGGCTAATCCTTGACACACACAGACCTAAAGGAACTAATGGAAAATTACATGCGAATACGAAATGAAACCGGTCTTTAGCGCTTTTGTGATGGCATAAATTAAGGAAAGATAAATTTACTAGACTAAATTAACAAAGTCTGTTTACCTCTATTGAGAAATAAATTAAATCAATAAATCAATAAATGAATATATGATGAGAACCCTTATGGATGATGATGCATGCACACACCGAAGGCTCTTGTCCAACCTTTTGGTTTCAGTGACACTTAATCAGTCTGGTAAACAGATGGCAGCCGGCCTCCCCAGAGCTTAAACCCCACATATGACCAGCTTACACTAACTCTACAAGTGGTGACCTTTCCCTTTGCAGGTTTGCTTTTGGTTAATACTTCACACTGACTGATGCATATAAGAGCATTTTCATATAAATACCTACATTGTGAAAATATGACCTTAAGATAAGACACAACAGGCCAAACTCGTCAATCGCAGAGAGGATCAACCCTTAAAGTAACTTTGGCACCAACAGACAACAAACTTTAAAATCTTGAACAAGATTTAGATGGATTGTACAGAAAAAAGTTATATCTAATTCTAAACTTGATTTATTTAAGATATAACTACAAAAAATATATATTTAGGTCAAATTTAGTCAGATCTAGTATTCACAAATACTAAAATAATATATCAAAAACCCCTTTTGTATTTATTCTATTTCTTACATTTAATGTCAGTGTGTCAACTAAATTAAGGAAGAAATTCAAACCTGGCTCTATCCATTTTTAATATTTGTGTGTCCAAAATATGTGAAACTTTTGTGCCATTTTGTGCAATTTGTGTGTTTTGATGTGTAAGCATGATTTTTTTTTAAAAACTATTTCCTATTCACCTGCAGTGCCCAATGTAACACAAGTGAGGTGCAGATGTTTTCATTAAATACGCAGGTAAAACATAACACAACACATGCAACTAAATCGTCCAGCAGGTGATGTAAGACAGTATTGTAAGATCTATATCCATGAACAATTAGACCGCAAAGTCACCAAATTAACGTGGAGCGTATAAAACGTATAATAATAAAACGTGAAGTGTTACCTCTAATTACATGGCCTGGCTCAACGCTGCAGTCACTCTTACAACGTTACAAACACGTCTTACAATGACAATGAGGTCGAATGAAAACATAAAGCTGATCCTGGCCGCGGTGCGTTTTCTCTGCAAAAGCAAACCTGAAGCAAACCCGAATGTTTTGTGCACGTTGAAGGCGCGCAACCAAACTGGAGGCTGATTGGCCGCGTCGTTGTCTAGCAACCAAACATGGTTCAATGTGATTGGCCAGTGGCAAGGAGCACAAAAAGCACAACCCATTCAAAACAAACACATTTAATTATATGGAGACTTTATTGCACAAGGTGAGCAAATGTACAACGGCCACTTTCTCAAAACATCAATAAAGCTAAAAAAAATATATATAAAAAAACAAAACAACCATATATGCCCAAATGTATCGAAAATATACTTTCGAATAATATATATTAGTATATACGTAAATAGTCATTGAGCATGTGTAAATAAATACATAGATAAATACATAAATACATAAATACATGAACACATAGGCTACATACTGCAGCAATATTTCAACATTTGCAATAAAAGGCTAGCTATATCCCAAATGATGTTCAGTACAGGGATGCAAATTAAGCATTTAAACTGTTTTTTGATTAAAGGCTACTTACTTAAGCTATTTCTCAACTCAAACGACTTATTTATTGTACTCTCTAGTTGCTCACTGGAACTGGGACTCCTTTTGATTCAGATAATGTCTGCAGTGGATCTGTGTGAATGTCTTTTTTGGCATCGAGCCACCATGTTTTCATATCCCCTTTCCCCTGAAAGTGCAAGAAAGAAGATGGAGGGACAAATGAGCAAAAGACAGGAGTCATGTTGCAGAACATGTGCCTTCTGAATTTTAAATAAAGCCATTAGCTCTGGTCAGGGAGCAGAGGGTAGCAGCTGAGGTCTCTCCTAACAAGACATCACAAGTGTGAGGGAGTAAACCCCGCCCCCTGTGACCCGGCACCACCCAAAACCTGGGATTAAGTTACCAAGAAACTGCTGCATACAACCCTAAAGGTATAAAGGGAAAATAGCGTGCACACCCATTCCTTTTTGTTGAGAGCTTTGAAATTCATGCAGTAGTTCATTAGGGATTTCAGAGTATTAAAACTCTACTAACACAGTAGTAGTATTTACCTTCACATTGAGCGTTCCTCTGCAGGTCAGGAAGTAACCCTTCAGACAATGCAGTAGTTCTGCCGTTGTATCACTCACCTGGATTTTAAGAGCTGGAACAGAAAACATAATTGGAGAAAATACAATGTCCAACTTTTCTTAATGGAGATTATTGATTCTTTGCCAGCAGCTGTCACTCTCTATGTACATGTGATGGGTCCTCGGACACATACAATGTGGCAGCAGCTAACTAAAGACATTTTAAAGTAATTGAAGTAATTTTACCTTCACTTGTTGATTCCATGCGAGATGCTGTGTTTACAGTGTCACCAAACAGACAGTATCGTGGCATTTTTGTGCCAACCACTCCAGCAACCACTGGTCCTATTGGGCCACACATTTAAGAGATATTAGGCACAGGATAATGAAATTCAGTTTACATATCCATCTTACCTGAGTGGATCCCCGCTCGTATTTTCAGCTGAGTGTTGGGTTTATGGGGGATCTTGAAGCTTTGGCAGACACTGACCAAATCTAGGGCCATGCTGGCTATTTCCCCAGCGTGATTGATGCCATTTTCTTTGGGCACTCCAGAGACCACCATGTCTACAAAGACACCAACAATCCATTAAAGCAGAAAACAAAACACTTTATAATCCAAATACACACATATATAGACCTACAAGCATCTCCTATGGTTTCCACTTTATAAACATCATAATTGTCAATTATATCGTCAAAGGTGGTGTAAAGTTGATTTAAAAAATCAACAACCTGATGAGGAGTGCTGGCCCCAGATAGCTGAGTGAACCCAACAATATCACTGTGATGTCAAACACAAACAGAAGAAAATAGTATTAAATTGTATTTTAAAATACTATATTCACATAAGTAGATACAATATGATTTTGCTTTTAAAACCTGAAATAAACGGTGGCATTCGTAAAGCTTTGAGCCTCTGCTGTTTGGCCTTGGCGTAAATCATCAGCCACTGGCTTGGGGAGCATACCTGCAGACACACATTTTCAAATAGATGCATTTCTGATGGGCCAGTAGATGGCAGCAAGTATCACAGAACTACAGCACTGTACAATGTAAAATATGTTATGTTTTATATTTTATGGTAAACAAAACTAAGTTTATTTGAACAGTTTGAGGTGTTTTTGCCTACTGTACAGAAGTCGATCAGTCTTTTGCTTCTCTTGCAGTAGGTCTTGTGTCCTCTCTGCGACAATGGCCTCCAGATGCTTACTGTACTTTTCCATCTGCGATTAAGTGAAGTTATTAAAGTTTAAGAGTCTTTTGTGAGCTGTGATTTTAAACTGTTGTTTATTGGCTTCTTACCAGATTCATCATCATGTCCACTGGGCTGACTTTGTGCGGGTTCATCTTGTCAAGCATCTTTTTCACCTGCTCAAATGTGGGCCTCATGGTGACGTTATGAGACCAGCATTTCTTTATTAGCTGTTCAAAAGATAGTTAGTTTATACTATTATAATGGATTATAATAGAATATCTTGCATTACATTCACATACCTCACAATAGTCAGACTGACTTGGGCAGTCAGTATCTGCCTTCCCTGCTCTGACTTCAGGCAACGGGGGGCGCCACATGATATCTATCCTCACTCCTTCAGCCTGGTCCTGTTGGAAGAGGCTGCTTGTTACCAGATCAAAAGGAGGCTGAAGGCTGTAATCTATGGCTGCCATACTCACTGAAAAGAGGTCAGAGCGAGTTGCAATCTCAACCAGAATCATGGAGTAGCTTAGGAGAAACACAGAGGAAATGTGTAATTTGGGAATTTTTTCCAGTTGCATCTATTTAAAAGGTTTAAATTGAGCAACAACAAAAAACTGTTGTTGTCTAAAGTATAGAGTAAATGGTCAAGGTGTTATTACTATTTTGGGGTATTAAACTATAACAAATGTAGATCATTATTTTACATTTTGATCAAAACCCAAATATTAATGATTTCATATGTTTTTAGTGTTACAAATAAAAATGTACAACCAAACATTTTTGAGGAATGGTGGGTATTGGGGGTAGCTTTAATATTATTTATATTTTCTTAGCACGGAATGCAGGATTACTCAAACATGCATGGGTCAATTGAAATAAAAGTGGATTTTACATAATATGTCCCCTTTAAGGGCCAGTTACTGTGCTGCTAAGGAAGTCACAATATCAAATTACTGTAATTGTGGGAAGAAACATCACGAAGTATTCACAATCATCAAATCAACAGGGAAATTCTTAATTTGCTTTCATTTGCAATGTATAATAGATCACCAATCCTTGAGTATGTGCCCACTGTTATAAAATAAAAGTAACATTGAGGTGATGAGAACAGCTTCTAAATATGTTTCAATTTATTATTTTATTTTATTTTATTTTACATTGTATTGAATGACGTTTCATTTGCTGCTTAAGAGGACAGCACCACCTGCAGATACCTGTAAACATCTGCGCCCTGAGTCATGTTGGAGCTGCTCCCCAGAAGGACTTCAGGAGCGCGGTATACACGGTTGACGTCCCCACAGTTGAAAACATTACTCACATCCTCAAAGTCCCCCATTCGGTAAGCGGTGAGCCCATAATCTGTAATCAAACAGGAAAACGGGCGGTAGATGTTGACTTTCTTGATAATAACACAGATGCTTTTTCAAGGGTCTACAGACTGCAATAAAAGCTGTTTATCTTTGACAGCTCTCTTCTCTGAGTATTCCCCAGAACATCACCTACTCGTGATAAGTTTGCACAATGCAATGCACTGTTGTTACCTGAGATTTTGCACACCCAGCGGTCATCAATCACACAATTTCTGGAGTGGAGATTCCCATGGAACATTTTATGTTGGTGAAGATAGGCCATGCCACGAGCGACATCAGTGGCAAAGGAAAGTCTAAGGGGAAGGTAAAAAAAATAAAATAAATAAAGAATGAAAATGAAGTGACAACACTAATTTTATTATGTTGTTACATTACAAGAGGGGTAGAACACCATACATTTTAAAACTTCCTCCTACTCCTTTTGAGCATCATGGAAGGTTAGTATTTTGTTTGTTTGTTGTTTTGCTAGTTGCATGATGTCATTTTAATTCAATGCTTCTTTTAAATTCTCAACTGATGTTCAAATAAATATATAAAGGCAGAAACAGCTGTATAATTTGAGAAAGAACCTAAAATTTAAAGGTCGACAGTCTAACTTTTCTGGAGGAGAGGTTATTTCTTTACTCCATGGTGTAAAGCAGTGGGTGCTTTCAGGACAAGATACAGGTCAGATATGCAAGATAGATACTTAAAGACATTACACCGTAAAATATGTGGTATTTTGATAACCATGTGTACAGTAAAGGAACGTGATCAAAATGTCTTTTTGATATATATTTTTCTACTATTATTATTCATTGTTGTATGTTACACCTTAAAGCCAAAGCAAGTTCCTAGTTTGTGAATTCTGTTCACTGAGAACGGCAATAAAGCCCTTTCTGGTTCTGTTTCTGATTCTAAACTTAATCACCTGAAGCCCCAGTTGATGGGAACATCGTTGTTGAGCAGAACGTCGGACAGACTTCCTTTAGGGCAGTGCTCAGTGATGACACACACATACGGCACTTCAACGGAGCCTCCAATAAACTTGCACAGATTTGGGTGGTCGAGTTGCCTGTCCAATAAATACACATGATAGACTGTGCGCCATGAATAACTTTCTTGTTCCTAGGCAGATAAGACCTTACCTGACTTCTTTCACCTCTTTCCTGATGGTTTTAGACAGGGTGAAATGTTTCTTCTGGATGTGCTTCACAGCAACTGTCTTCCCATCACTGGAACAAGGCAATTTAAATTTTACAATACTGTCTTACAGAAGAATAATGTTACAGTTTAAAACACAGATGGTGCATCCAAGTTAGAAAACAATGAATCTATATACACTCTGTTTTAGCTCTTGGGACAAAAAAAACAGTGCTTTTTACTTTGAGCCGATTTATTTAATTAACTGCTCAACCATTAAACATTTGATTTAATTGTAACTGTGACATGAACCGTCCAGAGACTACGGATGGAAACAAACATGTTTGCTAAAACTTAGCACATGACATGTTTTTTTGTCTGCATTGTCCCTAATCAAATGAATTCACATTAAAGGTGCACTATGTAACTTTCCTTCTTAAGGGTCCGACTCGGTCCGACTCGTCTCTATTAGGATGTTATTGCTTTGCCCGGATTGATCCACTGTATGACATTAAACTTGTATAAATCTACCTGAATGGACAGCAGATGGCAGCAAAAGGCCCAGTTACAAGTCAGATATGTGGATATCAAGATACCTGTAATTCTAAATAAATGCAAAATAGGCTTTGATGCCACACTGTGGAACATTCCAGGCAAAGCAATAATATCTCCATGGAGACAAGCAGGTAGGGGACACCTCATCAAACACGTTATGTAATGTACATTTAAAGTGCACATGACAGGGTTCGGCGTTTTCCAAATTATGACTTAGTTTGGTGGGATAGAGCATGTGTTAAATATTTAGCATATTTTCACATCAGTCAACTTGCAGTTTGCCAAGAAATAAAATGTTACAAAGAATCCCTCTGTCTTTGTCATCAATAAGCAACATTCCTTCAAAAATGTAGGGACAATTTACACGCAACACAATTTTCTGACAATAATAAGAGAATAAAGTGTCAGGTATTATTTGTCAAATCATATGGATTTTGGCTCTTGCTTTATATGGTTGCTAGGTAACAGTTGTGAAATTACCTCTACATATGCTCATGTCCAACACAGAAGCAATATTATAAATTTAATAATATAAAATAGGCAAAGATGTCATTATAATCATGTTACATGTACATTTTGTGAAATGTGCCGTTGAACCTGTCATATACACGTTAATGTTTAATACAGGTGAACCCTAGTGAATTAAAGTATGATCTTACTAGATGCCCAGCTGAATGAGACCTGGTCTGAAGGAGGTGTTGACTCCGGTGCACACGGTGACATCAGTGGTTCGACTCACGGTGGAGTTGCTCATGGCACGCTGCAGGGTCATCGTACTCCCAATGCCCATGTAACAAAATTTACCTGCGCACAACCGTTTAGCTAAGGTACAACTCCACATATTGATAACTAAGGTTGTGTTGAGTGAGGCTTTTATTTACCAAATACTATGTTATTGTAGTTTATGATCCAACTTTCATCCCAAAACATCTTCTGCTTCTGGTACTGAAGCCACTGCATTCAAAAATAACAATGAGCATTGATAATGTCCTTTTTTGGGTTTTGTAAATGCTCAAAGGACTGACCACCAAGGTTAAGATGAATCCACTGCAGAAAAGGGCAACAGGGAGTCCAATGGCCAGTTTGATAGTGATGGACATGGGGCAGATGCCGCAGTCAGCCGGGCAGTTCAGACAATTCTCTTCCAGCTCACAAACGTCATCCCCACACACTGAAGAAAAGTAAACATACATTTTACATACCTTAAGAACAGTGCAGAAATTAAAAGAGTAATTTATGGCAGACCTTGAGCAGAGGTAACCAGCACTTTCGACTCCAGCGCTGCATGCATTTGTCCAATTTTAATATGCGCTATGACTGAAGTGACTCCCAAATGAACAAGCACCACCTAAACACACGTAGTTTACTCTACCCATTTGGCAACTTGTGGATGGCTATATGTTTAGATAAGTGAATTGTGTTAAAATGATTCAAAGTAATAAGCTATATGTTTAGATAAGTGAATTGTGTTAAAATGATTCAAAGAAGTAACTAAAGCATTTGATATTCCTGCAAGAGAATTGCCAAAACAGACAAGATGTTATAACAACACAGACAAATGTTTAAGTTTGGCAACAGGACAGATTTTCTTTCAAAGCGATGAAGATAAATTGTAAGTTAGTTCAGTTAGTTAAAGTGCCTAATAAATAACAGTTTGCTTTGAAACCACATGCTATTTTTTAAGTAAAAGTTGAAGTATTTATTATAACCTTCTTGCTTTCATTTGGATGGTTTACCTTAGAAGTCCAGTATTTCTGAGCCATCTTGCCTGCTTTGGAGACCGTATGGGTGACTATTTTGCCATCGTCAGGAATCCATGGCCCACAGATTCCCCCGTGTTTCTGCAAAAACAAAAAAACATTTGTATATACAGTCTACTTGAAGTACACTTTAAACATTACAAGAATATACTTCCTAAACAAATAACTCCAAAGCAGAGGCGGCTCCTGACATTTTTTTACCACCCTTTCTATGTTTGCCCGGCTTTATGTAAAGAAGTTTAAAGCTATGTTCACACTTGCACATCAAAATTGAGACTAAACCTGGACTAAACCCGAAACTAAACCTGAACTAGAACAGGACAAAACTAAGTCCATATTAAGACTAAAAATGGGCTCAATTTAGAACAAAAAACAAAGGTGGAACTTCTTGTTTTCTTCCAGTTTCATTTTGAACATTTTGAGATGGCCTTTTGAACATTTTAGATGAGATTGCATGTCCTATGAAAAAGGGACCACATTCTGGGGGGCTAAGAGCCATTCTGGTGCCCCCCGAAGCCCCCCCAACGCCTCCCTTGAGCCACAAACGTCTGTGTACGTGAGATGTAATATTACCATGAGGCCGAGGGGGCAGGAGTGGATATTGGCGTGGTAAATACAGCAGTTCATCTCATTCGCGCTGTTCCAATTTACGGGGCATTCATGGTCGTCACAGAATCTCTTTGCATCAGCTGGATCGCTGTGGTTTCAAAAAACATTGAACATTAAATTAAAACATTGCCGGGAAATGCTGGTTAATGTTTTTGCAGTTACTGGCTGTATCTCGGTGCAGAAACCAGTATAAAGTTCAAAGTTGAAGGGGTATTAGGAAAGCATCTAGGTCATGGGGACGTGGTTGCTTTGCCTGGAATGTTCCACAAAATGCCACAAAACTTTAACCATTATTAGTATTATTTTTGGCAATAAAAACACTTGGAACTGAATAGATGAAAGATAAGTTTATACCATACTGTGGAACATTCCAGGCAACGCAATAACATTTTAATGACACAAACAGTTGGCAGAAGCTCCACCAGCAAACGTTCATAGTGCACCTTTACAATAAAAATAATGGAAAATTTAAAAAAATTTGTCAAACTTATCCATTGATTTTGGAGCTTTTTCTCAGAACCCATCAACACGATCATCAACGAACCACAAATACTGACAATCATTTAAAATACATGTGGGCATTTGAATTTGTGTCTTTTGCTATTTTCTTCTTCCCAAATTGAGCTTGGTAGTAATTTTGGACGTTGGGTGATAACACAAAGGAAGCGTACCTGAACTGGAATATCTTGTTCTTCACAGCGTATTCATAGAAAGAATCTGATGCTGTAACTGTGTATGAGACATTAAACTCTTCCCCGTTGGTCACTTTCTCCGGGGGCCTTTGTACCCACGCCATCTCAAGACCTATGAAAAACACTTATTTATTGTTCAATACATTTTGTTTCCATTTTTTTTTTTTAAATCTGTACTTACCACCACAGTTTATCATGTTGTAATCATTTGGAGTGTTGATTGGCCAACAGTCATACTCCGTGTTGTCCAAATCATGCCAGCATTTGACTCCCTGCATCATAATTAGTGTAAAGATGTCCAAGAGAACAAAATAAAAGGCCTCATCACAAATTTTGAACATCACCGACGCTTAGACACCGAGCAGTCTGGACACGGACATGACGACATATGGTTAACAACAGCAAGTGTTTGTGACAAGACAACAAAAGCTTAGCAGAACGTATCAAATGGATAGTGTGGAAAAACACAGGGGGGGGGCAAAAACATGAAATACACAAAGCAGCACAAAGCATCTTAAACACAGTCTCAGCAAAGTCATACATTCTGATAAAACTATTACTTACAAGCAAGAAATACACGTAAAGCGTCACCGCAGTGTGAAAAGCCATCCTGTTCTTCCGAAAAACCTTTGACTGAACTGACCACTGTCCCACAACATGGAGCCCCTGTCTATCCCTCCTCTCTAATTGTCTCATCAGTACAAGAGGCTCTGCAATCACAGCCTCATCATGCTCTTTTAAAATGCTCTTGAGTTCACCTTCAGCCCAGTTACATCAAGACTACATGTTTGTGATGAAAGAATGAGACAATAATGGAAATAATAAAAATAATAAAAATAATAAACTGTGTTCATGTAATGTGGTAAGGTACAAAGACTGTAAGATCAACTGTGTGTGGCCTTTGCCAGGGCAGTATGTAGTATGCCGTTCTGGAAGATTGATGACTCTGCAAACACTGAAAACCAAACTGGAACAACGTTCAGGTGAGCGAGGTGTAGTTATATAATCATTGAGGTAGTTGTAATGACAAAAGGTGTTGACCATATTTGATGTTCACTGTTGTACTATGCAGTATAAACCACAGAAATAGTTCTATAACATGTGAAGAAGTGGTAAAACACTTTCCATCTGTTGCAATAGGCGTTTTCTCAACATTTGAAAGTAAAGTACATCTGTGAAATTTTAAATGGCTTTTCACTAAATGTCTAATTATGTCTAATTACAGAACAGCCACAGTTTTACAGTTTTTACATAAAAGCGGGAAGGCGAGCCTGACTTTAACTGTATGGCTTTTTATTTTTTATTTTATTGAAAGTAAAGCGACAAATAGTCTGTTACTTTGTATTGTATTATACGGTGAAGTAGCTAGTCCACGGATGCTCCTGGGTTGGATAATTAGTTAGCTATATTAGCCCCAAAACCATAGAGTTAAACAAAAATCGACCTGAAAAGAGAAATCCTTCACAACAGACCTCTCCAGCATCATTATTTATCAGGCACCAGTTATGTCTGAGTGTCGGTTCAGCTTCATCTGTTTTAGACACAATGTACATTTATTGTCACAAATGGAGCTGGAGAATAGGTCAGAATTTTAGGGTAGAATTTGTTGCTGTCAGTTTTTGACGATTTATGGTTAGTACTTTGCAATCACTGAGCTGATCCATATGAAACAAAAAGTGGCTTAAACGTCTTCGCTGTCATAATAAATAAACATAAGGGAAACCTTATTCACAATAGCTTCAGGAAGTGGTGCCATTATTCAACATCAAAGACAGGATTGTTGTCATTTGAAATGACTTTAAGCCATGAGATCAATATGGCAAGTTTGAGGAGCCAATCCCAAACAAACAAGGTTCAACATTTGCAGATCGTATTTGTTTTTAATGAGACGAAAGGAAATAAATATCAGAAATAGTGATTTATGAGGAAAAAAAGATCAGATTAATTTTTTTTGTCATATTCCAGCCTTAGGTTCTTATTACATAGCCTGTTTCTATGATTCATTAAAAATAAAATCACATCACTGCATATGGTGTGGGACACTTGTGTATTTAGGGAGCTACAAACAACAATAATAAAACACAGGGTACAATCCACAGGCTATGTTGAACAAGTTTCAGTCAGTGTCATTTAAAAACAATGAAGTCATCACATCCAGACAGTGGCACAAAACCTTTACAGCAGTTAATGTTTGAGCAGCGACTCGTCACTCGTCCACTGGGGCAGATAGTGAGCACAGTCGCAGGTACACAGCGTATGTTGAACCCTCCACAGAAATCCAGTGTGTCACAACATTTACAGGCTTTCAGGTGTGCTGCTCTTGCATCACACCAGCCATTACAGCCAAACGGAGTGTTACAGGTAGAACAAGTTTGGTTTATATGCGCTGTTGACTGTTGCAGGGGAAATGAGCACAAATGAGCTACAAGCGGGAGTTATGTCTGGGATTTAGCTCACTGAACAAGGATCCATATGAAAACCAGCTGAATTAGCTCCCAGGTAGAGGTGGGAAACATAATAATAATAATAATAATAATAATAATATTAATAATATTATTATTATTATTATTATAATAATCAATAATATTGTGAATGGCTTTTGGAGGATATGCACATTTTATTTGTTAGTCTCAAAATGCTACAAAATTAGCGGATAAAAAAAAAGGAACCAACTGACTTTGTAAACTTAAAAACCAGGTTATAATGTGATATTTCTGCACTTTTGTCAGTCATTAACTGCCCTTTCACATTTGTCTTATACTTAAAACTAGGATTGCCCAAGATATTTAGCCCCTACTCTCAAGCCTTCAACAACATCATTATGAAATCTTGATGATGCAAGCACTATAGTAGACCTTAAATATGCATTTTCATACATAATATTAACCACAAATTTTGTGAAGAAAATTCATAATTCAATTCATAGAAATTGTCCAAATAGGTGCTGCGTGCTACGTGCTCCAAGTGCAGCCGGCCGCAGTGTCGTGAGTTCGAATCCTGATTTACTGCATGTCCTCCCTTCTCTCTCAAAAAAGAAATTGTCCAAATAGACATTATATACAGTACAAAACAGTTCTGTGGGTTTATGAGCATGTTCTTCAAAATGCATAGTGCACCAGAGTTCTATTTCATCCCTACTGAACACCAGAGGCGATGCTTTAGCACTGAATGACTCCCTGCACATGCGAGAAGCATTTGGTGCTAAAACATTTGGGATTCATAGAACCATAGTTACATTTGTAACTTTCGTTATAACGACCATCCAAAATAGCTTTATCTTGATCAGGAGGTCTTTAAAAAATTATAATAATTAGAAGTTGCTTGCTGCTTGTGTTGTAGCTTGGAGCTTCAACATCAGCTTCAATGTCTAACTTTGAATGTACACATCAAAAATGCATTCATAGTTTATTCTTCACGTCTTTAGTATCTCCTGGTCGTCGTGTTTCATCTCCTCTGACGGGGGCTGACTGCTGCCCGTGTCTTGTCCAGAACCTTGCGGTCGCATGTTGGCCTTTAGGGACCGCTGCCTCCTGGTGCCATTCCCGATACAGCGCAAGAGGTTCTTGAACGTGGCCCACATCTCCTCATCTTTGTAGGAATAGATACAGGGGTTCATGACAGAGTTGAGCACGGCCAGCAGCAGCAACCAGCGCTTCAGTTTGACCACGTTACAGCTGGTGCAGTGGAGGCCATCCATCAACAAGACCACCAGCCCTGGGGTCCAGCACAACACAAAAGCTCCTGTAGAGAAACAAGAGGAGAAAAGGGTTCTTTAACTGCAGTGCAGGTTTGTTTTACTGGGATAAAGATTAACACAACTGCATTAGAGTTGGGATTACCCAAAATCTCTATGTTTTATAATGCAGTAGATTAAATTATAAAACCCTGCAGGTTAGTACATGTCACAGAAATTTATTTTGCTCAATATTCAATTGCATGTTTGGTAAATAGTGGGCACAAATGCAAACAACTGAAACATGTTTGGGCATAAAAGAGATCTACTTAAGCCACTCCGAGCTGTGAAAGAAAAGCCACAAGCACAAACTTGTCTGCAGCAACAGCATCTTCTGCAACAATGCAACTGCTGACAAAAGAAGAGCCATTATATGTTAAAACTTCAAACATGAGGGATTAGTTCTTTCTTCATTGAGGATGTGGCAATCCTTTATAAGTGCACACCTGTCTGAGTGTAGAAAAGTTAACATGCATGTAGTTTTAAGCTGCTATAACAGATCTTGATTCGCATGGTTGGTTTTCTCAAACGGGTTTGTCCAGTCACCCGAGCAGATTGCATTTGGGAACGTTAACTTTTTGTATGGACAAAGATTCATAATATTTTACCAACTTACTTTTTGTGCAGTTTACAGTGGGTACAATGTGTGTACTATCATGCAAATGAAAACTCAAGCAAAGACACCACAAAGCATCTGAAAGCAATTGACATGAATGGTCCTTAAGTGCAGGTTGAGACTTATTTTTTGGGCCGGGTGGGAACTGCTGTAAGGGACAATGCGGTGGATACCGAGCCACACAGGCTGAGGAGACAACATTACTGTAACTACAGCATGAAAGCATTCACATGCAAATCGGTCGGCTCAAAATGTATAAAATAGTGACAGTCTGCGTCTCTGCTGTGATTACATACGCTGTGATATCATTGTTTGTATGTTCCACGTAAGTACTTTAGTTAAGTTATGATTTGAACCGTCAACACCTGGTTTGGCACAAGTAAAAGCTAACATGATGACGACACCATTGTGAAAGAACTGGAGCAGCCTATCCTGACAAAAAGTTTCCCATTACAAACCCTGAACAAACAGAATACAATAGAGCCATCTCCCATGAGACGTCCCAAGTATTGTACACAGCTTGGAGAATTCAAAGGATTTTAAAAGGGCATTTCTATAGCTATACACACCAACTAACACAATTGCTAGCCTTAATTCTACACTGTGATACATTTAAATATGACAAAATATTCCAACTCATCACTCTGCCATCATAATTAGATGTTGAGACGTACTAATTAGATGATGAAACACCTACCGAGAACTACCATGACCGTCTTGATGAGCTTGATGGGCGTTCTTTTTCGATTGATGGAGCCGCTGGTGTGTGGGGTGAGCATGGACGTCTTCCTCTTAACATACGTGTAAATTCTCAGATATATTGCCACCATTATGAGGAAAACTAGCAAGTTTGACGCCGACCAAAAGACGAGGTAGCTCCGGCTGAAAATGGGCGCGAGCTGGGAGCAGTCGCTGAGGTTGCAGATGCAGTTCCAGCCCAGACTCGGAACAGCTCCCATGAATATCGAAATGGCCCACACAAGCACGATGAGAAAGGTGACCCTCCTCTTGGTCAGGTTGCTGTGGACGTTCCAGTTCAAGACGGATATGTAGCGCTCCAGAGCTATTACAAGCAAGTTGGCGAGGGATGCAGAGAGGCTGATGTCCAACAGGCCTTGTCGGAAAAAGTAGCCCTTGACCGTTAGCATCCTCGACACCTCACCCGTGTTAAACATCAGGTACACATACGCAAACCCTGCCAGGAAGTCCGATGCTGCTAGGTTTGACAGCAGATAGTAAAAGGGGTAGTGAAACCTCTTGTTGGTGATGACAGCGGCAATGACCATGGTGTTTGAAACCAGGATGAAACAGCAGAAGAGAGAACCCACCACCTGCACCAAGATGAGCTGAGTTTTGTCCCAATTGTCATCTGCACCAATGTTGTGGTAGAAAAAGCCCATGGACTCGTTGTAATGGCAGCTTTGATTGTCCATTTTAGTCTGGGAAATAGAAAGTCAAGAGTTATTCACATGCATTCAAGTATGACTTCAAGGGTCTAAGTGTAATCTGCAAATGTTAAATAAGATAAGAAATCGGATTATAAAAGGCAGAGGCTGACAGGGCCAGACTGCTGTTGACGTTTTAATGACTTCCAACAAAACAAAGTGCTGCCTTTTAAGTGGCATGACCAGCTCCTTCTGATAGAAACCAGAGAAACACTGACAGGGGTCGAAACAAAAACGTGAGGTCAGGAATTATCTATCTAGGCTACGACCATACTGTTGGTCAAAAAAAAATAGAGAAAAAATTAAAAAAAAGCTTGTACAAAGACAAATTTCAATAGTTTGTTCTTTAAGATGAAAGAACAAAACAAAAACATTGCCATCGACGTTCCAATTCAAGACGGATCTGTGTAAGGAGGAAACCAATCTCCTATGGACTAAAGCAAATGTCAGGTGCGCTTACCTTTCGTGAAGAAGTCTCCAAGGTTTGTCAAAAAACACACGTCACCAAACGCTTCTGATGAGACATCTTAAAACTTTGGGCAGCTGTTACCTGAATTGTGAAATGCCACAGCCGGATAGTTGCGACAGGACGAGGCAGTGAGTGAAGTCAGTGGACAAGTACTCTTTCCTCTGAGGCATGTGGAGCGCGCAGTGACGCGCAGTGACGCGCAGGGCGTGTGCGCTGTCCAATCACATTCCTCCACTGAGCACAAGGCTGAATGAAGGGAATAAAACTCCAAAGGAAAGAGCTTCCATTTTTGGAGGTTTTGTTTTATTCTTTTAACATACCAATGTGTAATCAATTTCTACAGTTTAACATTTAATCCATTAATCTAATTAATTTTATGTTTAATAGATGACTTCTAAATGACTAACCCGTTGCAGGAATTCCACTTGAAATGTTTTACTGACTGACCACAATACACACAACAGCTCTCATAATGATTTATAATTTTCATGACTTAAAAGCAGGGGTTCTCAAACTTTCAACTCTGGGACCCCCAAATTAACCATACTACCAACTCGGGACCCCACTGTAAAATGAGGTTCATTTGTATCTATTTTAGTAGTTTGTCTGACCTAATTTCACTAAAAAACATACTGTTTTCAATGCTTAGCGGACCCCACTTTGGAAACCGCTGACATTAAAGCAGTGTTTTCCAACTTTTAACTTATTTTGTCTCCAGTTAAGCTATCTCACACACCAATAACCTCATATTAAGTAGTACTAGGAAAAACAATCTGTTTTCTTGTCAATGTTGATATTGAAATCTATAATCTTCCAAAACTTTAAGGGTGTCACATTTATATTCAAATACTAACCAATGTCACCTTTTAAAATCTGAAATAACTCCAAGTGGGCCCTTTGGTCAGGCCCTTGGTCAGAGCTCGCCCAGGGGCCCCGTATCCACTGACTTAAAGGATATCATTCTCTATATACACATTTCCACTACAAGTCTCAATGCCACAGCTTACAAAGTCAAAATTTAAAAGAAATTCAAAAATTAATAATGTATCAATTTCCATTGCCAAGAAACACAAACATTTATTTTTCAATCCAGTTTTTACATCTCTTCAATTGCTCAAAGCCTCTTTGAGAAGACAAGTAGAAAGACAAAGTTTTTTCATGTACAGAGAATAATGTACAGTATCCACAAACAATAAATTACATAAAGTACAAAAATGCATTTCACCAAATACTGAAACTTGTCTTTTGAAAACCCATGGGTCCATCAAAAGTTCTTTTGCAGCATCCTTCACTGCCTCAGGAAGTGCACAGCTGTCAGCTTATAAGGATAACGCTGTCATTTTCAGGAACTCTGCAAAACAAAACAAAAGAAGCGGTTTTAAATAACGCTATGGAAAATAAAGCAACATAAAGAAAGTTAGGTCTTACTTTAGAGAGATTATACACAACATCTGTATTACTTGTCTAATGCAATTGTATCTTCAATACAGATGATGTTTCAAAGTCAAAAGCTGCAATAAGAGTGGGAAGTGTCTAATGAAGCCCAAGATGTAATTTCATCCTTTCAGCAGCTAATTTTGTCAGCAAGTAGCATAAATTACATTTACTCAGAGCAAGGCCATAAATAATGGCAATTACGGTCAATTGTAACAAAACTAGAGTAGTGCTAATAACCAAGGGTCATCTAATTTGCAAGGTCACTACTAGTTTTCTTCATTTTCAGAGAGAAATTATATTTAGTTACAAGTCTAAGAAGATTACATACTTCCCTTTTCCCCCACATTACTGTTTTGTCAGAAGAAAATACTACACTTCCTTCAGCACTTAGATGGAAAATTGAGGTAAAACATGTGAAGCAAATCAACCCTTTCATGAAAATACACACAGAAAATGCAGAGCACACATTAGCTAGGCTCCCAATGCAGCCGGGCCGCAGTGTCGAGAGTTCGATTCCCGACCCCGACTTTTTACTGCATGTCCTCCCCTCTCTCATCCCCCATTTCACACCACTTTCCTATCAATAAAGCCTAGGGCACAGAATCTTAAGAAAAAAAAATCATGCATCCGTATACTCTCAGGTCACTGCTGGAATAATGTTAGAGCTGAACACAAAAATAATAAATGTATCTCACTATAGCCCAAACAAATATATTTGTTAAAATTGTATTTAAAGTCAATGTGAAAAAAAAAAAAAAAAGAAGCTTAAATTCTTTAGAACCGAAACAGAACTGAAATTCCACCTTGGTATTTAGTAAGTATTTAGAGAAGCGGGACCCACCAACCCATTTCTGTGTAAAAACCACGTCACTCTAATTGAGTCAAAAGTTTCGGGTAATTGTACGTATGTACTAATTGTAATTTTAAATCTTAGGAATTATGGAGTCCCACTTGTCCCACCTCTGTCTTCTCTCCTTTTTAAACCTACAAACACATAGAACGACACTGCATCTGCAAAAAAAACGATTGAATAAAGCTTTAAACTGTATCATTTAAAAGACTAATCAAAAATCAAAAATTTCCAATCAGTATTTATGCGTTTACTTAAGCATATTTTTAGTCATGTACTCAAATTCTAAGTACTTAAGTACACCACTGGTAAAAACACACTGTATAGATTATCAAAACGTACAAAATACATACATATCTGCCACCATAGTGAAAGTGGACTTTTTATAAGAAGGGCAACAAAACAAGAAAAAATGTTGGCTGAGGGCAGGGGTTCCTCCAGCGCACAACCTCAGTTTCTCTGTAATCAGCCCATCTCTGGGTGTGTCCACAAAGCTGCCACCACTAATTTCATTGCTCTCAGACCACGTAAGACCAGGCCAAAACCGCAGCACGGGGGAGACTCTGCTCCAGTCTGCTGCCTGCTGATCACGGCCGCACAGAAAGGAAGAGGCCAAACTGTACAAAAGAAATCAACATCGCAGCTGATGTGGCATGAAATATTTGCAAGGTCAGATCTGCGGAGAGGGGACACTGCTCCCAGTAAGAATGTAAGTTTTTTGAGTAATAAAATCACCTGTATTGATATAAATGTAAACGGATATGTTTAATGCCATGCAAGGCATGTAAATCAAAGAGTCAGAACGGGGGCAAGAGAATACAGCAAACACTGTTTGACACCTGCGTTACACTGCTTACTGCCTGGAACGATTCCAGGCAAAGCAGTAACTTGAAACAAGGTGATAGACTTACTTTTAATTGTATTTTGATTGATTTGTGCATGTTTGAATGATCCTGTATTGTCCAACGTTTAAGGCTTGAGTCCTTTGAAAACTGCTGTTTTCACCTACCCTCTTTCTCCGCCCACTGTTCTGTCCTTAATTGCTTGATTATTGATTAAAAAAAACTAAAAACTTTGGGTCCGACATGTGGTCTAAAATGTCACAATAATTTTTCAGCAGTAAAAACAAGTCCATGAAAATCCACTGCTTGCGGTGATTATCAGTTCTGCAGTTTACAACAGGAAGTCAGTGAACCTTTTTCTATTATCAAGCTGGTTTAGATCAGTATTGAAGTCTACAATGAAGAAAATTTAAAATTATGATTCACGCATTTTACAGTGTCAGATTACAAATGTAGTAAGTCTCGAACAAGATTCAATAGTGAGCTACACATCCATAAAAATACTGTAAGTACAAAACCTTTTACAACAGCACAGGAAAGAACACTGTTGATTGACATCCATCTGAACGTTCTCCTCAGGGACAGTAAAATCTTTTTGCTCTCTCAGAAACTTCTGCAGGTCGGTCAGCGGGAAGCCATCTTTTTGATAATTCTGTCAAAACATCCAAAATGAAATGATTAACTTTTCGATCTTTCACCAAAACCAAGCTGTTTACAGACGTTCTACCTTGATAGTCTCATAAGCATCTGTGATGAGGGCAATAAACAGTGACAGCACCATGTAGATGAACAAGGAGATGAAGGAGTAGAGGTAGGCCCTGCTGAAGACCCACACCAAAGTGTTTTTATCCTTGAGCTGAGCAAACGTGGTGAACATGTCGTCTCCATTCACCAGGGAAAAGAGGCACTCGGCCACAAGGCTCAGGCCCTCGAACTAACATAAGGAACAAATACACAATGAAGTTAATCATCTTCTGTGGGAAAGATGCATAAATACACACGATAAGAAACGTCAAGATTATTTAACTTAATCACTAACCACGATTATTCAGGTCACAATTAGGTGTGGGTGATATTGACAAAAAAACGAATAAATTGCTTTTTTTGAGGCATTATCTTACTAAAACTATGCAGACGATACTTCACAATGCATCAGGAATGTGCAAGAATGTCCCTGTAAATGTCTTGGTTGAGGAACAGGTCTAGCACACAATGTGACAGGACCATAAAAAAGCAGAAATATCACTTTACAGCCTTGTGTGGGAGATTACACTAGATTACACGTTTCTGTCCCTTTTTGAGATAATTTTTATTTACACGACATGCAATATATTATATCATTTTACACATCTCCAAAGAGAAAATGTGATATGATTTTTTTTCACTTCATCTCCCACCTCAAAAGACAAAATAATAATAATTGTGACCATTTTCAAAGCAAAATTAGATCATTTCAATAAAAATACAAAACATAAACCAAAATTTAAAGTGCTTTTTTTTTTCATCTGTCTGTCTGTTTAGGTCACATTGACTTCATGCATAAAGTTTGGTTTCATGAACCTGGTGACATACTCCTGGGATAGTGACATATTAGACAATGTGACTGAACAAAAACATTTCATTTCACTGTTGTTGTTGGTCATGGTGTCAATAATCGTAAATAATGGTGATGGTGATGTTTCTTCTCACAATAAGTCTAACACTAAATCTATATATTGTGACATCTCTGATACAAAGCCTTGTTTTCATGGGTTCGCTTTGGAGCAGATTGTTATCGTCCAAAAGTGCTTTAGTGATCCAAGGCAAACTCTGAGACGTAATAGCTGCCAAAACCGAGTGAATCAGCTGATGAGGAAGAAATGGCAGAAACAGAGACAAATAAAGAGGCAGATGGTTTGAGGGCAGAGTCTAACACAAACATTACGAATTTGTGTGATGGTATCTCAAAACAACATCCCCTTGAACACATGGATGTGGGACAAAGCACTTGAAGACATGTGGGATGGCAGGTCCAGCTACATCCTCTGTTTATTTCTGCAGTAAATACACACTGCATCTCAAAGTGGTGTCCCCGGACCACTGCTTTGTAAACACTGTAATGTAAGTTGACATTAGTCCCACTGTCCACATTACAAACCCAACCTTGTTAAAGCAGAAGTTTTATTTACAAAAGAAGATGGACATATATTTTGTGGTTTGTACTGAACCGTGCCAGTGGACTGTGGTTATCAACCAAGTAAATACTACAAAATCAATAAGTGTTACTCATGGCAGCAAAAAGTGTGAAATATAAATATTTAAAAATATAGGCCTACATTTATATAGTCTAGTCAAATATTTATTTAAAAATATAGGCTTTTCAAACTTTGCAGGTAAGGACTTGCTAAAGTTAACACTTGCTGCCCTCTGGTGGCAACTGGCAAGACTAGCATAGTTTGATAAATAAAGACCAATCAAGTAGGTCCTTTAAGTATATCACCTACATATAATTCACAAAGACCATATTCCCACAAACCCGGCAACATTTGGAAATTTCAGTCAGTCCACATTACTAAAGTATATGTACTACCTTTTCATGGTATGGGCCGAGTACGATCCAGCCACAGAAGGTGTAGCCCAGGTAGATCATGCCTGCACAGCAGCAGAAGCGCAGGACCTTGGGGAATGCTGCTTTCATTGTTAAAATAAGCACCTGAAGTTAAAGTAACAACAGCCTTAGTTTGAAGTAAATCCTCAAATACAAAGGTCAAGCACAAGATACAAACTCACATTGTATTTCTGGAAGTAGCCCAAGTATCTGATGACACCGACCCACACCAACAATGTGGATGTTCCCAGGAAAATGCTGCACACATCATAACTGGTCAGACTCTAGACAAAAGACAGTTTTTGATTAAAAGGTTACTAATCTCATAAATTGCTACATGTTATAAAAATGGACAAATGACAAATGGCACAGTTATGTAATAGTTCAGTATGTTATATTATCAAATAAGTCATATGCAACAGGCATTTAACAGTGTCATGTTTTATTGTGGTTCAAAGTGCGACATACACTGAATTATAGCCAGCTTCATAACTTCACTTCACATGTCTATCAGTGTGAAAAGGCTTTTAAAGAATAATAAACATATACCGGTAGTGTGGACATCCAAAGTTCACAGAGTAAGTTAACTCTTAGCATTTTCTGTGTGTAAACATTGTAAAGTGTGTAGCTGCAGCTTATACTTGATATATGTATAAAACAATTTACCTTTGCTTGGATTTCCATCTTCAAAATAGATCCAATGACAGTCAAGACGTCGCTGACAATCACCATCACATACCAGCCATTGAGAAACTCACTCAGGTCTTCTTCACAAACTTTGCGATTGTAATTCTCATCTAAATATCTAGAAAACCTCTAGAGAATAGAAAACATTATTTTATGTTTATTATTGACTAAAAGTATGTATTGCAAAATTTAATAGAATAGACAGCTTAATTGTATTATTGAACGATGGCGGAAGTATGTTATAGAGCTGAAGTATTTGGAAAAACATCTAAAGAAAATTTGTCTGACAAGCAGTGCAAGATATGCGACATGTGATTTAAGCATTCTGAAATATCAACTGCTAAACTTTTGTTATTTGCCGAGGAAATTATGTTGCTTAAATAATGGCATTCTTTGCCATTTATTTTGCTATTTCAAAGAATGGTGTCGCCCAACATTACAGTACAGTACTTTGACTTGACAATACAAACGCTGCTGACCTGGAGCAGCCTGACCGCCAGTACTATGGAGCGAGTGCAGAGGACAGCCGATGTGATGCACACCAGGATGACAAAAGCGTCAAATACCAGAAGATAGTGTGTGTTTTTTTGAACTGAAACAGAAAAGGTTTTGTGAGACGAGGGTCCTTATCTCCTCCACTCACTCCCAACAGACAGAAACTCCCAACTGTACAGACGCACAAATATGCCACAGGTCTTTTCGTTTGCGACAACTGTATGTAGTGAGAAGTACAACAGGATTTTATGCAGTTATACAACCTTCAATCAAATACCATTATTAGGTTAATTGATAATCGAGATTATTCAGATCACAATATAATCTTAAAGAACTAAAAAATTATAATCGGGACAATGTTTTGAACAAAAAATAATTAATTTTGCTTCTGTGGAAAAAAGACTTAAACGTACAAAATGTTGTTAATCTGGCAGTTTTTGTCACATTTAACTTTATTTTGTCTTTCAGAAAGTAACATTTTGTAAAGCCGGTCACAAATTTGAGGAATGTTTGACAATGGAAATGAAAGAAAATTAAAGATTTCACTGCGGTTTGGTCACAGTCTCAATAATCTTGAATCATTAAATTGTTGTTTTTTTCTCACAATAATCGTAAAAAAATTGGATATCGTGACATCCCAAGTTGAGAATTTGTAAAAGTACAGCTACATGTACTCAATTAAAAGTGTGTACTATGTAATACTTCTCAATTAAATTTCCATGCCACTTTAGAAGCTATTTAGATCACAGTTTTTATACAGAACTCAATTATTTGACCGGTTAATGGTGAATTACGTCATTTTACACCACAAGCCACTTATTTTCTGAGCTGAAGGCAACCAGAGCAGGCGACGCAGTGTTGTTTTTTTTAGTTTGTAGGTTTAAAAAAGAAAGGACAGCAGAGCGGTGAGGCAACTGGGACAACTGGGACTTTTAGAGTTTTAATGTCACCAATTAAAATGTTTGGAATTTATACAAATTTTAAAAATCTATTCAGAAAAATACAATCACCCCAAAAATCTACGGTACTCAAGTGGACAAACGTGAGTATTTGTAATGAGTTACTTTCCACCTCTGCTTAAATGTGACGATATTGGGTACTCAAAGATGTTTTTGCAGGGAAAGTTTTGTACCTGTTCCCGATATCTTCCAATCTCTGCAAGGCACCGCTCTCAGCGTCAATGTCCAGGAAAACCTTGACCATTCCACTGTGACACTGGTTGTCAAATGTTATCTAATAAGAACCACAAAATATTCAGCTATTAAAAAAGATGCACCACAAGGCCAAGTTACACAACAAGAAAGAATGTTTTTCAGGGTATTTTGTTCTGTCCATACTGTATATATTTTGTAATTAAGTTCATTCTGTTTTATTTTATGCATGCCTTTTTCAGCATAGTTTATAGTTTACTATTATTATTCAATGCTTTAAGTTGTACCATATCAAGGAGAAAAGTTTCTGGTTTGAGACTTTTGTTCACCAACAATGGCAATAAAACTTTTCTGATCCTGACAAATGCACAATAGAAACGTTTAATGTCAAATTGTGTAATCATAAATTTAAAAATGCAATAAACCGTTCCAGAAAAATCAATAACAGTTCCCTAGAGACTAGCAAGTTGCGTTATTTTTGATATTTTTTGTTTGTGGACGAAATTATGATTATTAAAAAAATTGCAGTCTTTGCGATTAGATTCAGCCCTAATTGAAATCAAATCTCGTCTTCACTTACCGTTACATAAAATGAGTAGCAGTCAGGTAGCTCTCTTGAGCGAACTGTCTGCAGGTTTATTCCCTTCAGTTGGAAAGTGATTTTTAAGTCAATAAGCCTAAAGAGACGGGTCAAAATACATTAGCTGAACACAAATGGAAAACTGTGCAGGGAGAGACATGCTCAGCCACGCTCACCTGTAAAAGTCAAACTCAAAAAAGGAGGAATTCTGTGTTTTCCACTGGTTTACGGTTCTTGGATCATGATGTAAGCAAACTGAAAAAGAAAGCAAAATCATAATTTGTTATTAGAGTTTGAAGAAGTCTATATTGTTGGAGCAATGTGATAACTTCTTAACCTTAACTAAATTTATCATGTCATTTTTTTTTATTATTACTTCTACAATAAGTAAAAAGCAGATATTTGGCATTATTCGGTCACATAATTTAGTTGATATAAACGCTACACACAAATTTTTCAATAAACACATTTAAAAAGCAGGCGTGTTGCCATTAAATATATCAAGGAAGGAAAATGAAATGTGTGCTGCGGTGGACAGCGGAGCTACCATCTCATAATGCTTGAATAATTAATAATAAAGTGTGTCAATTTGTAATCAATGTTGGATTTTGTATGACAGGTGTAAATGTGGAACCTTCTTCGAGTTGAGCGTCAATGTCAAACGCCTCGTCGGATGGATTTATGTCGCCTCTTTTGTAGCTCTCTTTACAGACCGTTATTGGAAGCAGTTTTCCATCAGCGTCTTCTGCATACCCGATTGGACCCACGGACAACTGTTCCAACCGACTGAACTGTAAATACATGACACGCATTAAAGTTAAATACACAAGGAAACCACCAAATTAATCAAAAGATACAGATCGTCAAACACACGGATAATGGATGCAAACTAGTGTATTTGTAAAATGTATTTGATTTTTGACGATATTGTGAATGAAGATAACGTAGAATATCAGGCATATCCATAGTTAGGATAGGTTGCCATAGCGATTACCAATTAAAAACAATTACATCTTTAGAAATGTTGCATGGACAAAGAAGCTGAAACGCAGGAATTGTTTTTAATAATATTAATAAAAGAAATAAAAAACCCTCTCAACATGTTGCAAAAAGAGACGATTCAAAAATGTAATGGAACACACAAACCTCAACCCATTTTTTGAGTTAAATGATTTAAAGTCTGTTTACTTATTTGTTGTTTTGTTGTTGTTGTTATCAGCCCTAACACAATCTAATTGAAATTCACCTGATCAAAGATGTAAAAGAGACTGTCGAAGACTCCTTGTTGTGTGTACACAGCCACACTGTAGTCATCCGGGTCCACACCGCTATAATCCTTTAGAAATAGGTTTTTGAGGCTCATGGCGTTCTGCTCTTTGTACGCCACCACTAACTGGTTGTTGAGGCCAAATAGAACAAGCTAAAAGGGAAATAGAAGAACAAACAACAAACATTTAACAAGGTTTTGGGAGTGTCAGTCGTTGTGAGCAGGTTGAAGGGCCTACCTGTGCGGTGATCATGATTATTTTTAATATCTGAACACCCATTTTCCAGGGAAAGTGGTGTCGGGCCCTGTATTTCTCGCAGGGGCTCATGAAATAAAACTTCAAGTCATCTCTAAGGTTTTCCTCTTTGATGATATCTGCTGTTGTGGTGGAGCTGTAAAGTTAAATAATCGACCACATTACCGTGAACACAGATAATAGTTCCGAGCAGAGGTCACAGAAACATGTTTGATCAAAAAGCAGAAGTGAAAGAGGCAAAATGATTCAGTCTGTGCTTTCTGCAGTTCAAGCACAATATTTCAGAGCACAGAACAGTCTTCTCTTACATGAGGAACTGTATGTCCAGAGCACACTGGCTGCATTCATGTTGCTACCTGGATTTAAGTCCAAGGTTAGACCAAGCAAAATATGAGCCACAATATTTGCAGTGTTTGGTTCACATTTTGATGGCCAAAGTACCTCACACACAAAATGTACAAACTATTTTAAATGTGTCCATGCTTTGTCTGAACTTGGCTATTTCAACACATTTTTTAAAACAGTAGATTTTTAAAAAATGTCCCGGTGGTGCATTCTTAATTACACAGTCAAAGGTATTAAGGCAACAATGCAGTAGGTTATAGTACCAACATAGAGTTACTTAGAAATGTGAACTTAGTAAAAGCGCGATTCATCAACTTGAACATTGAAGCTCACCTGACAGAGTTACTCCTGTCCAGATATCGAACTAATAACTCCATTCTTGACCAGTGCAGCGCAGAGACAAATGTCAGCGACTCGTGGACAGCGTTTCCAAAGGTGACATGACTCTCGCATTTAAAGTGGGCAGAGCAGAGAAAAGCACGGGGTAAAAGCGCGTCGCGCTCGGCCAATGACACTGAGTTCAGGAAACAGCCCGTGCACGGTTCACAGGTCACTGCCTCTGCCCGCCACTAGGGACACACTTCCATGTCATTTTACTGTCACACTGTTTAACCTCTTATCTAGAAACCCTGGGGCCCCTCATGTACCATACAAAAAACCAACTAGTTTATCTGCTTTGACACTTCACACTTCAGGTGATACTTAGTTTATCAGAACTAGTGTTACATTTTCAAGGTTGTTATGTTATATGTTATATATATGATATTTTAATAGATGCATGGGTGAATCATCTTTTATGGGGCAATTTCCAGCCTAAGCAGTTGCCGGGTTTATGCCTCTTTTGCGTATCATTTATATCAAACATCACTAGAATAACAGAATAGTAAACAACATTCTTTATTGTATAAAACTGCATAAATACAAATACATAGCTTCATAATTCAGGAAGAACTATGGGGGCTTACAGCCCTATTGCCCACTGCCAAGAAACCAACATGATTCATTTTAAAAATTAAAAAACAGGTTTCATCATTTAACCGCAGGCCATTAAAAACTGTCATGTGAGCTCCAGATCACATTTTCCCTTTTGACAAACCCATGGAGGTGATAATCTGAAACAACATTATAAAATATTTGCGTTTCCTTTGATCCACTGAGTAAATAAACCCTGATACCTGAGTGATCGGGGCGTTTGCCTGGCTATCAGAAATTAAAAACAAATGCTGATTAAGGATTCACGATCCTACTGCGTTTGGCTGCAACGCTTGAACAGCGAGTACCAATCCACCTTGTAGACTTTGTTGTGCTACTTTTGCGCGCCTCATCCTTTTAAAACTCTTCTTCTAGGAAAAAGAATAAAATAATTATCAAAGTATTAAGGTTAAAATTCAGTAATATATACAGCCTACTGCATTAAATATATGTGTTGGAGAATTATAAGATAATATAATAATATATAATACTGATTTAATAATTAAAAAAGAAAGAGAAGAGAAGCAACAACCACACAGAGCAACCTCGAACAAAGCTCATCCCGGCCCAGCTCACAAGCGCCTCCATAGTTTCCACAACTCAAAGTAACGCGAGTATTGGAACGTCAGGAAACGTGCCAGAAGCAGCTCCTGAAGCTGCCAGGATGAATCCTTAATCCATAATTGTTTTAATGATCTGGATCACCGCCAAACCCCGCAATAATTCTGGAGTTCAGTGATACCAGAATGCCAACCTAGATCAAGAAGCCACAACAACCCTAGTACTTTGTTGTGGCACTTTTGGCCTTCGATCTTTTATAGTGGAATCTTCTTTCTAGAAAAAGAAAAAACTTGGATGACCTTCAAATGGATGACGAGTGTTCAAAGAAGGCTTATGTATACAGAGTGTTGAAATAGGCTAAAAAATGTAGAATTATATATAACAGCAATACTACGATATATATATATAATATATATCATTAATATATATATACTAATATATATATAATATATATATAATATATATACATATCAATATATATATATATATACTATATATATATATATATATATATATATATATATAATAATACTATATATATATATATATATATATAATATATATAAATACTACTATATCATATATCTATATATATATATATATTATATATATATATATATATATATATATAAGTACGTATATCAAAAATTATACCTAGTAAGCAATAATAATAAGGTTGCTAACTAACAATTTACTAGTAATGGCAATAGTCTCAAACAACTATGGTATTTACTTACTAACAGATTATTTTTTTCAAATGGTCAAACAATTACATTTTTAGAGATTTTTTTCAAACCATTTTTAAATAAAAAAGTAGAAATAATAATTTGATTTGATATTATGCCGTCTTTGCCTTTAAAATGTCTTTTAACCATGTGTTTTGGAGTGTGTAGCCCCAACTATTACCGATTACAGTCACGATTTATTTTCCGATCGCAGCCCTGGATGATGACAAATGAGCTTAATTACCTGAACATCTTTTATCTGTGGCGGTTCACTCGTTGATGCTGTTTTCTTTGCTGCAGCATTTGTCTGCTCGCCAGCTTCTTCTGTCACTTCTCTGCTGGCATCAGGGGGTTTCTTATCTAATGTCTCTTTCGTTTTTGGCCGAGTTGTATTGACCTCTGCCTGTTCCATGGACACGTTGCCTTCTGATTCAGACTCGACTGTTGTCTGAGTAGTGGACAGTTCAGAATCTGGGCGGGTTTCGTTCACGTCTGCATCCATCTCATCTCTGTTGTGGTCCATGTTTCCCAGGCTCTGAACAGTGATCGTCTGTCTCTGCTCTCGGCCTCTGTTCACAGGACGCTGGCGGATTTGGTTTCCACTTCTGTCCCCACCTCCATAATCATCATAGCCCCTATGTGGTTGTGGCAGTGGTCCATAAAACGGAGCATCCCCTCCTTCTTCAATTCGAGGGACATAACGCTCTGGGGGAGGATCAAGTTGAGGATCCCGCCGTCGTCTGCGGAAAGGTGCCGTGATGCCATGCTGGAAGGCTGCATTCACACTGCTGTACATAAAGATCTAAGGGGAAAGAGACACAATCAATCAAAATCAATTTACACATTTTTTTTTTTACAAAAGGTTTCATTCTCACCAGTATGGAAAGCACAATAGTGAGAAGAACTGGAATTTGTAGATGAACTGGGAGATCTTTAAGAAGAGCTCGAAGAAACTCGCCGATTCCTTGGCCAAAATGCTTCAGTGGTTCAGTGATTAAAGTGGTGATGGTGAGAGAAATTGGCTAAAAAGTACAAAATGCAAATATGTTTCAATATTACAATAGTTACAGTTTTTGCTTTATGCTGATTTGACTAAAAAGAAAAAAAACCTTGGTTGGAGGCACCAGCAGTATGGGGTTTACTATGAGAACTTCATAGTACAGTTTACAAGGATCGTCCTGGAGAGTCCAGGTGCTTCTGAACCACTCTGGAATAAGAATTCACAAATATTATTAAATGATATTTAACCATGTTTGTACACTTCAAATAGTTTAGGGTAAAGGTTAAGTTAATTTTACCTTTCAAACTATCGCTCCAGTCAATTTTCCTTACTCCTGTACATTTTTGGTTAACATCATCCATCTTGACAAGGTTTTTTTGGTGTTCTGCAAACGCAATCTGTAAGAAATACATGATGTTTAAAATGCTTAAACAATACTTAATATATTAAAAAGTCCTTAGCGAGGAGATTTTACCTTATAAAGGTAAAACCAATTCCAGACACAGCTGATCATAAAACATACAGCAAATAACCTCCTAAACTGCACAAACCAGGAGACGGTTGACCACAGCTCAGTGCTAATGATGGCCACAATCACCAGAACACACAGTGCAGTCTACAAGAAAACATTCACAAATGTAAATGCATAGTATCTACCGGTAATTTGCTCAAATCTTACCAGGTGAAGATGTTAATACCTTCCATACGAGGTCAAGCTCCACACCAAATGTGTCCTCAAAATGCCACTTCCAGGCCTCATAGTCATGTGGCCGAAGATCTGTAAGTATCTGACTGATGGCATTGTCCAGAGCCCCTGTTCTCCAGCTCTCTTCACCATCCAACAGAGCACGGATCTCTGACAGAGTCTGTTTGGAAACCTTTATTTGGGCATCATACATTATGTCTGTAGAGTCAGTTGGCTGCAATAATAAAAGGCAGATTTTATAATCACATAAAAAAATAAACCACCGTATAAACTTACAACTCACCAAACCAACTCTTTCGATTTCCTTTAGGAGTCTGCTGAGGAATCTCTTGAACACTGGATTACATGTGGGTTGCTGAGCCAACAGGGTCATCTTTTTCTGCTGGTCTTTAGTCTGAAAGATACCAACTTTACAAACTATACAAGACTTCGAAAGGGGATACCACAGTATTTATAGGTAATACTAGAGGGAGACTGAATACAGTTGCCCGGCAATTAGGCGGCCATCTTGTGATTGTAAGAAGAGAAAAAGTCTAAAAAAAATAAATAAAGTAAAAACAGGACCAGAAATTGATTAAAGACCTTAAATTGTCAAATAGCCAGCAACGCAGAGATCTCTAGTTGCGTCAGTCATGGGCCGTTTCACTGAATTGTGAAAATGACAATTCACCCCGTTAATGCACTGTGCATATATAATGCAGAGGCACACAACCACTGAAATAGTATGTTCTATTTATCAAACAGAGATAAAGAGTAGCAAAAGAAAATTGAATTAATTTCCTAAAGGGAACTGAAGAAGGTACTTGGATAAGTGTCAAAACATCTTCGATCTTAAAACTTTGGTCAAGCCGGAAGAATTCCATTTTCTTTTGTTATAGAAACGTTTACTTTTTTAATGGAACCTGCTTGGACGACTTAGGGACTACATCAACAATGAACATTAAATACAGCTCAAATACAAAAAAGGCATATCAATAAAGTCAGTTTGTAATAATAGTACTGCCCCATTAGTTTGAAGGAGTTCCTGAGCAGGATATTGCAGTCACAACATGCTGCTGGACCAGGATGTGTAGTTTAAATGACATCTCATTGTTATTCCCTTTACTGACCTGTTTCTGTAAAACCTCCAGGTGTTGGTTGCATTCACTGAACCCCTGTGAGTCCTCAGTGTGTCCTCTTCTCTTGGTAGGCACGTTGGGATAGTTAGAGGGCTGCGAACGAAGCATAACTAGTTACAACACTTGCCGTAGTGAACAACAGCCTTCCTTGTTTATTAGTTTGAGCATTCTCTGACCTCAGCGGGTTTTCGCATTGATTTTGTGGTGGCATCGTAGTTGAGCATATCATAAGGATCTAGCCAGTCGTCGTCCACTGGCTGTTCAGAAACTGCCAGAGCCAAGCAGCTCAGAAGTACAACGACGTGCATCCCGCCGTTCAAAGCTACCACGCGGATCATTATTCTTGTATGAGTTACGAGTGTTAGCAGAGTTTCCCCGCAGCAAAGAAACACACACAAGGCAAAACAAGAGTAATTGTCCTACATGTTAGCATTCGCAGCACGAATGTGAAACTAAAAGCATGAGCCCGATGACGGCAGAAAGGAGGGATTTTCAGCAATTGAAACAACCGCGTCACGACACTGGAGACGCTTTACGGTTGTTGAAAATAGGATATGTAGGCGTAGGCCATGGATCTTATGTGGGCAAATAACTTTGTAGTTAGTCGTATGAGAGAAAAAAAAAAAAAAAAAAAAAAAAAAACATAGACAAAGGGTTTAGGCTATGGTAGCAATCAACACATGTTTATTTTATTTCCCACGCATGAATCAAAAGAAATACAAAATGGAGAGAGTACATTTATTCAACATATTTATTTACAAATGTAGCAGAGTATGTAAAATTGTGTTTTTTCATACTGTACAGCTCAGTTACCGACTTATAGGATTCATCTTAAGAAAGACGCATCTCTAGTTTAATTTTACAAATTCATCACCCAGTCCACATTAGCCTTCAGTAGATTGACTCCAGAATCACAGATGGATCTGTGCTGCTCCATTACTCAATTACTAAGTCCAGCTTGAATCGGACAGAGAAATGCAACATTGAACAGGAATTGTTTACTGGAATTTTCCCATTGTGGGACAAATAAATGATTATCTTACTTATGTTATCTTATTTTCCTTTGTGTCCTTTGCCGCTCTTGGCTTTCCCTTTGCCTGGTCGCCCTTTAGCTCCTTTGCCTTTTACTCTTTGCTCCTTTTTCTGCATTGCTCGAGTATCTTTTTTCATTCGACCGTCAACTACCTTGAAGACCCCTTTAACACCTGCAGGCCGTCTGACTTTCCTTCCAGCTCCTTTTTTAGTAACAACATATGTTACTTGCTTCTTCTCTTTACCCAGGCCAGCCTTCTTGTAGATACTGAAAATTCAAAACACAAGACTTAATCCATATTCAGTAAAAACATTATGGATTCCTTTTTGGTAGGAGGTCCTACTTTTTCAGTTGAGCCATCTTCTCTTTTTCAGAGATGTCCACAGTGTTGACAACAGCCTCAGCTTTTTTCTTTGCCTGTTCCATCTTTTTCATCATCTGGTAAAATCAGGTTTATAGTTCAGAAATTCCATAGAAAAAAAATAATATTTTTCATGATGATTACATTATCATCATGATAATCTTACCCTTCTCTTCTTTCTAGCCTTGGCTTCAGCAACACGTTTAATTGGTCTTGCATCAATCTCCTTCCACTTCTGTTTATATTCCTCTACCATCTCTTTAGTGACAGGTACCGGCTTTTTTCTATGTTTCCGCTCATCCTGCATAAACCACTCAGGTACCTCCCAGGGCTCATCAGAGCTAGCAAACCTGATATTTAAAACATTTTATGGCATGTTTTACTTGCATTTGCACCACTGATGGGAGCCGCACATATTTACACAATAATACATTACCTATGAAAGGACTCATCTACAAAATCTCTGGCCCTCTTCTTTGATGCAGCAATCTGGGAGCCCAAAGCCAACCCTTCTGCATCTAAAATCTGAGATTTTTTACCTGAAAAAAGTACAATTGTCAATTAGTTCTACAGTTGTAAGAGTGTGTATCTGAACAAAATTAATTTCATACTAGAGCTTTCTACAGGAACAACTTGAAAGTCATCATCCTCTGCCTCAGTGGACATCCCAGCAGCCCCACTGGCCTGCTTCATTTGCGATATCTGACTGTAAACAGGGCATTTTTGTTCCATATAATTTGTTGTGGACAGATTTGAGTTGTTAAATGACTCTTAATCATTGAATGTAAATGAGCCTACATTTCATCATCGCTGTCATCAGAATCACCGTCACTGTCCTCCGCCATCTGTGAAGGTCCTGCTGCAACTAAAGCAGTGGAAACCTCTTCTTTCTCTTCTTCCTTCTCCTCGGCTTTCCTCTTTGTGCCTTTGTCTAGAAAAAATAAGTTCCTGTAAAACTTTTCCATCGAAGCTTGGAAGAAAAATTCGGTTGAACTAGACTTACCCTTTGGTTTGGTTTGTAACCATTCAGTGTGCCTTATTTCGCTCTCTGCATCGCCTTCCAGGTCAATCTCCGAGAAGATGCCCTACAAAAACAATGATTTCATAATCCATTTGTATAAAATTACATTTAGTGTAACAATATATGCAATAAATATGTAATATGTCAAAAAAAGGTTCTAAAATCTCAGTGGAAAATTCAAGATTAAGTAAAGGATTACACTTTTACAACAAACCTTGCTAAACCACAAGTTGGTCTCTCGCTCTTTCTTCTCTTCTTTATCTTCCAACTCTACCACCAGACCACTCTCATCTCCATCGTCTTCAGCCTCCTCTTCTGCAAATTTCACTCTACAACAAAAAATGTACTATATTAGAAGTCCAATAGGAAGGATGCATTATATTTACACCAAAAAGTCCAACTTTTTTTTGGCAGATTTTTTCTCTAGCTCTTTTTCTTTTAGGTACACTTCTTCCAGGTCATCGTCATCAAGTTCAGAGGCCAGTGACATTTTATCTGCATCATCGTCATCATCAGAAGAGAGGTGAATGTCATCCTCTCCATCCACCAAGGAATCAGCTGCTAGCATGTCGCCTTTGGATACATCAGAAAGCACCTGATGTAACGGCAAAATGCGGTTGAGTTAATCAATTAAAAGTAAATTTGCTTAATATTATTACCTTCTTCTTCTTGACAGTCATCAGTGAGAACAAGGACACATCATTTGAGTCAGCGATGGACACACCAGGCAAGTCCATTTTTAACTCCACTCGCTCCCTCTGCTTACGCCGCTCCTTAAGTATCTTTTTCTTCTTTCTAACAGTCCACAAAATAAGGGCAATCAAACAAACTTTTTTTTATTTCCAACCTGGGTTAGAGTTTGCTAGCCCGACCTGCCAGACCAACCCACTTCCTTTTCTGGCTGGCCACACTACAGACCAGTCAGATAAAACAAGACATTTGACAAACCTTTTGAGTTCAGCCACTTCCTCCGCCTTGAGCTGAGCCAATTTATTATCCATTTCTTCTTCACTATCCTCCTGCTCATCTTCTGCCTTTTTATTTTCTTGTTTATGCTCTGAATCACTTTGTTCTTCATCAGAACTTAAGCTGAAGTAAAAGCAAAAAATATTAGGCGTCTGTCTTGTTCAAACGAAAAAGATACAGCTATATATTTATTGTAGTTTACTTGAGGTCCTGATCCAGTGGCTGTGCTTTCTCTTTCAGTTTCCTATTAAGATATCTCCTAAGCTTAGTCCTCCAATTCAGCAGCAGTCTAACAACATGAAAAAAAAAGAAGAGTTAATCAATTATACAATAAAACATTCAGACGTGGTATTTTTGTTCTTTTGTCTTACCGCAACTCTTTTCGACGACCCAGCACTTTGATGTCACGACAACACTCTCTGATCTCTTCAGTTGTGGACGAATGACTATCCAAGTCAGGGTTGTCAAATTTGAGCTGTAAACACAAAAAGAGATTGTAATAATTTAAGCCTTAGTCCTAAATTGTCAACATTTTAAGAATTACAAACGGCATTAATCAGAGTAAGTAATAAATAGACAATCTTACCTCACTAACTTTTGATAGAAAATCTACTGGGTTTTCAGCTTTGAGAAAAGCAGTCAGTGAGTAACTATGAAAAAGTGTCAAGTCGCCATCAGCATAACCCTCTGCCTGGAAAAGAAAATACAAACACACTGTATAATAAAACAAATACCTTCAAGGAAACTTGTGAAACATTTAGTAGCAATTCTATAGTTAGCCAAACCTTGGGCTTTTTGTCAGCAACAAGGTCCTTCACAGTTTTTGCCTGCACTTCCACCTCTTTGAAGGCGTGCTTAGGGTCAAAGAACTTGTTGTCAATTTTGTCTGGTGCAACAAAACCTTAAGAAAAAACACAACTATTATATGAGTCAAGAAAATAAATGTAAACACAACACGAAGCTTGCAAACTTACCCTGACAAACAACAAAGATTTCAGCCGACTCATTTCTTGAGGCCTGGGGCTTTGTGGCCTGCACCTTCTTAAAAAACTGCTGAAAAATCCAAAGCAGAGGCTGGTAGTCCTTAGAGCGAAAAACCTTCGTCACAAAAGTGCCTCCTTTGTTCAAGAACTCACAGGCGAGTTTCAGAGCCATAAGCGTTAAATGAGCTGGAAACAAACAAGAAAAAGGTCAACCTGTTTCATGCATGCATTTTTACATCAAATTACATTACATGCCCTTACCTTGTGAAAAAGCATCATGTTGCCAGTTTGCACCTACATTGGGAGCTCCATCATTCAACACAACATCAGCCTTCCAAGTCTGGAGCTCTTTTCTGAGAGCCTGCTCACAATAAATGATATGCATTGCAACAGAGACACTGCCGGACACACATTTTACTCCTGACAGGCTGTTACCCTCACCTGCCTACATTTCTCTGTAGTGATGTCTTCTTGAAGTGTCACAACGCTGGGAATAGGTTTGATTGGCACAAGATCAACGCCTGTAAAAAGAGCATTTCTTAGTGTATGCATGCATTTCAAGATTGAAACAAAACAGTGGAAATAATGCCACACTCACCAATAATAAGACTCGAGACAGGCATAAAATTAGCTGCCACCTGCAACCTAAAACATATACACTTGCTTATGGTACTCGCCAAAATCACACAATAACAAAATAAAATAAAAATTACAGCTAAACCGTTGTAATAGCATTTTTAGCCATTAGTGATCTTCACAATTATTGAAAGGAACATAACATTTAGTTGACATAGCTGACACAAACAAAGAAGCTCACCATCCTCCTGGAGCAGCACACAGATCCACCACAGCTCTGGCTTTCTGAAGAAACTGGAATTTTCTATTCAGTTGGATAAGTTTGAAAGAAGAACGAGACCGATAACCTGTAATGATACATTTCAAATGATAAAATCATAAAGGACGAATAGATGAGCTTCAAGTATGTTTTGGCAAAAGATAACGTCAACGCAATAGCATCTGTCTGGTTTACCTGTTTCTTTGGCAAGGTGATAGAATTTATCTTTTCGGGTCTTTCCAACTTTCAGTTTCTTCCCCATCTTGGACAGTCCGATGTGTACAGTGAAGTTTGATGTAGAAGTGTTTTTACAATTCAAGATTTTCTGTACTGTTACCGACTGGTTTTGACGACCTGACGACACGTGTGTATAATGCGTCGCGGACAATCATACGTCATCACCCATGCGACTTCTTTAACTGTGAATTGTCGCCACCTGCTGGCTGTCAGTCATAATTTCATTCCACATGATTTAACCATTTGTGTCAGTTTTGAATCATCAATATAATTCTGCAGCATAAAATGTCAGTGATGTATTATCTCAGTAAATGCATTTATTTAATTAAATGTGCCTTTGGAGTGACAATAATGTGTGCGGCGAGGCCTACACAGGACATAATGAGGTGTCTACTGAGAGGAAGACAAACAGAAGCTTAATACAAAAAGGATTCTTTGAATATTTATTTAGTAATTTGGGGAGTGAAGTGCCCAGTGGTCAGAAAGGCCTGTTCCTGGATCGTGTGTTGATCAGTCCCAGGACAGAGAAGGCACTGGCTGCGGCTGTCACCAAACTGATGGCCCCAATGGCCCGTGTAGCCTGTAGATAGAAAGAACAATATCCTGCATTTTACTGAGGACAAAGTTGTTCTGTTCTATAATTCTTGTATGAAGAAATAGGCTACTATAAATGAAGGTCTAAAAAATATGTTGTAAGTTACATATTGGATTTAATTATTGTTTTATAAGGTCAATGAGCAAGAAAAGCAAAGTAATAATAAACAGAGAGAGACCTGTTCAGACACCCCTTCCCCGTAGCGCAGAAGAGTAACAAAGTGCTCGCAGTTACTTCCCAGCAGGTCATAGGAGACCTCCTGATCGATCAGCACCTGTGCTCTCTCGATGATCTCAGACACAGGCAGCGGAGTGTGATTGTGGTCATATTTGTTGTTGACTCGATACGAGTCACTTCCAACCACCTCTTTGAGGAGCTGCATCCGAACTACTGCCTTTCTGCTGAAGACGGACTTCACACTGGACATGGCAGCGGCCTGGCTCTCATCTGTGAAGAGCATAAAACATGGGGAAAGTATGCAGTGATGTTTCGGCCTCTAAAATATCACATAAAGTATTAAAAGTGGCAGGTAAACGGACCAACAGGGGTTAAGTTGATGATGTAACCATCTCCCAGGTAGAGAGCCCAGTGCTGATAGGCTGGTCTGAAGATCTCAATGAGGTCACCTGGCTGGGGGTCACCAGGCGGGTCGGGAAGGTCAGGGTCATTTGAGGCCATCTGTAAACAATGAAGAGTAAATTGTGTGTTTTTATTATACAAGAACAATTTAATGTGTATTTTCTATGAGTGACATTTTGGTTCTAACAAACTATAGATCAGTTCTTGTGGGCCAATACATACATGTTATTTCAAATATAATGTAATAATACTATTTGTATCTGGTAAGGTTGTTGTGTACATCCTTGTGTACAATTACTGAATAAACCACTACTACTTCTCCTACTACTATGCTCTTTAATGGGACAGATAAGTGACATTAGACACATTTTAGGCATTAAGACAATTTTTCATTAAATTCTGAATCACTTTATAGCCCTAATAAAGTATGACCAGACTTATTGACTTATAAGACTTATTTTATAATGAACAAACTGTTTATTAGGAATGATTCAGAGTTAGTAATTGAGGCTGATATAATCTCTCATTTGTCCAGGATCGATCCATGGTAGGAAAAGTTTCAAAGGTAGTCACTGTTTATAGAAATCAAGACATTTTGACTTTCATCTAAAAGTAATATTCAAACTCAAGGTGATAAATGTGATCTTCTCAAACCCAAATCCTTCAGATTGAAGATTACTTTTGGATAGAAGTCGAAATGTCTTGATTTCTAAAAAAAACGGCATCCAGATGACTTTTAAACCTCAATTAAGGGTTAGTGTATTAATTAAGCCTGAATCATTTTGATAAACTATTTGTTCATTATGAATTAAGTCGTTGTTCAGAGTTTCTTAAGGCTATTAAAAGCGTAATTGTTATAAGATATTACCTTACATTTCAACATACAGATTGTTAACTCACAGCAAATTGTTGTTGTTTATCCATCCCACATCATGCTTCCACAAACACTGTGAGAAAAAAGACAAACATCATATATAACACGTCACCACCCTGTGCCACAATTTTCTGATTTTGTGATTATACTGTGGATTATACAGAAAACGAAATGTAGTAAACAAAACTCAGGATGACACAAAATTGTAGGGAGATGTTGATGTGAATGGCTGAATGTATAGACCAATAAAAGAAAGAAAAACCTCAACAATGTATATACCGTCCACACACATACACAATACACACACACGTGTACAAACACACAGACAATTCACTCTGGCTCTTGGTTAAGTTACAATGGCACTGGCACAATGAGGAAGCTGACAGAAAAATAGTTTCCCTTTTGAGTTATTTTTCAATAAAGATGTATAGTTATTGGCAGTAAAAGCCCAACCACTTTAGTACTGGACATAAGCGTCAGTCCAGGAGAGCGTTTTGCTTGCACACTTCATTATTAATGGATAGCGCATGTTACACTGAAAGAAAGCAGTCACATATTATTTTACCTATGTATGAGCTAAACCTGGTAAGATTTAAAAACAATATGACAAAAACAATATAACAATGACACAACTTAAACTTGTAACCACTGTAAAAGATAAAGGACACATTAAAACTGTACTTACTCAAACACAAGCAGCTTTTTCTTCCTCACCATTTTAATTATCCATGCTCAATCCACAAATGACTTTCAAAAAATTTAAGAAAAAAGGTAGTTGGTAGTCGGATTGGGTAAAATTTCTTCCAAATATAATCAAATACAGCTGATAATATTGTCAATATTCAAAAGCCAGGTGACAGGCTGGACGTCCCTTGAGTGTATTTCACTGTTCAGAACGCAGAGTGATACTGACAGTGGACAGGGTCAAACACACACACAGACACAAAGAGGCGTTTCCTCTTTTCCATTGTCCCATTACTGACAGCCTCAGTTTAGAAAACAACTGTGGACAAACAAGCCGCTAACTAAGGTAGAAGTAGCCTATTATACAACCAAATATGATTATTATGGGCTGAGATTGAGATCATGTGGGGGAAGAAGTTTGAGTTTTAGTTGGAGGGACAAGGCCAATAGACCACCCAATTTGATGCGAGTGAAAATAGTGTATTGTGTCAAGGTAATAGGCTATAGAATAGGTTGTGGTGGTAACCTAAAATCAATAGTTTGTGCCTGACATGCAGCATTTGGCAAGTTTCTTTAAATGACCTTAAAAGAGGTGCACTAAATAAAATTTGTGATTGAGGCTCGACCATCACTGTAGACAACAGGAAAAATGTCGTTTATAGAGTGATTCTTCGGAATGAACATGTGCTCCTTGGTAGTTTAGAGTTTAGACTGGAGTAACCTCTGGGGCTGGATGAATTCTATGCTCTGTGATTGGCTGTTCTTGGTCTGCCAGCGCTTTCGTCACGGACCCCACCTCTTTAGTCAAGCATATAGTGTTAAGTGTTGACCATGGACATATAAGTGTTAACAAAGTAAGGAGGCTCATATATTAAAGCATAATCTAGGATAATTATAATACAATAAAATATATAATACGAGGGTTGTGATTATTGGCCTTGTATTATTGGCATTTAAAATAAATACATCAGTAAATCAATATTCTTCTTTTCTTATTCTTCTTTCTTCTGTTCTTCTTCTTTCTTCTTCTTCTTCTTCTTATTCTTATTCTTATTCTTACTTCTTCTTCTTATTGTTGTTTTGTTTTTGTTTTGACTTAAAGAGATCTATATGATATGAGGCTATGGCATGGTGGCACAGGCAATCCTTATTTGAATACATTTATTAAATGCACTTTTTTTTGTTGTAAATATGCCACTTGCCAGTATTCTCATAAATATTAAATCATGTAAAATATTATTTTCTAAAAAATATTTTAAACGATGTAATAATAAAAGTAATCACGGCTTTTGTTTTGAAAGCTGTTTTCCCCTGCTGCTGTTAGCCACAGTTAGCTTGGTCACTGCCAGGCTGGAAAACACAAGGTTAGAAGTGACAGCAAGAATTTCAACTAGAAAGCTACTTATTATTATTGTAATATTCTACTGTGTTATGAGAGACGTGTGCTATTGATAAGATACTGAGGTAAGCTTACATTAAGTAAGATTTATTGAGACATGAGTTGATGCTAGCTTTAGCATTGGTTTGCCGCTGTGCTTCGTCGTTGTTGCTAACGTTAATACATAGCGTTACAGTCCGTGTAATGTTAATGCATAATTGAATAATACATTACGCAGTCACTATTAGTTCTAGAAGATCTTATTATTATTATTATTATTATTATTATTATTATTATTAGATACACGGTTTTTGGATCGTTTCACGGGTCGCATTTCTTTCTTTCCGATTTTTGTCATTCAAAGTTCTTTTTGTAGATATTTTTGTGTTTCTGCTATTACTTTTGGTATTCCTCGGTAAATTTGTCCTATCTTTTAGAGTGGTGGAATAGTAGTTGTTGTGCAATGATCATGGCAACTGTCCAGAACTACTTGTAGTTCTATCAATTGTAGCGTATGCAGTGTTTTCGTCATTCAACGATCATGGCAGTATTCATTTTGGTGTTAATTGGTTTTGTAGTTTTTTCAGAATGACAACTGAAAAGTTTCCATATTAGTTTCCATTTCAGAGTTTGTCTGCAAACATTGCAGAGTTTGTCTGCAAATTCTGCAACGAGTACTAATCATGGATGTATTATATTAACTGTTTTCGTCATTCAATGATCATGGCACATGGAACTACTAGAACTACAAAGTAATTACTATTACTAGAACTACTTTGTAGTTAGAGTGGTGGAAAGGTAGTAGTAGTTGTAGTAGTACTTGTGTTTTCGTCATGCAATGTTAATGGAAGCTGTCCAGAACTACGTGTTGTTCTAGTAATTGTAGTGTATAAAGTGCTTTCGTCATTCAGTGATCATGGTAGTATTCATTTTGGTGTTTGTTGGTCTTGTTTTTTCAGAATGACAAGTTAAAAGTTGACCTATGAGTGTACCTTGCAGAGGTTGTCAGTTATACTTCAGAGATCTCCATGGCAAAACAGTATGAGTGAGAGTGACCCCTTTTACCACCTTCCACCACCATCACACACACAGGCTGCTTTCTGCGCTGTGCTGACTCGTACCACTGTGTTTGTTTCATTGTTGTTGTTGTTGTTGTACCTACTGTAGTTATCAAAGTATGTGTTTTACGCTATACTGTAATAAAAGGGGGGGGATTCTTTAGACTTTATTCTTTAGACTTTATTCTTTAGACTTTATTCTTTAGACTTTATTCTTTAGACTTCATCCTTCAGACTTCATTCTTTAAACTTTATTCTAAAGTAGAGAGAGAGAGAGAAAGAGAGAGAGAAACGAAAAAACATATGCTTTATATTGTCACTTGACCGGGCATCACAGGCGTGATGTCATCATTCGTGTTTTCGTTATTCAATGATCATGGCAGTTAGACTTCAGAAATCTCTGTTTCTCCATGGCGAAACAGTCTGAATGAGTGAGAGTGACCATAAGTCCAAATATGGTAATGTCTCAAAGAGGTTTATAGAGTCTTTTCAGGTCTTTTAAAGTTTTAGTGTTGTAGATTTAGGTATTTACCTAAATAGGTACTACTACTTGTAGTGTATTCAGTATTTCCAGTCTTATGTTGTAGTAATGGTAATTATTCTTGCCAAGCTCTAACGACACAGAGCTGCCTGGTGGTTGGTTAAGGCGGCAGCAGAGATGCCAGGCTCCATGTACAGCTCCATGTGGCCGCAGTGTCGTGAGATCGAATCTCGGCTCTGACAATTTACTGCATGTCCTCCCTTCTCTCTCATCCCCCTTTCACGCTGAGCTGTCCTGTCCAATAAAGTCTACGGGCCTAAAAATCCACATATGCTTTATGTCGTCACATGACTGGTCGAAGCGGAAAGGAATTGTGTTGTTTTTGTGTTGCTTTTAATGGGGGTTGGCAGCCAATTGAAAAGGTGCACCCATCGGCATCCTCTGTAATTGTATGTCTTCAAAGTACGTGCTCCATGCCACACCGTCAAAAAAAAAATGGATAGAGAAAGACCGAGAAGGAAAGAGAAAGAGAAAGCGAGAGACTGCTGAAAGGAATTGCGTAACTAATAGGGAAACTTTTAATTTGTCATTCCGTAAAAACATGCTTTATATCGTCACATCGGCATCACAGGCGTGATGTCATCATACTTGTTTTCGTCATTCAGTGATCATGGCAACTGTACAGGATATGGCCATGCATTACGCAGTCACTCGCAATGGCTTCTTGTCATTGCGCGGCTTCTAGTAATGGCTTTGCTCTGCGTTTACAGGTTACATGCTCGTTAACTAGTTTTGGCAGCATCTTAATGTGTGTAAATATTTGTCTTAACATTATGTCATGCGTTAATTAACATACAAATAAGTCAGAGTGGTGTGGTGATGTTATATTACAAAAATCCTGATTGATCAAATCATAATTTGACATGTACCCGTTATCTGACGGGATGCATTCATGATTATTTAATGTCTATGCTTCCACATAATTCTTGTTGTTTATAACTTAACTTGGCTATATTATAGCTATAACAACTGCATTTTGTTCTTCTGCTTGTCGTTCTGGTGACTTGAGTGGTTAGATCAGTGGTTCCTGACAGTTACCCCTACTACATTTACATGCAAACCAAAAAGGCAAATCTGTTTACTAAGATATTGTCAATTATTACCATCATATTTTATAGTTTGATTTAATTGTTTTATTGTAAATCTTTGATATAGAGTTAGATTATAGTAAATTTCACCTTTTTAAAAATCTGAAACCATTTGAAATCCATATACCTATTGTTGAGAAAGCTGCATTAGATCTATGTTTTCATTTGAATAAATCCTTATGAATATGATATTGATTATTTCGATTTTTAACAATCAACCATAGGAGCTTTATTTCTGTGTAATTACGTCTGCCCTCAGATCTGTCACAATGGCTTCAGCTCATCCACTCAGACGAACAGACTCGGCCTTCGGGGATTTATCCCCCTTGAAGCACTTTGTGCTGGCCAAGAAGATGATCAGTGAGGTGTTTGAGGAGCTACTGGATTATGTCAAAGAGACCTCTGCATTTGTTGAAAGTGAGAACATCGAATTTGCACACATTTTAAATGGTTAATTTTGCCCTGTGTCAATAATTCATTTTCTTGTCTTGTTTTGCAGAAACTTGTGTAAACAAGGCTCTGCAAAATATTGCAAATGAGGACCAAAAATTGGAGATTCAGGCTTATGCTGATAAACTGTCAATCATCAAAGATGTGCTAGCAAGACGACACATGAAAGTGGCATTTTTTGGCAGGTATGTGCGTTTTTCCCCATTCAAATAATATTATATTTCTTAATTTTTTACTTGCTAATGACTAAATACTAAAATAAGTATGTAAATTTTAATGTAAATCTGTGCATTAAATTAATGTATAAATGTGAGTCTGTGATTGGTGATGGTTGAAGGGGCTGAAGGCACAGAAGTAACTCATCACCGAGTATGTGGAGGGAAGGAATAATGCGTTGAGTGTCTGAAAAGGTTTATCAAAAGCGAATGCATTTTTATCATTTTTAAATTGTCTTTTGGTTTTAGGACGAGTAATGGCAAAAGTACTGTGATCAATGCGATGCTGCGAGACAGAGTATTGCCCAGTGGTATTGGACACACAACCAATTGTTTTTTAAGCGTGGAAGGCACAGATGAGGACAAGGCTTATCTGAAGACTGAAGGGTCTGAAGAAGAAAAGAGCATTAAGGTGATAAAAGGTTTATGTTAAAAATTAATACAACCTGTAAAGAAGACGCTCTAAAACTTACCTGTACTTTGGTGTTACCTGTACTTTGGTGTTACCTGTACTTTGGTGTTACCTGTACTTTGGTGTTACCTGTGTGTGTGTGTGTGTGTGTGTGTATTTTTGTTTATATATATATATATATATATTTTTTTTTAAATTATTCTCTGAATACTCTTGACATGTGGTTATATAACTTCACTTTGATACAGACTGTAAACCAGCTAGCTCATGCACTGCATATGGATGAGAGTCTGGATGCTGGCTGCCTTGTTCGGGTCTTTTGGCCAAAGACCAAATGCGCTTTACTTCGAGATGATCTGGTGCTTGTCGACAGGTAAATGATATCACATATCCAAATGTTTATCTTCATTTGAATCTCAATCAGCTCATCTTCTAATTTGGACTACACTTTCAGTCCAGGAACTGATGTTACAACACAACTAGACAGCTGGATTGACAAGTTTTGTTTGGACGCTGATGTTTTTGTCCTGGTGGCTAACTCGGAGTCCACTCTTATGAACACAGTAAGAGTTTTAATTATTTGTTTGTGTGTTGCATTTCTGCAGCAAAAAAACATACTTGCAAAACAATAACATCAGTGGACATATTATATTTTAGAAGCAGAGATGGGTAGAATTTGCAGTTTATTCATGCCAACTCCAGCCCAGTTCTTGTTTTGTCCTCTGGCATTTAAACAATGTAAACTGAGGCTTAGCCTCTTAACTTTGAATTCCTTTGTTAAAGGGGCCACTTGTGAATTGCTCATTGACTGCTGTTTAAAAGTAATGTTTGACTCTTTAATCCTCTAGGAAAAGCACTTCTTCCATAAAGTAAATGAGCGACTGTCAAAACCAAACATCTTTATACTGAATAACCGCTGGGATGCCTCTGCAAATGAACCTGAGTACATGGATGATGTGAGTCAATCTCCCCATAAATCATTTTACATTATGATATTGGTGACAAATATATATTTATGTATACACAGTAGTGACTCTTTTTACATTGCTCCTTTATTAAAGACCATTTGTTCCAGGTGAGAAAGCAGCACACTGACCGCTGTGTCAAATTCCTGGTGGAGGAACTGAAGGTTTTGGATGGTGAAAAAGCCCCTGACCACATCTTCTTTGTTTCTGCCAAAGAGGTGCTCAACTCGCGTATGCAGCGAGCACAGGGAATGCCTGAGACTGGTAAGGGCACAGCCACAGCAGTTTAACATTCTATGGGAGGAAGTGGGTATGTACTGTGCATAACATGAATTTAACAACCTTAATTTGAAGTTTATATTTTTATATATATGTTTTGCTCTACAGGTGGAGCATTGTCTGAGGGATTCCAAGAAAGACTGGATGAGTTCAAGTGCTTTGAGCGGAGGTTTGAGGTGTGCCTGGGTCTCTCATTACACTAAAGTCTAGGATCTCTTTCCTAAAATGTTGCAAATACAAAAAACTTGGGGATGGTTAATCAAAGCTACTTTTAAGGGATATTCTTGACGTTTGACCTGATACATACTTAGGTTTTTAATTTGCCAGCAGCGCTATGTTTGTAGTTTCACTCCAACAGGACTTTTGCCACTCAAGTGCCTTTTCTCTCAACCTGAGTCTTCATTGCTGAAGTCTAGATTCACTTTGGCGATGGCTGATTTGATTTGTTTTATCACCTTTTGTGTTTCTACCATTTGTTACTTAATTAATGTACTCAGTTATTCAGTTTAATGTTTTCATGTTTTTATAATTTATGATTACTGTGGCACTACTTTGGCTGCTGGACACAAGATGTACAACTGCTACGGCCATTTTAAATGTTTCAGATTCTTCTCTTTTGTTAAAGTAGCAGGTGTCCCTCTTGCCTCTGTTTGTCCCTGGTAGCAGTCCAGTTTGTGCAGCCCTGTGAGTGTCACAGTAATGTTTGTGTTACGGCCTCGCAGGAGTGTATCTCGCAGTCAGCAGTGAAAACAAAGTTTGAACAGCACACTATCAGGGCCAAGCAGATCACTGAAAAAGTCAAGAGCATCATGGATGCCATCAACATTGAGGCGGCAGAGAAGAGGTGGGAAACAGTTTCTTATTTTTATCGCATGATCTTTTGTTCAAGTGAGCTGGTAAAGAAATACCAATTATAGAATATTTCTTGGTTCAATAATATGGAGTACCTCTAACATATGTAACATAATATTTGATTGGGGTTGGGTCTTCAGAGTGGCGGCTCTGGAGGATAGAGAATACCAGATGGATCGACTCGATTTTGTTAGAAATCAGCTGAACTTGCTCATCGATGAGATCAAAAAGAAGATTAAAGCCATCAGTGAGGATGTCGAATCAAAGGTACTGCAGGGTTGTTTGTGGATACACAGTACTTGCTTCAGTTTCAGCCTCTTCATTGTAATATTTAGGTGTCCAGTGCGATGGGTGAGGAGATCTGCCGTCTTCATGTAATTGTGGATGAGTTTCATGGAGACTTTCATCCCTCATCTCATGTTCTCAAGCTCTACAAGTCTGTAAGTACAGATCCCCATTCTGTTGTGCACATACTGTACAAAGAAATCATAAAATAAGAATCCTTCTTGCAGGAGCTACTTACTCATGTTGAGGAGGGTATGGGCAAAAACCTGGCCTTCCGCTGTTCTGATGCTGTCACTGCCTCGGTTCAGTCTTGTCAGAGTTACATGATTGGTACAAGTTTTGCTTTCACTTTCAACTTTAAAATCTTGAGTCCAGTCAAGTGATTCCACAAACTCCTAAATTTTGTATCTCCTTGTCTCCAGAGAGTATGCTTCCTCTGCTCCCGTCTTCAGTCCAGGGGCAAATCAACATGTTGGTGCCAGGCAGGAGGTTTGATCTGAGTTATGACCTGAATTGTGCCACAATCTGCTGTGACTTCCAAGAGAACATAGAGTTTCAGTTCTCTCTAGGCTGGGCAGCTGTAGTTCACCGCTTCCTGGGCCCTGTCAACGCACAGAGAGCCCTCAAAATAATGGACCAGAACTTTAAGGTAAGTCAATACTATTATATCACACATAAAATGCGTATAAACAGCCTAATTTAAGTTCCATTTGTAGACTTCTCAACCAGCGTTGGCTCCAGCACAGACACCATCTTCAGGTCCTCCCTCTATTGTGGCACCAGCAAACCAACAAACAGCTGTAATGACACAGGACGACCTGATGCTCTCCATGGCAACAAACGTGGCCTCTCTTACGTCGCGCACATCCATGAGTGTTATTATTGTGGGGGGTGTGGTACGTAGGTTTACAATACCTAAATTAATGTTTCTGAAATAACCAACGCAAGCCTAAACCGTAATGTTTTGTGTGTGTTTTAGGTCTACAAAGCAGTTGGTTGGAGGCTCATCGCTCTCACTGCTTCACTTTATGGTTTGATGTACCTTTATGAAAGATTAACCTGGACCACAAAGGCCAAAGAGCGCTCATTAAAACGCCAGTTTGTGGACTACGCTACAGAGAAGCTGCAGCTGATTGTTAGCTTCACAAGTGCTAACTGTAGCCACCAGGTCCAACAGTAAGTGTTTGGGGGTTCTGTTAGATCATAGGATCCAAAGTAAGGTTCCAGGAGCGGCTAAGATAACAGATAACCACTATTATTATTATTATTATTATTATTACAAAATTCAAAAAAATTGCAATATAATCCAGTTGTGCATTGAATATACTATTAATAGTTGGAATGGTGATAATTGTTGTTTGGATACAGGATCACTGTATTTAAGGAATACATTGCAACGGATTCTGTACTGAGTGGTTAGAATCATTTTATATTCATGACACTCATTAAAAGGTGCACTGGGCAACTTTTCTGGGGGAAGGTCCGAAACCTGCTTGTTTCCATGGAGATGTTATTGCTGTGCCTGGAATGTTCCACAGTATAGCTTAAACCTATTTATATCTGTGGAGACAGGTGACACCACCAGGCCAAGTTACAGGTCATATCTGAGACTTAGTTTGTACTTTACTCTTCTTGTACAGTTTCCTTTTGCCTTCAACGAATTACAAGAGTTTCACACTTACGGTATAAAGGATTGTCCTAATAAGCATACGTTTCCTTACACCTTTTCTTTCTGCATGTCAAGTATTATCGTTTCTGGAATAATGTCCAAATATACAAATAAATACCAGATCGAAAAGTTAATGCCATACTGTTGAACATACCATGCCAAGTTAGGACACTGTCAGGGAGACAAGCAGACCCCTCACCAGAAAAGTTACATCGTGAATCGTTTTTTTACTTTTACAATTCAGATAATTATTTCTGAAGTCTTTTGAAGTGTTACTCTGGACAAAAATAGGTTGGGACCAGCTGTTTAGAGTAGTAAACTTCATCTCACAAGTAAAAAGTAGTACATTACCATTTTATAATTTTTTTGTTTTATTTGAATAATTATATTGAAGTCCAAAATCTTCCAAAACTTTCTTTAGGATCTAAAATGTTGTAATTTTCTTTATTCCAATACGGTTAGCTTTTAAAATTGAGTGCTGGTCCTCAAACCCCTGGTTGGGAAACATGGATTTAACAGCATACGGCCCTCATTTACCTCAGGTGTACCTGTCCCGCTCCTGCCCCACTATATGCTGGTTCTATGACCGTCCTCTTTGTTTCCAGGGAGATGGCTACAACCTTTGCTCGCCTGTGTAAGCAGGTGGACCAAACGCAGAGAGAACTAGAAGCGGAAATACAGCGGCTCACTGTGAAGATAGATGAACTGGAGACGGTGCAGAGCCACTCCAAGAGACTGCGGTCAGTTCAGCCCCTTAATGCCGCTATTGATTTAAATTAAAACAAGAAAATATATATTTTTAACCAAAGTTTTTCTTCTTTGTGCAGACATAAAGCCACAGAGCTGGAGAAACATTTGGAGGCATTCACAAAACAATATCTGCTGCAACAGAAGCGATAAGCCCAACCAGTCAATCAGTGAAAGTATTTATTTTTATAATGAGTTAAATGTTTTGTTTTGAAAGTTTCCAGGAAAAGTCTCCTGCCTCTAAAATAATCAGATATTTTTTGTTGGTTAATTTCTTCTAAATGTTTATATATAATTTAATATTTTTGTAGATTAACAAAATAATTAGCCGACTTTGTTATTTAATACCCCCCCACTACTGTATTCCCTGTCACAGAAGACCGTAAACTATGATCAGCTGGAAATTACCACAAGGTGGCGCTGCAATTTCAACTGGATGCCGTACTCATTTGGACACTATTTTGCTTGTGCCCCTCTTTGACTTGAGCTAATGAGCTATGACGTTTGATAAAGTTTTTCAATAAAAGTGAAAGTCTAAACAGTCTTGGTTGGTTGTATAATGTAATGGTCCATTTTTATTTAATGGCCAAACTTAAGTTGGGTACTGATTGTACTGTATATTTTAAGGTATAACATGGCCAAGTTACAGGTCATATCTGTGGAGAGATGAGGTGATTACACAGGTTTTTCAAGGTATTTTGGCATTAAAAACATATGAATAAAATTCAAGCGCTGTGTGTAATGCCGTACTGAGGAACACTTAAGGCAAAGTAATTACATTTTCATAGAGACATGTAGTTGGCAGAAAGACTTACAACAAAAGTGAAATAGTACACCTTTAAAATTGTAAACGGCATGCATACACAGACACATTTATGGTTAAAAGCTTTTTTTATTGGTTACAATTACTCATGGCAACATATCAGTTTCACCAAGCCACTGTACAAATACAAAAAGGGTCTGGTGTGAAAAAGACTATAAAAATTATTCCATAACAAGTGATTACACTTATCACACAATAGCACTGTAAGATTATCATGGCCATCAGGTCCCTGGTCTTTACTGGCTTAATACATAAAACAATAAATAAAACAATGTAGAATAAAAAGGGCAGTGCTTTCAATTTGTGATGGTGCTGCGACGGTAAAATATTAACAGATTTTGAACTACCTAGTCCTTTTAGATGAAAGAAAAATCAGATAAAACAGCAGACATTTTAGATGCATATCCAATCTTCTTAAAAATCAGCTACTGAAAGTTACATTAAATCGATTAAATTAAGCACCTTTCTGCCGTTTAAAACCACACAGGCAGTAGATTTTTAAGGTTCTGCTAATACTGTTTTATTCAGAATACAGTCATTAGATCTGAGCCACTGTTAAGTTGATGGACAGTGCTGTTAAAGGCTGTGGTGTTTACATATTGTAAAGCTATTTATCGTTGATCTTTAACTCTTGGAACCAGCATTGCAGTGGTGCTTGTGCTACATTCTGTATTACAGCTAAACAAGGCTATATACTTATGTCAGCCACAATAATAACTAAGGTCTTTTTAATGCCCAATGTGAATTTAAAAAGTTACAATCTAGGTTAGAGATGAATCAATGTATGTTAGGGACTTTTAGCTTATTATGTTTGATATAGTCCTAAAAACACCAATGTAAAACTGATACCAATTGTTAGCACACCTGCTCAGCCAAATATCTGATACTACGTAAAACAAATTTAAGAACTATGTCTGGCACTTTCAAACATTACAGTTTTAGAGTTCACAGCTCTGGTCTGTGGACAGTTTTGGCACAAATGAAAATAACCACATATAGAGGATGCACACTTCAACACTTGTCATGCAATACATTTCAAGTATTACATTTCATAGGAGGTTTCAGGCTTAAGTCTACAACATTCACTCATGGAGTATTTTTCCAATGTGAAGCAGGTTCAAAGTTATTTAGAGGCATATGTTTATCAATATTAAAGTTGGTATGGCAGCCAAAGCAAATTATATTATTAAAAATGATGCTCTGACGGCAAATATTTCTACTAGTATGAGTTTAGTGTTTATTAGTATCAGGATGTTCTTCTAAATAACATAACGGCACATTTCTGTAGTCACATTTCTGTAAGGCAAAATGGGGACACACTGGCAGTGCCACATCTCTGGAGTCCAAACAACACCAGAGGGAGGCACCTGAGACAGGATGTTTAGGTCCAACTCACACACAATACAGGTGTTAAAGTATTACGTTTTAAAAATCAGAATCATCCAAAAGTCAAAATATAGACTGTTAATACTGCAAATCTACTTTCAAAAACACAGATTCTTGATCATTTCCAGTTAAGAGCACATTTCTAGCCCTCAGCTGTGCCTACATTTCTGTTAACAAGTTGAAAAATCTGAAATTGTATGAATTTATGTTGCTACAATGATTTTACCAGTTTTAATCTAATCTCATACATTTTTTAAAAGATACCTTAACATGAATTTAAAATACTGGAAGTATGACATTTGCCATTTCCATCTTTACAGTCCCTGTCCTGTTCTCAGCCTGAAAGAGTCACTGCTCACTTTTGTAGACTCTTGAGAGGAGGGCAGGGCTGTACCATCACTTTGTCGATTTAGGCTCAGTTCAAGCTTAAAAACAACAGCATACTGTCCACACCAATCTGATCTGTCACTGTTTGAGTTTGTGATGATACAATCCATGAGAGAAATCATAGCTTGATACAAATTTGACCATTCATTTTATCATTAAATTTGAAACCGATGAAATTAGTTATTCTGTAATATGCAAAAAGGGGAGGGAAAAAAACCACAACATTCATTGTAATAAAAAGGAACTTGATACAAAATATATTATAAACAAAAAAGCACAGGCCTTATTATCAACATTACCAGCAACTAAAAGTGAAATTGTAAATTGCGGTGTTAAAGCTTGTTCTGGTACTCACATGGATAAATTAAGTTTTTAGAATCAGCTCGTTTCTGAAACAATGTATATTAATGTCGATATGTACATTTAAACTAAACTCCCCAAATCATAAAAATGGGTGGGAAATAAACTACAAAAATATATACATACACATTATATATGCATATATGATGCATATATACACACATAATGCTATACATATATACTGTCTTTATATACATTTACATATTACACACTGACAGTCAACATATATGTTGTTAGTCTCAGTAACAAAGGCTTGTTTTACCCCAAGGAAATAATGGTAAAAGGGCATGTTTTTGTTTAAACCGTTTAAATTTGTTGATTCTTAAATGGGAGGTGAAAAAGAACACTATTTATAAAGATAGAGTGAGTTTGTACTTTGTCACAGGTTGTCAGCAGCAAGGTGGATCTCTGTGGTGGGTCAGAGCATGAAAGTTGACACTGTGTACAGCCCAAGAGCCCAGGCCAGCGGTGGAGGCTCTGGGCGTGGGTGGGGCTGCAGTGGGGAACTTCTTGGGCAGTGATTGAGTACATCAAGATCTTTTAGTTCCAGATTCGGAGGAAACTGTCCCAGGAACCAGTGGCTACTGCCATGCCGTCCTCCGTTACCCCTAAGCAGCTTACTCTGTTGTCATGGCCAGCCAACACACCTGCAAGAAAAGCAACATACAAATCCACTATAGTTTACATGAAAGTTTTTGTTAACATTGGTTTATAACTCATAATGTAATACCCAAGTGGAAAAATTTATGAAAATATGAATTCTGCGTTGTAGAGAACTGGAATGGCATTAGTGCAGATTTTGACCATTGTTTGAAGTTTATTCTTTATTCATACCTGCACGCTCTCCTTTCAAGGTGTCCCAGACGTTGCAGTTAAAATCATCATAGCCAGCCAATAACAAACGACCGCTTTTGGAGAATGCCACAGAGGTGATGCCACAGATTATATTGTCATGACTGTACAGCATCAGCTCCTGGTCAGCGCGGAGGTCAAACAACCTGCAGGTGGCATCATCGGAGCCCGTCCCAAAGGCGTTTCCATTAGGGAAAAACTGCACAAATGGATCACAATTTTATTGACATATAGACAGATCATGAGTTGCTTGAGTTAGTATTCAGATGATTCCCCTGTATCAAATACCTTTAAAATGATTAAAATAATTTGAAAGTTGTATCTACAGTTAAAGGGCCAGTACTCACGGTGACAGCGTTTATATCCGACACGTGACCGGTGAACGACTGCCTGCACATGCCATCACGAATGTCCCACAGCTTCGACGTCGCATCACAAGCTCCTGACACAAATGTTTTATAGTCTGGGCTCAGCGACAGACTCATCACGTCACCTGTGTGGCCTGTAAATGTGGTGGCCTGTTGGCCAGTTTCAATATCCCACAATGCACTGCAAGAAAAAAAGTTGGAGAAAGAAGTTGGTAATGATAAATGTTATTTTGGTCATGATAAATGTTATTTTGCTCACCAAGTTGTGTCCCCAGAGCTAGTCAGTATTTGGTTATCATCCAGAAATCGGCAGCAAGATAAATAACCTAAACATTAAAATGGTTTGAAAACACTGCAGACCGGACAAACAGATTTTTGGCATGTTTGTTTGTTTTACCTGTATGTCCAGGTAACTCTCTGGTGACACGCACATTTCCCTCACGAGTCTTCAGACTGTAAATGGAGCAGATATTGTCTAGACCTCCACAGGCCACATAGTTCCCGGAGGGGGCATAGGCACACGTCATCACCCAGGAAGAGCGCAGAGGGATGGCATGCATCTGGGGACAGTCAAGTTTATGGAAGTCAGACTTTGAACAAATATTGCGATAAATATCAGCAGACACAACGGCAGTATAATATCTTACCTTATTTGTTGTGTAGCTGTCCCAAATAATTAACTTTCCATCTTGAGAGGCACTAACAAGTAACCTGGGTACAAAAAAATTAAACAGATGTAAAAATAAAATAACAAAAAGGTGTAAAACACTTTACATTCACGAAGCCAGTCTAAAGCAGTGATATGAGTAAAAAGCAGTGAACTTCTTTCTGTCGTGCAGACACTAGAATGGCACCCACATCCACCTTTCCAATAACCTGACGAGCCAACCACTCCTTTGTCCAAACTGCCGGGTCATCCGGGACCCTTCTCACAGCAAATACAATATCTAAATTTGTTTTATGGCAAAGCAAAAATTAGGTTTAGTGTAGTGTATGTCTCACAAATGAGGAAGACATTTGTTCTCAAATATCTTCATATTATTCAGAACCAAATCACTTAGCATTTATTTGTTTTTCAGTCCTCTAAGAAGGACCCCAGGTTTATGTCAGTTCCTTCAAGGACAGGAAGTAGTTGGACTGTGCTACACTGCAAAGGGAAGGGCCTTCAAACGCTGTGGCTGTATAATGTCAGTGGCTGTATACAAAATAAACAATGGCCTCCTGCAGGGTCACCCACGGGGTGCTAAGCACACACACAACAATCGGAAAAATACAAATTGAACACATCTAAAAATACCTCAGGTGGACATGTTTCACTTTGCAGGTGACGGACCCTCCACCAGTAAGTAGACAAACCGGTTTGCTTCACCTTGACCTTCAAGATTTTGTGTGCATTCTCTCTAATCTGACAATACGATTCACATGTCACAATGTAATATATCACAATACTGGATGATTTATTTTTCTTTGACTTTCTATGACTTTGGAAGTCTACCACAAAATTAAAACATCTTATTTTGTCTGTTTTGATGACTCATGAAAGAAGACACTATGGAAACTTTCTACAGAACAGTCAAATACATCAGTAACAATGACAAGTGTCATATGTTTCCAAAAGGATTAAATAACCTCTTCTTATAAATATAATATAATTAGGGCTGGGCGATATGGAAAAAAAAAATATTTTTTAAAAACTCATATCTCAATTTTCGATTTGATTAGTCCGTCAAAAACAAAATACAAATGACTTTTAGCAATAATTTCTTGGACAATTTCTCCATTCAAAGTCTGATCTCTGTTGCAAATCAACAGAGCAACATCTCGATCAAAAAACCCCAACCATATTTTGACGCCTGGACATGACTGAATCTCTATCTCTTGATTTATCGATGAATTGCCCAGCACTAAATATAATATACAATATAAAGTGTTCATCAGTGTTTTGACAGAATGGGTGCGTACAGTGCTCTCTGCTATCCAGGAACAATTGATCAACTTTGGCCCAAAATTGAAATCTATTAAAAGTCATGCAACTCGCTTAATATGTGTTCGATTCTGGTACTTGAGTAGCAATACCAGTATTGTGATATTTAAGTGAATCGATTTGAACACCCCTAATATTAAGTACTACTAATTATATTATTCAAAGTAAAGACAGTGTTAGAATTTTTAGAATGTTAAATCCTAAAAAAATTATATATAAAGTGGCATGAAAGATGCAGCAGTGAAAGTGCCAGTGGTGCTGTAGTAGCAATACAGTGGTGGTAGTAGTGGAAGTATTAGTATTATTAGTACAGTCAAGTGATACTAGTAATAGTATAGTCCCACACCTGGGACTGCCGTCACTGCCCCAGTGCAATGCATCAACAAGGAAATAGGAAGAAGAACATTGACTTAACACAGTGGCTTTACATTTAGACTAGAAAATCTATGACATGTATTAGGTTAGGTTACATCTATTTGTATGACACAGTTTGTTGTATAAGGCATAGACAGAAACATAAGGATTAGAGCACAGTACCTGGAGTCGCTCCCCCAGTGCATTGCATAGATTTTGGCCAGGTGTCCCCTGAGAGTACGTCGCGTCCTCATCTGTATCCGGCCAACTGAGTCCAGGCCAGCTGTGATCTGCCAAAACAAAGGAAGAGCATTCAACTATAAACTACAGTGTTTATTTAAAGCAATGGTCTGTTACTGCCGTTGCCATTTTTATATTTTACCTGTGACAGAGTGGAATCACTGCAAGCTTTTCTGGCATCCTAAGAACAAAGTATTATTATTTTTTTTACATGCGACATGAGGACATTTTTACGTCAAATGTGAACAAAAAGTAAAGGAGGCTCACTCTGATCTGATTGCGTAGCTGTTCCGCTTCCTGTCGCAACTGTTCCAGTTCACTCATTGTCACTGCGGTGTGTTCGGACCACTCTTGTCCAAATGCTGACTGGGACGGGGAAACACGCGCCCCCTAACACCTGCAACACAAGCAAACAGGAACAATATCAAATAAGCATATTGGGCCAACGGATGGGGCTACATTTATTTAACAAACATTAGCATCCTGTCTGGGATGAGAGCAGACCAAAGCACGCAGGGAGGGGCAGGGTGGGGACGGGTGGAGGCCTGGAGGGTGGTCTGAGTCTTCAAACAACCCCAGTCTAGTTCAAAAGGCCATCCGAGCCAGACCCTGGGCCTGACCTTTCCGGACTCAATCTGCCTTTGTGTTGTGGCACTGCAGCGCTCACTTTGCTTTCACCATAGAGCTTCAAATGTACAGTATGACATTCATGACACAGTCCGTCCTGATGTATGCAGTCAGATGTATGCTTCTGCACATCGACACTTCATGTGTTTGGGGGACCTTGAATGTGGGCCACTGGGAAAAAACTCACAATAGGTAATTTATGGACTGTGCCTCCATCCTCATTCATGGTACAGTAATATAATCCTCAATTTATAAATTGTGAACCCAAAAAATGGCAAGACTTTCTTGTAGCTACAAAACAGTTAAAATTATTTGCCAAGCAAAAAGGAGGTTTGGACAGCAACAAGGCACAAGAGACAAAAAGCATCTCTGCGCTCTGAGCAACGCAAAGGATACGTCACTGCCTCCTCCAACAGACGCCAGAGGGGCTTTCAGTGTCAGTCCGCCGCTGATGATGCAAGTGCATTAAGATGACCTTACATCCATTATATGCATACCGCTGAAATACACCGTACCAAAGTGCTGCATCTGCACTGACATCCTACTTTTGTCTATTTCAGAACTAATTTACCATTAAAAAAGACAAGAGAAGAGCTGACCAGTTTAAATGTAATTCGAAATTTAATCTCATAATATTACAATGAGCTTAGTTTTAATTTGTGTTTTTATTCACAGTACAGCACAGGCATTCATAAGGGACGACAAGTGGTTTTAGTAAATTAGCAATTTATTCCTAAAAACACAAAAGTCAACAAATCACTGAACGCTGACTAGGAGAACCATAAAAAAGAACTAATATAATGAAAAAAAACAAAAAAAACAATGATTTTTAAATTATATTACAATCATATTGACCTGTATTTTAAATTTGGGATCACATTATCATTCTTCTGACCCTTATCCAACGATAGCAATCCAAACATGTCAAAGTAAAGCTCGAGCACACAGACGTGCTTGTTTCAGTCACGGTCACATCTACGAACCACTGTTTGGTTAAAAAGTTTGAGGTGCCAAAGAGTCATAAGAAAACTACAGCTCACCCCTAAAACATGCTCATACTGCAGTAGGATTCAAGGGTCACATGCAAAATCCTACTAAACAGAAAAAATAAAGATAATTGTTAGCATCATAGCTATGGCTATAATGTCAAAGAACTGAAGGAAGGAGAGATTTTATTGTTCATTGATTTTTAATCAGTGTGCAAGGGAACACTAGTGTGCCTTGAGGTACTGCCTGGTGGTCTTATTTCAGTTAAGTTAATTTACACTATTGAATATCATGAGCAACTTCTGAACCAGTTGAGAAAGTAAAACAATGATCATTGCCAAATAGAAATAACTAGACACCGGGCAAGGAAAATATTCGCATATTTGGTAACGTTTTAGTGCATGGTGTGTTGCTGAATAGTTTTAACCAAAAATTGTGCCGCAACTTCAAAATAGGTTTTGTTAGGGGTCCCCTAACCCTGATGTTAACAGGCCTACTAGTCTATCTACACCATATGCTAATAATAAAACGCAACCAAACTGCGTAATGAGGGTCAGAAGCAGCAAGTGTCTGCTACAGGATTGGCGGTGGACCTCTCAATTAAAAATCATTGATGGTTTGAAAGAACTGGATCTCTATATCATTAAAATTTGATGAGTTGAACAACCCAAATTGAAACTAAGCAGCTATGCAGCAGAAGACAAAGGCAAAGAGTGGACTAGGAGTTTAAAAAATCATTATATATTTTAAACACTTTTGTTTTACTGTAGAGTAACAACACATTAATAGTGTGTGAAGTTACCACAGAGATAAATGGGCATGCTGCACTACCATGTGTGAACCTGTTGAAGCCTGACCCGTTAACTATTGCAAATATCTGTAGAATGGAGGAAATACCAGGTAGTTTCCAGTAAGGCAAAGCAACCCAATTACATCATAGAATGTGTCAACTCCATCGGCGACTAAAGGAAAATGAATTATATAAAACACTACTATAGCTTGATAACAAAAATGCAACTCAATACCAAGAAGTGTTGAATTTGTACAAAGATAAGACCTACTAAAGATCAACCTACTGCATTCATCCGCCATCTGAACAGCAGGCCCTTATTGATGCTCCCATAGCTTCATATTAATACGTCTGACAATGAGGTACATTCACACACACCATGCACTCTTAAAAGGTGCACTGTGTAACTTTTCTAGTGGCGGGCACAACACCTACTTGTCTCCAAGGAGACGCATATCATTTAGAGAATTAAAACACTTATTATTAGGGCGACCACCCCAGTTTGTAGAAATAGAAGGAAAAGTTGTTGACTGCAGTGGGAAATGGAGGGGCGGACTCTGGAAATGTAAGTTCATGGACAATAACTGCAATAATATGAATTTAAATTAGTTTTCAATCACGACACAGAGAGAGAGAGAGCCCTGATTACTTTGAGAGAGAGAAAAAAACTATTATAATGTTGATTTTGGAAAACAGCCAAAAGAGACAGTGGTGACTGTACTTGTAATTGAGCAAATCCAGATGGGTTTAATGCCATAGTGTGTAACATTCCAGGCAAATACATCACATCTCCATGGAAACAGACAGGTGACGGACCCTCCACCAGTCAGTTAAAGGATGCGTTGCGCGTACATTCAATACCAACTAAACTGTGCGTAACATGCGCAAATAGTCGCGGTTTTGGCGCACGCGTTGACCACAAGGCGGTGGAGTCTATTGCAAAAACCTAATACTAAAATAGCACAGAAACAAGTCCCGCAAACTCCAAATGTGAAGAGCAGATGAGATTATGAAGCTTTAAGAGATCCATGAGTTACGCACGAGTCGCGTCGTTTGACAGTCCGAAAGGCCGCGTTTAGATTTCACCAGCACGAACACAAACGGAGCAATAATTGTTGTAATGCCAAAGGACACGATTCAATATGGAGGGCATGAAGACATATGTTACACTGTCTGCATCTTACATTTTGTAACTCAAACTAAGACCTCACAAATACAACAGGAAACAGCAGAATCACACCAAAATAGGAAGATATCTGCGCGTCTTTACCTGATTTCGACTCTGTCCGCGCCTCCAATCCGTGCCACACTGATCCGTTTTCACACGACAAACATGGCCCCAACTGTCAAGAAACCCGTAAATAAAGTACAGTTAATCTAGGGGGAAACTACAGCAGATTTTAATGATCCTGAACGCGACTAGCCCGGTTGGATTTCACTTTTTTTCCTCCTAGCAGCTAATCACCACACCCATGAAAGTGGGAACATGGCAACAGCCTTCAGTGAGGGGTGGCAGCGCCGGGGACGCGGCTATTTTTCAGCTTTTAATCTCCAAATTCACACACTTTAACACGCGAAAACCATCTAAAATGTGTTACATGATTGTGCCATTACGTGTCTGCGATGCAATATCTACTCTGCTCATTTTAAAATAGTTTTCAATAGGTTAAGTAACCCAGCGTACAGAATGGTATTGACTGTCAGCCCCCTCAACAAAAAGGAACCGAATAGGACACAGGAAGCCCATAGTACTGTGCTAGTGATTTCTTATTACAAAAATGAAAATATATTTTACATGTTGTGAACAGCCTGGCAATAAGAAAAACCAACACCATTCACAATTAGTACAGGTTTGGCCAATAATAATTCGATTTTAATAAATATTTCTCTGATTGGAACTACAAATAGGACTCTTCTGTAAAAGTACAATAAGGAAAGGCTACTTTAAAATGTGTCACATTAATTTTAAATGACCACAAAAGTCAGAGAGGACAGCTGTGCAGAGTGGGCCTGCAGTGGGCTCACTGAAAGGGATCTCTCCCCATTAGGACAGGATGAATTTTTAATGTGGCCAATGAAAGGGAGCAGTGGGATAGGCTTTTCCATATCGCTGCAAGAGCCACAATCAATGGTGACAAGATGAAAGTTGCCCCGGCCTGATTTCCTTTCGGGGAGGCATGGGGTCAGATTAAGTCTAATTGAATTCACACCCTGGAGTAGTTAAGGTGTGTCAGAATCATTCAGGGCGCAAGCTGTATTTATATGAATCATAAATTAGAAGGTTTAGTTTTATTCACAAAATAAACAGACTATAGTCTGCTGACTTTACTCCATAAAGAGTCTTGAATTCATTAGGCTTTAGAGTGGCCAAAGGCACATTCTTGGCCAATCAGGTCCCTCTGCTCATTGCCTGGCAACCAAAAGGAGAGGGAGGGAGCAAATTGTCACTGTAAAAATAGCCCATCAATAGCCTGATGTCTGAAAAAACCAAAGGCACACATGTTTGTGACTATAAATAGCTTCTTGGAGCCTGAAAATGTACATCATGTAGGACCAAATTGAAGAAATATTTGCATAGATCTATAAGAGGTGGAGGCAGCGGACTTGGATAACGTGTGTTAGTACTATTTCATGTCTTCATAGTTTTATTGGGAACCAGTCTTTACAAAATATTTTTGGGTCCTTTTCAATACATTTTAAATTTAGAGGCGTCATGAGAAATTAATTATTTTTGTTAATTAACTTACTTTTAGATAATAAGTTTATTAAAAATCAATGCTGTATATTCTTGTTGGAATAGTAGCAGGTGTGAGCTAAAATCACACAGTAGTTGATCTCATCGTGTGGCCAATTAAAGAAAGATGGATGTAACTTTAAGTATTTTTAATACATATGTTTATCTGCTCAGTCTCATCTTGTCTTCACATGCAAAGACACATCTTGATGACCTGCATGTTATACTTTAACTGTATCAAAGAATTAAAGTTGTGGCAACAGTACAACCTTAAAAGGCTTTAACAGGGCCGTCTTATCCACCAGACATCTCCCGGGGAGGCTGGCCGTTGCCTGGGCAACCCTCACAAATGGCAACTGACGTCAAGAAGGTAGGAGAAATACCAGGGAGAGCCAGAGCTGCAGTGCATAATGGATTATTGAAAGAGGGCCCTTTTGGAGAGTGCAGAGTGAGACTCGTCACTACTATTACCCTGGTCCCATCCTTCTTTGTTTATCCAATGAGTACATAGATTCATGTAGTTTTTAAATAGCTAAGTGAGATTGAAAGTGGGCTTACATTTTTTTTTTTTTTTTCAGGGAATAGGGCTGGCAAAATGGGAATAGATTTAAATTTTGAAGAGAAACACAATAAGCAACCCCATTTGGATTTACAAGTATTTACCTCCTTTGTTTCTGACTAGCTGCTGTAAATACACGTCATTCAAATTCAGTAGTAAAATATTGAGGGAGGAAAACCGCTACACAAGGGTCATGTTGCACATAACTGACTGTAAAGCATTTTTTTTGTATGAAAGTCACTTTATAAATAAAGTTTTAATTTATCCATCTTATTTTATAGCATGGGTTAGATTATACAGTATTATTTCCAGTGGCCATTATCAACACAGTAACCCATCTTAATTATTTCATTTTAAACATAGTCTTTGTCAAAAGTCACACCTTACTCCTTATATAATGATAAGGTTAAGAGCCCTGCGAAAAAGTTGCTTTGATTACGTTTATGCCGCGATAGTGACCATCCTTTCCCCGGGCAGCAGCCTAATCTCTGTGCTATTGTTGGATCAGAGACTCTCTGGGTGACATTTCTATGAAGAGCTTTCCTCGTTTCTGCGATAATGCTTTTCATGTAGTGTTAAGAGTCACACTGTCAACTACAGAGCCACAGTGTGTAGAGTCAAGTTTGGTGATGACCTGATATCTAGTTAGGAAATAAGTGGCAATAAAGATGCGTTTAATGACTTTCCTGCATTGAGAAAAGGAAATGTCAAGAAAAACAAATAAGAGTTGGCAATTCTCATCGTTTTGTAAAACAAGGGCGTTGCAACTAACTTATGACATGAATTCCTATGCTGTGTCTTTCACATTAAAGCTGTAAACAATTAAGGAAACAACTAAAACGTATCTTTTAAATTTATTGCAATTGTAATACTGACTTCCCCATCTATTGCTTTTTCACATACCTTTAGCTTTTCACTCAACACAGTAAAACACACAAAGTACCTGATTCCAGCGCTGATGATTGGCAGAGGAAGTAAAATGTCCCTGTGTATGTCCTGAATGGCATGAATTAGCCTGTGGATTTGGTTCTGAGTGGAGATGCCGTTGGGAAGATCACTAAAAAGAGAGACAGAGCTGGAGTATGAGCAGCAGAATGGGAGGGTGAGCTTATGGATATGAGTCGCCTTTCCGTTAAAGAGATAGTGTGTATTTAGCCTACATTTTCCAAACTTGAATAACACTATGAATACTGTTTTGTGGTCATGTGTTGAATCATTCAAAAGAAACTATCAGCCATGCAAGCGTAAACATAACATTTTATTGAACAATTTGTACAGCTGAAGCAACGTCACAGTCTGACTTGTTGTTTGATACATTTATTACGTATAATCGACTGGAGTTTAGAAAAATAAAACTATTTTGTTACCATTTATTTCTAGATATAACAACATTTTGACCTTTTAGAAATTCTCAAACTGTAATTTTAAATCCAGTATTACAAACCGTTAATTATCGAAAAGGTGGTGTATAGAAGCACCCCGGGGTGTATCCACAGAGATACTACCTTTAAAAACCCACCCCAACAAGCTAGTTTACCTTTATTTCCGAAGTGCTTCATTTGCAGGCAACAAAACCAAAAGTACCCTTTTTGTTTTTACTTGACCCTTTTTAAAATTGTATACATTTCTTAAGACAACATCATGGCCATGGGTGTTAAATATTGTGTTGTCCATTCGATTGAGGTTGTTTATGCCGTTTATTCAAACTTGATTCCTTGGGCCAGAGGAAGATCCTTGCTGTAGTTTATTGTGCATGTTGAGCGCCTCATGTATTGCTTCCAAGAGTCACTGCCTGACTCTCTTCCACCCCCTGTGTGTTTCTCCCCACCGAAGGCTCCTCCAATCTCTGCTCCACTGGTAGGAATGTTGACATTCACAATGCCGCAGTCAGATCCTTTGGGTCCCAGCCAGCGGAAAACGCGTCCCATATCTTTGGTGAAAATGCTGCTGGAAAGGCCTTGCTTGACCTCATTATTCCAGGCAAAAGCCTCCTCTTCAGTGTTAAACTTCAGAATGTAGAGAATGGGAACAAAGGTTTCTGTGTGGACAATAGGAGCATCGTGAGCTAGCCCTGTTATTATAGTGGGCTCGACGTAGTTACCGGGACGGTCCATCACCTTTCCTCCACAAACCACAGTGCCTCCTTGCTGCTTGGCCTGCTCAATAGCTGCCAGATACTGCTCTACAGCAGATTTGGTATGCAGAGGCCCATAGAGGGTGCTGGGATCCCAGGGATCTCCAATGCGGACTTGTTTGTAGGCTTTGACCACCCTTTCCACCACAGTGTCATGAAGACTTTCATGCAGCATTAACCTTCTGGTAGTGGTGCAGCGTTGGCCAGCTGTTCCTACAGAGGCAAACACAGCAGAGGGGACCACAAGATTCAGATCTGCATCTTCAAATACAATAATGGCATTGTTCCCTCCCAGCTCCAGCAGGTTGCGGCCAAATCGTTCCTGCACCATCATGGCCACGAGTTTGCCCACATGAGTGCTGCCTGTGAAGGACACCAGATCCACGCGCTCATCCTTTGCCATTGCTGTGCCTATATCAGCTCCTCCACAGATCATGGAGCAGATGGCACCTGGAAGATTGTTTTTCTCTAAAACTTCAGCCACAATCTTGGTAACTGCAACACTTGTGAGGGGTGTGGTGGGGGCTCCTTTCCAAAGGCAGACATTCCCACAGGTTAGCGCGATGGCATTGTTCCATCCATAAACAGCGACAGGGAAATTGAAGGCAGTGATGATGCCGACAAGTCCTACTGGGTTCCACTGTTCAATTAAAGCATGCCCTGGTCTTTCTGAAGGCAGAATGGGACCACCAATCATTCTAGAAAGACCTACAGCATAATCACAGACATCTACATATTCTTGAACCTCACCCACACCTTCAACATAGATCTTGCCCATTTCTAGAGATACAAGACTGCCAAGAACATTAATCTTTTTTTCTTAAAGCATCACCAATCTGCCTTACAATTTCCCCTCTTTTTGGAGCTGGAATATCTGCCCACATCTTCCAAGCCTCTTTGGTCTTCTGAACAGTTTCTTCATACTCTGCCAAAGTAGCCTGGGTGACTCTTGCGATGGGTTCATTGTTGGCAGGACAATATGATGTTACTACTTCCCCGCTTCCACCCCAGCTTCCATTGTACACTCCAGGGTTGTCCTCTGACAGGCCAAGCTCTTTGAGCCAGGAGTATTTCGGCTGATTAATCATGAGTGATGACATAGCTGCTGACCGCTGGTAGGGGACCGTTGCAAATTTGTTTCTGAGAAGAAGCCTGCTGTGACGGGCAATGGTCAGTGTGAGGCAGCGCTGCATGGGTGCTGGGGACAAACAGTTCACAATTATTTTCACTCAAGGAAATATACACACTGGCAAATGAATAACCCTCCACTGCAGTAAATGCATCTAACTAAATTTAATTTCCATACCATTCTGAAACGTGCTTAACACGTTGTCCCAACTTTGCGCCTGCGCAATCCATGTAACAAAATCACGAGGCTCAGTTGGCAATAGTCGATGCCTACAGGTCTGCTTAAAACGTTTATCAGTCCACACTAGTAAACAATGTAATTTGTGTGGAAGGTGCGCATGTGTGCCTGTCTATTAAAACTCAACGAATGAGCCTCTTTCTAGTGTTCAACATGCTCTAGCTGTATACAGCTCTAGCGTTCCAAGAGTGGATCGATGGCTGCAACTCAAGTATACGTTTCAAGGTCCTTCAGTTTGAACTTGTATAATTTAGTTGTGCTGATATTCACAGCGTAAGTGCCATATGAATCGTGGCAAAACTGACGAGAGTCAATACGGCTAAAGTTTATGATACAAAAGTAAAAGCCAAACTTCACTTACGTTAATATCAAGTCCACAGTCTACTTCGAGCAGGAAAAGGAGAAACTGTGGGCGGGACGAGTCAGGGTTGAAGCGGAAGTGTCGCGATGCTGCTGCTCTCTGATTGGACAGCTCCTCAGACGCACAGCGGCGCCTGCTTTGTCCAAATATCCATGCTAACAGTTCCCTTTGTTGTGATTAACCCGTGACTATTATTTTCTTTCTTCAACACTTTTAAGGAAATACTGTTCATATCAAACACAAGGATGAGTGGTGGTGTGTACGGCGGTGGTGAGTAAAAAGTGTTAAATTCATCCGGTAACTGTCCACGCTGTTTCTTTAGCATTAGCGGGCTAGCTTTGCACAGTTTAGCTACAAGCTTCAATACAGCGATTGTAAATGTACTTGATTGCTGTCACTTTAACTACACTGTACCATTGGCCAGACTCTTATTCTTCACTCATTTAATTACATGCCCACTTATTATGTCAAATTTTCTTCGGACCTTCATTATATAGGTTGGTTTCGTTAGCACAATAATGAGAATGAATGAAAGGAGACTAGTTACAGTTACGCACCGCTGTTTTTGTGCATAGCAGCATTCGTATTTTGGAAATGTATTAACAGATTATTTTGGGATCAATTCAAGCAATGAGGCAATGTATTTAAACAACAGAGCAAATAGGAAATCTATACCTATAATGTTATAAATGACTGTTAATTTCAGTGCACCTAAATTAAATACAAGCAATAGTGTCCACTGGATTTCATTACAGTCGGATATCAAAGATGTGGCTTTTCTTTCATTTCATAATTTGGGGAAAGTGTTTTGATATAAAGATAATAAATGGCTGCACCTGTCTTATTTCTTTAGACGAAGTAGGAGCCTTGGTGTTTGACATCGGTTCATATTCTGTCCGAGCTGGTTATGCTGGTGAAGACTGTCCTAAGGTAAAGTAGTTTCTCAAGTAACCTATTGTTTTTTTAATTTAAAAAAAATCTGGCACTGGAATGCTGGAGAGTGCGAGAAACACTGAAGTTAAGTATGTGATGTGTTGTAAAGTGATTTTTCTTTTTTTTTGACATGTCACAGGCAGATTTCCCCACAGTAATTGGGGTGACTCTCGACAGGGAAGATGGCAGCACACCTATGGAGACAGATGGTGACAAGGGGAAGCAGAGTGGCACCACTTACTACATTGACACAAACCAACTGCGGGTACCAAGGGAAAATATGGAAGTCATGTCTCCGTTAAAGAATGGAATGAGTACGCTTTTCACTACTGTTTCAAAATGAAGATCAAGCAAATTTGTGTGCTTAAAAGTTGAATGCTGAGCTTGAGCTGAGTTCATCACTCAGTGTGTGTGGCTTAAACATTTATAACTTTCTGGATTAGCTGACCTATTTAATAAGTCTCCTCAGAACTGGTCTGGTTGAGGCTGCTTGGAATGCTATTTTGAGAAAAGTATTACACCATCCCTAATTGAAGTGGAGTAACACAATTGGAGCACAGTTCCTTAGTGGCCAGACCTGGAACGTAAGTGCCCTATTCAAATTATGTTTTTTTTTTTTTTTTTTTTAAATAGCTTATTATTGCTCTACTTTCACTCAGCAGCTGACCCAGCTCTGATTAAATCTGCTCATTATTTATGCACGTTAAAGACATACCAAGAACCACCATAAACTGTTGTTTTTATAATTGCAATTCAACTTTTAACAGTGACTGTAATACCATAATATTTCATAATTTTAAAAAATCACACAAATGATGAGTTGCTTTGCTTAAACCTTTGTTTGGATGCAGCAACAAGCTGAAAACGGAATGAACGTATTTACCGTATTAATCTTTTTTAACAAATCATTCAATTTAACAAATATTAATAATATACCTTTTTTGCCAGTTGAACACACTAGTTTCTCAATCGATGTAGGAAAAACAATGAACTAATAGAGATGAGATTATTATTTATATCAGCCATTCCCAAACTCTTCATTATTAAAACTAATGGCTCTAGGCTTAATACTGATTTAAAGTTGTACATTAGTGATCTGCTTTTGAGCTGATTGCGTTTGCAGATTTGTTGCCTCCAGTGTAATTAATGCACTTTTTGATGCTTGAATATAGGCTCGTAACACAATATCCACAATGGTATTCAAATTCATTTGGGCTTATGGAACTGGACAAAGACCAAAGATGACTATTTTTTATTCAATAATAACAAAAATAAATAATTGGATATGCTCTATATGTGTAATGGAAGTAATCGTGTTTGGTTGTGGTGACATTGTTAACCCAATGCCTCACGTCCTTATTGATTTCTATCGGATCATGTGTGTGGATGCTTTTAACATGGCTATGATATGTATTAGTGCTTAGTCTTAAAACACACTGAATGTATGCAACGTTACAACAACTTACAGTGCACTTTTTGTTATGTTACAGCCTTATTCCAAAATGTATTAAATTCACTATCCGCCTCAAAATTCTACAAACCATACCCCATAATGACAATGTGAGAATTATTTGTGTGAGAATGATTTGCAAATTTTGAATTATTTGCAAATGTATTAAAAATGACAGTGGGCATCACGTTACATCTGGGCGTGGTCCTCACCCTCATTCAAGAGAATCAAGGGGAAAATTCTTCAAATCTCATACCAACACTGCAAAAAGGGGCATTGCTTGTGCTAACTTTGAAATTTGACAATGGTAAGGAGATGGAGAGGAGAGACCAAGGTTAGGGGGGCACACACCTTCACCTCAGCCAAAGTCCATCACCTGTTCCCATCATCCTCCTGGAGGAGGGGCCCTAGGGGCCCCCTCTTCCCTTTCCATCACTACCTCCAGGTACATATCAAAGGCTTCTCTTAGCCGATCGACGTAGTAGCTCTCTATATCTATCACACTTTCTTCTAAGGCCTGTGTTTCTTGTTGTAACTGTTGTATGAGATGGTTTCTGTCGCTGACCTTCTGTTCAAGTGTTTCAATGGTACTTTCTAAATGTGCAGCGTAGTGTTCATGTTCCTCCACAATATCTTTAGGCAACACAGTGTTCCTCTGTGCACGCCCTGGCACTGAGTTCCTCTTGAAGTTCTTGTATTTTCTTTATTGTTAGAGCAGCGTAGACGTCATGTGCATCCTTCATAGAGTTAGTCTCATCCTGATACTGAGCCACATGCACAGTTATCTCCTTTTCTATTAGCTCTTTGAGAAGACAATGTTTGCGGTTCTCACTTATGAGTTGAGCCAAATTCTCTTCTGTAAGGGAGGCCTCTTGCTCCTCTACCTTCAGCTTTTCCTCACTTTTGACCAGCTTCTGCTGTCCTTGTTGGGCCGGAACGTTCAAATTCTTTTCAAGGTTTTCCACCTTTTGCTTCAGATAGCTGTTCCTATGGAGCTGTTGTTGAAGTTCAGCTTCAGTCCTCATAAGCTCTTGCGTGAGCTCGAGGACTATCTGGCTCTCGGCTGTGGCTGGATCCTGGGTGCCTCCTGCAGGCTCATCCCGGAGGATCCTCCTTCTCTTCCTACAAACGCATTCTACTGGTGTTTCTGTGCCTCTCGTACTCTGGAGCCCGAGGTGTCTGAGAAGATCTCAGCTTCACTCCGTGTGCGTCCGTACTTCATGTTGAGTTGTGAGGTGTATAGTCGTTCTGTTGGACAGATCGAAGTCTTGAACTGGTCTGAATCAAATTACTGAAAGTCAACTCGATGTTGTTGTTGTTGTTACTTTTAATGGTGGTTGGCAGCCAACTGAAAAAGTGCATTTACAGCCACCCACTGTAGTTGTACGTCTTCAAAGTATGCGTTTTACGCTATACTTATTTATTTTTTTTAAATTAAAATTTATTTTTTATTTTTTTGAGAATGAGAGAGAGAGAGAAAGAGAAAGAGCTAACTCGAGAAAGAGATGACTTGTTGTTTTTGTGTTGCTTTTAATGGAAGTTTGCAGCCGAAAGGTGCATTTACTGCCACCTACTGTAGTTGTATGTCTGCAAAAAAAAAGGAAAGAGAGGGAAAGGGCCGTCTTCGAGCTCTCTCTCAGTCGAAAATAATTTAAGTCTACAGAATGAAGTCTACAGAATGACGTCTACAGAATGACGTCTACAGAATGACGTCTACAGAATGACGTCTACAGAATGACGTCTACAGAGATGACGTCTACAGAATGACGTCTACAGAATGACGTCTACAGAATCTACAGAATGACGTCTACAGAATGAAGCGTAAAGCCTTGAGGTCTGAAGCCCGAAGCGTAAAGCCTTGAGGTCTGAAGCCCGAAGCGTAAAGCCTTGAGGTCTGAAGCCGAAGCGTAAAGCTTGAGGTCTGAAGCCCGAAGCGTAAAGCCTTGAGGTCTGAAGCCCGAAGCGTAAAGCCTTGAGGTTGAAGCCCGAAGCGTAAAGCCTTGAGGTCTGAAGCCCGAAGCGTAAAGCCTTGAGGTCTGAAGCCCGAAGCGTAAAGCCTTGAGGTCTGAAGCCGAAGCGTAAAGCCTTGAGGTCTTGAAGCCCGAAGCGTAAAGCCTTGAGGTTAAGCGTCTAAGCCGAGCGTAAAAGTTGAGGTCTGAAGCCCGAAGCGTAAAGCCTTGAGGTCTGAAGCCCGAAGCGTAAAGCCTTGAGGTCTGAAGCCCGAAGCGTAAAGCCTTGAGGTCTGAAAGCCCGAAGCGTAAAGCCTTGAGCCTTGAGTCTGAAGCCCGAAGCGTAAAGCCTTGAGTCTGAAGCCCGAAGCGTAAAGCCTTGAGGTCTGAAGCCCGAAGCGTAAAGCCTTGAGGTCTGAAAGCCCGAAGCGTAAAGCCTTGAGGTCTGAAGCCCGAAGCGTAAAGCCTTGAGGTCTGAAGCCCGAAGCGTAAAGCCTTGAGGTCTGAAGCCCGAAGCGTAAAGCCTTGAGGTCTGAAGCCCGAAGCGTAAAGCCTTGAGGTCTGAAGCCCGAAGCGTAAAGCCTTGAGGTTGAAGCCGAAGCCGTAAAGCCTTGAGGTCTGAAGCCGAAGCGTAAGCCTTGAGGTCTGAAGCCCGAAGCGTAAAGCCTTGAGGTCTGAAGCCCGAAGCGTAAAGCCTTGAGGTCTGAAGCCCGTAAAGCGTAAAGCCTTGAGGTCTGAAGCCCGAAGCGTAAAGCCTGAGGTCTGAAGCCCGAAGCGTAAAGCCTTGAGGTCTGAAGCATAAAGCCCGAAGCGTAAAGCCTTGAGGTCTGAAGCATAAAGCCGAAGCTAAAGCCTGAGGTCTAAGAAGCATATAAGCCCGAAGCATAAAGCCCGAAGCATAAAAGCCCGAAGCATAAAGCCCGAAGCATAAAGCCCGAAGCATAAAGCCCGAAGCATAAAGCCCGAAGCATAAAGCCCGAAGCATAAAGCCCGAAGCATAAAGCCCGAAGCATAAAGCCAAGCCCGAAGCATAAAGGTAATGTAACACTATGGATACCAACCGCCATAAAAGACCACCAAAGTAGAGGTGTAGAGCTCTCTGGCACAGTCATAAAGAATGAAGTCTAAAGAATGAAGTCTAAAGAATGAAGTCTAAAGAATGAAGTCTAAAGAATGAAGTCTAAAGAATGAAGTCTAAAGAATGAAGTCTAAAGAATGAAGTCTAAAGAATGAAGTCTAAAGAATGAAGTCTAAAGAAGAAGTCTAAAGAATATCCACAAAACACTTTTTTTGTTTGTTGTTTTAAAAGTATCGATACTGTGACTCATTGTCAATACAGAGTCGGTGACGATATATTGCCATATCGATTTTTTTTTTTTAACACAACCCTAGTTTACCGCCTATATCAGTGGTCCCCAAACTACGGCCCGGGGGCCGGATACGGCCCACCTCCACATTTGACCCGGCCCCCTGAACAATACAAGAGACGCATTATTCATGCTCATATGAGTCATAGATTCTGCTCTGACAACTGAAGATGAACTTTTACTGACTGTGCACGGCACAACACAAACTTTCTTTCTGTGAAGAACCCAGAGAGGGTTATTTGATTTTTATTGATTTCAGGAATAGTGTTATTATATATTTCCTGAATTATTTTTTTCTGTGAAGAACCCAGAGAGGGTTATTTGATCTCGGAAAGGGTTATACATATTTGGTTATATGTGGCTTTCTGGAAAACAATACATGTTTACATTTAGGCACCCCTGCGATCGTCACACTTTTCTGGTTCAAACTGACCCTGGCCCCAAATCAGAGAAGGGTAAAGTTATGTGGCCCTTACAGGAAAAAGTTTGGGGACCCCTGGCCTATATGATGACAAAACTTTTATTTCATTCATATTAAATCAATATTAGACTAAATGTCTCTTTTCCAATAGAGCTTTTTTCAAATCAAACATTATCGTTGTAAACGGGCGAACCCTGTGCGACGGTTTGCATGAAGTGTGCACTAAACAAGCACTTTACATGGGGATGACGACCGCTTCGCCCCTATCGATTTCCGTGGCGATCCCCCAGTCGCCCCTGGAAAACCAGTAAAAATGCCCATGCCGCAGGCATACTTACTCCTGCTATGAGAAAATAGTCAACAATAAGTGAATGTAATTTAGACAAGTGAAGATCTTAAGTTGTACGATGAAATTTTGAAATTTCCATATATAATTTTTTTCCCCAGTTGCGTAAAACCAGTCAGATCTTTACCAAATTTGCATCAGTTGTTAAACTTTCAAGCTTGGACGTGCTCATTGTGAAAACGTTTTTTTTTTAAAGTGTCAAAAAGTGGCGAGATAAAGCCTTCTACATCAAAAAAAGCCAATAAATCATGCAACAAATTTTGTACGGCGTGGCTGTAGCGATGACGACACCAAAATTATTATCACCAATGGGAAAATCACTAAATTTCACAAAATTTTTAATGCTAACAACCTTTTACCAGGGCATTAGCCTGACCTAACCTAAACATGTAATGAAATCATCTTTCAGGACTTGGCATCAAAATGTGTTTGTTGTCTTACAGTATATGTGCAACCCAATATTTCCCGGATTTAATTTATTTTGAGCCTTTTATAGCAATGGCCTACAAACAATATATTTAAATAAATAAATGATGAAAATGTGTTTTTTAAGATAAATTTCTCTTTGAGCTTGTGTGTGTGACAACTTTTGGGAGCTGCAATACCTCATGAGGCTCACCCTAGACTCCAACTTTGGGGAACCACCCTGCTTTTCATGATTATTTTGTTTGTTTCTTTTCTCTTGTGTCCATGTGAAGATTGGGATAGTTTTCAGGTATTCTGGTCATACTTTACAAAATGCACTTCAAGTCGAACCAAGCATGCACCCGTGCTCATGTCAGAGGCTTCAGTGAGTGATTATTGTGTTTTGTATTAAACAAAAGCTTTTTCTGCTCAACATTTTATGAATAATAGAAATTTGCATTGCAATTTTTTTTCTAGGTGGAACACACGAGCCAAGAGAGAAAAACTAACAGAGCTGATGTTGAGCTTACAGAACATTCCTGCCTTCTTCCTCTGCAAATCTGCTGTTTTGTCCATGCGTTCCTTTTACAAAAGAGTGAGTTAAATGCCTCTGGTTTATTTTTTTAACTAGACTTGAATCATTTTTGTGTCATTTTTCCTATATTCAACATCAATAGCTTTGCAAATGTCCGATCAACAGGCTTGGTTTTAGACAGTGAGCTACACAACAACATGCAATACCAGTAACACGACGGCTATGTTTTTACAAAGGTAATCATTAGCAGCAATAAAGAAACAGAATTGTAAATTACACACAGTAAATGGTTGCTTGCTTATATTATTTAAAATTATTATTAAACCTTTGCCTTTTCCTAAGGAAGTAAACGCACTTGCAGATTTAGGCGCAGTGTCGGTTATTTTCAAGAACCAATGTTGAAAATAAATCTCCTTAAATTGATTTCATCCAAGGTGTGGAGAGCAGTTTTCAGCAATCAGATTCATGGATTCTCATTGTATTTAAAAAAAAAAAAAAAAAAGTTATATCATTGCATACTTTGGGTTCGTGTTGCAGTCAAAATTTTGTATCCATTTATTCTTTGATCATAGGAAGCTGTTCGGGAAGGTGCCCCAGGCAACTGGAGAGAAGAAGGAGAAGCCTGCCTCAATCAGCGTTCATAGGCACAACTATATGTGCAATGAAAGTAGAAACATTTCTAATGTTCCACTTGAGAAAAGAAACCTGTAATTGTTTTCTAATACTTTAGTTGGGCTGTGTGTACATTTAAACTGTTCTAGCTTACAATTCCTCTATTATTATTCATCAGTGTGTCATCCAAGACTTTCAGGCTCGTGCTCAAGTTTCCAGATTCCCCATATGATGAGCAGTAGGCAAATGAATTTATTATAGTTTGTGAATCTTGGGTTTGGTTTGTAAAGGGGAAAACACCCAAATGAACTTAATGCATGTAAATATGTAAAGATTATAGCTAACGAATGTGCCGTGGCAATTTCAATTTTCAGTAAAAAAAAAAAAACCACCAAAAAATCACTAAAAACAAAAATCCTTGACAGATTATCAAAAATATGCAATCCTGAATAGTTTTTTTTAATGTTACTTTGATCTGTAGCAGAACAAGTATTAAGACAGTTGTATTTTAACTGATAGTCCAGAAAAGAGATTTCAGAAAGGTAAGATATTTATATATCTGTGGTATCGAAATCAAGAATTTTCCTTAGTGTTGAAGTTGTAGTATTGTGACAAAACATATAACAACATTTTCAAATGACGAATCGATTATGTTACTAATTGATTATTCTTTTAATGAATTGTTAGTCAAGCTTGGTGTCTAATTCCCTGATTTTCCGTTAGGGTTGCTGCCCAAATGCCTACTGTGCACTATGAACTCCCTAATGGCTATAACTGTGACTTTGGAGCAGAGAGGCTGAAGATCCCTGAAGGTCTCTTTGACCCCTCTAATGCTAAGGTGTGTTCCAATAATTTTCATTGATTATTTTTCATGACATTTTTGAACAAACTTTGAATTAATTGATTTGCTTTAATATGTCAGGGCTTGTCTGGAAATACAATGTTAGGTGTTGGTCATGTTGTAACCACCAGTGTAGGAATGTGTGACATCGACATTCGGCCGGTAAATTCCACATCTACTCCATCACTTAAATTCATCTTTATTCCACAAAATAGCTTTTTCCATAATATAAATTTCACATGTTGAATACTGTGTTTTAGGGTTTGTATGGCAGTGTTGTTGTGACAGGAGGTAACACACTAATCCAAGGCTTCACAGATAGACTAAACAGAGAACTCTCCCAGAAAACTCCCCCTGTAAGTTCTGTAATGTGTCTCATCCAGATATTCTGTGCATTTGACTTTGGGATTAATGTCTTTTTGCCGTGCTTTGTAGAGCATGAGACTGAAGCTGATAGCCAATAACACTACAGTTGAACGTCGTTTCAGTGCCTGGATTGGAGGCTCCATTTTGGCATCACTTGTAAGATACTATAGAAGCGCCATTGTTTTATTATATGAAAAGTAAACTTTATCATGCAAAGATGCTTTCATCTGTGTTAGGGGACCTTCCAGCAGATGTGGATCTCCAAACAAGAGTATGAGGAAGGAGGAAAGCAGTGTGTGGACAGAAAATGCCCTTGATTCTTTTTCTTTTCCAACTAGACAACGCCACATGCTCATCTTGTCACCATGGTTTGTTTGTAGATACATTTTTGTATGTTCTTCAAAAATAATCCAATCAATGTGATTACATCAGACTAAAACTCTCTAGTCTACTGCCTTATTTTGAGAGTGTAGGCTAGTGGACTTTTTCCGAATACACATTTGAGGTCAGTAGTTTTATTATTTGAACAAAACTACACTGCAAAATCTACACATTTGACTTTTTTTTTTTTTTTTTAAACTGAAACTAGTTTCCCAATGGTTGTAAATTCACAGCCAAAGTATCCCCAATGTTTGCTCATATACATGTATTTACTTTACGTGTTGCCATCTCCATTGCATATTTAATAAAATAATATTTAGTAAAGGCCACACTTCTTTATTGCTTGTAATAATTCCTGTAGATGGTGGGTAGTGATGGGAATAATTAACCAAGACTTCAAAGCCTGGTGTGTGTGTGTCCAGAGCTGCCACATGCCGTAGGCAAGCCTGGCAGGCTGAACCCCTCCCCTTTAAAACCACATAGTGACATATGTGTGTTAGTGCCAACTCCAAAATTATGTCATATCGACTGCTGCCACAAAGACGTTGTAGTTGCTTCTTTACAACTTGAAAAAAGGTGGGTTTTTTGTTTGCTTAGTTTACATTCAGTCTCATGAATTGTCTGACATCACTATAATGTGGTATTATGGGAAACAAATTACTCTAGGCCATAATAATATATATATATTTAAATATTATATATATAGATATATAGATATATATATATATATATTATATATAGAGAGAGATATAGAGAGAGAGAAGAGATATAGGAGAGAGAGAGAGATAGAGAGAGAGAGAGAGTGAGAGAGATATAGATATATAGATATATAGATATATATATGATAGATATAGATATATATATAGATATATATGATAGATAAAGATAGATATAGATAGATATATATAGATATATAGATATAGATATATAGATATATGATTAGAATAAGATATTATTATAGATATATATATGATAGATATAAGATATATAGATATATATATGATAGATATATATATGATGATATATAGATATTATATGATAGATATATATATATATGATATAGATATAATATAGATATAGTATATATATGATATATATATATATATTGATATATATATATGATATATATATAATATATATATGATATATATATGAATATATATATATAGATATATATATGATATATATATGATATATATATATGATATATATATATGATATATATATATGATATATATGATATAGATATATAGATAGATAGATATCTATATATATATAGATAGATATCTATCTATATCTATCTATAGATAGATATATCTATATATCTATATATATATCTATATAGAGATATATATATAGAGATATATATATAGAGATATATATATAGAGATATAGAGATATATATAGAGATATATATAGAGATATATATATATAGATATAGAGATATAGATATATATATATATAGATATATATATATATAGATATATATATAGAGATATATATATATAGAGATATAGATAGATATATATAATTTTAAAGATTCAGATAATTAAAGCAAATCATTTAGATGTAGGTTATTTGACTTAACCTTTTTTTTTGCAATAAATTAGTTAACAGTAGGGCTGGTCACTTCAGTTTGTGAGTCAGAAATTCAAGTAGATGTGAGCAGAAAGCATTTTATAAATATTGTCAAAACAAATGTGTAGCATATAAACAATGGTAAGGAACTTTTAAAATAAACGTTATATTCATGATAAATGGTATTTTGAGGCCACATTTTGGTGGGGCTTTGTGCTGTGACTGGCTGAGGCTTCACTTTCCCCGTCATTAATGGAATATAAATACATTTTCTATTACAAAACTAAAATGCAGTACTAGATTTCTTTTACCACAATGACATTTTATTTTCCTAATTAATATAGTTTATAAACAGCAACTTCCAAAAATGAACAGTTTCTCCAAGTGTTATTTGTAGAGATGTTATTGAAAGGTTACAAAGCCTGTCCCTTTCAAGATGTAGACACCTTCATTTGGGGAAACTTCTCCTTGAGTATTAAAAGTTTTTTTTTCTCTAAACTTCTCTTCCGTGCATTTTCTCGTAGGTGCTTCTCTATACGTAGCCTGCAAGAACAGTTCTCAGAGGATTAGTATGAGAATCAACGTTTTAAAAACAAAACACTAGTTTACACTCTCTTCTTACCTTATATGGGGCTCAACAAATTTCGGAGTGTGGAACTGCTTCCTCTTATAATATCTATTCATGTACCAAGGGATGGCATATTCTTTGAAACGATACCTGAAACATTTAATGTAACACTGTAATCTCTCAAATTTTGTTTGTTGCTTGGTTTCACAATTCTAGAAATCGTATATTGTAAGCCTAAAACTGCAAAAACAGCATATGTTTTCACCAGTAAACGTATCCAAATATGTTCTTCCTCCAGTCTCCTGGTCTACCCTTCTCTTGTCCCGTTTGCAGCAGCCGCAAAGCAGTCTCTCGTTCATTTACAACAGTCTCCAGTCTTATCATGGATCTTTCAACCTTGCACAAAAATAAATATTACAATCTTAAAGATAGAAAATTACGATTTGTCAACAAAAAAAAAAAATCAAATTCTACAACAAATACAAACCTTTCGTATTCTCTCTGGACTTGGCATTGGAAGCCGCTGTCTTTTTGATTCCTGCTCAAGTGTCAGTAACATGTTCTTTTCTTTAAGAAGCACATACCTGACACAAAATGAAAAGGTCACAACCAAAATTACATTAATCAGCACCTTTTCAGAGAAGCTTACCAAAGTTTGTGTAAATCTTCATTGCTCTTTGTCCTTAACTGTTTAGCTGTCCATGGAGCGCCTGTGGATATCCACAAAACACTGATTATAAATGCTTAGTTTCAAAGATCACCATCTTAAAGTCGTACTGAACCTGACTTGACAGAGGGTTCACCCCTGTTCTCAGGAAAGTCAAAGAATTCATCCAGCCCTCTCCTGCTGATGGTCGTGTGCAGGTTTCGAAAGGATTGAACAGAGAAGACTGGAAGAGACAGCGGAGAAACCTGGGGGGATGTTCCTCTAATGAGGAGAGAAACACAATGCAATATAAAACAAAGCCTAACAGGATTTATATGATAAACAGTTTGGCTTCATGACATGTGCAGCGTGCACTGACTAAAAAAATAACAGACATATCATACCCATATAGACCGACGTAGCATTTGTCAAAAGTAAGAGCTGAATGTTGTGGTTTACAGCCTGAAGAAACCTTCAAGATATTTTGAAAATGTCTACATAAACCGAACATTCGTCCCGCAGATGAGGACAACGCCATTTTTACTGTAAGCTCCTCCTCCGTTACCCAGCATGCATCACTGATGCACAATATTTAATAAAATATGAATAATGTTACATCTGTTGAAATGCAAATTATTTAACAATTCACAGAAGTAATATGATCACTTATATTTATCTACCACTTTGTTTCACTTGGTTTCTCATTCAGACATAACAGCCAATCACGTGTCGTGTTGTTGGACAGTAGTCCTCGGCAGAGATGGTGGGCATGAGTCTCCTCAGGTCTGCGGCTGCTTTTGCGGCCAGACTCAGTCCTCTCAAATCTGGAAATAATGCCGCTAATCTTCTCAGTCGTACCGTCGTAAGAACAGACAAAGGTGGGACAAATTTTGGTTGTTGGTTTGGTGTGATGTTTCAACACAAACGGTTCTGTCTGCCTTCATGACCTTGCAGCTGTCTGTTAGCATGCTAACAACAATGCTACCAGGCTACTTGTCAACAAAGCGGCTCAATCTGAAACTTTTGCATCTTTATTTTTATATTGCTCGATATCTACACCTTTTTGAAATGTAAAACTACAGAGGCACATCGATATGCGCAGTTGCTTTTGTCAATATACATCTTTATTCACAGTGGCTGTGCGTTGGGGCCATGGAAAGAAAATGTTTGTAGTGAAGCCATCAGACTTCTACGACAGGAGATTTCTGCGCTTGTTGGTGAGTTCCAAAAAAAGTTTGTTAAACCTTGTTTGAAAACCAAACTATCTGCTGACCGCCAGATTTTCCTTTTCACTTTCAGCAATATTATGTCCTGTTGACTGGCATCCCCGTTGCTGTGTTAGTCACATGTGTGAATGTTTTTATTGGTAAGGTTTAAGTTCTTCTCTCTGTCTCTGGATGTCTCTATTTGTTTTTATATCCAGTTTGTGTTTCTCTGCGCAGGTGAAGCAGAATTGGCTGAGATTCCTGAGGGCTATGAACCTGAACACTGGGAGTACTACAAGGTGAGAATTAGCTTTTACTCCCTGAACTAAGTTGTGTTTATAGTTTAATCCATAATTGTTTGATAAAGCAACCAACGCCCTAACTGCACAGACTACATCCCTAGAATTATAATCCTGACCCCATGACAGTAAGATATTAGGGTGACCTTTTTGTTGTTTTAATGATATCACTTTGTTAGGAAGATGTATTTACCTTGACATATTTTGGCTGCTTGCTGCAAGCCATCTTCAGAACTGGCTAGCCTTCAAAACGTGTCAAGGTAAATACATCTCACGAAGTTATCTGGTGAAAATTAATAATAAGATAAAGCTATTGCATAACTGAAGACAAGATATCAAGGTAATATAATATAAATTTGAAATCGTCATAGCACCCCATCACCAGATGGATTTCCCGGACACTGTACGACTCTCCTGTAAAAGACTATGAAAAGATGATGGCTGCAATTCAACAGGAGAAAGAGAAGGCTGATATGAGGTGAAAACTGTCATCCACTTGCATAATGTTCACATAGGCAAATGCTTAATTTGCTTCCTCATTTTCCTATTTTTTCTTTATAGATTGATGGAGTTGGAAGTTCGACGACAGATGAGACAAAGGGGAGACGGGCCGTGGTTTCATTTGGCAACACCAAATAAGGAGCTAATTGACCAGAGCTATAAATCCAGTCCTGACAATTAATTACATGATACTGGTGTGTGATCACAACATGTTCACTGTGTACAGTTTTTCTTCTCTTGCATAAATAAAGTATCTCTATGTGTTAATTTTTTAAAAATATTTTTTATTCTTTTGAAACCAAAACCCCTGGTGGAAATCTATACCCTGATGCTGGAGATTTCTTCTATTACACATGTGACAAAACAAACTTTATTTTCTAGATCAGAAGTAATTGGGGAAAACAACAGAAAACCGCTCATTTAAAAAAAAAAAAAAGATAATTTGCAATGTGTGGTACTGTCCACTTGGCGGCAGAGCTCTGCAATGTAGCTAATTTGCTGGACGGAGGATTATATTTTCGATGAGGCACAATGGCGATGATAAACGTATAAATGAAACTCATTGTTTCATTATAATATATATGTTTACTTGCATGTATATATTGATATGCGCTAACCTGTGGGTCAGTGGATCTGACCCTTCTACCATGTTCTTAATGTCGGGAGCGGGATTCGAACAGCAGACCTAGTCAACAGACAAGCGCGCTGAACTACTACCGCCCATCACAAAACCAACACATGCTAGAATCCGCAACCCACCAATTCTTGACTACAGCAGTATTCAAACATAAATGTTAAGTATTGTTATTTTCAATTGAATAAAAAATACGCTAACTCAAGCTGCGAGCTTTGAGTTCAGTATGGGCGTGTCCCGTACGTAAAAAAATACTCCAGAGCGTCACTACGGTGAGGAGAGCAACGCGCAGGTCGAACGATTTTACAGGAAAAAAACAGAACAAAAGATCATTATTAGCTTAGCATTACAGCTAGTGGCACTCCGTGCTTTCTCTCCGCCCCGTCGTCATTTATTTTTATGTTTTTCAGCGTCACATCCCCCTGGCTGGAGGAATGTAGAGAGACTTTAAAAATAGCATCCTCCTCTACTGTCAGCGCTGCTCCGGTGGCTCGCTGCTGCACTGTGGTGGGAGAAGCAGGAATGCGAAGATGGCTACAGATCTGGGAGAGCTTCTTGTCCCCTACATGCCCACTATCAGGGTACCCAAAACAGGAGACAGGGTTTTCAAGAGCGAGTGTGCCTTTTCCTTCGACTCTCCCGTAAGTCGCGTGTGTTTTGCGGCATGTTTTGCAGGAGCGTGTTGTTTACGGGCTGTAGAGTAGACTGCTTGCGTCGGGAGGACCCTCTGGGCTGGCCAGGGTGAACAAAACCAGTGAATATGCGCCTGTAGTAGTTATCACAATAGAGAGACGGCTAGATGCCCGATCCACATTTACTTGAAGGCAAAGGAATTAATAGGTACGCTTGATTTTCTGACTTATTTTATTGGCATCCATTGACTCCTGTGTACTGTGATGACAACATGTTGTCTGTGGAAAAATAGGTGTTATTGTTTGTTTTGTCCATGTTGATGACGAGAAAAATCTGTATTCTTAGATTGTTATAACTTGATTACCTCTTAATTGGCCGTTATCCAACGTTGTCATGGCAACAAATTAGCTAATTAAAGAGAGCCTTTGAATTGTGAATCCTAAAATACAATACATTCCACAAACAACACTTAATTTGAATTTGATTTTGTTTTTCCAGACAGTACGGGTTGTTGGCTAAGCGGTTCATACACCTGCTCCAAGTCTTTATCAGCTCTGTCATTATAAACAGCTGCTGTTTGTGACTTAACTGTAAGCTTATATTTTATGGAACTTGTGTGTAAAACATGTGATCTGTTACTTTTAACTCTTGAAACCCTAAAATATGTGGCTGTTAAGTTTTTAGTGCTCTTGAAAAATTGTCTCTTTTTCATTATTATGTCAAGACAGAATTGGAAGATTTTTATTTGTCCACTTTCTTAAAATATTTCCGAAACCAGCAAAAGCAAAAGTCTTCATAGAATCAGTTTTAAAGGTGACTCAGCTGTCTGGAGTTCATCATGCTGGTCTGAGGACTGGCTTATTTTTATCTTTGCACTGTTGAAGCTCATGTGTCACTTTGGGCCACTTAAAAGTTATCACATGGCTTAATAGAGTTTATATTATATTAATTGTGTGTTTTAGTTTAGTTTAAAAACATTGTTGAAATCAATTGTAGGGGAAAAAAGTTTATTTAGATATTTTTTGTTCTAACATTTTAATACTCTTAAAGTAAGGCCTTTTTTGTTTCAAATCTTAATTGTAGATTTTAGTTAATGACATAACTGCATGTTGTTAGGCCTGTTATGATACACGTTTGCAATATATTGCTACAAAATATATCAATAAACAATAATATTGAAAGTGCCTTTTTCTAACACTTTTCTAAATGTACACCATATTAAAAACATACGCTGAAACACATAAATAGCACGAAGAAACACGTAAGAAGTGATTATCTATGAGGAGTTTTGGAATTTTATTTTTCAACCCTGTTATTGTGCAAAAAAGTAATGAAAATACCCTTCTAGTGCAAAGCAAAAGTTAAGACTATATACATTGATTATTTATTGACTGATAAGTCAATATAATAATTATCATGACAGGCCTACATGTTGCTTGTGTTTCCTGTCGGATTATGTCTTTACACAAACAAATGTTTGCGTCAAATGTTACAGTCCAACAAAGTTATTCAGTAGGCCACTGTGTTTCGGTCGACTCAAAGTCTAGTTTGAACTCTACAAGTACTCTCAGCAGTTCCCATTTCTGCCAGGTATTTAAAAATGAAGTAGCAAACAATTATCATTTCACATAGGCATACTGATTTATATTTGTATTGGCAATGATGGTGATGCGGATACTGGTCTGTGTTAATTGTTGTTGTTTGTTTTGGTTCCAGGAGTCGGAAGGCGGTCTCTATGTGTGTATGAACACATTCCTGGGCTTTGGACGAGAACATGTGGAGAGGCATTATCGCAAAACAGGGCAGAGTGTATATATGCACCTCAAGAGACACGTCAAAGAAGTGAGTGTTTTCTTTATTTAACTTCCTAGTACCCATACTCCCATCAGTACTCTGTGTGAGGATATAATTCATGAGTTAATATTGGCTAAACCTCACCATTTAAAACGCATTAATTCAGCTACACTTAACACTTTTCTTTATTGTGAACCTGTGAACTCACTTATGAAATCGTTGATTAGTCCCCTTTCCTTGGCATCTCCTTATTTAAACATTATTTGAGCTTTATTTATGCAAAGACCCTTCAGATGCAGTAAGATTTTATTTAAGAGTTCTATTTGATGTCTGGAAGTGATAGAAGTTAGAACATGTGTATCACATCGAGTTATCAAGTAAACTTCATACAACAACAACAACAACAACAACAACAACAACAACAACAACAACAACAACCACCTGCGGGTTCTCACTGGTCCTAATGCTCTTATATCTCTCCTTCTATTTCAATGACTTGATCTGCTCAGAAACAGCTGCTGACTTTCTGCAGTGTCCTGTGCCCATTGCAGTTTTTACCCAGGGTCCCCTCAGTGTGTCAGCATTCTCTTTATTTCTCTCATTGTCAGCTTTAAAGTCCCTTCAAGGCAAAAAAATCAAAACATCTTCATAATTAATGGCAACAAGAAAAATATTGTTATCTGTCTTGTATATAAAGACAGTTGAAGAAAGAAATTATGTGTGGCATATTAAACGTAAATATACAGCTGTCTCATGGCGGGGGTTTCCCCAGTTTCTTGTAATTTGACCTGCAACTCGACATATGTGGCATCTATTTTCTATGTATTCACCCGTTTGATTTATTATCTTTGTATTGGAAGTATGGCTGAATTTAAACAATTTCCATTATTTTATATTCTTAGAAAGCCACAGGAGCTGCTGGAGGTGCCATTCCAAGAAGAAGAAATGGAAAAGTCTTTCTAGGTAAGTGTGGTTAATGCTGTGTGTTATGTGACTAATGTTAATATTTACTAGACAGTAGTTACCCACCAGTTGTTCCGGTCTTTACCCAAAGTGCCAGATATTCACCATGACAAGACCTCCTGTGCTCTAAATTTAGCCCATTTATTTGTATGTGTGGTTGGTAACTGTTCTAAATCAAAGTGCCACATGCGTCGCCCGGCCTATGTGCTGGTGTTTGGGGCAGAGAGAGGGGGGCTTCTGTCAGTGGCCGGTCTCACAGCTGCCGCCTCCTGTCAGGCTCCATGACAGGCTGACACGCTTCCACTAGGCCCTGACGCTGCCGTGGGTACACCAGGTGTCTATCGCTGCGCTTTAATGGGACTGATGTTAAAGTCTATTCAAATGTTAGAGGATTTGGTTTTTTCCTCTTCAAATGTGTATTTTCAGAAGTAGAGTCTGAGTCCCTAATAACTAAAACAAGCCCTTTTTTGCACTTTATGCTCTTGTTAAATCTAGAATAAGAGACTTTCTTATATCATCTCATGTGATGATCTATGTGCATCTCTGTTCATGGGTTTTCTCCTGATTTAAAGGACTCTGTGAAGGCTTTCCCCCAAAGATATAACATTCAAAAATTATACATTTTTTGATTTGAATTGCTTGATAGCTATGGTAATGGCGGACACTTGCCATAGCTTGAAACCTTGAATAAACGCCATCTGATCTCGAGTGCTTATATTATGCGTCACCACAAAACAAAGGGACATAATAACACTGTCAAAGATAGTCTATGATCTGCATTTCATGAGTCATTATACAACTTAAGGCTGTGGTCAGTACGAGCAGCTCTTTCTGTCTGCCCAAGTTCAAAAGCGTTTGTAATGTCATGCAAGCTTTTAAACTTGACAATGTTTTGTAGCACTGCTCATTTCATTTCTAAAATAATTCAAATCTGGTGATATAGACATGTTGGTGTGTTGATGATAAATGTTGCAACAACTATAACATGCTGTTGCAATCAGAGTAAGATAGATTTCTATTTCCGTCACTGGGGGTCATGTGGTCAACACCAACACAGGTTAGACTTGGACTAGGTATTTTGTCAAAACACAGTTAACACAATTAACAACAATAATATTTAAGATTTTACTAATAATCTTGTCTCTTTCAGAGCCCATTGATACTTTCTTTTTTTTTTTTCATGTATTGTTGTTTGGTCAATTGAACACAAAAATAATATCCAATCAATCAAAACAGACAGAAAATTAGTCCCTGATCAGGTGTGGGCAGAAGCCGAAGCTCATTATTCCCACAATTTACCCAAAAACCCAAATTACAGCACGATAAACTGACATTTATCTACAAAAATAATACACAATGTACACAAACGGAGCATTATCAACTAAATATTAAAATAAACTCAAAACCTTGCTTAACTTGTTATTCTGACAAGTATATGCTCATTGTTATTCTTTTAAAATATATTTTAAATGGTAAAAGGTAGTTTTTAGCTCTTCACAGCAGCTGTTCCATAGTTAAACTCCTTTGCTTGATACACAGTGTTATCACAGTATTTCTTACATATGGTCTTTTATATACTGTGTGCATGTTCCCCTTAGCAAACAATAATACATATTTACCACAGATCATTTCACTCATATTCACTTTAAATAGATAAAGAACATATAAGTAAGTACCGACTAAGGAAAGGAAATCTTGAATGAATCACATAAACTCACCGGTGACATCAGCTGACTCTGTGTGTGTTTCCTCTCCCAGATTTAGAACTAAACCGTGATTTTAACGGGGAGGACTATGAATATGAAGATGAGGCCAAACTTGTCATTTTCCCTGACCACTTCGAAATCCCTTTACCAAATATTGAGGAGTTGCCCGCCCTGGTCAGTGAGATGGTGACGTGGGATTTGTGTGTTGTTTTTTTGCATGATAATAATACAGGTGCTTTGTATTTTAGTGCATTTGATTATTCAGGTGCGGGGGAAATTTTTGGACACCACTTTTTAATGTTCTGCTTTCTGCATGGTTTTTGGCATGTGCTGTGTGAATCCATCGATCAACTGTTACCTGAAACTCTGTGTGTCTCCTTAAAGATGTTATTGCATTGCCCCAAATGTTCCGCAGTATGGATAAAAAAGATCCGTCTCAGATAGAATGCAGTCCTACGGAAACTGTCTGTGCTTTTAAATGTAGTTGTGTTTTATTTTTGTCTTAAATGTCTCTGTAAATCTGTAAATGTTTTTGTGATTTGTGAGCTGCTACTTTTTCACTTTGCCCCAGGTTACCTGTGAAAAAGAGCTCTCGATCTCAATGGTTTATACCTGGTTAAATAAAGGTTCATAAATAAATTTAATTAATCAGAGCAACAACATCTTCATGGAGGCAAGCGAATAGCACAAAAATGGCAATGACTTTAAATACCTTTTTGAATTTCCGCATTCGTAAACAACACCATCCACCATGAGCAAAAATGCAGAGGCTTGTGTTTTGTGTCTAGGTAACAATTGCCTGTGATGCAGTGCTTAACTCACCATCACCTTACAAGAAACAGGAGCCTGAGTCCTGGGAAGAGGACATCCAAGTGTCGAGACATGCCAGAAGCCTCAGACAACTGGACAATGGGGTCAAAATCCCACCAAGGTACAACAGTCAATTGCACATTTTGTCTGTGTAGTTACACCACTCGTATTACAAACCACAGCTTTGTCCTATGTTTGTGGTTCTAGTGGGTGGAAATGTCAGAGGTGTGAGATGAGAGAAAACTTGTGGCTGAACCTCACAGATGGAACCATTTTCTGTGGGAAGTGGTTCTTTGACGGCAGTGGAGGGAACGGACATGCTCTGGACCACTACAAACAGACCAATCACCCGCTGGCAGTCAAACTCGACACCATCACCCCAGATGGAGCAGGTCTGAACTAAGTTTTCAAATTATTGTGACTAATTGTGTATATTAAATATATCAGTGTTGTTTATGTTGCTTTTTCGTGGCTGCTTATGTGTAGATATTTATTCATTTGAAGAAGAGGAAGCTGTTTTGGATCCCCACATATCAGAACATTTGTCACATTTTGGGATTGATATGCTTCAAATGCAGAACAGGGTGTGTTACTTGAATGTAAACTGTCTTTGCTCAAAAACATGATATACTTGTGGCCCTTTTACACTTTGAGTATTTGCTCTCATTTGCTCTAACAGACAGAAAATGGGCACACAGATAACAATGCCAGGCCGCGGGTTAGTGAATGGGAGGTGATCCAGGAGTCGGGCATGAAGCTTAAGGCGGTCTATGGTCCAGGATACACAGGCATCAAAAACCTGGGCAACAGCTGCTATATGGGCACGGTGCTACAGGTCCTCTTCAGCATCCCAGACTTTCAGAGAATGTGAGTTTTGTTTTTAATTTATAATGAATAAACAGCAAAGTACTACATTTTGGTATGGCGTGATTATGTTAATGTAGCCTTGTGTGGCATCTTCTGTGCTGTTGCTGTTTGACTTTGGCTTGTATTTTGATCTTTAGGTATGTGGGAAATCTTCAGAGGATATTTGACTATTCACCTCTTGACCCCACACAGGACTTTGCCACACAAATGTAAGTGATTCCAGTGTTACATAAGGCGTGGTATAAGCCACAAACACGTTGACATGTTGACAAGTAAAAAACAAAACATGATTCATAATTGCTAGCAAAATGTTATATTGACAATAGTTTATTACATGATGTTGATCAGAAGATTTAGCATAAAAACAACTTCGATCACACAGCCTTTGCAATGAATCAATAACTACATGATAATTAAGAGAAAACAAACATTAGAACAACAACTCATTTAACATTTGAACATTTCTATCTGTCAGGGCTAAGCTGGGACATGGCCTTCTCTCAGGCCAGTACTCCAAACCACCAATGAAATCTGAGCTCATTGAACAGGTGATGAAAGAAGAATACAAGGTATTAAACTGGGTATGTCCTGCTTATGACTGTGGTCATAACCAAACAAAATGTGTTAGGTGTGAGTTTTGCAGCACTTTAAATGCTTTTGTTAACATCTCTGCTTCAGCTGAGCTGTGATTCTGACTCTGCTCCTCCCTGTTTTCTGATGATGGAGCTGTATATACGTATTGACAGCTGCTGTTAAAGGGGTGGGCTTGCACTGTTCTGGAGGATCACTCTATCCTATTACAATTACAAATCCTCATTTAAAACACTTTTAAAACATCCTACCATCATGCTCTGTTTAGCATGAAGTTTGAGAAAAGCCTTTGATAAAATCTGTTTGATTCACTTGAACATATGTGACCTGTGCATGGAGATGTTTATAACTGAGCATGTTTTAGCCACATTTTCAGGTAAAGACTGCATTTTATCATATTTTGTTTACAGTTACAACAGAAAGGCATTTCTCCTCGGATGCTCAAATCCCTGGTCAGTAGAGGTCATCCAGAGTTCTCCTCCAACAGACAACAAGATGCACATGAGTTCTTTATGCACCTCGTCAATTTTGTGGAGGTCAGTGGAATTGTCTATTGTAATTAATCTGCCTATAAGAACACTGGCTGCAACAAATTTAAGTACATTTTAGTCTGTTTTTTTCATGCCAGTACTACAATGACAGCATCATTTTCTTTACATGAATTATTAGTATTTTATAACCAAAATTATTGTTGCTGCAATATAAAATACATCTTTCAATATACATTTATGATGTTTGTATGTTTACACTACAAAAGCGTTCGGTTGCAAAGATCTGAATGTTTATGTGAAGGTTTTTCTTATCGTATTTAATACTTCCACTGTGTTTAGTTTATGTTTTTTCCATAGCTCATATTCTTGATAACCTAAAAACATTCATTCATTATTGAATTCAGCTTGCCTAGCCGCATGGGGCCGGGGAGTTCTCCCTGTCCACTGTCTGTGCAATCTTTTTAGAGGTATTTTTAGCTCTGTACTATCTGTTACACTGGAAGGCCAGATAATGCTTTCTATCCTGCTCCTGCCACAGCAGACATGTCCTGACCCCGACTGCCACTGAAAATTGTCCACAAATGTCTACAATTTTCCTGGACTCACTTACAGCTTCATTCACCGTGGCAAAACTACGTCTTTAGTGACACCGCCTTGGTTCAGTTTACCCAGCCCGCTCTGCAGCTGTCCTCAATCTCTAAACATATTTAGTAAGGCGATCAAAGACTGAACATGTTTGTAGCCAGACGCATCAGCAAAGTTTTCCTCTGTCTGTGTCAGCAATGCATGGATACTTTTAGAACTTGTGTATTTGTGTCACTGCTTGAAATAGAAAGTCATGTAGCAGACGGGCGAGGGAGCAAACATATGTATTGTAATATGATGACTTGTCTGAATTGAAACAGGAAATTATTATCTCTTTTTTTTGTCCAAAGTCTAAAATATGAGTTTTTTATCTGTCATTCTACAGAGAAACAGTGGCGGCTCAGATAATTCTAGTGACGTCTTTCGGTTCCTGGTCGAGGAACGTGTTCAGTGTTGCCAAACCCGGCGCGTGCGTTACACTCAGCGGGTCGACTACTGCATCCAGCTGCCAGCCCCAATCGAAGCTGCCTCAAACCGAGGTAACTGCGCCCACATGAGGCTCTCTGAGTGCCACTGCTGCTCCAGGGCTGTGCTGTTGAAGGAGCAGGGCTCAGGTGGACACCTCAGGGAGAACCAGCAGGGTCCCATAATCCTTAGGCTCCACACTGAGGACAGCAAAGAACAGGATCAACTCATACTGTTGTCAGTGTGTGACATTCACACTCAATTTTAATAATAAACTGGTTGCCTGGCAGGAAGGTTGTTGTCAAAAAGTTTAAAAGTTATAGTTTAAGTATTATGAGTTTAATAGATAATAATATGCTAACAACACATGATTTTACATAATTTAACCAAATCTATAATGTATACACAAAAATAATGTGTTTATTTTTTAATTAGAAAAATATATGTATATTGTATAAAATGTATATATTGTTTATAATTTTTCCTAATATGTTTTAAAATGTCAGAGGAAATCCTCACATATGAAGCCAAGCGGAAAGAAGCAGAAGAAAAAATGCGCGCGCCTCCTGAGCCAGTGAGAGCGCGGATCCCCTTTACAGCCTGTTTGCAGGCCTTCACAGAACCTGAAAATGTCCCAGACTTCTGGAGCTCGGCACTACAGGCCAAGTCCGCCGGTGTCAAGTAGGAAATGTTTACAGTTATTCACGTATACAGATGCCTGTTAGCTGGAGAAGAGTCACTTAATGCTATATATTTGTTTCTTTCTGATTTTCTTTGCAGGACATCTCGGTTTGCTTCTTTTCCAGAATATTTGGTTTTACAAATTAAGAAATTCACATTTGGTGTTGACTGGGTACCAAAGAAACTAGGTACGGTACATTCTAGTTAAATTGCACAATAGAGACCTGGCATGTAAAATAACAAGCACGTATCCCTGTAGTACCAGAAATGACCATACGAGGGCAACATTCACCCACAATTTACAAGCATGCTGACGGCCATTAATGTACATAATGTGCTTTTTTGTTTCTGAGTGAGTTATGAGTGTCTTGCAATAGTTCATAGGATGGTTAAAAGTTTTGGTCATTAAAATAATTTAATCACTGTAAAAGCATCAAAATTTGCATGCATTGATTTGCGTGATTGTTTGTATTCCAAACAGATTTGGCCATCGATGTTCCTGATTTCCTTGACCTGAGCCGATTGCGGGCCACAGGGCTCCAGGCTGGCGAGGAGGAGCTTCCTGACCTCATGCCTCCCATTGTTTTACCTGAAGATACTAGAGGTACATTTGATTTAATCTATTTGTTTATCAAATCTACAAAATCATAAACCATTGGCTAATTTGTTTGTGCCACTCAAATTCAATTGGCTGTATTCCCAAGTCTCATGCATGACTCACCTACAGTGGCCCACAGGGATGTTTGCATTCACGCATAAACTGGGAAAAAAACAGAATTTGTTATCACTGGGGGGGTTTGGACCTTCATATTTAGGAGCACACTGCTAATTAAATTTAAAGGTCAATGACTTCCTCAAGCACCAGACATGGTTATAGATCTTGCATTTGAATTGACAATTTGAAAAGTGCGTCACAGGATTAAGCAAGGCCGTGTAATTCATTTTAGATTGCATTGTCTGAAGCTAGTTCTTTGAGATAGAGATGTGTGTTTCTAAGGCAGTTCTCATCAGCAGGTGTAGTGTTTTGTGAGAGTTAAATGGTCCGGGAAATTGCCTCTAATATGATATTGGGCTCAAAGCTGCAGCACTTCTCTCTTAAGGCCATTTTGAACAGGATCTCAGGGGAAAGACGGGCTCAGACAATTACTGAGTAGATGTTGTTCACAGTGTGGTCGAGCTTTGTACAGTACACAGTATTTACAGTACATAATAGACAATTAAGTGCTTGATTAGTGTGGCTTAGTAGTTTATGGCTGTAAATATGTTACTTCAATTGGACTCTAATTGAAAGAGTTGTGCTGTAGATTTAAGTTATTCTTTATTGGATAGGAAAAGATCAAATGTGAATACCTGTTAATGTGGCCAGATTTAGATCAAACGGTTTCCCAAAAAGATATTCATTTGCAGCTAAAGGACAGACATTACAATCAAAACGCATTGTCAGAGCCAGAATCAAGTCGGAAAGATAAAAATTTAATGTGATTATATTTGGTTTTCTAGGGACAAGTTTAGCATGGTGAATGTTTTGTTGCTAGTTTTGATATGCATTATATGTGACAACTCATATGCTCATTTGGCAAAGCATGCAAAAACTGTTCAAACTTTTCCAACTACGGCGAGTCGTTCTTCAGTTGTCAGGGTTAAGTCAGCTTCTGGTTGACAAGTTTCCAAAATCAAGCCTGCCAGTGAAAACAGAAGTGCAGTTGTGATTGCTGATGTGTGAAACAGTGAGGGCCACTTGTCTCGCAGCGGGGTGGTGACGAGGCACAAGCAGTTTGTTTTCCTCAGCAGTCACCTGTAAAAGAAAGTCTTTTCTAGAGTAATAATCATATTTCTTCTGTTTCAGATAACTCCATGAGCTCCATAGATTGTAAGTGCATCTTTATGTTATGTATTGTGTTTAAATATGTAATTTGTATGGCATATTTTTGGATCATTGGCGATATGATGAATGCTACAGACAGAGTTCGCCCCCCGACTGTGTATATGTACTTGAGCAGGTGCTGCATCTGCTCTCCAAATTTAAGATGCCTACTTCCAAACAAACTTTACTTTTCCGTGCTGCTCCGCTTGTTTTAGTCGCACTCATTTCTCTCCCTGATAAATCATGCCTCGATAAAATAAGCTCCCCTAGGTTCATGCTTGTGCCAAACTCTTTGTCTAATGAGGCCCGAGGAGGGAGAGATACTGTCAGTCTAGTTGTTGTTTTAAGTGGTGTTATTGGTAGAGCTGAATCAGCTTATTTTCAGTTATTGATGCCGGTTTGTCACATCCCCAGCTCCTGAAATAGATGAAGCTGCGGCGATGCAGCTGGCAGAAATGGGTTTTCCTCTGGAGGCCTGTAGAAAGGCTGTCTACTACACTGGCAACATGGGCCCAGAGATGGCGTTTAACTGGATCATTGCCCACATGGAAGAGCCAGGTAACTAAACACACCAACACTACTAACAATTGGACAAGACAGTGAAGTTAGGTTTTTCACCCACGGAGAATTCATTATTTATTTTTTTTAATCATGCTACAGCACTGCAAGTAGAATAAAACTATAAAGCTACTAAACTGCTATGTACAATCACTGGCTTGTAAGAGAGACAACTCAGAAGTATTCCCTGTTGTTTTTGCAAATATTCATATTTATGCACATAGGCTAAATCTATATACATCATATACTGTGGTGGAGTTGTTCCCGAGAGACCTTTTTGCGTCACCTTTGCTTGCCTCGCTGTAAAGTGCCTCTACACACTGAGGGAAAATTAGCGCAGCCCCCTGCCTGTCAAAGTATGTCTCACATCTGCAAAATTAGTTACATTCTTGTTCTAACAAACACATTGCTGTTTTTCCCATTTTAATTATTAGCGATGGGAAAACACAAACTGTAGGACATTTATTGGCCAGATATTTACTAACTCCTCCTCTTAATGGATTTATCATTGTGGGCTATTTAGATTTTGCTGAGCCGCTGACGTTGCCCTCCTTGATGGAACATGGTCCTTCCAGCAGTGACAGTCCAGTGGGTGCTACATTGCTGGACAACTCACCTCCTGAAGAGAGCATCTCCATTCTCACGTCGATGGGCTTCCCTCGAGGACACAGCATCCGAGCACTCAAAAACACGGTCAGCCTTATAACCAACTTTTCTTGATTACCTTTTGGACCCTGCGTAATCTTAAACAATGATATTTTTAAATAAAGTATACAGACTTTATAGGGAGTATTAGTGTCAATAAAGTATACAGACTTGATAGGGAGTATTAGTGTCAATAAAGTATACAGACTTGATAGGGAGTATTAGTGTCAATAAAGTATACAGACTTGATAGGGAGTATTAGTGTCAAAAAAGTATATAGACTTGATAGGGAGTATTAGTGTCAAAAAGTATACAGACTTTATAGGGAGTATTAGTGTCAAAATATACTTAGATATTAATTGATATGTTGATTGAGACGAATTGCATAATAGGACAAATTTCATGAAAAAGAGGGTCATCTTTAATGGTATAAAAATTGGCATTGAGTATTTAGCATTTTCTTTTGTATTCGTAATCAATCTTTAGCTGCACTGTGTAACTTTTCTGATCGGGGATCCGCCACCTGCTTGTCTCCATTTATTGGTTTGAAATGTTCCACAAAATGGCATTATACTTATCTACCTTGTATTTATCCAAATACAGATGTTTTTATTGCTACAAACATACATTATTTATGTGAGCGGGCTTGCCTCTCCACTGATCTGACCTGTAACTTGGCCTAGTGGTGTCACCTGCTTGTCTCCATTGAGATTCATATTAATGCCATACCCACACCAGAAAAGTTATAGTGAACCTTTAAACTCTCAGTATGTTGCATTAGCAGCGGCTCTACTGAAGGTAAAAGATCCTGATTAAAGCCATTAAATGTATTAGTTATGGCTGGATTTGGACTTGGATAAAGGTAGTTTTCTTGTCCAAGTCACACAAGAGAAAAAGCCAACTTGAAACCTAACCTGGCTGTCTTACTTGAATGCTTTCCAAATCAGCAAATTTAACAAGTCCATGTAGTGATGAAAAATGTCTGCTGAAGACGCTGTTTACAAATGCCCACTGCGCAAAGACACGGTTGCTGATGTGAAGAGCTAAATCAGCTGGAGTGACACATAGAACCATTTTAGCTAGCACATAATCCAACAAACTGAACATCTGAAACGTCTGTGAACATCTTGCTTTTCAAAATGTTAGCCTAGCTATTTTCAAACTGGCTTCACTTTCTCACATGTCTTGTTTCCACTGGTCCCTCTGTAATAACAGCAGTTGGACCGTTAAGATAGACAAAATAGACTTCCTTGTTTATCACCAATCTCCTTGCCAACCATGATATTGTTAGACTGAAAAAAATTAATGCACATATTTCTCATGAGGGGGGCGAAGGCGTGAAGCACACAGGGGTCTCAAGGCCAGTTTATTTTTGGCCCAAAAATAGCAGGAGGAACTTTTCAACTCACCATCCTGACATGAAGAGACAGCGACTCATAGATCCATTCAGACGAGACTCCACTAATCACACCTCTTTTTTTGTTGAAAAAAAAATCCCTTGGGAAAATCTGGCATGTAACCTTTAATGCAGATCCAGATGTTTTAATTAGTTAAGCGGAAATAATTGGAAGCTGTAGTAAAACTCGTGTGTCCTGTTTGCCACAGTAAACAGATTAACAAACCCTCCAGCTCAGCTGCCGTTAGAACTCATTTCCACATCCAAGTGTAATGAGTTTGCATTCTTTTAATGACAAAGTTCAGGGCAAAAATGCTATGAATTCCACATTGCAAAAAATAACCCTAAAACCACCTACACACTTAGAGCTGACTCACTTTGCACCTGTAACTGAACAACTGTCCAGGAGATCATCACCAGCCTGAGTTCATCTACATGCTGCCTCGATGTGTTACCTCCAGATTTCTAAAGTCTGTGCTGAACAGTTTGTTAGCACCACTCACATCACATGTCGCTTCAATCTGGAACATTCCCAATGTCTTTGAAAACTGCGGTCATAAAGCCTTCTCCTAAAGAAGAGCAGTCTTGATGCCGCAGTACTGAGTAATTACCGGCCCATCTCTAATCTGCCATTTTGGGGCAAAGTCCTTGAAAACAGCTCACTGATTTCCTCTTAATAAACAACTCATTTGATGTTTTCCAGTCAGGTTTTAGACCTCATCACAGCACTGAGACTGTTGTGTCAAGGTGACAAATGACATCCACCTGAACACTGACGCGGGCAAAGCCTCAGTCTTAATTCTGTTAGATCTGAGTGCTGCTTTTGACACTGTCGATCATGGGACCCCTCTTACAGAGACTAGAGGACTGGGTGGGCATCACTGGCACTGCGCTAAACTGGTTAAAGTCCTATCTGGAAGACAGGAAGTTTCTTTGCTGAAATTGGTAACTGTGTCTCAGACCAGATGCCCCTGACCTGTGGGGTGCCCCAAGGGTCAATCCTGGGACCCCTTCTGTTCAACCTCTACATGCTGCCGTTAGGTCAGTTGATACGCAGCGAGAATGTGTCCTATCACAATTATGCAGACGACACTCAGATCTATGTTTCACTGACGGCAGGTGAATATGGACCAGTGGATTCACTCTGTCACTGCATCCAACAGATCAGTGTGTGGATGCAAAACAACTTTCTCCAGCTGAACTCAGACAAGACTGAAATCATCGTCTTTGGCCACAGAAACAAAGAGAAAGTGTTAACAGTCACCTCCAGAGTCTCGCTCTAAAACCTACAAATCAAGTTAGAAATCTGGGGGTAATAATGGACTCAGACTTGAATTTTAACAGCCACGTCAAATCAATAACATCAGCAGCTTTTTACCATCTAAAAAACATTGCCAAAATCAAAAGTATAGTGTCTAAACCAGACCTGGAGAGACTTATCCATGCGTTTGTCTCTAGTAGATTAGACTACTGTAACGGCCTGCTCACTGGCCTCTCCAAACGAGCTGTAAAACAGCTGCAGTACATCCAGAACGCTGCTGCTCGGGTCCTGACTAGAACCAGGAAGTACGATCACATTAGTCCTGTGCTCAGGTCTCTGCACTGGCTCCCTGTGGCTCAGAGAATAGACTTCAAAGCAGCTCTGCTTGTATACAAGTCTCTCCATGGCCTAGCACCAAAGTACATCTCGGACATGTTAGTGCCATATGAACCATCTCGGACTCTGAGGACCTCAGGGACCGGCCTCCTGCTGGTGCCCAGAGTCAGGACTAAACATGGGGAATCTGCGTTTCAGTTTTATGCAGCTAAAATCTGGAACAGTCTTCCTGAGGATGAGAGACAGGCCTCTACTCTGGCAATGTTCAAATCTAAGCTAAAAACTGTTTGTTGTTTGGCTGTGCATATGACTGAAATGCTTTTCTTTGCACTCTTCTCTTTTATGTCTTGAACTATTTGACGGATAGCCTGAAAGTGGCACTTTTAAATTAAGATTTTGTGATTTCTGCCTTGTCTTTGTAATTTTAATGCATTTTTTTCCTGTTGTGTGAAGCACTTTGAATTGCCTTGTGTACGATTTGTGCTCTACAAATAGACTTGCCTTGCCTTGCCTAAGCTATTTATTTTTAATTTGGAAATGTCAGTAATGGGGTGTTTTAAATTAAAACAAACATTAAAATAAATTCTGATGGTGATTTTTCCTTTAACCACAGTACTCCTCTATTACAATTCTCAAGTACATGTTTTAATACTTTCTGAATGGTAAGTTATATTTTCTGATTAGAACAACAACCTTGAGCGAGCACTCGACTGGATTTTCACCCACCCTGAGGAGGAGGAGGAGAGTGACGTTCTCTCAGACATGGCCGACACAGAGCCCAATGACAACGCCTTCTCCAATGCCAACTCCCACAGTGACTCCACACTTTCCCCAGACAGAGACACAGCCGGCCCCCGGGTCAAAGATGGACCTGGACGTGAGTTTAAGCTTTTACTGTTACTATCTGTAGCTTTAGTTCACAGAGGAAATGGCAATATAGCAGCTTTCGAAAGTTCTTTGTAGTGTGTGGAGCTGGAGGACACTGAAGAAACTGCTCAGTATTAGGAACAACATGTGCTAGTCTTATGAAACCCTGACCAGAGCACCTTCAGCACGAGCCTCAGGCTGCCTCGAAGCAGAACAGAGCGCCCGAGGAGGTCCTTCCTCCCTGTGGCCATCAGACTGTTCAACTTCTCCCCCTTTTGCAAGGATGGACAGTCATATGTGTAACTTAGTGGTGCCTTACCTCATGCAATCAGATATTATCAATTTATCTTTTATTGCATTTATATATGCAGTAGCACTTTATATGTTCTTACATTTCATTTAAGTCTCTTAATGGCTTCTCTGGTCCAATCCTTTTCATTTGGGATTAGTAAGTGATATCTTATTGTCATAAGGGCCCTTAGGATTTACTTATATCTTCCTTTTTTTTAAAGATTTGGTGCCCGTAGGCTTTATTGACAGGAAAGTGGTGTGAAATGGGGGATGAGAGAGAGAAAGGAGGACATGCAGTAAATGTCGGAGTCTGGAATCAAACTCACAACACTGCGGTCGGCTGCACTTGGAGCCTGACATATGTGTGCTGTGCCTTTACCACTCGATCACCGGGCAGCACCTACTTATATCTTCTAATTCCATAATGGGTTACAAACTATTGTGCTTTGGGGACTGGTCTCAAAAAAGCCATGTCAATTATATTAATACATGATTACATGTTTTGAATATACATAATGTCTTATATCTGTTTCAAGGTTATGAGCTCTTTGCCTTCATCAGCCACATGGGAGCGTCCACAATGTCAGGACATTATATTTGTCACATCAAAAAAGAAGGACGGTGAGTGACATACAAACACAACATCCACTCACACAAAGAGTTCAATTGCAAAAACAGATTTCCCCGTTTTGAAAAATAGTTTTGTTACCACCTTCCATCAACGAGGTAAAATACATTTGGCTTGCAATAACATTTAATTTGGTGCCATTATTATCAGCGCTCCCCTTTGTCCAGAATTTCTCCTCTACGTGTTTTTAAAAAAAATATTATTATTATTATTATTATTATTATTATTATTATTATTATTATGAATAAAGTCATCTGAATCTGTATCTTAATCAAGCCTCAGATGACTTTTTAAAATGGCACTTATCTGTTTTTGCAAATGAACTTGTCACTTGGTTTAATGTGCACTCAATATTGTTTTATTCTTTTAGGTGGGTTATTTACAATGACCACAAAGTGTGTTTGTCAGAAAGGCCTCCAAAAGACTTGGGTTACATCTACTTTTACCGTCGACTTTCGAGCAGCTAAAGATCATCTCTGAGACTGGTAGACGACTGTAGCAGTGGAAGCAATGTACAAAAGATAATTCAGACAACCAGCTCATCTTGATGTCATTCAGGAAAACAACAGCACTGGTCAGAATGGGAAAGCTTTATGTGGATTTGTGTTTGCTTTAAATGTAAAGTCAGTTTTTATGTGTAAATGTAAAGGTTCATGAGGGATATGTGCAATTAATGCTGCTGGAAAACACAAACCGCATATCAAACATCACGCCTTGAGCTACTCTGCCCGTATTTATATGGTAGTTTTTGTAAATTAAAACTAAAAAACGCTTACTGCCAGCCCTTAAATGTTAAAGAATGCTGCTTGTGACTTATGAATGAAGCTACATTGTGGAGATTGTTTGCCCTGTACAAACACATTGGTGTGGTTGGACACTGAGGTTTTGCCTGAAGGAGAGCATCAGAAGTCCATAAATAGTTGTTAAATATACTGCTAGACTATACAGTATCACTGCCTGACTAATGGCTCTGACCTGCCCTACTTTCAGCTGGTTGCGACGCAAGTAAGTTAAGATTGATGTATTTAGAAATCTTTGCAAAGTTGTTTTTTGATGCAACATGCATATCCTTCACGTTAAAGCAAAGCACTTAATAATACTACACTTTGTACCTGACGCAATGGACTGGAGACTAGTCACCAGCTCTGAACACGTGAATGTGGCTCTGAAAGCTCATTACTCCTTAAACTGTGCAACATTTAAAGTGACTAAAAAGACAATTGCCTACTTTGCACAATCCAGATACATCACTTAACATGCAGTCTGCAGCCTTTCAGCGGTTGCTTTCTTTTACAGTATTTATCTCAAGTTTTCATAACAATAGTCAGGTTGACTTACATACACACGATATAGTGCACTTTTAAAGGTTTTAGTCGTATGAAACTGCACAACAGTCCGTGTTTAGACCAGGTAAATACAATGATTATGTGCCGAATGTATTCATAATAAGGTGCTCCAGGCAACTAAAACCTTGCGCTTAACTTCAATATTCAACATTATCATCAAATTAAAGTATAGCCTATCCTACCTATCATATTTGCCATGTATTCCTTTACATTAACAATCATTAGTTAGTTTAGATTTGAGTTATTCTTATACAAAAACACTGTGCCTCATCGGTCAGATTTCATTACCAGCTGCAGTTCAGAGCCTATGCAGAGTGAAGGTGTTAACATATCTCTATGCAAGTTTTGTGTTTCAGATGTTCTTCCGAGTCAGTCCTTTGTTTGGCACCTCACAAACTAAGTGAAACCCTTTTGTTTGTTATTACTGGATATTGGAAAACGCTGTTGTCTTGTTTATCAGTGTATTGTCATGATCGTTAATTGTGCGATGGCTATTTCTTCTCTGCACCTTTTTTATTTCTCTATTTTTCTCAGCATTTGCCCTTCTTGCTTTCGCGCCAGCTTGATCTACACTCATTTTCCTCCACAGCCGTTAAATTTGTCGGGCTTTTCACTGTCGGCATGTGCTTTTAGACATTTCGATTGTACAATTGTTCCTGTTTGAGTTTTTCTCCTTTTCAATTGACTAAATGTCAGGAAGGTTCTTTAACACTTTTTACTCTGTTGTCTTTTTGAAAACAAGTTTGTGCCATTATAGTTTTGATGACCTACAAGGGATTATTTAAGTTGACTTTTGTAATGTACATGTCTATCCAGGTGTGTCGGTGTATGTGAATAGGGTCATACCATGTAATCTATGGCACTGTTTACTTACTCTGTTTGGATAAATAAAAACACTTTGTTGGGATATCAGTGCATCATTTACACCAGTGTTTCTCTGCACTTATTTGTTTTTATTTGGAGACAATTATATTAATATGTAGTTGATTGTTGATTGTTAATCATTGACTGAGGTTCAGGAGGTGAATCACGCCTCAACCTCCAACTCCTCCTCCAGCAACCACACCTCTACTCTTTAACCACACTTCTAATTACCCAGAAGCCCTATTTATCCCAGCATCTTTTGTTGTCTATGCTCTCTCGACCCCACCCGCCGACCCCATGTCTCTATCATCTTCACTTTAACACATCATCTTCTAAGGAAGGGGGGATTCTGAATCGGCTGGGCTGATCACCTGAGACGGAGCCCCCATCCTGAGTCTCTACCCAGCCAACTCTAATCTATCCATCATCCATCATCGATCCAGCATCGATCCAGCATCGATCCAGCATCGATCCATCATTGATTCGTCATCGATCCATCATCACTATCATAAATAAACATTCTCTCATATTCCATTGTTGTGGCATGGTCCTTGCCAGTGAAATGGTCTTTAGGGTTAATTATTATTTAGAACTCCCTTATCCATGGTTTAGTCTCATTTTAGACCACATTTAGTCCTAATTTAGACCTGGTAAAGTTATATAAAGGGTTGTAGCTAGTGATACTCAGAAAGGCAATATTAGGTGGGAATTTATATGAAAAAATTGACTGATTTACACTGAACACCAGAGCAGAGAATAGAAACAAGAATTTATTTGAAAAGATACGTTCATAAGTGGATTTAAAGGTGCTAATGCTTTCATTGTGATTACACACAGTATATAATGCAATATAATCAGTATTTCAATAAATATTTGGTCATATACAGTATAAAGGGTGTCATTTGCCAAAATATTGATATACATAAATTCATTGACAAGCCAGAACAAACTGCCTTTGTGAAGACAAGACATGTACTGCCTGACCTAAAAGTTAGTTCAATAAGAGTCTATCAGATGCTGTGGTTCAAATAATGAAAATGCCATTAAAAGGCATATTTAGCTTATTGTTTCATTTTTAACCCAAGTACAGAAGGATTTGTATTTGACTCAAAGTAATGTAATCCTAATTTGACAATGTATAGGCAGAATATATATTTGAACCCGTATACTGAGGTTAAAAGTCAATGAGCAAGAGGTCAGAGTTCCCATTAAAAAAAATGTAATGCAGTTTATATTCCTAAAAAAGCATTTTTATATATGTTAGGAGAAATAAGCACTTCCATGTATTACGTGCATACAACTCAAAATTGCATTCAAAAATAAAGGTATAGCTCTACCATGCAGTCTGCTTCATTACTTTCAGAGCATGCGTTTCACAAAGTCACTTCACCTGAGAAAGTAATGCAGTATTTTCTACAAAAACATTTTCCTTATCAAGTCTCAGTCTGTCAAAGTATACGTCCCGCCATTTGAAAGGTTTCTTTAAAAATATTTTTTTCCTTGTCACTATAACATTGTAATGAAAACAAATGAGTAGAATAAAATTGCAAAAACCAACTTTTGCATAATGAAAATTACAACTGATCTGCAAAACAAAATCTTGCCAACATTAAGTCATTTTAATGAATTGTTGACACTAAACAAGCTAACACTAAATAATACTAACATTTTTATGTGAAAAAGTAATTGTAATCATCAGCACAGAATGCATCTCCCCACCTGGGTCAGCAAAGAAAAATGTTTTGCTGTGGGATGTGCAGTTGTGGTAAACATTTTTACTTTCCACAAACTGTGTTTGACGTGTGCTTGTTTCTGACTGTGAACAGTCAGGGCCGCAGCTCAGGGGCCCATCAAGGGAGACGACAAATCACCAAACAGCGGAGCGTCTCCTCACACTGTTTTGAGTGACTTTTCATGGCACTTTGCTGTATATAACTAATTACACTATCATTTAAAAACATTAAACTAATAGAACTTTCATTTTGTTTGAATTAAAACAACTTGATTTCAATTGCAATATTGTTATATTGAATGTAATGACAACTATCTTAGGTCAGGATTAGTTTCAATATAATATATAATGATATGTTTCAAGCTAAAACATGTGTGAGAGGGGCCTATGCTGATACCTTAAGATGGCTCTGCACAGCAGACTATCACTACATGCCTATTGTTGGCATTAACTGACTCATTTTATTCGATTTTAATGTTATTACCAATGATAACAGTGTTGCCACTCTGCCATTCAAAAGTATCAAATTCTTTTATTTGGAAGCTGAATGTTCTGTCTGAGGGGGCTTGGACTTTTTGGGACAATTTCTTTTTGAAAAAAGCATACTTTTTGCAGTTTTATAATGAGACATTTTCATCCCACAACATTGGAGCTGAACAGTTTGGAAGATGAATGGCTCTGGAGCCAGCCCCTGGTTTCCCCTGATAGTATTCTTTCAAAGCTCTGAAAATAAAAACCTCCATTTGGGCCACTGAGGCAGACAGGAGCACACAGACAATTCAGGATGGCAACAGAAAACATGACCTTTGCATAGGTTTGGAAAGAAAGCCTAGTTTCCACAGCACACTCAGAGTGAGTGCATTCCTGTTCAAAGCTGAGGTGCAGCGTGATAATGTGGGGATTATACATAATTTCTTTCTAGCAGAGTTTTCAAAGAGCAGAAACTAGAAGCTAACATGTTTCTACAGAGCTAAATTATGTAGTTATAGAAAACTACATTTCACAATTGTAGGTAAGTATTCATAATGCTTGATGACTGAGGCTAGCAGATTTAATTAAGGGAATGTGCTCTTATTGCCAATGGCTGTTCTGCAAAGATACAGATTACTACATTATCTTAGACAGCAAGCTGCTTCATTGGCTTGTAGCTATACATCACCAACCTGCTGTTGTCTAAAACTGCTCTACAATTTACACAGCTGTGAATATGAATAGGATCGTCTCGTGCAGCATGTATGCTTCTACTGGTTATGGAAAGGTTTAAGGTTAAGGTCAATTATCAAACCAACTTCATAAAGGGAACAAAGAGCCAACAAGGCAAGGTTTGAAAATATACACAAAAAAGAGAATGTAACCCTTTTGAAAGTTCACAAATAGGCAGTAGTTCCCAAAGCATCACTAATGGCTTTTTGTGTTCAGTAACTACTTCACTGAATCCATTTTGTAAGGCTGAAAACCAGGCTTGCACATTCCATTTCAGGAATGAGAAATAATCTTTGTCCAGGATGAAAAAAAGAAAGATATGGCCCTTTTAAACAGGATTCAATTATATTTCACTATGGTTGATGACTAAAACAGAGTTTTTAAAAACATTTTAAAAAGTCTGTTAAAGGCTTTAATTCAGCAACCACTTAAAAAACTGCAACATCTTTCAGTGTCCACAGAACATGTCCATCCACTACAGCTTCAGCTCTGTTCCGCCGGATGAGTCGGGTTTAATTGATGTGTTCTCTAAGGCATTGCTCATACAATATGTGACCGTCCTTGTGCTCTTGGAAACTTGGAAGAACCTTTCGTTGACACAATCCTGGCAGTATTAAATACTCAAGTGCAAAAACTCTCTGCCAGGACAAACTGGTCCACTCTTCTCTGAAGGGTGCACTTTGGACCTTTGGCTTTCGGGTATAAAGTTAAAATGTGTTCACCTCCATTTCTCTCATCTTAAAGGTCTAGGTTAAAAGCCCGCATGAGGAAGTCCAGATCACCGATGTTAGCTGCCTGGAACAGTTCGGGCTGGTCCATCATAGACAGAGCTATCCTCAGAGCAGCCCAGATGTTTCCTGACATCACCTGGTGGGACTGCTGCAGACTCTGACTCTTCCTCTGAAGGTTTAAGGCAGTTAGAAAGTTACTGGCCGCCTCTCTGGGAAAAAGAAAAATATGTTTTTTGAGGTCATTTTGTTAAAAAAAGAAAAGCAAAGAAAGAAAATGTAAATGTAAATCAACATATCAATGACCATTGGGTTGCTACTGCAAAGACTTCCTAATGTGGGCAGTGAGGATCGTTTCTTTGTCAAACTCAGACCAACCAGAAATCTTACTAAATTGTATTCTATTTTATAATTACCCACATTTCATCGTTGTAATAAACATAATATAATGCATACAACACACTGCACTTTGCTGTGCCCGCAGTGCCCGCAGTGCCTGGTTGTTGCTGCAGTGCTCACCTGTGCGCTCCCAGGTTGATGCAGCTTATGCCCAGGTTGTAGCGGGACCGGATAAAGCCCGGCTGCAGCTCAAGAGCCCGAGTGTAGGCCTCCACTGCCTCCTCACTCCGGTCTCCATTTGCCAATGTGGCTCCAAGGCGGTTCCACAGTAAGTAGTCCTGCCATGCAACATTTGGTTGTAAGAAGCATCTGTATATTACTTCTGAATGCATGCGTGTATTTTCTGCTTATGTTTAATAATGTTATATCACAACTATAATTTTCCCTATAGCCTTTCTGTTAGTGGAACTAAGAACTCAAGTCTACCCCAGTAACTTTGGGCCTCAGGAGGAATACATGCACTGACATACAACCTTTCACGGGAGAGTGAGTGCACTCCAGAGATCACCTCACCTCTGTGATGGCCCTGTGGCTGTACTAATTATTAAATAGTACTAATTACTAACATGTTTACTGTCATTCTCCTTTAACAAAGCGAGGATTATTTAAGGAGAGTTGAGTAATATAGGATGTGTCCTTGTCATTATTTCCCACCTGCCGGCAGGGAGACACACAGAGGTCATGCTCCGCTGCTGTATAGAAGGCTTTAATCTTTGGCTGAACCAAGCAGTGGGGTACAATTATCCCCTTTGTTTTGGTAACTATGTTTCCACCAGGGGGGCACACATTACCAAGTAAAATGTGAGGGTTGGATCCACCCTTGTGTAGTGTCGGCCAGGGGCAATAGACAGACAGGGACAGACAGAAATGAAGGATATAGAAAACGTTATTTTGTATTCGTCTTGGCATCTCTCATTCCTGTCTCTTTCAGGAAATGCACAATAAAGCTATATCTTGGAAATGGGAAACATTTCAGACAATCAGTTACTTGTTTATTTATTTTATTATGTAGCAAGTCCTTAATATGTTGCTGAGTAAGATTTTCTTGACCATCGTGTTGTGGTATTCAGCATGCATGCGTTCATATTTGCATGCATTGCTAGTGTGTTGTAGAGTAGATTAATCAACTATGCCAATCTTTAAATTACAGAAAAATCTGAATATCTCAATGTTTTTTCAGTTCATCAAATATGCTGAAATGCACAATTTAGAAGGACTGTGAAATTGACCACCAAAGTGCAGACACGTCACTTTGTATCCTTGTTTGAAATATTACATTCCAGGTTATTGTTTTTTTTTTTTTTAAATGTTCAATCAAGATTTAATTTTATTGACGGTGTACTTCAATATTATCTTGAAAACGACATATTGCCCACCTCTACTTTAAATCACTATGAAATCATGCAATAAGATTCATCAAATGCCACTTTGCTGCAGTTCAAAGTAAAACAGATTAAACAGTCAAATTTCTCATAAAATATCCGTTGCATGTTACCTGTCTACTACCACTCACTTCTCCTTGTTCACTGTGAGTAGAAAAGTTACCTCTGGCCGCACTGACAGCGCTATGTTGAAGGCCTCTACTGCTTTGTTAAACTCTCCGCTGAGGTTAAAGAGTACTCCGAGGCCTGTCTGCAGGTCCGGGTCAATGCCGTCAGAGTTGAGTTGAGCCGCCTCCAAAAACAGCTCCTTCACATCTGGTAACAAGGCGCTGCACACACACAACCTTAGAATTCAGCTTTCATAACCATGTGCAATACTGTTATACTCCTGCAATACTGTTATACTCCTGTGCAATACTGTGACACAATGTCAATCATCCCTGGTGAAATATTTGCTGTCCATATGAGAGTTGTAAATTAGATTGTTATTATTATTAAGATTATAAGAGCTTTCTTTTTCTAAGTTATCTGCTTTTATTATTATACTGTGCATAATCTGTTTCTGTACCCTTTGTTGCAACCCAGGCATTTCCCCATTGTGGGACAAATAAAGGTGATCTTATCTTATCTTATCTGAATCATGTAAAACAGTGAATGGACAGACTGATCTTCACAATTTGCTCTTATCATCAAACCTCCATAAAGAGATGTCTGAGGACAAACGCATTTGTGTTTGGAGGCCTTGTTTTAACAGTTTTTTATTTGAAGGGGACGTGTTAAAACAGACTTTAGTGAGCATACTGGGGTTCTTTCATCATTAGTTGACTCAGAGTTTTATTTCAACTCATGCATGTAGTAATCCTGTATTGTCCTGCATTCAAAGTTTGAGTGCTCCAAAAATCCCCTATACCCTGTCTCTGCCCCTGGCCTGTACTTCACAGCGATTATTGTAAAAGTTCAAACTCCAGGTCACACCTGCAAGGTTAAAAATCCCACATCGTTTTTTTCAACAGTAGAAACATGTAAAAGAACATTTGCTGCTTGTTACTGTGAAATGTCACTCTGAAGAGGTGGGGCTTATCACTTGTGCAGTTTTGAACAGGAAGTATATGGACCTGTTTCTATTAGTAAGCCCTCTGAGATTATTATTGTGGTTTACAATGAACAAGATGTAAAATGGGGATCTATGTGGTTTATAGTTCACTAAATACCTCCCATACAAGCATAGTATGTCTTTTTATAACAGCTATATTTAGCTTTCATGGAAGGTTCACCACATGCTTGTCTCTCGAGATGTTATAGCTTTGACAGGAATCCATTAAATATATCTATTTCCATAGAAACAAGCAGGTGACGGCACAAGGCGGCATCATATTTTCCCCACAACACAGTTCTGCGAAGGCCCGGTTGGAAAAACTGTCTCAAAGCTCTAAACTTAACTTTTCCTAAACCTTCTAACATTAACTCTTCCTAAACCTTCTAACATTAACTCTTCCTAAACCTAACCCTTATACTAACCTAAACCGTAATCTGATTTTTAGTGGCACTTGTGAGGCGGAACTGTGTTATGAAAAAAAAGGCCAGGTCACAGGTCTGAAGAGGAGGGACCCGACAGTAAGGATGTTTTTCCATTTTTTATTTCTTTTTTTTAACCTCAGCAATAAAAACTTGCGTAATTGAATAAATCCAAGATAGCTAATTTAATGCCAAACTGTGGAACATTTACATCCCCATTGTAATAATGTAATTGTAATAAAGCTCCTTTAACATTATGTACAACCCTTATAATATTAATGTAGAGCAGAATTTGTTATTTTTAATAAACACCATTAAGATATTTCATACCTATTTATCATTGTATGTGATCTTCTGCTCTCACCTTTCATGTCGGCCCACATTGGGAACATGAGACAGCCTGCGATGGGAGTTCGGGGAGCCCAAGTTGCTTTTGTCCTTAAGCAGCGGTTTGTATTTTGGGTTATGTCGCAGCCAGCGAAGCAGAGTCTCACAGGCCTCATGGCGCATCCCAGTGTTGGTGAGGCTAACGGCCAAAGCCATGAGGGCCGTAAGGTTGTTGGGGTGGAGCTCCAAACACCTGGATGGAGAAAGCACCCCATGGATATCAAAGGAGATATTACATAAGGTTTGCACTTCAAACTAAATGTGGCTTTGGTCATTAACTTTAGACCGACCAAAGCAAAGGAACGCGGGGGAGAGGATAATGATTAGAGGGTCAGAGTAGATCAGAACTGACTCGGCAGCAGCCAAGTTTGGGATCAGTGAAATGTGCTAGTGGTAGGACTGTGTAAATATTGTGGTAGCTAAGGCTACACAATTTGTAGGTTGAATATTTGTTAAATACCAGTGAAAGCCATAACAGATTATTCAAGATTCAAATAACTGTAGATGACTTCTGGGCTAATCCTCTAGCTACATAAAACTGACTTAGATCCTGGCTCAAGATCTGGGTCCCTGGACAGTGCACTACGATCACCCAATGCTGCTGACAGGTTTCCCAAAGGCACTGGTTGAAAGGTGGATTACATGCAAAGGACAATATTGCCACTGGGACATTTTTCAAAGTTCATTAATAAAAGGTGTCAATACACATACAACTAAATTGAAATGCAGAAATTCACCTTCCGAATTTCTTAAAATAACTGTCTGCAACAGGTCTACTGCCAATTAACCTCCAAACTAAGCCATGGCAGAACAAAAGTGTATATGACTTTGTGCTATGTATACTACAACTGAAGGAATTCTTCAGACTTGCACCAAAACTCCTTTATTTAAAAGTCTACTTTTCCAACTTTACAGACGTCAGTGTTTCACCAAGTCTCACTCCTGGCGATAGGTGTAATTTGAACCTTTGCTGTTTTAGCTGAAAGTGGGTCACCACTGACAGTGCATTGTTCAGGACCTGTCTGGGACTGGGCATTTGTCTGTCAGGTAAATGTCACATTTCTCATTTTGAAATTGTTTTATTGTGCTGCTTGGGGGCCGAGTAGATAGCACATGTGCCAGGCTCCATGTGCAGTCGGCTGCAGCGGCGTGAGTTCAATTCTGGCAATTTGCTGAATGTCCTTCCCTCTCTCTTCCAGATTTCACACTACACTGTTCTGTCCAATAAACCATACAGGCCAAGAAATCCTTTAAAGACAAGTTATTTTATTGATATTTTTCTACATGTATCCTTCAGACCACTGCTGAAAGTGCAATTACATTCATTTATGCAAGAACCATTACTTTAGTCAATCCATCAATATATAGCCTAGTGGGTGGACACTTTATTCATCCACATTTATATCATCCACACAGAAATGACCCCGTTTGCTTACCTTTGGAGGGAGACGATTGCTGCCTGTTCATTCTCATTTTCAGCCTGGGTGGTCCCTAGCACTTGCCAAGCCTGCAGGAGGACAGAGGATAGTGTTCTTAGGGGCAGATAATGCACAAATGTTAATAAATGTTTGATTAAACTCAATGTAAGTCACTTCAGAGAAATACAATATTCTATCTCTTTCACAGGGTAATCTGAGTACCTACTGTAAAACCACAATTTCTGTATAAAATGCTTGAAATAAGGGACAGTATTATTTATAAACTATTCAAAGGTCTTTGCAGTCGGGCAATAAGCCACTAAGCACCAGAAGGAATTTCAGAATCATATTAGTTCCATACACCGCAGGATAATCCTCTCCTTGGAATAACTGGCACATTTCTGTATATTCCAGGGGATTCAAAGTACTTTGAATGAAGGCTTTGCTCTTTCAGCCAGCAAAGAGGTCACTCTTTTTGAGAAGGCAAATACATGGGCACAAACCTGCCGAACGACTTATTATTCAGCTCACTGGCTAAATGGAAATGCTCATGAAAAAAAGCTGAGCAAATTTGGGGTTTGAAAAAACAGACATCTTTTAGTTTTTAGTGATGCTGTAAACTGCCTGTGGTTGCAGACCTCAGAGTCCGATCGTTATCCCCCTTAACAGAAGACAGAGGAAATTAAGCTGTATTTGACAAAACCAGTTTGTTTTAGTCTTATTTACTATACGTGAGCATACCAAACTTAAATAAGGACAATGACTTGAGAATATACAATTATAATCAGTGTATTCACCTCTGAGTCATTAGGGTCTTGCAACACCGCTGCCTCCAGTAAAAGGACAGCGTTTTGTAAGTCTCCTTCCCGAGACTTCTTCAGTCCCTCCTCAAACACGTTCGGCATGTCCTTATAAGGATTATCTGTGTGGAAGTAATATCCCTGTCAGCAGAAACAGAACAATGTCAGTGTGTCTCCTTCACGCATTCAAAGGAGTCCTGAACCATTAGGCCACAACAAAGGTCCAGCAGCACAAATTTATATTTTCTGTTGAACTTCAAACCCAAGAAGCCCATGTAGAGTTATAAATGTTCAAACTGATCACCCTTGTGTTTTCTTTAAGAGTTGTCTTGTTTATGGATCATTTTTGTTGTTGTTTTTTTAACAATATACCTCTGTGGGTGTAACTGGGCATGGAGCACATAAATGTATTGACCTTATTCCACCCCGCCCACTCTTTCATCTTTTTTCCAGGTATTGGCCCATCTATTGTAATGGCACTTCCGGTCCAGCGGGAACATTGTTGCTTTAAATGGAGAACGAGGAAAAAGTCTTCCAGCTAAAACATGCTATAAAGTATTCAAACTTTGCTCTGTCTGATCATTTCTGCATCTTCTCTGACCTGTCTGTTTCCCCCAAACCACCGGCTGGTCCTGCAGTTGTTCGGAGGTGCCATGGAGAAATTATGATTTGGTCAGGGCACAGAAAAGGGAGTGGCGCAAGTCAAAGTTCCAGGTTCAAAAAGAGATTTACAGAGAGAAGTTGTACATGTACAACCTCATATTATGTAGAACTAAGGATATTTTGCTGAAATAATTGGAAGCTGCAGTAACAACTCGCGTGTCCTGTTTGCCACAGTAAACAGATTAACAAACCCTCCAGCTCAGCTGCCGTTAGAACTAATTTCCACATCCAAGTGTAATGACTTTGAATTATTCTTTAATGACAAAGTTCAGGGCATTAAAAATGCTATAAATTCCTCGATGCAAAAAATAACCCTCAAACCACCTACACACTTAGAGCTGACTCACTTTGCACCTGTAACTGACAAAACTGTCCAGGAGATCATCACCAGTCTGAGTTCATCTACATGCTGCCTCGATGTGTTACCACCAGATTTCTAAAGTCTGTGCTGAACAGTTTGTTAGCACCACTCACTCACATACTTTACATGTCGCTTCAATCTGGAACATTCCCAATGTCTTTGAAAACTGCAGTCATCGAGCCTCCTGAAGAAGAGCAGTCTTGATGCCACAGTATTGAGCAATTACCGGCCCATCTCTAATCTGCCATCAGCTCACTGATTTCCTCTTAATAAACAACTCATTTGATGTTTTCCAGTCAGGTTTTAGACCTCATCACAGCACTGAGACTGCTCTTGTCAAGGTGACATCCACCTGAACATTGACGCGGGCAAAGTCTCAGATCCTCTTACAGAGATTAAAGGACTGGGTGGGCATCATTTGCAATGCCCTAAATTGGATAAGGCCCTATCTGGAATACAGGAAGTACTTTGTTGATATTGGTAACTGTGTCTCAGACCACATGCCCCTGACCTATGGGGTGCCCCAAAGGTCAATCTTGGGACCCTCTCTTCAATCTCTACATGCTGCCATTAGGTCAGTTGATACGCAGCGAAAATGTGTCCTATCACATGTGTCCTATCTTTATGCAGACGACACTAGGATCTATTTTTCACTGATGGAAGGTGAATATGGACCAGTGGATTCACTGCGTCCAACAAATCAGTGTGTGAATGCAAAACAACTTTCTCCAGCTGAACTCTGACTGAAATCATCGTCTTTGGCCCACAGAAACAAAGAGAAAGTGTTAACAGTCACCTCCAGAGTCTCGCTCTCAAACCTACAAATCAAGTTAGAAATCTGGGGGTAATAATGGACTCAGACTTGAATGTTAAGTGTCAAAAGTATAGTGTCTAAACCAGACTTGGAGAGACTAATCGGGGAGCGTTTGTCTCTGGTAGATTAGACTACTGTAATGGCCTCCACACTGGCCTCTCCAAATAAGCTGTAAAACTGCTGCAGTACATCCAGAACACTGCTGCTCGGGTCCTGACTAGAACCAGGAAGTATGATCACATTAGTTCTGTGCTCAGGTCTCTGCACTGGCTCCCTGTGGCTCAGAGAATAGACTTCAATGCAGCTCTGCTTGTATACAAGTCTCTCCATGGCCTAGCAGCAAAGTACATATCTGACATTTTAGTGCAATGTGAATCATCTCGGACTCTGAGGACCTCAGGGACCGGCCTCCTGCTGGTGCCAGAGTCAGGACTAAACATGGACCGGCCTCCTGCTTAGTCAGGACTAAATATGGGGAATCTGTGTTTCGGTTTTATGCAGCTAAAATCTGAAACAGTCTTCCTGAGGATGTGAGACAGGCCTCTACTCTGGCAATGTTCAAATCTAAGCTAAAAACTGTTTTGTTTGGCTGTGCATATGACTGAAATTATTTTCTTTGCACTCTTCTCTTTTATGTCTTAAACTATTTGACGGATAACCTGAAAATAGCACCTTTAAATTAAAAAGTCTTTCTTTGGAGAAATTCTTTTCAATTCTAAAACTACTATTTAGACAATTACAATTATTTACATTACAATGTAAATAATTCCCCTCGACACAATAATTGTGCCAGTGTCCAAGTGCAGCTGCATAGCAGGTGCCTGGGGAAAGGGATAGAACACATGCTGGTTAATACATAAGATGGAGGCGTCGACGAGATAGTGTTCATAAAAGATACATACGCTCAATACAGACGTGTGCAGAGGCAGATAGCCTGATGTTTAGGGACAGTCAAACATTGGAAAGAATCAATCTAAAAGCGATGTGCCGATCCCGGAGACATCTGTTATGCTGGCAATGTCAAATAAATATGGGAAAGAGTGTCTGGAGTGTCTACCAGTGTTTCCATCTGGCGGATCACTAAGCATAGACAAAATGTATGATTCATGTCAGCAAAATTGTTGAATTGAATGAATAGAAATTAAGGTTTTTGTGATTTTAATGCATTTTTTTCCTGTTGTGTGAAGCACTTTGGATTGCCTTGAGTAAGAATTTTTCTCTATAAATAAACTAAATAAACTTGCCTCTCCTTGCCTTGCCTAGATTGATTCGTGTGAAATATCCAATGTTCATGTGAATAACAATTCAACAATGCACCGATTCCTTGGGCGGCCCGAAAACGACTTTTTAGTCTGTTTAGAACTGATGTTCTCTCGAGGTCGGCAGCCCAATGTTAACTAATACAATCGGAAAGAGGATTACGTGGAATGCCGGTGCCCAAGCGGAGCTTCTGGAATAAGGTGAATGGCATCATGAGCTACTCCCAAACGACTTAAAATGAAAGTACAATGGCTGCACCTGGATCTCTGAATACGCCCTGTTTTACCACAGACAGTGCTTTGAAGACCAGAGACATTGTGTGAAGCACAGCGATTAAGAACAAACAGTAGTAATTTGATGCTGATGATGATGATGATGATGATAGTGAAGGCCCTTTGCTCCTTAAGAAAAACATTTTGAATACATGACTGACAAGTGCGCACTGACCTTCTCATGTGGAGACACAGAGGAGGGAATCTGCGTCTGCTCATTCTCTGTCAGCCAGTTCCGTCGCGCTAGCTCCTCCCACTCAGCCTGCATCTTGTCCCAAAACTCTGTGTCCGACTGCACCACGTCAAAACACAAGTGCGTATGACAGGTTAGACGAGTCATTTCACTTAATGTTTAGTTAACATAATTATTATTATTATATTTACTTGTTTGATTTTGGTCAATTTCAATTATATTCACTTCCTGTTGTTTGGATATTGCCGTCTGAAGGCGTCAGTAAGCTCCAGGACTGAGAGATCTTTGTGGATCCTCACATGTGTTTTGTAAAGCCTTAATACATGATTAAATCACCAGAGACATTTGCCATTACATTCAAAATAATATATAATACAATATGGCCATTTAAAAAAATCCAAATTGTCACCTGTTTTTATATTTTCAAGTAAAAACGTAAATCGTTTTAAACATCTATGTGTCACTAAAAACGGTTATTTTTGACTAAGGAAAATATGAAACAGTTACTTTGTTAAATAAATGTTTGCCTGAAAAATGCATTCCTTGAATGATGTAATAACCTTTTATGGATAGATTTCTGATCTGTATTAATGTCATCAACAACGTTACTTTTGAAAAAACAAATTAAACTTTTCTGCTCAATCTGCCGCAGTAATTTCTATGATCACTGCTACTGAGAATTGATCCCAATAAACCTCTGCTGGTTTTAATTAATGTAATCTTTCTTTCTCTGTAAAGAAGATACACATGTGGCAGACTGAAGTCTAAGATAACAGTTCACCTTTTCATTAGACTGACATTTCAATGGCTAGTTCCTGGTTTCAATTAACTCACAGATTCTTTGAAGGTTATCCTGGATGGGTCAACCAAATATGTCTGTTCCAGAAGATGTCTGGATAAACTTTCCACCTTAAGCTTGGCAATAAAATATCAGTAAACCTCGCATTTTCATTCCAGTTCAAATTATATAAAGGTGCACAATGTAACTTGTCTGGTGGTCTGAAACGCTGACTGCACAGTAGAGGATTTTAAAATCTTCTGCAATTTTAAGATGTGGCAGAAAGTTGCAGACGACAGACATAAGGACATTTTGCCTCCCATTATATGCCTCACACTCGCATGGAGGATAGCGTCACCACACACTTCCCATTTTCAGGAAAGAGTTGATCCAAACAAAGTGTGAGTGAACGGGGTGTCATCATGTGCGTGGATTAACAAACCCAACTCGAGAAACTGTGTTAACAGAATCACACTAACTCCATAGTCGGAGGAGTGTCCCAAAAAAGAATCAACTGCGAGAAGCGTTATACTCGGTCCACGGATCCCAGAAGTGGTGGAAAGGCAAATTAGGCTTTGTCTTGCACAGGTGAAGGAGAAAGTGTTCGAAATTAAAAAGGTGAAATAATCAAAGGGCACCAAAACGTGCTCTAAACTACAAACCAGAGGGAGGAAACGAAGAAGTGGTAGACCACTAGAAACTTGGAAAAGAACTGTTTTGAAGAACCTGAAGTTGATGGGAATAAATTGTGAGGAAGCGGAAAGATGGCAGTGGAATGGACTAAGTAGCAAGTAGTAACCAAGTAGTAACAGTGTGATATAAATATACCTCTACCTATAAATATACCTCTTTAAGACTTCTGATTTGCTTAGACCTACATTAGGAGGTAATTATTGACCTCAGCAGGGTTATGGCATCCAATCTAAAACTTTTTAACTTTAACTTTTTTTTTAATCGAAGCCAAAATCTTGTTAATTAAATTTCGATTTGCATGTGAAATGTATTATAGTTTGTCTGTTTGTCCCAGGGAGTCCATAAATGGAGCAAGTCATCTTGTCGAACATTGCCCACTTAATTGCACTTTGGCTGTTACAACAACTGTCAGCGATTAAATGGAGCAATTCTGTTTCCAAATGACAAAATATGTGTACAGATATATTCCCTTGTAACACTTCAAAGGGTGTTGTTTGTTTTATGCAGAGTGGCACTTTAATAGCGTGGGACGAGGCAAAGACACACTGCTCACTTGAATCCAGTTTAAGATTAGCGAGAAGCTGGAGCTGTGAGTCTAATTTCTACACCTCTGACGAAGTGTTACGTGAAACAGAAAGGAGCGGAAAGCTTCATCTGAGCAGGGCGCGAAGAGCATAGTGTTTAGTTAATATTTGCAGCGTAGATGATCAAAACAACACCTACAGCTTCATCTTTTCTGTTGCCACTTTCACAAAACATAATTACAAATGTTGCTTGTGAGTGCTGCCCGGTGGTCGGGTGGTTAAGGCGCAGCACACATGCCAGGCTTCAATGTCGTGAGTTTGATTCCTGACTCCGACTGTTTACTGCATGTCCTCCCTTCTCTCTCATCTCCCCTGTCCACTAAAGCCTATCATTTAGATAAACTATGAATTGTACCAAATTGTATGTGCATCGCAATACATTTATTTGAAAACTGAACTTTTCGGGTGAAGTGGTGTGCTATAAGCATATCCTTCCGTTGCACTCTTACAAAACTGTCCTAAAATATAAACTGATGAGTGATATCTGTGTAATCTCAGGTCGTCCAGGTGCCATGGCAAAAGAAAATGTTATTCTGTCTTGTAGTTTATATCAGATATTAGCCACTGACGTACCAGATCCCTGTCAGAGCGACTGAAGCAGCTGCTTGGCCGAGTTATAAAACATATTCACTCTTCAAACATTTATTTAGTTGACATAATTAAATTTTCTTTTTCTATGACAGCCCTGAGTCTAAATAACATATTGGCTTGGACTCCAAACATATAATCCTCAATGGCATAATATAGTGACGAAGTAATATATTCGATAATAATCAAAGCTATATTTTCTAGTGTCGAATCCGTCGTCGATAAAACATGCCTGTAAATGGTTGCATGTGGGGCCGCAAGATTAATCACAATCAAATCGTGATTAGAATGGACGCAGTAAGAAAGTCACAAAGGCTGACGTTTTTTAATTTCCTTCACAGACACTGAAACATCTTGTTTTAGGCTGCATAAAACTGGCTAACCTTGTAGTTTAGTTGGTACAAACAAGTTCTGAAATACATGTGATTGTTTCGTTAATTTGCCAGTTCATAGGCCTAGCTATCTCCTGGATGTCTTTCAAATGTGAACTTTTAACAGAATCCTATCCTACATAATACAGGACCTCTTGACTTCATTGGACAGTACAGCGCTGAGTTAAATTGGGATGAGACCATGGAAGGACTCGCAGCAAACCTCGTCATCTCTTAAATCAAACGACATTTTCTTAACCTCTGCTTTACTGTGATGTGACTGTCAGCACGTGTACAGGCGTTAAACTCATCCACTTAGCCTGGAAGTCTTACATTACCAGTCTCCTCATTTACCAGTGACACGGATCGAGCTCATCACAAACTCTTGCCTCATCTGGAGAGAGCAGGGCTGTCCTGGCCTTTAATGTTAATGAGCCTCCCACTGTTATGCTGTGTAGGCCACTTCCGCGGTCAGTCAGACGAAAATAGGCCAGAGTCAGGCAAGAAACCGATAAAATGCAAAACAGATGCCCGCAGCAATAAATTACCCTTTATGATGCTGTCAAGAATGCACCAAGCTATAATAATACTCTTGTATAATGTGTGATTACAAACACAAGCAAACACTGGTTAATTTATGACACTGACTTCATTTTCTTAATTAATTGAGACTCAAGTTGCCCCTAAAGTGAAGTTTGTTTAGATTATAGTTGCGGAGTGGTTGTTGAGATTAGACAATTCATAGTTTTTTATTGAAATACCTTTTTATACATTATTATGGTGCCTGCAACAAACTGTAATCAATCAACAAACTGTTCAATCGTTCAACGTCAACAATTTGGTGTTGTTAAATCTGATTATTTGGTGAACAGTGACAACCATTCAGTGTTTGAAAGTTCACTTCTACCTGCTAAATCTGCAAATAGAAATTGAAACCCTTACAATAGAATACACTTTATTACCTTTATATATTTTTTTCGCCTCTGGGCAATAAAATGGTTCTGTTACATCCTTTGTATCCTCAGACCAATATTCTTTACTGCCACTGAGGGACTGATTTTCTGCGACAGGCTGCAAAAACACTGCTCCTCCAATCCACGTTATTACCCTTTATCTGTCCCTGTGGCCCTCTGCTTAATAACATATTCAATGTCACTGGCACTGGAGTAATTGATGTTTTACTCATGTGCTGTAGACATCGAATGCAGAATTTACCCAGAAAACTTTCTGACTTTTCAATCTGTACACTTTAAATACATCGCAGAGACTGAGCAATGTCCACTTTGTAAAATCAATGACATTTAAACTCTCTGCCTGACTGATCTGTGTCACATTTCTCCAGATTTGGCTGATTGTGGGAAAGGCTGGGTGCTAATTTAATGTTCTTTCTACTAATTCTGCCATCATTTCTCCCCCTAAGTGTGGAGGAGTATGCATATGCACATCTCCTTTAATGGATCTGATCTCGTTGTGCAACGTGACATCAGAGCTAACTCGGTCCACCCATGCATTAGGACAAAGTTTTATTTATTCTAAAAATGTATTCACTGATGCCCGAGGAGCATAAAATGTAATATCAGTATTACTTTCAAAGGCCCAGTAGTTCCATCCAGTCTGCCACCATTCCTTTCTTGCTTCCTTAAATTATTTATTGACTATTACAAACCTCAATAGTTTAGGGATTAAAAAAAGAGATGAGAAAATGGTAGAAAAGTAAAACAGCCAAAGTCTGGAGCAGGACAGAAGTTTCAAATGCTGTTCTACCATTTGGTCATGCAACTTTTCCCACTGTGTTCATTCTGAAAAGTTTTGGGATGTAAACTTCTATTGTAACATTTGCAATCACCATTTTCCTAAATATATATGTTAATTTCTGTTGCAATAAAAACCTTGTTTCTATTAATGCAAAGATCCTTCCAAAAATGTTGTGCAGGCAGGGCTGACACATGACCTTTATAAATATCTCACATCCCAACATATGTTGATAAAGAAAACCATATCTAGTTACGGTGGGTGCCTTCCTCTCGGATATTTGATATGTCTGACAGTCGTGGCCTACTGTCCCTTTGTAATCTGGTGGAAAGTCTTCAACACTATTTTTCTAGGTCGGTCATGCTGTGAACTCCAGTGTGCATTCACCAGAGGACAAACACTTTGCTCAGTTATTAAAAAAAACAGTTTAGTTTAGTAGACCAGTGTCCTCATTCATGCTCTTACTTGGTTTCAGGTGACACCTGGCTATCTTGTGTGAGGACAGATGATGGATGAGAGGTGTGTTGAGGAGCACTTTGCTTACCTCAACCGCGGCCTTGGCCCTCTCAAACTCCTCCTCCAGGGACTGGTGTCTGGATAAGTGGGCGCTGCCCCATCGCTGCTCCTTGGTAAGGCGAGCCTGTCAAACACACACATTTCATATATGCACAAACATGAGTATTAACACATAACAGACAAATGTTGTCAAGATGCACAAGATGCCACATGACATCAGCCACACACAGCCCGCGGAGGGAGAAAGGGTCAGGCAGAGAGAGCTGCAGGGTCAGCTGTCTTCAGCTGCTTTCTCAAGAAATATCCTTGATTCACAAAGTCCTAGCATGCTTTAGAAACCCAACAGATTCACCACTGTCAGCAACTATCTCCCCTCCAACTTAGCCCTCATTCAGACACCATGCTCATCCCGTGCACCTGTACATGCAACGTCAAGCTCCCACATGATAGACTGAGTGTGTAGTGACCATATACAGGCGTGTGGCGATGTTTATGTGGTCGTGCATCACACCTGCATAGTAACTGTGAGGCTTATTCAAACACCCTCTGCTCGGGTGTGATTGGACACAGGATTTATAGAAATGGTCACATGTATCCCAGGGCAAGCAAAGCCATTACAAGGACTGAAGATGGCTTTTGTGTTGAGTCAGTGACTTCCTCCTGTGAGGGCTGCTCAGCATATGAAGGCCAGCTACAACTATTTCCATCTTCACAGCATGCCATTATGGAAGATTAATTGAGGTTACCTAATCTCTCTACTAAATGGGCCCAGAAAATATATAACACTTTTCTCAGCAATTTTAGAATATCATTCTGTCAGGTTATTTTGGGACCAATTGTGGTGCTTAATGTGATTGGTCATTTCTTGGACATATTGCATACTGCTCCCACTGTGTATGCAGGGGCTCTTGTCTGTCAGTCAGGAAACCAAATACACTATTTTCAGTGCGGTGAACTACAGTGTGTTGTGAATCTTTAGTGAAACAAAATGCCTGTTTGTTTGCCAATAACTTGCTTTCATCCTGGACAGCCATGTTTAATTCCAAATCTATTATTTATATGAGTGCTGAAAAGGTGATGTATGCTTAGCCGGCCTGGTGGGATCAACACTAATAGGCTCAGAGTAAAACTGCTGAATAATTCACAGCCTATTAATCTAATAATGGAATCAGGAAACGAGACCCCTAATGCAGACCTACACAGAGACATCAACTCGGGAGGAAAGCGCTTGACATTTGAACCTTGTAGCACCACAAAGAAGCAGCCAACAGGGAGCCAAAATGTCCTGTTTTATCTGTGTTTAATCTGGGTTTAAACAATTTAAAGGGGATTAAACTAGATTGAGATGTGATGCTGCTTTTCTGGTGCAAATGTAGAAGTCTTTCAATATAATACTGTGAGGAAGGATGCATATCGAGAGGCTTACATGTCGTCCACTAATATATTGTCTGTTGAGCTGAAATGGAAGAATTAAATTTGTTAGGACAAACGATGGCCAAACACAACGTTGCATTTGTTTTGTTTACATAATCTGATCAGTCACTAGTGAAATTATTTTTAGGAATTGCATTGGACCAGAAGGGCTGCAAAAGTCTATCAAAACTAAATCGTAATTTGAATGATTGTAACTTTGAAATAACAAACCATGCAGTTTTTTGGGTAATAAAATGTCTTCTGAAAACAATATAGCATCCGATTTTATTATGCTTATCCCATTATGTATATCTCCTTTATTTATTTGTAAGAATATGTCAGTTGATTTTGAAATGTTGCTCTAAAACACCTTGAAAAACATACATTCTTACTGTGAGACAAGCAGGTACTGGTGGCAGATTCTCCAACAGAAAAATTACACAGTGCACCTTTAACTTTTGTCAAATGCAAACGGAATATTGATTTTTGAAGACATATGGCTAATCTAAACACAATTGTAACTAGGGATGTCAAGATTATTTGGTTACTCGATAATCATGATTATTTAGGTCACAAAATATTCATAAAAAGCAAAAAATAATAATTGCCACGATTTTAGAAGCAATTCAACAGATCGGTTTCATAAAGCTGGTCACAAACTTGAGAAATAGTTATGTGTTAGACGAGATTTTACACAGTCTCAGTAATAATGGTGAATAATCATTAAACCGTGATGTTTTTTCTCACAATAATCGTCACTCAAACATTTGACATCCCCAATTGCAACACATCACAAACGCTTGTTACAAAGTTGGAGAAAACTTACTTGACTTGAGAGGGCAGAGTCTGCGTCTGCTTTGGTGTTTAACTCCAGTGCGTTTTTATTCAATGGCTCGATTTGATTTTTACACTCTACGGACCTATGAAAGAAATCAAAGGTCACAGCGTTAAAGCGGCATCACAGTTACTATTGACCTTGCGTGGAACGAGGAGCGACACTTGCCATAAAAACTCATTGGATGCGTTTTTAGAAGAACGGCGTCTCTCGAGCTTCCACTTCTTGTTGCCGTTTCGTTCCACATTTGGATTCAGTTCCTCCCATTTGTCGAGCTGTGACCCGATGGTAACTACAGCAAATAACAAATTTAACAACTTTTCCCCCTCATATAACCTCATTTGGCTTGCAAATTTGTGTCCTGCATTGCATTCACTATTTATTTATGTTTGAATTCCTTTATACTAATTTGAAATTAACTCATTTCAATGTGCAATTCCAATCAATGCTAAAGCAATCATCGTCATCATAGTGCTGTGCTTTTCAAACCCTCATTTAAATATCTTTGTACTAAACAGTGAGAAGAGCTGTGGGTACTACATTTTCTGGCCCCTTTTTGTGCAACTCATTCATCACATCACCATGAATTATTAATCTTTTCTATGGTCTGACTGTGAGTGCTTAATATAGAAGACTTTAACCTTTTCAACTTGCTAATACAAACATAATTAACAGTTACATCATCTTCTCACGGTTCGTATATTAGCTAAGGCAGTGATAGACCTGTTTGTACATGTGCCGGGTTATTCCTGCAGGGGATGATGGGAATCGTAGATGTTAAGGGCCTCGGGGGGGCACATGTAGGGAGATTAATGGCTGGGAGCTTCATGTGTGAAAGAAGAGAACATTATGTCTCGGAACCTGAGTCTAGCGACGCTCTCTCCGGGGTCCTCGCATCCACCGCCGTCTGCTCCACCTCCACCTGGATGAGCTCCGTCTCGTCCGTTCGCTTCCGGTGCGAGTTGTTCTTGTGACTGTTGCTGCGTGAGATCAGGGGAATCTTCCGGTCCTTGCTCTGTCGCCGCTCTCCGGGTTCACTCAGATCCAAGAGGTCCAGACTAGAAGACAAAACTGCAAGAACGACAGTCAAACAGAGAACTTCTCAGAGCTGTTTGTTGGTTATTTTCTTGTAATGGTCTTGCAGCTGTGGCTCGACTGCTAAGAAAATTCCTGTTTTCTCCTACCCCCCAATCCCCGCCCACATCCCTGTATTTAGTTACAATAAGTGGGAAAATTAAGACTCCAAATGAAACATGTGGGGTTCTAAAATGTCTTATAAACTCTTTTAAAAATAAAAATGACAATCTGTTGCTTGTTACCGTGAAATGTCACTCTGAAGATGAGGGGCTTATCAGTTCTGCACTTTTGAACAGGAAGTCAATGTACAAGTTTCTATTAGATCAATCGTTTTAGATCAATATTACAGTTTACAATGAACAAAATGTAAAAATATGATCTAATGTTATAGTTTAATACTAATATTATATGTCTCCTTTAACAATTATACATGATTATTGACACTATTTCTCTTATGACATTTGATTGTATTATAAGAGTTTATTGCGTTGTATTAGTTAAATCAAACCAAACTGAATGATAAATTACAGTTAAATAACCAAAAAGATACTTACTTTTATTTTTCCCTTTTCAGTATGTATTGAATTGAAATAATTTAATTTAGATTTTAGTTTCTTGATATAGGCCATAAAACAGAACACCGTTTTAGGGGGAATTGGCATTGTCTGTGTTGTTTGTTTTATTTTTTCCATCCCTCACATTTCTTGTGTGCATCAGTGTGCAGCACTCACTTTGTGGTTTTAATTGAGTCAGCAATTTATCTTGCTGCCAGCTGTGGGACTCCAGTGTTTACTGTCACTTTTCAATGCTGCTTTTTGTTTGTCTGCAATAGTAAGTAACTCTAATCAGTATCTGCAAAAACAAGAGTTTAGATCCATCACAAATTAAGAAAAAAAATCTCTTAAACCAACTTTTTGAGATACCAGATTGTTTTGTTCTTCGTGCCTCGCTGTGTATTACTGAGCTTCAAACTAGTGAATGACTGAATAATTGGACCACCGCTGTTTCATGACAACCAACCGGGAGCATGTTGACTCAAATCTCAGAGTAATTAGAGGGTGCGCTTGGTTTCCATGCCTGGTGCGCTTTAGATGACAGGCACAATTACAAATCAAGGATGCACACTCTTGGGGCGGTGCCTGAAGAGTTTTAGCATAGAAAATGATCGCAGGTTGAACATAAAAGAGAAAAGATGTTGATTGTTTCAGTGCCCTTGCCTGGGGTGATGGAAGGAATATGTTGAAACGTAATGTGTGTTTCAGAGCAGAAAAGTCTGGCCATGAGAATATACTCAGTTGAACTTTCTTCTTTCTCACAAAAGTTCTCCCTGAAATACACTGACACTGAATAACAGATAAATAACTTCAATCCAAAAAAGAGGACCACACAAAAATGACAACACTGCTCTTTAATAGCATTATGAGAAAATAAAGCTGAGGCTGTCAGTGCTGGAGATGTGTGATGTAGCGCAGTTCACTATGTAGACATTTCTGTTATATTTCATATAACAAATTAGCAGGAAATTATTAAAATTGGCACTACATATTGGCCTCAAAATATCGCCTGCGCTTATTATCTTTTTATTACATTTTCCTGTTAGCAGCCACAAGAAAAGTTGTCGATAACAGCAACAGCAAGCATTAGATATGAAACAAACTATTTATGCGTTACATCAGTGCACAAAGTTAGGCATCTGTACACATTTACAATGGTAAAAGGGACGTGATAGATACAATTTTTATTATTCAGTGTCATGTACAGTTCCTAAACCCTTTGAGGAGCTACTGGAAAGGGGTGGAGACTTTCTAATTTAGGGTTTCTAAAAAATAACCTATGGCATAACTAATTGCTTTTACTATTTCTTCTAAGATATGATCAGAGAGCTGCATATGTGTCCTAAAATGTCAAGTCTAAAATATTACAGAATACACACACTGTCGGCCGCAAATTACTATTGCTTTATTCTATAAGGAAACTAAATTGTACTGTTTCATGTTGTTGTAAATAGTGAGAAACAAGCTTAAAGAGAAGGTGATGACCCAAGACGATATTTACCTTTGATCGATTCTTAATACTGTATGTGTGAATGGGTTGTCTGAGAGCGAAGAGCGCCCCAGTGCCCCAAATGTAAATGCTGAGAAATGCCGACAATAAAAAAAAAACAAGACTTTAAAGCCAATTGCATTTAGTTGTAGAGAAGCTGCTGGATAATGAGGCTGCATCTACATCACTGTGTTTCATAGGAAAGCTTTGTTTATGTAATTTTTTGTAGCGCTTTCCCCAACCCTCCAAAAAAGTGACACATAAAAGGAGTAAATGGAGGATTAATTCATGCACGTGCAAGCGCGTATGCTAGAGCCCATAACGCGTTGTATGCCTTCTGTGAGCTGACGTTTCATTTCACTCCATTGATTTTCTTGTTAATTCCCACTCATTGCAAATCTGTCCATCACATCTCGTCGTCGCCATGTGATACTGCGTGCAAAACCGTTCATGTGGAAGCACAGATGTAACTTAAAATGTATCGATGAAGCAGGCGACAGGACAGGTCAGATCTTTGGCGAGGCGACCCCACTCACAAGTACAACGCATCTACAAGGGTGTTTTTCCTAACCACCACATTGTGAAGCCTTGACCTTTGCAGACAGAAGGTTTCACATCATTGGTCGACACTTTGCCGCCTGAATCAGCACAGTTAGTGGCCGGTTTGGCGATGATGCATTCCCTCAGTCGCAATCTGTTTCACCGACTCACCCGATAAATAACGGTTCAACAACTCATGTGGAAGAGTCGAGATGGCTGTTTGTGTCAGTAGAATTCATTTTCCTCTTAAGTACGGAAAGATGTCAGTGTGACAAAGCTTGAGAAACAAATTAGTGTAACATTTTTTATTCTTTACCGGCAGTGTTGGAAGTCACGGGGCGGGAAACTGCATCGCACTTGGTCTCACAGAGGAAATCGTCGATCGAGGGGCTGAGGAGGGGACGACTCTCTTGTTGCTCACTCACCAGCTGCAAAAAGACAAGACCTCTGATTCCACTCCCAGATAGACTCATATTAGTCTTAGTTCTTTCATGAAAAGCATTTATTGTAAGTTATAACATGCAATAGATGACACAAGCAATGCATAAAATGTGGCACATCAATTTGTGGTTTTCAGGCCAACAAACATCCAATCTACATACTCACTTCTTCTATACATGCATGTGAGCTGAATTGGTGACTAATTTGTAAATCAATGTCATAGTCAACCATCCATCTGTTTGGACTTGTAACTGTGAATCTAAATGCTCAGGTAAAGAAAGTACCAGACCTAAGCCCATAGTGGCTGGAATGCTCTGAGGCAGTGTTTTTCAACCTTATTTGAGTCTCGTCACACTTTTTTGGTTGAAAATATTCTGCGGCACACCACCTACTAAAATACTATCAAATTACACCATTTAAAGCAAAAGTAACAAATACTGATTTGTCCATGCCAGCGTCATTGTGTCTGGGTCTTTATATATGTTTTGCTTTCTTTTTTGGCCAAGAATTTCTTCAGGACACTCCAAAATGGTAAATCATTCAATTAAATCCATTAATATGACATATTTTCATTGCACACTGGTTAAAAATCAAGGCTCTAATGAATGAGGTCGCAATTAGCAAATAGCCGTTTATTCAAGCAATGCTATTTCCTTTGCAAATAACAAAATACCACGTCCCATAAATCTTGCTAACCCTGTAATTTTGACCTCTATGTGCTCTGAAATCCATGTTATCCTTCTGTCATTTTTTAAGATGGATGTGTTTAAAATGTGCACTCTGACCTGAACAGAATCCTAAAAAATGAATCCCAAATCGTAATCATATCGCTCGGCCGAATAAAAGCACAATTAGATCATTTTACAAACTTGTTCGGTCCCTCATTAACCTCCAAAAAACCCCCCAAAAAACAGGCAGAGGATGTTGAATGTAACACTTTTGGCACACTAATTCTCTGTCAGTGTTTCTTAATCTTACTTCCCAATCTGTGGATATGCTAATCACCTTGCCTGTGATGCATTAATTTGAGGTTGTGCTGGTGCAGAATAAGATATGTCCAATTAATTACCTGTGGCCTGAAGCTTTGACAAATACAGGTGGTCCGGCTGGTGTTCTCTGGCACCTCATGCTTCATCAATCGAAAGCGCCAATGTTTGGGTTTGCCCTGCAGTGTTTGGGCTTTCTTGTATAAGCCTGACATTTGCTTTTGCTCAAAGCCAAGACAAGAACTCAAAACCTTTAAGCAGGTTTTCAGCATAAACCCCTCAAACCATAGTTAAAATACGTAAAAAGTATCCACTGTAAAAATTACTTTGTTTTACTCAAGTTGTTTGACCAAAATTCAGGATTTATTTTGTGGAGAATAAATGATGTACTTTGCCCGTGTTGCTAAGGTTTCTTTCATTGGCAAAGGAAGAGCACTGAGTTGGTGCCCCTCTTCAAAAATGCTGACTCAACACAAAAAAATGTTTTTCTTCTGTTTGTGCTCATAATAAAAAATACAGATGTGGTTCAACACTTGGATTTCAGCTCCTCCTCTGTTCATTTCCCAAAGACAGCTGTGGCCAGTCATCACATTTTGCTGTGGGAAGCTTGGATTTATTGGCAGTTATATAATTAGTCTGTTATGCACTTTTTAAATAGCATTATTGTAAACTACATATAAATTGGCTTTGGCTTCTGGCTTATAGAAGCACTTATACAATTATTTTCTGGACATATCATCTAGTTACAACTCCAAATACGTCTTCCAATGTCTGTTAACACCATAAAGTATTGTGAATTGCGGGGTGATTGTAAATAATGATTTCCATGAATGAAAGAAGACTATAGTAATGGCCACGACGAAAAATATGTAACTTTTGTTTTCTCCCTTTTTGTGAATGCAAAGTGGGATGTCAGGCTTTTCTGCATACATTTTGATAGCCCTCATTGACAGACTGGCTAAAGGTTGTATCTGTCAAAATCTCAGGACATGAGCTGCATACAGTTATCATCTTGTTCATCAAACGTGCTCTGATTGAACAAAGAACAGATAAAACTATGGTTGCTGGTTTATACAGAGAACCAAATGCGATTCATAGTTACTTCAGAGTAACAAATATACAAAAATACACCCAAGCAAGCATACCTTTGTTTCAAGATAATGGAAAGTGACCCAAGAAATACCTCAAGTAAGTTTAAGAAGTTTTGGGAAACAACTAATCAAATAAGAGTAATTATTACTGTCTGAATGTGACATCTGATTAAAAATGTAAGGAGAAAAGTAATAAACCCAATCTGATGTTTTCAAAGGATAGAAAAAATGTAGGTCATGCTTGAAGGAGAGGTGAAAGAAATGCTAACTTATTACATGATTAAAGACTAGAGAAAAAGTAAAGTGTTAAAATGTGGTGTCTGAAAACTACACTGAGAATTACAATTTTATTTAAAAGTTCAAATAAAAAGTGTAGACTGTATCTGAGGCTTACGGATTTTATGTTGCCTCTATAATATTACACTGGATTTATATAGCACCTTTCATGACACCCCAAATCACTTGGTTTTTCTTATTATTATTGCATTATTCATTCATACTTGGTGCTCACAAGCTACTGCTGATGGAGATTTTCTTTTATGTATATTTTGGAATCAGAATCCAATAACAACAAATACTTTCTTGATTAATGGCTTAAAATCTGAGCTAATGACAAAAATAAGAATGCCTTGTGTGGATCATCGCATACCTGAAGATCCGTGCTAAGGTACACTTTGTATCATTATGTTAAATCTCACTGGGCCCTTTTCTTGCACTGCCTGTAAACGTAGGTGTTGAAGCTTACACTATGATCGCCACAAGGGCCAATTTTAAATAAAAGGTTTGAGAGCAGAAGATGTGCATCCACCACTCATCCAGTGAATTAGGATAAGAGAGCTTCCCACATTCATCAGGGGACTTGCGCCAACCACTTTGCTCGATTGCTAACACCAATTACTGGTTCCCTATTAGCAGCCCATTATTAGATATGGCCCCTGGATATTACGATAAAGCCGCCCAGCGATGCATGAATTTTCGGCCTTGCGCTTGTTTTTGCTCATCATCTTTACAGAATGCGTGGCAGTGTGTTTACGATCGCGAAATGATTTGATGGAAAATGTTCCGTTAATTGAGCCGCTTGGGTCTGACTCCTTTTGCTGTCGAGGGAATTTCACTTGAATTTGGAGGATGGAAGTGAGAGAGAAAATGTTAAGAGAAGCAGTAGGAAAGTATTTTGAAGGTGCACAAAGTTCTCTGGTGTGGGTAGCTGACTGTCTCCATGGAGATGTTATTGCTTTGCCTCCACAGCACGGCATTACATTAATTTTGTATTGATTCAGTTAAAAGTTGTTTTTTGCTCATTGGTGCAAAAACATCCTTACTGTAAGCAGGCTCGTGTCTCCACAGATCAGGCCTGACAAATCATTTTAAAGTGTTGTTACCTGATTTTCACACCACTGAACCAGAAGTAGAAATCTGTGTAATGTGTCTCCAGCTCTCACAAACCCTTTAGGACAATGTTAATATCCACATGCATTTTGGCTTGTGCACAGCTTTAAATCTTCAAAGTTAAACTGTGGTAGACCACCCAAGCGCAGCTAATCAGAGTGATGCTTTCAGCACTTTGACGAGAAATAAAATACTTTATTATTATTTTGTTATTTATAGAAAAAGTTTTGTTTAATGCCATACTGTGGAACGTTCTACACAAAGCAATAATATCTCCATGGAGACAAGCAGGTGGCAGACCCTCCACCAGGAGTGAGAAGAGTAGGGATTTTCAAAAACCCTTTCTCACCTCTTTGACTTTCTTTTTGTCCAGTTTTAGCACTTCTCAAGAGAAAACACTTTGACTTTCAGTGTTTGGAACAGCAGCATCTGTTTTATATTTACAGAAGTCCTTGTTCTTGTGGGCAACTGTGACCGAGCTGCAGCACCTACTCCCACTGGTCTGATCAGCATAACGTTTATGAGTCATGCGTACGTCCCTGAAGCAGAACAATATGAAGACAATGACTAGAACTTTGTCTTAAAGTCTGTGTTGTTTTAAATGTGTGAGATCCACTCTGAATATTCTTTTTCTCTACTTGTAATATGGCCATATGTTCGAACATTAAATTGCTAACGATTAGTTGCTAACGATTATTTTAGTAGTCAACTATTTGATTTGTCGACAAGTCAAGCGAATATTTCTTTTGTGCATTGAACCTTTTTAATCACATTTTTTACCTTTTTTTAAATATTGTGACTAAAGATATAGACAATCTTTACAAATGATATCATTGATTAAAAGGCTTTTTTTTTGGACATTTTGATTTAATAATACGCTGTCTTTGGCGTTTTGTCTTTTGGAATGTGTTTCAGAGTTCATAAAATGCACATAACAATTACAATTATCAAAATACACTTGCGATTATTTTTCAATAGTCAGTATAAATATTTATAGACATTGCGATATTGTATTTGACAATCCAGGCGTACAGAATAATAGATGACACATCAGTATGCAAATCGCTGCACAGGAGGAGGCAGATGACTCCTTGTGACGACCCCGCGGGAAAACAGACGAAAAGGATTATTCCAGCTGAAATCCATAGTTCCAAGTGTCATATCAGTACACCGCTTTTTATCATTTGTAAAGAAATACCTCCTCTCCAGTTTCCCATGATTTCCTGTTGCATCAGCACATCCTGATATTAATAGTGTCTTTGTTTGTCCTTTCCACTCCTCGGACACAAACCTTAGTCATCTTTAAGAGCCCTCACCTGTGACTGCAAGCTCCACAGAGACCGTATAAGTGATGTCAGCCGGACAATTGGAGTTGAGTCGACTTGACATGTGGCGTAAGGAGCCGCTGCCTGTCACTTTTAACCTCTGTCATTGGCTAAGTGACATCAAGCTCGAAACCACGGCAGCCAAGATCATCGAGGCAATATCAATACAGGAAGTAACACTGTATACGAGTAGTCTGTACTTTAGAAAAAAGACAGGAAAGTGCCTTAAACTTTCCAGTACAGTTCAAAAATGTAGTGGAGTAGAAATGTCAGATACCTGCTCTCAAATGTAGAAAATACAGATAGACCTGTAATATTACTTAATTACATTACTTTTACTTGTCCACTTTGTTACTTTCCAGCACTGGTTTACAAATCACTCTCCAGTGAGTTGAAATGGAATAAAAACTTTATATAAAAACATGGTGAGTGCTTTTCACACAATGGGCATACAATATTCACAAACCACTCCCAGAAAACAATGTCGATGCACGAAGCACGACATAGCACAAAGAATTATGATAATCATTTATATATTTATTTTTTCTGACTCTTGCCACTTTAAATATTGCTCAGAGAAAATCTGTACTTATGTGAGAAAGTTTGAAAATAAAAAGAACAGAAAACTAAGGGGAAATTATTGCCAAGGATCTAAAACATAATCGTGCAATATTCATAAAAAATGCAACAGCATCCAGTGCTCGGGATCGTTAACAATTTAGAGCTTTGGAGGCAACAAAGAAAGGATCACGTTTAGTTATATGGATTGCTCCAAACAGGTGACCTTTGACCTTGTGATTTATTCACTCACCTTCACCTGCCTCTTTTCATCAGAGTTCACAGGTAACTGCAGCTTTTCCTGACAAGTTTGACCCTGAGGTGGCGAAATTGAGTAAGTTCTTGGCGTCTGTGTCACAATATCTTGTTATCAGGATTCATGTATGAGCTTACTTTATCCTGTTATTTTACCGGTTCCTCGTAGACTTCACACCTAACTACGAGTGGGTAAATGCAACTGTCAAGTAAGAAGAGCAAGAGGTTGGGAAAAAGTGGACATGTCTGTGTTTACAAATTGTATTTAACAGAAAAGAACAGTTTCACAACATACTCATCTCTCCGGATGGGCAGGTTACATTTTTGTGCTGCTGAAAAACTACGTATACTATATCAGAACTATCAGTCTTGATGTGACTTAATGTGACTATGACAGGTTAAACTACACATTTCACTAAAATGCAGGGAACATGATTACATTTTAAATTTTACAAATGAAAAAATTGTACAGGCAATTTTGGTGACGCTTCCTGGTTGGACGTGAGCAGTAGATGGCTGTTACCTAGTAACAGCCATAATGTAATAATGTAAACAAGGGCCAAAATTCATAAAAACTACACAATTGTTATCAGGTATTATTATTTATTTTTTGTAAGATTTGGTTGCCCGCACGCTTTATTGACAGGAAAGTACAGAAAATGAGGGATGAGAGTGAGGGGGGGACAGTAAATGTCGAAGTCTGGAATCAAACTCACGACGCTGCGGCCAGCTGCACTAGCAGCATGGCATAAGTATGGGTTAACCACTCTACCACCGGGCAGCACGTAATCAGGTTTTAAAATTTGTCAAATTAGAACAGCTTTATTTTGTTGAATATGTGCTTGTTGTACATAAATTGTCCCTGCATTTTCAATTGAATGCTACTTATTCATGGCATAGACAAAGGGATAACCCATGTAATTTAAAATGTTTTGCTTTCTTTACAACCTGTCTTTTCACTGATGAACTGCGATGAATAATCTCACCAAACTCAAATCATTATTAGAAAATATGCCCTTGTATGTGATGTATGTATATGATGATGGCAGCTCCTGAGGACGTTTGTAGATTCTAAACAACATTCAACCAGGTCATGGTTTTGCATGTTTCCTATGATTGCCATGGCATCAGAAATGTGTCCAAACCAATCCCCAATAATGTAAGGCTTGTGTGGCTAAGTCTGTACAGTCCTGAGTTTTAGAAGACAGTGAGCATGAGCTATTTAAGAGTAAAAAGTTCCTGGCAAAGTGCAGAGTCATGCTGTAACTTTTCTCTCTCGTGTGATGACTGTACAGTGCTGCTGACTCAAGAGTTGTGTTTTTTCTACATGGCCCGGGACATAATCTAGCAGCTTATCAAACCAAGGCAGTGAATGCTCAAATAATAAAGGAGTCGGGGCATGCTTTGAAGCACAGACTCATGCACGCGGACACACACACACACACACACACACACACACACAGCAGTGCACACTCAGTCTGCACAAAGCACAAAACCAGTGTTGACTTCATCAGCTTATACTCTAGAGAAGTAAAAAAAAAAAAAAGAAGCTCAGCAGAGACTATTCCCTTCTGCTCCACAGTGTTTACGCCGACAGCCCAATGCCATGTTAAGAAGCATGGCATTTTGGAAACAACATTCACACTCAAGTTTATACCGAAGATATCAGCTGCTTATGAGGTGTAAAAGAAACAGGAGCTGCTTTTCTGAATACATTTGTACTGACCCCTGCGGTTAATCTCACACCTCCCTTTGCGTCACTGCTATGTGCACAATCAATGTTGAATGAGTGGGAAAATTCAAAGGTTAATTTGAAAGCATAACAGGGTTTAACTACAGTAGTTATATTCTTTAATTTTGGTAATTGGAGGGACGTTAAGTGCTTTGACTTGTATTGATTTGAAAACTGTTGTGGTCATGTATTACAGTGGTTCCCAACCTGTTTTGTCTCTAGTAATCCCTAAATTTTGGTTTCACAATTAGTGTATTCCATTTTCTAGTGTTAAGGTAATTGTTTAGTAATTACAAATATGTTTACTATTCTATTGTCAATTATACTCTTATTTTTATTATTCTTATGCCAAGTTCTTCCAGCAAGCAATTCTTAAATATAGCTACAAAGTTCCTGTTCTTTTTAAAGTGCATATGACAGGTTAGACTTCACACTTCTCTACGACGTGCTGAACATGATTAGATTTGACCTATTTTTCTGCAGTTTGACAATTTTGGTGACGTTTATAATGTTACTTCCTGGTTGGACATGAGCAGCAAAGGTATTTTCACAAATGTTACCTAGCAACCATATTGTAAACAAGTGCCAAAATCCATTAAAATGGCACATTAGTTATGATTTTGGCAAATAATTATAACTGATACCACCTTTATTTAGTCAAAATATTGTTTTATACTGTCCGAAAATTGTGTCAATTGCGAGTAAATTGCCCACGCTTTGTTATTGAAGTTGCTTATTGATGACATAGACAGAGGTTTTATCCCACCAAACTAAGTTATAAATAGAAAGAAACTTGAGAATCTGTCATGTGCACTTTAAAAAATACTATTCAAATCCTCCATTTCAAATTAGAAATCATCCAAAGTGGCCCCTGGTTAATGCTCATGTACCCCCGGTTGGGAAACACTGACGTCGCACAAAAGTTTCAAACCCCATAGAGCAGCTTTAAAGAGAAGAGATGCTGAGGCTTAAGTTGGAGCAGTTCAGAGTTGTAGCAGCCTTAAGCGTGGGTGCTAACGGAGTGGAAAGAAGAGGATCCTCTGATGACAGGGGAGAAGGTGCTGAAAAGCTGTGCCCACCTTGGTAGTCACCGTGAGGAGGGGCTTGCCTTCTGATGACGCCTTACTGGGTATCTCCTTCAGGACCATGGCAACAGTCTTATCTGCGGACCTAGAGTCTTTCCCCTACAACAGTGAAATCAATCAATCAAAAAATGTCTGTCAGAAAAGTTGGACAAACCAAAGATTAGCCCCTCTGTAGGGTATTTGACAATATAACACTTTATTGACTGGATGGAAATACTGTGTGTGACTGTCCAAAGTAACAGACATTTCCACGACATTATGGCGATGGGTCACTGCACAATGTGGAGGTGTGTACACAGTGATGACATGTGCTGTTCGAGTGTGACAGGTTTGGACACGATTACACAGAGCGGTGTGTTCTGTGTGTGATCGATGTGGGACAAGTGGTGAGAGTTAATGGTACGTTTACTTGGGAGGTCACAATTTGCATTTACTGTACACTTAAGTCTATAATGTGCCATAAATATACTATTCACAGTTGCATAAGATCAATATCTTATGCAACTGTGAATAGTTTACTTTTTTTTTTACTGTGTATGTCGATGTAATCCCTCATTCGTCCAGGAGTGTTCCATTGGAGAAAAAGATTCAGTTGTAGTCATCTGGACTCTGTTTTTTCTCGTTCAGATGACTACAATTGAATCTTTTTCTACAATTTTTACTGTGTAGTTGACAAAAATACAAAAAGCAACATGGCCTCTAGGTTTCTATGAATAGGAATAACTTTAACAGAGAACTGACTCCTAGATTGTCAGATTGTCAAAATGTATGAGCCTATATTGTTTTCCCTAAGTTTTTGAAAAGTGGTTAAAAACATTGTTTATAGGTCGCTCTGTCTTCAAACGCCATACATCTCTTAAATAATGCAATATGCAGCAGACTACATTAAAGACTTATGCACATTTAACATGCTTGCGTTCCATTCATAGTACTATATTTTACACATTATTAGGTTCAGTAGCCTGCCACTTCTGCCTCTTGGTCACTACAGTATAATGTGCTAAGCCCCAATAGCATCTGGCATAACGTCAATGTAATGTATCATTTATTCAGCACTGAGAATTGGAATATTTACTGTAGCGACCCAAGAAAGAAGGCGATTTAGTTCAAGGTGAATTATATCCTATGTATTAACTGTCTAGCTTTTGATGTGAAGATGACATAACAGAAAATCTGTCCCTACGTTATGATCCTATCAGACGTGCACCCTCACTGGTTCAAAGGTAAGTCTATACATTCAGCATTAAAAGTTAAGTTTCATGTGGGGTTTTCATGCTTTCATTCATTACTTTGACTTACATTCCTTATCCTTAAACTATTCTAACCTCTATCTTAACCTTAAGACAGTATAAGTGAGTGGACATGAGGACGCCACACTGTTTGGCTGCCAAAATTTAAGACAATCGAGGCTAGCGGTTTTAATGGCTTATTTGGAGCCGAGTTTAATAATTGGAAAACCAACTGCGTGTTTCATGGCAACCACAGAGCCAATCAGGAGTGAGGTTGCTGAAAGACCTCGCCCCTTCCCGTCTGCATCCGCCGGTTTCCCTGGGGCGTAAGCGTAGCAACAAGTCATGTTAGCTGTCAGTCAAACCTGTTGCTAAAGCTAGCTGGAGCGGACCTCGGGGAAAGAAGGCATCTGATTGGAGAGTTCGTATTGTTCAATTCTTGATTTACAAAGACAATAGCGAAATAAAAAATATATGCAAATTAAATTTTAAGTCCAGAATGACAAGCCCGACAGCAACGGTGACCGAGAAAGAGGCTCCAATGGAAAGTGAATGAGAGTCAGACCGGAAGGAGGGAATTCCTATTTGGTGTAGCACTGTCCACTCTTTTATACAGCCTACGCTCTTAACTTTGAATCATGTTTTTATTCTAATACTAAAGGATTTACATCCCAGGGACCTGATGTTTGCCACCATAACGTAGGCAGGTCCCCATATCTCATCTACAAACCCTTACAGTCTCTAAGCTCAATTTACTGAACTTTCTTCATTTGTTTTGCCTCAGAAATGACCACGAGGTGTGCTGAAAAACTCTTTCTTGTCAGTCTAGTTAGCACTTTTTACCTTGACCATTTTCTATTACCTTGATGTATTGTGTGCGAGCTGTATCTTGAGTGAGCCTTGAAAGCCTAATGCCATTAATACAGTCTTCAGAGCCACCTGCGCTCACTTTTCATGCTCTCTCTCTCGCTATTTAAATGCACATCCATCTGTGAGAAAATGTGGCGGTCGGAGAGGTATTTTCAAAGCCAGGGATAACTCAGAAAAGCTTCCAATAAACCTCAACATATGTTTTTTCTCCTGTGAATGACAGATGATGCTATTTCAGAAGTGCTGCTCTGTGGTGCCATGTGTAGATAATATCTCCCTTCCACCATTCAGTTTGTATTGGCTTACACTTTTAGACGGCCTTTGTTGTTGGCTTTTTCAATGTTTGTGAAACTGGCTTCTGTTACACAGTAAATTAGCAAGTCATCAGTTTCAGGGCACTGTTAACGGCTTTTTCAACACTGGCATTTTTGTATTCTGGGGTGAACATTATTGGATTGTATGGACAACATGATTCTAAGAACAATATACAATAATATCCCTAATAATAGCTTTTTGTTTAACTGTTTTGCACAAATTGTTTGAATTCCATTTGAATCTAACAAAGCTTGGGGGATTGCAGTGGGAAATGTATTCATCAAAGATTGTAATAAAGTGTTATAAGGAGTGTTGTTTTTAAGCAATATGAACGTTTTGTCTCAATGTTCAGAACTAACCTCTGAGTCATAGTTAATGTAGGAAATCTGGTCATTAGAGATGTAAAAACTTACACGGAAATGTTTTAAATGAGACACGTAGAAATGCTTCAAGTTCTACAGTTTTAACCTCATAAATAACAAATAGCTCAATAAAGAACAAATATTGTATCTAGTGTCATAAAAAAGCCAAACATCCTTTTCATTTTGTTTAACGTGCACACGTACCAATCGACACACTATAATACAAAATCATGTAATTCTAATTCTAAATGTAAATTGAATTTTAAGCTGCACCGTCCAGTGCTTCACTTATAGGATTGAGCACAGCCGGATATTGTATATTAAAGTAAATTGTGTCTTCCCATTTAATACTGGGAATAAGATGAACTAATACTTTAAAATAGGGATGAATTGTATAATGATAGTAATGTTGGATGTGATACTGGGCCCAATGGCAATGTTTGATTCTGTTAAGACATTTTAGTCAGAACAAATAAATGTCTCTTTTTTGTTTGAGAGCACGTTATTGACATTAAACTATCGCCAGTCTAATAAACATGTCCTGTTTGCAGACATGACTTAACTCTCCCCTTCAACCAAAGGCAATTTCAAGATGACTATTGTCCAGATGACAAACATATTACACTTTATGAAAACTTTGTGTTTCTAACAATTAATGTCTATTCTTCTTCACTGGCTTGGTTTCTTTACCACTGAAGAGTCATCCAGGCCACTGGACTAATTAAAGGCACTGATTAATGTAGCTGACTTACGTTATCTCAAGTGTTCAAACAACGCTATCTAATGAAGCGTGAGATGCAATTTATGAAAAAGCCACAACCAAGTTCAAGTTATTTCAATTTATCGCCTCATTTACCAATTTACCAATATTTACTCTTAAAGAATTGTTGCTAGCCATACTGTTCTGTGCATTAAATTTATCTATCTCCATTGAGACAAGCAGGTGATGCCACCAGGTCATGTGACAGGCAATGAAACACTTATACTTAACAAATGCAAGATATACAGTACATTGAAGAGTTCATTTGCAAAAACAGTGCCTTTTGAAAAAAAGGCTGCAATTTTATCTGGCAGTGTTTTCAAAAAACAAAATCTATTTTAGTGCAATAAACCGATTACTCAAATCCCCTCAACTGATAGTAATAATATGAGTAGAAAATTGTTTCAAATAGGGTTAAGGTTAAAAACTGACATATCTGTATTTTCAAATATTGCCAGACAAAGCTATACATCTCCACTGAGACAAGAAGGTGCTGGACCTTCCAGAGTCACACAGAGCACCTTTAAACGGCCCTGATTTGCCTGAACTGCATTGCTAAACAGGTCTAAAACGGTTTGCTTGTCTGATAACAGCCATCACCCACAGCTCACAGCGTGTTATGGATTTAAGCCCTGGAGAAGCTTGAAATCCTCAAGTCAACAAAAGGGGTTTGAGGCGATTTGCTCAAAGCCGTAGTGTGGCTGTTTTCTGCACCTAGAGCAGTTCTGAGCCACAGGGAATGTCCGCTCAGCTCCTGAACAGGGACAATTCCCACAGGTTTGATTCTATGAGCTCTGGTGCTGCTGAGTGACAGCTTTAATGATGGACATGTACTTTTAGAAGAATCAGGCATATTTTTAACTCATTCCCTTCATTTTCATGTATTCTTTCTATTCTATTCTTTCAAAAGGAAAATATTAAAATAATCAGACTAAGGTAGAATCTGGTTTGATGTTTCAGTCAGCATTTCAGAGTCAGTTTCTAGAGGTGTGGCCTTCTGAAGGTAAAGTCACAGTCACAGTGCACTGGAGCTTGTTGTCCTCAAATTAAAAGCACATCATCACTAAATCTTATGTAGAAAAGGGAACTCATCGTCTCAATCTTTATTATTATTAATATTTTTTTGTACAGTTAAACCCAGAGCTCTTTGCACTACTGTCTAGAACTAGTATAAGACCACATGGTTATATAAATTTTATGTTGTTGTAGATAAATCATCTTCAATTGTATAAGGTGAAAATTTTATTTTACTATCATTGTATTGAAATCAGTATCAAAACTATTTCCTTTATCAAAATTGTGTTTGAAATTTACCGGGAGAAGACTGCATCAGATTCACGGATGACAGTTTGCACAATACAACACAACACAACACAACACACAATAAAGTAGCAAAAGAACAGTGAGACATTTTGAAGGACAAATATTTTTCTCTATAATAAATTTTTCTCTGCAGCATGTATCATTTAATCTCAGCCTCCCACAAAATGTTAGATGTTTTGTCTAGTGTCTTGAGACTATGCTCTTTAAGGCCACACACAGAAGAATACATGTGATCTTATGTGTCTTCAAACAGGATAAATGTCACAGAGCTGTGCATTTACATGACAACTGCCACAAAATATGACAAGCTTTTGAGCCACGACCATTCACAGATATTACATAAACCTCTCACATTTATAAACGTGCAATTTCCACAACTGCACTAGATCAAATGAGCACGATTAGAGTCCCTTTTTCTTTCTTTGGTAAACCTAATTTTGTAGCGTGTTGCAGACTGTATTTCATTATAGAGAGGATATGCTTTTGCCACAATGAAGTGACACTGTTGCAGAAGCCATAGTTACTGTAATGGGGATAGATGTGGAAAAGAGGTCCCTTAGGGTTAGCAGCCGTCGTGCTGGAGAACAGCAGAGTAAATACGGCTTAAGCAGGACTCAGTGCAAAGACCTGGTGTGTGACTGACTGTTATGGGCTAAAGCACCCGGAGTGCACCATTCAAGATCACCTCGCTCTGGAAATGACTTTGATATCAGTGTTCCTGTAAAGCTCGCACAAATGACTGCATCTGGCGAGGCAGCAAAGAACAAGCCTAGTAGAATTAAAAATGTCTGCATTATTATTGGCAACTTTGTCATTATAAAACACAGTATCTGCAACTGCATTGAAATACTCAAATATCTTTTTAACTTGCATTTGTTTTATATAAGCAATTATGTAAAAGACTGTTTATTATGCATCTAAACACTTCCTAATAATAAAGCGTGTGTTTTTATTGAAGAAAATAAACGATTTGGAGGTACTAAACAATATGGCATAATTCTCCAAGTTGCATCACTGTCCATGTATTTTGCCTTGGTAAATTCTTGAGGATATTGGATTTGTAATTAAAGTCTGGTAATCTTGCTGCTTTTGAATAGACTTGTTATAAATAACAGCAGTGAACAAATGGCAGTTTTTTTCTGAAATAAATGGCTTAAATCTGCCGACATTCAATGCCTGCCCTTTTATTTGTTTATTGACTGGTCTTATCTGAGATAGCGCCCTTTTAATTAAAATGGGCTGTCATGTAATTCATTGATCACAGGGATTTGATGACCTTTTGGCCAATTTTAGATTCCTCTTCACTTTTGAATAAATGTATGCATTTGTTTGTTAAGAATACTGAATCTAAATGGGGATGGATGGGGTTCCAATTTTGAAAAGTAACCACAATTTAAAATGTATAACTAGAAGTTTGAGATTAAATTATACCAATAGATTTTGTCTCCATGTTTGGACAGCGTTTGGAGGCTCTCACTGTTCCTGACAGACTGCCCCAGCAGCATTGACGGATGGGTCGAATGCAGAGGACAAGTTTTAGTACGGGAACAAAAAAGTACCTTAAACTTTACTTTAAGCAAGAGATGTCAGCTGTTTATGAAACTGCTGAGGTGTGTCCCTGGAGGTACGAGATCTAACTGCTGAGGCGTCTGAAGAGCAAAGGCGGTAACTTCACCTAAAAACCGTCCCCTTGCCCTCTAACCAGTCCTCCCCAATTTGTTCTGCAAAAATCAAAAATCAAAAATGAAATTGAATCACAATCTCTATTAAAGCTGTTTATATGGAACCAAACAAACATTGAAACATTGTCAATATTCTTCATGGTTAATCTGGGTCCATATTGGTAAAGTAGATAAGTAAATATTGCAGCATAATGATTAATAAATAAAAAGTTAAACTAGAAGCAAAACCCACTTGAAAACAAGTATGCTGGGCCACTTTATGGTACACTGTTAAATTACATGTAAAAATGCCCGAGTCTGATTTAAAACCAACACACAGCTCTTGGTGTAAATCGATCTATAATGAAAAATGTGAAAGCCCTCAAAAGCTAAATCTGAGACATTAATGTTGCTCAAATTGGACGGGGTCAGAGGTCAGAAGGTCAGGGTGAGCGGAATGCATTTACAAACCAAAAGAAGATACGGATGAAAAAGCAGAAGATCAGATCAGAGAATTCCCTGTGGGCACCGCGGCTCGTGAGGCTCAAACGTGAACATGAACCGGGGTGACGCACATGAATGATTAACACAGGATCACAGAGCATGTAAAAAGCATGTCAATTTCAACTTAGGCTACACAGGCACCGGGCGCTAGGGGCAACTGGCACCCTACACCAGGAAGTATGTTTTTCCTCATTAATATAGATGTGCGTTGGACACTGTACACCAACATGAGTGTGAAAGAAGCAGCTCTGCAAGTCTCAAGATCCATGTAAAAAGTGGCTCGTGGTATTCATTGCCAAGCCTTTTGGGTCCCACTGGACGAGTAACAAGAGTAGTTTTGGCAGGGGGTTGTTTCATTAACTACAATATGATTTGGCTAGGGGGGAAAAAAAGAAAACAAAGCTTTGCTGAGGTTGCTTGTGAGTCTGATTTAGGACTGAGAATAGTGCTAATGCGTTCCCATTTCTCATTATTTCTGCATAAATTACCATAGCATTATTTATATTGTGTAACTCCATCAGTTTGAACGGAGCAGATTTAAAAACGCTATAAATGTATGGTCGATGTAGGCTAATATAATACGCTTTACTCTTGCGCTAATTAAACATCCATCTAGTATGTTTTGTTTCTCATGATGATTCTTTTCATGTGTGCACATTTATAGCACTGTATCTATCGCCATCCTACTTATGATTTAATAAACCACCAACATTAAGACAGTTATGTAATCCATCTTTTATGCCTCTAATTGCAACACTTGCATAATGGTGGCACGATCCATGTTTACAAGCTTGGATTAACACACTTGTACTTTCCGTCTTTAAGTTGCAGTCTCTTCCCCGGAGACGTCAGGTACTGTGGCAGCACCAAATAATAAAGGCCAGGGGTGTCCAATTAAATCACACAGAAAAACACATACACTATGACCACCAGGGTCCATGAATCATCATTTTTCATAGCCTTTTAAAACAAGTTATTTTGCTCTTCTTTACTTCACACAATAAAAGTTGTATATATGTAAAAATAAATAACTAAAATGAATACATGAGTTTCTAATGAAATATGTATTTTAAACACGGCACTCCTATGTCCCCCATAGTTCCCAGCATGCATTGCTTCATAGCTTGAATAAGATCAAACTACACAATCATGAGCTCCATTAGCATTGTCAGTCAATGAGAGGTACAATTATAGCATGAGATGTATCGAGACATGATATTTCAATCCAACAGAAATGTGTTAAAACATATTAGTTGAGGTTTAATTAGAGTATACCCTGAAGTGAAAGTGTGTCTTTTTAATCAGCTCTTACTGTAGCTCGTTTTACGATTAACAATATACTCAATATCATTTGCATACTTTCAAAACAACATTCATGATAAGTCCCAAAGTCACTGGGAGAGGCTCCAGTCACAAGCGGCAGAAGAGGAATGAATGAACCTTCATGATTTAACTTTTGATAAATTGCTTACCTCAGGTTAATAAATAATTGTCACATAATTGCAAAAATACAACATTAGACTATTTTAGAAGCTAAATGAAGTCCTTTCAATTCAATCTACTCCAAAGAAGTAAATGTAAAGTGCTTTTAATGTGGCTGTTTTTTATCTCCAAAGCCTCTTTATTTGTAAAGCACATTTTATAAAATGGACAGTTTTTCAAGTGCTGCACAGACATAAAACTAGCAAGTGCTCAATTTGATCTCACTAGACTAAATAATAAAACCAGCCGAATCAAACCAAAGCAAAATCATAAAACCATACTATAACAATAAATCATTTTATCACTAATAAAAATAGAATAATGAAATTGATTTTATTTTTGCATCCTGAAATTCGGATTTCATAAAGCTGGTCACATACCACTGGAACAGTAATGTATTCGAAGGAAAGAAAATTAGGGTCTTCAATTTTGTTTTGTTATTTGTCAATAATCATGAATATGTGTTAAATCGTGATGCTAAAATCACCTCTCGAGGCCTATTGGAGCTCCTTGTTATAACAGGCTTTTGTTTTGGCATTCACTCTTCGCTGCGGGCGGAGAATGATTCTGTTAAAGCTGACAGGGCCAACACTCTAACTTTCATTCCCTTTTGCTTCACTATTTCTTGCCCTTTTCTTGTTTCAGGTTGAACTTGGGTGGGGGGGGCGGCGCTTTGTGGACGTGTCAAACGCAAGGATGATCAAGCCTGAGGTGATCCGGAGACGAGAGCCCTGAACTTGGGGTAAACACACAGGCACATCCTTATGAAACTAACATGTCAGCACGAAATCACAAGTCTTTTAAAAGATTCAAAGGGAAATGTGTAGTTGGGTTTTATATAATTTTCTGCTTGCACAACACAATATTCCTGCCGGCATTTGGAGAGAGCTTGTAGATGTAAGAATTGTGTGGGCTGAGCTATGAAGTCCAATTTGAGTTACTTACCAGACTAACACCTTTTCAGTGCTTTTTACCATATAGCATCCATAAGGGCAACTGTGGAAGGTGCTAAACCACAGTTCACAACCACAGCAAGAAAGCTTAGTGTTTGTATGGGGCAATTCAAACAATACATAGCAAATGAGAGGTTTTTTTTTAACACAAATGGATCCGCCTGGTTGTGTTTTACATTTTTGCACCATGAATTTTTGAATGAAACTTATGTCACAAGTAACACAACAGAGGATTTTTTTTTTTTTTTTTAGATCAACTTAATTCAGTCTTATTCAACTCAACTCTAACTTAAAGCCACCATCACAACTTCAGGGCAGATCAAATCTAATAAACTCATTACCAGTGTGGGTAGTCACCTTACTCCGCCCTGCCTACTTTTGCCTCTGACAGCTACGGCTCGCAGATCACCACCAGCGGAAATTCTGTTCGCTTGAAGGGGCACTGTTATAACATTTTACCTCATTAAACGTCTTTGTTAGTCCTTATTAAATATTTATTTGCCGGGCCCTCTGCTGTCTCTGAGCGGAAAACCAGCCTTGCAACATTTGCCGACATCGACCTGAAGACAACTCTCCTGAGAAACCCTGGCTATTTTTTTTTTCTTTAATACATTTGGCTATGTTAAATGTTTTTGTATGTGAATTTTGTGTTCTAATTTTAAAGAAAGAAAAAAACAACAATGTATATACAACAGGGTGGGGCTCTATCACCAAATTTACTCGGTTCTGCTTTAAGTGGAGAATGAGGGAAAAGTCTCAATCGCTAAAATATGATACAAAGTAGATTGACTTGAAAATAACTTTGCGGAACTTATTTTCTGTTGAAATGGGCAGCTCAACACAGAATAAAACAAGTGGAGAACCGTCTATCACAGCAATAATGCAGAAAAGATATAATAAATGGAAATCGTGCTGACCATCTCAAGTACAGCTCTTGTCTGTTTTCAGATCTTTGTGTGACAAGTATTTTCAGAAAACTGTATTTTCTCCCTTTGAAAATGATGAAACAAAATGTAGCACCAGCTTGGCCCTGCTTACATCAGTGGTGCAGCTGTATCAAACGTTGCATCAGCTCGGCAGGCGAACTGTTTTGTATACAACACTCCTGATTTATGGTTTGTCCGTCCTGTTCCCATCTGAAGGTTTCACTAAAATATTTTTTAACCTGACCTAAAGCTGTCACTTTTGTGTCACTCTGCTTCATCCATCTGTTTGTTCTCAGTCATCAAATTGTCAAACTCATGGTCACACACAGTAAAATACGATGGCACCGCGACTAATGCTTCAGCCTCACAGCAAAAAGGTCCTGGGTTTGTCCCACAGGCGGAGTGGGGCTTTTCTGTGTGGCGTTTGCATTATTTTCCCTGTGTATGTGTGTTTCCTCCAGGTTCTCCGGTTTCCCCGACCATTAGAAACATCCACCTGGTGCCAAATCTCAGCGGGACTATGGAGAAATGAATACAATAAAATAAAGGTAGGTAATATGTCCAAATTTACCATTTTAATTTAGGGCATAATGTGATATTTGCTGCTTTTGTGATTAATTTCACAGGCATATCACATGTGTCGGCCAATTAAACCTTAACTAATACATTTAAAGACATGTTTTAACACATTTTTGTTGGTTTGACACTCACAAAAAACATCTAGACATAATTTTTTGCCAATATTGCTCAGCCCTATATAGTGAGTCTATTGTATTTCCAAGAGACTTGTAAACATGCAAATTATCATGGAATAATTAACTTCCATCAAACACATCCACCATCTGGGAATTAGTGAGCCAAAAGACAAAAAAAATCCCATCATCAGCATTTTAACACAAGTTTGCTCCTGACACCGAGCTCCGGACTCCAATTTCAGAAAAACTTTGTTCAGTTTGTCACTTTGTAACAAAATTTTCATCTCCCAGTGAAGTGTTCAGTATAGGGCTGCAGCAATCGATTATTTTAGCAATCGAGTAATCTATCGATTATTTTCTTCGAGTAATCAAGTAATCGGTTAATTTTTTGGTACATTCAGTAAACCATTTAAACGCATATTAAATCATTTTTTAGATAAACATTATAGTTCATAGTAATAAAAAAATTCAAATTAAGCAATTTCTGCTTAAAATTACACATTTTATTCTTAATTTCATATAAATTTGTCCCCAAAACAGCAACATTTCACTTCAGTCCAAACTGTTCTGTTTGTATAGAAAGAATATATATAAAGGACTTAATTAACTTGTCATAGATTGCAAACAGTTACAGTAGCTCTGTCACATCACTTAAAATAAGACATTTGCAAAACGTTATGTTGGGTGGGCCCAGTGGTCCTGGCGTTTTGAGCATTTTGTTGTTTTGTCACAGTGTGCCGGTTACTTTGGCCTCCGCGTCTCGGACTTTCTGTTTCACAACAGATTATTATAACATAACCGCGGTCCTCGTGCTGTTTCCATGTGCATTGGCTGTTTAAAAGTACCACTGTGACTGGGAAGAAGAGTTGTTGAGTGGGGGAGCGCTGGGGTCCGCGGTGGCCTGTCGAAGGCGCGTGGGCTGGGGTGGGCGGAGCTAGATGCGGTGTTTAGAGTTGCAGCTCAGGATTATTATAATAGCTCCATGAAACAGAAGCGCCACAAATCGTTCCGTGCGCTCCGCGCGCCACAGAGTCACGTGTTTTTGATTAAATATGTAAATTAAACGAATCATCGAGGCAATAAAATAATAATTGACGCTTTTTTGTAATCGAATTCGATTTACTCGAGTAATCGTTGCAGCCCTAGTTCAGTACAATGTCCAATCTCTATTTAGTGCAAATAGGCAGTAGTGCTTTTTGTTCTTCTCTTGTTCATTTTAAAGAAAGCTGTGCCCAAACTCTCACTTCTTGACCCCAATTTGTCAGTGTCCTAATAAAAGCCACAGGGCTCCAGCTAAAGCTATATCTGTGTAGGTAATTCCTCAGAGCGCAGCAAAGAGCACAGCTGGAGGCCAATAAAGGAACATGCCTTTACTTCTTTGTACAAATATATATATTTGCATTGCTGCTAATAATGCCTGATTCCTACATTGCGAATGCGTTGTTATGAGCATTATGCAAACATTGTTGTACTATTGAAGTTGACATTTGCAAATTACAGTATCATTTACTACCTATCAGTAGTGATAGGTGAGGAGCACACAGCAAAAAATGAATTTTGATAAGGTTAAAAAAACAAGATGTATTCACTTGATGAACCTGGACTTGTTTCTGCCTTTTTTTTCAATAAATATCGTCTTATTTCAAGCCCAAATATTTACCAATGGGACAGTTGACATTTTGTCGTACGTCATTGACAATGTATTTTCAAGCTAAATTATCTCGTTACCGGTCAATTATTTTTTTTTTTAAACCAGTTAAATATGCTACATCACTTAAGCAACAAGTTTTTACCTGGTCATAACCTCTCATATTAACATTAATATTCTGGATTCCAGTCATTTTAATCAAGGCTAGATATTCATTTTTTGCACCTATTGGGAATAAATACATTAAATTAAAGACTACTGTTACTTCAAAATGTAGTTACACGCATATATTTACTTTTGTATCCAAGAATATATCCTAATAAAATAAATAATACTCAAACGCAGAGTAATTTTTCATATTTTGTATACGTTGTTTGTTTCGACAAACTGTGAATTGAATTAGATATCAAACAAACAAATTAAAGCAAATACTGTATTGATATTAGGTATGTCAAGATTGTAGAAAAAGATCTTCATATATCTATTTCTACAGTGGAAGAGTCCTTGACGAACTAGGGATAACACAGATTTTTATGTCAAGATTATTATATCAATTGCAGGTTAATTGATAATCATGATTATTCAGGTCACAATGTAACAGTAAGAACTAAAACGTAATAATCATGACTATTTTAGAAGCAAAATTAAGTCAATCTATACTGCAAAAAATACACCAACTTGTCAAATCGGTTTTTTTTATTATGGCTGTTTTTCTCAAAATATCTTTATTTTGTCAGTCAGGAAATTTGATTTCATGAAGCTGCTTTCCAAACATAATAACATGTTACACCATGGGAATTCAAGAAAAAGATTTCCCTGTTGTTTGGTCGTGGTCTCAGCAATTGTGAATAATTGTTAAATTGCAGTTTTTTTCTCCCAAACAATAAAACACACACAACTGGAGGGTAGTCTCCAGTTCAAAATAAGTCAAGTCAAATTGAAGTCAAATAAACTACTCCTTGTCAAATCGACGTTGCAGGTCACTTACGCTGACTGGAGCTGAAGACTGTTATAAAATGTCTGGAAACATACACCCAGAGGTCTAGAGCTCTCTCTGTCTCTCTCTCTTGTCTTCCACTTTCCCTTTGCTCACACTTGGACAGAACAAAAGCCCCCGTCGAGCTCCAGTGGCCAATTTTCTCCTCTACCATTACCTGGCCATTAAGGACAAAGCCTGGGCAAAGACGGAGCGAGGAGCCAGGCCGTGTCATTACTTACTCTGCGCCTGCGTCTGTAGCTGCTAATGATGAGGGATGGCAGCGGGAGGAGGAGGATCCCCCATAGTGCATTGTGGTGCTGAGTACAGTAACCTGATTACTGGAAAACGGCATTACATTCTCACTGCAGACTGTCCTAGATCTGAGTGCCAGCGAGATCTTTCTACCCATCCGTCTGTCGTAGTGCTTTGTTGGCAAAATGGTATCTATACATCACAATAAAAGGTCTTGGCAAATAATATCCCCAACCTACAATACAACAGAACAGAAGGCGATGTTTTATTACATCGTAATTTTGCAGAGAATGTTAGGCCAAAGAGTAATGATGATTTGTGAGCAGCAGCCTTTAAATTGGACACTCATGTAGACACAAATGTTATAATTTTGGTAGGTAATATGTAAAAATATAGCACTTAGTGCTGTAATCTTTACAACACTACATTATTCAAATTGGCTTGTGTGTTACTTTATTGCTTTACTGCTTTATCTTGTAGATCTAATTTGATTACAGAAACATTCATTGCATAGGACCTTGATTTGCCTTTGAAACATTTTAAATTTGAGTAAACGAATTATACTCTTGGATTTAATTAAATCATTTAGCATTTTAGAGTGTCCTCAGTCAACTTCTGCACAAATAAATGAAGCAAAAACCATAACTTTTTCCAAATGTGTGCATCAAGACAGTGGCACATACAAATTGGCCTTTTTTTCCTTTTTTTTAAACTAAAAATAGTGATTTGGAAATGTTTATTTGATGGTGTGTCGTGCAATCTGTTCCACCAAAAAAGTGTCTACGACTTGTTTAAAAAACTTAATTTTTAGATTTTTAATGTCTTCTTTACAAACGTTTGAATTCTTGGACGACTTTTTGACCATCGTTCCATCGAGTGGAAGCCCTGAAACTTGTATTTAATGATAGTATCTCTGTGAATAGGCTTTAGTTTATTCCCAATTTGATTAGTTCATAAAGCTATCGTCTGTTCAATACAGCAAAGCTAAATTAAGTTTTAATCCTTTGTTTTAAAATATTATTCATAAGCTTTATTTTGTAAGAAATTTACTCTAAATCAAAGAGTGCGGAAAGGAATTTCTACACTTTGACTGCACTTATTAATTACTTTTTCTCAAAACAAAGAAAATGGATAGCGCAGCTTTGAGAAATGAAGCAATCCTTCCACCGCTGTTCATTTCGCAGTTCTATCTCAAGTATCTACGGGAACAAAATGGACATATAGCTATTTATAGATCATGAGTGAGCTGAAAAGATAGACACTGACAGTTCCCTGGCAGTGAAAATAATCCTATCTGTCATCTATCAAAGAATTTCCTTTTTCCCCCCCTTTGAACTTGCTCTGACCGCAGGTTCGTCTGTTGGAGTGTTTGTGGAAGGATTGAAGTGTCAATGAATCTCTACACACTCTTATCAAACCCACTGGACGAGCAGCCCTCACATGTCATGCTTGTTGACTGTGGCGCCTCTGCTGTACCAGCCACTGCACGTTGCCCAGACACAGACCCCACGAGGCCCTTGTTACCTTGAGTGACTTTGGCCAATTAAAGCCTTTGAAAAACATCCGCTGCAGGAATAAAGAGTAGTGTGGAGGAAAGGGGGGAGGTCATTATTGGCGAACCTCAGCATCACAACAACTCCACACTTTGCTGATGATGACACTTTAAGGTTTATTTTTCAGTTTTTTACTTGTCAGTTGGTTTTGATGAAATTGTTCAAAGTGTTCTTATAGCAAGGTTCTGTCTTGCTTGTCAGGGGGAAGTTATTTTTACTCTCCTAAAGCACGTTCTTGAGTCTTGATACTGTAGTATTGGCTTTGTTTGATGCAATCAACCAAAATATTATGAACTATTGCCTTTTATAGAGGTGCACCCATCCAGCTTTTTCAGTCCAGATAACAATACAATAGTGTGGTATGGAGTTTCTGACAATGTCCATCAACAACCATTTTTTTTATCAGAACAAAACCACAAGCCGTATTCCTTCGTCTATTCATCATTATTTCCCACGGACCTTTCCTCTGACCACTTTTGACACGCGGCATGGGAAAACCACACAATAGCGGTGTAGTTTTGGAAAAGTTCAGACCGAGTTGCCCAGCCACTTTTAAAGTTGCACTATGTAAATAAACAATAAACTTATCTTGCCTTCATTCAATTACAGGTCTTTTTATTGCTCAAAAATACCTCAAAAAACCTGCATTCTTGCTGTGAGCGGAGTCGCCTCTACACAGATCTGACCTGTAATTTGGCCTGGTGGCATTACCTTGTCTCCATAAAGAGAGTTTAATTCCATACTATAGACCATTCAAGGCAAAGCAATAACATCTTCATGGAGACAAACAACCTACCTTGCCAAAGAATTTTAAAATCCTTACGCGCCTATTTTGCCTGCTCCTTAAATGCGATCTATTTATCTATCGATCCATCTGAATCTCATTTTTGGGGGAGTCCTTGCTCCAAAAGGAAGCCTCTTATTACATGCACATTTGGTAGGGGAAACCAGAGAACCCGGATGAAACCTACAGAGCACTTCTTACTGTGAGGCTGCTGTGCTGTCGCCGCACCATCGCGCCACTCTCAAAACAACCTACATCCTTTCAAGTTATTACTTTGTGTGACTCACTCTAATATTATCAACATAGATGCCGTGAAGTGTTTTGTTACAGCTGACTTTTCATTAGGAGATTGTTTGCTTCTCTTGTGTAGTCATTATAACTTCAAGGTTCTCAAGTCTCAACAGCAGATGAGCCCAGACAAAGTGTAGAAATTGCTTCTTCTTCTTCTTCTTCTTCTTCTTCTTCTTCTTCTTCTTCTTCTTCTTCTTCTTCTTCTTCTTCTTCTTCTTCTTCTTCTTCTATTATTATTATTATTATTATTATTATTATTATTATTATTATTATTATTATTATTATTATTATTATATTTTATCCACTTAAAGGCCTATTCTTTATATTGCAATTTCACTATCACTATCTAAAATAAACACAAACGGCACCAAATGTTGATTGAGATTGTTGTTTGTATCCCACACGGACAAGGACGATGTGATCTCATCTTGGTGTATGGGTGATTCAGGGGCATGAACTCTGCGTCTACGGCTGTCTAAGGCCCTCTGTCTCTCACTGCCTGGCACTTACTATTTGAGATTGATCAAGGCCCGCTGTGCAAATAAGATATTCTGCCAGTCTAGCCTGTCGTGGTGTTTGAGGATGAGCCCTCTTGCTGTGAGGGGAAATGAAAGCTATTTGGAACCAGCAATTTACATATCAAAACGGCTGGACAAGAGACAACAATTATCATCTTTCTTCGATTAGTCATCATATCTGCTCATCTACTTATGTACAACAGCATTTCGGAGCAAAGCTTTCCTTTTTTGTGCAAAAGATTGGTTGAGTATTTGGCCTGATTCTTTGGAATAGAGAGCCAGGAACTGCACCCGCTGATCCAAGTGATTAGGCAAATGTTAAGAAGCAGAGAAATTAAGAGAAATTACATTTCAAGATGGCCAACTTCTGCTGACACATTGCATATATTTTCTATCGAGATAGTGATGCACATGTTCTTCATATGAGTGCTCTGTGAATACGAATACATTGATTCATTCAGGGATTTTGCTCGAGCCTTGCTTTTTCTGGCACCTCACTTACAATGACATAACAGACTGTGTGTACTGTCCACACTAATATTGAGCAGAGTCAAGTCAAGTGGGATCTGCTGACATAGAGTTCCCAGGAAGGGTTTTACATTAACAATAAGCATGCTCATTCCGCTAGAGGAGATGTAACAAAGTTTTATGCAAAGATACGTCCATTAGATGCACTTAACAAAGCTTCGTTCCCCAAGTTCTTTGAAACTCTCAACAGTCAGATCAAATCAATAAAACTTGATGACTATAACGGTAAATTCAACATGTACAATAACGGATTCTAACAAACTGCTAAATGGGCTTAAAACCACCACATGGGAGTGATTAGCTTTTTCAAATGATAGTTCTAAAATGATATACAGTCTATATATTTGTCTCCGTGCAGTTGGTGTGTGAAAAGGAGAACAAAGAGAGACAGATGTCTATAGGCAGCTCATTTCACTTCCAGCACAATGAGGAGGAATCTGTCCGGAGACAAATGGCCTCTCCAGTATCATTGATCTGAGTGCAGCCAAAATACCATCAGACTAAAAATGGCAACACATCACCGCTGAATAACACACATACAGTACTTGCAATACACAGCAACAAATCTCAGTCGATAAAGACAATCCAAGGTATGGCGCTTTTCAGGCTAAATGTTTTGGGTGTTGATGCTTTTATTAAATATGCCGGTTAATCTCTCCAAAGGTCAGTGAACTTGAGCCATCTATTGCAAGTCAAAGCAATAATAGAAAAGCCGTGCTGGTGTTTCGTCTCTTGGGCTGAACTCAAACCAGGTCGGATTTTCCCCCTGAGCTCTTTTTAAATCTAATGTAAACTATTCAGTGCGAGGCCAAACCCAGGGCCATGCAAATTCATGCAGAGCAGTTGTGCAAGGTGAGATGCAAAAGTGATTCTCAAACCATAAATACTTGGCATAAACTAGATCTTAAACAAGGATGCAAAGTCCATAGGTCAAGCGTAAGCCCAAACAACAACAATAAAATTAATTAACGGTGCACTAAACAGTGGGAATGGCTTCAAAAGTTGTAATCTGAACATTGTTTTTTTTAGCTCTTTTCTAGTTAAGGTCAATAGACGATCTGAAAGAAATGGTTTGAGAAGCTCGCATTTATACCTTCTTTAGCCCAAACTGGACCTGAGTAGCTGAAGCTAACCCTGCCCTGTTTACAAGTCGGGGTTAGTCTGAGACCGGATTAGTTTCAGTTATAACTTCTCCTCTTTGGGCAGGTCCAATTTGAGCTCAGGAGGGTATAAATGCGAGCTTCTCGAACTATTTCCTCCGGATTGAAAAAAAGGTGTACAGATGAAAACTTTCCTTTCATGGACTACTCCTAGACGAATAAGGGACTTACATCGAGGTGCAGTATAATAACTTTTCTATTTGTCTGTATGGAGTTGGTATTGTTTTGTCTGGAATTTTCCACAGTATGGCATCGAGAAAAGTTACTCAGTGCACCTTTGAATTACATGTAAAACTTTCAAAAGACCTCTCCGAACCTCCAGAAGAAGCCTGTCGCTATCATACTCATGCCACAGTTTGAGAACCACCAACAGTTTATATGATTATAGTTTGTTTGTACCAGTGATATTGCCTTTATGTTTTTGGGCATTCTTGTCTTCTCCCAAGCAGCAAGCTGAAAATCCGTGCTCACTTCATTCTTCGCCGAACAATGTATCCAACGCAAGGCAGCCCATTGGCATCACATGTAATTAAGCTTATCTGATACAACCTCACCCTTTGGCAAACACACAGACACTTCAACTCCTCCATGCCCGATTATTGAAAGCAGCGACATGCAGCTTTTTTTTCAAAGAAGTGATCGCATTGACTTGCAATTCCAAGACCTTCCGCAATGGCTGCTGCAGAGAAGAGAAAGAGCATAGAAGAGGTAACATTATTCGATCTCTGGTAACTTTATATACTTCAAATGCTTGTGTAAAATGGAAAGTGGTAGGTATGGAAAAGGGTCAGGATGTTGAAGCAGTGACTGACTTTGACTGATCAGCCAAGACCACACGCTTTGACAATACTTTACAAAGATGTTGTGGTCTGGAGTCATATGCTGTCTCCCCGATTTAAAGTGGCCGTGACTGACAGGCAGATTAACCAATAAGAAAAACAAAAACAAATTCTTCAGAATCCACAAGCCAAGCTTTCAACTTTTATGTGTCTGAGGTAAAAGAAATTATATATTTGTTCTGAATGACACAAGAATATTATTAGTCTATATATATATATCTCCCGTATTTGAGAGACACGTGCTACAAATTAGTGGCTGCGATTGGACCGTCTAAAGTTAGGAGGGTTTTTTTGACGCCCTTTATGGAAAGACTGGTCAGGCATCATTTTTAAAGCGATTAAATGTCACAGTTGCTTCTTGAGAGTTGATATTTCTCTAAAGCAATTATCAATTACAAAGTGGATACCTGATGACACCAATCACATGCTATAACTGAAGGCTCTGGTTCTCCACTGGCTATTGCTATTTTTGCGACCGTTTCATGTAAATTACAAAGAAATCTCCGAAGAGTTGATCATCAAAGAGGTTTTTATACTGATGGAAACAGCCCTCAGGAAGTGTGCATAAGGGTGGGGTGGGTTTGGACAACTGCTCTCCACACAAGACTGTATGTGGTCATTGGTACTGATTGCTCAAGAGGCTGGAGATGACGTCATGTGTCTAAGTATGTTTTAGTGCCTTGTGGCCATCGCCAGAATGGAGAATTTCCACCTCAATGACTGATTTATTCAAACTATATGCAGTGGAACATCTGAGGAGTGGCAGCCATTATGGGTCTAACAAGTGATTTTCCTCTCACGGTTTCACACTAATGAAAGCCTTGAATAAAGTCAGCCAAAGTCATTCTGATATTGTGCATTATTTTGCTCTTCAAAGCAAGAAGTTAGTGAATTTACACATAAAAGATATAAGGAGCTGAAAATCATCATTGGTTTGCAGCAGTCCATTATTATAATTTCTCACCTGAATTAAACACATATCTGTATATCTACATCTGCTTCAAATTAAACATACGCCGAATAGGTAAGTAATATATCTCAGGTACCAGTAACACGAAGCTGCGTTGTTCAAGTTCCCAGCCTAACACCACATAAATGACTGTTTTCATTTATGTTTTATGTTATAGCGCCACACTCTCTCTGGGGTAAAAGCCAGTGTACCAGTATTGATCATTTGCTATTTTAAATGAGAAATATCCCCTTTTTCAAATTATTTTCCTCAAAACAGAAGCATAACTCCCTGGTGTAACTTATGTAATATTTAGTAATAAACTTGATACATTGTTTTGGCCATCATAGCTTCGCCTCCTTGTACAAAACACCTTGAGCGACTTGTGTCCTTTTGCTGACATTCCCCTTTCTCTCTGAGGTATGAAGCCTTAATTGATGGACTATCTTCTTTATTTTAGTCGGGTGGCTCTAGGTATGGTGGAGTAGAAAGGTTACACTCATGAAGGATTACACTTTAAAATGCCTCATTTGTTGTCATGACTTATTAGGAAAAGGTGAGAGTTTCTCTTAAGTTCAAGTCTACAGTCCATGGGATTGTGATGAGTAACATGAATCATACATCAATCATACACCCATTTAACATATTGTCAAACCTTTTCATTAATAATATGAATAATTTCCATGGTGCACGTATAAAACCATCCCTGAGACAGTTTGCTTTAAATACTCCTGACATTTTATCTTGAGCGCTTGCTTCTCTTTTGTACATTGAAACACTATTTCCATATGCTGTCCGCTCTCAAGATATCTTATTTCTGTACAGTACATTCGTGAGACATTGTAGTGTTCATAAAATGAAAGGCAGTCACTGGGCAAAATCCCAATCTGCCATATAGAAAGCAGAATGTTGTGCTGCACGGTGGTCGAGCGATTAAATCACAGCACACATATGCCAGGCTCCAAGTGCAGCCGGCTGCAGTGTCATGAGTTTGAATCTTGACTCTTGACTCACACACTGTCCTCTCCTGTCTAATAAAGCCTATCGGCAAGAAGATCTAAAAAAAAAAAAAAAAAAAAAAAAAAAAAAAAAGAAAGCAGAATGTTAGTACCAGTAATTATCTGGGCTCATGTTTGTCCACATATTTCTCACAACTCCAGCAAGTGATTAAAGCTTTAATTTAGTCACATGAACACTATCTTTGATTCCAGGGCCAAATATTGTCTTTATACAGTATAATTGGCCTCATATTTTAATCTGAATTTGCCTCTCTACTCCATCTAATGGATGTTAACATACTTGGTACTCAGATAACATTAGATTGTACTGTGTTATTTGACTGATTGGTCTGAAGGGTAGCTTTGTGGTTTGGGCAGAAGTCAAAGATAAAGTGAGACCAAGGGCCATATTTTGCCCCCGGAGGTAGCGTTAAATGGGCGCCGCTGAGCTCATTTCGTTACACCTCACTGTTACCGTTACATGTCAATCATCCCTGGTGCAATATTTTCTGTCCATATGACAGCTGTAATGAAGAGAGTTATTATTAATAAGATTCTAAGAGTTTTTTTTGTAAGAGTTTTCTTTTTCTAAGTTATCTGTTTGTAGTATTATACTGTGCATAAACTGCTTCTGCACCCTTTTTAGTTTATGCACAGTATAATAATGACACTGAAATTTCCCCATTGTAGGGCAAATCTTATCTTATCTTATCTTGCAGTCGGTGCAATTAATGACAGCGCAGGGTTGGAATTCTAAACAAGAGGTGTGATTTTGTCAAAATATGAGGTGGAGTGAAGCATCTTGAGGGCGTGGCCTGGTGTATTCTGTGAAGGGCCAGAATTGTAACAAATAAACTTCAAATCAGTATTAATAATATATTGTGGATTTTTCTGAGTTTTAGACATTTTCCTCCAGGATAAATGACCAATATTAACCTGTGTGGGTTTTATATTCGAACAGAGAGCGGTGCAGATGAGGGGAACGACCCTCTGTCTCGCCTGATACAGGACAGACACACTGTGTTTTGACACACAGGTTGGGTTGGCCCGTGACAAGAAAATTCTTATTTCATTGCGGGACACGTTTGGACGGGTTATAAAATGCTGACTGCGTCTCGTATGTCCGTGCGCCACCTGTGTCATTGCATTTTTCACACAACAGGGAAAAAAAATGCATTAAAATCCCAAAGACATGACAGAAATCACAAAGCTTTTAAAGCTCTTTGCACTGCGTTGGTTGGACACCTAGTACTGCACGGTCTGGGCCAGACTGGACCTGCAAACACATGTGCTCATCTTAGAAAGGAACGCCTATTTGGAACATTTTTAATAAATCCTCACTGTCACATCACATTCACCCAAAATCTTTGTCCCAGTTTGCGTAAAACTGGTACTGACTGACAGCACAACACCAGATCCGCACATAAGATGAGCTGACCACAGTGTGCGCTCCGTTCTTGCACCCTCCGGACCACCAGCATCCCATCGAGCACTCAGGACCGGTTAAATCTTAAGGACATACTTCCCATTTGTGCAAAACAAATAAAGGTGAATTCAATAAAGAAACAACGCTCCGAGGCTGCATTTTTATATTTTATTTTATTTATTTGTGTTATTTAATTTTAATTTTGGGAATTCAGTGAAAAAATGCGAAATCAAGCCGTTTTATTGCTCACTTCATTCATTGCTTATATATGCCATGACAAACATCTCCTGCACAGGTGGTGCTTTTGAATGCCACAGTTCTCAGTCATTGGTTCAAACACTATCACTATATATGGCCTGGCACCATCCCACAGCCTCCAGCGGCCAAGTCCAGCCCCTGACGCCAGCGTTAAGGTCGGCTAGGTATCAAAATAGCGCCCTGGCCGTGCCCCCTGGAAAAGGCTCACATTAACGCTACCTCCGAGGGCAAAATATGGCCATACAAACCAAAATGTAACTTAATTTACCACTGAAAGCAAAAGTAACAGTATAATTCTTAGAAACATTACTGCACTTTATTTTCATGAGCACATTTTAATGTTTATAGGACATTTAGGTGTATGATCTGATCATTTATTTCAGGACAGTGAAGTTATGCGGAGGACAACTAAATAAAGCTCTCTTCTATCTAAACTTTCTCATCAAGGTGAAGCGAGGTGGTTTCACCTGCTACAGGACAATCATGTGACCAGCACAGAGGACACTGAACTGGGGTCTCCCTAGGGATGAGGCTAATAGCAAACATACATGCCATTTTAATAATCTTCTCCACATGTTAATCTTTCCATCCAGGTTTCAAACAACCTTGTCTGTACCTCTTGAACTGAAATGAACACGGGAAAATCTTGGACCAGTGCAACAAAAGTCCTTTTCTCTTTTCTTTCTAAACTGCACATGCTGCAGTGCAATTTCTTTTGCACAAATGCAATGTGACATCTCTGTGACTGTCGGTGATAGATTGCTCTCATACTGGATGAATTGGGAGGCCACAATGGAGCTAAATTCTTTTTCACATGAAAGTTGTAGCAGTGAAAAGGTTGCTCTAAATAAGACCTTTGCCCTGAGACGTAACTTCTGTTCTGCTGCAGTGCCGACGGATGGCCAAATTGCTACCCTTATTCTTTGCCAGTATTGTGTATAAATACAATAAGAAGTTTCATTACATACTTGTAATCAGTTCATTCCAGGCTGTTGCCCTCTTGTCATTTGGTTGATTAATTGGTCGAGGATGTTTTAGTTGACCAAACAGCAGAAACAGGAAAGCATGGGGTGAGTTAGCTGAAGATTTGACAATCATGAGTTTTCTTTTCCTTTTAACATAAATACACTATTTCCCAGTACTTTTCTGTATAGATTGTGGTTTTTGCATGAACTCCTGTGTGGTTATCGTCTTGTAAGTGCAGTTTGGGTTTCGTCACTTCCCATTTAGTCGACTAATCGATCGACGGGGAATGTGGTTGACCAAGTCTGTCTTTAGTCGACTACAGCCCAAGTAATCAGTGTACTGGAGGATATGTCACTTATTTAAGTTAAAACTAAAGATGCATAGTGTTCTGTTGATGTTCCAATTTGAAAATGTTCTAGGAGTGAGATCTTTGATTGTCTGTTTTCCCTTGTTCACATTGTGCATTTTTGTACTCTATACCCTCGAGCCTTCTGCTGTCTTTCCCTCTGTTGTTTTCAGCGGCTTCTTTGGTCTCCTTGTGCTGCCTCCTGCCTGGAGGAGCAGACCGCGGACTGGGGAATTGTGACCTTTGACCCCTTGTGTCATGCGCGCACATATGAATCACACGGCCATGTGTCGCCTCATTACCTATACTCGTATGGAGAGGCCAGTGAGTGCCCTGAAGCTCACGGATGCACTCCAACACAACGCGTGTGAGGGTGCATGTTTTGGGAGCAGGAGAGCGCGCATTGTAAAATCTTTTTTCCAGTGTACCCTTGAACTATGCACACATCCCATTTGTGAAGCCAGATCATCTCCAAAAGCCCAATGCTGCTGGGAATTCATAATTTACTACATGAGTCTCATAGGTATTTATAGAGATGTTTGCCTATTGCCTTTGACCTAACATACATCAAGGAAATCACGCATCATTGACAACAAGATAAAGAAACATGGCACAATAGCATTTTTAAGCATTCATTACTTTTGTCAAGCTTATTCCTATTAGAAAGCTTTTAGTTGGCTGGGATATGTGCCAGTATCGCACTGTGTGAAATAATGAGGTGAGTTTGAATTTTTGATGCTTCCGGTCCAACCCTTCCATTGAAACATAACGTTGTGCTTTTCCTTATTCTAAGATCTTTGAAACTGTCCCTAATAACATCAACGTATAAAATAATGCGCAATTAGTCACAATTCCTTCATGGAGTTATGACAGGCAGCGAAGGCGTCAAGCAAAGCATTCAATTTCACCTTCAAGTGGATCACAAAATGCTTATCTCAGGAATTTATCTGGAGCCACAACTAACCGTCCCAAAACAAAAAACAAACAAAAAACTATGCAAAACTTATTTTCATGGTCTTACAAAGCCCCAATTTCAAACATATTATCAACACAATTTTGCACTGTGTATTCTCCGTGATAAAAGCTTCTCAACTATAGTCATTTTTGAAGACGTATCATCAAACCACATAACAATAAGCCATTGAAATACATCAGACAGCAACAACAGACTCATCAGTTTCATGTGTGCACAACATCCTGCCTGTCAGACAATTGATGATAATTAAGACATTAATGGCGATCATGAGAGGGCCGTAATTGGGCGTGTGTTAATTGCTGAAACTATACGGTGACATTTCTTTGCCAAGCTCTATCTTGTAATTATCAGGCATACTCGCAGTGGCGAAGAGAAGGCTCGCAGAGAAGGGAGGAGGGTGAAGATAGAGTCACTGAGGCTGAAGTCTGCAGGCACATGTCGGCAGTGTGTTCGTCAGAAGATGAGTATCTGCTGTGTGAGGCGTGCGAACGGATTCTCAGAGTTAAACTGCGACAGGGAAGTGTGGCGATAGAGACAAGAGCCATGATTCATCTGTTAACTGTGTGCCACCACATTCTATATCTCTCTTCAATGGCTGAAAATAGTCTCTGCTATAAGGGTCTATTCTGAGCAAAATAGCAGTGCTTTGAGTATGGTCACTTTTCGGTTAGTGGGGTCACCATCTTCTTGTCATAGAAATGTTATTACTTTGCCTGAAACTTTCCACAGCATAACATTACACATATGTAGCTTGCATTTGTTCAATTACAGGAGTTTTATAGCTAAAAATGCCTTTGAAAACATGCACGTTAGGATCTCACGCAAAAATGACAATATACACAGTGAAGTACAAGTAAATAGCATCTACTTAAGTAAATAACAGATTAAACTGTCCAGATATTTCCCAAATATCTCACTCCATGCATTGTCCTCTGCTGTGGTTCATAAACACTTATAATCCCAAAAAAATTATTAGTCGACTAATAAATCCACTAATAATCCACTAAACTACTAAAGGATTACAACTTTATATGCTTGTCGCCATGGAGATGAATAGGTTGAATGCCTTACCGTGGAACATTCCAGACAAAGCAATGTATGGAGTCAAAAATGTGGCGTCAACCAGAAAAGTTACTGCACCTTCAAGAACCTGACACACTTGAGTTTGACTTTTATGAGATTAGACATGAATTAAATTGTTGTGGTGGTGTCTTCCACTGCTGCAATATCTAATTTTGTTTTCTAAAATCATGCATTTAGGTCTGGTTTCAGCTGGAAAGGCACCTGGTATAAAACTTTATCTGCAACAAATGTCATACATTACATAATCAACAAAAGTAAAATAAAAAGTGCACGTTGACTGAATCTGTTTTAAAAATGTTCTTATTTAACTGAAATAATTTGTGGTGTTTACAATGTTCACGGTCAAAAAGCGTTGTCACGAGTATCAAAACTGATCTACTAATCGAAACAAGATACTCATTCGGACAAGTATCACTAGAAAACAAATCATATGAGAGGACAAAATCTGACCTTTGCCATTTCTGACAGTTTTAGAATGATTTTGAGCTTTATCAGAACTTGTATAAAATCACATGGTCACATAACATTCAGAAAGAACTATTATTTAGAGCTGAAAATGTGTTTAGAAACCAGTGTTTAAGTCACCTGAATGTACTAACTATACTATAATGTTGCATTCATTAAAATTAAGGTACAATGTGTTCCGTCCCAATCCTCTAACAATCAATAATAATAAAAGTGTACCTGATTTTTTTCAAGTCATTGCATAAAATTGGTTATCCCCCAGTGCGCATATTTTGTAAAAGCAGCTTGGGGTTAAAACCAGACCGCAGGGTTCTATCTGCATCTTATTATAGACAAAACTTGCTCGTTCCCTCTGAAAGCAGTGAAAACTAGTTATCAACTCATCGCAGTGAATAATTAGGATGCTGGGAATGCATTAAAGGAGCAATACAAGTGGATTGCTGCAAAGCATTTAAAATGAATTGGTTTTTCACGTTTTAAAGACAATAAAATCAGAAACCACCAGGCAATGAAACAGCTGCTGGTGTGCTTTGAGGTAATGCAATTATAGAAGACAGAGCAGTACCATTGTATTTGTGCACCCTTTCAACCTTTGCAGCACACACTGAAGGTGAAGCTCACATCTGCCACATTGAAGTGCACATTTGTTTATCAACAGCTCTCATCCATGATCGCCTCTACGCATCTCCCCAAAGGATCGGACACTCTCCCCAGCTGCAGCCGGGAGACGCCTGCTTTCTGGAGCAAATTAATTCCCAGTTGGCGGTTATGAATGGCTGGGGCGAGTGAGATGGATGGTCTACCCGCTTCCCCCCCGCACGCCCCTCTGCTCCCGCTGACAAAGATGCTGGGGCTTGTCCTACTTTTGTAGAGGGGAAAAAAAAGTGGCTTTGTACAGTAACTCGCGGGACTCTCCTTGTGGGGTTTAGAGAACTGCTGTGTTAACAGACTCGGAGAAGACGGATGCCCAAAGGAAATCTACCAGGACAAAGAGCTGTGAATGTAGGTCCTTAACACTGATGCTTTTGAGAAATAAGGTTTGAGACCACTGTCAATGCTGTGGTGACATTTGAAGGGTGAGTCAAGAGTTCAAGCCGAACCCTCCCCTCAATAATGACTCCAAAGAGATGTACGGCCCGCTGCCGTCTAGGAGGTTATGTCATCCTTTAGTCTAACCGAGCTTAAACTGGGAACACCACTCTTCAAAAAGATACTGAATGTTTTATGGCAGTTATTGTGAAATTTTGTTTGCATCTTAAGACAATATATTTCGCTCCAGACAATCAGTATTACCATGTTGTCTTTTCATTGTAACGTTAAATATAGATAATAAGGGAACTAGATATGAAATCAAACTAACAAATACTAGGGGAGGGACGAGACTCAATTCTGACAAGACGAGACGAGATTGGGTTCACTGGAATGAGACGAGACAACAAAGGGTGCAGTTCAGTTGACTATTTTGGCCTCATAGCTTTTATTTATGTAGTTAATTAAATACATTTACTTTATAATGCATTTATGAACACAAAATAATTTGTCTTTCATACCAATATGTCTTATTATTAGTTCTGAAATAGATCAAGACTAGGAAATGTCCATCTTCATCCTTAACTACTGATTTTATTATTTTATTTTATTTATTTATTTTTACCTTTATTTAACCAGGAAAGTCCCATTGAGATTAGTCCTGGCCTGGCACAGATCAGTCAAAACATCAGCACACATTTAGACCATCACAAACATGTTTCCAAACGTTTCAGCTTGACCTAAAGAACTGATTTCAATAAACTCTGGGAGGTTTGTAACACATTTTTGTGATTGTCTCAATGTGTGTCGACATGATGACTGATTATTATTATGCCTGAGTTTTGATATTAGTTTTTGATACTAGTTTAAGTACAAATGGTTTTGACACTAGTTTAAGTATAGATGGTTTTGATACTAGTTTAAGTATCTATTAGTATCTGGTTATCTTTTTACACCACTACTGTGGAATTTAGTTTTTATCTCAAGACAAAGACGTCAAACAATCCGTGCTAACATGTAATAACAGATACTGCCGCTGATTGTAGCATAATATGGGTAATACAATATTATTAGTTCAATATTCCTTCACAAGATTTTTCTAGTTTTATTCATTTATTTTCCAAGGGTCTCCTGGCAAAGAGCCCGCCAAAATCAACATTCAACTAACAAGAGTAAACACTACACAATTAAACAACGACCAGTAAAAATCAATAAAGACATTAAAAAGCACAAATCTCAAATAAAACAATTACAACTTGAAATCCTTCCCCCGAGGTATTTAACAGTCTCTTGTACATATTTAGTGTTTAGGAATAAATACTATCCTTTTTTGATTTATCTTTTGGTAATTGTGTATTCTTTATGAAAATTCAGCAGATAACACTTATAACTTCTCCTTTATCTGCTGTTTTCACATCATAATGATAAATCACAACCCAGAGATCCATAGTCTGACATAAGCCATTACGATCATTAATGGCACGGAGTTGTTCAAGTGTGTAAGTATCCGTTTGGACTGAGGCGACCATATGAAACAAACTAGGAATAATCCATTTTTAATCATGCTTCAAGGCGCGTCCGTCAAGATAATCCTTTTTTTCATTTTTGGAGATGTTTTAACTCTCACGTCTGGCCCCGTTGTTTTTTATCATTGTGTTTAGTAATACTCTAATACATGAAGGGCAAAAGCCTGAAAATCTGTACAGCAACCACAAATGCTTTCTGCTCAATCTGCTTATGGCCCAAGGGCTGCCGATGTGACCGAAATCCTTCTTAGTCGCCCTGTAGTCCGCTTTACCAGTCCTACAAGCTGATCATGGTCTCTATAGCACACGAACGGTTGCACCATGGACAGCTTCATAAAGGACCCAACACGGCCAACGGCCACTGAAAACAAGGAACCACGTGCAAAATTAAAAGGCCAAATACTGTAATCAGAGGTGGGTGGTGCTCAATTACATTTACTTGAGTAACTTTCTGAAGAAATTATACTTTTCGGAGTAGTTTGTGGACTGCATACTTTCATTCCTTCTTGAGTAACATTTTGATTGAAATAACAGTTCTTTAGTTGAGCTGAAGTTTTGGTAACAAAGGCTCTACCTTGACAGTATGATTTGGACATTTTTGTTTCTTGCACTGTACCTTCAGAACTGATTTAAATTATTTATTTTTTTGTGTCTATCCTTTGAAAATACCACATATTACATTTTATTGGCTTCTCGATCCATGTCTGACTGTAATAAATTACTTGGAAAGAATAGTTTGCTGGAGCTTGCTGTTTTGGAGTGAAACTGTTGGATGTTATAAAGTCTAGCTGTTTGTTTGATTATTGGCCTTGATTTCTCAAAACCTTCATCATTTAACAGTTTGGGCCTTTCCTTTTCTATCTCACTGATATTTCGTCTTAAATACACAAACCGGACAAAGGCTGACACCTCAGAAACTCTTCACAACTGTGGGTGCTACTCTGGTGATCTTGCAGATTAACAATATTTATCTTGTCTTCTTTATCAGAATTGTTTGGTTGTTTGATCTATATCAGACAATAGGTAAGAGATAACGTAATTACCTTGACATGCTTCAAGTGTAATTACATAATCTCTTAGGTATTGTTTGATACAGCTCAAACCCCAAAACTGGTGATCGTTTCGTTTAGGGATCATTTTAATCCATGAAACAGAAAGCCCCGTCATGTCGCGTAACAAGAGATCATTTCTGTTTTTGTCTATTTAAAGTCCGGTTAAATGGATTTTAGGTTGTATCAGACCATAGGAAGACTTATCCAGAAGATTGGCTGAGGTTCCCCAGAAGGAAAACATAAAGGTCGGGAGTTATCTCACAACTGACAAGACTCGATGGAATATGTAAAATCAATGAAAATGTTGGCTTTGAGAATCCACTGCTGAACAGAGGTGCTGCTGAACAACATTCACAATATATCGAAGCTTAGATGATATTGTGAATGTTATTTAGAAGATATGGAACATTTGAAGATAGTTTATTATTTATAATGAAAAAATGCAACAGAAAGAGTTGATTAACAATAAATATTTCAAAAAATGCTTTTAACCTTTAAGTGTGATAGTTCTGCACTTTTGTGATTCATTTTATAGACAATTCACATTTGTCTGATAATTGAAACTCAACTAATACGTTTAAAGACATGTTTTAACACATTTCTGTTAGAAAGACATAATCTTGTTTGAATTCTCTCCTACTAATCCTCTCCTAGACTAACCTCTTGTACCCTCGATCTGATATCTTTGTCACTTAATTACAATAGAGATCAAAAAAGTGTATTATTGTATATTGTCGTTCATGGGACAATATGATGTTGGCAAGTGTCTTTAAAAGATCCTGTGGACGGTTTGATGAAAATAATTGAGGAAACACCATTGAATCGGGTTAGGCGTTTTAAATGCTGGCCAGACCACAATTTTTGCTTGTCAATATACATTAATTCACAGTCCGGTCTTGTCCTCGTTTGGATAAAACCTAATTCAAAGCAAACATAAAGCAATAATACACAAAGTCTATGACGTATTGAAAGCTAATAATGATACGGCTTCCATTATCTCCTGTAACGTAATGCATGTGAGTTTGTTCCAGCTATGTTTGACTGATTACACTGGGCCCAGAAAGAGGCAGGCCTATTAAATCACCATTAATCAAGAGCTGGCGTCTTTAATCAGAGCGGCCTTAAACTCCCTCAGCGGAAGTATTTGGACGACCTCCTTTGTCGAGACTTAACGCTGCCCACTGTACAACACGTGTGGACAAACGCTGCACAAAATGTCAACAGTGAATAAAGAATTTTTACTGACCTGCGACACACAAGAGACAGTATCAACAGTATACATGCTCTACGGCTATTGATTTTATTGAAAGTAAAGAACCTTGCTTCCAGTGTTCAAATACAGTTTTGTTGTTTGTTTGAATGGCGTTTTATTTCCTCACATATTTAAGTCACAAAAAAACATATTTAAGTCACAAAAATTCACTGCCAAACAAAGTCGTCACAGAAACAAAAGGGGCACACGCTCGAATATTTTGTAGGACCGCCTTTAGCTTTGATTACAGAACACATTCGATGTAGCATAGTTTCAACAAGCTTCTGCAATATCCCCAAAAATATTTCCATCCACTGCACAAAGCCTTCTCCAGCTCATCCCAGAGACTCTCACTGGGGTTCAGATCTGTAGTAGATCAGTGTCTGCTTCTCCTTAGAAGTTTTCTCTGCTCGATGTGAATGATTTGACATCTTTTCCATGACCACAGGATTTGTCTTTCCACATGGTTGTTTCAGAAATGGAAAGCCACTTGCTGCGTCAGTTGGGTTTAAATACCGTGTTGCAGCTGAAAGATCATCACCCATGCAGCGAATATCCAGTAGAAGGAGAGGAACTACTGTATTTGCTTGGTTGAATCCAAGTGGCGACTCTTTTTTTTGGACAGGCAGATTATAGGGAGTGTATTATTACTTGCCAATTAATGTTGAATAATTTTCTCCGCCAGTTTAGTTTATTCTTTATTTGTCCATGTAAATGAATTAACTAAATTAGATTGTTATTAACATCAGCTCATAAAGATACGTCATGATTTTACTGATGCATTTGCTCTGTTTACTGACTCAGAGATGAAATACTATAACCTTCCCTTTGAACTTAAAGGCTATTTAAAGCAGACTTATTTTAGCTTTGATTGGCATTCATCGTATTTCGTAACGTATGTTTAATCATGCTTTAACCCTGCGACGAGCTGGCCCCCTAATGCCCAAAGTCACTGGGATAGGCTCCAGTCACTCGCGACCCCTAACACGAACAAGCGCTAGAAAATGAATGAATGAATGTTTAATCATGCTAATTCGAGCAATGCAGTTTTGCCTCATCTCGTCTGGGCAAATGGCGCCGGAAACAAGAAATGCAAATTCCCTCAATGCATTCTGAATAACTTGGTGCTTTTCCCATAATACTTAAACGTGGGGATACAGCATTACGTATTAACAAGGAGCCAGTAACGCAAGCACAAAACCTAAACAATAATGAAAAGATATTGAGTGGGTTTTTAGACACTCAATCCGCTCTTGATCAAGTTTTCTCCTCAGGGATTCTGAATATGCTAATAAAATTACATAACTGTGTTCATGCTTAAGCGAGCAAATATCCAAAGGCGTTCGCACACACATCATTTCTATTGACCCAAGAGATGTTTTCGACTCATAGTACAAACAGTGACTAATTAGATTTACAGTAAGCATAGACAGTGGAGCAGGGAGCACACGGCAGCCTGGTTTAAAATGTCACAAATATAATAGGAATGTACGATGGAGGACTGCAGAAAGCTCCATGGTGTATTGATTGGTACCATCTCATACTATGTCTGGTTGTGTAGAAGTGTGCCGAGTCAGCTCCTCCTCCTGTAGCGGCATCTTCAATTGCACCTTCAGCAGCACAGTTCACGATATCCACACCACTCAATTACTTTTTATAGCACATTGCTCTTCTCCATTACTTGATATAGTAACACAATCTTTGGCTGGCGAAGTGAAATACTGAAATATTGGTGACACAGTACATATATTGCCACAGAAAGAGGAATTACATTTTGTTTTTTTTAATTCGGAAAATAATAGAAAAAGATGAAAACACTGGCAAGCTCAGATGAATTCACTTAAACTAATTTTTAATATATTTAACATTTCGGTGACCTTTTCATTTTGGATTACATAATAGCCTTGCTCAGTTCCAGCCAAGTTTTGTAACCACTTTGAAATCCATCTCACAATAAGATATTTGATCCGGCGGACATTGTGCGCACATTCACAGAAACATGTTCTTGGTAATCAGACACAGTTACTCAGGTAGACAGCCATATTAAAAGTTAAATGGATGAGTTGTTATGGGACAAAGGACATGTTCGTTGTCTTTAACTTAACTTTCCCAAGTGGAAATATTGCTCGATCAAAATGTACTTTACTTGATATTTGACATCATGGTATGTTGTTGACCAATGTTTCTTTGTCCATATAAAAGTCTATAGCTACATTTAGAATTTCAATACCTTATAGTGCGCTCTCAAGAGTATAATGACCCAACAAAGGGAAAGTACACTGTCGGCCTGTACAAAGAGTATTTGTATAACATTTGTATAATTTGTGGAACAGTAATTACAGATTCCCCACTATACATTTTATTAAGTACAACCGCTACACAAGATGAAAGCGAGTTTTGAAGTCATCCATTCTAGTTCTCAAGAGCCAATGTTCCCCACTTTGTGGAAACAATGTTCACTTCTAAGTCCCATGACAAGATGTTCCTTACCTATCTTGTTGTAATGCCCAGATTCAAATCTAAAAAGAGCACATTTCTGTACTGTATCATTTTAACTTTGGTCCAACTTCTTGGACACACACACAAACACACACACAGACACACACATACATAGTTTTTGTCTGAAGTGAAAGTGTTTCCAAGAGCAAGATAAATACTTTTGCTACACAAGGTGTGCATCACAGCCAGATCTATAACCATCAGATATAGCGTTTACTGGACATTTGCAGCTAAATTGGGCCTGTGAATGTAACAGTGGCTAGGCGTCCTATTAAGTCTGAATGCAAACAGTGCACAGTGTGATGGCATGCGTGTGGTTATGAACATAAAATGGGATGAAAATGGTACTATTACAAAGTACATTGGTTTTCATCTGACTTTACCACGGCCTTTCCAATGACCCTTCACTAATAGAACATGGGTAAAAGTAACAAGAACAGGCGGTTGCTTTATTCATGCATTTTCAATGAGTAACGTTGCAGGAGAAATATACCATAAAATATTAACTTTTGATCCTTTATGCTCTCCAAAAGCCCTGAGTCAGGATTGGTCTGTTACATAATAAACTGTCTGGAGCATCTCAATCAGCTGACAGCACTGCTTTGAACGGGAAGACTGGAGTTGACTAGCCTGCTGTAAAGGCTATTCCATTACAGTGCATGTAGTACACAACAAATGTATTTATTTATTTGATAGGAACAATGCACGTTAATGAACATCAGAATAAAACAGATGTAAATATGCCGGCTTATAGCTACAAGGCTAGTTTTTATCCGTAGTCCCTAGGCAGGCAAATACATAAGAAATTACAGCATGCAATACAAATAGCACAAGGAAAAGTTAAGAGTTTAACGGTCACATGACTGGTTTGTTTTCAGCCATCGTTTGTGTTGAGTTTTAAAGCTGATCAAATGTCAATGGCATTTGGAAGAAGAAACCTGATAATTTAGAAAGTTCAGTAACCAACTTGTCTCTCCCCCTTTAACCTATTTACTATTTACTATATCAATTATTTTGCCTATTAATATCTATGGAATTAAAACATCGACTTGCACATCAAAGAAATTTGAAGAGAAATTGCTCCATATTTCTGGTGTCATCATTAGGACGCGAGTGTTTTCATCTGTTCGTGCACGTGGGACGCAGCACGAGCTTGTTTCCTCGCTGATGAATTGGAAACACCGAACTGACAGAGCGTTGAGAACAATTTCCCAAGTATACTTACAGCATTTGCCTTCTGTAGAACAATAACATTTACGAACTGAAATTGTTTTTCAGCCAATAATCGCTGCGCTGTCAGCTGCGGTGAGTTCTGTTCTGCTCCAGACTTGACTGACACTGTGTCAGAGTAATAAATGCCCTTGACTTGCACTGTACGGGCGGTATGAGTTAAAGTGTGCCGGGCATAGTGGACATACACATACCTGCAAATGCCCCTGGTACATATTGAGCTCGCAGTGCGTCCTTTAGCGTGGACTTTCGAGTGCGCGCATCAGGAGCTGTGTTCAGACCAGGGTCCGGGGCGCGCCGCGGAGCTGTCCGCTGTCAGTGCTGAAGTCTGGAGCTCATCCAGGGTTTGGAGCGTGCAGTGACACAGAGGCGCGCCGGCGCACGAAACGAGGTCGGACCACACTTCTGCCTCACTCCCGGACTTGATGACGCTGTTAAAAGATGAGGTCAGTCCGTCAAAAACAAACCTCCGTTTTAAGTCTCGCTGCCCGCTGGTGCCCACATCTCCCCCGCTCCGCCGCTGTCTGTGGTGTTTTGACGCTGTCCTGCTTCATTCTCTACTTATAGCGCGCTCCTCTTCCCTGTTTGTTGTTGCTGAGAGCCAGCCCTCTGGTTCCTCCTCCACTGCTGACGTACAAGAGCCGCATATCATCCAGTCTCATTTCACTGCGCATACTGTAACCTCACCGGAATATCGTCCCAGAATAGTTTGCTGAATGATGAAGTAAAACTTTCGGTCATGATACGGTCGCATTTACATAGAATGATGCCTTTTCGAAAATGCCTATAGGCTAATTGGCATGGAATTTATATTCACTTCCTTGTCTTGCTGCTTCAATGTGAGGCAATGCACATTATTATGTCCGTTCTCAAAAAGCAAATGATACATTTTAATGTTATTGTTTTCTCATTATTTCTCACGCCAAATTCACTGTATTATCACTAAAATGCTAAATGGTGAGATGTGGACAGCCCATAATGTGTAAAAAAAAAAAAAAAAAAAAGTTAAAAAAAAAAAAAAAAAAAAAGTATGCCTCTCCATATTGCAGAGTTATATCTTATGTAACCTGATCACATCACATGCCAATTGGCCATTGGTCTTTTATTTAAATGTAACTCCAGCTTTAATTATCAGACACATTTGTGGTTTTGTTGTGAAAGTCTTCTTCCCCAATGGAGTTGACAAATGTACCATAACCTCACTGTGGTTTTCAAGTTTTGTATCTTGGGGACCAGTACCAAACCTCCAAACACTGACTGACATTAAACTTATTGCATTTTGCTGTTACAGTTTTGGTCACTGAGCATCAAGAACCCATTACTACTGAAGATGAGGTAGGTCAAGTCTTCCTTTACTTCACATCACTACATATATTTGAAAATAAAAATAAATCCTTGACCAAAAATGGAAACCAAACCATTAAAATGACATTTGTTTGCTTATGGCTAAGCTTTTAGAAGGAGTAGGTTATACAATCATCTGTTTTCTTCCTGAGTTCTGCTGGCCTCAATTATACTCTGTAGTTTGGATTTATGACATGTCACATTTAATTCACCGTGTTTCAGGCATGGCATCAGGTGTCTGCATCTCACGCCTGCAATTGATTTGTGTAAACATAGGATGGGTTCCATTTTATTATCTTCCTGCAGACAACACAAGGGAACATTCGGTTCAGCCTATAACATTGGACAGAAAGCAAACTATATGGATTTTAATTTGTTATGTAACAGTGGCTCAAACATCAAACCCAGCAATGTTTGTTGATCTGGCACTGAGATCTCTGGGAGTCCAGCCCCATGTTTTTATGATTCTAACCTTTACTAGATCAGAACAAATATTGCCTCAAAGCACCAAAAATCCACATGATTAGAAGACCTGTATTCTACCCTTTGCACCAGTTCCTTTTCATATTTTACATCCAGCATAATTTATCAATGAATAATGATCACTTCGATGTGTTGTGTGCCGATGATAGACAGGCCTCTATTTTTAGACAACATAAGATTACTGTCCATCCCATAAATCATTTATTTTTGACAGACACAAGCAGAATATGACACAGCAGAGAGGATTATTGCTTCGCACAAAACAACAGTGCTCTTTGACAAATTAATACTTAAATTACCTTTTTTTTCTGGAATGAGCCAGTGGGAACAAATGAGGAGGAAAAGATTTGGTCTTAGGTTTATGCGCATTTCTTCACACCAAAAAACTATTTTAAGACATTACAAATGGACTATAAATGTTATATGGCTATAAGAATAGGCACACTTCAGAACAAGCTCATCATTCGAAATTTTGTGACTAATGTGCTGATTAAAAATGTAGATCTCGTTATGTCTCATGTATCATTTTGCGTGTGCATCAAATACAGTCATGATGAAACTTGATCTAAAGTAGCACCACGGCGTACCAGATTAGATTGGTTAAGGAAGAGTTTGTAAAGGTTTTGTTCAACTGAATCTTGCAACAATAACATACTAACAGATTATTTATTACACTAACTCTACTATTGCTCTATGCAATACTACACAATTATAGCTTCCCTCCTCTCCAACCATTACATTTTTATTTCTTATCCAAAGACAGTTCAGATGACAGAATAATGGTTATAGACACAGACCAAGCTAGTAATCTCTCATATTCATGCAGCTTTCTGCAGGTGCCTCAATTTGCCTTAATAATCTGTGTCATTTATTTCCTTTAGAAGATCCTTTAGAATTGTAACTTTGTTTTGGGCTGATTTACCATGGCAATAAACAAGCAACCACATATGTTTTAGATAAAAAAAAAACGAAAACTGAAAATGGATTTAGCTGTTAAACAACACATTTAATAAAGACAAGGCAAGTTTACACTATTTGAATTTCAACAAAAAGTTTGAGTGTTCGAGTATTAATTCTATTGGCTGACTTTGTTGAAGTTAGTTCTTTCAGATTGTGTCAAAACTAATCTTATATTTAAAGTCTAACTTGACGAATGAGGGATTACACTGACAAAGTCTAACTTGAGTAAAAGAGTTTCAGAAATTTGATTTTATTTGAAATGTATTGATACACTTTAAACTTAGACCCTGGCATGAAAGACCTTGTGCTCTGGATATGAACTTTAATAGAACTTTAGACTTTAGAACAGTGGAACACTTGAGCCTTGACTCTGGTGGGGATGAAGTCTTCAAAGCTGCTGATGCTGGACAAAGATAAAAGGAGATGTTGCATTGGGGGAGGAGCTTTACATTTGACCAGGATCAACAATGTTTGGCTGAAGAGACAGAGGATGCATAGAGATGACATGGAAACAACTGGATTATTTCAGATACAGCTTTTATTTTCCAAAACATGGAGTTGTTCAATGGCACACTTGTTAGTGAGCTTGTGTGTCAGACAGAAGGTTTTGAGTTCAATCCTTTAGCACAACAACTGATCTCATAATAATAATAGTAATGATAATGAATTGGATCCCTTCTTTCAAGACGCCCAAATCACTTAACCTTGTATATTTTGTCCTTTTTTGTTTGTGTGTTTGTAATTGTAGCTGGTGAATTCTGCAGTCAAACCGAAAATAATGATTAATCAACACATTCCCTCGATACATTGGCCACAGCTTTATTGTCCTCTGCACAAATTTCAAGAATGACCATTCATTTTAATTTTGCTCACAGTTTAATGACCGCACTAAAACCTCATCTTCTGTTTGGAGGACAAGGCATTAATAGACAGCCAACCAAACAGAGCATGGGAGCAGAATGACAGAAAGTTATCAGAGCAAAGAAATTATGTCAAATGGATCTTCTTTTTGGCAAACAAACTGTGGCTCTGAGGGAGATTTACGAAAATATAAAACCTGAATATTTTGTTCCGTGTTTATTGTTAGTCTAAAGCCATAAATTGCTCACTGCATTTTTCCACTTAAAAGTCAGTCAAGACCTCTTCAGCCTACTCGCTTTCCTTTGTAAGAGTCCGTTTTGGCCTTAGTCGTCGTCTGATTGGACATGTGGGTTTAGTTAACCTTGATGTATCGGTGGATTTAACAGCAAACCTTGGCCTTGGTGTCTCTTCTGGTAAATAATAGCCCGTGTGTTGTCTGCAATAAACAGATAAGGATCAGGTAAGGCTAGTGTTGCAGAGGACAGAGTAGACAGAGGGACTGATGGCAGTAAGAATCTAATTAAAAAGTATAAAGATATTGGGTTGGGCCAGTTCAGAGCAAGGGTTATTGCTTGGTTTCAGATGACATCACAACTTTCAAGGCCAATACTTATTTTGTTGTTATGTAACGAATTCAAGGTCTAGTCACTAAAATAAATGATCAGGGTCGACATTGGTGAATTTTCTTTTTGGATATTTGTTTTGAGAATGCCATGTCATCTCAAAGACGTACATTCAGTAAAGGGACTGTATGGTAGAATTATCTGCATACACAGCTCACTTTTGCACATTTGCCAAGAGTAAATCATTATTCAATGCAGTGGTGACATGTTATGAATGACCAGTACATTTGCAACATTTATTACTATAGATCCATATACAGCTCCACTTTATTCATAGCACATTTTATGAACAAAAAACAACACCAAAAGTTATAACCCAATTTTATTTGACTAGCCCAGTAAAAATCCAATAAATTACAATAAATGAAGAACACAGAGGAGCACAAAACTCACAAGGAGTTAAACGTCACAGAATAAAAGTAGGTCATAAGACGAGACTTAACATACTCCACTCCAGAGCAAACCACAGAGAAGGCTTGTCCCCCCTGGTTTTAAGACTCTGACCTCAGAGTGGGAAATTGAGTTGTGGCTGAAAAAAGTCACATCATATCTCCATCATAATTCCCATATCATTTGAACAAACACAAATTTTAGCAATATCACATGGTCATTTTATGCTTCAAGTGTGTTTCTTTCATGCATGCCAATGTGCATGTTAATATAAATAACACATACATACAGTATTTACTGTGTACTGTAGGTCACATCAAAATGAAATTGTAATTAAATTATTTTTGATTAAAGTTGTCCACGGACCCTATGGCATGTTGTTACACTTGGCTCCACTCTCTTCTCTCTGTCCCTTCACATGTTGGGCTATAATCACCACAGCTGAATCATTAATAGCCCCATGACATGTCCACAAAGGAAGTGTCCTCTTTTAAAATGTTCCCTATCTGCTTGTTCTGCCAGCTTCATTACTCCGCTTATCTGTGGACGGCAAGTCATTCATAATTCATGTTTCTCAAATATTCCCTCAGATGAGTAAACAGAAATCCCATTCATCTCCATTGCAAAGAAATCTTGAGCTGTTTCAGGTTAGCCAGCGACATCATAATATTACACATAAGCATCTTTGAGTAAAACACCTTTTATTGATGAATACAAAAGTAGATGAAGGGGCCTGTATCGCTTTGATATCTCCGCCCGGTGATTGTTAGCCTGCCATTTGTGAATGCAAATGCAGCCCTGGTTTGGTGTTTTGTTGTGTGCTGGCCCATAAAAGCAGGTTGCGTTCACAAGACCACATAGAGCTACCTTCAAACACGTCTGACCCAACTGCGCCGATCCTTTTATCTTTGCACTTTACTGTGAGGTCAGTTATAGCTACAGCACACAGCATTGTTTGTATTTTATTACACGGCCCTTTAAGCACATGCCAGAGGTGAGGTCTGTGCTTCCAATGTTGGTTGCAAGCTAAATCATGTAGCTCCTCCTGTTTATGCAAATAAATTTAAGTAGATTGTTTGGAAAGATGCAAATTGTCGGGTGTGTGTCGGGCTAAGGAAAAGGAATATCATGTTGTAGTGTTTGACCTGCTTTATAGTTTGTTAATACCTTTAAGTACACTTTGCACATTTTCTGGTATATGGTCCACCACCTGCTTGTCTCCATTGAGATGTTATTGTGTTGCCTGAAATGCCTGAAATGTATGCCATTAATCTTATCTATCTCCATGGAAATACCATAAGGTAGTTACAGGTCAAGTTACAGGTCACTGCAGAGGCGAGACAATGCGTTTATATGAAGATAGTTTAAGTCTTAGGTCCAGGAGCTGAACCGCACGTCTTTCTTTCCCAATATACCACCGTCTTATTCTGAGGCTGTAGTCCTTGCTATATTGTAAAATATATTTCCTGGCAAAGAAATAATATTGACTTTGCACATCCCTGATTGGCTAATCCACCTGTAAATCACGCCCATCTATACTCCGGGAGACGAAACCAGCGACCAGACTAAAATCAATCTGTATGAAACTATTATAGAGAGACGTTTCTGAGCTTTCCAGGCAACTTTCATGTGACAGTTAATTTATTGGCCTTTATAAATTACGAGCAAAAGAAGATTGAATTCTGTCAACTGGACAGTTTTTAGCGTATATACGTTTGGCCACTCATCCAAGAAGCTTCTTCGCAGCTCTGATAAGGGACTATATACTAGCGTGATCTAATATTTATTTTTTTATGTTCAGACTTCGTAATATGAATCAGGAGTTGTGCATACGTCATTTTCATCTAGGCCTATTTATTTTAAAATAGTCTTATGACACATGCGCTGCCTGTGTTGCCTGTGTGTTTTCTGTAGCAGACTAACTGCACCTTGTATGGCACTTCTGATGTGTCTGTTCCTCTCATCATCCTCCTGATCTTAGGCCACCCAGCTCTGCAGAACACACTAAAAGCACAGTGTTTTGTCAAAGGAAACAAAGTGCTATATTGTGTATCAGCGCAGCGGTGGTGTTGCCACTTGATAAACAGCTTGTTATGGATGACAAGAACAGACGCTGGTTAAAGCTTTTCCATATCAAGAGTGACGTAAATAAGCCCCATAAATATTAAGCGTTACAGGAATTAATCACATCCTACATTCCCACATCAAACACAGTCCTGCCAACTGGAGCTCATTTAATAAAACAGATTTTTAGTACAAGGCTTTACTGCACTATGTAATCATCAAGCTGCTGTTGTGTTTTACTAGTTATTTGACTTTTAATTAGCCGTGGATGGTTTTGTTTTTTGAAAATATAAAAATAAACATGATTATGATTGGCAAAGACAGCTGATACTTTTTTCTTAAGTTTCAAATGTTACTCTCCATTCCTCATGACTTCCGTTCTAGGCAGTGTTCTTGTATCTGATCTTGTCTTCTCTGTATCGCTTCTTCCCATCTGCTTGGCATAGCTCACTTTGATGAACAGTAAGTTGACACTGCTGAACAAAAGCTGAGGAATTTGATGATGAGATCTGAAATATTATAGTCGGCCTCGAGGCACTGAAGGTTGAAAGAGATGCGGATGCCTTTTAATGTCAGCAAAGGTGCACAACAGTATAAAGACTTTAGATTTGACGAGGGACGAATTATGGTGTCGAAATGGGAAAGAGCAGCTCAGCTTTTATTATTTAAATATTCAAGCTGTGCAGTGTATCGGAAACTTCAGCTGAGATTGCTGTTTCAGTCATAATTGGCGTCATTTTTGTTGAATTTAAGGCCTATTGAATGAGAAGCTGCTGCTCATTCAATAGAACCTCAAATATAGGGATTGCACAATTTTTGAGCCAACAATAGTCATGCTAATAAAAATACTTTGTTCTGCAACACCAACATTTTGTTGTTTCAGATTAGACTGTGTGTGTGACTTCGTTAGAATGGCCTCTGTATTTGACCTAGCCAAGTTTCTACATGACAAATATTTTACTTATACATGATGAGCGGACAGCATAAATAGTGCCACAACAATGTATTTAATATGACATTCTGTCTCACTCTTTTTTCTTTTGTCTCAATGTTTTAACGTGCATATAACAAGTTCGACTGCACATTTGACAAAAATGTAGTGAACATGATTATATTCTTTTTCTGATTTTACTCAAACATTTTCCAATTTGTCAATTCTGGTGAGGTTTATAATTGTACTTCCTGGTTTGACATGAGCAGCAGATGTGACATAGGTAGAGGTAATTGCGCAACTGTTACCTAGCAAACACACAGTAAACAAAGGCCAAAATCCATATAGATTAAACAATAGCTATGATTTGACAATAAATATACCTGATAACACGTGCATTTAGTTGAATAATCGAACTGCCAATCGCATGTTGTATTGAATGTCGCAATAGACGGATTCTGTTTTAGAGCTCTATTTCCAGCTATTTTTAAAAACTTTTATTTTCTTTTTTTTTTTTTTTTTTTACAAACTGCCACTTGATTAGGACATAAAAATATATATTTACCACAGATTTTTACCCACCAAATAAGGTAATAATCAGAAAAACGACATGCACTTTAAAGGTGAGACTTACAAAATCATACCGCTGTGTGCTGTCTGAATCTAATAATAAGCCGTTTTATAAATGACAAACAAAGAGCTGTAAGCAGCGCTGGGAAAGATTATGATTTGTTGGTCCACCTCTGCTTCATAGAAAAAGCTGTTCTACAAATGTATCCATATGATAGCCAGTAATGTGCCAAAGGGTTTGTGAGAGCTGTTGACAGAATGAAATAAATCCAGTGGAAAGTAGCGAAATACAAAAATATTGAGACCATCTGTACATCTGTGTCTGTACTTTCTATTCCACAAATTTTTGTTAAATGGGCTGGAAAGTACACATTATTTTTCCTTATGAGCACGTTTATGACGACGTCTTTCCAGAAAGTTTTGAATTCAGGTCCAAGCTTTGAATAAACAAAAATATATGATATAAAAATTACCTGGACAATTAAGTTATCAATTCAGTCGCTGCTGTTGACGGGATATCAGCCCAATTCTTTATCACAATCACTACATTTGAGTCGAAAGAAGTTTCATAATCTATGTGAAATACTATTACATTTGACTCTAAAAGTACAGTTTCAAACGGGTACTTCAGTACTTTTACTTAAGAAGATTATTTTATTTGATACTTTTACTTATGCATATTTTGCCCCTATGAAGGCTAAAACTGTTAAAAATAAGCAGAAGGCGCCATGGAGAAATTATGATTTGGTCAGGGCACAGAAAAGGGAGTGCCGCCCGGGCCGAACGAAAATGGCACAAGTCAAAACTCCAGGTTCAAAAAGAGATTTACAGAGAGAAGTTGTACATGTACAACCTCATTTTATGTAGAACTAGGGAAGGATAATTTTCTGAAATAATTGGAAGCTGTAGTAAAACTCGTGTGTCCTGTTTGCCACAGTAAACAGATTAACAAACCCTCCAGCTCAGCTGCCGTTAGAACTCATTTCCACATCCAAGTGTAATGAGTTTGCATTATTCTTTAATGACAAAGTTCAGGGCATTAAAAATGCTATATAAATTCCTCGATGCAAAAAATAACCCTAAAACCACCTACACACTTAGAGCTGACTCACTTTGCACCTGTAACTGACAAAACTGTCCAGGAGATCATCACCAGTCTGAGTTCATCTACATGCTGCCTCGATGTGTTACCTCCAGATTTCTAAAGTCTGTGCTGAACAGTTTGTTAGCACCACTCACTCACATACTTTACATGTCGCTTCAATCTGGAACATTTCCAATGTCTTTGAAAACTGCAGTCATCGAGCCTCCTGAAGAAGAGCAGTCTTGATGCCGCAGTATTGAGCAATTACCGGCCCATCTCTAATCTGCCATTTTGGGGCAAAGTCCTTGAAAAGGTTGTTTACCATCAGCTCACTGATTTCCTCTTAATAAACAACTCATTTGATGTTTTCCAGTCAGGTTTTAGACCTCATCACAGCACTGAGACTGCTGTTGTCAAGGTGACAAATGACATCCACCTGAACACTGACGCGGGCAAAGCCTCAGTCTTAATTCTGTTAGATCTGAGTGCTGCTTTTGACACTGTCGATCATGGGACCCTCTTACAGAGACTAGAGGACTGGGTGGGCATCACTGGCACTGCCCTGAACTGGTTAAAGTCCTATCTGGAAGACAGGAAGTACTTTGTTGAAATTGCTAACTGTGTCTCAGACCAGATGCCCCTGACCTGTGGGGTGCCCCAAGGGTCAATCCTGGGACCCCTTCTGTTCAACCTCTACATGCTGCCTTTACGTCAGTTGATACGCAGCGAGAATGTGTCCTATCACAATTATGCAGATGACACTCAGATCTATGTTTCCATAACGACAGGGGGAATATGGACCAGTGGATTCATTCTGTCACTGCATCCAACAGATCAGTGTGTGGATGCAAAAAAACTTTCTCCAGCTGAAGTCAGACAAGACTGAAATCATTGTCTTTGGCCCACAGAAACGAAGAGAAACTGTTAGCAGTCACCTCCAGAGTCTCGCTCTAAAACCAACAAATCAGGTTAGAAATCTGGGGGTAATAATGGCCTCAGACTTGAATTTTAACAGCCACGTCAGATCAATAACCAGCAGCCTTTTACCATCTAAAAAACATTGCCAAAATCAAAAGTATAGTGTCTAAACCAGACCTGGAGAGACTTATCCATGCATTTGTCTCTAGTAGATTAGACTACTGTAATGGCCTGCTCACTGGCCTCTCCAAACGAGCTGTAAAACAGCTGCAGTACATCCAGAACGCTGCTGCTCGGGTCCTGACTAGAACCAGGAAGTACGATCACATTAGTCCTGTGCTCAGGTCTCTGCACTGGCTCCCTGTGGCTCATAGAATATATTTCAAAGCAGTTCTGCTTGTATACAAGTCTCTCCATGGCCTAGCACCAAAGTACATCTCGGACATGTTAGTGCATTATGAACCATCTCGGACTCTGAGGACCTCAGGGACCGGCCTCCTGCTGGTGCCAAAGTCAGGACTAAACATGGGGAATCTGCGTTTCAGTTTTATGCAGCTAAAATCTGGAACAGTCTTCCTGAGGATGAGAGACATCTACTCTACTCTGGCAATGTTCAAATCTAAGCTAAAAACTGTTTTGTTTGGCTGTGCATAGGACTGAAATGCTTTTCTTTGCACTCTTCTCTTTTATGTCTTAAACTATTTGACAGATAGCCTGAAAATGGCACCTTTAAATTTCCTTAAATTAAGGTTTTGTGATTTATGTCTTTTCTTTGTGATTTTAATGCATTTGTGATTTTTTCCTGTTGTATGAAGCACTTTGAATTGCCTTGTGTATGAATTGTGCTCTACAAATAAACTTGCCTTGCCTTACTTACTTTAGGAACACCATTAGCTCTTCCTTTTACTCACTCTGATTTGACGTTGTTATACCTCTAACAATGTGCCTCTTAGGACACAAATGACTGTCTCTTGTCAATTCCACATGACTTTAATCCAACAGGCATGACATTTCACAAGCTTAATTACACCTGATGATGACACCTTCCTTCACTGTGACAGGTAAACCAGAGCGAAACAAAGGCCGCCCATCCAACATCGCTTTCATTACAGCGCCTCACATTTTGACAAGGGCGTCCTGTCATGATGCTCGCAGTCGCTCACATAGTGTCCTGCCCTTTGTCACTGTGCCCAGGCCCCGCTGTGCATGTGCATGTGTGTGTGTGTGTGTGCATGAGTGTGTGTGGCAGCTGTACAGTCATCTGGAGGGAGCACAAACACCACTGGCCGCCTGAACCATAGCAGCTGGCTCCTGTTCGCACAAATCCACAACGGGGACTTCGACACGCAACTAAGCTCCTGTTAATCACTTCACCGAGTGCTATTTCAGCAGTTAAGTGTGAGGGCACCAGGGGATCGGTTTGTGGGGAAAAAAAACGAAGCTAACACAACACGACAATCATGGATTTCAGCTTCCTGTTTATAGGTGCCATTTTGAGCACTTTTCACCTTTTAAGAGAGAGAGTATTTTGCCTTTGAATGGTAAATTACAATGGCAATGGAGCTAATCTTTCATCGCTCTGAAACCCTCAAATATATTGGTTTGCTGTTGAAATGTGACATAGTTTCTCATGTCGGTGTAATCCCTCATTCGTCCAGGAGTGTTCCATTGTAGCAAAAGATTCAGTTGTAGTCATCTGGACTCTGTTTTAGAAAAAACAAAACGTTTCAACTCTCATCCAAGAGTCATTCTCAATCCGAGAAACAAGTCCGAGAACTCTTGTTTTTATCCTACTCAGTGAGAGCCCTGCCCACAGGGCGGGACCTCCTGCTAATGGCCCATTGAAACTGGGATGGGCCTATTGTTCTATTGTTCCCTGCCTCACCTTGAGTGCCTATTTAGCATCCGAATGCCCAGGGCGTCTCCAGGGTTTCAGAAGACCATTATAAACAACGGGAAGGTTGAATCTTAAACCTCCATTACGATTTAATGAAGGATTCTCTTTTTTAACAAAGATGGCCTCCTTAACTCGCCAACTTGTACATGGAGCATTTTGAGAAGAAGGCACTGACCTCATTTTCAGGCATTGCTCCAAGTCTTTGGTACCGTTACGTGGATGACACTTTTGTGACAATTAAGAAACAAGAGTTGGAAGCCTTCTCAGAGCACATCAATGCAGTGGACCGCATATCAGGTTTACAAGAGAAGATGCAAAGGAGAACCGCTTGGCCTTTCTTGATTGTTTCCACTATCAGAGGAGAAGACGGGAAGCTCCAGATAGAAGTATATAGGAAACCCACACACACTGACCAGTACCTGCTCTTTGGCTCTAACCACCCACTACAGCATAAGCTGGGAGTGATCAGAACACTACAAACACAGAGCACAAGCGGTGCCCACCAGCTCAGAGGGCAAGAGGAAAGAGGAAACACACGTCCGGAATGCTCTCTCAGCCTGTGGATACCCGACTTGGGCGCTGAACAAAGTGAAGAGAACCAATAAGCAGGACAAAAGGGACAAAAGGGAAACAGAACCAAGAAGAAGGGGGGTCTCTATCCCTTATGTCTCAGGACTGTCAGAAAAACTGCGCAACAAATTTTTTAGACAACACGAAGTCCCTGTTTATTTCAAACCAGGCAACACGTTAAGACAAAAACTGGTTCACCCTAAGGACAAGATGCCGACACAAAAACAGAGCAATGTGGTGTATTCTATCCAATGCAGTGAAGAAAGTTGTAAAGAGCGGTACATAGGGGAGACAAAACAGCCACTTCACAAGAGGCTTTATCAGCACAGAAGACACGCAAGTTCAGGACCCCAGAGCGCTGTGCATCTTCATCTCAAAGCCACAAACCACTCTATTGAAGACAGTGAGGTGGAGATTCTGAGCAGGGAAAAAAGATGGTTTGAAAGAGGAGTTAAGGAGGCCATCTTTGTTAAAAAAGAGAATCCTTCATTAAATCGTAATGGAGGTTTAAGATTCAACCTTCCCGTTGTTTATAATGGTCTTCTGAAACCCTGGAGACGCCCTGGGCATTCGGATGCTAAATAGGCACTCAAGGTGAGGCAGGGAACAATAGAACAATAGGCCCATCCCAGTTTCAATGGGCCATTAGCAGGAGGTCCCGCCCTGTGGGCAGGGCTCTCACTGAGTAGGATAAAAACAAGAGTTCTCGGACTTGTTTCTCTGATTGAGAATGACTCTTGGATGAGAGTTGAAACGTTTTGTTTTTTCTAAAACAGAGTCCAGATGACTACAACTGAATCTTTTGCTACAATAGTTTCTCATGTTTCATTCAATAAGTAAATACATTCTTTTACATTACATGAATTACTTGCCTGTCCGGCCAAGACCACACGCTTTGACAATACTTTACGAAGTTTTGTTCTGAAATAATATCCTGTCTCCTCAATTTCATATGGATCTGACTGACAGGTGGATTAACCAATCAGAGATATGCATTGTCCGTTTGTGTCTAAACAAACATGGCGGCTTATAACACATATAGGACTGAGAAATGGAGCAGCTCTCTGTTCAACTACACAAAGCTACACTAAACTCCTATGTACTTGAGGTTAAAAAAAAAAGGTTTTAGAATGTTTGGGTTTTTTTATGCATTTTATGCGTTCTGCATTCAGACAGAATGTAGGCGGGACTTTCTGGTTTTTTTTGGTTTGCCTGGAATTTTCCACAATAGGGCATTAAACTCTCCAGCAACAGGTCAGATCTGAAGCGAGGCGAACGTGTGTTTTTCATGGTATTTTTGAGCAATAAACCCATCTGTATTAATGCAGTAATATGAGATGCCAAACGGTGGAATATACCAAGCAAATAAATAAATATTACACACTCGTTTTCATTTAAACTATGATATACTATCATACACTGTCTGTTTATGTCACCTTTTTCTATTTAAATATGTTATGTTAAATCAAAAAATATACTTTACTCCCTTATCTCCTTTTTTGCTAATTACATGTCCTATAAAACAATTAATCTTGGTTTGTAGCGTTGCTTTAACTGCTCCATAAACGTGGGCACATTCTAAAAGGCTGACTGACAAGGTGAGTGTAATCACAGACAGGGTTGGGTGATTCCGCTGGGCTCATGTGAAATGAGATGGAGCGATGATGGAGGCCAGAGCAGCACAGAATCAGCCTCTGTGTCGTTTCCTCTCTCAGTCTCGGGAATCAGGACACATTTCAGTTCGAGCCCAACGTATCTTCATCCTGACAGGTGCACATGAGGGGAAGCAGAAGGAAGCAGGTGTTTTGAGGTTTGCTGGATCAAGAAAACATGAAATTATACAGTCGGAGTAACAGTTACTGGTACTGTGTTAAATGTATTCAAACACCCACAGTAAACATGAAACAATAGATATGATTTGGTATTTTATCGCTGCAGTAATGAATCGGAATAATTGTGACCACTACTGAAATACTGAAATAATTACTGACTGTTTCAGTTGTTTATCTTCTCTGGAGTATACACCTACAACCTTGAGAAAGCCAGATCTTGTCTGATCTCTGAAGCAAAGCAGGGTTGGCCTGGTTGTACTTGCATGGGAAACCGCTGAGAACACCAGATGCTGGAGCAGGGTGGCAGTGGCTCAGGCGTGTACTGCCGTGTCCTTGGGCAAGACATGTCTCCTTCCCTGCAGTGTGGAAGTTCACTGGTGGATGAATGATGTATGAATGAGAGTGTGTTTGTGAGAGAGAATGAGCAAAAATGTTTGCCCACATGTTTATATACATGGATCTCATATGAAGGCGCACTGTGTAACCTCTTGTGGGAGGTTTGCCACCTGCCTGTTATCTTAGAGATGTTATAGCTCCAGAGTACAGCACTAAACAAGCCATTTGCAATTGTTCAATTACAGCTGTTTACATTGCTGAAAATTACCTTGAAAAACATGCATTGCAAGTTCCAAGTAAAGTTTCATAAATGAGACCCCAGACCTGTAACTTGGCCTGCTGGTGTCACCTGTCGCCACAGAGATAGGAAAGATCAAAGTCATACTGTGGTACCCATCTCCATAGGGACAAGGGGGACAAAAAGGTTACATCGTGCACTTTAAACATGCACTGCCCACACAAACAATAATGTTTAAACAGCATAAACAAGCTTTCTCCAATCAAAATTAGAAATATTTTGTGATTTTTAATGTTCACTCTTAGAATGATAATGTTTATGTTGGCCCTATAGACAAGGAGCATTTATGTATGACTTTTTCTTTTCCATTTTTAATCAAGCCTTACCTGCTTATGAAAATAAATAAAATAATAAAATGCATGTATGTGTTATGTCTCAGAGTTTGGAATAATATTTTAATTAATCATTGTTTTGTATTGTTTGTGGAGCAGGTGACTCAGCATTGCAACGATAATACACTTCTTGGCCTCTGTCAAACAAGGCAATTATCTCCAACCGTTTTCCATTTGACGCGGCCCACATGCTTATTAGTTTTCCTCCGTCGTATGGAAACAGCTTAATCGTTAGTGGCCAATTATTTTGTGTCTTCTCGTGAACTTTGAATTTTGCATCACGGCTGAAAAAGTATCCCCCATATCTTTTGTAAAAAGGTGTTAAAATGCCCTCTTGATGAAGTTTATATATGTCGTCTAAAAGCTAAAGCAAGTTTTTATTTTACCTTGCAAAATGTAATACGCTGTGCACCATTCGGTAAAGAACAGTACTTTTATTTTTAGTGCAGCTGCATTTATATGAAATTGTCAGTGGTGGAGTTGTTGCTGTATAGTTGTGGCAATATAACTCAAAAGATTGTTTTTACTAACTGCCACTGTCATTTCTTTGTTCCTATTCCTAACAGAATTTCAGAGAAGGCTGAATAGGCTTGTTCTGTGAATTCTAAGTGTAGGACTGTACACTGTAGGTGGCTCGATTCACCGGCAAAAGCTCTATTGTTCCAGAGACATTTAACAGCCAATTAATTTCTGATGAGACTAAAGCACACCATGTTCGTCCACCTTCAGCTACCAAATTTGACACTGCAACGATAAAACAATGAGGGGCAATAACTGCACTACACAATATAAATGGGTTTTTCACTTTTAAAATCGCGTAGCTCGAAACAACAAATCACGAGTCAAGGCTGAAGACTCAAGGCCATGCTCTTATAGAACGATGCATTCAACCCACACACACACTATATTTATTATTGTGTCCAGTGTTTTTACTTGTCCCACACATCTAACACACAATCTTTTTTTTTTTTTTTTAAACTTGTGTTACACTTTGCTATTCATTGCATTTGTCAATTTGCAATATTGATTGTTCTGTGTCTCCGATTTCCACTCGATGAGTTCGATGCTTGTTGGATTCTGTGCGTCGCGATTGCGGGGGTAAAGAAAGTGTGTAACCCCAATCAAATGAAGGAAAACTTTTCTGTGGTGGTGCGATTCAACTGTAGAAATGTGCAAGATGACAAATCAAAACTGAATATTGCCTTTGAAAGAAAATGAGGAGCGATTCCATGCACGCGTAGGAAATATCTAAAAAGTGAAACCACTCAGCTTGAATTAACAGTTATTTTGGCCATGAAATGAGCAGACACAAACATATAATGCATTTTGGTTGTGATATTGAGAAATAAATACAAAACTGTGCCACTGGTTGTTGCTTATTCATTTTTTGTCAGTTCATGTAGATCAGAGGCCCTTAATTGTCGCATCCAGACTTCAGCTAATACTGCAGTAGAGACAGCACTGAAATAAAGGGGTGACATGTGACTTTGACTCAAATATTTCTTGTAGTTACATGCTAATCCTTAAACCTCTTTATCAGTGCTGCTTATGTTGTAAATTGTTTTCTCTTTTGTTGAAGGGCCTCATTTCCATTTATATTGCCAGTTATTGCCCTGATCCTGAGGTTGAGTGGGGAAGCACCCTGACCCTGCAAACATTGTGCTGATGATGTCATTGCGCGGGAATGCCTCTTCTTGGGTCACTTCACTGTCCATGTGGAGAAACAGGCCCGAGTTATCAAGATAATGCCTGACACAAAACAACACCTTCAGATGACATTTGGATTTTACAACACTTTTCATACATTTAGCTTCATTCAGCGGCTCTTTTGACAGATCATTTCCAGTCTGGCGATACATCATGCGGTTACTGTTGTTGTTTGAATCAGTGCGAGGAAGGCTGCTCCCCAGATGCCACAGCCTCTGCTCTTCAATCTCCACCTGTGAAGACTGAGACAGTGTTGCTGTGACAAAGTAACCAGACTCTGCCCACAATAGCCATGTTGAGTTAGCACATATGAGATGGATTGTTTTAGCCCATAGGCAAGACAGGACAATGGGAAATGGGGCGGAAGAGCAGGGAGGACATTCAGCAAATAGTCAGATTTCCCAACTCTGTGAGATCTGACTGAGGAATGTACAATGTTAGACTATCATAGGCACTGTGCATCTGACAGACATACTGTATCTAAAGTCCACATTCAATGTCATGTTTTGGGGGACATTGATGAAAATGAATATCTCAATAATATGCTTTTTGCATAATCGCCTGTAAATGTGCCTGTAAATGTCTTGGTTTAGGTATTGCACAAAATGTGAATGGAAAATTAAAATTAACCACAAATGTGCTGAAATATCCATTTATACTGTTGTTTTACAATAATGATCATTCTATTTTTTTTTATTTTCAGTAGTTATAGACAATTTCTTGTACTTATTTACTAAGTATTATTTACAGTTCTTAACATTTTTCTTTTTGCTATCTTAGCTATGAAACATAATAAAGAGGAAATAAGAAATTAAATAATAATAGATGCTATACCTAATATTCTAATTTTCTATCTCCAGAACAATTGCTCCTCTTTGAGTCATTTTTCGTTTTTAATTGTTAATTATGATTAATTACTTATTAATTGATTATAATAGACCTGTAGATCCGGATGCTCCCTCATCTGCCTGGATGAACTTTACCAGATAAACAACCCTCTTTCCTCCTGTGTGGTTCTGGCTCCACAGTCTATCTGCAAATGGAAGCGTCTTCCGTAGCAGTCAGATCTCTCCTTCACTGTGGTTCTCCACAAGATTTCTAAATTTCCCAAATGGTTTTGTAGTTTTTTCTTTGCCTAGTAAGGCTAAGGACAGGGGATGTTGGAACAGCTATCCATTCGCTAAATTCCTATGAACATTGTTTAATCTGTTTTCTCTCTTATTTCATTGTTGCCCTTCGAGACAACTGCTGTTGTGATTATGGACGTTACAAAAATAAATGGAATTGAACTGAATGATTAATGTAAAGCAACATACAGTAATCAACTAAATGGTTTTGTTGCGATGCAAGCTTGTGTCCACACAGTCCTACAGTTTTACGATTGTGTGTGATTTAAACAGTTGTTGTTGCACGGTTATATCTAAAAATAGACTCGCTTTTTGAACACAAGCAGCAGGCAAAAGAACAAACTAAAGAAGTAGGTATAAACCTTGAATAAAACTTGCATGATAGAAGATAGATACATAAGCTTGAGACAATTGGAGAGTACAGAACTTTTGGCAGAAACTCACAATAAAGATATGAAGGAATAAAAAATAAAAATCAATGTGTTGTATGTTTATTGTCCTCTTATGGCAGGAGTATCTATATATATATATATATATATATATATATATATATATATATATATATATATATATATATATATATATATATATATATATATATATATATATATATATATATATATATATATATATATATAGTTCTTTATATTGTCTGGGCCATAGAGGTTATACCTTATATTTTGTAAAAAGGTTTTCTAAATCCAGGACAATAAGTACTACTGCATTTAAAGATAACAAAGTACCTGAGGTGCAAAGGGACTGAACATATTGTAGAAGCCAAACTGAAGTGTTCCTCTGTGTCCTGTATCCGCCCAGTATCAAAATGTGATGAAGGTGATGTATCCCATTAAGTCAAAACCACTGTCATTTGAGTGTGGTAAAGGGTAATTCTGAAAACCAAATGTTCTCTGAATATTGGTCCTAGCACGCTATTGACCTAAGGAAACTACTTAAAACAAAGCCAAGCCACTCCTTGCTGTCTGGGCACCGCTATGATTAATTCTTTGCTAAAAATAGATGGAGGACAAGAGCGCAAGCTAAAAATAGATTCGCAATTTCTCTGTTGAAGCTATTTCTGTGCTTATTCCTCATAGGAATCTTGACAAGCCATTATTCCAGACTATTTTTACTCAGCAGAATCACCATCATCATTAGCAAAGAATTATAAAGATGTATCTTCTTATCTGTTAAACACTAGTCATTTCAGTTCATAAAATACATTGTGTTCGATGTACCACAAGTGTTGGCATTTTATGTTTGGCTGAGTCTCTATAATTCACTGCACAAAATGATGGTATTGATCCGATTTGCTGCCATTTCTCAAGGTAAAACGCCTGTCTGCTGTAATTGCAATGCTCAAAGCTTGTACTGCTTTAGTTTGCAAGTTTTATTAAAAGGGTTTGATTTTGCTGGTAATTTTTTTTTAAGAAATAATGAAGGATTTGTCTTTTTTTTCTAAAGTTGTCTATGTGTAATAGTGCATAGATAGATACATAGATAGACAGATAGATGGATGGATGAATGGATGCCTGTCCCAGGGCACTATCTCTATCTAAAGCAAGCCTTCTTTATCACCACTGAATGTGACTGAAAATGAGATGTAAATGAGAATTAAGAGGCAAAGAAAACATGTTTTTAGTATATATTTTTGGAGCTGTTGTCTATCCAAATTGCTACCTCATATCCATCCTGTTACAACAGTTGGTCACCATATGGCAAATTGTTTCCTTAACCGAAGTCTTTAATAAACTGAGCATAAACAAAAGCTTAAATATTCATTAAGAAAAGTTAATTGGGCTCAAGCAATTTTAATAATATTTGCCACCAGGCTCACCACACAGTACACACTAATGACATGACTGGAATACAAATGTTTATTATACAGCTAATTGTTTTCCATGAGCAGAAGAAATAAAAGTTACTTACTTTGTCCTGGTCTTCATATATCAATCATCTGAAATGACCATCAACCCATTGTTCAGAAGAAATGCTGTGGAAAGTAAAGAACGAATTGTATTCTTCCATCATGCAATCGCAAGCAAAAAAATATATATATTAAAAATATTAACCACATAACTAAAAAACATATTTATATTAAACTGTAACTATGTATATTTTGTAAGCATTCCTTTGTGGCAGCATTTCCACGGCGCATGAATATTCCAGTGAGTTTACTAGATCTGATACTCTTACAGAACTTACAACAGTGCGTGCAGACATGACCGTTTTCCATTTTGTCATGCTCACTTGTAAGTCTTATAACTTGAAAGTGAAAAACTATAACTCACATTGTCAAGTAATATCAAAATAAATATTACATTTTATATGATTTATTTGGGTTATGACATTTCAGTGTATGTAAATTTACTTTCCACACAGCTATGTTTACCGAGGTAACATGAAGGCTTTCTGCGGCTGTGTCCTCTATTTCCCACATTTACCACCTGACAGACTCTTATTAATAGCAGATCCAGTGGAGGTGTCATGGTGACCCTTGTTCCGTGGTGTGGCGCTCTCCCGGGGGCTGCAGCTGGTCGGCAGAGATTGGCCTCAGATGGCTCGGCTGGAGACCGGAGGGGGGCAGGTGGTTGCTACGGGGGCAAAGTGTGTGCGTGTGTGTGTAATGCCACGGGCCATGGTTGCCCCTTAGCACAAAACACACTTGACTGGGGTTGGTGCCACTGTGCGTGAGATAGCAGCACTCATTTGAATACAGAGCTAAAGTTTTAAGAATTGGTTAAGTTATTTAAATTATTATTATTATTATTATTATTATTATTATTATTATTGTTAGGTCAGGACAGTACATGTTGATGAACATACATGATACACATGCTGTAAACATGCCAGTTTGTTGCCATGGGCTAATTTCCACCCATTGTCCCACATTCACTCACATTCATACATCAGCATACAAGAACACAGGAGGCAAGGTGGGTAAAGTGTCTTGCCCAAGGACACAACGGCAGTGTGCACTACCACCCCCCTGTGGCATCTCGAGTTAACGTGGTCTCCCCTCCGATTACGAACCAGGCCGATCCCTGCTTAGCTTCTGAGAGCTTCTGACGAGATTGAATTTTGAAAAGTTGTTTTGGCCGTGTGTCCTCATGTGAGAGGACACAATAATGGCAATTTTCCAATTTAAATGTTTTATTTAAAATCATTTTTTGGCCCGCAGGCTTTATTTGAAAGGACAGTGCAGCATGGAATGGAGATGAGACTGGGGTAAGACATGCAACAAATTGTCGAGTGCCGGACTCAAACTCACAATGCTGCAGCCTGCCCCACAGGGCAGGAATGTGAGCGATCCACTCCCCAATGAGAGGCACGTTCACAGTTATTCCATATTCTAAATTGAACAAATTGGAAAATATTTTGTACATTTGTAGCAGTTTGCGCCCTCATTTCAGGTACATTAAATAATTACACTTAATGGAAGAGTATCATTTTTGCACCCCTTTGAAACTCTGTTGCACCCTCAGTCAGTTCTGTCTACACCTGGGCCTGCTCATTACAGTGTAGAGCATTAAATGCTCCAAGGGGCACCATGCAGTTTTATTTGAATGACATAATGTAGCCTGTGTTGTTCCTTTTACAATTAAGCAGGGGGCATACAGTAGACCTACTTTGTCTTTAGTTTTTTATCATTTCAGGACTCAAGACTGTGTGCTGCTCTTTCATTGTGTTTGAGATGCACACAGGCAGCTCCATTTATAATGCCACAGTTTAAGAAGACACACGAGGAGCAGGTTAAGAGCATATTCTACGATCTACAACAAAACAGTCTTTAGTTGAAAATGTTTATTCTATTAAAAATACATATGTGTTCAACAAAATACTTAAATCAATCAAACAATCAATAATTCTAACTACTAAATGAGGGAGGTTCAGTAAATTGTCAATGGAATAAATACATAGAATGGAATAAATACATTTTGGAGTTTTAGAAGGTAGAAATGTCAAACAATCAGTGAAAATATCTGCTATATCTACTGCAGGGCTGAACAATGGATATAATTGCAACACACAGAGCTCTTTCTGCAGGATGATGGAGGGGAAAGGGCATGTAGGCTGGACCTAAGAAGTGATGGTGACGTAAATAAAGTTGTCCTGGTTTAATTACATGGTTATTTAATGTTATTGACCCAGTGGTGTTGTTATTGTTATAATTTTTGTCCCAAATCTCATCTACAAAAGGTAAAATATTATGCTCTTGGCATGGGTCCCAAGCTTGGATAAATGTAGTGAGGTTAGTGACAGCAATCCTATAGTCAAAATGTATAAAGTAATATTGAAACCACTGCACACTGTTGTATCATTTGCTGTGCTGATGCCAGAACGGGGGGGGGAAATCCAAAAGAAAAGAAAGTTGCTTGTGTTTGTTTTCACAAATTTAACAAGAAACATTTTTAATTTAATTGTTATGTCCCAGCCGAGCATCTGGCGGCTTGAAGCAAACTATTTTCCAGTTGAAATGTCTTATTTGGGAGGTAATGGTATCCTCCAGTTTTTATGTCATCTATTCCTCAGTGCATTACCCTTTTCACACACAATTACCTTCTCAGCTCCTTTTCAGGCTCATTATCATGACCCGCAGCTTTTCGTGTCATTTGAGACATTGTGATAAGTTTGCCTAGTTTAGAGAGAGAGAATAGTTTTGTGCATCTTAAACCACAGCACAGCATAAAATCCATAATGAGTTTTTGATGTGAGCTCAACAGCAATAATTTTGTGGCTGCTACGGTTATTAAAACTTAAATTAAACTTAGCTAATCATGGAGCTCTGTATCCTTTTATTATAAATGTTTTTACTTGTAATTACATGTAATCATTATACAATTCTGCAAAAGTTTAAGTTATCCTCAGTAAAGGGTCTATGTTTGAAAATAGCCCCATCCTCTAAAGTTCAGAACAAATTATTTTATTCATTCAAAGTATTAACAAAAGTCTATGTGAGCCGTTTTCTCAGGCAGTGGTTAAAACATTACGCATCTCTATCTCCCTCTGCTGGACAATTGCAAATACTACATGTTTTGCTAAACTTGATTGTGCATTCGTCTATGGATTTAAAAAAACGTTTTGAGAAAATTTTATTGACAGCACTTTTCAGGACCCTCACAGATACTCAGCAAACAACAATGTATGTACATGTGTGTAGCCATACATATATATATATATATATATATATATATATATATATATATATATATATATATATATATATATATATATATATATATATATATATATATATATATATATATATATATATTTAGAGAGAGAGAGAGAGAGAGTATATTGGCTCATACTGTATGTTTTATAGTCTTTTTGTCTCTTCCATGAGTTGCAAAATGACACTCTTTCTGCGTGTGAACCGCGTCAGTTTGACCTTGTCCTTGACCTGCTCACTGCGTTGAAGAAGACAGTAAAGTGAAAAGGTATATTTAGCCAACACCAGTGTATAAACCACTTCCACAATTAGGACGGAGCTGTATAATATAATCTGGACTTTTACACCGCTGAAATGTACTTTCATGTCGGTAAACTTGAGAAAATGACTGCTCTTCCTGTGTCTCTGGTTGAATGGGACACGTGGCAACAAGTGGAGTGGTTGACGGTGTAGTTCTTTTAGTTGTAGTTAATGCAGTGGTCAGAGGTGTGGTTGTGGTCATTTTGGCTGTCGGCGTTAGAGCGGAAGTGCTTGTTGCTGTTGTTGCATGTGTAGTTTGTAAAGTTGTAGCCGTTTGTGTAGTTGCTGGAGTGGTGGTACACTGAGTGGTCGTTGGTTTGGTTGTAGTAATAACAGTGGTTGGTGTCAGTGAAGTCACAAGTTCTGCAAGCTTAGGTGTAGTGATGAGAGTGGTTGTGGTGGGCGTGGTTGAACTAAATGTCGTTGTTGCTGTTGCTGATGCTGATGCTGTTGCTGTACTGATTGGTTGAGTGGTGGCAGTTGAGGTTGGCATTCTAGTTGCAGTTGCAGTAGTTGGTTGGGTGGTTTGAGTAGTAGTAGGAGCAGTAGTAGGAGTAGTAGTAGTAGGAGGAGTAGTAGTAGGAGTTGTTGGCTGCGTGGTTGGTTTTGTTGTTGTAGAAGCCGTAGTAGGAGAAGTAGTAGTAGGAGTAGTAGTAGGAGCAGTAGTAGGAGTAGTAGTAGAGAGTAGTAGAAGGAGCAGTAGTAGGAGTAGTAGTAGGAGTAGTAATAGGAGTTGTTGGCTGTGTGGTTGGTTTTGTTGTTGTAGAAGCAGTAGTAGGAGAATTAGTAGTAGTGGTTGTGGTAGTGGTTGGAAGCATTGGACAAATCAATTGATCTTCTGCCACTGACAATATTTCTTGTCCCTTCAAATGCTCTGGCTGGTGACAATTTACTGGAGACATAATTCTGTCAGCGCTGTCCTTCATCCAGCTGTAAAATGGTATCAAATCACAATCACAGAGCCAGGGGTTGTTGTCGAGATAAAGCTTTCTTAGTTTAATCAACGGCGTAAAGATTTCAGCTGGAAGATTTTGCAGTTGGTTCTTACTCAGTTTAAGTGTAACCAGGGTTGTTAAGTTTTCAAAAATGTTCTCATCAAGTGACGATATCTTGTTCTCTATTAGATTGAGCTCAGTAAGAGTCTTTGCTCCTTCGAAGAATTCAGGAGACAAAGTGATGAAGTTGTTCTTGGATAGATCAAGTTTCTTCAGTTTTTTTAAAGGTGCAAAGATTCCTTTCGGCAAGCTGCGGAGGTTGTTTTGACTGAAGCTCAGTTCGGTGAGTTTTGGTGAGTCTCCAAAAAGCACTGGTGGTAAGTTTGTCAATTGGTTCTTTGCTAGAGTCAATGTTTTAAGCTGAGGAAAACCAACAAAGAAATCTTGCGGCAAAACAGTCAAAAGATTATTTTCCAAGGTGAGAGTGCCAAGTTTGTCTTTATGTGGAAGAAGATTTGGTGGTAACTCTGATATTTTATTACTATACAAACCAATTTCCTTTAGGTTGGGCAAATTTAGAAAAATATCCCCAGGAATGGACGTCAACTGGTTTTCATAAAGACGAAGCTTCTGCAGTTTGGTCAGCTTGGAGAACCAGGAAGTAGCCACAGCTGTGAGATTGTTTTTGGCCAAATGGAGCATTTCGAGTTTCCCAAGATCATCAAAAGCTTTGTCTTCAATTATGTGGATTTCATTTCCATGCAGCTGTAGTTCTCGTAGTTTTCCCAGACCATCAAATAGGCCTTTCTCTAGTGTAAGCAGCTTGTTGAATTTCAGCACAAGCTTCTCCATGTTACTAAGATCATTGAAAACGCCAACTGGGATTGATGTTAACGGAGTACTCGAGATTTCGAGATTGATGACATTAACCAAACCTTCAAAAGCCCCAGGTTCAACAGACTCTATCTTGGCATTCAGAAATTCCACTTTTTCCAGTTGAGTATTTTCAACAAACGCACCTTTTGGGATTGATATAATGTCACTGTCCACAAAGAAGACCTCGGTAGCTTCAGGTTTCAGGCTGCGTGGAATTTCAGTTGTAGATTTTCCAAAAACAACTTGATTTTCTTTTGGACAGTCAGTTTCCCTTTCACATTTTGGTGGGAATTGAAGCAATGTTGACTCAAACAGGAGAATAAGCAATACAACAAAAAAGCCTCCCGTAGACATACCTATACAAATGACATAGTTAGCATGTTGTGTCTAGAAATCTATTGCAATTTGACGAAACAATACGCTTACCTGATTTTTTGCCCATAATAACAAACGTTGTGCAGTTTTTTAGAGTGGCTGCTGCAATGTTTATCGTTCATATCAAAGTGGGACAGCGCGCAGTTGGTGAGAGGGGTTTGTGGGGAGGGGCACAGCACTACTGCAATGAGAGATAAGAGCTGCAATAAGAAAATGGCTCCTAATGAGAATAAATTGCAGTAGCTCGAGAGTTGTAAGAAGAGGCATAAGGCCGGAGTTCAAACACCAGAGGAGTTTATTTACCATCAATGCAAGATCCGCAAACATGGACCTTCAAGACCTTGTGAGAGTATTGTCCGTTGAAGTTGTGGGAGTATTATACCTCTGATGACGTAGGCCAAGATAACAAGGGCTGAGCTGGCTTTGTTTGGCTGACACACTACATAATGACAAATCACAAACGCAGGAGTAGTTACAAAGTGTAAGCCTTTATTTTAGCATTGAATTTATTTGAAAAGTCAAGAAACTAAAAAGATTGACACAAAAATGACCATCAGAGGATATCCAGTATGTGCCCATTTGTATAACTGTATAGAATGAATATAAAAACATGTGGTTGGCCAGAGATACTCGTTTACATTTAGTCAGTTACATTTACTTGAGTTACTTTCTGAAGAGATTTACTTTAAGAGTAGTTTTCGGACTCCATACTTTTATTTCTTCTTGAAGGATATTTAGTTAGTACTATACTCGTACTTGAGTAAATGTTGTGGTTATTCTTTCCTCTTTGAGCAAGTCTATTTAAGACTGTATATGAACAATAAATTATTCAAACATTTGAGCTTCTGACACTTTACCTTTAGATATTATTGGTTTTTGTGGTCTATTCTTTGGAAATACCAGGATGTGTGCATTATTTAATGTTTTGTTGTCCAATTACATTAACTAATTTTACGTCCAAACTGTTACTCATTACTCAAGTAGCAGTTTATCATTCATTTTTACTCTTACAGTAACATCACATTTACACAACCCACCTTTGCTAACGACTGAGTAGTGAGAACAACTGCTTCCCTGGATTTCAGTTGACACTCAACAAAGATGTGGGACATCTAACATTAATATTGTTAATATGCTAATTTTGTTTGTGATATATTGAGTTCAGGTTCTACGTTTGGGAATTTATCTTTTGGATATTTTATGGCAAAGTACAATGTCATCAATAAGGGAAACTGCTCCTCCATCTGGGAGCATGTCATTCTAGAATCTGAAATCAAATTATAGCTGTCATGGCGCCATATTTTGGTGCAATTGTAGCTTACAATTCTCATTTTCAGAATATCTAACAAGACTAAAGGTGTGTAAACGTACTAGAAGTGGTTAAATGAACTAGACATAGCTCTATAGCATTCCTTCATCCTCCTAGAAAGTTTGGTGCAACAAGCCATCTGGCATGTCAGGTTATTTAAACATTAGGTTCAATTCAGTGTTTGCGCTTCCTTTCCATTGGAGCCCAGTTTATAACAAATCATTAAAACTAAAATAGTTCCTTCATTTCATGATTCTGACTGATATGGTAACCCTTGTTATGCAACTGCTACACAAATGCTATAGTAAATGATCAAACAAAGAAAAACTTCAAGGTCACAGTTCATTTTAAAGGGTCCCTATGTAACTTTTCTGGAAGGAGATCTTCCACTTGCTTGTGTCCGTTGAAATGTTATTGCTTAACGTAATGTTTCATAGTATCAAACTTTTCTATCTCGCATTTACTATTAAAAATATCTTGGAAAAACATGAGCAGACTCGCCTCTACTGGATCTTGCTGGTCGCTTGACCTGCTTGTCTCCATGGCATTAGCAAAGTTACATAGTACGCCTTTAAGTTAGTTGTCAATCAATAATATAAATATTATTCACCTCATCAGAAAAGAAGAGTAGGTCAATACAATGAACAGTCTCAGTATACAATGTAATTTCTTGTGCTATCAGTGCTTACAGTGTTATTTGTTTGGTGCTTCCTTAGAGCACAGAGCTTTTGTTTCTGTGCCCAATGTCTCCTCTGCCAGTTTTGTTCCTCCTCCAGCTCACACAACTGATAAGGATCATGCTGACGATTAGAACACTTACAACTGCTATTATAATTAAGATTACTGAGGTATTTTTTGTTGAGGTTTCCCCTTCCTCTTGGCCACTGCTACTCGTAACGTCTACCATCTTTGAGGATGTTGTGGTTTTAACTGTTGGCAAGGAAGTGCTTTTGATAAGAGGAGTCTGGGGTTTGCCCGTCTTCCCCGTTGTTGTTGCTGTTCTTGTTGTTGTTGTTGTTGTTAGGGATTGTTCAGTGGTATTCAACATCAAGTCTTCATCTGTCAACAAGGCAATCATTTCACCTTCCAGATTGGTGGGGAGGTCACACACGATAAGCGTTTGGTTGGTTTTTGATGGATTCTGTTGCAGCCAGTTTCTAAAGGGCACTATATCCTCGTCGCACCTCCATGGATTGGGATGAAGTAGGATTTCGTCTACAGTGGAGAAGGAATCCAAAGTATGTCGTGGGAGGTTTTCAAGAGAGTTGTTTCGTAGATCTATCTGGCCTATGCGATTCACCCCTTGAAGAAAGCCAAAAGGAAGACTTTTAAGGAAATTGTGTTCCAAAGAAATGTTGATTAATTTTGGAAGACCCTGGAATGTCCCGTCTTGTAGAGTCGTCAGAAGATTTGTGTGCAAGGACACCTCTCCAAGTTGCTCCAAACCGCGGAAAGCATTAACAGATACGTGACTGATCTGATTGCGACTGAGGACCAAGAGCTGAAGTTGAGTAAGATTTTTGAACGTGTCATCCTCCACATGACTTAGTTTATTGTCATACAACCACAATTCTTTCAGTGGCATTGGACCAAACACTCCAGGAGCAAGACTCTCCAACTGGTTTTCGTACAAAGAAATATAACGAAGCCTAGGCAAATTTAGAAATATCCCTAGTGGAAGAGTCTTAATCTGGTTGTGGGATAGAAACAACTTTTGAAGAGAAGGGATTTTTGAGAAGGTGTCCGTGTCAAGATGACTGATGGAGTTGTCATGCAGCGATAGCTCCTCCAGGTTTTTGAGCTCATCAAAGCAGCCAGAAGGAATTTCTTTTATTGCATTTTTGTTCAGACGCAAGATATACAACTTTGAAAGACCCTTGAATGTTTCGCTTGATATTTCAACAATGTCATTCCCAGAAAGAGCAAGGTAATTTAGACTGCTGAGTGACTGGAAAGCATCCACGGGAATAGAAGTGAGATGATTTTTACTTAAGTCGAGAACATTTAGATAAACCAAGGCTGTAAACCAGTTTGAGCGAACAGCTGTGAGTTTGTTGCCCTTTAGACTTAGTTTCTGAAGTTTGTGAAGATTTTGAAACAGGGAATCTGGGAGATCTTGCAGTTCGGTTCCTGTTATCGCTAGAAAATCCACATTTACAGTGAGGTCCAGTGTATGGGGCTGCACATCTGTCAACGGAGTGTCTTTGAGCACTAACTCTGTAAGCTCATCAGTGAAATCTTTGATGTCTTCTTGTTTAATGGAAGAAATGTTGAAGTCTGATATGTAGAGGGCGTTGGTGGAAGAGGGAAAATTTTGGGGGAAAGCGCTGAGTCCATTGCAGACGACTTGAGATTCTCTACATTTGCAGCCTACTGGACACGCCCAAACAGCAGTGGCCCAGCACCCGAGCAGGATCACGAGTAAAACCAGGCCCATTCTGTTCCTAAAATAGACACACACAAAAAACTGTTACAATTGGGAATGTGCCTTCTATTTTAAAATGAATGTGTTGTCGTTCTGAACCACTCACACAATGTACTTCTGTCCGTAGATATAATTCCATATTTTTATTATGAAGTGTCTATAGTTTTTAGATCTTAGCAACACAATCAAGATTTACATTTGTGTCTTTCCAAGTCCAAATACTGTACCGGTGTAATACACATGCTCCATCTGTTCATACATTGTTTTACACATGACAAATTTAAACGTAACAATTTATATTAATTACTTAAAACACAATAGATATATAACTTTTACCACATCCGTGAATGCTAATTGGTTACAGATTTGCATAACAAAGTTGAGCCAACAGAGGCTGTCCCTCTATAAACACAGGCCTGGCACAAAACACCACATGGCTGGGAATCAGGGATATTTAAAATGCAGGAAGTGCACATTCCCACATAAGACAGAATTTCCCTCCAACTGCTTAACTGCTTTACTGCTTTAATTATTGTCAGATGTTTGTAAATTCCCTCTATTTTAAATGGTGGTATTATATATTCAACAACCGTAATTAATGAAACTCTTTGTGAGTTTGGCATAAGGTTTCAGTAAAATCTATTACATAATCTTGATGAAACACATGTGTTCAGGTCCAGGAACATGAATTAAATATTAATGCCTGCACTTACACAAGTCTATTCTGTACACATGAATCAATAATCAACATAAAAACATATAGTACGTATAGTATAGTGCATATAGTAGTTGAAGTTGTACTATAGTAGTAAGTAAAAGCTAAGAAAGTAAAGGAATCTGAAAGGACAGGAGTGTTTTTTCGGGAGAAGGTGGTCAATAAATCAGGACTTTCAGTCAAGTACGTTTTATAGTTTTACATTTGTTTTGTTTTTTAAGTATTGTGTGCGAGAACTTACCTATCCATTGATATTTTGCCTTTTGCATGTTCATTATTTTAAATGTGAGACCCTCAAAAACCATAAATGTGAAAAATTGGAATAAACTAAATTCAATTACATTTAACAAAATGTTTTATCTACTAATAGAATACAATCAAAGTGTGTCTTACCTTTGTACTTGTTGAGGTTTAAATGAGGGGAAGTGACTTGCAGTAGCTGTTTTTATGGCCTCTCTTTTTTCCCAATCGCTCCACACACGCACAGCTCCAAAGGAAAGAGAAATTTCCAGTATTATCCAAAAAAACCCACATCACCTTTTCCTGCACTGGTTCATCTGATTTCCTTGATGACACATTGTTTTGCCCTGTTTTCAGCAAGTTTAAAGTTCAGGCACTGCTCACTTCCCTGTTATATGTTGAGCTCCTGCGGGAATGCACACAGTTTCACAAATGAGTTGGTGAGGGTCTGCTTAGCCCCACCCACTGCAACCCTATTGAGAGTTTGAATTCTCAGCATGTTTTGATTTTGCACACTTTGTATCTCATAGCGTGTTAAAGACAATTTAGTTTTCTTCTTTATCTGGGGTTTGTTGACAAAATGGCACCAATCACTTGTTTTTGTTTGTGGAACCATGGGAGTCCTTGGTCCAGTGCTGGCCTTGTTATTTGAAGGATAAATGACCAGTGTGAAGGCATCCAAAATCAACACAATAAAAGCAAACTTAACCTCTTAGCAGTCCTCGAAAGTTACATAACAAAATACACAAATAAGATACAGAGCCAACTGCTGTAAAATGTGGAAGTTGTGGTATGCGCTGTGGCCCCACACGTCATACAAGACAATATAGGATTTTAAGTTTTGTTCAGTGGAAAAAAGTGCACTCGGTCTGCTCACCACAAGCTCCAGATAGTGAGGGTGGAGTTAACTGTCAGAAGGGAGGTGTAGGGTGCATTATTTGTGTAGGCTCTTTCACAAATACTAAATGATACATATTTTTGAGGACACCTGCAAAAACTGAAATCCAACATTTTGATCTATTTACGTATTGATAAACATTATGATAAAATGTGTTGTTTCTGATCTGTTGCGACCCCTGCTGTATGATGTCCTGTGTATGTGTGTGTGCTCATACTCTTGTGTGGGCTCAGTGTACTGGAAAGGATTAATCACTGGTCGCTATAGTAACGAACTTGGGTGCCGTTCACCAGTTCATGCTCCTCTTTTGTTTGCTGTTTGTTTAAAGTCCGGGCACTCTTCATGGTATCTACACTATCCACATCTTCGCAATACTACGTCGCTGCAGTTGATTGTTAAAAGTTTTCATTACAAAAAATAGAGGTTTCTAAATTTGTCAGCTATGTGCATTATGCAGTACAGTAGAAAAACCTTTTTGCTCATATTAGAGTAGATTTTAATTATATATACATTCTGTTTTTGTACCAATATGATTACAATTTTGACTTGCAACACAAGGTCTGTAATGAAAAAACATTTTTACTTCTCATTTTAAAGGTTCACTAAGTAACTTTTTGGTGTACAGTATGCCGGCTTGTGTCCATGGAGACGTTATTGCTTTGCTTCACAATGTGACATTAAACTAATCCATCTATCATTTCGTGTTTCCGAGTCGAGGGCCCGATTTGAGCCACATTCACACATGCAGCTAACACAGATTTGTTGTTGTAAGCCTGTAAGCTAAAGTTAAATCCTATACCATTTTTACTTTAGCATGCTAACATTATGTCTGTAATTAAACATTATTACTTGTGCAAGTCTGTTCCTCTAGCCATATAAAGTGACACCCTTAAATGTAGTAACGATTAGTCAAAGAGCTGATGAATTGATATGTCTCCTCACAGTGGTTTGTCAAGTGTTGAAATTGGGGCGCAGCTAGTTATTCTCCTGACTCATTGCATTTTTCAACTCTGAAAACGTTTCAGAGGACCACATAGCGCAGAATTACTGGCGGCATCACCTGTTTGTCTCCATGGAGATAGATATGTATAATGCCATACTGTGGAACATTCCAGGCCAAGGAAGGACATCTCCATGGAGACAAACAGTTGGCAGACCTTACAACAGCAAACTAATTTTTCATCATACTGAAAGCCATGAATATATATGATAATATATATAATACATTGACCTTCACAAAGCAGTGGGTAACATTGTGGATAACTGTTTGTTGTCCTGTGATTACTTTGCGGTTAAACGAAAGAAGCGAAAGATTTGAGAACGCAATCCTCTGTTTATAAAGAGAATTACAGTGGAATTTGAATTAAATATTTTGATGTAGTCGGTACCAGTCTTTAAGAGCCAAACTCAGAGTTACCTCACCTGATGATAAACAGACCGCAGATGTTTATTCCAATGTGCTAATCACGGAAGGGAGGGGCAGTAAGCTGATGTCCACACAGAACCTCACTCAACACAGTTTCACTTCTGACTTTTAGCTATATCTAACTCAGACTGAATATTAACCACACATTTTTAGACTTTATGTTGTGTTATGCCTTTCTTATAATTTCCAGTAAAAAAAAAAAAAAAGTAAATACAGTGAATGTCTTCTAACATGCTTGCCCAATATTCAGAAGTCATAATTTTTTTCCTCAGAAAGTTTCAGGAGATGGATTGAGATTTGTTATGAATTATATTTGTCATTTATTTACACTTCTGAGCACTAATACCAGTTAAATACAAAAAATATTGCATTACATCTATAAACCCATATCTTCACTTAAAATATCCTCATATTTTCTCGCCAGAGCCAGAGCCAGTGGGTAGAGTAAACAGACATTTTAAATAACAGTGACAGTACTTTAAATAATGTTACTTAAGTAAAAGCATAAAGTAGTGGTCCAAGAAATTACTCAGAATATATTTGGAGAAATTAAGTAAAAACTGTCTGGATGTACCATCTGATGTATAATATGAAGTTAATATAATTGTAAGAACAAAAAAATGCAAATAAGCTGGAATTTTCAAAGAAAAGTCAATTATATTTGAAAAACAATCAATCAATCCGTGACAGATTGAGAATGACTCTTGGATGACTACAACTGAATCTTTGTCTACATTTGAAAAACAAAGTCATATCTGAAGGAAGAGTGCAAGAAACACAAACGTTCATAAAGCTTTTGTCACTTATAAACTTACTCTCAGTGGAAAGAGGAACCAAATCTTTTACTCAAGTAATACTATTACATTGTAAAATATTTTGCTGAAGTAGGAGTAAAAATACAATTTGTTCCATAGTAACTCAAGTAAATGCAGAGGTGGAAAGTAACTAATTACAAATACTCATATTACTCTAATTGAGTGGTGTAATTGTACTTTTTAAAGTATATTTTCAAATGTGTAGTTGTTATTGAGTATAATTTTAGCCATGTTTTTGTAATTATTTCCAATTAAAACAACACAAATCCCAATTGTCCCAATGTACAGCTGTCTCACGTCTGTCTCTGCCGCATCGCTGCTCTCATCGACCAGAGCTCAAAGAATATGTGGATTGCCATTTAAAACAACTTTATTTTGATTTAAACTGTTTATTTAATCATGTTTTGTATAAATGACTGATCCGTAATCATACTGAAACCTTGTTAAAAAGTAACTCGGAGTATTTTCTTTCTTGCATACTTTTTACTTTTACTTAAGTACACATTTTGGCAGCAGTACTTGTACTTGTAAGTAACTGTATTTTTTTACGTGCGTACAAACATTCAGTACTCTTTCCACCTCTGAGTAAATGTAACAAAGAGTACCACCCACCTCTGGTCACGGCATATTTCCCCCTCCTCACAAACGCATAGATTCAGCATTTAATTGGTACATTATCTCACTGAGGCGGTGCATACCATACAAGGCGCTAAGAATGAGAAAAAATGCAGTGGCCACAAAGACGATGTGGAGGGACACTAGAAAGCCAGTCAGGGCGGGATCTGAGGGCACAAACCACACGTACACCCAGCCATTCCGAACATTGTGGTGAACATACTCTGGTCCCTGCGTCAGAACCAGTTTTCCATAGAAAGGAGCAGATCTACAGGAGGCAGTAGAGAGGAGAGTTTTCAAAGCAGTTTGCGTAGTTGTAATAACAGAAGTTACTGATTTAGTAGTAGTAGTATCGGCAGAAGTAGGAGTGGGAGTAGGAGTAGTAGTTGTAGGAGTGGCAGTAGTAGTAGGAGTAGTAGGAATAGAAGTAATAGTTGTAGTAGTAGTAGGACGGAGAGCAGACATATGGGGTGGCAATGACGTCTGTGGAGTTGTATCTTGGGCCAATGGAGTCGTTTTTTGTATTGTTTTTAAAATATACAATGATGCAGAGGTTCCAGACAACTTGTTATCTGTAGGTATTTCACTTTTTGCCGGAACAGAGTCACACAATTTGAAGTCATCATCTTCCAAAGAACTTAGAGTGCGGAGAAGTCTGTGGACGGGACTGTGACATATTACATCCTGTCTGTCTGGAACTAACTGCTCGTTTTGTTTGATCCAACTTACAATATCTCTTATACCACAAGTGCAGTTCCAGAGGTTACTACTCAAAGTAACAGCTCTCAAAGCGTCATTTGATGTGAATGAGTCACCTGGGATTGTTTTCAGTTCATTATTCTTCAGATCTATAGTGGCTAGTGAAGACAGTCCACGGAAGATGTCATTTGGAATATTCTTTAGGTTGTTGTCATTGAGAAGAAGTATTCTTAGGCTTGTCAATTTGGAGAAAATACTTGGTGGTAGGTCCTCAAGTTTGTTTTCTCTTAGTGATAATTTGAATAGATTTGGGAGGCAACAGAAGAGATCAGAAGGGATGTCTTTGAGGTGGTTGTTGAGGTGAAGGTTAAGAGCTCTTAGGCCAGACATATTGGCAAATAAATTCTCAGGAACAGTTGTAAGATTGGTTGCAAACAAATAAAAATCCCTCATGTCTGGCATGTAGCCCATAAGTTGGTCAGGCAGCGATAGAAGAGGATTGTTATAGAGGGTGAGCTTGGTTAGCTTGGGCATGTGGTAGAAGCTCTTTGCTGGGACAGATTGAAGCTGATTGGACGATAGAGTAAGAATCTTCAGGTTTTTCAATGACCAAAAAACCTTTGGTGGAAGACTGCTTATGCGATTATAATGAATTTTGAGTTCTTCAAGTTTGACAAGAGTATCAAACATCCCGGGTTCAAGAACGACAAGTTTGTTGTTATATATCATTAGCTTTTGAAGTTGGATCAATGAATGAAAGATTGTTGGTGGCAATTTATTTATGTGGTTTCTTCCAAGATTTAGAAATGTTAGATTTGTCAGGCCATCAAAAAGATCAGAAGGGAGAACGGACAAGTTATTGCTGTTCAAGTCGAGATCTCGGAGCCCAACAAGTCCTTCTAACATATCAGGTGCAATATTTGCCAATCGATTCCCATCTAAGTGGAGTTGTTCTAGAGTTGACAGGGGTGAAAAAACTCCAACAGGGAGAATAGATACATCATTGAAGGAGAGTTTAACAGACTTCAGCTGTGGAGCGACTTTGAAAGCTTTGGGATGGATGGTGTGGAGGTGGCTATGGGTCAGGCTGAAGCGCAGCAACAGGTCCAGGTTGGCAAGGCTTCGCTCATTGATGACATGCATTTTGGTGTCATTCAGCTGAAGGAGGTAGGTGTGGACGGCCATTCCCACAGGTATATCAGTGATGGTGAAGCCAACGCACTTAACGGCACCAGAAAGGTTGCAGAGGCAGTTGCTGGGGCAGGTGTCTTCACTGAAGACATTTGAGAATAAAACAAGAGCAACAGTCGTCCACAAGATAACGTCTGTTTTGGCAAAAGAGATAAAAAGATTCAAGTTATCAAACAATGTGGAGAACGATGACTATCAATATAGTTTCATTGCCCTGTTAATAATACCAAATGATAGGTTTGTACACCATCAGAAAAGTCCGTCGTTCAGGTATTATCTATAGCTAAAGAAAGACTGGACAAAAGTTTTACACTGTTTTTAAAGTCTAAAGACATTTGCCCAATTGACAGAATTTCACTTTATTTTGCTTCACCATCAGAAATCAAATCAAATGTGCCTGTACATGTCGATTGGTATAGATTTACATAGCACACAATTGTTATATGTACTGTAAAATAAACTAAACATGTTCAGAAATATCCCTATATTCCCTTGTTTGAAAGAATACACCAAGTTTATTTCCCTTTCGATTAATCAGTTCTTTTTGCAGCCTTTTGAGTCTGCTTTTGAGAGTTTTCTTACTTGGACAATATACCTGATAATCTAATTTGGCATATCAATTTGGATATTTTATTATAATATTCTATTGACGATATATTGTTCATCTGCTTTTAATGTCATTGTGTGCATGTTGTTGATTACCAAAATAAAAACCTCTACCACATAAAAATAACTATTAAATGTAACTCACCTTTTACACCAGAATCCATTGTGTCTGTGGCTGTTATCCTGAACATTTTCCTGTTTGATGCAAGACTCTCCACATGAACTGTCTTGTTTCCCCTCCTTCTTCCCTTTTGGCCACAGATGGCATAGTTATGACAAATATTATGTTTTCATGGCAAGCATCTGCATACTCACATCAGTCTGAAGCTGCCTCAGTTCAAAGAAATAAAAATAATGTATATTTTATTTATTATTCATTATTTAAAACTATGAACTTAAACTGACTTTTGTAATGTTCTAACAATAGTTGTCGAGCTGCCTGCAATAAGAGATACGGAAACGCTGGCTCATTTCCTGCTGATAATCCTTACACAGTCATGTTTTTTTTCCTCTGACAATACACTATCCAAAACTATTGCCAACGCAATTCAGAAACATGTTTGTTTTTTTTTACATTTTTGAAGGTGGCTGTCAAAGCACTCATTATTTTGCTGTGTATAGTAATACACTGGACTAAACATGTGAATGAACTTTGACCCTCAACTTCAACAAGCATGAAACTCCCAGTATGAACAATGAACACTTTGGAATTTTTTATTTTATTTTTAAACATTTATATGAATAAATACATCACAGAAAATCAAGAGAACAGACAGTTTGTTTTATTCAAATTAACAGGAAAACAAAGGATGTACTGTAAGAACAGTTGCAATGCAGCAACACAAATTGAAACTATTCTGAAATTTTACTGTAAAATTATACATTTAGCACAAAATTTAATTTAAATTATTTATTATTTACAGGTTCAAGTTTACATTTGAAATTCTAAGAACTTTTCATATATTTCATTTTTACATTGATATGGTACATATTGCTAAAATAAATACAGGTTTTTTTGGTCTTTAAGGCATGTTGTGCTCTGCAGCAAACGTCCCCAGTGCCCAATACTTTGGTTTCTGACATGTGCTGTATCTCACACACAGTACTTCCAGAAACAAGCTGAAAATAAGAAAACACAACCCACATTATTACAGCTGCTGTTGCTTATCCAAATAGGTACATTACAAAACCATGCAAGATACATTTGTGTCCTTGTTAAATGAAGATAAGTATAAAGAAAGAATAACTTACGTTCAGCTCTCTTTTTAGCCATGGGTCTTTCTTGAGCCATTTTGATCATAACCTCTCTGTCTTCCATACCATTCTTAATTGAGCGCTGCTAAAAGGATTGTGAAAAATCTAAATAGATTAATTTGTTACAAAGAAAAATCTTTCAAATTTAATTTACAGAAAAATACAATTTACATTCAAACACAAACACATCTTACCTCTTCCAGCTCTGCAAGTTTATGAGCCAGTATTGCAGCTGAACATTGAGGGAACGGTTATTATCCAACCCATATAATTTGTTTATTGAAAATGACATTGAATCTTACTTAGAGGGTCTTCCTTTTCAGCAGAGGTTATGCTTTTGTGCAGTAAAAGGAGTAGAATTTTGTTTTGAGACTCTATGTCCTCATTTGTGTTGAAATAACCACTTTCTGTAAAATAAAACAGTATAGAATGACTATAAACAAATGCATTGCATCAGATGAATGTCTAGCAGGACTTACCTGCGTTCAAGATGCTCCGTGCTTCCACATGCAGCGCTCCTTGCAGCAGTAGAAGGCAGAGGAGTCCCACACAGTAGTTGACTGCAGCATCCATGATAAACAGTTTGATAGAGCACTCCCGTGACCAAGGCAGGCAATAAGATCAAGACCTGGGGATCTGTTCGCTCGCATCAATATATTTATCCCATCAGGGACAGGGGGAGGGGCCATGGTTTCGTCAATAGGCCCCAGTCACCATCATGAAGCACCTGACTGAGATGTGACGTCGCACCTGAGTCGCTTTACATCACTTTGGCGTGGACAAGTCAAGAACAAGGGATCAATCACCCTCCTCATTAGGATGCACAGTTAGAGGCTCCTGCTTCTTGTGAGTATGATCTATTGGTGTTGCATTTACTTGGATGATTGTATTTTTATTTTTAAATAATTTAGCTCCAGCTCATTTTGATTGACTTATATTCTTCTTTTAATAGGGAAATATGTATTTTCATTTTTGTTTCAGTGTTTGATCATATAATTTATGCAAATCATAGGCCTAGTTCAGGTCCCATAATATCAGGCTTGATCATACTTGAATCTAGGCCAGGAGACTTTTTGCCACACGTAGAAAATCACATCATTTTAATAATCCTTTAGAGTCAGAAACATATTCTGGAACAATATAATTTTTGAAACACATAACCTTGGCCTCTGTAGAATACTTTATTCTCGCTAACCCTAACCCTAATCACTTATTCTTACTTTAACTTAGGCCCAATTTGCTGTTTAATCACTAGAGGGCGGAAAAAATACAAAATGGGCTTTTAAATTTCAATCAAATGATTGAAAAAAAAAATTTTTTTGCGTTTCAAACTATTTATATTAGTGTTTTCAGCTCCACTTTAGAATGTGATGATAGGTAAAGACGTAGCTTTGCACCTGCACATTTCCTACCTTACACCTGTCTACACAAACTGACCACTGCACGTCATTGTAAATTTTGCGCAATTAAACCGGAAACACTTAAAACTTTATGTACGGTAATCAAGAATTAGTTCACAAAAATGGTCAAAATGTGCTCCGTTTTATAGATGGCTTTACCGTCGTGCATGTCTGACATTGCCCATTCCAGCTGGGACGAAACCCCCAAAAGTACGCAGATGCTGCCGTGTGCGCGAGCTTTGTATTTTGGCGGAGTGGTCCGGATTGAGGCGCCCTTGTGTCGGGGGGGCGGAGGATGCTCTTAGACGCCGACGACGCACAGCACTTCAGCACCCGGGCCGTGCACCGACACCAGCGGCAACCGAAAAAACTAATCACAGACCCGTCCAGCGCCCAATCATCAATCGCTTTTATGAGCGAAACCGATCAATCAGGTCGTGGTTAACCTTCGCGAGGGGAAAAAACGCGGAAGTGTGATTAACCGTCGGCGCCGCTGTTTTTGACTTATTATCCGTGACAACATGGCTGAATGTAATGTTAGCATCGACCAGAAAAACCTGCCTGGAGTCAAAGAGGGTAACAACTTTTAAATGTCTTGCTCAGTTACACAGATTTGCCCAAACTAAAGCGATGTATGTTGTAGGAGAAGGTTTATTATGAGATAATGTTTGTTGGTGTTAGCGCGGGATGCTATTTATGCTAACAACACAGCAGCAGGCTTTGACTCGGCACTGATTTAAGTCATCGTGACCAGTCTTTTCACTGACTGTATTTAATTAGTTTTATTAGCTGTAATGCTTTTAAATATCTCGATCAGTGCTTTAATCCTTTTGTCAATTGCAGTGTCTTATGCAGTGTAAAGTGCAGGTGTTGCCAGCATCAGCATCGTTATATTGAGCCATTTGTGCACTTATACTTTATGCTGTAGTTAGGCCTGTGCTAATCTAACATCGCATTACTGTTTAGCCTATTTTCACATCAAATTGGAAAGGAATATGTGAGATGTTTGTTTCGGTCACTGTTATGCAAAGTTACAAAGCTGTGACACTGTCACACAGTTTGTTTGCTGCAAGAAAAGCTGCATCCTGTTGAAGCAGCTGCTTAGGAGGATGCTTGTTATTCTGGTCAGAGGAACCAGCAACGTGCATTTACTGCTTTCTTTGGCAAACTAAAATTATAAACTCAAATGAATAATGTTAGTTATTATGCCGTTGCAGCATTTAGTATTGAATTTTGCACTGCCGTTGTTCTATATCCATAATCCTTGTCGGGAATAAGAAGATTAAAATTGCGCTTCATATGATTGCCTGTGGCCATTGTTAATCATGTATTTAGAGAGTTGTTTATCTCAACACTTTTCTTATATATAGTAATAATAATCAGATCTTAAGTCACATTCTGTACAGAGTTTTGTACAGACCACATTCTGTACAGAGTTCCATACAGAACACATTCTGTACAGAGTTCCATATCAACAACATAGAGATATCATGCTTTGTGTTATATTTTATCATGTTTTAAATAACTATTGAAGCGATGGCATTAAAATAGCGTAACATTGTGACTTTTAATATTGGTGGTTTCTAATTTTCCCATTCTCAGTCTCATGGCTCATCTTGGAAACATTCGTAGGACATTTTTCAAAACATGTATTGCTCAGATGTGTCAAATGTTACATAATTTAAATCTGGATGACACCAAGGCAAGAGGAATACCGTCTGCTGCAATAGCAATGTCAGCAGTTCTGTCTTTTTAATCTCACTTCATATTTACCCAGACTAGAATAGTAAAACCGCAGACCACATGCTTTTCTTACGCCTTTGCCCAAAAGCTATAACAGGTTTAGTCAGGACACATTTTAACATATGCTAAAACGATTTCATTTCACTTCCTTTGTTTGTTTTTCAGTGTGCCGTGACTTTGCTGTGCTTGAGGACCACAGCCTGGCATACAACCTCCAAGAACAAGAAAGTAAGAAAACCATTATCACTAGAGAATAGATTTACCCCTGTCAATACTGCTATCTGCTACTGGGTGCAAGCCATGAAAGATTGACAGGTTCAGGATGTTAAATGTTAGGCCAAACAGTTAATGAAGTGTTTTATCGGCACTGTTGGTGCTGAACATCAAATGATCACATCTCCGTTCATTCAACAATGTTTTTGCAGAGTTGCATATAAATAATGCATATTTGTATACGTAGAGGAGGCAGATAAATCGAAAACAATTTGTTTTGGAGATGTGCTAAATTAGAATATTGAGTTGTCTTTATTCAAACAATTAAAATCTACCTCAAAAAGAGATAGAAACGTTTAGTGTTATCTCCCAAACAAGAGTAGAACGTTTTATTTATGCCTTTTTGTAATTACTTTTATGTTCCATGCATGTTTTGTGTGACACTTGAGCCAAGACATTTACAGGCACATTTTAGCACGTTCCGGATACATTATGAAAATTCTATATCGTGTGAGTGTGTGTGTGTGAGTGAGAGAGTTTGTGAGTGTGAGAGTGAGTGTGAGAGTGAGTGTGAGTGTGAGTGTGAGTGTGAGAGTGAGTGTGAGAGTGAGTGTGAGTGAGTGAGAGTGAGTGTGAGAGTGAGTGTGAGAGTGAGTGTGAGAGTGAGTGTGAGAGTGAGTGTGAGAGTGAGTGTGAGAGTGAGTGTGAGAGTGAGTGTGAGAGTGAGTGTGAGAGTGAGTGTGAGAGTGAGTGTGAGAGTGAGGTGGTGAGAGTGAGTGTGAGAGTGGTGTGGAGTGAGTGGAGTGTTGAGTGATGGTGTGAGTGTGAGTGTGAGTGTGAGAGTGAGTGTGAGAGTGAGTGTGTGTGAGTGTGAGAGTGAGTGTGAGAGTGAGAGTGAGTGTGAGTGTGAGAGTGAGTGTGAGTGTGGAGGTGGTGTGGTGTGAGTGTGAGTGTGAGGTAGTGTGAGTGTGGTGAGTGTGAGTGTGGAGTGTGAGTGTGAGTGTGAGTGTGAGTGTGAGAGTGAGTGTGAGTGTGAGTGTGAGAGTGGTGTGAGAGTGAAAGTGTGAGAGTGAGTGTGAGTGTGGAGTGAGAGTGAGTGTGAGTAGTGTGAGTGTGAGTGTGAGTGTGAGTGTGAAGTGATGAGTTAGAGTGAGTGTGAGTGTGGAGTGTGAGTGTGAGTGTGAGTGTGAGTGTGAGTGTGAGTGTGAGAGTGAGTGGAGTGTGAGTGTGGAGTGAGAGTGAGAGTGAGAGTGAGAGTGGTGTGAGAGTGAGTGTGATGAGAAGTGAGAGTGAGTTTATGCATTATATTCTGCAGACTGAAAGCTCTTCCACTACTTTACCTTGGAGCATATTTGTCCCTGTTTTAGCAATGATGGATATGGTGCTCACTGCTCTGTCCTTGTATTAACTTTTCTAGGCCTTAGTGGTCCATGACCAAGGTTTTTTCATTTACACACTATTACTAGTTAACCGACTCTGAGGTCACTCAGGGAGGGTCTATGTGTAAGTCAGTTGGTGGTGGCTATAAGTTTTGATTGTAAAAAAGCCGTATACAGCTGCATGAAATATACATACTTGTGTTCTCCAATTGCTTGCCTTGCGTTGACATGGGCATTGTCTGTTATTTTTCATCTAAGATCCTTACCTTTTTAGATTGCTGGATGGGTTTACATCACAAAACATGTATTTTAAGAGGGGGATAAATCTTTCCAGTGAAAAATGTGGCAGACTTTAATTGATAGTTTTCTATTTTAGGTTCTGACACCAGAGTCATAAACTTTAACAATTGAACAGCGTCATCTTCAGGAAAAAAATCAATGCTGAGCTGTTGACTCTCTATCACAGCTATGTCTCTCTGTTTTTCAATCCATCCCACAAGTCTCAAACTCCAAACTTTATGGAGCATCTCAGGGTAAATTGCCAGATGTAATTTTGTCCTTTTCACATGAAAGCGGGGAAAGGATCGATAACCAGGTAAAACAGCCACAAAAGTGAGTGATGCTCTTTTGTAGTGACCAAGTGCGAAGGGTGCGTCAGCAGCAGGATTTATTGTCTCTTCACAGCGCAGCATATGGCAGAACCTTGGGACTGCACATTTTCATTCTTCAGTGGCTGAGGTCACGCTCCACCAGTGAAGTGAAGAACTTCAGCCTACTCCAAAACACCTTGCATAACTGCTTTCTAAATACAACTTTTGTCAGTGCATGAATATTCTGGGGTTTGATGTATGTTTTAAAGTTTAATTTATTTGTTTTCATCACAGTTGAAAGCCACTTGGCTTCCAACGTCAACAAGAGCCGTCTGGTGCAGCAGGACCTGCAAGTGGCCAAGAGACTGCAAGAGGAAGAGGATCTGAGAGCTAAAGTTCAGAGCAAGAAGCAGCAGACTGATATGTATGTGCTTCACACATTAGCGGAATAGGTTTCAAAGGTTGTTTTTATTTCAAAGACCATCGGGCATTCCGGTATGAATGGGGGATTACACAGACTCATTCGCACATTAGGACAAGGGCTGAAACGATTAATCAAGTAAATCGAGTAATTTGATTAGAAATAAGCTTTGATTATTATTTGATTGACTCGATGATTAGTTTTATTTACTGTGTAGGTTTCCTCTGGGTACTCCGGTTTCTCCTACCACTAAAAACTGTGTATGAATGAGAGCGTGTTGTGAGAGTGAATGTGGGACATCCGATGTAAATTCGCCCACGGCTAATCCGACGTGTTTAAATCATGTGTTTCATGTATGTTCATTAACATGCACTGTCCCGACCAAATAAATAAATATTTTTACATATTTAATTAAAACCGCATGAATCTGTAAAGCGCACAGAACAACATGTGGCGCTTTTGTTTCACACAGTTTGTTCTGCACAGACCTGCGGCCACTAAAGAACAACAAAGAGCGCGGCATATTTTAAACACACGAGTGTGACTGGGAAGCAGAGTTTGTTGTGTGATAGAGCACAGAGGACCGTGATTATGAAACAGATTGTCCGCGATGGCGGGGTGACGACACAGGCTAAAGCGAACTGTGGAGTTACAGCTCAAAACACATCACTGGTCTCACTCAACATAAAGTTTCTTATTTTAAGTTATGTGACATAAAACACAAATTAATTCATAGCTACTGTAACTGTTTACAAACGCAGTCTGGTGACAAGTTAATTAATCCTTTTTATATATTCTAACAGAACAATTTTTACTGAAGTGAAGTGTTGCTGTTTTGGGGAAATTAAGAATAAAATGTGTTTTTAAATGTGTTTACGGAATGTAACAAAAATTTACTGATTCATCAAAGACAATCAATAGATTACTTGATAAAATAATCAATAAGCTGCAGCCCTACTTCTGTACATTAGTGATCTGCTTTTGAGCTGATTGCATTTGCAGATTTGTTGCCTCCAGTGTAATTAATGCACTTTTTGATGCTTGAATATAGGCTCGTAACACAATATCCACAATGGTTTTTCAATTAATTTGGGTTTATGGAACTGGACAAAGACCAAAGATGGACAGGCTCCATATGAGTAATGGAAGTAATCGTGTTTGGTTGTGGTGACATTGTTAACCCAATGCCTCACGTCCTTATTGATTTCTATCGGATCATGTGTGTGGATGCTTTTAACATGGCTTTGATATGTTTTGGTGCTCAGTCTTAAAACACACTGAATGTATGCAACGTTACAACAACTTACAGTGCACTTTTTGTTATGTTACAGCCTTATTCCAAAATGTATTAAATTCATTATCAGGCTCAAAATTCTACAAACCATACCCCATAATGACAATGTGAGAATTATTTGCAAATGTTTGAATTATTTGCAAATGTATTAAAAAATAAATTTTAAAAAGCCAGACTCAGCTTTCAGAGGGTCGAGTGACAGTGGGCATCACGTTACATCTGAACGTGGTCTTTCTTCAAATCTCATACCAACACTGCAAAAAGAGGCATTGCTTGAGCTAACTTTGAAATTTGGCAATGGTAAGGAGGAGATGGAGAGGAGAGACCAAGGTTAGGGGGGCACACACCTTCACCTCAGCCAAAGTCCATCACCTGCTCCCGTCATCCTCCTGGAGGAGGGGCCCTAGGGGCCCCCTCTTCCCTTTCCATCACTACCTCCAGGTACATATCAAAGGCTTCTCTTAGCTGATCGACGTAGTAGCTCTCTATATTTATCACACTTTCTTCTAAGGCCTGTGTTTCTTGTTGTAACTGTTGTATGAGATGGTTTCTGTCGCTGACCTTCTGTTCAAGTGTTTCAATGGTACTTTCTAAATGTGCAGCGGGCGAATGTGACTTCGTAAATGTGCTAGCGTGTAGGTGCAGCGTAGTGTTCATGTTCCTCCACAATATCTTTCAGCATACACTGTTCTTCTGTGCACGCCCTGGCACTGAGTTCCTCTTGAAGTTCTTGTATTTTCTTTATTGTTAGAGCAGCGTAGGCGTCATGTGCATCCTTCATAGAGTTAATCTCATCCTGATACTGAGCCACATGCACAGTTATCTCCTTTTCTATTAGCTCTTTGAGAAGACAATGTTCTCGGTTCTCACTTATGATTTGAGCCAAATTCTCTTCTGTAAGGGAGGCTTCTTGCTCCTCTACCTTCAGCTTTTCCTCACTTTTGACCAGCTTCTGCTGTCCTTGTTGGGCCGGAACGTTCAAATTCTTTTCAAGGTTTTCCACCTTTTGCTCCAGATAGCTGTTCCTATGGAGCTGTTGTTGAAGTTCAGCTTTAGTCCTCATAAGCTCTCGTGTGAGCTCGAGGACTATCTGGCTCTCGGCTGTGGCTGGATCCTGGGTGCCTCCTGCAGGCTCATCCCGGAGGTTCCTCCTTCTCTTCCTACAAACGCATTCTACTGGTGTTTCTGTGCCTCTTGTACTCTGGGCACTCTGGTCAGCGTCTGAGGCGTCAGTGACGTCCTCCTCCTCACTCCATGTGCGTCCATGGTTCATGTTGAGTTGAGTTGTGTTGAGTGGTTCTGTTGGACAGATCGAAGTCTTGTACTGGCCTGGATCAAATTGAAACGTTATTGTTAGACTCTCTGTCATAAAGACAGAATTGCTGTGAAGACTGTTGAAATTCTAAAATGTAATATCATACTCCCAGCTCTCTTGAATAATCTTGTTTTATTAAATGGCTGAATTTGCTAAAATTTATGTTTTTAATTAGATTAAAGCAGCACCACAAAACATAAACTGATTATCTGTTTATGGGAAGAAAACTGTAACAAAATGTCAAATAATAAGAGTAATTCTCGATATTTGCATGGTTTATAGGTCTTTCTGTGGCTGCCCCCAAACTTTGGATCAATTTCCCCTTGCATATCAGAGCTGCCCCATCACTCGAGTCTTTTAAATCTGCTCCAAAGACATTTTGCATTGAAGTTTTCTTCCCCTTCCAAAATCCCCAAAAGTAAAACATGATCACATTTTACCCATTACAGCTTTTAAAGGTTTAATTTTGTCCAGAGCAATTGTTTTTTTCCCTCAATATTTATGTGCGAAAATGTTATTATGCTGCAATCTCCTACTTGTTGGGTTAAAAACTATAAATTAAAGTAAAACAAAGATATATCTAAAATCTACTGACATTTCACCAAAACTGGTCTAACAAGGAAGTTTGATTTGAGGATGAAAACCAGTGCTTAAAATGACTACTCACCAGTTGTGAAAGGTGGCTCGCTGTTCTCTAACCAAATAAGAAGTGACTCACTTATATCTGATAGACGTTCTAGAAACTTGGCCTTTATGACATCACGGTTACGGTTTCAGTGTAGAAACGTCAAGCACCGTGGTCCAAGGTTGTGGATTTTTCTATTTTTCTACCCTGAGGCAAGGAGGGATTGTCATACGAGGATACAGGGGATTTATTATTAGACCCGAGCGCCACAAACTGGCAAGAGATCCACTAGCTTCGGAAGGCCGTGCAAAGCACAGCTGTGAAAGTGCACACAAAATCGAGCGCACTTCTAAACACCCACTGTCGCAGTGTTCAGACCGCGGCTTCCAAATTGGCGCTGGACACCCCAGTTGGACGCTTGTACATTTGAAGGCTTTGGACATCCTGGATGCCCGTCCAAAAAATAAACTCACCAGCCGATGCATATATTATCATTTGCTCCAAGAGAAGCATCTGGATGAACCCTGTGCTGGATTTGCTTTTCTGCGTCGGACGCTCACAATCGGCCAATGCTCAATCGCCCCTGACGCGCCACATCCAACGCACAAAACTCTGGATTCGCAACGCAAAACGCTCAAAATGCGGAAGCCCAGCGCATCCAAATAGACGACGCACACGTCCACTTATGCACGCCCCGTACATACCAAATTACAAAGCCCGAGCGAAAGTGCCACGACGTGCTCCTGGCAATAACCAGTAAACACCAGACACAAAACACCGGTATCACTGGTATCACTTACATAAAGCTTTACTAACACGTTTCTTATTTCTAGTTATGCGACATAAACCGCAAATTAATTCATTGCTACTGTAATTAATTAGTCCTTTTTATATATATACTCGAACAGAACAATTTGGACTGGTGAAGTGAAATGTTGCCGTTTTGGGGACATACGTGAAACTAAGAACAAAATAAACAAACTCCGTATTTCTTGTTTATTACAATAATTATAACGCTTATTTATTTTTAATGCTTTAAAAAATCATTTACAGACTGTAAAAAAACCAATAATTGTTAGATTACTTGATTACTAAAATATACAGTATTTGGTATCCTGACAAACACTATAATCAAATGTTTTGTTATTGACAAATAATCCAATAAACAAACCACAATCCCACAGACTTTTCTGTTTTGTCCCGCTCTTCGTGTACAGCAGTCTTGTTTTATCCATTTTATTTTTATATGCGTCTTTACACACCATGATGTCAGGCCTGCAGGCAGATGGTGTTGTTGATGAGATAGATCTGTTTAAAGGTGAAAGTAAGTCAAGCTGTTCAGGACATCAAGAACATGATTCACATGCTGCTCAAGCCAGAAGCAAAGTGTGCAATAGCGCTTACATATATACGCATGCTATTTGATTACCTTTAGATCTATTAAAGAATTATTATAACATGAAAACTGTTAGAAACTTGAATCTATTTTTTGTAAATGTCCAATCTGAGTGTATTGTAAAAGTAGCACTATGGGACAAGACTGCTGAGTGCTGTCTAAAACTAAAAAAGAACTTGGTGCCCTATTTGAACATTTGGGAAGGCCGCAGCTGTGCTTGTACTATCAATCTGGCTTCGCTTCATGAAAAAGGGGTCCTAAAGCTGTGAACGCTCCCAAAAATGAATGCATGTGAATACTAGCAATGCGCCATCGGGTTTGAAACCTAGGGACTAATTAGAGCCGCAGGTTTAAACGACTACTTCTTCCGTTTTAAAAATTGGGTGCCCCAACTTTAAGCTGTCCTAGAAGTAGATTCCAAGGTTTACTTCCTTAACATAAGCATGGTTTTTAATCTATTAAATGTTATCAATCATTAATTTGTTAAAGATTACGGTAGTAATGTATAATATATCTTTGTATTTAAAATGATCTTATCTGTTTATTGTATGGCCTCTGAATATGTGGAAAATGAAGTGAGCGTCAAGATACTGAGATCGCCCAAGAGATTCAGGAAGAACTGGTCCGACAGGCAGAGCGGCAGCGACAGCAAGAAGAGAAGGATGCTGTAAGAAACCACACACACCTGTTGATTCATAAAAGTTATATCCACCCAATAATGACATTCTGATTCAGAGTTGACACTACATACTATACTGTTCCCCTACAGTATGTAATAAATAATCAATCCAACTTTTTTTTCCAGAACCCACAGACTGTACCCCCAATGTGCACAAGCCCAGAATATGTTAAACTTTGTAACCAGACTAGGTGGCCTATTTGCAACAACTGATTTTGTGTGTGGTGTTTGTAGGCCATAGCGCGAAAGCTCCACGAGAAGGAGATGAAAGAGGAGAAGAAGAGGCAGAAGCAGTTGGAAACAAACTTTGATGATGAATACTTTGAGGACCAAGGAGGTGAGCACTAGTGTTGTTTATGTCACGCACTGATTTGAAAAGTTATATGCCAGTCCTCCATTTAGTTTTGTTTTAAAATGATCAGTATCAGTACCATTTGTCTATGCTGTAAAATCAAGATTGTTTTTATCAACACAAAATTGCTTAGGCTAAAATATCAGAGTGTATAAACTTGTATATTGACTAATAAAAATAGACATTCTTATTGTACTTTTATTGAAGATGAACCATATATGCCTTGGTGCTTAATCCCTCACATAAGAGCCAAGCTCCTCCTTTTCTAAACAAACTGATTTTTTGTTACACATTACGCCGGCAGTCAGGCAGCTCACATTCCTCTGAGCTGACTGAGCGGGTTTTCGTGCGTGTGTATGTTTTTGTGTTTGCACCCAATTGTTTTTGTTAAACGTTTCAAGTGGACAGCATCTTATGCTTGTTAATGTTTGTGTTTTATTTTGCTAATTAATCTTCTTCTCTTAATACTCATTTGCATGTGTACTGTAGCAGAGCCCGGTTGTCACCAGGGGTTGGGTGAAGCTAAAACCATTAAGAAACCATGACATCACTTTGTACAAAAACTGTTAACTAACCATTTCAGTCTGTTCATTCCTCCTGTGTGTGTGTTTTTTCTTCACATTTTCATGATGAACAATGACACTGTCTCCAAACTTTGCTTATCCACATCAAACCGGCTTCACAGCAAGAAGAGTTCTGGACTTGGATAAACCAACTAAATACAGCTCATTATCTCCCATGCGTCCGCATCGAGATTACTCTCCCGAATACAGCTCTACTGAGCCCAAACGCAGTAGGTACCCCAAAAGAGATCCAGCATCCCCCCACAGCCACTCCAGGTACCCAGATCATTCCTCAGAGGCCGAGGGCAGTCGGAGCAGGCACGCTGACCCCTATCCCGAGCACCTGCTGTCCCCCAGAGGCAAACACGGGGAACGATACCCAGACTATGTCCCCACAGAGACTGGCCGGCGTCACACAGTGGACAATGAGAGACCCGCAAGGAGAATGGAGAGGCCGGCCAGACCTCCTCCTCCTCCAACGTCCAGGGAAAGGGAGCATGACAGGCAGTATGACAGACACAACAGCAGAGGGTGCGAGGGGGGCCACAGTTACACCAGAGACAGGGAGCACTCCAGGGGCCGGGGCGTTAGTGCTGATCGACTCCAGGACAAAGAACGCCACAGGAACAAAGACCCACACAGAGTCAGGACACGCAGCAGGGACAGAGTCCTGGACGAAGACTACTATGACACCAGTCCAGGTCCAAGCTGGGACTGGCCCAGGAAGGACAGGCTGTCCTGGGAGGAGGAAGAGGAGCAGGATAGAAGAGGAAGAGCCCGGCGGCGGATGGAGTCGAGTGCTGATGATGTGTTTGTGGAGCACAATGACAGAGGCAGGAAGGAGTCCAGGGAGCTCTGGGAGGGTCCTGCCAGAGACAGAGGTCATTCTCACCCAAACGCAGAGACAGGTAGCACCCTGTGCCATTCGGCTCGTCTGGTGTGTGCTGAAAGGCTTTTGCTGTGGTGGTGGGTCTTTCAAAATAATCCCTCTAACCTTCAAACAGACCTAATCAGTCTGTTGTGATGTGCTTCTGCTGTAGACTTCACTCATTCTGCATCTGTGAATCACCTCCTGTTTCAGTTCTGTGTGTGGTGGTTTCTTTTATTTTGATTCACATATTTCTCCGTCTGCAAACAGCACTGGTAACTTATTATTTAATGGTCTGAATCAACCAATTTAGTTCTGGTTTGCAATCAATATCTGCAACCTTACTTGTACAAATTGAACCTAATTATTAGAACAAATGGCAATGAAAGTATTTTAACTACATAGTTGACCATTTAATTAATAATCTAAATTCTATATCTTCTTCAGCGACTATGATCAAAGTCAAGTGTTATGTGTGTCATAACCAGGCCGTGTTTTGCACAAAGGGAGTAGCGAGGTGGTGGCAGAGACTGATTACAAACTGACCGAAGCCACAAAGGGACTGACCAAACTGGACATCCACGAGCAGGAGCTGAAGGACCGAGAGGTGGCCAGGAAACTCCAGGAGGAAGAGCTCAAGGTGAGGGAAAACTACTCCACAACAGGCAGTTTGTTCCCTGTGACTGGGCGATATGACAACAAAAATATATAACTGATTCCATGACAATATGCTGATTTGGGGGAATTTAGTGATATAGTCATTCTTCATTTAGTGCACCCTTTCCTCTTGTCTCCCTATTCCACATCTCCCCATCAATTGCGTATGTTAACTTATTTGTATTAATAATGTTTATTCTTTCTGCTTGTAGACAAACAGTACGATCACACGTGCAGCTCAAGTTGCACAGGATGAAGTGAGCATAAATATTTTGTTACTCTATTGATCATTTGTCATTTCGTAGCAGGAACGTGCAAGAAATGTATTCAGATTGCCTTCTAAAACATTGTGAATTGTGGTGTTTTGTAGGAGATTGCGCGCCTGCTAATGGAACAAGAAAAGAAGGAGTACAAAAAACAGCGCGAGCGAGAGAAAGAGCGACAGCGGGAAAAGGAGCGAGAGCGGGATAGACTTGCAGCGGAGAGGAAGAGATACGAAGCGGAGTATCGGGTACGTTCCACATTCCACGTTTCCGAGGTCTAAAACAAAACTTGAGCGCATTTTTTAAGTGTGCTTGAAAACACTTTGCATTCATCCTTTTTCAGCCAAATTCAGAGGAAGTAGTTCGACCGAGAACACGAGACGAGTTTGATTACCAGAGACCGAAGAACCACAGCAGACCCGCCAGGTACGAGGCTCCTCCTGACGCCGCTGTTGCACTGAAGCGTCTGCGCCTCCACAGCTCAAACTCTTAACATCCACTGTCTCCCCCTCAGGCCTCCGCAGCCCCATCCACAAGAGTATGCAAACGTGCACCCTACTTACAGCTATCCAGACCAGCCCCTTCCCCCTCGAGCCCCCAACAGACCAGAGCCTACGTCCAGAGGTAATCCTAATCATATAGCGAAAGAGAAGAACCTAAAACGAGTGCACGCCATTCAATGATATTGTGGCTTTATTCCGTTTGTTTTTTTTTAGCTGTTAAAAAGGTCCGATTTTAAAGTGTTTTATTCTTACTGTGATACTTGTATGGAATTTTAGCTTTCTATTTTTGGTAACTGTATTTCGTCTGCTGTTGGTAGTGATGGAAAAAGTGAAGCCTCATGAACCAATGAGGCCTCACAGCACAAAGGTCAACATGAAGCCTCAAAATACGGTCATCTACTGGAGATTTGAATGTCTTACAAATAATATTAAGTTTATTTTGAAGGGTTCTTGCCATTGTGTATGAAATGTTGTTAACTTATCCAAGCCACAAATCTGGGTGAAAAAGTTCTATTAAATATTTCTGATTTTTATTCCTGGTCTGTGTTTTGGTTATTGCCAGACGTAAAACAGACACTCTTTTGTTATGTTTAGTGCACTGTTACCATAAGCAGACATTTGTGCCATTTTTCAGTTTCAGGAAGCGCTGTTGGACTTGTAAATGATATTTATGTTTTAGCATATCATATGTTGTCATATTTAATGGGTGGTGTATTATTATTTATTATTATTTATTTTTTCATGTGACTTGAAGAATAATTTATTTTGCCCTAGAATTAAATTCACTGTGTTTCTGTAACTGTCATTGTAAAATGTGTTTTGTTGAATTGGTCAGTGTGTGTTTGTGGTGTTTGTGGTGTTTGTGTTATTGTTAAATGCACATGACATCTTGATAGATTTCTCTCTTTTTTTCAGGTGCCTATTACAAGCGGTGACTCAGGCTCTTGTCCAGACATTCGGTCAGTTCAGTCCCTTATTGTATTCATCGGTTTCCTCTCCATCGACTCACGCTTGACCAAAAGCCTTGGGACAATCTCATGTGGTGGCATTTGAACATTTACATTTTTATCAAAAGTAGAATCAAATTAAAGGGGATCTGTGCGTGATGGTACATTCTTTTAGTTTTGTGCATCATTATGAAAATAAATTATGACTTTTTATGGAAGATTGAATGAGGCAGGTGTAAGAACTTGTTAAGACTTCCACCATTCCTTATTGTTGAGTATTTATTACTTGTGAGTTTTGTATTTCATGGGATGATGTGCCTCTTTTCTCCAACATGGAGGCCTTGTTGTCTTGCATTAAACAAGCCCGGCAGCTCCTTACAGGCCATAACCGTGTGCCATTCAGTACCTTTGTTACTGTTATTCATTGTACAGTTTGATTTAAGGTGCTGGCTGTAAAGGCATTGACCAGTGCCAGGAATGTGGGGCATTACAAAGATCATCTCTCTTTAGTCGAGGGCCCTTGTGGCCACTGTCTGTATGTGCATGCTTATGGAAACTGACTGTACATGCTTTTCAGTTCTGTTAAAACTCTCTGGATTACTATATACAAAGGGCTACAGCCACAAAAGCCAATAGTCTTTATTAGGAAATATACTTTATCAAACTTTTTTTGTTCTGTCATATTGTTCTGTTGTTTACAAACCAAACCTGTCTTTCTATTTGACATAGTACAAAATGTACTTGGAAAAGGCATAAATGTGGTGGAGTAGTTAATAAATTATCATTATTTAATTGTAAATATCAAATTGTTTTATTCACGTCAGTCGTGTCTTTTAATATAAATAAGTATTTTGCTTTCAGGAGGAATAAGCCTACATTAAGCCTTTATTTTAATATTTTTTTGTCTTCCTGAGAAATTCCCTCCAACTTTTGTTTGTTTTCTTTGTTTCGAGTAGGGTTTTACTTCCTGCCTGCTGAGAAAACAAACATTTGCACAATAGACCTAAACAGGGAAGTCAGTACAGGAAAAGTAGGAAAGGAGTGAAATTTTTTAAAAAAAAATGTTAAGGCTAGAATTTTCTGTTCATATTGAATATAAAGTTTAATTACAGAGCTCTTGTATTTACTGACACTGAGCAGTCTTAAAGAAGTGAATTGGATAAATGTCGGTGAATGATCTGTACTTTTGGTTTGGCCCATAGTGATAAATGTGAGTGCTGAAGACATGGTTTATACTTTACGTGCTAAATGCTGTTGAATTCACGGGTTGTGCCATATCTTTCATTCAGGGACAGAGGTGGAGATTATAGAAGTGGCTGTAGCAGAGCTGCCACTCTTAAAGAGCAAGCGTGCTGCATTTTTGTTAGAGCGCCTCCTAGTGGATACTGTTGATCAAAGCTGTGTAAATTGTGCATCGGACGTAAATGAGTGTTGTCTATGAAGGACAAAGTTTCATGAACATTTTTATCCAGAGCTTGTATGCAATATATACCATAAACTGTAACATGATTGAACGCAGTGTCAACACATTCAGAAAGTAGAGTTTAGTGAAGGGATTCAGTCTCTTGCATTGCAACATTCAGTGTAATAAATTGTAACTGCATTTATTTCTCTGGTGTTTGTGTCGATTATTTATATGCTGTCATAATCTGTCGTATTTGTGTTATTTATAGAGCTCATAGGTTTCATTACATTCTACTTAATAATTAGGATCTCTGCTATACACCGTTTGTTAAGAATGCACATGTATATTCAGGCGCAAACTCAATGTCATTATTACATCATTCTGACAGGAACGCTGCCTGAACACACACTGTTTACACAAACAAACACTGAAGTCAGGCAGTTGTCATACACAATATTTATTTTGAAACATACAGCATGGTTTTGTAATATGAATACATTTTGAAATACATTTTGAAAATAGTTTGCTAAAACAACAGAATGATTGCAACATAGTTAAGTTCAGAAGTGAATACTAAACTTAATAACTCACAATAATTCTGACATGATCTGATGCGTCATTGTTATTGGCATCTCTTAATTAAACCATGCCACTGTTATTGAATGTACAGGTTACACCCTTCAGGAAGTGATGGGCTAAGTGGAGCTGGTTCACCAACATACCAAACATACTCCTGATCTGTCTGCGTGTGGCAACACTTGGACCCTCACCCAGATGTGTCCAAACCTCTGCTGAAACGCCTGTCGGGTTAAACAGTGTGCTATCGTATACCGAAATAAAAACGGTTTCCTCCATAATAACAATGACAAATCCACTTATCTCAGAGTTTCCACAAGCACAGGAAGTCTTTTTTTTTTTTTTACTGTATAGATTTGTATACATTACACACACGACCAGAAACAATGACTGAAATGTTTGAGCAGAGAAATTCCCAGGCAAAGTTTCTAGCTGTGCGGGTAACACAACTGCCCCCCTGTGGAGAGCTCAGTGGACGAGTACGCAACATTCAGCCTGTTTGTTTCAGGCATTCAGAGCACTACCAAAGACAGTTGACAGTTGTGCGTACTCAGGATTACACAGGGCGGTTAAGTGAGGTGGCAGGTGTTTGCTGAGCAGGTACTTGCAGCGCAGAGAATAAACGCTGACATGCATAACAAATGACTTCTTAGTGTAAATCCAGAGTTACATAAACCTTCACCAAAAAACACCACAGTCATTCCACCTGATACTCGCCTGTCCCGCGCAGCTCATCCTCACCCGGGACAGTCCTGTGTGGCAAAGTGCTAGCGCCAGTCACTGCTCCTGCTCTGTTCCCATGGCTCACCTGGCAGGTAAAGGAGTGCACGCAGCTGTCTATCAAGTGCAGCGTGCCGTGTTGGGACTTGAAGACACACCCACTCATTACCCAAACGCTTGAGAGGGGCAGTGAAACCCGCTGACTAGGACTTGGCCCCATGTTTACTTAGAGTGAGGGTAAACTGCTGAACACTACGGTTGACAACGCAAACATTTGTATCTCGCTCAAACTGCCTTATTCGCTTTATATACACTTGATTTGCATATTTATGTAAGCTCACCTGAAAAAGCCTCAGGCGCATCTTCAGGAAAAACCGGTAAAGAAGGACAGAGAACTATTTGGGCAGAGGCTCAGCCAGCCCTTAAGAGAGAACCACAGGCTTTTTATTGGGTGTAATCAAGGCTTGGCACATAAAAAAAAGTCAGTAGTGATATGATTTGTTGATCTTAACAGGTACAAGCAGCTTGACGATTTACTATTAAATTACTATATGTATAATGTATAAATCAATATCTATTAAATGAGCAATGATTTAATCTAAAGCCTATGTCAGCCCTGATCTAAAATCAAAATTGAATACAATGACAAATTATAGATTGATCAGAAGATTAAATCAAGGTTTAGTTGCAGCTGTACAAAAATACATTTTGCTATGATACTGCTACTTCGGATAGCCTACAGAATACATTACAATTTCAGAAAACGTCTCATCATTGTTTGACATTCATCTCATGCAATAAACAAGGGTCTTAAATTTCCTGTAGGCCATCTTTTACTTTTTGCTAACGTTTTGCTTTGTTCTTGATTTGTTAACTGAGCACAATGTATGTAAATACTCAGGACGACTGTATTTTTCAACTCATTAAAGATTAGTTAGTTAGTATAAGTTGAAAAAAGAGACAAGAAGGAAGTGAATTGTGCAGGGGATGTAAAATGACCCCCAGTAGGACTAATACACATGTTATTGTTGGCTTATTTCAGCTCTGTTGACTGTGACACTTCTTTCCTTCCTCTGACAGCCTCGTGCTGGCCCAGAGCTGCGCAGAGCTGGGTGTCATTCTCTGTGACATACTCTGTGTCAGAGGCAGCAGAGGCAGTTTGTCCCCAGGCCTCGGAGCTCAGCCTGCTGCAGGAATGACACCAGACCAGCTCCTGTTCTGGGAGTCACCCTCCGAGCCACACAAGTCCTCACACGGCCCACACAAGCAGCCATAAACTACACACAAATGCTGTTTTTGCAATGGGCAATGTATAATCATGTGTTTGACAAACGCAAAACAATCAAATCACTTAAATAAAATGTATGGTGTTTAAAATAAATGACATAAGCGCAGACAGAATGAAAATGTAAATAAATGAATAGGCTCAATAACTGCTTTAACACTGTATTGTCTGTGTGGTGTTACAAAATTAGCATAAATCAGAAAAATATGTTTGTTTGCTTTCACCATATTACAAATGATACTGAATGGTCTTATTTAATGACCTGTAAACACATTCTATTCATGTTTTGTGAAGAAGTGTGAGGGCTCTTTCCCATAATGCTTCACTCCCAGGAGACGTGGGAAACGGTCAGAAGATAAGCGTCATCGTCATATCTGCGCGTGATGTGCCATTTGTAAGAATGTAAGGTGTGAATCTGGACAAAAAGGGCACAATTACTGTAACTCTGCTGTGTTTATTCTCCCCGCAAATATGTCAGGGAGGATTGCAGTCATTAATGGTAGTGTCACACCTTTGTTTGACAAGTCTGACTACTTATAGTGAGTGCTGCGTTCAACAAAGCCCGTTTCACATACAACACATGAGCAAAAATGAACTGTACTTTGTACACAGACCCAACATTCTGTAACTTACAACAAATATGAAATGTATTTATGATCTAAAACAAATACTAGATTTAGGACACATGAGTTTACACTTTAAATATTTATTTTTATTTTCATGCGTATCCCTTTATTCTTTGTCTGACCAGAGTTTTCTCTAAATAAATCAAATAAATAGCCTTAGCATGACGAACTTTGCAAAGTGATCAATGAAAATGCTCAGTACTGATCACTATTATACTCAACTACTGCCTTTTTAGTAGCACTTGCTTAAACTGTTAACATAGTTTTCTCGTGTTCAGCTCGAGTTGAAGCGGTCTCATTTGATCTGCGTTTAAACCTGGTGAACCATACTTTCCATCAACGCTAGATGGCACACCGAGCGCTCCCTGTCAAAACAATAATAATAAAAAATATTTATATATAATATGAATAGAAGTCTGGATATCAGTCAAAAAGTTTTCTACTCCAGTGTGTGATGATGGAAACGTTTTGCCTCACACCATTAGTCTCTGGCTAAAGTGGAAACATGCTTTTACCATACTTTTGAAACATTCAGCGCACTTTTAGTTTGTGGGTCCCTGAAGAAATAAATAATGAGTGTGTGTATTTGTGAATAAATGTGTGTGTGTGTGTGTGTGTTGTGTGTGTGTGTGGTGTGATCCTGTTGTAGCTTAGTTATTATTATTATTATATTATTATTATTATTATTATTATTATTTTATTATATTATTATATATCATTATATTATTATTATTATATTATTATTATTATTATTATTATTATTATTATTAATTAATTAATATGGGACAGTGCACATGAATCAACATTTCTGTAAATGTGCCAGTATTAGCTGTAGTCGAGCTAGTTTCCAACTGTAGACCCAAGGCAAGATGTAAAATGCCAGCAATATCAAAACATACATTTACATTATATACAGTACAATTAGGATTAGTAGAAAAATATAAAAGATTAGGAGTTCATATAAAAACAGATTACTGTGTGAAACATGTTGAAAAGCACGTCACTTAACGCAGACTCATAAGGCAGCAGCACAAGAGCAGCAGAGGAAAATTATATTATATATATATTTTTAATTATGGTCACAGGTTTGATTCTCAAGTAACCATGATTTCAACATATGTTTAAAAGTTGTGTGTGTATTAGCATTGTGTATGTGTATTGTGTTCCAAAACTGCACTGCTCGTACTGAAAAAGCAGATTGACCCAAAGCACTATTTTCAGGGGGACGACTAGATTATTTGAGGTAGCAGATCTGGTGTGTCTGCTACTTTGACTAATTGATCAGGCATTTGTTCTCTGGAGATACTTTTCCTGTTATTACAAGATAATTTTAAAAATGTTTGCGAATACAATGAGCTTCTGTATAGCAACAATATTATTGTGTATTCAATAAGATGACAAGCTTTCTTGGCGCTAATCTTACAAAAACCTGGACATTCTCAAAGCCACTCTTAATGTGTTTACACACCGTTTTATTAACTTTCCAATCAATTTCAACCATTAAAGCCGACATACAACACATAGGAAATTATTCATTTGATAAAGACTGAATTGGGGTCATTTGCTGTGTCTCAGATTTGAAATGTTAATGTTATTGATAAGAATCTGCCAACACATTTATGGACCTGGCATTTTTACAAAGAAAATACGTTTTGAGTAGTTCAAGTCTATCTCTGCTGAACAATGTCGGGAACAATGGACAAAAGTCATGTTTATGCGCAAAGGACCCAGAAAGCATCCGTGCGTGGTCTCACACACAAGAGGACAAGAAGCTGAAGCTGTAACCTCCTCGTAAATGGGAGGTTCATCAATTTTCCTTTCTCGTAAGAAAAAAGTCACGTGTGAGTCAGTTGTTAGTTGTCAGTGTGAACTCATGATTAACCGTCCAATAATTCTGCATCAATTTTGAGAAGAGACTTAAATAGACACAGAATTGTGGAAGTTTGCCAACATGGTCTAGGATTACATAAGTTACTGCTTTTGACTCATTAACCATGACAAATATGTAGTGCAATTCAATTCCCAGACATGACAATCTAATTTATATTGAATTTAAGTAAATACATGGACTTTACTCTGGATTTGGAGCATGCAGAGTAAATGTTATCAGGACGTATTTTTCTCTTTTGTGGTGTGAAGTTGTTATGATTTTAATTGTTGAGTAAAGAACCAGCAATATACTGTAGTTGAAATCTGTGTATTAATATTTCCAGCAATTGTGACTGTCCATCTGGTAATTCCTCCAAAAACACATCATCATTGAGCCCTGGCAAAAGTTTAAACGGTAACAACAACATGATGAAAACATTGTAGGTAAATGGTGCCATGTCTTGAAACTGAGGATGCATCAGACCTTAATTAGTGCAAACTGTTGTGTCTGGGGACTTTTTCAGGAAAAGGGCAGCCCATGATCCAATCTAACAGACTAAATTTTGTTTACAAACTGGCTTCTCCTTCCCCAATTATAGGTTGATAATTATGTTGAAGTTATGTGGAGTTAATTTTAGTAAATTCCCTGCAGCCTGCTGTGAAACAGTGTTCACCCCATTTACTGGCGTGGACTTCGCACAAATAGTAAATAAATCATGATCCAAACCCAAAACATGTTTTATAAAATGATTTTAAAAGGCATTTGATTACCTGAGCATCCCCTCAGCAGTGTGACATCATAAAAATTGTTACCGGAATGTTGCAATACAAAATATAATTGATGAACCAACTTTTTACAACCACGGAATAGCGTTTACAAAAGAGGCTGCTACTACTTTTAATTGTTAAAATAATAAAATGTCCCCAATTCACATCAAATACAATATAAATCTTAGGCCACTCTAAGAAGGGCAGCTATGTAATATACTTACTGTCAAAAGGAGCTTGTGAGAAGGGAGCATTTATCCAATGCTTACTTGAAGTTAATGTATATGTGGCATAAAAACATACATTTGAGTCAAATTTACATTCCAACTCTAGAAACCCACATAAAGGAGTCAAAATGAAAAAGTATTTTGCAAAGATCTTTTTGCTGAGTGGATTGTTTTCTTGTGTTTTTTTTTCCTTTTTAGGCGACTTCACAGAAGTTGAATGGGGGAGAGTTGAGGCCATGGTTGCGACAAATCCGGTGTATCCTAAATTTACTCTAATCTGGATGATTTCCCATCATCCCCTGCAGGTGGAGCATGTGCGTCACACCGGGACCACTTTAAATGAGCGTGCGCGTGTAACGGTCCATCACTCCTTGTCCTCTTTAAAGTGTAATGAAACAACTTCTCTGAGATATTTTTTAGTGGATTACATTTTATTCAGCCTACATTTTCCTCTCTTTGCTTTCTGGAGCCATGGCCAGCTCGGGGGTCCAGATGTGTGGGTTTGTGCTCGCGCTTTTGGGTCTGATTGCCACCATCGCCGCTACTTACATGGTCGAATGGAAAAAACAGGCTCGAGGAAAGACGCACAACATTTATGAAGGTCTGTGGATGAGCTGCAGTGAATATGAGACGACGGATTGCGACTTTTATGGATCCATCTTCAAACTCTCTGGTGCGTAACACTTGGAAATGCCTTTTCCTTGAGATGATCCACTTCAAATACATTTCTATTAAAGCCTAACTCTAGCATTTTTATTTTTGTTTAACTTAGTTTAATGTTCAAGTTTCCTCCCTCTTTTGCGCAGGCCATTACATTTAGGCTAGTGTTATTAAAAGTGACATAATAGCACTAAGACTCAGTGTTCATATGCACACACAAATATGATTACCATTGGACCTTTAAGATGATTTAAATGACACGCAAACCACAAAATATCACGATCATGATAAAAAAAACAAAAACGGATGATTTTGATGTGCATATATAATCTTAATAACTTTAATTAACCTTTTAACCCCCAAAATATGAGAATAATCAGATTTGTGCATGTGAATGGTGTATTTGTGTTGGCAGTGGAGATCCAGGCCACCAGAGTAGTGATGTTGCTCAGTATCTTCCTGTCTGCGGTGGGGCTCCTGGTGTCCACGCTGGGGATGAAGTGCACCCGGTTTATGGACGAGAAGAGTGAGACCAAGGCGCACACTGCTGTGGCCGGAGGAATCATCTTCATCCTCGCAGGTGTGTGACCTGGACAACATCAAAGCAGTGAGGAGATACTACAGACTAACACTAGTTTATTTATTTTGTAGGTCTTCTGTCACTCATCATCACCTCTTGGTATGTCAGCCAGATTGTTGACTCATATAAAGTGGCCCATCATCTTAATAGGTACAGAAAAACTTACACTTAATATTATATAAGATATTTCTCTTTGTAACAATGTTTTTATGTGTTGCAGTTTTGAATTTGGGAAGGCAATTTTTATCAGCTGGGCAGGTAGCCTCCTCAATATTTTGGGTGGAGTGTTTCTGAGTTATCGCAGGTGTTCACGCAGCACTGAGCCACATACGGCCAATCATCTGCTTCCCACAAGTAATCAAAAATCCAACTATGTCTAAAATAAATGTAAGAATGAGTGTATGAAGGTTTTTCAGCCGTTTTTTGTTATCTGGACACTTGAGTGATTAATCCAATGAAAGTATTTGACTTTTTGATTTATTGTCACATTGCAGGAAACTTGAAAAACTTGTTATGTGACATGCAGCACAAATATATGTATATGTGTATATCTTGTGTAAATACTGCACTCATTTGATATTGGATCCTGTTCGTCAGATTGCTCTAATAAATGTTTTTCTTTGATTTAGTCTCTTAATATTTATTTCTTTTCACTTCCCCCCCAGCATTTTGCCTTTTGATCAGGTTTAAATGTTCCTCATATTCTCTGCTGAGTTTTCTGCTCCTTCTGTGGTAGGATTAGTTTAGTATTTAGTTATTATTTGTTAGCATAGTGATTTGAAGGTGACAGAAAAGATGGAGGCTTATGTACAGTAAACTATGACAGGTTACATTCCCATCAGGACTTGACCCTACAGGCTTTGTCTTATCTACCCTGCACTTTTCCTGTAAGTAGAATTTGTTATTTTACAGTCATTAGACTGTAATGGGGACTTTCCTGAGCCAAAATGGTTTCCTTCCTTTACTCCTAATTTATGTCATCCCAGCAGAGAGATGATAATGAAACAAATATTACTTGTACAGGTTTGGTTTGTAGAGAAGAATAGACCCTTAAACTGCATTATGACATTTGCATTTTGAAGCTCTGGTGGGGGTTGGGCTAACGGTGCAATTAGTGTAAGACCTTACTTTACTTACCCAAATGCTTTACTTAAAATGAATATGTAGCCCAACAGAGCAAAGGGTCAAAAAAGCTAGGGAAAAGAAGAAAAGTTAAAAACCACTCAAGCTGCGGGCAAATGGGTAGAAAGAAAATATTCTATTACAACTAAAAAACACCTTTTAAATATTGGTTATTTAAGATGTTGCATTGCATTGATAGATCTGTACACAACCTACACAGCTGTAGGTTATTATTGATCAGTGTTTTATGTTGCAAAATTAATGCTGTGACAAGTTCCTATGTTTGTGAATTTTGTTCATTGCCAATTGGCAATAAACCCTTTCTGATTCTGATTCTGAAAACAGATGCTTTCACTCCAGGCATAACAAATATTTAAAACATACTACTACAAAGCAAATAAGTAAATATGTTTAAGTCTGCTCTTTTATTTCTCTGCATTTGACCCAGCCAATACTATTTTGGATTAATGAACTCATTTATGTCGGCTTATAAGCGTTTCGCTGCTTGACCACTAGATGGAGACATTCTACACTGCATCACACTGACTGCACGTGTGTGAGGGGCCTGAGCCATAATCAGCAGCTTTGTTTCCCAACACATGCAGTTTGACAGAATAAAACTCATTTAAACCTTGAGTAGACGGCGAACTGAATGTTCTCTTGAGTTTGTGTGTTTCCGGGCTCCTAAACTGTGTGTGTGACTCACATTTACAATAGTCCCAGGCGCTGTCCGGCGTTAATTACCCTGCTGTAGCTACACGTTTGCATCCCCGTGGTGTGTGTGTCATGGTGGGTGTGTTGCCCCCCACAGTCGCTGCGGGGCTGTTCACTCTTAAGGGGAGGAGTTTTCCAGAAGCCAAGAAGAAGGGTCACAACAAAATGTGTGTCCCCGACTAAACACAGACATTTCCGCCCTGCTCGGTGCTGCTGTGACCCATGGACACTTCAGATGGACTTTAACAATCCCCGTGATCTTCTGCTTCTGTGACTGACAGACTCTTGTATTGTCTCGGGTCTCACGGAGAGACGCCCCGCGGCTGAGGATGGACGTAAAGTCCGCGTCTGCCCAGTCTTTCGTCCTGCTGACAGTATTGTCCATGTCCTGTGCTGTCCTGCAGCCGTATGACCTTCTGTACGAGGACGCGGTCCAGGCGTTTTACCGGAGCGACTACGAGAGTGTGGTGCGCCACATGGAGGCTGCGCTCAGCAGCTTCTCCGAGCTGCGACGTACCAAGGTCCGGTGTCGGCTCAGGTGCCAGGACCAGCATCAGTTTGAGGCCAACTTCACGGACCTCCGCTTCTTCGACACTGTCCTGCGCAGAGCCGCGTGCATGAACTCCTGTATCGAGGACAAATCTGGCGCTCAGTCTCTTCACAAAGTCAGCGAAGATGTTCTGCAAGATTTCAACAGGCGAATCCCATACAACTACTTACAGCTGGCTTATCAGAAGGTCGCATTAATAAAAGTTACAGCTGGTTTATCAGAAGGTAAGGACACGTTATAAAAGATTAACAGGCTAGGTTTATCAGAAGGTAAGGACACGTTAATACAATGTTTAGCTGGTTATCAGAAGGTAAGGACATATTAATAACAATGTTACAGCTGGTTTATCAGAAGGTAAGGACACGTTAATAACAATGTTACGCTGGTTTATCAGAAGGTAAGGACATATTAATAAACAATGTTACAGCTGGTTTATCAGAAGGTAAGGACACGTTAAAATACAATGTTACAGCTGGTTTATCAGAAGGTAAGAATATTAATAACAAGTACAGCTGGTATCAGAAGTAGGACACGTTAATACAAGTTACGTGTATCAGAGAAACATTAAACAGTTACAGCTGGTTTATCAGAAGTAAGGACACGTTAATACAAAGTTACGCTGTTTATCAGAAGTAAGGACTTATACAAAGTTACTGCTGGATCAGGTAAGGACACATGAACTTCTAGCCTAATGGCTATAACCTTGGTTCTTTTAGAGAAATGGATTAGTCAGCTCGGTGATAGCTTAAATAAGTCAAATAAACTTTTTTAAATGGTCTTATAACAGAGGTGATGAGCAGAAGTCATCCATTGTCAAGTGGCTGTCTTCCCTCATGTCTCTACCTTTTGAGCTATTAGTTTGAGCTATTGTTTTTCAAGTAGGCCAGTTAAATATGCACTGCCTGTCCAAAAAACACTCTCTATTAATATTTCTAGGCCGCCTTTAGCTTTGATTACAGCACACATTGCTGTGGCATAGTTTCATAATAAAAAAGATTTATTTCCATCCAGTGTTACATTATTTTTCACAGATGATCTTGTATTGAAGATGTGAGAGAGTGACCACTGCACAAAGCCTTCTCCAGCTCCAAACACTCTCGAGGTGGGTTCTCACTGGGGTTCATCTATAGGAGATTCGTTTCTGCTTCTCCTTAGATGTTTTTTCTGCTTGATGCCAATGATTTGACCCTTCTCAAACATACTGACATCTTTTCCTTGACAACGGGATTTGTCTTTCCACATGGTTGTTTCAGAAATGAAACACAGATCATCACCTGCAGCAGTTATCCAGTAGGAGGCTCGTACCTACTGTATTTGCTTTGTTGAATCCAAGTGGCGGCTTGATTTTCTGACTGGCAGAGTAGTTATAGTCATGTTTGTGGCAGAGACAGTCCCTATGTTGTAGTATCTCTTTTTAAGAAATCAAACACATCTGAGAGGCACAGAAGGACTCTGTTTGTTTAGTCTACACCGTCATGGCTTTCATGTGGTGAGATGCTGTGGATTAAAATCAGTGTGTGTTTAAAAAAAGCCACAAATGAGTTTATTGTTACTGAATCCTGCCTCCTCTTCGTGTTGATTATGAGTTTTCTCCTCAGCCGTCATATTTAGACACGTGGGAGGGAGAATGGGAAAGGGCAATGGGCTTCAGCATGTGTTGGAACTGTCCCAGGATCAAAATGAGGGTCCTTCAAAGCTCCGGGCAACTGTCAGAGCTGTTCATTATTATTTGTCTAGACTTGAACTTTTTGTGGTATTTGAAGACAAGATTATACTCTCTTTATAGCTCCAAAATGTCCAAAATTACACACCGTCCTTCCATGTAGCCTGCTTCTTGTGTGGTTATTGGACAACTCTGGTAACAAGCAGAGCAAACAGCTGTGAATTCATGCTTTTAAAATAAAGTAATACTACTCAACGCTTACTACCATCAGCATCTTTAAGTAACCTCTTTATTGACCCATGAACCTTTGCTGTTTGCCTGGCTCAGGTCTCTTCAGTCACTGGTGCTCACTCTAAATTCTCTGGCGATGACACATTGCCTCCAGTGCTCTGAAGTGGGTGGAAGAAGTTAATCTGTTCCTTTTCCTCTTTCTGGTTAATGCCTTCCCCATCTTACTTTCTGAATCAGCACAAAACCCTTTAAGTGTGCGATGATACACGCTTCTGTCTAGACGCGAGTCAGTCGATATACCTCTGCCAGATGGAAAAAAAACACCGCATATTTTTGTTCTAAGGAATTATGATTTGTCTAACATGTGCTCTTGTCCTTTGCTGCTAAAATCAAGGCTGTTGTTGTGTTGTGGCTGTCCTCACGATGCCGTTATGATTTGAAGGCTAGATGTTTGGATGCTGGAAGATAAGCAGAGGCAGCGCTGCTCTCTGATTGGCTGAGAAGCTGTGAGTGCATCAGGCCACATGGTCCGCAGTAATCTTGGGTAATGTAACACAGGTTAAAGTGCTCGTGAATGTGGGCATGTGGCTATTTGGGGTGTTTGTGAAAATAAATAACATTCCTTCAGGATTTGGCATTCCAGCGTCACACACCCCTCCCAACAAGTGCAGGTATAATGCATCTATTGGCCCTTTGAGGAGAGTCCGGCACAGTCTCCAAGTGTTCGCTCAGCATTTAACCAGGCAAATATTTTGTGTTCCTCTTGTGGTTTGTTTGCTTTCTAAAAAAAAAAAAATATATAAAAAAAATGGGAGACATTCTGGGGAGCAAAAGGGAGAGGTGTGTAACTGTAATGGTCCAGCTCTTGATTGCGCTCAGGCTCAGGCCGCACTTCCCGCTAACGTCGGCCAAATAAAGACAGATCAAAGAGCTACAGAGGTCTGACGTATTCTAGCAAATGCAGAGTGCACCGAGGTCTAGCCAGGTTATCCTTCCTACTTCCCACTCAGGCTGCCTTCGGCCCGATGCAGACTCGGTTTAAGGGATGGTCCAATGTGGCTTTTTTGAGCCGATTTCGACATCCGGTATTTGGCTGCCGTGGCCGAAAACCAATATATGCACGATTCCGATATTTGATTAAATCCATAGCAAAAGCACAAATGAGTAAAAATAAAAACGAAATGTATTTATTTATCTGGGATATAAGATTATTTGTGGCATGATTGTGTGTCCAATTGCTCTCATTTTCAATCATTAGTCTGCTCAAAAAGACACATTTGATGCACTGGGGACAAACTGAGAATGACACGAGCAAACACAAACACAAACACCAAAAATTCAGCTCCGCTACAAAAAAAAAATCAACCAAAACAGATATCGGAAAATAATCAGTATCAATATCAGTCCGGGTTTAGGCCTGGTTTAGGCCTGACGTGGACTCGGTTTGGTCCTGTTTTTGTTCCTGATGTAGACCCCTAGTTAGACCTTGTTTTGTGTTACTTTTAATAGAGGTTGGAAGCCAACTGAAAAGGTGCATTTACCGCCACCTACTGTAGTTGTACGTCTTCAAAGTATGTAGTTTACGCTATACTGTAAAAAAAAAAGGAGAGAAAGAGAGAAAAGAGAGCGAAAGAGAGAGAGAGAAAAGCCTGTTTAGACCTGAGTAGACTCGGTTGGTCTGTTTAGACCTGACGTAGACTCGGCCCGATGTAGACTTAGTTCGGACCTGCTTTAGCCTGATGTAGACTTGGTTCCGCGTCCGGTTTAGGCCTGATGTAGACTGGTTCGTCCCGTTTAGGCCTGATGTAGACTTGGTTCGCGTCCCGGTTTAGGCCTGATGTAGACTTGGCTTCGGTCCCGGTTTAGCCTGATGTAGACTTGGTTCGAGTCCCGGTTTAGGCCTGATGTAGACTTGGCTCGGTCCCGTTTAGGCCTGATGTAGACTTGGCCGGTCCGTTTAGGCCTGATGTAGCCTTGGTCGGTCCCGTTTAGGCCTGATGTAGACTTGGCTCTGGTCCGGTTTAGGCCTGATGTACTTGGGTCGTCCCGGTTTAGGCCTGATGTAGCCTTGGTTCGGTCCGGTTTAGGCCTGATGTAGACTTGGTTCGGTCCCGGTTAAGGCTGAGTAGACTTGGCTCGGTCCGGTTTAGGCCTGATGTAGACTTGGTTCGGTCCCGGTTAGGCCTGATGTAGCCTTGGTTCGGTCCCGGTTTAGGCCTGATGAGCCTTGGTCGGTCCCGGTTTAGGCCTGAGGTAGACTTGGTTCTGGTCCCGTTTAGGCCTGACTGTAGCTTGGTTCGGTCCCGGTTTAGGCCTGAATGTAGACTTGGTTGGTCCCGGTTCAGGCTGATGTAGACTTGGTTCGTCCCGTTTTACGGCCTGATGTAGACCTTGGTTCGTCCCGGTTAGGCCTGATGTAGCTTGGTCGGTCCGTTTGCTGTGTAGACTTGTTCGGTCGGCCTGAACGGTGTTAGGCCGATGTAGCCTTGTTCGGTCCCGGTTTAGGCCTGATGTAGACTTGGTTCGTCCCGGTTTAGGCCTGATGTAGACTTGGTTCGGTCCCGGTTTAGGCTGATGTAGCTGTCGTCCCGGTTAGGCCTGATGTAGAACTTGGTTCGGTCCGTTTAGGCCTGATGTAGACTTGGTTTTGGTCCCGGTTTAGGCCTGATGTAGCCTTGGTTCGGTCCGGTTAGGCCTGATGTAGCCTTGGTTCGTCCCGGTTTAGCCTGATGTAGCCCTGGTTCGGTCCCGGTTTAGGCCTGATGTAGACTTGGTTGGCCCGTTAGGCCTGATGTAGCCTTGGTTCGTCCCGGTTTAGGCCTGATGTTAGACTGTTCGGTCCGGTTTAGCCTATGTAACCTTGGTTCGGTCCCGGTTTAGGCCTGATGTAGCCTTGGTTCGGTCCCGTTTAGGCCTGATGTAACTTGGTTCCGGTTCCCGGTTTAGGCCTGATGTAGACTTGGTTCGGTCCCGTTAGCCTGATGATAGCCTTGGTTCGGTCCCCGGTTTAGCCTGATGTAGAGCTTGGTTCGGTCCCGGTTTAGGCCTGATTAGGGGAACTTTTGGGGTTTTTAGGTCCCGGTTTAGGCTCGATGTAGACTGTTCGGCCCGGTTTAAGGCCTGATGTAGCCTGGTTTGGGTCCGGTTGAGCGCCTGATGTAGCCTGTGTTCGGGTCCCCGTTTAGGCCTGATGTAGATTGTCTCGTGTCCCGGTTTAGGCCTGATGTAGCCTTGGTTGCGGTCCTCGGTTTAGGCCTGATTGTAGACTTGGTTCGGTCCCGGTTTAGGCCTGATACTCATTTTCATCGAGCTGAATTACACAAATAGGACCAATTGGAATAGTTTATTTATTTATCATGTGGCATCATAAATCACTATTGAACCTTTCCTTTAGTATCAATTGAAATGTTATCGTGACAACACTGCTTGAACATTGACCTCGCAAATTGTAGGATTTTTTTTTTTTGCTGGAGGGGATTTTCATGTAACTCCACATCTGTATGTTCTTGTTTTTGCTTTCACCAGAAAATATTCCACTGTCCCATAAATCACTATGAGGAGTGGAAACTGTCAGAAATAATCACTAACATTATGTACACAACTCTGTGTATGAATTCCTGATTTGTTCCGTGACATAAAAAGCAGATTTCCTTCCATGAGCTTTTATGTCATATTAGGTGCTGCTTCAGTGCCTCTTGGACAGCTTTATGATCTCAGTGCAGCGCTTCCACAGGATCAGTGCTAATAACGTGCTCATCAGTTTGAACCTTACTCATCTTTTTAATTAGTTATTTTGAGTAATGTTATGTAATTATTGGTTTGATGTACAAAGGTGATTGTGGCTAAGATATTGTTTGGTGTTACCATTTCAGTCCAGTTAAGTGCAGTGCACGCTTTTGCTCTGTTCTGTTCTGTTCTGCTCACATGAGAGCTTCAAATGTCAGGCCAGCGGAGAAGCAGAACCAGCTCATAGACAAGTTATTATAGCCAGTGTCCTTTGTGCATAACTTATTTTTTAAAACAACTGGATTCATAAATCAACATCAAGTCAACATAATTATGTGTTGTAAAAACTACAACAATATTTATTATAAACATGTCATTGTGTGTGACACCTGCACCTAGTGCTTTGGACCAGACGTCTGTGCTCACTGTTCAGTGGCACACTGGCACTGCTTGGTGCCAGGGGCCTGGTGCATGACTGCCTTTAGCAGATAATGCTCCAGAGGAATGTGTGTGTCAGGGGGCTGTGTAACACTCCAACATTGTTCTTGCTTTAAACTGTAGCTGAGCCGAGACGTGCTCCGAGGCGACCTGCCATCTGAGAATGTCTGGGCTGAGCTCTCACCAGACTGCAATGATACAGTATCTTTCATCCAGGAACCAAAGATCTGATCAAATAAGGACAAGTATTCCTGGTTAATGTTTGGCCTGCCGCTGCTCAGGGATTCAGGCTATTCACTTTCTGGCTGTGTGTGTTTCATTATCACTCTGTGCAAACAGCTCCTGAATGTCGAAGGAGAATATTGGGGGGGATGGAAAATGCCCAGTGTTTGCCAAGCATCTGTTGAGCTTCAGCGTTTACTGTTGGCTGACCCTGTGTGCGAGCAACACCTCCCTGTGTCAAGTTGTCCTCACAACAACACCGTAGTTATGTCTCATTTGTATCAAACTGTGACTCTGCACAAATTCAGAATTTTAACCAGACAAATGTGAACAATAACAGCTGTCAAATCACCCATTTGAATCATCAGCATGAAACCAGAAATATTTTAATTTGTTTCAAAATAGCCTTCCAAATGTTCCCAGTTTGGAATTGTCGTAATATTTTTTCTTCACTGCTCACAGTCCACACTCTTATGCCTGAGGTGTTCACACAGATCAGTCCATCACTGGCCACAGGTCACTATGGTCTTTCCCATGTCTCCAGTTGCCCTGTGTAGTGGGGGTTTACGAGTTTGTGTGCTAACAAGTGTCTCTGGAGTCTTTTTGAGACAATCTTCGTTATTGCTGATCCTGTTCAAAGTCACCTTTTAGTTTCCCCTGGAGTAAATGTTCATTTAATCTTCTAATAGGCAAGGCAAGTTTATTTGTAGAGCACAATTCGTACACAAAAGGCAATTCAAAGTGCTTCACACAACAGGAAAAAAATGTATTAAAATCACAAAGACATGACAGAAATCACGAAACAGATATCTCTTCTAGGACATAAAAGAGAAGAGTGCAGAGAAAATAATTTCAGCCATATGCACAGCTAAACCAAACCGTTATAGCTTAGATTTGAACATTGCTAGAGTAGAGGCCTGTCTCACATCTTCAGGAAGACTGTTCCAGATTTTAGCTGCGTAAAACTGAAATAATAGCATAATAGCATCACCATATGCAACTGCATCCAGTTACAAAACTCAGATCAAAGTGCAATGAAATCACTAAACCTTGCTCAGTGGAACGGTGATTCTGAGAAAAAGTCGTATTTCTGCAGAGATCTTGCTTGCCTTTTTGACCCCACAGCTGTTTCCTTTAAAATTCAATTAGAAGTGTTGATTGTTTATGCAGAAGGACTAAGTCAACCTGCGCAGGGCTGAGCACCAGCAACAAGCTGAGTTTTACTGAGAGATAATGATTGATCCAGCATGCAAAAATGTAGAAGGTTAGATCAACGTTTGAGCCCAGTCTACTTGATATAGATATTTAGTCCTGGTCTTTTAGTCCTGGTGATGTGTGTACAATTGTAAAGACACACCATGGCGACTTACACCGAGGACCTTCACAAATGTTTTAAGACAAGACAATACTTTACATTATACACACAAAGTCCTGCCATTGTCACAAATATGAACTAGGTTGTGTTATAAACATCCCTGGGGCCTGATCATTTATCTATTGCCCCCTCCATAAAACACTGGACTAATTCCTGTTGTGGTTGTGTCCAGCAGGACTCCTCTGATGGACACAGGTCGAGTTACAGTAGAGACAGGACAAAGGACGTCCTGCTGTCCTTCTGTGACCTCACTGACACACTGACCCTCTGTACCGCCACATCTGCTTCACATTTTTCTGAATTACACCTAATCACAGCCCTGAGAGGAGAAAATGAGACACTTTCTGCAGGTCTTTAGGGATCTGCAGTCCAAAACATCTCCTGTGTGGCCCGAGCAGCTAATGACCGAATCAGCTGGGCCTCTGATACTACAAATATTTTACCACTACATATTTATTGAGAGTAACTTAATTATGGGACAAATCTTTTCATTCTCAATTTTCCAGACCGTGTGTTCAAAGTCTTGGCAAATGTGTTGTCGATCCACTGTCCACTGTCCTCACAAGCCCACAGTGCAGACAGAGGCCGGTGTCAGCAGAGCACAAGATGACGCGAGCGCACCATGACATCATCTCCTCTGTCTCCTGCTTTCTACATTAGTTCAGCGTTTACAGTGGGACATGGGGGCACCGTTTACAACCTATTCAGGATCTGTTTGCCCTTGCCATGACTTTAACAGGAGCTGATTTAATGTTGTGTGACCAATGAATATAAATATTACATAAGAGAACCTTGATTTGTCCCACAGTGAGGACATTTCAATGAACATAACATTTTTACAATTTGCAAACAAAAAATCTATTAAAAACACCTTAAATCTAACCGTTTAACTAGAATATTAAAACATGCTACTGTATACAAAATGGAAAAAATAATGGAAAATGACCGACCATAGTCTGGTTTTTTCAATCCATTATTAATCCAAGTCACAAACTCCGCCCTTTCATGCACCTTCAGACAAGACTTAACTTGAAATTATTGTCTTAGATCTACACAAGGGCAGGGTGATACGGCAATTTTTCTATTACTTTTTAAAAAAACTCTTACTGATTGATTTTTGATGAGACATATATTTTTCATCTTAAACCCAAATGAAAGAAGAAACAAGACATTAGGCCTATTGGTACTTCTAATCAGTGCCATTTCACTTCCAAATCTGAACTCAGATAACATGCTTTTACTGACACCTCTTGAGTAAAAAGACTGCTCATTGAAGAGTTGATACAATTGGATATCTTTTCTATTTAGCTTCCATTTATCGCACAGCCCTAACATCTCTATTACACCCGTCTGGTTGTTCTAGCTTCATATGTGTTCTGAAGTTTGTGCCGTGTGCTTCTCTGTGACGTCACCCGAATATAAACCACTTGGCTCCAGCAATAATTCAAGAGGCCTGAACCACACGCACTGCTGTAAAGGGGAAGGATATCAGTCTCCCTAAATGTCTCCATACACCAGTCAGCATTCAGATTGTGGCGATGGAGTGCACGGGAAAAGTAACTGCTTCCTTCTGCTGTAATTACAAACACTACGACGCAGAGGGAAACCCCACGTGACTTCTGGGGCTCCGGTGCACTTGAAAGAGAGTGTCCGGTGTCGCCACAACAAACCTGCTTTTTATATAGACGTGACATATTTACTGTTGTTTACTGGTTTTCTTTTGAGCCTTTAAGTGCAGGTCCCTGTGTCAGTGAATGAGTTTTAAATAGAAAACAGCTTCATAATCTTTCAAATGTGTCCCACAGAGTGACATTGAAGTAGTAAAATATTAGGTTTATTGCTTGTCGTCTGGTGTTATGGAAAGCGTTATGTGTTCGCTAAAATAGGCCTAACAAGCTTTTAAAATAAGGCTCTGAAGTATTCTCAGAATGTTGGCTTCAAAGTCCAAGGACACACTCAAACTCTGTGTTCTTAGTTCTTGCAGTATTTGCTTCTGGAACCCTGAATTTCTCATTTTACAGGATAAATTAAGTACAATCTTATCTCTATCTATCTTTCTGTTTTGGCCAGAGGTGAGTTACATTTGAGTAACTTCTCGCTGCGCTTCTCTCTGAGTAGTTTTACTTTTACTCCTTCCAGCTTGAATAATGTATTTTAGTAGGTCTTAAACAAGTACAATTCTAGTTACAGTTTTGCTTAATCTTCTCACTGTGAGTCTGTAAGGCTTTCCGTTGACTTGAATACCAGATTGTTTTTTTTGTTTATGTTTTTTTACAGTTATAATGCTTACAGTTACTCTTACAAATACAATGACACTTACTTGACTGGTAGTTTCCCCAAATTACAGTACTCTTTCTCTTTCTGGAGTAATTTCCTGGACCACTACACTGTACCACATGAGTAATAATAATTTGAAGCGGTGCATTATTATAGCTGATACTTGCAATTGTGTCTCAAGTTCTTGCTCTTCCTGAAAGTAAAGCAGTTTGACATTGTGAGTTGTTTTTGTTTTGTCTACATTAATTCATACAAACTCAAAATACATTTCTAATCATCCAGATGCGCCTGCTTCCACAAGTTATTGGCTGAGAATAAGATTTTTGGTGGAAGGCTAGTATTATCACCACATTCCTGAGGGGCGATGAACTCTTTTTTTTGCTCCTCATTAACAAAAAAATGCTGCTTCTTCACTGCTGCGTCTTATAGATAATTAAAATATGCAGTGTCGTTTTTTGTGCTCGGACACTTTCCATGCAACCGTACTTCTCTCATCGCAAAGTGCCGGGCCCGAAAGCCTCTACCTTTGATGCAGATTTAATAACAAACCTTTTAAGATGTGGCTCAGTGTGTTGTCTTTAATGGGCTAAATACAGCTGGCATGTGGTTTGGATCCGGACGGAGGTTGTAGTTTATTATAGGTATCTAACAATATCCTCATGTTTTTGGAGTGCAATGTTTTATGTTAGTCACACATCACACATAAAGCACTTTCGGGTAAAATGGTGTGTTATAAAACGGTCTTCGTGCCTGTTTAAATGTGTGAAGTCGCCATGGACAATTTATCAGTGCTAATATCGAGATGAACCGATACGTTGGGTTTTTCTATTTGTCAATATCGATATGGAAACTCTAGCTCAGATATTTTTCTAAGCTGTCCCAGTCTCGTCTCTGTATGACCAGTCCCAGGCTTTACAATTTGTGGGCCTTGCTAAAGACTTAATGTGCAGTGCATTTAGTACCATTTTAATGGAGATTCAATCAGTTCTAAAAATGTATTACTGTGAGAAGACACATCACGATTATTCAGGATTATTGGAAATCTATGAAATCAAACTTTCTGAATAAACATGTAATGATATTGGTACTTCAACGTCCTGGTAAAAAATACTTTATGCACTATCTACTCTATTCAGGCAAATGATTCCTTCCTGATTTAAAGGATTTTGGCCTTTGCCCTTTCAGAAGATATACAGTAATATGTTGATTTGATTAGCTCTTTTGCTTTGACAACCAAGGATCGTTGCCATGCCGAATCCTTCAAATCAGGATGGATTCTCTGTGCCTGAAACCAGTGAATAGATTGAACAGAAATGACTCATTGCTGCTGACTACAATTCTCACGATTATTTGTTTTAGTTCTCACGATTATATTGTGACCTGAATAATTGTGTTTTATCGATTAACAGAATAATTATTGACATCCCTAATATGTCAAGAAGTCCATATTGAACCCGTTCTTGTCGTAGCCGCAGTACTTCCACTGTCCACTGGTCGCTAAAGAGTAGTTAAACAAACCTCTGGCATCTAAGAGGAGTTTGACCAAGGATTGTGGATTTTACTTTGTGCCCTCCTGCTGCAATAAGAAATCATTAATATCGAGGGAGCAGAGATATTGCTCAGAGTACAGTGCAGTCTTTGTAACATCATTCAGAAACATTATGACCTCATATTATAGCTGGACAGCAAACAGTCGTCCTTTGTTCCAGTGTGGTGGGAAAACCTCGCTCATTAAAACGATCCATTAAAGCGCCAAATTATGACAAGTCAATCGAGTTGAAACCGTCGACACATTTCTCACCCATTGTAGATGAAAAGTGCGTTTTCTTTTCTGGTGCCGCTCGCGTGTGGCCTGCGCTCACAGTGGCCCCCCCCGAACTGCCAACAATAACGCAGACACTTTTTGTGCTCTTAATTTTGGGTTGTGCCGTGGTTTTCATGTCTTACAGTGCAGCCTCTGTGTGTCATGTTTTTCCACGAGCTGCTCCTCTGCTGTACAGCGCTGTGGTTTATGGAGCTGAGGTTTACTGCACTGTCAGCTCTGGATCTGAGCGTCTGAGAGAGAGAGAGAGAGAGATGGACAGCGCCGGAGAAAGATGAGGTCATGTGTCTTATGAATGAGGACTTTATTTCATTCAAATATTAAATTTTTTTGTGCACAGTATTTGTTATTATTGGCCATAGATTTGCATATTCTGTGTGTGTTTTTGTTTTTTTGTGTATATTAAGTGTTGTAAAAGTCCACTATCACTATTACTGTTATTGTGTTGCCTGGAATGTTCCACAGTATGATCAGTTGGCTGTTATTAGCACTTTTTAGCATATAGGCCCAGGCTGATATTAAGTTTTTAAATGTAATTTTGTCTAAGAAGATGGACACTGACTCTGGGACTGGCTGCGTTGCTCATCAGTTCTGGACGCGTTGCCGTGCTCTACTCTAAAGGCTTCTGTGCATTGAAGTGCTGCCTTGTTATTGTCATTACAAAAAGAGGCTTGCGCTGCTGGAAAAATGAAGTCAGATGTTTGAATGAAAGACCTGGGCCGCTGCGTGCTGTCACTGACCACTGACTGATCAGGAGACGGCTGGTGAGGTCACACAGCCTCATGCGTCGTTGTGGGCGAGTGAATCTGCCATAGTTTAGCGGCGCTTGCTATTAAAAGTGAGGCTTTGTGTGGGTTTAGTCAAGGGTGAAGCGTATAAATGATGGCTGGGGATACATCTTGGCGTGTGGCAGTTCTGTCATGTCCATGTATAAAAAGTTGATAATTGCACACTAAACAAGCAAATTATTAGTTCTAAGATTATCTTGCATCATGGGATTGGGCGATTATTCTAATTTTAATCAAACTGAGATCCAGTCATTTTAAAATCAGGTCCACAGCCAGACTTTATGTCAGTAAAAGGTTCTAAAAGCGTGTGGTTTGAAGCAGAGTTCAGACATTGGAGGAAGATTTGACGTATTTGTTAATAAGTAAAAGAATGAATCTAATAGAAAACTGATTCAATTTGTCGCCATATTGTTCCTATTTTGCATAGTGAAATATTGTATAGGAGTAAGGGTGAGCGATATTGAGATAAATTAACAATATTTTCACAATGCATCAGGGAATGTGCTAAAATTTGCCCGTAAATGCCTTGGTTGAAATTAATTTATTGCACACAATGGGAAGGGTCTATACAATTAACTGATGTTTGGGAGATTACACTTCTTTTTGTCTCTTTTTGCAGTCATTTCTAATAGTTTTGATGAAGACAAAATACTCTATACTAAAATTTTGCCTACCTCCAAATCAACAGTTGCAATATTATCCATTATCCCGCCTCTACTGTATGTTCAAAGAATGTCTCTCTAACCGTTTGTTTTCTGTTGTAGTCTGACCACTCACAGATGTCAAAGCTTAGTGGAGGCATTTACACTCCAAACACGCTCTGGATCCTTGCTTATCCCTGCGCTCTTGAAAACCAGACACTGTGTATTATCACGGGCTTTATGGGTGGCTTATTGCGACACTTGTACATGTAATGGTGCAAATGCGTGCCTCGGGGGAGAAAGTTGAACAACATACCTTCTCCTCCCTGCTTTGTAATTTGGGGATCGTGTTATTACGTTTTCAACTGTTGACAGCAGCTTTTCAGATCACTTCAGGACTCCCCCAATCAACAGCTGAGTGACTTTTCCAGCAATGACGCAACGTAGACGAAGAATGCTAAATTGAGGTTTTTATGGCAATGAGCTCAGTCTTTTTCCACATTTCTCTGTACAATGAACATGGCAGCCTCTCTTGCAGTAGCTGGGGTCCGTGTGGTCGGCGGGTAATGAAGTCAGTGGAAATGGCACTTAGATCTTGTCCCTCGTCTGTCCTGGATGGATTGAATGGACGTAAACTGAAACTTAAGAGGAAAGATTTTCATTCTCCGAGAGCCAGCTGTTGAACGCACAGGAAATGAGCTCACTCTGGAAACAGCATTTTTGGCCCTCCTCTGCACACTCATCAGTGACAGAACTGAGGATGTGTGATTTTGGGTTTAAAGCAATAACAGGATATATATACAGTATGCACACACAAGGCAGACACCTGGTTTGTTGTATTTGAATTATCAGAGCTGTTGTGTTGGATCCAAAGATTTGGGAGATTTGGGAGATGTCGGGAGTTTCCTGCCTTTTCTGACACAGTCCTGATATTTCTGTCTGACCGAGTGGAAAAACCCTCCCACTCTGATAGATAATAGTCTGAGGTAATGTTTCCTATAGACAGTTTGGCTTGGAAAAAATTTGGATAAAACAATTAAAAATGAAATGGTATTCAATCCCATTGTATGGCACTGATCTGTTTTGGATTATACCACTTTTCCTTCATCAAAATGTCATTAATCAACTATGAGTTTAAAGTGGTGAAAATAATGATCAATCAGTCGCACAATACATTTAGAGACATTTAGAGACACTAGGGATGTAGCAATAACTTATACTCTCACTTCAATATGCATCTCACGGTAAAACAGGATTGTAGAAATACTTTTATCCTTTTAAAATGCCTGGAAAACCCTTTAGTATGAATAATTACAGTCTAAATTACTGCTAAAAACAGTCATGTCTTGCAAAGGCTGATGGTCTATGTAGTTCCCTTTGTTTCTTTAGCTGTTGGTGCACCAAAACAATTTGTAATTTGGTATATTTGGTATATTGTGACAGCCCAAGATATTATTGTGAGACTTTTCATGAAACAATATTTTGGTTATTGTTACTGTGCACTGACTGAAAAGCAGTAAATCTTATGCTAATTCACTGTAGGACTGTTTAGATTGAAGGGGTCAATTGTAGTCATTCAGGGAGGACAAAGATTGTGTCTGAAAAGCCTGGTACAGTTTTAGCCTGCTGCACGTTCAGCATTAATTACAACATCACTCACCCTATCCAGTGTCCCACTTGGCCCGTTGTTGTTAATATGAGGTCAGTTGTTCCTGTGGAGCTTGTTAAACAGAGGGGAGGAGTGAACTTCAGCCTCTCTGGACCTCACCAGACTTAACCTGTCATTATCACCGCTCCCTAGAAAGACACATTACACTTTTCTTGCACAGTCTCGCCCTGAACACACGTTACAGAAATGGGTTGGCAAAGGACAGAGGCAAGGGATTCATTTGTCTATTTTCTGTTTGACCTGAGCTTCTAAAAAAAAAGACATAGAAATACAGCCACTGTTTCAATACACATTAGTGCAGGTGTGCAAACTGTACATTCAATTGTGGTTAGATGACGTCCAAATATAAATGATTTCAATAAATTGTTGAGCAGGCGTAATCAGGAAAACATAACAAATATAAAATCAATAGGAGGCTGTTATTGACCTTTAGAAAGATAATGTTCTTTTCATGTGCAAACACCATAACACTCGCCTATTGCACTAAAACGTCATTAAATGTTAATTAGAAAAGTACTGGGTTATTTCTAAACCAAACAGGATGTAATTTAACATGCACAGTCATAAGTGATTTGACTGTTTTCAAGCTCATTCCATAAAACGTGATGTTGTGTTGACCACAGCCTAGCGGCCTCAGTGCCGTCTGTCAACTGGAGAGAAGCAGACTTCATAATGATCTGGACCTCCGGCGTGTTTGAGAGGGCCAGACCACTTCCTCTCTGTAGTTCACCGAGGCAGAGTCCAGGCCTGAAACCCTCCCTCGTGTTCCTCTCCTGAGCCAAAGCAGGTGACATCCATCCAAAACCTCCACTAACCAATACATTCTTGGAACTACTCAATATTTCCCTGAAGCGGGGGAAACTCCTCTTAATCTGGTGTTCTGTAATAGGAATCATCATCGTACAACCACATAAACTCAACATAAATTTGAAATGTCATGTAAGCTTTATTCTTCATCATTTTGAGCAAGTCAGTCTCGTTGAATTTGTACATACATGTTTTCGGGTTCTTTTTAAAATTCAGATATACTGTAGAATAACATGAGTAATATTGATATAATTATCGCATGTATAGCAATATCTTGATGTTATCGTACCGTGAGGCGTATATTGTGTATCACGCATAGAATCGTGAGGGACCCTGTGATTCCCAGGTCTATACTGTGGAACATTCCAGGTGAAGCAATCACATCTCCATGGAGAAAGTTACACAGTGCACCTTTGGGCTTACATGAAAAGACTAAAGACAAAAAGGAACTATCTTAGCATGCAGATTTGGCAAGATGTAATGATAATGGTAGTATTTTTTTTATCTGGCATCAATACACTTTTTATGCTGCAGTGGCAAATTGAGTTTGAGGTTTATAATATAATAACAAAAGCAAGCGGACGTTATTGTTTTGTCATCTGTGGCCTTTGTTAGGGTCAATACTCTTTGTAATTTGACAGCCTCGCTTGATTTACCAGTGCGCTAGCTCTGAACACACGCGGCTACGTTGCGGATATTGCTTTTGCGCCTCAGGTTAGCATCGACAGGAAGGCTTACGTCCAGCTCCGGCTCTGAGACAGCTGCAGGTGGAAGACATCAACAAGCAATAACGTAGCATCGTCCCGACCACACACAGACTCACTCGCGGTGTCACACGATGAGTCCGGTGTAACCATGTCGCTAATCTCACTCACTCTGGATTTCCGGAGGTACATTTCAGAGCAATGAGCCGGTATTTTGTAGTACAGTGTGTTATGTGCAGGTTTTATTGCCTTTGACCCCATAGGACGGCAGCAGAAACTGTTGCCAGGTGTGCGGAGATGATGGTTATCTGACCCCAGTGTTTTAGGATGTTAGAGATAGAGCCGGCTGTCAATCAAGTACTACATCAAACAGTAAATACTATATATATATAGAGTGTGTATACTGAATATTGTTCACGTTTGCTTTGCCGTGAAGGAACACAAATTGGTTTCCCTCCCCACTCATCCTAACGATCAGGCGCTGAGAGAGTGACAGGTGGATTTAACCAATAAAAGTGTCAGCGCTCACTAAAAGCAGTAGTTGTTGTTGCCTTTGAAAGCGAGTCTAAAGCTTCAATCTGGACAAACTTTAGAAGGTGACAAATGTACGTGTGCGGGCCAGACAGTGTAGGCCAGAGGTGAAGCTTGTGCGGGCGAGGGAAGGAGTCTCCAGTCTGAACTTTGCCTGATAATCAGTCCGAAAATTGTGATATAAATTCACCTATCACTCAACTCTTTTCATAATAATAAATTGCTAACTTGTCACAAAGCCAACCCTTTAAAAAAGTATTGTAATATTGCTATAAAGTATTGAAATAATAAAGTAAGCCTGTGTGCTTTTCTGCTAAATTACTTCTGGTTCTAAGATGTTTAAATTGGAAAAGAACATGATGTGAGTGAGTAAATCCACTTGGATGCTGAAGATTAGACATTGTAATCCTGGAAAGATAAATCTGTGACTCACAAAACTAATATTTTTTCATATTTAAAAGCGTATTTTAAAGCGCGGTTCAGGGCCTCGCTCCAGAAGACCTCATGTTGCAGTGTCACTCACGCTCTGCTTGTCTCAAAGGTCCTTGGAGCTGTTTTTGGCTGAAAGTCTTTTTAAAACTCACAACAAATTACACTTAACTTGTGCTTCCCACAGATTCTGCTGAGACCGTGAAAGCACAGACGATCCCATTTTTATTTGTTGGAGTTTAGCTGTAACTCCACCTCTATTAAAGGGGTTGAACTTGATTTTATTGATGTAATAAAGTAAAATTTGTCTTGCACCAGTACAGATATATTGTGAAAGCAGCTCCAAGGGTCAAAATTCGACCTCTGCGTGGTGCCTGCGTAACATTATAAACTGTTTATTAGAATAAAATAGGGTCCTAAAATGAGACTCTTTTTTAAACAGTATAGTTTCTTTTTATGATTAATAAAACAAGCAAAAAGCATAATCTGTCTTGCAGTTTATTGGTCAGTGGTTTTTAGACCATGGGGGAGTACTGTAGTCTAATGGGAAACTGGTTTTGCACAATAGTTCTCTACATTTTTAGTTAACAACAACACCAAACTATGCTGGCACCTTTTTTGAAAACATTTCAATGCTGTTATGTTTAGGGTTACAAGTTCATCTCCAAGACTTATCAGAAGATTCAGTTTAGCGTGGTGCCTTTTGAGGATTACTTCACCCTAAAACCCATTTTAAGCGATGTTATCAAAAGACAAGCAAATAGCCTGAGGAAACTCTGGGTTTGCGGCTGACGAGTTCTCGGTTTCCGCAAATACAGTCATTCATTAGAAGCTTTTAGTCAATCTTTAATTTGTCGTACCATTAGCCCCGGGTCAAATGACGTCTATGAGCTTGTGCCAAGACGTATGTATTGGTTAGCCGTTAGCAAAGTATAATTTCAGGTCAGTGTTAAGCAGAAGCAGATTTTTGGGAGTGATGGAAACCCAGGTTGTGTTCTGGCCTTGGGACCTAACACATGGTCCACATTACAGCAGGTTTAAAAGTACAGCTTGGTTCAGTAATGTCGTTTTAGGTCTTGCCCTTTCATGCTTATCAGTTTGAATTACCAAGTTATATTTCTTGTACGTAACTTAGGGCCGTGCGATTGATTGAATTTGAATCGAGAAGATTGAGATTCAGTCGTTTGTAGTCTACTAAAATTTCAAACTTGATTTTGACACTTTCAATACCACAACGGTAACAAGAAATGCTCTTTTATGAGACATCAGACTGGCCTTTTTAACTCAAAACAATAGTGCTTTCTTTATGTTACCACGTGATCTTATACTATTTCTGTAAAAGCTCAAGATCAATCTAAAACTGTTACGGAAAGGTCCAACTTATCCTGTGTAAGTTATTTTCTTTGTATCAGTACTTGCTCCAATTAGTATCTAGTTTTCGATACTAAAATCGTCACAATGACAATTAGAAATGGAAAAGAAATTTAAATTAAGCTTTGCTCGTTTTAATCATGAGGTCAACAGTCAACATCGAGAGTAAAAGCATGTAGTTTGAAACAGAATAAAATGTGACTATTTTTTGTGTTAAATGGCAACGATTAAAGTTTGTATGTTTATCTTCAGGTAATATTGAAAGACATTTGTTTTTCTCAATCAATATCAGAAAAAACATAGAGTATTTTTATTTTTTTGTAATGTAACTTCTAGAAATCTCCCAAAGTTTTATGTTTGCAATAGAAAGCCACACAGTAGATTGCACGTTGCTGCTGCTGAGCCTGTCATCAGCACTTTCACTTAAACGCCCTGTCACACTGTAGCTCTGCAAACTGTAACACACCCAAAACACCACACACTGGGTTTGGTTCAGGCGTCAACTTCCACCCATCTCAACTCCTGTGAAAGATTAGAGCTGGAATGGGTAAACTCATCTCTCCTCTTTAATTACATTCAGATGTTGACCCAAGCAAAGCACCTGCCTTTTAGTGTTCAGCTTTATCCAAAGTCAACCTACTCTATTAATAGATGTTGGATGTATATTTGATTCATCATTTGAATTCTCTCATTGTGTTTTTATTTAAACTTCATGAATTTAATCGTACAGTTTTTGGTGCTTTTTAAAATCTACAGCAAATCCAACAAATTGTAGTTCAGTTGTAGTAAAATTAACTTTCAATAAAAATAATAGCAAAATTTATTTATCTGGACTGGAATAAAATATAATTTGTCTTGTTGTGTATGATCATTTAGCCACGTCTTTAGTTTCATATAAATCCACACGTCTGATGCACTGAGGACACACTGGGACACACAGACACAACTTTGATAAACAAATAATGTCTCTAGATTTGTGGCATTTCTCCCATACTGATATAATTGAAAGAAATTCCCAAATATTGTCCAATATCACTGTTTCAGTATTGTAATTGTAGTTGTAGGGTTGCAGATTATCAATTTTTTTTAGTAATCAACTAGTCAGTGATTCTTTTTGCGATAAGTCGATTAGTCAAACAATTATTTCTATTGTACATTGAGGTTTTTTTAAATGCATTTTGATCCAAATAAAGGTTGAAAAATGGTAACTAGAGGCTTCTGATATTATTAATATTTAAGTATAAAGATGATTATTTTTTTGACATTTTGGTTTAAAAGTTCTGCTTGTCCTTGTCACCTTTGGTTATCCGACTGGATGTACAAGAAAAAGCCCGCAGTTTATTATAACTGACTGAATGAAATAGTTATATTTTTTTCCATGGTGCGTCCCAAACCACTTGCACATTTGTTCCTGTCTCTGGCGTCGACCGTCTCCTCAGAGCTGGAGAATGTGTGGCATGCAGTGTCCCGGAGTGTCTTAGTGTTGGTCATCGGCCTGCATCACACACACGACCTCTGACCCCGGGCCTGGGACTGCCACTGTGGTCCCAACCAAAGTCATTTATCTACATCTTCAGCCACACTCACAGATGCAACAGGCGCCGACTTGCACACCTCCACTCGCGCTTTGGAACAGTGGTTTATGTTGCAAGCTTATTCTCAAGTCTATAAAAGTCAATAACAATGCAGGGTGAGTAAACAAAGCACAGGCTAATCATTTTCACTTTACAGCCGGGGAAAACATCTGCTTATAAATCTTACACGAGCTGCACAGAGATGCCAGCCATCCTTACAAGCTAATCCTCACGTTACATTAGTGCGTTTGAAGGATTTGGCCTGAATTCCAGTCGCCATGCTGTGTGTCAGAGCGGCTTGGTCTGTGTTATGTGACACAAGCCCCAGGAATAACAGGCATCAATGAACAGGTCGCCACAACTGATATTTAGTTTTATGAATTGTTAGTTCCACAGTTTTGGTCTTTTGTAACATTTCTCCCCCAGTGTGTCCTTTGCTGTATTTTGTAATCAAATTTGAGAATATTGACCAAAGACTTTCCAACTGGTTTGAATGAATTATGTGCCTTATGTTATTGCAATCAGAGACTTCAAGATTCATCAGTGAATCATAAATCATGCTAATATTGGCCGTGCTGTGATTGGTAGAATTTTAGAAGCAAAAAGATACATTTTAGACATTTTGAGTTGGCCTGTAGTTGTTGTTTTTTTCACATAGTTTTTGTCAGATGCCCTTCTCGACACTGGACTGGCACAAGAACCAATCTGTGCCTATAAAATGCTTCAGAACCAGCCCATTTATCATAGTTTAAGTGTTCAGTTGGATATGTATTTTGAAATCTTGTGCTTAAACTAAGCCCTCGTAAACCTATGACCTACTTTTAGACATCCATTCAAAGTTTATCATGTAGACAGAGATCAATGTTGTGATAAACTGAGATGGGGTCTTCTCTTTCTTGTTTTAAGTTTTTTACTATTCTTATCTGTCATCTTGACATTTTAACGTCAGCACAATGGCACCACGATGCTTAAATTCCCCTTTTAAAGATGGATTGCATGCCATTTAACCATAATGAACTTTAAGTGTTAGTATTTGGGAAGAAAAGTGGCACACAAATACCACATGTGCACAGACTTATGAATGACCCCCAGCAAGCTGTTCTCAGGGGAAGAAAAAGGGCCGAAAAAGGATTTATTCTTGCCCGGTTTCATCTCATTATGTGCAGAGTGTTCTGTGAGTGTTACTTTGCACACGCAATAAACTTGAGTTACTGTTGCTGTCAAAGGCTTTGCTCCAAACCCAAACCAGTGGGCCTACAAGCCACAGGTGTGAGTTAGTTCTTTTGCACATTCACTTTTACTTGTGAAAATGTGTGAAGTTGTAATGGTTCCACTGCTCTGTCTGAACTGTTGCATATGGCATTGTTATTCTACAGCTTTAGAGGGGCAGATAAACTGTTTTAAGGTGCACCATGCTGATCCATGTTACTATCGTTCATGATGTATCGCTGTTTGCTTTGGGGTGATATGAAAATTAAAATCAGATGCGAGCGGGGTGGGACAGTGATTGCAGAAAATGTCTAACACTACCAGAGCAGCTCTAACTGTGGAGGCTAAAATGAAAATGAATGACAATGAAAGAAGATTTTATAACTATAACTGAAAGCAAGAAACTACGGCAACATTTTGTAGTCATTTTGCTATTTCAACAGAGAAGCTTTTACCTGGAAACGACAACATTTGTCCAATCTGCAACTAAAGATGTTTTATTATTTCATGTAATCCACTTTCCTCCATAGACTTATATGGTACATTCTAACTTCAAAGGCCGTTTTCTCCAAAAAGCATTTTTCTTTCATACAGATCAGTCCTGAAAGTACACACCACATTTTACAATCTTGAACTGAGCAAGACCTTGACGAACTATACAGAATTAAACTTTTACCCAAAATGTCCGTAAGATATTTAGTTAAGTCAAAATAGTCAAATACTAACTACAATGTTCAGAATCTCATTTTTGTGTCAACTTGTCAACAAAATGATGCAAGAAATTTAAACCTGGCTCTATCCATTTTTTTCCAGATTTAGACGTCCCAAATATGTGGAATTTGGGCCGTTTTACACGTAAAATGCATCATTCATATATGAAAACATATGATGAAATACAGTTTTACTTACATTACTAAACTACACAAGACATTTCAAATGCCTATATCTAAAAGTGTCTCGCCTTTAAGAGCATAAAACAAGTGTTTTCAGTATTTTATATAGTATTTTATTCCAAACATTTTCATATTATTTTTCTTGTGTATTAGCCACCTGCTGGTCTCCATGGAGATGTTCTTGCATTGCTTGGAATGTTGCATAGTATGGCATTAAACTCCTCTATCTTATATAATAACACAACATAATATCTATCTTTACAATAACATCCCCATGGAGACAAACGCGAACCCTCCACCGGGAAAGTTACATACTGCACCTTTAAACCACTTTGAAAAAGCCCAATCCTGGTTCATCCTTGAGAATGAAAAAAGTCAAAGTTCAAATGATTACATTTCACTATTCAGTTGTTGCTACTTCCTCAAAGTCCCATGTTCCGTCCACATTTGTCTGCTTTTACCCTCGCACACAATCCAAAGTCTCTGCAGGGGATTTCTTACTCAAAGTCTAAAGTAAACATGCTACAAACTCATCATAGCATTACATAAGACCCTTTGGTTGTCATTTCAGATTGATACCACACACGCATACCACCGGCAGCAATTTAAGAAAAGAAAAGTCCACATTCTTGTCCTGTTTAGATAATGTGTAAATCACTCCGCTCGGCCTCTCTGCTTTCACTCCTCCACCCCTCACATACTATTGTTGGAGGAAGACTGGGGGCTCAGCGTGTGACGGCGTGATGGACAGTCCAGTTAATGAGTGATTGTGATGAGGCCTGCTGCTGCTCTGTCATTGTTTTAATGTAGCCTCCAGAAAAGTGCAGAATGGTTACAAAGAGTGTTTGAAGTGTGAACACGGAAATCCTGCCTCGGGGGAGAGAGGACTTGAACTTTGAAAAGTTAAAAGTGTTTTAGATTATTATTCCACTTATTAAAGATGCACTTTTTTTGTTGTGGGTCCTTCTTGTCTCCATGTTTATTGCCTTGTCAAGAATGTTTCACAGTAGGACTTTTAAATCTGGGAAACAGCGTCCGTCACGACTCGCTATGCAATGCTATAATTGATATATTGCACATTATATTCTGCGATATTTCACTATTTTTTAAACCCACAGCATGACCTGCACATACTTAATGTGAAACCCATAGATTTTAATGTTCAAAACTGAATATGCCACATGTTTTACACAAACACTTTTCCTTTCTCTAAGCAAGCAACAAAATTGTAGCACCATCACCGAATAATTTGGTTAAATAAACCTCCCAGAAACACTTGTGGCGAACAGCTCTTGATATCAATATTTAGTATTTTGACACACCCTGCATGGCTATAAAGAAAGACTATGTATCAGTCATCATTGTTGATATGTGTGAAGAAAAGTTTAAATTCAATTATTGAAAATGATATAGAAAGTAGTGCTACAAAAAAATACATTCAAACTGTAGGAACAATTTAAGCACAAACAGGGTTTTCTGACAGTTTAAAAATCCATTTAACGAAATGAATCACTCATCATGGCTGTCAGCCTACACAAGCTTTATGCATTTATTTCTCCATTACTGACATTACACTCCTGCCATGGAGAACAGCGCTTTAGGCGGATGTTCACGTCTCCCATTACTGTTGAAATGTTGCCAATGATCTTTAGTTAAAATGTTGTTCATTTGTCTTGATCTTTGCTACAACATCAAATTGGTCTGAGCATGTAAAAATAATTGCAGTATTTCTCTAGAGGCTGCTGGGGCCGGCCCTGGTGAGACGTGAGTGATTGGATGAATGCTGTCTTTGTCCTGGAGTCACCCACACTGGCCCTCCCCGAGTCTCAGTGTTTCTGCTCAGTGTACGGCATCTCAGCGTCGTCCACAGTGGGTTTAGCACTCAAGCTCCACATCATGCTCACCTTATGGCACTGCAGATTTAGTGGAAACGTGGAGTGTGACCTCTGACCCCTGTCTTCTCGGCCCGTTACTTACTTCTCTCCCGTGTTCTGTGGGTACCAGAAGAGACTCTCTAACATGTCATCATTGTGTTATTTTAACACAACAAGAACCATACAATACATACAAAAAACATGATGAATCTAAAATATGAAAAGATAATCCAAAAAGATAAAATATTAAGATAATATCAAGAAATTATAAAAACTACAAACAAGAAAGATATGAATTTCAGGAAATCAGAAATTAGAAAAACAATTAAAAACAGCAAGAATAACAAACAATAACATTTAAGGCGTGTAAAAATCAACAACATTACAAAATCTAACTACAATCAAATAAGTAATATGAGATTAGTAATTATTTTAGAGAGTAATAGTAGGCTTTATATATATATATATACATAAAACATTACAACACATAACAAGACAACTGAATAATCAGCCTAGCCATACTAGAAATTGGACAGGTGCATAACCAAAGTATGTAACATTTTAGATAGGATATCATATTAACAGTGCGTGAAGATAAAGAATAATTAAATTTCAATAGCTAATATACCAAATATACTATATATTAACCAAGTACTCACATTTCTACCACTATATAAACTTAATATAACTATATAATTAAAACAAACAATAGCAAAAATATAAGACTAACTACATAACACCACTAGCTACAACACACATTAATAATAAGACGAGATAAGAGTATTCAAGTAAAAAAGTACTATTACAAACCACAAAAAAAAATATAACAAATATATATATTAATTAAATAATGGTAGCATAAGACAACTCGAGAAGCCAATTTCTTCCTCAAACATAACAAATGTCTATGATTAAATGTGAGTACTGCCTCTCATACTCTTCAATTCATTTACAATTATAGTGCTCCTATACAATTTTACTGACAATCCCTAAACTTCCAAGAGTAAAAGTATCAATGAACTCAGAGCGCACAGTGTCATCAAGTTGATACTGCACCATAACATGCTTCACCAAAAACAAAGTCACTTTAATTGGCGTTCACATTTATACATTTTGGAATATTTACAGTTTGCTTTTCCATTTCGAAAAGTGGCACCTTTAAGTTAATAGAGTCCAGTGTTGTCTGACAGCGGCAAAAATAAGACGTTTGCTAAGCAGCTCTGTTTTAGGAGAGAAACCGTTTTCTGTTTATAGAGCTGTGGAGAACGTGAGACAAGTGTTGGGTGCAGGGCCGCAGAGGTAAACCATACAGAAAAGGAAGATATTAGAGGCCATTTTCCACTCGGTCGGCTTATTTAGAACCTATGCCTTGTATTTTGGAGGTTTCCCTCACAAAGCGGCCTTGTAGAGCTGAACATGCAGGAAACCTCATCAGACGTGAAGCCGGTGTGATGGTTGAGTTGGGATACAGTAGCTGGAGGGGTGTCGGGTGACCTGGAGGTAAAACACTTATGGAGGCTCCGACAAAGCTTAACTGGTGTGTATTGTAAAGTGGAGAAGTTGAGTACATTTCCATGGCCGGTCCAACGGCATATGGCACCAGCTATGTTTTCAAAGAAGCACAACATTTTACTGTCACACTTACTTTTCCACATTAAAAAACCATGAGCTGAAATTGTGGTCATGTAATCGTTTATTCTTCTGTGTGAATAACTAAGCCATTTGTATTGTTTTTTTTTAAAGAAAACTTTCAATTGAGTCAAAAATTGTGATTGATCAATGGGAGCAAAAAGCTTGCGGCTGGGGCTTTGCACGTTGGTAACTTCGGGTCACCTCTAATCATAACCAGACGTGAGAGTGCGCCAACCCCTCACAGACCTATGTTTGTGCCCTCCACTGTGTTTTCTCTTTGCGCATGCTCTGCCGAGGACTAAAGCATGATGGATGGAGCTTCAGTCAGAGACGGACCAAAGTGTAGCGCTTTTAGATCGCCGTGGCTTCTGTGTCTTCACCGCTATATGAAGAGGGCTATTTAACGTCGACCATGGTTAGAGTTTTTTCAGGCATTCTTTGACATGACTTATGGAAGAGCAGTTTGGAGCGGCAGGGTGTAGCCAGGACAGCAAAAGACGCCCCTGTGAATAAAGACCCAAAACACATCAAGGTGCACCCCTATGACATCACCAAAGGCAGAGTTTGTCCACAGCATGTGTGGGGACGAAGCATGACTTCCTCCAATAGGGTGGTCCACAAGAACTTGTGCCACCAGATCTCACCAGATAAAATTGACAAAGGTTTTTCTACATATGGTTTGGACAAAGGAAAAGGATTAAAGGATATATATGCTAAATCAACTTTTATGAGTCTTTAACATTATCATTATCTTAACAAAGTTGTATTTTGATTGATTCAAGTCCATGTTTAAGTAGCTTTGTCCTGCTTTAAGGCTTGAATGTTTTCAACTTCCCCATATTATGTCACAGTGAAGAGGCGGAGCTCATCAATTCTGCAGTTTTGAACAGGAAATCAATGAACCCAATTCTATTATTGTGTCGTTTTAGATCAACATTGTCTTTTGCAATGAACAATATGCAAATGATTATGTTCTCAGGTTAAAGTTTAATACTAAGTACCGGGGAAAAAAGCACAAATGTCTCTTTTCAGTCTATTTGTATCTAATGAGAAGCTGTAGTTATAATTACAATCACTGCAAAAATTGTGAACTGAACTACACAATTTATTTATGATGAATTATGTCAAAATAATGTTTTGTCTCGTTCTCGTGGACTCAGTCTTGTGTCTCGGCCCACCACTTTTGCTCGGCCTGTGCGTGTTTCCTGAATCAACATGGCAGCAGTCAGATGAGTAAAAAGGCTATTTGATTTTAGCAGCAAAGCAAAAACAAATCCTTGTCCGGTCCATTTAGGGCGGTCAGCGGTGATCATCAATCGCCTTATTCACACCCTGGAGTACAGTGCAGGCCGTGATGTTTATGTACAGTAAGCATGTGATGAAACAGCCCATCAAACCAGTGACTTAAAGCCATGAGATGGAGAGGCTAATTTGGTCTGTGTGTGAAGTGTGAAAGACCAACACCTTTCTGCGCACTCCAACTTAGACTTGATGATTTGATGACTCTTGCCAGTGCAGCAAAAAGAAAAGAACATTTTCCCAGTTAGTGTTCCAACGATTCACGATTGTTTTCTTTTACATTGACCTAAGATACAGTGATGCTCAAGTATAACTCCAGGCTGCTTTAGCGTCTCCGTATTATAATCATAATTCTGTTTAGGGATGAGCGATATATCTGTATACTTATATTGAAAATGCAGCAAATATTAGTTATTAACCACAGCAACAAGCCTAAAAAAAGCTACACCAGCTTCACATCAAAATTGTTTCTTTAATTTTACCATGTGGTCAAAGTTGATTTAGATTAGTATGTATTGTTTACGGTTTGGTTTTGGTTTTGATAATCCTCATACCACTACTATAAGCATGTGAAATAAGGTTTGCCTAAAGTTAAGATGGCGTATTTGTTTGGTTTGTGCAAACATATCAGCAGTCCTAGAGAAACTTCATTCATCATATTGTTTACTCTGTGTAAATTCCAAGAAAAGAGGAGCTTCCAGTGTCCGCCACGTGGCATAAACATTGATTGAGCAACAGTAAACTTCATATTGAACTGCTTAGAAGAATTGTTCATAGATTCTGGCCATTACAAGAAAAGAGCAATTTGTGTAAGCCTGCAATTGGTAGTACAAAAGACTTTGTTTCCACAGCTGCATTCAAGATGATTAAATCTTACTGTAAAACATCTTAAAAGCAGGTGTTTTTCTGTAATGGACACAAGTGTAAACCATTAAATACTGCGAGGACCTCTTGTTGTTTAGTCAATTAGGATTTGGGAGTGAATTATGAGTTTAATCTTTAGTTTCCCTGGACTTTTCTGTATTTTAAAAATCGTTTTTGCATGAAGTCCTGTTCAGTTGTGGTCTTGAGAGCACAGTTAGGTCATAGAGATGCTGAAAGGTTTTGCCACTTTCACACTATACTGTTCCCGTTAGTCGACCAACTACAGCCTAAAGGCAAAATGTACTAAACTAATGTGCAAATACCTCCTTTAAAGTTATCTTTGTGATCTAAAATAGCAATTAAATGTGTTACTTGGTTGTCAACTGGTCCTGAAAACTTGGCAATTCTTGTGGCAGTTGATCTATTGTAAATGTGTGGGTGTGCTCATATACTCTTTTAGCTCTACACATATTAGGTACATTTCTATATTTTTAGCGTAAAGAAGAGACATGAAAATCAAACTTTAGAAACATATGCTGTTTGTCACCAACTCATTACTGTGGCTGACTGTGAATCATGGTTTTCTTGTAAAATCTGCAGCAGGCCCAGAGGAGACCCTAATGCTAATGTAGGTTTGCCTTGGCAGCTCAGCGTCCCACATCAAGAGGGCAGGAGGGGCAGGAGGGGCAGGAGGGGCAGGAGGGGCAGGAGGGGCAGGACGGACCACTGAGGCAGGACAGCTTCAGTGACAGGGGCAAACCCAGCGCTCACACTAAGCACCAGTCATCCGCCTCCACAGGTGCTGCTTTGAAATACGTGTGAGGGAAAATCAGGCAGGGCGAGCGCTACTGTACACCTCTGAAAGTGTTCAAAGGCGACACTTTATGTATTAGTGGAGTTTGTGTATTTGATGTTGTGGTATGAGAAAAACAGAAAGTTGCATATTTACTAAAGTAGAAAAATTGTAAGGTGAAAAAATCCCGCCTGTACTCGACAAAATGTCTGATTTGTTCAATTTTTAATGCTATCGTATTTTCTTAAAATATGGTGTTAAAGGCACACTGCGTCTGACTTTACAGGGTCCACCACCTTCTTGTTTCCAAGGAGATTGTTATTGCTTTGCCTGGCATGTTGCACTGTCTGGCATTAAACATACGTTACAGTTTTTATTGATCCAAAATACTTTCATTCCAACTAGAGCTGCGACATATAACAAAGACGGTGGCATTATTAAAAAAATGTCATAAAAGGATAAATAATTTCAGATTTCCATCAATAACACACTCCTCTATGGCTTATGTTCTCTATCTAGAAACCTTCAGTCGCCTTATTCGACTCTTTATTTGTTTAATGATGTGCTTAAAAAATCTCAATTTACAAAAACAAATAATCAGAATCAGAAAAGGTTTATTGCCATCGTCAATGGACAAAATTCACAAACATGCGTTAAGGTGCAACATAAAGCATAAAATCATTTGACTAGTCGACTACTAAAATAATCATTAGTTGCAGCCCAATAAACAATATGTCTATTATAATCAGGTTGTTATCTTTATTATTCATCATCTCCTGAGGTTCTTCGTCAGCCTCGAAGAGCAGGTTCTCCTCCTGAGTGGTTCCAGCTCCACTGTCTATCTGCAAATTGAAGCGCGTCCGCCTGTCCGAGAGAGTCGGATTCCTCCTTCACTGTGGAACTCCTCGAAGTTTCGACTTCATCCCAAAGAGGTTTTGTAGTTTTTCCAGGAGACATTGGGACATTTGTCTAAGGACACGGGATGCTGGAACATTGCTAAATTCTTATGAACATTGTTTAATCTGTTTTTCACTGTCAAGGCCCTCGAGGCAACCGCTGTTGTGGTTTCAAATATACATTTTATTGAATCAAACTTGTAGTTCTTACTCTAAATCTTCATGACTCAGTCCCACCTCGTCATCCAAGAGTGTTTTCCAGCTGCTGCTTCAAAAGCCACCGTTCTCTGGCAGGGGCTACATTACCTTTACTCCAACAGTGCTTTATGCTCCACGTCCTTTGTCTGTGCAGCAGTGGTATATGAGGTTATGGGCCATTGTAAATCTATTATCACCACTTCTGAGACATGTTTGGAAACGCACTGCTGTTTTGTCAATGACCTCACTCTTCCCTTCACCAGGAGGATAACATTTCAAAATAGTAAAACACTTAACACTTTTATATCGTACCAAGCATAATACACATTTAAGCACATGTAGCATCTATACTTTAATCTAAAATAGATTTGAGCACGTATCAACACTGGTCAAATCCATTTAAACAGGACAAAGTTGGACCTGCTCTATATTAGACCACATGGTAAGAATAAAGACGTAACAATGACCATAATACTGTGATATTGTTTTGCCAAAAGTCTCACAATAATATCGTGAGCTGTCTCAATGCAGCGAATAATACGCTTCTCTGCTTAAATGCATTGTTACAGCGGGGGGAAAACATAGACCATGATCTTTTGCTCCATATGGTGCAGACGACATGAACCAAGTACTTTTATATCTTAATTATTTGGAATAAGACAGAAGGGATTCACACCAAAGGCTTGTCAAGGCATTAAAAATGTAAAGCATATGTACAATATTAGACTCACAATATTCCAACAAATATTGTACCTTGAAAATATTTTGATAGTATTGTACTGTGAGATTAGCATATTGTTACATCCCCAATAAAAGACATTGCTATTATTTTGTGTAGAAAGTACATATTTGTATATATATATGTATATATCACTGCGGTATTAAACTTGGTATCAAGTATATTCCTTTGTACCAAAACTGAGATGGAAATAGAATTGTAACAGCGCTATCACAAACATGACAAAAGTTCACAATTGTAACTGAAGAATAGTGGATCAGGATGAGTAGTTTTCTTTGTAGTGGGCGTCTGGTCTCCGGACAATAGTTTGTTGACCACAGCTGTCTTTGTTGAGAGCAGGAATCCCCCCTTCCTCCAAATGACAACTGGGATAAATCAAGCGGGGATAAAGGGCCACTGTGGGTCATGAAGTAAGAGTGGGGGTGGTCTTCAAATCATTTAGTTTAGCTTGGTTTCCTCCACCAGTGTGCTATGTTTCATCGGTTCCTGTTGGCTGGTTGTTAAGTAAGAGCTAAATATCATAGGGTCAGATTTATAATTTGGAGGAGTAAGTCTTGTTCCGGCTCTGAAACCTCAGGATTGTTTCTGGGGCTAAAGATGCCAACTCCAGCCAGAGGCCACATTAGTAGTTATACCGTTTGGGGTAGAGATCTTTGACGCTCCACACATGGACGGTGTCGTGATGCTGTGTATATTATTTATCATTGCCGAGCCAAATCCTTTTTAAAGTGTATTGTTCAGTTTGCTTGTATTGTAGTTTACTGTCTTAAAAGTAGCGCTATTACCCGTGAATTAGAAGAATGTTGATTCAAGTCCATGGGTGGCCACAAGATATATGTTTCCATAGTGGTACTGAGCCTTTTTAGTGTTCACATTATAAGCTTAAAAATCCATTCTAAATTTCATAATAGAGATAGAGGAACATAATGTGACTTCAAGGAGCAAATTGGGATTAACTTCTGAATGTCACAAAATATGAAAACTTTTACTTGGTTTTGGCAATGGATGCAAGTGATTTCACGACTCGGTTTATAGATTTACAATTTTATTTAATTTAATAGAGAGATTATAATAAACACTTTTTTGATGAAGGCAGAATCCAGATTTTTAGATTTTACTGTAGTTTTGAATTGTAATTGCAGATATATTACATACTTAACCATGAATTATCCTTTTTTCAAATACAATTTTGAGGCTAAAAAATTTCTATTTTTTTCTACTCTTTGTAATAGAAAAAATAACAAACTGAAATCCCTACCCTGAAAATTCTAAATAGTTGCTTTGTATTTTTGTTATAAAGATTTTAAAACTATTAGCATTTAGATCTGATTGAACATGTTTTATGGTCTACTTCAGTGGATCTCAACCTTTTTCAGTCACGACCCCCAAAGTAATAATGGCAGTCACCAAACATAATGAGTAGTTCATAAGCCTCATGTCTAATGTTTGAGTTTATTTTGAGGATAGAGACCTAGATATATTACTTCGGTTGCCCAACTAATAATAATCTACTTTTACCACTTTGTAGGGCGTCGACCCTTGTTTAAAACAGGTCTACTTAATTCAATTTGCAATTTGTTTCCCACATCAAAGAGCCCTTTTGATCCCAAAACCGCATTCATGTTGCAAGGACCGACTGTTGTATCCCAATGAAATTTCTCCTATTATTATTCCCTCTTAAGTAAGAATCACGGCTCATCCCATCAATCATCAAACATCAGTACACGCTCACATTAGCGAAACATAGGACCGCCATGCGTTTGAACCACAGGCCCCGTTTCTCAGTATTTTGCAGAGGTATGCGCTGAGGAGAAGCTATTGTGGCTCACCATAATGAGAATACCTGCCCATGTCGAGACCTGAGACTGATCGCAATCTCCTCTCTGCAGCTCCGTGTGCTCCAGACATGTCCTGGTTAAGTTCTTCTGAAAGATATCGTGAGCGTTAGCTGAATCTTGGCTTTGATCTGAGCTGCTATGTTATGAAATGTAAGGATTCATGACTGACCTCTACTTGTACACCCAGTTGCCATATTCATTACACCATTTAGAAACTTCTAAAATCAAATATCTAATCACATCAGAGCTCATTTAATCCTCAGACAATGAAGGCAGTTCTGTGGTCTCTAATTCTAACATAGCAAACTCTTAACTATTCTTGAAACTGCATCAGTTCTGAAGCTAAAATGTCCTGTTGATGCATCAGGGTGGCTCTAGTAGGTTTCCATTGTAATATTTCCTTTAGATTTGAACACAAACGCACTCTGTGACATGTGACAGCTGCAGCCTTTTGCCCTGTCTTATGTCTAAACATACTTGGCCTGCGCTATATCACGAGCGCTTTTTGTTTTTAGTGTCTCCTCTTAGATTCCACTCAACTTTCCCTGTGCCTTCACGACAAAAGCATTTCATAAAAGGATAAAAGGTTGTGGTATGTTCTCTGGCCTCATCTCAGTTAAGTTTAATAGTGATAGTTCTTGGTATAACAGGAGGATGTATTAAAGAACACAGTGTTTCTCAGTGTCTCAAACCTGTCCAACGCGCCGACCAGTAAATCTACTGAAAAATCCAATGGAAAGTAACATTTTTGCAGAATTTGGCCAAGTGAGATTTCCTTGTGTTAGAATAGCATCTGCAAAGCCTCATTGTTTTCATATTTTTGGAGAAAGTAAAATAAACGTTTTCCTCATTTGACGTCTTGTTGAGTGAAATTAAGAACGTGTTTTATGTGTCTTTTATGATTTCTTTTTATGATTAAAGTCATTTAGTTTGACGTTTCTTGTCCCTGTCCTAATTTGAACCATGCGTAAGTCTAAAGGTCCCTCTCCTCTTCTGTGTCCAGTTGAAGATGCCAGACAAAGCGGCGGCTGCAGCTCACACGTACTTCCAGGCCAACCCCGAGCACGTGGAGATGGGACAGGACCTGGAGCAGTACAAAGACCAGCGGGGCGTGCGGCCGGAGCACTTTGTGGACAGAGAGGCACGCTTGCATCAGGTACAAAACTCAAAACAGACGCGCTGGAATCAGATTTTATTATTATGTGTCTCAGCAGAAGAATAGAAACGTTTGTCCCTCTTTGTTTAAGAAGAGACAGATGGAGTCAGTAGTCATTGTGTGATAATTGCCCTTGTGATAAAGGCTCTTGCTGTTTATGACTGGAAAGACATTTGGGTCGTTCAGAGGAAGGAAAAAGCTGCAGTACATCTCTGGTTTAGTGCCAGCCGTTCCAGTGCTGAAACTTCTTAAATAATCTAATAATATCTATTATTTGGACAAGATCTCGATGTTGCTAAAGCGTTGCAGGCCGTGCAAGCTTTTTATCATAATATTTAATGCACCGATTCTCATTTTACTGTTAAAAGTGGTTCTCCCTGTAACAGCTGGTCTGTATTAACTTTCCACCTTCTTCAGTTTATGCCAAACAGGTCATCATTGCTGCTGCATCAGCGGGGCCGTAAATGATTTAATGAGCAGCTTTAGTTTTACATGCGTTGTGTCAATAAGAGTCCGACACTTTAGAGGCTAGGGCCGCAACTAACGATCCTTTTGCCAATGGAGTAGTTTAGCGATAATTCTTTAGATTAATCACTCAGTTGTTTTGATCGTGATGAAAAGATTTTGACTCAGTTTGCCCCAGATGAAGCTGAAGTCAAGCCGCTTGAGGATCCTGATGGGGCACATTTATGGACAAAAGAGTGTTTCATCAAATACACAAAATGTACACATTTTCCACGTCATTTTCATGTAACTTGGGTCGGAAAACGTCTTTTCTCAGCTCATAGCGTGTTCTGGAACCTAACGATTATTTGATTACTAAATTAGTTGACAATTCAATAATCGATTAACTGGTCGCAGCCCTCTAAGAGGTGTGTCTGTGATATAAAAAACACAACATGGAATACCTCAATCTTTCATAACTCTGCCTGTTACAATTAAAACCATATCGACTCTAGTTCAATAAATATAGTCATTTTTAGAGGTCAATATTTGTTGCACATACTTTTTTCTCATAAATATCTTAATAACTTGCTCATACATTGAGTTTTAATTTATTGATTGCTGCTCATGTTTCACAGATACGAAATGTTCTTACCGTGATTTTTATTCTAATAATGTCAGTGGAATAAAATGGTCTTCAATTATATCGTCTATTGTGATATTTTAAGTGATATTACTAAATATAAGAATGTTTTTCCCTTTCTGCCTTTAGCGCTACTTCACCGACGCTGTGAAGTTGTATGACAAAGGAGACTACGAGGCGGCCGTTGTCCTGTTCGAAGAGGCTCTGGTGGAGTACTTTAAGGCGGACGCGGAGTGCCGGGCTTTGTGCCAAGGGCCGCAGAAGTTTGAGAACCACGATCACCTGCGCTATCGCTACAGCCTCCACGAGCTGGTGTCAGGTGAGACTCAGCAGTGTGGCCCAGTGGATGCACGACAGCTCCGCACCAGCATCTGAAAAATGTTACGAAATGTAAACACACGGCCATGCGACGTTTGGAACCTCTTTGTCTGACGGGGGAGCATTAAAGCCTGCTTGGTTTCATCTTCCTTTTACAAATCGCAATTGTTTAGAAAGCACAAAGCAACAAAGATGGGATGTTCGCTGTATTATTGCAACATCAGAGCAATGATTAACAATAGCTCTGCAATTTTAACTATGAGAAACAGAGCTTTGTTTACGTGTAACTGTAAATTATGGCTGTTTATAGCAGCTGGAGTAGATTTCCGAGCAAATTTTAAAGGCGCTTAGCGGAGCATGTGTGATTTTATTTCCCATGATTCAATTCCTTGAAGGAGTTTTCTCATAAACCCTGCACTATTCTGCCAACATGTATAGCTTTAGTGGGTTCTAAGCCGGTTTTAGTGGGATTGAAATTCAACAAATATTAGTGATGAATTTACTTTTCTAGTAACTATTGTAACCTAAATGTAGACTTAAAGAACTTGTCTATACTGTTAGGAGTTTACTGTCAAGTGCGACTGCTTCCAACAACAATGAAATGGACAAAGGAATTTTTAGAATCATAGCACTATTACAATCAAGGTGTAAGGTCATCGTTATCTTCTGTCTGGGTCTGCTTTTATCGAAAGGTCCACAGCCAATCCTCTGTCAGTAAAAGCACGTGGTTTGGAGCAGAGTTCAGATGATAAAGGAAGGAATCTGGCAATTTTTTGTGCTTGATTATTAAAAGTCTGTATTGTTTATGTTTAGCAAATGAATATCGATAGCATTTCTAATAAGGCGTCGATCAATATGAGGGGGAAAAATTGTGATACAGATTATGATATAATTTTTATTGTCACATCGCCCAGCCCTAATCACTATAGAAGGCTCGTAATGGACACAACTTCCTGCAAATCAAGAGGTAATACTGAAAACCCAAGCCGCCAATTATTGCAGATGAATGCGAGTGAATCAACACTGCGTTTATGCTGATGTATTTGTTCAGCTGAGACTTATGTATGCAGCAGCCACTTTCAGGGAGCTTGGAAAGGAAATAATAGGCTTCGGGCCATACTTTGTTTAACATATAATCAAAAAGATTATTTTACATTGCACCACTGTAGAGCAGAGCGTGAAAATCTATGTATGCTTATGTTAACTTGTGATTAAAGTATGTTGTACATGGATTTATTCCACATGAACTGCCTTGATTGTAAATTGTCTATTGTAATGCCTTGGAGACTGCTAAAATCAGAGCAACACCTCATAATATTTTATGAGTGAAGTTGCATCTGGTTTAGGGTGACTTCATTGTAAATACATGCTCCAAAGGCTCGCATGTTGTCATCTCTTGTGTTGGCTTGAGAAAGAAAATAAGAGATCTTGCACACTGTAAAAATCCCTCCCCACTATATGCTGCACCGCCTGGGACATCGCACAGGGCTCGCCCCGATAATAAACAAAACCAGCTTACTCGCTGCAGCGTCAACAGAAACATGCATTGCTGGATTCTCTGTCCAATTTTCCATATTATTGTAACACTTACTGACCAGACTATGGTGCAAAGGAATGAATGCGCTCTATAAGACGCCTTTATGATGAATGACTTGTTTTTTCCCCTTTCCAGCTGCAGCACAATAAATAACCTCTTCTACGTCATGTGCGTGTTCTCCTCAGACCACTTCACTCAAGTGTTGCACTGTGCACACGAGTGCGTGAGAGACTTGGCCACTCGACCTGGACGTCTCTCACCGATGGAGAACTACCTGCCCCTCCACTACGACTACCTGCAATTTGCCTACTACCAGAGTGAGCTTTGCGTTTCACTATTATTCTGAATTTCTTTTTGTCAAATACAGTGTTGGAAAGTAACTGACAACATGTACCAAAAATACAGAATACTAATTTTGAGCAACTGTATTCCGGTACAGTTACTCTTGCTTTTGTTGGAGTTCAGATGAAGTTACATTTCTAAAATCAGAGGATCACAGACTATTGTGGTGTTTGAAATTTAGGCTTCAAAATGCACTGGATTTGTGAAATGTTTTTAAAAGGCAGCTCTTACAGTAAGTGCATGTGTTTCCTTCTCTGATTTGTGCTAAAGGTTCTGTCATCTAATAAATAAATGCTGAACAAACAGTGGAAGGGAAAAAAAAAGCTGTTTTAATCCTATGTCGTGTTTTAAATGTGAACTTCCAACGTAAAAGTATTCAGAAAACTGTACTCTGATTAGACCAAGTAATGGAATATGCAACAAAATACATTTTAATTCAGTAACTAAATACATTGTCAAAGTATTCGTCCCCCAGATTTCTAATCCTTTGGGTGTGTGACTCAAATGCCCCCATCTTGTCTCCATTAGTGAAGTGTATTTAAGGAAAAGCTGCTGTCAGTACAACAAATACTATAGTTGTGAAAGACATTGTGCAATGAAGATGTCAGATTATCAGATTACTCTTAATGACTGATGAGGCTTTAGCGCAACAAAGACTCAGTGAGTCTTTCCAAAGATATTTTTCCATATCCTTTGGATCATTTGTCCAAAGGATACTCATTTGAGTATATATGGAACAAAATGTCAGAAACACACACACACACGCTTTTAATATTTGTTTTATTAATGAGAATGAGAGCAGAATAATGCAAATACATGTTAACTGGCTGTGATTTGGGGTAAACAAAGGCAGTTTCATATGCTTGGTCCCCCTGTTTTGCACATCCAAAACAAAATATATTAAGTAAAACTTCTGTGCTTGACTAAACTCTCCTGGCAATTGTCGACCTGGAAACACAGCTGATAATGTAACTGCTTTTACAATCGGGGCAGGAAACCGTAAGTCAGCCCTGAGCCTTTACAAGACAATAAAGATGAGGTTTGTAGTGTCTAGCAGATCTTTACGGTTCTGAATGCCACTGTCGGACTCAAATATCGCACTGTGTATTTTGTAGTTTAATGACTATACCATTGTGTTTTAGCTTTTCAAATGTGTGTGTTTTATTTTATTTCATCAGTGGAATGGCTGGAGGAGGCCCTGCAGTGTGCCCTGACCTACCTTTTGTTCCACGAAGGAGAGGAGTTTATGACCGAAAATGTGGAGTACTACAAGGAAGTGCTGGAACTTGACGGAAAGCCTCGAGAGGTGAGAGGTCTTTTAAGATAAGGAACCATGAAAGTGCTTATTGCAGGCTGTCTTCTCTATCAAATAACAGATTATGGTGTAAACTGTGGGTGTAAAGGACCTGGATCATTATGGGGTTAGTGTTAGTTGTTATTGTATGTAATCAACTGGCAACAGCATTCCACTTGACGCGATTGACAAAAAAATAATATACCTTGTTTTTTTAAGTATCAATCCAACAGTGAAAACCATGGACTGATATTTACAGTCTAAAGTTAAAACAACACTTGCCTTGCCTTGCCTTGCTTGCCTTGCCTTGCCTTTAAGCATATTAGTTGAGGATAAATTATCAGTTAAATGTGATGATGTAAGTTTAATTAATCACAAAAATGCAGAAAAATACCCTTATACACTCATTTGAAAGTTTACAACATCACTTTTTTCTGGCTTTTATTTTAATGAGCTTTTCTTTTCTTTTTTTACTGTAAACAATACACTCGAATTTAGCTTCAAAACAACATTCACAATTGTATCTATTTCAATATACTGCTCACCTCTACTTGATCTGCATTTCTTTTTCATTTAAAGAGTTAAGACCCTTAACCGTAGGGTCTTCGATATACCAAAAAATCTTAAAGTTATTTCATTTATTTATATACTGTATTCATTTAAAAGATGGCAGTGATAAGGGCTGCGCTGGACATTCATATCAACATTATATTTCTGGTCGAAGTCTGTACAAAGCTTTAGCTGTATATATTGGCTGAAGTTTCTACTCACTGTTTGGCACAAAATCCCTCTAAAGGTTTTCCAGCCTGTTTACAGCAGCGTGTTGTTTTAATCCGGACTTGCCCACTACTTTTCCCCTCCCCCTTGACCCCTTCTGTTGATGCCAGTTTAAATAATTAAGCTTTTAGTTCGTCATGTCTTACTGCCGGCTTGAATTTGTGCCTTTGAAGCTGATCAAAACGAGCTTTGTTTAAATCCCACCTTTTTTGTGCAAATCTGGTCCTGATTATAGTATAGATCATAGTATAGAGTGGCTCGTCGGTACCGCGCAAACATGTGAGGGAAAGACGACATTCTAAATCATGTGTTTTCATTCACTTATAGCTTACATTTTTCTGACCATGAACAATTTTAGTGCCATACTACGTTTATGTATTTTAGTAGCTCAGACGAATCCAGCACCAGAACGTTGGGCTGCTCTTCGGTGTGTAAGGGACACACTGACCTCTGTGCCAGTGCCAGTACCAGTCTGCCAAAGAATCCTGCATTTCACAACCCACATGTCACAATGCCCACATAAATATCTCAACATTTTATAGTGAGGCTTTTCGTAAAAGCGGTGAAGAAATGGATGGTGAACCACACATTTTATTACACAATACATTTATAATAATAATGTTATTTTTGGAAATTTACAGGAAGCTGCTTGGTACCTCAGGCGACACAAACAGGAACTAGAGCTGCTTGTAATGGGCAGTGAAATCATGGGAGCTGAGTTTACAGAAGGGGTGAGTAGCACAAAGCGTCAACGTCTGCCTGATCTAGTTATTTAAAAAAAACATGTAAAAATGTGTCTGCAGCGCTATATTTGGCCAGAAAAACAACACATTTCTGAGCACTTGCTACATGTCTGCAGAGCATGTCGATGATATCAAGCAGGTCTCCTTTTGGGTGTGCCTTCACTGTCACTGACCGCAGGCAGAGTAACAGGTGTTTCATAAAGGCAAGGCCAGTCTCTGAGCCAACAGTGACACCAGCTGGACATGACATGACACAGCTTTTTAAATTATATCTGCTGCTGGTCGTCTTTTTGGTGCTTTATGCAGAGATTGTTAACATTTAAGTATTGACATCTAATTTTGATCACTTTAATTGGCAGAATTACTGGAGTGGCACAGGTGGAAGAGATGACTCAAACAGGTAAATCACTTTGAAACAAATGTGTTCCTTTTCATATTTATTCAGTGGAAGAAGTACTCAATTTTGTTATTTAAGTAAAGGTTCAGATACAAGAGCAAATAGATAATCAAGTAAAAGTACTTGTGGAGGAATTCTCACACATTGTTATCATTTTTAAAGTATCAAAAGTTGTGATATTAATTTTAAAATGTTTCTGATTTTTGTTCAACAAAAACAACCAAATTTTTCAAGCTGTTATTATTGTTTTGAATCTATGATCGTGCATAAAAATCCCCTCAGTCATTTCAGTCGGTCTCAAACTGTAAAGAAAAGTTAATTTTACCTTTTAGTCCTGTTACAAAAATTGTGTCGTAAAAAGTACAGTACAGTACAGTATTTTTACTTCTGTACGTCATTACGTTTCACCACTGTATTTAATAATGTATTATGTAGGTAAATATTGTCATAATGTAAACCAGCTAACCTTTGGTCACTGTAAAAGATCTGGAACACTAAACTTGCCCAACTGAAAACCCTCACAGATCTGAACCAGTTTAACGGCAAAGTGAAGTAGTGGCTGAAATGAAATCAACCCTGTGAACACTTACGCCATTGTGTCCTTTTATAAAGATGTCCTACTGTGCTGCATGTTGTATGTCTATATGTGACTGCTTTTGTCTGTTTAATATCAGGGACCAGTCTGCAAATTAGCCTTTGGCTCGATGGCCTATGGACATGGCATCAGTTACTATTTTATATCTGGCAATGCTCTCCGTTCTGTCCCTTTTTTTTTCTTTTTTTTGGCCCGTAGGCTTTATTGAACAGGACAGATGAGAATGAAATGGGGAATGAGAGAGAAGGGAGGACATGCAGTAATTAGTCGTAGTCAGGAATCGAACTCATGACACCGCGGCCGGCTGCACTTGGAGCCTGGCATACTTGTGCTGCGCCTTAACCACCCGACCACTTTAAATAAACTACTATTTGTAATAATAATAATATTAATCCTGTGTTGTTTTCTGTCTTGTTGCAGAATTCCCTCTGGTACTGGTGGTGGGATGGACTATGTTCCTATTTCAGACAAAAAGAATATCTCTTCAACTGTTTTACGAAAGCAAGAAGGTGAGGCTCTTTCTGCTGGCCCAGTGTGAGACCTATAACACGTGGCTTTGAAAGTCTATTGTGTGTCCAGGTGGCCCCCTGGTGTACGACAGCGTTCGCCTGGTGAAGAACTCTGCTGCTTTGAATGGATCGCAGAGAGTGCTTTTGGACGGTGTCATATCTGAGGAAGAGTGTTCAGAGCTCAGACATTTGGCACATGTAATATTTTTAGGAACTATAAAAAAAATATGTACGTTTATATTGATTCTAATTTGTTAATTTGTTCTACAGTCTGTCACAATGGCTGGAGATGGTTACAGAGGACGGATGTCACCGCACACTCCGAATGAGAAGTTTGAGGGAGCCTCAGTGCTTAAAACTCTACAGGTAAGTTCATACAAAAAAAAACATGTTTTACTGTTACAACTTTACAACTATGTCTGCTTTTTTGTCTTTAGTACGGATACGAGGGCAGAGTACCTATCAGAAGTGCTCGACTCTTTTACGAGGTCAGCGAACGAGCAAGACGTATCATTGAGTCCTACTTTCTGCTCAACTCTACACTGCATTTCTCATACACACATTTAGTGTGTCGCACTGCCATCACAGGTCATTGTCACAGATCCAATTTACATTTTCTACTGGAAATATGAATTCATATATAATGGATATTCAATTTAAATGTTGCTTTGTAAATGTTTAGGTCAGCAAGATCACAGGAATGACCTGAGCCATCCTATTCATGCGGACAACTGCCTGCTGGATCCTGAAGCCAACGAGTGTTGGAAGGAGCCGCCGGCTTACACCTACAGAGACTACAGGTAAGAAAGAGAAGAGGCTTATTGCACACCGAAATATTTACTTGTTTGATCTTAACATAACTTACAATTTCTCACTTTTAGCGCATTGCTGTATCTGAATGGAGATTTTGATGGGGGAGAGTTTATTTTCACAGAAATGGATGCCAAAACAGTCACGGTAATTGTTTCTTAATTTATCACAGGATTAGCCTTTAACAAGCCAGTGTAATATATTTGCCTGGTCCAAAACCAACATTCGGATTTGATTTATGTCAGAAGGGGCATTTGGCTCTGCCACATCAATGACCATTAACTGCACTTTAGGATGCAGACAATTAAGAGGAAATCCTATAAATAAAAACTGAAAAACAAGTATTAAAGAGTGAAAGCATTAACACTGCTGTCGCCCCAGGCCTCAGTGAAGCCCAAGTGTGGTCGAATGGTGGGTTTTTCATCTGGAGGAGAGAATCCACACGGTGTGAAGGCAGTGACCAATGGACAGAGGTGTGCAGTGGCTTTATGGTTCACCATGGACCCTCTTTTCAGAGAACTAGTAAGAGACAACTTCATTATTCATAGTACTCACAAAAAGGCGTATATGAAGCGTAACTTTATACTTTTCCTCACAGGAAAGATTGCAGGCTGATGAGGTGATCCAAGGGCTGGACACACAGTCAGTGTGGGCACAAAGTCTCAACATCAACCCTAAAGATGAACTCTAGACAAACAACTGCAATGTTTTCTTCTCCTCACTAAATAACTTTATCTATTTTAATATTTATTAAATGTCCTTTAAGTAAGAACATGTCTATTTTTGTAATAAGTGTAAATGTGTATTATATTATTCATGACCTTATGTGTGATGCCACACACCAGTACTTGAGTTTTTTGTGTCCACATAAATACACATTGTTTAATTGTTGTATAGTTAAACTCACTATACTGTGAATATAAACATGAATTCAATTACAATGTCTGGTCAGTACAGCTTCAGTAATATACTGATTTTTTTATGTTAACAATAACACACATTTACATTTTTGTATGTTTTTTTGTTTTGTTTTTCACTAATTCACATTTAGCTAGTGCACTGTTTGAAAAATCCCTCTGTTGCTGAACATTGAATGCACTCTGTAATGTTCTTATTTACTTTATTTGTTATTCTTTGAAAATGCCTCTGGGCACAGAAATACTGGTTTACCTGTACACTGAGAGTTGGTGTTTATTTATATGTTTTAGACAGCTACAGATGTAACTGTTGGAAGTAATATGATGAGCTTTTTCATAAAAGCAAATGCCAATCATTCCTGTTTCAAGGAATATGTATTTTATTTCTTAATAATAATGTTCTTGCAGAGTCATGCACTGTAAATCTTTATTTTATTTTATTTGTGCTCAATGGGTTTCTGTGGATTCATTTTGCAAGATGTTGGCCACTTTTATTGTTCTGTTATTTAATAATAAAATGCTGTAGCACACACATTATGTATGTGTAAATGCAAATAAATATTATACATCTATATTTTGTGGTATCATGTTTTATTTTAACAAACAGTATACATAAGTATGTAAAAATACTATTATATTATCACAGTCACATTGCTGAAGTGTGGTACGTTTGAGTGTGATAAACTTCATAAATACTTACAGCATTTCTGATAAAGTGCATTAGCTTCAACTGGGATGAAAAACATCCCTACATGTAAGTGTTAACATCTGGAAGCATACAACAAGTGCAAAACACAATATTTTAAAACCCAATAAAACAAAATCTTTTGTGAGGGTAACCATTTCAATTCCATGTTCCCTGAGGTCTCATTGAAATGACAAACTGTGACCCAGATTAAGAAGCTCAAGAGATATATTCGCTTTACTGCCAGGTGACAAACGGTTGGGTCAGTTGGAGGAAGTGGAGAATTCCAAGGTAAAATTTGTGTTCACGACCAGGAAAAAGCTAATCCAAACATACAAACTAAACAAAAATGTCTTATGATCCAGGTTTTATACCAAACAGCACCAACCTAAGATTTAGTGCCAGAATAACCAACAGTATAAATATGTTTTACCAGATTGTAAAAGAAAATCATATGAAAAGCTTAGACTTGGAGAAACTGGACTTTTACAGGTTTACACAAATGAGGAGTTAGTACAACCAAGAAATTAAACAAAGCAACACTGACCATTTTAACCCTCTTATTGAAATCTTTATTAAGGCACAGAACTTTTAAAAGGGAATCATATCTAAACTATATAAATGCATTCATAATCTGGACAGCTACTCTACTAAATACATTAAGGAAAGAGAAGAAAATTTTGTTTTGACAAATGAAGAATCTCAATGGATCACCACAAAATCACATGTTTGAAAATAATTCTTTTGGAAAAATATATCACGGTATTTTATAAAACCGTGTCAATGTGTGCACTATTCACAGGGAAATATTGGCTGCTGGAGAAACTGTGGTTGGCAGAAAGCCCACCATTATCAATATGGGTCTTGTTAATCAGAAATATTGGACCGAGATTAACAAAGTACTCCAGACTGTTTTTAACAGTCCACTCGATTTAAGAGCAACGGGCCTCAAAACTCCTGCCATGAACACTGAATGGATACCTTTGGAGCATACATTTGGCGGCAGGAAAGTGGCCTTCTTCCCTGCTCCAACAATCAAAGACTGGACTGATATTATAGTTGACACCCATAAGATGGAACAAATCACATTCGTACTCAATTTAAAAAGGATAAATTTGACAGACTTTGGACAAAGTGGGACGTTTACTTTGGACTATATGTGCCTTCATTTTCATTGGATGTCTTTTTTTCAGTTCTTTCTGGTCATCCTCTGTTTGTTTTCTTGTTCCGTTGTATAAATGTAAAAGGTTTTTCTTTTAAGACAGAAACTGCTGGTTTAGAAGTGATACGACAACTGTTCATTGAATCTAAATGGCTTGGCATCATTGACAGTGGACATGAGGTCCTTCATGCGGCGAGCTTGTCTCTCCTCAAACACTAACCTCCGAGAGCGTTCCCGAGCTGCCTGCTGCTCCGCCTGCTTCTCTAAACGCTTTCTCCGAAGCCACCTGAAAACCAAAACAACAGAGGAAATTGTTTAAACCTTAAATACATACAAAGCGTGTTCAGAGAAAGAGCAATTTCAACCTCACCGTCTGAAGGCCTGCTCACAGTCCTCTTTACTGCGCAGAAGGTAACTAGTGTCCTCCTCAAGCTTCTTCAGCTCCACCAGCTGCCTCTCTTTCTGATGCTGCACCTGTTTTCTCTGCAGCCAGTGTTTGAAGGCCTCTTCGGAGTCAACTGTGTCTTTCTGAAGAGTTTTAAACATATATTAGTGAAACTAAAATGGTATATCTTTAGACTGTTAGATGTGCAAAATACTTCATTTTTATTTAACATAACAATAAAATGAAAATCATAAATAATGATTAGGAGTACACAAGCACATACCTTACAATTCATCCTCTCCATTTCCTGTGCCCGTTGCACCCGTTTCTCCCCCAGAATCTGCTCTCTTTTCCTCATGAGCCAGGCTTTGAAAGCCAGCTCATTTTCTTGTCTCTTCTGCTCTTCTTCCTCTCGTTTTTTCCCCTCTGCCTGAGTCATGGCAATAAAGAACACAAACTCAGCATAACTTGCACTAATGAGTGATTGGCAAGCTGTACTTTAATTATCTCCCACACCCGTCTCACCTCTCTGGCGAGTCTCTCCTTTTTCTCCTGGAGTCTGAGCAACATCTCCTTTTGCTGTGGCGACAGCATGTATGTGCTCTGGTAGGTCATGCCAGTAGCAGACTGGACTCGTCGCTTGATTCCTCGCCCCGGGGCTTGTTCTCAGACCATGACTGGCTGAGCTGGGCCTAACCCGCGGCTGAAGAGGGAGGCTTGGGAGTGCACATTTTTATCATCTGTTTTTGCACAGAGAGTGACTGGCAAACGACCGCGGAGAGGAGGAGGAAGAGTGTTTCTTACTGGAGATGCTTGACAGAGAATGTGTACTGTCACTGCCTTAAAATGGGAGGAAGAAGCATTTGACTTTCTACTTCTCTTATACTGACCAGAAATCAAAACTTCCAAACGTCCTTTTCAATCAGCACTCTCCCCTCTTTCCCCTCCCATACCTCCTTCATTGCTGTCTCCCGTCTAATTCTCAGACCTGCGCTTGAACAGTCGGCTTCCTCTCGTGGTGACAGTGTTAGATCAGATAACTTCCCAGACACTTCACTCTCTGCTTGTGTGTGCTTGGTATTGTCATTATTACTGTTATTGTTTCCTTCCAACTCTTCATTGCTCCCTGTGTCTTTCTCAAACAATGAACATGGGCGGTACGACCAAATCGACCAGTGTCTCTTTGCAAAATGCAGCCGCCTTCGTCGTGCATCATATCTGGATCTGCTATAACGTGAACAAATTGGTCCTGAAGTTCCCTGTTTGCTTGTTGTATTTTCTCTAATATATACTTCTTCTCCTCCTCTGTCTGTTCATCAATCTCTGACGGAGGGGGCACCAGGTCTGAGGATTTACTGGGGCTGTCTCTGTCTGAGTCATAGTCAAGAGGGTCCATGGGTGAAGGCCACCTCTCCTCATCGTTCTAACTCAAGTATTTTGTTATCTCTCCTTTCCTCCTTCGGTTTCATGTCCTTATGTTTCACTTTGTGTGTAAGTTCCTCCACTAGTTCTTTGTCTATCGCCGCCTCGATGTCTTCATAGTTTGGCCCCTGTGAGCAGAGACCCAAAAGAGTGTTCGGGTTTCATAGTTGTATAATGAGTAGTTAGTCAGATAATACGCTTGTAAAAGAGGACAGACATGTGTAAGCCTGTTCATCAATATTGCATCCAGCCATAGCCCAGTTTTGAAAGTATGTCACGTCATGTCTCTAGGTAGTATGATGCAGCAAACTGTTCATTTTGTCACAAATATTTTTGTAAAATATTATTGTCCAATTTTTGCAGACTAAAATCAAATGAAAAAGTAAATAAAAAGTCATCACAATGACTAAAACTAAGACCAAAAGTAAATATTTCTGCCAACTAAAAGTACAGATATTTTTATCAACTCATAAAAACTAAACAAAAAAATGAATAAAATGAGAGGCGTAAACTATAGCTTCAAAGGAGCTTTTCCCCCACTTTTCAAAAGCAAGAGCCCTGAACAAAAAATATGAAATATCAAAGGAACAAGTCTGTGCCTTGTCCCATAAAGCAAAAAGCTAGTCCAAACCTATTAATGATTTATTTGACTAAATTAGGATGACATTTTAAAAAACACTAGACACAAATTAAAAAAATAATCATTTCACTAAATTGTGAAACTTGCATGTCCTTTGGATTGAATATCTGTTGTTTTATTATTGATCAGTGTTTTATGTTGCACCTTAATGCCGAGACAAGTTCCTATGTTTGTGAATTTTGTTCATTGACAATGGCAATAAACTCTTTCTGATTCTGATTCTGATCATCTGATCCCTGCCATCTGCCCGAAAATGTAAGATTGAGAAATTACTTTACTACTTATTTTTTGTTGTCAAAATCATAAAATGAACAGTGGCAGCAGCTCGGGTAACTCAACACTACTCACACGGTCATGCTTTCCCAAGGCAGGGTCAGAGGCTGAGGCAACGAAACTACCGCCACATAGACCCATAATTAAATGAATCAGCCCCAAAGGAGCCCTAGTCAATTGAGAAAATGAGGAACACCAAAAAAAACAGGACATATGCACCAGAGGCTTTACCTGATCCTCACTCCGGCCCTCCTCACCGATAAGCCAGTCCAAGTCCTTCTCAAAGTCATCCTCGTACTCCTCTTGTGACTTCGAGACCACCGAACCACTTCATTCATCCTCCACCACTGAACAAGGAGAGATGAAAAGCAAATATGTGCTCACATTTATTAAACATGATATCAGGCTGATGAAGTTTTTTGTTTGCTACAGTTATTCTAATGCCCTTTGGCAAACAGATATTGAACATAAAGAATAGCAACACCCTTTAAATTACCAAATACAATCGCAATTTGAATTCAGTGGGATAATAAACTGCCATAAGTGTTAGCCTATGTAAAAGAAAAAAATGGTGTCATTTCTAAGCTATGAGGCCACTTACAAGTCACTGTGCGTCGTTGTAATGTCTTTGAAATAAAAATGCTGAAATGGGACGTCCAAATGGGCCTTCAGTCCTCGTTATTCCCACACCACTGCACCACATTTACTCAGAGACAACGCCGGAGACTTTAATCCACTCTGGTCCCACGGAGGCTTTATGAGCTCCGTCGTCATGGAGATCCACAACACCCTTTGCTTTCCGCGCATGCGCATTACTACAACTGCAGGTCACGTTTATGTCAATCATCCAGGCAATGCGGTCACTGCAGAAAATCAGTAACTACATTTATTCTCACGTGATGCCGCTGACAAATATGACCTAGTATTACCATGGATGTATTATATTAACAATTATTACTAAGATACTTTATTCAAAGTATTCAAATATTTGTCAGTATAGATGTATTAGTCAAGTGTCTAGCTGTTCTTTACGGTGCTGATATTGTAATAATTTATAACATGTTAAATTGCACGAGATGGTTTTTTGACAGGTCTACGGTGGGGCGTTTCATTGCAGCTCTTTGCTTTGTGGGTAAAGTAGTTCCATCAGTTCAGCTTGGATATGAAACAAAAGAGAACGATTGAAAAAGATGACTACATTTCCCAAGATGCATCTCTCACGGCCAAAGAGCAACACGCGGAACGTGTTACAACGCCTCTTGTGGGCACTCGAATGTAAGCACGTAGGCAACTTCTGCAAAATGTTTTGAGCAGTTGATAAAACGGATCCGTCTGTGTCCCCGCAGGACAGACTAAGTGTGAGTTTAGTGTTTACTCATGGCCACTTTTGTCCTGTGCCAAAAACTGCTCGGGCTGAAGCGACACCTCGGCGGCGCACCGGCGCTCACTTCAAGAGCGTAGCTTGTTCAGGACCGCTGCAGTGCGCGGATCCTGCTTCCGGGAGCGGGATGGTTTTCCAGGAACAAGCACTGGTGGTTCGGCTCATGTCCTATGGGACCGCAGGGCAAATCAGCGGCCAGCAGAGTCTGGAGGAGAGCTTTGACGCTCAGCGGAGCCGCGGTGGTGTCTGCTGCTGTGGCGGGTCTTGTAGCCAACTCGAGCCACTTTCCCGCGGGCTGACCCAATCACCCAGCAACGAGTCCTATCGTCCCTGAAGTCCCACAGGAGGGGGACATCCTGTCCCAGAGAGATGCAGAAGCAATTCGAATGTCTCCACCTGTGACCGACGGTGAACGTGCTGCAGTAGAGATAAGAAAGGATGAGATGCGCAGCCCAGGATGGAGATGCTGATTATGGAGACACCGCAAAAGGCCGAATTTTGTAAAGCTCTGGAGGAGGTGGACGAAAGTGGCAAGTTTAAGGTGGACCGCTGGGAAAGGAAAGAAGGTACACTAAAAATGCAGCCAACGTGGCATTCTGACCAGAATTCTCAGGTCAGCTCCAGACTTTTTAAACCCTTCTTGGGCCTGTTTGTGTTGTTCAGGTGGTGGAGGTAAATAAATTAGCTGTGTGATGCAGGATGGGAAGGCGTTTGAGAAAGCTGGAGTCAATGTGTCAGTGGTGTTTGGAAACCTGACAGAAGAAGCAGCCCGTCTATAGAAATGAATTTTCAGGAGCAGGGCTTGAAAAGTCCTCAAAGGCAAAGATGGTAAGTTGGGACTGTAAACAATGATGCTTGATATGTAATTAAATGGTATGTACCTTATTTCCTAGGTAAACTGCCATTTGTTGCCATGGGCGTGACCTAGCTCTGTTATCCACAAACCCAAAAAAAAATCAACCCCCACATCCCCACGGTACATTTTTAACTACAGATACTTTGAGGTTGAAGAGGAAGATGGTGAGTAGACGTGAACCTTCATAGTTGTGATGGTGCTTCAGTTGCTCTATTGTGTACATTGAATGCCAACCTTTGTTTTGCGTTTCTCTTGTCTGTGTTTGCTGCAAGGCTCCAAGCAGTGGTGGTTTGGGGGAGGCACTGACCTAACTCCAGTTTACGTCAACAAAGAAGACGCCTTTCATTTCCACAAAACCTTGCACAAGGATGCTTTGCGAACCCAATTTATAAACATAATTCGAACAGCATTGTTACACAAACCAAAAAATTTGGCCAGTTTTCAAAAATTACCCCAAGGTGACCCTGCATTTTAAAAACCAAAATAGTGCCTTTGAATTGAAAACATCATTTGAAAAAGCACTTCCTTTCCCTTTAGGGCTAACAAAGGTTACTGTTTATTAAAGCAAAGGTGTATCCTAATAACTGTGAGTTGGAGATAAGAAAAGACAAGCCAAAATCTGCTCGGTTGCAGAAAAGCCGTTAAATCCCATCTTAAATTAATCTGTATCAAAAGAATTTTAAGGGAATGGGGGTGTTGCTTTGGCCTGTCTGGGCTTTTTGGCAGTTATTTGACCAAACCAATCTAAATGTTGTTTAATAAGCATTATATGTGGTCTCTATTCTAAAGGCTTATATACTGTTGTTTTCAGGTGTGACCGATACTTCTATATACGGCACAGAGGAGAGACTCGGGGTATTGGAGGAATCTTCTTCGATGACTTGGATTCCCCCAGTCAAGAGGAGGTGTTCAGCTTTGTAAAGAGCTGTGCCCGTACAGTGGTGCCTTGTTATCTGCCCATTGTTCGCAAACACATGAATGACTCTTTTTCACAAGAAGAGAAAGACTGGCAGCAAGTGCGCCCAGAGGAAGGTGAGTCCAAAGGTTACCCAGTGTGTTGTCTGTTTGTTCTGGGGTTCACAGCCAAATTCTTAATCTACTCTTCTCAATCAGCATACAATAATAAAAACAGTAAACATTGACATTTATATAATTATTACAACTGTCACAATGTATTATCTTGTGCAATTAATCCCAACAAATCGTGGATGTACTTGTATTTCCCCATGCTTCAATAAAACAATAGCGAAGTATTTTTAAACCTTAGTCCCTGGAAGCAATGCCTTTACCTAACAGCCAACCACGATTCTATCACCCAGGCACAAACAGATCACAGTTTACTCAAGTGAAATCCATGCCCCAGTCTTCACCAAACAATAAACCCATCGACGATCACAACTGACTTAATTAACTACAGCCTTTACTGCTGAACTATGAAGTTGTCCCTCTTCTCTCTCCACAGTCGGAAACATGTTCATTATGACCAATACAATGTCTAGCCAGTTGGGATATAAATCATTTTAGATTCCTGAATCTATCCAGTTTAATAAGATGTTTTGTTTTTTTTTAATCTTTTACTACCATTATATAATCCCACCAGCTCGTGAAAATGTGCACCTTTTCCAACCTACCAAATGTTTGGTAAATAAAAATCACATCCTTCAAAACGTGTGTGAAAAAAGTTATTAATCAACAGAGAAATTGGCAACACCATGTTACTTTTTTAATCCCTAGTACCGAAATTTAACACCCACCAGCCTTTGCTAGCTATTGCAATGTCTTGAAAAAAAAATTCACTAGATTGAGCATGTGCAATAGTTTATCACTGCCGTTAACAAATGTGCAATAAAAAACAATTGACTATAGTAGTCTTTACTGCCTCTGCTGTACCAATCTTACTGCTGTTTACACCCAAAGCTGAAATCCCTATTGTGGTACACCTCCAGTAAGGGTTATGTTATCAAGAACATAATTATTTTGTATGTGTCTTCAGATATGTGGAATTTAATCTGGTGTATGACAGAGGTGTGAAGTTTGTTTGGTTTGGCGACGCCAGGCTCCCCTAGATTCCGACTTCATAGAGAGCATCCTTATGTCCCTTCCTCTTACTGCCAGGTAAGTTAACCCCGTGTTTGCTTTTGTGTGGCCTGAATGTGGCTCCTGTGTTGCAGAAAAATGGTAACATGTCTTCATCCTCAGGTGGGAGTACATGCACGAGCCTGCCAAAGGGACCCCGAGAGATTTTTGCTGAAATGCTGGAGGTTTTACAAAACCCCAAGGAGACCTGCAATAGGTATAAGAAAAAAAATAAACACTTTTTTACCACTGTGAATTATTTGTGTTGCTCTATGTTCATATAAGATAGTATTACAGAGAAAATTATCCATATTCTTGTAAAGTATTTGATTTGTTACTTAACATAAAGACTACACAATTGCTAATATTAATGATTTAGTTTTGTGCCACCGTTTGTTTTGCTGATGTTTTTACTATGAAAGCCCATTGCATGTTAATTAAAATCACCTTGAACTGCAAATGTTTTAATTTGTAATGGTGATTTTACATGTTTGTCTGTGAGCCAATGTGCACCTTGACATTGAAGCCAAAACATTAAAAAGGGATTATGGAAACATGTTTTATGTATGTGGGTTTGGATGGTGCGTTTCCCTTGGAGATAGAGCCAGAAGATGTTTACAAAAGTGAAATGTTTATTTGTCAGAACAAATATCAAGCTTCAACACAATATTAAATCATATTCTTTGCATTAGAGTTAATATAACATTCAATATAAGGCATTGTAGAAATGTAAATAACAGTACATTTACCAGTAAGCATAGAAGTCTGTCAGAATGTGTCAAGTGCTGAGGTTGAGAATCCTCACAGGTAGAGTATAAACTAAAGCAGTGCTGATGTGCTGTCTGTCGGTGTGAGTTAGGTAAAGGTATGTGGTTGTAGGACTTTATGCAGCATTATTGCATTAACAAGCTGGGCCATCCTATGTTTCTTTACTCAACTGAGCTTCAACAGAAAGTGCAAGAGAATCCAATTCATTAGTATACGTTTACTGCATTCACATGCAGTAAATGTACTTTCCATTCATACATAACCCATTGTATATACAATTTGATTATACAAGTAAAACAGTCTTCATAAGGAATAAATATTACTGCACTTCACATCACCTGTGAAGCCGCCTTTCCCTTGCATTTTCCTTCATCACTTTTTCTTGACATAAAACTTTCCACCTTTAGTGCAGTTAGTGTGGGCAGAAGTTAGAGTTTTTGTAGCTAACGTAATTCTGTTACATTTGACTCTAAAGAGGGAGACACTAGAGGGATTTTCACAGTTAGGCTCCCTGATCGCCATGGCAAGCAATCAACAGGTCATTAATAATTATGAACAGCTCCAAGCACCACTATTCGGCTGCATAGATTCACAAAGCATATACAATATATACATTTCACATTACGTCATAAAGGTTTAGACAAACTGATGCATTAGTTGTTGTTTTGAGGACTTTGTATCAAATGCACTAACTAGACATAACTCATGACATGATTAAAATATATCTTTAGTCTTCAATATCTAGTTTTTCAAGCCTTTCAAAAAAGTAACAGTAAATGTTCCTCAATTTAGAATAAAGCATTTGGCACTGCCCAACAACAATGCATCCTCTAATTGCATATAATTATTGTTGACCTATTGCAATCAAACCTATTTTGTCACATGCAACAGTATTTATGCCCTGTTCAACCATTTTCTAAATAGTAAGAACCTATTAAACTCATAACTCTTAGTATCAAATGACCACACTAATAAAAGGTTAGTGCAAATTCAGGAATGGCTCCAACAAACATATTAGTACTTTAAACCATTTTGCAAGTTGGCTGGTGATGCACCCGGAGTGAGGGGAGTCTACAGCTAATAAGACTTTTACTTCCCTTGGCTGCTGATGACGTACGCAGTGCTGGTGTTGACGATGTCGTCGTACTGCGGGGGCGGCTCAGTCTCTATCTGCACATCAGTGTGACCCACCGCTTCCTCATAAGACGGAGGGGGGTCTGCAGCGCTGCCTCTGTACGTGGTGGGCTCTGAGCCGCCGTGAGCTGGACTGCTGTGGATGCTCAGTTCTGATTGGTCACCGTGAGGATAATTTCGCCCCCAAGCGTCCATGGAGACCACTGACAGGACGTGATCATGGTGAGAATGTCCCAGGCTCGGACTGCGCTGCGGATGTTTGCGAAAGTGGCAGCGCCAGACGGTGATGGAAATGATAGCAATGATCAGAACCACCAGCAGCAGTGGCACGACTAAGTACAGGGACTTGACTACACCAACCGAGTCCAGCCCACCGGACGGGTTGCTCTCCTGCACATACTCTTCCCAGAAACGCCTCTAAAGTCAACACACAAAAACGAGAATAAAATCAATCTTCAACCTGAATTGCATTCAGAAAAACACAAAACAACATTGCACTCCATGGACTTAACTCTGGATTTAGGTGGCACTAAAGGGGACAAAAGTGAAACAAAAGTAGCTACAGGTTTGTGTGCGTCCATGTGTGTGAAACTACGCTCAGCCTCACAATAGTTTTATAAATACCCCCCCTCATTCCCATTGCCCGGAACACACTGGCTTGTTCTTCCTGCTGATAATCATCACTTTCTGAAAACGCCCACATTCCACTCATGTAAATGGTCCCAAATCATTTTAATACTTTGAGAAGTTCTTCTTTCACAGACATATTGATGAAAAAAAATAATTATATATACGTTCTTACACAAGCTTAAAAAAAAAAAAAAAAAAAAAAAAAAAAAAAAAATCCTCACCGTCTTTTCGTCGTTCTCAAAAGCCTCCCGTGCCTCCTCGTAGGTGCAGGTCTCCTCACGGCACTCTCTCTGAATGTTCCCCTGCTTCATTTCTTCTAACATGGAGTTGGCCCTGCGCAGTCGGCGCAGCACCGAATGCGCTGCATCCGCTGGCAAGAACACTATGGACAAGAGGCAAGAGGAGAAGAAAAACAGATACAGAAGGTAGAAGGATGGTGTTAAAACCCAGCAATTAACAGACAGTGAACAATTAATAATGAAACTACTCGGTGTTTATAAATTCTCAATGAAAAGAAAAAGCACCATAACAAAAAAGGAGGACAAAACCACATCAGCCTTGTGGTTTCTCATGTCACGGTCACGAGTACTTAGTGATGATTAGTAAACTAGTAATGTGTGGCTTTTCATTTGTATCACCAGAATATCACATGACATAGCAAAGGACAAACAAAATCAATTAAAATCCCAAAATAATCTGTGGAGACTGGACAAGAAACCTGAAATGTTGCATTCCCCTGAGTGGAGTACAAAGAAAACACCTGATACAGGAGTAGGTGGAAAGACAAGACACCGAAGGGCATTTTCTTTGGAGACTTGGGCTTCTGTGTCCTGCAACTTTTCTTTGTATTTGTGCAGAAACACAACGTAATTAACAAGAAAAATAAAAACTCAGTCACTCACCACTCCCCATGGTGCGGGCAGGACTGTTTGGGGTGAACTACAAATAAAACACAATATTAGTATATTTACAACAATTGAGGTAAGAAAAAAATGGACCAAGAAACTGTTGAATAAGAAAAGTCAATCGAGTCAACAAAGTAACGGACGGGTAAACTTAATAAGAGAAGTGTGCTTTTATTACAATAACTGCTCGCGGACTATTAAAAGTGAGAAAAATCGAATTAATTAGACTCAATTATTCGGCCTGTATGATTTATGTTTGACAAAGGGTCGCAAACATGTCACTCGTCCTTGACCAATGGCGGCTTTGCTTCACGTGTCTGCTACGGGAATTCTTCGTCCCTCTCCTGGAAATAGATCAGAGGGATTGACGAACACAAACAAGGCGCCACCACCGCTACAATGTCCTCGAGTATCATATGGAACCGTTTTAACTAGTGTGGCGGCCGGACCAGCCCTCTCTGACGTGACAAGTGCTGATGATTTGTACGCGCTCCTCTTCTTCGCTTCGGGTGTGATTTGTGTTAATGATGGGCAAAAACGTAAACTAAGAACATCACGCAGTCCTCACTAATTGGCATTAAGGGTGTTTCCGATGTTTAACGCGTATGTCGCAAAGGAAAGCTGTACTGAAAAGAAAGACCAGCGTTACTTACCTGTGTTTGTGCCCAAAAGCGAGCACAGTCCTCCTGCCCTGCGCCGCGGCCCCGAAGTGTTGCTGTGCCAGGAACGCATGCGCACTATGGAAAGCCAATATGATCATACAACGTCACTTAGCAGCGGCGTCTTTTCCTGCGTTCCTTCAAAATAAAGCGGCATTTTCATCGCTGTCCGCCGTGCGCCGTTTATGGAAAGCCAATATTGGCTATGGAACTGGGGTTTCTACGGCGGGTCAAACACCCCCCGTGTGATGTTAAAGACACACGACAGCGCCGACAGACAGGACATTACCGACACCAGAGCAGTCGGTCACGGGTTATTTATGTGCCTCACAAACTCAGGGACAGCGTCAGCGCGTCATGGCGTTTCTTCTGCTCATCTCAAGGACTATTCCATTTGTGCCTAATCCAAAAATCACAATAGAGGGCTATAGATCTGAGCAAACTAAACATGCTTGGAATGTGGGGAGAAAATTGCGTTTCTTCATACATTCAATTTCAAGATCGTACATTTATTTAATTGTTTTTTGTATTCAATGTCTGCTTTGTACAAAGCATGTTGGGGTTGTGGACTTTTCAAACCACAGTCTGCGGTGATGTTGACAGCCCCTTTCCCGATTAGTTGGTTTGCTCAATAAATCAATCCATCAGAATATAAATGAGAAATCCCTTTGTTCAGTCTCATTTTAGTATAAAACGTTATTCTTTGGGCTTCAGGCCTAACATTTTGAACGAGTTAATTGTGCTCTGATGATGAAGTGTCTTGCCGGGACGGCGCTAGGACCCCGCAGAGCGAGCCCTGTTCAGTGGTTCAGAGGCAGTGGCGCTGGAGCGGCAGTGTCCGGAGCCAGTGAGAGTGCGCGGCTCAGCATCACTGCATCCCCGGCCGGGCACTCGCAGTCCCAGGGCCGTCCACTCCGGCACTTGAGCTTTTATACAATTTGGGTGTTGTTGTTTGTTTGATGAACTAGTTTTAATGACTTTGCACCCGGGATGTCTTCGTCTTTAAGTGGCACTGAGGAGGTGCGCGTGTCGCCGCTAACGCCCCTGAAGTTGGTGGGGCTGGTGTGCGTGTTCCTCGCGCTGTGCCTGGACGTCGGGGCTTTGCTGAGTCCATCGTGGGTCACCGCTGATGACCAGTACTACCTGTCCATGTGGAGATCCTGCTGGAAACCCGTCAGCTACGTGGAGTGGTCCTGCAGCAGCACTCTTACCACTGGTGAGTCCTGCGTGTAAAGATGTTATAGACGCGTCTCTGTGTAAAAAAGAAGACTTAAAACTTAACCTGAAACTTAGAAGCTGAATTATGCTAAATATAATTTTGTCAAGGAAACGCGGGAGGAACTGCACGAGCTTGTTCAGATAAGGCATGGACCACATTCATATTCAAATGAAAGTGAGACGCGCTGGGATAACAAAAGCTCCCAGCAGACAAGAGCAGAGCCAAGTCTTTTTGTTGGTGAAAATTATAAAAAATGTAACCCTCTTGAGTGCAAAATGTTAATTACTTTATAATTACCAACAGCCTGTTTCATTTAATTAAAAGAAAAGTTAGTACTCCGCAAAGCAAAATTATTTAGCCTAATTATTATAATTTTTTTTAAATGAGCATGAAGTTTGTTCATATTAAAACTAAATTTTAAAAGTGAACCAAACCTGCTTCCAAAGTCTGAATGGGCTTTTGGCATGTCCAATATACTTTTCAGGGCAATGTGGGAATTTCTTTCCACCAGGAGCGGTCCAGCTGGGGTTTCATTTGGCCTTTTGTTGCACACAAAATGAGCCTTTGTGTGGGTTACTTCACTGGCAGGAGTGAGGGCAACCCAGAGCAGAGAGCTCCCCCAAGATCCAGATGCCTGAAGATTAGTAACCAGGGAAACAAGAGAAGCACTCCATAAATGGATCCTTCTATTAAACAAATCTCTTTATATAGACTACACTTTAAAAATGTGCACTTTCCCTTATTATTGTCTGTTTTAAGCAGATGACTCTCATATTGCAGCAAAATATTGATTACCTTTATGTCCAGACGAACCATTGACTCAAACTATGACCTGGATCCTCATATGAATGTATGTGTGCAGCAAATGTCACGCTGCTACTTTGAACTCCTCCCGTGCAGCAAACACACAAATGTTTTTGTTTTAGTCTGACAAAATGTTTTTATGGTGTCAGTGAGAAGAGTAAGAGACACAGTGGTCTTTCTCCGTCAGCACAGACAAAGTGCACTTTGGTGCCATATAAAGACTCTCAGCAGTAGCATACCACACTTAATGCACACAGCCAAATGCCCATTTCCTCAGGCTTGTGCTGGCCTAGGCTTATTGATTTGAATTGTGGTTATCAGCTCCTACCGCTCAACTTTTTTGACCCTCACCCTCCACCCAGCATGGAGTTTCTTTTGTGTCTTGTTTGAGGCATTAAATCAGGTAGGGTAAACAAGTCTACAGTAGAAACAACAGCTTGTAGTCTTGTATCACTCAAAATATAATATATATCAATGATCTACTGTATCTTGAAAACAACTTCCTTCAGAGATTCCTAACAGCAAAGAGTCAGAGGTCAAGAATAAAAGATACACAGTTGACACAAGGAATGTGGCGCACCACTGCAAGGGCAGTGAGTGCTCCTATTAGGACGATGTTGCGCTGTGCCAAATGTGGAATCACTGTGTTATCCTGCCCACCTTTCAGCTGTAGACCTGGACATTTTGATTTAATTAGAATGATGATGAACGCAGTTTTGACTCCCAACTCCAGTTTCACTTTCAGCCAGAAGTAGACTGCAGGCTCTTCTCTGACACAGATCCTGCACTATTGTCTTAGTCAAAAACACTCAATTGGAGCCTGAAGGAGTTTTCGATTAGCAGTTCCAGCAGCAGCAGCAGCAGCCGGCATGGACACAGGGAGCCGTAATTAATGCTCTGATTGAATCTTGTGTTCTGTATCTCCTTTTTCCATCTGTCATCCTGCAGGCTCCAGATTAATAGTTTGGCACTTCCGGCTCATCAGGCCTCTAAGCACTGGGAGTTTTGGCCGTGCTTCTTGTGCAGCATCAAGAGCCTCTAAATGAGATGATATGACTGTGTGCAGCCTGTGTGCAGCCAACAGTATCATGAGAACAGTGATAAGAGTACACTGACCCGGAGTAGACATCTGACTGCACATGGGACAGGAGAAGCACAGGTCAAAGACTGAGAGGCCGGCCAGTGAAGGGTCAGCACTTGTGTTGCTTTAACTGAGGAATGAGTGCTCTGCTTTTCGTGGGCTCCCTCCAACTTCCTGTGGTGACAAGCCCATTTTTAAACTCCAAACCCTGAACCATATTTGGTCAAAAGTAGTACATGTTTGTTTATATTTGAGCTGCCTGGCCCCTGGAATAAAAAATATCTCCAACACCAGTTGGAACATGCACTTTAATAAGCAGATGTCCAATCATTGCTCAATTACTTAGTGCCTTTAAGATACTATTCTTGGCAGAGTATCCATGCCATCTTTTCTAACACACAGCAATGTTGGATATTTATTTAAAAACACTGACTCTTTCAAATTGCTTTGTTTTTCATAATATCCCCTGTTTACATAGCCTGTTTACATAGACTCAAGCTTTGACCACTGAACAGTAGGTCATAGAAAACACAACAATATAAGCACAGTGTCCATCCAGACCAATTCCCCGCTAAATTAGACACATTTAACTTAACATTTCATTATTGTATTTGTGCCTTGCTTTTTCAAGGCATTATAGCCATTTCTTGATTGGGATTGTTACCGGTTTGACCAATTGTCTTTCTAGGGAAAAATCTGGATGAAATGCTGAGAATGCTGCTGAGCCTGCAACAAACCAGTGTGCAGGATACTCATTATCTGAGTCCCTTCACAGAATCACTCGGCCTTGCTGCATTGGGATCCGTTACGCTGCATCCCGTGTGTGAACTCATGCACATTTCTGTTGATTGTTCTTGCTCATCCAGAAACTGTGCTTGCTTAATCTACTCAACTGTGTGAATCACATTGCCTCTGCCAAGTAACTCACTTTTTACAGCTTTAATTTAGCAGCTTTTCTGAGATGCTCATTGAAAGAATAGGCAGTGGGTGCATACTTGTTTTGTACAGTACTGTTGCAGTGATTCTCAAAGTTTCAAAGAGAGTACTGTCTCTTTAAATTGTCCTTAAGTGCAACTAAAGAATGATATAGCCTACCTCTAATTGACTTCTCGGATCCAAAGACATTTTGCAAACCTTGTTGTTCAAACTTGTTAGCATAATTGATATGTTGAAAACAAAAATATGCAACCAGAAAGTATGCCCTTATTTTACTTTATCTTAGCTCCACCTTCTCGTTCCTGTCATCAGGCTGAAGACAGGTCACAGAAGTCACCTCTTTTTATAGGCACCTGTGTCATCTGCTGTCTCAGTGTGATTTCATGCCTCTCTCCCGTCCCCCTGTGCCCCTCTGTTTGTCCTTGTGTGTTTGTGTCAGACTGGCACATTGCCACTCTGGCCCTGCTGTTAGGAGGTGCGGCGCTCACCCTGCTCTCACTCCTCGCCGCTCTGGTGTCTCTGTGCATCGGGTCTCGGAGTCGCTGCTACAAGCCTGTGGCCATCATGCTCTTCTCCGCAGGTAAGACTCGAAATGATACTGATTAAACACATATTTTTTTTTATGTTATCAAAGCAAGTTTAGCCTGTTGTTTCCCCTCCCCTCCCCCCCCCAAAAAAAAAGTATATAAAAATGTCTGCCTAATAAACACCACCGATCACCCAGTGATATCAAAATGAAGCGATAACTTATGTTTCTCATCACTGTCAGAGGTCATCGTGTTATGCCTTATTGTCGTATTTACTATACATTAACACACGTTTCCGTCCATTCTGTCTTTCAGTGGTGCTTCAGGTGTGCAGCTTGGTTCTCTTCCCAATCAAATTCATTGAAACGGTCAGCATGAGGGTTTACCATGAGTTCAACTGGGGCTACGGTCTGGCTTGGGGATCCACATCTTCTCGTTTGGAGGGGCCATCCTCTACTGCCTCAACCAAAGAATTATGAAGACTATTATTAAAGTCAAGACATAAAGGAACATTCTGAAAACTTTCTGACCAACTCCACAGAATCTGTAGATTCAGGGCAGCAAATCAAAGCTCATTTTGCTTTGGTGAAGACATCTAAGGACTGCTGATTTCATTTTGTTATTTTTAGTAATAGAATCCAAAAATGCTTTGGGTATGCAGTCATAAGGTTCAACACCCCAAGACACTGGTTATATAAACCAATGAAACACAACACCAAATCTGATGTTGCAATAAAACTTACAAAAACTGTCTACTGCAAACAGGGTCAACTCAACAGCACATGAATTTAGAGAAACTTTTGATCATATTTTACCCAGACGTAAGTATATACCTCCTGGTGAAAACTTTTTTGAAGACGTGTAAAACATGTAGCCAAAAAACAACACTTCAGTAGAACAAAATCACTGATACAAAATTACTTAATTGTAAAAACAAAAATCTTGTAAAGAATATTGTATTATGTGCACGTCAGCATGACAACTCCTCCTGTTAGATAAAAGATATATCAACCAGGTTATAGTGTGTTTTCTGTTGATCAGGTTTTGTAGTGACTTCTGCAATTCATAGGAGCAAAATGGCACTTAATTTTAAAGGTATATTTTGTATGAGATGCCTCCAAAAGCATGGTGATTGTAAACAAGCTACTGTTTTGATATTACCGGTTTTTATTGGAAAAAAAAAAAAATTGGAGACATAGTCCATACAGTTTGAAAATACCCCCATGTGTGGTCAAACCACCTAGAATCAGCTCCTTTATTAAGTACAGCAAGTTGAGGCATTTGCACAAGACACCATTGTCTTCCACATAATACATAGTCATCTTATATGCACAAAAGTATTGACTATACTTAAATGCATGTCTCTAGTGTTCTTAAATCTCCTTTCAGTGAAACAAGCTCCAATAAAGAGCCAGATACAGTGTACAGTCTACATTTCGCATTATTTCACAATATACCATTGGTTTTATTGTCTCACGGTGAGAGCGGATACAGTTCCCCTGTTAATGAGGAAGTGCCTCTGGTCTGAGTTCAGGAATGGGCACAGTTGTGTAAACAGGGCAGTCTCTCATTCTGCATGGAATGTTCTGTAGGTACAGCGGAGCAGTCCTCCTATTGCTCAGTCACTCACACATTTGTACATTTACAATGTTCATCGCCATTGAAAATAGGGGAGAAAGTGCACAAGGGCAGCAGGACATGAGTTTTTTTTCAGCAGGCCGTCAGGGCTTGTATTATGATTTCCAGGGAAGGTCTCCTTTAAGATGCAGATTCAGACAGGGCAACAGCTGACCGTATCTAAGGCTTGCCAAGATTGGGATAAAGCAGAGCTTATGTTCAGGTGTAGCGGGGCATCTCACATTGTTCACAGCGATTAAGCGCAGGATGGTTGAGAAAAGTGCAACTATCACAGTTCCAGTGAGCTCCTTCGAAGTCCTCATCCCTTGGGGGCGGCGGTGTTGGGTTAGAGGCCTGCACTTCTTCTAAAACAGATTTAAAATACAAACTTACCACTTGCTTATAATTTTACAAAGTTGGAAGATACCATCTTAGCTCAAACTTAACCGTTTTAGTTTATTAGGGTAACTGCAAACATGGTGGTGTTAGCCATGCACAGATGTTCAGTTAAAAATGACAGGAGGAAAATCGTAATAATGTGACATTATAGGCATTGTGGAGTGTTTAGAATAGCAATAGGGCTGCTTACCTTTCTTGTAAGGTGTCGGCAGCACAGCCGGACCAGGCTGGATATTTTTGTAAAAGTCAGTCATAGCAATTGGATCAAACTTTCCTGTCAAAGTAAGGAGAAAAATGTTCTGTTGTTACATATATCAAATAGTGATGGCCGATACCAACATTATTTGTCAGTACTCATTTTTTCATACCCATAATGATACTCGTCTCATCTAATGTTTGAAGCGTATAAAGTACCCAACATTTTACTGAGTCAGTATCACTATAGTGATACTTTCATACCTATACTCCCATTCCTAGTATCAAAGTGGATTTGTTTGTGGACATGTATAAGCCTCTGAAACCTGTGTAAATACAGCATCTTCCCTTAGGTTTTGAAATTCTTATTTTTTAAAAGATATTTTTCTTGCCCAAAAGATTTATTTAACAGGACAGTTGCAGTGTGAACTGGGTAGAGAGAGGGGAGACACTCTCAGCAATTGGTTGATGACTGGAATCAAACCCATGATGCTGCTGCAATCTGGCATGTGCAATGCCCTTATCCACTGCATCACCAGCAAAGCACATAGAGACTTTTCAACTTTCAATGTATGTGAGCCTCAGCTTGGAATAAAGCAATCTTAAACTGCTGTCAATCAAACATTATTAAAATGCAATGACATCAATATTGATATTGGCATTGAAATGGTCTGATGTTACAAACTAAACTCAAACATTTATATGCAGCGTTTAAGTTTGATTCAATTCAATGTATTTTTGTAGCACCCAAAATCACAGCAGGAGTTGGGGCGACAATGAAAACAGATTAAACAATTTTCATAGGAATTTAGCCCAGCATCCCCTATCCTTAGACAAATGTCCAGAAGTTCCCTGTCCTTAGACCCTCCTTCTCGGCAAGGAAAAACTACAAAACTTTGGGACAAAGTAGAAACCTCAAGGAGTTCCACAGAGGTGGAGAGATCAGACTCCCTCGGATGGACAGGCGGACTCTGATTCACCAAATCACCTTAAGCTTTGACTGAAGATCATTGTTTTCAGTTACACTTCACAGGTGTATTTGTTAAGCTCCATTGTATGTATTAAAGAGTTTGTGTCAACTGTGCACATACTGTGTATACCTCTAGATTGCAGTAAATCAGTCTCCTTTAGGGTACAGTCGATATCAATCTGTAGCTTTCTATTCAACGTCCTCAATCGGGTCATTTCTTCAGGCTGTGGAGGGCCATGAATAAACACCCCAGTTAGAATAACGAAGAAAAACACAAATCTAATTAAAATTAAATGAGTTTGATCAACTAAATAAAAGATATTTGGTTACTTAATCCATAGAAAATGCATATTCATTAGGACTTCTTACTCTTGGAATAAAACTGGTGGAGTTGACACGTCGAAAGCGTCTTTGAAGAGCATCATATTCCATATTGTTGACATCAGCCTTTAGTTGTTCAAGTTTATGTCGTTCAGCCATCAGCTCCTTCATTAGACGCTCCATTCTGGCTCGCTGGTGGAGTAGCAGGGCTGGGAGATTTAAGAGTAGTATTTTTAGACATGTCAACTACATAATTTATGTGAACTACAAGAAATTTCTAATCCAAGTGGGTTGTACCTTGAGTGTAGGCATAGTCATCAGACCCTGAGCTTGAGCGTCGTGGCAAGTGCTGGAACTGGTTGGTGGCAGTCCCAGATAAAGCAGAGATTGGGAGGATTGGTGGAGGAGCAGCACTGTTCTCCCCTTGATCCACTATGTTGAGAAGAGACTCTGCTTCAGCCACAGGAGGAGAGCTGGGAGGCCTCTGAGCTAGGCCACCAGGAGACACTTTTATTTTAAAGGTATAGGCTGACTGAGCCGGCTGAGGTGAGGATGTAGGCCGTGGTCTTGGAGGCATGTACATCCCAGGGTGAAACTGCGCAGGTGCAGCAGAGACGCTCCTTGAAGGGGAGCTCGGCGAGGGGCTGGTAGCCATGTATAGTGCTCCCTGGGGGTGGGGAGTATGAGCAGTATGCACAGGAGAGTTGCTGCGTGGTCTTGGATTATTAAGGGTAATTTCAATCTGGTTCTTGGAGCTTTTTGTATGGTATGGCCTATAAACAGACGGCTGTTGCAGGGGTTGCTGCTGGTGATGATAGGTCATGCTTGGAAGAGCTGGGGGGGTAATAGGTAGGAAAACATACTGCTGGTGTTGGTGTTGGTGCTGCGGCTGGACCTGATGCTGAGGAGAGCTGTAAGGAGAGCCATATGTGGGAGTGCTGTACGGGGACTGCTGATGTTGATAAACTGGTGCTCCTGATGAGGACCACGGAGCTGGTTGTGGGCTTTGCGAGGGAGAAGGTCGCATATACAAGTTGGTGTTATTACTACTGTTATAGTGGCTAGGGGGAATTTGCAAAGCCTGAGGAACAGTGGGTATATTCTGAGACAATGTGACTGTTATAGGGTTCATATTATAACGTTGAACAGGAGAATAGGTAGGCGACATGCCCTGCATTGGGGGTGGTGTCGGAGTGCTAGCTGATCTACTTTGGTCGTTTATAAAGAATGGATTGTAGCCAGGCGAGGGGGCCATTGTGGCAGGTGCAGACAGTGGTTCAGGGTAACTGGGCCGCTGCGGATCAATGTGACTGTCACTAGTGCTGTGCACAAGGGAGCGCCCCACTCCTGCCCCTCCATTTGGCTTTGCTGCATCATTCCCAGGGTACAGGCTAATGTGAAGCATGTGGTTACGGCTCAATCGGCTATCCTCTGGACTGTGATGAAACTCGCCATATAGATATCGATTACTTTCTTGAGCCAGCAGATGGCAGCATAGATCCAAATTATTATTGTTCTAAAACGGTAAGAAAACAAACTCAATACTGATCAATGTTAAAATATCATTGTAGCGTGCAACAAAATATCAATTAATATAATATAATGAAGTATAAATTGGTGATTGTAGAAAAAGATTCAGTTGTAGTCATCTGGACTCTGTTTTACAAAAACAAAACGTTTCGACTCTCATCCAAGAGTCATTCTCAAATTGTCAATCAAGTCTGGGAACTCAGGTTTTATATCCTACTCTTGGATGAGAGTCGAAACGTTTTGTTTTTCCAAAACAGATGACCACAACAGAATCTTTTTCAACAATGGAACACTCTTGGACGAATGAGGGATTATACCGACATAGAAATTGGTGAATTGGAATTCAAACAATCGATCCACATGTAGGCACATACTGAATAGAATGACTACATTAGTATAAAAGAGCATTGTGCCATTACCTGTATAAGGCACTGGGACACCACTCCTTCGGGAATCTCTGGAAAGCGCTGCTTGAGATCCTGCAGGATGTGAAAGTCGAGCTGAGAGCCCTGCGCCATCCCGAGCCAACACAGAGGGTCAACGAGCCCTAAGCTGCCGATGATGTTCGCGTCTCATCCCCTTGTTATGAAGAGGGAAAAGAACACAACAAAAAGTACCATTTTAAAGGCACATGTAAAATCACATCAGCGCAAACTAACAGGGAAAGCGACAGAAACACGCCCTGTGTCACAGCATAAACAACTTCAGGGTTTAGGTTGGTTTACACTAAATCACATACATGCCAACAGAATACATGCATAAAGAATAAAGACAAAGTCCTAAAACAAAACCTCAATATCTTCTAGAGCATGGAGTATGTCGCCTGATGTTTGTTTAACGTGAACTAGCTGTTACTGTTGCACTAGGCGACGACGACATAACGCCACCTCCACCGCTTTACACTGCTGCACTTCATTATCAGTGTCAATCCGTCATAAATATGTGAATGGACATAACCATCACGATTAGTGGTGGCCTGTCTTACAATCGACTCCGAAAACCCGGAATGTGCTGAACAAGATTAACTCACTGCTTTAGTTTAGCTTCTCCCCGGTCAGCTGTCATAAACTCTAGTGTTGATAGATTAGCGAGCTAACCGTGCTAAAGCTAGCCTCATGAGTAAGTTAAACCTTACCATGCGTTAGGCGTTTCTTTCCTGTCTCGGCACATACTTTGATCCAAATGGTGCCACGTGTAAAATTAGATCAAGGGAGTCAAATGTGTTTGTTTGCTTGTTGATTTATACTTTCGCATTCCAGCAACTGGGCCCTGTCGTTTAATGCAAGTGAACATGCAGGTATCGCGAGAATTCAAATTCCCCTACACCAGGAAGTAGTTCAGCCTTCTTGAACCATAATTTAATACATCCATGAACAGAACATGCATGTTTATTACTTTAGAAGAAGCGACTGCCACCACATGGAAAAGCACGTTTGTGCTGCAAAGTAAAGTGAAAAAACTATTAAAATCCTTAAAGTAAAAATGAGTACCGGATAAATACGTTATTACACTCATACAAATAGAAATAGGATGCGTGGACCGATGCAGCTACTTACGCACTGTAACTATTAGAACTGTTTCTGCAGATGTACAATGGATATATATATATATATATATATATATATATATATATATATATATATATATATATATATATATATATATATATATATATATATATATATATATATATATATATATATATATATATATGCATGTTATATTATATATATAGTATATATATATATATATATGCATTATATATATATGTATGTATATATATATATATATATATGCATGTATGTATATATATATGTATTATATATATGTGTGTGTGTGTGGTGGTGTGTGTGTGTGGTATATATATATATATATATTATACTATGCTAAAAGCATCCGCTAAATGGCATGTGCAAGGGACTATTAGACAAGGCTAGATCTCAAGATCCATATTTACTTTATTCATTTGTAAGTGTTGTATAATTTTGGTGTAATCCCACATTCGTCCAGGAGTGTTCCATTGTAGAAAAATATTCAGTTGTAGTCATCTAGAACTCAGAGTAGGATATAAACCTGAGTTGTCAGACTTGTTTCACAGATTGAGAATGACTCTTGGATGAGAGTCGAAACGTTTTGTTTTTCTAAAACAGAGTCCAGATGACTACAACTGAATATTTTTCTAAATTGTTGTATCATGTTTTTTGAGTCTCTGGATAAAGCTTTTTCCTGTTTTCGACGTTTTACATTGAAATGCTATTTCAATTGCTCTGCTAGCGTTACAGGAGCAAAAACAATGCTAAAGTGTATATATTTTTTATTTTAAAGTATCCGTTTAAAGGACAAAAATGTCTCATACATTTTGAGAATTTTTAAAGAGTCAAAGGTATAGACTCCCACGAATGTCCTTTTTGTTCTTCATAATTACATAAAATCCACCAAATCACAAATGAACGGACCAAGCAGCTTGAACACATCTACCTTAAGTGCCTTGTGTCCCACAAATGCACAAATCAAGAGGTGCAGACTGACTGTGCCTCCACACAATTTTTCTTCAGGAGTCCAGCAGCTGAGCACAGGACCCAGTCTGACTCAGGTTAGCTGTCCTTACAGTGTTGATTAGTTGTCACAGCTGTGGTGCTATTTTGGGCTTCCTCTTGTTGTTCGCGATGCTCTGCAGAACTCCTCTTAACAGAACATGAGAGCAGCCAACAAAACCAAGTCATTGTTTCACATTACTAAGTCAAATGAATATTTGAGTGAGTATTCTACTCCAAAATAATGAGATTTAAATTTTCTTTACCAAAGGGATTTTTTTTAAATATGAGATTTAAACACAGGATATATTGTCCAAATCCTATGGCATTGTAATCGGAGCTCCCAGAATGGCTAGTTACTGAAGGATCCGAAATGATCAATATTGTCAAATTTAGAGCGAGATATAGAATCAGAAACTCATCGATTCACATTTTCTTTACATGCACCTCAAAAATCTGATCATTGTCGGATTTCTGGTGTTATCCGTTTATTGAAATGTCATGCGTCTGATTGTTCGCACCTGTGCAGGTTTTGACAAGGAAAATCCATTGTACTTTGTCTTTCAAATACAACTATTACTTTAAGAATCCAATTTTTAACTGATATATATGTCACAAGTGATGATCAGATTTATTTTGGGCATTGTAAAGACACACCAAAAATCAGATCTATATTGGGTTATCTGATTACTAGTTATTTGATTTTTACTGGCCATATAGGCCTAAATATACCCACTGATTCATTCACCTATGCAGCTGCAGCACAAGGCAAAGTAGATCATGTGTCTCAGAACACAACATTTTGTACTCATGGAGAATAAATAACCTTTATAGTAATTGGGCAAACGTTCTATTTTTTTTACCACCAAGGGAAGATTTGTCTCTTGTCTCTGACTAAACAAGTGTTGTCTTAACAGTAGTGAAAAGGCTAGCTTTTAATGTAGGATAAGGTTTGTTCAACAATGTTCTCTTTGCGATTAAAAAAAAGTGGTTTTGATTCAGCCTTCAGACTGATATCAACCATATTTTAAGTATTATATAATCACATAAAAATCGAATATACATGCTAAACTTTTATCATTTATTGCCAGAAGGTGGCCCAGGCTCAGTATTTTTACAGCTGGTCCGGTCTGCGAGGAGCCCCATGGAGGAGCCGGGAGAAACGCGCAGGGACGACTGCGCCTGCGCGCGCCGCAACAGCTGAATGTGCGGCAAGTGCGTGAGGAATGTAGTATCCGGTGGGAGGAAAGTAGGGTACTTTTATGGAAGTCGTCCGCCAGCAGTGACTGTGCCACGAGTGGTCGCGTTTTGGTGAGCTTTTGCCGTATTTGAAATTATTCGACGGGATTTATTTCAACTACAGGACAACAACCAGGTAATAAACTCTACAAATCTTATTAACGCACATCACCTAATGTTAAGGTGAAAGATGATTATTTTTCCAACTAAGGTTAAAATATCGTTTAACGTAATCTGTAAACTCAGTATTCCTAAAAGAGAACAACAAAGAACATCAATGTGAATTACATTCTGACCTGGGTAGGACCTGTTTTTTTTTAGTTTTCTGTGAGTGACAATTTGAGCTTACACATTCGAAAAAATAACAAAAACATACTTTATCAATATAAAAGATGTGGAGAAACATTTTTGTGTTTTCTCACTACAATTGCTTAATTGATTTCAAAATTGTAGCCAAATAGAAGGTATTTGAGGACACTGGAAAAAAGAAAATGCGAGATGACTGCTTTCATCCCTCCAGTTGTCTCACCATTTTGTCTAGAGCTTTGGGGGCGACATGTGGGTGCCAACTTGAGCTCTGTCCAACTGCCTATCACTGGTCTGAAATAGCAGTGATCACATGTCCTTGACACACAAGTGAGCTATATATAGGGGTCAGACAACATCTACACCACTCTGTTTCGAGAGCGTTGCTGTTTCTTTGTAGGTGCAGGCCCTGTTCATTTAGAAAATAAAATGTTTAAAAAGTAAAGTACATTTTATAAACATAAAACGAAAAATGCAAAAGAATGCATGTACTGTTATAATAAATGTAATACATGTAATTGGGACATTTTGCATCATTATATTATCATATTTTGCAGAGATTAGCCTGTGTTTTGTTATCAATGGGATTCAGAGTAATGAACAATTCCTATAGTAAACAATTCAAAACTAAATATATTTATATTTTATATGATAATTAAAAGTACTCAGTAATCAAACTATAAACAGAAAGCTGAGATTCATGCACGTTTACTTTTCAGGAAGAACCAGCCTGCTTGTCAACTTGTCATTGTGGTACAAACATGACTGAGGTGGCACAGGTTGCAGCAGTGGATGTCCATGACATGGAAGATGTTTTCAATGAAAACAGTGTGAGTGAGGCTGAAGACCAAGAAGAAAAAGTAGCAAATGAAGAAAACGAGGAAACAGACAACAATAAAGATGATACAACATCTCAACAAATTAAGGAAGAAACAAGCAGCAGTGAGCCTGCTGAACCACAAGTGAATGGAGTGGAAAATAAAGACAGCCAAACACCCTTCAGGAAGCGAGAGCGGTCCCGAGCTGTAAATGGTGTGTCTAAAAGTACAGAGAAAGAAAATAAAGATCCTGACACACAGGAAGATGAGGATGTGTCTGATGTGGCCTTGAAGAGAGAGGTGAGTTTTGTATTCTATAACTGATTCATTTGATATGTAAATACAAAAGATAGAAAAAAAGAATGTTTTTCTCATAGAAACTACTGAAATCCAATAAACCAGTGGCTAGAAGCTACGTGCCAAAGCCAAACCAAGGGTCTGTGACGAACAAGTTTGAGGCCATGCAGAAGGCCCGTGAGGAGCGCGGCAGGAGGCGTAACCAGGATGAGCAGCAGAAGAGAAAAGAGCAGTTCATTAAAGAGAGAGAGTGGAACCGGCGCAAGCAACAGGTCAAAGACAGATAACCTACTAATGCGACAGTACACGACTGGCATGATGGCATGGTGTGGCGTGACCACGTGACCGTCCGACAGCACTGCAGTGAGAACTCACCACTCTTTACACCCAGCTGAGTAACATTTAGTCAGCACATAACATCATTGCTTTGTTTTGGGAATTAATGTTTGCTAGTGTTTTTGTTTTGTTAGTTTGGTTTGATAACAAGACAACCCAAAAAAGTAGGACTTCGACTGTCAGTAAAGGGTTAAAATATACTTCAATGGTGGTCAAGTGAGCGGTGAAAATTTCCTAAAAATGAGGGGTGGGATTTCTGAGATGATTACATCACAACATGCTGTAGACCTATGGAGATGGGGGGCAGTTGAAATGACTCTATTACAGCCTTTTGTTTTAACAGAACGGTCATTCACTGATTAGGTTAAACATTTGTGGATTCTTCTGTTGGATATTTCTTATGAAGCTCCAATGTAATGTAGCGACCAATTAATGCGTTAACCCATTAACCCATTCATTATCTTGTCCTAGTACTTCCAAATAAACAGAGCCGTTCATTAAGCTAAAATAAAGGCCAAACTTATATTTTCTATTCAAAGTAATTTGTAGTAGTTCTGTAATGGCATGAATGAGCAGTTGTGGAGATGACATGTTGAGTGAGTTGAAGGGTGAGACAGGCTTTGTGTCCAGATTAAGTGGTCAGGGACCTTCAGCAGTGATACTTTGTTGTGTGAGTGGATTACAGCTGATACCAAGACAGGACTGTCCGAGCGAGTAGGGCCGTGCCATCGCTGGCCCATCTCCGACACATATGCTCCTCTCTTGTGTAGCCACCAACACTACCATCCAATCAGGTGTCCTCCCTCAGGTCATGTGACTTGGCTATTAACAGGGATTAGGCCCTTGTACTTTCCAAGACCAGCATGGCTCTTGAGTGGCAAAAGAGATGATCCCAGCTAATTCGTACGCCTCACCACATTCTCCTTCTCCACTGCAGATAAAAGAACTACTTGCTTCCAGTGATGAGGAGGAGGAAGAGGTGAAGCCTGCAAAGGTGGAAAAGTCTTATGTCCCCAAAATTACCGGTAAGACAAATGAAACAGGCGTAGAATGGAAGGTGATAGGGCGGCGTGAACAAGTATGTTAAAGGTAAGCTCAATTACCGTTGATCCTCAGGTAGCGTAAAGGGAAAGTTTGCAGAGATGGAGAAACAACGTCAAGAGGAGGAGAGGAAAAGGATGGAAGAGGAAAGAAAAAAACGGGAAGCCCAAGACAAAATGGAAAAAGCCAAAATAAAGAAGGAATTGGCAAAAAAAGCAGCTGAGGTAAGTAATACTGCATTGACTGATACCATAGGTTAGTTTGAAGTAGAAGACACTGCTGTAATGTAAGTTGCCATTATTGATACGATTGATGATGAATAGGTTAGTAATAAACTGTGACATAGTACCTCTAAAGACTACCAAAATTAAAACAGCTTGTGTGGCTCTCAGTAACACTAAAGTTGAATCAGAAACCAATCTTTAGATATTGTTTTCACTTCTCATTGTTGTGTAAATGTATTGACCTTTTATTGCTCACATGGTGAGCAATGGCAGACATTTTTAAACAATTGTTTTACAATACAAAGAACCCCTCACGAAGTTAAAAATATTCTAGAAACTACTAGCGAAAATCTGACCAAACTGCCAGGTGCTGACATTATATGACTGGCAACTGTTTTCCACACCTACTTGTGCCCAAATTAGCTCCAGACCTCTTTACTGTGACTGAATTAGACCGCAATCTGACCTACTGCAAGTGGAGACATTAGACAACCCCCGACCCATTACTTCACATATTATTAGAATTTACATATCAAACTGATTTGTGGAAACATTAGGGCTGCACTGTATATCAAATTGTATCGTAATTTGAGTTGTCACAATTATCAAATAGCTGCAATTATTTAGACTATAGAATGTCCTCTGCAAATAACAAAATAAAGCATAATATAATATATACTTCTACAAACATGTTCTGAAATGTATGGTATTCTGGTATTCAGTTCTCAAATTCCTACTTTTTAAAACATAATATGCAAAAAATAGCAGATCTGATCCACATTCTAGTATTACAAGTAGATTTGTTTCCTAAAATAATGCAGCCCTAATAAACATGGCACCACGTCGTTTACTATTATATTCATTTTGTGTCCAAGTATTTTCCTTTGTGGACTTATTAAGCTAGTCTTAGTCTATCATTTGGAGTGTGAAAATTTAAACCCTGTGCAATAGTATAATTCCAAGAGAGTCTAGTTTTTTTTAATAGAGTATGTTAAATATTAGTGAATACGGCTCATACTTTGTTCTGCTGAGAGAAATAGGTGGAATACAGCATTTTAAAAACTAAAATAAGACCACCAGGGCCTCTAGAAAATGTTGAGTATTAACTTTGCACTGGCTTTCTAGGAAGGAGATGACACAATATTGGTGCGTGTGGTTCCAGCGAAGTCTTCTCGACCTCCAGGTAAAATCAAGATGAACTTTGAAGACATGGAGAAGAATCGAGAAGAGGAGTTGAAGAAGAAAGCAGAAGAGGATAAAAAAAGACGATATGATGAAAACAAACGCTCGTTCAGAGAGTCAAAAAGGCACTCTCTGGCGCAACAGGTAGGACTGGGCCAAAGTCAACATCTTGTTGCCAGCTGCCTGAGGTTTTGATTTACACCAAAACACCGAAACATTTGTGTTTAGGATGATGAGGAGAAGTCTACAGAGAAGCAACTAGCTGCTCCTGGCAAGCTGAAGATGACGTTTGAAGAACTAGAAAAAGAAAGGCAGGAACAGAGGAGGAAACAAGCTGAAGAGGAAGCCAAACGCCGCCTATTAGAGGAGAAGAAAGCCTTTGAGGAAGCCAGGCTGGAAATGGTAAACAAAAGTTATGGTCTTTCTCTTGATTCACATGACTATAAACATACAAGTGACAGCACATTCATGCATTATACCGTTTTAATATGATTAAGTTAAGGACAAATTTACATAAACAGATCACCAAAGTCATCATTGTTACTCAATCTTGCTGGTTGGCACAGGGTGAAGACGAGGAGGATTTTCAGGCATCTCAGGACGGCAAAGAGGAGATGCGACCTGGAAAACTGCGATTAAGTTTTGAAGAGCTGGAGAGGCAGAGAGTCGAGGGTTTACGCAAGAAAGCAGAGGAGGAGGCCAAGAAACGAATGGAAGAAGAACGAAAAGGTTTTGCTGAAGCCAGAAAGAGCATGGTCAGTGTTATTTATTTTGGAGTGATTGCAGAACTCTTGCATTTAATGAGGAAATATGTTAGAGATGCACTATGTAACTTTTCTGGTGGAGGACCTGCCACCTGTTTGTCTCCATGGAGATGTTATTTTTGGAACACAGAATAGCGTTAAACGTATCTATTTTCGAGCAGGGGGCACCACCAGGCTGTTACTGGTTAGATCTGTGGAGAAGTGGTATTTTTGAGCAATAAAAACACTTGTAAAGAAATGCATGCAAGTTATGTTTAATGCCATACTTTGCAACATTCCAGGCAAAGCAATAACTTCCCCATGGAGGAAAGTTACATAGTGCACCTTAATTATATAGGTAAACTGTATAGTTGTGAAACAAATATGCGATTCTCAACATGCTTCCTTCACAGCTGGTGGATGAAGATGATGAGGGCCTCATGGCTTTGCTGAATCTAGAGGGGAGTAAACCTGGGAAAATATGTGCAAGCTTCGAGGAGCTTGAGCGTCAGAGAAGAGAGGAGGAGCAGAGGAGATCAGAGGAAGACGCCAAGCGGAGACTGGAGGAGGAGAAGAGGCAATTTGCAGAAGCCCGCAAAAGCATGGTAAGAACCATGCATGCATTTACATTTAAGAAAAAATAATGATTGGACTGTTTCTGTGACATGGTCACAAACATCTTAAACCCCATTAAACCACACCAACAAATGTTGAAAAATCATAGGCAAACAGATGTGTGGCTGTAGCACTCAAGTATGAAAACCTCTGTGACTGGCAGTGTTCTCTCACACCAAAATATGGATTCTTTTATCTCAGTGTATGTATTTTTATTGATTATGCTATAAATCTGCTATTGCACAAGCCAGTAGCTGTTAAGATGATGCCAGGAACAACTATACGGCATTAGATAAAAATATATACAGCATAATGAATGAATGACCTCTCATTACAGAAAACAAACAGAACAGAAAGTTTGTATATCCGTAACTAACAGCATATTCTAACTTCTTACTAACATGTAATTATGATGTACAATGAACAGTGATTGGCTCATGTCTACAACTACACTGCTATATATTTGTCCAAATTATTTTGTTTAAGAGCCCTGGCCTGGATCAGGATAGTTCTGCCTATGGAGATGACACAGTAAGATTTTTATTTCAAATAAAGCAAATGTATTGTGAGATTATTTATTTGTTGTATGGCCATGAGCACACTGCTGTGATGTTGGCACTGATTTATAAAGTTTGTGTCCTTTATATGTCTGAAGTCATTGGAAAGATGATGATTTCAGCAAATGATACTTATCATTTGTACTTATTGTTTGTCTTAGATTCTAGACGAAGATGGGGAGATTGTAAAGTCTGAGTCTCAGGAGGCATTGCACCCAAGAAAACTGGAAATGAACTTTGAAGAGATGCTCAAGGAAAAGCAGGAAGCTGAAAGAAAACGCAAAGAAGAAGAACGCAGGAAGAACCGGGAACAGGAGAAGCAGCAATTTGAACAGCTTCGACAGGAGATGGGCGAGGTCAGTCTTTGATATCTGTCATTTACACTAATCTGGCAAATCATTATGACCCCACCATTCTTTTCTTTCTTTTTTTTTCATTGGCACCTGAAACATATATTTGGCAACATGGACCCATTTGTCCTGTAAACTCGTACAAAAATGACATTTGTTTGAAAGAGAAATGAATTGTAATGCCTGGAAATGCAGAGGAGGAACAAAAAGTTGCAATGATTGATTAAACTCAAATTCATAAATAAGTTATTGCAACATAGTTCATTCAGTCTGTTTGTAAATGGGGTGATTATAAGGAAGATGACTTTGTTGGAGGGCAAAAAAAATGATTTTGATGTCTTTATTTTGTATTCTATTTATAGGACGAAATTAATGAAAGCTCAGACATGGTGAGCAAAGAATATGAGGAACTGACCAAGCTGAAAAGGACTGGGTCTATACAAGCTAAGAGCCTTAAATCCAAGTTTGAGAAGATCAAGCAGCTGACTGAAGAGGAAATTCAGAAAAAGATTGATGAAGAGCGTGCACGAAGGAAGGCCGTAGACGATGAAATTAAGGAGAGGGAGTCTGAGAGATTCCACGAGGTACGACTAAGACATTTCAATGCTTTGACATAATAAAACAATAAAAAGTTGTATTAATTTGTTGTTGAACATCATTTTAAAAGGATGAGGATCAGGAAGAAACGACCGGTGTGAGGGCAGAGGAGTCTCCGTTCAAACAGAAGGTGGACATGCGAGCACGTTTTGAACAAATGGCAAAAGCCCGAGAGGAGCAGGAGCGTAAGAGGATAGAGGAGCAGAAGCTGCAGAGAATGCAGTTTGAGCAGCAAGAGATAGATGCTGCTCTCCAAAAGGTAAATCTACTTTTGACAATATAATCGTGCCTGATTTTAAAGGAGGCATATTCTGGGATTTAATATTTAACTATAACATATGTAATTATATCATGATTTTACATGTTGTGAATCTTAAACCGCAATATTGATCTAAAACGGCTTACAAAGAGAAACAGCTCCACTGACTTCTGCAGAACTCACAGGCCCCACCTCTTCATAGTGGCATTTCACCAAAGCAAACAACTGATTTTCATTTGCATGTTTTCATTGTTTATTTTATAACCCTTCATTATTAACCTGGCGTCAGAGCACTCAAAATTCAAATGCTGCACAATACACAAACAATACTAGTGATAAACGCTGTAAGTCTATTTTAAATAATTCAATGTCTCCTTTACTGTTTTACAATGTTATTTTGTATTCTCTTTTCAGAAAAAAGAAGATGAGGGAGATGAGGAGGGGAGCATCATCAATGGCTCTGCAGCGTATGAAGATGAGGATGACCATGCAAGGTCAGGGGCTCCGTGGTTTAAAAAGCCCCTTAAGAACCAGTCAGTTGTGGACTCCGAGCCCGTTCGGTTCACAGTAAAGATCACAGGAGAGCCTAAGCCCGAGGTAACCTGGTGGTTTGAGGGCGAGATGCTCCAGGACTGTGAGGACTATCAGTACATCGAGAGAGGAGAGACCTACTGCCTCTACCTGCCAGAGACTTTCCCTGAGGACGAGGGAGAGTACATGTGCAAGGCGGTGAACAGCCGAGGCACTGCAGCCAGCACATGCATCCTAACAGTGGAAAGTAAGACCACCTTGGTTTGATTGCATGCCCGAGTGATGCCTCATTACTGGATTTCAATTAAGTGGACCGCATGCTCCTCTTCCTCATGAATCTGTGATGACCATTACAATGACAAACCTCTTTTTCTCTCTTTTGCAGCGTATGATTACTGATGACATACCAAGTACAGGAAGATTTCTTCTTGTTTTTAAACCCTTTTGTAAAAAATAAATAAACCCTATGTAGATGGTCAAAAAGCAGAGGGAGCAAAGCTTGGCATTCCGAAAGGCAAGATACACAACAGGAGAAATGTCAAATGTGTTTACTTACTGCAAACTCTGCACTCAGTAGAGAAGGAATTTTAAGTGCCAAATTTTGTTTTAATTTTTGTCCCCATCATGTAGGCTGACATGAATGAATGACTGCTAATCTTTTATACAGTAGGCCTAAGTCATCATACTGTTTTGTAAATACAAATGTCATAAAATCATGTTGATAAAAAATGGCCTACAGCTCTTGGTAGGATATTTTATCATCTTTTAGTAAAATTGATTGTTGCTTGCTCGTATTGCTTTTTATGTTTGGCTTGTTAGTTTAAGTTAAATGCCATTTTACATAAGTTGTAGGCCCAACAGAAAAGGAAAATCAATTCCTTGTCATAGAAAAACCAAAGACTTGTAATTTCCTGGTATTGGTTTTTAACATATCTACCTTTCCTGTTGATTTTATTTGCTGCTCCAGAGTGATTTTTACTGTAGCCTACCATCTTTATTAAGTGGACTTATAACCTACCAATGCAGTTGTCATTATTGTATGCTGGACTTTTTGCTCTGTTTGATAAATTGTGTGCACACACTGAATACTTCAAGTTGTCATGTTAATAGTACAATGTTTTAATAAAATGATCAAATCTGTGTGTTGGGGGTTAATAAAACTAAGACCATATGCAGTGACCGCCTCATATTGTAGTGGGAAATGGAGGCCCAGACTCAAGTTGAGCTCATTGATATTTTAATAGATCCATGACCTGCTCATACAAAGTTTAATTAGGGTGTTTGCTCGTCGGACCCACGTTGATTGTTTTTGAAAAGAAAGATAAGTAATAATTTGATTACTGATTGTCACATTAATGATCGTCACATCCTCAAGAGTTTGTCCAACTTTCTCAGTCTAAGAGACTGAAAGCGCAGATAAATTGGATAGAATGCGGTCCTCCAAAGAATGAAAATGTTATCCAACCTAAATGTATCACATTTACATTAATACATATGTTTTAATATTCATATTTTATTCTAGAAACACAGTTGTATCAATAATACACAACTCAAATCCAAAGTTATTTTAGTGGCAACCATAGCACATAGTACTAAAACATACCACTAGATGTCACTCTGGAGAAGTGTTTCGAACTGCGTTTCGAAGCCTCGAAACATTTGGTTGAAATGCTTTGCTGTTTCATGAGGTTTCACCATGGATCTATTATAATGCGATCACTACCGGAGATCTCCCCGTAGACCTCAGACTCTCCCGTCTGAAAACAGACCTGAACAGAGCGGAGTTTCCGGTTGAACCCTATTGGTCAGCGCGAGGCTGCTGGGCGTTTCTTCTATGCTCTCATTGGACACGAGGCAAGTCTCTGATGCAGGAGCCATGGATCTATTAGGCTGAAGCGAGGATCGCCATGGAGACACTTCCGGTTCCGAAAGCGAAATAACAGAGAGAATGGATTTTTTCTGCGGGATCGTGGCCATATCGTGGCCGAGCTTTTCCAGCATGTTGAAATATGACATTTAAGTTAGCACAACGCTTTAAAGACACCACACACGAAAAGACCCTTGGTATGTTCCTGCAAGGTTACGCAAAAAGAGTCTTCTGTCTGCCAATACTCCCAACATGGCCATCCCTGTTGAAGAAGTGTCGTCTTCGCTCGTGCGGGAATATCTCAGTCGTAAGGTAAGGAAAGAGTGGTCGGAATAAAGACTTTTACAAGTGGACTTTGGGGCATTCTTGTCCAAACGAGACTGTGTACTGCTGATGTTACCGTGTGTGTTGGCTATGTTTAACTTAGATTTAGGGGTTGGGGTACTACTTGATGCCTTTATAGAATAAAGGGTAGGATACTAATGTCAGTAGGCTAACTGTGGTCCTCACAGTGTGCTCTGTCTGCAGGGACTGAAGAAGACTATAGCCTGCATGGATGAGGAGCATCCCCGCACAGAGGCCAGTATCAACAACAGGTCACAGCTCAGGCAGATACTCAACATAGAGGCCCTTTACGAAAAGACTAAAGTAAATATGGAAAGTCAAATTAACCTATAGCTCTGTAAGATGTTGCTAATGCAGTGTCTTCATGTAGGCTGAGAATTCTCCTTTTAAAACGCTGCTTGAGATGATTGTAAAACACATGATAGAAAACCCAACAGACAAAGTGAATGCACTGTCTGTATCTTCACCTACTGAGATAAACAACACTGAGAATGACTTAAGGTATGTCACAAACAGCTGTTTTGATTGGAAATACAGTACTTTGATTGGAACCTATTAACTCTTTCTCCCTCAGGTCACATGTAGAAGTAACCACACCATCTCAAGCTACATTATTATTGCCAGATAAACCCGAGAGGGTTCAACTTAATCAAAGCAGTCTCATTGCACATGACCACAAGGGATTGTCGCTCATGGCTTCCCAGGACACAGAGCACTTTAAAGTTCCTGATACTGAGAGCACAAAAAGAAACAAAACCAGTCGCATAAGACGTGGCATGATGCCGGGACCAATAGCTAGTATACCTGGGGTACCTAATTCATTTTTCTTACCATTCGGCTTCATACTGTAATTGCTTATTGCTTATTTACTATTGCTGATGTATTTCCTTTAAAGGAATCAATCAAGAAAAAGTTTATGCAAAAGGCAGAAATTCCTCAACCTCTGCCCAAAAAGGAGGAATATTGTCATGAGGAAAGCTTATTGGTCTCTCATTTTGACCGAAAAAGTGGTAAAAGTACCTTCTTCAAAGACCGTTCCAATTACTCTCAAGGGAGTTATGACCCAGAGAAGGAGCAGCTGACTTCGCTGATTGAAAAAAGGTTTGAAAGAGTACTTCATACAGCTCATGAAATCACACATTTTATCGCTACTTCATTCTTTCTATTTTCCAGAGTTCAGTCACCTGCCAGGCTAAAGCATTCAAACTTAAATGTGTCAGAAATGGTACTAGGTAAGCTTTTTAGGAAGAAGACTGTGGCTTTTCCCCCAAATTTACAAAAGTGGTGATGTGTTTTTTGTGTACAGATGACATTGATGATGAGGAGATGCGAAGCCTTTCTAAAATGTCTTTGAATAGAACCATCGCAAAACAAAGTTGGAAAGGCTGTCATATGGATCAGCGAACAGCCATGGTTTGTAATTTACACCAATAATTTGTGGTGAATCTTAGAGAGATGTTTGTGGTTTCCTTTGATTTAACTTTGTGTCTGTTTATTTTTGCTCCAGGAATTAAAAGTGGTTCTTCTTGGCTCCAGCTTAAATTGTTTCAGTGTTGAGTGGAAGAACCAGAGTTTCACATTCTCAGAAACACATGATCTTAGATATGGATTTGTGCAAAAGAAGGCATGTCACCTACAAACAAATATCAAGCAGAAATAATTCAATGTTTCTAATCATCAATAACTCTCTTCCTCGTCATGTTTTCAAGGGTGGTCCTTGTGGAGTTCTGGCTTCAGTGCAAGGATTTTTTTTAAAGACATTGTTGTTTGAAAATTCTGACCCCAGCTCTAAGTATGTGAAGGCTTCACCTCTTTTATCTGTCCATGTTGAAATGTTGAATGACTTTGTTTTGCACCGTTGTGTTATTAGACCATTTGGTAATCAGAGTTAACGCGCTACTTTGTTTTCAGCAAATTAAGACCTTCCAACGTCTCCAGAAGAAAATGTTTAGTTCTTGCCATAGCAGAAATCCTGTGGAGAGCAGGAGAAGAGAAGCAAGCCATAGTTGCAATGTAAGATCATTGTTTGAGATCCTAATGAGTCGAAATATGTTTCTAACCAAGTCAGTATTTATATTTGTGGCTAGGGGTCTTGACACAAAAATGATATCTTGATTGTTATTATTATGTTTTATATCCTTAAAACAATATTTAGATGATTATTATGTCAATCCAACCGAAAGACATGTTTTAGCTGAGGTCTGATAAATGAGAAGTTACTATAAAAAGAGCCACAAAAGTCCTGCAATATCACTTTATTCCCTCATTTGACATTTACAACAGACATTTCTTTCCCATTTATTTTTTTATCAGCTCTTTTTTGCAGCATTTGTAATTATGAACTTTATCCTCAATATTCAAGGCAAGATAAAGATTCTCTTATCTTCAAAACAACATCCACAGTATTATCATTATTTTGATAATCTTCCCACCTGAAACTAACAACATAATATTTATTATAATTGTTTGGGGTTTTTTCACAGAAATTCAGGAACAACACATTTCACACCAGCGGGGCAGTACAAATCTGACAGAGTACTTGAACGGGTAGGTGTATGTACTGTTTAGTGTGACTATTAGGATAAATGAAATTGGCAAACGGATTGTGATGGTGTCTTTTGATCTACTTAATTTGTTGTTTTAGATCATGCTTTTCACCTTGGATAAACGCAAAGACTTGGAGGATTTCCTAGACCAGCATATTGAGCAGGCAAGGCTTCTATATCTGTGTCTTACATTCTTCTCTTGATACATTTGTTTGCTAAATTACTATTGCTTTCAGTTCGAGTCAGAAGCGCTGGGCTGTTTACTCTTCGTCGTATCGGCGGTCCTCTCGCGCTCTGTTCACAAGTACGTAGAGCACGTCTCACTTGTGTATATAATAATGGAATACCAGATGCTGTAGCACATGTTCTTGGTTTTCAGAGTGAGAGAGGACATGGATGTATCTTCCACCACACTTATCGGTGCCCATGGCTACTGCACACAGGTTTGACCAAGAATCTCTCTCACTGTACGTATGCGATCGTTAGGTGTGACAGCGATCGTTAGGTGTGACAGCGATCGTTAGGTGTGACAGCCGGGTCCATTGACACAAACTGCAGAAACAGGGATTTTGTTTGAGCCTCCTGATTAATTAAAGACGTATTAGGGAACTGACACTGTTTCACACTAAATAATATCAGTGGGTCTGTCTATTTTTCAGCATTTTTGATATCTGCAAAGTATCTCTAAAGAAAGACCAGACTTTGCTCAGTTTTAAATTTAAAATGGCTTTGTTCAAATCTCTGGAGCTGGTTAAAATCACCACAATGCCACTATAATGAATAAGGCTGGACCTGGAAATAAAGTGGCGAGATTTATTTACTTTCTTATGAATTTAAAGAATGGGCAAACTTGGTAGTGAATGCCCCCTCATTTGAGTTAGTTATGTTACACGTAATTATCTTTATAAGTTCGCACTGCTATTCTAGTGTAAATGTTATAAATAAATTACAAACGCTGTGTTTTATTCTTAGGAACTTGTCAACCTGTTGCTCTGTGGCAAAGCTGTTTCCAATGTATTTGACAATGATGTGGAGTTGGACTCTGGAAATGGCAACATAACGCTGCTGAAAGGAATCAAAGACCTCTGTGAAATTGGGTTCCTGTCTTTGTTTGAGCACTACAACATCTGTAAAGTAAGCCACACTGACACACTGGAAAAGATATAGCCTCAAAACAAGATGAAGGACATTCCTTAGCTGCAATTATGCTCAGATGTTCCCCAAATATTCTTACTATGATTTTTACAAAAAACACTGGAAGAATTTTAAATGGGAACAATAAAAAGGGAAACTAACAGGACTAAAATTCTAAATGTTATTATAAATATTGTTTATGGTAACTGTCCAACTCTCAACTTAATCCTGTTATCCTGTGTACTTTAGGTAGGAAGCTACTTGAAGACTCCCCGATTCCCAATTTGGGTGGTCTGCAGTGAGAGTCATTTCAGCGTGTTGTTTGGGCTGCAGAGGGCGCTGTTGACCAGTCACCAAAAGGGGCATGAGTTTGACCTCTACTATTATGATGGCTTGTCGAATCAGCAGGAAGAGATCCGCCTCAGTGTGTGTAAGTACAACCTCCTGAGCAAGGGTTTGAAGCCTTTATTTTATATTAACATTATTCATTTTGTAAATACATTTCCACGCCAATTTCTCCTTTGCACCAATTGAGATGTACAAAAATGTATAAAAATATAAAAAATTAGTTTAAGATCAAATGAATCTCACAGTGGATAAATCGTCCTAGCAGTTCTCACCTTCTGGCAAATAAGGAACAAAGAAATGTACAAGGAATGAATATAATGAGTAACATGATATTTAAGCACTCCTGTTTGTCCTGCATTTGAGTGTTTTTACCTACCCCCTATCCTCGCCCACCGTTCTGTTTTTAGCGTTTTAGCATTTATGTTAAAACATCCGACTCCGGCTCATACATGTTGGGTGCAAAAATGCCACATAGCCATTTTGAAAAAAAAAAACTGGGAATGAAAATCCGCTGCTTGCTGTGATGAAATGCCACGATGACGAGGCAGTTCATTATCAGTTATGCAGTCTTGAACAGGAAGTCAACAGACCTGTACAAACTATGTACATTATAGTTTTATACTGAATACCTAAAAAGCACAATGTGTTTTCAGATTGCAGTGCATACCTTTTTATGTAAATATTTACACAGTTATGATGATTAAACCGTGGCATCAGTGATTAAAAATGTAACTGTTCAAATAGAAGATTTTGCACATGCATGTACAGATAAAACAGAGGTGAGGAGAAAGGACCTGCTCCTTCTTTAAGATGTCTCTGCTGCAGAAGGAGCTGCTCTGCCTCTCCTCAGTGCAGTGAGTGAGCTGTTGCTAATGTGAATGTCAGCTCTCAATCACCTCCTCCATAGAATCCAGCAGTCCTCTTGACCCTCCTGACCAGATGGTTTAGCTTGACCACAGTGTAGAGGATAGCAGAGACCACCACCGAGTTGTAAAATACTTCATGTCTTTTTTGCAGGTATTGGCAGATCAGCCCAGAGCTGTCGGGATGATGCCACAGAGCTCATTCCTCCACTGGAGCACTGCATCCGCACCAGGTTGGTTCACCTCACTTATAGAAGGCTTTGCCAAATCAAAAATAACTTGTTTTCTTTGTTTCTTTCTTTTAGGTGGAATGATGCTTTTGTGAACTGGAATGAAACAGAACCCATTCTTTAACTCAGTTCATTGCTTCTGCAAATGTATATGGCCATTATGTATTACTTTTATGCGTTTGCCATTATGCTTTGGGTCTTATTCTTTTTTATTGTTATTGGATTTTGGGGAAAGGGCATATTATTATGTTTCAAGAGTTAATTACTTATTTGATTTTTTTAAATATACGAGGTACAATATTGACAGTATTTTGGAAGTATCCTTTACAGGACTCACTACTATTTAGAAGTATTTTCTTGTGAAATACACATATAATTCATGTATCTATGTATGTATGTATGTAAGTATGTATCAGAAAATAATGTACATTTTGTTAGTTTTGTTTAAAAGTGCCCTTACTGCCATGTTTTTGACATTTTTATTTCCCCCTCTTTTTTTCCACTTTCATATCTATCGTTTTTCTGCGCAACAGGAATTTGCTTGTAATTCTTTCAACATTTCTTAAATAAAGAGTGTAAAGCTAATTAGGACAAAATTGTTTCTTGCAAAGGAATAAAAAAATGACTGGCGACAGGCTGAATCCCTGCAGTGACACTATTATCCACGGCAGCATCAGCGCTCAATGTGTGGGTGCAGAGGAGGAGGAGGAGGACCCCTGTGCCAGCCCCTCCAGCGCCTGGGATCAAAGAGTCTGAGCTGCTGGCACACACACAACTACAGTGTGGCTTTGTCAATCCATCTACAAGAACAACATCTGCCCCAGAGCATCACATCCCAGAGTGAATAAAGCAAGGATATAGTGTTTGGTTTTACTAACAGAATGGCATTTGACATGTGTCTCTCTTGTGTCAATTTTCTGATGGAGGATATATTTTAATATGTGACTCATAAATCTGTAAACTACATAGACGTAAGAAAAACTATGAATTCATTATGAGCTATGGACGCATTCAACCTTTTAAAACAAATTTTACTGCCACCAGGGCTAGTGCCATTTCTAAAAAATAATTTGCCTAACCATGGCTCTGGGCAAACATAATACGATTAGAGCGTGTTGCTTCTGAATTAAATTGGAGGTGAGGGGGAGATCGACGTGCGTCAAGACCTTTTGGTGTTTTTCATAATTTTGAAATTGTGCAGTTTCATACCAAAAAAAAAAAAGTTTAAAGGAATGTTCATGTATTCTAAGAAAATAGTGAGGATTCTTCAAAACATTACTTTCTTCTACAATACTGGAAGTTGTGCAGTGCAGACTGGCCACTTGTGCCACAGCAGTGTGACAGGAGGCTTTGGGCTCTGTTTACTATTTATTGCTGTGCTATTTCTCAGAGGTATCGAGAGAGGATTTGGTGCTGGTGTGTAATTGTGTTATGACCCTCCCACGTACTGTCCCTGGTGCATTCTCTGTCTCCTCTCCTAATCTCTGCTGTTTGTCTCCAGAAAGGCCATTTCCGCCAGATTAGGATCTGGTGTCCCCCGCCTGGCCAGTCAAGAGAGAAGGGGATCCCCTCTTTTTCAGGTGCTTGATGTGTTTTAGGGGCACAATCTTTAACCCCAGCAGTTTACATGGCATTATTGTACCAGTGGTCCTTTTTCTCATAAACACAAGTTTTATTTTATGGCTCTACTACAAATGGCAATAACATGCAGTACACCTTGTGACTGTGCTTAACTTTGAGGACTAAATACCTCTGTGAATGATGCAAACGTGAATAATGCATGACCCAATCTAAGTGTTCCTTTGGAGACGTTATGGCGTGAGAACTCAGCTGTTGTAAGCTTTGGCTTTGTTTTATGTTTTCTTCAACATATTCTATCAGCATCTTCCTGTGAGTAGCCCAATATTTATTTCACTAACAAAATAAAAATGGCAAACAATCACAGTTACCAATTCCCAGGCGGCTGACTCAGAACAAGATAAATACAGCTTGGGAGAATGAAAACGTTACTGCTTGTTTGCTGACTTTAATAAAGGGTGATCATTTTAAATCTCTATTAAAATACACAATGACTATGTGGACTTTAATGAAAGGGCAGACTCGGAGCACCATCACCCCGTAGGAAGCGATAGGATATGTCAGATTTGATTGTTTTAACATCCGCAGCATCTGAAGCATTTAGTTTGGATTGTTTGGGAGGCTCTTAGAAAATAAACACTTTTGGTCTGGCCCCACTTTAGAGCAGCTTGATCATGTTTTAAAAAAAATGCCAATATCACTTTTTATCCAAGTACCAAACCGGATAACCAATTACAAATCAAGAATCAATGTTCCAGTATTTAGACAATCTCCATTGGGCGCAGAAAAGCTTCAATATGAGTTCTACATGTGATTACTCAAGTAATATGATAAGCCTTTGCTGCTCTTATCCAATGTATATTTGGTGTTGCTCAACATCCCGTTGGGTCCAAGAGTCCAAGATGTCTGACAGCTCTGATTGAGTGTGTGATTTCCAGAGACAGACCTAAAGAGCTGCCAGAGATTTTGCAATGGATCTCTGTAAAGCAGTAACACCTACTGAGGGGACGGAGGAGCACGCATCACAGAGGTGGTCAAACGCTCAGTGGGAAAAAACGCTTGTGGAGGATGCCAAACAAAATGACTGAATCAAATTATAATAACATTTTAATAACCTATTTGAGCCGATTGAAAAGAGGGGCTGTCTCGCCGAGCTTACTACTTCTAAAATAATACTTGCATTACTAGTACCTTTTCTACAAATACAATGTTTTTCTCACAATGGGGAAATTTACACCTGCTGCTTTGTCATAGAATGTTCCATTGTGGCATTAAACTTATCTACCGCCAAGGAGACAAGCAGGTGGCGCAACCCAAGCCAAGTTACAGGTCATATCTGTGGAGATGCAAGCCCACTCACAGAAACCATGCATGCAAGGTATTTTTAAGCAAGAAAAGAGAAAACTGAATGCCATACTGTGGAACATGCAAGGCAAAACAACAACATTACCATGGTAACAAGCTATGTTGCACACCTTTAAGGAGCTAGAATTTATTATCACTTTAACAAGTGCTACTACTGACAACCTTCAACCATTTAGGCTCCTATTAAAAAATACTCATGTAAAAGAGTTCAGACAAAAAACAAAATCTCCTATTTTTGTCCTTAGCCTTGACATTACGAGTATTGAAATAACCTCATGATGAGAATTCGGACTTTGGTCTTCTCCCACAATCTTCATTTGCAGCCACCATCACCTCAGAAGACCCATTTATCCTATTTTTAGCCAGTTTTGTCTCTCCTCACATTTTGAATAACAGAAAATGTACTTAAAATGAGCTTCAATATTCTTTATTTTCAATACGGTGGAGGGTTTTTCACCCCCTAATCAATTCACATTTGTTCTCAGTCTCAGAAATCACTCAAGTGCCAAATAAAATGAAATTAAGACATTGACAGAGTGTGTGACATCTTTCCCATCCGGCAGAAGGTAACAAAATCAGCCCAACTGTGGAAGAGTTGTCCATATTGACAGACGGTACAGAAAACGAGCACATACGAGCCAACTTTGATGAACAAAATAAACTCATTTAAAGATTGTGAAATATTATGTACATACTCTTTCAATAAATAGGTGTTTAATATTAAATAATCTTAAAATTATATGGGACAGTCATACAGACATGACAATAAAAAGCAAAACCACACAAAATCTCAACAAGTATCTTCAGTAAATAGAAAATAGAAAGACTGTAGGACAATGATAATGATGCAGTGGATTTGAAGGCACTTTCTTGGCAACACATTGATCCCTCGTCTGTTGTAACCTGAAATAAAAACAAGTATTACTAAACAATGCTTTTAACATGAAGCAACATTGTTATTATTATTCATATTCCACTTATTCCAATTTGCAGTATGGAGGATTGGAGCTTATTCTGTCAACTATTCCCTCACAAAACTCCCTTTTTATGTACGTCAAGAAATGTTGAGAGCCTATCTAGACTCAATAATGAAAAAGTTACGTTTTTCCATATAATCATTGTGCTCTCTGGCAGAGGTGTTGCTAGGAACTGGTGGTCAGCCGAGGCCGATGAGCATATTTTTTTATATGTGTTTTCTTTCTGTTTTTAACACAAAGAAAGGGGGTTTGGGGGCCTCCCCCACAGGAACATTTTAAAAGTGTACAACATTTCCTGCATTCTGGTGAATTCTAAGAGGTCTAGCGCAGTTCAAGTGTGGGAGAAGTTTTAATAAACAAATGTGGCGCATAAAGGCCTCATATTTTTCTATATTGTAATAACTGATGTCCAAAATTGTTTTTTCCAAGTGCTTCTGGTGAAAGGTGCTGTAGTATAGTTTGAGAGTTGCGAGGTTAATTATAGCCTAATGCACAAGTCTCCACTCATTATAAGCAACATAAGCAAATCATGGGCCTACGTTTATGTATTCAATATTAATATTATTATCATTATTTTTATCTTTTGCTTTAAATCATTGACATCTAATCATTTTAATCAGTTGAACCCTTTTATTGTAATTTCCCCACCTAGTCCACCCCCCTAATCCCAGCCCCTGAGTTTGGCTTCTCCGCTCTTGCACACCTCTTCCACAGGAAAGACAAGGCAAGTTTATTTGTAGAGCACAAATTGTACACAAAGTGCTTCACACAACAGGGGGGGGGAAATGCATTAAAATTACAAAGACATGGCAGAAATCACAAAATTTTAATTTAAAAGTGCCATTTTCAGGCTATCCGTCAAATAGTTCAAGACATAAAAGAGAAGAGTGCAAAGAAAAGCATTTCAGTCATATGCACAGCCAAACAAACAGTTTTTAGTTTAGATTTGAACATTGCCAGAGTAGCGGCCTGTCTCACATCTAGGAAGACTGTTTCAGATTTTAGCTGCATAAAACTGAAACGCAGATTCCCCATGTTTAGTCCTGACTCTGGGCACCAGCAGGAGGCCGGTCCCTGAGGTCCTCAGAGTCCGAGATGGTTCATATGGCACTAACATGTCCGAGATGTACTTTGGTGCTAGCCATGGAGAGACTTGTATACAAGCAGAACTGCTTTGAAGTCTATTCTCTGAGCCACAGGGAGCCAGTGCAGAGACCTGAGCACAGGACTAATGTGATCGTACTCCCTAGTTCTGTCAGGACCCGAGCAGCAGCGTTCTGGATGTACTGCAGCTGTTTTACAGCTCGTTTGGAGAGGCCAGTGAGCAGGCCGTTACAGCAGTCTAATCTCACTAGAGACAAACGCATGGATAAGTCTCTCCAAGTTGGTTTGGACACTATACTTTTGATTTTGGCTATGTTTTTTAGATGGTAAAAGGCTGCTGATGTTATTGATTTGACGTGGCTGTTAAAATTCAAGTCTGAGTCCATTATTACCCCCAGATTTCTAACTTGATTTGTAGGTTTTAGAGCGAGACTCTGGAGGTGACTGCTAACACTTTCTCTTTGTTTCTGTGAGCCAAAGACGATGATTTCAGTCTTTCTGGCTGCATCACGTCTTCGCTCTCCTTCCTTCTGCTGTGGCCTTCAGATAAGTTTTAGACTGCAAACTTTTTTCCCTGGACTACTAAACTTATGTTTTATGTTGTCGGAAAATGCATAACGTTTGTGTTACGTTTTGTAAGAAGCTCGACTTCGTGGCTCGCGCACGGCTGCACTGATGTCGACTTGCACTTTACTTCATTGACTCGTTTGTGCCTTTCTCCGTGAATATGATTGTCGTCAAATAAACATCATTTTGTAGCTTTACCTCAGCAAAACAAGGCTGTGCAGTCAGTTGACTCTGAGCCATGCATGTTATTTCCACAATGGTATTTCAATTAATTTCAATTCATTTGGGCTTATGGAACTGGACAAAGACCAAAGATGACTATTTCTTATTCAGTGTCACAAATAAATAATTGAAAATAAATAATTTTGATATGTTTTGGTGCTCAGTCTTAAAACACAGTGAATGTATGCAACATTACAACAACTTACAGTGCACTTTTTGTTATGTTACAGCCTTATTCCAAAATGTACTAAATACATTATCTGCCTCAAAATTCTACAAACTATACACCATAATGACCATAAAGCTTGTTTGAATTATTTTTACAAATGTATTAAAAATGAAAAAATAAATAAAATAAACGTAAGTATTCACAGCCTTATAGTAACAAGAATTGCAGTAATAGTATTTAAAAAAAACACACAATACAGAAACATGCTGAAAATACATTTATTTCTGCATTGATGGAATTGTAAAAGCCAGACTCAGCTTTCAGAGGGTCGAGTGACTGTGGGCATCACGTTACATCTGGACTTGGTTTTCACCCTCATTCAAGAGAATCATGGGGAAAAGTCTTCAAATCTCATAAAAACACTGTAAAAAGGGGCATTGCATGAGCTGACTTTGGAATTTGGCAATGGTAAGGTGGAGAGATCATCCTCCGCGCCAGTCACCCTTGTGGGGGGTCAGCCCTATGGGCCTTATAAAACAGTAATTGCAGCTTTGTGTTCAAAAGTTCCAAACCAATTAACGACTCAGCTTTTACCTCTGTTTTGCTGTGCGTGAATGAACAACGCAAAGGGAAAGGTTATGTTAATTATTATAGGCAAGAGTACTCTAACGTGTTATTTTTATCACACAAGTGCAGTAACATAACGCCTTAGTTTTTCAGGGCAGTAACGAAGTAACTTAACGAGATACTTTTAAAAGTAACTCTACCCAACACTGGGCCAGCTCATCACTCTGCATCACTACCTGAAACAGGGAAAAGGGTTCTCTTGCCTCAGCGACGTACAGTTTCTGTCTCTCTATCACACTTTCTTCTAAGGCCTGTGTTTCTTGTTGTAACTGTTGTATGAGATGGTTTCTGTCGCTGACCTTCTGTTCAAGTGTTTCAACGGTACTTTTCTAAATGTGCAGCGTAGTGTTCATGTTCCTCCACAATATCTTTCAGCATACACTGTTCTTCAGTGCACGCCCTGGCACTGAGTTCCTCTTGAAGTTCTTGTATTTCTTTATTGTTAGAGCAGCGTAGACGTCATGTGCATCCTTCCATAGAGTTAGTCTCATCCTGATACTGAGCCACATGCACAGTTATCTCCTTTTCTATTAACTCTTTGAGAAGACAATGTTTGAGGTTCTCACTTATGAGTTGAGCCTCTGCCAATTATCTTCTATAAGGGAGGCCTTGTTCAGCTTTTCCTTCCTTTTGACAAAAGCAAGCTTCTTCTGCTGTCCTTGTTGGCCGGAACGTTCAAATTCTTCTCAAGGTTTTCCACCTTTTGCTCCAGATAGCTGTTCCTATGGAGCTGTTGTTGAAGTTCAGCTTCAGTCCTCATAAGCTCTCGTGTGAGCTCGAGGACTATCTGGCTCTCGGCTGTGGCTGGATCCTGGGTGCCTCCTGCATGCTCATCCCGGAGGTTCCTCTTCTCTTCCTACAGACGCCTTCTACAGGTTGTTTCTGTGCCTCTCATATTCTGGGCACGGTTAAATTGCAAGAATACATGAGATTGAAAATAGTAATTAGTGTATGCGTATGACAACAAACTGTTATTATTTAATTAATATAAATCAATATTAGACAAAACTTCTCTGTCTCTATAGAGCTAGTGATTGCTACAGCAACAGTTTCTAATTTTTAATTTCGAAGTTCATAAACATGTTTCATTTGAGGACGATTCTGGACACAATAGTTAAAACTAGTTGATTAAATTTAAAAATACATCATCTTTAGGTGCAGACTGGACAATGCTGTTTACAGCTGAAAGTTAAAAGAATTATGTACAGTGTAAAAACGTCCAGTGGTCTCCAGGGTAGTGATTTTCTACCCTGAGGCAAGGAGGGACTGGCATACGGGGATACTGGGGATTATTATTAGGCCCAACGCCACAAACTGGTGAAAGGCCTATTAGCTCCGTTGTGAAAGTGTGCACAAAATCCCCTTCCAAACATACACTAGCGCACTCTTCACTTATGCACGTCCTGTGCATACCAATTAGTAGAGGGAAAATTGAACATTATGTTTTAAACGGGCAAAGCCCGAGCGAAAGTGCGCACTTAAACACGCGCTTTACATGGGGATGATGACCACTTCGCCCGTGGCATACTTACTCCTGATGAGATAATTGTCAACAATAAGTTAATATCATTTTAGACAAGTGAAGATCTTAAGTTGTACGACCATTTTTTTTATTTTCCTAATTTAAAATGTTTTCCCATTCGCGCAGAAAGTCAATTTTTTTACTAAATAATCAGTTGTTCATTTTTCAAGCTTGGACCTGCTCATTGTGAAAAAAAATGGCAAAAAGTGGCACGATAGCACCCCTACAGAATTAAATTACATTTGATATCTGGCTCGAAAAATGTTAATTTTGCAAAAAAAAATTTTTTGGTGTCTCGACCTAAAAAAGCCAATTGATATATCTTACGGTGTAGCCATAGCAATGACAGAAACCTCCAATGTTATTCCAAGGGGAAAATCGCAAACATTTCTGAAATTTCCACATGGTTAGCCTGACCAACCTAAAAATGTGTCTTCTTCAGGACTTGGGCATAAAAAATTACCACATTTTGATATGTCTCATGGTGTATGTGCGGCAAAGCCACAATCTTTCCCAGAATATGACTTATATTGCCTTTAGCATGGCCTACAACCACCTGACGCTGCTCAGACCTCTCCTCACTCTCCACTCACCTGCTCTGTCCTCCAGAGAGAGGACATGCTCTCAAACGCACGCACATGCACACACACACACACACACACTCACACACACACACACACACACACAGTTCTGTGTGTCACCACTGTTTCCTGAAGAGCCGGAGCTCTGGCTGAATATGACAATTTAGCAGTTTAACAGCTGGGTTAACGCAGCGGCTCAGGGGCTAGTCTGTAGACATAAATTGACCTGGCGACGCCTATGTTCTCTGGTCAATTCATAAGGATTTTAAGGAAAGCGTTAGCGTTAAAACAATAGTATGGAGCCCACGAATTGACATCAGCAAAATTAAAAAATAAGAGGTATTTCTCAGCTCAAGAAATACCTCTTATTTTTTTATTTCGCTAATGTCACTTCATGGGCTACAGCAGCTCACAAAAACAAGCACAGCCTATTCTCACTGTAACACATTTTGAAGATAATATAAACAATAAATGGTCAAATTGAAATGTATTCATACTGCTGATACTAAAACCCTAAAGTACAACGGAGTATAAGGGCCAACCCAAATGTTTTCAAATGCGGAGCACTACGAGAATAAACTTGTAAATTAACGAGAATGAAGTCGTAATCAAAATGGCTTGGATGAGTTAAAAGGTAACACAAAAGCCCACAATAGATATCGAACTTTATAATGCGTCACAATCAATCATTTCCCCTGTGCACTGCCCCCATGTCCTTCTGGTAAAGGGCCTGCGTGCGGAGCTCAGCTCCTGGGCACTGGGCAGGACACTGACCGCACTCAGAGCCACAGCCACAGGTGAGGGAGTCTTGGACGATTTTCACCAATAATCTGCTCCCTTGACTTCGGCCGCTTCACCCTTCTAAACTTTGTCTAAAGTCACCGTTCATATGAGTTATTTGTGTGCATAGGTTTAACAACACAGCACTACAGGCTTGTGGAGCCGTGCGCACTGCGCAGCAGCGCTCCACACCCTGTACCGCGGACCTGGGGCCAGTGCTCTAGACCCTGTAACGCGGGCCTGGGGCCAGTGCTCTAGACCCTGTAACGCGGGCCTGGGGGGCGTTGTGGACGGGTTCTGCAGAATTCGGGATCAGGGACTAAACCCATAAACTGTGTATTGGGCTAACATAAACATTTGGAGACAAACAGTGTGCAGTTAGAGGATGCTCTTAGGCCTCTGGGGAGCATGGAACTTCATTTGTGTTCATTTTTTTGGCAAATTTAAGCCACCTAACAGTTCGGATATGTGTGTAAAATGTGTACTCTGGTGTTGAGTGAACGTGTGTTGTTGGAGCTGCGCTCATGCATGGCCATGTGAGCACTATATGTCTTTATTAGCTATAGTATCCTCTGGATTGTGTTACTCGGATGTAGTGTGCGTAAAACATTGCCAACAAACATGAACACAATTGGGGCCATCCATCTTCTTCCGCAAGACAATTGGTGCATGCCCCAAAAAAATGATCACCACCAACCACCACTATGCTGTCCAGTGTGGACTGGTGTTTTACCAAGTTTGTCCAAGGGATGTTCAAAAAGGTTAGAATCGGTGCATAAAACTGAGGCTTCCCACTGCGCATGGCTCCTCGGGCCGCTACAGGGGCATGGCTCTTCGGGCCGCTACAGGGGCATGGCTCTTCGGGCCGCTACAGGGGCATGGCTCTTCGGGCCGCTACAGGGGCCGCAGTAACATCCACAATGAGCTCGTAAGAGCAGTGATTGTGCACTAGGTCCCACGTAGAGAAACAAATCAATAGAGCAGAGCGTGTGTGAATATAACACTGAGGCTCCTCCCCCTGTCTGCGGGCGACCGTGGCACGGAGCACGGCTGGTCCACTAAGGCTATGCCATGGAGAAAGTAAAGGGTTGATCCAACAGTTTGTGAATGATGCGTAACAGGAAAGGTGCTGCTGAACTGCAGTGGCGATCTGTCTTGCTTTTATGTAGCTCTAAGATGCTTACTCATCCAAGCCCATTCGCTTGTGTCCTGGACGTGGGGATTGCCCACGTCACTTTGATACCGGCCCCTATAGGCTTAAATGTCGACTTTATTTTGACTACGACTTTATTCTCATAAATGTATAACTTTATTCTCGTTCATTTACGAATTTATTCTCATTCATTTACGAGTTTATTCTCATTCATTTACGAGTTTATTCTCATTCATTTACGAGTTTATTCTCATTCATTTACGACTTTTTTCTCATAGTGCCCTGCTATTTTTTTTAAATTTGGGTTGGCCCTTATACTCCGTCGTACTAAAGCAGGATTATCTATCAATAAAAAAAACATGATCTGCACTTATAGTGGAATGAAACACTTGTTTGTGTCTACAGCTCAAATCTGATCGGAGTACAGAAAAATACCATGAAAAACTAAATATTGGCCCCCAAAAATGTCTGTTCCAACCACTGAACCACTTTTCATCTCAGCACTGTTATTAAAAAACTGCGGATCTGCACTGACACTTTCTGAATAAAACTTAAACTTTAAATGTGGCCATTACATGTTGGACTGCCATTGCAATATGTCTGGTTTAAAATGTTTGTTGCAAGTTGAAAATGACTTGAAATAGACCAAGACAAATATAACTAATAACAACTAACTAATATAACTGACTTTCATTTTAATACATCTGTTATTTCCTTCCCTTTAATCCTCTTAATTCCATCAATGATTAAGTTCTGATGCCTAATTTGCATTTAGGCATCGTGAGCATTCAATTTAGAAAAAAAACAATAAAATATTAAAACACAGAAATCACAGAAATCCAACACTAAAGATAATTATATCAGTAAAGAACATTTCAGATAACTGTTTTTAACATAACAGGCTGGAATTATGTGGCAGTGCAGCATAGTTACCATCATGGTTCTGTCTTGAGAGCAAGGTTTGGTTTTATTTCCAGTATGTAGTACATATGTTAACCATAAATCTAAGTCTATTGTTTATCGTTTAACAGATCCCAATAGCATCGTCAGCGTACTGTGTCCGCCAGTACTTGCTGCTTTCAGGTTAGATACTGTTTCAAGAAATGCAATACAACTTTAATGTGTTACTTTCACATATTGATTACAGGTACAAACCTGAGTGAGTTCAGACACGCTTTTTCACATTGATTCATACATCTGTTTAAAGTAATGCTTTTTGAAGTTGAAAACACTGCTGTGTTCCTGTATATTCTGGGGTAGATCATGCCATTCTTGCATGACTCTAAACACCTCTACATGTTGGCTCTGACTCTTTTTACCTTTTGGCAGTGAAATACTGCTCTCCTGAATGCCTTGTAGAATAATGATGAGTATTTTTACTGAATGGTAATTTTTGGTAGAACATAGATGGCGTTTGCGTTGTTATAATATATCTTAAAAAGTGTGTTCTTCCATACAACCACCTATCTTTCACCCAAAGCCAAGAGAGTTGCTTGTTCATTTAGTAACACTTGTTCTAAAAGCACATTTTAGAGACACACGTGCAGTAGTTTTCTAACAATACTGAATGACATGTTTGACCAAACAACCGCCCAATAATCTAAATGAGACAAAACTAAGCTTTGAATGGCATACGGGATCATTTGTTTTTATCACTGCTAAGCTGCATCCCATTTTAGAGATCACACTATTTGTCTGATGGTCCCAAGTCAGTTGATTGTCTATCCAGACTCCTAAGAGCTTCACCTCCTCCACTTGTTTCACCATTGTTTTCGGTATAGAGATTTAGCTGAGGTATGGATCTTAGGGAATGGTTAGTACCAATCGGTTTTTTTTCAACATTTAAAATGAGTTTGCTACTTTCAACCCAGCTTACTATTATATGTAGTTCTGGTTCAAGATTTGTTCTTACTTCTCTAATTGATTTACTTGCCAGCTGGATTGTTGTTATCATCAACAAACATTGAAATACAGGCTTTGTCTAATACTGATAATATTGCATACAAAAGCGGTCCTAGGCAACTGCCTTGTGGCACACCATGTAGCCATTATAACAAACAAGTTGTTTTCGATCACATAAATAAATGTTGATGAACTGTACTGCTTGTTCCCCAAAGCCATAACATTGACGTTTTTCCAATAATAACTTATGATTAGGGATGCACAGTGGTAGAGCGGTTAGAGCGCTCGCCTCCCAACATCACTTGATCTCTCTGGGTGGTCTGACCCTGCATGTGTGAGGTCAATTGGCAACTCTAAATTAATAGTGAATGGTTGACTGTGTGTCTATGTCTGTAAACCCTGTGATCAGCTGGCCCCTGTCCAGTCAACCGCAACCCCTAACGGGAACAAGCGGTAGAAAATAAATAAATAAAATAAATAAATGAATCTTATGATCAATAATATCAAAAGCAGCCAATATGTCTAATCATACAGTTCCTATGATATTGCCTTTGTTTATTTCCCACATCCGTCATATGGGTTATTTAATAGTAATATTTTTCTCTTGAAGCATGCTGATAGTTTGTTATTAAATTGTTGGCTGGGAAATAAGAGTTCATTTCTTCATACATTATTTTCTCCATTAACTTACTGGGAGTGAACTAATTTGTCGACTATTTGTCTCTGTAAATGGCTTTTTATTTATTTTATTTTTTAGGCAAAGGTATGATTTTTTTATATTTTCCAAGCAAACACAAACCTATTTTCATTGATTAATAAGGTGAGTTATGACAGGAGCAATATACTTGCACATGTTTTCCTTACTTCCTGGCAATTGTCTACTTTAATTTTGTAAGAAAACATATATATATATATATATATATTAAAAAAAGTATTATCATTATGGATAATGAAAACAGCACTCAAGGCTGATGTTTAATAAGCTGGCAGAAAGTTACTTTTTCTTAACATATGACTGATTTTACTGCATTTGACACGGATGGCGATGCTAACACAAAACATACAAAGCAAATAAAATTATCTTTCCAGCAAAGTTAAGAGTTCATATAACTATTTAGGGAATGACAGGAAATCTTGCACTCTATGCACTTTAGAGACTAGTTGGTAACAGGTTTTAAATATAAAACAAGTGAGCCAGGGTGTCTGCTTATGCTATATTTATAAGACCAAATGTTGGACATAGTCTCTTTGAGTCCATTTCTTATTATTATAACACTTGTTTCCATCAATTGCACATCGGAATCGTTAAACAAACGTGACCAAAACCAACAAAGAAATGCCTGGACTTTGGGTTGAGCTAACATCTAATTATTTATGCTCTTTTTATTTGTAAATAGGAATGCTTTACTTTGGCCAGCGCTTAGTAAGAGTTAACTTTCCGTCACCGATTCAAAGCAACAATAATTAAATGCAAACACCACACTCCAAAAGTAGAAGAAAACAGGTTTACTCACATGGAACTTCTATGATTGCATGCAGAGCGGGCTCATTGCTAGCCGTGTTAGTAATCTTGCACATCTTTTGTAAACTGAAAAAAATATATATGGTTAGTTTCACAATTTTAACATCACTTAAACACACACAGACTTTGTCAAATGGTGAGGAATTTTGCAAGTGTTTTCTAATGTCTCGAAGAAAAAGATTATCAGAAGAAATGAATCATAACATTGCATGTGTCATCTTAATCTGCCAGTAACATCTATCTTCCTTTCTGTGTCTTAACTGTCATGTCTGATACACAAGTGATCTGAGGTCTGTTTCCACTGCACCGCAGATGGAGTTGGTAATATGAAAGAGCATGTCTTTCCATTTTCTTTTTCAGAGGCAAATGAGCTGCCACAGATCCATGTGTGACACTTTATCTGAGATTCATCGTCCTGTTTTGGACTGACCTCCTGCATAATTCCCAAATATGAACATTTTGGCGAAAATAAATGATCATGCGGTTTATGAATTGATGTAACAGTGTCCAGGCCCCCACAAAAATGTAGCGATAAAACTGAAAGTCAAATTGATATATTCTGCATGCATGTTTTTACTTTAGATCTCTCTTTGTGTGGAAGAGATAATGTGACATTAATGAACAGAGTGGAAATATACATGGACAATGAAGAAAAGGCATGTGTTGACAGCAATAAAACAGACATACATCTTTTTATAAATAAATAAATAGGCCCAAAGGCACTGGGATAGGCTCCAGTCACCCGCGACCCCTAACGGGAACAAGCGGTAGAAAATGAATGAATGAATGAATGAAAACAAATAAACATAAAATAAACATATTCAGAATAAAATATTTTAGTAACCCTGGTATTCAGAATACAGTTACTTTCCTATAACCAGAGGACTACATTGTGGTATTTGATCACTCAAGTTAGGCTACTGCTGTTAGTTGAACATTTTTCAATTATCTTGTGGTGAGTGTGTGTGAGTTTGCAATTTTTCCATCCCTAATTAGTGATAAATAAATGGACAATAAACAGCTTTATGTATGTTGTATACATACATTTTTTCATATGTTGCATTTTTACACTTTTATACTAAAATGTCACTTAAAGTGAAAGTATTTTAACTAGTATTCAGACTATGTAACGCAAAGCGTTACAAAAACATTTGTTACAATTTTTGTTACAAAAACAAGTATTTAGTTTTCTGAAAGTATTCTTCCCTACGCTAGTACACAGTTAACAAATGCTACAACCACTCCTACTATCCCTCTTTCATTCAAGTAAACTATAAAAAATATATAGCAACTACTTGAATAAAGTATGTAAATATCAATCATATTCTCCAACTCAGATTTATAGTTAGTAAAACAACCTTTTTTGCAAAATCTGCTGCTGCTTTCAAAATAGTTATTTTGTAAAAGTAGACTGGATCACATCACAAATAAAAGTAAATGATGAAGTAACATAATCGTATACATACATGCTGGTGTTGAGCAATCCCTTGTGTTGTGATACAGTCTGTGAAAATGTGTTCTGCACTCTGAGGAGAACTTGACTGGTCCTGCTTGAAAGAAAAGGTCTCATCAGTTAAACTGCACATTCACGCCATGTTTGAGCTGGCAATGAATTAAATATTTGTTCAAAATAAATCAAAATAAAAAGGGAAAGTGTGTTCTTACAGATTGTTAGGCTCAGTTAGGCTTGGTAAATACAAGAATTGAGTCTTTAATTGTATTCAACTCTGAGACTTTCTACATCAACATTTAAGCTTTTAAGATTTTCACACCAATAATGAAGTCTACTCACTGGTTCCGAGACAAATAATCGGCTTACCCACGCACTGCCTTCAACTTAACTCTGTCAGCCTCAAACCATGTGCTGTTTCTCTGCACTATTGCCCTACAGTTAACCATCTGCTGACCCACAGTATGGATAGTGTTGAAGACTTAAGTGCGCTTAAGTACACTGGGCCCAAAGACAAGGAAACTGGTTTCATTAATGGGAAAAACAATGTCGAATATCAGAGTCAGTGGGAAGTGAACCAAGTGAGAATTAACAAGTGCAGCTTCACGCAATGAAATTATTATGTGAGTTTTGGGATTGTTCTTACCTGTAAAGTGTTGAATGAATTTGCCTTTCATGTTTAAATCTCTAGGAACAATTTCTGAAGAAAAAAACAGAACATAAGAGTCTGTACGTTAAGGCAATCAACCATAGCATGAACAAATAAACACAAAAATGCCACTGTAACCCATCTTTGGGTTGGAATGTAAATTTTGTGTATTTCCCATGACAGGGTTTACCACTTCACAATTACACATTTAACATTTCCAGGCCTGTTTGTTTCAATGGTCCCTCTATTGTGATTGGTGGACTTCTGACCCTGCTTCCTCCTGCTCGGTGATTGATGCAGCACCTGAACACCTGGTCAGTTTTAAAGGGACAAACCTCCTGCCATTACATTTTGCTTACGATTTGCAATCATCAGTGAATTAGAAATTGTTTTTTGGCTTAATTGTCCTCCATCCCGTATTTATTGTAGATTACACTGTATTTTCTGAGATTTTTATAAACAGTGTTATATTTCACAATAGATCATTTAAAAAAAAAATCCTTTTCCTTTCAGGTTTGTGTCTTGCAGTGGTCAATCATCTTTCTCCGTGCGTGCATCAGTGTCGATGGCACACAGGGTACAGGGACTTGTGACATGACTGGATCATGCATCCCTTGTCAAAACTCCACACACACAAGCAGCAAGATGGCTATTCAAACATTAGCAATGCCAGCTGGTTAACTAATTTGATTATTTTTATGCTATTGTTCCTCCATATTCTTGTAGTTACAGTTATTAAAGTAGATTAACTCCTGAAACACTGTTAAGTGCATCCAACTGCACAGAAAGGATGAAAGAAGCAGCCACTGAGCCAAAGAGGGGTCAGATGCAAGTAGTTATTCCAGACATATGGTGCCCCCCAAGGTGCAGTATGCAAAAGCACAATGCTCCAATTGAACATAATTAAAGAAGCAATCACAAATGTAGGCTACTTTATAAGAAACGATATGGACTAGAAAATACAATACCATGAAGAGGTGTTTTGTGTAATTTACAGCAGAACTGGTAGAAATAGCGCCACTGGAATCATTTAGCTTTTGCTGTGTGTTTCTGACAGTAATTTATATCAACAGTCCATTGAGAGTGTCTGTGGGATGAAGAGCTCTACACTGAAGCTTTTTTCTTGAAGAAAGTCTTCATACATAAATCAGAATGGCTAGGCCACTTCATGTTGGAGAATCTCAAGATTTAATTGCCACAGTAGTAGCTCTTGGGAACACAAATACAGTGTAAACATATCAGCAGATTTACAGATGCTTGTCCCCACTGTGTTCAAGAAACCTCCATCCCTGTGTGACCATGGATCTTTGGTACTGTCACACGCATCAGTTGCTAATATGCTGTTTTTAATATCCTCAAAAGATAAATTCCATCCAGCCAGTGGTCTGGGAAAGGTACTTTTCCAATTGCATAAGCTGGGGTAAATACTTCTGTGCAATGTCTCTAAAGCCCCATTCACACATGCAATCTGACCCGCAAATTTACCGAGCATTTTGCCAGAACAGTCATGTGTAAACTAAATTCAAAACTGATTTCTTTATTTTTATTTGGCAATTTCCCGAATCAGGACCTAGTAAAATTTCTGGGAATATGCAGGGAAAGCTTGTGTGTGAATAAAGAAGATTGCCATGGCCACCGCTTCACAGTTTCTTTAGTTACATTCTCCTTCAGTTTAAAGGATGCAGCAGCGCAGCTACAGAGCGCAGAGGGACAAATGCCATGTTAGGTGTGAACAGAGCAAACCTTGCAAAGATCTGGGTCTGAAGTGCATGTGTGAATGTGGGTTAGTGTGTTCTGGCTGTATGGAACTACTGTATGCGTGAATGGGGCTGTAATTGATGGATAATGATGGCAGATAAGATCTAAAATTGGAGCTAAATATATCATTGTGTGAACTTGGTGCATCAAGGCACTGTCCCACAGCACAACAAAGAACTCTTTATTGTTTTTTTTTATCATTATTTATTTCATATATATATATATTTTTTTTTACAGCTATAGGCTTTTAACATCTAAATCTGACAAGGATATAGAATTAATAATTTGAATCAGATTTCATATATTAGACAATATACATGTTTGATAAGAAATTGCAAACAAAACCAATGAGTTACAGGTGCATGATGACGCACAGTAATCGGAACAGTAATGGAGATTTTCATGTTTGTCTTAGACAAACTTGAAAATGTGGTGTGTGTCAGAGTAAAGTGTCCTTCATTCATGTTTAATGACTCTGAATGAATGAATCAGTCACAGGAGTTCCTCCTCTACCATGCAATTATTTTAAGTACTGCCTTTATCATCTATCAATCACAGTATCAATAAAACTATAAAAGTAATTTCAGGTCGATATTTCCTCCAGATGTTTTCTGCATGCGTAATAAAAGGGATCTGTACCTTGTTTTTAAGGGATTGTTTAAATAATGTTACATGTGCATTTCTTCTTTTCATTTTAACAAAATGTTTGATGAATATTATTTATAGTAATATTTCTGCCAACATTTACAAGGCTTATAAATTTGTAGCAGACCATGACAGCTGCCTCTAACTGTAAAATGGGGATTATGCTTTCCTCATCAGGACCTAAAAATAAATCTTATCAGCTTACCTATGAGTCTACTGTTATCCAGCCTAGGAACATAGAAAGGCTTTTCGCGGGAGGAGAACTTCATGTCTTGGGGTGCAGTGTAAAGTCCACTGCTGCAGCGCCTGGAGACGCCTTTGTCTCGCTGCTGCTGGCTGTCTTTTATAACCTGTAAGATTAGGTCCAAAAGGGTTCTTCTCTCTTTTTGCTTGACCTCCTTGCTGTCCATGCACTGGCTCGAGGTTATAAGCAAAAGGAAGAGAGTCAGTATATGCCATTTCTTCTTCACCTGCATGACTTCACTGTCTGAAAACAAAAAGAGTAAGAGTCAAATACATTATGGTTAATCTAAGTAGTTCACAGTAGGCTAGCACAACACCAGTTATTTTTTCTCATCCCTTTGGCAACAGAAATTCAGATGAAAGAAAAGACAAATCAAAAGTCCATTTCAAATCATATAAACAATACTATGTGGGAAGAAAAATCCAATTGACCTTCCTTAATTTCCACAAATGTAACAAACAAGCAAACACACACACACACACACACACACACACACACACACACACACACAAACAAACAAACAAACAAACAAACAAACAAACAAAAAGCTTACTTGTTTAGAAGATCAAGATGCTCTGTCCGGCACACTGACAAGTTTAAGTGCGTCAGTCGTTGTCTGTGGTCCAGCACTAAATAGCAATAGCAAGTAGACTCAGCGCACACCGTCTTTCTTGAAATAATGCGTCCCTATTTATACAAGGAGCCACCTTCTTGAAGGTAACAGAATCGATTTCGAGTGGGTGGTAAAGCAATGCTGACAAATTGGATACATATTTGTATCATGGAATTGGCACGTTTTGAGGTCCACGTCTCTTTAAATCACAAGCTAACTAAACCAAAGTCTATAAAGGTTGAAGAACACTTTCCCAAGCTGCAATGTTGCATAAACACTGTCCCGATGAAAATCCAAATGAAAAAAACAACATTGGCGGGGGCGCTGCAGCGCGTGGCAAATAGTTTCTAAAGAGAACAACTTGTTGGATGCTGGATGCAGGCAGAGTAGGTCTGTGGATCTATAAGCTTCTTGCTGACCTGTCAGCGTGCCGCTGTTCTGTTCACCGATGTCCAAGTCTTGTGACCTCCTAAGCACCGCAAAAGCGCTCCCAGAGCAGCAATCCATTCAGAGCACGCACTAAACAACTGAAGCGGACCATGTAGGCTACTTTGACTGACATAGGCTCAGTACTTTCTCATCAAGCTAAAATAATGCGAACTATAATAAGATATAATAAGAATAATCAAGAATACTATTTATTAATTATTATTATTATTATTATTATTATTATTATTATTATTATTATTATTATTATTATTATTATTATTATTATTATTATTATTATTATTATTATTATTATTATTATCATCGTTGTTGTTTATTTTAATTATTGGCCAATTTCCACTGAAGCGGTCTCAGTTACTTCCGGATTCAATGTTGCTATGGAGATGGGTCAACTCTCATGAGCACAACTTGTTTCAGCTTTGATAACGTTGGCGTTACTTCTGCGTTTTGTAGCTTATTTACGCTAAAAGGCGATCGGGTTTCATTTTAAGATTAATAGCAGCATACTTTATATACAGCCCATACAAAACTTACATCTGTGGGTTTTATTTCTTTATTTATTCTTAAACGAACTAATGTCACAAAGGTGAGGTGTTTGTTTCACTTTGCTAATGCTAATGCTAAGCTAACTTGTGTTGTTTAGCGTTAACTAACATGTTTATCCAATATTTTGACGAGAATAGCTATGACACATGTTAAGCACATGTTTCTGTCAGCGTCTATTTCATGTCTTGTCTGCGTGTATTATCATAAAAGTCATAGCAGTTATAGCTTATAGTTATAGTTAAAGACATTGATGTGTGACTTGGAGGTTTATTTTTTAAACTGATGTTGCATGAAACAAATAACATTACATTTGTTCTTTTTTGTCTTTGAAGAACATACAATCAGCTGTGGGCTGATGCCCAGGCAGAGCTGACCCAGCTTCTGGCTGCAGAGCTGCCTCCAGAACCACTTTCTCCAGAGAAGGACAGAGTGGTGTTTTTTCAGCGACTTGCAGTTCTCTATGTGCGCTACCTTCAGGTTTTTCGAGACCTAGAGGTATCTTACGACCAGGTGGTGCACCCACAGAAGAGAGTAGTCATCCGGGCAAATCTTGATGGTGTAATAGGAAGACTGCTGGAATTGAAAAATGAAATGGTGGAAAAAGAGTTTTCTGAATACCATTATATGGATGATGTTTTACATGACTTAAAACTAACACCTGTAAGTACCTATACATTTTGCAAACACTTGAAGTAGGTTCTCCAGTGAAGAATCTATGTTTAAATGCAGGGAGATCTGGAGATTCCTATTCCTCGACATTTTATAAGTGAATGCAGCAAAGATGTAAAGCAACGTAAAGAAATGGTCTCAAAGATCCTTAGAACAATGGAGAACACTGAATGTCCACAAGTAGGCCTATGTTTGATTTATTTAAATTACTTAACTTTCAATTCAAATAACAACATTTCACCAACAATTTATGTATTTGATTTTTTTAATCGCCACTATCATTGAAAGCTTGATATGGGTAAGGAAATGAGTCATGAAGATGCCGTGAACATCATCCAAGTTGTGGAGAGAGCACGTCAAGGACGACTAAGGGCGAAGTTGAACCAGGAAAGCAGGAATATGAACCGAATGTACAGAAACAAGGACCCACAGGTTGCAGACACTGATTCGGCCGCAGTCTGCATTCAGAAGGTACCGTGTCATCATCTCATACAAGAAACTGTTCGTTCAAGTCAAAATAATGTGAAATATTCCCAAGTTCTGGAAGGGCTACGTGAAAAGAAGGAGAACAAAGACTGACCGAGAGCAGGAGGAGATTCTTCTAGGGATGGCAAGAAGCTTTTGTACTTCTTTACAGAAATATGTCATTTAAAACTGCAGTCTATCCTCGTCTCTCTCTTCGTTTTTAGGCTATTGATCCAAAATATGATGCAACACTTCCTTCAGAAATCACAGCTCAGGAAAATGAGACTCACACACGAATCATACAACAGGAACATGAGGAACACTATCAGAAATCCATTGTAGCCATCAGCAATCAGCTGAAAGAAGTTGAAGGACATGACATTAGCCAGACCATGAAAGACCAAATCAGACAGTGGTTTTTTGAATGCCGGTAGGACATTTGTTTTTATTACTCTTTAATTGTGTATTTAAAATGTCGGTGATGTTTTAAATCTTTCAACAGCGATGCAACGGGAACATTTCCAGAATACCCAGATGATGAAGATGGAGGATCAGCACTCATTTTTACTCCAAAAAGTCCACAACAAGTTAACATGCTTAAGTAGTTTGTATTTGCTTTTTGTTTTTTTTAAAGAAAATAATTTCACTGTATACTTTTCACTTTTTAGTTAATGGAAGAAATTGCTGCAAAGGAAGAGGAGGAAGCTAATGCCAAGCCAAAAGGCAAAGAAGAAAAAGGAAAAAAGGACAAGAACAAAATAGAAGATGTAATGACCATCAGTTGTGGTGAATGAACTGCAACAAACGTTTTAATGCGTTGTTTTTATATTCTAGGAAGAGGAGGCAGGACTAAAAATGTTACCATCAGCTTTTTTGGCTGACTTGGTTGTCGGAAATAAAATGTATGATGGTATGTTTAATATGAGTAAACAACAACAACATTACATCTATTGCAATAGATTAAATTAAGTATTGTTTATTATCCAGATTATTGGAAAAATCGTGATGAATCAAAAAACTATAATCAAAAGCATGAAGTGGAACTGGTGAAGGAAGAGAAGAGAAAAGATATTGAAGCAGAGATTCGACTACAGGTAATAAAGGCCAGACTAAAAAATGACTATTACCATGTGAAGCTACTTAAAGTGACTTTTTGCCCTTTTCCCTTTTCAGGTGGATGAGCAGATGAGACAGGAGCTTGCTGAATGGAAGTTATCTGTAGATAAAGAAAAAGTTGGTAAAGCAAAAGCTAATGCCAAGGTACAGTTGTATGTCTCGGCTGTTGTTTAATTACAATGTAATTGTCATAATAAAGAGAACCCATGTTTAGAAAAAGAAAGGCTCCAAGAGTGGAAAGAAGAAGAAAAAAGAGAAAGATCTAACAGCTGATCGGTAAGTTACAGAAGTTATTTCACATTTTCTTTTGAATATCTAATAAATGGCTTATTATATTTGTCTGGCAGGACTCTTGAGTCTCTGTGTCAGGAGCTGACAGGACAGGGCCTTTTGAAACAACCAGATAATGTCAAGATGAAAGATTTTTTAGGTAACAATTAGACATTTTTATTTTTAACTTACACTTTTGTCCCAACATGATCCACTTGTTGCCCTGTATTTATTCATTTTATTGTTCCTTAGATGGATTATACTGCCATCCTCTGGTTCTATATTGCAATAGGCCTTTACTTTTGTATTTACTTCTGTACTTTGTTACTTTATACTACTGTGTGTAATAAATATGCATCTGTCCATTGTTAGGGGACTATAGCTATCTTGGAACTACACTGAGGCAAAACGACATTGAGCCCATGCCATCACTCTCAGACGTGCGACAGGTTTTATCTCTATATGCCATTTTACCTTTAGGTATGTCTCTGCATTAATGTCAATAGTTTTAGTTAAATTTAGTTGCTTCATTTGTGTAACGGTTGCTGTATAATGTTGGCAGGTTCTCAATTTGTCCATGAAAAAGCTCCTTTAATAAAAGCCATCCTGTTGGCCGGCCCAGCAGGTGTAGGCAAAAAGATGCTGGTCCATGCTATCTGTCAGGAAACAGGGGCCAACCTGTTTGATTTGTCTCCCCTCAATACTGTAGGAAAGTACCCTGGGAAAAGTGGACTTGCAATGATGCTTCATATGGTCTTCAAGGTAGTATTTACACATGGTATCATTTATTTAGAAACATAACAAAACATTCGTTTAAAAACACCTGCATTTTGTGCGTCTTCTGCACATGGCACCTCATAAATAATGTTCATATTTTCATCATTAATCATTAATGCAGAAAGTGTTTTTTAATTACCTTCTACTGTACACAGGTAGCACGGTTGTTACAGCCATCTGTCATTTGGATTGGAGATGCTGAAAAAATGTTTTACAAAAAAGTTCCTAAGGAAGAAAAAGATGTAATTCAAGAAATTGGAAGGACTTTTTTATGAAGTTTGCAGATAAAATACAATATCTTCTGTTTGTTTAGCTTGATCCTAAACGACTGAAAAAAGACTTGCCTAAATCTCTGAAGCTAATAAAAGGGGAGGATCGAGTGCTTATCATCGGAACAACCAATGATCCACTCAGTGCTGACATAAAAGGACTATGTAAAATGTACAGCAAAATCATTCTTATTCCCAGACCGGACTATGGCTCTCGACTCAGTAAGAATGTTGTTTTAATTTACAAAAAGCTTTGATAAATGTCATTTTGAATTAGATTTATTTGATTTAGTTCTGTGGAAGCAGCTCATTAAAAAACATGGAGGAAAACTGACCATGGCCTTGAATCTGAGTTCTCTCTCAAGGATTTCTGACGGTTACACTCCTGGTCACTTAGTCAAGGTGATACAGACAGTTCTTACAAAGAGACGAATCCTGCAGCAAGTCAAAAGACCTCTGACTGCTATGGAGTTCGTTGAGTCATTAGCCAAAATTGATCCAGTGTTTCAGGAGGAAGAAGAGGCTCTTAAGGTTTAGTATTATTATTTTTGTACATAAGCCTATTTGTTTATTTTGCTAATGTTGTATTGTCGCTTCTTACAGAGCTGGTACGCAAAGACTCCACTTGGCAAGAAACGCATTAAGGCTGCCACAGGACAGGACGAGGAGGAGGCGTCAGCCAAACCTGCTAAAGGCAAAGATGCAAAGAAAAAAGGCAAATAAAAGTTACAAAGATTGTTTTTTGTATGCCATTTGTTATATGTTTGTATATTTGTCACCAATTTGAATTAAATGTCCTGTTCTTGTACGTTTGTTGCATGTATGTGCGTAAGATACTGTACATTATACTATAATTACAGTCTAAACTAATGTCAAGGTCTTTACCACAGACAATTCCTATTAGCTAACTGTCGTAGTAATTCAACATGCCAAAACTAGGCAAAAGCATTCTACTTTTAATCTTAAAACGTTGGTGCGGTGCTATAAAATTAAGTCTTAATTGTGCCAACTGCAGCTTCTGTGTTAGGGAAGGATCACTTTATATCTTATGCATAATGTTAAGTTCTAAATTGTCTCAACACTTGCTGTGGTTGTGTTTCTATTTTTAGCCAGCGCTCACAATGATATCTGCACATTTTGATTTGGTGATAAGACTCTAAATGTGGCCTCCTTCTATTAATAATAATACAGTTTGACATGTACTAAAAGACAAGTTATGAAAGCCTAGTGAAATGTACACCTAGAAAAATATTTTCCCATCTTAGTGACGACAAGTTGTCAGGGTTTTTTTGTGTTGCGTATTATCCCGTCGATAGAGTTTCACTGGACTTAAGCGCGCTCAGAGACACATGGAGCTGTCCATCAAGAGTAACAGGCAGTGGTGGTTTTGTTCTGGTGTCGGGAGGGAACCCCAGGAATACGTTTAAGGAGAATCATTTTTTATGTTATTTCTTATGGATACTCACAATATTTAAAATATACATTTTATATTATTATTTATAAGCAGGGGCATTATTTTGTGTAGTCTTGCTGGTTTTGAGTTGGGGAAATGTGAGATTAATATTATAATCTTTATGACCTTTCAAATGAAGCCATGAGGGACACTCCCCAAAGAAACCTATAGACTTGACCGAGTTGACCTGTACAATTACACATGTCAGACCAGAATAGTCTCTCTGGTATAATCTTTACAATGATCCATCTACTGTATATATTCTAATTACCTTTCTGGAATCTCCTCAAACCCTTGCATTTTTAGGTTAATTTTTAATTGCTTTGTTGATGCGGGTTCAGAGTTGCCTCACACCAACATGCTATGTTTGCTTTCATACTGACGGAAGGCTATTTTGGAGGTTAGAATGGGGGGAGAGATATGTCAGCTGTTCAGCACCACTCTCCATCAATGTGGAAAAAGAAGAGTAAGACGGTCTGCTTTGGGGACTGTGGCACAGCCTGGGCAGCTCCCTTTTGGCAAAGTGTTTGTTTTTGTTTTGTTTTGTTTTTGTCTTAAAGGCTGAATACTTGGACTAATCTCTTTGTGGATTTTCACTTGAGGATGTATTGTATTTGTCATGATGACTGGACAATGAAGGAATGTACAGTACTGTGTTTGAAAAGTTTCTTGCGTTAAGGTAAGTGTACCTGTCTTACTGCTTCTAGCTGTGCATCGCTTATAAATGTATATTTTTGTCTATAGTTGATTTGATGTTTTGTAGTGTATAATGAAACATGATAACCTATTACAGTTGCTCAGTATAAGATCTTCCTAGCTATTTTTAGGAAGGTCTTGTTCGAGTTTTGAGGTCATAATGGAGAAGGGTGAAAAACTAACTCGTATCATTTGGCCATAATTTGTGCTTGCAAGAGGGATGAAGTTTGTGCCAGTGCTCAGAGTATATTTAAAATGCTGATGTCACCAGTGAGAAATCGCAGGGATTATAAAATCCAGGCTCCTCAGGACTGGCATGCCATGACAGGATTCAAATCTGTCAAGATTTAAACCATTTTAATATGTCAGCTATGCCGTTTGATAATTATCTATTTTATTTACTAATATCAAAGAGTAAAATGGGATTCTGATCATTTTAATTTTCAACATCCAAACATTAGCTCTCTTGGATGATGTGATTTGATTTTACCTGGGATTAATTTTCTGACAGTTTATCTTCAGGCAGAACCCTTTCCATTTATTTGAGTTTGACACCATGAAGTTACTTCATGTAGCCTTTTCAAAACGTTATTTACAGGAACTCTTCATTGCAGCACTCGTGACAATTGATGAAGCAGCGTTGCTGTGTCTAAATAGAAAGCATGGCAGACATGAAAACTGAAGGAGTAGTAGCTGCTGCAAGTAAGATATATATATATATATATCTTTTAAATAACTTGATATTATTAATTGTCTCAACGAGAGAAAACAATTGACTTCATGTCTTTGTTTTCCAGAGAACCGTTTGCAAGTAGTAAAGGGCTTGGAGGATGTGGAGGTGTCTGAATGTGAAGGTTGCTCCTTTGAGGTGACCCTGAACCTGGCCTACATCGAAGGCGCGTGGAGTCGAGATGGGGTGCAGCTCAAGTCTAGACCCAACTGTCGGATTAGCACACACGGCAAAAGGCACTCCCTCGTTCTCAACAGGGTCGCTCTGGCTGATTCTGGGCTCCTGTCGTTTCAGGCCAACGGCATTCAGACATCCTGCAAACTCAGCGTCAGAGGTAAAGTCTAATCTTTGATTTCAAGTCCAGTGCCTATTACATTTCTAGTCACAGACGTATTGTCTTATGTCAGCCAGAGATATACAAATTACCAAAGAGTTGGAGGATGTTGACACATTGGAGCGTCAGCAGGTGACCTTCTTGTGTGAAGTCAACCAGGTGGATGTGGATGCTAGGTGGTACAGGGATGACTGCCGAATACGTGCTGGAGATAACATCAAGATCAGACATCAAGGTATATAATGTATGACATTAAATGATTGCTAATGCAATTGAAGGGGATTTTGTTATGTGTTTATCTTATTGAACCAGCCTGTTATTGCTCTATCCTTTGCACAGCTCAGTTTGATACACTTCTTTCCATATTTTGTATTGTTTTCAGGAAAGACCCACATCCTAGGTTTTAAGTCAGTACGGCCTGAGCATGCAGGAGAAATACGATTTACAGCTGAGCGAGTGTCTTCATATGCAACACTCACAGTAAAAGGTAGTTCATGAAAGGTTACGTTTTTTTTGCTCTGTTTACTATTCAATAGGGTAACACTGACACGTCCTTTTCCTAGAGCTTCCAGTCCAAATCATCCGGCCTTTAAGAGTTAAAATTGCCATGTATCGTCACAGAGGTTTGCTCGAGTGCCAAGTGTCTCGACCAAATGCTCAGGTTAAATGGTACAAGGGTGGAAGGGAGCTTCTTCCCAGTAAGAAGTACCAACTCATCAGTCAGGACATCTACAGACAGCTGACCATTGACGATGTCTGCTCCTCTGATGAGGATACCTACACCTGTGATGCAGAAGATGACAAAACGTCTTGCCAGCTTTTTGTTGAGGGTGAGATTCATATTTTCTAAAGTCACAAGTTTTACTTTTATGCAATGCACTGTTGTAACATTTTGGCTGTACTTGTAGAGCAGGCTATCACCATAGTGAAAGAAATGAAGTCAGTGGAGGTGATGGAACCAAAGCCTGCTCGGTTCAGAGTGGAGACAAATATTAAGTCAGTAAGACCTCCAAGATGGACACTCAGTGGAGAAGGTCTTGAGCAGAGTCAGGCTGTGGACATCGGCAGAGATGGCACAATTCACAGCCTCTGCTTCACCTCTACTGACAGCTCAATGTCTGGTTCTGTGGTTTTTGCCGCAGGAAAGAGTAAATCCACAGCTCAACTTACAGTGAAAGGTAAGAGCAGAATTGAGTATTAACACATAACCTTTTCTGCAATCAAAACATTTATATCTGAAAACAACTCTTCTTCAGAGCGGCCTCTTCAGGTGGCTCGTCACCTGGATGACGTAGAAGCTAAAGAGAATGGCACTGTCAGCCTGAGTTGTGAGTTTAACCCATCACCTCGAGTCATCCACTGGTATAAAGGACGCACAGCTTTAAAGACCTCAAACAAATACAGCATGAAGAGAGAAGGGAAGCGGGCAGAACTCACCATTCATGGCCTGAATGCTGTCGATGCTGGACAGTACCGCTGCATGGCTGGAGGTGCACAGAGTGCTGGAAATGTCAAGGTAGAAGGTATGTATTACATATTTGTGGCATTTTTAAAGGGAATATTTATTATTTCACAATACATACCTTACCCACAATAATTGCTTTTTTTAGTGCGAACACTCAAATTTGTAAAACACCTTGAGGCCGTGGAGATTGAGGAGGATGGTGCGGCCAGATTCTCGTGTGAGCTCAATTATGTTGTCGGCAATGTTGAATGGCTCCTGAACAACATCCGCCTTATTTCAAATGCTGTAAACAAGATTCAGCACATGGGCACAATTCACAGCCTTACTATAATCAAGCTTCGACCACAAGACAGCAGAATCACATTCAAAGCAGGCCTCCTTTGTGAGACAACAGCACTCAAAGTTAAAGGTATGTAAGCAATTATAAGACTTTTTCCACCCATGAATACATATTTAACAAAAGCATCTTTCTTTCAGAACGTCCAGCAGTTTTTTTGAAGTCACTAGAAGATGTGTCCGGGGAAGAGCAAGGGGAGGTTTGTCTACAGTGTGAAGTTTCCAAAGAGACAGTGAGTCCCGTTTGGAAAAAGGATGGTGTGGTACTGATGTCCAATGACAAACATGAGCTAGTGCAGTTTGGAAGGTCCCTTGCATTAGTTATTCACTCACTCTGCAAGGAAGATTCAGGAAACTACACATGTGAGCTTGGCACCAGCAAGACCAAGGCTAAGCTCATCGTTCATGGTAGGTAGTGAAGTATGTGAAGTATCTAAATAAAATAAAACATACGGTAAAATAGTTTTGGGTCGCCAGATTTGCACATATCAATGGTTCAGCGGCTGAAAACCACTGTCGTATTGGAAGGAGAAAGCTGCACATTTGAGTGTGTTCTCTCGCACTGCCTTCCGGATGAAGCCTGTTGGACTATCAATGGTCAGACTGTGGTTAGCAACAATCGAATTCAGCTTGAACAGAATTGCCGCAAGTACAAGCTGACCATTAATGATGCCATTCTTTCTGATGCTGGAGATGTGGTTTTCACTGTGAAAGACCTGAGCTGTAGGACAATGCTATTTGTCAAAGGTAAAGAATACAAAGCAGTAAACATTATCAATTAATGAAATAATACGTTTTTTCTCTGTCTTGTCTCTAGAGAAGCCAGTGCACATCTTTAGAGATCTGTTGAATGTCAAGGCAGTACCAGGTGAAGATGCGGAACTGAGCTGTGAGATCACAAAACCAGAGGTCACCATCCACTGGCTAAAAAATGGCCGCCTTCTGAGACCGAACCCTAAATATTTGATGTCTGTGGAAAACAACATGGCGCGACTTTTAATAACGAACACCACAATTAAGGATTCTGGGGAATACTGCTGTGAGGCGGACGGAGTTGCCACAAGGGCCAAGCTTGAGATCAGAGGTAAAGGTTAGGTATAGGTACAGGTTTCGCTTGAATTCTCTTTAACACTTCACAATAACTACACTTTTAATAGCCTTAATAAAGCATGAATAAGTTTATTAAGAATGATTCAGGCTTAGTAAGCACTCAATTTATACCCAGCTCTAACTCATTACCCCCACCCTGCCCAGAGGATACTCTGATTTCAAATCCTAGATTTGTCTTTGGTAAATATATGAAGGAGTAAAGCTGTTGTTGGAGGCCTGGACTGACAAATAGATTGAGCATTTGTTGGGGTTTGACAATTCGTTTCTCAAAGCTAGAGGTAATTTCACCAAATTTTAGCTTTTGAGTCCAGGCCGAATCCATATAAAAGTCCTATTAAATGGTCTAATTTTTTTAATTTGTGTGTTTCGAGTATAAACTGACGATGCTCACTTTTACTATTTCAATTTTCCAGGAGCTTGTGAAAAATGGAAAACATCCTGGAATTATAAGGCAATTATTGCAGCAAAATCAACTTTAATGAACCTTCAAACCTGTTACAATGGTGTTTTTCCTCATCATTAGTTTACTTATTATATCATTAGTTTTATTTTGATTCATTCATGCATGTTTGAGTAATCTTGAATTGCGCTGCAATGGAGGCTCGAGTGCTCGAGTTCTCGAGTGAGGTTGAATTTGCATTAAGTCTTTCTTCCTGCTTTATTTACAGTAAGTCTAATTAAGTTGTAGTTATTATAAAGTGGTACCTATTTCTATCAATTCTGTGCAGAACTCCAGCACACATTTGCACAAGAGTTGAAAGACACACGTGGAGAGGAAAAGGGGAGAGCAGTCCTGGAGTGTGAGACCAGGCGACCTGCCAAACGTGTGAAATGGCTCAAAGGCATGGTGGAGCTGCGGGCTGGAAGAAAGTATGTCATGAAGCAGAAAGGTGTGTTGCTTTCGCTGACCATCGTCTCACTGGAAAAGACTGACACAGATATTTATATTTGTGACGTCGGTACCATGCAAAGCCGGGCCCAACTTACTGTACAAGGTGAGATTTTGAGTCTGCATGTAGTTCGATAGATAGTTAGCTATAATTATTGATTATCACACAGTCAATATTCCCGCTGCTGCAGCCAAAAGTAATTTTCCACAGGTATCAATCAATCATTTCTATTGTTGGTGTTTTATATCCTAGATACACTGCAGATTGTCATACAAAGACAATATGCAGTCCGAAAACACATGATAGTGATGTTTACTTGGCTTCCCCCTTTTTCATCATCAGTGGACACAAGAGCTAGAGTTAATGCTCAGTTGTCAAGCAAACATATTTGCCCCTTCTCTAACTCGTTTGTTTCAAATCTAATATATTCCACCCACTAACAAGAAGCCTGTGTTATTTACATCAACTGTCAATAGTTACAATATTATCCTGAATTGTATTTGTTAGATGAGAAAGTTACCATTTTGGAAGAACTTGAAGATGTAGAGTGTCTTGAAGGCGATACAGTCACTTTCCGGTGTCGCATCTGTCCCAGTGATTTTATCAATGTGAAGTGGTATTTGGACGAAACTCTGCTCTACACCAATGACCTCAATGAGATTCAGGTCATGCAAGGAGGTTACCATACGCTTACGTTCAAACAGCTTGCGCGCAAAGACACAGGCACAATTTCATTCTCAGCTGGTGACAAGCGATCATATGCATCACTGTTGGTTAGAGGTGAGTGCTTTTTTGTCTTCGATTCAAAATGTATTTAAACTTTATTAAACCTGGCATTTTCATTACCAGAGAGAAGGCCCACTATTATTAAAACGTTGGAGGACTGTGAGGCCGTGGAAGGAGGTGGTCTGGTGTTGTCATGTGTCACATCTAAACCATGTCATATCTTATGGTACAAAGATGGCTGCTTGATGTGGAGCTCTTCCAGGTATTATGCCAGCCGTTCTGAATGTGAAGCTCGTCTTACAATCCGCGAGGTCCTGCCAAGTGACGCAGGGGTCTATGAGTGCAGTGCTGGCTCTGTTATTACCAGTGCTGTTATCACTGTAAAAGGTAATCTTTTTTATTTAATTTACTGAACAGTTATTGTAATATTTTAGTATACATTTAGCCACTTACTAGTATTGTATTAACAGCCATTCCAGCAGAGTTCCTCCAAATGTTAAAGTTCATGGAGGCCAGAGAAGGTGAGACAGTGATCCTGACATGTGAGTATTCTCTGCCTGGAGTCCTGGTTCATTGGTGGAAGGGTTTGGAGGGAATCCGATCTAGTGAAAAGTTTGTCATAAAACAAAGAAAGACCATTAACTCCCTCACCATCAAAGCTGTCAAGCCGGAGGACTCAGGAGAATATACCTGTCAGTGCCGCAACCATCGCACTTCAGCTTGCCTTAAAATTCATGGTAAATTCACATAACGTTACTCAATCAATGTACGGACACACGATTTGCCTTTGTATGAAAATAATCTTTACTTTCTTCCAGCTATTCCCATGACATTTGTTCAGCCTTTAAAGCCAATTCAAGCAGATGAGGGCACAAATGTGGTTCTGCGCTGTGAGTTGTCCAAGCCTGGAGTTCCAGTGCAATGGTGGAAAGAAGACGAGCTTTTGAGAAATGGGGTTAAGCACCAAATAAGGAAGTGGGAAACCACTTTGGAGCTTATGATTTGGAAACCAGTTCCAGCGGACAGCGGGGTGTACAGCTGTGTGTGTGCTGACCAGAAGACTTCAGCTAATGTCAACATAATAGGTATACGCAATGTCAGAAAGTCAATACACCGTTATTTTATTGTCAAGTTTAGGTTGTGAGCTCATCTGTTGTTTGTGGCCCTTAAGCTCTTCCTGTCACCTTTAAGCAAAAGCTTCGGAATGTCTTGATAGAAGAAGGAAATGTTGCTATTCTTCGGTGTGAGCTGTCCAAACCTGGTCATTCTGTTGAGTGGAGGAGAAGGGGAGAAGAGCACATCAGAAATGGAGAGAAATACCACATCAGACAAAGGGAGACACTGGTGGAACTGAGGGTCTTTGATGTGACGCCAGAGGACAGCGATATCTATACATGTATTTGTGAAAATATCGAGACCACTGCAAGTCTTACTGTGAATGGTATGTTTTTTTTACTCTTAGTCACACGGTTACTCCTAACAATGATTTAATATTCAAATTCTTATTTTCCAGCTGTTCCAATCACCTTCAGACAGAAACTGAAAAATATTCAAATTGAAGAAGGACTGAACATTACACTTCATTGTGAGGTTTCCAAAGCCAGTGTCCCAGTAGAGTGGAGTCTTGGAGGGGAACTGTTAGAAAATGGAGAAAAGTTCCAAATTAAACAACGGGATACAATCCATGAGCTGGTTATTACAGATGCTGAACCAGAGGACAGTGGAGTCTACATTTGCACATGCAGGGAGCAAAGGACAAAGTCTACGGTCAAAGTTGTTGGTATGTCACAAGAATTAACTGGAAATTGTATATGAAATTGTTAATTTGCTATATACATAATTTTTTCTTATGACAGCCATTCCTGCAACATTCAAAGTCACCCTCAAGAACCTGCAGATTGAGGAGGGCAGCAGCGTGACTTTACGTTGTGAGCTCTCAAAGAAAGGAGTGCCCGTGAGGTGGCAGAGGAATGGTGCCATGATATCTGAGGAAGTATCTCGAGGGAGGTATCAGATAAAACAAGAAGGAAAGACAGTCCAGTTGACCATCGCCAAAGCCCAACTAGAAGACACTGGAAAGTACAGCTGCATTACTGGTGATGAGAAAACATCAGCTGAACTTAATGTTAGACGTGAGTGTCTAAAGCGATACTATATTAACATCACTAACAGGAAAATATCTATGAATTTAGTGAATGTGTTTCATATGTATTTTAGCTCTTCCGGTAACATTCAAGCGTGAGCTCCAGCGCATTGTTGTGAAAGAGGGGGACATTGGCACTTTCAGCTGTGAGCTCTCTAAACCTGGAGCACCAGTTGAATGGAGAAAAGGCAGAGTACATCTGAAACCAAGCACCAAATATGAGATGAAGCAGGAAGGAAAAATAACTAAATTGATTATCAAAGAAATAGAGGATAGTGATGCTGGCAACTACACATGTAAGACTACAGACAGCCAGACAACAGCTGAGCTCATTGTACAAGGTAAGGTGCACAATGTATGTTATCCTATATGTATGTTATGTATATTATGTGGTATTGTCCCAATTCAAATGTGTATTATGTGTAACTACAATGTTTTTCCCCCAATGTATTCGATAGTATCATCGAAACGCAAGTGTAAAAGAGGTCAGCTCCAAAGCTCCAATCTTAAATTATATTCATGGTGTGAACCCCATTTACGACACCATTTTACTTAGTGATATTTGTGACATGTTAACAAAAGTCATTTCCTTGCACAGTTTTCATCATTTACACACTCAGAATGGATTATTCAAACAATCCATTTCTTTCATACTCATAAATATTGATTACACACATGTGTACTATATGTTGCCTGCTCCCTCCAAATCAGTAGAATAATCTGTAATGGTCATTACAGTAATCAGATACAAACTGTCACTCTTAACCTATGATTATACAGGTTCTCATTCACCTTGTTCAATAAATACTAAAGTAGTCTAGAAATGTGCGGTGAGCATCATTTTCAGCAGAACATTTTTAGACTCTTTGTATTTTGAGATTTTTATTACAGCACGTTTGCCCTTTTGATAAAATGTTTTCTTGTCATTTACAGACTCCCCTCCGAGCTTTAAAACACCTCTACTTAACCAAGAAGTAATGGAAGGCAACAGTGTGGTTCTGCACTGTGAGCTTAGCAAAGCGGCATCCTCAGTGGAGTGGAGGAGACAAGGTGAACTACTCCGAAACGGAGACAAGTATCAGATAAGGAAGAAAGAACTTCTGTTGGAATTGAAGATAATAAAAATTGATGTTGATGATGGAGGAGAATATACTTGCATATGTGGTGATCAGAGGACAACTGCAACTATCACAGTCAATGGTGAGTGCTGTGTGTCATAGATATTACCTTTGAGATTATACATTTTTATTTTGGTGTCACAGACCACAGTGTCATACTTCGTTTCATTTTATTGAGCCGCCAATGTTCATGTGTTTATCGTGAAGTAGCATAAATTTGACTCCACAAACCTTCAAACAATGTACCCAATCATCTAGTTGGCAAAGCCTACCTAGACATTCTACAATCTTACTCCTGTTATGGGCCAAACTCACACATTTTATGATCCATCTAGAGCGTCCTGTCAAATTCCTGCAAGAACTGAAGAATATTGAGGTTCAGGAAGGTAACGGGGTGACTCTCTGCTGTGAGTTGTCCAAACCAGATATCTTTGTGCAATGGATGAAAGGAGATATTGAGCTCACAAATGGAGAGAAGTATCAAATGAAGCAAAACGGCTGCACAATGGAACTTCTTATCAAGAAAAGTCAACCAGCTGACAGTGGCCTATACAGCTGTCTATGTGATGATATTAAATCAATGGCAAATGTCCAAATCACAGGTACTAAAACAATATGTATCAACTGAAATATGATCTTAACTTCATGGTGCATTTCATTGTCTAATTTAAAATTTTAGCTATTCCAGTGACATTTAAACAGAAGTTAAAGAACCAGGAAGCAGTGGAGGAGGGCAATGTGACATTGCGCTGTGAGATCTCCAAGTCTGGAGCCATGGTGGAGTGGAGGAAAGATGCTCAGCTCCTGATCAGTGGGCAAAAGTACCAGTCAAAGCAGGAGGGAAGAGTGGCTGAGATGATGATTAGTAACTTGACACTGAAAGATGCTGGGGAGTACAGTTGTTCTGTTGCCAACGCTGTGACTACTGCTGAGATCAAAGTAAGAGGTAAGCGTCAAATAAATACTTACGGCAAATGTGTGTTGTAGCATAGCATATTTTTAATTGATGTGCTGTTTCATGCAGAATTACCAGTTACATTTAAAAAAGAGCTGGAGAATCTGGAGGTGAAAGAAGGAGACAGCGCTGTTTTGTGCTGTGAGCTTTCAAAGCCTGGTGCATCTGTGGACTGGAGAAAGGGCAGAGTTGTCCTGAAGCCTGGATATAAATATGAAATGAAATGGCAGGGATCTTTGGCAAAACTGATCATCAACAACATAGAGGAAGAGGATGCTGGCAAATACATTTGCAAGACCAAGGATAGTCAATCAGCAGCTGAACTTACTGTCAAATGTAAGGTCGTAAAAATAATATTATAAAAATAATTATAACTAACACTGTTTTCCTTGTTGTAGCACCTCCAGTTACATTCAAGACAAGATTGAAGAACTTACAGGTGGAGGAGGAGAACAGCTTAACTTTGAGTTGTGAGCTGTCCAAACCTGGTCTTAGTGTGGAGTGGAGGAAAGGGGAAGAAATCCTGAAAAGTAATTTTAAATACCAGATTAAAAACAGAGAAAGCGTCAAGGAACTTCTCTTAAAAAATGCACAGCTGGAAGACAGTGGTCTCTACAGTTGCACCTATAGTGATGTCAAGACCACAGCCAACATCACCATCACATGTAAGATAATGTGATCGTTAGTTTTGATCTAATGATATGATATTAAATATATCTTGATTTCTGTAGCTATTCCTTTGGCATTTAAAACCGGACTCAAGAATCAGGAGGCTGCTGAAGGAGGAAATGTGGTTCTTCACTGTGAGCTGTCCAGGGCTGGGGTACCTGTGCAGTGGTGGAAAGGAGAGGATCCGATTTATCATGGCGGTAGATTCCAGATGAGTCTCTCTGGAAAGATAGCAGAGATGAAGATCAGAAACATCCAACCAGAAGATGTTGGCGAGTACAGTTGTGTTTTTGGTGAACAGAAAACAACAGCTGAGGTTAACGTGAGAGGTACTCAAGGCAGTGCAACAGCATTTATTCCTTCATTCTCCATATGTTAACTCCTATTTTTTCTCCTTTTAGCTGCAGCATCAGTGTTCTTTGAAAAAGAACTCCAAAACCAGGCAATAATGGAAGGTAAACCTGTATTATTTTCCTGTGAGGTTTCCAGTGCTAATGTCCCAGTCACTTGGAAAAAGAACAACAGTACAATTGAACATGGAAGTAATTTCATTATCAAGAAGAAAGGTCCCACACACACACTTGAGATCAAGCGTTTGGAACTTGAAGATGGAGGAGAATATTCTTGTATTACCAGGGGTAAAAAGACCACTGCCAAACTGGTTGTGAGAGGTGGGTGTCTCTTACAGGATGTCTTTTTGGCAAAGGGTAGACTTCTGTCTCCATTGTGACCTCTTACAGAATAAGCAGTTAAGGCTAAATAAACTTTAGTGATCAATAAACGTCTTCATCTTGCTCCTCTTATAGAGCGTGTGAGAATTGTCACTGGGCTAAAAGATGTGACAGTGACAGCTGGACAAGATGCCATATTTGTGTGTGAGCTCAGCCATGCAGATGTGAGTGATGGGGTCTGGTGGCTGGGCTTATCTCCGCTGCAGAAAAATGAGATGAACCAGATGATCTGTCATGGCCGACAACACCGGCTGGTCCTTTTAATGACAACCCCTGAGGAGACCGGTACAGTGGCATTTGTTATTGGAGAAGAGAAGACATCAGCTGAACTTTTGGTCCTTCCTAAGCCAAAAGGTATGTGCCACACACCGAACAAAAGTGTTGGACTTTCTAAAGATGCTAACTTGATATTCCTTATAAGTGTTATTTGAGGAGAAGCCCAATGATGTTTCAGTCTTGGAAGGAGAAACAGCAACATTATCCTGCAAGATCTCTGATTTGAACACCCATGTTACATGGCGGCGTAAAAGTATTCCCCTCCACAATAGTGATAAATACAAGATATATAAAGAGGGTAAAGTCAACATACTGCTAATTTTTGATGTGGATCCTCTGGATACTGGTGCATACTCATGTGATACAGGGGATGTACAGAGTAGTGCTAAACTTACTGTCACAGGTAAGATCAAAAGCCATAATTTGATTTTGAACCTTACACCTTAAAGCCTTTTCTCTTTATTTCCAAGAACTTCCACCATTTTTCCAAGAGGACTTGCAAAGTGTTGAGGCAGAGGAAGGAGAAACGGCCTCCTTGTACTGCGAGTTGTCTAAACTTGGAGTACCAATACAATGGAAAAAGGATGGGACGTCAATCAGAGCCAGTAGGAAGTACGACATTAAGCAAGATGGCTGCTTCCTCCAACTTATTATCAAGGATCTTAAACTTGAGGACAGTGGCAGCTACAGCTGTCAGGCAGGGAGTGCAGAGACTAGGACCACAGTCTTTGTAAAAGGTTTGTTTACACATATTTCTGCACTTGCTTTATGTCTGATAAACATATCCACTAACTACATGTACTTGATTGGATTCACAGAGCCTCCTCCATTCTTTAAGAAACCCTTGCGAGGCATTGAGGCAATTGAAGGAGGTGTAGCCACCTTGCAGTGTGAGTTATCCAGACCAGGGGCACAGGTCCAGTGGAGGAAGTACCGTCTGCCACTAAGAGCCAGCAGAAAATACGAGATGACCCAGGATGACTGCTGTGCTGTACTTGTAATAAAAGATGTAACACCTGAAGACAAAGGAAGCTACACATGTCAAGTAGGAAACACAGAGACAACAGCCACCATTTCAGTCACAGGTTTGCTTATAAATGAAGTCATTAATTCACTTTACAATTTACAAGTCAGTATATCAAGTTGCATATTGAACTGTTCAGTAATGATTCAGTGCAAATGTTTTTCAGAACTGCCCCCTTTCTTTAAAGTGGAATTACAAAATGTTGAAGCTGATGAGGAAGATACAGTTTCTCTGTATTGTGAATTGTCCAAGCCAGTTACAACAGTGCAGTGGAAGAAGAATCGACTACCACTAAAAGCCAGCAGAAAGTATGAAATGGAACAAGATGGATGTCTTCTCTATTTCCATATCAAGGAGCTTACTCTAGAAGACAGCGGAAGCTACACATGCCGAGTGGGAAACATTGAGACCACTGCAGTTGTCTCAGTGAAAGGTGGGTGCTATATAAAGACAAAAAACAAATACACTTTTTTATTTGCAAACTACAGGCTGTACTTTTTAATTGCTTTCCCCAATTACCTTTTTCCAGCACTTCCATTGTTCTTCAAAGTAGATTTACAAAATGTTGAGGCTGAAGAAGAAGGAACAGCCTCCTTTTTCTGTGAACTGTCAAATCCTGGAATTTCAGTGCAATGGAAAAAGAACAGGACACTGTTAAGAGACAGTAAAAAATATGAAATGAAAGAAGATGGATTCTATCACCAGCTTCTCATCAAAGACGTTAAACCTGAGGATAGTGGCAGTTATATTTGTCAAGCCGGAAACGCAGAGACCACAGCTAAACTGTCTGTAAAAGGTCTGTGATTACATTATATAAAATGAAATATGTTATAAGTAATTATGAGACTGTAAACAATTCTCTTTGATTATTCCAGAGGTTATGTCAGTGTTTGTTGAAGAGCTCCACAATATTGTTGCTGAGGAAGGAGATACAGCCTCTCTGTTCTGTGAACTGTCCAAGCCAGGAGTGCCAGTCCAGTGGAAGAAGAACAGACAACAGCTTAAAGCCAATAGCAAATACGAAATGAAGCAAGAGGGCTGCCTTGTTCAGCTCCTTATTAAAGATCTAAAACTGGAGGACAGAGGAAACTATACATGCCAAGCAGGAACGGCCGAAACAACTGGAAAACTGACAGTCAAAGGTATTGTTTTTTTTTCTAATTATTAAAATACTTTTACATTTTACAATTTCTTTTTACTCCAATCTTTTTCAGAGCTCCCTCCATTTTTTAAAGAACTACAGAGTGTGACAGCTGAAGAGGGAGGCACAGTCTCTCTCTGTTGTCAGCTTTCCAAACCTGATGTAGTGCAGTGGAAGAAGAGTCGGCTGACACTGAGAGCCAGCAAAAAATATGAGCTGATTCAAGATGGCTGCTTTGTTCAGCTTAACATTATAGATCTTGATGTTGATGACGGTGGAAGATATACATGCCAGGCAGCAGGTGCAGAAACAACAGCAACTCTGACTGTTAAAGGTATGTTATGATGACATGCATTCTGAATATGTAACCTACTTAAGCTTCCAAAAACAATTGTATTCTTTGCTTTCTATTTGTTACTTACATTTACCAGAGGTGCTACCTTACTTCACGGAAGACCTTGACAACATAGATGCCGAGGAGGGAATTTATGCAACCTTGCAATGTAAAGTGTCTAAATGTGGAGTGTCTGCACAATGGAAAAAGAATAGGTTGCCATTAAGAGCAAACCAAAAATATGAAATGAAACAAGATGGTTACCTTCTTCAGCTCTGTATTACTGATCTCAAACTTGAAGACAGTGGCAGCTACTCTTGTCACGTAGGAAGAGCAGAGACTACCGCAATGTTGTCGGTAAAAGGTATACTTTGATTACAGTCCTATACTGTGTTGTTGACAAATGCTAGTACTTTATTGATCTTTAACCCTTTTCATTTACCACCAGAACAATCACTGTTTTTCACTAAGAAGTTACAGAATACTCAAGCTGAGGAAGGAAGCTTCATCACCTTTTGTTGTGAACTTTCTAAATCTGGACTGTCTGCACAATGGCAAAAAAATGCGCAACCTCTGAAAGCCAATGATAAGTTTGAAATTAAACAAAGCGGATGCTACCACGAGCTCACGATAAGAGGCCTTAAGCTTGAAGACAGTGGCAGCTACACATGTCAACTTGGAAACACAGAGACCACTGCCACATTGTCTGTCAAAGGTACCTCAAAAGCAATGGGAATTGTTTAAAATATTACTTCTCAATGTTAAAGGTCCAGTTTAATAGTGAATTATTATTTCTTTATACCAACTCTCTAGAGCAACCTCTCTATTTCAAGAAAGTCTTGGAAAATATGGAGGCACAAGAAGAGGGTTCAGTATTATTATGCTGTGAGCTGTCTAAGCCTGGAGTTTCTGTACAATGGAAGAAGAACACACAGCTACTTAGAGCCAACAGGAAGTATGAAATAAAACAAGATGGCTGCCTTCTTTCTCTGCACATTAAGGATCTCAGACCTGATGACAGTGACAGCTACACATGCCAGACTGGAAGTACAGAGACCACTGCTAGACTTTCAGTAAAAGGTGATATACATTATCATTCAATTGTATTGTTATAATAAAAATAAACCACATAGTTTGAGATTGTAACATTGTTTTTGTCTTTCCCTTTGCAGAGCTCCCAATATTTTTCAAGATTCAGTTACGAAATCTGACTGCAGAGGAACAAAGCACTGTCTCTCTTTGCTGTGAGCTGTCCAAGCCTGGAGTCTGCGTTCAGTGGAAGAAGAATCAGCTGCCACTGAGGCCCAACAAGAAATATGAAATAACACAAGATGGCGGCTGTGTTCAGCTTAACATCAAGGATCTTAAATGTGAGGACAGTGGTAGTTACACATGTCAAGCAGGAAGTGCAGAGACCTCCGCTACACTTTCAGTTAAAGGTATTGCACAGACTGAACCAATATGAACAATATACATTTTAGATTGTATTTCACGAGTCTTGTGTTTCTACTTTACCTAGAGCTTCCACCATTCTTTAGCGTCCTTTTACAAAATGTGACTGCAGAGGAGGACGCGACTGTCATATTGTCATGCGAGCTGTCTAAAGCTGGAATCTCTGCACAGTGGAAGAAGGATCAGCAACCATTGCGGGCCAACAGAAAGTATGAAATGAAACACAATGTTTGCTGCCTTCAACTTCACATTAAAGATCTTAAACCTGAGGATAGTGGCAGCTATACATGTGAAGCAGGAAATGTACGAACTACTGCTACTGTGGCAGTAAAAGGTATTTCTCAGTTGTCCTTTAAATAAATAAGATCAACAGATATGAATGCAGAACTTTCCAACAATCATTGTTTTATTTTACAACAGAGCAACCCCCTTTCTTCAAGAAAGTCTTGCAAAATGTGGAAATAGAAGAAGACGGAACGGCATCTTTATTCTGTGAGTTGTCTAAACCTGGTGTCCCAGTCCAGTGGAGGAAGAACAAGCAACCATTGCGAGCCAACAAGAAATATGACATAAAACTAGATGGCTGCCTTTTGTTCCTCAATATAAAAGATCTAAAGCTTGAAGACAGTGGCAGCTACACTTGTCAGGCAGGAACAACAGAGACCACTGCAGTTCTGTCAGTAAAAGGTATCTCAGTTAAGACCATTTCCAACTTAAATTCCAAAATACTTTAATAGTCATTCACAATTACTATTATTTATTTTATTTTCCAGAAAAACCTGTATTCTTCAAAAAAGGACTGGAGAATGTGAAAGCCGAAGAAGAGAGTCATGTCACCTTGTGTTGTGAGCTCTCCAAGCCTGTATTATCTGTTCAATGGAAGAAGAATAAACAACCGCTCAGAGCAAACAAGAAATATGAAATAAAACAAGATGGATGTCTCCTCCAGCTTCTCATTAAAGACTTAAAACCTGAGGACAGTGGTAGCTATACATGTCATACAAAGAGTGCTGAGACTGTGGCTACTGTTACTGTGAAAGGTGTGTATAATGATTACTTCTATTAAAACTACAAAACTCAGTGTTCTTAACTGACTTAATTTTGTTTTCACAGAGCTCCCACTAATCTTTAAGGTACAGTTATGTGATGTGGTGGCAGAAGAAGACGGTAATGCCTTTTTGTCCTGTGAGCTGTCTAAACCTGTAAATTCAGTGCAATGGAAAAAGAACATGCAACCTCTGAGGTCCAATAGAAAATATGACATTAAACAAAACAGTTCCAACCACCAGCTTTTCATCAAAGATCTTAAACCTGAGGACAGTGGTAGCTACTCATGTCAAGCAGGAAGTGCTGAGACCACTGCAACACTATTAGTTAAAGGTAGGAACTAATGATGTTTGAAATTACCTTACCCTGTACAGATATTCACATATCCATTGTCTACCTCTTTTTTAGAACTTGCTCAGTTCTTCATCAAAAAACTACAACATGTTGATGGTGAGGAGGGAAGTTCAGTTTCTCTGTTCTGTGAACTCTCAAAGCCCGGCGCATCAGTCCAGTGGAAAAAGAACAGACAAGTGCTGAACGCCAGTGACAAATATGAAATGAAGCAAGAGGGCTGCCTTGTGCGACTCAACATCAAGGATCTGAATCTGGAGGACAAAGGAAGCTACACTTGCCAAGCTGGAAGTGTAGAGACCACAGCAAATGTGGCAGTAAAAGGTATTATTCCTTTTCTTTCATTGTCATTGGTTTTTCATGAAATTATTGTTTAATCATGCAACATTAATTTATTTTTTTGGCAGAAGTCCCAGTTTTCTTCAAAAAAGAATTACAGCATGTAGACGTTCAACAGGAAGGTACAGTGTCCTTGTCATGTGAACTGTCAAAGCCTGCACTTGTGCAATGGAAAAAGAACAAGACTCAACTGAGAGCTGATAGCAAGTATGAAATAAAACAAACAGGCTGTTATATGGAGCTTAACATCAGGGATGTTAAACCTGAAGACAGTGGCAGTTATACATGTCAAGCAGGAAGTACAACAACAACAGCAAATGTAAAAATACAAGGTATGTTCAATAATTTGAACAAAATGTTTGAATCCAGGCAATTAATCATCAACATTGCCTTCTTACAGCTAAACCTACAGCACCAATAGCCAAAATACAGCCTCCTCCAAAGCTTACAGTTCCTACCCCAGACGACAAGAACCTTTTAGCTCAACCCAAACCTGTTCCCCCTGAACCCAAAAAGAGGACAAGAAGAGCTTCTATGACACCATCAGAAAAAGATGGAGAGCCAGTCTTTGACATAAAACCACCTACGAATACACACTCACAACAAAACAATGAAGAACAAAAGCAACCAGTTATTGTTCCAGAAACTGTCACAAATATTACCCATGTAAAATATCGGGATGAGAAACAAGGTGAAATGGTGAGTGCATTGCAAGCTCAAGAAAACACAGAAGCTGCTAGATCTACAACCACAGAAGATGTAATTTATGTGACTGACAAACAACAAGAAAATAATCTGGATATAGATGTTATTATTGATGATAATGCAAAACAAGTAGAAATTATGACTGAAACAAAGAAAGAGCCATTCGTATCCCCAGACAAAGGAAGGGGAGTGTCACAAATCATGAAACGCCAAGAAGAGTCTATAATCCGTGCAGATTTAACAAGCCAACCTGCTGCAAAAAGAGAAGGAGAGGAGGAGATGGTTACAAAGTTATTACCACAAAATGTAGACAAGAATAAGAAAGATGTTGTCAAACCCCCTGCAAGATCAAAAGAAAAGCCCACAGTTCCAGAGAAACTTGCTGGAAAAGGGACTGACGCGGTTATACAACAAAAAACAGAAATTACAGCTATGGACAGTGATACAAGACGTAAAGAGGAGGTTGATGAGAAGGCATCCACAAGTCAAATGGAGAATATTGTAAAACCCAACAAGCCATTACTAGAACAATCTGTAAGAGAGATTAGAAAAGAAACTGAGGTCCCACCAAAACCGCCCAAAAGGTCAAGAAGTAAATCAAGGAGCATTGACAGACAATCGTCACGGGAGACTGAGACAGACCACGATGAACAAATGACTGGAATGGTAAAAGTTGAGCTACCTGCAATACAACCAGTCAGACCACTCAAGGCTGATATGGAAGAAAAACTTGAGAATAAAAAGCAATTAGCCACAGAGGTAACAGAGAAGAAACCGCCGGTGCATTTCCCACAACCACAAACCAAACCTGTACCCAAACAGCCTGCAAACTCGATCAGGAATGAATCAGTACAAGCAGAAGAGATTCATTTGCCTGCAAAACCAATGAGAAAAGAGACAAATCTGAGAGAGGAAATTAAAAGGGTTGTTGAGTCAGGGAGAGAAGTTATTGCTGAACCAAAAAGAAACGTGGCAGGTGAAGAGATAAGACAAGAGCTAGTTGTTCGACATGATTTAAAAAGAACAGCTGAAGTTGAAGTCAAAGCACCGGCTGAACCAATGAGGAAAGAAAATGAAAGTGTTTGGGGGGAGAGAAGGGCGGCAGTTGAACCCATGAAAAGAGACAACGAACAAGCAGCATCAAAAATGAATGACGAAATCCCTCTTCTCTATATTTCTGAAGATGAAACCTTCTCAGAGGCTTTGACTGAACTTCCAGTTGAAGGTGAAGTTACTGATGTCTCTGTTGTTGGTACAATCCTAACCACTGCCACGGGGCAACAGAGAAACGAGTCGTTGAATGTCCCACTTGACATTGACCTCAGCATTGAAGATGAACCTGAAATGCAAGATGCTGCCATCAAGATCCAAGCAGCATTTAAAGGCTACAAAATCAGAAAAGAGATGCGACCCATTTTTAAAGATGTATTCAAAAATCAGACTGTAGAGGCTGGTGGTACAGTTACTCTTGTCTGTGTAATAGAAGGAAAACCTACCACAGTGCGCTGGTTGAAGGATAGTCACCCGATCACAAGTGAGAAAAGATGCTTCTTCAAGACTAGACAGAATGGAGAATCGACTTTAATAATTAGCAATGTCTCTACCAAAGACAGTGGTATCTACACTTGTGAAGCTGTGAATAAGTTTGGCATGACTTCTTACAATGGAAATCTCACAGTTGTACAACCCGTCCAGGCAGTTGCTCAAAGGCCAATACACCCACCACTCGCGGCCATCGCTCCCCTGCAACCTGCCCCAAAACCAGAGACACAAAGTACATTTCAGCCTCAAGTATCAGAGCCAGCTAACTATGTAGAAAGTGTGGAAGTGTCTTTGTGGGAGGCCTACAATCTAACAGAGCAAGATACACAGAGGAGTCTGCAGGAGAGGAGAGGGTCGACTGTTTTCAGTGCCAGCTCAAGTGCGTTGCCTTTTCATAATTTTTTAACGCTTTAGATTTGTCTTTTATTTACCTTTTTGATTTTCAACAGTGTCAAGTCCTTCAGATTATGAGACTGCACCAGATGTTATGGAACCATGCTGAAACAATAGCTTTAAAATCAAGGTGAGACATAAAATGTATTGCATAGCTTTTACAAGTTGAACAATTATTTTATTACTATTTGAACAGGGATGTAAAATCGCAGCCTGTAGAACAGAAACCACAAACTATTAAAGAGAAAACAGCACAGCCGTCAAAACAGCACCTGAAAGTCAAAGGTGGGCAATTTTCATATTTTTCATACATTCCATGTCTGCATTTACTAATATTGTTGAAATGTTTTGATTATAGAAGTTGACGGCAAATTGAGGGCCCCTTCTCCCAAGCACCATCGCACTCACACACCTCAGACAACCACTGTGTCCAGGTCAGACTCAGAAGGGGAAGAGGACACTAAAGAGGTACCCTTTTGCACAATGTTTTATTTTATTTTCAAATTCACCATAAACATTTTGACTCAAGTGAAAAGGAATCTGGTATAATAATAATAATAATAATAATAATAATAATAATAATAATAATAATAATAATAATAATAATAATAATAATAATAATAATAATAATATGATAACAATAATAATAATAATAATAATAATGATAATGATAATGATAATGATAATGATAATAATAATAATAATAATAGTAATAATAATAATAATAATAATAATAATAATAATAATAGCCATCTCTTATTTTTGACACAGATATTTGACGTTTATGTGGCTCGAGCTGACTGCACTCCTAACAGTGGAAATAAAGACAGTTTTATTTTGAAAGAGGGACAATATGTTGAAGTCTTGGACTCAGTTCACCCGGACAAATGGTTGATTCGGACTAAACCAACCAAAACAAAACCCTGCTCGGCAGGGATGGGTCTGTCCTGCATATCTGGAGAAGAAACGGAAGGTGAGACTGATTTTTAAGACTAGTCCACGTGTTCAGTGTTGTAACTGATCTCATGTATTGGTCATCACACAATATTATACTGCAGGAAACCTTCCCACAAATGAGACCTTCTCAAGATGATCTGGATGGAATCGACTCAACAGGAGAAGAGTACAGAAAAGCTTCAAGGTTTGTTGTAATGATAAAGAACAAATCTTTTTTTCTATATTAAAAAATTTACATGTTTTGTTTTTTTATTCAGTCAACTTATTCAAGGCATGGTTAATGGAGAAGAGGAGTTTGTAAAAGAGATGAGGCTGTTCACTTCGCATCAGTTAAATTATATTGACTCCAGTCGACATATTCCATCTAATGTCCTCATCCAGAAAGAAATCATCTTCAGGAACATCAGGGACATTGTTTTTCTTCATGAGCGGTAAGCCCTGCATACAAAATTACAAAGTACTATGCAATAACTTTTGAAACACGTGACTTTTTTTCTTTACTTATTCTGTTTTTTACCAGAACTATTCTTCCTGGTTTGAGTAAGTGTGTCACTGATGACGATGTAGCCATGGTTCTTATCCAACACTCAGAAGACTTTGAGAAGTATCTTCAGTACATCGCGGGACAAGCACAAGCAGAGACATGTCTCACAGATAAGGCCATACAACAATATTTCAAAGTAGGACATAATTATACAGCAATAATAATTCGAGTGATTTGTTAGTCTGTTATATATTATTTCATTTATTTTCAATAATCAGGAGTTACCAGTAAGTAAGCATGGGGAAACTCCTGTTATGGATGTCATAACTTTCCTTCAGAGACCAGTGGAGAGAATCCACACGTACCAAGCTTTATTAAAGGTTTGCATTTGAACATTATGCACTTATTTAGGAACAACATTTGAACATGAGGGATATCAGAATATGTTAATTTGTTACAGGAGTTGATCAAGAATAAAGCAAAAGAGTGGCCAAAGTTGCTGTCTGATAGAAGATGCTTTCTCTAGTGTTTCCTGCTTGCCTTGGCGGTCTAACAATTTGCACCAGGTCTCACTCATTGAGAATTACCCTGCTCCTCTCACTGCACTTGGAGAGCCTTTGAGACAGGTACATGCACACAGACATGACACTTACAACACAGGTTTTTATTTTTAAACAGTAATGAGCAAGAGTTTTCCTGTCTAGGGAGTTGTCACAGTCTGGGAAGAAACTCCAGAAATGAAATCTCCCACTAGAGGGCACCAGAGACAGGTTTTTCTCTTTAAGGAATGTATTGTTATGTGCAAAGTGAAAAAAGACACAAGCTTGAACACGGACACTTATATGTTCAAGAACAAAATGAAGGTTTGTTTTTATTCAACATAACAAGAATATTAGACACATGAAGTAGTCATATGACTGTTTTATTTTGTTGTTTAGTTAAATGATGTAGAGATAAAGGAGACAGTGGGAGGGGATGACAGGTCTTGGGGGCTTTGGCATGAGCACAGAGGCTCAATGAGGAAATACACCCTTCAGTGTCGTTCTGCTCTGGTCAAGCTCTCGTGGCTCAAGGACCTGAAGGAGCTGCAGCAGAGCTCTTGTGTGTCCACAAACTGTGAGTTGACACATTTCTACTGCAATATAATACTTTAACCACCAGTTTTATGGAAGAGATGCTTAAATGTTTTCCCAGGTCCACCTGTGTTTGAGTCATTGTTGTCGGACTGTACAACTAAAATTGGACAAACGATCAAACTGTCTTGCAAAATCACAGGATGTCCAAAACCAGACATCAGCTGGCTCAAAGGCATTTCCAATATTTACAGTGTCAAACTCTTTCTTTATTCAAACTTGATAATACCTGACACTGCATAAACTATTGCTTTGCAGATGGTTTGTCTTTGGAGGATGACCCCCATCACATTGTGACTGCAGACCGGACAGGCATTTGTAGTCTTATTTTGGACAGCCTCACTCCTGAGGACTCGGGCCAGTATATTTGCTATGCTACCAATTCTTTGGGCAGTGCTGGTTCTCTGGCAAAAGTTGTTGTTCAAGGTGTGTCCAAACAACATAATGAAACGTGTGTGTGTGTGCGTGTGTGCGTGTGTGTGTGTCTGTATGTCAAATCAACTGTTGTGTTTCTTCAGCCCCACCAAGATTTGTGAGTCGGTTGGAAAATATTTGCCTAGTAGAAGGTGAAGACATCTCATTCACATGTTCAACTCTCTCTCTGCCTTTACCACGAGTCAGGTAAACACGAGTGCTCAGCAGATTGTGCTGAGCACAGAGAGCAAGAGTGATGCACTTGCATGTGCAATAAATTATTTTTCTCAATCTGCAGGTGGTTAAAAAATGGCAGTGAATTAAATGACCAGCAGAAATACTTGATCCTGAATGACGCTCGAAGTGGCATCTTGTCTCTGACTATTCTCAACGCAACAGAGACTGATATTGGACAGTATGATTGTGAGGTCTGTGTATATTTCTATTGAATGATACTATAAATGTACATTTCTAACTCATATGTGATTGTATTTCCTATGTAATTATTTAGCTTACAAATGAGTTTGGCTGTGTTAAGTGCAAGGCCGGTCTGTGTCCTGCTTATGTACCACCGTCAGATGATGACAACGAGCCAAAGGACTTACCTGCTAAAGGTAGGGCTATTGGAAATACTGAAGGTACAAACTCTCTCCACAGGGTTGATTTTGTTGTCAGGTTATGCACATGCCATTGGTCAACATATAGTAGAACATCATCTATTCACTAAAAATGCATAACCATTAATATTTCAGATTATTGGAACCAACATTCATAACATTTACATCATAATCACCTTCTCCACTTATGCACTTTTTAGCACCATCCATGACATGTTTACATTCATTTCTAAATCATTTGGATTCTAATTGTTTCAGTGTTGTGCAGTGGTGCATCTGTTTGGTGCACTGCAGGTAATGGAGCTACATTCTGGGATCATACGTCTGTGTTCTCATTTCAAATATTTATTTCTCATATTTTTACTGGTACTTATTTTGCCAGTGTAATCATGTCTTGGAATCTGAATATCCAAATATATTATTGATAAAATTAAGAGGAATATCATTTATCTGAAATGTAATCTATGTAGAGGTATTGACACGGTTTATTAACTTTTATTTATTTGTAATTTTTGTCTTTCATTTTCCACTGTAACCTTCATTTTGTCCATCTTTCCCCCTGAAAGCAGGAAGCACCTATCATGGACCATCTCATGTAAGTCATTTTCACTGTTAACAAATAACCACTCCACATCCACTCTCTCCTCTCAACGCATGCCCAGTTAACTCTTCACTCCGAAAACAAGATGGTCATGTACTGTTCCACTTCCTGTGGTTTCTTTAAATGTCCTGCTCAGGTAAGACATAAAACTGTGTTTGGAGACTTCAGGTAATGTACAGCATCAACGAATCAACCATTAACATCAGTTAACATCATGTAAATTATATGTGTTTTTTGATCCATCTAAATTTCCTTTTGTAGATGCTGACTCAGAGGGGTGGTCTGCTGCCTTTGTTAACAAATGGTTACAGACAGATTTTGCCCCTACTTCTGTTGCGAAGATGTTTGTTCCATCTGAATCAACTCAGTGAGTTTTATTTTCTAATAGTGTACATATTAAAATCACTTACTCATAATGTGTTTATTGCTCTAGAAGAAGCCCTGCAGAGCTTGTTTCTACAGCAGCCTCATTGGATCAAAGAGCAGAACAGCCTTTGTATTATCTTGAAGAGATTGAGGAAGAGATATATGTCGCTGAGCCCATGCAGGAAATCATTGACGGTTAAGTGTCATTTTATTTTTGACTAAATATTTCCAGGTGTGCATTATTTTCACATATTCTGTTTCTGTTCAGCTCCACCATGTGTTCAGGTTCCTATCGAGGATCTGTCTGTGGAGCCTGGTCAAACTGCCACATTCACTGCCATCATCACAGGAAGACCTGGTCCGAGCATTAAGTGGTATAAGGTATGCATTTGAAGTGCAAATGAACAATATTAGACTATAGTTAATGTATCATATGCTATTCACTCCTAATGAAGGATGAAGATGAGCTTTTGGCCAATGACAATGTAGAAATGGTCCAACATGGTGCACGCTGCTCTCTGACTATAGTGTGTCCTGAAGGAGAGGACAGTGGAATATACACATGTTTTGCCTACAATGAGTCTGGTCAGGTCTTATGTCAGGCTGAGCTCACAGTGGTCGAAGGTGAGTCATTCATATTGATTAGGAAATTACAGGTCACAAGGTTGGGATTAGGTGCTACACTTAACCATTACCACATTCCTTTAGGTCTGCTGGAATCTCAGGAGAGAGAAGTGGAGCTGGGGAGGAGAAGAAAACTCTTCTCTGTCTACGATGTTCATGAGGAAATTGGAAGGTCAGACGATCATCACTGAAATATATTATATTAAGTGTGTTCAACTGGGACTAAACCCAGAATCAAACAGGACTAAAACAGAACCAAACCTAGTCTATAACATGACTAAACTGGACTCAACCAGGACAAGTGTGATCAAAACCTCTATAATATATTTTCTACACCTTGGAATAAGATATAAAAAAGTTAAAGTATATTTTTTAATGCAATAGGGGAACCTTTGGTGTTGTGAAACGTGTTATTCACAGAAGAACAGGGGAGGTATTTGCTGCCAAGTTTTTACTGCTGAAAAATAGCACTCGGACAAGGGCGTTCCAGGAGAGGGACCTGCTGTCTCGATTGGCTCATCCCAGAGTGGCCTGTCTGCTGGACTTCTTCTGCACCAGACGCACTCTTGTGCTAATAACAGAAATGTGAAGTTTTTGTTTGTTTTTGTCTGATAATATTGATCGTTTTATTTTCCAATTTATATCAATAATTGTTTCCCCATTTAATGGTAGGTGTTGCTCTCATGGACTCATGGACCATTTGTGTATGAAAGGAACTGTTACAGAGAAAGAGGTACAGCTCACAAATAATTCACCAAAATGAGTCTGTTGACGCCTAATCTGTTTTAGGTTCAGTCCTTTATTCAACAAATCCTTGAAGGGATTGGCCACCTTCACAGCATGAACATCTTGCATCTGGACATCAAGGTAAGGTTTGGTTGTACAGTGTTTTTCCACATTGTTTCTACATTTAAAATATTTTCTTTTTTTAATTATCAGCCAGAGAATATTCTAATGGTGTACCCTCCAAGAGATGAGATCAAGATCTGTGACTTTGGCTTCTGTCAGGAAATAGACACATCCCGACATCTCTACAGTATGCACGGGACACCGGAGTTTGTTGCTCCCGAGATTGTTCACCAAGAACCTGTCAGTGTGGCCACAGACATTTGGTATGTTTTGTATTATCTTGTATTACCTTTTTAGTTTACAGGGAACATAATTATTTGAGCACTAATGAATGCTTCTTTATGTTAGGGCTGTGGGTGTGATTACTTTTCTGTGGTACGCATCCATAATTCATAATTCACAATTTTGACTTTTGCTTAGATTTCTTGATTAATTAAATATTTTTTGTGAAAGCCTTGTGTGCCGCTGCCCTTTTGTTGGGGAGTCTGACCGATCCACCCTGCTGAGAGTGGGGGAGGGTACCCTTAACTGGGATGCCCCTGATGTGATGCTCAGAAGTCCAGAAGCCCAGCACTTTCTTCACATAGTTCTTCAGCCCGACCCTGAGTAGGAAAAAACATCAACGTGTCATTAATTAGATATCAGTATTTTATGCTATCCTTTGATGATTTTCTTGTGATTTGTCTTTGCCACAGCAAACGGCCATCTGCCTTTGAGTGCTTGAGTCATGGGTGGTTCCAAGTAAGATAATAATAATAATACAACACACTATTTATGGTTTTTTCGTGCATTTGTATCACATGTTTAACTCAGGGGAGGTATTTGCAATAAAACTTGCACTATACTTGTTTATGTAACAGGACGACCATGCAGGTGAAGATACTGATGAAATCAACACAAGAACCTTGAAAGTCTTTCTGTCAAAAAGGAAGTGGCAAGTGAGTGTCTGGAAATAAATGTGATATTTTATATTACAACCTGTTTACACTTTTACACAATGTGATTGTGATTTTTTTTAAAGGATTTTCCCTGCTGTAGGCTTTATTAAACAGTGATTATTAGTGTAGTGTGAAATAGGGGTGAGAGCAGAGAGGACATTCTGTAAATCGTCAGGGCCAGGACTCTCTCACGCTGCACCGAGCCTATACAATGTCAAAGTGCTGTACAGAAAAGTGCAATAATACATAAGTGACACAATACAATCAATTAAAAATACACATAAAGTTAATTTAAAAAATATATATATACCACTCGACTACTGGGCAGCACGCAAATAAAAAGTACTTTTTGCTGCATTGAAGCACAAAAGTTTATTTGCCTCACTGCTGTGAATTTGATTCCTGGCTCCAGAACTTTGGTGAATGTCTCTCTCCTCACTCTTCATCCCATTTTATTTCATCTTATTTTTTTATATAGTTAAAAAAGAAACAGAACAAACAGAATAAGACCAGAGAGCAAAAAGACAGTAACCCAGAGAATAAACATACAGGCATATTTCTCCCTGTGTAATATTTCATTTCTCTCCAGACCCTGACAATTCTTTATTATAGATTTTTTTGCTACAGCAAAAGTACATTCCACAGGTATCCCTCCATCATTTCCATATTTCCATTGTTTGTTTTTTATGTCCAGATGTCTTAAATTCCATTTAATATTCAAATTTTTCCTGTCCAAAAAAAGCCTAGAAGCGTTAATCCTTAACTACAAACTGAAAATACAACAAAAGAATAGTTAAACTAATTATCTATCAGCAGTAATCTTGTTTTGTGTTTCCTCCCAGCGCTCATTGACCTGTGTTGGCTCAGTGCTCACGCTGAGGCCCATCCCGGAGCTGTTAGACGCTCCTCTGCGAGAGACTGCGGTCACTGTGCCCCGAGAGCCCCAGGAAAGCAGCACCTCAGTCAGCAGCTCTTCCTCTGAGTATGACGAGGCTGACTCCTGGGATTTCTTCCAACACTACAGCCCAACTGAGGAAGAGGATGAGACTGAGGAAGACTATGATACAATAGTGGAGAGATCCCAGATACCCAAGCCTTTTCGTAGAGAGCATTTGGAGGAGGAAGAGGAGTTGACGCTTGGAGAGGAGGCGGATTCAGAAATCATGGGAGGCAGGAGTGTGATAGAGCGGAGTATGAGCAGACAGTCAGCAGCATCTTCAGACGTATCGTTGCTTTATACACCGCAAAGAGAGCGCAAGTTCAGCAAAGACAGCTCACCATCAGTGGTATCGGACGGAGATGACGGGTCGGGGAGTGAAGGGGGGCGAATTCCACGGGGCAGTGTCATCCGAAGCACTTTTTACACTACATCGCTACAACTCTCACCCATGTCTGCCCGGCACATGTCTTTACGGGACAAATTTCACGCCAAAAAGCAAGAGAGAGGCCGCAAGCCACTTAGAAGGAGCTTCTCTGGGCGTTTGAACGAACCGCTGATAGAATATGTGGAGGATGAGACAGAGACCAGTCGAGGACAGAGGCGAGGAACGATACAGCCGGCAATGCAGAAATCCTGCTCATTTGACAGCGGCGTTGGACTCCCACATCCCAATGTCCCGCCGCACAGAAGAAGTCGTTCTCTTGAAAACTATTCTCGGAGATCGCCCAGCTCCCCTAAACGCAGCACACTGGGGGAGGAAGAGGAGGGCTCTCACAGTTTAAAAGAGAATTTAACTGAGGATGAAGAGACTGGGAAAAGGTTTTTAGGAATCCCCAGTCCGAGAAGACGAGGATCAGTTGCGCCAGTGCAAGTGTCACATCCTAATACTACTGAATCATCTCTTGTTTTAGCCAAAGAGACAAGCCCTAAACTTGGCCAAACCCTCACAGATAGGACCTTATGTAGCTCACAGGGCTCACTGGCCGAATCTCTAGTTATGGAACATGGTTCGGACTCTTCAAGTAGAATAGGGTCTTTTGAGGATCTCCGTCACTTCCGGACAAGATCTGCTGCGAGTGAGGGCTACGACGATCAAGCAGAACCTTTAGTGTCATCCTCGGCTGGCTCCTTCCAAGAGCTGGATCGTGTCGTTAAACCCAAAGCTCCTCCTCGAAACCGCTCCCGTTCAAACCAAAGTCTTAACTCCACCCCACAACCCAGTCCGAGCCCCAGTCTGTCCTCACTGCAAGCTCCAGGCAGGCCACCACGAGCAAAAGATAAAAAGGACTGCCATGTCCTCCAGAGACATGCTTCTGCACCTGCTTTAGAGGTACAGCCGTTATCTGGAAAGTCCCCAAAGCTGGGATTCTTTAAGATTTTCCGGAGACAGTCCTGGACGGGAAACTCCTACTCCCAGCTGGATGACACGGGTCTGGGCCCAACTTTAGGAGAGATCATGAAGCCGGACACTCCCACAATGTCACTGAGGAAGAAGATGAGAGCTTCTGCTTCCAGTTTGACCAAGCTCTTCTCCAGGTCAAAGGAAGATGTGAGTAAAAGAGGTATGTAGTATTTATTTGTATTTCAATGTATACTTATTTCATAGAAGTACACTCAGCAGTTTAATGACTTTTTTAAATCCATCTAGGGCCTATTTTCAAAGGATCAGCTCCGAGTTCCCCAGAATTAAAACATGGAAACGGATTTGAGGTTCCTAAAAGAAAAAAACTTTTAACTTCGTTGAAAATACCCGCCTTCAAAAAGCCAAAGGGTACAATATCCAATAAAGTCTATTCTTTTACTGCCTTCATAATTCCATTGTGATTGATTTGTCTCCTCATTTCCTGCCAGTGCGCCCCAACAAACCAGAAGTAGTCCGTCTGGATAGAGGTGGGGTCTTGGTGGTATGGAAACCAGTGCAATCCAGTGACACGTTCAAGTACTGCATCCAGTACTCCTCAGATGGTGAGTGCATTGGTTGTTTCTCGATCATTTCAAATACACAAAACAGCTGATATTTTGTTCATGTCTACAGGTGGTGTGTGGACCGTTCTAACAGATGAAGAGACCGACTGTTGCTACACGGTCACAGATTTGCCTCGAGGAGCGTCGTATGTGTTCAGAGTGGGCTGTGTTACCAAAGCAGGAGCAGGACCCTTCAGCGAAGCCTCTGTTCCCATTGTAATGTCAACTCATCCTGAAGGTGAGCAAATAAAAACATACTTTAAATTGATTATGTAACTTTTAAAGGATTAATTTTAATGATTTAAAAGGCATTTTTTCTTTAATTTCAAACAGAGACTCACATTCCTCTCATTTGTACGGATCTGCTGGGGGCAAAGGGCTCAGGACAGAAGATAAATCACAGAAATTTCAGCTTCTTATCTGAAATCAACAGGTAACATTTTTAATTTAGCATTTTAATTACTGTTTTTTCCATGTACATTTGAAGGTGTAAAAGCTGCAGTTAAAGTCTATATGACAAGTAAGACTACACATTTCACTAAAACATAGGGAACAAAATTACATTTCAGATTTCTTTAAACATTTGCCTATTTGTCCCCAGTTTGACCATTTTTGTAAAGTTTTAAATTGCAAGCCAGTTTTAGTCAAAGGATCTGGCAACACAAACTGAGGAGATTAATCTACTCTCTGACTGAATGATTAGCTCAAGAACCAAAACACAAAACATATAATTATAAACAACATGTTTTAAATACATCAGTAATGCCAATGTTTGATTTGTTGTGTTGATTGATGCATTGACAGGATGTTTGTAAAATACATTTGCGAAATCCAACTTAAATTACTGTTAATTGTTTCTAAGTATACTCTTCTCTTTAAGCATTACATTAGTTCACATTCAATAGCAAAGACCACAACCTCCTAATAAACAGAGTGAATATGAATTTATTATGTACGAAGTTAATGATAGACAAGTGATTTTCCACGTAAGTAATAAAAGAAGAGAAAGCCAGTTTGCTACTGAGGAGGCGCTCCCCTCTCGGGCTTCCATCCCCCCAACTTGAAAGATAGGAGGAATAAAGGTAGAAAAGAAGGGCGGGAAAGGCAGATAAACAAGTATCCGGAGAGGAAGGGTGTGGGCAGTATAAGTAAGGTCAGGACAGGAAGAGGCGTGTTTGATGTGTGATCCTGCTCCTGAACCTACTATGACTAATCTCATCTTCATTTCATTTTTTTGTTTCTCAGGGGTCGTTTTAGCGTCCTCACGATTTGCAGGGATGTTGAGACCAGTCAGGTGTTTGCTGCTAAAATCACTTCATGCAAACCTGAGCAGAAGCTGTTAGTTCTGAGGGAATACCAGCTTCTCAGACGACTGCATCACTACAACCTGGTCCAGTTACACATGGCCTTTCTCACGCCGACATACGTGGTCCTAGTGGAAGAGCTCTGTCCGGGGAAAGAGCTGCTGTACAGTCTGGCTACCAGGTAGTAAAGACTGAGATTTAGGAGCTTAAACTGCAGTGAAATGTAAAAAAAAAAAAATATACATATATTTATCTAATACATTTAAAGCTGGGCAATGTAGCAAAAATAATTCATCATGATTGTTTCTCCCATATCAATATATTATGATTTTGAATGTATTTTTTTGAAACAAATAAAAATGTTTTTCAATTTGATTTGCATAAACATAATCTGAATCATTGCCATTTAGCTCCAGAAATAGTGAAATGTCTTTGTCCAAAGTCTGAACTCTGCTCCATGCTAGTGTAACAATACAAACAATTTCAAATCTAAGGAGAAATATACCCGATACTCGATACTGTTAAAGTAAGCTAAAACTCTTTTTTTATGACAATTGGCTGCAATATTCAACACTATATTTATACACTATTTCTGATAAAAATTGTTCAGGAAAGGTCAAATTTTCTACTGTTTATGTATTATTTTAGTATCAATACTTCCTTAAATTAGTATTTAATTTCAGTATTCATATTAGCATCGATTTGTGTCTGATTTTTGTTACTTTGACAGCCCTACACCATTCTAGCTTTTACTGAGGATTGGCTGCAGACCTCTCGAATAAAAAGCCCCATGAAATGATTGAAATGATAAATGAATTGCTTTGTTAACTTTCTTCAACGGCTGCTTTGTTTCAGAGACTTGTACGCAGAGTCCCACGTGGCCGAGCTGCTGGTTCAGATCCTCAGTGCAGTGGACTATCTTCATGGACGACGCGTCATTCACCTGGACCTAAAATCTGACAACATGATGGTGGACGACTGCGACCATCTGAAGATTGTGGACTTTGGTTCAGCTCTGTCCTTTACACCGGGCCAGCCTGTTCATGTAGAGCACATCCATGGATTATCAGATAGCAAAGGTATCTCTAAAACCAAGTTGATATGAATGCTTAGGATTCATTTAAAAGCTCACCCTGGCTTTTTTAATACACTAAACTTCCCATGGCTTTCAACAGACTGCCGCGGCAAAGGTACACAGAAGGAGTGATGGAGTGGAATAACCTCATAACTGCCGCCTCCTCAGCTGATCGTAGCGTATCATCTAACAGACCCAAGTCCATTTTTTCCCTCTCATATCATTCTCACTCACAGAACACACTCGAAATATAATTGTCTGTCATTGTCTGTAGTAATATATATTTTGTTCTTGTCAGTTTATATTGTTCTACCTAAAGCTCCTGAAATCCTGGAAGGTCAAGGAGTTGGTCCTGAAACCGACATGTGGGCCATTGGAGTTCTGTCATTCATAATGTAAGAAGAACGTACAATAACTGACAAGAATACACTTCACAGATTTGTAAAGCCGTTTCTTTTACTCCAGGCTCAGCGCTGACAGCCCGTTTTACGCAGAGCTTGGCTGGGAGCAGGACAGAGACATAAAGAAAGGAAAAATCCAGTTTGGCCACTGTTACCCTGGTTTGTCAGAGGGGGCGCTGAACTTCATGAAAAGCACTCTGAACAACAAATCCTGGTAAGTGTAGTGCAGAAAAGTGGTTCTTGACCTGGGGCTTACAAGATGATTATGCCACTAGACTTTAACAAGGCTTGACACCAAATTCAGTGGTCTTTAACCAAATATGTCTTTTTGTAGGGCCGTGACCTCTGGGTTAGATATGTGCACAGCACGCCGCCACATTTGACACAGTTTGGGGTTGCACAAATGTCCCAAACACTAGATTTGTTTCAGTAAAGAGGTTTTACAAAAACTGCTATTTTATATTTTCGTGAAAAATAAAATACCAAAGGCTTTAAATTAAGCCTAAAACATTATTTTCTCTTGTTTACTGGTTTACTGGTGGGTGTCCATTTAATCCTGCTTCAGACCTGGTTTGGTCCTGGTTTAGACCTAGTTTAATTCTGGGTTTGTTCGAGTTTAGTCTTGGTTTAGTCTTATTATTAAATTCTGGTCCGTACTGGATTGGCAATTTTTCAGAGCAATGTTACCAACCTAACCAAGAATTAAACCCGGTCTTAACTAGATTAAACCAGTAAACAAGAGAAAATATATTAATATATTTTTCAGAATCAGAATCAGAATCAGAAAGAGTTTATTGCCATTGTCAATGAACAAATTCAAAAACGTAGGAACTTGTCTCGGTCTGTAAGGTGCAACATAAAAACTGAGCTAATAGATGAAACAACATATTTGGAAGATGGGCCGGATCAGATCGTTAAATTGAATAGGCCTGATCGATAGAATTCATCTGAATAGGCTTATGTTCACGACTGAAAAACATGTTAAACATTGTTTAATTCTTTTTTGTTCTTCTGTTTTTTCCCGTTGTAGGGCCAGACCAACTGCAGCCGAGTGTCTACAGAATCCCTGGCTCAGAGCTCATCGTGGGATCCTCAAAGGCAGGCACTCCAAAGTGTGTTTCTCCACCGATAAACTGAAGTCCTACCTCAGTCAGAAGGAGGAGAAACGAGACCAGGTCCGCACTAAGCTCCAGGGGCCCTTCTTCCAGTAAGATCACAGCTGTGCCAAAATGTTTCTCCGGTTTTCATTTTATGGCCTTTCTCTGTTGCGTTGAGGTATTGTGTCTTAAGCCAAAGTGTCTTTTTCGGGTTTAGTGAATTGTGTGCCTTGCGTTTTGTTTGGTCTAGTTAAAACATATCAAACAATAACGTAGTTCAGCTTTGCTTTGCTTTGCTTTACTTAGCTAAAAATGTTAAAAGATATTTTGTCCCTCTTACTCAAACATCTACAGTGATGTGTGGATTATTTTCTTAAAATTTGAGTAAATGTTCTACTTTAGATAAAGAGTAAGGATGAGATCATTATTAAAGCTTTAGAAAAGAAAATTTACACTGTAACTTGTTCTTCTGTTTTATTTTATTTTGTCTTTATTCACACACATTTCATACATGTCAAGTATAAACAATCAAGTTAATATTATTTTCAAACACAAGTTCAGGCCATGTCTGACAATAAGTTTAGAAACTATTGTTTCTAAACTTATTGTGTGAACTGGACCCAGACACCACCATGTGCACAGGCCTGCTCAGGAAGAGGAAGTGAGCCTGGTCACCTCTGACCTTTAAAGTCTCTGTCATGTGACTCACTCAAATGACCAAGCTAACCCATGCCACAGTTATTTGTCCCTTTGAATATGGTTTGATACTGACCATTCGAGTTCCTAGTCTACCACAAATACATTTTGTTATCTGGATTATCTTTTTTCCATTTGTTTGTGCATCTGAAGCTTAAACATTATGGAAGCAGGTGTTTAACAGTATTGAAACACATTCAGTTTCATTCACATCCTTCTCAGTAGTGAAGACGTATTCGTTCACTTTGCCTTTTGGACCTTTGTGATTTCCTGTTGAATAAATACACAGGGTTTGAGATTGTGTTAACATTGTGTCATTATTAAAGAGGCTAAGGGGTCTCACCTCACTGAGGACGTCTTTCAGTTCTTCATAGGCTCTGTCTAAGTCGTCATTGAGGATCACCACATCAAACAGTCCGTTCTCTTTACCTTCACACAGGAGACAGGCCGTTTAACTTCTGTAGTTACTAAAAAGTGCCACAAACGCTTCAGTCTGATACTCACTGAGCTCCATGTCGATGCGCGCTGCCTCCAGCCGCTTCTGTAGACTTTCCTCTGTCTCTGTTTGCCTGTCCCGCAGACGCTTTTCCTGAGAGAGTGAGAGTGACTCTTAAATCATTCTCTTATGTAAACAGAATAATTAAATACCTTTTAAGTGTTGGATTCACTTACCAGGATTTCCATGGACGGCGGCTGAACAGAGATGTAGATGGGGTTCAGGTCGGTTTCTTTAATTCTTCTCACTCCCTGGATATCCACATCTAAAATGCAGATTACATTCTTGGCAAGAACATCTTCTACTGCCGCTTTACTGAAAAGTAATAAAATACTTGTTAAAACACAGGAACAGTGGCTCAGCTGTCTTTAAGGGCATAGTTTGTTTCAGCTGACCAGAAAAGGTGTTCTAGTTTATTGTAATAAGTCCGCTAACAACACTGCTACTCAGGTGCGTGCTTCTTGAGAATGGTGGAAGAGATTAGAGATGACACAGAAGGCGCTGAGCCACAGCACTGCTCTTTTTGACCTCTGGGAGTTTAAAGCTCCATCTGTCACCAGACCATTACGTGTGGGTCTGATCCCTGAGGCCGGGCCATGAGCACTTTGTTATTCAGCTTAGCTTCTGCAGACACTGAGCTGCTGCTCGTTATATCAAGAACTGCATCAAGTCAGCTGCAGGTTATGACACAATTGAAATAAAAACATAATTTAATTAACAATTTACCTTGTTCCATACATGTTGCCTGAAAATTCAGCATTTTCTATAAAGTCTCCGTTATCGATTCCTTGCTGCATGGCCTCCCGTGTTGTATAGTGGTAGTCTGTAATGTGCAAGAGTGATAAAAACTTCAGACTTGAATAATGCACGTAACATTTAAAGGCAGAAGTGGCGTAATGTGCAGTTATTAACGCAAACAAAAGGCAGAGAACCTTTTCATCTTAAAATGTTGGGAACTTCAGTATTCTGGTAATTGTAAGGACACACTGTATCATACATACATAGATACATATAGTACATATAGCACATACATACATATAGTACATACATACATACATACATACATACATATAGTACATACATACAGTACATACATACAGTACATACAGTACATAGACTGATGGAAGTTGTACAGTGTTGGCCTTTCAGGGAGCTTCACATCAAAAGACGACTCATTCGTACAGTTCTAAAGCCACAAACGTTGGACACTAACAGACTTCGCTTTTGGGCTGAGGATGCACAGTCATTAGTACAGCTCCAACTTGATTCAGGCGTTCAAAACTGTTGCAGTGTAGTTTTGTCATTAATTCTAAAGGAAGTTGTTGGAGCTGTATTAATGCGATGTATGTTAATTAAGTGATTGTAAAAATCACCAGTTGGAAATACAAGGTTTATCCTAATGGGAACAGTGAAGGGTAACTACTGAGGAATCACAGGGGGCTATTTTCAAAAGCTTGTTACTCCAAAGTGTAAACTGACTGATTGTGTCTTTTTAAAAATATATATAGTTTTTGATCACGTTAAAAATAAGCGGCGTGCCAGGATCCTGAAAGTAACCCCCATCCCTCGTCTTTTAAATGCTACGGTCACCTGTATGTGTGGTTTCTGATTCATTTGGACACGAAAATGAGTTTTCTAGTTCCTCAGAGGAAAAGACGTCTGCTACCGGCAGTAATGTAGCCCCCAGAAGCATAGGGAGCTTGTTCAGCCCTACGGAGAAAGCACACAGAGGTTTAACCCTCCATCAAGTGGGACAAAGCACAAAACCATTGGTGCAGTTCACTTGGGAGTAAGAAGTGTTTGGTCCATGTTTCTACGAGGCCACACGAAGGATTCGAGGCACATTCACAAACATCACAACAGTTGATCTAAAATCTCTCCAAAAGGCAAGTTTTAGATGAAACTAATGTACCTTTGCCATTCTCCTCTCCTGGCCGTGGGTTTCTGGTTGTGTCTGGAAAAGAAAGTACTTCCTGTTTGTAATGAAATATAACGAACACTGTGACACAGGTTTATGAATGTAATATAAAACTGCAGTAAATTTCAATTACATCATTATTGGCGTGACAGTATATGCATTATTTAAACATTTAAAAATGACATAATATAGGCCTGTTTGTCAGTCTCTGCACCTGGTGAAATCTTTATTGATGTTTATTTTATCCAATTGACCAATAAGTTGCAGACTTTCATAAAAAAAAAAATTAGAAACACCTCTACTGTGCTTTCATGCTTTTTCACAGATAACTGAATAACCACAATATTTGTAACTGTATCTAATGATGAAGAAACTCTGTCCTGACAAAAGAGGCTATTGTTTCTTCCACACTCACGGGAGACACTAAACCCAAACAGGCCCTCGTGCTCCTTCATCAGCCTCTTCATCAGGGTGCTTTTCCCCGCTCCGGACGGGCCACTCAGCACCACGGGCCTGGGTCTGGACATGCCTCTGAAACTGACCATATAAAAAGGATATTTCAGTAGCTTTATCAGCACATTGACCTGTTACATGCAGCAGCCCCCTAAAGCCTGCCACGGATCCTGTTAGCTCATGTAATCCCTTTGATCCAAGCTCCTCTTAAATGCCAAGAGGAAACAGACATAATTGAAAAAGACACTATGGTCGTTCTCTATTTAAGCACACACACACACACAAAAAGAAAAGAAAATCATGCCAGGTGTAATTGGGGATCCATTACAAAGATTCAACAGGGGTCAATAATTAAAATGGTTGTTAATGGAGTCATGACAGGTCAGCAGCAGCAGTAATTGGATGTGTGTCGTCTGAGGCAGGTGACCCATTTATCCACGAGCTTTTAGCAGACAAGGGTGGTTGAAGTTCAGCATCAGAAATGGTTATTTGAAAATAAATGAGTTTAATAATGAGAACCATATCTCACCACGCATATTTTTCTATTGTAGCCATTTCCCCAGGTTTTCAAAAGATGCAAATATATGAATTAAATGATCTTAGAATTTGTCTGAGTGCTGTTTTTACATTTCAATATGCAGTCTGAGCTTTTGCTGGATTGCATCTACACATTTACACTGAACATAATACAATTTAACATATAAAACATGTCTTTTTAGCCACACATACCACCATCATTGGACAAAAAAGTCGGTCCTTACCTCTTCTCTCTCCGGGTGAATAGCAGATGATTCCTCAGTCCGTCCCGCTGTTAATGTAGTGTGTGTTTGTGTGTCACACTGAAGGCAGATCAGTGTCAATCCAAATTATCCCTCCTCACATAAGCTCACCGGCCAATCAGGTTTGAGCATGCAGCTTTGTTTTTATCATGCCTTTCAGGTCACATAGTAGGTCATCTATGTGAATGTACAGGTTTGGGTGGGATTAAGGGAAATCTCTCAATGTGTTCAAAACAGAGTTCTAAAGTAGAAAGCTAAACATAATTTGTCATAAAAATCCCTTACAAGATTATAAAAAAAGATTACAAATGGGACAAGTAAAATAAACTTTTAGGAGTTTATAACTATGTTTTTTTTTTGTGTGTCTCTGCTAATGCAGTGTATTTGATTATCAAAATTCAGATTTTGGGTCATAAACGTAAAGTAAAAGATTAACATCCACTGCTTGCTGTAATGATGCAGGCTGCTATTTTGAACAGGAAGTCAATGGACCTATTTCTATAATTAAGCAGTTTTGAATCAATATTGTCAACAAAATGTTAAAACGAATTTAAAATCTGTTTATTTTATACTGGACAGGCTATATAAAACATAAACAAGAATCAAATATGCTTCCCATTTCAGACAGTTTATTTTAGTGACATTGATAAAATTATTAGAATTATTCATACTTAACAAAAAATATCAGTGATGGAATAGCCTGATAATGTTATTGTCAAACTACAGATAAGATTAAACATCAGTGACTGAGGCAAAGACCAGTATCACACATACCACTTCAAACACACACAAAGATATGTACATTATCTCCTCAGAAAAACGCACAAAATAGTTACAAAATTATCAATTATTGTCCCAAAGCATAAGTTTGCCTGAGTTCTTCTTGTTTGTGTTGCTTTGACATTGAAACTGCACATGTTAGAGGAGGGCACACGGAGGTTAGTGTGGAATGAACGGAGGAAGGGCGACGGTCTAAGACAGGCCAGCTGCCCACGAGGCCACGCCCCCTGCTCCTGATTGGCTGCGTCATGGGAAAACTCGCCTCAGGTCTCCAGGTGAGGTGATGGTGTTGCACTGAGGACACAACTTCTTTGCTCCCTAGAATAATAAAACAAAAATAATAGAGAGGAGTTACATTTCAACTTTAAGATGTTGGAGTGGTTGCCCGTAGGGTCAAATCTCATGGAGAATCAGACAACAACAAAAATGCTCACTTATCATGTGTTTTGGGACTTCCCTATTATTAATAAATACTGGACTAAGATTAACGAGGCACTACAGACTTCAACACCGACATTCCATTTGACTTCACAACAATGTACCGCAGGTGTAAATCTCCAACAATGCAGAAAATAGATGAATACATATATAGAAAACCTTTCTAAAAGACTGCTATGTTTTTGTTTGTTTTTTTGTCTGATTTTCTACAAGATAACCACCAGTATCTCCAAGTAAAAGAATACAATTCAGTTGAATTGAATTGAAATGATCTCAAATGTTCTGTTTCCTTTCTTTTGTGACTTACCAGTGTTCTGAGCCAGCACTCCTCACAGTGAATGTGCCAACACTGAATAGAAGTCAGTGGAGTGGTGTAAGTGTCCTGCAGACAAAAAGATGTATCAAAGTAATACACAAGAGAGCCACTAGAGGTCCACAAGAAGTCACTTTCTCAGTTTAAACGAGTCAGACAAAATGCAGCAAAATTACAGGCGTTTTAAGCAAGCATAATATATGTGACTACAGTAAATTATGTGTTTAATAATTAGCAAACCTTTAATTCATTGGTTAAGTTAGTTAAAGACAAGTTAAACAACACACTTCACTAAAACCGAGTTAAGATTTGACTAAAAATGTAGCCTATTTTCACCTTGTTTGATAATTTTTGTTTATAATCTCACTTCCTGGTTAGACATGAGAAGCAGTTACCTAGCAACCATAGAATAAACAAGGGCCAAAATTCACATAAATTACACAATACTTATGAATCGACAAATAATAATACCTGATAAAACGTTTATTTTGTTAAATGATTGTTTAAACTGTTCAATTGTGTGTAAATTGTCCCTGCATTTTCAATGACATAGAGGTGATTACGTTTTAGACCTAAAGTCTACTTCACGTAATTTTCAACTTTATTTTTCAATTTTAACTTGACTTGGCACAGGTACTATCCCACTGAACTACTAAGTAATAATTAGAAAAGTGCAGTTTATGTGTTTCCTATAAAGACAGCCTACATTTTAAAAGCTGTGATTCACTCACCATGCAGATTAAACACTTGAAGCGATCTCCTTTTGACAGCTGCTTCTCCAGTTCTCGTATGCGAGCCTTAAGTGCGTCCAGTGTTGTCAGTGAAGAGTCGGCCGAGACCCTGCACATGCACGGGACAGTAACAGAGGCATACATCACATCATTTATAAATACAAGACATTAAATTATTCGCAGGGCAACATGGACACTGAGCATGAAATTTAGCAGCAATTACATTGGCTGCATTGGCTGTCTCATTTATCACACACACACACGTGTGTGAGGGACCGTGTCAGAGTCCACACAGAAATATATAAACACCAAGAAATAAGTGCTACAACACCGACAAGGGCTAAGGATTTTACAGAGGGGGATAGTAATGTAACAGTCAAATTTTTTCTCATAAAAAATGATGGAAAGTATTTGATGGTATTGAATGCATGTCTGCATATTATCATGAGAACTGTTGTATACGATGATAGTGACAGCTTTACTTACATTTCAATGTCACTGTTTTTGCAGGTTTTAGGGGGAGCGCCGATGCTTCCTTCTGCTTTATCTCCACTGCTGGTGGATGGGCTCCCTGTGAAGACCAGTTTAGACTTTTATGTCTCAATGACATAATATAGTGAATATTTACACAGTAGTAGTAGTGAGAGCATGAGTAGTTACAGAAGACTTACCCTCATTTAACCACTTGGGGAAGTCCTGATTGAGTCTAGAATGAGGCATCGTCCCACTACTGAAATTGGAAACATCAATAGTTAGTAATAAATTAGAGTCAAATTTGTGAATTGTATATTGAGTGAAATCTTACTTTGTTGAGGTTATTTCCTTTGAACTTTCTCCTGAACATGGAATTACATCTGTTTCAGTGTATCTAAAAGGAAGGTCAAGGAAATGTGCTTTGGACAGTTTAAACATCAACAAGTCCATCGTTGCAGGAGAGGTCGACAAAATAAGAAGAGTGACCTTTTTATAACATAGAATCTCACATTTTTATTCATAGTTTACATTTTGAAGGATGCTGTGCTCTGCCATATTCAAGAGTGTCATCTCCATCCACATCCAAGTCAGCATCACTGTCTCGACAGTCTTTTGTTGACGTACTCACTAAAACAGAACCTAACAAGAAACAAAGAGTAGATTTAGTAGTATTATTTGTATTATTTGTATGTATTTTGTCTTCCCCTTTTGAAAGTTACTTCATAACATTCAGCCCATCAAAGGCTTAAAATCTTAAGTTACATGAGTAGTGACATTATAGAGCCAAGGAATGGCATGAAAAAAAGGGTTTTAAAAAGAGTTCATATAATTTGCTGAGATCCAGCAGAAGCAGAAGTATAGAAACATTGACATATCTACATAATGAAGCTTTGAAAGAAAGTCATACTTTAAGGTGCGCTTGGAGGCCGTGCATTGAAAACCCTGGACTGAAAAGTGCAGTTCATTTTCAAGTGCCTCACAATTTTGTCTCTTCAGTGAGCAGCGTAAATGTACCTTTAAAGCCTCCAACGACAAGAGGCCATGTGTATTCTCCTGCGCTCGGTCCAGTCCTCCTCTGGTGACATCAGGTCAACAGGCAACTCCTAAAACACAACATCATATTTCAGGTTCAGTTTGTCTGCCGGCCCTGACCTCCAGCCATGTGTCTGAGTTATGGTTTACACTGGTGTTTTCAACATGGATAGCACATCGGCCTGACAGTGATCCTAATGCCATATGATCAAAGGCATTCAGAGCGCCGGTACAATGTTCATGATCCATTGAAAATATCCAAAAATAATGCTACAGATAAATATCAGTCAATGTCAAAACATCAAGAAAAAATCTACCTGTCCGTCTTCTTTCCGCCGCTTCAGCTTTCCTATCCTGACTAGGGACACAAAACGCAGGAAATATGGTTACAATTATTACTTGCAAGCGGTTAAAGATTATATTAATAATATTACAATATAAATTCTATGGTTGCAATTGGCAAATTTATTTTCTAATAATAAGCAACATATTGTTTGCACACAAAAAAACAAAATTACCCCATTTTATTACTTAAAACATTCTGCTACTACTGCAACTTCTTGTACTCGTTTCGCAATTCATATTTAAGTCCGTCTCTCAAACATTAATTCTCCAGGACATGTTTGAAATGTGAACTTTGAACAAATCTCACAATTAACGCTTATGAACATAATCACAAATGCTTGTCAGAAAAATCTAGATATTTGAATACATTCAGCCCTGCACTGTATCATACATTGCATATAGTATTATTTTATTATTTGGTAGTTATTCATAAAAATCCTTGTGTAACGTGCTTTTTTTTTTCCCATGATTATTGTAATGCATACTTATTATTTTATATTATTTATTATTATTATTTATTATTATTATTTATTATTATATTTATTATTATTATTTAATGAATTATTATGAAGTCATTGCTGCTATAGTGAATACGCTATGGTATCAAAAGTCATGTGTTAGTGCCAAATTCATTTGCAACCACTGGACACTGAGAAACAATAAGACAGAAAATGTTTTAATGTTGTCTGAGTGAGGAGCAGATTCCAGGTGCTAATATTGTGCTGTCTTGATATTCCTTTAGTCTCCGTTTATTTCATATCACTAACTCTCTTCCCCTGTTGTGATTTTAGGACCGTCTCTCTCAGCTTGACCTGCTGCAGATTGCTCAAGGCGACACTTAACTATATTAGAGGGGGAGCGGGGCGGCGGCGGTTAAACTCTCAGACCCATTTGCTCTCGACACGCAACAAGCCCTTGAATTTTTTCTTCTTTTTTTTCCTCAAAGCAAATGTTATAAATAGTGCAGTGTGCAGTGACTGGCATCCTCCTCCACTCAAAGTGAAATTCTCAGCTCGGCCACCTTTGCTCACTCACCTTTCAGGCACCATAACAAATTGACCACGCGTTTTCTTTTCTACTTTTGTAAGTGTGGCGTACACCTCAGAGCAGTGCACCAGTGCGCTCCTTTACATCACCTACAGCATGCGTTGTGTGAGCTGGCTGCTGCTGGGGACCTCGCTCCTGGTTTTGGGTCCGGCGGTCACAGGCGCCCGGGGCAATGTCCGAACCGCTGTCACTGCCATGGCGACCTCCTACACCGCATCTGCTACGACGCGGGTCTGAAGAAGATACCAAGAGTTTCCGAAGCTACACGCCTGCTTAATCTACAGAGGAACAACCTGGGCAACATTCCCACTGGGCTTTCAGTGAGAGTACAGGACTGATTTCGCTTCATATGCAACATTGCCAACTCAAAGAAAATTGGCTCCCAGGCATTCAAAGGACTCACAAGCTTGCTTATCTCTATCTATCCAACAATGAGATCACTACCATCAAAACTGGTGCATTCGAAGACCTCACAGAACTGACTTATATGTATCTAGAGTGGAAATCAGATCACAGAATTGGCAAAGGGGCTCCTCTCTCCTATGATTAACCTCTTTATATTACAGCTTAACAACAATAGACTAAGAGAGCTACGTCCCGGGACATTCACAGGAGCCAAAGGCTTGCGCTGGCTGCACATGGCCACGCAATACTCTGACCACGCTGCAGCCTGGATCCCTGGATGAAGTGGAGAACCTGGCTATCTTGCACCTAGAAGGCAACAGGCTGGCGACCTATCCCAGCGCAGCTATGAGTAAACTGAGAGTGGTGGAGGAGCTGACCCTGGGCAGAAACCCCATGAGGACCATCCCGGACCTGGCCTTTCAGAGTTTCGGACGATACATGGAGAGACTGCACCTGGACAATATGGGGCTGGAGAGGGTGAGTCTTCTGCATGACATGTGATTTAACTAAGGGAAACTTAAGCTGTATTTGTTGAAAATGTCTGAGTATTGGTCCTAAACCCAGACAAATTGAGGGGGTTGCATAAAGGCATCCGATATCACACCTATGTACCAAATGAATATGCAAATTACTGAATTCTAATAATTGTTATGCAGGGTAAGTAAATGTTCCAAAAATATAATATATATAATGCATCGATACAATGTGTAATTGTCATGTCATATCTTCCTGTGTGCGGAAAATATTGAAAAATGTACTGGAAACAGTACATTTTTCAGTGTAAGGATGTGAAAATAAGGGATAATATAAAAAAATATAAATGATAAATAATTTGACTGTCCTAATCTATCTAACTCAGTAGTTGCATTTTAAGTAGTATGCATGTTAATATTTGTAACATAATGCAACTATGAAAAAAGGGGTATTTCCATTAACTCCTTGATGTTTTATGATTGCAATGAATCTATAACTGTGTAATGCTTTATTATATTCAAATAATATTACTGCAAATGTAAAAAAACATCATATCAATGTGTGCTTCTCTTTAATGCTTAAGTAATGAAGGTATTGCAGGTGTAGCAAATTGTAAACTAACAAACCAGCTAGGAGCAGTGTGGATACAGGTATTTTTAGCCTGTTTTTGTTTGCTGGACTCCGGCCAAGCATGTCCAAGAGTCTAATTATTACACAGCAGTTATTTTGAGTTCATGTGTTTTCTCCTCGTGCTTTGGCCAGGTCTAGCAAACAGGTCAGGAGGGGTTAGGACCGACACAGGTAAATAGAGGTGTTCCTTAGGGCTATGAACTGCTGTATTTTTAGCCTGCCATGGCCAAACGTGAATGGACAATTGCGTCCTTTGCGAGCCTTTCCTGGCAGAGAAGAGAAATCACTGAAAGAGACACGACAGAAGGAATTCAAAAAAACATCTCAACCATGTTGGAAGTCATCCATCTTCCATTGCTTTAAAATACCATGCCGTGTGCAGGTCCACAGTGGAAATTTCCAATAACGTACACACCCCTCATCTCTCATCCAAAACTATTTCAAAGGGTTGTCTCTCAAACTTGACACGACACACTCGAGCCTGCTAGCACCTCTCTGAAGTTTTTAGCACCCTTGAAGTGGAAAAGAGCCCAAAGAAAATCTGTGTTTGTATAAAGGAAGGATGAGAGAAGGCTTTCATTATGAGGCGAGTCTAGAGAGATTCTCCAGCATCTCACGGCCAGGACATAGGATCAGACCAAAGGTGTGGTACTAAATCTGCCAAATGCACCCCCAATCAAACAAACTATTAAGGTCACGGCACAGGACAGGTGAAGTTTACAGCGCAATTTCAGTCTTTGCATCATAGATTCTGTTTGTAGCAGCCCTAAACTAAACCAGGACAAGAACAGGACCAAACCAAGGCTACATCTGGCTTAAAACGGCATCAAACCAGGACCAAACCAAATGTGAACATAGCCTTAAGCATTAGTATCAAAAGCAAGAAAGATGATAGGGTCAGAGGAAAACCAAGAATTTTGCAACGGTGAAGACTAAAAAAAGAATCCACTCATATTCACTTAAAGTCAGAGGTACACTATGCAACTTTTCTCCATAAAGATGTTATTGCTTTGCCTGAACAAAGACAAATAAAAACGATATAAAAAAAATTAAAAAAAAAATCATGTGTATAACATGGCAAAGCAATAACATCTTCATGCCTCCCTAGCAGGAAAGTTACTCAGTGCACCTTTAATACTTGTTCAGATTGCAAGAAGATTTCAGAATACACTATACTTTAGTTGTATGTGTCTGTGGCTGTCTAGAGTACTGAGGATATGGCCCTGAAGTTAAGCTTCATCTCTTCTTCCAGTTCTCAGATGGAGCATTCACAGGTGTCACTGCCATCAAGTCCCTTTACCTGGACAACAACAGACTCAAGACCCTCCCAAAAAGTCTGGAGTACAAGACCCTGACCAATCTCACCCTCATCAACAACCCATGGACCTGCACCTGCTCTCTCGCTCCACTCAGGAGGTAAGACAGACAACAAATATATCGGCATTTTCAATCAAATGAACCCAACTGTATGCATCAAGATTGTTTGGTTAATCGATAACTGTGATTATTCGGGTCACTGGACTTAAAATAATATTTTCTTCAAAGCGAAAACAAGTAATTTCTAAATGTAAAGTGCTCTTTCATATTTTCTTTCAGTTTGAGTTCATAAAGCTGGGCGCTTGAGGAATGTATTAGACAATGGGAATGAAGAAAAAAATTAAGAATGTCACTATTGTTTGATTATGGTGTCGATACTCAAATTGTTAAATCATGTTATTTGCAAAACTAAAATTTCCTATTGTGATATTTATTTGTTTATTTAGGTGGCTGGACAATAGCCGTATTCAGTCAGATGCCCTGTGTGCCTCCCCGGCTCAGCAGAAGGGCAGGCAGGTCCGGGAAAGCTCTGCCTTCAGCAGCTGCAAAATCAAACAGAAGAGAGCCAAGAAGGGCACACGCCAATAAACAACAACAAGGTACAACGGGAGAAAAACTATCGTCATAAGACGCTATAATCCAGTCCAGAACGTTTTTCTGGCTCTAACAACTTACTGTCCCTCCCCACTCTTTAATCTCCATTATCACATTGTGTACCAACCAAATATCATCAAAGCATCAAAACAGAAAAATATAATGTATGTGTTTAATTAGGTAATATTGAAGAGCAGTGGTTCTTTAACTTTTTACACCAAGTTCAAAGATTTGGCTTTCCATGTACCACCAGATCTAAATCCGGACTAAATCTTCATTAGGAATACACCATTGCCACATGAGTAATGTATTAGATAAAACTAAAGTACCGGTAAGTAAATGTATTCTTTCTAAATTTAGAAATAATTCGCGAAAAAAAAAGACAAAAAAAAGAACTGAAGGACCTCGCATACCACCAATGGTACAAGGGTGTAAAAAGTGTCCTTCTCTACTATACTGTCCAACAAGTATTATTAGATTATACATTTACTACACAACTCTACCATATCCTGCATTTAAAGGGTATGTTGCTGCTCTCTCGCTGGTGTATAAAAAGAACCCCTTTTTTAACCACAATCACAGCTGTTTTGTCAGTGCCTTCACCTGCATTAGTTAAGGCCTTGGACAAGCCGTGCCTCATGTGGAAGAACCTCCAGAATGAACTCACTAAGATGCAGAGGCTTCATAAGCACAGTTTTGTTTTGTTTTTTTGCACATGAATTATGCTCTGTAATTTACTTCAAAACACTTGTAATTTCAGAAACCACATCCCTAAAATGTGGTCTGCCACAGTCAAACCTGTCCCAAAATGTTCATTTGACTCCACTGCTTCGGTTTAAATTGGCTGCTCATTTTGTCTTTCCACAGGAAACGGCCTGTTGATGTGACCAGCAGCAGCGCGGAAAAGCCTAATTCATCCTTTTAGACAATAACTATTTGTAAAATGCAAAACTACACATTGCATAGATTAAAGCTCAGAAGGACATTCATATCTGTTGTAATTTTTTGTAAATTGAAGCTGGTTTGCCAGGTATGCAGCTAAATGAAGCGATCTAAATGCATAATGTATTGATCAATTTCCATGATTTCCCCATTTAAATTATAAAATTAATTAATGAAGCACATTGTTTTCTTGTACTATATACTAAATGTTGCAATATCTATTTGTTAAAGCATAAAACTGTCAAAAGAATGTAAATAGGATTAAATGTAACCAAATCCAGTGTTTTGTATAACAATTCTCTGGTGAGTGATTTCTGTAAATGTCTAAATGTCATATTTTATGCATAATTTGTTTACTCATAATCTGACATCATCTAGACTATGGAGTGATTTCAATTTCACGACCAATAAACCTCTACAAAAGACACTTCATTTTGCCATTATTTTTTCATCAAACAAAGTTATTACTATGTTGAGTATTACCTAAGAATGTGTCACCCTCTTGTGGCTAAACATTGCATGCTTGTGTTTTGAGCATGTTAAAGTGAATAAGTAACTCACTGTTATGCCCTTTACGCCCATTATAGATATAACTTTTTTAACTAGCTCTGGAGGACATGGAGAACCAGCCATGATTCCTGCATAAAGATGAAGATGGAAACACGTTACATCATAGGAATAACAGTACAGATGCTATGATATTTCTTATCGTCTCACCGCATTCCACTGATGAAAGGTCATATTTATGGATGTCCGGCTGGTTGACCATGTCCACGTACATGGTGGGAGTCCCATAGATAACAGTACACCTGATGAAGATGATAAACAATATTCACTGCAACCAATAACATCATTCAGATAAAAAAGTGGAATCTAGAAATTAAACTAAAACAGTTAATCAGTGGTTTTCAGATTCTAGAATGTGGTTATGTTGTACTCCCAGATGGCGGGCAAGAGACTACATTGTATTTTCCTCTGAAATATCCAAAAGATCAATGCACTAATGTTGAACTTGACCATTTCGATTAATGACTAAACCATATAGCTACTTATTTTTCAACAAAAATCTGCATTTTAACCATATAAATAAATATTATTGGCCCTTTGAATGTTGTGATGTCGTGATGTCATCTGAAAACAAGCAATACTGTGGAAAGAGGAGAGATGATGGCATTGCAGAAACAGATCATTAATATTGTAGAAGCACATAATAGTAGAAGTAGTGGTGGTGGTGGTGGTAGTGATGATAATTTGTGAACACCAATAAAACACCAATAAAGGCCATTGACTACATTTTTGTGGATTTAAAAGGCAACCATTTCTCTTTTATATATTTCTCCATTGGAAACATGTTCATATAACCACATTGTACTTCATGAGGAGATCTTTGGCTTTTACAGTTTTCTCTTCAACAAGGGCTCTTTGTGTTGATACATTGCATGAGAAACAGCCGTTTGTAAGAAAACAAATCTGAAACAGGATCTTACTCAGGAAGTGAGCATTTGTTATGAGAAACCGTGACTGCAAAGTAACAGAGTAAATGTGCTACAAGCTTAGCCTGGTTTGACTCTTTGTAATTCATTAGATACATTTGTAAAACGTAGCAAGGACAGTGAGAACCAATTTGTAACTTCAACAAACAATGAGATTCGTATCAGCAAGGTTTTCTTTACAGAGTTTACAGATGAATCAACCCGAACCAGAACTCAAATAGAAGCATTTAGCAAAGAACGTGCAAGGTGAGAGGCAATATTAAGAAGGTTTGCACCATTATATTTGTTTACTGCACTTGAAGTATGGTAGAGATGTGGAAAGCACATACATCCATGAGTTTGTTTTAAGGCACTCCTTTCACTTGATACTCAAAAACATTTTCTTCATGGGCATATGTAGGCTATAGTTCACCACTGGCCCAGTTTTACTTCACATGTAGTTATCACCTGACACAGTTTCTCAATGCTTTAGTTTGAATGTGTCCATAAAGTATTTTTAGAAATACATTTGTAATTTGCAATTGTTATAACATATGGCCTTAGGAGGGATAATGCTATGACTGTAATATTAAATGATGGTATTTTACGACATGTAAACTAGGGAACAAGCCCAAAAGTCTGTATCATGTTGCATGTAATATGCACGCCGTTACCTTTCACTCTCCATTGCTGCTAGATTGGCCTTCGAATTATATCCAGGTGATGGAAACACAAGAGTTGTTCCGTGTACAGCTAAACACATTCCACCACCCACTGAGCCAAAACAATGGTACAGAGGCACAGGGAGGCAGATCCGCGTGTGGGGCTACAAGAGGAAAACAATACATCATTCGGTTATTGTACCGTTTTTTCTTCTGAATTGATAAAGCCTCTTCCATGTTTCCCTATAGTCCATATGACTAACTTTTGAACCCCTTTGACTCTGGACAACTCCATACACTGGATGACTGAGCAATTATGCTAACAAGAAACTTTATGTTAAAAAATACTTTTAAAAGCAGATACATTATACTTTTTTTCCCCAGATAATGCATTGAATTATAAACACACGTAAGTATATACTGCAGAACTGATAAGCCCCGCCTCTTCATAGTGGCATTTCGCCATAAGCAGTCGATTTTCATTCACGCTCTGTGACATGTTTGAAGCCTACATGCATGACCAGGAGGATACATTTTTTCAATAATTGAGTTTAAGTACAGGAATGTGGGTGGAGATAAGGGGTAGGTGAAAAAAGGAATTTTCTGAGCACTTCAGTTGCATGACAAGACAGGATTACTCAAGAAGAACAAGTCAAAATACAACTTTGAGTAAAATCATAGTGAGGAAACTTGGTTGCAACAAGGTTAAAAATGTATCAAAGTTTCTTTTGCATAATATGTCAACTTTTAAGCTTTTGGTTGATCTTCCTGTTGTAGCCAAACCTACGGGAACTCCATCAACACGCGTGTATTCCTCCTCAATACATGATCAAGACAATTTAATCTCAAAACCAAGATCAAGAACACTTTATTTTGTCTTGGACACACAGGGTGCCACACAGAGAAAATACACATAAGACAGATAGAAAACATGACATCGACAATAGAATAATGCATATAACAGCGCTCTGCCCTTTGGCCTAGATGTAGATGGTCCACTGATACTGTATAGAGAGGAATGAGTTTTTCTGGAAAGTCTTACAAATTCCTAATCCAGTCTATCCACAACAATTTCCTCTTTGTCACTATCTTGGAAGTTTAAAATGTTATTGACAACCTCAGTGTCATAATAGGTTTAAACTTGACTTTACCTTCCAGTCGTATCCAAACCGTCGGCCGACATAATAGGCGTCATTTACGACGTTGCGATGGGACAAAGTTGCACCCTTGGGCGCTCCAGTTGTTCCCTGGCAACAGTGAGCAGATGCTAATGAAGAAAACATACTTGTTTTGCCCAAGGTCACACTTGAAAAATAGGTCTCGATCTCAATGGATTCTCACCTGGTTAAATAAAAGGTTAATAAATCATTTAACAGGAAGGTAAGTAGAGTAAAGTGCGGGTGAAGAGTGGGGAGAAACATTCAGCAAATTACCACGATCCCATCACTCTTGATCATTGTAGGGAAACAACATACATTCTTATTTTAATTATGTTTTGGGCATCGTCTGATTTATCCGCTGTATACAAATGTTGGACTCTTAGGGAAAGATCCTGACTATTATGAAAATGTTACTTATTTCAAGTGTCAAAATGAACTTGTGGTCTCACCGATGTGAACTGGATGTTGATGGGTTCGTCGAAGCAAAGTTTCTTCTGTAAGTCTTGCAGCTCTTGTTTATATCGACTGTCTCCTGCCTGCATGATGTCATCAAAATGAAACATCCCCGGTTGTCGACTGTCCAGAACTATCACTGAGCGCAGATCAGGCAACCTGCACGGTAAATACACAGACACAGTTTTTACCTTCCACTGGAGGAAATTGGTTTGTCAAGGATTCTTCCTGAAATAAATGTGTTTGTCATAATAGCATATGTAACGCAGAAGTCTATATATCATCAGGCAATAGCTTCACACTGATAATTGTTCATTAGTTTCTGGGTCCACACATTTACTATGGTCATTTTATGTTTTTAAATTACTATGGCTTCATGCTCCAAAATCATGTTTTGTTTGTTTTTTTACTTTGACATACTTTGTATAAAATGTTCTTTTATTCCTCCCATGGTCAGGTTGGAAATACTGGGGTTAGAACCAAGGACTTCATACACTTTTAACAAAATGTACATTGGGTTTTGTGTACATTAGCCGAATGCGAGATCTGTACCGTTTACTCTTGAGGTTTCCCGGGGTGCTGGTGTCTAACTCGGGACAGATCTCTCGGAGCATCCCACAGTATTTTTGAGTGACAAACTGAGTGGGACACACTATGGCATTACAGCTAACCTGGGCAGAAATGAGGAAATGATTTATAAATCACAAAGTCAGACAAGTCATTGGAACATAATGTAACTTCACTAACCTTCTTTAAGGCGTACTCCACCTCTCTGACCTGATACGCTGGGTTCACAGACACCTGACGCAAGGAAACAATTTATAATTCAAAAGAACAAAAAGAAAAATGTATCTAATGAATTGGTAAAAGTAAAAGTAAAGTATGCATTCAAACAGCTAACATTTAAAATATAACTGTACTATGTAAAGCAAATTAAATAAATACACTTTTATTTAAACTAAGAGTAACAACATTGGGTATCTCTAAAATAAGACAAATATATTATAAGATATGACAGAACTTTATTGCAGATCAATAAGTGTAAAGAAATTCACTTGTGAGGTTCAGGTGGAAACAGTGGAAATGTTTAACTTTTACGTGCGATTGTAAAAAGACATGAATCATCTTACGCACCAGAATGATGCCAGCTTTAGCCGTGGCAAACTGAAACAGCACCCATTCGTAAATATTGGGTCCCCACATGCCGAGCCGGTCTCCCTTGTTTAGGCCAATGGCGAGGAGGCCTGCTGCCGCCTGGTCCACCTACATTGACATGATAATAACAGGACATTATCTTAAGCAAAAGGTCTCAGAATTACCAATGTAGTGGTGTCTTTCCTCTTGATTTTAGTGACCACTGTCCTATTGGGTGTGTGCGGAACACAAACTGTATTAAATCCAAATCAAGTATAACTGTTCAATGGTCCTATAAGCATTTCTGTCTGAAATGTACTATAGCGACATTGGTTTTACCACTAGTATTCCAGAGCCCAACACAGCACTGGACATTTCATAAAATATTTAATGATATTACTAATAAACATGCTCCTTTAAAAGGAATCAGGGTGAAAAATAAGAATAATCCCTGGTTTTGTCCAGACATCGCTGCATTATCTTGAGAGCAGCAAATCAGCAGCAGCTTGGAAGCAGTTTTGTCATATATATGTTCTAATGTCTTCGTCAAAACTTTCATGGAATCTCAGGGCAATTCTGCAAAATGGTTAAATCCTTATAATAAAATTCTGCTCCCTCTTTACCCGGTGAAATTATTAAAGACTCAATTGGCCTGACGACAAAAAAATATATTTGTGATGCGTTTAACCAGCACTTTGCTGACTCCCAAGTACATGAGAATAGGGCTGATGATCGAGTATTTTCCCTTAAGCCCTTTACACAGCATGAAGTATTAAATATGTTGCTCTCTATAGATAAAAGTCCACTGGAGCTGACACCCTCGAAACTAGGTTACTTTTGTTATCAGCCCCGCTAATAGTAACATGTTTAACTCAAGTTTTTAATCTCACAATTCAAACTGAAACTATCTCCTTACTTTGGAAAACTGCTTTTGCTCTCCCTTTGCACAAAGGAGGCCAGATTTGAATAATTTCCATTTAATCTCAAAAACTATCCCGCCAAGAAAAACTCTTGGAGAAGTTAAGAAGTACCCAGGGCTGTGCTTTCTTAACCAAATATTCAATTTTAAATAGTTACGGTTATAGTCCAGTTTTGGACCAGGGCATAGTACTATCACAGCTGTTATCAAAGTTATAAATACGTATGTATTTAGCATTAATTCAACTACAGGTGGTTTTATTTGTTGACAAATACATACAGTACCTACATTAGTTCTTTATGGTTCATTTAGTTCTTGTAGGTAACTAGTAAACCAGTAAATAAAACAATTTAAAAAACTGTTTTGAATGGCATGGGCGCGTTTTCTGTCTTTCAAAACCTGCCATACGCCACTTGTCTAATGTAATCAGATAATTGGCTTTTAACACATGCATCACAAAACATTACTTAATGATAATATGTCTACTCTTGATTCACTTTTGATAGTGCATAGATTATAATGATGACCAAAATAAAAATAATTTTACTTTTTCATAACAGGGCAGCTTTTGTCAAATATTACACTGCTTTGAATGCTTTTTGTTTTTTATTGCGATTTACAGCCCCTGATCTGAGATGTCTATATGTACTCAGCTGCTGTGCCGTTTAGAGTCCCTGGGGGAAAGGTCACGAGGGCAGACTTTATGGGAGGCTGACAGTCCACGAAGTGTTCAGAAATGGATTATTATATTAACCACAACAGGAATACACTGCGTAAGTTCTCAGGTGAAGGAGGAGGTCCTTCACCTGCTTGTTTCCATGGAAAAGCTATTCTTTGCCAAGGATGTTCCACAGCTTGGCATTAAACAGAGACAAATAGCAGACACGCTCCTTAGATTCTCCTCCCTTGATTACTTACATCTTCTTGAAACTGCGCAAATGTTTTTCTGACTCCATCCTTCAGAAAAGCCACAGCCTCTCGGTCTGGCATCCGCTCCACTGTGCTGAGCAGGATTTCTGGGATAGTTGCATGTAAGAGAGAAACACTGGACGTCCCGTGGGCATAGCTGGTTGTTAGGGTTGGGATCTGGGGCGGGTGGTCAACGTGAATGCATCTGTCAGAGAGAGAAAGGAGTAAACGTTTACATGAAGTGTGTATTTTGTTATACCACTAAAATAACGCTCACTCATATAGTTTGGAAAATTGTGGGTAAGATAAAAACATTACAGTTGCAGGAAGTCATTTTTCTGGTTGAGAGTCCGAGGTGTTATTGCTTTGCCTGGCATGTCCCACAAGACGGCATTAAACTTATCTATCTCCACGGAAACAAGCAGGCCTAATTACAAGATGGAGGACATGTCCACTCACCATAAAGATGCAGGTTTTCCAGTTATTATCATTGTTATTGTTTTTGTATTTTTCTCAATAAAAAGCACCTGCAATTGAATAAATACTATATAGAAAATGTAATACCACACTGTGGAACATTCCAGGCAAAGCAATACTATCTCCATGAGACAAGCATGTGGCGGATCCCCCACTAGAAAGGTTGCACTATGCACATTTGAAAGTGGAATGCAATGGCCCAACTTTAAAAGGGAAATTGTATTACAGCATTTATATGATAAGTAGCCGTGATAATATGAGAAATGATAAGGAACTATGTACAGCCAGGCAGTTCACCTTTTACACTGAGCAATTACATGGACTATGCACATAAACGTTTGACATCAGTGTGTTTACAACAAACGTGTAGTGGGTAAAAGGCCCTTTTGGTTAAAAATTTAAATAGACAACCAGTTGCACTTGATGGCCTACCTTCTGACTCCAGGGGACATAGATAATGGGGTGGAGAAAAGTACTTATGCCAACAACTGGAGACATGCAGTTTCACAATAAGATCTGCGCCTTGTCCCTTCCCCCTTCATTCCTTCAGTTCCTAAAGGCTTCAAAATGTACTTAAAGGACTTCTGAAATGTAAACAATGTGCAAACTTGCGACTTAAGTGCAACTGTAAGTGCAATGTTACTAAGGCAACAAATCTTAAAATGTAGCTCACATAATCAACGTATAATTGATTTTTGTTGTTGCATAACCACAACTCATGCAGAAAAAAACGTAACCATCTACATTGTCGTATGGATTGAGTCGTAGCTCACGCCGTTTTCATGACTAATACTCCAGCCAGTGAATTAAAAAGCCCAACAACTTTGGCTTTCACAAATGAGAAGCCCAATTAGTTTCTTCTTGACTCACCGACTTGTTGCAGGGAGCGCGGCGGGATGGCGAGTCCAGTGCCTCCAGAACACGGTCCGATTCTTGGAAAGCGGTGAAAGGTTGCGAAGAGATTGGGAACAGAACGCAACTTGCGGCATCATGGTTACCGGACTACTGCTGCTGGTAAAAAGGATTCGAACCGCGCCCCGTGGAACAACTTCCAGCCTCAGCCTACAACAAGGCACTGGATGACGCGGGGGAGGGCGCAATGTGACCACTGTGGAAGAGTCCAGACCAGCGGCTTCTGTGCGCACGGACGTTGATCCATTTGCACACACTTTGTTGACATTGATTTAAAAGCGCAATCCTTGAGCCTGCAGGGGGCGTCACGTGGAAAGAAAAGATTTAATTTACAAGAATTTTTATGCAACACCCACATTATACATAGGCCTTATCCAGAAATCCTCCCCCAAACACTCTCCTTGGCCTGTCCATAAAGTAAAGTTCTGTCATTTGTAGTTTATTTTATGATTAAGTTTAGTAACGTGTATTTGGGCACGTTACATTATACAATAAAGTACAAATTATATAGCATGCCTACCTCCATACGATTTAATATTTACAGTTTAAGTGTCATGTTTTATAGTTGTCTGTTTGTTTAGATGGAAGTTTATGTGGTGGTTTAATTCTAATTCAAACCCGTTCACATCTGAGCACAGGGATTTTAAGTAATTATCAACAATGTAGTAAGGGTTAGGGTTAACTGGGAAGTTACATTTAATCACTACCATATTTTACAAGTCATAATACTGAACCACTATCGATGTGTTTTATTGTGTCATATTTGTTCAGGATAAAAACATTCTTATAGTCTATCCCCTCCCCACCCACAATAATAATAAAACTAAATAAAATAAAATAAATAAAAAATAAAACACGACACACAGAAAGGAAAGAAAATATGAGTAGCACAGAACATTTGCTAAAATAAAATCACAGCATATCTCAGCTGACAAAAAAAGTCCAACTTAGTCCAAAGTCTGTCAAATAAGGCAATTCATTTTGAAGGTCAGTTATAAATGTCAGTCCAGTCCTTGATCGTTGGTTCAGTTTGTGTCATCCATTTCTGCCAGAAGTTTGATCCAAATCCATTTATCGAGTGCATGGCGGGAGTTTTGAGGCCTAAATACATAGCTCTGAAGCCCAGTGGGGCTGGTATTTCCCTGTGAATAATCTGCACTTTGACATGGGATTATGAAAAAACTTGATACATTTTTACAACAGAATTCTTTTCCAACATGTGATTTTGTGGTCCCCCATTGGGATGTCTTACCTTCTCTTTCCCACTTACTTTTAATACTTTTAGTTGATTCTGATTTATATGCTTTAATACACATTTCAATCAGAGGGTTATAATAGTCAGCATGTTTTGTTTAATTTATTGGTTATAATAACTCCTTATTTGTAAGACCCTGTTTAAGTCCTGTTTTTCTAAGCCAAAAGATCCCTTTAAGATATCAAAGCTTTTCATCTAATTTTCTTCCTTTCAACAATCTGGTAAAAAAAGAAAAAATTTATACCTTTTGTTATCCAGACCTTAACTCTTAGGCTAATGCTGTTTGGTGAAAAACTTGGATCACCATTTTAAGATTTAAACATCTTTGTTTAGTCTGTATGTTTTGATTAGTTCTTTCCAGGTCGTAAGCACAGCCTTTAAGAAGGTTCTCCATTTCCTCCATTTGACCCGACCGTATAAGGACCTCATTACACTTGATATTTTTCCATTGAGCTTCATATTTCTGAGTCACACCAGTAAAGCAACGCTCTGATTTAATTAAGAATTAATTTTAAGAAAATCTCACCCTCCTTTTTCTTTTGATAACTGAATCAATCTTGAATCTTCATCAAATAACTGGTTGGGGATGGAAATGGGAAGATAGAGTATTATATATCATAATCATAGCAAAATTTACGTTAGTTAAACTAGACAAAAGAGTAAATATGTGTCGCCACTCATCCAAGCTTCTTCAGTTCTGCTGATAACGGTATACCTTAAATAATTGTCATAAAAGGAGCTAACTAAACTGAAACAAACCGCTCCTAAGTGTTTACAGTGTTCACAGAGTATCTGTTATTAGTTATATCCACTAAACTACATTACCCTTTAAAGAAGCTACTTGGATGAGTGACGAAATGTATTCACTTGAAAGTTTAGAGTGAACACATTTTGTCACTGTTTAGAGTCCAAACACTTGTGTCCATTCTCCGCCCTGATTCCTCCTGTGTTTTTATGTCTTGAAAAGTTCTTCTTTTAAATTATGATATCGTCCTCTCTTGTCCATCAGGTCTTGGTGTGTTCCCTCTTCAATAATTTCTCCATTTTCTAAAAAGATGATGTGGTCCGCTTTCTCCACAGTCTTCAGCTGATGGGCCACCACCAGCACGGTCCGGCCTGCAGACAGGACCTCCTCCAGGACCTAAAACAAAAACATAATTTACAAAATTTATTTATTCATAACACACTTGTCTCAAAACAGAAAGATGTTTATTATGTGGCATTAGTGTGATATTAAATAATATCCCAAGTTGAAGTGATACGTGTACAAAATGATTCATTTGTAATCACTCAATGGACAGATTGACAGTTAAATATTTGAGCTGAAGTAAACTTGGCTGAATCGCGAAGTCAAACTCTGGATTAGCTTTCTTTCACAAAAAGACAATAAGCAAGCATACCCTACATGTGATTAAATAAATAATAATGCTATTAAATAAATACTAATTAAGATTTGGGTTGGTGCAAAAAAACAATGTGGATTGAACTCACCGCGTGTTGTGCGAGGACGTCTAGTTTGCTGGTGGCCTCATCCAGAATTATGACCTGTGGATCTCGGACCAGAGCTCGGAGGATGGCAATGCTCTGTTTCAGCCCCTCCGACAGTTTTCCCCCGGCCTCTCCCACATCTGAGACAAACAGGCACTTTTTATATCCATTTAGTCAAGTGAAAAAGAAGAGATATCACATTTTGTTTCATAAAAATATGAAATTGCCATTCCATATAGGTTGGTCAATATCTTGGTCCAAATCTTACCTATATGGCCGATATGTTACCTGGACCTGTTAAGCCTTGTTTTAAAGACTCTAATCTGATTCAATTTACGTTAATGCCCTAGACTGTAGCACAGCACCAATATTTTTCATTGGAGTAGTTTGTTTGTGTGTCTGTGACGCCGTAGTGCGCCTGAATGCAGCTCAGAGTGACGCTCCTGTTCGTGTACTCGCCATAGACTGTGTATCACTCACACCACACTCAGTTCTGGATCAAAATGCTCTGAACTAAGAGACTAAATCAAGGATAAAAGTGAACTTCAGCACAGATCACATTTACAACAGAAACAAAATATGTCTAATGTTTTATCAAAGTTTCAGAGTGGAGAAGAGAGAAGACTGTCGCATACTGGATTATATTCTAACTACAGACAGTTGGAATCAGGATTATAAAAAATATTAATTGTGAAGAAGTGTTGAAAAGGTGGCAGTTTTGACTCTACTTTTTTAGTGTGGTGTGAACTGTCACACCACAATGCTTGTCTGCTCTCTCATTGGTTTAACTGCTGTAAAGTGATTAAAGCTGTATCTATTAACTGGACCCACATTGACATGTGAATGATCTGTGAAAATAAGTGTCAGCATTTATGCATATTAATGTAGGGACATGAATTAGCCACGCCTGTGGGTGGTTGATTGCATAACACTTTACAAAAGAGTGTTATGCAAACAAACTTTCAATCTTTAACTTTGGCTGTTACAGGCAGAATAACAGTAAATGTATGTACACCCAATTTAGAACTATAGAACGTGACACACTGACGACTACCATTTATATCATTATATCAGCACCTCCAAGCATCCATTTATTGGTATCGCCCCTCAAAAATCCATACTTTGTGAATTTTGTTCACTGAAAATGCCAATAAAAATGTTTTCTGATTCTGAACAGATTTAAAACGTCAAACAACCCTCAAGGAGACAGGATATTTTGCGGTTTGATAAAACGTTGTCTTCTGAGTCTTTTTTTGAACTGCATGTACTCTTCTTTGCTATTTGCACTTTATTTGGGATCAAACAGTGCCTTAACAAGTGGATTTCTATTGTGAGAATAACAAAATATCTACAGTAATGAACATATTTTACCTGTGTCATAACCATGGTCAAGCTCTGAGAAGAAAGACTCTGCATTGATCCTTTTTGCAGCTTCACGGACTTGATCAATGTTGCTCTCCTTAAGTCCATACTCAATGTTATACTTAAGGGAGCCACAAAACAGCACAGGATTCTGGGACACGACTGCCATCTTAAAATAAATATATTCAGGTTAGATGTCCTGCTTACAAAAGGACAATTACAAAATTATATAAAAACGAAGGCCTTATTTGGTCAATGTAACTAACCATTTACTGTTACAATTTCACCTTAGTTGAACAATTACCTATTATTATTTTCCTTTTTAACGTGGTAAATATCTGTACTGTACCTTATTGTGGAGATATTTCAGCTCATATTTATGCAGTGGTTCTCCATCGAGCAGGATCTGTCCTTCTTGTGGTTCATAGAGTCTCTTCAGAAGACTGACACATGTTGTTTTCCCGCTCCCAGACGGACCCACAAGAGCTGTCATCCGTCCTGCACGCAGCTCCATAGAAACGGACTACACAGATGAACATTTAAAAAGTTTGAACTGCCAACCTTCCACATACAAGAAAAAAAAAACAAACGTAACCTTCCCAAGCTATTAAGAGTTACCTTGAGTGCAGTCGGTGCTGTTTTTTCCGATGACTTTGATGGGTAAGTGAAGGAGACATTTTCAAAAACGATTCTTCCCTCCAGTTTCTCAGGGGCCAAGTCTCCCGCAGTTTGACACTTTGGATTTCGGTCGAGGTAGCTGAACACTTTAGATATGACCCCAACAGTGCTCTTTGTTTCTCCATAACCGTACATAATCTCCTGTGTCAAGATAAAACCCTTTATGAAATCATTGGAACATATGTGTATATTTAAGTGTGGAACGTCATCAGTGGTGGTGCTTATCCTCTAGTCATGTTTGTATTTTGAATTATTCCTTTTCTGCGTTTATTCAAGCTTCAGTGAGTAGAGTCTGTGTTGTGCTTCTTGAATGCCTAGAATGTATCTAGCATGTATTCAATTATATGTTTTTGTAGTGCTAAAGATTACCTTCAAAAACATGCATTTTATTCTGTGTGGGCTCACTTCTGCATAGATATGACCTGTAATTTGGCATGGAGGAGACACCTGCTAAGTTTAATGCCATAGTGTGGACATCTCCATAGAGACAAGCAGGCGGCATACCTTCCACCGGACATAGTGCACCATTAATTAGGATTCTCATTTTATATTTGCTTGAGACCTAATTGCGTCTGCTGAAGATAGTACTTGAAAAGTGTAATATTTTAAAAAGTACTTGGTGTTGGAAATGAAATAAATAGTCTTACCCTCAAATTGTTCGACATTGGCTTTTGGTACAACAGAAAACTAACCAAACGGCCAATGCTGAGCTGATTGGACAAGATAAGTCTTCGTGCCAGCACAAAAAAAAGGATCTTTATCACTAGACTGACCATCTACAAGAGGGAAATAAAGAAAGAAGGTGGTAAAACATAAAAAAAACCTCACAAATATAACGATTGCAAAGCTAAAGTAATACTGACCCTTCTTATTAAACAAAAGGTTGAACTGTAGATACCATACTGTCTTTTCACTGCACGGAGCTTATCCAGAGCCGCCTTGTACCTCTTTATTTCAACTTCTTCGGCGTTAAAACTCCGGACAGTCTCAATGCCACTCACTGACTGCAAAACTAACTCGCTAATCTGAGCGTGGTGGGACTGGATCTTCTCTTTCAGCTCCTGGTGACAGATAAAGACAACATTAAATGAATGTAGTGCAGTCAAATTGTAAATGTAATACTAAAACAGTACTGTAAGGCTACTTTCATTTGACAAATGAATGAATTCAGCAAAAGACAATATTGGTACTAATACTCTAGATGTGATGTTATATGTTTAAGGCTGTGAGTGTCTAGAAAAGCACCAATCACAAAGCAGAACCCTCACCGTGGACAGCGTTGTGTATTTGTTTTGAACCAGGCCTAAAAGGGGCATCTCTAAAACGGTGAGGACAGTGAGTTCCCAGGACAGTTGGACCATCACCACCAGCATCAGCAAGGTTTTAACCGTGCTCCGGACCAAAACATTTGCATTTAGGGCCACGGTTCGTCCCATCCGGTCCACATCCGAGTGCAGCCGAGAAGACAGTTGGCCTATAGGACAAGCACATGATAAAAACCTTCACGATATAATTAAATAGTACAAATAGGTTATAATACATTACTACTATTTCCCAATTAAATGATTCTTTAGAAAGTAACAATAATGCAACAATAAGAAGAGTAGATTTGCTCCAATATTTACACACATTCCATTCTTTGAGACTAGACAAAAGGTTGATTGGATTCTGCCCAGTTTAACACCACTGAACAGAACCATCTTTTACCAGGGTTGTTCTCCTCAAAGAAATGTATTTCTTGCTGTAGGAGTGTGTGGAAGAGAAGATGCTTCAGTCTCCTGTTCAGTCTCGCCAAGCTGAACATAAATAACCCTCCTCTGACCCCGGAAAACATGGCACTGGGCAAACAAGTCAGTAATATTATTTACAAGCAATTTTAATTAAAGACATATAACATAATGGTATAACACTTTATATTAACTACACTATGATCAAATAGTTTATTAAGAATGATTCAGGCTTAGTAACTACTTAACTAACACACCAACCCTAATTCCTAACCCTAACCTTAATTAAGTAGTTACTAAGCTTGAATCATGTTTAAGAAACTAAATGTATATTATGAATGGAGTCTTTATTTATGATTTGTTAGGGCAAGTTAAAGTGTAGTTATTACAAAGTGGTTGTTTGGGTGACTTACCTGCCGAGGGAGACGCATGCCAGCTTCGCAATGGCACAGTAGAAATCAGTTTCAACCATTGAAGCTTTGAGCATGTCAATTACATTCCCCTGGTACAAAGGAATGATTGTATCACCTGTAGAGACATTGGCAAATGAATATTACAAAGCACACAACACATTGAATCAAGCAGCACCTTAACATCCACACTCACTTGATTTTCTATCAAATCCTTACTCAGCTTTTGATACTGTAAAGTCTGTTGTCTGAATGTGCAAAGTCTATTTCAGTTATTGTCTGTAAAGATTAGAATAATATAAATAAAATATATATATTACTGTTTGCTGCAACTGAATTTCTACTATATTTGGCTATAAGATAAGAACATTCATTTGTCCCACAATAGGAAGATTTCCATGTAGTTATGCAAGTATAAGAACAGCAGAAGATATATATTTAAAATAAACTTACATAAAAGGTTCTCAAGAAGTTTAACGTTCATGTATAGATCATGAATGGATGATAGATAAAGTAAAAATAAATACTCACAAACGGCGCCCACAATAAGGGCAATGAAGGCAGTGGTGAGGTAAAACCCGTCTGGTTTGAAGAACTGCAGCAGCCTCCTCAACAGTTGTCTGGCTCCTTGGATTTGGGGCTTTCTTCTGGCAGATTTCTCATCACAGAGTCCCTTCTCCCAGATAACACAGGCCAACAGCGAGGCCAAGGTACTCATGGGGACTCTGGTCAGGTCTGGAGGTGGTCCCATGTACGCACGGTCACTTTTGGACATGAACATCTGTCCTGTCTCAAGGACGGGGCAGAGGAGGCAGAGGAGGAGCACCAGCCTGCGCAGCACTGGCTCTGGCTTCCTTTCCGTCAGTACAGAGGATAAATAATACAAACATATGCACTTGACTACTCCAAGACCCCACAATCCCGCCAGTCCTCCACTAATTGGGCACTTAAGCAGGAGCAGAGCCGTCCAGTAAGTCCACCCCAAAGCCAAGTCGAACAGGAGCACTAACAGCGCACATGTGGCGAGCTCCTTCATCTTTCAATCCCACTGCAGACACAAAACAAACTTTACCTATATCATATACATGTCTTTAGTTAGTGTCGTCTGTTATTTGTTCGCATTGTTTTGTAGCATGCTAAAGCCAGGGTTCACAATAATGCGTGCTTCTTTAGTCTACTACTCACCTTAACAGACAGAAATAACCAAACCCAATTAATTGAAAATCTTCTATTGGTTAAAATCTAAGTTATATACTTCTGACTTCGTCGTCAGGAGACGAGCCGTCGCCCCAGTCCTAACTTAGCTTTCACTTTCACTTTCACAATAATGTAATAACCGTATTGTCCACTTGATGGCGACAAATCATGTTTATAGGTCAAATTCACAGGCAAGATATTGTTTGTTTTTGCGCTTTAATGCAGATTATTTAGACAAAAATATCAATTACAGTTAAAATGTTGTATTCATTGTCCCTGATTATGACAAATAAATATTTTTATAATTTGGCCTAAAGCTTAACAAAAATGACTTACATCATAAACTAGTTCAGTGATGTACAGTTGTGTCAATTCAGGTAATCATTCTCATATCACATAATACAATGGCTTATGGAAAACAGTTTGAAGTAATTTTGAGAAGTAATTGTACATTTTGTAATATTGTCACAGAAAGAGTATAACAATTTGTCAATGTTATTTTCACCAAAATTAAAATAGCTTGGCTCCGGATATTTAAGGTGTCACTCAGTACATCTGTCTGGAAGGGCTTGATTATACTGATACACACATGTGATGTACAAAACAGCAATCATTCAAGGCACTATTTGAGAAAAAAATAAACGCACAAAAAGTATTATAACTGCACGCTTCTCTCCATGAATTCATTTTCCATCTTTGAATATAAACTATTTTAGTAGTAGTTTAAATAAATCTGAAGAGTTTCTTCTCTAACACGGCTTCAATCACAAACTACTTCAAAGTTAATGGTACTTCTGAAATACAGGTAGAGTAGCTATAATAGTGTTCATACAAATATAATAAAGCGTATTATTTGGCTTGTACATGATTTAAGTGACAGCAGCAAGATAAAGTACAATCAGTGTGGTTCTAAGTGCACCTCTGGTTTTGGTAAAGATGGTGATCCATTTTGAAATGGCATACCTGATTCAAAGTCTAAAAGGTCAGTGAAATCATTCTTCTCCACCACATACAACAGTAAACACTGCCTTGTACTAAATTTGGATTTTGAACATGAGACCACCTCAGTCTGGGCAGGGTGACCCACAGTGGAATTTGTGAAGCATCTTATTCTTGTTCATGATATAACGTTTTCTCACCAACATCCTTCCAAAGAACCTGTCACCTTTTTCTAATATTTTGTTTATTTCTTTTTTACAAGATGCAAAGTTCTGGGGGTGAAATATCTTTCAAACCATATGTGGAATCTTTGTTTTGGTTTTAGCTTTTGATCCACTGGGTAAATTTATGCTTAATGTATAAGTTCCTCCATTGATATAACTTAAAAATAGGTTTGTGCAATAAAAAGCTTAATCTTTTAAGCAAATGATGACTGAGATGAGCTCTGAAAGATACAGGATGTAATCAGTTGAGAGAACCAAGTTCCTTAACAAAATATATCAAGGTTAATTTAAATTAAGAAATTAATTCTGTGCATTTGACCAAACCTTCAATATCACTTTGGCAACCTGTCAGTAGAAGTGAGCTGCTGCTATACCGCGCTTGGCGATCAACCCTTCTTCTTGAGCTAGGCTTGGTGAGATCCACCTTGGCAGAGAGAATTTGTTTTTCTAAAAGAGTGTCCAGATGACTAACTGCAGCTTTTTCTACGATGGACCAATCCTGGACAAATGAGGGATTACACCAACTTGATTTTACCTATTGAGCATGTTTTGAGTTGGCCATCATGTACTACATTGCACTTAATAAGGACCTGGGGTTGGTATCATATGGAGGTCAAAGGTGACTGGTTCTTTACAGGGATGGCATGGACTTGTCATCAATTTAAATCAGTCTCACAGGAGTGGGAGACTTGGCAAAAAATTATGAATATATCACAATTTAATGAGAGATTTTAGATCACAATTAAGATATTGAATATATTGACTTTAACTCGTAATTGCTTCATCTGAGTGTTCACACTTCACTGTGATTGGTTAAGGCAGCCTGTTGCTTAGAGAGACGCAGAGCAGTAGGGGTGCGTGGGAGTTTCTGTGTTTAAGCATAGACCTGCCTTAAACAGGAAAGCCCTGAATTATAATCCCAATTATTATATTATTAATTATTCATCACAATTAGAATTTGTATTGCCATATCGCCCACCCCTAGACTCTTACAGTAAGAACAAATTCAAACGCAGGTGGTGCACTCTGTTTTGTCATCTGAAGCCTTGAGTTGGTCTTCCTCTTTGGGCTCATCTCTGTATGGACACACAACAATTTCATCGGTATTTGTGGCTGGATTGGGCAGTGGAGGCTGTTTTTCCTCCCTTTTGTCCAGGTAGTAAAATGATGCCATGAGAAAAATGGCAGAAGAGGCAACAACGGCACTGCAGGCGTAGAAGACAGGGGCGTACTGGCCTGATCTGTCCACCAGGATCCCTGCAACAACAAACAGCAGCAATTCAATCATTATTTCTCACAGCTCTCAGTGAACCAGAAGGCCTGCATACACCACAAGGGAGGTGGTGTTGGATATTAGTGTCCACAAAAGGAACATAAAAAACAAGTAATTCAAGACTGCAAAATCCCAATCCCAATACAATTCCCACTTATTTTGTTTTTGTTCAGATTTAACATTTGAGAAGCCAATTGTACAGCTTAGTTGAGCCCATTTGATCAAATTTGATTGTTCATTGAAGGAGAACACAAACATGAACATTTAATCAAACTCTACCCCTAAAACAAATAAGTGTTGGACTCATGTAAAGAGGTAAAAGGTGATCAAACATTGAGTCAACATGACAAGGCTGATCCTTTGTTAATTACAGTAAAGTAAGCGTGAGTGACATGGCAAAACATTTATATCACGGTTTTCTTGAATTTCTCATTATTCATGCAAATATTAAGTATTTTTATATTGCCCTGGAGAGGTAACTTAAGTCACTAAGGGCGTTGCTAAGGCTGACCAATAGGAGAAGTGTGTGGGGAAAAGTGTCATTGTTTTAGAATAAAGCTGTATTCAAATGTGTGAATCACAATATCCCGATAATTGCATATAGCCACAGGAATAAAGCCACTTAAAAGCCAATTAAATTAGTTTCACTGCATCACCCAGCCCTACAGTAAAGGTTAGATGGAAGATAGAAAGCTGCTACTTGAGGACATTTTATTGAGGCCATAAAAGTAAAAACTCTTGTCAATTTCAATACAATTCAGTTTGTTGCCTCGAAGGTCACTAAAATGCGAAGTGTAGGGTTCTCAATGTATGAGGTTGTTAACAGACGGTGCTCGTAACTCAGCAATATCTATGTTAAAACCACTTTTTGTTAATATTTTTCCCCACCTTACTTAATGACTGGATGCAAAAGCCATTGATTATTTGTTTAGATTCTTTGCTACATTTATCAATCATTCTTGGTAATTCACAAATTTGCTGAAATAAAATTTTGTTTCTAACAAATAAAACCAAAACAAATGTGTTGAATTATTGTTCAATACACCCCACCTCTTAGTGTCAGTGTTCATAATGTTATTATAGCAATTTAGTCTTTCAACAGCTCTTTCTATACTGCACTATGGCCAAGGGACTTGATCACAACGCAACACACATGCTAAGCCTCAGAGTAGATTGATACAGTGTGATTTGCTGAATGTCTCTCCCCATAATTCACCTCTATTTCACACTGCTTACTGTGCAGTCTACTCTTTCTCTTTCTTATTATCTTTCTCCTTTTTTTTTGCACACAGTGTAGCGTAAAACATACTTTGAAGACGCACAACTACAGTAGGTGGCGGTAATATCGCCATAAAACACCAAAGAAGAAGTTAGACGTACAATTACAATATGTAGCACTAAATGCACCTTTTCAGTTGGCTGCCAACCCCCATTAAAAGTAACAGAAGAAGAAGAAATCCTAAAGTATGCTTCTTTACCTGCAAGTGGAGGTCCGATGAGGAGTGTGATGCTCTCCATGATGGCCAGGAGTCCCAGAGCAGAGGGGAACCTGCTCATTTCAACTATATTCATCAGCACAGTGAACATCAAGGACCCCACTAGGCTCATGGACAGCCCAAAGACCACCACATAGGACACCAACACAGGAAAAGACGGTCCAATGCAGCAAATGCTATTACTCAACCCATTAACAAGCAGTGCAGAGGCGAACACGTAAATAAGCCGACCTTTGAACCAAGGCATGCTGAAGATTAGGCCAACTGGAGGTCGTATTACAATATTAACTATACCAAGGATGGACAGGAGCATTGCAGCTTTGCCCTGCTCCATGCCGTGGGCTGTGGCATAGGGAACAAGATAGATCAAGGGTACAACAAACCCCAGCATCATCCATGTAATCCCAATCGAGTACACGAAGTATCTTGGGTTGTGGAAAAACTGGTCAAAAGCCATATGTTTTTGAATTGCTGACAACGCACAATTCGACACAGTCTTTAGAAACCCTTTGGTCTTCTCGTCTTTCTCCTCTTGGGACAAAGATAGCCGATGGTTTATAAGGGGTGGACCTTTAGGTCTCTGGGGTTGGAGAGGTCTCATCACTGCCCCACAAGCACAGCAGTTAAGCAGAACAGCACCCAGCACCAGGAAGCTGCCCCTCCAGCCGTACTCCACGTGGAGGTAGTTGCCCAGAACTGGGAGGACACAGAGACCCAGCGCGGTGCCTGTAGAGGACATGGCGTTGGCGAATGCGCGACGGCGGACAAAGTAATGGCCCAAAATGGTGACAGCAGGCTGGAAGCTGAAGCAAAACCCCAGACCTGGAAATGGCCAAAGTAAAACATCAGTATAAAATAATCTGAATTATGAAAAACTACTAAATTGTCTAGCTTTGAACAAGATTATTCTGTTTATCGTAATTGTGATCCTTCAGGTCATAATAATAAAAATAAAAATAATAATAATAATAATAATAATAATAATATAAACCTGAATATAGACAATATATTATACACAAAATAATACATTTAAGAACTAAAAATAAAGTTTGGTTTCCTAACGCTGATCACACCTTAGAGGAATGATAATCTATGAGACTCTGTGAATGATAAACAAGAAGGATTTCACTGTTGTTTGCTCATGGTGTCAAAACATGTCGAGTACCGGTAATCGTAAAATCGTGACTAATATTTACATCATGTCAGAGGAAACATGGTTGCATGATTACTCACAGTCACTGACATTCCTAGTGCTACAAGAGAAAATGCCAGATATTACATCTACAGAGGCACTATTCCTATTTTTTGCAATTTTGATTATATAATTTCGAGACCCAGAGATGTAAATGTATTTCTGATTGAGTCAACTCTGCCTATGTTCTACATTAGTTTAGTTTGTAGCTCAACAAAGTGCAGGTTATTTAAGTCCACAGTACTTATGTAGGTATATATTCTGAGCTGACTTTTTTTCTGACCTGTAATAACCCCTGCGGTGATATAGAGCCCGACGATAGACTGAGTAAACGAACTGGCGGCCATTCCCAATCCGCTCAGGACTCCGCCCAACATGACGGTCGCCCGGCAACCCAATTTCTCCACCAGCACACTGCAGAGCGGGCCTGTGGGTGAGAGGGAAATGCTCTTAGTTTAATCCACACCAGAGCAGAACAAATGTACGTTAATCCTGGATGTTTTACATGACTTCACTTACTGCACTGACCTTTTATCTAGTAACTGGCTAACAGACATTTTCTCACCAACTTTTGAAATACTTGAGCTAAGGTGTAATAGAAGCAGTTCTTGTGTGAGAAAAGACTATAACTAACTAAACTAACTAACTAAAACTATAGCAGCAGTGCCATAAGAGAATTCTGATATAAATTAAGTTAACTTTACTTTTATTTAGGGCTATCAAGATTAGGTTATAATTGTTATCAATTATTCAAACGGAAAATACACATTACTCTTCTTGCATCAGACATTTTTGAAAGGTTAAGAGGTTCACTCGAGGTGTGTTGTTTTTAAAGAGAAGTGAACTAGTTTCATTCCTCAAATCTCTTGGAACAGGAAGAAGAAATCAGCTCAATGTCCTTAGTTGTAACTTTTACATTTGCAAATGTTAAATCAAGTTTTAAATCTTTATTTTAACCGATTTTGTATATACACAAAATAATAGACTAGAATCTTTAGAACAAGGAAAAAAAATAAATTAAAAAAACTACCGTATTTTTGCGGCTATAAGCCGCTACTTTTGTCAGATGTTTTGAGCCATGCGGCTTATTTAGAGGCTGCGGCTTTTCTGTGGTTTTTTCTTTCACCGCTAGGGCGAACTAACCGGAATTGAATCAAAACTACAGAAAAGTTAAGCAAAGAAGCAGATGTTGCTTTTTTATTCAGCTAGCAAATAGAACACGACGACAAAATTACCAACTATAAATTATTTTCAAATTCTTGCCGCATCATTATGGAACCCAAACGAAGAAGTTCGTACGAAGCAAGTTTTAAGCTTGAGGCCATCGATCTTGCTAGAAACCGCGCGGCTGCACGCAAGCTTAACATCAATGAATGTACGGTGAGACGCTGGAGGGGAGAGCACGCTGGAGGGGGACAGCGGGACGAGCTCATGCGATGCCAAAAGTCAAGGAAGAGTTCTGCGGCCTATACAAAAGGTGCGGCCTATGTATTGTTTTATTATCGTTTTTTTTAAAAATAGAGCAAATGCGGCTTATATAGGGGAGCGGCTAAAGGTCCGGAAAATACGGTAGTAAAGTAAATACATTTGGTAAACAGATTACTTTTTTTGTACACAGAAATTAAAAACTGTTCACATATATGTATTATGAAGTAATACTTTTATTTTTCTATTGTTTTAAATAACAAATAAATTTTTCCTTCCTTTCCTTTAATATAGAATCTGTCAGTCCATTTACTGAGTATAATTTGCTGTGCTTAACGTTAATAATACATTTAAAGTGCTACCGCACATTCACCTTGGTCCAGTGTTGACTTTGCAAAGCCCTTTTTTGCTCACTCAGTTCTTCCTGGTCTGATGTGGATTATATAACTGTTTCACAGGAAGGAGACGCCATTACTGTGGTATAGACCCCGTGTGCACCATAGAGACACAAATGACTTTTCAGTTACCAAGACAAATGTCGGCTTGATGAGAAAGACTGCACATTGTAAAATCAACAAGTGGTATGAGCTTTCCTTACCAAGCAACACATTATTTATTTATTATTTATTTATTTGACAGGGATAGTACCGTACTTAAATTAACTTAACTTAATTAAACATTGCCACCAAACAGGTAACTGATGTCATGTACGAAGAATTTTTAGACAACACAAAGTCCCTGTTTATTTCAAAGCAGGCAACACGTTAAGACAAAAACTGGTTCACCCTAAGACAAGATGCCTACACAAAAACAGCGCAATGTAGTGTATTCTATCCAATGCAGTGAAGAAAGTTGTAAAGAGCGTACATAGGGAGGACTAAACAGCCACTTCACAAGAGGCTTTATCAGCACAGAGACACGCGAGTTCAGGACCCCAGAGGCGCTGTGCATCTTCATCTTAAAGCCATAAACCACTCTATTGAAGACAGTGAGGTGGAGATTCTGAGCAGGAGAAAAGATGGTTTGAAAGAGGAGTTAAGGAGGTCATCTTTGTTAAAAAGAGAAATCCTTCCTTAAATTGTAATGGAGGTTTAAGACTCAACCTTCCATTGTTTATAATGGTTTGCTGAAACCCTGGAGACGCCCGGGCATTCGATGCTAATTAGCACTCAAGAGAGGGAGCCAAAAGTCAGGGAACAATAGGATGTTGTTGGCCCATCCCAGTTAAGTTTCAATGGGCCATTATCAGGAGGTCCCGCCCTGTGGGCAGGGCTTTCACTGAATAGGATATAAACAGGAGTTCTCAGACTTGTTTCACAGATTGAGAATGACTCTTGAATGAGAGTCGAAACGTATCGTTTTTCTAAAACAGAGTCCAGATGAAACAACTGAATCTTTTTCTACATTTTCTAATAATGTGGCAGTGATGCCACTTCATTGGTTTTTGATTAAATACTTTGAGTGTCTGTTTATGCAGTGACACTGAAGGCTTTGACTTTGACTTCCTCAATTTACCAACAACTTTATTCTTTAATCCTTTAAAGACAAGTATATCTGTTTGTAGTTTAGGATATATTCAATGCCAGGTCCTGCTTTTTCATAAGTTGATTAATAGAATTCTTTAACCACGGCAGACTCAGTTGTTTCCTTTAGTTGTTTACATTAAGTACATTTCCGAATCGTATTTTTTAAAGTCGCAGTTAAAAGATCACAGCACTGTTTTCCATTTTCCATTTGTATGACATCCTCCTATTTTATGTTTTACAATTCATTTTCATTGTTTGACCAAACAGGGTAAACAGGTATATATTTGGGATCAAAACAAAACATATCAAAGTCAGGAACAACCAGTTTTTAACCCTGGACCAAATCAAGACTAAACCTTCCATTCTAAAAACATATGTATGATCATTTCAAACATTTCTTAATTTTTGGGCCCACATGTACAGTCCATACATAGTTGTATATGTACACAATCGAAGTCATAGCTACTTATTGTACATAATGGAGTTGTAGCCTTATATTTTTGTTCCACCTGCACAGTCTGCATCGGATTCAAGTCTATTTTTAAAAGCCATTTATCTTGATTTCTATTGCATTATTCTATTTTCTTAAATTGTGAGTTGCAACACTGGCATTTTCCCATTGTAGGTCAAATGTAAAGCTTCTCTTCTCTTAACTTTTATCCAGGCTTTGAACTGACAAAAATGCTAAATAAACATTAATGTTAAAGGCTTTAATAAGTGCCTTGAATTTATTCTCAGGGTTGTAATATAGTAGTGTCGGCGAGGAAATATTTCTTAATTTAACACTCTAATATTTTGAATACTTGCATGCATATTGTACCTTAACATTCTTGAATGTTCTGTATCATGTTTGCATTTTTGTAAATAGTAATTGAGTTACATTGTACCTCCTGCATGCAGCACAGACGTCATGATGGAGGGCACCCAGGACGTTTCGCTGTTGGTTGCGTGGAACTCAATCTGTAGGTCAGTGTAATAGATCCCCACGCAGGACGGGAAGGCGAGGGTTAAGGCAAGCACCAGGATGGTAGCGGCCAGGACCACCCACCCCCACCCACCGTCAGGAGCCTCATCTCCGGTTACAGCTGCTACACCGTGGGACTGTTGATGCTCACTTCCTGGTTCCTCAGCCCCGCTATGTGCCTCTTGCTGCATGTCTGTCTCCAAACCGCTGGGACAGTCTTCAGTCTGTAGGTGGCGCTCTCTGACCCCACCCACTCCATTTCTTTGGGTCATTTTTAGCCCAGCAGTCTTGGTGACACCCAAATGTTAGCTATGTAGGCTGTGTAATAAATAAACTGTGCTTTCCATGACACTGTAGCAGCTTGGGCACCTTTTAGAGGACCTAAAATAAATAGATAAAAGAGTCATGAATTATAAATTGGACATTCATAAAACTGGCATGGTGCACCTGCTTGTTCAAACATCACCCGCATTAAACCAGGCATGTATGCAGTACTTTCCTTGTCCATTCATAACACATGGCAACTGGGAAATGACCCTAAATTGTTAAAAGTTTTCATGTTAACATAGTTGCCCTGATAATATGCTCAAGGGCTAAGGGTACTACTATTTGGTAAATACTTAGAAGTGCACTATTTAATGCTTCTGGTGCGGGGTATGCCACATGTTTCTCGTTTCCATTGAGATGTTATTGTTTACCTTGGCTTGGTAGCAGCATCTGCTTGTTTACAGGGATATGTGTTTAATGCCATACTGTGGAACACTCCAGGCAAAGCAATAAAATCACAATGGAGACAAGCAGGTAACCGCCTCAACTATGAAAGTTTAATAGGGCACCTTAGACAAAACATTTTGGTTTAACCACACATGGAACTAACTTCTTGCAGTGTTTTACAATTGTGATACAAGGACCTTCTTTTTTTTTTTAAGTAATAAGCTGATAAAACAAGTGCACACTCACCATGTTATTAGCATTGGGTTTATTTAGGGGGTGAAGGCTGGGAACTAGCATTCAGTCAGGAAATGACCAACCAACATCTTGTGTAACTATCTCTCTATGCATTTCTAACTGACCATAAGATTTAGATATGAATGAACAATGGGGGATAAGGTTTTTGTTTTGTTTTTACCCAGCAGTCGTAGTTTTACCCTGCAGTAGTCACTTGACTTGTTTGTGCATTTTATGACCACTTCCTCACTTCTGTGAACATCCTGGATGAATGCAGCCCACTGTGAAATGTACCAAGTAGATTTTCACAGCGTTCTCCTAAAGGCACTAGGAACAACTTCAGCGCACAGTAAGAGATTTAGAGATTACATTGCTAGGAACATGAATTCTTTCCTCGGATATTTTTTGCCTATAGAGAAGAAAATCATATGTCAAGAACTATAGCAGAATATAGAAATGTTACACAACCTAAGCTACAGTTGTGAAAATTTACATCCCTTAGTGATGAATATAAACTTGTTTTATGAAACCTTTGAATATATATTAGTTTAAAAACAGCCTCCGAACTGCGCATTGGACATAGTAGACTATTTGGATCAAGAGTCGTGGGGAAAGGCTATATGTCTCATATTCACATTCCCCCACGTGGCAACCAGAAGACATTTCAAGTTATTCCCGTTGTAAACCCGCTCTTCTACCCTGAATGGGTGTCAAAATGTTATTTAAATATCATTATGAGCTTAGTTACAGAAATATCCGCCTTTTTAAATGGAGTAGCTGCCATTTACTCCTCTTCTATACAATGCAACTGTAGCTACTTACCTGTTTTGTACATCGTCCTCCATCATTGAAAGGGAAAGCAAACGGTGTCTCTTTGGTCTCACCTCTCATCGGGGTTGGCACGGTGCGTCCTCCCCGCGCGGTCAGGACAGAGGCGCGGTCCGTGGTCCATCGATGACCGCCGCGAGAGCCGCTGCTGCTTCCTCCGTTGTTGTTGCTGCCGCTGCTGCTGCTCGGGCTGAGAGCTGAGGGAAGGCGACGGTAGGAGGAGACAACCGAAGCCGAGGGGAGGAGGGGGGCTACGGGCTGTTCGCAAAAGGCCCCGGCCCCTTGCCCCGGCCTTTACTCCTGTTGACAAACGCAGTCAAGAGGTACTTCAGGCGCCTGTCATTCAAGGCGTCTTAGTTAAAGATTAGACAATATGTACACTGGCTGTTTTACATGCACACCACATCAAATTTCTGGAGTTGTGGGATTCATGTAAACAGTTAGTAATCTTCTTCTTTGGTGGTGTTTTATGGCGGTTGGGATCCATAATGTTACATTACCGCCATTCTTTAGACTTTATTCATTAGACCCCATTCTTTGTTGTTGTTGGTGCTTCCAATGGCGGCCGGCAGCCAACCATAAAGGCGCATCTTTCAATTCAATTTATTTTTGTAACGCCCAAAATCACAACAGTAGTTGCTTCGAGGGGCTACAGTGGGAAAAACAGAATAAACAATGTTTCTTCTTCTTCTTTGGCGTTCCATGGCGGCTGGCATCCATAGTGCCACATTACCGCCACCCACTGTGGTTGTGACTCTTGGCTGTTGTCACCGCCCTCCATGGAAGCCGGCAGTTTAGCGTGGACAGGAGATCAGCGGTTGCAGTGCAACACTACAATGACGCACCCAGCTCTACAATCTTCCAGTTAACCCTGTTTACATATGTAAGTAACCATAGCCTTACATGATCTTACATGATCTGGTTCTTGACAGTGATTACACAAACCGGTAGGATGTTTGCCTATCCTACTCAGTGACCAATTGAGTCCAGTGTGACCCATTCTTAGGTGGGCAAAGGCTCTCTATTCCCCCGCGTTCCTGCCCATGGATCTGTATGAACCAACACTACTCTGTATCTGATACAGATGTCGTCCAGTACCACAACGATTCCAATAGTCCTGCCAGAGTTTATACGCATGCCTCTTAATAATGGGCTTGATTTCAGGTTTGCTTCTTTCAACCAACACATCAATTGACGGTTGCCTTCGGGAATTTTAGCCAGCGAATCAGCCATTTTATTACCATCCACCCCAAAATGTGCAGGAACCCAAATTAAGTAGACCTTCACATCCCTCCTGGACAGAGATCAGATAGAAGATGCTATATAGAATATCACAACGTTGTGACAGGTAGACTCAGCCCATTCCATCGCCAATTGTATCGCTATTAGTTCTGTGGAGAAGATATGATCTCTTAATCTCTTCTTCACTGCTATCTAAAGTTCAGGTATGATCCCGAGTGTTCACCCACTCGGGATCCTTATATCCATCGGTATAAATGAACACATCATCTGAATGCTTATCAATGAGTTATTGAACAATAAGCTGCTGTTCCTTTTTTAGTATTTCCTTTAAATTTGCAATGCAAACTAGCATCAACAGGAGCCGGAGTAAGGGTTCAAGTTAAGATCACTTATTCCAGCAAGTCATGCTTTTGCATTTCCTACCCAGCTAAAACACCTATCGTCAGCCTCATGATGTTCCCCATACTCTAAGAATTTCTTTCACTGGGTGTGTGCTTGTATGTCCTTGCACATTTACCCAATAAGATAACATAAGCTTTAACCACCTTCAACTTGCATCGCAGAGGCAGGGGAAGTCATAAAAGCCCTACAACAGATACGCAAGGCTTGGGCTTGTTCTACATCAAGTTTCTTTAAGTTAGTTTCAGCTGAAGACATGTAAGCAATACAGCCATAATCAATAGTTGCTCTCATATTAGCCCTGTAAATATTCAGGAGCGATCTTCTGCTAGCTCCCCAGTCCTGGCCAGATAGACAACGCAGCAGATTATTCACCTTTTTGCATTTATATCTTGTCTTATCAATGTGTTGTTGCCAATTAAGCTTTTTGTCAAAGATGGCTCCTAAGAATCTCACTTCCCTGACCTGTTCAAGTACCTGCCCATGCAGTTTAAGAGAGACATTCTTATGCCGTATGCCACCTGCTGTATTGCTCTTGGAGATTTCTGACTCTCACCCACAATGCGCCATCGTCATCATGAAGGCTTCTTCCAACAGAGTGATCTACATCTTTAAAGATGTTATTTATCATGACATTAAACAGAATAGGGCTGCACACACTTCCTTGTGGGATTCCATTTTCTACCTCATAAACCTCAGAGTAAACTGTTAGTCTGTTAGTCTTGGCTACTTGGACTTCAGATTCCAAGCATAACACAGAATCCATGGTATTCCTGCCCTTAGCTCAAATATACTGAGTAGCTTAACCACATGTGTCATACCACCATGGCACCATTCACCTTTACTCTTCAGAATGGTGTCTTCCGCTGCCTGTGTGATGAGTAAGATTATTGCATTATTTAATTCATCCACCTGAGTCAATCCTCCAGCCATCAGTTCTCTTTTGGAAAGCCTCCCAGTCTGCACTTGCAAATTTCCACCTTGGATCTTTGTCCCTCTGTCCATGCAGCTTTCAGTGCCAACTATAGTGCATATGGGATAGTGATCATTTCCAAATGACAGACTACTAAGAATTTCCCAACTACTAATGCCCGCTTTCTCCTTGGACACAAGCGTAAGATCTATTGCACTTTCGGCATTGCTCACAATATTGTATCGGGTTCATTGCCCATCATTCAGACAAACCAACTCTCTTTGATCAATAAAATCTACCACCAACCCATTTTTATCCGTACTTCTACTGCCCCACAAAGTGCTGTGTGCATTAAAATCTCCGCACCAAACGGTTTTCCCTTGCCAATACCCTTTAAAGAATCTAGTATTAGCTCATCACAAGGGTTATAAAAGTTAACTACAGTGACAGTATCATTACTAAACCAAATTCTAATAGCCATAGCTTCTAGCGCTTTACTCACATTGACAACATTGTAACTGAGGCCATTTCGAATAAACATAGCTACACCTCCACCTCTGCCCTGCTCCCTGTCATTCCTTGCACTTGTATATCCTTGTATTATAAAATTTTAACTCTGACTCCTTTGTAGTGCGTTTTCGACTTCTGCCCACTCAGGTTCTTTTGTTTCCAAGGTATCTTCCTGCGGCTTTAGCGATGATCCTGATCTTTTCAGATTTCTTTTGTGTTTGAGCAATACAGTTTATAACTTCCACCATAAAGAGGAAAATTCCTTCCTTTTCATAACCAAGACATCCTCAGCACCCTTGGAGGCTTCGCACTCGGAAATTTCACCCTTAGGAGCTTCACAGTGGTTGTGAGCAGTGTTGGCACCCCTCACTGTATCCATTGTCACCTCTTTCCTTGGCACTTTCTTGACTGCCTTCGCAAAGTATATACCTTGAGAGATTTTAATTTTTTGCACTTCAACAGCTCTTTTGCTGAATTTGCATCCCCTGTAGGCAGAGAAATGTTCTTCCCCACAGTTACAGCATTTCAGTTTTGCTCCTTCGTCACATTTCCCATACTTGTAATCCCCTGCTATTTACCACATCTTTGCTTCCCTTTGCACACTGCATATATATGACCGCGGTGCTGGCACTTGAAGCAACGTAGTGGTGGTGGAACATATGGCCTTACTGCATAGCTCATGTATCCAATGAACATTTTACTAGACAGGTATTTTCATTCCAGCTTTAACATTACTGACAAGCTGTCACATCGTCCTCCATCCCAGTTAGTTTTCAATCGCCTGGCATCCTCAACCTTAGCTCCAGTTAAATGCTTCTTTACTTCATCCACAGTAATCGTAGGGATACCTGCGATAACTCCTCTGACGGTGTTTCTTTCAGCATCTGAAACGACAACCTCCTTTCCATCCAGACTTTTAATCTTGATCGCTTTCCTTTGCTGAGTCTTTGCACACAACCAGCAGCGAGCCATTTCCAAGAGCTCTCGCATCCTTGATCTCACCCACCGCCTAGGCTCGACGTTAACGCCACTGGACTCCACTCCATTTTCCTGCGTACATTTTATTTTCTGTGCTTACACTCTGTGCTCTCATTCACGACCTTAGAAGTTTCCTTCTGCTTCTCACTGCCGGAACCTTCAGATGCGGATGGGCTTTTAGGTTTTTGTATGTTTCCGGTTCTTCCTTTTAGATTCAACAGGACCAAAAGTTTCCTCCTCCCTGCTCTCTAAATCACGACCATCGATTCACTCCCCTCCACCTTCTTTGAGGACATCTTTTGTCAATCAGCAATCTATACAGATTACTTTCTGATTCTGATACTTGTTGTTGTTGTTGTTGTTGTTGTTGTTGTTGTTGTGTTGCTTTTAATGGCGGTTGGCAGCCAACTGAAAAGGTCGCCATCCACTTGTAGTTGTACGTCTACTGTAGTGGTACATCTTCTGTAGTTGTACGTCTTCAAAGCACGTGCCACGCCATACCGTCAAAAAATAAATAAATAAAGAGAAAGAAAGAGAGAAAGATAGAGAAGGGGGAGAGAAAGAGAGAAAGAAAGAGACAGTTTGCTCTGAGGTTTAAGAGGTAGAAAATGGAATTCCGTAAGAAAGTGTGTGCAGCCCTATTCTGTTCAATGTCATGATAAATAACATCTTTAAAGATGGCAGAAATCTTCAATTTATTGTAAAGAGATTTCAAAGACCAATACAGCAGATTGAGCAGTGGACTCTGAATTGTGGATTTAAATTGTACAGAAATCTCAAGTGATTTGTTTTTGTATTCGGCGTAAAGATGTCTCTCTAGTCTAGTCTTTGATGAAAAGCTTATTTGGCGACAGCACATTGACATGGTTAAAAGGACTGGGGAGCTAGCAGAAGGTTGCTTTTGAGTATTTACAGGGCTATAATGAGAGCAACTATTGACTATGGCTGTATTGCCTACATTTCTCCAGCAGACTCTAACTTAAAGAAACTTGATGTAGAACAAGCCCAAGCCTTGCGTATCAGAAGGGGTTTATTGCCATTGTCAATGAACAAAATTCACAAACATAGGAACTTGTCTCGGCATTAAGGTGCAACATAAAACAGTGATCAATAGTAAAAACAACATATATGAAATCAAAAGGGCATGCATTAAGAAACAATTTAAAATTACTATAGTATAAAATAAAAATAAAAACAGGCATTACTATGTACACAAGAATTACAGTTAAATTTACAGTTGTAGTGCAGAAAGTGACAGTGCAGTGAGTGATTGAATAGTTGCAGTTAAAGTGGCAGTTGCTAAGAAGTGTTCATGAGTCCACCGGCAGAGGGAAAGAAACTATTCTTGTAGCGGGAGGTTCTGGTCCGGATAGGCCGTAGCCTCCTGCTTGAGGGGAGTGGTTCAAATAGCCCATGTCCAGGGTGAGAAGGGTCAGCTGTGATCCAACCTGCTCGTCCCAGAGCCCTGGAAACGTACAGGTCCTGCAGAGATGGAAGTCTGCGCCGATCTCCTTCTCAGCAGAACGCACAATACGCTGTAGTCTCTGTTTGTCCCTGGCTGTGGCTCCAGCGTACCACACGGTGATGGAGGAGGTGAGGATGGACCAATGATGGCCGTGTAAAACTGCACCGTCATCTGCACTGGCAGCTTGGCTTTCCTCAGCTCCAGCAGGAAGCACATCTTCTGCTGTGCCAGGAGGTTAAAGATTATGTTAGCTAATTGGTTAAATGTGCAAGGACATACAGACGCACATCCAGTGAAAGAAATTCTTAACGTATGTGGAGAACATCATGAGGCGGACTTTCCTTGGTTTTGCTGGGTAGGAAATGCAAAAGCACAGCTTGCTGGATTGAGTGATTTTAACTTGAATCCTTCGGTGGTTTGTCAACCTTAGCTCCTTGGAAGTTTATTCCGGCTCCAGTTGATATTACTATACATCACAAACTTCTTTGTTCAATAACTCACTGGTAAACATTCTGATGATGTTTATTTATACCGATGGATCTAAAGATCCTGAGAGTGGGCGAACCTCTTCTAACGGTTAAGAAGAGGTTAACAGACCATCTGACCGTCTTCACCACAGAATTCATAGCGATACGTTTGGCGATGGAATGGGCTGAGTCTACCTCACAGTGGCACAAAGTTGTGATAGCTTCTGACAGCCTCTCTGCACTGCAAAGCATTACATCTGGAAAATCTGATTGTAGACAGGATATTCTATATAGCATCTTCTATTTGATACTCTGTCCAGGAAGGATATGAGGGTCTCCTTCATTTGGGTTCCTGCTCATGTTGGGGTGCATGATAATGAAATGGCTGATTTGTTAGCCAAAAATTCCCTTAGACTATCATCTATTGATGTGACAGTTGAAATAAGTAGATTTTAAATCAAGTCTATTAGTAAGAGTCATGTGTATAAACTTTGGCAGAATTATTGGAATCTTTGTGATACTGGACCGTATCAGATACAAAGTAGTGTTGGTCCATGTAGATCCATGAGCAGAAACGCAGGGGGAAGAGAGAGCCTTTACTCGCATGAGAATTGGCCACGGCAGACTCAATGGATCGCTGAATAGGATAGGCAAGCATCCTACCGGTTTATGTAATCACTGTCAAGAACTGGAAACTGTGTGTGTATGTGCTACTTCACTGTACAGCATATGAAAGTTTCACGGTTTCAAAATATTAGACAGGATTTCAATCTGCTGAATCTTCTTACGATCCATTCACAAGGATCATGTAGGGCTATAGTTACTTACTTATATAACACAAGATTATAGATTTAAGAGCATCTTTGTAGTGTTACACTACAATCCCTTTTTTGATATTCTGGTCTCCGTTGATCTCCTGTCCACACTCAATCCGGTGGGTGGCAGTTGGCCGCCGGACACCATTGGAAGCACCAACAACTACTAAAGGAATGGGGTCTAATGAATAGTCTAAAGAATGGCGGTAATGTAACATTATGGACATCAACCGTCATAAAACACTACCAAAGAAGAAGGAATGCAGGTGACATCATAAAGCACGCCATCGTGCAAAAGATAGATTATCCTCTACTGGACGCTCCAATAACTACAAGTGCATTGAAAACAAAGAGATTACAGGGCCTTTTGTACAATGGCAATGACAAAAATGAAAGAACATGTTCAAGATTGAAATAATTTGTTTTCTTTTTTTAATTCACAATACTTCGTGTACAGCGGTAGTTACTTGACAAGGTGCTCAGGTGATCAGATTTCTCGTGCATCTGGTCATGTAACTGTACCCATTATTTTTAGTTCTCTTGAAGATAGGTGTGGAATTAGGGCAAAGGGTTTTATGGGTCCACCAACAAAAATTATATTGGTATATTATATTCCGTTTGTTATCACTAATCCCATAAACCACTTAAAATGTATTAATGTGTATATTTAATCTAAAACACCATATTGTAGCCTACAGTATGATGTGCCCAATGCATCTGTTCCTGCATAGCTGTATTCTTTAGTAGGCCTATATACGTATAAAGTATAACGTATGGAAAGACTAATGCTTCCAAACTTTCACAAGAGTTGCAGTGGGACAAAGCCTGGTGGTCAATAAAATGAATAATTCAAAAGGGGCGCATTTAACACTGTTTAGAACCTCAAACTAAAATGTTTGAGAATTTTAAATATAGATTTTTCAAATTTGCAGTAAAAAGTATTACTTATAGTAATTTGGATAAGCCTTGGGCCCCCAAGGCGTGTACATGCCTAGGCTAAGGTCACACTGTGTACTACTGAGGAAAACAAACAAATTGTTATTAATTATATTGTACTTAAATAAATATAGAGTAAGTGACTTTATTATACAGTAGTAGCAGAAAAAAGGAAAAAAAAAAAAAGACACCCAACGACATTTTAAACACAGACACACTTTATGATTAAAAACTAGACTTGAGTTCTGTTAAAACCATTACATGTAAAGAAACAATGTTGGTAGACAAATCCAAACAATATAAAATAAATAAAAGTGAACAAACAATTAGACTAAATGCTTTGTTGTATTTTTCTGGTCAGCTTCCAAAAATGTCTCCATAATCTCCAAGGACAATATTCACATTTGACATCAATACTGTTGATAAATGAAGACAAAGCAATTGTTAAGAATGACAACATTTTTTTAAAAACACATCTAAATGAGTGTATTAGGAGTGTGCATGTCCACAAACGCATGCAGTTGTTTTCATAGATTAACTGGCAAAATGATCCATGGACTCAAATTATTTGAGTAGGTAAATCTTAAAAATAAACTTTAGGGCCTCTGAAATGGTATAATCAGCCATTTTCAAGCTACTAAACAACACAGATCTTGTGACTGAAGAATAGTTGTAGACCATCACATTTAAATCTACACCTACCACAGAGCCATGCCTCCCGTTTCCCACCATGCATCACATTAACTTCGCTTTTACTTACACTGAAGTCAGACAGATTCCAGAACGAAACGCCATAATCGTTTGAACAACACATGCTCTCATGTTTTTCACGTGCCAAAACAAGATATTTTTTGCAGGTTGGTTAATAACATTGCACATTTTTGTCGACTAGTTCACACGCAGGGTTGTTTTTTTTTGTCATCACTACAAAGTTTAGGCGATCAAAAATGGGATTCACAATAAGTGCTTTGAAATTCAACATTGATTAGCTATGACAAACATGCAACTCAAGAAGATTTACCAAAGCATGGCAAAAACAGTTGAATTATTACTAAAATCATTGTAATCGCAAAGAATTTAAGTGTCGAGTTAAGTCAAAAAACGCATTGGCACATGGAAGATTTGTCTTTAGTGAATGATAAAAGAAAATTCTGCAAGTGATTTGGCCTGATATAGTTAGACATGATATTGTACACCTTTTGTTGGCACCAAATGATAACAGGGGAAGCTAACTGTGCACAAGACCGCTCAAAAGGCACAACACTGGACAGAATACAAGGAAAAAGGTGCATTGAAGGCCCACAGACAAGGGGGAAACCGCTCCTCTTTTGAAACCAATGATTAGTTAAACAAACACTATTGGGGCACAGGATAAAACAAAAAAACGTCAAAAATTCAACATATGACCGCAACTGGGAGCATGACAACAGCAAAGCTAAGCATTAGTAGTATTTTTGTTCATGCTTAAATAGAAAGTTATTACATTTAGAACAACATTATAAGCAATGATACACAGTAAAATATGGTAAAATGTCTATTGCTGTTTGGTTTTCCTTTTTGCATGTTAAGTTTCATATGATGACAATAAAACATGTCTATTAATGTTGCTATAAATGTAATGTTATGTGCAATAAACAGCAGAGTAATGTCTTCCACAGCAGGTAATGTTTGAAGGCAGAAAAGAACAAACAAAACAAGAATTTACACTAGCTTTAGCCTTGCAAAATGTAACTTAAGTAACTTATTTTTTGATATATATATATATATATTTGAGCTTATGCGTGATGAGCACAGTTTAGTTCATACTTATATTGCTACAAGTGCTGCAAAATGTTAAAAACATAATGTATAAAGGAGGATTTATTTGCAGATTTAGCCCAAGGTCAGGATGAACAAGTGCTTTTCAGATTTTGAGACTGCAAATGAACCGCACAGTCAGACAACATTCCTGGAACAATAGTGAACCATGACATTTTGATTTACAATTTTAAGTTAGGAAAAATGACAACTAGATATGTGATATTAAATCATTTTTAGGGTGTCACTACAGAAACGTGCAGCTCATGTTGATATTTTGAAAAGCAGAAAGCAGAGGCACTGCATACATACGGTAACCTCATACATGAGAAACAATTATGAAACTGATATTGATATTTCTGTCTTAAATAAATTTTCTTATGTTATAATATGACTATGATACAGAAATCAACAAACTTTTTCCATATAATTCCATTGTGTGTTGACTATATAGATTTATATAGATTCCTTGCATGCCTTGACAAATTGTACACAGGTTTTTGTCTTTTTGTGTCTTTTTGTGTCTTTTTGTGTCATTTGTTTTCACTTGTGTTCAACATTACACTTGTGGGAATTGATAAAAAAAACAGCCCCAACCAAATAAACTGTTATGATGTTTTTCTGGATTTTTTCAAATGGAGGTGAACTGAGCAAGGGACATCTTGTGAGAACAGACTGCTAAAATTGTGACATTTTAGGACCTACTGCTGCTCATTCCATGATTCCATTTGAAACACAAAATGGCTCAGTCTGTGGAGTTGTCATCGTTCCTTTATGTCCATGTAAATCCTGAGGAGAAGTCTGCTAAGTTACCATTGCCAAACATATGAGAGAGGCATCCATTCAGTTCAAAGTGCAGTGATAATAATAATGATACGAATAATGATAATAGTAGCTCTGTGTGTGTGCTTCCACCAACACAAACAAAGGGGCTACAACTAGCACCGTAGCCCGGATTTGCCAATGACACTGACCGTAAAAGCTGCAACAAGAAAAAAACGGCTCCACCACCTTCTGACTGGTCCTCACAGCTAACCATACACAGGTAATGGTTTGTGTTGCATCCCGCTGTGGAAAGGCACACCAGAGAAGGGCAGGGGTGGTGAGGACAACAGAGGTGGTGGTCGAAGGGGTTAAGTAAACTCATTGAGTAGATGTCCATGATGTTTTTGTGTTGATAAAGTGTTATTTAGCTCATGGTCTGGTCTCTTCACATCCGCGAACCACGTTCTTGAAGGATCTGGGTAAGAAACAAAACAAGTAAATAATTTTGTCTTTGTAACCCTGTATCGATACGCATATTGTCACAATAGATTGCCTTATCGATATTTAGAGTACAACCTTACTGCACTTCTCCATTTAATTTAACAACGAACAACTAACAAGACACCGGAACCTGTCCTGAACATGGACTCAAAACATTGACTAAATAAAATATGTATATTTCACACCAATGTTACAGCATTTGTATTCCCATGTTATTTTTATGTGCAGGGAGAAATTGATTTCAATTGAAATTGAACGCAAGTTGAATATTTTTTCCTACTGCAGGGAGGAAGCAGGACAGGATTCTTACCTTGGCCTTCTCGGTGGGCTCAATGACAATGCCGTTGGTGGAGTTGTTGAGTTCCCTGGAAACTACACATAAAAACTCTGCCTGGTCCTCGTTGCCATAGTTATATGAGGAGCCAATGCTTATAAGCTGAAGGAGCAGACGGACAGCAAAAAGTACAGGATTAAATACAACATATCAAGAAAACATTTAAAAGGTTAAAGATGCAAAAAAAATAAAAAAATTGTTAAGCGAATACAAGGACTGAGTAAAAAATGAAAACTATTAAATTGAAATGAACAAAGACAACATAAATTATGTTTTCATGATAAGAAATAAACAAGATGACATAATTGAAACGCTCGGCGCTGCACCTGCTCAAACTTCCAGCCGTCCGACATAGTAGAGACCATCTGTGTGAGTTCCTCCTCTTGGCACTGCAGCACTCGATAAACATGCTTCACAGGGCCCTGGGGGAAACAGGTAAAGCAAACAGTATTATGTTATGAAGGGACCAAGGCCTTCATTATGCACACTAGAATAACAAAGTATGTGTTTTGAAGAGGCAGTTAGAAGACCTTTAGTTACCTGAGATGTCCGGTTCTCATTGTCACGTATTCTCTCCTTAACCATCCTCACCAAAGAGGCGATGTTATAAAACTCTGCTTCCTCTAGAACACCTGTAACAGTATAAAGGGAATTACACCATATTCTGTATGATATATAAAACATTTTTTGGTATATTGCATTACCTTCTTCTGCCAAGTTTTTGTCCATGATCAACTTCCCATGTCGAAGATAATTAAGTATGGGTCCAAAATATGTGGGATCTCTGTCAATCAAGTAAGCACCGGTCTCATCCTGCAGAAATTAATAGGTAAACTTAAGTAGAACATGTAACGTTACATAAGTGTATATCCGTAACAACAGATTTAAATTATTTAAATTATCATTTTAAAAACGTGTCTTAGATTAAGGCCTTGATCTATTTTGGCTGAATAAAACAAATGGCCTATACTTACTCTGTCAGAGTCCAGATCAGGATCGTCTTGACACAGTCGATAAAGAAAAGACTTTGGGTCTCTGCACAGCGTTTGCTTGGTCGTACTAAAGTATGTACCACCGACATTGAGGCGAACCCAGCGGGATCCGGGCTTTTCCGCAGGTTCAGACGGTGAGCTGGGATTGCTTTTTACCGGGAAGCCAAACACGGAGCGGCCGCTGGAGCTGCTGGACAGCCCGGGGCTGAGCTGGCTCGTCCGCTGAGGAACCATGAGTGTAGGCGACGCTAGGCGCACAGAGCCGCGCACGTCCCGGTGTTCGCTCTGCTCTATGGTGCCCGTGGCACTCGGCTCCACTACGTGCAGTTCAGCCATGTTTACTCAGAGTTAAATGCGATTAGCTAACGATAGGCTGCAGGGAAACAATTTTGATCAGATTTGTAAACAGAACGAGGTTATTTTTCGCGGACGGGAGGCTGGCATCAGGGCGTTGCTACTCACTATCGACTGCCTTCGCCCTTTACCCGAAATACCTGGACAGAAATATAACTAATGAGCGTCTACGAGGTAGGCAGCATCGTGTGTTTCCGTTTATTTTAAAGATAAATCGCTCATTCTTGTCTATTCAAACGTTAATCAGAAAAAGGCAATTCTTCCGGGTTGTAACGTGATTAATGTTTACTTCCGCTATGTCATGGCCTTTCAAAATAAGAGTACAATGCCAACTTTGGGGGGAAAGTTACTAATGTACGAATAAGCTATTGCTACTGATTGCCTATACAGTACATGCAATGTAAAATAAAGTATCAAATGTAAACTGTAGTATCAATTTAAAGAACATTATAATTTCCCCCCGGTTTTCTGTCGTCAGAAGAGGCACCAGAGACAACTCCAGCTCAGCAGAAGAAGAGTTTAGCCTGGCGCGTTTGTCAGTTAAGATTGTGCTGTGTGCATGGATCTTGAGTGGCGAAGCCAGCTGCTGTATTTGGGAGTGAAAACATTTGACAGGTAGGCTAAGGTTTTCTGGATTTAAGATGGTGGCGTAATCTAAGCAGCCTTCTCCCGATAGCTTCACTTCTCCATTTATTTTACATTGGGTTGGCTATCATCATCATCATCATGCTAGTTAGCTTCCGACCAGCAGCTCAGCTGTAGCTGTAACTGTTAGCCCACAGGAGAGGATGATGCTGTGTAGAAGACCCAGAGGAAGCCTTTAAGACAGAGCTTCTCAAAGTGGAGGGGGGGCGCAGAGCTGTGGCAAGAGGGGCGCGAGACATTTGGAGAAATATGTGCACATTATCTTATGCACATTATGCGGAGGAGTGGGTCAGCCTGCCTCTGTGCCCCTCACTCATGTCAGCTTCTGTTCCACCCACACACGTTTGCCCCGGGTTTTGATCGATTCACGGATTTGGCATCTCCATGCGCAATATGTGCCCTGTCTCTCCCCTGTCAGACGTGTTATGAGCAACAGAAAAACGCCCAGTGCCAACATGGGGTTCATCTCTTAACTACAGAGAGCAGCAGAGGAGTGGGTCAGCCTGCCTCTGTGCCCATCACACATGTCAGCTTCTGTGCCACCCACACACGTTTGCCCGGGTTTTGATCGAGTCACGGATTTGGCATCTCCCTGTCTCTCCCCTGTCTCTCCCCTGTCTCTCCCCTGTCTCTCCCCTGTCTCTCCCCTGTCTCTCCCCTGTCTCTCCCCTGTCTCTCCCCTGTCCTCTCTCCCCTTGTCCCACCCCTGTCTCTCCCCTTGTCCCACCCCTGTCCCACCCCTGTCCCATTGCACGCGCTTCTGTCCTGGTTCCCATCGCACTTGCCTCTCCCCTATTTGAATCTAACTTTCAAACTTGCTCTGCTTCTGACCGATCATGTGATGATATAAATAAACAAAAGAATGCGTGTGCATTCGATTCCTGTCCGCTTTGATCCCATGGGCTTTGAAGACAATGAAACAAACGCAGTGGTACGAGTCAGCGCCGCAGAAAGCAGTCTGTGTGATGGTCTGGCACCCGCAGTGGTAAAAGTGATCCACTGTGACGAGAAGTAACGTGAGTGCATCATCTCTTTGAAACACTGTATTTACCCAAGGGGGCGCACCATAAAAAGTTTGAGAAGCTCTGCTTTAAGATGTAAAGTTTAAACTTATATTTGTGCAGCTTTGTCTATAGGCCTATTAATGTATCAGAATCAGAATCAGAAAGGGTTTATTGCCATTGTCAATGAACAAAATTCATAAACATAGGACTTGTCTCGGCATTAAGGTGCAACATAAAACACTGATCAATAATGAAAACAACATATATTCAATCCAGACGGCATGCATCAAGAAACTATTTAAAATTGCTATAGTATAAAATAAAAATAGGCATTACTATGAACACAAGTTTGCAGTTAAATTTACAGTTGTAGTGCAGAAAGTGGCAGTGAGTGATGAATAGTTGCAGTAAAAGTGGCAGGTGTTTAGAAGTGTTCATGACTCTAACTGCAGAGGGAAAGAAACTATTCTTGTGGCGGGAGGTTCTGGTCCGGCTGGACCGTAGCCTCCTGCCTGAGGGGAGTGGTTCAAATAGTCTATGTCCAGGGTGAGAAGGGTCAGCTGTGATCCGACCTGCTCGTCCCAGAGCCCTGGAGACGTACAGGTCCTGCAGGGATGGAAGTCTGCAGCCGATCACCTTCTCAGCAGAGCGCACAATGCGCTGTAGTCTCTGTCCCTGGTTGTGGCTCCAGCGTACCACACGGTGATGGAGGTGAGGATGGACTCAATGATGGCCGTGTAAAACTGCACCATCATCTGCACTGGCAGCTTGGCTTTCCTCAGTTGCCGCAGAAAGTACATCCTCTGCTGGGCCTTCTTGATGAGGGAGCTGATGAGGGGGGGGCTGTGAAGTCCTTTCCTGAAGTCCACGAGCATCTCCACTGTCTGGGCGTTGAACTCCAGGTTGTTACCGCTGCACCAGGACACCAGCCGGTCCACCTCCCCCCTGTAGACAGACTCATCCCAGTCCGAGATGAGCCCGATGAGGGTGGTGTCGCCCACAAACTTGATCAGTTTTACGGAGTCGTGGCTGGAGGTGTAGCAGTTTGTGTACATGAAGAAGAGCAGAGGAGAAAGTACACAGCCCTGTTGAGCTCCTGTACTGATCGTCAGAGTGTCTGAGACATTCTTCCCCAGCCGCACACACTGCCTCCGATCCTTCAGGAAGTCAGTGATCCACCTGCAGGTGGAGTCGGGCACGTTGAGCTGGGAGAGCTTGTCCTGGAGCAGAGCAGAGAGGATGGTGTTGAATGCAGAGCTGAAGTCCACAAACAGGATCCTGGCGTAGGTTCCCGGAGAGTCCAGATGCTGCAGGATGAAGTGGAGTGCCAGGTTGATGGTGTTGTCTACAGACCTTATTGGATCTGTAGGCGAACTGCAGGGGGTCCAGCATGGAGGAGGTGAGGGACTTGAGGTGGGGCAAGACCAGGCGTTCAAATGACTTCATGACTACAGACGTCAGTGCCACTGGCCTGTAGTCATTAAGTCCAGTGATCCGGGGATTCTTGGGGACGGGGACAATGATGGCAGACTTGAATGTGGCGGAACAACATACTTTCTTGCTGTATTGTATGCAGTGCAGATAAAGTGTTTTTATTTCTTGCTATTTATTGTTTATATATTCCTTCCCACCATAGTCATCATGAGTGAGTTCAGGATTCACCATGACGTGAATGAGCTGCTCAGCCTGCTTCATGTGCGCGGTGGTGATGGAGCAGAAGGCTACATTGACTTACTGCAGAAACACAGGACTCCTTATGTCACCACCACAGTATCTGCCCACAGTGCCAAGGTAAGTAGATCTATCACCATCTGCTTAGGACAAACAATTGATACCATACCGGTAAATACATATTTTGTTTTGTGTATTTGTTTTGTGCAGGTTAAGCTGGCAGAGTTCTCTAAAACACCTGAAGACTTTCTGAGAAAATATGAAGAGCTCAAATCAAAAAATGTTCGCAACCTTGACCCTTTGGTCTATCTCCTTTCTAAGCTGTCAGAGGACAAAGAGGTGATCACTTGTTTTTGCACATACTTAGTCTTAGTCTTTTTGCTATCTATTATAATTTTATATTTCTATTGTGATGTTATGACATTGTATTATTTATTATTATCACCACAGACGCTTCAGTCCCTGCAGCAGAATGCCCAAGACAGAGCAGAGTCCTCTGCAAACACAACTTCAACCACAACCACCAGTTTCTCGTTACCTCAGACCAGCACAAAGATGTCCATGCAGGAGCTGGATGAACTGCGAAAGAAACTCGGTAATGTGACGGCCAGCGCTAATGCTCCAATGGTACGTAAGGCAGCTGTTTCGTGTCATGCTGTTAAATCAAAAATGTCTTTATAATAGAAACTTTTGCTCTACTTGCATTTCTCTACGGACTTCTACAGCCTGCTGAAGTAACACGGAAAATGCTCAGAGACAGACACAACAAAAAAAATCCCACCCAGCCCAACCCCATTTTTCCTAACTGGGTATATGATCGCCCTGCTTTGATAGGAGACTTTATTACAGGGACCTCTTCCACAGTAGAGCCACCTGTAGCAGTAGGTAGGTTTTTTTTCTCAAATTTTGGTAATAAAATAAAATCATATTTGCATCTTTTGATTATTCACTGTTGTAGAGAAATAGAAAATATTGTATCATGCAAGTTCTATGTTGAAATATAGACATTTCTGAAGCAACTATAACCTATTTTGCAGTCTTGTTGCTTTTGCTGACGTCACCACACTTTATTTTAAGGAACATTGCCTCTGGCGGCTCAAGAACAAGCCTTAGTCGAAGATCTGCTCTTTGTGCTGAGTGGAGTTGACGGCAGAGACATCACAGCTCAGCCTGTACTGGGACGACAAAATCGCTCATTTATTGTAGATCCAACTCTGGACATGTCTGTCAAAGAGCTGGTCAGCAGAATATTACCAGTAGCATCATATTATTCAACTGTAACAAGGTAATACATTGATGAACATTATTACTATGTTTGTGAGCTTGGATATTTTTGTAACTGTATTTTTTTTTCAATAGATTTATTGAAGAAAAGTCCTCCTTTGAGTATGGACAGGTGAATCATGCTCTGACTGCAGCGATGAGGACCCTGATGAAGGAGTACCTGATCCTGGTCACACAGTTAGAGCACCTTTTGCGCCAAGGCCTGCTTTCTCTGCAGAAACTCTGGTTCTACATCCAGCCCACAATGAGGACCATGGAGATACTGGCCTCTATAGGTAGGAAAGCACATCTGAAAATATATATGTGTTGGCCTTATTTTAATTGGCATATTACAATTTCCATCACAACCACAAGAGGGCACGCTGTCACAGGTGAAGAATTAACACCTCAACATTTTTGACTTGAAAGTCTTATTTGAAAATTCTTAATTTATTCCAAATTCCAAAAGAATGCAAAAGCAACAGATGGTAAAAGTACTAGTATTAAAATGGAAAATATAAATAGATGCGTTATGTTTTTTGATGGAAATATTTCTTTTTTTCCATAGCTTCGTCTGTGGACAAAGGAGAGTGTATGGGTGGTTCAACATTGACCTTGCTTCATGACAGGACCTTTAACTACACTGGGGACAGCCAGGCTCAAGAACTGTGTCTGTACCTCACCAAAGCAGCCAGTGTCCCCTATTTTGAGATACTCGAAAAGTGGATTTATCGAGGCATTATCAAGGATCCATACAGGTATATTCTTAAATTATCTATAATGGCAATTATTGATGTAAGGTCATGTACAATAGTTGTGTTTATTATTCTTATAGTGAATTTATGGTAGAAGAACATGAACTGCAGAAAGAGAAAATCCAAGAAGACTACAATGATAAATACTGGGATCAAAGATACACAATTGTACAGCATCGAATACCTTCATATTTACAGAAAATGGCAGACAAAATATTAAGTACAGGTAATGGAACACAAAATTAAGTTAAGCGTAGTAAATATTACTCACTGAAATATCTGCCATCTCAATATTTGTGTTTTATAGGAAAGTACCTGAATGTGGTGCGGGAGTGTGGCCGGGATGTGACCTGTCCAGATGCAAAGGAAGTTTTGTATACTCTAAAAGAGAGAGCATATGTTGAGCAGATAGAGAAGGCCTTTAACTACGCCAGCAAGGTTCTCCTAGACTTTTTGATGGAAGAAAAGGAGCTGGTTTCACGCCTTAGGTAAATATATTCCAGTTCAGTTTCATTCACATTTTTACAAAAGAAATAATTTTAAATGAGGGTTACCCTATTGTTTTGCAGGTCAATCAAGCACTACTTCTTGATGGATAAAGGCGACTTCTTTGTGCACTTTATGGACCTGACGGAGGAGGAGCTGAAGAAACCTGTGGACGACATTGTTCCTCCTAGACTCGAGGCTCTTCTGGAGTTGGCTTTGAGGATGAGTACTGCAAACACAGATCCCTTCAAAGATGATCTTAAGGTTGGTTGAACAAGTTTCAGTTGTGAAAAAAATAGATGATCTGTTTTGTGAATTTATAGATTGATGATTAGAAGTCAAAGTGGAAAAGAAAAGTGCCTTTAAACTTGTCCATATAGGGTGATGTATCCAGCAGAATTGGTTCTTTGTTTAACAGATGCCAGGCAAACCTTGTATGGCTTTGGGTGTGAACTGATTGCTGGTATCAAATAACATAGCCCTGTATGCAGCAAACTATGATGCACTATGTGTTAAATATATAACCATTATGACTGCTAATATGAGGCTGCCATGAATCAAACATTGTACATTATTGATCTAATTGTAATTTGTTCTGTTACCTACCTCTCTAGATCGACTTGATGCCAAATGACGTCATCACGCAGCTCCTGAGAGTGCTGGCCATCGAGACAAAGCAGGAGAAGGCCATTATCAATGCAGAGCCAACGGATACAACACTAAGTGGGCTGGAGGCTTTCTCATTCGATTATATTGTGAAATGGCCCCTCTCACTCATCATTAACAGGTTGGATTTCATCAACACTTAAGCTATCAAATACAGAAAGGTTCAGTTTGTATAATAAACATGTGTTGAAGCTTAATTATGATTACATTTTGCTCAGAGCCACTGACATTTGTTATAATGCAGATATGAGAGTAGCTACGGCCCCAATTGCTCAAAGCTCCAGTAGGTGCTAGACCCTCTAAACTTTGCCTATCAGACAAAAACATGGGTTGCAGTCCTCTCTATATGCTCCATTGGTCACTATCCTGGTTGGAGCTAGGGCCCACGTGAGGCTGATACTCTTTGACTTTACCAATCCCCTGAAGGGGAAGCTTGAAAAGAGGGACTGTATCTTATTTTATCATCTGGATCTACAACGATCTGACTCACAGTATATTAGGCTGGGTAAGAGCATTTCCGTAACTTTAGTACTGGTTCACCGCAGGGGACCGTACTATAGCCCTCTCTCTTCACGCATTACACTGCTGACTTCCGATGATACAGCTATTGTGACATTTGTGTAGAGGGCGGTGATGAAGAGTCAGCACAGGAACGTATTGCTGCCTTCACTGACTGATCCTTAATATTTCAAAGACCAATCATTGACTTTGGCACCAAACCTTCATATCAACAAATCACTATGAATGGACGGAGGACTTTGGCCTCCAACTGGCAACAGGCGAAACAGGCAACCAGGGTATGGTCGTTTGGCCATCTCTGTCTCTCCCTTCCATATCCGCCACTTATTGCCATTATTAATTTTTTTTCGCCAGGGCCTTGTTGGCACCCACCAATAGTATTTAGTCGGGTGTGGTTCATGGTTCGTTTTCTCCAGACCATGACGTTTGCACAACCTCTCAAATTGATAAATCACAGAAATTCTCCAAACAAAATGCTCAACACAACCTAAAGTATACAGCAAATAAAGACATACAAGTGTGCAAAGCCTTAAATGACATTGGTACTAGTAACTTTCATCAATTGTTTTGTAAGTCTTTTTCTTGACATGATTGTGTTTGCTACTGGACACCTCACTTTCTACTTGGAGGGATCAATAAAGTATTTCTCTATCACTAAACACCCAAGTACTTGTAGAATTATTAACAATAATTTGAAAACGCCTGTGTACCATGTTTACAGTCTCCGTTCTGTCTTAAAGCATGCCGACTACGTTCTGCAAGTTCCCCGCTGTAGGACAAATAAAGGCATTTCTTATTAGATCTTAACTCAGACTAATTCAGATTCTATGATCCCTAAAGGCATGATGTATTTCTGATATTAACGTGTTGTTATGATATTGTCTTATAGGAAAGCCCTGACCAGATACCAGATGCTGTTTCGACACATGTTTTACTGTAAACACGTGGAGAGGTTGCTCTGTAATGTTTGGATATGCAACAAAGACTTTAAGCAGTATTCCCTTCATTGTGGGAAGTGGTAAGGCATATGACATAATTAACTACTGCATAGTATTTTTATTTATTTGAATTTATGGAATCAGTGTTTATAGGATAGTTAGTACCACCATAGTCTTAGCTGTAATTCTTAGCATTTACATATATTTTCTGCATAGGTTTGCTGCCGCCTTTGCCCTCCGACAGCGCATGCTGAACTTTGTGCAGAACATTCAGTACTACATGATGTTTGAGGTGATGGAGCCGACGTGGCATGTGATGGAAAAAAACCTAAAAACGGTAATGTATTCCCCTAAGTGTTTCTGTTCTTTTCTCCAACATTCTTTTGATTTAATAATGATTTATTTAATGGGACTGACATACAGCATGACGAAAGGCCTGGATTGTTTCGGATCAGTTCAGCTAAATTACACACTTCTAAATCATACCATTTTGAATGGCCCACTTGTAATTCTATGTATAGATTACTTTTTAGATTCAGAAGGGTAGTTAGAGACCACTTAAAGAAAATGCATTTAAAAATGTTTTATGTATAGTTGTTAGGAACAGTGTTATAAACGATATGCATTGAACTATATATCTTTATATTTAAGGTGTCAAACATCGATGATGTTCTTCACCATCACACCAGCTTCTTGGACAACTGTCTGAAGGACTGCATGTTGACCAACCCAGAGCTTCTTCGAATCTTTTCTAAACTCATGTCCGTTTGTGTTATGTTCACAAACTGTATGCAGGTTCGTAACACACACATACAAGATTGTATTACATATGTTTGTTCATTGTCTCACTGTCTCATGCCTTGTTATCTGTTGTAGAGATTTACACATAGCAAAAGGCTGGAGCGCATCTCTTTGGAGCAAGGGTCTCTGGATACTGCAGCCACGCAGGGCGATGGCACTGATGATGAGAAGAAAAGACACGCAACCAAGGTTAATGATTCATAATTAAATAAATAATTAAATAGGAAGAATATGCTAGTGCTTCTCTCAAATTTAATGTATGAAGAGGGTTGCATAGAGAGGTGTAAACTCTAAACCTTGGCAAACTAAAAAGGAAAATGACTACACATTAAAAAACATGTGACAGCATGTAAAATGCTGAATGGGAGGACATGTACTGTTTATCATTTGATAATAGATAAATTCTGTCATTTCAATTTGTTGCAGTTTTTAGCAGAACATCCTGAAACCGTTCAGTCCGATGCAAGTTTTGAGGCAACCATAAACAAATTTGACAATAACTTCAGCCTTCTGCTGCTCGATCTTTTGGACAAACTGAGCATCTACAGCACCAATGACTGCGAACACAGCATGATCAGCATCATTTACAGGTTTGTTGGTTTATTTAATTGTTAAATCTTTACAAGGCTACTCTAAAATAGACAGATTTTACAAATATGAATTATCCCACAGACTTGATTTCAATGGCTTCTACACCGAACGTTTGGAAAGAATGGCTGTGGAGCGCAGTCAAAAGGCAGTAGCATAGCAAGGTGAAAATCCTTTTGTGTATTTCAATTTACCATCTTAATAACCACAACAGCTGATGGTAATGCATTGTGTAAAATATGTAGAGTATAGTGTATGTTTTCAAGATTTTGTGAACACATTTTGAGCACTGCATTAAAAGATTAAATCTGACTTTGTTCTGGAGCCTTATTTTTGACCTATTCATACTTTTTTCTTTGGTAGGAAACAACCGAAATCATTTTGAGTTGGTTTTGAAAAATGTATAATGTCCCAATTGTTGCTTTGAAGTTATGCAACATGTATTATTAAAACTATTAAAAATGACATAAAAAAGAGACAGAAACGATGAGTGGATTATTCTAACAAGGGTATAAAGGGATATTTCTGCCCTTTTATTATTCATCCATGACCCAGCTATGTTTTGCGCCAGACTTAAAAACCTCAACCGAGACATTTACAGGCACATTTTGACACATTTTTGATGCAATGTTAAAATATCTGAATATCCTCCAAAAATATGGATTTTTGTCAATATTGCCCACCCCTAAAATGAATAAGTAATATATTTAATTTTAAAGTTGGTTGTCCAATACAGTATTATGTGTGAAATACATTATTTTTGGTAATTTAAAATAAGGTTAGTAAACTATAATTATAAGGCGTTAATAAGCACTAGTTATTAGTTTATAAGGCTGGAAGTATATGTACTTATAACTACATAGTATACAGTTTAAGCATTTATCATTTGGTTATTGAAAATGGGGAACTTATTAATGCCCTATGAATAATTGACTAAAGAATCTTATTTTAAAGTGTTATACTTAAGTCTTGATGTTTATTGTGCGCAAAGCAGAAGTGAATGGTGATGAGTAGTACATTTTGAAAGGTTTAATGTTTGTGTATTCATTTCTCACTCATTACTGTGGTATTTCTGTGAGGCGGCGATAAGGAAGGGGGCGTGGCTTTAAGGGAAACGCTCGCGCTGACTCAAGGCGCAGTCAGAGCCGCTTCAGTGGCCGAACAAGGCGCGTCAAAATGGAATCTAACTTCATCGCACTGTCGCTAACGTTTGGTAAGTTGGATTGGCATATTCAACAGTTTTAGAGACCCTGAATTTCAATTTTTATTACATTGATTTGTCTTGTATAAAACACTCGATTTTCGTGCGTAAAGCTTTGAACAGCCTTCAGGAAAAGATACACTGACTGGATGCATACTTTCTGCCTTTCATTGCTTCTTTACAGTACATTATAGGTTATTTATTTTATTTATTACAACCTGATATCTTATGAATTCGATCTGTGTCACTGTCAGAAGTGGACTAACAATTTCAGTAAATGGTATTTGTGTAGGTTTTAAAATTATAATTAAAACTGTTTGGCCTATTCCAATGTCAGTGTTGACTACTTTTGAAAGTATTTGCAAAATGATCAGTTGCTTATTACTACATCACCTTTATTGTTTCTTTGTCTACAAAAGCCTAAACCGCTGCTGCCTCTGCTACTACACCTTTGTCTCCGTCCTGCTGCAGATTATGAGACTATTACTACTAGACTGTTAGAGTACAAGTACTATATCAAAGTAATTTTCTGCAGAGAATAATTAAGACTTCTTCACAGAACATTTTATTCAAACAATGTAAACGTCTTGCTTTGATCTTGTTACTCTTTTCTTAAATCTTCTGCTGCATTGATGTGGATGCCAGACTAATGCTGTAATGCTGTTCATTTTAAGATTTTGAATTGAGCAGATGTTTTCAACAAAGAGAATGCAACATGAAAATAATCTGGAAACGACAGTTTTTTGTGGTTTTTACTTAACAGAATTGCCTCTTGATCGGTTTTGACTATTTGGAAATATTCAGCAGTGCTTAATTGCTAGTTGCACCATAACATTTTTGACTGAATCATTTAGTTTTATCCACATTTTTGTTGGGTTAGTCTTTATTTCTTTACGCTTGTTGCAGTGTAGACCTGATTTAGATCTGGCGATTCTCAAAAAGCGTAATATTTATGTGGCACTTGGTGGGAAAAGTTTGAGAAACACTGGATTAGTTTGTTGAACTGCAGACTTCATAATGTACCAGTTCCATTACCTTTTGTTTCTATTTGACAATGAAGGATGATGCCACCACAAAACCCCCTTTTTGTCAAATGAATCAATAAGTATGGTGAATGGAGGTGAAGTAAGCTTGAATCCATCATCGCCCTTGTCACCTTTCGTCGTGTGCTGTTTTTAATCTCCAAGGTTTTATAGTTTTATTTGTTTGTTTTTGTACAGTTTGTCTTGTGCAGAGCTTGTGTTCCTCGTCTCACGTGAAGCATTATGAGATTGTTAAACCTCAGAAACTTCAGCTCAGAACAAAGAGAAGTCTATTTGACAAACAGGTATTTACTCTTTTTTTTAATCTACATTTCCTACAACCCACAAGAGCTTAATATTTATTATTTTCTGTTAGGTTTATCCAGATGTGGTTCAATATCAACTAGCAATTGAAGGACAAAATCACACAATACATTTGGAGAAAAACAGGTAAATGCAAATAAGCAGTTGTTGGTTATTTGATTTGCTGTATTATAGTTTTTTAAGGGCTGCAAGATTAATCACAAAATGACAATCCTGAATCGTTGCAATTGAAACATAGCAAAGGGTGCAATTATCTGGACAATATAATGTCAGCAAATGATAAAATATGCAGCGTTTGTAAGTAGTCTTGTGTTCTAAACCGGCTTACCCTGAAGGGCTGAAACTAACGATCATTTTGGTAATCGATTAATCTAGCGATTATTCTTATTAATCGATAAAGTTGTTTAGAACGCAAAAGTTATGTGATGAAAAGATTTTTAATAAAATTTACCCAGATCAAGCTGAATGGAAGCCGTTTGAGGATCTTGGTGGAGTACATTTGTGGACAAGGGAGTGTTAGATTTTAGGGCTGTAGTCGACTAAAGAAACTCTTGGTTGACTAAAAACATCAACTGAGTAGTCGACTAAAAGGCTAAAACTGCACAGGAGTTTATGCAAATACTAATATTTATACAGAAAAGTACTAGTAAACAGCACATTTATATGTTTTATATATATATATATATTATATATATATTATTATAAAAACTGCACAGGAGTTTATGCAAATACTAATATTATACAGAAAAGTACTAGTAAACAGCACATTTATATGTATAATATATATATATATATATATATATATATATATATATATATATATTATTATATATTTATATTTTTAATATATATATATATATATATTTAAATTTTAAATTTAAATATATATATATCTAAAAAAGAAAAAAAAAGGGGATGAGACCACCCGCAGATGGTGAGAAGGGAATTATTTAATTTTTAAATATTTATATATATATTCCAGTATATTCCAATATATTCCAAAATCATTTGCTAACTCTGTCCATATCTTAGCGTTTTTGCTGTTGTAACATAGAAATCCTCTTAAACTAAATAAAATTATTAATTTCTAGTTAGCTAATCAAAATTTTGGTCAACTAAGACACCATTATCTGATTAATCGACTAAACGACTAAAAGATTACAGCCCTACTAGAATAATTTTCCCACGCTATTTTCATGCAACCACAGCTCAATTTGAGTCATAAAACGTCTTTTCTCAGTTCATAGCATGTTTTGGAACCAATGTATCAACCAGTTCACGATTATTCGATTAATAAATTAGCTGACAGTTATTTCAATAATTGATCAAGTTGCGATTCATTGATTAACTTGTTGCAGCCCTATAACCCTGTCGTTTTGACCTCAACAAACCTCTGACCTCTGAAATGAAATGTGATTCTTGTTATTGTTTAGCAGTTAATGTTTCAGTCTTATGTTAATGCTCCTGGACCTCTTTGAAATATGCCCATAAAAAAGTCAAAAGGAAAATTGCAATTAGATATTTTTCTACCTTAATATATGTCATTTCTATAGGAATCTTATTGGAAGAAACTTCACTGAAACACATTATACAAAAGATGGAAAACGGGTGACGACTTCTTCACATGAGGTAAGATTCCTAGACGGCTCTGCACACTGTGTCATAGCAATAAAAGTTTATAGTTTAAGTTTTTAGTGAGTTCATACCCCAAAAGCTGTTCTACATCCAGAAAATGGTCAATAGGAGTTAGTTATGTGTGGATTTTTGAACTTTCTCTCCAGTTAGTTAATAGAAGTTTAGAAAAGTAGTGTCTTGCTCAAGGACACATTATGCATTGCCTGTAGCTGCTGGGCAAATAGGTTGTTTAAGATTCTAGATGATGAAATTCACCCACATTTTATTATTGTTATTATTATATTTTTACTAATTGTTTGAATTTACAATATCACAACAAAAATTAGCATTTTGGCAATAGTAATTTTACATTTACCCATTTAGATTTCATTACTTTCTAGACGTATGGAATGCTTTTACTTCATGTATAATTTGCACTAATTATGCATATGATTTGGCATTGGTTTTCAGTCAGAACCCGCCCTGACTTAGTGACTATAGTTTTTGTGTTACTAGCTTCCGACTTCTTAAATGGTAAAATTAATCCTGGTCAGAGAAAAATCCAGATCAGATTGTTTTACATTATATTACAACTACAGATTCTTGTCAATTTGGCTTTGCATGATGAAGCTTTGAATGTTTTACTCAATTCCTTCAAGATTCAAATCAGCACTCTCTTTGTAGATATTTCTCCCTCAGTCCAGAAACATAAAAGATGAGAATGACTGTTACTCACGCTACATTAAAGTGAATAAATATAAAACATCATACATTTGTTATCAATGAAAGAAGCGTTATTTATTGTGTGTAACATGTGTAGTCTTAAATGGAGCAGAAAAGCCATTCCTAACCTGAGTCACAAATACATTAAGATAGAACACAAAGAGAGTCTTTGTGGGCCTCGGCTGTAAGCACAATGTGTAGCTGATGTAAGGAATGTTTTCTCTCAACTAATCCATCATTTTGCGTAGGAGCACTGTTATTATCACGGCCGGATTGAGGGGATGCTTGACTCTTCGGTGAGCGTGGGGATTTGCTCAGGAATAAGGTCGGTTTATTGCACTACAGAAGTCCACTCACTTCCTCTTTTTGGTATCTTTGTTTTGGCGAAAGTCATGATTAGGAAATATCTTGCGGCATAAACTTTGCCTGGTACAACGCAAACTAGCTACAAATTGCATGCTTTTTAAAGTCCCAGTTGCCACATTAGACTTGTCTTTTGCTTAAGGCTGTTTGATGAAATAAATAAATATATATATATATCACGATTATTTGAGTCAAAATTAAATTGTGATACTTTTGAAAACTGCGCATGCACAGTCAAGCTGTTTACCTGTTTATATGTCATCATTTATTATTAACGCCACTGTAGATAAGACTAGTGCCTTAGATTATTTGTTGTTTTGTCCCAGATTTATTTGACTTAATTGGAGCAATTATTTTATAGTTTAAATATGGTTAATTGCACATTTTGAATATTGCTTGTAATTGACATAATTTTTTTGCATTTAAATGACTGTCTAAGCAATGCATTTCTTCCTCCAAAATTCAACTAACCAGTGCAAAAAAATTTCTTCTATAAATTATGCATAGTTTTAGGGTGCTTAGTTTGAGCATATTTTCCGGATATAGACTTTGCCTGGTACTACTCCTGGATTGGTCCTGGTCTAGTTCAGGTTTAGTTTAGTCACTGCATACACTAGTTGTTTTTCCATGAAGCAAAAACACTTCATTTTGATTTATTTTTGCTAAGCCCAAAATCATAACAGAAGTTGTCTCTCAGGGCTGCACACAAATTTAGATTTTATCAGCAGAACATTTTAAAATCAAACAATGAAGCAGTCGTTTGTGAAAAATAGAGATGAAGATTAACTAATTTAAAATGGTCTGAGGGTGCTGCCCAGTGGTGGAGTGGTTAGGCACAGCTCACTTAGGCCAGGCTCCAAGTGCAGTCGGCCGCAGTGTCGTGAGTTCGAATCCTGACTCCGACAATGTACTGCATGTCAGTTAAGAAACCTGTTGGCATAATGTAAAATAAATGCTCGTTGCTAAAACTACAACTTTGCATCTACTATAAAAAATCTACAATAAAACATGAAATAAGTTTTATGCTAGCAGTAATCCAAATGGTGAAAATTACACATTTAAAAAGACAAAAACAGAAGGAGCTAATCTGACATTTACGTACCAGGAGGAGCACTGGTGACATGGATTTACGCTGCAGGTCAAAAGAAATAATGATATTCTCATTTTTGTAAACTCATAATTTTCTGAAAAACATTGAACGTGCACCAGTTTGATGTCCTGTGTGAGAGCTTTATTTCATAAGTAAAATACTATTCTAATTGTTTAAAGAACTATCTGTAGGATGGGACAGTTACATAATTATCAAGTAACGTTATGTTAAAATACATTTTACAAGTCTTCCTTCCGCTTGTTTTAGAAACGTCGAGTAGCCATGAACAGTTTTCCAATACCAGATGGGTTATGAATTACTGTAAACTTTTTACTAACTTCAAGTTAGATAGATATATCATATAGTGTTTTTTTGCCCCGCACATTCTAGTGGCTTTGTGAGAGCGCGGCAGCAGTTGTATCTGATTGAGCCGCTGGGGGAGTCCGATGAGAGCGAACACACCGTTTACCGGCACAAAGACTCACCTGGATCCTTAAACAGCAGCACATTCCTGTACGATCTGGACCAGGACCCAGAACCCAGACTGGCCGGACTCTTCAGGTCCAAATCCTGGGTAAATTTCATTCTGACTTTACAAGAATAGATATTGTTATTATTTTTAACACAGATGTTCATACTCAAGGTCAAGTTTGTCTATAAAGCACATTTACAACAAGCACTGCACAATTTTGCCATAAAAAGTATTAATAATTTCATACATATATTTTCCATTAGTGATATACATACGTGTGTTATCACAAATGTGTGTTCAAGTTATTCATTTTATATTTATATTTATTGAGTGCCAAGCAAGAAAATAGTTTTTAAAAAAGTAATTGAATAGTTGATTGTTTGGATATTTGGATTATATAAGTATTAATATCCTATAGCCTCAATGGAATACAAGTAAAGTTTTTGTTTTGAATTATTTATTACAATGTTTAACCTGCTGACCTACTTTTTAAACTTGTGCCTTCTCTTACAAAGTTTTTCTTTTTTCTTGCATGAGCCAACAAAGAAGTCACACATTTGCTTTTCATTTTTTCTGTTTTCCTCTTTGTTTAGAAGTCCAAACCGACCGCAGAACCAGAGCGTTTTGTTGAACTGTTTGTGGTTGTTGACAAAGCTGAGGTAAACTTCTTAACTATCCTTCTTTCACATCTGCTAATGTTCCCTTTTCCCATGTAGTTTTTACATTTTTCTTTCATGCTTTAGTACCTACGATACGGCAGCCAAACCAAGTCTCGCATTCTCAGTGTTGTGAATCACGTTGACAAGGTAAAAAACTGATTTATGATTTGCAAACATTAGATTTATGCCTTCAATATGCTCAAATGACAATAGCACTCCGTCTCTGTTTTGTAGGTCTATCGATCTATAAACACACGAATCGTGCTCGTGGGGCTGGAGATTTGGACAAATGAAAACTTGATGGATGTCGACTTGAGTTCTGAAATTACTCTCGACCATTTCCTTTTATGGCGACAAACAGATCTGCTAAAGAGGGTGAAGCACGACAATGCACAGTTTGTGACGTGAGAATAATTCATAGTATACATCTATATTATTGGTTTGTGTTCACGTAATGTATAATTTAACAGGCTGGATTTGAATATCGAGAGAGTTAAAAATACTTGGTAGAAATTAATTGTCAAAATGCCGATGTTTTACCAAATGAAAATGATATTCAAATATTTGCTCTCTGTTTGGATACTTCTTTCATGAATAATGTTATAGCTCCCAGTCCTGCCGCTGGGATTTAGATATAATTAAATTCAAGGAAATGAATGCAGACTACTAAGATTATGATTTAAAGTGAACATTTATTGAGAATGTAATAAATGTGCTTTACAGAGGGATGGACTTCGAAGGCGATACTGTTGGACTGGCCAACAAGTTTGCCATGTGTACAGAAAACTCAGGAGGTGTCAATCAGGTATTTAACTACACCATTTTTATCCAAAAATAAATGTATATTGCATTGATTTGACTGGCTCTCCTCAGGATCATCACAGAGACCCCATTGGCCTGGCCTCCACCATTGCTCATGAGATGGGGCATAATTTTGGCCTGTCCCACGACAGTCCAGGCTGCGTGTGTGGTCCTTCTCTGAGCACCAACTGTGTGATGACTGACAAGCTCAGGTATTCACTTCATAATACTATCTTCAACTTTATTAGACCCCAGGATACCTTCGGTATTACTCACTTCCCATCTTTTTGCCTATAAAGTCCTCTCTCCTTTTGTATAGTCCCTCCTCCACTTTTATGCCAGATGCCCTTCTCAATGCAACATGGGACTATGAGAGTTGAAAAGTAGTTCAAATAAATGTTTTACAAAGTGAATACAGTGCTTAATTTATAAATATGTAGTTAACAGAGCACTTATGTGCAGATGTAACAGGCAAAATGACTGAAACATCCAAAAATAATTCTAATGTATTTGATTTTAAAGAGCTTTTTGAACACATTGCATTGAACACTCCCTCACACCAGGCTGTGGTAAATGACTTATAGCCGCATCTGCCTCCCGCCCTGCGATCCAACCAGAGTCAGTTCAAATCTGTCTGAGCATCAGTACCAAGATAGATAAATGGAGAGCAAAACTTTCTCCAAATCGGGAGGAAATGTTCAACAGTTGTTCACAGGAAGTCACCCAAATTTTAAACATCACTTTGAATGATGTTGTAGTTGATGTCATCTTTGTAAGAATCTGTTCTCAATCTCTCCTCAGGACAGGAAGTCAGTCGTTCCCAGAGTTGTTCAGCAGCTGCAGCGAGGGGCAGCTGGCTGAGTTTTTGGTCCGAGCGCGTCCCAACTGCTTACACAAACCCTCCCTCTCTCAGACCATAGTGACCGGCCCACGCTGCGGCAACGCCCTGGTGGACCCCGGGGAGGACTGCGACTGCGGGACGGTGGAGGTAACAGCTGGTCTGGGGCTCAGAGACAGGAAAGATAAGGTTTCCTGTGGAGAGATACTAGAGGTTTCCTTTGTAAGTGATTTTACAGCAAACAGTCTGGCTTTTTATCCTTAAAAAGCCAAAAGTATACTGTAAAATCTAAAATCCAGAGGTTGGCTAAGAAACTTGAAGCTTTTAACTTAAACTTTTAGTAATAGGGTCACATTTGTTCTCGCAATGCTACATTTTCAACTTCTTTACCCTCATCTACACTGTACAGAATGTAACTTGTTGCTTCAGTTTAGAGTAATTTGTTTTTTCCTGCCTGATTACAATATTTAATTTCATTTATTTATTTATTTTGCACATGGAGAACATGTAACAAAGGATACAGGAGATACAAAAGGAGGTGCAGAGAGATGCAAAAAATAACAAAAAACAATACCTTTCTTTAAGACAGTTTGTGTCTCATTAAAGTGCATTTCTTATGTGTATTTAGTTGCTACAAGGACTATGCATATTAATAAAAATGACATAAACATAACGTGACCACAACTACTTAAAGGCACAGTATGTCACTTTCTGGAGGTGGAAAAGTCACCTGCATCCTTCCATGGAAATAGAAAATTAAAACCATACTTCGGAACATTCTTCATTGAGATAGATACGTTTTATGACATAATGTGGAATATTATTGAATGTTTTATTTGTCTTTTAGTATCCTGTGTTTGTTGTCTATTTTGTGTTGTGTTTTAACAGGGTACCCATGAAAAAGAGACATTTTCTCATAAATAAAATAAAATAAATACAATACAATACAATACAATACAATACAATACAATAAATACAATAAATACAATAAATAAATTATAGCTATCTTAATTATTATACTTTATGGAATTAAGGTTTTCAAACATTCTTAGCGCAATGAAACCAACCAAAACAAAAACAAAACGTCTAGTTTCTGACTAAAATGTTATGCACTTTAAGTAATATGACATGATTTTGAGTATTATTATCAGAGTTACATTTTGGCTGCTCTTATCTGCCTTGGAGTTTCAGTTAAAGATTTCGCAATACACTTCTGCTCACATTCCTTATCGTGGACATAACATCTTGGCAGCGATCTGTACTGCTCCTGCTCTCCAAGATTAAGGTGAATCTAAACACAGCATGTTTTTGTTATTGCAGGAATGTAAGAATCCGTGTTGCAACCCATCGACCTGCCGTCTGACGTTTGGATCCCAATGCGCTCATGGATCGTGCTGTGAAAACTGCCAGGTACAGACCAAGACTTTATTGTAGTCCATAACACGGAAGTTCACACCTTATGAGCAATTTTATTAAGAATTGAAAGGGGAAGTCTGAGAACAAGTGTCTGAAGAAAGGAGAAGTGCGTAGGGCAGGCTGATATCTGTGCAATATCCAAAGTGCAAATGTATGAGAAGTAGGAGTATTTACTGCTACCAAAGCAAACATGTGTTGTAATTGTAACCAGACCTAGACCCAACTTGGGGCTGTGCAATTAATCAGTTTGTTATTGATATCAAGATTTCTAATAGCCCCTAAAATGCTTGGGTGTTTTTTATCGAGAGGTCTACGGCAATCCAATTTGGAGCAGAGTTCTGACTTTTGAGGAAGAAATCTGACTATTCATTCATTCATTCATTCATTTTCTTCTGCTTGTACCCATAAGGGGTCGTGGAGCCTATCCCAGTGACTTTGGGCCTTAGGCAGGGTACACACTGAACAGGGTTAACACAGAGATATAAACACAGACAACCATTCACTCTCACATTTATTCACTAGGGCCAACTCACTGACTATTCTTTATGTTAAATTGCATTATCAAAAGTCTGTATTGTTTCAATTCAGAAATTAATATCGAAAGCTATTTTTATTTGTTTATGATAAGGCAAAATAACAATTGTGATTCTTTTTTTGTCATACATTGCCCAGCTCGGACTCTTATTGTTCATGGATAAATTAATGTAACTAAATTCATTTGTGAATCAATCACTCAATCAATCAAGCAATCAATCAGTTACTTATCTCAAATGAACCCCTTACTTTGATAGAATGCTTATTTTAATGTCTCGATACAGTACAATTGTATTTCTGTTCTGTGTTTTCTAAAGCAGCACTCCGCCCTCCTCCATTTTTCTTCTCTTCTGTCTGTTTTCTCTGGAAATCCACCCATGTTATTAAATGTTAACCTACTCCCCATAAGATCCCCTTCTTAAAAGCCAGTTGGCCTCATTGTCAGTGGGCTGTGTAGAGAAAGGTCATAACATGTTGTGGACACACCCTGGATTTTAAAATAGTGGCTGGTGAAGGTTGTGAACGCCGTCAAAGAGCAGTAAAAGTGGTGTAGCTTCCAGAGAAGCATGTTAAATAACAAAAGGAAATGCAGGGTGATAACCTTATGTTACCACATCCTTCCTCAGAATGATACACTCAAGGACTGGAAAAGGTGTTCTAAGAGCCATTTTTAAATATTACATGAGCTATGCCAATGCTGTGTGGTATAAAGCTATTATGACAAATAAATATAGTGTTAAAGAAGTAATAATAGTATAATAGTTTTTACTTCAGTATTTTCGATAAGCACCACTTGATTAAGTCATGTATTTCTCTTACTTGAGTACATTTGACTCCACCCATCTCAGGACACAGCATTTTAATAAAACATTTACTTCCCCACATTATGTCCCATGGATTCTGTTCATGTAATTAATAATCCTAATTCAGATTTGATTTTAAAATTGAGAAGGAGGACATGTTATTGGCTTCACACTGTCAAAATGCACATGTTTTGAGGTTTATAATGTAGATATCTTTGTTATTATTGAACCTATCCACGTGAAATATTAACTGGCTCAAATAAGCTCTTAAATAAGTATTCAAGTTCTGTTTACTGAAAAATAATATCACTTTTGACCTCTCTAAGGTCCCAGCTGTTTACTGTTTTAAAACACTTACTACTTACGACATACTACATCTCAGTAAAATGTCATTCTTTATGATTATTTAATAAGGTATTTTGTGTACAGGTTGATCCTCTCATTGATTGAAGGGGTTTCATTCATCAAGCTTTGACCTCAGTATTTAGTTCTGTATTTCCTGGTGTATTTATTATAATTAAACTTTACGTTACAGTTCAAACCAGTGGGGAGGGTGTGCAGGAGGGCGGTGGGTGAGTGCGACCTGCCGGAGTACTGCACAGGGGCGTCAGAGGCGTGTCCCGATGACAGTTTTGTGATGAACGGAAAACCCTGCTCCAACCAGGCCTCCGGCTACTGCTACGACGGCCAGTGCCCCACACACCAGCAGCACTGTTGGAGGCTGTTTGGAAAAGGTACACACTGAGGTCGCTCTGGTTTTAATCAATTAGTCAATCAACCTTTGTTTAGTACAATACAATTAACAGTGCAAAAACAACAACAACTGTGTTACTGTTAAAAGCCAGTCTGAATAAATAAAAACTCTAATGCTGCAATCGTTCACTAGCTTATATACCAATAGTTAAAGTAGATAACATTGAACTGTTTGTGTAGATATTTCTTTAGTGCCATACCTACTCATCCATCATTGATGATTTTTCAAATAAATATGAATTTGTTCAAAGATATTTTATACTTACTTGATATAAATGTATCACGTATTTTTATTATTATCGTTGAATAAGTTCATGTTTCCCCCACAAAGTACTTTTGAATACATTCTAAATAGAGTATAATAATGCCATTGAGAAGTTGCTGCACACAAGACATGATCATTCTTTCTTATTAAGATATCTGAAGGGGTATCTTTATCATTTGTCTTCCATTTGTAGCGCAGCGGCTAGCACACAATTACTGTCCAGTTGTCTTGCATTAGCTGTGTTACCAAGAATCAAATGAATAGGCTTTTTCACTGAAGCCGGAAGTGTCTTTTAGAAAAGTATGTGTTTAGACTTGTATTTGTTTCTTTCTCAGAAAAATAATTGTATTTGGTTTTTTTTAGGTGCTAGAGTTGCACATGACGCTTGTTTTGACCTGAACAGACAGGGTCAGGAGGGAGCAAACTGTGGAATCAACACAGACGGATCATACACCCGTTGTACCTCAAAGTAAGCATTTCCTTTTATGTCTATTTTTAACTGTTGTGTGTGTTGTTTAAATTAACCATACTTCAAACTTTTGCAGTAATCTGAAATGTGGATCTATATTTTGTGAAGACGGAGGCGACTCCATCACAGGGAAAAGGGCGGTGTTTACTGTGCGTTATTTAATTAAATGCAACATTGCTGTGGATGATGACAAGTCCAGAAATATTGACATGGTCCCAAATGGAACCAAGTGTGGAACAGATAAAGTATAACTCATCTGGCTTTTATGAAAGAAGTTATTTGAATCAAACAAAACTAATTCATACGGTTTTTGTACAGGTTTGTGTAGACAACAAATGCCAGGACATTTCAGTTTATGGCACCTCTGATGATTGCTCCAAGAAATGTAATAATCATGGAGTGAGTAAACTGATTCAACTACAACTACAACATTTTTATGTGACATTTGAATGTGACTATATGAGCTTGTCTGTTATTGTAGGTGTGTAATCACAAAAGTGAGTGCCACTGTGACCCAGGCTGGGCTCCACCGCTCTGCAACATTCAATACGCAGACTTACCTCAAGGTATTACAGATAAGACTGGTGCATGATCATGTCTGTATTAGTCATCTTTCAATGAAAAATACCAGTCATTTTTCCTAAGAACTGCCTTTTCAGTTATAGACAGTATGTTCATTTACCAAATTACCATGACGCAGCAGTGACATGCTTGTCTTATCCCATGTCCAATGGGTAACTTAATGATGTATACGAATAAATCACATTGAAATAACATTTACGCTTTAATGCCCGGAGAATCATTTTTTTCCCCAAGGCTTAATAAGTTTGGGGCTAGTGCCTTAAAAAGACTATTTGTGTTATACCATGATTCAAAAGCATGTAATTTGTGGTAAAATGTGGACTGGATGTGGCCTGAATACACAAAGTCCTGTTTGATACATGTTCAAATGGTCTTCTTCCCTCTCTGGGCCTTAGGTCAGGCTGCTGTGATCGCCGGAGTGTGCACTGCGGTCGTCATCATCCTGCTCATAACGGCTCTGGTCACAGGCCTCATCTGCTGCAAAAGAGACTCTAACAACTACATCTCTAAGAGAAAGAGGTAAAGCTCAGAAATACTGAGTACAATGGTTTTGTCTGTGACTAAACATTGATCTGACAGGAAAGTGCACTCTGCGCTGGAAAAGCAGAACCCCATGTTTGACAAACCTAGCATCAAACCTCGACCTGAGATCAGCCAGCCCACTCTGATGGAGTCCACCGCGGCTCAAGTTTGTGCTCCTTTGTTTGTGCCCCCGATCCGACCGGCCCCTCTGGTCAGTGACACTACTTTCATGTCTACTTACAGCCATGATACCGTTCTGCACCATGGTCATATTTTACTGTTGTATGTTGTGTTTTTCAGCCTCCAAAGAAATCCCCTCCAGAGCCACCTACCTCTCTCAATGAGATGGTGAGTTTTGAACTGAACAGATGAAACATGGATTTTCAATAGAAATTCAATAAATAAAGCTCTCTCTGTCCCACAGACCAAACCTCAACCTCCAGCAAAGCCCTTGCCTCCTTTGAGTAAAACAGAGGTGAGTCTTGTGTGTACATAATTTATGGTACTTTTGTTTTTTTTGTGGCTCTGTTTTTTTTTTCATATGGTGTGCTAAAAGTCCAGATTTGTCCAAAATAATAAAAAGGGGTTTCTGAATATACATTAAAAAATATATTTTTCCTAAAATATTCCAGATGTCCATTACAATGGAAATGATTTCCTTCAAGTAATGAACTCCCCCTTTTTCAGTTCAAAGTGAAGCCGAGTCCTCCTCGAGTTCCTCCAGGAAAACCTCGACCTCCAGTTGCCCAGAAGAAGCCTAAAGAAAACTGTGATGGTTTTGTAGCAGCACATGACCAACCGTGATCTCACTTTCTATGGGAAAAAGGACATTTATTAAAAGCTGCAGCTGCTGGTGCAGGCTGGGATTCTGCTAACATTTGTTAGGATAAAATTTAGTTTGCACTTTGTATGACATAGAGCATAACATTGCTTGTTTTTATTTTTTTGTAGTCCTTTAAGTATTTATTAAGTAGTTTTGCTGTGTTAAAGCCAGTTTGTGCCCTTTTATGGGTACTTTGTATTACTTGGCAGTCTACTTGAAGAGTGAATGGGATGGTGCATATTGTATGGAGTACTTGTCGGACTGTGTATGTCCTGTTTGTTTTCAAGCCCTAACATGTGAGCCCTGAGGGGAGCTGTGTTTTTACTGCAATTAATTTTGTATAAAGTCAGTCACAGGGTCCAGCCGTGGGAGGAGGTTTTTTACAGGGATCTTCAAAACCTCCTAATCGACCAGTGAGCTTCAGTGATGGGTGCTAGCTTCCGTTTTTGTGTACGGTCCCGGCTCCAAATAGTCATGTGTTACATATGACTGAATACATTCACTGTGTAAAGGTTATTTTCAACCTAATGAAGCCCCATGAGAGGCCCTTTTGTCCCAACAAATAAAGTTAACTTTATATCCGAGTTTGCGGAACTGGTCATGTTGAAGTTTACACAATTTCATAGAGACGACATGTATCTGACGGATATTGTGTAACATTTGTGAACATGTGGGATTATTTTGAGCCGGTTTCATTCAACAGATTCATTTAACACTTCATCAATATTTACAGATCTCCAAAGAGAGTCTGAGGAAATGAGTCAGAGCTCTGCCCCTCATCTGGGTTCACTACAACAGTTATAAATCAAGTCTTGGAGTGGAACAGATTTTAATGTATTAATGATGTCCTAAAATGTTTACTTTAGAGATGCATGCCACATTTTGTTTATCTATAAAAGCCTTAATGAATAGCATCGCCGATCACCGGCTTTCTAAAAACCAAAACCAATGAAAAAAAAAATAGAACATCTTCTTCATTGGCTACAAAAGAAATGTATGAGTAAAAGAAGTCAAAATTATAATATTTGGATTAAAACAAACCAAATCCCTGTCTAGATCAGCACTGAACGGGATCTACCAAGAGCACAAACAGGGACTAACAAATTAAACTATAGAACAAAACCTTGGTGAAACCAGAACGGCCCTAATGGGATTTAAACCAGGATAAATTCAGGATTTAACAAAGCACATCATAATCATAATAATCTGCTAAATCTGAGCTCCTCATTGTCCCTTGACCACTGTATGTGAAGCCCAACAACAGACAAAATAGCTGTATATAGTCATTTGCAAACTGTCATTAATGCATTATTATTTACAAATGACTGTAGATAAGTAAGTCATCTGGGAGAAAACTAGATGCAATTCTGATAGTAGCAGTGGGGGTGGTGCATTTGAGGAATGAAGGAGTAGGCCTTTGTCTCACAGAGGGGCTGATTCATGTGATACACAAGCCAAATGGCTTTACACACAAGAAGTTTACAAATTGTTTTATGGCAATAGCTGTCTCTGCTTGTTTAGTTTTCGTTAGTTATATGAGGTTCTGACATCTGCCTCCAAAATAAAAACAGGGGGTACCAAACCACAAGACTTTCCAATGTAGACTCGTGGATGTATGCTATGTTTCAATCCATAGGGCATTTGCTATTTTGCATTAGCTCAAGGCAGATGACCCAGTTTTGAAGTCAAAGTATACAACTTGGGGTCAAAAAATTCCAGACTTGGTTTTAAGAGACTAGACTCTTTGTAATGTTATAGGAACTATGGTGTGACCCAGAGTGGCTTCATGCAGCTCTCATTCACATGAGTCAAATTGGTTTACAGCGGATGTTAAAAGACAAAAAGCCAGATGAAAAGTGTGTGCTAAAAACAAACTTGGAAAGAAAGCACAGTGGATGACCTAAACTCTGAGCAATGACCACAACAGACTCACAAATGTAATTGTTTCCAGATTTGAATTGGTCCGACTGAAAATCCATCCAGCTCTAAAACAGGAGTGTGAAATACAATTGGACAACCTATTCTGACAATGTTATAATTATCTGCATTTTTTATAACGTTATATTCATATGATTTATTTGCAGTTATGGAGTTGAAAGTTCTTATCTGGTTATTTTGCATTTGATAAAAGTTGAGTCTGGGAAAAAGAAGAGTGTCCCTTGGTGCTGACAAAATTGTAATCATCTAAAACCTCCAGTAATAAAATTGACCAGTAATCACAATGAAAAGCTAAATTGCAACTCATACACGGCTCCTTGTCTAAGGTTATTTATTAATACTAATTACTAAAACATCATTTGGACAGGAATAGGTACTGAAACAGTCTTGTAAACCCATATGGAAATATAAAAGAAAGTATTATTTTGCATAAAAAATCCCCCATTATGTCGGTGTAATCCCTCATTCGTCCAGGAGTGTTCCATTGTAGAAAAAGATTCAGTTGTAGTCATCTGGACTCTGTTTTAGAAATTGATTGAGAATGACTCTTGGATGAGAGTTGAAACGTTTTGTTTTTTCTAAAACAGAGTCCAGATGACTACAACTGAATCTTTTTCTACAAATCCCCCATTATGTTAAAAGGGGACTTTAGTTCTCTTTATGGTATGGAGACTTTTCCCCTGCATCAAAATCTAGCTTTAAATTTTAGTGTTTTCCAAAATGTTTTGGAGTCATCCAATTCAAATTCAGCCTTCAGCACCAAAATCCACATTAAAATATATTATAAAAAAAATTACACTTTACATTTCCCCCCCAGTTTTTGTATAAAATAAAACAAGAGAGAAGAAGAAAAGACATCAAAATTGAGGCTCATATTGTCCAATATAACCGTCCCATTAGATGCAAAGTCCTTCATTTGATCTGTTTCAATACTGTTCTGAACATATCAAATATTTGTAAACCCTTATTTTACTGTTTTTGGAATTGAGACTGTACAAAAACACTCACACTCATGCCAAATTCATTTATTTTAATACCAAGCAAACATTGGATCTTTATACACTTAACATTTTCTACAAATAATACCAAACTGATTGAAACAAAATGTCGAATGGAAACAGAATTAAATACAAAATAGATATTTTCCATTGCACTTAAACTTCATAAATACAACCAACAAGGTAAATTTTCAGTGGCTCATAGAAACCTTCTTCCAGGCATTTTCTCCCAGCACTGTAACCATCACTGCGCCTATTCATTGCCTTAGAAAGTGACAATTCATTCTAGTGACCCATGTACTAACTATACAGAGCCATACAAACTAACCATTATCGAAACAAAATGTGCACATAAGACAATAAAACCCTGTGAGAAGTTATAAAGATGGAGAATAGACAATATACAACATAATGGCCAGCCACTTTGTCACAGAAATAATTACTTTTGCCTTTGAGTAACACTAGGTTTAAAAATCAACATTTACATATATTCCTAACACCCACAAAGTGTAAAAAAATATCAATGAGAACAGAAAAAACAGTTTTTGTCTTGTAAATCTAGGCTTGTTTAACAGCAAGGTTTTATCTGAGCATCCTTTACCGAAGTTACAAGGGATGTTATCAAAGAGTTGTTCGCTTGATTGCAATTTTCTACAAATATCCACCCAACTTCTCCTGTTTATGTTGAACAGTCGTTCCCAAAATGATTCATACCAAAACCCAGGACACACAGTTTAAGTGGTATGGAAATGGTTGGCAAAGAACAGGACAGTAAGGTCCAAAGTGGTCCAAATAAATTGAATCTTCCTATTGTCAATGTATAGAGAAAACTAAAGACTAACTCGTTTATGACAAGAACCAGAACTTAGTCTAAAAGCGAAATCTGCTGAGCATCAAGTGTAAAATGGAAAATACGCCTATACTTTCAATATAGTATTTTAGTACAATGTCGTCCAACCATGTGAAATTTAATTTGTCATTTTCAACAAGAATGGACCCAATCAATAACTGAATAAGTATACATTATTTTGGGTTGAACAGATTGTCCTGCATTGACCCTGTTCTTTATTTCTGTTGTGTCCACACTTGCTACAGGCGGCTCAATGTTCAACAGTAGTAAATGGTTAATCTACTTAATCCACACCATGAGCGAGGATTAAAAGTGTGCAGAAAAGGAAAAACAGTGCGATACTGTATGTACACACGTAGTGGAAACCGCTTATGTTACAAAGATTCAGTGTTCTCTCCTTTGAAACAGTCCCAACGAGACACCATTACAAGGTCTATATCAGACCAGTTGGAGACAAGAGCCCAGTTAATCCCAAATCCAACTGCACAAAGATGCGCCATCAGCTGAGTTGACAGCTTTAGTCTTTAGTGTTACTTGGAGCGCAGGCCGGGACCCACGCACCCAAGGGTCTTACGCATTTCGCTTTTTTAATTTTGTCGTTATCGTTTCATACTTTGTCCAGCTCCAGTCTTGGTCCTTGAAAAGAGATGAAACATTTGTATTACTAAAATATGACATTGTAAATAAAACATCCAAATGTCACAATTAGGTCAAACATTCTTGAACCTGTGACAGCACTCACCACTATACTCTTGGTCTGGTCGTCAGAAGCTTCCTGCATGAGGCTGGTCAGCTGACTAAGGTACTTCTGGTTCTCCTGGAGCAGACGTGGGGCCGCGTCACTGAGGAAAAACAAAATATACTGTAAGATACAAATCTTTAATAGAAATTGTGAATCCCATTTGCGTTTTACCCTCATCAAAATGGAGGAGGAAACATTTGTAAATGTGATCAAACGTCTTGAAAAAGGAATGCGGAAATCCACAAAAGCACTATTCAATTATAAATTGGACCCATTTGTTTTAGTAATTTATATTTACTACCACTAAACACATTGTCCCACCCTTCAGTGGATCGAGAGTGTCTGCACCTGTCGTTGGGGCCGGGCAGCGAGGTGAGCGGGTGAGGGGTGCTGACCGGTTGGGCCGACTGGGACTGTGACCACTGGGAAACCTGCAGTAGGTTGGACGACTCTGGACTCACGGCTATTGAATTTCTAGACGAGTTCTGGGCCTGAGACAGAAAGACACATTCAGCATTTATGCGCAGACCGATTTACATGTCTGCGGAACGTCATGGCTCATTAAAATGTCAACCAAGAATTATGACATAGTGACATATATTTTGTACCATTTAAGAAAGTACATTTCTATATATTTTTTTTACGTTTTACTCAAATAAGCAATTACTTACACATGCAATCTTTAACAGATGCCAGAACTCCCTTTGTCTTTTGATTTGCATTTGCATCACTGTGTTGTCGGCGTCTTTGATGTTTTCTAGCGTTTTCTCAATCCGTGGAAATAAGTCGATGATCTTCTGTTTGCTGATGAGGATTTTACTGTAACGGGACAGAGGATAAACAATTAAGACAATAAAAGGGGCAGATTTTGGTCCTCATTAAATTTGGCCCTTTGTCTCACAGCAGCATTTATCCAGAGACCAAACAGTAGCAGTGACCAGAGGCTCCTTTGACCAAAACTGTAAGATCCCTCAGTGCAGGACGCCTTTAGGCATTATTATAGAGTTGAATGTTTTAATGTGTTATTGTAGAAAAGCCCAACTGAGGACGGAAGTTGAAAATTAGCACTTAGCGCTATAAACTCCGAATGTTGCTTTGTACCCATGTCTGACAGCATTGTCCCTGCAGAATAAACAATAAAATAAAATGAGGCTATACCTGAGGTGTGTGTACAGGTCTTTGAGGACCTTGTCTTGGTTTTGAACCGTCTGAATAATGGCCTTCACCATCTCAGAGCTGTCCGAGCTCACATCAGTCTCAGGAACTGAGGACACGCATAACAATTAAAACAATTACCAATTTACTCATAATGAAAATACATGAATAATAAGACAAATATTTAAAAAGACATACTTTTGCATTTCATCTTTAGTTGTTTGTAAAGCTCTATTGCCTTTTCTTCCCTGCAATGAAATTCATTTACAAAAAGTGACCAAATGCTCTGAATCTGAATAGAATGGACTGACATAATAAAATAGCCCTCAGACAGAGTCATTCACAAATACAAAACCCACTCACAGCTGCTCGATCTTGTCTCCTTGACGACGAGCATAGGGGCTTCTCTGTAGTTCCACTATTTCAGAGTGAAGAGCCATGATCTCATCATCTAAATGGCCCACTTCTGCCACCTGCAGGACAAAACAGTCACACCATGCTTAAACTATTTACTAAAATGCCCCAAATAAAAGGGTCATATTTCACTCAAATGTTCATATTTCACCTGTGCAAAAGCAGCTGCTCTTTCTTCATTCTCCTGCCAGGCCTTAAGCATCTTTTCAGAGGCTGCAGGAGAAGAAGGTTTAGCATCATAGAACATCTTCAGCAGAACATGGTGTTGTTTACTCAAGAGCCAGACACTTACATATGCCATAGTGCATCTGATCACTGTACTTCTCCAGATCGTACTGAATACTGCTTTTAAAAAAGTCGAGTTTGGCTTTCAGTTGCTGAGAAAAGCCAAACATGCTGTTTTTACACCTTGTCAGGTTGGTGTTGTATCTCAAAAGACTTAACCTGAGGGATACAGACAATTAAATGGAAGAGAAATATATTTATGCTTTTAAAAATATATCCACATTTGTCCAAAGAGATGAACTTACATAGCAGCTCTCTGTCCCTGGAAAAGTCTGCTGTAGTCGTCCTTTAGACCGCAGATATAACTAACTGCCTGCCCCCAAATCTTCTTTAGCACCACTAATGACACTTGGGTTTTGGGTTCTTGAACTACAGACAAAGACAAAATAAAATAGTAAACATGATTTATATTTTAGTGTATATGGCACAAGGTAGTCCTCAGAACAAAAACTCACCAATAGTGTTGACTTTTTCCGGCAGCTGTCTGGCACTGAGGGGGCCAGTGTACTTGGTCATGCTTTTGTCAAACAAGTAGACAATGTAGCTATCCCAGCCCCTCTACACAGACGATGAAAAGACACATAAAAATAATGAAAAATCTCACAATGTTAGTATTGCCCACGCTGTGTAATGTTTTCTTAATATCAAGGTTTGTAGAGATTCTAATTTGCTTTTCTGTAACTTTTCCATAACTATTTCCCAACCTTGAATAAACTTATTTACACATCATTTTAAATCAATTATCAGCTGATTGTAACTAAATTGGCTGAAATTGAATATTCTAGGTTTAAAAATCAAACACTTGTGTACAGTATAGCGGAACATGCCTTCTTAAAGTGCTTTCATTCACAAAAGCGTTCAAATTTTAAAGAAAAACACATTTGAACATTATATTAAACAATTTGCTCATGAACTTTGAGAGCATTTTTATTTTGTTTCCCATCTTTCTCCTGCTTAAAAAAAAGGATGACACTAGAGTGTTGGCCTATATTATTCATGTGCAGTTTGCAGCGCATGTCTGGACTGATGTGCAGCAATGAACAGCAGTGGTCTAAAGTGGTATACAGTATTCAGTCATCTAACAGCAGTGGCATCAGAATTTAACCTGATTTCTAGATGTACATTTTAAAAATGCATACACCAACGCAATGCAATACGCAAACATGAAATAGCTGTTTAGCTTTAGAAGATGCTGCTTCTACATGTCTCTTACCACTCCGTCTAAGACGCACTGGGCGGCGGGTTTGCGTGGGTCCAGGGACACTCCGGTCTCCTGAAGCAGCTCCTGGTTCACGACTTCAATCTTGGTCTCGGCCTCGATGCGTTTCTGGAGACTGTACAGGGTTTCTTCTGGAGTCAGCTGAAACGAATGGACCTGCGCCGTTACCATGTTGAGAATGTGAACCACCTGCAAACAGTAGTAGTAGTAGTGTTAAAAATGAATAGGAAAAAATAGTTTCACCAATGAAGAATAAAACCATGACATCTAACAGGTGACATTAGCAACACAGATATTTTGCAACTGTTACAAGCTGTTAAGTCCAAAATCATGCATGACACAGAGAAATACTAAATCCTTGCATCTTTTTACGAGTAATTTATCAGTTGTGTTTGAAAGTGGACCCAACTGAAGGACTAAGACAGTACACCACCATCTACTCTAAATCTAAAATAAAATTTAAAAGAAACAAAGTGATAATTTTGTTCTTGAAGCTGACAAATAGCAAGAATCAATAAGGCGTTTGAAAATATAAGTCATTGTAGAATGGTAGAAAATGTTATTCTAAGCTTGAGAGAAGGAAGCGCAGGACTACTCGATGTGTGAAGGAAACAACACAACGGCAGGTGTTATATTGATGAGGGAACTAAGATGTCTGCTTTGCGTGATAGACATGTGTGAAGTGCCATCACACACACAATGAAGATTATTATTGGCTCACAATGAAGATTATTATTGGCTGGGTGGGATCTGCAGTCACAACGTATATATAAAAAAGATCCAAGATGGCGCCGCAGACGGATGCCCTGGCCTTTAGGTGCTCTTTGTTATGTCTGATTATGTTCGTAAATTGTGTGTCTGCGTGCTCTTGCTCAGTGTTTTATGTTGCACCTTAAGGCCGAGACAAGTTCCTACGTTTTTGAATTTTGTTCATTGACAATGGCAATAAACTCTTTCTGATCTGATAAGCTTATGTATGATCTTTGCTTACCTTCAGACTAAGTATCTGCTCCAGGACTTCAAAGCACATTGGCTTTTTATTTTCAGTGTTTACTTTGCCTCCTCTCTGAACAGGATCCCATTTTAACATGAGTTGAAGCAACTCCTCCATTGGCTCCAATAATGGTCTTGATTTAAAGAGAAATCATTTTTATTACAGACAGAAAGCTGGAAATCTTGTCTACTACAACTAAAAGCATTACAAGCTCTTTCTCACCTGCTAAGATTATTGGGGTATGGCATGTGTTTGGAAAACTTTACTTCTCCAGTTGGTTCCTCTACTGCCATGATATCTTTAGGCCCTTTAATTCGCACTTTGCTTACCCTGTGGATGGAAAGTATCTTAGACAGTCAAACAAATAAACTTAAAGATGAAATCAAAACACAGTGTATTGGCTTATACGTAAAAGATCATACTTACCATTGCACAGGCTGAAGATTGTGAAAAAATGGGCGGAACCCACAGCTACATTCAAAAACCATTGTACCAAAACTCCAATAGTCCACAGTAACAGTGTATGGCTTATTCTCAAACAGTTCTGGTGCCTAGAAAAATACAGTCTCCTTTAATACTCAAGTTCAGAAAGGTAAAACACTGTAGGATGTGCCCTAGGGAGAGACAAGATCTTGCGGGATAAAACTACCACAAGATTGTGAGAAGCTGTTCAAAAAAGCAGTTCAACAATGAGGGTAAAATTGTAAAACTGAACCGTGTAATTTAACTTTAATAAAACATTTGAAAATCTTGTCTTGTTAGGTTCTTGTGGATCCCCAATCTTGTGTCTCGTCTCATCCCTAAAAGTACAGTGTAGAAGTATGATTACCAAATACTGTAGCGTGCCGACAAAAGATGTACAAAGACTGCCCTGGTCCAAGTCCTTTGCATAGCCCAGGTCAATGATTTTATGAACCAGCTACAAATACACAACCAGAATGTTAATGACACAGCAAAACAACATTATTATTATTATTATTATTACAACAAATATAGTTCATTATTTATGTTATTTACCTTCCCGTTAATGTCTTGTAGTACAATGTTTTCAGGTTTAAGGTCTCTGTGTATAATCTTGTTTTCATGGAGATATTGGATACCAGACCCTAAAGTAGAAACGATCATGAATGAGTTGGACCTCGTTATGGTAACTAACTGAGATGACTCAAACATACCAACATCGCTGAGTAATGAAAGCACTTCACTTTCTTTTAAACCACAGCAGTTTTCGGGTTTGCTCAGCACCTGTCACAAGAACAAGACATCACACTCACGATACAAAACCACATGTATGACGAAAAACGACTGTAATATTCCAGATAATTATGTTTCGATACTTTTCTGACCATTTCTTGTTCCCTTAAGGGTGCACCATGTATGTTTTTGATAGAGGGTCCCTTCTTGTTTCTATGGAGATGTTATCAAGTTTCCAGGAATGTTCCGCAGTATGGCATTAAACAAAAAATCTATTTTGATGGAGACTACAAGTGGCGCCACCAGTTAAGAGGTCAGTTCTGTGGAGAGGCAACCTAACGCACAGTTTTTAAAGTTGTATTTTTAGCAATAAAAACACCCATAATTGAATAAATGCAAGATATAGACATTTAATGCCATACTGTGAAATATTCTAGACAAAGCAATAACACAAGCACGTGGTGGACCTCACACCAGAAAAGTCCAGGTGACTACAACTGAATCTTTTTCGACAATGCACTTTTAAAGTTGGTCTCTCAATCATGCCCTTGACACCATCATACATTTTAGATTATTCATTTCAAGGAACAACCAGAATTATTGAACATACAATGTGAATATGCCAGAATTAGCTCATTGGCTACTACCGTCTGTAGTCCCTAGCAGGTCAGGACAAGAAACAATATAGAACAGTAAAGAATACAAATTCAACAACTAAAAATGCCAATATTAGAGTTAGACAAAACTTCAGGATCAGTGCTCACAGACCTGGTCCCTCTCAAGCCAACATTTAAGGTTGGCTTTAAATGTGTTTAATGTCAGATTGTCTCCAAATACTTTTATAGACAGCACCTGTTCACTGAAAAAAGGGGGTCTTAGAGGAACTGCACAAGCTCTTATTACTCTTATCATTTGTTCCAGATCTGGATTGATTAAACTCCTTCAGAGTTGGCGAATAAAGTCCATATAAACCAAATTGAACATATTAGTCTTGAATTTTTTTCAAACATTTGACACGGCATGGAACATTTGCCTTCAGAAACCACAGCGTTCTCACCTTTCTTAGGTCTCCTCTCGAGCAGTACTCCATGGCCAGCAGTGGAAGATCATTTAAGGCTATATGTGTAATTTCTTCTGGGACGTCCCGCGCCGTCACCACGTTTATATGATTTAACCTGGGTGAAAACACAAGACAAGAGAAAATACCATCATACTTATCTGTATCCAATAATACAATTTATAAACATGTCAAAATTAAATATTGAATCATTAGTTCATTATTTGGTCATATACTCCACATTACATTGTTGTTCACAAACTAAACTAGAGCAAAAACACAGAAGGTGCATATAGTGGATCTATGCATGGTTAAATATCATATATCATAACTTTGCATATACTACAGCATAAGCTGGGAGTGATCAGAACACGACAACACAGAGCACAAGGGGTGCCCACCAGCTCAAAGGGTAAGAGGAAAGAGGAAAAACACGTCCGGAATGCTCTCTCAGCCTGTGGATACCCAACTTGGGCTCTTAACTAAGTGAAGAGAACCAAAAAGCAGGACAAAGGGGACAAGAAGAAAGGGTGTCTCTATCCCTTATGTCTCGGGACTGTCAGAAAAACTGCAAAGAATTTTTAGACAACACGAAGTCCCTGTTTATTTTAAACCAGGCAACACGTTAAGACAAAAACTGGTTCACCCTAAGGACAAGATCACAACACAAAAGCAGAGCAATGTAGTGTATTCTATCCAATGCAGTGAAGAAAGTTGTAATGAGCGTTACATAGGAGAGACTAAACAGCCACTTCACAGGAGGCTTTATCAGCACAGACGAGTTCAGGACCCCGCTGCGCATCTTCATCTCAAAGCCACAAACCACTCTATTGAAGACAGTGAGGAGGAGATTCTGAGCAGAAAAGATGGTTTGAAAGAGGAGTTAAGGAGGCTATCTTTGTTGAATAAAAAAAGAGAGAATCCTCCCTTAAATCGTAATGGAGGTTTAAGATTCAACCTTCCCATTGTTTATAATAGTTTGCTGAAACCCTGGAGACACCCGAGTTAATCAGGTACTCAATGAGGAGGGAGCGAAAGTCAGAGTACAATAGGCCCATCCCAGCTAGTTTCCCGAAATGTTTTGGTTTTTTTCTAAAAAAAAGAGTCCAGATGACTAAAACTGAATATTTTTCAACTTTGCATATATTTTAAACATTTTAGTGGGTCAAAATATTCACAAAGACATTACGTCACACATTATGGTAAAATATAAGTAGAATACTTACTTTTTCATGATCTGTATTTCTCTGGCCCATCTCTCACTGTTTCTCGGGGTCAAATCTAGACGACACATTTTGACAGCTAGTTTTTCATTTGTTACCTGCCAAACAGGAAGAGAGTAACTTTGTATGAATTAAACACACCCAAATTAATACCAGACTTTAAACCTGGAAGCAATTTCCTTTAACACCAGTGTATATTTAACAATGGCTATGTAATATGAGGAAAAGAACAATGGCTTGGCACCAAGTTTTTGTTTTTTACCAATGACACAAATGGTAAAGCTAAATTGTGGCTACTTACAACATGCTGGTAGAGGTATACATGGGCAAACCCTCCCGTGCCAAGCCTTTCTTTCAGCTCCCAGTCTCCGCAGTACTGGTTTTGCCTAAAGGGAGGTTTCTCCATTGTTCAGACAAAAGCTACAACAAAATGCAAACACAGAAATAAAATATACAACGACGAAATGTGTTGATAAAAAGAAATACACGAGCTTTCACTTTCGCATTAGTGATCACACGACCAACAGCAAAAAGAAGGGCTGGCCACACAGACCCTCTTGAAATGTTGACCTCTATGGCAAACGAGAGGCTAAACGAGCAATTTAGAAGAAATGGTCCCAAATAACATCGTATTGCACTACTTAAACACAAGAAACACGCGATAAAAACAATACACATTCTTTACGTCTCTCGTATTATGTGTGACCCAGGAAATAGACAGCTCCCGCCACTAGCTTTGTTGTAGCAAATCCACTATTACAATGTTTTTTTTTTTGTTAAACTGAACTGGATTAGCTAAGGATTGAAGTGTTTTTCGACTCACGCCGTGTCTCTACGCAGATGTCATGAGCCGTGGTCCGTGGTGGTTTTTTGTCGGTGGTATGATGTGATGGTTTGTGTTGTTTTCAGGTCAGTGCAGCGCCGTCAGATGTGTACTTCCGGTGTGACATCACCACCAAACCGGAGGAAAACTTTGTTTTTATTAAAAATTCATTTGAATCAAATACAGTTGGAAATGTTCCTACTAAAGACTTCTAAAATGATAATATGTATGAATACAAACATTAAAAATAAAATAAAAAAGAATAAAAGAATGAAGTGTATTATTGATGTCTTTGTTATGATTATGAAAGGTCTTTATGTAGTTGTCTGTGTGGTCCCGATGATGATGGTCGACTATTTGCAGCGTATTATTAATAACGAGGACATCAGAAAGTAACGAGGACAGCTGAAAGTTTATATATATATATATATATATAGATAGATAGATAGATAGATAGATAGATAGATATAGATATAGATATAGATATAGATATAGATATATAGATATAGATATAGATATAGATATAGATATAGATATAGATATATAGATATATAGATGTATAGATATAGATATAGATCATGGGTGTCCAAACTTTTTTCACCAAGGGCCGGATTTTTGAAATTATACGGAGCAGAGGGCCACAGAGAACCTGACAATGAAGTGGATTATTCGAAATTTTGCATTTGACAAAGTTTCGATGAGCCTCCACACCTTTAATACAACTTGGAACATTAATATTAGGCTGGTATGACATTAAAATACTTTAATTTTTCAAATTTTACAGTAAAAAGTACTACTTTTTGTTGTTTGGACCAACTTTGCAGGAAGCCGGAGGGCCAACAAAAATTGGTCTGAGGGCCGCATTGCCCCCGGGCCATAGTTTGGACATGCCTGAATAGATAGATATAGATATATATATATATAGATATAGGTAGATATATAGATATAGAGGTTTATTTTGTTTGAAACTCAGAGCAGTTGTGTAAACTTCTATGTTTTGATCTAGCAGCACAAACCTTTATGTTTGAATTTCCATCTAAGCTTAACTGGGCTGATTATATTACCTACAGAAGACAGAACAGAATAAGTTTGACACATAGAGTAACCTTTCAAATCATGTTTATTTTCAACATCTCTATCTCCAAAAGGAGGTCCACATACAACATTTCCTTGGTGTGTTTTAAACAAGGCAGTGACACATGTAGCTCGCTGTATGTAGCATCAAATGAACATTATAATTTAAAACACAGAGATGGAGCCAGACCTCTACATGTAAAAGGTTTTCCCCCAAAACACAGCGTATGGCAGCTCCAAATACAGTCATATTCTCCATTCACATTGACTAAAAGAAGACCGTGAGCTCATGTTGACCTACTCGTAACCCTTCATTTGAATACTCTTTAATATAAATAAAAGCAGGCCTTAATATCTCATGCTTTATTTACATGTCACATTCAAAGATGGAAGCTGGCACAGGCGGACCAAAACATCAACAAAAACAATAAGTATGCAGCCATTTCAATGTTGACTAGTGTAAGTGTGAGATGAAAACAGAAAGGCATATGAAAAAGTGAAATAATACTCCTAAAACTAAAAATTTTAGATCTGTGAAGTGAAGCTGAAACCTGATATGGCCTATACAATTTGATTGTATTGGAAATGGCAAGTAATATCAGTAGTACAATTTATGTTTGAAACATTTTCTCATACCACATGATTATTATCTGTCACTTGAGATAGTCCCATCTGAAATAATATTGTTTCTGAGTCCATGAGATTTGAATCATATTGAACTAATGAAATTTATTGACTTTTAAATAATCTGTGCATTATATACTACTACTACATGCTAAGTTATTATTTGCAAGGGAGTGACAATGAGAAATGGGACTTTCCTTGACATAATGCAGCTCTTAACAGTTCACTTCTTACCTACAAAATAGAAAAAAAAGAAAAGCATGTGCCATCCTAAATGATCAACCTTGTAGACATTATTTGCTGATGACAAACTAAACACTGATAAAGAGCTTAAAGTGCACAATAACTTAAATAAAACAGAACTATTTGACGTGTAGAAAAATACAAAATGGTCACTGAAAATAAAAGTACAATGGAGCGAGTTTCCATTTAGGATTTGTAGAAAAACAGATTAATGTGAATAAAATGCATTGACATAAGACTGCTTCAGACTATGCCACAGCTGACAGACACTCACAAAGCTTCATGTACATTGGTTAGATCTCATAGCCCTGCGGATCATGGACTGGGTGGGAGATGCCATGCATATTCACTGCAAGTGCAGCAGGAGTGATTATGGCTGAGTTACAATACAAATGAGCATCCATGGCGCTCCCTGCTGGTAAAAACTGGCACTGAAGCTGCTCCAAGTGTATATTTTAAAGCCTGAGTTAAAAAAATGGCTATACTTCAATAATAAACTTGTGAATGAGGTGTGAATGGCTACCAAAGTGATCCATAACCATTATACTTCCTGTTTCTCTATCCAACTTTATGCAAAATTGAATATAATGTTTTATTAGAAGTAATTTTTCTACCAAGCACCTTCTTTTGGAGTATTCCACATTCTATTTGTAACCCTAAAGCAGATATTTAGCTTTATTTAGGCTTATTCAGATCACAGACACCATCTGAAGTTACTAATCTCTGATACATTGGCATTGTTATAATACTAATATTGTGCTGTTGCTGTGTTAGCCCCCCCACCCAAAAAAAAAGAAAGAAAAAAAGTACAGGAAAAATAGGATTATTGTTTAGTGCTGAGACTCTGAGTACAATGTTTTGTACCTAAATAATTTCCACAATATTGTGTTGACTATATTGTAAATATATACTGTAATATATCCTACATTGTACTGTACGCATACAGCAGGGGGTGCAATATATACAAACATATTCCAGATGTTAACAAATAATATTACACATTTCCTATTACATTGTCAATGGCATCTCAACTCACACAAGACATACATTACACACGAGGGGTAGGTTCAACAGTAACATATGACAACAATTAAAAAAATATCAGAAACATTCAGGGTCTGCGCGGTGAGTGTTACAGGTGGTCACACACAGGGGATATGGCACCAACATGAAGAAAAAAGACTTGATGATTTTAGAATAAAACATTTTTGCTGCGTTCAGTGTTCGCCCTCAAAGTCGTAAAAGCCCTAAAAGTTGCGGAGCTGGATGCAGGCATGCGAATCACTGAAGAAAACAACATTCGGCCAAGAAGAAGAAAGAACAGAAGCACACCACAGGACACAAGCAAAAGCAACTGGCAGAAGATTGTCTTTTCAAGTAGAGCAAAACTGGAGCCGAGTTTGGCCGAGATGTTTTACGCACGAGTAAAACATATCTTATAGCCATCAGGGCATTAACCATAATAAAGTCTTCAGTAACATCCGTTGTCTACAATGACAGAGTGAAATGCTGAAATTTCCCACTCTTCTGTGGAATGTGAACACACCATGAGGATGTGGAGCTGGAATGTCATAGCTCCAGTTAAACTCATGAGTCTAGACTCTAAAACAGCGCTTCAATTCAGAGCAGTGGTGGCAATTCAAACAATCAGTTGTCTAAAATATAATGCTCTTCTTCATGTGTAAACATATTTGATCCCAGAACTTGAAAGATCAAGAAAAAGGTGAGAAAACTTGGCAACGGCGATGAGAGAAATGTCAAATGTAGTTCCCTGTTGCTGCCTGGTCCAGTCTGTAAGCACCGTGATCCAGTACAAAGATGTCTGAAATCCCTCTCCTGCTCCTCTGTCTCCGCTTCTGTCGGCAGCCAGTATCAGTCTCTTTTTCAGAGGAGGGTGGGGTGCCAGGTAGGGCATCAGTGTCACCCGGCCCCCTTCAAGCAGAGCTCAGAGCCTTAAGGGTTAGATAAAGCCTGTGCACGAGCCGGCTTGCAACAGCTGTGCTTGCTGTGCCGGCCGGGCCCCTCACTTCTTCACGGCCTGTCTGTAGCTGTGTCTCTGGGCCTCTTGACGTGGTTTGGTACTGCAGCAGGAGGCCTTACTGCTGTTGGGACCATCCTTGGTGCTGCTGGCCTGAGAAGCCAGACTGCTGTCTCCGAGTGTGGGGCTGGACTGAACCCGCTGGAGGCCGTTCTCCTCCAGGATCAGGGACTCGAACACAGACAGGTCCTCCTCACCAGTGCGAAGTTTGGCTCTCAACAGCATGATATAGGTTCCATATCGGGTTTTCTACAGTAAAGATAAATTACAATAATAATGGTCACATACAGATGTGTGCAATTAAGATCACAGTACTGGACTGTGGCTCACCTCAAACTCCAGATATTCATCTCTTTGGCGGTACTCGTCCAGCTCCCGACCTTTGACCTTTCGATCCGGAGGGGGGCACGAACGCACCTCGGCCAGTTCAGTGGAGACAGCCCGAAATTTGGCCTCATGGCAGCGGACCTGCTCCTCCTGGAATAGATGACAACAGCGGTCAGTATGTTTGTCATTATTGCATTTGTTTTGATAATTCGTTTGGTTAAACTGACTACTGTAATGTTTTAGTGATGTATATGTGCCCCCTGTGTTTAGTGGGTTCAGAAAAAGTATCCAAATGATGCTATAACAAATACAGTATTTATTATTTAAAACAATGGGTGTTTTGAACTCAGTGGCATTTCAAACTTCCAAACAATTACATGAGTAATAAAAAATGCAAAGCCCTTAGCACAGCTGTCAATAATTATGTATTGCAGAGGTGTTGGAGGCAGTGCTTTGTCATAAATATTTAATTGCAAGAACTCTTTGATGAAGCACATGCCAGCCTTGAGTAGAAGTAGTTGTAGATCAATAGTTTACTGTATGTGTGTTTACTTTATAGACATTTTCCTTCATTTCTACTGCAGTGTGTACACTTCTGAAACAAAACCTCGTACCTCGGTCTGTCTGGACATAGTCCCGGGCAGTAGGGGGCGGCTGAACTTCTTCTGGGAGCCAATGGCCGCTGGAAACGGAGGAGACGAGAACATGGCTGCCACTGTGTTGATCCGAGTGATCCAGGACTGCATCTGCTCTGCGTTTCTGCACACGCACACACACACACACACACACACACACACAACCAACACAAAACAAGTTAGCATACAAACCCTCTTATCAGTTAGCTCCATGTAGCCTGTGCACACATCAGCCCTTTACATCAAAGGGATAATTATCGGAGAGTGCAGCCTCACAGTTGACAAAGGAATTATTTTGGAGCCAATTAATGCAAAGGAGAAAAGGCTAGTTTTACACAACAGAATCATAGGGATATATCAGTAAATCAGTGTGAAACAAACGCCCTGCTTCAAGAGAGAGCGACAGAGCGAGAGAGAGAAAGAGAGTAGAGGGGTACAGTATGTGGGACAAATGCAAGCTGCAACTAGAGCAAGGAGAGTGTTCTCCTGAGGCCTGAACATGTGGCTACTTATCTGTCTTTTCACTGCTGCTGCTGCTACACACAGTCATATAGACATATAATAACATAAACGCATGTTCACATACGTTTATTTATCTTTGGCTGGCCTGAGCTCTGCGTCTGACAGGAGCTGCACAGATTGCGTGACATGATCGTGCTCACGCACAGACGGGGCCTGAGGACAAACGCTGCTTGAGCAGTCACCTTGCAGTGTCACTCTAGGACAAGGGTTCAGCTCTGCTTTATGTGATAAAGGATTTTTTTTTGCCTGATCTACTTTTCACAGTCTACTGCAGATGCACTGCAGCCACACACACATCTGTCAGGCTGCATTTTTATTTTTAAGCCTGGGTCACCATAATTGTGACTATATAATTTAAGTGTGGCTTCACTCACGGTGCTTGGAAGAGATAGACCCTCCAGTCTGCGGTGCGGAGGTAGAAGACATTGGGTCTTTTGCTGTAGTCTGAAGCCTTCATGGCCAAAGAATGATGGATGGACACTGCATTTTTAAGGTCTTCGTCAGAGAGCTGCTTATCAGGCCTGTACTCCCCCTGAAACACATATTAACATAATTATAATTATTAACAGATTATAATTGGCTTTTTATTTTATATAATTGTCCTAAATTTGCTCAAATGAAGTGTTATTCCCTACGGTAACAATAATTATAAAGTAATTAAAATGGATAGGATATAATCTCTATGCACATTCTTGATAAATGTCTATTCTCTACTATAACCAAATTATCAAAATGTGTCTCAAAAAAGTTTAATTGATAATTAGTTAGTTAAATATGTTATAGTTGTATGCACTTACTTTCTGCAGGTAGAGAATTAGCCCTTTTAAGATGGCATAGAACGTCTTCCAGCCTCTCTTTCCTCTTGGAGCTGTCAATAAAAACAAACGGATTAGAGATTAATTTTCAAAATTCTTTATGTGCAATGGGAGGTAGCCAAAATATCTAATGTTAATAATATGCTGTTTTTGTAATGTTAGATAAAGGAAGTTTTGTTTCTGTTAGTGATTAAAGAACATATTAGACACATTAAACTACACTTTTCAGTGAAACAAAGGGAATATCATTATATTTAAGTTTAGACCAAACATTTCATAATTAGAAAAACATGAGAACCTCTCATGTGGGCTTTAAAAAAGCAGGTCATTTTAGATCAATCAATCCTCCAAAAATGTAAACCTCAACCTAAAAATGCTTTGGCTATTCATGTCAGATTAAATTGACTTCATCATTCAGAAAGTTTGATTTTATTGAGCATACCAGACTAGAGGAATGATAATGTTGCTTGGTCACTGTGTCAGTAATTATGGTCAATCTTAAAATAGTAATGTTTCTTTTCACAAAACTTATAACACTAAAAATGTATATTGTGACATCCCTAACATGGGAAAAATTGGCTCTTGCCCCCATCTGTGAGTTCTTTACATTCTTGAATCAGAAAACAATAAAGTTTTTACTTCTCTTTCCGTCTGAATCGGCGTGCACTTTGCGGACCAGGAAGCCGTTCTTGTACAGCGGCATTCTGGAGGGGTGTGTCCCGTCGTCCAGGGACTTCCCGCTGCTGTCCACCCGCTGTATGGGCTTGGATGTGTCCGACTCACACAGGCTGTCCCCGAGCTCTGAAAACGACTTCCGCAGCTCCTCTTCGTCGCTATGGAGACAAAAGCACAAATTCGGCGGGAGATTAGCACTTATGTGTCACGTCTCGTTAGCGACGCACCAAACACATCATCATCAGCGTTCATCCTGTCCATTTGCTCGCACTCGGTTACAGCACAAGAGGGCCAACAAGAGGACTTCACACCAGCACCGAAAACTTCATGCAGTACACATGAGTAAGAGCAGCAGGTTGGAGCAACTTTGGGAGCACAAGATATTTACAGTCAGGCAAAATAGTGAATGTAGTTTTGAAGATATGCAAAAAAACAAGGTTGTAAATTTAGGGTATAGATATAAATATATAAATGAATACACAAATAAACAAACAAACATGTTATATTCAAAGCAATTAGGTTAGGTGATTGCTGAAGATTAAATATATATAAATATGTTTTTCATTGCAATAGTATGCTTGAGATCAGGCATTGATTATATGTCTGTGTCTACTACGGAGGATAGAACCTGCAAACTTGCTGGGAGGCTGAAGTGTTAACTGTTCTGCCACACTGCTTTCCCTTAACCATAATATAACCTAATATTTTTACATATACAATATTTGGAGCCAAACATAAGATCAATAAACTCTTATCTATGAACTGAATGAGCTGAACTAGTATGAACTTTTCACATATTACATCACCAGTCGACACCAATCACAGCCAACTTCACAGAACTTGATAGAACTTTGAAATAGCAAGATACAAAGCAGAGTTATCAGGGGAGGCACTAGACTAGACCATTCAAAGTTGCATCCGTACTTCCTATAAGTTTTTGTTCCTGTCCAGAACTTGATCAAAATGTTCCTCAGCAGGTGAATGACACTCTTAACCTGATTTGAGGCGAGTAGAACAGGGCCATCATTACCCAGGGGGCTCCAGCACTTTCTCCTCACGCCCTGAACAAGTCAGACTCAAGCACTCTCCCAAAGTGTTTGCTAAGCTTAATTTCTCATCGCAGATCGTCTCCTGCAGGGCGCACACCGCTCATTAGAAACCATCAAGGAGTCATGTTTTTAAATGAGAATTTTGATAAGCTGCTTTCCATTTTGAGCTCAAGTGAACCGTCTGCATCAGTCAGTCAAAAATGTTGATTCAGAAATATTTTACAGAAATGTACTTTTGTATCAATTCAACTTCTTTCACAGTCGGGCCATGTTTTGCCTTCATATCAACCCTCACATGTCAGTGAGCACATGAGTGTTATTGACCTAGTGTTGTTCTGGTTCTGATCTGATTTGGTCCTGTTCTGATATGGTTTCATTTAGTCAATTCTGGTTTTATCCAGTGATTGCCTTGGGTTACCCGTACCCATATACCATCTGTGGTATATAAGCATTTCCATTTGTCATATTGGATATATCGCTTTATTTGACTGTCTCAAAAATCTATTTGACAGTTAAGTATTTGCAGGGACCCACACACGATACTTAAACTGTAAGTAGTGCAATTAGCTATATGACATGCTTTCCTCCTGAGGGTCTGTTGTTTTCTATTGCAAGTTGTCAAATCAACTAATATCATTTAATCGCAGCGTAATTTGTAATAACATAGACATTGAATCATGGCTCAGTTGAATCAATAGAATAAATACATATTGTATTGTAACAAAACCTTGTAGTGATGGTTGAATAATTAAATAAAGGCAGCATATAAGCATTTCAGCTGTTCAATTCAAGTAGACTGAAAGTTGTAGAGGTAGGATACTGTCTAATGCAGGAAAAGTTTATTTACTGTCACTAACACTAACACTCAACATACTATTGTCCATTCAAGTCTGACCATGTGTCCATTGTTGGGATAACGCTGGTCATAGAAAGAAATATCAACAAGGACGGAGTTGGATGTGCATGGAAAGTTCCATGCACTTATGAACCAGAAGGGCAGTAAGTGTACACATTAGGTTAGTATACAATGGACGGTGGTCTTATAAGATGCAATGTTAAATGTTTTCAGTCCTAAACACTGACTGCAGCTGTCCTATATCCAGTGAAGCACGTGTCATCTCTGGTGTGCTTTGTATTGGAGATTGAACACACCACATTTTGTAAAAACTGTACATAACATTGTATTCTTAACATCTGTCACTTTAACTATAATTTAATCAACAACCACTCATTGCACTGTTCACTTTCTGCATTAAATCTATACATTTAACTGTAAATTTTATGTACATACTAAGTCTATTTTTATCTTGTAGTAAATTCAAATAGCTTTTCTTTAATTTATGCCTTATTTGACATATTTTGCTTCATTATTGTTCATTGTTGTATGTTGCACCGAATCACCAAAGCAAGTTCCAAGCCTGTGAATTTTGTTCACTGACAATGGTATTTCCATTTTAGTAGGGCTATTATCACAGAATCAATACTTTTAAACAAAACCAAATCTAGTCTAAAACGGCAATTCCACATGTTACATCACCGGCTATTGCAAAAGTTGAACCCAAAATAGCAGAAATGGCTGTATGCCTGAGCCCCCTCCCCAGAGACCACACTATGAGTAACCAACAGTAACATAACAGCAGTTAACCCCATGCAGGCGCCGAGAGAGAGAGAGAGAGAGAGAGAGAGAGAGAGAGAGAGAGAGAGAGAGAGAGAGAGAGAGAGAGAGAGAGAGCGAGCGGCTGCACCAATGAGCACGCAGCCTGTTGCCTGGTAACTGGGTCTCATTCTACACAGAAACAAGTGGAGAAGAAGAAGAGGAGGGGGTGGAGGGAGACGAAAGAACAAAAAAAAACAAAAAAAAACCAGCGCAAACAAAAAAATACGAGAAAGGAAGTATGCAAGAGAAGGTGTCATAGGAAGAATGCAAGCAAGGATGGGAAGAGTTTGTGGTATTTTGGAATCAGTCAGTGTTTTACCAGTGCAACAAATATTTACAATAAGATATTTCATTCATACACCTTTACTAATATGGTTTAGCCAAGGTAAAACATTGCATCACTGGCTATGTTTACATGTACACCAAAATTGGATTCTTTTCTGATTTTCTGGACCTTCTGAATTAGATTTTGAGTGTGTATGTAACTGCAGCCAGTTATATCTGATGTGAGATTTATTTAGATTTGTGCTAAATGATGCATAAAAGGAAAAATAATATGGCAAAGTCAAAAATGAGTGATTTTAAAAGAGTGAAAAAGTTGTCAAGTACTACTTTTTCTCTAAGAATTCACAAACTAACTGACAAGTGCATCCAGATTTATCTTGTGCATGTAAATACACAAAATCAGATCTAGATATTGGTTCATCTAATTATTCCATCAGATTTTTTTCTGGTCAAGTAAATATATCCATTGTTTGATTGAAACGGTTGATTTTGCAAAAACGTCAAAAACATGTTATTGATGATGAATGCGTGACGCAATAACTGGCACTCTGTCTCCTTCCCGCTGTGCTCCCTACTGTACCATATTATGAGGGGATTAGCAGATGGGGCAAGGTGTTTTTTAATGTATCATCACCACCATCATCATCATCATCATCATCATAATCATTGACGTTTACAATTGTTTGTGTTTTGTTGCCAGTTTAACAAAACTTGTTGCAGCTCCTTTAACCTACTGGCTCTCTCTCCTTTACCTTTTGCTCCTGCCCACGCCTCCAAACCAGGATGTGCAAATATACAGTGCATCCTATTGGAGACGAGTACATGTGGGTGCCTCCAACTGCACTGCTGCGAATGTCCATATGCGTGTATTTTTCTGTGGGGGTGTGAAGTAAGTAGCACCCATTGCTATGTTTTGTTTTGCTGGGTTTTTTTGTGTATGTTTTTTTTCATCTGTATTTTTAAAATGTTGTACTGGAGAGGGCAAAAACTCACAGCACACCCACTCAAAAGCACACCTGTTATAAGCCAAGGCCATTCTCATACATGCAATGTTTTGTAGCTTAAAATCGCACATCTTGTATGAAAGAGTAAATAAACTATATATAGCCTATAAGCAAAGAAAACAACTCACAAGGCAGATGCTAAGCCCACAAAGGAAAAGTTGTCTTTTTGTTGCAGTCAATAAGTGAAAAAAAGAAATAGAAAATCATAAAAAAAACCATAGCAAAGAGTGTCACTGTACTTTCCCAAATTGTTATTATAACGAAATCACAATGTATTTTGAATTTGTGATTGTTAAAGTGCAGTTTAGCCACGCCCGGCCAAAGGATGTTGAAATAGCTGTCAATATGTCTAGTATCTCTCTGGATCTCCGCCTCTGTCCACTTTTATTCCTGCTCTGGGCAGGAGGTATTTTTGGAAAGGCAGTGGGCGACTTTGAATAGGACATGCAGGTAAATGGTCCAAGCTTTCCCTTGTTCATTGAATATAATGTATTGTTGCTTGCAACTTCTGTTCTCTTACCATTACTGTGCAAGTGCAGGACATTTTAAAACACAAACGGAAAAGAGATATGAACAGATTTGCAAAAACACAAATGTGAGTGGTTTATTGATACTGAAGTGAAAATTAAAATGAATCTAATAAAATAAAACAAAGTTTGACTACCACAAATTGCACACTACTAATGTTCATTTACTGTTAGCCTATATACCTTTTTACTTTCAAATATTTCTATTTATAACTACTTCAACAAAATACTATAGATGTATTTAATTAGTCAATAATGCCTCAATTGACCAAAGTTTGCAAAGTTACATTTCTTGCACTTTTGGATCTACAAAGCTGGTAACTAATATAGCTGTAATGTTTATTTAGTGTAAAACATGAGATGGAGAGGAGAATGATGCGGTAGCCATGGAGTCGTATCCATGGTGCCGTTGCCATAGAAACAGAGGCTTGGAAAACGAGTGACTTAATTGGCATCTCGGAGGCACACTCTGGATGTGCTGCGCGAGAATAGCAACCCTTGACACACTAATGTTTCCTTCACATGCCAGACGACGCTCACGTCATTAATGAGGAGGCTAACAACTTAATCAATAGCCCCTTGTTTTTTCTCCTCTACCCTTCAGGACAATGGAAGGATGCGACCTTGTGTGTGTGTGTGTGTGTGTGTGAGAGTGTGTGTGAGTGGTTATTTATGGGCAAGTGAAAGCAACAATTAGCACACAGAAGCAAGGCTACAGTACCAAAATGGAACAAGTGGACAAAGAGGAGAGGCGAGGTGAAAGCAGAGAGTCAATGTTAAAGAACTTACAGTGTCCACTGGAGCTTCTGGTTCTTGATTGAGTTGTACAGTGCCTGAAAAGGACCAAAAGAGACAATTGTGAGATTCAGAGATATCGATGCAGCACATGGACGGGTCATATGGGGTAATTGACTTTGAGAATCAATTACCTCTGTAACCATATGGAAGATAAAAGATTTCAGTTACATTTATTGTTATACTTTTAAAAATGTTATTTTTGTGATTATTCCAGTTACAATATTCAGACCATGTTATGTCAAACCAAAAATGCATTAAACAGATTAATTGACTAAAAAGTGAAAGCTTCCACCATCCCCCTTTTCAAACCAGGCAGTTTGTATATATGATTGTTCAAAATATGTGTTGTAGGTAGGTTTGAAATAAATAACTAAATGTATTAAAACATGTCTTTAAACATTAATGAGGTTTTATTATCAGACAAATGTGAAAAGTGCAGAAATATCACCTTATCCCCTTATTTAAACTTTTATTTTTACTTTTATTTATTATCAACTCTATTTGTAGAATTTTTCACTATTAACGATACACTTAATATTCAAATTTTGCATATCTTCAAAACAACATTCACAATATTATCTAAAGTCTGATATATTGCCCACCTCTATTCAGGAAGATAAATTATACAATTTTAATTTTAATTGGATGTAAGTGGCCTATTCTGGGATTTTATAATTATTGTAGCAATAATTTCAAGATTACAATCCTTAAAACTACTTTGCAAGCCTTAGGATGTATTTACTATTATAAAAGCATTGATTTGTGATGATGGACACATTTGTCATTGATGTATGAAATATATATAACCAATGGACTGTCTATCAGTGCATATTAGTGTTGCAAAGAGGATTCTATTGTATGCCAAAAATTCAGAAATAATAATCTTATTTCCTGGTAGTATAAATACCTCTGCTGTTGGTTAGTAAGTACTGTACATTGCGTCAAACTGTACCCTTTTCTTTACAGTAAACCTCTCCATCTATCACATTCACTCCAGCCGCAGTCCTTTGGTTAGAGACCTGTTATCCAGCAAGCCATCAAAAGTCAATGACCAGTTGTGCCAATCAATAAATAATTTAAACCGCAACATCGACTTATGGCTCCACATAGGGCACAATTGAGTTACTGCGTGAGCCATTTTCATTGAGAAAAAAAGATTACGGTATTTTTTGTTTTTTTAAAGGAAAGAAAGAAAGAGAAATAGCCTTGTATTGTTTCACGGCAATCTAGAGCATATTGTGAATAATTATATTATGGCAATGTTTACAAGAATTTAATATTTTCTGCTTTGTAAAAGTCTTTTCACTGGGACAAAGTCTAAAGCAAGAAAATTAGCATTTGCACGTACAAAATAAGAAAACAAACCAGCTAGACGTACAACGTAAGCTTAAGAAAACACTTAAATATCCAGACACTTCAAAAAAGTATGAGCTGCACAAAGGAAATGTGATGAAATTACCTTTATTTACAAGGTCAAGCCAACATGTTTAGATCTTCTTCATCACGGCTTATATAAAACAAATTCTATGTAAGCTTGCTTAGACCTTAGACACTGAGATCCACAGATTTGGGATTCAATTTTGAAGCTAAGGAAAAAACTTGATACCGAGGATAATAAAAAACTATTCAGAACAGGTCCAACTTTGTAAATTGTAAGTATTTTTCACCATTGATACCTGCTTAAGTTAGCATGCAGTTTCAATACCAGTTTTAGTATCGATTGGCATCTTCAGGTGTAAATTCACAGTACCCTTATAAGCTAATAATCGCAGAATAACTGAAAAGTAATGATGTTCTTTTAGACTGACGTTACTTGGTCTATATCCATCTTAAAATAGTACAGAACCCAGAAGTCCTGATCAAAAGAGTAATCTGTCTCCACACTGTAAGTTTGACACACCTGCCTGAAACTTTTGCACAGTATTGCAAGATTTTTACTTTATTTTTTTTAAAGAAAATGTCATTGAAAAGCTCAGGGAACAGTGCACATTTGGAGTTGTAATCGTGTGACAATCGAGACCTTTAGACACTTGCGGGCAGTGACTGACATTATGGGCTGAATGTGATGGTGTGGTGGCAGTTTCACAGCCGATCTGCAGTGATGAGGACATGAGGACAGTGAGAGGAGATGGGGGGGAGTAAAGGGGGACAGTGAGAGAAAAGAGAGGAGAAAGAAGAGCAGAACGATAAGGAGAGAGAGAAGATGGGATGGAAGGAGACGAGAGAGGATAGAAGAGAAAGGAGGGAAGTAAAAGTAGAGGAGAGGGGACAGAAGAGAGGAGAAAAGAGAAAGAGGGAAAGAGAAAAGGAGGGGTGAGAGGAGATGGAAGAGAGGGGAAAGGAGGGGAGAGGGAGGAGAGGAGAAGAGAGGATAGAAGAGAAAAGAAAGGCACGGGGAAAAAGGAGGAATGGAAAAGGAGCGGTGAGAGGAGATGCGGAGAGAGGAGAAAGGAGGAGATGAGAGGAAAGGAAAGGGGGCACAAAGAGGTGGTGAAAGGAGGGAAGAGAAAGGTAAGACACAGGGAATAGGAGAGAGAGATGAAGAGTAGGAGAGCAGAGGTGAGGAAATGTGGCAGAAAAGAGAAAAGGAGAAGCGGGGAAAAGTGTGAAAGGACAGAGGAAAGAGGAAAGAGGGGATGGGGACATGGAAGAGGAAGAAGATAATGGGAGATAAGGGAAGGACGAAGAAGAAGAGAAGGGAAGAGGAAAGCAGACAGAAGGGAGAATAGAGGGGAGGAGAGGACAAATGAGTATTGAGAGAGAGAGAGGGGAGAAGAGGAGAGGGGGAGAGTGGAGACAGCATGGAGCCGTCAGAGTTGTGCAGTGTTGGGGAGACATAGACTGATGGACAGCTGTGACAGTGGAGGTGATGGAGTGGACACTCAAGGGCTGTTGGTCATTCACTCCATCACTGCTGTTTTCCTCATGGACAGATACAGTATGGCACTACTACGACTGAAGGTGTGACATACTAGAGTCTGAAACCAGCCAATTTTTGTAGAACTCTTGTTATTATTACTATTATAAGAGCGTATAAGAGAGAGAGGGAGTAATACTTCTGCATGGACATTTGAAAAAAAATAAAAATAAAAAAAAAAGATCAAAGTTCGAATAAAAGGAAACAGTTGCAGCTCAACCACCTCAGCCTCTCCTTCTTCTCCTTTACCTTCAGGCCCAATGCGAAGAATAACACATCACTGTATTGCAGTGAGACACCTCTATCTGCTGGGCTCTATGCCAAAACAAACATTAGTGATTACAATTGTGTAGATTCTGGCAATCTTCTCATCAGTTTTCAAATCTTTTCAAATTTTCTGAAGTAAAAAAAACGATAAATTCTGACAAAACAAAATTTGCACACTTACACTTTCCAACCTAAATGAATGAATTTCCCCTTGGGGGTGAGTAAAAGTGATTCTGATTTGGATGTTACAATAGAATTTACATTGACTTGAATAAATGCGAACATTACTTGAAGTCATATGCAGCAGTGATAAAGTAATTTAATTTTACTTCTCGTAACTCAATTAAACATAATCAGCTCCATCTTGTAATTACCATTATTTAATCTCAGGTAAATGTTATCATTTTCTCCCTGACAACATTTACCTGATTTTGTTAGAGAGTCTTTTCAAAAGTAGGTCATCCCCGTTGTCCCCGCACAGGTCGAACACTAAGGTAAACCTAGAGCAGAAATGTAAATATGTTGCTTGCTGTACTTCCAGAAAAGAGCAATAGTCAGCCCGATCTGAAGTGAGAGGGAAAGTGCAACTGTAGCACTAAACTAATAGACATCAAATATTCACAAACAAAACTAGATAAAAGATCTGACAAAAGAACATCAACCCTGCTCCACACACAGAGAAAAAGTCAAGATTTGTCAACATTATCAAGTATTGAGTTTTGGATGTCTGAATCCATTCAGAGTCAGAAATCCTTCCAACCAGAGACTGAAAAGCTGCTTGTTGCCTTGTCTTCTGCCACATCAACGTCATCTGCTCAGCCTTGGATTGAAGGGCGTCCTTACACAATATGTTATGTGGTCATTGTGGAGGCACTGCGGGGCCACTCCCAGCTAATGTCAATGTTAGTAAAAGGAATGCCTGTATTCGGACAAACTTGTAACAACTTTGAACTTCAACAGGATTTGCACATTAGTATTCATTGGTTTCCAACATTTGTGGCAATGCAATGAAATTAAATGGGGTCAAGTGTAAAGGATTAAAACCACAATTATGGCTGCAATTTTCCAATTAACATTAATTAGTTCTGTTTGACTTTATTTCATGGTTTAGTCCTTGGTGTTCAAATGGTTTTAATACAAGTTTTTTAAAGTTTTGGGTTGTTGGAGCAAACATAAGTTTGTGTATAATGTTTTGTAAGACCTATGGTTTTAGCAAAAGTATTTATGTAAAATACCCACTCTGATCAAACCCAAATATGCTTGAGACCGCCTTGTGATCAGGGTCAGCAATGACCCGTACCTAGACCTGTACTAGACCTTTGGCTGGGCTAAATAACGTAGCCATAATGGTAAAAGTCAAATCTAAAAGAAATCAGCAAAGACATAAAATGGACCTATATGAGTTTAATAACGGATATATGATTACAAGAAGACTACAGCATACCTTCCTTCTCTTTCTGGCCTGTGGGTGGTTCTGTCCGTCCTGAGCTTTGCCGAGGAGATCCGGGAATACCAGCGGTTTAAGGGAGCGCGAGCGCGGGGTCCTGGGGTAACGGAACGGGTCCATCATCCGAAAGTCCCTTCCGTAGCGCACGGTGCAGAGGGAGCGAGAACGTAGGCGCCCCGCTGAGTGCAGGCTGTTAACACCGATCATACTGTATAGGCTACAGTTGTCCCTTAACGAGCCTCGGAGGAGAAATCCAAAAGTGAAATGATCTGAAGTTGATGTAACGAGCTGCAGCTGGAAGTGGGCTCAGCTGTTACGAGCGCAAAGGCGGCGCATCGTTTGTCAGTCTTCAGTGACGCGATCAGTCAGCATCAAACCGTCCTACTGAGTATTAATCAAGGCCGGCTGCATTTGGGGCCCACCTAAATGTGAATTATTGATGCGAGAGACATGTATAAAAGATGAAAAAACCTCACCAGACGCTCGCAGTCACAAAATTAAGGGGGAAAAAAGGCTTCAGCAGCAAAATGGTCCAAAAGGGGTCAACAGTCCGTCACTGCATGGCTACGCGCTCGTGCCAAGTTATGCAAAAGCGAACACCTGTCAAGCTTTTATAGTGACAAGACAAACAAGCTCACACCGGGGACGAGCGCTGTCACAGATGGCACGAGAGAGAAACGCTGCTGGAAACTAAAAAGTGTGGCGTGGATACTGCGAAGAATGAAACGAACGGTCACAAAAAGCAGGCAAGCGTAAAGGATAACTTGGAATAACGACAATGGAGTGAGAAGGGAGGGTGAACCGCCCCCAGACAGGACAAGAGGGATTCCAAAGAGCACTCTGAATTTCGTCATAAACCCACAGACGCAAAACAAATCAACGTTAATCTATAGAAAGTCTCCAGGTGTTGCCATTCAAGTGCGTAAAACAGCATAAAACCCTGTTGCTCCTATAATTCAAAACATGCAGCGTACATTTAGCCTTTTTGGACACAATTCTTCCGTTCGCACAGGCTCCCTTGCTATCTTGTCTCCATAAAAATGTAGTCCACTTCTTTTTTCAGTCTGTCTTTTTTAGCATCGCGCGCAGTCCCATCGCACATTTGGCGGATGTGGGTGTAGGAGAAAGAAAAACACAGCTCTCCTCCGTATTGTCTCGTTCATTCCCATCAATTGTCTTCACGGTCCGTGGCAAATTTTTCAATGCATGCTAGTGGCATCTTCCTCCTCCTGTAGTCTACCTCTGCTGTGGCTCTGGCTCTTGCGGTCCTTGGTTGTCTGGATCACGGGCAGTGAAAGGGGGGGAAAAAATCTGCCGTCCTCTCTCTCTCTTCGGTTTCGTCAATGCGCACACACGCCTCCCTCCCTTCTGTAAAGTCAGTGCCTGCAAATCACTCGGTCTCCAGCTCACATTTAGTATCAAGGTTTTGAAGAATGGATTCATGTGTGCGCTTTGTACATGTTTTTGTACCGCTAATTAGTATTCATTGCATGGAGACTCCAGGGAGACGCTTGTGTGGTGGCTGAGAATAAAATGGAACAAAATGGGGTCAAATGTGAAGGTTTAAAGCCACATTTGATTGACTAATAATCTTCTATTCATAGATAAAACACTAGCCGTAATGCTTTTAATTTGTAGTCCCTTTATTAACCCTGGATTGCGATAATCTTTTTGCAAGATCATTTACAATATCTGAGAAAAGCTGCAAGACATAAGTGATGCTGATCAGCTATACTGCACAATTTAAGGTCAGTGGCAAAAAAGCAGGAGGCTGAGTAGGGAATAAAAATGTAGTAATTCAAATATATATTTTTAAAAGTAATAGCAGACCTTGGACTTGAACAAAGGACTAATAAAATAAGAAGAGCAAGAAGGAGATATATGGACCACTCATAAAAAAACCTGCAAAACCAATATAATATAATAGTAATAATAATAATAATAATAATAATAATAATAATAATAATAATAATAATAATAATAATAATAATAATAATAATAATATTGTCTTTACAAGGCTCATTATAAATAATAACAGATATCCATGAATGAATATAATAAATTATACAGTATTTTTGTGTGTGGCTGCATTATGCGGATATGGGTACATTTACATGGTCAGTAAAATCAAATAACCCAATAATTAGATCACCAAGAGAAAACTGCTCATCGACCACACCTGGTGACATGTGTCAGTTAATAAATTAATTTCAGGGACTGTTGTATTTGGAAGACAAAGACAAATTTTTCTTTTGTCATTAGTTCGCACTTTTTTGTGTGCATATTTTTGTCAAAACCTGCACAGATGCACAATCAGAAAGAAATCAGATTGCTCAAGTTAGTCAGATGCAACTAAAGGGCATTTCAATAATCTGATAACTGATGTACATGTTATCATATGTTGATTCAATATTTTCCTTCTACATGTTGCAAGATAGTCCAAATGTGCCTCTACTGTTAGCAAGGCTGTTTAAAAGGAAGATTTTCATAAAGCTTTAATGAAAGGACTTCCTGGTTAGCACTTCACAGGAATTGATTATGAAAACAGTTCATCTTTATTCTTCATTGTGCAACAGACAGATACAGGACAGTTGTCGGGGAGAGCGTAAAAGAGTATTTGGCAGGGCCTCAGACAAATGGAGGAGAACTTTGCTCATGAGAAATTTGTCAAAGTGAATTATTGACTGGGAGAAAGTAAGAGGAGCACCACAGCGACGGCAGCTTTAATGACTGTGCCACTCATAGATCAAAGCTATTGATCATGACCTCTGCACTAGACCCGTCCAACCTCAGCTACAAATCTACTGTTGTTAATACAAGCTGTATGGTTTCAACATCACACTGTTGCTGTCAGGACAATCACTTTAGAATAATACAAACAGTTTGCATAGCTTTTGAGGTAATGTTTTATTGAAATATTGTAAAACTGATATATATATATATTTTTTAAAGTGCTTTTTTATTTCAAATGTATTTGGTAAATTTTCCTAGTATGTTTAAGTTTTACATATATGGAATATTTGACTATTTGTATTCTTTTTAAAAATGTTTAATTAAAGGGACTATATGTGATTGTTTTTGTATAAGACGCTCTAAGGGTCAAAATGAGACAGCCGTGTTTTTGCATCAAACTATAAAGCGTTTTATTCTCTGCGAAGAAGGAAGTGCACTGTTAGCATGCTAGATGTTGTTAACTCTACCGTAAAGGCAAAACTCGCCATTGTCTCTGAAAGTTGTGAAAAGCACTCATAAATCCATCGCTGTGTTTTTCAAGTTTTTAATATGGTAAAAATCTCATATTTAATTGACAGTAAGAAGGGAAAACCTGAGAAGAAATCAGTTTATAATAAGTGTGTTTTCACTCGCTGTTACAGCCACACTTAACATTATTATCAGATTTCTTTGTGATCACGGTTGCTCTGATTACTCTCATTTTATGGGTTTACATAAGGGATCCAATTGCAATGGACGCAATTAGCAAATTGCAAAGGCTGCAATTTTTATGTACTGTAATTTGCTGCACAAACAACAAAATGTGCAGTCTTTTTCTGTATAAAAACAGCTAACCCTGTAGTTTCGATCTGTAAAAATATGTTATATACTGTACATGTAATCCTTGTATTAGTTTGCCATATTTTTTTGTGAAATCATTCAGCTCTGTTTGATTGCTGCCATTTACATGATCTTAAAAGTCCAGGAAGCAGATAATATGCATGTAAACATAGTCACTGTTATAACTCAGCTGAACCATCTATATATAATGACAGTATTTTTGGGTCTATCCACAGAGACTCCTGCAGTGTTCCCTGCATCTGTCTGTGATGGCTCTGAGCTGACGGCTCTCTCGGCTGTCTCCATCAGTGCGGAGACGACCTCTGACCCCCAGCACCTTCATCATGACGACACAGGCAGATTCTAGGCGCTAAGGGAGTAATCTCTTTGAAACAAATTGACGTTTTCTGAAGCTGGACAGTGGTGGAAGAAGAAATGCATTTTATTACTTCAGCAAAAGTACAGATACATGCGCAAACAAAATTGCTCAAATGAAAGTGTACCAGCACATAAAAAAAATAAGTTACAGTAAAAATGAAGTCTGAAAACTGTAAATTCTTTAAAAGTGGTGACTTTGATAAAGAATAGAGCTAATCTTTCACCAACAAATGTCACTAGTGAATTTTATGTATATGTTTTTGTTTTCTCAAAACCTTTGCGCAGAATGTCACTATGAATGTGCAAACAAATAAGTCCTAAAACTATATGAAAAGTACTTTATACTTAAAGTATACTTATAAGTGAAAGTAAAAAGTACCCACTGTAAAAATTACTCAAGTAAAGTACAGATAGCTAAAACGTTTACTTAAGTAAGTACTTTACTTTTGTACTTTGTTACTTTCCACCACTGAATCTGGACTATCCTACACTATTCAACACAATGGTATTTTAATTATTTTGTATAAAATGAGGGTAAGTTGCAGACAAAATGATGTCTTCTCCTTCATTATTAAAAAAACAAATAAGCCATTTCTCTCTCCACACTGTATTAATTGTGGCACATGGTCGATCACATCACTGCTGCTAATTACTGCTCGAGGACTGGGTCTGATTGAGCTGTGTGCATTTTCCTTTCTCTGTTCCAGTGCGGGTTTCTGCTCCTGCTATAACCTACTTCAGCTCATCATTACAGCACTTCAAGCTCTCACCCGAAGCACTGCTGTAGAAGAGCAGAAGTTTCCCTGGGATTTGCAAAAAAAAAATGATAAAGTTTCTTCTAAATCTTGGGCAAGCGGCCAAGAGGTCTTCAGGGAGCTGTGCTTGCAAAAACAGTTCAACGTTGGCATCTGAAGCATCAACTCGAGACTATTTATTGCTCAAAATAATTAAATGACATGTAGACCACCGGGAATTGTTATTATTGGCAAATGCGAGCTAAAATAGTTGGCAGAATTCGGTAAATAATGGAAAAATCCTAAAAGTATGATGTGTTTTGTAAATGATAACTGCTGCCAGGAAATTAAACCAATTGTGCAGTATATTTTGTTGAAGCAAACTCAACATTTGACTTATTTTGTGGGAACATGTCCCTGCAGAGCCACCATACCTGCTCACTTACGTGATAGGATTATAATGTTTGGAATGTTACTTGCAGTTTCATCATTAAATGTCACCAAAGATTACATATCTTGGTCTATGGAGAATATTACACTTTATTTATTTAAAAAGGATAGAAATGTTGTTCGTAAAATCTAGCATGCAAATGAATGGACATTATCTCTATATGCTTCTGATAATAAGTGAACCGAATGCATTGGTGTAGGGATGTCAAGATCATTTGGTTAATTGATATTGATTATTCAGGGCTCAATAAAACCGTAAGAACTAAAATAATTATCATTTTAAAGGAAAAATTAAGTGATTTCAATGTAAATCTTAATACAGTTAGTGCTTATGTCGAATTCACTTTATTTTATCATTCAGAAAGTTGGATTTCATAAAACTGGTCACAAACGAAAGAAATTGTTATGAAGTAGAAAATGAGAATGATTGTGGATAATAGGTACATCATGATATTTTTTCTCACAATAAGCATTCATTTTTATAGTATGACTTCCCTATTTTGGAAATAATTTCTTAATAAGTCATATCTAAATAAAATAGTACATTGAAAATGAGATGCTTGAAATAAAACAGAATGACTTCCAGTAACAGGTGCAGGTTATAATGTATGATATAATTGAGCCTAACAGAAGAGGCTGTAACTGTCATGTCTTATCAGTGATCTGCTCTGACTAATCGTCTGCTCCGATAATCGGGAAAGGAAATGTCCACAGAAATACATTAAGATGCTTTATGGCCTCATTAGGACCACCAAAATGAAAACAGACTCCAGATTTGGATAAACAAGTTTCACTGAACTATTGTGATAAAATCACTCAAAATATGCACTAAATGTACGCTATGTTGTTTGTAATTATCAAAATTAAAGGTGCACTATGTACATTTTGTGGCGGATGGTAATCCATCGCTAACAAAATTCATTCTTTGCCTTTGATCCATTCTTCAAAGGTGCTAGGTCAACCTGTCAGGAGCAGTGGTCACTGTAGTGCAGCGCTCGGGGACCCATCTCCAGATCTTGTGAGTCAAACCTGCAAACTTCTTGCGTGCTAGCCACTCAGCACACTATGGTAAGCCACCTTTTTGTCTCTATGGAGATGTTTGCCTGGAATGTTACACAGTAAGAATGCATCTTTTTAATGTATTTTTGAGAAACACCAATGATTAAATAAATGCTAAAGATTAGTTCAATTCTGTGGAACATTTCAAATTTACTTTGTGTACCTTTCATGAAACAAAACAAAATTCTTGACATTACTGCAGCGGTTAGTGCTAGTGTTAGTGCTGCTTTGTGCAACATTGGCCCACTATTAATAATAATCATTTTATAATTGTGAAATCAGAACGATTATACGAGATTGCAGGTATTAGCTGGGTGTGGGAGACTTGTGCAAAAGCTTCGCTGAGTTCAGTAGATTGTCTCTTTTTTCTCTAGTGTGGTGGTAATAGGAAACATATCACAAGATTTAATCAACACAGGCTGAACTGGAGAGAGAGAAAGAGAGACGCCGGTGTAAAATAATGAGCGGCAATGAGGGCAAGTTGTTGAGATTAAAGAAGAAAAAATAATACGAAGGGATAAGAAAATGAAAGAAGAATAAGGGAAAGTAATTGCGGAGAGAAGGGGCAGAGAGAGAGGGAGAAAGAAAGAAAGGGAAAGAGGTTGAAAGAAAGGGAAAGAAGGAGAAGAACAGATAGAGGAAAAGAGGAGAAGCAAAAGACAGAGCGGAGTAATGATAAAGAAGGGGTGAGAGAATAAAGCAGAAATAAAGAAAGGGATGGAGGTAGAAGGATTGAAAGAGCGGGGGAAGAACAGGAGGGAAAAGAGAGAGGAAGAAAAGGAGAGAGAAAGAGAGAGGCCGGGAGAGGATGAATGTGTGTGTCTGTGATGGGGCAATAAAGAGTGTCATGGGGATGCTCTCATTATTTTCCAGTCGACTAAGCACCAGCTCCTGGACTCAGGGGTTCAAACGTGTCTGCGGCCATTTTGACACGTTTTAACAACACGTCATTTCATACACTGTAAACACATAACCAGAAACTGCTTCAAACAGGACAAGCAAAAACACAGGATACATAAAAAAAACAAAACTCCAACATATCCCAATATGCTATTCTAAAATACAAATTACATCGGTTTATGGTCGATTACTACTTGGATCTGATCAATAAATCTTTCTTTGCTGTTCAGTCAAGCAACATTACGTCTACCTATAGCTCATCAGCCATTACAACCGATGTCAAACTGAGAGGATTCAGACAAATGACTAACAATATGAAAAGGGATGTTCAATTTTCATGCAGGCACCACGATATATAGCAGTATTTAAAAGATAGTGGTTTTTTTCTTTTGTTATGTTTCTAGTGCCAAAGATTTACAAAAAAATGCATTTAATAACTTGTAATAAGCTTTGGTTTTGCTGTTTGTGGTCTGCGTGTTTTGTCAACAGCAGCCGTTTCAATATTTTGATAGAAAATCCTTTCAGACTTGAACACCAGTCTTTACAATCTACTTTGCCAAAGGTGCAAATATTAGAACGCACATAAATCATGTTGTTGTTCTCACAGATGTCACAGAAAAAAAATAAATGAAATGAGCAGTTATAAAGAAATGATTCTACAAGAGTTATCAAAAAAATGTAAACCCAATAAGTAATCTAAACATACTCTGAGCATGTATCAATACTGAAAAATAAATCACATAAATTGTCATTTCCTGAATAATTTTTGTATTATTGATGTATAAAAGAAGTAATATAAGACCACAGGATTATAAAAGAAACTACTCATATGTTGTGGTTGAAAATCACATTAAATTGTCTAAAAATATGCATGTTTTATTATTCTTGTGGTCTCAAAATCTGCGTTTGAAATTATTTGACAACTCTAATCAGCATAGGCCCAAACTATGGTGCAATAATGTAGCTATATACAGAAAATGGGACATATTTTGGCGACAATGACAAAAACAAGAAAGAAGAATTTGGCTGAGTCATCTCTAAAGCACTTACGGCGCACACATGAGCTGATAACACACATAGAGGGGAAATGTGTAAATGACCGGAGGAGGCTGGGGACAGGGAGGTTATTTGGAGGCCGGAAATTATGCTGCAGAGGCACAAAAAGAGGCAAAAATAGGGCTTTAGGATGTACTGTATGTATAAATAGTAATCAAAAGTGTGTGAAGGTGAGACGCGTGGAAAAAGATACCGCTATATATAAGAGATTAAAGTCCACAGGAGCAAAACAGAGATGAGATTGGACGAGAGTGAGGCATTTAGAAGCAAGAGGAAGAGAGAGAAATACAGAGGGGAGTTTAGCTGCAGGGTGAAACAGTCACAATGAAAGTGCAGGATAACAGAGTTTAGAAAAGGTGCAATGCATGATTAAAAAGAGCCTCTCTGGATCTTTTTACATGCATTAATATATAACAGCAGTGAATCTAAGGGAGGGGTTTGTTTTCTTCTCTGGATAATAAGGATGAATGTCTGACACAGCAATTTATTACATGTGATGGGGCAAGTAATTTAAGTGTATGACTTAAGACATTATACTATGAATTACAATATCCAACAAACATATATAATATACAACATCTAAAAGTCCCAAATCTCCCTTATATCTCTGTAAAAACCTCATCAACCGTCCAGTCATGCATACATGATTGAATATATATTATATTTTGTGCCAGTTTGTGTTTGGGCAATGGCACTCTACAACTAAGAATGTCACTTGCTTTGTTGACGGGTTCAAATCTGTTCAAAAACTTCACAAAGCAATCGCCAGAGATTAATGTTCTAAAACTATGTCTCTATTGCACTCTATTATCTAAAAGTATGGACGGCACTGGATGGGCAATTATGTGCACTGTGGCAATACCAAGATTATTTTATCCATTTCCTCCTATAATGCAACAAATGGACAAGATATTTAGTTCTTTAGAGACATATTATGCTTAGTATTGAACTATAACAAAAGTAGATCATATTACATTTTGTTTATTGTAAACCGCAATATTGATCTAAAATGGCTTAGTAATAGAAACAGATCCATGGACGTCCTATTAAAAACGGCCGAGCTGATAAGCCCTCGTAGCAAGTAGAGCATTGTTATTTACATGGCTTGATTTTAGAAAAAATGTCTAGGTGACCTTTTAGAACCCTACACGCATCACTCAGAGTCCTAATTTTTCTATTAATCCCACTAAGTACAAGGGATGTTGGCGAGGAGATGGTGAAAACAGTAATTTTCTGAGCTCTCAATGCAACAGGATTGCTCAAACAAAAGGTTAAAAGCTGGTTAAACTTGAATTTTGCATAATATGTCCACTTTAAATGTGCACTATGCAACTTTTCCTCCTCCTATTTGTCTCCTTGGTAATGCTATAGCTTTGCCTAGAATTGTCTATATCCAAACATTTTACAGGTAATTTCTTTAGGCAATAAAAAACACCCATAATTGAAGGAATTCAAGATTGATATGTTTAATGCCATACTGTGGAACATTCCAGGCATAGCAATAACATTTCCATGGTGACAAGCAAGTGGCATACCCTCCACCAGAAATGTGCACCTTAAACAAAAATACATCCAAATCATGTATTAATCATTGTCTTCAGTGCATTGGAGCATCCTTTTCATGCATAAACCATAATAACATCTGCTTCGGGAAACTCTTGCAGCAACTTCCACCATAGAAAGTTTATCCTCCTCCATCTTAATCTCACATTACAGCAATGTTGTTATGTTTTGACATCACATGCACACAACCTATCCATCCTTATTATTTCTGGGGGCCCTTGTTCATGACAACAACACCATAACGACTTGTCGACTCAATGGCCGGTGACAAATCCACTTAGCAACAAAACTAATCGACAGCATCGTCATTAGGAGAAAAGTCAGAGCTCTCAAATTGTGTTATGTCGTGTCATTGTGTGTCCCCAGGCCTGTGTTTAAAGCCAATCTGATGGTCAAGCCGCCATAGTCCACCACACTGAAGCTAACACGCTAATCTAAGGCTGTTGTAGTTACACATGTCTAGGGTCTAGCTTTAGATCATAAATCAATTTCACAGGCAACTCTGGAGTAGAGTAAGAGAGGCCAATACTGACAATACAGTTAGAATTTAATATTTTTGGTGTTCATTTCCAGATGTAAACTATAATATTTTCAATCTCCATCAGGAAAGTGCTAAAACATGCTTCTTAAGGTCTTGAGGTTGATGTTTAAGTATAACAAATTAAATGAAATGTAAAATTCAACTCAAGAAATGCTGCAGACATATAATTTCCTTTTTAGATTACACAAGATTACTTGAAGATTCTGTTCTTTACATTTTTAACATCTTTTTCCTGCAACAGTGGTTCCAAGGTTTGAGCCAGAAGATGGATTCCAGCTCAGACTAGTGCATACTGTTATTGTTGTTGTGTTGTTGTTGTTGTTGTTGTTGTTGTTGTTGTTGTTGTCGTTGTTGTGTCCTAAGGCAAGACCCTTCACCCACCTTGCATGAATGTGGTGTGTGTGTGTGTGTGTGTATATGTGTGTGTTTTTGGTGGTGATCGGAGATGCCGGTGGTGCAGCTGCCGTCAGCCTGCCCCAGGGCAACTACAGCAGCTTCCCACCACCGAGCGAATGAATAATGCGATGTGAGCCGTCTTTTAGAGTCCAAAATAGCAAACAAATTAAATGCATTATTATTATTCACTATTTGCAGTGTTTTTGCCATTACAGACGATATACTTGATATTCTAATTTCGCGAATCTGTTTTGATATATTGCCCGCTTCCACTGAAGACAACAAGGAAGTGATAAAGAGCATGTAGGCTTCTGATTGGACGCCTCTGGAGATGTGGGGAAATGCCAGCTGGCGGATTTGAATGACACTACTGGCACACATAGATGCCATTTGGGACGTGTGTCTGTGTGCGTAGCTATTTTTGACGTGTTGCTTACTTTGAGTTGATCCCTGGGAAAGTCTTGGCCGTCGCTCAGCCCCTCCAGGTTGGAAATGAACTGCGTACATGACATCCTCTTGCCAATGTTCTGTAAAATTAAATAAAACGATTGTTTTTTGGCACTCACTATCTCTTGTTTTCTTACACTGGGCATTTGTATTCAACATTTGGTATCCGTCGTACTGACATACAAGGGAAATGTATAATAAAGTACAGTACAATTTCTACTCGATATGATTACATTATTCCATTTAAATTATTACAACTCCATTATTGTTAATGCATTTTTAATTGGTTAGAGTTTTACCATGATATATTCTTATTTTAGAGCATTATTAAATGTATTACAACTTTGAGTGAAACATTAAACAAGACAATATACAGTAACCTCCATGAGCTCATTTCGATTAATAGTGAGTAGGGCTGTAACTAACCATATTTTTTGGTGATTGCTTCAAATTGTGATTATTCTTTTGATTCATTGAATAGTAAGGCCCATGAATGAGATTGTTCTAAATTTGACTCAAGTGGTGCAGCTTGAGGACATCTTCATAGTGTATATTTACAACAAATAGGCTTTAAAAGAAAGAAAAAAGATGCCTGTGCCATTTTTGTAGCTCTGAGTCATTAATCCTCTTCTCTCAGCACATGTCATATTTTGGAATCAATTATTGCAATAATTGATCAGTTGCAATGAATCAATTAAATAGTTTATTTTTGCAGGTCTGGGTCTTTTGTACAGAGTAAAATAGGACTACTGTATCTCATATTTAAGAACAGACTGTTGCACTTAATTTTCACATTACATTCTGGGTGCTGAAAACATTTTGTCACATCACGGTGTTGTTTGTGATCTTCCTGTGATCTTAATTATCTAACAGATGACTAGTCAAAACCGGCGAGGTCCCACTTGTTGAGACGCTCTATGAAAGAAGACTGAGTATCTTGTCGCCTGTGAAGACACTTTAATGAATCATTCATCCGCAGAGATGTACAATCACGGAGAAGAGCCGACACTGGTTCCGATTTACAGGGAAAAGTAGATACAGAGGCTCACATTTAAAAGCTCTGGAACCTGTGGATCAGATTAGCCTCAAACATTATATTTATAGAACTCTATTAAAATTCTGAACGATAGGAACATTTTAAACAGCCTACATTTTGTGAGTGAAGATTTAAAAGATCAGAGATAGTGATATTCTTACACACATGATTTTGTATTAAAGCGTTTTGAATGATTGGAAACCAAAAAATAATAACATGCTGCAAAATAACCCACATATTTTTTCTGCAGGATGGCCTATCATTGATTCCAGACTCTGACAATTTGATGAATGTCTTTCCCCACCCAAAATGTAACTTTCCCATTGGTCATTTGGATGGTAGAAACAGGTTCAGTTGTAGTCATCTGGACACCGTTTAGAAAAACAAGACGTTTCGACTTTCATCCAAGAGTGATTCTCAATCTGCAGATCTAGTCTGAGAACTTGGATACTTATCCTCCCCTGAGTAAGCCCTGCCCACTGGGCGGAACCTTTTGATATTAGCCAGTGTTGTTAATCTATTTGTAGTATAGTTTTAAATTTTCCATTAAACTAATCTTCTTTCCCTAACAGCCCTGTAAGGGGCCATAGAGATCCTATTGTTATCTTGCAGTTCACCTGCAACTGATTAGCATCTGAATGGCAAGGGCTTCAAAATGCTGTTATATATCAAAAGTAAATTGAGTCTTAAACGTCCATTTCTGTTTAAAGAGGGGTTCTCTTTTTTTTTTTTTACAAAAATGGCCTCCTTAACTGGCTCTTTCACACCGCTCTTTCTCCTGCTTAGAATCTTCAGCTCCATCCCTTCCATCTACCCATCCATCTTCTTTCCGCTTATCCGGGGCCAGGTCGCGGGGGCAGCAGTCTAAGCAGGGACTCCCAGACTTCTCTCTCCCCAGACACTTCCTTCAAACTCCTCCGTGGGGATCCCGAGGCGTTCCCAGGCCAGGCGAGGGACATAGTCCCTCCAGCATGTCCTGGGTCTTCCCGGGGTCTTGCCTCTTCCTCGATGGGACATGCCCGAAAACACCTCCCTGGGGAGGTGCCCAGGAGGTATCCGGAACAGTGCCACCTCAGCTGGCTCCTCTTGACTTGGAGAGACGTGCGTTTGTCTCTAGTATATTAGACTAGTGTAAACGGCCTATTCAGTGGCCTCTCCAAAAAGAGCTGTTAAAACGGATGCAGTACAGCCAGAATGCTGCTGCTCGGGTCCTGACTATAACCAGAGTAGAGCAGCAGAGGTAGGAACGTAGATTGACCGGTAAATCGAGAGCTTTGTCGTTCGACTCAGCTCCTTCTTCACCACTACATTCGATGCTGCGACAGCATCACTGCAGACGCAGCACCGATCCGCCTGTCAATCTCACGTTCCATCCTTCCCCTCACTCGTGAACAAGACACCTTTTTCCAGTTGGAAACCATGGCCTCAGATTTGTGCTGATTCTCTATCCCAGCTGCTTCACACTCGGCCACAAACCGTCCCAATGCATGTTGCGGATCCGGGTTTGATGGAGCCATCAGGACAACATCGTCTTCAAACAGCAAAGATGAGAGCCTGTGGTCCCCAAACTGGACCCCCTCCGTCCCCTGACTGCGCCTAGAAATTCTGTCCATAAAAACAATGAACAGAACCGGTGACAAAGGGCAGCCCTGGTGGAGTCCAACACGCACTGGGAACAGGTCTGACTTACTGCCGGCAATGCGAGCACAGCTCCTGCTCCGGTCATACAGGGTCAGACAGGCCTGAGCAAAGGGCCCCGGACCACCTACTCCCGGAGCACTCCCCAAAGGACACCCAAGGGACACGGTCGAAAGCTTCCCCCGGGATCTTGAAGACTCTGCTGACGGAGAGCTCCGCAGGACATTCCCAACAGACCCTCACAATGCGCTTGGGCCTGCCAAGTCTGTCCGGCTTCCTCCTCCGCCAGCGGATCCAACTCACCACCAGGTGGTGATCGGTTGACAGATTATTCAGCTCACTGTCATCAAAAGAGTGGTTTGTGGCTTCAAGATGAAGATGCACGGCGCTCTGTGGTCCTGAAATTGCGTGACTTCTGTGTTAAAAAAGGCTGTTCTGTAGGGGCTCTATAGTCTCACCTATATAACGCTCTTTACAACTTTCCTCATTGCATTGGGTTGAATATACTACATTGCTTGTTTTTGAGAAGGCATCTTGTCCATAGGGTGAACCAGTGTGTCTCAAAGTGTTGCCCGGTTAGAGTCAAACAGCAGGTACTGATCCGTGTGTGTAGGTTTCTTATATACTTCTGTCTTGAGCTTCCCGTCCTCTCCTCTGATAGTGGGACAATCAAGAAAGGCCAAGCGGTTCTCCGTAGCATTTTCCCTTCCACCGCATTGATATGCTCTGAGAAGGCTTCCAGCTCTCCTTCCTTGATCGTCACAAATGTGTCCACGTAGCGGTACCAAAGACTTGGACGAGTGCCTGAAAAGGAGGTCAATGCCTTCTTCTCAAACTGCTCCATGTACAAGTTGGCCACGACAGCGGCAGGGCTTACGCAGAACAGGATAAATATCTGAGTCAGACTACATCTGCAGATTGAGAATGACTCTTGGAGGAGAGTCAAAAGGTCTTGTTTTTCTAAAACAGTGTGCAGATGACTACAACTGAATCTTTTTCTCCAGTGGACCACTCCTGGATGAATGAAGGATTACACCGAATTGTTCACTTGCACTAAAATTGTATGAAAACTGTAGACTGTAGAATGTTCCAAAGTATGGCTTTAGTTTTTTATTTCCATGGAATTAGACAGGGAATTTTCCATTTCCCCCCCAAAAACTTTAAAATGTGTCTGTTTTGAAAAATTTATCGTAATCATTTTAAACTTTTTTCCATTTGGCACCAAATTTCATTGCACTACAAGTTGTACTGAAAGGTGGGGGATTGATGTTATATTTATGAATACAGTTCTTTATATTTGCTAGTGTCAGTCTTGAAACTACTCACTTGACCGTGCAGATCAGTGTTAAGCAGCATTAGGGCACAGGTGAGCGTGTGGACTGCATCTGTTAGTAAAACAAAATAATGTAAATGTAAAAAAATAAGTTTCAAAAGTGAAGAAATAAATACTGAGCTTGAGCACTGAAACACTATGGGAAGAAGCAGAAAGCCGAGCGGTATAAGAGTACACAGGTGAATTTCCATGGCTTACCCTCGGATGGAATAACTTTAGGGTTGCAGTCAAAATATCGTCTGGAGAAGTGGGACAAGACCCTTTCTCTCTCTTGGGTCTCTCCCACTAGAGCGAACTGCCTCAGGAAAGCGCTGAGACACACAAGGTAAAACTTGATGATGCTAAATATATATATACACATATATATATACACACATATAGAGAATCAATCCTGGGACCCCTTCTATTCAACCTCTACATGCTGCCGTTAGGTCAGTTGATACGCAGCGAAAATGTGTCCTATCACAATTATGCAGACGACACTCAAATCTATGTTTCACTGACGCAGGTGAATATGGACCAGTGGATTCACTCTGTCACTGCATCCAACAGATCAGTGTGTGGATGCAAAACAACTTTCTCCAGCTGAACTCAGACAAGACTGAAATCATCGTCCAAGAGAAAGTGTTACAGTCACCTCCAGAGTCTCGCTCTAAAACCTAACAATCAAGTTAGAAATCTGGGGGTAATAATGGACTCAGACTTGAATTTTAACAGCCACGTCAAATCATTAACATCAGCAGCTTTTTAACCATCTAAAAAACATTGCCAAAATCAAAAGTATAGTGTCTAAACCAGACTTGGAGAAAACTTATCAATGCGTTTGTCTCTAGTAGATTAGACTACCGTAGTGGCCTGCTCACTGGCCTCTCCCAAACGAGCTGTAAAACAGCTGCAGTACATCTGAAACGCTGCTGCTCGGGTCCTTACTAGAACCAGGAAGTACGATCACATTATAGTCCTGTGCTCAGGTCTCTGCACTGGCTCCCTGTGGCTCAGAGAATAGACTTCAAAGCAGCTCTGCTTGTATACAAGTCTCTCCATGGCCTAGCACCAAAGTACAATCTCAGACATGTTAGTGCCATATGCACCATCTCGGACTCTGAGGACCTCAGGGATCGGCCTCCTGCTGGAGCCCAGAGTCAGGACTAAACATGGGGAAATCTGTGTTTCAGTTTTATGCAGCTAAAATCTTCCTTTCAGTCTTCTTGAGGATGTGAGACAGGCCGCTACTCTGGCAATGTTCAAATCTAAGCTAAAAACTGTTTTGTTTGGCTGTGCATATGACTGAAATGATTTTTCTTTGCGCTCTTCTCTTTAATGTCTTAAACTATTTGACGGATAGTCTGAAAATGGCACCTTAACATTTCTTTAAATGAAGGTTTTGTGATTTCTGTCTTGTGATTTTAATGCATTTTTTCCTGTTGTGTGAAACACTTTGAATTGCCTTTGTGTACGAATTGTGCTCTACAAATAAACTTGCCTTGCCTTGCCTATATATGCAAGGCAACTTGGGGACATAATGGTAAAAAAAAATACATCCACAATATTGCCATCTAGTGGACATTGTTGATATGTTTCTGTATTTTTCAGACATTAATGAACTGTAGAAGCAGGTATTTCTGGGTTTCAGGCATATTATTCCATCTTGATTTGAAGGATTTTATGAGCACCTTTACCTATTCCAAAAATGTAATATGTTGTAATTGGAATGATGCTATTGCTATTACAACAAAGGACCATTGTCATGTCAAATCCTTAAAATTATGAAGGGATTATTTCTGAAACCCATTAATATTGAGTGTATAACTATGTTACTCCATACAGCATATATCAGTTGGCAATGAGCTGGGAGAAAAAGTGTATTGTTTGGCATTATCTTACCGTAAAGCCTGATCAAGCGTGAGGCCTGTGAAGTTGAAGAAACTCAGATATTCTTCTGCAACCATCCGACTGAAGTCATTGCTGCAAACAGACATAAATATAAACAGATTTGATACTTTGGCTGAATGTTTTGGCGATTTGAATTGTTGTCACAAATCACGTTTTACTATTGTGGTAAATAAAATAAGAATACATTTTGCAGACTCTCAATGTCAATACTGCTATCAGTTATTTGTTTTGGATTTTACTGTTGAAGTGTTAGTCCAACATTTTAATGTAATTTAAATGTTGACGCGAAACACCTTTTGTTGCCTCGTAGACAGAACCGTGCCTGGGGAAAAAAGGCTCAAATGAGTATAGAAATGAATCAAAAGACTGCTGGCGCTAGTGTAGAATTACTGATTAAATAATAGCTCTTTAGTTGGATCTCTTCCTGCGATACTTTTTTAGGGAAGTTTAAACTCAAGCGTATCAACATCAAGTCAGGAAAAGCTGGTGCATCTCTAAATAAGTTATAAAGCATATAATATAATAAAGCATTCTTTAAATTTCCTCCACTCACTTCTTGCTGAGGTGTCTGGCTACGTCGGACTTCCTGAACCCGTCCAGGTTGAAGAGTCTTTTGGCGAGTCTCTGTGCGGCGGCGAGGTCGGCTCTGTGGCTGCCGTTGGTCAGAGTGTCACTGCTGCTCAGGCCCAGACGCTCGCTCAGGTCCAGCTCTGAGTCTGTGGCCAAACGGGCCTTCTCCCTGCTTCAAGACACACCAGCAAAACATCAATAATTCAGGATCAAATGTGAAAAGATGAGGGGGTGATAATATAACAGTAATACTTCATTATGTTAATAATGTAGCAGTACTTTGAGATTACTGCTGAACAAAATGTTTCAGGATATAAATAGCAAATGCAATTTTAGACAAATACTGATCTTTAATGTTTTATGTTCAAAATGAAAATAATATTATTTCAAAAGCATATACAAATATGAACAAAAATAAAATTCTAATGCCAACTTAGTTTTATAACAAGCTCTTTGAAAGCTTTAGTACATTTATCAGTGTGAAACTCCATCTGTGGTTTTAATTTTGGCCGAGCCCCATTCTGTTTTCAGCTCAGACATAGCACATACGCCTGCTTAATATACAATCCCATACACAACAAAACACAGTGTATTTTTGGTTTTATGGAACCTACTTAAATCTGTAAATTATATTGTAAACGCAGCATTTTATGACTAAATCTGACAATTCTGTGCTGTCTAAATCTGATTGTAAAACATCTTATTGATCACAAACCGGTAATAAAGAGCCTGATACATTGATAAAATAGAGAGCGTTAGCTGTGCGGTGGCGGTCCACCCCTGCTTTGCAAAATCAGATATCTCATCTTTAAGTAAATCGTGTAATCCCTCATTCATCCAGGAGTGTTCCATTATAGAGAAAATTCAGTTGTATCATCTGGACTCTGTTTTTAGAAAAACAAAACGTTTCAACTCTCATCCAAGATTCATTCTCAATCTGCGAATCGAGCCTGGGAACTCAGGTTTTATATCCTACTCTGTGTAAGCTTTAAATACTAACTAAGAGCTACAATACATCATCTTTTTGGTCATTTGTGTTGTGTTGGATAGTGATTTTGCCCTTGTGAGATTATCTTAAATCTATACGGTTTTCATCCTGTTTTCAACACACTGAAGACTAAATGTGAAAAGATAATCTGCGCACATCTAGGTCTATTTAACTTGTTCATATTTTGTTGGGTCAAAGCTCTGCCCGTTTTAAAGCATCTAATAGCCATTCCGGTCACATCAGCCAGTGCAGAGACAATGACAGTCCGGCAGCTGAATACAGAAAGTGCCAAACGTCCACACTTCCTGAGAAAGAGGGTTTCACAGCACGACAAACAAGTCAAGAAAACCAACAGGCAGTGTCCAGAGCTTCCCTTCAGTAACACTGCTATTATCAAGTGAATGGAACCAAGCAACAGCCACTAATAACACAAGCTGTCTGGTTAAAAAAGTAACCGAGGATCATCAATGGGTAACTTTGGAGTAAACACAAACCAGTTTCCACGTCAATAGTAACAAACCAATAGCATTACACTTAGAATGACAATAATATAGACAGTTATTAGCAAGTTCTATGCATTTAGGGAAGCACATTTAGATCAGAGGTGCGAGAGATACAAAAATATTGATAATATCGCTATTGTTGTTTTAGAAATCTGTAAAATTAGAATATTGAATGTGATGTTTATTATTTAAACTAACAAAAATGACTTCAAAAAGCAATATAAATGTAGTGCAATCTTCAAAACAAGGGTAAAAATGTATATTTCTGCAATTTTGCTGTTAATTGTATGTTCCATTCTGGTTTTGTACAACCCTTGAACTTTAACCAAGACATTTAGAGGCACATTTTAGTACATTCTTGATGTATTGTCAAAATATTGTCTGAATACAGCCCATTTTAAGTCCAGCTAACCAGGCAAAGCTCCTTCATCCCATATTGCATTTATTCATTGGGGTTTTGGTCCATTTTGTTTGGACTCCAGAATGGCTCAAATGCATTTGATAATTTGTAAGAAAAAGAAATGAGTGTACATGTATTCAAACTACCGGTAATAACATTTTTTATATGTTGCCAAAATCTCTTATAGTACAAAAAAATGCAATTGAGATGAAATAACAAAGTTAACATTAAAATAAAATTGACAATGAATTTCCTGTACACCTGCTTGAATTTGATTAAAACCTTTTTGTTTACCATGAGATCTACTCAAGTAACAAATGGCTCACTACCACCTTTTTTTTTATACTGCACATCACATATACGCTGACTTTTCAAATCCATTGCGTCCAGTTTGAATAAGTCTGTGGGCGGGGTCTTACCTGTGAAATGAGCGCCTTGTCTGTAAATGTCGCTCCTCCGCATGAGCCGTCTCACAGCTCAAAACAGACATGGTCCTCATCTCTCTCCTGTATCCAGATGTCTGCACTAAAATTGGTCTCGCCACACCACTACTACCTCTCCTCCTTGGCCCATATCCGGACCTCATCCCTATCCTGCAATCGTCACTTTCTACCTCAAAACTATTCCCTTACTGTAACATTCCTATGTGAACATTTCTGCTTCCTCTCCCTGTTTTTACTGTCATCCGATCTACACAGCTTGCCTTCTTCTTCCCCCAAAGTAAAATTGGAGATTTTCTACCCAGAATGCCGTTTTCTACTCCTCCCTCTCTCCCTTTTCCACTGAGTAAACTCTTGCTGTCCCTTACTGACCTTGTCTCCAAAGCTTGGCATGAAACTTGGCTTATCCGCTGCCCCAAACTAACCACTGTAGGCAATAGTCCGGCCTCCTTCTTCCTTCATTCATTCCCGTTCCCTTTGCATCTCCAATTACACATTGTCAGTAGTCTACAACCCATATGGAAGTTTTACCGGTTCTAGTCTGTCTTGTTTTGATGTCCGCAGAGAAAATAAACAAAGATATCAGGTTTACATTTTCGGCAATGGGTGAGTAATTGTTTTTTCAACATCTTCCTATCAGCTCCCATTCATTCCCTGTTTACTCACTGTATTGTGCCACAGTGATTTAGCCAGGAGCGTAAATTAGCCATCTGTTAGCATTGTTACCTTAGTAATCAAAGGGCCTGAGAGAAAACCCAGTGTCAGCTTCAGTCTAAATGCTAAACCCCTCCTCTCCCAGCTTTGCACAATGAGCTACTGTCCAACGGGCCAGACTTTATGAAAAGAGGAGAGGCAGAAGGGAGGGGCGCACCAGTGAAATTCCAACTTTCATCAAACTAGGCTTCACAAATATGCCTTCATTTCTTGGAGGTTTTGCTACAGCGTTGCCAGGTCATATAAAATGTTAGATAAGAAGCACAAATATCTGGCCTTGACGGATAAGTCCGCCCTGATTAGTTTCTCATAAAGCGAGTCTTATCAAATGGTGCACTGACTGTAGTGAAGGTGGACTGTGCGCAGCTAAATTAAATAGTTAAGGGCGGAATTCCATCCACACACTCACTTTTATTTCCTGAGGATTTATCCAAAGAAGCATTGAAAGACTTAAACAGACTCAAGAATAACTAAAAACATACATATTATCTAATACTACTTTAGGGGCTGGAGTTGGGTTACTTTGCGCTAACTTTACCCTGGTTAAAAAACAATGACTCCATAAATAAATATGTAGGGATATTGTAAAGTTTTGGCCTTAAAACAACTGTAATAAAAAATAAACTAAAAATTACAAATGTATCTTCTCAAATCAAAGCTAAGAAAAATATTGAAAGTGTAAAAGTACTTTAGGGATGCTGTGTTCTCGTGCCCTCTAGTGGCCATGATCACAAATCGCCTCAGTGCAGTGCAGCCTGTTCCTCTGCAGTATTGTTTAAACTCCAGTGACATTCAGAAACAAAAGAAGCTGCGCTCTCATTAGGCACATTACAGCCCGAGGGATAGATCATTTCCAAATTGCGTCAACCTTAATGTTATGCAAATTGGTACAGCCCCATTTCTACCAACAAAAAACAAAATGTACATGAAGTAATTTTACTATTGGGCTACTATATGAGATACCTTTGAGATAGAAGAATTAAATGACTGAACGAAAAACCTTGAGTAAAAGAAAAGCTTATACAAAGAGTATAATGAGTTTGGGATACTTAATGTTAACCTTATTGTGGATACAACACAATAAACACAATGTCTAGTATATAAAAACACAGAAAATTTGCAATTACTTTAAACTACTACTATTACAATAAAAATATATATGTTTGAGTATAAGGAAATAAATAAATAGATAGAGATGCTTGCAAAAGAAGTTGATTCAAAGTGCTTGCGACAGTCAAGGTGATCCCATCCCAGCCCGTCTTCACACGCATGTTAATAAGCCCGTAAACACACTTGCATGCCCACATTGCACACCGTCGCTCCACACAAACCACATGTGTGAGTCCTGGCGCGAACAGCAGGGACAGCCTTGTGAGCGACCTTCACTGTCTCAGCTTAGGTCTGTAATAGCACTGCAGCACTTCTCTATGCAAGGATAATGACACAGACAGAGGCGGCCTTATCCTGCACTGACCGCAGCCCATTAAGGAGGTAGTGGCCAAAAAAGCAACCAAACATTAAAATGGCTTCAAAATCCACAGCTCACTGCCTCTAGAAACGTTCATGTGTTTCTTGGTAGATGTAAACTCAGTTAGTACAACAACTGGTAAAAACTCATTTACACACATTAAGGTAAATAGTACATTTTAGTTCAAATGAATATAGGGCTAAATGTATTTTGTACTGTTATAGTGCAATTTGTCTTACTCCAAACATAAAGTACTAACTAAATAAATAGTAAATAATTTCTACACTTCAACTATGGCTATTGTTAATCTGTCAATTTGTTGTGTGTCTTAAAGACTTTACATTCAGACCATGTTCCTAATGTTATATCAGAAATGGTCGTACATCCCACACATTTTTTAGCCAGTCCTGAGGACAAAAATTATTGTGTATTTTTTTATTGTTATTGATTATTAAACATGCTCTTGAGGACCTTTTCTTTGGCATCTAATGTTTTAGTACTTTATGTACAAAAAGCACACAGGACTTCATATCATTTAGGCATTTCCCGATTAAAGCTCCATCTAGTGACTGCAGAGGGAATTTAAAAAACAGCTTACCTGCGACATGCTAATTTGAGCACACAGTTGTAATGAACGTGGTTGACAGCAGAAATGCTCAGAACGAGTCTGACAATGATATGATTTGTGAATGGAACTAAATACAACTTATGCACACTAAAAGCCTGATGCATATTTTGTTGTGGAAAAACAAATGTGCGTTTGAATGTAATGGCGTTTGTGTTTGTGTGTTCTTACTCACCTGATCATTGGGAAGGACGAGTTGCTGTACCAGGGGCTGCCTTTGTGCTCCGCCTCTCGTCTGCGGGGTGGGGTGCTCTCAGACCCACTGCTCAGCCTCTCACTGGATGGTGCCCTGGTCGCGTCCGAATCGCCGCCCCCTCCCATGGTGAAGAGAGAATCGGACAAACTGGGCCTCTCGTCGTGGGCCAATGGGGCAAAACTGAGCTGCACGATCTGCCTGGCGCTATGGCACACCGGTCCGTGGATGGCAGGGGTCAGAGTGGGAAGGTCAAAAGTCAAAACAGTCTGAGTGGTGGAGGTTAAGATTTCCTCACTGTCCAGGCTGTTGTAGGACGTCCCCTTGGCTCGGTGCGACTCCATGATGCTCTCAAAGTGGCGACTGAAAGTGTCTTCTGCTGAGAGCCGCGGTCCAGAGACTAGGATTGGGGATTTCAGGGCTGGGTGGTGGTTGTCAAAAAAAGTTTCCTCTGGCCTGCGAAAGGGAGGAGAGTCTTTGACGCATACCAAAAGCATTGCAGTGTGCGCCTCAAACCACCCACAGCATTTGTGAGGAATGGGAGAGGCAGCAGTGGTCATTTTAAAAGAGGACATTTATAGGTTACAATTTCAAACACTTCAGTCAGTTCATAAATCCATCTAATTAAAGAAAGCATGATAATACATATTTTAATGATTTGTCAAAGTTGTTAATTGATGAAAAAATTGGATCAGATTAATCACACTTAAAATATGATAAATCCTGATTTATCGCATTGCGCACTTTTAGGGTAAATATTTGAACATAAAACTTTTTTTTTAGCAATTTTCTGCAGAAAATGGGATAGTTTAATTATTTCACGAATTTAAACAAACAGCCTAATATTTCTGAATGTTGTATTTTATAATGAATCTGTCACTGGTCACATGACCAAACAACAGGTTTAGTGGGGTCAACTAAATGGGTGTAACTGGCTATTGGGATTAAAAAAAGTATTAATAAATGGGATTAATAAAAGTTAAAAAATGAAGATTCATTGCGTGAAGGTATGTATTCAATTTGGCCGTTTGTTTTGCGCATTATAACTCAGTTGAGGTATAAAAAGTACTAGTGCCGCTGAACTAAAAAACAGTTGAGTCCAAGATTGCCACAGCAGCTACTTTTTGAACCAGTCCTAAACTGATATAAATAGAGAAGGGCTGAAGCACTAATTATGTTTCAGTGGTGACTTCTGCTTTTGTACGATCATGTGACATAACTCATTTATGTGTGTTGTGTCAGTTATCATGTTTTGCATTGATCACCTGTTGGGTTCAAACACCTCTGGATCGTCCCGAGACCCGTGCAGTCTCCTCCGCTCATCTCCTTGCATCCGGACACTGGCCCAGCTCACCATTTCCTCCTCGTCGTCCTCCTCATCTTCCTGATCATCCTCCTCCTCATTCTCATCTTTGTCCTCCTCCTCTTCCTCCTCTTGCTCTTTGTCTTCGCCATGTCTCCTGGGATTATTGGCGATTATTATTAGAGGACTGCTGCCTATACCTTGATTTGAAAGTGAAAAATTACAACAGTTAGTAAAATGTTGTGGCTTTATGTGGTCTAATTAAAATGGTCATAGGTGGTGATGTTCGGAGAGGCCAGTAGCACAGAATGGCTTCCACGTTTCCATCCGTCAGCCACAGGGCAGCTATGACTATAGACAGTTTACCACCAGGTGGTATGAACGGACTAAAGCACTTTAAGATGCTTGTCAATCTTCTAACGCACAATAAAAGCCTGAGTGATTATGTTTTTTATTATATGTTATGGTCAGATAAATAGAGAAATATATTTATAGTAATAAGTGGTAAGCTACTTCAGTAGCCACAGCTGCCCTGGGATAGACTAACAGAAGCAAAGCTGCCAATCTGTACCATCGGCTTCTCCGACCACCCCCAATACTGACTCACACACATTCATATTAGGTAAGGTGAGTGAAGTGTCTTGCCTACGAACAGAGCGACAGAACGTGGTCCGAGCAGGAACTGAACCTCCAACATTCAGGTTGGTAGACGAGCGCTCTAACCACTCCCTAATATTAACAATCTGGTTCAACATTTGTTGAATTAAAAATAATTTTTAAAAATCAAAAAAATTCTAGAAAATACCATATTGTTATCACAGGGATATTGTTGTTGTTCTTCCATCATTTCATTTTAGAATCTTAAAACTACCAGTGTTTTACCAAATAATAAGTCCCCTTTACCTGAGTTGCCCTGCACACTGCGGTTACTCCCAAATGCAGAGTCAGCATCTTCCTGTTCGCCCATTAACACCTCATCTATGTCTGTCTCTCTGTAACATCTCATGGGCACAGCATCCAGATCCGTTTCAGAGTACTTCAGGGTCCGACGGATGATGCCGGTTTTGGGGGATGTTCCGACCACAGCGGGGGGAGGAGTCACCAACTCTACCTCCACGTGCTGCACCTCGTGATTGGCCGAGAGCAGAGGCAGAAAGGAGGGAGGGGTGGGAGTTGGTGATTCACTTGAGTTACCACTGGGAGGGGCTGTGGAGGTTTCAACGCCATCTGAAGAGAAATTAAGAAAATATTTTTGTAATAGTTTATTTAATAAAATACAACAAATGGTCTGTAGTCTTGTCTTGAAGGCATGGATATGATTGTTAATATGGAACCTCAAGGAATGGACCATGATGATGTGCTGCCATGATATCCTATGATCAACCTTTGCATTCAAAATTGAGAAGAAAAAAAATTAAGAATACTTCATTCAAATTAAGTACTAAATAATAAATACTATATAATAGTATTTATTATAAAATAAATAAATACTAACTAAAAACAATGTTATGCCATATAGAGTGGGAAACAATTACTTATGATAATTCTTACTAAAATCTGTCATTAATCAAATTATAAAAGAAACAAATTGGTTGACGTTGTTGAGAAGTAGATGGAGAGAAAGAAAATGATTGGATGTGGCGACCCCTTACATGAACAGATAAAACTCTTTCAAACTAGGCTGAATTAGTTCTAAGTCTCGCCTGAACAGTATGGCAAAGGTTTAGCTTTGACAACATAACAGAGCTGATCTGCTTAGATGACAGAAAACTGGGTAAAAAATCCTCACTCTTCTCCTTCCTGCCAGCAGTCTCCTCAGCGGGGGTCCCGAAAAGAAACTCCCACTTGGCCCGGGCAATCTTCTGACAGTGGAGAGAGGGCACAGGAGCTGCACTGCCACTGTCCGTCTGGAGGAGGTAATTAAACACAACTATTCAACAATCATTTAGATATAACAACAAAATGTTGTTACCTATCTGTATTCTGTACAAGACCCTTGACATTTCAACAAAAAAATAATCAACAAAAGCTCAGGTTACCATCTGAAATTGCAACTAGGTGAGTAGTCAAATAGATTCATGGTGATATAAGACTAATTTGCATTCACAGTGCTATTGTAGTGCAGTGTAAAATAAAACTACCTAGACAAAAAGGATATTTGCCAATTGTATAATATAGTTTGAAAATGTGTATTACACTATACACTGTATAGTATACAGTATAGTATACAGTGTAAAGAAATATGGAAAATATTATAGACTTGCTTTCTCTTAAAACTACACAATCCTCATTCGTCCAGGAGTGATCCATCATAGAAAAAGAAAGCCATCTGAAAGTAATATCAATTTAGCTCAGAGCAGTGCAAAGTCTAGCTCCTTCAGATTGAAAATGACTAAGTCGAAGAGACTTGATTTTTAAAAACATTTTCCAGATGACTAACTTTGCAACTTTTTTTATGAGGGTCCTAAAACTACTGCTATTATTATCATTGTTTGCTATTGCATGGATTTGATTGAAATATTTTAGATTAGCATGGTACTCATTTAGCCGATTTGCTTTTACACCTGTGTGTACCTGTATTCCTGAGGTCGCTGCTCCTGTCTCGCTGGACTCGGGTGACACACAATCCTGCTCGCCGAGGCTACCAGTGACACCGCTGGAACTGCGTGAAGAAGACCCTCCTACTCCTCCTCCATTTTCCCCTGGACTTTCTTTATCATCGTTCTGCCCCTGTCCAGCAACATCTTCATCACACCCCTCATCCTCATCGGCTGAATCCAAAGCCACAGGCCCTAAAAGCAGAATCTCCCTTCGTCTTTGCTCGGCTCGTTTTTGTTTAGTTTTAGGGCTTAGCAGTTTTCCTTTCTTTCCTGGTTGAGGTGGTGGAGTTGTCAAGGTATCACTGTTCAACACAAACCCAGATTCGGGGCTCAGTCTCGGGCTTGTCACCTCATCATTACCCCATTGCTGCCTGGACGTCCAACTAACCGGCGCTCCCCCTACATTTTCATTTATATACAATCTCCGTGCTATTTCTGTACAGTCTCCCTTTTCAAAATCCTCTCTTAAATCCAAACGAGGAGTCCAGACATCGCCCATATACTGTGGAGGCTGGTAGCGATGTAATGTTGGTGTATCAGGGGCCCGGGGTTCCCCTTGGCTCAGTCTTGGGTCCCTTACAGGTGAACTAGTTTCGGCTGGAGGGTTAACGGGGCGCACCAAACGAGAAGGAATGGCAGGTGAAGAGTGGATTGAGCTTGAATGCTGGTATTTTTGGTGGCAGTCTATGGGCTTAGTGTCATTGTTTGCTTCTTGCGAGTTTTCAGGCTGGTTTGAGTTGGTTGGAGTAAGCTGCTCTGTTAAAGGGATATTCATTTTACATTGCTGTGCACTGGACGCCGGATTGTGCAAGGGCGAACAATTTCCTGCCACTAAACTAGCAGAAACTTTGATAACGTTTTCGACTAGCTTTCGCGCAACCTCCGGACTGTTACACGGCGATTTACTTTCACTTAACTGGTTCATTCCTTCTACTTTGTCTGTGCAATGCGTTGGAGAGTCCTCATATTGTCTTTGACTAGCAGGACTGCTTTGTAAAAGGTGATGAGGGCTCGGCGATTTGACATGTGAGTGCATTTGTTGTTTTTTGCAAAGAGGTGAGCCAGCCCAGGATTGACAACGCGGTTTTGTGTTTTGTAAATAGTCACTGTTTTCAAGTGCATGAGCGAGTTTGATTCTCAATAATGGAGAACCAAACTCCTCAACTGCTCTTTGAGTAGCTGCCCTCCCAATAGGGTCGAAAACAGGTGCTTGTCTGGGAAGGTACTGCTGGTGACCTGGAGATCTGTAAGGGCTTGAGCTGCAAGAAGAAGTTGGGCTGCCAAACCAAACTGGATCGCTTAATCTTTTACGAAAATGACTTTGGTCTCTTATCGGACTTTCCACCGTCTTGACATTGGATTTTTCAACATAGCTAAACGTAACAACAGAACGCTGTCTATCGTTGACATCTTCCTTTTTTATACACTTAGGTGAGACGTAGCGTGGTGGAGATTGGATGTTGTGGCAAGGTGAGGTCCAGGATTTTGCAATCTTTGGTGAATTTTGGAGCTGAAAACTGACAGAATGTTTGGAGGGTGATTGTTTTTGTGTACGCTCTTGGGCTAAGCCTTGACTTGTTGAGGTTTTAGTTGGGTTTGTTAGCTTAGAAAGTAACTCTGTGGGATTGTCCTCCTCGCTTCTCTCTGCTTTCTGATCTGGGGCGGACCTCACTTCCACATACAGATGAAGGACTTTTCCAGACTGGGACATGACCTCCTCTGAGCAACGAAATTGGGACGCAGACAAGATGAAAGTGCGAGAAAAAGTGGAGCAGAGAAGAGACTTGGAGAACAACCAAAACAAACTGCAATTTTTTATATATTTTTTTACTATTCTTCGGGCTGCCCTGTGGTGTCAGTGTATTTTCAGATCATCCTTTACAGCTGTCCTGGAGGGTATGAGTGCGCATTTGGAGACACACAGGAGAAACGGCCAAAGGACAAAATCGCCCCTGGGACACCTGCAGCGGTCTACTCTTCTTCATACCTGTGAATAAGAGAGACAAATATTAGCTACTGTTAGCAGATGGGGCGTTTGACCTGGAGTAGTGCTATTTTTACTTTGCTGATTCATCCTACTTGCGTTTTCTCCTTTGCTTTGGCATCTCTGGGTAAAATTGTAATTCAATTTATCCAGCTAAAAATAGAAACTCGCTTAAAATAGTGTAGTGGAAAACATTTGGCAGTCTTCTCAGATGTTATCTTATCTTGTCTTAAAGCATGAATCGATTGGCTAAAAATACACCTTGCATAGCACTCAGCGATGCATTGTAAACAACCTGGCTGCTTGTACATCCTCATGTTTCACTTTCAAGCTCTCTGTCACATGAGCTCATCTCGGAGAGTAAGGAAGCAGGAAACCATCCTTCACTTTCTCTTCTCTGACTAAAACAAAGTGATGACAGAGCATGAATGACAACAATCCACAGTCCATTCCTCAGCCCAAAGTGGATTTACTGTAGTAATTAAAAATACATTTGTCTGGGCTGTATAGGATAAGACGTGAGTTTATCCAGTAGAAGGATAACGGGGGTGCACAGGGGTGCAACACAAATAAACAGCTAAATCCAGGCATAATATGGAACACATGTAGAGACATACCATTTAGCCTACACTGTTCAGAGGATTAAAATATGTCTTCTTCATAGTACCTGCTTGTATTTTGGCTTCAAAGTAAAGCCGAGTACAGCCTATAATTTGAGTTCTCATTTCACCAAGATTTATTTTATTTACAGTCTATTTTAAGTAAAGCTGTTTTTGTCGTGTACATTGTTGCATATTACACCAAATTACATCACAAATAAAGATTTTCTAATCTTATCCTAAGAAGGTTTGTAGTAATATAGTTATGCCTGATGATACTATAAAAAATACTAATATATATACTTTTAGACACAATTAGACAATTCCTAAATCAATCCCAGTAGGTCTATGTTCTTATAACTGGACAATAATAATGCAACGGTCTTGTTTAAATCTGTAGATTTCCCGTCAAGATGGCCACACAAATAAACCAGCACAGAAGAGACCAAAGCGAGGATGCTAAACTTGTGGTGGTTGCCAGCAGCAGCAGATTGCAGGTGCCGTATGGTGACAGTGGGAGAAACCACTTGCTGAAATCAAAGTTGATAGAACAAAGAGAACTTGAGAGTGACCAGGCTTGAAATGGTGAAGAATTCTGCCTTTTTTTTTTTACCCTGATGTTTTTTTGCTTCAGACTGACAAATTCTTGGTATATTGTAATCAGACTGTCAAACGTTTCTTGCTCACTGAAATTTGTACCTTCACACTTTTATTGTTATTTTCACACATCTGATTCCCACAGCTACACCTTTTACTAAAGAGGCCTTTGTCAATTGTTGTTACTCCATGGGGTGCTATTGTTTGAAGAGTGTGAGAATGACCACAATGACGACTGTATGACTACTTGGCACTACTAAATGAGACAAGAGCCTAAAATCTGGTCAGTATCATGTGTCTAGAGGAAGGCCATATAGGACAACACTGTATTGATTGTACTAGATAAGCAGGGATATTACATGATACCACGCCAGAATGACAGTCAAGAGAGAGTGAGAAATAGAAGCACGTCAAGCAAAGTGTTAGATAAGACGCAGGAGCATGAGGGAGATGTGTAGGGTATGTGAAGGACAGAGATGTGTTGGCAAAGGGCCAGACTGCTGGGAGAAACACTGCTCCTGATGCAGTAACACACAAAAAATACAAAAGTATTATTTGGTCTTTTTGATATTTCAGTATTTTATGTTAAATATCTTAAATACATCATCTTAAAATCAAAATTATTTGATTTGGATCAACATGTACCTTTATTTTATCTTCTTTTTGGTATATCCTTTTTTCCCTTCTTTTTGGCACGTAGGCTTTATTAGACAGGAAACAAAGCGCAAAATGGGGGATTCGAGAGAAGGGAGGACATGCAGTGCTGTGATTCAAACTCACAACACTGCAACTGTCTGCACTAGGAGCCTGGCCCAGTGTGCTGTACCTTAACCACTCGACCACCGGACAGCACTATTTTTGGTATATTCTATACTTTATTACTATTATTTTTACTACACTCTTTTATGTTGCACCTTAACGTAGAAGCAAGTTCTAGTTTGTGAATTGTTCACTGACAATGGCAATAAATTTGATTCTGATTCTAATATGTCAACGTCAACATATAGTAAAAAGATGGCATAGTATTTAAATAAGGTCAACAAAAGAAATACATGAAAAACATGCAATAATCAAAGATTTCTTTCTGATCTGGAAAGTACCAAGCTTTGGATGAAAGTACAGTGATATATTTATGCTTGCTTTCAACATCTAGGGTTGTCATATTAACAGTTGCAGTTGCCCACTAATAATAGTATGAAATGTATTACACCAGGGGTGTCCACACTTTTTTCACTGAGGGCCGCATCTTGAAACTTATACGGAGCAGAGGGCCACAGACAACCCAACAATGAAGTGAATCAGTCAAAATGTTGCATTTGACATAGTTTTGATGAGCCTCCACACCTTTAATAAGACTTGGAACATTAATATTAGGTTGGTATAATATCAAAATGCTTGAATGTTTTAAATTTTACTGTAAAAAGTACCACTTTTTGTTGATTGGACCATTTTAGCAGGTCTAATCAGGTCTGAGGCCGCATTTGGCCACTGGGCCATAGTTTGGACATGCCTATATTACACTAATCTGTTTCTTTCTTTTATCATTTGTGCTGCTGCTTTAACCACTCGACCACTGGGCAGCACAATAATTCATTCTTAAATAAATGTGATATTTTGGCATTAAAATGTATATGGTATACATCTCCAAATCACGGTGTTATGCCACTTTGATAATATTCTAAGCAACGAAAATCAATATAGATACAATAGATATATTGGTGACCAGTGGCAATAATATTGGATCTTTAGTTCAGACATTATAAGTCAACTTCATCAGACATGAAAGACTTACAGAGCAATCATAATAAGTGAGTCGTAGCTTATTAAACCTATTACACAGCAATTATCATTACAAAGTCAGTGATTAACAAAGCTCTTTGCAGTTTTCTCTACAATTCATACTGTTTTTCAACCCATGAGCTTCAACAGAAATACTGCACGTCCAACTTACGTCCAATACATCCAATACATACATATATATAAGGGGAATGATTGTTGAGGGTCTTGCCAAAGGACACAAAAACATTTTGGACAACATTTTCACCAATGTTATAACAATTAAACACTTCACAATCTATAAGGTAAAAATAGATGCATGTGTAGTCCACTTCAATCAGTCCAGTTAATTATCTTTAGTCTTTACAATAGGGGTTGGATTTATAAAGAATACATTGTGTGGTTCACAATTTTACTCTCACAGTTTTTCATTTTTACTGTAATTTTGTAACTGCTTTCACAGCAGCATCTCTTTAGATTTAACTGACCTGCGGTCAACTCAACGTTGTGTCTAATCCACAGACAGAAGCGTCTCAAAATGTACCGACACAAAAGGAAGAGCCAACAATAAACACTAGACCACAGCTGCTCTATGAGAATGACTCAGCCTCTTGACGTCCTCCAGGTGATAGACCCTTCCTGAATGTGAGCCGTAGTAAACAGGTGAGTGTGACAGGAGTGCACAGATACCCTCGCTCCAATGGGGAGGGCAGGCTCATCACACAGGTAATTAAATCCTGTCTATGAAGCAGCGCTAATCTTAGCTCCCTTCTCTGCATTCGACTGAAGGAGCGAGAGGGAGTGTGAGCGAGGCCAGCTAATCTTAGCTCCTGCTTGTTACAGCAATCATTTCAGTGCATGCTAGCTAAAGGAGAAACACAAGAAGTATTAACTTAATGAGAGACAAGGGACAGGCACTTTGTAACATGAGCTGTCCCAAGCTGCATTACGTCCTTCTATTGATCAGAGAAGTCACTGATTTCATAAGCCTAATGCAAAGTAATAAACAGATGATGTAACTAGTGGTTTAAAGTAACAATATACAAAAGTAAAAGTATACTCTACTTAATTTTTACATTTGAGAGCAAGTATAATACTTTCTGCATTTTGAACTGGACTGTGAAATAGAAAGGGATTGATTGGAGGGATTATATTTAGCATGTTCCTAGTACCAGCCCCAGCTTTGAGCAAACAAAAATATACAGATAAAATTCACTAGTAAAAATAAGAAAATCATTAAACTTGACCTTTGTTTACCAAAGATCAACACATTTCTTTAATAGCACGTTTTTAGCATTTTAAAGGTTCACAAAATCTGTGCGAAGTACTTATACATTTTATTCTTTTAGTAATTTTTTTTATTTAAAGTACTTAAAAACAATTACCTTAGTATCCGTGCTGCCTACTCTTCCATATATGTATTCTTTCACCACTGGTTGTAACAGGCGGCTCAAACCTCTCACTCGCTTTCACTGGACCTTTTCATTACCCACCAAAAAAAAGAGGGTAAAGGAACAAAAGAGTTTGTGTCAAAGTGGTATTTTGTGGCAAAAAAAAAAATCACATTTGATCAGATGAAAAACGCTTTTACTTTTCATAGCATTTAGACAAAAGAGAAGAGCTGTCTGACTCATACAGAGACACAATGAGACCAAAGGATGCTCATGAAAAGATGGTATGCCCCACCTCTCACTTGTTTCCTATTTTTATTTTGGTAGTTTGAGTGTTCGAGAATGGCTCATATAGATTATGAAGGATCTTACTTTATGAAAGCGAAAATGTGACTATTTGTAAAATATTGCATTGCTTATTGCACACTCCTGTTGTGACCAAAGAACAAAGCATTATCATTGCAAAGGTGCTCTTGGGCCATTAATAGAGAGTTGATCTCTAAACAAAACATTGTTTTTTTTCCATTTTTTTTTTCTTTTCTATTTATCGTCGAGAGACCAAACACGTATCATTAGACAAGATTGAAGGAGGAAGTAAGTCCAACACAAACGATGGAAAAAAGATGGAAAATGTTACGATTAGATGACGGTACTATATTTCATATGAAGCACATGAAAGCCTGTAATCAATCAAAAGAAAGGTAGAATAATATCAATGAGTCATTACAGCTAAAACCATTAAATATTCTCAATACTTCAACAATGCTATTTTCATTCATATTACGTGCACCTACTGCACATCTGCATGCTGACCGTGCAAAGTACAAGCACATGTAGGACTGTGCACTTTATTTAAACCCACATTTGTCCTGCTTCCTCCTATTCGGAACCGTAATAATGAAAGCTATCAATTTCAATTCCCATTTACTGTTCTCAATAAGAGAGTAAATCGCTTCTTGTGTATATTGCAAATTCAAGTGAAGTTTTGAACCTGACAACATTTTAGTCAGTGACAATCAATCAGTGCTAACTACAGTGGCCTATAAGCAAGCCATTTAACACACTTCTTATAATCTCTCAGCATCAGCTGCATCTGAAGCTGTATCTGCTTTGAAACTGGTCACATGACTTTGTTTACCGCAGGGGACATGTATAAAACAGGGCTCTGCATGTGCTGACATTCGCACCACACTATCAACCATAACACCAGATACAGCTTCTATGTATATACTATGTATGTACATTACTTCAAACTACCTCACCTTTACAACAATACACTTTTATATGAATTACTAATTAATGCTTTTCCCACTGTATTATATTCTTAATCATAATACATCACTAGGTCAGTCAGGAACCTCTACATAAGATAAAACATGATAAGAAAAGCCCATACACACTTTTCCGTAACGCTTGAAAATACCTGTAAGCACCAATACACATTTACAAAAGCATACATACATTAAAAAATATACATCAGAATCAGAACAAGGTTTATTGCCATTGTGGGTGAACAAAATTCACAAACTAGGAATTTGCTTCAGAGGTAAGATGCAACATTGAACAATTCATAATAATAGTAAAAATATCAACTATGATAAGATGAGGGCAGGCAAAAAATATGCGTAAAAATAGAATTGGCTTAAATACAAAACATACAGCAAGATCAGAACAACAGTGCAGACATCAATGGCAATAGATGAAGTGTTGTTGTTACATATATATTAGGTGTAGGACAAGGATCGAGCTATACAATAATATGAAGTATTTGGCATTACAGTACCAGATGTATATTCCACCTAAACGTTGATTGAAGGAAATAGGATGTCGAGCTTTTAATGCAAAAAAACACTCATTTTCCTTTAAGCCTTCACTACATAACCTGCTCCAGACAACTACAGGATCACATGGACCTATTAGCGTTTGTATCATGTACCACAGCTATAAATAAATCTATAAGGCACCTGCTCTAGTATAAGATGAGACTACTACCTTACATTCATGCCAACCCTACATTTACACTAGACCTTGATCATTGTCGTCAATACTCAAAACGCTTATAGGCTTTTTTTCACACTCGATCTACAGTAAATCTTTGCTGCACTTACCTCTCCTTCCTTCACTGCTGCCAAATCCATACACATTCACACCTCCCACTCGTCCTCTCCTCGCTGTTTTTCCTACTTTCTCTCATCCTTCTCTTTCCCTGCTCCCTCGTGAAGGAGCTATACAGTGACACTCCTCCTCAAAGACCTGTCCGACCAGTGCACCCTGCCTAACCCTCCCATTTCTACAGCAGCAGCCACTTATGACACAAGCATCCTCTTAGGAACCGCCCCGCTGCCCCTCCTCAGCCCCCCTCGCCTCCTGCCTTATGCACATGCTGCTGAGTCAGTGTTGTGGAGTAGTGAGCGGCGGGCAGCTAAGAGGGTGAAGCTTAAAGGCACCTGCTACTTAGACGTTGTGGATTTTACATGGAAAAAAGTGATAGAAAGCAGACATGGGAGCAGAAGCAGATTATAGAAATATGGATAATCAGAGTTAAAATTAAAAATCCAGTTCAGTAACTTTTCCATTGTGACATACTGTGTATTATAATGGTGACGAATTTTCTCGGAACTGCAGTGTTACAGTTACAGAATATGTAAAACAGCTTGATCTCAATAAACAAGCTGCTTGGCTCATTTCTTCTTCATAATATTTCTGTTTATATCAATGGAAAAACACTAGTACACGCATCAACATTTGAAAGTAATAGTTCAACCATTGTACGATTCTGCAAACTTAATCATTTGAAATGGACCTTCACTGCAAGACACTTTTATGCATGACATCAAAGTGTCATGATTATGAGTGAGGCAGGCCTAAAGTTCGATAGACTGTGCTCACAGACAGGATAGAGGCTTGTCAATAAAAGTCAGCGCCTGCATAACTCTGCTGCTTAATAGAGCGTGAGGACAGGACTAAAAAACTAGACCCAAAGAGGACATGAAATAGATAGAAAAGAGACAATAACTTCAGCAAAATTAGGTTTATAACAATTGAATTATTGGAATTTGTAATCCTGTCTAAATAAAGTGTAAGATTAAATTTAACTGTAAATTTGGTGTGCATACTAAGTCTATTTTTATCTGACAGTAAATTTAAATTGTTGTTATGCCTTACTTGATATATCTTGCTTTTACTGTTGTTCATTGTTGTATGTTGCATTGAATCACCAAAGCAAGTTCCGAGCCTGTGAAATCTGTTCACTGACAATGACAATAAACCTTTTCTGATTCTGATTCTGATTCTGATTAATAGCAATCAAATCAAAAAAATGCAATTTGTCACAAAAGCAATGGCTGAAATTAATAACCCTGCAAACACTTTAGGTTAATGCTCCTGAACAAATGTGTATGCACTGAAATGTATTCACTATTGCAGAAAATGTTAAATAGGTTTTCCACCCAAATTGTTCTGCCCTAATATTTAACTTTAGTGCAAAAGATGACCAGTCCATGAGCAGGATGTAATTCAAGTCTGCAGACTTTAACATCCTTGACATTTCTCTTAATCTCGCTGTCTCTCCAGTTTCCTGCCTCTAATGCACTCGCCTTAATAAAAAACATCAGGTCATTAGCTAATAGCACTGTTATATGAAGAAAAACAGCCTCAAGCATCCAACATGTATAGCTAATGTACTTCCAATTTAGTATTATTTCACACAATGTACATGCTTTGTTCACTAAGCTCATATTTTAAATTATAGATGAACTTATAAAAGTAAAATCTTTGTAAGAAAAGCCTCGCTCACACTCAAATGAAATATACAAAAACTCAAAACTATTTTCATTGAGTTCAAAATATAAATAAACATACTAGATTCAGTTATAAGATGTATGTATTTTCCAACAAAAGGTCGGTGTATATGCCAAAGGAAAAGAGCTCAGACTGAACATAGAGGTCATAGGTCAATGACTCACAGATGTAAACAGATAGAAAGATAGGGATGGTTTATTTAGACAATAATAAAACGCAAATGGTTGTTTTAGTGTTATAAAAACTCAAAATGACTCACCTCCAAATTCAAATCTGCCAAATATACTGCTCGAATAAATGACTAAAGGCTACTGAAATACAGCCTGGCATTTTGTATCAAAGTCAAAGGGGTATTTTATTCCCTGGCTTATACTGTATGTATGAATACTTTGCACATTATCATTAGCTGAAGAGCAGATGGTCCTAAAATTATTCACTTTGTTGTCTTGAGGGTCACAGATTTAGAAAAAAAGAGCTCCATTGTGTGAGGATTAGATTAAAATATGAATGAGCAAACTGCATATATTGGATTTAATTCCCTCATAGCCCGAGGTGAAAAGAACCAATATGATCAATGAAGTTTTTAGTAAAATTAGACATACACAAATATACATACACAATACACATACATTCAAATGTATGCTTTTTTAATATTTTTTTTAGTATTGGATTTAAGTCAGATCCAAACAAACCTTTAAATGAATCTGTGTATGGGACTTGCATAAACATCAGACTTGCTTAATTCTCGTGACTCCCCAGCTAAACACCTATAACATGAGGCAGACTATCTCACTTTCCTAAGCAGATCCTGATTTATGACCATGATCCAGGAACACATCAGGACTTCCTCTAATCTCCACAGATCTGTGCGCCGTAGCAGTTTGTCTGAGTGAGTTTGGCCTGAGTGTCTGAGAGGTGCTGATCCCCGTCCAATTTACAGCTGCAGATAAACCATGGCATTCACTTTCTGCTCTCGTCCAAAACAGCCCTCACCAAACCGTAAACATTACAGAATACCAGTGTGCAAAGACCTGATCATAACATTGAATTAGGATTGAATCTTATTAATTATGGGTGGAAATATTTTCACCTTTTTGAGGTATGATGAGATCTGTCAAAACAATTCAATCTTTGATTTTCCATACAGGACCCAAACACCAACATTTATGTTCATCGTCATTCTGTTTAGGTGCACTATGTTTGTGGTCTCCGTGGGAATGTCATCGCTTTGCCTGGAATGTTGTTTATGCCATTAACTGTATCTAATCAATTACATATCAGGCAAAGCAATACTATAACATAAAACGTTTAATTAAATAACTGAACTGCATTTAAAAAAGTAAATCCCTTCAGTACTTCCACACACCTTTAATACACACAAACAAATGGAGACATACCAGCACACCTCAGGAAATCATGATTTGACTGATGCTACAAAAACTGGAACTGCAAAAGAATTTGACAAAAAGCGCACACCAACTAAACCTTACAACTGTGTGGTTCATTTGACCTCTGCTTGACCTAAAGTTGCATTGAGTGTATCTTATATCAAACCTTTTTTGAGGTTGTATAATGACAGTCTGAGTCAACATCATGATTCTGTGTACCTTTAATTTAATTTAAACCTTTGTTTGCAAGAAAAGCTTTTTCGAAGTGTCGCGGCCAAGAGGCAGAAGCAAAACAAGTGGAGGTCAATGAAGTGAGGCAGTCTTTATAGTTTCAGTTTGGATTTACAAGCTCATAAAGGTGCACTGTGTAACTTTTTGTGGAGGGTTGACTGCATGCCTGTCTCCGTGGAAATACTACTGCTTTGCCTGCAATGTTCTACACAAGCACTTGACGCCACCAGGCCAAGTTACAGGTCAGATCTGTGGAGAGGTGCCACAGCTCACAAAAAGAATACATGTGGTATTTTAGCAATAAAAACACCTGTAATTTAATAAATGTGAGATGAACAAGTTTAATGCCGACTAACATGCTGGCAAAGCAAAGAAATGTTGCTGCTGTGACAAGCCTTAGTCCAAAGTTTCCCAATAAGTGTCATCAAATCTCTCTCTCTCTCTCTCTCTCTCTGTCTCTCTCATGCACAAGGAGTGTCACAAGGACGGAATAAATAATACAAAATGCAGTCATTACAATTACAGTACATTCTACAGTAGATCAGATAGTTACATGTTTGCCTGCGGTTACAATGTTGGGCTTTTAAGGTGATACAGGTGACTTTCTCCACACTGCACCAAACGCATCATGCCAGCTTTTCCTCTCCCGGCAGCGTCAGCAGTCCTGAGGCAGCGGACGGACTCAAGGGCAGAGCAACACTCCACCAGTGCATGGAAACTCTCAAGTCTATTTCAGACAAATAACATTAGGCACAATCTGATTAGGTTTGGTTCATGGCCTTCACCAGTGATCTCTTAATTTGTCATTGAACGTGGGAGTCCTACAGGGGCAAACAATGACAAGCTTTCATCGATGGGAGTTTAGGAAGTCTTCATGTGGTTAAGACTTGTTTATAATGTTTTTTCAAATTCATTTTAGCCTCTGACAAATTGAAAATGTGCATATTTCAATCAAACTATATATGATTCATGTACTTTGTGTTGGACAAGAATTGCACTATTTTTGTTAAAATTATAAACTCTTCAATTTGATGGAAGCAACCGATTAGGAAACTTTGGACTATGGGTTGTCACAACACTAAAATTTAAAACTCGATTTCCATACTAAGGGAAAGGCTTGACAATGATGATAAAAACACTTTTTGGACACTTGAAAGTAATCTTCAGACCACAAAATAAAGTGCAACGTTTTTTCATAACACCATGTCAACGTGCCCATTATTCACAAGGAAATACTAAGTGCTGGAGCAACTGCGGCAGCCAGGAGGCAGACCACTATCATGTGTTTGGGACTCTCCTGTTGCTCAGAAATATTGCATTGAAATTAACCATGTACTGCAGATTGACAGTGCCATCCCTCTCAATTTTGGAACTGTACTCAAAACTCTTGCCATGGACACAATAAATGGTACCTTTGGAACATATAGTATTCCTGACAGCAGGAAAAAAGACAATCACAAAGAAATGGATGACACAAACCTCACCAACGATCATGGACTGGACTGACATAGTGACAGACGTCAGACAAATGGAAAAAATGACATTCAAACTTAATTTGAAAATGGACAAATTTAGTCATTAGACTAAATGGGACTTAAATGTAGGACTTGTATGCAGTCATTTTATTTATGTTTTGTACTACTGTGCCATTATTATTATTTATTATTATTCCTCAGCTCTGGAACTCTCTCCCTCCTGACCTCCGCAACATAGACACCCTTCCACTTTTCAAATCCAGACTCAAACTCACCTGTTCAGACAATCCTACACCACATAACTCAGTCACTCCAACACCATCATCCAGTTCTGTACTGTGGGTTTTATTCTGTTGTTTTATTCTGTTGTTTTATTCTCTTGTACAGTGTCCTTGGGTGTTCTGAAAGGCGCTTTTAAATAAAATGTATTATTATTATTAATTAATTTATTATTTATTATTTATTATTTATTATTTATTATTTATTATTTATTATTTAGTGTTGTATTGTATTTTAAAAATTGGGGGAAAACTCATTTTCAGCACAAAATAATATGTCGATACAAATTAAGACCATTCTAAAACTATTAATTGAAAGTTAAATTTTGTCTGATTCATTCAGCATCCATCAGTCATCCATCTCGAGTATGCAGTTTCTATGCTAGTTTCAGTATCAGTAAGTATTTCGGTATATATACTGTATACCATATACGGCCTTCTTTGGACATCCTTAAACTGTAAAACGCTCACTTGCTGCATTTTGCCTATTCCACTGCAGCCATTACGCTTAATATAAGATTTATAAACCAATGCATTCTAGTTTGAAATGCATCGCACATGTTTTTGCATCTAGGACTAAGATCCATGCACAAGAATTGGAGAAGAGTCCTTGAAAATCTGCCCTTACAACATTAAGGATGACAGAGAAATTGCCAAAGGGTCAAATAAAGTTAGCGCTAATAGAAGTTGTAACGGCTCATTATCTGATAGCGAGGTATCAAGTGCAGTTGCCACTTTAGCAGGACATGAAGCAGCACGAAAAAAATCAATCACTGGCAATGCACTGAACCCAAACAGCCAACTATCTCTACCCAGTTGCTGTTATGGTCAAATTATGCATAAAACAAGAAAGCATGAGCAAATTCTCCTCCAACAGATTTCATTAATCACACAACGAACCAGGCCACTGCAAAGCGCTCCATCTGCATCCCAGCCAACATGCAGAAAAAAAGAAAAGAAAACTCCACACAGATTGGATATGTAGCAGCGCTCTCATTATAAATAAGGGGAGAACGCATGACACATACACACACAGGCAGATTGTAAATGCTAATGCCCAGCCATCATCACACAAGCTCGCTCCTATCTAAATGCTACAAGGCCCCTTTCATTGCCAGCGCTCTCACCTCTCCGACACCCACAACCACACCTCCAAAACTTGGCGTCCAGCATAACATTTGCCATGAGGGGAGAGAATATACCATGCATGCCCTAGATAGATGTACAAGTTGAAAAATGGTGCAAAGAACGTGTGTGAAGAATTGAAAATAGACGTGGGATGAGAAGACAACAATCACAGCAATAGGTCGCTACTGTTGTTTTCTTGCAGCATTGAGGAGAAGTGAGGTTAGCAATAGCAATGTTTCAATAAAGCTTGATAGAATTCCGACGCTGTGATGTTGTGCTAACGGGAAATCAAGACTTCAGCATGCACTCAATCAAGCTTTTATCCTCTAATTACAAGTCGCTGCGGTCCTAGCCTCATGCCCAATTTGCAAAGCTGACATTGATCCTAAGGTGAAGATTTTACAGCAATTATAGTTGTTGTGCAGCTTGCTATTTCCTTTGAGACATCCACTGACTCCCTTTGCGACTCTGTGTGTATGAGAAGCAGTGAAAGGTATACAGTCTTTCTGCTCTACCCCCACCTCCGCTGCCTAAACAACCCAGGGGTAATGTCTAGACCGAACCCCCAAAAGTGAATGGAGTGGGGGATTTATAAACTGCGAGAAAATGAAGACAAACTGTTTCCAGGTGCCCATGACGTCTGTGAATGGGCCAGTCTTCAGTGACAAGCGTCCCGTCCTGAAACAGTGAAGGGCAGTTGTTCTCTAACTGTTGTATCAGTGCTACTGGTGGCACATGGGATTTTCCTGGAGTGGTTTAGATTGTTTTAGAGAAATGCCCCTTAACCACAGGGTTAGGAGTTGGGTCCTGGTGTTTAGTACCAGATTAGCGCTTTGTCAAAACCTGGTCAACCCAGGTTTTGGCTCTGTATTTGATCAGGTTTAAGGTTTAAACGTAAATTATAGTGCTATATGGTTTATTTTCGACATGTTGGTGTTCTAGTTCAACAGGACACATTTCGTCCAATATCAAGAATCATCCAGGTTTCTATTTGTTGAAAATGTGTCTTGTTATATTTTCAATTCACTTGCAATGCAATGTAAAGAGAAATCAGTGGTGTAAAAATTGTAAAGCATTAAGTCTAATCAAACAAGTAAGGAAGTAATTGAGAACACACACAACTAATTTCCTTAATAGTAAAACATTGGATGTCTTTTCAAATATAATTCACCAATTAAGAAATTGGTTGGCCTATAATTACAGGCTAACCATTTTTTCAGGTGGCATCGCAATTCTTCTCACGTTCACAATCTCTCTGACAAATCAGCCCAGCGCCAACTTTCCAGTCAAGGGCAAAACTTGTTTGCGCTTTGCTGACTGGGAATTGTCCGCACAGATGCGTCACTCACTCCGGTATTTGTGCTGAAAATGACCTTTGCGCAAGTATCTCAATGGTCTGAGGCTGTGATGCAGTAGATTGCACCGTCTGTCTGCCAGGTCATGATACATGGCTCAAGTTGTTTGGCACTTCAATCTCCTCCAACATCAAAGCTTCACGATATGATTGTGCACAAGATATCAAAGGCATGTGTCCACTTACCAAAAACCATGAAGGCATCGCAGGGTAGCGTCTTGCATCTGGAGATAAATGTACATGATAAGATACTGTTGCATCGGCGTTTGCTGCAGGTAACGAGCTCTCCAGTGGCACTGCGGTCCACGTACGTCCGCGTCTTCCACCCGAGCCCTCCTCACGCCGTGTTCTGTGAAAATGAGTGGCTCGTGACAGCGTCGGTTGTGCTGAACGTGATGCTCAACAGTTCTGAAATGGACAGCTCCTCACCGGTGCTTTTCATAGAGTCACATCCCAACTCCTGCTGCACACTCTCCCTCTTCTCTCTCCAACAGCCCTCCCCGTCCTTTGAGCATGCCCAGTGCGATCCTCCTCGTGAACACTGAGGCAAGTTATTCAACAAGAGGAGTAAGGACTACCACGGAGACCCTTTCACACAGCATTTAATTACTGGAAATAGACCTGTGCGTCAACGACCACGTGGATTAAAACTTCCCAAATGAGTCAATGCGCCATTTTCTCTCAAGTAGACCTAACATTTGACAATTGTCCATATCCTTCTTCAATATGAGTCACCAAGGGCCAATTATTATGACATATTCACATATTCCTGGCTTTTGACCAAAACTCTAGTTCAACATGGTCATATCACTGACATATTTTCAGTGGAGATCACCCAATATATGTATATATTTTTTCATGGCTGATGCCAATACTAATATTTTATAACCCAAAGTTGCTCTGCCCATATTTTTGGGCCAATGTATAGTGTCAATTTTCAAAAATGTTCCCAAAATATCTGACTTGAACTCAATACAAACTCAGTTACTGTCTCTGTAGTGCATTGCTCTGCATATTAGCAACAAAAGATAATATCAATACAAGTAAAGTAATCCACAAAATTGTTTTATTACCAATCAATAATAGAGCAGTAGAGTTACATCTCATGCGGTGCCTTCGTTGCACTAAAATGTTAAAATGAAGCTTAAAGTCTTTCCTTCAAGTTGTTATTCTGCCTAAAAAAAAATCGGCCTCTGCTGGAGATTTAAGGCCAATAACCAATATGCTAAAAAAGTGTATGTATCGGTCCGATATATCGTCTCTATCTAATTTTCAGGTTTTAACATCTCATCAATTCAAAGGATTTAATTTTTATTTTTAATAGCAGGCTAATGTTTGTTGTAGAGTCAGTGTTCAAAGTAGGCCTAGTTATCAGAAGTCGAAAGTATTTATATTTAGTGGCAAGTGGCAAGTCCTGTGTTGCGGAGTACAAATGAAACAGCAGCAGTGGAAGCAGAGGCCTGTATTAAAGCCTCTATTCAGGTTGCAAGCATTTTTGTCTGCCTCATGCAGACTGAAACACGTTTACTTTTAAAAGTCCTGTTCTCTTGCATAGGTTACCACAGCTTATGTCTAAAACTATGTTATTAGAGATACACCAGAGCAATATGCACTTTTCATATTCTCATATTTAACCATAATAGTCCCACTGAGAATTGGAGTCTCAGGTTCGTCCTGGCCCAGGCAATTCTACTTCATTGCACATCATACAGCATAACCATAACATTATAGGTGTTTCCTGGCAATAATGAGATCAATGCTCCCTTAGGGTAATAGATTTACTGCATGATTAAAGCTATGTCCACATTAACATGCCCCAATGTTTCCTCTTATTGTTCTCCTGGGCCATCGGCTTTCATCTTGCGTAACTAATGAACGTGCAGATGACATCTCAGCAGCAAATTTACATTGCTCATTGTTGCATTTGGCACTGTTTATCTTGCTTTTATTATTGCATTCGTGACATTTCATCATGATCAATATGAATATTTTACCTAAACAACAATGCAAGTTATTCGTGTAATTTTTGCCAAACCCACTTTTCTATAAAGTTCAGAACAACCTTTCTACCTCAGAATCCGACTGTATACATAACAAAACCCATTGACTTCTGAGCAGATTGTAGTATTGATATGCTGTTGTAGAGTGCCCTCTTGTGGCCAGAACACAGATTGTATTTCATAAAGAAGTGGATCAAAGGGCACGAGCGGGGCATTGAGTTTGAGAGCAGGGAGGGCAGCAGCTGTGCCCAGGCTGCCGCTCCTCAAAGACATCCGTGTCAGCCTGACCTCCTGAGAGCCACAATAAGTCTTTTGTCCATCCTGCTGCTCCTATGTCCACTCAAATTGTAACCATATTTCAACATAACCATGTATTTGTCTGTATACACTTCATTTGTTCTTACGCAGCTGAACTTGACTTCTTCAACTTGGTGTCTTTTTCCTCATTCCTTCTGGTTTCCTCTCACTGATCACGCCTACAGTGGTCAGTATCACGTAAGAACACACCTAAGGCCTAACGGTTTTATGACTCAGTCCCGTCTGCACTGGCTACACAAGAAACACGCGATTTCATAAGCATGTAATATTACCGTTGTAGAGATGGCTTGTAAAGATAAGAGAGTTTGAATTGTAAAGTGTGAAATATTGTCCAAGACCACGTGAAGATGACTGAAAATGAGGTTCAAAATATTGGCATATTCATGTAGTGCTAATATAAGTGTAGTGAAAGTATGTGGTATATAAAGTGTAGTGTATTAAGTTGTAGTAATATAAGTGGTAGTGATAAGTGTAGTGCATAAGTGTGGTATATAAGTGTAGTATATAAGTGTAGTATATAAGTGTAGTATATAAGTGTAGTGTATAGTGTAGTGATAAGTGTGGTATATAAGTGTAGTGTATAAGTTGTGTATATAAGTGTAGTGTATAAGTGTAGTATATAAGTGTAGTATATAAGTGTAGTGTATAAGTGTAGTGTTATAAGTGTGGTTATATAAGTGGTAGGTATAAGTGTGTATATAAGTGTAGTGTATAAGTGTGTATATAAGTGTAGTATATAAGTGTAGTGTATAAGTGTAGTGTATAAAGTGTGGTATATAAGTGTTAGTGTATAAGTGTAGTATATAAGTGTAGTATTATAAGTGTAGTGTATAAGTGTAGTTGCATAAGTGTGGTATATAAGTGTAGTGTATAAGTGTAGTGTAATAAGATGTAGTATAAAGTGATAGTGTATAAGTGTAGTGTATAAGTGATAAGTGTATGAAGTGTAGTGTATAAGTGAGTGTATAAGTGTAGTATATAAGTGTAGTGTATAGGTAGTGTATATAAGTGTTAGTGTGGTATAAGTGTAGTGTATAAGTGTAGGTGTATAAGTGTAGTGTATAAGTGTAGTGTATAAGTGTAGTGTATAAGTCGTGCATTAAAGAATTGTGGCGTTATGAATTAGAGTTATGTTGTAATCACGTTGTCAAATCAACTGGAGTACTGGACTCGAATACATTTTATTATAGAGGGAGGGGCTTGGGGTGCGTCAATGAAATAGTCTTAACCAATGAGGTTATGGTTTTCTTGGCCCATTCGACGTCATCAGACAATCCCCGCCCCTTCAGGCTCTATCGACTCGGCCAAATGAGGAAAGTGTCCTCACAACATCAAGTTAACCACTGACTAGACAAATACAAGAAGTGATTGTTTTCTCTTAATAAAATGACCAATTCGCATCTTGGTTATGTTGTGCGTTATGGCACAAAGTTGCTCTTACAAACATTATTGTGAGTCATGGCATGGATAAAAGGCTCTCCAAGGTTCAGGGCTATATCTATTTTACCACCTTGTATCTGATGTGTTTTGTTTTGAAGGGTCAAACCAGAAGCGAGGCGTGTTTAGCGTTTGCTCTTTATCGCCGGTAGAACGCGTGCGCCAGTGAAGTGCGTCTGGTGCCGCATCCTCCCTCTGCCTCGCTTCACAGATAGGCCGGTCATATTTAAGGTAAAACTGCAGACACCACCCGCTGACCGTCTCCTTCAGGTTGGACCTATCGAGCCTGGGCGCTTTCCTGAAACTTGTCCCCGGTTCCAGTGGCGATCGCGGAAAAGGAGGCCGACGAAGATGAACGAGAGCGAGCTGAACGTGTACGACTTTGAGCGCCGCTTCGACGAGAGACGGGCTTTTGAATGGATGCAGGAAAACTGGTAACTAATATTGATGCTACGTTCAAGAACAGTTGCATGTGCATCTTTGTTGCAGGCTGCAGCCTTTCTAAAGGACCTTCACTCGTTTGCCTTTCGGTCGCCCTCCCGCCATCATCATGTGGGGTGCCAATGACGTGAGCCCCACGGTGTTTGATTTTACATTACATAAACCTTGCACTTTAAAATATGATTGTACTCTACTCTAATCTCAGCAAAACGAATATATCCAAACAGAGACAAAACAAAATGCTTTAAAAATGCTAATTTGAGTGTCCAGATCATTGAACAGCCTAAAATTAGCCATGTTTTAATTGAAGACTAATAAATCCGCACTATTTTGGATGCCATAGTCCAGTACTCTAAACACATGCCTTTCTTATTGCTTAATCCGATTCCTGAAAAGGGAGTGAGTGTCCAGAGTCAAACCTGGTAGGACTACATTTTTGCTGCTTCATCCATATGAGCCAGACTGAAACTTGTTTACTGTCAGGCGTGTTCCTAAAAACAATCAAACTGAACATATAGGTGCCAAGTTGCATAACCTTTTCCCCTTGACTGTATCTTTCAGATCATTGCAGTTATGCAGCTGATCATATCTTAGAATGTACCTTAGGATAAGACTGGCACATTGGGTTGGGTTTGGCATAATGGATGGACCTACGTACTTCAGCAGCATTCCTTTTGTTGAGTGTCATGAAAACAATCGGTAAAATAGGTAAAAATTGTACTGTAACACTGTTGTGCTCGTCTTCACTAATAAACTATAAAAGTCTTTCTCCACGCTATAGAGAGTTGGTCTTAAATGTCTGAGCCAATTTATTCCTTCCATTTCACAAATGTCATTATTATTATTATTATTATTATTATTATTATTATTATTATTATTAATAATCTTATTTAGGCCTTGACAACCAATCTCTAACTAAAAGAGCTAGGATCAGATGTCTTATTATTCAGGTAAAGCTGTTTACATTTAAGAGAATAATATAATAACATATGTCATAAAGAAAGCATAATATCAAAACATAGCAATAATACAAATCTTTGTTTTATTTTTATTTCCTCTCAAAGCTCATGTCTTATATTTTGTTCGATTTGTCCATTAATGAAAAAACTGCCTGATTGCTGATGCTTTTCATCAGGATACACTGGGAGCAAATACCACAAGCCCCCATACACTTAAATGGGTCAAGCATCCACTCTCATCCAACATGTATTCTGCCAATCTGGATTAGTCATCTGGTATAATGCCCAAACCACCCCTCTCAGGCACGCACAGCCTCACCAATACTCCATAACCTTGCCAGCATCACATATTTTCAGTTATTTAAAAATAGATTGGGACAAAGTGTTCAAAAACCCAGCCAATTTATCCATCAGATGTACTTTGATTGAGTTTGTCCTCATTGACCTTTTATTCTATTCTTGTACAAGGATGGTGAATTTGTGTTGGCGTACGATCTTTCTTTCCCGTTGTGAAATTGCCTGATCACCCTGAGCTGGCGCTCTAAAAGGTCACTTGGTCAGCAATCTGAGGAAATCCCTGATTATGAGTATCAATAACAATAACAATAATAACAATAATAATTACATGGATCGTTAAATTAATTTGCATTTCCTTTTTGCTGTAAAGCAGAACAAACCACCCAATAATATTTGTTTGTAATTAATTTTTAACCCTCTTTTCTATTCACCTTAATTGTGTGAGATGGTTATGCAACAGCAGCAGAGGTCTTTTAGAGTGATGGGCTTGTCACATATCATATTCCTTGATAAAAGTGACATTTACTAGTTGGTCTTGATGGCCTGAGTGTTAATGAGATAATTAAGTTCAGTAATGGACAAAGTGTCAGTTATGTTAAGTAGGCGTCATATTTTCAGGTGTGTTGTAATGTGGCGGGCTGACAGCTGTGTCGTCCGAGAGTTCAAAGTGCACTGGCGACGTGGTGCGTAACGGTATGAAAGCAACAATATCAGAACTAAGATGGTATATAACTTTTTTTTGCACTAGGAATATTTAGTTTCCAATCCTCACAAAGCCACAAAATATAAATCTTGACATTAACTTTATGGTATTTTTGCCATTCATTGGAAATGTTCTAACACAAATGTCAATATATTCAACCCATTTCTCTGAGCACTGTTCAGAAATGGACTGAGGAAAACATGTGATCTCTGGTTTGAAATACAACCACATATTTTTCCATATCGCATGATAAAATATCACTTAAAATGCACATTCTTCCTATCTGTGTTTTTCTGCACCCACAGGACGTCATCCTTTATGTTCTGTGGCCTGTATGCTGCACTCGTCTTTGCCGGGCAGTACTTTATGAGGGAAAGGCCAAAGTTAAACCTGCGCCGACCTCTGGTACTGTGGTCACTCAGCCTCGCCATTTTCAGGTAAATATTAGTTGGCTTTTGCTGTTTGTACAATTGAATCTTTATATTTGCTTGTTCAGGACCGCCTCACCTTGAATCATCATCACAAAGGTGACATTTTTGTAAAAATGAGTTAGCTGTTAGCCTCAAACGCAGGACAGGTTTCTCACATGTATGACTCATTTAAAAAAAATAATAATAATAAATATATATATATATATATATATATATATATATATATAGTGACTGACACTAATGCAAAAGTTTAGTGAGAACAAAGCACAATTGTTATCTGCTGAGCTGGTGTGAAAATGGGATGACTTCTGAGTTCCCTCCGTTGCTTTGGTCCACAGTATCATTGGCGCGGTGAGAACAGGGCTGTACATGATGCACGTCCTCACCACCAGCGGGTTCAAACAGTCCGTGTGTGACACCAGCTTCTACCACGCGTCCATCACCAAATTCTGGGCATATGCTTTTGTCCTCAGCAAGGCTCCTGAGCTCGGTAAGACTTTGAAAATTTACTGGAATCATTTTTGTTACAAAGAAATTAGGGCTGCAGGACATTGGACATTGGACATTTTAAACACATCTATGAACATTTGAGACTGAATTATTAACTGAACTGCTACTGAACATTTCAGAACATGTTTGTTGAGGTAAAGTTAACATTTGTCATTAAAATAAAGGATTTTTTGTGGTATGACTTAGGACATGATTCTGGTTTGTTTTTACAATTTTTATTCGATTGCGATATATATATATATTTCTTGCAAGGATATATTTCTTTAACACTGCAAAATTAAAGAAATAGCTGTGATTGGTATATTATAAACTTTAGGGAACTAAAAGATTTGCCTCGAGAAGAGTTTCAGACAGTTTTTACAAGAGGAAAACCTCCCACATCCTACTGTGGGACAGGTGACAAACTGAAGAAACAACAAATCTCTCACACATTGTCTTGAAACATTGCATTGTGGAGATAATTATATTGAAACTACTTTATGTCACTGACACAACTCAATAAACCCTATTCCAAATGAACACAAATGTGAAATATAAGCTGTAATAAAGCCCTCTACAGCTGAAATTGTAGGACCAAAAAAATCCCTAAAAGTTTTCTGCAAAGAAATAATTTATTGATTAAGTCATATAGTAATTAGAGCCAACCTCGCTCACAGAAGAATGCATATAAAGACATGCACTATGGAAAGTTACATAGTGCACCATTTAATGTTCTATATTTGTGCTAAATTCCATCACATAGTCAAATAAATCTAGACAAATGTTACCTTGGCTCTGGAAAATATTCCTTTAAATGTATCTGCAGACAATTATCTTAAAAGCTTTCTAAGGGTGCTGAGATGCTGCCTTTGTCTGTGGAGTTATCTAGTCATGATCTCTGTGAGACGGAGGGCTAAATTCTTCGGCGCCAGATGCTGAGATGGCAACTAAATACCACCAGAGCATGAGCCAGGAGTGACAAACTGCAACCTCCAGTGATGTGGGCCAGTGTGTCCTTTTGCCCTTGACAGACAGGCCTTAGGTGCTCTATGGGGCAAGAGACATAAATAGTAGAATAAATCTTAGTTGTCAGCACAATGATGTTAAACTGATGTAATCCACTGTGGTCTTTTAATCACTTGACTAACAACATTCTGTACATATTTTGTAATAATAACAAATTAGATGGGCTCAGTGGACAGTGACGCAGACCCCAACACAGTTTTGACCTGAACTTACAGCAAAGATGTGGTGTCCTTGTATTTTAATGGAGGGTTTTCTCATTCAAGGGAGAATGCATTTCATTTTTGTTTACAAAGTTCTTGGAATGGAAAAATACACTTGAACTAATCAACTATAAATTTACTGCCTAACTGGACTGTATTTTTGCATCTTAATTTTGATGCATTCATATCGTCAAAGGAGTCTGCTTTGTTTTCATTTCAATACAAATAATGATATAAGATAAGAGAATCTTTATTTATCCCGCAATGGAGAAACTCTGTTGGAGAATAGAAACATGCAAAAATGTAAAAAATGTATAAATATCTAATCATTAAATATCTAAACTTATTGCAAGAATCTTACATTTTGCATCAATGTTCTTTTATACATTTTGCACCGCCTGTTTCACTAACAAAATCTCCTTTGTTTGTTGTAACATTTAACCACTTCCTCTTGGCTACATTCACTCACAAACTTTTTTCTCCAGGCGACACAGTCTTCATTGTCCTCCGAAAGCAGCGCCTGATCTTCCTGCACTGGTACCACCACATCACCGTCCTGCTCTACTCCTGGTTCTCGTACAAGGACCAGGTGGCCGGAGGGGGCTGGTTTATGACCATGAACTACTTCGTCCACTCCCTCATGTACACGTACTACGCCGCCAGAGCCGCCGGGGTCCGTATACCGCGATTATGTGCCATGTTCATCACAACCATGCAGATCATACAGATGGTAATGGGGCTAACGGTGGTGGTTTTGGTTTATAACTGGTTAAACGAAGCCCACTGTCCGTCCAACATGCACAACATCACATGGGGGTCTCTAATGTATCTCAGCTATTTGATCCTGTTTGCCATGTTTTTCTATGAGTCCTACCTCAAGGGATCATCCAGCAGCAGCAGCAAGGCGAAGAAAGAGTAAAATAGACCGGAGGATCGTGTACGGACTGTGCCATAAACACACTTTTTGACATTTACACACAAACCAACAGGTTGATCGACCTTGTGTTTCAACATCAAACTCAACAAAAAAACAAAACATAGTCAACAGATTTAGCTAGCTCATTTGCACATAGCACAATTTCTAATGATGAAAATTATTTCAAATACAATAAGGTGATATTAGGTGAGGCTGCACGATATGGAGAGCAAGAGTGAACTAAAACCACATTCACTAGATTTATTTTATGGTCATTTCTATTAAATGAACGCCAAAATGACCCTAATTTTGTCCCTTAACCCTACATTATCTCATCAAAAACGGCCTACAACAAAAATGACTTTAAATACTAAAGCTGGAAATGATTATTATTATATTATTTGTGGAATTGGCCACATTTAACTGCACTTACTTTTTTGTGATAGATTTGCAGATATCACAGCGATCACAAGATATTTCCCCGCCGTTCTTAACCGTTACTTTATTATTTTGTTGTCCCAAATTCCTTCCTGACCTGTGTCTGTAAGCCATACTTTGTTTATTGAAGAAATTTATATTGTGTATATATACGAATCATGACAATATTTTAGCTTTAGTTGTCACACATTAGGATCAGTTCTTAATGCACAAATAACTTTTTATACCATTTGTATTGCATATTATATTTATTATTGGCCCATCTAAGTTGAATTTGTGCGAGAAAGACAAAAGTGAAGTCACTGCCCTTAACCTTAGCCGCGGTGTCCTCAGAAACGATCGCAAAGGCATTCCTCGGGTGACAGTGAGCAGTTACTTCTTGGTAATGTTAGCAGATTTTGTATGTTTACTTGTCATTCATTGACCACTTTTCCTCATGTTAAAAATATGTTTACACAACTTATGCCTTTCACACCTCCGTCCGTAACATGCACTAAACAATGCCACTTTCTGCTTAAGGGATGTTCACTGTGGATTCCCTCCACTGTGTAAGAGGGATTCTGGTGCAGTTATATAGTTTATCACATAAATAAAAGTACAATTCAAGAAATGCATGTACAATATGCATTTTAGTGCAGGTTCTCTAAAACATTATAAAATATCCAAACATTTATTTTAACATTCTTAGTTGTGTTAAAAATGTCTTGAAATTTAGAGATTTGGAAGTCTTTAGTCTTTTATAAATGAAGTAAAATTGGACATGTAAATACGGATATAAAATTAATATTACATTGAAATAGAACTTATGCCCAAAAAATATGAATGAAGTTTTTGTGCTGCTTGTAACAAGCTGCAAAAGCTGATGTATTTAAGGGAAGTTGATAGATCAATGTGTCCAGTGTATATATATTTATTTTCTTAATAGTTGTTAATGTTTTCTTAGCTTTTCCTTAATTGCTACATTCCTAGTTTTGTTGTAACTTGTTCATGTCGTTGTAACAAACACATAGCAAAGAAAGTCGCCTTAATTATTCAAATGCACCAAACTATACCACAAGATGTGAATAATTCATCTGTCCATTCTGTTTTTGGTTTTGTGTCCAAATTCCAGAGTGTGTGGACACAAAATGTTTGTGATGAAGATGTTTTCTTAACACTTTGTTCAAAACCACTTTGATGTGTATGATATGTAATTTATGTTTAATTTTGGCAGCATATTAAATGTCACTTAGTTTACAACACTTTCATATAAACCAACAAGGGTAATTCAAGAACAAATCGTCTTTTTTATGTTGGGGTACGTCTCGTGTTAATTTTGTCCTCGAGTTGTGAGTCGGACGTCCCAAAAACCGCTCTTCTCTTGTGGGACATTTGCCGACTGCAGTGGCCAGTATTAATGTAATGCAACTATGATTTTTCTACTGTTAAAGTGTGCACAGCTATTTGTCTAAGATGTCACTGTAATCGGATTTTCATTTTTTGCTGATGCACAAAAGCTTAACAAACATCTGACCATCCCATGTCTTGTAAACTGGTTTATCTTGAAGTCATCTTTGTGCCAAACAATACATTTGTCATCTGTCTTTTGCTATTGTTAACCACTTCAAATGTAAAATAAAATAATTCAGAGGGAAAACCGATGAAAGGGCTTTGTTGAAATGTTACAATAAAATGATTACAAATAACTGATCGACTCATTTAAGATACATGCTCTCCCAGTCTATTTGTATGTAAAGTTTGTGGTTGCATTTGGAAGATTTGCATTCACTTTAATTCCCTCATCATCTACTTTATTGAATTAGAAGCCCACAAAAGTATTCTTAGCATAATATATTCTTTAGGAAGAAACGTCAATGAAATACTGATAGAGATGACCCTGGATATCGGTCACCTATGACCAAAAAGAAAGATGGACGGTTACATTAGTATTTGTCGCCCTCTTGTGGAAGTAAGGAGCCTCAACCAGTCGTTATAACGATGTTTATTACATTATTGTAACGAACGAAACATGTCAGTCTTTTAATGTAACTGTAACTGTTTTTACTAGCTAACAACGTTTCAGTAAGTGTTACCTGATCTATGGAAACCAAGTAGTTTCTGTGTAATGAAAATATTAGTGTATCAGTTCTTTATGTACATTTAGAGTCTGATTTATTCTTCCGGATCTGGTGACGTTGTATTGCCATCACCAGTGAACACAGTTTACAAACGGCGTGCAACATTCAACAATGATATAATAATAGTAATACAAATATAAACTGATTTCAAAAAGGCATGTAAAAATTATACGTGAACAACTTGAAACATAATTGTCCAGCCCAACTCATTTCTAAAAACATGAAATACATCCCACCAAAACAACCAGAAATGCGGCTTTGTTTTAGTCAAATTATAGTATTTATTTATTTTATTTTGTATCCTAAATGAGACAAACTTTAGCCGTCTTAAGAGATAAACAGTACGATCTTCACGTGGCAAGTTAACCGAGACTGACTTGGGGCCAAAAAAGTGTTGAAGAGCCCCTGGTGGGAGGAGCGTGCGTCTCCTGTGGCTGGTCCCTGGGCGCAGACCACCACAGCACGGCCAACACTGTGGAGGAAAAGCACTGAGCGGAGGCAGATGGATGGACGTGAACCTGCAAAAGCTGCTCCTCGCTGACTGAAGATGATGTAGAACAACTGGAAGACATTTGGAACTTCAAAACGGGATGTTTTCCTGGAGAACAAGGCAAGGACGCGCACTGACTGTTTGCAACTTTGGGGGTCGAGTGGTAGATCCTGGAGATTTGTACCTACGACGCACAGGTAACAATGGACTTCTGCACCGCTTTTAACTCTGGGGTTGTTTTTGTGTGTGTTTTAAATCAAACATGCTGTTGCAAATCCTTAAAAAGATGAATGCGACTTTGGAAATATCCTGTAACTAATCGTTTTCGTTTTGTGAACGAATACATGTTCCATATTTTAGTGACAACCTAATAAATGTCCCAAATAACATTGCACACATTGAATTAATCAAGCACATAGTTGAATCTCTTTTCATTGATGCTGTTGTTCTGTTGTTGTTTCCATGTAGCACTTTGAGATTTGCTTTGCATTATATATCAAATGTATTATTATTATTATTATTATTATTATTATTATTATTATTATTATTGTTATTATTATGATTATTAATAATCATCATAATAATATGCACTAATTAATTTATTTTAAAATTAAAAAAATAATAATAAGATTGCCAATGACCTCTTCACAAAATTCCTTCAACTCATTTGTAAGTTTACTAAATCATCTTGACAAACCATCATATAACTTGCAAATTACAAGTAGAGAGAACATTTTCTTTATCTCTTACATGGATACTGTGGTTTCAACATGTAATTGCTAACTTTTTTAAACTTCCACATTTGATTGATGATTTGTGTGAGTATCTTCCATTCTAACACTCTTGTTTGTGTTCAGCAGTGTCTAAATCCTGCGAGCATCATGACTTTGTGGATGATCCTTCCGCTCAGTCTTCCTGTCTTCATGATCACGGGAATTTGGGTTGTGTAAGTCCTTTGCATTTACTCAAAACCACATTTGTCAGTACATGTGAGACCCCCTCATACTTACACACATATACCCGGCGGTACCGACCCCTCTGCTTCATTACATTAGGCTCTTTCCCTTATTTGGAGAGAACAATGTGTAGGAGTATCTGCTTTAGATTCCTGTTTGCTGGTCTTGTTTCAAACTTCCCCTCTCATGTGTCTGTGTCATTTTGCATCTGTCGCATGAGCAGCAGAAACCAGCGGGTGGTCAAACCTGCTCCTCTCTCAGATGTAATGGGATGCTTGCTGGATTGTTGCTATTGGATGACCGCTTTCCCTCAGGGCTTTTCTAATGTATGTAACAAGCTGTGGTTTGACTATTTGTTCATTCATTCAAGAAAGTTCACGCTTTGGTTAAATATTTACCTCCTGCATGCAGTTTAATTATACTGTATGCTTGTTATTCAATGTATTTAAAAAGTAGAAAGTACCACCAACTACTAGTACAACATCTTCTACTACTTCTACTACGGCAGTTACTACTCTGTTATTACTACACTTCAACTTCCTAAAGTATGTACATGTTACTTTTCAAACGTTTCAATTACAGTATTTAAGTGAAGAGATACAGAGGGCAGTAATAGACTCAGTAATAAATAATATCAGTAATAAATATCTTTTTGAATTGTTATAAATTGGGAGTGTATTTATAAAAAAAATAATATAGCTCTACGTGATACCAGTAACCAGGATATGATTTGTATAAATGCATATTTACTAAAAACAACCTGGTCTATACAAAAACCACACTTTATTGGTCTGTGTGCTGTCCGCAGGGATCTATTATATTATCATCCTAAACACAAAAGAGTAACTATAGTCTAGCCTAATATTTACAAAAAAAACTGCTTTGGATGAAATATAAGCAATAAGTAACATTTATTCTCCACAAATTAGGAGATTATCAATAGAAAACTCATTGTCTGAACGAAATGTATGGGAAACACTTGCAGCACTGTACTGGTGCTTTTGGCACAAAATTAACCGGAAACATCTAAAAAAAAAAAAAAACTCGCTACACCTATTCTAGACATAGACCGGTCCATGCCATATCTCTGTTCTCTGTCTGGAGAAGCACCATCTCCTCTTTCAAGTCTTTCACACTGCTGTAAAGAGAGAGCAGGAATGTCTCACACCAGGTTTCGAAAGGCTTTCTCTGGAGACAGCTCCGTAATCCTCTGCCTGTCACTGCCTGTGTCTCATTGTCATATCTGTGGGTCTGCCGCTTGACCTGCAAACCCAACACGCAAAAGTACCACGCAATATGGAGGAAATCTTCATCCCCAAAAGGCCAAAAGTAAATATTTGACATTTGAAATAGCAAGACTCCAACCCTCGCTATACACTGCAGAATTCAGACACGTGGGTGGAAAATTGTGGACAAATAACACAATGTACCACTGCCAATGTACAAAAATGTATGTGGAAAAACTCTGCAAAGGATCTGATTCTATCTTGTAATCATAAATATAAGTTTGCCCAGGCCTCAAATATGTGTAGTTCAGGGGTAATTGCCTTTGCCTTCAAGTGAAAACAACTTTTTATTATTGTAAGTGAAGTTAGTATCTTAAGTCTCTATTCAATATGGTAAATACAAAATCACACATCAAAACATTTCTGGGTTTAGATGTTGCCTGCATTTACACCAAAAAGAATAGCTGTGTATTTATATTTCACTAAAACGCATTCAATCAAACTATCTCTTAATGCTTACTAAATCTATTCACTATCTTGTCTGCTTGTCCAAATTAAATGACTCTTTGTGTTTTACCAAAAAGCAGTGTTGTCTTTTGAACACCTTAAAAGGAGCTGATTGCACCGTGGGGTAAATCCATAGTGAACAAAGTGCAGTTTTAGATAATGTTCCGCTAATCTCTCTATTTGCCGCAGCAGTTATTGTTTAATTGACATTTTAGGCTCCTCTCTGGCGTCATTGCAAGTTAAAATACACCAGGATCAGTGTGTGCATGCATAACTGACAGGGTGAAAGTGTTGAAGATGTTTTGGTGCAGTATGTGCTTATGGTGGGAAGAGAATCACAATTTTTGCAAGTTATAATAAGTTAAAGGTGCACTAGGTAACTCTTCTGTTGGAGGGTCTGCCACCCGCTTGTCTTTATATACCTTGGATGTTTTTCATTGCTCGAAAATACTTTGAAAAACATGCATTCTTACTGTGAGCAGACTCGCCTCTCCACAGATCTGACTTCTAACTTGGCCTGGTGGCAGAATGACTCGTTCCTCTAATGTGTTTGTACTGTGTTTTTCTCTCACAGATATGTAATGGCGCTCTACAACCAGCATGTCTGTCCTGTAAGTAACTGGTAAGTGAAAAGAGCCTTTCTATATCATTTCTGTTCTGGTTTGGGTCAGATTAGTCCAGATGTTCCGTCGTAGCTATTTGCACATAAACCTTTAACTTTAATATATTGGCCACTGCTTTATTTTTATTTTTTTTAAATGTATTCTAATTATTGCTTTTTAATATGTTCCTTACTGTGAACTTGAGGGCTTCAAAAGTCACCTATAAATAAAATAGATTATTATTAGATGTAGACTGAGTTTTGTCCTGTTGTAGTCCTGGTTTAGTCCTAGTCTAGTCCAGGATTTTGTTCCAGTTTAGTCCAAATTGATTGCGGTCTGTGTGCATATGACATTAAAACATATTCATTGCCTCCTAATCATTTATACAAGTTTGAATAGTAAGTGCGCTGCGGTTTGCATTTAAGATGTGGAAAAAAAGCTTTAGATATGGCTTCAATGTTTATCCCGGACTGTTGTTTTAAAGGGGCACTTTTGTACATTTTTATTAGGAGGGTCCAATATTCTCCATGAGGATGTTGTTGCTTTGTCGGGAATTTTCCACAAAATGGTGTAAAACTTGGCAGACGACTGGTGACGGACCCTCCATAGTGCACCTTTAAACATAACTTACAGAAATAGTCTTTCCCTTTCATAGATTCTCACATTTCACACACCCACTTTATTATTTTAAATAGAGAAAATAGAGATGTGAGAAAAGTGTCAAGCAAGCAAACTCACAGTGTAATGTTTAGGTTGCGATGTTGATCCAGTGGAGTCCATTCATCCATATGAAACAGCCCAATCGTTTCTCAGTCTCCTTAACTCTCTACTTCCTGTCTGTCAAATGCGGCACATGAATTCTGGGAGTGGACATTAGGAAAATAAAGTGCAGCCAGACTAACTGTTGGCATAAAACATGAGTCGGAAACTGTAAATCAACGTAAGAGAGAGTTTGAAGATATTTGGACGTATGGTTCTCATAAAAAGTCCCTTCTTTGGCATGTTATATTAACATTAATTAAACCAATGTAATCCATCAATTTAAAAGAACAAGATGGAAAAATTGAATTAAGAAAATAAAAGATACAGTTACCAGACTGAATAACTTATGGCCTCAGTGAACTTGTGCATTCAATTATAATGGCATCTAATATTTAACGTTTGCACAGCATTATCTGAAACATGCATTTATAGATTAGAATTGACATAAAATGACCCACTCTTGAAATCTTGGCAACTGCAAAGCTCACACCAAGAGCGTCTCAACTTAACTAAACATTAACCAAATTTTCACTTAAATTTCAACCATGATAACAACAAACAACTTTAACTTTCAACATTTCAGTGCATTTTCAGGTGGTGCACTGTGTAACTTCTCTGGTGGAGGGCTTGTCTCCATGGCGATGCTATTGCTTTGCCTGGAATGTTTCATAATATAGCATTAAACATATTTACAGATTTATTTTGTTGCTTTTGTTGCTTAATAATGACCTCGACGACCACGATTAGGCCTGGTCGCATCACTTGTTTGAAAAGTTTAATGCCATACTGTGGAACGTTCCAGGCAAAACAAATAACAGACAAGCAGGTGGCGGACCCTCCATCTTAAAACTTTCACCTTCAAATACTGTAATATGCTGCACTGATGGTGTATATATGACGTATACTCAGTACAGAGTGCAAATGTTATGACTAGAATATAGTAATAAATGCATGTTTGTGTTTCCAGGCTTTATAATGAGTCGTGTGAGGAGGAGCTTCACCTACAGCGAGGCCCAGTCCTGTGCTGCACCTTGGAGAATATACCTCTCATAAGGTTAGTGGGCTGTCAAACAATGCAATATTCAATAAGTGAAGGGGACAGTATAATATAATTAACCAGAAATAAAGAAGAAAGACATTTATTTAGTTCAAGTGTGAATTGGGAAATTAGTGGATTGTTGCACCCAAAGTATTCAATAATAAAAAATAAAAAAAGGCAAAGGCAAAGTACGCCATCTCTAGCTGCCATAGTCATCATATATTTTTATGTTTACGGGCCTCAATATAAAAACTTTCCCCAATTTTCCCTGCTCTGCCAGCTTTCTCTGGAACCACATTCATGAATATACCATCTGCATGTTTCCACCATTTTGAACATTTAGTTTGAGTATACTCGCGGCACTGTGGTCGCCTCTCAGTCTGGCCTTTTCTGGCGTCTATTTCTGTTTTTCTGCAAACTTTATCTTCCAAAAACGATTATACATTTTCTACTCCGAAGTGCTGTACTCAAACTGTCAATCACAGTAAATGACAAACACAGAGGTTTATCCAGTCTAGTGGCACAGCGGCCCCGGCTGCTAACCTGCGGGATGGGCCTGCACTTGCCTGACTTAAGTTCAGAGTGGGGGGGTGGGGGGGTGGAACCTCTTCGGCTCGACAGGAAGAAAAGCTTTTGTTTTGTGGAGTTGATCCTTCCCCGCTCAGACCACCAGAGTGTTAACAAACCAGAGAACACAAAACAAGAGGGGCCCCACCATCAAGACGACAGATACAAAATGCTGTTTAATGATGCAAAATGTTACTTTTCATTGTTATTTCATTGCTTTGCCTGGAATGTTCCACAATATGGCAATAAAGCTTAATCAGTTACAGCTTTTACTGCACTGAAAATGCTTCGAAAAAGCTCACCACTCCACAGATGTGACATGTAACTTGACTTGGTAGTGTCTTATCTTCATGATAGATACGTTTCATGGCATACTGTGGACTATGCCTGGCGAGACAAGCAGGTAGCAGACTCCACCAAAGAAAGTTACACACTTTTGTTATTTAAAATGTTCAGGAAATATCAGTATTAGGTCAAGGACTAAGGATCCCGAGCACAGTTCAGATTCAAGTGCATTTTAAGGGTCGTTAATTTGTCGTTGTTTGGAAGTGTTTCGAGCCCACTTTAGTTCTTAAAGTTGGTCCCCAAACTTCACTCACAAAAAACAAAAACAAAATGTTATTATCATCATCTTGTGGTTAAATAAAAAAGCATTTTCCCCTCAAGAAAGAGACGTATACATTTGACAGTTGGTACAGGCGCTTTAGTTGAACCAGTGTGTCATTGGGCGAGCTTGCCTTGGCAGTTGTTCAGTTTTGTTCTTATTTTTTTTCCTGTTTGTAATTTATGCTTAAACTCCTTTCATTGTTTCTATCCTGAGACCAGGCATTAAAATACAGAACTATTATTATTTCCACATCCTCCCAGCACTGCTATAACTTACCGTTTTTATAGATCTTTTCTGAGAACAACAATTATTGAGAACTATTTATAGCTTCACCAACTTCCTCAAAAGGTCCTTGACAGAATTGCTGGAATAAACTTGACTTGAATTTAAACAGAAATTTACTTCAAAATGACAGAAAATTATAGTTGCTAAATGGTTAAATTTGCGTTTTCATTACAGTAAAAGTGGGACAATGCCCCCTGAGAGTTGCTTCTTCAGCCTCGTCTGTAGCACGGGATCGTTCATGGGTAAGTAAAATATCGACTTTTTGTTGTAATGATGAAAGTAATATTGACAATATTTTCAGTTTTTTTATTTATTTTAAAAGCAATTTCTAGCAACTGCAAAATGTTATCCCTTATGTTTTACTAGCTTCTACAGTTTCAACCTTTCACTATAGTTTAGCTTTATAATGTAAGATTGCAAACAGACCCCGCCGTGAAATGCCTTGAGATCAAAATCATATTACTTTTTACCGTTTGCCCCCAAATTTATCCCGTTCTTGGTTCAAAGAGACTCTGTGAACCGCAGTTTGATGTTGTTTCAGCTGCAATAGCTCCTGCCAAGTCCCCCGACAACCCACTGCCCCGGTCCCCCTTCACCCCCCTCTGCAGCGGGACATTTTATCGGCCTCCCTGTGCGCAATACTTGAACTTACAAGCTATAGGCAATACTTACATAATTAATAGATGATCATGATTATTCAGGAGACAAGATAATGGTTAGAGCAAACAAATTTAAATCGGGACTATTTTAGAAACAAAACAAGGTCGAAGCTGGTGTGTGTTAACTGTAATGTATAATATAAATGATTCTAAAACTTCATAGTAACTTCTCACATGATGTATTTCTGTCCAAACACAGTCCAGTCTTTATGTCACCTGACTCATCTGTGTTGTAATGCTCCTTTAATACCAGGAAAGCTCAGTCCAGATGCTATGAAGTATTTACGCTTTCCTCAATCACTCAATCCAAGTCGTCACTGAGCTGACCTCTCTCTGGGTCACACACCTGCTGCTTGTGGACATTTTCACAGAAATTGGCGGAATTTGGGGCAATTTTATAGGGCCATTAACCTGTCTGGACCCAATCATCGCTGGTATTTTACTGTTACAATACATATACATTCTTTTTTATAGTGCTAGAATAGTAAAATATACTTAAACAACTGCCATAACTTAACTTGCATGACGCTTGGCTCTTTGCTGTATCCTTTGCAAAGTAAACATCAGTGATTTGTGGAATTGTGCCGTCACTTCGGAGCAGACTTTTAAAGGCTCATAGGTTGCTGGGGTCAAACTTTAAAGTACAAAAATACACTGAATTTGGCTGAATTTCAGGCTGATTTCACGAGAGCCAAGTAAGGCATCAGTCAGGTGGTAAAAAGTCGCCACGTAAATTATTCATTTAAATCAAAGAAAAATTTGGGACAAAACATTTCTTTAAACTATTATGAAATATCTTGGTAAGACTAATTGTTTCTGTCAAACCATATAAGTTAAGTTTTTGAAAATACATAGTAGACATTCAGCCAGGCTTAGCTTCATCAAAGGTTTCTCTTAATCCATCCATACTGTTTTGAAGTTCTCTGAGGTGTGGTGTCAGCACTCTTCTGAAGAATAGAAACTGTGGGGCCAGAAAATAGATCTCTTACTGAGCGAAAACAAAACAATCTTAGTTTGCCTATCAATTCTTATCAAAGTTATGAAAAGAGCTTGCTGTTGGACTGTGAACAGAAAACACATGTCTGTGGTTTTTGATGCGCAGCAGATGTGATGGTGGGCTGCAGTGTCAACATAAGATCTACAGTCTCATCACTTTAAATGGCCATTGATCCCCACACACTCAACTGTCTGTGTTGTGGTCTGTTTACTTAAAGGTTTAGTGATTTTAGACCACGAACTTTTGAGGACATCATCAGTTTCGTGTATAATAGCTCATAATGTAAATACAGCTACTCAACACTATTTAAGATATTTACCCATAATGCATGAAAATCCATTGTTCTTCAGTGAACACATGACTTTGTCCAGGTGTGGAAGATCATGTTTTCATTTTTTCCCCCTGTAATTTAAGAGACATTTCCTCATTTAAGATCAAAAAGTTGTTGTTTTCTTATTTTAAGTGCAAATTCTTGTAGAGCATTTTACCTTAGCAGTAATCCACTTTATTTACAGTATAAAGCACATGTAAACAAAGTGCTGCACAAACACAAAATAACGAATACAGCAAAAGGTATAATGAGTTAAGTCAAAACCAGAAAACCAGAAAATAGCAATGAAAAAGTAAAATAAATTAGAATAAATAAGAAACATAGACAAGTTAGGTGTTAAAACCAGAGAATAAAAGTGGGTCTTAGATACCTTTGTTGCAGATAAAATGTTCTTCATTACAGTAAATTAAATTTTGCAGTGTATTTATTTATCTCCTTCTTCCCTCTACACACACACACACACACACACACACACACACACATGGTTAACTCTACTTAGCCCCTTCCTTTCCTCCTCTTTTCCAGTGTTGTTGATCGGCCTGTTGCGTTACGCCCATGTCATCGAGAAGCACCAAAACTGCATCCTGAACACAGCAGGACTCTCAACCGGCTGGATCTGTGCGGCCGGTCTCATCATGGTGGGAAACTTCCAGGTATAGTCCTTGAAAACAAAAAAACTTTGCTCTCCTCTACTCTTCAAACGTGTCATTTTGGTACATTTTGTTGCGTAATTTATGGCATAAATCCAAGTTTCAAAGACAAACATTACTTTCTCTCTACATCAGTCCCCGGGTATTGTAAACGGTGAAATACAAACGGTTTTTGATCTCCCTGTTCCAAATAAGATTCAGTCCATCATCTGGTTTGGATTTGGTTTAACCTTTTAGTGTCTCATGAGTTTAAAAGTGATGTTAAATAAGGCTTTATTGGACAATCCATTCTCATTCATGTGCATTTACAAGGTCTTACCCTTTTCTAAATGGGACTATGAAAGACACATGGAGGCTTGCTCTTGACGCCAAAAGCAAGTGTAATGCTACAATGTGGAGCATGTAGTGCAAAAACATCTCCATGGAAACAAGCAGGTGGCAGATCCTCCACAAGAAAAGTTACATTGTGCACATTTTAGAAGGACATATGTGTTATATATGTTTATGTAATTGTATTGTGTAAAAAATTGACCAGTTTAATGTTGGTCCTAATTCTTGAATGACTGTAAGGAAATTCATTCAAGTATATATATATATATATATATATATATATATATATATATATATATATATATATATATATATATATATATATATATATATATATATATATATATATTTGCTCTGTTATGAGTAAACAGATTTGCAAAGTGAAAATACATGTATAAATGTACCAAATTTAGTTGCTATAACCTTTGCATTGCTTAATATTGTTATCAAGAACAGGCTCCATCACTATCTAGGTCATACGGTCCCTTACAAATATCTACGGGTATAGGCCCTATATAACTACAGTATTGTGAGTATCTGCACTTGTAAGCACACGTTGTGGTTAGGCCCTTAAACTGTCTGAGAAACACTGTGGCCTGCAGTGGAGCTTAAACGGTTTGCAGACTATGGGCTTTGTCATTTAGACTCAGACATTTACTGTGTTTTTCTTTCTGCGCAAAGTCTGTTTTATGTACAGTATATTCTTCATGCACGTGTGAGAGTGCACGTGAGAATGCCCTGTGAAAAAGGAATGTCTAGGAGCTGCAATGGCTTGAATTAGTATTTATTTAGTCGTTTTTTGTTGTTTATTTTGACTATATTTGACCTTACTTTTTTTAAGCTCATCACTCAATATTCAAGTGAAAACCTTTGAATGAAAGGGTTCCTTTAGCTATTTTACACATTATTTCAGTGTAAATAAATATGATACTTTTACGTAAAATTCTATAGTTATAATTTTTCTGGCAACCAACCGAAATACTTAGAATGTATGGTTTGCCTTCAGTCAACCTCGTCACTCTTCTGCAGGTAAACATCCCTGTATAATATGACATCTTCAAAGGCTCCAGACCCAATATCATAAACATTTTGTTCTGATTGTCTATCCAATATTTTTGGTATTTTTTGACAATCCCAAAATGTATGGGTGTGATCCTCAATCTTCCCACAGCCTCTCCAACATAATGGAGGCGATGACGGGGAGAAGCCAGGCTGCACCCTCCAATTCCTGAAAAAAAACATTCACTTTCTAATCAAATTCCTTCCAAGAACTATTAGTAATTGTCTGCAATAATTATACTTTCCATTTTGAATGTGTTTTCATATTTTCCATTCCCTATGAGAAACTACATAATGACTTATTTGGAGAAATCTGAAAAGCTCTTTGGAGGGCAAGTGGTATGCTTGTTGAAATTGTGCAAATGATTGAAAATACTCTCCTTCTAGTTCACAGTCAGCAGACCTGATTCCTCCCAGGCATGCACGGACGGCTTAAAATCAGGGTTATTTGACATTGCTAAAGCTTGTGATAAGCAACTAATCGGATTAATCGCAGCTAGTTGATTATTGAAATACTCATCAACAAATATACCAATTGAATAATTGTTATCTTGACTTTACACAGACTCCAAAACTTGCCATGTGCTGTGACATGTTTTACGTAGTATGTTTTATTTACCAAAATTACGTGTAAATGTTGTGTTTCTGAGGGCAATTGTATTTGTAAGTAAACTCTTCATCTGGGTCAAATTTAGTAAAGATTTCATATCCATTGGCAATTTTATGACTAACAAATGGATACAAAAATAATAATTGCCACATGAATTAGCTTTTGGAATAGTTCTTGCAGCACTAGAAACCAGTCAGAAATACTTTTAAAATATCGCTACTCAACTCAAGATAAATATTCTGAATTCAAGCCATTTTAACTCATGTAGTCATTCATTTTTTCAGTGCTTTGTACAATATTTCTGTGCACGTGTGAGTAAGTGTGAGTAAGCCATCGAGATAGTGTGTCCCGGGTCAAAGCTGCCGGGGGCCCATCCCTTGTCAAAGCATTCGTCTCCTATTCGTCTGTGCACATCTGGGGGGCTTTACATTGCATAGGGCACACAACTGCTTCACTTTCAGGGTCTTAGTACAGTTTTTGGGCGCGTGGTTAAGGGCCAATCCTCCTGTGTTCCCATTGGGTTATGTTAAGTCCCGCCTACTCCACATTAAAGCTTACATAATGAACCTCACTGTTTCCCCTTTGAGTAAACATGCGTCTTGGAGAGGGTGAAGTTCTGTATAAACTTTAGACCAAACCTAAACAGCAGACCACATAGGCAGAGTGCAAACGGAAAGACCAAAGTTTATAACCCAAATATAAAGTGTTGATTTTGACTCTGTTTGTGAATTGCTCATTGATGGTGCTTAATACAATGTCAGCCCATATTGTTCACTCTGTGTGTGATGAATTGAAATAATCGTTAATACTTTATAGTAACTACACCTGAATTAGCCTTAATAAAGTAATGAACAAAGACTTATTTCATTATGTTCAAATAGTTTATTTAGATTGATTCAGGCTTAGTAACCAGTTGAATAAGTGTTTATGGTTAGGACTTGGAGTTAGGGTTTAGTGTTTTACTAAGGGTTACTCTTATAAACTATGTGTTCATGATGAAAAGCTATAACATCTCCATGAAGACAAGCAGGAACCATTAATGAAAGCATCTTACATTTTATGGTCCACGTAGAGCCGACAATTAGTTGTTATTTTGAGCCCGTTCCAGGCTCTGCACTTTAAATAATTGACACTTTCTTTGCAGCAGGCCTTATAGGAGATCTTATAGAGGATCTCTATAAAATCAGGATGCACAGTTGTTTTTTGTCTCCCCTATTATTTGGAAACAGCTGCGATGCTTTCTTTGCCTCCTCCATTTGCACCGTGACTCAGCTTCACCAAACCAGCCTCGAAAATGAATGACAAAATGTTGAGATGAATATGTGTTGTTTGATTTTGATGAGATGAGAAATGACAGACTATGTTAGGACAGGGCGGGATTGGACAGGTTGTGAATTATGTCATGTCTAGAGTCCAGTTCGACGTGACATGATAATGGACATGATTAGCTTGTCTTGTAAGAGCGCTTTGTACCAGGATGAAGCTGAAGTAGTTCTGGTCGAAGTGACCTCATCTGTGTGACATGTGATGTCCCCATAACAAAAGAATGACAAAAAAATGAGGAATTATATGTGTGCCGAAAAGGAACACATTTTAATGAACTAGGTAAAAGTCACATGTTTGTTTTCTGTGCCTTTTAAAGTGTATTTGTCCAAAAATGTTCATGCTAAAATGTGTGGTGCTGCATATATTTCAACTTGCATTATATTACTGAATAGTTCATTATTTATTTTATTGTTTATAATTGTAAAATTCTGATTACATTGATAATGAAATATGAATCTAAGTACAAGCTATTTCTAAGTCACCAAATCTTTTTCTTTTACTTGAATCAAAATCAAATCGAAATGGCGATATACATTTTTTGGCATATCGCCCACTCCTAACTCCCTCAATGTCTGCCTTTACAAATACTTTGACTTATTGATTTTGACTTTGCGATCCGGGATAAACATCTACAGATTCAAGATGTCTCATTGTTACTAATAAAACCTGACTCTATTTGCCTGACCCCACTAACTTGTCTATAACCGACTTTCATTTCCTTTGTGCCTCCATTCGACAGGTGGACTATGCTAAAGTCTTGCACTACGTTGGTGCCGGCGTGGCGTTCCCCTCCAGTATGCTGTTCGTCTGCTTACAGTCGGCTCTGACGTACAGACTGGCAAAAACACAGGGCGAGTACAAGACAGGTCATCTACGAGTCGCCATGACACTGCTGGCACTGGTCGCTCTGGTGCTCAGTATCCTTTACATGTCAAATCTACAACATCTAAACTGAAAGCGTTCTCAATTTAAAAGTTTAAATTGGAAGTCAACGTTTGATGTCAAGATAATGTTGAACTTTTTTTTATCTCACTTTTCACTCATTCACTTTAAGGTTCAGTTTAATAATGGTAGCAAGAAAAACATAAATGCAAGCAACATCAAGACATTCTACAAAGGGTATAAATGATCAAATTTGCAGAAGCAGAATGCAGAAATAGACAATATACGAGATATTAGAGACTCAATATTAAAACTAGTGTCAAAACTGGGTACGTATTTGAGCAAATATCAATACTGCAAAAAAATACATACACAACCTTTCCTGAAGAGTTTTAGAATGCTCTTGATCTTTTTCAGAGCACATAGCAACATAAAGAAAGTGTTATCATTAGTGTCAGTCTATTGTCTAAAAAGAAAAGCATTTTTTAATTATTGTTGGGGGCAAAAATCGCATACCAAGGATTTTCCTTGTTATTGAAATCGAGTTAGAACGTTTAGTGCGACACGACAACACTTCTGTATAGTTACTTAAACAAAAAAGTGACTGTAATGACAAGATATTAAGATAAGTTAAACAGGGCATTATCTGGAACGTAAACTTCAGGTTCTTACTAAGGTTCAGTGTGATAAATATCTATTGAACTGATTTTTGGTGCTCAGGTTGCAATAGTATTCTTCTTTGATGGTGTTTTATTCCAGTTGGTATCCATAGTGTTACATTCTTTATTCTTTATTCTTTATTCTTTATTCTTTATTCTTTATTCTTTAGACTTTATTCTTTATTCTTTATTCTTTATTCTTTATTCTTTATTCTTTATTCTTTAGACTTTATTCTTTATTCTTTATTCTTTATTCTTTAGACTTTATTCTTTAGACTTTATTCTTTATTCTTTATTCTTTATTCTTTATTCTTTATTCTTTATTCTTTATTCTTTATTCTTTATTCTTTATTATTATTTAGACTTTATTCTTTAGACCAGGCATGTCCAAACTACGGCCCGGGGGCCAAATGTGGCCCTCAGACCAATTTTGTTGGCCCCCAGCTCCCTGCTAAGTTGGTCCGAACAACAAAAAGTAGTACTTTTTACAGTAAAATTGGAACATTCAAGCATTTTGATGTTATACAAACCTAATATTAATGTTCCAAGTCTTAGTTAAGGTGTGGAAGCTCATCAACAATGTCAAATGCAACATTTTGAATGATTCACTTAATTGTCGGGTTGTCAGTGGCCCTCTGCTCCGTATAAGTTTCAAAATGTGGCCCTCATTGAAAAAAGTTTGGACACCCCTGCTTTAGACTTTATTCTTTAGACTTTATTCTTTAGACTTCATCCTTCAGACTTTGTTCTTTAGACTTTATTCTAAAGTAAAGAAAAAGACAGGAAAGAGAGAAGAGGAGAGGAGAAGAGAGAAGGAGAGACAAAGAGAGAGCTTTACTTCTTCTTCTTTGGTGGTGTTTTATGGCGGTTGGTATCCATAGTGCTACATTACCGCCAGTCTTTAGACTTTATTCTTTATACTTTAGACTTTATCCTGAAGACTATTCCTTAGACTCCATTCTTTTGTACTCCAGACTCCATTTTTTAGTCTTTATCCTTTAGACTTGACTCTTTTTTGGTTGTTTCTTCTGTAGTTGCATGTCCTCAAAGTATGTGTCTTAGCTATACCTGTTCCCCCAGGTGGGGACTCCCCCGGGTGGGGAAGTGTGTTACTCTGACTCCTTTGCAGCGCAAGTTCTACTTTTTTCCACTCCGGATCCTTTGTTCCAAGGTATCTTCCTTCAGCTTTAGCGATGATCCTGATCTTTTCAGATTTCTTTTGCGTTTGAGCAGTACAGTTTATAACTTCCACCATAAAGAGGAAAACTGATTTCCTTGTCAGAATCAAGACATCCTCAGCACTCTTGGAAGCTTCACCCTTGGAGGTTCTGCACTCTGAAATTTCACCTTTGTGAGCTCCACACTGGCTGTGAGCAGTGTTGGCACCCCTCACTGTATCCACTGTCACCTCATTCCTAGGCACTTTCTTACCTGCCTCTGCATAGGATACACCTTGAGAAACTTTAATTTTCTCCACCTCAACAGCGCGTTTGCTACACTTGAATCCCCTTTAGGCAGAGCTATGTTCTTCCCCACAGTTACAGCATTTCAGTTTTGCTCCTTCGTCACATTTCCCGTACTCGTAATATCCCTGCACATTTTAACACACCTCTGCTTCCCTTTGACGTTTCTTGTCACTAGTTTTATAGGTTATGTTGCCCTCTACTGGACATACCCAACATTACACTACCTGTACTGCACTTCTATGTTGAACTTGTTGCCGTCCTTAACCAGTTTTCTTCAGGTGGTGTTTTCTTTTGCCAGGAAAGCTTCATCCTTCAACATGCCTCGGCCATATTTGAGTGGGTCTACTGTATGCTTATCATGTTGTTCTACGGGACATTTGCCTTTGAGTTTTCAGACATTTCGGGGGACACGCTCATGATCTTATCTAAAGGGGCCAAAGAGCAGAGCTATCCCATATCGGACCACAAGACAGAGGTGGGAGGAGCTAACCATCACCAGCCTGAGACCTTAGTCATGCTGTAAGAAAATGACTGCAGTTTTGTCTCCACTTAAGGGCTACGTGGACAATGTTAAAGCCCCCAAAAAGAGCTTGAGAACTGTGTAGCATGAGCTCACTACAGCACACAACGCCAAAGCCAGTAAGAACTTTTTTATGTCTTGCAGGCCATAGTGGAGTTGCATTTGATTTCAAAATGGTATACTACAAAAGAAAAGTTATACCAGTGGCATTATGGCATCAGTTTGTGGATGTAAATTGTTACAACATTGTATACAACATTGTATTATTTTAGTTGATGGCTAGAACTGGGTCTGTGCATCTTTAAAATTGCAGTGAACTAACATGAGGTGAGGCACATGAACCGTTATGGCTGGTTCATTCGGTCAAGTACAACAGACAGAAGAGGTTTATTCTGGTTTAGAAAGGCATCACAACACTCCACAATGGTTTTGATGTAATATTCTGCAAAGTCTGAGCATTTTGACACAATCTTATGGCTGAATGCACAATATGGACTTGCAAATGCTCTTGGACTTGGAGAATGTTTGTTTTTACTGTAATTATGTAATATTAACTGTATATCAACCCAAAGCTGTCTGTATATGTTACTGAACATGCCACAGATGTGGCCTGTGAGTGCCTTTTAAATGTGTAAATGGTCAGTGGGCAAACCCTGCATTGTTTTTATCTCAGGAACTTTTACCTCAAAAGTTATGGCCAAATATTTTCCACAAAAGAGACCACAAGAGTACTGTGGATGTTGTATTTTAGTCCCTATGTAGTGTCACTGATACTGTTTTTTGTTTCTTGGATATAGCAAAGGCAATTTTTTACTTTAAAAAGTCAAAACGTCTTGATTTAGAAAACATTGTCCAGATGAACACCTTTGAAACCTTTTTTACCACACTGCCTTATGTAAACACTGTGAATTACTGTTATTGACGCAACAAGAGAAAGACCAACAGGAACAATTATTCAAATTGGATGCAGTATGTTTAGAGCCAAAATGCGATGCTATCAGTTATTTTATGCTGTATAAGAAGATTTTGTATATGTTTCAATATGACCCAACTACATTTGACATGTATATCTGCCTTAATGGGAACACATTTTGTATAAAAGAGATTTACTATGCTCTATTTGATTTTTGTTTTTAGCGAATATATTGCCACAAAGTGAGAATATTTTATGCAATAAAAATAGCTTCAAACTGAATTGTAATGCTTTCTTAATAAAATGTTTTATTGATTAAAAGTTATATTTACATATTTCCTCATGTGTTGTCTAGTAAACCACATTTCATTTAAGCTTCAAAACTCTAAAATTATACAGAAATAAAAAAAAACTTTGCAAGCAAAATCCATCAATCTCCAAACATGAAGACTTTTTTAAGACTTGTGTGTACTTAACTGTACGATATGTTATGTTGAATACTGTGAATGGCAAATTAATCATCATGAAATGTCCATAGAATCATCAAAATCTTTTTGTCCATAGATCGGCTGCCCACTGCAGACCCCTTTTAAGTAATTTTAGCTGGTTTGCCTTTAATATCTTGAAGTAAATGCATTTAGTTACTGCCAGTATACCTAATATTATGGCCAGTGAGCGCACGTTACTTTATGGCTATACTTGGAGTTTGGTCATAGCCATGCTATGGTTAGCCATCAGCTAACCAACTTTCTCTTTGCCTAAATTTGACACAAACTGCATGCATGGGATTTACCATTACCATAACAAAAATATGGTTGTCCTCAGATTTCGTGTTGCCTCTGATTGTAAAGGAAAGTCATAAATAAAAGATGACACCTCATACGCTCCTAAAAAACGCCTCAAACCCCTCCAGCCGCCTGAAACCAGCCCACTGTCCACTGCAGCTGCCCCGTGCTGGGTTACACAGATCTGTTTACAGTACAGTAGCACGCTCACACACAGTTTAGTTGACCAAGTTCTTTGGCACTTCCCACGGAAAGTCCTTTCTCCCAAAGTGACCGTAACTGGCTGTTTTTTGGTAGATGGGCCTCTTTAAGTCCAGGTCCCTGCAAAATAGCAAACAAATACAATTAATAAAGTTGTAACATTCGAGGACCTTAAGATCTTTTTTTTTCTTTTGGCACTTCATTGGCAATAACAGTTCCCCTCTGGGGCCAGGACTCCCTTGACAAAAAAAGATTCTAAATCTCAGGGGGACTTTCCTGCTTAAATAAAGGTTAAAAAAACAGACAGGCACTGTCATTCAAAAACTATAAAAATGTCTAAACTTAAACCTCTAAGATCTACTTTGTACATCTTCTATTGTGAACAGCACATGGGCATATATAAGATTTGTTTATCATTATTTCAGCATTTACTTCCATTTTTCACCACTCTTATTTTGAATATTGGACAAATGCGACATACCTGACGATGACTCCAGGCCGCAGGTCAAAGTTTTTATGCACAATCTGCAGCAGCTCCTTCTCACTTCTCTGAGACGAGCCGAAAGTGAACAGAGAGATGGACAGAGGGTGGGCCACTCCAATCGCATAGGCCACCTGATTAGAACAGTATTACATAGTTTATTGATGCAAGGCAAATGTAAATACACTATTAGCACATGCACAAATGTAAATACACTATTAGCACATCCACACAGAGCTGTAGGGCGTAACAATTAATGTCAATTTTTATTAAAAACACAACTTCAAAAATGTACTATTTATTTTGAACGAGTAATTAAATAATATCTGCATTTCCTTACTTGAACCAGGACCCTCCTGCAGAGTTTGGCATGGACTAGGGACTTGGCCACCCAGCGGGCAGCATAGGCCGCAGACCGGTCCACTTTGGTGTAGTCCTTCCCAGAGAAAGCCCCTCCTCCATGAGCTCCCCATCCTCCGTATGTGTCCACAATGATCTTCCTCCCAGTCACACCTGCATCACCCTGTGTTACAAAACAGGTACTGTGTGTTTGAGGATTGACTACTTTAGAGCCGGGAGATATTACAGAGACTTACACGGACTTAACCTGAAGCTGAAGACTGTAAACATCACTTAATTGGTTAATTGCCTTAAGACCTTTAATCCTCAGAATGCCTTTACCTGTGGCCCTCCGATGACGAAGCGCCCGCTGGGCTGCAGGTGGTAGACGGTGTCCTGGTCCAGGTATTTAGCCGGGACCACAGCTTTGATCACCATCTCCTTCAGGACCTCCTTCTGCTCCTCCAGGCTCACATAGTCGTCGTGTTGGACAGAGATCACGATGGTGTGGACTCTTTTGGGGATCACAGCTCCATCCTGCTGGGTGTAGTGAACTGTCACCTGAACGACAATGAAAAGAGGTTAAGTAACATGAGATTTCAGCTCTATGCCTGACACACACAAGCTTTGATATTAAACACCTGTGTTTTGGAATCAGGTCGGAGCCAGGGCACTGTCCCGTTACGTCTTAGTTCAGCCATTTTGGCATTCAGTTTGTGTGCCAGAACAATAGTGAGGGGCATGCACTCCTCTGTCTCATCTGTGGCATATCCGAACATCAGGCCCTGTTCAAAGGAGAAGAAATGGACCCAAAAATGTATTATCTCTGACGCCAACTTAACAAATTTGTTCTGTATTTAAATGCCCAAATAAAATACCTGGTCTCCTGCTCCTATGTCACTTTCTATGCGGTCGATGTGAACTCCTTGTGCAATATCAGGGGACTGCTGCTCCAGAGCCACCAGCACATTACAGGTCTTATAATCAAAACCTGCAAGAAAAAATTATGTAATTTCAAAATAAAAGCCCAGAAATAGATAACCAGGTTAAACATGATTTTTAAACATAATAAGGAAAAGATACAAACCCTTTTCGGAGTTGTCGTAGCCAATGTGTCTGATGGTCTCTCTCACAATCTTCTGGTAGTCAACATTGGCCCGAGACGTGATTTCACCACAGAGCAGCACCATGCCTGTCTTACACACTGTCTCTGTGATGAACAACACAAATGTACAATTACTATTAATATTTGTAACATCGGTGGGGTTAGGTGGAAATGACGATGTAAAATGTTTCTTTGTGGATGGCGCATTGTACTAACCACAGGCTACTTTTGCATCTGGATCCTGCTTGAGGTGAGCGTCCAGCACAGCATCACTGATTTGGTCACATATTTTATCTAAAACAAGAGAACTGTGTCAGTAAAGGATTTGTGAAAAGGTTTCCTGGGTTGACCTATAGCTGCGCATAGCTCTCCATATCTAGGCGTCTTGAATGATCAAATTTCACTTGTGGTTCATCAGAGTAGTACTAGTACCAAGCCCATGAGGCGTTATGGGCCTAATAATAGCACTGGCTGTGTCTGTGCATACCAATGTGACACGATCCAAAGGTTCATCACATGATCAAAGTGCTGCCGCTGTGAAAGCTCATGTCCACTCCTCTGAGCCACAATTACAACTGTTAAAGTCTTCATCTACTCTAGACAGGTTTATATTAAATACACTCAACCATGATGCATACTTTTACAAGAGAAGGTTAAAGAAAATATTAACATTTCAAGTAAATGTGTATAGTTCTTGTTGATTGCAAAGTAAAAGATTAACATTGTCAGTAATATGGGTGCTAGTGCTCTATAAGAAGAGTAATGTTGACACAGAGTAATACTACCGGTAGTTGACATACTTCATAGTTGTAGTTGTAAGTAGTAGTGATAGAAGTAGTTTTATAGTTGCAGATTTGTTAGTGAACTATCTTGGAAAAAAACACATTAAATTAGAAGTGCAAGTACAAGTGCAAACCTTTACATATTTGTTAGATTGTAGAGACTATTCAAAGTTGTGGCCCAAAGTTTGAATGACGCGGCCAGGACTCTGCATTCTGCACATTCCTCCAAGCCATTGACAATCACTGAGATGAAGTTATGCAAGATCACAGCACATGGAACAACTCACAGGGCACATGTGCCTAAACCTCACTATACACTGCTTCCACACAACACTTTTTTGTTTGGTATCGACAAACTCTTGCACACCCCACACGGTTAAGCACTCACCCGGATGCCCCTCTCCCACGGATTCTGAAGTAAACATGAAATCCGTATCCGCGTGGGAAGGAGCGCAGTTCCCATTCATTTTGCCTTTTCACAGTTCTCTGCAAAGTTGTACAATAGAAATGAGTTTGAGTTAGAATTGTAGGTTGGCTAGTCGATAGAAAAGGCAAATCTAGCTGTCCTAATGCTGACCACGAGGTATTTCTGGTCTATATAAGGCAAAGACAACATATCCAACATGTGCTGTGGCTGGCAGGGGGGAGGGTGTGCTGTGAACCAGAGAGTTAGACCATTCAGAGAGCAGAGAAATGGAGGGAGGGTTTCTCATCTTCTTCCTGAGAGGCACTTGAATTAACTCCTCCCATTCTGAAGACCACATCTACCACAGAATGTTAGGCTTGTGGTCAGTCGACGGACTTTAAAAACAAGTGTATCAAGAAGACAAGAGTGGGATTCAACAAAGGGTTAAGCCTCTCGGCCGTTCATTGAATGCGTGTTTCTATGGGGCCAGTAAGTTCACTGTGAGGTTATGTGAGGGCCTGGGGTTATGAACACTGCAAAAGAGGGAAGGAACTTGACACATGTAATTTACACAGATTTTCTATAAAGTAGTTCCCAAAAAAGTCATGTCAAGTACTACATAATAATAGTACATTTGGCTTTCCAAGTGCTATCTGTGGATAAAGACAGAAACCTGGACTAAATCATAGCTAAACCAACTAGCCTTGACTTTAAAACAAGATTAAAACATAAACTAATATTTGAACTAATTGAAGCAAATAAAGACCATTGTGAATTGCAAAAGACCAAGAGCCATAAACCAATAAACCAGTGGTTCCTAACTTTTGTTTTTAGTACATGCTGTCTCACACGCTGAGTAAACCCTTACTAGACACATGAATCTGTTTACTTTAGTAAGACTGTCATTTATGTCTATTATATTTTCTTTTTCTATTGTTAAATACCATTTAATTTAACCTTTGTTTACAAATCTGAAACTACTTGAGCTAATACTCTAATACTAGTGCTTACTTTTCCCCATACAATACAATACTCACAATGCAATCCAAGATCAAGAAGTCTTGGTTTAGGGGCAGTGGTAGAAGCAGTAGTGGAAGTTGTTCTGAAAATGTTTTCAACAACAAGGACTCACATCTGGTGATATGTCTCATGCTCAAATGGACTTTGTCTACGGCTGTAAGTGTGCAGGAGGTGTGTTAGAAGACTTACAGATGCACTGAGAAGTGTTGAGCACTAGATGTCATCCTGGTGTCAAGATCAGCGCCAAGTATTCGACTTGTGTGTGTGTGTGTGTGTGTTTATGAACACACACACACACACAGGCCCGCACACTCAGGCCCGTACTCCCCAAACTATATATTTGTATTTGTTTTTTAAGCTTTCTCTTTGGAAAATACAATTTCCATCTTACACGAGATCAGCAGTTCAACCAATTATAAACCAATAGTGTCCATGTATGAAACATTTGGAGTATTTGGGGCCAATGCAGTTTTTGTATTTTAACTATGTTTTAATTTTACTTACACTTACTTTAGACCACAAAAGAGTAATCTCTTTTTCTTGGCAATAGAGTCTTTCATAAAATGTCAATGAGGATCAGGTATAGAATATAAAAGAGTGACAGTAGGTTTAAGGTATAATTTACATAATGATATACCACAAACACACAGTTTCTGTGTGCGTGTGCTGCAGTTTTGGGGAAGTTTTTAGCCTACCTCGCTCTCTTTGAGACCCCTGGTTCCTGGTAAAGTCTTGGACAGATTCCAAAGGAGTCTTCTGGAAAAGTGCAAACGGCAGTGAAGGATAGGCCTCGATCTGATGAGTGTGCCAGTGACCTGTAGACTTGACTATAGTCAAGTATTATAGTGCAATATTTGTTTAAAATCGAATTTACTGTCAGTTCCACAGAATAGCACCGATCTGTCTGAGTCTGAACTGTTAAAAGATCATGCCAATCACTAGTAGAGAAAAGGCCTCTGCCTCTGTTCAAGAGCAGTGCGTGGTCCCTCATGGCTGAACCATGCAGACAGGTAAGTCTATAGACACTTTCAAATGTTCCGTTTTTGAAACACATCATTTTAGCTTACACAATGATGAACAGATAAAAAAAAAGTTATATCCATATGGCGACACTATGGATCTATTATAATAACGGGCGACACCTACTGTACATTTATGTTATTCTGCAACAGCTCCCTCTAGCGGTAAATAAAAACAATGTCATGTAGGCCAAGTGCATTAGTTTGTCGCAATGGTTTGTAGCCAACATGCAAGAAAGCACATGTGGTCACACAAAACATAAAATACAGGTGTCAAAGGTTCAACAGTATGATATTAAATTCGTCTATCTCCATGGAAACAAGCTCATGATGCCACAGGGCTAAGTTCTCCCAATGCATGTTTTGAGAGAAATAAAAACACCTCTCATATATATATATATATATATATATATATATATATATATACGACCCTTAGTAGTTTATACACACACACACACACACACACACACACATATATATATGTATATATATATGTGTGTGTATATATATGTGTGTGTGTGGGTGTGTGTATATATATATATAAACTACTAAGGGTCGTCATCAATCTGAGGAGCTGTAAAGTTTGAATTTTGCTATGACTCATTATGTTAAGTATTAAACACTTGAAACATTGTTTAAACGTTGCAGTAAATAGAAATGATGCCTGAGGATGTGACTTCAGATTTGAGAAGTGTCTTATTTATCACACCACTGATATCATCTCCTCAAAGTAGCATTTGACTCTTGGTTTGGTGTGGTTAGCATTTCTCTCTGATGGTTCTTCAAAGCTGGAGCCAAACAAACTGTCACAGTTTGAGAAACAAAAATACAAAGACACACAACAGAAACATGGAGGGGAAACTCCATAAATCATCTGTAACCAGACTGCACTTTGTTTGATGGAATATAGTTTTCTCTGATGATCCAGCTGATGATGGTGAAACAATAGCTCCAAACCAACGTAACTCCAGGTGTTTTGAGTAGCAGTTTTGATCTGTAATTGTGCTGACTCCTCCTGTTTAGCCTGAAAATGAAAACACATTGTCATCGCCTGGTTCTGGCTGAGGAATGATCATCTGTCGGCTAAACCACGCCATGGTGTTACCCTTACTGACAGCTGTTGCAAAAATATAAAGCATAAAGTTCTTTGCTCTGCCAAAATGATGCATTTGTGAATGTGATATCTGTCAGTGTTCCCCTGCTGCTTATCTGAGAGGTTTCTCAACTCTGTGTAAAAGTTGGCACTCGCTGTGGTAGGGAAAGGAGTGACACAGGCTCTACTGTTTGTCTGCTGCCAAGACTTGACCCTTCTGTGTTCACTGCACCAAATGTTTACAGTAGCCAGTGTTCAATCTCTTTGTAACCAGATTTTTAAAAATCAGCTATAATAATCAGGCCACTATGCCTAAGAATTAGTAACCAAAAAGTATCCAATTTAACTAGAAAATACCAGATTTTGTACATAATTTCAATTCCAATTAAAATAACTACAAAACTACAAATCATATGTTTTTACATCCAGACAGTTATTCTTACAATTACTCTTGAGTAATGTTTCTGACTACTACTTTGTATTTCTACTTGAGTAATATTATTTTGAAATAATAGTACTCAACCCACCCCTTCCATTATTCCCTAATAGGCACAGATTATGGCCTTTGTAAAGGCTTATCAATTTTTTATTAGAACATAAAACATCTATTGATAGGTTGGGTTGAATTATTGGAAGAAAAATGAGTGCTTCTGAATCTGAACTGTTGTAACTTTTTCAGTTGCCTACACAAATATGGCCACGTAAAGGACTTTTTCTCCCCTAGTAAAGGACATTGTTTATTTTTCTTTGTGGCCCTTTTACGTCACCGTTCTGCGTCATCGCGCATGAGGAATTTTAGCGCTTCTTTGGTCTTAAAACATAACACAAGAAGGCAGAAGTTTTCAATTTTTTACAGAGAATGTGTGAAGCAGACAGGTTGCATTTCTGTGCAGCCCCTCCTCCCCTCCTCTCTCCCCTCCTCTCCTCTTTCCTCGCCATGGTCCTGATTCCTCGTCTCGTCTCTTGTGCTCCGCCTAGTGGCCTTTAGGTGAACTGCGAGGACGAGCTGTGTGTGCGCCCGGTGAGCGACTGCCGCTGAAGACACAACACTGCTGTCTGTTCTCAGGTAAGAACTGCGTCATTTTCTGACTTATTTACGTCTAATTCAACCCGTGCATCCGACTCTGGACGCAGGACACTTCCACAGACGTGAGGGCGACCCGCTGCGTCGTATTTCTCCATCGGCATTTCGTCTTGTCACCTAATATTTTCTGCATGAGGTGGGAGAGGTTGGGCCTGTGTGTGTCTCTATTGAAATTACATTGAATGGACGACGTGTATTACATCATTTAGCTTTGCACATCGTGAACCCTTTCGCGTTTGGCCCGCACGCGTCTTGCATCTCCGTTCTGTGTTTTAGTTGCAGCCATCACAGCAGACGAGCCGACGCAGACACACATTTACATAAACGACACAGTGTACACTTCTCTCCATTTTCCCTCAAAATGTCTCCATCCCTGCAAGCTTCCCTCTTCTCCGGAGCAGGTTCATCTTCTCTATCACATCATGCTTAATCGCGCACAATGGTCTTTTTCTAATCTTATTATAGGTGGCTCCCCGAGGGAACCCAATGCAACGTTATTGCCGTTGTTATCACTTCAAATGGCTCTGGTGACAGTGCAAGACTTGTAGCATGTTTTCCCCTGCTCCCTTGTTCTGGATCTTTCGCTTAAAGGGCCTAAAATGCTTTACGCACAGCTGTACGCGCCTAGTTTACAAGACAATGCTTTTCTCTAAACCCACAGCAACGCAATAACCCCGTGTAACGCTTTAATTGTACCCGTACATGTTCTTGCTGTTTATTATTTTAAAAACGAGCTGTCAAACGATGGCAGGGATGCTGCGACTGTGCGCAAATGCCAAGCCCATTTTTCATTAGAGCAACAGTGGAGCGCGCAGAGCGTCTTCCTCCAACAACCAGCCACGTTTGGCACAACGAGGAGAGGCGGCAACAGCAGCAGCACCCGCTTATCTGACACATACGGGATCTCAAGTAATCCTCCCTAGGTCAGTGGTTACGACGAGATCCCGGCTCCAGGCCTGGTGTAGATGGACGCACTAAACCTATAAGCACGCGGCGCTCCAAATACAACAAAGCAGGGCCCAGATCTGCTATGGCCTACAGTAAATTAAGGCTGGGCTATTTGTTTGAGTGAATGGGTGGATTAGCTGAAATGAACTGGCTTGGACATCATCTCTTTTTTCCCTGGACCTGGCTCGGACACACCTCTCTCGCCTCCAGGACTCGTGGGAACAGCGCTTACTTGTGACATTTGATTTTTTGTTGGTTCTCAGAGGGAGACGGGCATGTTGTAGTATGTAACCGCAGCTGGGAGTCATTCCGCACTGACAAGAGTGAAAAAAGAGCTCTTGAAGCGTCATTTTTGAGCTTTGATAGGAACAGAAGCGTAATATAGCAAGTTAGTGCAGCTCTGGCATGCACAATGTTTTTTTATGGAGAGAGACGGGCTCCTCCCTCCTTAAGGCCTGCTGAATGTACAGAAATATGTATCTGACAAAAACACTTCAATAATAGACTTTGCGTGTAGACAGTGTAGTAATATCTATAACTTCAAATGCATACTTGACTAGTTTGTCAACATATAATTCCTGTTTTATGTGAGCCATGCCCTAAATAGCCAAGTTTCATTCCATAAACACAGAACTTGTGTTTGTCAGGTAGAAAGTCAAGGCATTATAACCATTAGGAAGGGTCGTCATCCAAAAACTTGGAAATCAGATACCAATTGATCCTAAAACACATATCGCAATGTCATTTGAACACATATCTGTCCAATAAAATAACGTTAACAGGGAAAATTGGACCTTTCCTGAACAGTTTTAGAATGATCTTCAGCTTTATCAGAACTAAGCCCTCATGGCAAAATAAAGAAAGTACTATTATTGTTTTTTGAATATTACATTATATTATCTAAAAAAAATAGTTTTTGTTATCATCGTGTTATCAAAACTGGTATCGGGCATCGAGCCTATTCCTTAGTATCACAATAGTGACCGTTTAGCATCGTGACAACGCTACCACTAGGCCTAATTGAAAGGTTGGCAGTTGAATCCCCACTTGGCAGTCATGAATGCCACTGAGTGATGTGATGGGTGGTTGTCAGAGAGTTGTTAATAATACTGGTGATGCTCCGTTATTTGTGAGGAAAAATAACTTTTAAGTGCGAACATCATGGTTGGTTTTTTACCGTTGAAGGTCTTCACTTTTGCTGCCAACAGTCTTAGCTCATAAATGAGAATAGACTGTCCCAGAGCCCAAAGTATTATGAAATGAATCTACATCTAAGTGCTCCACTTAGCACAGACGGACGGCCTGTTGGATCAAGGAGGCTCTGGGCCAAAAGTGACCGCATCCATTCAGCCTGGTTTTGGACCCACTGACAGAAAGAAGGCTTAGGCTGGCAAAATCCAAAACATCTAAAGTGGACGTTTATGTAATTTATTGACCTGCCCCAAGTCTGAACCGGGGTCTTAAGCTGCCATGTTCGCTAAAAGTCTATCTGGAGTCGAAATGGATTGCTGCGGTCACAGTGTTTGTAATTTATCGCTTAGTGTGACGCTCTTTCATTGTCCTACTAAATTGACATGTTTTAGAAAGAAAGTCAGTTTAGTCTGGGAATAATCTAGAGCCATATTATGAATTTTTTCCCACTGAGTAAATTCTGCATTTATGTCAAACAAACACAAATATTTTTTCCCCATTTCCAAGTGTAATGCTTTTTCTACCAGATGATGCCTTAACTAGTATATATGACTACATAACTTTGCTTGGAACTTGCACAAAGTTAGACTACAGTTGAGATCACGGCATGAGCAAACAACACATTTATGATCAAATATGTAACCATTCACCAAATATTTTAAAATACAATTCAAACTCTAAACCTGCAGCCATTTAAAAGCTGTAATGTCTTGATTCTACGTCTTTTGGCTGACGTAGTCTTGTTAACAACCGAGAAGGAATGCCACAGCGGGCTTTAAAGCTCTTCCCGTGCATTCTTGTGCAGGTTTAATTGGCACCATGCTGATTGAGACGCTTGCCCATTGCACCGATAGCCCTCCTCATCCTCGTTCCGGCGCAGGGCAGGAGAGAGCGGCGTGTGTGTGCGTGTGTGTGTGTGTGAGAGAGTGGAGATTTAGCCTAAGGTCCTGTGTATACAATGAGCAGCTGGAGCGTCACTGTCGCTACTTTAAGATCTCCATGACAACGCCAGGGCATTACTCATATCCGGGATCCCATTGGTTAAGACGTGAAACTTAACAGTACAAAAATGAAACACGCTGATCAGTTTATGTGTAAATTATGTTTAATTGCAATTTGAATTCATACTGAGTAATAATAATCACCAGTACCAGTGTCTACAAAACACTGACAAGTCAAAACTACTTATGCGGCACGAGGTATCAAAGTATCTAAGCCCAGATATGATCAAAAAATCACATTAAAAGACAAAATGTGACTTTTTCTGAATAGTTTTGTTCTTCTTGATCTGAAATACTATGAGACCACAGCGTAATATAATTTTTTTTTTTTTAATGTTGAAAATGTTATTGTATTGGCTTTTAAAAAAAATATTATTATCATTATGGCGTCAAAATATATATCGGGTATTCAGCATTTACATTTTTGTACTGTGATAATACATAAAAAATCAAGCTATATAAACAAAATGTGTGGCTACTGCGTTTTCAGTTTTTTTTAACATTATGGCTATTTAACGATTAACTCGATTCAAAGATCTTAGGTAAATAGGCCAAGAGCGCAGGTGGTGAAGGTAAATAGATGTGTGTTTGACATCCTGGGGTTATGAAAACAAAAACTGGAAAAAATGTCTGCTATGCGACAATGCTCTTGAAAAGGCTGCAGGGCAAGATTTTTCCCAGTCTGATCTCATGTGACGGAGGGCAAAATGGCTGCAGCCGATCACCTCCAGCCTGGTTTGAAAGGTAAAGGAAGTCTGGGAGAGAAAGAGAGGGAGGCTGGGTGAGGAGCGCAGAGGGGACCCATGACAGAAGTAGGTCAGAGATGCAGAGGGGCAATGAGGCATGAGCGCAGCATCTCTGTCCGTGCACTGGGAACGATACAGGCCAAACCACAGCACACGCCGCATCATGCTGTGTTTTTAAGGCAAATTAGCTGCATCCTTTGACTCTTTGCTATTCTTGTGCATGTTGTTGATCGCATTGTTGTTTTTAAAGGCCATTTGAATACATATATTAAGTCTGCAGGTTAAAATCTATCTAGTATGTGGACTTTCTGATTTCGTAGTAGTAGATCAAGTACCCTTCCCCCAATTGCTGGTAACTAAATATTAGGGTTATAATGCATGTGTCTGGACTTTTTGGAACAGTTTGACAAATATGTGTTGATTACAGTGGTCTATAAACACAAGAAATAAGGCTGGCGTCTGGATGTTTTGGTCTTTTCGGTGATTAGAAGTCCCAGCAAAGGACCCAACCACAAATGAAAGCAATGCACGTTAAACAATGTCATTCCGAAACAAGGAATCCGAATCCAGTGTACTCTTTATGCCATGTCTCGTCCGGATACACGATTAATTGTTTTGGCAATCTTAGAAGTAATCTGTACCAGTTGGTTTTATTCAAGTGTAAAAAAAGAGGCTTGTAAACACAAAAAAACGAGGCTGGTGTCTGAGACGTGTTGGCATTTTGTGGTGTTAACAATCCCAACAAAGTTCCAAACCACATAGTTTAAACAAGAAAATTCATGTAAACCTTTTCAGTTATTCAAGCCACAGACCTCCACTGCTTTCAAAGACCCATTTAACAGCAGTATTTTTGATTAGCTGAAACGCTAACATTATGTTCCCCCTCGGTCCCTGTGTCACGGATACGCACTGAAGCTGAAAATGTGTATTAATCCACAACAGCTGAATATTTGAGTGACTGAGCCAGATGTTTCCCTGCAAAACACTTCTTTTTTTTTTTCCTCTGACTGCGTTGTCATGTTTTGTGTGAATGTGAAAACAGCATTATAGTTGAGCATATGGTGATCGTGCTGTGGGCTCAAGCCTCTGCCGGAGTTGTGTCAACATCCCTCGGGGGCCATTGCTCCTTCTCAGTCGTCTAAAGCCTTTTCGCCGTATAGAGGGAAAGCTTGGGCCAAGATTTCATTTTCACACGGCCCTGAGAGCAGCCGGACACATCAGCAAACATCTGAGCTCTCTCTCTCTCTTCCTCTCTCCCGCCCCCCCTCTCTCTCTCTCTCCCCCTCTCTCTCTCTCTCTTTCTCTCTCTCTCCCTCTCATTTGCTTCAATAAAGACCGCTGTTATGTCACACTTTTACCACAGGAGTGAAAGTAAGTCAGTAATCAGTCGTAAAACGCTTTCATAGGCACGTGTCAAAACATTTGACAAGTAATGGAGTAGTTTGTAAAAAAGATGAAAGGAAAGACTTCAACTACAAATTTAGGTTTCATTAAAAGCATTTAAAAACCATCACAAATTGAATCACTTATTGTCACAAGTAAGGCCCCAACTTATATTCATCAATAGTTGTTGGATTGGGATAGGACAGTGGACAGTAAATTTGGAGTCTGTGTCCAGATATTGATTATTTGATTATTTAATTGATACTTTGCAGTGACATGACTCCGGGGGTGGAGCTGCATGTATTTCTATGGAGGATAGTTCCTCCGTTACCATGGTCACACTATGCACACAACCACAGACGTTTTTAGATGGTCTAACATCTCAAGAAAAAAACAACACATTTTCAGAAGCCTGCGATCGATAAGCGCGTTCATGCTCCTGTTTAGGTGTTTGAGTTTCAACAAAAAAGCATGTGATTAAAATAACTGGTTAAGGCAAGCTTGTGACTGTAATGTATGTCTAACTTGAGTAAAACTACTCAATAATCGATTAGATTGTGTGACTGATTAGATTCGATTGATTGTTTTCCTTCCTTGTCCTAAGGCAGTGTCCTAAGTCTTGATATATACTGCAGCTGATGGAGGCACAGGTATATGATTGGGGGAAAAGTGTTTTCCAGGTTGTAACAAGGGGCCCTCAAAGAAGAATATGAATCGTCTAAGTCAAGACAAGATGTTGTGGAAGTCCACAAAATGTTTTGTACCTGGGTCCAGAATGATGTGCTATGGCACTGTCAGGAAGAGCGTATGGTTTGTTTGAGCCATAATATAGCCTTATTAGCGCACTAAAATATACTACAAAATCCTGCCGAGAATGAATTGTAGCCTTTGCTCACCTTGCGAAATGCAACTTCCCCTGTCTTCACTAAATCCTGTTGCAGTATCAGATCTGTCCTGCTCTTATCACCCTGCAGTTTGTTTACCGTATAACATTTGGTCTCCCGGATGTGGAGTGCTCCTCACGGTGGGTCGGTCCCGGGTTGGCAGGCACTTGTTGTTTGGACTCTGTCATCTGTAAAGCCACAATGAAGCACTTGTCCCGGAGCTGCGTGTTTGAGAGGGAACTCAGAGCGCACCATTCATTTGGATTTCTATGGGACACTCAGAATAATGTCACACTGCCATTTGTACAGGGAACTCCTTCTACTTTACTGCCTTAAAAGAACTGGGCTTAAATGATCTTCTATTAAAAGTTTGATGTAAAAAACAAAATGGAAACTTGTATTCTGCAACTATTAATACCTACTATTATTAACAAATGACTTGGGTAAATATGTTCAACAAAATGTGCAAAATTAGATGCAAAATCATTGAAAGAGGAACATTTAGGATTTCAGGGTGTAGCAGGTACACACGAAAAGGTCACATAGCTGAGTCGAGTGCGTCGCTTAGAGGCATTTTACTGGGTGGAGTAACCCCGGCAACTGTTTAGGCATTTCAGCTAATAAAAGGCCAATTACATCAGCAGCATCTCCCCAGAGAGAAAAACTAGTGGACAATAAATAGGCTTTTGTAATAGCTGTACATTTTCAGTGTTATTGTTTGCTTAATGCAGATTTATGCTTTGTCTTTTAAGAGCTTAAGCGTTTTATGCTAAAGAAGATGAAAATCAGATGCTGCCATTGGGCAAAAACAAACCGCTTTTGGATGGACATCAGATTAGCCCTGTGTAAGCCCTATGCACAGGCTCTGAGTGCTTATGCAAGTCACATCATTTTGCGTACATCTGATAGACAGTATTGTATATTTTCGCTGTCTTGATTACTGTCCTGAAGCAAAGCACATAATTATAAGTAAAATTGTGTATTCTGCTGCTTGTGGTACTGTTACTTCAACTAAAACTTACTGGAATAAAGGTAGTTGAGTAATAGTAACAGTTTCCTTTTCCTCTTGCAGAAGTAAAAGCTTGGTAGAGCAAACTCTGGTTTTGTTGTTACCAAACCTTATTAATGCAGGGTTTCAGCCAGACAGTGAAAGTACATATTTCATACCTTTGACTAAACTATAATGAATAATGCTGCAACTGAATCTCAGTATCAATCTCCCAGGAGCTGGACAGGAAACTGAAGGTGGTCGTCGGTGGTTGTTTAGGAAGTGCAACTTATCATAGTAAGGAAGCCAGGGGCACGAGCAGAGGGGCTATTTCTGTCCATGGGGCCGAAACATGAGGCCCCTATCCCACGTCACAATGTAAAAATAACCCCTTCGTGTCTGTTTACATTTAGCCGCTACTGTGATTGCCAAGTGTCCATTTTGTCAGCCATTATAGATACAAGCTGGATAACATTTAGTTCAGAGTAACAGTGATTGCAAGGTCACAGCATGGACATTATTTGGACCCCTGACGTTTGTTTGTTCAACCTACTTTAGCCCCCTCTTTGGTCTGTCTCTGCAGCCTCTAAACCGCGACTGACGATGGACTACATGAACAACACCTCAAATAGCTACAACTCTGGAGACACAGTGAGCGCGTCCCTCGCCAACATGAGCCTAAATCACCAGGAGAACGGGGTCCAGATGGGGCACTCCATGAAAGGTGAGTCACGGGGGTGAGACGTGAGGGAGACATGGAGGGCAGAAGGGCAGGATAATGCACAACAATGGCTGAGGTTAATGGAGAGTTTGAAGGCTGTACAGTAATCTGTTTATAAGCAGAAGGATCTAGATGTGTAGAGATCTGTCATTCTGAGTTCTTCTAGTTACATGTTGCTATGGTATTCTTAGTGTCATTACAATTTGATTCAAGAAAAGGCACACAATATAGTAAGCATTTACAATTCTTTATATCAATCCACACTAAGGATTTCAAGATTATTTGGTCGATAATCGAGATTATTGAGCTCACAATATAACCGTACTAAACTACTTCAAATAATCGGGACCATTTTAGAAAAAACATTTTTAGAAATTCAGTTCAATCTACAGTATACTCTGAAAAAGTAAACCTGAATGTAAAAAGCTGTTATATCTGGCTGTTTATGCTGATTTACATATTATTATAAGTGAATTATTAACTTGACCTTATCATTCAGAAAGTTTGGTTTCATAAAGCTGGTCACATACTAGAGGAATTGTGATCTATTAGACATTTTGATTAAGTGTCTGTTTGGTCTTGGTGTGAATAATCGTGAATAATTGTTGAATCGTAATGTTTTTTCTTACCATAATCTTACCACTAAAAAGGCATACTGCGATGTTCCTAGTCCACACTAATATAAAAAGCAATCTTGTTGTGTTGGAGTCCATGTTAGCATAGATTCCTAACCCATAAAGTTAACCCATTGATTGTAAGAGTTAGTTAATATAATGAGTAGGCTTCAAATAAGATAAACATTAACATCCTCCTTCTTATTGGGAATACTAGTACCAGAAGGAAATCACTAATGAGTTTTCAATGACATCATGTTTCAAAAACAAATTCAATAGCTCATCATCTTGAATCGTTGTTTTCCTCACCATGTCTATAAAATTGTATGTTTGTTGCCTGTAATTTGGTCACAGAAACCCGAACAGTCCCCACAGTGCTCTGCTGTAATCCCTCTTTACATAATAGATACAAGACATGCTCAGCTCGACTGAAGCGGTGGCCTAACTGCAGCTGCACTGTGCTCTGTAATCCAGGCTTTTGGGTCAGAGCCCTCCAAATGCACCCAGCACCAACTACTACCAGTTTAAAACAAGTTGGCTTTCATTCGTTCAACACAATCGTGTAATTTATAGAAGTGCGAAATGTGTACTTTTAAAATGTTTTTAGCCAGTTCGTAGTAGTAGTAGTAGTAATAGTAGTAGTAGTAGTAGTAGTAGTAGTAGTAGTAGTAGTAGTAGTAGATTATGTCAATTTCTTGTTTTGGGAATTGTGTCTCGTCCCATCCCTAATTCATAATAATAAAGTCCTTTCCATTTATGCAGACGCTTAAATTATATTATATTTTTACAGTTCATTAACAACAGTTGACTTTTATAATAGGCCTAGTTAGTCTAACTCTGGCAACTTTGATTACACTTATGATAACTTTATGAGCCGTTAAACACAAAATAACTCTGCAGGGGAGCTCCACAATTGCTTGAACTTAAGTAATTAGACTAAACTCATATATTGTGTATACTTCTTTATCACTGTGTATCTTCATCTCGTCCCATCTCGAACCGTATGGCCAATTAGTGCGTAGCTTAGCCTTCCCTAGCTTACAGCCCTCTCTAGTGCACTGCTTCTCCCCATTTCCATTTCTCATTATCTCGCACACGAGCAGGAAACAGCCATCCACAAAAGTAAACAGGACATTTATCAACGGCAAAGTCCACAGTGAGTATTTAAGTATTTGTAGAAGGCAGTGGCAGTAGTTGTTCTAGTACTGTGTTGACCTTGTCAGTTTTTGTTAGGCAAAATCAGTTTTACATAGCTCAGAATAGCTCCCCCTATAGCTCCCCTCTAACAAGATCTGTGTGTGCCATCTTGGATCAGTCGATATCTGTCAATTCCACTGTCCTCTTCTGTACCAGACAAGACAAGCAGTGTCTATTGTCATTAGATATAGATTGGCCTCAAATCCATCCATTGATTTTTTTTCTTTCCACATGTCTTGACTTCAATTTAACTCCAAGGAAAGGTGTATTGTATCTATTGTATTTCATCCACACTGCCGGTTTATGAACAGTGTAAGTCTCTCCAACATCTGCGAGAAATATTTGAACAAAAGCTTATTGATTTTGATGTTAGATGCTTTGGCATGTTGGAACCATATGCTATTTGGTTGGAGAGGTTTTGATGCTGGCTTTAATCATGAATAATGTTTTTTGTAATCTTCTGCATCTGTCCAGTGTTACGCTTGATGCCAATAACCTGCTCAGACCGGTTAAACTGGCGATGTTATCTAGTTGTTTACATTAAATATGACAAGCGGTTCTCATTGAAGTTCACAAAAAGATGAATGTTATAAGAGCTGAATAACTGCTACTACTACACTACATAATTAAATATTAACGGTGGTATGAACTGTATACTTCCTATATGTTTGATGGCATTTGGACTTTGCTACATTTATGTGTACAATATATTGACTGTTGAACATGTGTTATTATCACAAAAATCACAGTTTTACATTTTTGTCACCTTACCTTGAATCACTCATTGATGGTTAGAATCTCCAATACATTTCTATGAATATTGCTAATCATTTGCGTTTTCACTAAGTTGGGCAGTCGAGATTATTATAATTGTGATTATTCAGGTCACAGTATTTTTGCAAGAACTAAAAATAATTGTTGTAAGAATTGTAGGCAGCAACAATGAGTAATTTCAATCTATGCCAGAATAGTAAAAATATGCGTACATTACTTGTGACAGTATCATTACTGTTTCATTCAGAAAGTGGTGAATAATTAGAAAATGTGATGTTTCGTAATAGTAACACTAAATTTGATACTGTAACTTCCCTATTACAGAGTTCCTTTTGTTATTTAGAATCACAATTTTTGTCTCGGCAGCATGTTGTTGCAGCCTTTCTCTGGAGCCCTCAGGATGTCTGTCTTTTCTCTGTGTTAACTTTAGTTCTGTCAAATCCTCCTAAAACTCTCCTTGACTCCCGTCCACAGAAGAGGAAGCTGTCCCGAGTGAGAATGGCCTCACTGGGGGCTCAGACGAACAGGGCGCTGATCACGAGGTTCAGCTCTGTCCCGCTATGGAGGACAATGAGGTGCCACCTGGTACGGCCCGCGGTCCACTAACCTTCATTTGGCATGCTTTGGTTTTTGCCCACTTGAGTTGACATTTTATGTATTTCAGTTTCTTAGCAGAGAAAGCCTCTTCTTGGTTTTGCTTGGTTGACTTTGTGTTGGTTTCAGCTTCGACTAACTCTTCTCTTTTCTACTGTTTTCCCGCCTTTACGCAAATACTTTGAACCCAGCTTGTTTGGCTGATATTTATAGCTGTCTAGAGAGGAAGGAAGACATAAAGCTTCTCAGCTGTCAGTGTTGCACTAAGTGGTTATTTGCATGTTCAATCTCTTCTTCATATTTTCAAAGTGTCACAACATGGAAAAACTGTTTAAGAACTGGCCATTGGGATCTTGTAGTTTTGAGATTTAAATCCTTCTTCGATCAAACAAACATACTCTTGACAGCTTGTCCAAATTGTGGCTGGAAGTGGGTTCAACAAGGTGAAAAGTCTCCTTGATGTGTTAACCAGCCACAAGAAAAACCTCAACTGACCCAAAAGACAGAGGAGAAGAGTTTGAACCAGCATTGAACTCAAAGGACCAGCGTTAGACTTGTTTTTCGCTGTTGTTTAACTTGTGTGGCCTTGTTGTATGTGTCCCACAGCGGAGACAGCAGAAGACGAGAAAAAGAACGTCCCGAGCCAGGATGAGGGGCCGTCCGGTACGCCTCCCGTCAACAGGCCCTCGCCCCTCATAACCGCTTGTTTATTCTTATTTTTGACAAACAATAACATGTCCTGTGTTTAAGTATGATTTAAAGGCTTCCTTTTTCTTTCAGCTTTTCATTGGGAATGGGTTGTGCTCGGATCAGAGGTGGAGTGTAACTTGACATTGATACTCAAGTAATTTTTGGAGCTAGATATTAAAGTGTATTTGTAGTAATTATAATCGAAAGTCAAAAAACACTTGCAATACTGATAATAATAGTTGCAGCAGTGAGTACATTCTACTTTAATTAAATATCTTGAACACTTTTACTAATGCAACAAGTTAGTATGCACACATAAGAACATTCTGAAGTAATAGTATGTTTTACTTGAGTACAGATGTGCTGAGTACTTCTTTCACCTCTGCCCTTCGGGTGCATTTCTTTCTTTGCTTTTTTTATGCTTGCTTTGGCAGCTTTGCTCTTTCAGCTCGTGAGATGTTAACATGCAGTCTATTTTAAACTAAGAAAACATGGTTACGACATCTTGGGGTATTTTTGCGCTAAAGGGAATGTCTCTAAACCACAGGCAGATTTGAGTCTTGAATGATCTGTTCTGCAGATGTTGCTTCCCCGGTTAACGTCCAAAGCAGCTGTGTAGCATTGGCTAGGTGTGGTACGGCATGTTATCCAAAATAAATCCTACGGAAAAATGGCCAGCGTATTCACCAGAGCCTACTTCAGATGATGTGCCTGCTATGGCCTATTTGAATTAATGGTGGCTGTATGTTGTATTGGCTTGCATTGATTTCCTCGCAGTGAGTGCATTAATCTGGGTTGAATGACAGAGGTCCATTACTGACTATGCTCTTGTGTGTTTTTTCCCTCTGCCTCTTCACGTTCGACCGACAAACAGGAGCGACTCCAACAGGTAGGACCTCTAAACATTATCGACCGGTCTCTGACACTATTCGTTTGAGGGTGATGTCGGTTATGAATACACTTAAGACAATCCACATAAAGATAAAACCAGCCAGGCATAACAATTGCTTTACAAAAGAACGCAAAAGTAAATAATGGGATGTGATGTTTTTGGTGTGGATCAGAATTTAGGTTTATTTTTATTTTTGATTTGATTACATACTCCATTCATTCCATTTCTTTTTAACAAAAACCAAATACAGTGAATTCTTCTTTTTCAGACTGCCTGTGCTCTAAATAGTAACTTAACACGTCAGAAGAATGTACAAAAACATTTTTCCCCGTTGATTTGAATTTTACTTCCTGTGAGAACCAAATGCAAATGGTTTGAAATACAGGCTATATTGGTACAGCGCCCAGTTTAGACAAACACCAATGATTGTTTTAGAGGGAGAATTCTTGGAAACGGAATTCAATATGTGCTTTTAAACTTAAATTTGAGTCTTGCCTTTCCTTTACAAACCCAATATGTTTAATAAGATTGACTTAAAACTAGCTGAAAGATTGACGGATAACGATTGCATTCAAATTAGATTAAATTAAATTAAACTGTGCCTTGTTTGTAAAGTTGAATGCCTCACTTGTTCTCAGTCACTTTCATTTTAAACTCTGACCACTTCCCATTTCAAAGTCCTGCCCGTTCACGCTGTATAGCATAGTTTCTTTATTATATTTCCACTTTAATTCACATGAAGATGCTATGTTGGTCATCAAGTTCCCATTATGTTTATTTCCTTTCAATGGGGGAGAGTTAGTGAAAGTCAGTGCTGTGAATGTCACCATTAATGTCCTTTCCAAACAAACTAGCACCGCCTGCTCCGACCACTGCATCCCTCAATGCCTTTGCCGAAGAACTGTCTCCCTCTGTACCCGGACGGAGCGCTGACCTCATGGGAGCGTCGTGTTGTACCGTCCCAGAACGAGACGCGGCGGACAAGAAGCTGACCGAGCCTCTGTGGGCGTCTGAAGACCTGGCAGCTATAGGACAGGCCACAAGGGGGAGCTCAGAGTGGAGCGACGCCGACGCTAAAAGGGCAATCAGCTTGGACGCAACAGAGTGCTTGGATGGGATTACTCTGGATGCGTCTCTTGTCCGCAGTGCAGCGTTGGAGGACCTCACAGCTATTGACCAAGGGCAAAGCAGTGAAAACAGAGAAAATAATGAATCCGAATATGCCACGTATGAACAACGCACTCAAAGCCTGTCAGACACTGGCTATTGTTCTGGACAAATAGATGACGGTTCAACACAATTACATGAAGCCCAAAGTGAATCTGCACCGACGCTACTTGACAATGTGGCGGAAAATGACTCAATTGGGACATGGAAAGATGGCTATTCAAAATCTGACTTTTCTAATGATTCAGAGATGATGGTTTTGGACAACACTGAGGCAAGACACACCTCTCCAGCTAGAAAGTCAATGGTGCCAGTGGCAGTGTGCAAAGGTCTGTTAAACCTGGTTTCAAACTTTTAGCGCTCTTCAGTTTTTACACCTGTTTGAGTTTGACGGATCAGCTTTTTTTTGCAGCACCTCTTCCAATTCCAATTCATTTTTCACAAAGGATTTTAACTCAAAGAAGAAAAGCTTGTTGTCGTTCTTCCCCAATTTTTAGTTTTCTTTGGCTCACGTTACAGGTTATGCAGCCCTCGAGTCAGCCACTGTTGACACATGCATTTGAATGTATCTCTCTGCATGGCACACGTCCTGCATCATCTATTTCATTTATTTGCCAACCTTAAATAATTGTGAGTTTTCAGCTTGAATGGGTGTCATTGATGTATTACAAAAGTTTCTTCTTTTCCCCTCAGCTCAAGTTAAATCTGACAGCCCTGCAGACAAGGTAAGCAGCTAACCCCATTGACTTTATTTACATTTTCCTCTTTGTTTTATTATATCATTTATGTGTTATCTTAAGTTGGCCCTTTTTGTATTCATTTTTCATTTTCATTTGTTCGTGAGAAAGACACCCCCCTCCACCCAAACGCCTCCCTCTCCCCTTAAACGACCATCACTAAATGCAAAGAGCAAATCTCCTCGAAACGGGCACAGCTCCATCCCCGTCAAAACCAGCAGCTCTGAGCGGGCGCAGACCAGAGTGAGTATGGATCAGGCTGGGTTACATTGTTGTGTAAATCTCACCCTAAATGGGAATGTCAAGGTCAAACATGTAGAGATACATCTGTGTTCATCCCCACATTTTGTTTTCCCAAGTTTGTCAAATCATTCAGATGATAACGTTTTTAATTATCATCTGCCAAAAAATAGATAGGAAAACAAACTCATGTTTGTGTTTTCAGAGTGTGAAGACCCCAGCAGCCAAAACCGCAGCCAGAACTGTTCAACCAGGTACAATACTACAGAATTATTTATCTTTTAGCCTTTATTTAAAACAATTGTTCAATATTTTCAGCTAGTGGATTAAGGGTGAAGGATACTTATGATTTGTCATATTTTTATGATACAGTTAATGCCAAGAAACCTCCTACTCCAAAAAATGACAAAGGTAAAAGATGCACAGAGCGCACTGTCATTTTGGCATGGCACACGCCACAGTCTGATCAGGACGAGCCTGGATCAAACTTGGGCAGCTTCTAGTTGTCACCAATCTGTTTGTTTTTAGTCACTTTTTTAAAGTTTCCCTAACCTCATGATGGATGGTTGTCATATATTATAATTCTGGGACCGGTTTGTTTTGTCTAAGATCACAAGAGTGGACAGAGCAGCCCTGGTACCCCCAAGTCTCCTGCGAGCCAGGCGCAGGCCAAATCTGTGGCTGAGGCCAACAAAGTGAAGAAGGTGGCAGTGGTACGTTCAACGCCTAAATCTCCAGGATCCCTGAAGACTCGTCCCGGTCCGATGGCGGCTGCCACTGGATCTGCCGCACCTCTGCCCGACCTGAAGAACGTACGCTCCAAGATCGGCTCCACAGAGAACATGAAGCACCAGCCTGGAGGCGGCAGGGTAAACCACTCCTGTCCAGTACATTCTGTCTCCTTCAAACTCATGATCTTTTGTCTGAGTTTGTACTAGTGATCTGGTGGCTCACATCTGTTGACATTTTGTTATTTTGTTCATTTGTTTAATTTGTTTGTCATTTTTACAGGTTACACATACTCCTGTGCACCTACATCTTTCTTTCTCAACTGTAAACTTTTGATTTTCCAGGTACAAATCCTTGATCAGAAGGTGGACTATAGCAATGTCCAGTCTAAGTGCGGCTCCAAAGGCAATATAAAACATGTCCCCGGTGGTGGCAATGTGAGTAACTGAGGGATTGACTCAACATGGATTTTTTGAGTATCTCTGCAGTTATGATCATAAACTCTTGTGGTTGACTGGTGTCAGCCATAAACTAAAAATAGAATAATCTGCAATCAGCAAAATTAACCGATTAGATAAACCAATGAAATGACATGGTCTTGCTCTTGATGTGCTTCTTAATTCAAGTTAAATTATTAATAAGTCACATGACTGCAGACCAAACGCTTTACAATCGCATAAAACACACTCATCAGATCACCTTTCATTCAGTGTGTTTGTGCTACTTCATGTCTTCAATCTGATGTATTAAAATTATTTCTTGTTTCAATAAGATCAATACATCCCTGATGGACAGAGCATTGCTTTAAAACAGTGTGTCTTCACCCTCTTTCTTCTCTCTGGGCATATTCTCTCCTTTCAGATTGACATTACATTTGTTTGATAATCTTTTGTCTTTTGGTAACTTGTTCTCAGGTCCAAATCCTCGACAAGAAGATTGACTTCTCCAATGTTCAGGCTCGCTGTGGCTCTAAAGACAACCTGAAGCACACCCCTGGAGGAGGCAAGGTGAGCAATCAGAAACACTTTTGCTTTTGGAAAAAAATATATTTTGGGTGAACATCTGAAGACATCCTATTGAAAAGAATCTTTCTTTATTGTTTGGCCTCTTTAAAGGGCTTTCCGACATTACATTCTTCACACACTCTTACTCAAAGGTAATGATCTCTTTCCCTTACTTGTGCACTTTTTCAGGTTCAAATTGTTGAAAAGAAGTTGGACTTTAGTAGTGTTCAGTCTAAGTGCGGCTCCAAAGACAAGATCAAACATGTTCCTGGTGGTGGCAATGTGAGTAACTCAAGGGATAAACTCAACTGGGTTTTGAGTATCTCTGCAGTTATGAGCATCAGAAGCAGCAGTGGTCTGGACATGGACTGGGTTAGTCTCTGTACTACTGTCCCAGTGCAGATATGTCTGTCGGGTATAGCAGACTCTATAAGTAGCTCTGCAGTCACAACCCTCAGACACACGGTAAAATGTCATTCATCCTAATGAGCCACTACCCTTCTCTCACACTCACTCTCACCCACAAAGTTCCACTCCTCTCCCACTCTTCACTGGATTTCTCTCTGAACTATAACCTGTTTTTCCCACGTATGACTTTCCAGGTTCAAATTTTTGATAAGAAGTTGGACTTAGCCTATGTGGAGTCGCGATGTGGCTCCAAAGATAATATAAAACACACACCAGGTGGTGGCAATGTGAGTAGAAAGGGGCTGCTCTTGAATGCACCTTCAGAGGAGCAGGATGCACGAGATCTGTCTGTCAGCCCTGTCCTGACCCCTGACCTCAACACTGTTAACACTCCTAACAGTATCATGGCACCTGAGTCTGCCATGTGCGTCTTCTTCTCTAGAGCAGAACTAAACTAGAGACACCCGAATGCGTCTCCCTCTATGTCTCTAAATCTGACTAACCCTTATGTAATGCTCATGACCAAATGAACCTTTCCCTATCACTTTTATTATCCTCAATCTGAAGTTTTACCAAAAAACCTGGCCCCTGTCTGCATGCTTGTATGTCCACTTTTAAACTTTGTCCAAAGATAAGAACATAAGCAGATCGTAGCGATATCTGATACATAAAATGCCACTAATACACAGAAAAGATTTCTGTAGACGCCAACAAAGGCCCAGTGTGCGTCTCATCAGAGTGGGGCTGTTAGAGGATGACCTCAGCCCAAAGAGACTGAGGACTTTGTTTAGAAACAGACGGCCATGACAGAGGCCTGTGCTGAGACTAGGACTGTGCTGTTTATTACAGCTCCAATCTGTGGTTGACATGAGCACTGCATGAACAACTGTAGACTATGATGTGATGCAGAAAACTAAAGATACTACTATACTACTGTTTCAAAACGTTTCTGCATTTATGAACCTATTGCTGTCTAATAACACAAATCTCTGCTGTACTAGTAGCCTTTAAAAAACAAATAGACCTGCATTTAGTTTGTCAAATGACATACATTGTAGTTTCTAATGTTTTCTTTGCTGTTGTTTTTTTCTTCAGGTTCAAATTGTGCACAAAAAGATTGATTTGAGCAACGTCCAGGCCAAGTGTGGCTCAAAAGACAACATTCGCCATAAACCAGGTATTCTTATCGATACTTCGCTGACGTGTTATGGCTCCTGAAAGAGTATATACATAATACAGTCATGCTCTGGCTTTGTCATTGGTGTAACCGAAAATGTTTCGGTCAATGTGAGCTTCAACGTTTACAGTCTACAAAATAGTTGAACAGTTGACTTTACACGAAAATATTTCATTTGGACTTCAGAACATTGCGATGATTGCTATTATGATATTTTATTGAGACTTTTGCCACCTGCTTGTCTCCGTGGAGATGTTTACTTCTGAATTCACTATTTCTTGGAGGAACTGTATAATGAGAAATACATTTTAACATTTTAACATGTTGCTTTCTTTGTGGAGGTGGTGGAAATGTTGAAATCAAGAGCGAGAAGTTGGAGTTCAAAGTCCAGTCTAAGGTCGGGTCTCTGGACAACATCGGCCACACCCCGGGAGGAGGACAGAGAAGGGTAAAGGCTTTAAACCAGGATGAAACTGCCTCCATGCTATGGGCAGGTCCTTTACGAGTATCACGCAGTTAACTTGGTTCACTGTTGCCATGGAAAGTCTCTTCAGCTTTTGTCTTTGCTCGCGGGAGATGACCGTGTCTTAAATAACTTGAAAGCAGCTGCAGTAGAAAGACTGTAGTAGAGTTTGTGTTGATTCGTTTTCATGGTTAAAAGAGCGTTATCGCTTAGTTTCACACTTACAATAGAAACAGCTGACACATATGTGAACAGGAAGTTACTGTTTTTGACACCTATATTAGAGCAAGGTGGTATTGATCTTAAAGGGCTGGTGCCTGACTTTAACTTGTTGTCATGGTTCCACATCAGAGTGAGAAAAAGGACAGTTCAAACTAAAACATGTTTAATAAGATGAAGGACCATTAACATTTTAAACACAATAGTTTGTAAGGCATATAATATATGTGGAAATATTAATAGTAGGGCTGCAACAATTGATTGGAATAATCCTGGTTTGTGGACTATTTAAATAACGTCTTACTGTCATCTGAACTACACAGACTATATTCTCTGTCCAGAAACCTTCAGTCACTGTCGAAATACGGTGACTGAACTTGTATTTACATTGGCATATATAATAACACACTTATATGGGTTATTACAGTACAAGTACACGCCCAAAGACAGCATAAACAAGCAGAATATCATTGCAGTGTATAAGATATGGAATTGGAATGTGAATTAAACCCGCAAAGCCTAAAGAAACACAGCCTCACACCAAGCACGGCTCGTTTTGCTTTCATTCTTCGGTCATCCATTTTATTATAATTTGAGTTCATTATATGTTTTTAGTTTTTATAGGACTGCACAGTATGACAAAAAAAGCATGATTTTGTAACAATATTAAATAGTTCACCTCTTAACCTTTATTATAATTACTGGCTCATTTTGACGCAATTTGTTCAAAAAGTTCAAATAATAACAAAAAATTATTGTACAATGCTAACACAAAGCTAATAGTCATCAAGAAGATTATATTTTCACAATGATATCACAATTACAATATATTTATTTAGACACAACAAGAAAAGAAAACAAACTAAACTTGTAATTTGCTGATAGTGTAAGAGCTTTAATAACTCTACTGTGCAGCCCTTGTTTCTTTTACTACCACTGACTTGTTTTCATCATTTATTTGTTCATTATTGTGTTTCTGTTGTGTTTTTCTGTTGATGTCATTTCATGTGTTTCCGTTGCGCCCCTGACCATGAGCAGCTTCAGAGCCGAGAGGGCAGCGTTTCGGACAGCCCCTCACTGCCCTCCCCCAGCCTCACCCCCCCTCTCACCCCCCAGACTGTATCCCCCGTCCCAACCACACCTGTGCTCACCAACCCACTCATAAAGATTGAGAACTCCTGTAAGTACAAGTACACTGAATAGACTAGATTTAGATTTGAAGTTTCTACTGAAAGGGCATTCAGTTCTAGAAAATTACCGGCTTGGCAAATAAAGACATTCTTGTACTTTTTGTCCCCAACGGTTTTGTCAGAGAGATTGAATGAATATGCAGAATATACTCACATTTTATCTGAAATGTTATAGTTTCACCCTTTATGAAAGACTATAAAGACCGGGGTAAATTAGGAAATGGATGGGCTTCATTAATTCATAATTTGAACATTTAAGGCCTAGATTAGACCAGGGTCTTTGTCTCTAAATGTCTCTAATCACTATATATAGAATAATAATGGTTAAAATACACTGTTGGCAGTGGCAGCCATATTGAAAGTGTAGTGTCCACAAAATGGTGCACCTGCTGTATACAGTTTATGGTGCATGTCTGGACACACCTCTGTAGTAATGACAGTGTCTGTCCCCTAGAGGGTGCACAACAGAGAAACAGTATCCTACTTATACTTGTCATGTCAAGGTTGGTAGTACTCAGATACAATTACTGAGGTACATTTACTTGAGTAACTAATCAAAGAAATGGTACTTCTTTCAGTACTTTTCTAGCAACATTTTATTTTTTTTAACAGTACTCATACTTGAGTAATAGTTTTGGTTCCACTTCTCACAGTGATTAAGTTTACAAGTGACAAAAGTTTTATGTTGACTGTATTCAGTGATTTGAGCATATGCGTTTCTCACACTGCTCCTTTAGATATGATTTGATTTTTCAAATGTGTATTGTCTATCTTTTGAAAATACAAGAGTTCATTATTTAATGTTTTGTTCTACCAATTACATGAATTCAAATTATAAATCAGGTGTTGTTACGTTCAGACAGTTATTCTTATAGTAACTTACTTGAGTAGTAGTGTCCCCAAATATTTTATTACACTTAGTTTGTACTGTTACTCTAAGTGCAAATCTTGGCTACTTTAGTGGGAAAAAAGGCTGTAGGAAATGTTGATGAGCTAAAGGCTAGAAACTAATTACATTACAACAAAAATATCAATATATTATAAACAATATTGATAAATTAATACAATATACATTCAGGTAAATACATTCTAAATCTGTAGCCATTAAAATAATAGAAATAGAACATAGAAAGATGTTAAATTAAATTATTATTAAATTATTTAATTGTTCCACTTTTACCTTCTTTTGAGAATGCTTCAGAAATACTCATTCATAGTAAAAAGGGAAAAAAAAAAAACTATATATGCTACCAACATTACAGGCCACACATGCATATTGATTTGATGGGGAGTTCTTCATATTTTCCTCCTGTGCAGATTGAGAGCCACAAACTGACCTTCCGTGAGACGGCCAAGGCGCGCACTGACCACGGCGCAGAGATCATTTCTCTAGAGGAGTCGCCGCAGCAGCTCAGCACCATGTCGTCCTCCGGCAGCCTCAACATGGCCGACTCTCCACAGCTGTCTACGCTGGCCGACCAGGTGTCCGCTTCGCTGGCCAAACAGGGCTTGTGAATGCACATTATAGTCCACAAAGACCCCCACTCCATCCCCCCCCCTTCTCTCCCTCTCTCCGTCCCTCCCTCCTGTCTCTCCCTCACACCAACACAATCGCAACATAGTCGAGTTGTGACGCCTTCCTCCATCATTTCCACTGGACTTTTCAATTGATATTATTTTTTCCTTTTTTTTTTTTTTTTTTTTAAACTCAACCTACCACTGTTAACTAATTGTTCATGAGGCAGTATCCTTAGGCCAAATTTTAGTTTCCAAGCTATTTACGTAGGTTGCCCACCTTTTGTAAGTGTCCCTTTAAGCTACATAAATGTCCCTTCAAAGTAAAAGCTCCTCAGACGTAATTACGATGACCATTCACGGCTTGTCTCCCTGTAACATTCACAGTTGACCCCGTAGGACTCATGTTTTCAGTGTGCAAGTCCCCCTATTTATTTTATCTGTTCAGTCATGTTTTGACAAGAAAAAGACGGAGCATATCATTATTAGGGGGTAAAGCGTGTACTGATGCAGAGGGGACAGTTACAGGGTTCAGCGATGATGATGATGATGATGATGATGATGACGACGATGAAAAGCAGTAGCAACATTTTCTTAAAGGCAGAAAAAAAATAGGCTTTTGGACCTCACTGCGTCTTTACTTTGCTTTGTTTAGTCCTAATCGAAATGAAACGGGAGAGAAAACGAGAACGGCCAGGATATAGGCGTTTGTTGGGCACAGTTTTCTAATTGTACTCTGTGGATATATGACATGTATTTAATATGAAGAAAACATTTGTATCGTGCCTGCTACTGTCAGTGTTCTTTTTTTTTCTTCTTTTTTTTCTCTGCTCTATCTGTAAATGCGCAAGTTAGGAGGCGAAAGCATTGATTAACCTGTAGGCTTTTGAAAATGTAATGGCCAAATTTGACAGTATTCCGAGGAAGAGTAGGCGGTTCCATGCACTAAGTATAGGCTTTCATTACTGTTAATTAACCAAGTATTTTGAAATTTAATCTTGTAAGAAATGAGTGGTTTTTAGATGGGTAAGTGTATGAAAGGTTGGCTGGGCCATTATGGTGTGAAGAGGGATTTGGTGAGCATTGCAAGTCTGAAACTGTACAGCGAAAATGGTATAATATTATTTAACTCACTAAAAATGAAAGCAACTCGCTGGATAAAATAGAATTACTCGTAACACCTGAAATACTATATCCCTATCGTCGATCATGACTTCCCCTAGTGGTCAGTCTCACTAAAGCTCTTCTTGCATGCTCCTCATGTAAGAGAAAAAAAAAACCTGCTTGTTGCCTCCCTTTCACAAAGTGGTCTCTATGTAATGTTACGTATATCCTCTTTATATGAACTGAACCGCAAGGATATACTGGTAGGTTTAAGCGTGTGTATGTGCGTGCGAATGGGACAAGTCACCATTCAAAAGTGGTCATGACAGTAGTCCCTAGGGTGACCACCGCCTGTCCCTCTTTTGGTCTTTTGCCCTGTCCTTGTTCCTCCTTTTTAGAATGTCAAGTTTTTTCACTAGTGCCACTTGAATGGTATAAAATAGTCTGATTTACATTAAAAACAACAAGATAACATAAAAGAATGATCACTTTTGGGGTCCTATCTTTCAAGGTCACGGTCAAATGTACGTGTTTTAAGCAGTCCACCCCACCACATTGCCCACCTTGTCCCATTTTTACTACTATTTGCGGTGGTCACCCTAGAAGTCCTTAACATTGCTCCCTGTAATTACACGTAATGCAAAATCTCAATGCCAAAATATAAAGTTCACGGGCAGCAGGACTTTTTAAGGTGTTCTTGCAACATAATCTGCATGCTAAATAAATCTCCGTTTTTAGACCACGTTCATTTAAGCGTGTGAGCAGAGTGGGTGGTCGGAGGGAGGCTGCCCCCTCGAGGCAGTGAAGAAGATACGTGCCAGAAGCTTGTGCTTTTAGTCCTCTCCGTTCTTGTTTGAACCGGAGCAAGTGGAGAGGCTGTTTTTGTAGTAACTAATTCTCATCACCTTTTTCATTATTTCTGATGCTGTGTACAGTTGTGGCAATGTGATTGTTCGTTATTGTGCATTTTATCAATAACTGGTTTATGATGATTCTTGTTGCTGTAATATGTGTATTTGAAAATAAATGCTATCAAGTCAAGAGTGGTTTGTTTTATTTACCAAAAATGATGAAACTAAATCCACACTAATGTTTTCAGTATCTCTTTACATTGTGGCGTAATCGCAGAGTTGGACTGCAGTTGATTTAGTCTTGCATCCGTTTAGAAAGATGCAACATGAGTGTTGCAGGCTCACTTTCTTAAGAGTTTGAATATTTTATACATAATAAATTAAAGACTTGTCTCAATCATTCCTCTATAACACTTGCATTTCTTTTGTTCCAAGACATTGGTAATAAAATAAAAAACAAGAGCCCAGAACAGCAATGCCAAGTTAAACATAAATGTTTTAATGGTACTATTTACAAAAAAACAATTCTGCTTTTGATTAGGTTAACTGCTGCAACAATCGAACAGGTACATTGACTTGCTTAACTACAAAAGAAAAAAACAGTGATTGAATGACTGTGGCATAAAAGAAAAACAACCATATATTTTTTTGCATAGCAATTAGTTACTTGGGGGCAATTGTGTGGTTATGAGTGTGGGGTGGCAAAAACAAAAATTCACCAAAAGCGACAAAAGTCTAGAAGATCCAGATCATATGTTCAAACTATTAACACCAGAAAGGAGATTCCCTTAATTGAAAAACCTGAGTTGGGGTGGCTTTAGTCGAGTGGGTGCCGCTACGTCTGAATAAATATTATTTGCAAGACAAACACGAATATTCTTGTCAAGCCAAGCCAGTAAAATAAAGGCTGTTATTTTTAATTTTGCCACAATTTACTCATGTAATACAGAAACGCAAAGGATAAGGGAGTGAAGTTGATGGTAGTCATTCCCATTTAGCCTGTGCTTGGTTGGTTCTTAACAAGGTGCTGTTGTGATAAAACTAGCATTGGAGTAGCATGTTCGGAGCATGCAGCATTGCTTTCTGTTGGGCAAGTGCTCTAAATGGACATCCCAGTCTCGCCATCTCCCCATGTTAAAACTCAAAAGAAGAGACCCATGGCAGGGGAAAAGACAGAGCCAGACGATTTCCAAAGAGAAGGAATGATTTTTTTTTTCTTTTTTTTTTCTTTTACCATTTAAAACACAAAAGAAAAATATGTTGAGCTGGAACAGAGAGAACATACACGAAAAATAAAACTCCAGGAATGAAAAACAAAGAAAGCAAACCAACAAAACTAGACTTGGCAGTTGCAGAAGTGCTGTGGTGACTTCCTCTTACAGGACCAAGGGGACAACGTCTCATGTACCTGTGGGTTTGGATGAGGGGCAGGCGGAGGAGAGGAGGGGATTTTTTCTGGTTTTGTTATTTGTCACTCCACTAAAAATGTACATGGGAATTACAAGCAAACTAGTCAATAGAAAACACCCTTTGGCCATATTTTGAGGAGTCCGCTACATAGTGCGCTACAGTGTACACACGACATATGAACACCACTAAGCCCCCATGTACATTGTTTAGCCTACTACAGAAATCATTTTTTGTAACGTGTTTTATTAGTTTTTTTTTTACATTTATCCTTTTTTTCTTGTGACAAAACAAGTGTAGGGAAAGGCTTCTATCTCCATAATATTCACTAAAAACTGTGAAAAATATTAGACTGATGTTTGAATATCAAACAACAGGAACCCATTAATATTTTATTTTGCTTTGAGGTTCTGCTTGTTAATGCCAGAGAGGAGCTGTAAGGGGCGCCGGTCAGTCATTTATCGGTGGGCCGTCCTGTGTTTGGAGGTGTCTTCATCACAGGGCAGGTCCATGTCGTCTGAATCCAGCCTCCCAAAGGCTGTTGCTCGGCAACCTGAGATGCTCCTCATCCTGGGCCTGATGTCAGGGTCGGCCTCTGGCTCCGGGGCGGGGTCTTCAGACAGAGGGAAGGTGCGGCGCTCCCACGGTGCCACCGTCTGGAGGGAAATCAATTTGTTTAGACGTGTTCACAAATTTAAACCACAGTAGATTGTTCCTGATGCTCAGATTGTAAAAACACATACTCTTTCTTCGAAGGAGAAGTCTGGCGTGGAGCAGCGTGTGTCCTCGCTCGAGAGCAGGCGGTGGGAGTCGCGGGAGCAGGGCGTGTGGGGGTTAGAGGTGGTGTCGGGGCTGGGTGGACTCAGGGGCGACGGCACGTAGCTGTAGTCGTGGAGCAGGGGGCAGTGTCCGGGGTCTGGGGAGGCAGGCTGAGGAGTGGGGGGATTTGTCCCGCACAGCAGCGGTGTGGTCCGACCGTCGATGGACTTATACGACCTGAGCACAGAGACGAGTCGTGACGGTCAAAATAACAGCTCTGTGCTTTTATTCTTACAGGTTCTAGATTATATCACTGTCAAGGGCAGGAGTCTTCCATCGTTAAATGGGGGGTAACAAATACTGGATTCATTATTTTACTGTGACGGTTCATTCCATCACCCACTACGCAATATTTTTGCCTATCCGTCATCGTACAACATGTTTATCGAATACTGTATACTGTATTACTGATACTGTAGTCTGAAATTATTGTTTTCAATGAAGAGAAACAAACACAAATGTAAACATGTCAATTCTGTGTACTTGAAAAGGTTGTTACGCAAGTATAAGAGTACATTTAAGTTCCTTACACGGACCTGCTGCCGCGTCGCTGGGCCGGAGCCAGAGCCATCCAGGACCACCGAGACCTCTCCTGGTCCTCGTATGGCTGGTGGAGTAGGACGAAGGCTGCATCTGACAGGTCCTCTACCTACACAAACAATCACATGAACCAATGAGAACCATACCTCAACTTGAATAAACAAGACCATGCACTAAACTAGGATTGATCTCCATGTTGCTGTTATTAACAAATACAAAATGTAAACATTTTAAAATATACTTGCCTCCCGTTGATCCTCCTCTTCAGTTATTTTCTGGGAGAAAATATCCACCATTCGCCAACTATAAAGCAAAAACAAACAACTCAGAGCTCAGGAACAGCTGCATGCAGGTGGTGAAAGTGAGGGCAAGTTTGCATGGATTGCAAAAGAATCACTTTGGACAACTGGCACTGGAAAAACACCATGACTTGGGCTGTACTGGGCGTGTTGACTGTGGTGTGACTCAGCGCCAGAGAGGGAGTGAGAGGGAGTGAAAGAGTGAGAGTGGTGGAGCCAGTCTAAATATTTACCTGGGTGTGAGAATCTCTTTGTATTGCAGCTTCTCTACTCGGGTGGTGGCCGCCACAGACATCGGGATTACGATGTTGTTGATGTCGAAAGAGCTTTCACCTCTCCTCCTCTTGATCGGCTGCTGCTGGAAAAATTCAACATGGATCAGGTTTCATTGAAAGGACACTGAATGTCCCTCTGCTCGAGCATTTCTTCTCTGACAATGTGCAATGCCCTACAAGAAATGAAAGAGACCATCTTCTGCTTTAAAATGTTCAAAACTGTGAATGAGGAAAAGGTGATACCAACTGTAGACCACTAGATGGAGCCCTGACAGATTTCTCAAATACAGTGTTTTTCTCATTAGATTACTGGGAGTACTTACAGGTGTGCTTATGATGCTCTGCCCGCCGGGGCCCAGCGGGGTGGAGTTGTCGGAGGATGTGGACAGCTGTCGTGTGAGGGGGCTGTGGAGGGACGACTGCATGTGGGCCAGAGTGGGGCACGGGTTGCTTGAGTCCAGGAACAACTTTGGAGATGCTGCAGAAACAGAAAAACAGTGGACCCCATCAGACAGTGCATCCGTATTCACGCCACGTCACCTTTTCTACTTATTGTTATGTTTGTTATGCTTTATTCCACAATGGATTAAATTCATCAAAATTCTAATAACTAGTGCTTTGGGGGTGCTTAATTTTATTTATTTTTAAATACATTTGCAAAGAATTCTAACAACCTTCTTTCAAGTTGACATTATGGGGTTTTGTTTGTAGAATTTTGAGGCAAATAATAAATTGAATCCTTTTTGGAAAAAGGCTGTAACGTACATGTAGAAAAAGCTGATACATTCTGGATGCACTGTAATATGAAAAGTTGTCTGACTGTAAAATTGTAACTGGGCTCATCAGAATATGAGTTCTATGAGCATTCCTCAGATGCCTGATGCACTCACTGTCAGTCCGGTCCAGAGAGTGCTCTCGTAATCTCTTGCGGCTGAAGCTCTTGTCGTAGGGCCCGAGGGGTGTGGAGGTCTGCAGCCGCTCGCTCTTACACTGACTGTCCAGTCTGGACGGGTTCAGCGCAGCACTGCTGCTGCCACCGCTGTCCACAGACCTCTGCTTCACACGACTCTTATAATGTCCCAGCCCTGGGACAACACAAAATCACGTTAGAGCCACCTGTGGTTCAGCCACATAGAGTATACACCGCTAGAGTCTCCTTTCGTGTCAAAGCAGTGCACTTACTGACTGCCATAAGTGAGTTGGTAAACTTGTGCTTCTCTTTGGACGAGGATAACTTGTGTTTGAGGGAGAGTTTCTTCAGCGGTTTACGTCTCTCCAGTGATTTCATGTGCCACTGGCTCTTCATCACCTGCTGCAGGCGCAGACTGACACTCACGTCTACAGAGGGAGGAGGAGGGTTAAGACACACAACAACACAACACAACACATCTACACGGCCTGTGTGTTCGGGTTAATGCTGTAAATGTGACAACACTGAATGGGTCAGTAAAACTTCCTGGGAAGAATTCTCTCGCTGCCACTCCTCGTTTGTCTTCCTTGCAAATGTAAAATAGGAAATGTCTGAGTAAACTGTGTCTCTTTAAACAGTGACAGAGCACTGACCGTCAGGGAAGGACAAAATGGGGTGGATGCCAAGATCCAGCCTTGACAGGCGCTCAAGGGTGGGCAGTTCAAACTGGGGGTCTTCTCTGGGGGTGGGCCAGCCACCACACATCACACAGCTCGGGTTAACTCTGCAGCTACACTGGACACAGCTTCTGGGGGCCTGAGAAAACAATGCTGAGTTAGACTGTGGTTCAGAAAAGTACAAGTGAAAGCACACATCACAAAAGAGCAGCATTCAGTCGGTCAAACAAATCTATCATAATACTACAATATTAGTTTGATGGATTCCTCATTCCTCATTTACGTTGGCACAGATCCCAACCTAATTACAGCCCCATAGGAAATGGGAGCCCAGTTCAGCATTTACTTGATCACAATTATATTGAGAGCAGAAGTATTCACCATCTTGTGTCAATAAACATCTGAACAGGTGCAAATGCAACCAAAGCATCAGCCACAGAAAGATCAAAGACAAAAGAGAGAAACGATTCTACATCCTCCACCACAGAGGCACACGGCACACTAAACTGACATGCTTCAAACAACATTAAGACTATGATACAAATTACACTTCAATTAAACATGGCTTTGGCCTGCAGGGAATTTTAAAACCTTGGCAGAGTTTATAGGTCAGATGACTTGCATGTACAACAGAGGAAGATCTAATCACAAGAGCCAAGTACCAGACTTACACTGAGCCACTGAGGGGAGGCCTCCAACATCTTTTTTCACAACAAAAACTTGTGAGATGTCACAAGGCACAATAACCACTCTTTGTTGTTAGATTAAACAGGATGTTGCCCTACTTTACTACAAATAAAGTTCGACATTACTAACCACAGTCGCCTTACATCGCAGAGGTGTGTACATACTGTGTGGTAAAGTGAAAGTATTTAGGGACAGAGTAGTAGGAATGTAGGTGTTTAAGCACAGTTTACTGAAACCGAGATAAAAACATTTCCATACATGTAGACGGGAGGACACACGAGAGGTGGGCGTGCGCTGCATGAGGCTCACCTTGCCGTTGAGGTTGGGCACAGAGTTGGGCTGAACGAGGCGACGTCGGCGACAGCTGACGAGGGGCCGTGTCCGAGCTGCCACACACGAGCTATCGAGGGCCGAGGGCTGCAGGGGCCGGGCCTCCGCACACTCTGCCATCCTGAGACCACCACACAACAACCAAGGAATTCAACTTCACTAAATAGTACAGCAAACATATCTTTTACCATTTTGTTAGGTGCAGTTTTTTATATCAAATTTTAAAAGTCTAAAAACAAGCTGAACAAAAACTGGTAAATCAAATATCATAAACATATAGAAGTAACAGGTTTTTAATCAATAATCGAAATTGCAGTTGGAATGGTTGCAATAAGCAAATAACAAAAGCTGCGAATATTTAAGGGCCAACAAAAAATGATACTTTCTTCTTCTGTATAAAATCTGTGAACCATGTACTTTATGTTTCAGTCTTTTCTCAAAGGTTAATGTTGCTGGATGTTTTAAAATGTTCAAACATAAATGGTAATTCCATATTTTTCCCAAATGGCTCTGCCTGAGCAAGTGCTGTTGAGTACTTTTAAGAGTAAATTTGTGTGTGTTGCCATTAGGTTTGTTAGGTGTACAAACGTTGTATGTTTTCTGAAACACACCACCACAGCAGAGGGGAGGGTTTTGTGAGGAAGGGCATCCGGTGTACAAATATAAGCCTGGTTAATTACCCTCATCTTAAGCGCCACACGGAACACGTGGCAGAACTGCATTTACAAAGCACAGGTCCGTCCCACTCCGAGTGAAACCCCGCCCTTTAACACAAGCTGGAGTCATCGTTACCTGCTGAGGACGCCATTAACGGGCTGTCCATTTTGACCTCTCCAGGCTCCCGTAGGCTCTGCGTTGGTGATGTGGGCGGTGACCGTGTGCTCCAGCCGTTCTGAAGCCACGTCCTGCAGCGACAGATAAGACCCTCTCATCAGCCCCCAGTGACCACAGGCTAGTGCCGCCCGCCACATGGAGATATTTTAAGGCAGCTGCATAAAGGACGGTCTCCAACAGCCTGGTCATGTGCTCTTAAATTATTTAGTTTGATTTGAGAAGAGACAAGGCCCGAGCCACTAAAAAACACACACACAGCTCTGCTCCGACCGCAGCTTTAGAGCTTTTAAAACACCATTTTACCGGTAGAAATTATAATTTCATTATAATAGAATTACTGTTTTGATTATGGGCAAAAGGCTTGCCTGCCTAAAATAAAAAACCTAAAAAGGAGCCAGGTTAAAAAAAACAAAAACATGGTGTAATAAAACAACATGGGTAGAGAGTGATTGTTCCTTTTTTGGTTAATTTCAAAGCCCATTCTGTGCTCAAAAACTTCATTTTCACACATTTAAAAAGGCATAGACAAGGACATTTCTGAAGAATTATCAAGATACCCATCTCTCTTGACATAAAAAGGTCATTTACAACAAAAAGACTTTTGTTGTAAAACATCACTCAAAACACCAGACAAACCAAAAACTTTCAAATCTGTTCATTCAAAAGTAAACATTTGAGATCCAAGCAGCAGCGATGACTGGAAAAAGGCAAAGCAGTACTGCAGATCAAAGTTCCTGCCTGGACTAGAACTAAAGCACACATAAAAGAAACCATTTCCTGTCAGTGTTTTCCACTCGAGACATTCAAAAGAACAAAGCACAATCGTTCAATAAAGAATTAATATTAGATGGAATGACTCAAAATCTAAACTTCCTACACAATCTGCCACAAAATCAGTTGATAAATGCTTCAAGTTGCTTACCGTACTATTTACAGGTTCTGATTTGACTTCTGTGACACTTGGAGCGACGCCTCCCAACTCCACTGAGCCCTGACAAAGTAAAAGGAGCCAAAATGTAGGTCCAAATCAAACTTCGCCACTGAAATCCAACTGAAAAATATATAATTGGAGTCAAAAGTGCGGTACCTTGCTAGCCCGTATCTGTCGGTAGATGTCCGTTTGCTGCCGGATACGGTACTCCAGGTCCGAGATGTGAGCCTGGAGCCAGTTCCAGTGACTGATGATGGCCGCTCGCTCCACCGTGTAGCGACTCTCCGCCCGCTTCCATCTGTAACGCAAAAACATTTATTTATTATTATTTATTGACCTTTATTTAACAAGGAAAGTCCCGCTTTCCTCATGCTTGACCTGCCTAATCCAGTCCATGACTCCCACTGATCCGGTCCATGTTTTGAGTCTCCGTGGCGCCGACCCGAACTCACTAGCGATTAATCGCAACGAATCGATTATTTAAATAATTGTCAATTCATTTAGTAATCGAATAATTGTTAACTGGTCAATACAAAAAGGTGCCAAAACACCCTTTTGTCCATAAATGTGCTCCACCAGGATTCTCAAACAGCTTCACATCCCAGGTTAATCTGGGTCAAATTCTGTAAAAATCTTTTCATCATGTGACTTTTGCATTCTAAACAACTGATTGATTAATTGAAAGCATAATCGCTAGACTTATCGAAAGCAAACTGATCGTTATTTGCAGCCCTAGATGGTATTAAAATCAATATGCCAGTAAGCATTATGCTAACTGGCAATTTGTGATTGACAAAAGGCAAGCGAAACCTCACAGTTCAGATAAAGCTGTGAGCCTTATTTGTTTCACAGATTAATTGAGGGGGGCATGGGCTAATGTGAAGCAGGGATCGGATGAAAAGTACATTTTATGGCAGAAAAGTTTCATCCACGCAGAAAAGGCTGGAATATACAATTAATATGAAATATGAAATGAAAGAACTACGAGTACTTACAAATGCCCAGCCCCCTAACATATGTTTATAAGGCCTTTTAAATAGGCATGTAATCACTGTAAAAAGTAAATTACATGGACATTTAAAATAAACAATTCTACACACACAATAAACCTATATTGTCCCCCTACAGCGCACGTGAGCACATGGTCGACTGTGCACGTACATGGCCAAACCAGTACACCTGGGGAAACACTGAATACCATCCACATAAACCCAGACCAGTCAAATGAATAAAACATAATCACGGCATCTAGTTTTCCCCTCCACTAGCTTCACATATTTGGTTGTATTTGGCTACGTCAGTATCTACTGTACAAACTTTGCATGGCTAAGTCAAATGTCATAAATCAAATCATTTAAAGACACTATATAACAATAATTAATGTATTCTCAATCAATGTCTGAACTAAAGCTTCAAACATTTGTTGATGTTTGTTTAATCCAGCTATTATTCTTTTGGTTAATCGATGAGTGTTTAAGATTGCGAAAAGCCTGAGAACAGAAATAGCTTTTGCCAAATTTGACCAAGATGAAGCTGTAGCAAGGCCACTGGAGGACATCTCGATTGACTAGACTTTCAGACAAAATAGGTTTTTCATCAGAAACACCAGAATTTCCATTTTGGTCATTTGGGTGCAATTCTTGCATTGAATTAGCCTTAAAACCTCTCTTCATAGCCCATGGCATGTTCTAGATCAAGTGACGATTTTTCTATTACTATATTAGTTGACAATAAACTGATAAAATGCAATAAATCCATTATCTTGTATCCGTCCTAGTGAGCTGCGTTTCTTGTTGTCCCTGAGCGCATTTCCCAGGTCAGACAGTAGGGGTCAGTGAATCAGCACATCCACAGGCCTCTGCACAGCTGCAGACACCTTGAAAAACCGGCCTGGTCTGAACAAACAGCTCGTCTCCTGCGTCATCAGTCAAAAACGTGACTAAAAATGCAGATTGGGTCTGCGTTCGTTCACTCTGTAGCGAGCGGCCTGCACCATCTGAGAACACAGCGCTCCATTTTCCCAGTATGACACACAGAATGGGCATTTCAAAAGGCAGCAGACATGAGAGGAAAATGTCTGCTCCTGCACCGTGCGCCAGCGGCCACAGAGGGCGCCGTTTCACCTGCGAGTCACAGGCCGCAGAGTCGGCTTGAACAATGAAAATAATGACTCAGATAGCAGACAAAGATAGACCTTGCACTCCTGTTCGCTCTCCCCCACCCCCCCTCTCCCCACACCCGCTTCTGTTTTCAATTTCAAGAGTTCAGTAAAAACTAAGAAAGGCTATTGAATTTAAAACGAGACACAGGGATAGGATGAGATGGAAATAAACATCCAAAACGCTGGAATAAATGAGACTGGGAAGGAGGAGACAAGCCTGAGGAGCAGATGGAATATAAGAAGCAATGCACAGCCTACATTCTGCCGAGGGGGCGGGGCTGAGGCAGGAAGCGGTGCAGCAGACACAGACAGGGGCAGAGCGAATAATCCAACCAGGAATCTTGTGTTATTGGGAACTTTAAGTGGGAACAGCTTCCATTGAGCACAGAAGGACAAGCCCTGACTTCTCTCTCCAAAACACTGCAAACAACGGCTCAGTCAAGGACACTTTACTGCAAAGCGTTAGAGGTGTTGTTTTCATTCCTTGACATATTTTAATGAAATGTATTTGGAAAAATATAAATGGGAATCATTCTTGTTAGCTTGGCAAATAAACATTTTCACACAAAAAACAACAACATGCCCTTGGTGAAGTCGAACAAAGCAAAAGGAAGTCATTTGCGTTCAATTGGTGACTTAAACAAACCATTGTAGGTGTCACAAAAGCTACACACAATAAATTCAAAAACCATAACGCTGTATCAGTCGCCAAGAGAATCAAATGAAAAAACTTCCATACTTTAGATTTAGACACAGATGTTCAAAAATCTCGACAGAAACGCTCACCCCAAAACGATAACAAAGGGAGTTAAAATCAGTGTCCTGTGCGTTTCTTTTGGGGGGGCGAATGTAAACCGATAGTCCCAGGAGCAAAAAACGCCAACAAAAGAGAACGACAAAGACAAAGCCAGCATTAATCTTAAAAGCCGGAGGAAGAGCTAAAAGTACTGTTTGAAGTGCTGTGCTATTATTGAAACACTTGTGCGACTGATGACCTTAATCGTCAATGTGAAGGAAGCAGGAGGGGGGGGGGGCGTTCTCCCCCCCTCCCTCCTCGTTACTCCAACACAAAAGCACCGGCGGCAATCACTACAGCACGTTTCCTACAGGTCAGCACATTCTGCGTTGTGCCCTCGCCTGGACGCCGCACATATGTCGAACCGGGGTACGTTTCGTGACACGTCGACCCGCCCAGAATTGACACCACTTTCCCAAATAATAAGAGCTGAAAAGGTGAAAGAACGAGTGGATGGAAAAAGCGTCTCTGAATTGTGTTTAGTAGTTGATAAAATGTGCTTTTAATTTTCAAGGAACAGATGTTCAAAGATTATGTAAACGTGACAAACCCTTAAAAACAAGAGCCAGGGAGAGCGAGATGAGGCTTCCTTGTTCACATTCCTTTGTCATAAAAGTCCTTTGCAAACAAACAACCGTGGAAAGAATAACTAGCTGCTCTTTCTCCAACTTGGCACAGATTTGACAATGAAGCTATTCAAGTTACGGTTCCTTTACGAATTTATGAGGCATTTTCCCCCAACACAATGAGTCAAGCAACAGAATGTCGTTCAAGAAAATGCCATCATCAACTTTGTAATTCAAATAGGCCTGCTAATTAATTGATCTGGTGATGATCTTCTTCAATTAATCAGCCTTTGAACAAGATTTCTTACTAAAATAGACAAGATGAAGTTAAAAGTGAGGCGGATAATGTGATACAATAACCAATAATATTGAAACAACTTTATGCCACGGATACAACAACAATAAAGCAGGATAATCCAAGTAAACCATTGAAAAATATACACAGTATAATGCAACAAAGAAATAGCAAAATTAACTATTAGCCACAGGTGCTCTACTAAATCTCTCTAATAAATTGATATAATTATCGCGGAAAGTTTACGTACAAACTAAACAGGTTTGTCATTAAAAAAGGACATTTTGAGTCATTCTGATCCAATTACTGCTCTGCTTGAGTCGTAAAATTTCTCTCAGCACATGGAATTCTTTAAAGTCTGTATAATCCAGACAACAATTATTTAAATACATATATTCAATATAGCAATGTATAGAACAGGAACAGTCACATTCCTTGAACATTCAAAATCTAAGCTTTTCTGCCAATGATTGAGAATATTTAGACAAACACTTTCTAACAAATTAATCCCAAAGTCAAATATGTTTTTGGGATATACATTTTGAGAAACAGCCACATCATCACAGAACAGCGCCACAAACAAGAGAATCTTCTAGAAGCCACCCACATAGCCACAGCTATTGAGAATTGATTTAATGATCAGCATTATTTGAACCATTGATTGTTGTGTACATTTTACATGAGAAACACAAAGCCATAAAATGCAATATGCCCAAATGAATGACTTTGTCTTTAATCTCATATTAAACAAAAAACCTGACTGATTCAATGTTATATATAAAATAAAAAATAAAATAATTTCACCTGGGCTGCACGATATTGGAAAAAGTGCGATATAGGGATCAAGTACTGCGATAGAAATGGCAATATTTTGCCCTCTCATTCAAAAATATATTTTTAAAAACTACTTATGTAGGCTGTGTATTTGATTTAGTAGCATGTTGTAAAAAGTAGGCCACTTCTATTCTAATTAGCATTTCCTTTAGTAATTTTTACTGCGGACTGTGCACAGTATAAGCTTAGCAAGTGATATATCCCAGTCCATCACAGTTTCTGTGCTCTTTACACTTCACATCACTGGACTGGGGATGTGCACATGTGTTGTAATGACATGATTTGTATTTTCACAATGTTTAATTTGATAAAGTTGATTTCAAAGCATTGCGTCTGCACTTTTTTCAGCACAAACACAGTAAAAGCGCATCACACCATGTCTAAAACGTTTGTCGCTGTGATTATCCTGGCCTTTCTGACTTTTCTTGCATTGACATTGCAGTGAGTTCTATAATCGCGTCCTTCTCTGGCCTTTGTTTCATATGATGGAGAACGTTTGTTTCTATGGCATAAGCTCCGAGTTAGCAGCATGCTACATTAGCACTTCTCCATTGCGTCTTTTACAGTTTTCCTCTTCTAAAGCCGTAGTCCCAGTCCCATATTGCAGTTGTGCAATGCTTTTGAGGAGCGATGTTAGTCCCAAATTGTCCGTCTCTCCAACTCTGCGCCGTGTTTCCTCTGGTGCTGTGTGTATGTGCTGCTGCTTCTGTGGTGCGCGTTAAGGTCGTGTCTGATTGGTGACAAGTCAAAACAAGCACATGCGTCCAACAAATGCATGATTAATACATAAAATAATTTAAAATGATAGCGCAATTTTGCAATACGCATATCACATGCTCCAATAACAACTATATGACAATATTTTGTCGATATATTGCCCAGCCCTAATTTCAGCTTTATTTAAACAAATCTGTTCTTGTCTTGTTGTATTAGTCAAACGTTAGTAACCCCTTACACTTTAGAATTATATTCTAAAGTCGAATGGCAATCATTGGATGCAAGAAGAGAACAGCACTGCCTTTTGTTTGTGTATAAATCTCAAGTTGGCATTTTGCCTGATTATTTATAAAGTTTATTGCACATCAGATCAGGTATTCACAGTTTGAGGTCTCAGGACATTTTTATCTTACAATTCCATCGTTTTAACTCAGACAGGAAAAAAGGCTTTCAAGAACTTTGCCCCCTCCCTGTGGAACAAAACAGACTTTAAAATTAAATCATTTTATGCTTTTTAATGATTTTAAAGCACTGGTCAAGGACTACCCTTAGTGTTGGTGCACTAGTTTTATATAATTTTATCTCATATTGTATGTATACATGTGTTTTTATGTATTGGTTAATTTTATTGAATATTTGTGTTTTAGTATCCTGTGTTTGTTGTATATTTTGTGTTGCATTTTAACAGAGTACCCATCGGGTTTTCCCTGTAAAATTAAAATACGTGGGACATTGGACTTCTTTATTTATTCTTGAAAAAAAAAAAATTGTATCCTTATTTCCAGTCAAAAAATCAATCATTCTGGGAAGCATCAGGGTCAGTTTGTACTCCAAATCCACAAGTAAAAAATTACCCTAAAATAAAATGAATAGGACTTTTATATAGAGTCCGCCTGGACTGTTTTGCTTTATTACAAGTCCCTAAAACGAATTTTAGTTAATTTACCTTCAGCTTTTAAAAGAGAATTGTCAAAACCCTAATAAATGCTAAAACAAGTGTCAATCAGACCTCACCTACAGACAGAAGCTATATACACACTTACATATCATTTAACAAAGAAAATCTGGGCGGAGATTTCAAATCTGAATTCCTCTGTGCAGAGCTTGTTTCTACTTTTAATTTAGAGTAAAACAGACATCAGTCAAAAACTACAGAGTCTCAGCTTCACAAAGGCTCCAGCCAATATGTTTGTGCTCCAGAGGGTTCAAGAACAGCTTCAGTTTTAAATGGGGCTCATTTTTCAGGCGATTTTGGAAATGTAGGCTCTCAGCATAAGGGGTTAATGAGACAAAGCAAAGATTAAATCAAGGCTCATTTAGACGAAGGAACATCATAGATTCACCTTTTTCAATGCAAAAACTATGGACCTGTTAGCTGTAGAACCTTAGCGTTGTTGTGATTTTCAATATTGTGCTTGCCAAGTTGCAATATAAATACATTTGTGCAGCCTTAACAAACAATACAGACTTAATGAATGCCATTTAAAACCATTTCTTCCTCCAAAGTCTGATCTCATGTGTTTACCGACTGTAGACCTCAAATTAAAAAGACCCAAGCCGATCTTTGATGATTACAAAGGACTGAATATCGATCATGATTAGGGATGTCACAATTAACCGTTTTTTCAATCATTGCGATTTTTTATTTTTTTTCCCCCCACACGTGACTGTGGCGCTCTAAACAGCCGGTCCGTTACACACGGGGGTCCACACTAGTGCAAGTGAACAGCACGAGTTACAGTCAGCGCGAGTAGGGAATGGCCACAAATGGATTACCATTTTATTTTTAAATGAATATGGTGTATTAATGGGTAGGGAAGTTCATTGTTATAAAACATTTTAGTTTAAACATAAAAAAATATAAAAAGGTTTCCTTTCTTTTTGCTGATAATTGTGAATAATCGTAAAATTGGGATATTTATTCTCATGATAATCGTGACTCTGAAATTAATACCGTAACATCCCTAATCAGGATTAAAATTCAATTCATTGTAGTCCCAATCCCACCTTCAGTGTACAAGGGTGTCTTCTTTAGACACAAGAGGACAAAGTAACAATGGGAAATTGCTCAAGGCATGTCTGCAATACATACAGTCCAGTTATAGCAACGCACAATACTGACCTAAATCAGACTGCAATTGCACTGTGGTCATATGCTGTAAGTGCACAAATGTGCTGTCAATGTTTGTACGTTAATTGCAAACATTTCATTTCTTACAAGCCCCAAAATGTTAAAAGCTGCATACAAAATTTGTCTTGCAGCACAAATTGTAGATTAACATCTCCAATCTCTGCATCATGTTACAAAGTGTGCCTCTTGTCTCCAACATCTGCAGACTTTAAATGCCACTGTGCTTTGCTTTAGAGGAGCCCTAATGTCAATGTTATACTGATCTATTAATCCACATTTAATTGAGAATTGAAAGACTTTGTGCTTCACTGCAAATGAACAAGTGCACTTTTTTCTTTTCTCTTTGTAATACCATAAGGAAAAGATCTTCTGAGGTTTCCACCTACTTACGTGGGGTTGTAATAAACTAGATTTTGTTTTTCATTTTGTTCAGTAATTTATTCAACATGCAAAACAAAATGCAAACATAAGATTAGAGATTCAACCATGTCAATTTCATTGATTATGCTTTATTTTAAAAAGGTGCACTACGGAACTTTCTGCTTGTGACCGTTGAGATTGTATGGCTTTGCATTGAACATTCCATAGTATAGGATTAAATCCAACTATCTCCAGGGAAACAAGCAGGTTGACGCCACCAGGTAAGATCTGTGGAGAGGTGACCCCCTATCACAGGGAACTTTTAGGTTTTTCCAAGGTATTTTTAACTATAAAAAACCTTATTGAATTTATAAGAGACAGATACATTCTATGTCATACTATGGAACCTTCCAGGCACGGTTAGGAATTAAAAATCACTGAAATGTGTCTTTATATCCAACATTATATTTGGGGATACAACTGCGAGACAAACACAAGCCAAATACCTACATAATGTCATCAAAGTGTTTGGGAGTGGGTCGGGAGAATCAGAGGAGAATCAGACATCCGGGTGTGGGGCAGGGCTCAACGGAGTGGAGCAGGAGAGCTGCAGCAGTCATTACATAAAAGAGGGGGGTTATGTAACGCTTTGGTGAGGAACTTGGGCCGAGCTAAACACAACCAGATGTGTCAAACAGGAACGAGACCTACACAGGCGGCCAGTCACATATGTATACGCACACAAGGGCGAGAGGAGGGGCGAAAACACAGGGATACATTGCTCAGAGCAGAGAAATGCTGAGGCAGAAGCATGAAAGGAACGCTGTAGTCTGGGCCAACCCAGCCATCCCAATTCGACAGGAGCGACTCCTTTTAACAAATTGTCACTCAAACATGTAGTGATTTTTATCCAAAGACTACATCAATCTTGGCATGGTTATGATGCATCAGAATTGTCGACTGTTAGAATGTTCTGTCAGTGGCCCTGGTCCGTTATGTAAGAGTAGGAGTTGGCTTTATTGTTGGTGGAGTAACAAAAAGAAGCCTACACATTACTGAGAAGAGCTTGTGCCTACTGTAACAAGCGGAACTGAGCATGTGTGGTACCTACACTTCAATATGAATCCAAAAGGAAGCAGCCAATGTAATTAAAGGTCTTAAATTATGCATTATTCAGGTCACATTGGGACACCTTAGCATAGAGATGTCACGATTTTATGCATTATTAAGGGTTACATTGGGACATCTTGGCATAGAGAGGTCAAATTTTTTCAATAATTCAATTTTATGACACCAATCAACAGTGAAATGCTTAATCCACTTTCAATCACATTGTTTAACACATTAGCACTCCTGTAATAGAGACCAGCTTATAAAATCAACAAAATGTTCTGAATGATAAATGAATGTGCTCTAAACAGACATAATCACTTAACATTTAAGCGTACTGTACTGGAGCATAGATAGACTTCAAATTGATTAATTTTCTCACAATTATACTGTAATCACAATGATCAATTAACCAAATAATCTTGAAATCCCAACATGTTTTACATCTTAATGAAATCTGCCTTTAATTGTGTACATACAAAACTCGACCAGCACAAAAACGTAAATAAAAGCATTTTGAGCACTGAAATGTTCAAGGCACAAGCTAATTAAAAAGTTAGGATTACTCGAAGCCTCGAACATGCGTGAATGGAACGACTCAAGTCTAGGTAGAGCTATAAAGGAGTTTTGGAAAACGTATGAAATGTGCAGGACGCGTTGAGATTAAAACTGCAGCTTTTGAGATCTGCCAATTAATGTTTAAAGAGAGTTCAGGATGCACCCTCATGCTCATTATGCTATAGGCCCTTTTGCAGACAGAGAAGCCCTGCAGCATAAGCACAACAACAGATGTCGACGGGCTTGCAATCCTCCCTCAGTGTAACTTACAGGAAACCACGACGAAAACACACGACCGGATTAGTCCTCAGCAATACAGTGGACTCCGAAAAGAACTCGTAGTAGTCCAAGGAGGTCATTTTCCACACGATGACCGACCCAGCAGAGGTTAAATAATTAAAGGGGGAGAGCCTGACGACAATGCAACAGTGGCTGTCGTGGTGTAAGCCATTAATTGGAACAGAGGCAAAATATGTGTTGTTATGGTTATATACACACAATTTACTAGAAGGATTAAGCCATTCACTGTGGGAAATGCTAGCCTGTAGTGTCTGTGGGTTGGAAAGCGAAGGACTACATCAAAGCAGCTTTAACTTAATAGTAAAAAAAGGAAAATTATTAAATCGGGAAACCAAATAAATTATGAAAAGTTGCAGGTCAGTGTCGCACCAATAAATAAACCAGGAGGAACTGTTTGGGCTCAAGAATAGCATTTTGGATAAGAAATTACCATAAATGCATAACGTTTGGACTAAGCTTCTGAGAGGTCAAAGTTCAAATCTTAGTTATGTACAAAACAGTACATCAACTGCCATATGTAAAACATCTTGCACTTATTGAACCTTTTGTCCTAGTTACTCGTCATTGACTAGTAGCACATACCCCCCCAATCCAAAATGTAGGTTCATTTTATAAGCAAGCATGATATTCTCTGCATAATTCCATTAAATATCTGTGAGATATTAAGAGATGAAGAAATCTAGAGCTACATTTTTGGACAGAGTATAGGAGACATTTGATAGATCCGTTTTCTTATCCGTTTCAGATCAGCACTTCCTGTTTGAACATCAGAGGTCTGCTGTGAGGTATAGCTCTTTCTGTCCTGATGAGGTCAACCTTGAGAAGCTTTATATTTAACTAAAACACTGAATCAACACGAATAATCTCGTTCCACTTTTGATTTGTCACTCTTTGACACTGCGATTATTTCTGTGTGGCTTCAGGACATGTTAACCAGTCAACGTCAAATGTCGACAGCAACAAGAACAATACATTTTGGAGTTAGCAGTTACCTTGTTAATAATCTACTATATTCTGCACAAGTCAGTTTGTCCATTAAGGCTCCTGACCCACATGCTATTCTCCTGACTTTCCAGCACTTAAAACAGCAGGACTGGGGAGCCATGATGTGAATTTCCCCTGCTCTGCATTTGGAAGCTCCAGCTGAGGTCACCCACATCAGACCAGGCTCCATATACAAGTGCACCATCTTCTGGAAGACCACCACCGACAGCAACACCCAGTTTCTTTTCACTTCCAATTTGATTGAAAAAAGAACAGAACATTTGGTTTTGCGCTCACCAAGTGTCCGGGACTCTGGTCTATTCATGTCTGCACTGGCTACAGGATGATGCCACCCACACAGCTACAAATGCTCCTAGGACACATGGTATCTCTGCCTACCCCTCCCTGGAGTTTGCCCTAACCACAAGTGAGTTATGATTGTCATTAGCACCTGCTGGGCTCAAGTAGTATAGTGCCTTACCTGAACACACTGATCTTTCACCAAGACCCTGCAGTTCTATGAGATAATAATCTAAAAATGTAAATGCCATAATTTATCGTAATTATGTAAAATATTTCCAGAGCACCTCTCGTAAATGCTGCAGAATCACATAAGCGTTTGTTTCCTGTTGACACCTGTACTTACATTTTGACATGTCTCTGCTCAATGTCCACCCGGGACAGCTCCTCCTCCTCCAGGTCAGAGTCCCCTCCGGAGCTACTTTCGGTCACGTCTGAGTCGAAGGCGCTTTCAGCTGAGTGAAGGTTGGCAGTTCCACTCAAGTACAGCCGCTCCAGCTCCAAAGGCATGGATCCACTTTTCAGGAACCTACTGAGACCATCTTTGTTGTTTGAGTGGCGCCCAGTCCTCCAAGTGGCCGTGGGTGTAGTCGTCTCCGACTTACGGTTTGTAGAAATTAACCGGCTCAGAGCAGTGTCTAAAAAGCCCCCGAGCTGCTGCTGAATGTGTCGCTCCACCTGCTTGGCCTGTACCACCTGAAGACGTTTACGCAGGCGGCGTAGGCGGCTTTCGATCTCGGTCTGGCGGTTGCTGTTGAGGAGGGTGCGCTCCCTAATGTGAGCTTCAAATGTGTCCGAGTTGGAACCGCAGGGGAGGGGAAGGTCTGGTACAAGTGCACAGGATGGAGAGCCTTGTTGGCTGCTCCCAGGTCTTTCCCGGTCACATCCCTGTAGCTGGTTAAGCATGTTTAAATCAGCTTCTTCCTGGCCACCTGCTTCACTGGAGTTTGAGGTAAAGGGGGGAAGTGCAGCAGGGTGAAGCACTGTTGATTCAAGGTTATTTCCATCATTATTTTGGGAAACCCCTGAGGAATGCTTCTGTTTGAGAGTTCCTTTCAAAGGGATATGCCCTGATAAAGAAGAATCTAAAGTCTCTGAATCCAGGGGTTGGTTTTGGGTTTGAGAGTCTGTGGCTGCAGAAGGCTTGTCGCCATTCACTGCCACCACGCAGCCAGAGCCAGGGATTGTGGCCAACTTCTTGGCCAGGCCATTGACCGGAGCCATAGGCTGGCTGCCTCCGTTGGTACTTCCACTCATTAGGGTTTTGAGATGACCACCAGAGAGTTCAATGGCCTGCCTCTTCCTCAACAGGAAGTCTCCACCACCGTTGAGCAGGGAGGTGGGCAGGATTCTGTGACTTTTAAGCACTGACTGTTTGATAAGGACTCCTTGCAGCTTGATTGACTCCTTGGTTGAAGCGACAGACGTCACATCCGAGCACAGGTAGGAAGTCACCAAAGGTTGAAGCTTTCCCAGCGCAGAGGCCTGTGCCACCGTGTCGGCCTGGGGCTGCTCCTGTTCCTGCTCCCCTCCACAAAAGTCAAGCTGGCACTCTTCAGGGGCGGCCTTGCCCTTCGCAGGACCACTGCTATGGATAAGGATGTTGCTGGCGTTACCGTTGTTTTCTGCACTGGCTGGAGATAAACTGGAAGAGGGGGCAGCCAGTTTGAAGCGGATGTGGTGAGCTTCGGCTGGGGCGTCTGTGAGAGCGGGCGCCATCGCAGCCATGCAGTGCCGAGAGACGGGCACCAAGGCCTGCTCCACAGCACCCGCTTACTGCCCCGCCAGAGGACAGCCTGGAGAGACAGCAGAAGAGAAATTACTATGTAAGATTTTATGATGTCAACTTTATATCACGCGTAACTTAAGCCTTGTGTGGTAATTTTGTCACACATTAAACAAAAAAAACAACAAAAAAAAGAGGATGCACGCAATGATATTAAATAGTATTAAAAACAAATTGTATTCAACATATGTACGAAGTATGTCCTTCATTCATCACTAATGAAAAAAACAATGTCAGAACAAAACAAAACTGGCAGATGATGACACAATGAGTCCTTTTTTGAGTCACTAAACGCACGTGTGGTTATTAACATTTTGGTTTCTATACTAATTTGTTTGCAAAGATGACTAAAATCTTCACCATTTACTTACTGGTGTAGCAGTTTGATTTTTTTTTTTTAAAAGCACAATATTAAACAAGAAAGTTTCTTCCATTATTTATTATGCATTATGTACAAAAAGTATATCCTGATCTTGGAGGATAAGGCGTGAGCTTTACATTGATTCAAATCTAATGTCGATACAGATATAATAGTGGACAATAAACAAATCTGTACAACAAATGTAATTACACACATATTCATGGGTATTATTTTCAATTTTAAAAATGTCTACCACTGAAAGAATCAAAAGCATGTGAAATCAACCAAACCCACTGCCCTACATTTGCTCTGGTTAAGTCACTGTGAGACAGGCCTGTGTAAGTAGGTGGATTTAGGCCCAGCATTAGTCTCAAGCACATGATGTCATTTTACCACCGTTCAATTTAAAAGTGTTTAATCTACTGACCTAAAATGTACTAACACATACTTAAATGAATATTGTGAGATTAAGTAAAAAACGCCCGTTAACTCGATTTGCTCATATAAAGCAGCCTTGCATGAAGTAATCGAGATGAAAAGCACACTGCATCTGAGCGTATCTTCTGCAGGGTCAGATGAATGAAGGCTCAGTATTTCACCGCAGTTTCTAGTCAGCGCGCACTACGCCATGTTGGTATTTCCGAACCCGATTATGCAATACAAATCATATACTTTCAAGCCGCCCATTATGCTCAAAGCACACTGAACCAGTTCCCACCATATCAAAGGTGAATACACAGTCATAATTTCTCAAATTATTCACGAAAGCTTTCAATGTACAGAGGATATAAATATTTGAAATAGATGCGACACAAAACCATCTCTCTCGTTAGCCGACCATAACGTAATCATCAAAACGTCTTCCTGGTGTTTACAAAAACAGAACGCAGCAGTGGTTGATCCTACAGTCATCCGCCCAACTCGCTCCAAGGGTAATAAGGTTATTTAATAATGGGCTGGTCAGACGGGATATGGTGAGGTCTGACGTGGGCTTGCTCCAGGCATGTTAGTACCACCACACCATTACCACATCAAACCATCCTACGTAAGAACAAGATAAAGATCTTATCAAAACCATGTCACCCAATATTCTTCGTACTAATTAATGCGCTTCGATTGTGACTAACGTTAGCCACAAAAGCTGCTGATGCAAGGAACACAACCTGCTCGCCAATGTGCGGGTCCCATAAGCAAACTGCAGTGTAACCATACCGTGCCACACCACATTTTGTACTAATCGGCGACATGGGCTGGTTAATGGTGGTATGTCTGCCCTGTTCTACAGAGAGAGAGCATTTTAACGCAACATCCTCGTGTGTGCGTAAAAAAACAGTTCAGGCAATTCAAGTTGTTTCCTCCGCGTTAGTTTGAGTTCTTAACGCCCAGCGTTATCTCTTTTGCACAAAAGCTATAGTTACGCATGCGGTAACTTCGCAGTTAAATATACATCTCGTGGTTTAGTGAAGGCCCGTTTTGTTCGATTATAGGCCAATAGCACTTGAGCACAGCAACTCATTTTAAACAAACGCGTTAAGACCTATGGCAGAGCACCGGAGACATGGTGTGCATTGCAATTAGATTCAGAAAATAAATACGGTGAGCGCGTCCACTGGACGTATGGGGACATGTCCAGTCATTGTCTTACATCCCTCCTTGATGAAAATGAGACATGGGCCAGAGCATATTTGTCAGAAGTGGGTAAGTTGGGAGTAGACCTGGCGAGTGGAGCTAGCTCGCTAACAAAGAAAAAGGAGGAACCTACCACGTGACGAGGTTGCACTATCCGAGGGAATTTCGGTAACAATCCCCTGCAGTTTGGTGAAAAAAGCCACGGGCGCTAAAGCAAGAAACTGAGTCTATTCGATCACTTTGCCATTTATAGTCCAAAAGGCACCGAGTTACCTCACAGGCTCGGTGAACACAGCCGCTTGTTCCGGATTCGGGCAATGGGCGAATCAATCTACACCTTGCTCCGCTCGCCTCGCCGCTACAGCGAATATAAGACAAGGCCGAGAAATCGCGCTGTCTACACCAAGTTACTTCAGATTTACCGCATAACAAGGCAATCCTTTACCAAAAGAACCAATTCTTCGTTGACAAAACGTAATCCAGAAGGTTGTTTAACGCCAGCGCTTTTCTCTCGTTTTAGGGAGAGACGTTTAGAAAATGGCGGCTCGCTCCTCTCCCTCGGATTTGAGTCTGACAAACATAGAAGTGCTGTGTGTGTGCGTATGCGTGTGCGCTGCTGGTAGGCGGGAGACACTTCTCATACTCACCGCTAGGGTAAAGGGCAGATAAGAAACTACAAAAAGCTCAAAAGAAGATACCACAGGAGGGCATTGTCTTACAAAAGACAATTTTGTGTACATTTTATACTCGTTAACTGTTCATCTATAGCGCGCGCTCGTTTTAAACCACAAACTACAAGGTTTCAAATGGGCTGAATTAATGTAATAAAAAACAACTTGTTCCGAGTCGCACAATCTGTTTATGTACATACACCCCGCATACACAAATGCAAAATATATTATGCTCAGCAAAATCAAGCCATTGTATGATGCCACTACATAATGATTTAGAAGTAGAGTCAGGGACAAATGTGAGAGACTGATCTGTAGCAAGCAGGCTCTCCAAGTGTGCCAGATGCATGGCCAGTACTAGCTGTGTTGTCTTTCCCGCATGTTCACGTCACTTTTCACGGGAAGACCGTCAATCGCGCACAACACATGCAAAGTTCACCAGATGTCCACACGAGGGAGCTGTTCTACCATCACAAATTAGTGACATGAAACATGTTCCCAGTAAAACATAATTAAAAAACGCACGTAAAACTATGATGACTACATTTGTAGTATAATTTAGCAGAATATACTGTAATAAACTAGTCATTATTATAGACTTTAATTCAAGTTATAGAATAGTCATCAATCTCCATTCTGCAAAACTACAAGAAATGGATAAAACGTCGGTAATTACAAGTAACTGCAATTTAAGTGACACCAGAGAGCCATTAATTACAGAATTGTTTATTTAAACATTATTCTATGTATATATATCTGAATACTAGGCACAAGCCAGTTTGGGAAGTTTTCACTTACGTACTACAAAATTATTACTAACGTACATATGTATTTGAAGTGAACACATTTAAAAAGGCCTACCTGTAAGTCCATTTCTGTCTTTCTGTTTTCCATAATCCACAAGAGCAAAGACGGTTGTGGAAAAAACCTAAAAAATAAAAACAAATAAGTGATTCTTATCGAATGGAAAGAATAAAATCATTGGAATAAAATCATCTTAATATTTTAAATAGATTTAAGTTACAGCTTGTAAGTTAACAGCCGTAACGTTCCTCGGACATTTAGCGTTATAATCAAAAAGTTTTCGTTTTCCACCAACATGCCCGTCCTAAAATAAGCATTTGTGTTAGCTAATGCATTGTTTCATAGACGAACAAAATATAACATAGAGCGGATCTTGCATTATTTGTACTTCAGCTAAACGATAGTTAGTTCAAGCTAACTTTAGCACAGGTCCTGTTAGAGTCTGAGGACAGCGTTAGCTCAGATGCTTCTGGTCAATGAAGCTTAGCTAATGCTGCTAGCTTGTTTAGTTCCCGAGCCCATACTGACTTCTCAATGAACATTGTTTTTGCAGGTTTACGATCAAAATCACCAGGGAAAATTGTATGTAAGACAACGTACTAGTAGTTAATTTACATACATGCACATCCTTGTCTTTCGATTAGTATGTTTATTTATTTTCCCCGAAATAATAGAACAAAAATCTCACTTACCTGCTTGTCCTGTTACTAACCGTTTACGACTCGATAACAACCCTCCTCTGAGCTGAGATTGGTCTGTTCTCAAATTTAAGGCTTCTCATTGGCCACTAGAGTTGTCACTCACAACAAATACCCGTACAGCGGAAATGTGCTCCGAAAGTTCATAGCTCAAAACTTCAATATTTCAAATAATGCATTCATTTGAAAATAATTTCACTGACTAACTGTATTTCCATTGTATTTGTGCCATTTTCCTACAATACCACTTTGCAAATCTCAATTCTGTCACACGCATGCTAGCTAGTCATTGTCCAGCTAATACATTTTTACATTAAGTAGTGCTATTATAGATTTTGTGTCGCTTTTATTTGCCCTAAAATTACTTGCTATCTCAAAAAAATCACACAGTGCAATATTTAAAAAAAAACCGTATTAAACTAAATGGCAACTCGCTTATTTGCAGTAGTTTGTGGCATCCTAGGCTAAACAAATGGTTGGAGGGTCGAGGCTGTTGTTTCGCATTCACCAAGAGTAACTAATGAAAGGCATATTAAAAATCGTAATGTACACCTAGATTAAGAAGCGTAGGCTTGCCTATATATATATATACAGTGTTTCCCCACGTTGTTACAGGGATTATGCTGGCCCAAACAATCCATATTTGAATCATTTAATTTGATACAATTTATAGAGGAGGCCTATAGAAGTCACTTATTGCCTCTGCTGATCAAAAACACTGATTTCAGGTTAGATATAGTTAGGACTACTTTGGTATGTTTACTACAATACTAGAAGAAGAAAGTATCATTTGCTTTGATAATTTGTTTTTCAGCTTGCTTTTAGACTATGAGAGCAAAAAAATAAGACTATAGCCTCCCCTATGGAGGGCAACCTCCTCTAATAATGTGAAACACTGGGTATATGAGCCCTTTAAGAAATGCTGTAAATATTTTAAGCCGAGTGTGCAAATGTCAGTGGTAGTTTTTATTTTTATTTTTATTTTTACAAACTATTCACCCAATTACCATTTTTCTTGAAACTCCTCTCTAGAAATAATAGGCTTGCACAACTTCACAACACAAAGGTGAGATACCTACAACACTACTCCTACTTGGTTTGGCCTATGTGGGCAAATATTGGGGTGAAAATCTCAAAGAAAAATAATCTGTTTTTTTATTTTGGACAAACATTAGTGATCAGGTACTACTACAATATGAGATGAGTTATATATATATATATACATATACATACATATATATATACATATACATATATACATACATATATATATCTAGCTATATATAAATATATACATATATTTTATATATATATATATATATATATATATATATATATATAGTAATATATGGTGTGTGTGTTGGTATATATTATAGTATATATTATTTTACAACATATATATATATATATATATACACAGAACAGAACAGAAACACATAGTCCCCCGGCTGGGCTAGGAGTTTCCTATGTGTTCCTGTAACCTTAGAGTCTTTTATGCTTGCTAAAATCATATTGCTAATTTCGTATAGGCAGTGGTCTACGTTGTTTTTGTTATTCGTCTTGAATAACACCCAAATTTAGAATATGAAAAAAGGAAATAGGCCTACATATCCTACTAATAATCTATAAAATAGTAGGACATCTTTGTAAAGATGGTATCAAATATTTATGTTTTCTGCATTTGAAGTAACCACTGAATAAATACTAGTGTGCACTATAGCTATGTCAGTCTGTTTTCTTCTTAACCAAGCATTAGCATGATTGTTGAATAACTCAATGTAAGCACTTAATATCAGTAGGCAGGGTTGCATGGATTCCAATTCAATTTGTTAAAAACATTTTTGTAATTACAATTTGTTGGTATAATTGCCATAACTTCTGCCAAGCACTCAAAATGCAGTTCTGTTGATTGAGCACTAGATGGCGCTAAGACATAAAGTAAATTCATTTCAAGGTACTTTAAAAAATAATATGCATTTCTGCATGCATGGCATTCATCCATTTCAATCGTTTTCATTTGTAATGTTTTTTTCATCAAAGCTTTTTCTCTCTCAAACATTTTATATGCATTCCCTGTATGACACATACTCCACTTTATGATACAATTTATTCCCAATCAATATAAAATGTATGCTGGGGCAATAGGCTTGTCCACACCACAGGAAGTCTAACAAAGCGAGCCTGATGTAAATGTGATATGTGGTAGTGCATTACTCCATCAATTCAAAATAGAGAATACAATAGAAAAGGGAAGAAAAAAACATATGTATCAGTTGCATTGTAATAAAAGCCTTTAGTAAACAGACTAAAGATATGACTGGATACAAGTAGAGCCATCTTTATTCACTTCCTCATTAGTGGAACAAGATCTTAACTGGGTTACTCTAACAATGTGAAGTTTAGTGTACACATGGTATTATCTTCTTTATCTGATAAATGCATAGTTGGTCCCATTCAATAAAAAGTTCCATTATTTTGTTATAGGAACTTGGTCCAGTATTATTTCAAAGCTTAATTAATAGTTTTTACACAAAAAAGATGGCACATCTCTCACTAAAAGAACTATTGATACATTTTGTTTATTGACATAGTGAGCTACATTAAGGGTTATGTGCAGGCAAATTGAAGAACATTTATCTCACAGTAAGAATATACATCCAATCATAGACTTCTACCATTCTACAAAGGTGTATAAAAATGTCATTACTAATAGCCATACCTGGCATGACCACAGGAGAGCTGTTATTTAACACCATGGATCAAACCAAATCATCAGCTTCTACTGCAGGGATAATGAAGATGACACGTGCTGCTCTCCCACAGAGAAAGCCTGATTTCAAGATAATGCTGCCAAATAAGGCTAACCCTGGGCAGTGTATGTGAATTAATGAATGAATGAATGAATATCGCCACAAGCCTTTTAAAACAATACTGCCATCAGGCCATCTTACTGTCACACGCAACACATGAGCTTTTTAACTTCTAATTTTATAAACCACAGTTGGTGTGACACAACACGTTAAAAGGTCGGGCTTCTTTAACTCATGTTTATGTTAGAAAAGGGTGCATGTTTACTTGGGCAGAAAGATGTGGTCTGAAAGCCAATGTCAGGATACTCTCCTTAGAGACGCACACACAAAGCTTAAAAGGATCACACAGATCTCAAAATGTATTTCTTGTTTTCTGTGGCTTCTCAGGGGACGCCACAGACAAATGGCAGTGTGAGACAAGGCGCAGGCTTTAAAGCGTAGTACCATAACAGCCGCTTGTCATGTACCAAGTTTTTTTTTAATAGAAGAGGTATATCCAGTTGTTTTTCTGAAAAGACAGGCTATAAATAAATCAGACTGACATCCAAGGCGTTCGTTAAAGTTTTTATTCAGTCAAACACAAATTGACATTTTCAAGTATGAAAATAACAATATTGTAAAATAAATAACAATAAATAATATTATGTTTTACATAATGAATTTGATTGACATCACACACACACTACGTACCACTTAAAAATGATCAATATTTTATTTTGTTGACCTTTTTTACTGTGTTGGAATGACACATTGAGCTGTACTCTTTCTACACATGCTGCTTATTTCTGCGGTTTTTGTTTTCTTTTTAAGTGACTTTTTGAAAATGTTTACATTGCATATCAACAATAAATGTTTTTTTTTTCAACACAATAACTGTGTTTTTTTCAAGGTATTTTAAAATTCAGCTATAATGACTGCTAAGTATTTAGCATAAGAATATTACATAGTGGAGTGGCTGGTGTTTCAATAATCCTCTTACATTTATCAACCACAACTCCCGCATCACTGAAGATGACAGCTGTAAGTGTAAAGGGGGAAACAAAGATGGAAATATACAATACTTCTGACTTTAACAGCAGCAAGATAAGATGCACAGGTGTAGGGCATGATGTATGGGAGGAATGTGGTTTGTGACTGGAGAATGTGCCCATACAATTTACAGCGCATGGTTTGTTTGGTTGGATTGATACTGGTAAACAACCTTTGATCCAGTATTAATATATATTTACAAGATATACTTATGAAACAATATCCACTCAAATATCAAGCTTCGGGAGACCAGCAGAAAAGCAGCAAATGCGCTCCGTGGAGAGATCCGTTTACAATGCACCCTATCGAATGTGCTGATAAAGTGGCAGCAATAGTAAGTCTCAGATTGATTGGAAGAGTTTTATTACAAAACATATATTTTTGGAAGGTATATTCCTAAAATGAGGCAAAATGTGGCCAACAGAGGTGTGTTTAAATGGCAAATTAACTGAGAATGTGCTTCACTTTAAAGTCAGTGATTGTGTTTTCCGTTTGAAAATAAGGAATGTATTTAGATTTTTGTGTTCTGGAATTAAACTATAGCATGTAAAAAGCTGAAAGACAACACCACAAAACTAAAGGGGACACTGACCAGACATTTGTTGAAAACATTAAAAACAGAAACTAAACAATGTGAGATCATTTCAATAGTTTAATTGTCCCTGCAGCAGATAGTCATTTGACTTCTAAATCCAGGGCAGTGCAGTCCAGCAGCCCTAGCCCTGGCTCTACAATAATGTGAGGGGTGAAACGGACATCTAATTTAATGGAGTTTGAATACATAATGTGATGTCATGTACATTCACACCAGAGGAAACCGACCGAAACGTATCTGAAACGTATCTATCTTGGTCACTTCTTGCATTGTATAATGCACTAACTCCTGTTTGATCAAATCTGCAGTGTCCTTCGCCACTCTCCCCCTCCATTTTATCCAGTAAGTCTGTGTAATGTCTCTCCTGAGGTTTAGAAGACTGCTGTAGCCTCTTTTTCTTTGCTCCCTGGCCTTGTCCCAGCTCAGAGAGTCTTTCAGTGTACTTCACAAAATGATGACGCTGACAGCCTAAGGTTTCACTCCAAAAGCGTGTCCTGGGACAAAGCTGGTCACTGTTTCATAGCGAGGAGGACTGCTTGATGCTGTGGAAGCTGACCCGTGAAGGTGACGTGGGGATGGACATGGCCTGGGTCATCCTGGCTCGGATGGAATGCTGCTCCTGCCACCGATGGAAACGCTTCCTCACGGCTGATCGCACCTGTCAGCAGACAAAAAATATCTTCAGGATGTCAGGGAGGTAATACACAGTTCAAATCATTAAACACCACATAGTACTGTTCAGAAAAGAGATTGGCTGGCCCTGCATTGAACTGAAGCGGTATCTATAAGTCAATACACAATACTTTGAAACAAAAATGTATATTTATACATTTTTTCTTTTCTTTTTTAATACTTCTTTTCTTGAAATGCTTGTTCTAAAGAAAAAAGCTAACTACTAACTGAATTAATTGTCGCCACTTCTGTCTGTCAACAACAGCATGAGAACATTGTTAGACATACTATTTCGACTATCAATAATACCAATTGGAATTTTAAATAATAAATAATAATTGCATGGTCATTTTGGATTTAACAGTAAAATAGCCACTGGTAAATCCAACTTTTTATTTAGTCACTTTTCATTATCTAAAAAAGATTTTTCCCACTAAACTTATTAAAAGATTCTTTAATCCCTGGCAGTTAGCACATTTATTATTGAGAACTCTAAAATGTGTTTTGGCCAGGGCTTGATGAATATACATTATACTGCATATTGTCTCAATGCTACATCTTTCTTGGCAACCTCATTACTTCTGATGCTCTCAAACTAAACTAAACACTAAATCACTATCCTCCACAAACTGCTAACCATGCTGGTTAAGCTTCTTGTTGGAGCTACAACAAGATCTATGATGAGACTTTCATCCATCATATGACTGGATAGGGCTTTGAAGGACGCTGAGCAAAGAGCAGAGTAGTCACTTGAAACTACAGCTCCGTGCAACCAAGGGAATAATGAAGGTAACCCTAGTGGCAAATATGTGTTCTAATAAGGCGTCAGACCTGCTGCAGATATGCTAAAACAACCCTGCTGTTCTTTTCAACTGCATTTCTTTACATACCCATATGTAAGGCAATTTACTTTTTGTTAGTTATTTTTATGAAAACGAAAGAAAAAAAAACACTTTCACAGTACATTCAACAAGCCAAACATAACAGTGTAGTGTATATGATTAACCTCTAGATTGAACTGAATAAGCATATTGCAGTAACTACAATAAATGAACAGATAAAACTGTATTACTTGTTTCCCTAATCAGACTCTAACGCTATACAAATCATGACTGGTTGTTGGTTGTCATAACTGAGAAGGAAATTGCACTTGCACTGTACCAAGGACATCCCCAGATTGGTCCTTGTTGACTTTTCTTTGACAATAGCTCTATTTGACCTACGTCATCAGATGCTAATATCCCGCTTTACAATCGAAGCATAGCAGACTTGAATGGACAATTCCACCACCATGTGTTCCGTTCTGATGGTGAATAAACTTCTCCTGCATTAGACATCCAGAGTCTCCATAATTTCTTTCTTTCTTACAGCATTTCCTGGGCGATGCTAATTGGTCCATTGAGAATATACATGATATGTTCAGCTTAACATACTTTCCATAACAATCAGTACACAAAACCATCAAGCCAACGAACACAATAGTAAAATCATGTTTGCATTTCTGTCTGCCCACAAAATACATTTTAAGTGCCTTTAAAACTCTTTGAGTGGTTTGTGTTTACTTTGAGCGGTTTGTGTTTACAGAGACATTGTAAAATGTCATTGCAATTTTAATAGAATCCTTGCTTGTTATCCATTTAGCTCTGGTAGTGTCAGTAGAAGTAAAAAATTATGTCATTTATGTCACACTACGTCGACCGTGACACCTAATTGCACCTAAATATAAATGCTTTACTTCTCATCACTCGTCTCCCTGCCCCAGCGCGCACATGAGCAGCAGCAGAGGCCATCAAAAGAAGAGCGGAAACGCCCAAAGCGCTCCTATAAAAATCAGTGTCTAGAGCAGTGGGAGGTGTGAAATGTGTGATCAATACGAGAGGATGTGAATCTACTTACCTCACTATTTAGGAAGCAGTAAAATACTGACACAAAGAAGCCCTGTGTGAGAGGTGGAGAAAAAGACAAAACATGAATAAATATGGGCCGTTGAACACAATTTAATCACACACAGCGGATTATCACATGCATTACACTGATTATCTTGTTTGTTGTTGCAAGAACGGAGCCATGGTTCATTTAATTTATCTCAGCATCATCAAATAGTAGGTGTTCAATTCAAAGTGAAATCAGCATCAGTTTGTTTTAAGGTGAGATGTAAATTACAGTAAAATCTTATATCAAAATCTTGAGAGGAGACACTACAGTGCAAAACATTTTGTTCTTCATTTATTGTTTTTTGGTAAATTTGCTCTCTCAACATAAGACGGTTTCACAAGGAAACAACAAAACCGTTCAACCTGCACCTAAAGAGGTTTAATTATTTCATTTAACCAACTTGCGTCCATAGATTTGTATGGGACATTGTGACATAAGGGTTTTTTCTCAAAATACAATTTCAAATGGATTCATCTCTAAATTTAAGATTTTTTCCTATTCTTCGCCATGTCTCATCTTTTTACGTTAAAACATTGCATAACACATAAGAATCATCTGCAACCTCATTATAATATTTGTGTGGGCTTGGGACAACTTGTGGCTGGTTGATTATATTTCTGCTAATTTTATTTTGTGACAAACTCTGTATCTCACATGAATGAAATAAGGTAATTCAAATTGATGAATTAATTAATTATTTTGATTGTTGTGATATATATACTGTTATGAAACATCACGATACAACTATAATTCACAATTATTGACACATAAAAAAAACATAAGTTTAATTTTCTTTCATTCCAATACATTACTGCGCCAATAATATGTGACCAGCTTTTTAAAATCAAATGTTCAGAATGCAAAAGTAACGCTTTTTTGTAATATAAACAGCCACACAAAGCATAATATATTTAGGTTTACTTTTTTGCAATACAGTACAGAGTGAATTTAAATGACTCAATGTTTAGTTTGTTCGATTATATTGTGACCCGAATAATCACAATTATCGACTAACTGAATAATCTTTTCTTGAAAATAAATTTAAATGCAATTTTGTTTCATTTGTAAATTCGCCATAGTATTGTTAATGTGCAGCTGTTTTTATTATTAAATAGAAACACACTGTAAATCAAATTTGTAACGCATTCAGAAACTCACCTGAAAGGACTCCAAAAATGAGTTGAAATAAATGAATACGCTTCGTGAGATCTCATCCTCCCCTGGATTGACGAAGAACAGCATATAGGTGATTCCCAGGAGAGGCAGCAGCACCAACGTAGCCTTAACCGCTTTTCTGAACAAAAGCAGAGCAAACATGACAGGTTTAGCGTGGCTATCTTTGGACATCGTGCCTTTTAGTACTAGAAAAAAGTATCACACCACTACAAAAAAACACACTACCCATCGCAGCTCAAGTGGAAAACATGAATTATTTACAATGTACAAAAAGGATACCACAACAGTTGACTTCACAAGATTTAGGCTGCAACTATCACAGAGCAGCGGGTTTACCTGTACTGGATTGTTTCAGATGTGGTGGAGGCGCGCAGTTTGGTCATCAGTATCCGCACAATGTTGAATAGGAAAATAAAATTGATCTATGGACAAAATAATCAAACAAAAAAAACAATTACAAATGGTACAGATCAAAGCACACAACAAGAATAAAAATTAATACTCATCATCAAAATTATTTCATAGGAGGAAACTAGATAATTTACACGTATTTTCAAAAATATTCTGTACTTCCCAAGTTAGTATGGCATAGTAACAAGGATTTTATGTTTAACGGAGATAGGGGCTGGATAAGAGATCACATACGTAATCACTACAAATGATACATTTCATAATTTTTATTACAGATATTTTTTATGAAAATACAATGTACAGTAATCAATACAGAAAAACTAACCCCTGCCCCACATCGGAGAGCGTGACATGATCACATTCTAGAATCTGGAAACAACCAACCGTGTAAGCCGCAGCAGCAGTGACAGTAACACAGGAAGTAACAGCTGTTTTTGAAGTATAAGTGTTTTAGCAGCGTGTACTTAAATGCATATTGTTAAGTACTATTTATTTGAAAGCATTTCAACTATTATCCCAAATCAAATGTAACCTCATATACAGTGCCAGCATTTTACTGTAGTTTCTTCTAAAACTATTAAAAGGTGAGCCTCACTGTTACTAATGTAGTGATTCACTCTCAACACACATCACCAACTGCTCCAAAAGATCCACATGACTTTTATACTTTTCATTAAAACCCATTTTAAACATGCAGCAGGTCACCTATTATTTTTCTAACAGCTTTTGTTCAAGCAAGAATGACTTTGCTTGGATCCTATTCAATTCTGTGCCCATATCTGTGTATGTAGGGTAAAAATGAAAGATGATAGGGCCATGTATTTTTTATGGCATGCTCTCTACCCTGTACAATATGTATGTATCATTGGCACTACTATGATATTTCCATATGGTGTCTATACAGTCCTGGTAGAATATCAGGCATTATTATTATTATTATTACAACGACGCCAACACCAACACCAACACCAACACCAGTTTGTTATTTCCTGTAGTAAAACATGAAACAATCATGAAATATCTCAAAGCATTAGTTGACATAGTGGTGTGGTTTAGAGAATCACACTGACCCCAGAGTTGCGAGGAGTGCCACGTCTCCCCGAACTCGTCAAGAGGCAAATCAGGTTTAAAATCTGGCTAAAAATAGTTTGTGCTGCCATTCTAACCAGCGGCTAAAGTATTTGTAACCCTGGAACTTTTACACATTTTCTCAAGTCGGCATTTTTCTGAAAGAGCAACACAAAGTGGCACACATTTGTAAAGGGGAGGGAAAATTATTTATGATTTACATATTAAAAACAAAATAAAAACTGAAAAGTGCAGTGTGTAAAAGTATTCAACCTCTTTTCCCTGAGTGCAACCAATTGCTGTCAGAGGTTTCCTGATGATTGCTTAAAGATTGAATGTTGACCTAATGATTCAATAGCGTCTTCTTGTGTGTAATCTAATCTATAGTATAAATGCAGCTGTTCTGTGAAGGCCACAGAACTTGAAGCAAACAGAGAGGTCAAGGATAAACGGGAGAATCTTAAAGCAGGGTTAGGTTATAAAAAGATTTCCCACGGAGCACTGCTCAATCCATCATCCAGAAATGGAAAGAGTATGGCACAACTAAAAACCTAACAAGACATGGCCGTCCACAAAAACCTACAGGCCGAACAAGCAGAAGACTGATCAGAGATGCTGCCAAAAGGTCCATGGTAACTCTGGAGGAGCTACAGAGATCCACAGCTCAGGTGGCCAGGGAATCTGTCCACAGGACAATTTATTAGTCGTGTACTGCACAATCTTTATGGAAGTGAAACAGGAAGAAGTCCTGTTTGCAGGGTGCTGTGGGGGTCACAACAAACATGTGGAAAGGTGCTCTGGTCAGATCAAAATTGAACTTTTTGGCCTAAAAGCAAAACGCTATGTGGTAAAACCAACACGGCACATGACTCTGAACACACCATCCCCACTGTCAAACATGGTGGTCTAGCATCATGGTCTGAGGCTGCTGTTCTTCAGAAGAGACAGGGAAGCTGCTCAGAGCTGATGGGAAGATGGATGGAGCCAAATACAGGGCAATCTTGGAAGAAAACCTGTTGGCGTCTGCCAAAGACTTGAGACTGGGGCAGAGGTTCACCTTCAGCAGGACAACGACCCTAAACATACAGCCAGAGCTACAATGGAATAGTTATTCATGTGTTTAATGGCCAAGTCAAAGACCAGGGCTAAATCCAATGGAGAATCTGTGGCAAGATCTGAGTAATAATAATGCATACTACTTATATAGCGCTTTTCTAGACACTCAAAGACACTTCACATTGTATAATTCACACACACACCTGATCCATACGAGGCAAACTGGGTGAATTGTCTTGCCTAAGGACACAACAACATTTCCTCTCCTATCTCCTATCCAAGTACTAACCAGGCCCTGCCCTGTTTAGCTTCCGAGATCTGATGGGATTAGGCATTGGCCAGAAGGTATGGTCTATACTGACCTATAGCTTTCACAAACACTCTCCATCAAATATGACTGAGCTGGAATTGTTTTGCAAATAAGAATTGGCAAAAATGTCAGGAAAAGGCAGTTCCATAAAGTGGGAATCAGGGAGGCTGAATACTTTTGTACTGCAGTTTTTTTTTTTTTTTAAATCATGTATATTTTCCTTCCATGCCACAGTTGTGTGCCACTTCGTGTTGCTCTTTCACTAAAATTGCCAATACAATTCCTTTACGTTTGTGGTCATGACGTGACCAATTGTGGAAAAGTTCCCGGGGTATAAATACTTTTTCAAGCCACTGTAATGTAGTACACAAAGTTATGACATTTACATTTTTGATAAATAATCCAGTAATAATAGAACACATATTGAAATATTTCTGTATTGTATATAGTTGAACTGAATGCTTTGCCGTTGAAGGTAAGACAAACAATCCCCATTTTTGAAAGAATTATACTACTTGAAAAAACGCTTTGGATCCTCTAAAGATAGCAATCACAAACTTGTACAGAAAGAGAGCTGATGATAGGTCACACTTATTATTACTATGTAGTTATTTAAAATCCAAACACAGAAAAATCAGAAATCTGTCGCCATGTAGTTCTATTTTTGTCAACAACACAATCAGACGAATAAAGAGGGTTACTACTGTAAATACATCTGCCATAATTACAATTCCTAATTAATATACTACTCAGAGTTGGAAGTAGATAATTTCCTGCAGCAATCCCCAATTAAAAAGCCTTACACCATTACTAAAATACGGTATGCAGTTGTTCAAAAGTACATTTGTAAGCCTTACTAATCTCATGTTTCTGAATGGGCAGCTTGAGACCATTTTTTCCACACAGTGACATACAATGAGTTACTCTATGCAAAAAGTGTGAATGATGCAACCTGGGAGAAAATAGCACTGGCAATAGTTTCCGAGGCCTGTTGACCTGACCTCCACAGACGAAGAGGCATGTGGTTTACTGGTCTTCACCCAAAGCTCGCATTTCTTCCTGTGTTTGGGGAACTCTAACAACATCCTGTATGTTCATCATCACAGAGCGTCCCAAATGTTGACATTAAAACTCAATAGTGGTGGGAGAATAGAGCAGGACAGGACAAAAATAATAAAAAATAATTAATGACTAATAATTAAAAAGGTCATACTCTCCTTGTTATACTTTTTAAAAGTGATTTCTTTTCATCCTCTTTTTAAATAGTTTTATATTTGGACATTCCTTAAGTGGTTCTTTCACTTTGTTCCACAGTTTTACAGTTTTTTGTTGTTTTTTGCCTTGATATACAATTTGTAATGTCACTATGTCCACAATATCTTTCAGTTTTAATAATTTAGAGTGTTCAAAAGTGAATAGTTTGGTCCCTAGAAGCCACTCCATGTATTATGCATATTGCTTGATGAAAAGTGGCTGTATTTGCATTGTTACCTCACACTTCTGCACAGTAAGAAAAATATGGCAAAACTAGTGATCAATATAGCGTATGTAATGCTTTTAAATGTTTTTTATTTAATTTTTTTTATTTTTTTGGTCTATTATTACTCCTAAAAATGTCATGTCATTCACTTCTTCAATATTTTTTCCATCTAACTTAATTTAAATTTTAGCATTCCCAAACACTATAAGCTTTGTTTTCCCAAAATGTTATGATAATTTGTTTCTAGCAATTCATGTTTTCGTCTTCTTCAGTTCCATATTTATTTCTTGCACCAATGACTGTAGATTACTCCCTGAACAAAAAAATATAGGAACAGACATAAAAAAAGTTGCTGCAGTGTGTGGATGCAAAACAACTTTCTCCTGCTGAACTCAGACAAGACTGAAATCATCGTCTTTGGCCCACAGAAACAAAGAGAAAGTGTTAGCAGTCACAGAAATCTGGGGGTAATAATGGACTCAGATTTGAATTTTAACAGCCACGTCAGATCAATCACATCAGCAGCTTTTTACCATCTAAAAAACACTGCCAAAATCAAAAGTACCAGATTGGAGAGACTTATCCATGCGTTTGTCTCTAGTAGATTAGACTACTGTAACGGCCTGCTCACTGGCCTCTCCAAACGAGCTGTAAAAGAGCTGCAGTACATCCAGAACGCTGCTGCTGGGTCCTGACCAGAACCAGGAAGTACGATCACATTAGTCCTGTGCTCAGGTCTCTGCATGGCTCCCTGTGGCTCAGAGAATAGACTTTAAAGCAGCTCTGCTTGTATACAAGTCTCTCCATGGCCTAGCACCAAAGTACATCTTGGACATGTTAGTGCCATATGAACCATCTCGGACTCTGAGGACCTCAGGGACCGCCTCCTCGGCCTCCTGCTGGTGCCCAGAGTCAGGACTAAACATGGGGAATCTGCGTTTCAGTTTTATGCAGCTAAAATCTGGAACAGTCTTCCTGAGGATGTGAGACAGGCCGCTACTCTGGCTATGTTCAAATCTAAGCTAAAACTGTTTTGTTTGGCTTCGCATATGACTGAAATGCTTTTCTTTGCACTCTTCTCTTTTATGTCTTGAACTATTATTTTGTTATTTCTGCCATGTCTTTGTGATTTTAATGCATTTTTCCTGTTGTGTGAAGCACTTTGAATTGCCTTGTGTACGAATTGTGCTCTACAAATGAACTTGCCTTGCCTTGCCTGCTAACCAGATGATGATCCCAAGGGATAAAGGGTCTAGACCAGATATTCTTAAAGTTCTCACAAGTGCTGCTTCAGAAAGTAGTTGGATATATTAAACGCCTAAACCAGATTTTAATACTATTCAAATGCTATCACTTAGAACTAAATATTGCTTTAGAATGACTAAACCAGGTAATTTATTCTTAACAGTACCTTGAAAAAAAGGCATTCTTTCTGCAAGAGGGATCACTTCTAAACAGATGTGATTTGTTACTTGGCCTATTATCTCCATGGAAATAGGTCAGTTTAAAGCCATATGGAACATTCGAAGTAAAGCAATAACATCTCTTTGGAGACAAGCAGGTGGTGGGCCCTTTCATCATAAATGTTTCACCCTTAAACCAGATAAACAAGTTGGACAAATCTCATTTCTAAACAAAGACATAGCAGAGGCTAAAACGTCAAAACGTCAAAATAATAATAAAAGAAAAAAATCAGGAATATAATGGACAAGATACAGCCCTGTTTGAACCATGCAAGACGTGTTCAAGGAGGCAGATGTAAGCTTTTTACTGAAAACAAACCAGGAGAGGCAGAAACATTAAGAGGCTCTTGAGGAGATTATTTTTTCACAACGAAAGAGAAGATAAAAAGATAAAAAGAATATGGCGTTCTTGACAGTAGACGGGAAGGTCATTTTGGTAGCGGAGAACCAGAACCACAATGGTCAAAAAACACAGAAATAACTGGATGTGTTGAGTGCTAGAGTAAGTGTCACAAAAAGCTCTTGGCTAGCATCCAAAACATGAAGAATATGTAACATTGTGCACTCCTTTTATGCCCTATTACAATTGGAGACGGGCATTTCTGTATAGAAGTATTCATAATTTTGTGAATGTTATTTTAAAGATTTGCACACACAAAAAAACAAATGTATACATTGTCTATTATAAAAACCCATCTGACAATGCTGAAAAATGGTTGATTAAAATTAAAATGGTGCATTACCGAACTTTTGTTCTAATAAATTACCGGTAGTAAAAAATTTTTTCCCTCCATTAAGTGTATTGTAAAAACAGAACTTTGGGCCAAAAATCAAACTACTACACCCATTTCCAATTAATCATAAAACATTTAATCTTATTGCAAACTTGTAGAAATCGCCATTACGCTTTGAGATGATGGTGGTCCTCATTCCTCCTAGCTTTAAGTGGCTATAATGTAATAATGTTGCAATCTGCCAAACAAGGGTGTACAGTAATATTTCTGCACATTTGTGGTAATTTTACAGTTTCATTTCACATTTGTCAGATTATTAAAGCTCAATAAATGCATTTAAAGATATGTTTTAACACTGTTAGTCATTCAGCTTTCATAATCATGTGCAATACTGTCATAATCATGTGCAATACTGTGGCATAATGTCAATCATCCCTGCAATAAGTGTTATTATTATTAAGATTATAAGAGTTTTCTTTTTTCTAAAATATCAGTTTTTATTATTATACTTCTGTGCCTAATCTGTTTCTGTACCTAATCTTTGTTGCAACACTGGAATTTCTCCATTGTGGGACAATTAAAGGTGATCTTGTTTTAGCACTCCATAGAGTTGGATCCAATTATCATTATCGGATCATCTCTGCTCCGTAGTATTAAAATCAAATCAAAGGTTCTCAGTAGGATATGGTGCAATGTTGACCGAGAGGTCATTCAGACGAGCTTGATATGTTACAATATCCTCTTAGTGGTATTACAAATGCTAAGCTGTTGAGTAATAGCTGGATATCGACAAGACAGGCTGAAAACTGCAGTATGTACAAAAACACCCAAGGAAAATCCTGACACAAGAGCCTATAAGTGCTTGAATATATTAGGGCTAGTCATTAAAGTATGTTGTGATGAAAAAAAAATATATATACACTGGCTGGTATTTTTGCAGCGACAGGAAAACTGAGTCAAAGCACCCTGGGGGAAAATAAACTTTAAATAAAATACATTTCGATGCCATTCATATAAAAGGCCTCATGTTTACGTTTTGTGTAGCTTATAAAAGTCCAGTTATTGTGTCATGAAAAAGGTGTTAAAAAGAGCTATTTTGCATATAATAAATGGCCTAGTGAAAGTTTTAATAGGACCAAACAAGATGGAACATACACGTTGGGTACAAAAGGATATCATTTTTCATCTCCAACTTAAAGAATGAGCCGAGAACTTTTTACACCTGCTACTGTATCTGCCCTAAAACTAAAGTTAATGCTACAGCAACAGGCTTTTCAAGGTAAAATGTAAGACGTTGGCTGAATAATGGTTAAATAAAATAAATACAAATATTGCTTTAATTGAAAAGGCTAAAACAAACTTGTTTTCTAGTTTGAAAATTCAAGAAGTGGACAAACAAAATTAAATGTCTTGCAGAGAAAATTAATAAAGAGCAACCTTAATTTAAAACCTTATATTTTAATCCTTTTTTAATACTCATTTCATTTGAACCTTGGGAATACCCTGAGTAAAATATATATATATTGCCTTACCACCAGAACGAGGATCATAGGGCCCTGGTAGATGTAGTCTGTATACACGCCGGAACGTTTCCCAAACCAGCATCTGAAATGTCAAAGGAATCACTCATAACTAACTGCAATAAAATGAGGATTATGTTGTCAATCATCACTTCTCATAATTGGGATTTCCCCTGTGGGTTTTCAGTGTGAAAGCTTGCTTTATCGCCTGTGGTCAAGACATCTTTGTTGTGTTGTGTATTTTAAGTTTGTGTAAATTACTGTTATTATAAGTCGAGTTCACATTCTAGATGATGTCATTGTTTCGTGGTTTGTATACGTATTTAGGTTGGGGATTCAAAGTTTTTCCAAGAAATATGCACATATGTTGAACCTGATCATTATTTGTTTGGGATTGGCTCCACAAATCACGCCTTTGAGTTCGAAAAATTGCACCACTTAGAAGAAAGTGAAGTATTTCCCTCAATTTTTAAACATTCTAAAATGCTCTGTTGTCAAATGAACACAATCTATTCACATTTAATTACAATACTATTCCGTCTTAATATTGCATTTTTGAGCTACCATCCACGTAACTTCCTGGATTGTCGAAGTCTAGCCATTTAAGCACATTTTTCTAGGCTTGCACTCAACAAGACTACAATAATCACTGACTCATTGCTGGACTGCATATTTTAATACTCTATAGATTATTCAAAATACAATTATGTTTTTATTTTATTGTAAACTATAGTACAGTATTTTAGATATATGATCTAGCATTTGACTTGAATTAATGTACTCAAACATATAAACTCACGACCAAATTGACCTTATTCATTGATAGAACAATAATAGTGTCCATTAATTTCCATCAAATCCTGAGGAAGTACGTGCTGATGTGTAATTTACAATATTGTTCACTGTTAATGTGATTACAAAGGTTATTAATAGACATTAATCTCAATAATGCTACCGCTTGACTTTGCGTTTTGTCCTTTTGCTTCTTTGCCAAAGATAGAACAACCCCTCCCCTTTCCCAATCAATAACTTGAGTTACAACAAGCATCTTACTTCTCATTATCGTAGTACAGCTTCCCAATGGCCCAGGCCACAATAATCGGGAATGGGATACCTGTGGGGCAAAAAAAACAGAGGAGATGTCAGGTTTTTGTTCCTTCTTTCTTTCATCTTTTTGAGCTCCATTTCAAATTCCCCAAAAATATCCCTTGGGGGGGATTTCGAGTGAAAAATCTTCAGTGTCCAACCAGCCCCAGCCAAGCTCTGTCAGAAGTCATTTTTTGCGTCAATACACTGATGCAGAGCCTCTTTTGTGAATGGATGAATAGCTGGACTCTGCTTGACGATAATGTGGAGTGATTTATACATTTACTTGACTTATAAGGAGTATAATACGCTAGACAAAATCCAATTACTCGTGTCTAAGTGGCATAAACGACGGAGAAGACCTTTGCCAAGTGTGTCCGATGTCTGGTGTTGTCTGAGACTGTCCTAACAATGCAGTCAGTAGGTCAATGTCCACTGGGGGTGTGCCAACGAGAAAGAAATGTGACTCACTGTGTCTGTGCGATAACCACACTTGTAATCTTCAAACCCAAACAGAGCAAATAATACTAGTTTTTAATCATTATTATTATTATTTTTATTATTATTATTTTCTAAATCAGAAACTGCTTTTTCATCTTCACAGTTAAGACTCCACACTGCTTGGGGGACATTCGAAATCATTACAGTACTCTCATCATCACACAAAGGAATTCACGGTTTCTCTATTACTAAAACTTTAATTAAATCCTATTGAACAGTTTTCACAGAGATTGTGTATTAGTCTTTGATATCTAGCCATGACAGTTATGAGATGTATTATAAGTCAAACTAACTTTTTAAAGCAGCAGTTCTTCAACAGCAGGCTTTTACTGGAGCGTCACCGCCCTCTTTGCAGGTATAGTTTTTATTTGTTAAATGTAAATGTTCACCTTTTTTGGCCTCCTCTGTCTCACTTAGACCTACTTAAATCAAGGTATGGTTAAGTTTCAAATCTTGTTTTGCCCTAGTTTAAAAAAATCCTATAACATAGGATATGTTATAGGATAATAGGTGATCATTTATAAGAACACATTATAATATTTGAGAAATGTATTATTTTGTGTTGAAAATTACATTTGATTGTCTAAAATATATACATTTTACTGTCATTGAGGCATTGAGTATCAAGTATTTTCCTTACTGTTGAAATAAATACAAAGCCTCTGCCAAAAAAAACCTACTTCATAAAGTGTTGTCTTTATCCTCTTAACATCTCCCCTCTGATAGCTGATAGCCTCAGTCAAGCAAATAAAACTCGATCTTTTTCACTTCAGAAATATGCTGCCATTCTGTCTTCACAGTTGAGGCTCCATGCTGCCCTGGGGAAATGTAATCCAGCTGGCACAATACAGCTAATCTCAAAACCACATAGTTTAGTTTGACAGTGTGAAAAGGGGTGTTAGTGAACTCGCCACGCCAATGCATATCCCAGCTGTCACTATGAGCAAAACCCACCGTACACGTAGCTCCATGGCATCTCAGACTTAGAGGCCTCTTTGCACAGTGTCAACTGTTGGCATTTGAGTAGGTTGTCTGTAAATCTAATACCGCGGAGGACTGGAATAAGATTAAGAGATGTTCCAATAAACAGGGCTAAAGTGCATATTCAGCTTGATTATTAATGCATCGCACATATAACTATTTTGGTCTCATTTGAAATCACAATTATTTGAAACAGTTATGTATGCATAGTCAAAAGTTAAATTGTACAATAGTCTTATTATAATTTATAGTCATGTTTTGTGGTAATATGATTTGTATTATGAATCACATTTATAAATCATATCTAGAGATCAAACATTTAAATTTTAAATCTGAAAGTTTGATTGAACATATAGTCTCTTTTCTAAGTGGTGTGTAAACTATTGTGACAATTGTTTCAAGGTTGAAGTTTGTGTATTCCAGTTTCCTGTATCTTAGTGTTGTGAAGGACTTTTGCACATTCAAATATATAATATTTTGATTTGAATTGTCTAACTCTAACCCTTGAACTGCAGAAACAGTCACTATTTTCCATAACCCCTAGCTAAACCTATAGAAATCGTTTCAGTCATGCACTACCTTGACTGACTGCACTTAATTTATCGACAGACTGACATATATGACTAGACACAGAAAACAACCCACAGAGGAAGTACATACACCAGCCAATGCAGATAAACATCCATTTGCGCAGCTTGTCAGTGGAGTAGGTAAGGACGATGGCCGTGTGGAGGTAACAGCCCTCACCAAACATCCAAAAGAAATTAGTGGAGTGGAAATAATTGAAGGAGGCAATGACCATGCGGCACCAGATCTACAAAGAGAATATGTTCATTAGTGGCTCTGTTACTAAAGTCATAGAAAGCCCAGTGAGACGTAACATTACAACTGCTGACAGATGAAAGAAATAACCCACATTAGCGCTTTATCATAGCAGATGTGAGTCGATGGGACATGAAGACAGGTCCAAAAATGTATTGCGCGGAGTCAGTATAAGGGTAAAACTTTGCCCCTTGAGAAGCTAACTAAAATTCCCTAACCTTGGCTGTGATTATAATTATGGCAGTTATGATTAATAAATAAGTGAAACTGAAATCCGTGATTAAAACTCTTGTGGGGTTTTCTTGGGCTACATTGCAGGCTCTATCAAAAGTGGTAGAAACAACACAGACATTATTGTTGGTCGTAAAGTAACAGTTTTTTAACAGTTTTTTTTATGAGACTTTTAATTATAGGCTGATTATGTTGTTAAGATTCATTAGTATGATTTATTATTTGTTTTTTCCTCTTTTTTGTATTAAGCAAATGGCAATACACTTAAGTGAGGGTGGTTTCTACATTACAAAAAACCCTGCTTGTTTTTGCCAGAGCTACCACTGATCCTTACAATAACATAACACTAAACGCAGGCTATGATCACATGTGTTTATATGAATACCATTAGAGTCTGTGTATTTTTATGGTTTTCTGCAAAGGCATGCTGAAGGTTTAATCATTACCACCACTTGCCTGTAAAGGAAAATATAATAGGGTCATATTGATAAATCTGATTATTTATTAAAATCAAATTGCAACTTGATTTGCAGCCCAGTTGCAAATCAAGTTGCAACTGGGCTTCTGGACATTTTAAAATCACAGATGTATCAAGGCCATAATTCATTCATGAGAGTTTAAACATACCTCAGACTGACACTGCCAGCTCACCTCACCTCACCTCACCTCGTGCTTAAAATTTCATTCGTAAAAGTGGATATCTTTTATTAAGAGCATTTAATGGGTAAAGGAACAGGTGTCCTAATTCCTTTAAATCCATGTTGCTTCACTTGAGACTACATTTCTTAGGTTAGCCTTTTTTGGTAATACAGCCAATGGCTGTTGTCTGTATTTCCCTACATTTATTAAAATTGGTCGATTGCTTAGTCCACTAGGTGTTTATTAGCCGACTAAATCTTTTATCAGGGATATGTGGATCACAGCATAAAGGAGAATGCATGGAGTTTATTGCCATTGTTGGTGAACAATTCAAAATTCAAACCAGGAACTTGCTTCAGCGTCAAGGTGCAACATAAAACAGTGTATTATAATAATTAAAATACTAAAAAAGGGATTTTAAGAGTGATTTGAATATAATATATGTACAACAACAGGATCAGAACGATAGTGGGTAGGAGGTATTTACATTAATTATTAAAGTAAAGGTATTATTAAGGTGCTATGAAGTGTTCATGAGTCCAACGGCAGAGGGAAAGAAACTGTTCTTGTGGCGGGAGGTCTTGGTCCGGACGGACCGTAGTCTCCTGCCTGAGGGGAGTGGTTCAAATAGTCCAGGTTGAGAAGGGTCAGTCCGACCTGCTCGTCCCAAAGTCCTGGAGATCTACAGCTCCAGCAGAGATGGAAGTCTGCAGCCGATCACCTTCTCAGCAGAGCGCACAATGCGCTGTAGGTTCTGTTTGTCCCTGGCTGTGGATCCACCGTACCACTTGGTGATGGAGGAGGTTTGCCTGACTGGCCAGTCCCAACACGTTTTGACAGACTACTTTACAAAACCGTGAGGGTCTGAAATTAGCCCGCAGGATTTCAATTTCTAGGGCGGAGTTTAGAGAGCAGAGACAGAACCAATCACATAAAAGGCATAAAACGTGACACGCTTAACCGTATATTATGTAGCCTATGTCAACAGGGGGTGAAAAGCAAGTTAAAACCGCCACCTGAGATTGGATCGCTCCAAAAATCGACAAAATTATTGGCTCTGACTTGGATTTCAGACCCTTCTGCATTTGAACAGAATGTAGGAGGGACTGGCTGGTCAGGCAAGGAGGAGGTGTGGATGGACTCAATAATGGCCGTGTAAAACTGCACCATCATCTGCGTTGGCAGCTTTCCTCAGCTGCCGCAGGAAGTACATCCTTTGCTGGGCCTTCTTAATGAAGGAGTTCATGGTGGGCTCCCACTTGAGGTACTGGGCGATGGTGGTCCAGAGGAAAAGAGTCCACAGTGATGATGGGGAAGTCTGTTAGGGTGAGGGGGGCTGGGGGGCTGGGGGGCTGTGACTTTCCTGAAGTCCACAATCATCTCCACTGTCTTCTGGGTGCTGAGCTCCAGGTTGTTGCCACTTTTAATGTGCACGTTTTAATGGTGACACTTTCACAAATAAGCAAGGAAACAGCTCCTTAAAGGCTTAACTCGCTACATTTGAACGTGGAAGACATACTGTAAATGAATAAAATTGATGTTTTGTTTTTGTTCTTTGGAAAACTATCATTGCATCCCTAGATAGTGAGATTCTAATAATTTTTTAGAGCTTTTGTCAAAGCCGCGACCCCTTTCTGTCAATTAATCGATGCACAGGGAATGTCTTTAGACTGGACTCACTTCTTAACACTTCTTAACACCTGCCACTTTAACTATAAATTAATCAACAACCACTCATTGCACTGTTCACTTTCTGCACTACTCCTGTAAATTTAACAGTACATTTTGTGTACATACTAAGTCTATTTTTATCTTATTGTAAATTTAAATTGCTTTTCTCTAATGCATGCCTTATTTGATATATTTTGCTTCATTATTGTTCATTGTTGTATGTTGCACCGAATCACCAAAGCAAGTTCCAAGCCTGTGAATTTTGTTCACCGACAATGGCAATAAACCTTTTGATTCTGATTTCTTCAGTCGACAAAATGTATACATTTGTTGCTTTTGCAATAAAAATCTACCTGAAGTGTACCTGAAATATTAAATATATAAACTTCATGATTTGGTTGATAGATAATAACATCATATTTCAAAATTAGCATTGTTGAACTTTATATACAGTATATACACAATTTATATGTCCTGGCCCCCTTAAAATGTACAATATGCCCTGTATATCTGTTATATACAGGGATATCTTATGTATATCAAATAGGTTTTCCTTGTATCCTGCAATGAATGACTGATAAGTACAACAACACCCTTTTTAATTTTTAACCTGCTTGGAGCCGACTGACAATGGCAGGTAACATGACATAACACAATGCATGGCTAGGTTCATATACAGTGGGCCATTGTCATGTCCTAAAATGGGATATTGTAAAGAAAAGTCATGTTTCTTGTTTCCTTCCTTCCTGTGTAACCAAATACGGGTTGGGGCGACATACCACATTGCTCTCGTGCACCTCGGGACTCATCGTCAGCTGCATAATGAACCAGGTAGCGTTCCTCAGGATAAAGGCCGTGATGAGGTTCCAGTGGATGATGTTTCTCAAACAGCGAATGCTCCTGTGAGAACCAAACCAGGATTAACATATTTACACAAATTCTCGGGTTTCTTACTGCGGTGACTTCATGCTATGTTTAGAAGTATTGATCTCATGGTTCAGGGGTCAGGTATAGCCTATTCATGGGTTTTAGTGACATCACTTCTTCCTGTTTTTGTGGGACTTTTTGAGGACCTATGCTCATTCAAAATATATATAACGTATTTATTATCGGTGCAGTAATTTGATTAGATATGTGGGTGAAACAACAACTTGAGCTGTAAATAATGACAGCGGCAAAATGTTTTCCGTACAAAAGTGTTTCCTATAAAATGCACACAATGATTTCATTGTTTTTAATGCAGCTAACGTCCATGCAATTATTATTATGATCTTTCCCAACCTTTCATAAAAGTCTTATCTGATCATAATATTTTCAGTTCTTGTAGAGAAAACATATGTGAGCAAAACCGCAACATTCTTAGTGGAATTTATGAAGTGTTGTCAAAATGGCTGCATAATCAGATCAGTTAATCTGTCAATCTCCCAGCCTGCTTTGCAACAGATGGCATGATATCATTGGCCTTTTGTCAAATGAAAAGTGAGAATTCTGCAAATAGGCTTAACAAAACGTTGCTCTAGCTTTAATTGAATTGTTTTATTTTAGCTCAGTAGATTTAGATATATTGCATGCATATATTAATATTCTTGTGTTTATTATGGTTTTTTGAAATGTGCTAGAGTTGTGGGCGTAATAGAGGAGTTGTCATAATAATTGACACCACACAAGGATAATTTAAAACCCTCTTTTAATGCAAGAGAATGCTATTTTCAAAACAAAATAATAGTAGTTATAAGTAATAGTAGCTTTTTAGTAGCTTATTATGTGGTTTAAAACTATTGAGGAAAGGTCCCCTGTTTTATTCCATGTGGCTTTTTTAGATTAGACTAATCTAGTTTTGACACTAGTTTTATCGGTATCGATTATTCTAGAGTCTGAGGAAATGTCAGAATTGTGAGATAAATCCCTGCTCCATTTATTTGCTGAATGTCTCTTCCCACGCTACGGCCCTGTCTAATAATAGGGTTAAAAAAATCCTTCAAAAACAATTTAAAAAAATGAATTAATAAAGAAATTATTCAGTACTGCAGAATCGAGTTATTAACTGGAATGAGCTGAATGTCTGAACAAACCACAGGAAGCCACAGGGAACCCACAACACGTTATCTACATGATTTCGCTTTTTGCACATTTCCTATTTCAACTAAAATGGCAGAGACACAACAGCATAAAGCCATATCTGAGAGGTTTTGGATCTTATCGCATTCATGATTAAACACTACTCTGTTCTTTGCATTTTTAGCAGCTAGATGGTTAAATGGTTAAAAAGGTTTGGTTCTTATTAGAGGATGTCATAATTTTAGATTGAGGACACAACTTTATATAAAAGAGAGAGTTGTGTTTGACACCGTGGCAACAGGGTCAATTAGAAGCTGAGCATTAATGAAGAACAAATGAATGACAGAAAATGTTAGCGATACCCTTTTACCACACAGGCCATTCAACTATGTGGTCTTTGTAGTTAATCTCGGAAAGGCGAGCAAAAAATGAGGAGATGATTATGAATTATGAATATATGTGCTGGCTTACAGAAAACATTACTCCCCCACATGTTAGACCGCACTAAAATATGTAGGCATTTGTTTTTGTTATTGTCTTGTCCTGAAAGTCGGATGTTTTTCAAGGCTGTATATCTATTGTCCCCAGGACACAATTAAATGTACCCTATAGGAGGAATATGTGTGTTTCAAAATAGCAGCCGCCGTATTGAATGGACATGTAGACAGTGACAGACTGGCTTCTTGTCAACCATATTATGAGCTCAGCCCTCTACCTTCACTCACCATGAATGAATGAATGAATGAATGAATGAATCAATCAATCAATCAATAATTAATTAATAGGTGTCACTTTGCACTGTTGTCTTCTATTTTCTTATAAATGTAATAATAAAATGTCCCTCTTCACAAGGCAGCTCAACATTACTATTATTTAGATACAATTTGAAACAATTACATATCTGGCAAATACTTATCTGCAGAGGAAAAGTCGACTTCATTTATTATTCACATTTTGTGATCCATGTTTAAAAAGCTACTGCAGATTAGAAGTTTTGCTCCAGGTTTTAATGGGCAAAAAAAAGCACTCATACATAATTACAGGCTGTAGTTCTCAAGCAACCTGTCTGGATAAATAAAGTAAAAAGAAAGGTTGTTTTTTCCAAATAGACACATTTTGTAATTGAGGAATAATTGTAATCATACGTGCCACCAAAGTCTCTTCACACTCACTTTTTATGTATAAAGAGGCTTTATTATGTTGCTGTATTTGGTTTCATCCATTCATTCATGTTTGAGTCATATTATACTCTCTAGCCAATAGTCTGCATAACGGCTTATTCCTCCCTAGTGTTATGAAAGGTTGTAAAACGCACACTGCTGTTCTAATATTGCCCTTTAAATTAGTATAGCAAAAAAAGACAATGCTAAGTCACTCACAAAGAGAAAGTTTTGCATCTGTCACGCTTCACCTAACTTTTCCTTGGCATTGTTTCAAGAGTGGTGCGTGCAAAAATAAGATCCAAACACTCTTTTAGATTAGACTTGAGCCGAGGATGAACTTTTCCACTCGTGAAATATCTCACTTTCTTTCCTTTCATTCACTTTGGCCTTGAGCGCAGCATTGGTTTCGCTATTTGTCATTAGCAGCCACAGCCTTCTCTTAAGTGGCTTTTATATCAGTCGGTCCATAAAGTGAAGAAGGTGGGTAATAAATGCCAACGCAATACACTATTTAAACAGCATTTTAAAAAACGCTCTCTAACTCATGTCTCTCAATGTCAGTGCCTTTTCTAAGATGGCGCCTCAGTGGCCTAAAAAAAAAAAGTACTGCATAAACACGTTCTGTCAAGTTTCTATTTACTACGCCCCTCTGTGGCCTTTCACGCTTTTCGCACTCCCCGGGGTGTCTGGGGATCGATAACGGCCACGGCTGTCCAGGGCGCTAAGACCTTTCTCCCGTTAACACATGCTTTATTTCAGTTTGTCAGAAAATCCCAATCCACCTTCAGCAGGATTCCAACAGGCTGCCACATGGAGGGCTGGACCATTTTTGGAGTAAAATGAATAAAAACTATTACTACTGGGATTTCTGTGACATACATAGTAGTAGGGATGGGACAAGATCGTGTGAACTAAAACTGCAACAAGATTGTGCACATATGTGGAAAATTATCTTGGGAGATTTTTTCCATGTGTTTACATTTGCCTTGGGCTAAAAAAAAATAAATATATATATATATATATATATACAATAATATATTATATAATTATTATGCTGTTGGTCCAAAGAGCAATGCTCCAATGACGAGAAAGATAGCCAAATAAAAGAAATAATGCATTTCTTCACAAAAAAAATAATCTAAATTTCGTGTATCACCCTGTGGGAATTGTGTCTTGCCCCAGCCCTACAAATATCTGATTGTGATTAGATTTGAGATTTGTATTATAAAATCAGGACTCACACAGCACATTTTAAACACAGCAAGAAGAATTTGAGAGAAACAAAAAACATCTTACAATGTAATCCAAAATTAGAGTCTGAACTTCAGTGTTAGGTTGGTTTTAGTTATTTACATGAAATTACGACCATTCAACCTGTGATTTCAATTTGATTGTGATTAATTTGGCAGGCTTACCCACAAAGCTGTTTCTGTATTTTTACATCCTCCAAACTGGACTATTATTCCCATTTGCGGGGGAAAATATGCCCCAGTTTTGCGGGGCTTCTAAACCTCCTTTGCATCTGCCGGATTGAGATAGGGGTAGGTTTCATCCCATGACCAAATGGTTTTTGAATAAGAATGTGAAGCGCTTTGGCGAACACTGTCACATCAATGCAGTCTGAGGGATGATTAGTGGAGACAGACACTCACCTCAAGCACAGGAACAGGAAGAAGGCAACGAGCAGGGCCACCATGGAGATGCAGTGGCCCAGGAAGTTTATGATGACCGCAATCTGGTAGTGCATCTTGCCTTTTTTCTGCAGAAAGAACAAAGTAGGCTTGTCAAAAAAAAATCTTTAAACTTAGACTGACACAAACTTTATTGATCTTCAAAAGAAATGACTTGAATCAAAAATACAATAGAAAAAAATGTTGGTAACAGAGAGCAAATAGAGTAGCAATAAATAGTAGTGTCTGAGTACAACAGATCTGTAGGTACAAGAAACATATAGTTTCTATGTATAGAAGTAATAAAAATATAAAATAGGCAAGGCAAAGCAAGTTTATTTATAGGGCACAATTCGTACACAAGGCAATTCAAAGTGCTTCACACAACAGGAAAAAAATGCATTAAAATCACAAAGACATGGCAGAAATCACAAAATCTTAATTTAAAAGTACCATTTTTAGGCTAACCGTCCAAAAGTTCAAGACATAAAAGAGAAGAGTGCAAAGAAAAGCATTTCAGTCATATGCACAGCCAAACAAAACAGTTTTTAGCTGTTTATATATATATAGATATAATAAAATGGTCAAAATAGGTAAATACTAACTAAACTAGATATTAATTCGAGCAGTTGTAGATGCTATGATATTTTTTCAGAAGTTGTATTAAAAGTTATTATGAAGGAAACTGTTAATATTATATTGTATACAATTATAATTATGATATGGAGATTGTAAACGAGCCCGGAGTACATCAATGTATCTTATGTTCATTAGTCAATATTTTCTTTTCGTAGCGGTATTTTAGTGTTGTGACACAAGAACACTACACAAAAGCGGAAACTGTAATAATCTTTGCGGTTTAGTCTAATTTACAAAAACAACACTGTCTGAATTGCTGAGACAAGAAAGAAAATCCTCTTTACTCCATTTCTCTTTTAATTTTGCAGAATTAACTCGTACTGTGATTGAGCCAAATGTTTTGTGAGAAGAACACAAAATCATCTTCTCAGAGCAAATCAGAGCAACACGTCCACAGATATCCATTGTGATCCGCTTGCCCCTCCTCACAAGCCAGAGTAATCTGCGCTGTAAATGGATTTATGTAACCTGCTGGTGTCTCCTCCGAGATTAAAGGCAGACATCTTTTTAATCTCCTGGCACCCGGATGCACGTCATCACTGCCCCATTCACTATATTTATTACGCCAACCCAAATCCTCGACTCCAAATCTACCAGACTGATCACACGGACGCCTTAGTCTTCCACATGCTCATTAGTTTTGTCACCTCGTAAAAGGAAGCACGGTTCAGAAGGCGGACGGGCAAATTGAGGATGAATCAGGGCAGGCAAATTGGGCTCGGGGAATCATGCAGACAAGATGGAATAAGACCAGTCGTGGACAAACTACTCAATTTCTTTCAGACGATTACAAAAAGTAAAGAAAGTAAAGTACAATAACAAAAAATTACACATGATTAGGTGGTAGGAGGTGTACGATGTATCAAAATCAGAATCAGAAAGGTTTTATTGCCATTGTCAGAAACAAAATTCACAAACTAGAAACTAGCTTCGGTGGTAAGGTGCATCAATTAATAATAATAATAATAATAATAATAGTAAAAAAATAAAACAAAGGCGTGCAAAATATATGTGTTAGATTAAAACTGGTTTTAATATCATGCAATACAGCTCTTGACAGATCTGACCTGTAACTTGGCAAGGCTAGTTTAATGCCCTACTGTGGAACATTCTACCCTTTGCCAGCATCTTTAAGTACCAATTGTTACGGCTCTGCGCGAAAGCAAAAGTTATCCAAAGATATTTAAAAATACCTATTGTGCTTTTGTCTGCAGCAGAGTTCTATTCTACAACACCCGTGGACCATTATATTATATTTTGGACATTTTAAATTGTAATATTGATCTAAAAGCATGTCATAAAAAAGCAAGACACACTCACTCCCGTGTTCTGCTGTTTTCCACCTGCTCCTTGTGCCAAATAGTAACACGACGCTGAATCCAATGTATGTCATTGTTTCTAAAAAATTTTTAAAAGATTAGTGATCTGCATAGCACTGGCATCTTGTCCAGATTACTCAAACATACATGAATCACTCAATATATGACTTCAAGTGGGTAAACGAGAACGGAAAACGATTATAGTATGGCTAAAACCTCCCATAAGTTTTGCATAATAGGTCTCCTTTAAAAACAAACAAAACAAAAAACGTTTAAACTGTTAAACCAAGTCCAAGTTCAACAGAAGAAACTAAATCTATTGCTTATTTCTTTCAAAACCAAATGATCTAGTATTAAATAAAAAAGTATACAATTTGTTATTGTTAGTATTATAATTTTGAGTTTTATTTCGAATGTATTTGCTTATTGTAAGATTTTTATCATGCATTTTTGAGCTACAAAGTCCAAATAATTACCCTTGTGGATCAAGTCTAACATTTTCCTTTATTTCACTGTAGCACCGGATAAGCCCAACCCACCACTGGCCTCAAGACTTGCGAAACAGTAGGGCAATAAATGAAAAAATCAAACCTAACTAGTTTTCCATCCTGTTGAAACAATCGTCATTGGAGAAGTAACCTTGAGTGAATCCCGAGAGGAAATGGAAGATTTAATTGTGCACAAACAAACTTTCTCCTAAGCACTTGATCCACTCCCAGCGGGAAAGTCGCATTTTTGGTTCAATACAAACTTGAAAGAGCTTTCAGCCCCCACCCACTGCCATCTCACAAGTCTGTCTCCATGCCGACGTCAATCATTGCACACAACCACTGCCGAGTGATTTATTTCAGTGAAAATCTCAAGCACATTTTAAAAGGTCAGACACTAAATTTATCTTCAGGCGGAGATCGATCCGACATCAGTTCCTTCAGAATGTATAAAAGGAAACACAAAACGAAGAGCATCTTTCCAAAACAATGTTTCCTAACACCCAGAAATCTATAGTGGACAAACGATAACAGCTGTGAGATGTGTTCGAGATTGTTTACGCCATTGATATTTCATTTGTTCATTTCTATGGCTTGAAAATTGCCACGTCTATTTAAAAAGCACCATGCGCTCTGGAGTGACAGCAAAATACTTATGTCTGAGAAAGTTTTGAATTCCAGCATGGTTGGAACTTTTCTTCTTGTCATTTCAGGACACAAGTTTGCTTATTTTCTGAGATGTGGTCTGGACTCAAAACAGGTCATTGGATTGGATTCATTTTTGAGACTTCAGATGAGGGCGAAAACTTCTCTGCTCACAGATTTGACAGGAATAGACATTTTAACACAACATAATAGTTTATTTAATATGCCATACCATGTGGTCTAATACAAATTCTAATAAACATGCCGACCATTCTAAAACAATTCAGTAAAGCTCAAAGTCTGCCCTCTAAAATATATTTTTATCGGGTTCATGTACATTTTATTGTCTGTTGTCTTATAAATTGTTTTTTATTAATATAAAATTAGTAAAATGTTCCAAAGTACCTATAAACTTATATGTAAAAGAAGTAATCATAGATCTATAGGTAAAATACTATAGAGTTGATAAGTGGCTTTTATTTGAAGTAGGTATGTATGTGCTGGACCTCATTTCACATGACTCGAGCTCATTTGGATCAGACAAGGGCTGAACATGTCTGGTACAGTTGTTAGCTAAACAAGCGCCTCAGGGGACTCAAACTGGGACTTGAAAGTTCTACTAAAAAAGAACTGGACTTAAGGGACTTGAGCGTCAGACTTCAAAAGTTATAAGTTGATAACATTCCTTCAACATTCATTTATTTCAAAATGCCGGACAACTGAAATTGTGTGTCAAAGCTGGATTTAACTTCAAGAGGGTCAAAAACATTGCATTCTCAGTGGACCAAACTACAAATCCCCACAAGGTTTAGAATGACATATCATGCACCGTTTTAGATGAAAGTTCAAATTTCAAAAATATATGACGCAAAAAGAAGCAAAAAAATAAAAATAAAAAAACACAGGAAGAGATGCGTTATTCCCAGGAGTGCATTCTGCAGCTGTATTTTAGCTGTATTTTGACACAAAAATGTATCTACCAACTACAAATATCACTGACACATCTGGATCGACGATAAATGTTCTTTCAACAAACGAGTACAAGAGCTGACAAATAATGTTAAAGCCAGATTGTCATTGTCAATCATTTTATGCCATTTATTGATTTTAAAGCACTGGTTAAGAACTACCCACAGTGCCGATGCTTTTGTTTTATATGATTTTATCTCATAGTGTATGTGTAAGTGTGTTTTTTATGTATTTGTTAATTCTATTGACTGTATTAATTGTATTTGTTGAATGCTTTATTGGTGTTTTATTATGATATTCTGTGCTACTTTGATTGTGTAATCTGCATTTTGTTTTGTATCCCACGATAAAGAGTTTTTCCTGTATAAATGTATTTTTGCCTGGTTCTGTTCACTCCCCGGACTGACATCATTAGGGATCAACTTGGCAAGAAAATGATGAAGCCATTTTTACAGAACAGAACTTGCTTAAATACTGAGAAACTTGTTGTGTCTACTCTCAAATTATGCAAGTTTGAACTAAATCCAAACAAAGAAAAAGAAAGTTATATAACTAACAAGCATTATGCTATTACCCTGCAGATCAATATAAAACATCACACGCTGAAAACCTGAAGCCCTCTTTTTTTTGCATTTAGAACTGCCGTGTTTCTCAGATCAGTGAGATTATAAGGACAGCACATGGCAGGGTGGACGACATGAGAGGAGTCAAGCGGTCGATTGTCTAATGTCCGGGTAACCAGTGGTGATATGCACAAAAAATATATATATTTGATTACGCCTACTGCAAATTTAGAATCTTTATATTGCTTTCAAGAGGTAATTTAAGTCATTTTCTTCAGCTGAGCGTCCACTCTTCACTGTGATTGGTTAGATCTACTTGTCACTCACTCAAACAGAGGTTTGGTTCTTTGAGCAGAGAACTACATAGAACTACATTCAACAGATCAGCAGATTATCACAGGGATGAAATCATAATAAATTTTTATTGTCATATCACCCGGTCCTAAATTAGGGGTTGTGACAGCCCCTCCCTCGCCCTGCAGCAGGCAGGGGAGGGTCGTTTGAGTGGAGCCACCTGTGCTCCTTTTTAAAAGTTTGTGACCGTTTCTCAACCCTCAGTATGCAGACTGCGTACTTGTGTACATCAAACTACGCACTTGTGGGTGCAGACTCGGTGAATGGACTTGAGAAGTTCACAAGCTTTCAGCTTTGGAACAGGAGGCCTTGATGACATCACAGGAAATAAACCTGCTGTGGACCCTCATCATAATAAAAGCCAATAGTGAATCTGAAATATTTAACAAATAATACAAAACAACGTAAAAAATATCCATTATAAAAAGAGTAAATAAATAAACCATCATAAAAAATAAAACATCTTCTAGGCGCAGTGTTGAAGTGAATACAATAGTCCAACTGAAAATACAAGAATTCTAATTTTGAGTTCCTATTTCATCTGGTGGTGTTCTTACTTTTATAAGATCAATGGAAAACATTGTGGTATTTGAGCAGAAAATGCAGATAACTGCCATAAAAAAGTCATACAGCTCTTGTGGTGTGGTGTTGTGTGGCGTTGTGTGGTGTGTGTACACGCGACTTTTCCCTTCTCTCTTTGTGATAAATGAATGGGGAAACAGACATAAAGCTGTTCCCTTTGCTCTGTTTCCATATTATAATATAATGTAACTTAAAAGTATTTTAAGTAGCCAATTCTGTTAACAGCATTGGGCCAAGTGACAATATTGGATTCAGTATTATCAGTATTCTGTATAAATATATTGTCAAAGTAAGCTATTCTTCCCAGCACAGTCTAGGTAAGTGTCTAAATATAGCCTAATAAGCTTCTTTAAGTGACCATAAAAGCACTACGGCCAAATTTAGGCTTTGATGATGATTATTATTATGAGGTTGGTATTAATAACATTATTATCAAAATAAGGGCAAAATTGTATTTATCTTTTTTTATTATTTTATATATTTATATTTATCTTAAATGTTTCTATTCCAAAGCTGTTCTTGCAACACTGTAATTTCCCCATTTTGGGACAAATAACAGTTTTTTTTTTCTTATTATAATCCCATGTTTGTTTAGACGTTAAATTATTACTTAAGCTCCTATGAATGTTTAGTTCTAGATGAGTAAACTACACTGCCTGTCACCACAGAAAAACATATATTATGTAGGACCACCTTTAGCTTTGATTACAGCACACAGTCACTGTGGCATAGTTTCAATAAACTTCTCCAACATTAAATGATTTATTTCCATTCAGATCTGTAGTAGATTAGTTTCTGCTTCTCCTTAGAGGTTTTCTCTGCTTGATGCCAATGATTTGGCTCTTCTCAAACATACTTACATCTTTTCCATGACCACGGGATTTGTCTTTCCACATGGTTGTTTCAGAAATGAGAAGCCACTCACTGCATCAGTTGGGTTTAAATACCATGTTGCAGCTGAAAGATCATCACCCATGCAGAAGTTGGACAACTCAAATTTACTTTTTTTGCATGTTTTGGAGTACTTCCTCCTCCAGTTAAACAAAATGCGAGTTAGTTGATTTTAAACGGGCTGATTGATGGTTTTTTTTGTATTACAGTCCATGATGTATGCTGCTGACTAGATCCATATGTTTACAAAATATAGATTCAGCCATTGCATAATCCATAATAGTCACTTATCATTGCTAACCGGATTTTTACATTATGAGGACTGTACTTTGCCCAGCGCTATAGACAGATCCTTAACATTGCAACAAGGAGAAGCAGTAAGTTAGTTCCCATGACAAGTTTGTGCCTAGAGCAAAAATATGAGACAGGTATTTTAAACATGTGACTATATTATGACATACTATATGAAGACTGTCCAATCATAATAAAGACATAGACCAAAAAATAGCTCGGAGCTTATTTGTAACACGTACTCAAAGTCAAACTGACAAATGACTAACAACAAGCAGAACAATTTCTACAGAACAAAGCTGGACGTTTGGCATGTTTTCTCTAAATGTCTGTTGCCTTAGTCAGATCAGCCCTGCCTCACGATGTTCTGGTTAATGTTGCAATTAAATAAAACCAGGAACACATCAAAATGCCCCGACCAGGTGGTAGTTAAAAGCATGCACCCAAAAAACAACATCCACACGTGATGAAGCGATACAAATCTGGAGCACAGCGGGACCACAATCGCATTTCAGCCAAAAGCCATCTCTCTCCCCTTCTCTCTCTAGCTCTCTTTCTCCTTCTGTGTTGGCCTCAGTGCTAATTTTCACAATTCGCTGCTTCCATGACCGGAGGAAAGACCTGTGTGTAGAAAATCCCATAGCCTTGCCTCTTGCTTTTTGAAAAATGTATAAAACCAGTTAGTACTTCAAAATAAACATAGCTCCAGGTTGCTTAGAACAGATTTAGAACTCCGGTGCATCTTATGAGAGCATGAGATCAAGAAAGCCCTAACAAATGATAGAGTTATGACATTAAAACCATGTTAGCTGCAAAATGCTAATCCCAAACAGTAATCTGTATTGTGCTGTAACATCTCAAGGCATTGCACAGTACATTATACAGTTGCATGTACAAGTTCTATTGTGCATGTCCTTTAGGGTAGGCTTATACATGTCATGGTTCCAACTTGTGTTTACTATTAATACATTTCACATAAGAGTGCTGCGCTCACCGTTCGGAGCTCAGTGTCTGTAAGCTGCCCCACTAACTATAATGAATGTGAGCGCAAGAGGGGCTCATTAATCAGGAGAAATGCGCTGGCACACACATGCTGACAGATACTGAGAGTTAGACCGGGTTTAGACCCAGATAGGAACTGGTTTGTTTGCTAATTAGGATTTTGTAGTGGTATGGTAAAATGGGATTTAGATATTACACTATTTCACAGAGAGAGATATTTTGGGCTTTGGTTTAGTTAAACTTTGGTTAGTTTCGGAGATTAGTACTGATTTATGTTTGGTTCTGTTTATCCATATTATCCATATCAAGTGTTCAGTCAAGATAACTTCTCCACTATTCACTGATCAATGCATTAAAATGTTGTAATATGTTAAAGGTGCGCTGTGCACATTTTTTGGTAGATAAACTGACTTATATTCATGGAAACAAGGTAATTTTTGCCCAAATAAAAATCACCTGTAATTGAATAAAAGCGAGATAGAAAAGTTGTCTGCCATACTGTGGAACGTTTCAGGCAAAGCAATAATATAGAAACAAGAATATATAATATAGAAACATAGAAACAAGCAGGTGTTGGATTCTATCAGGAAAGCTACCTATTGCACCCTCGAATGTTGGATATAGATCTAATGCAGTTTTGTTTTGTTTTAGCTTGAGACAATAATCTACAATCCAATTCGACAATTTGCATTGAGATAGATTAAACCTGCTTTAATCCTTGCTGAGTCCTGGTGAAGACTAACCTGGCTCTGCCAGATTGATATGTGCGTCATTCTGAATTGAGTTCTACACAATATCAATCATGGCGTGCTCTCACTGAAAGCAAAAAAAAAGGCGTTTGAATCTGATTGGTCAAAGCGTCACAACAGAACAAGCCGAGAAACTGTTAAATCCAGTCAGAGAAAAGCACAGACTTCTTCCCCGTCCTCAAATACACAAAAATAAAATAGACTGCTAAAATAGGCCAAAGTACATCTGTCGGTGTCACCATGGTTTTTGTCCTTTTGACTGCCATCCAAGCTGGGCTCGAACCGAACAGCTCAAGCCTGACCAGATGTATTCTCAAGAGTTTGTGAAACAAATATCACGAGAATTGATCAGTAAAGACCTGATTTAGACATATACCTTCACTAAATTCTGATTCAGCCCACTAACTACAATCAGTGTTGCACTAAGAGTGCAAAATGCAGAGGCACACAGCAGAGCCTTACCTCCTCGTCAAGGATGGCCTTACACATGGAGTAGTTCCCTTTGGGTGCCCAAGTCCCGTTCGCCAGACAATTTCTGTACACGTTATCTGCACAAGAGAAAAAGAAGAAGCACCATGCTTTAACACGATTTAATCCTACTGCTTTGAAATGCAACATCTTAAAAACTCACCAGCAGAATATGACCATCAACTTTTGAGATTAATAAAGAGAAAAATTATTAAATTTTAAAGTTGAGCTTCTTCACATGTTTTGTCAGAAGGGTCTACCACTTTCTATCTTTTCAACATACTATTATTATATAGTTTTGACCTGTTTTAGGATTTAGCAACAGCCTTTGACCTCAATACTTGGGCAGCCTATGTAATCTTGGTGTCAAAGTAGTTTTGAAAAATGTGAGAATAAGTGGAAAAACCTGACAAGGCTTGACACAAATGCACATAACACATGTAGTAGTTTATTTACGAGAGCTGCACAGAAAGCCACCTGTGCTGAATGAAAGAGCCTATATTCCCAAATGAGAGAAACAGAATGATGTAACCTCAGAACATGAAAGGTCAAGATTTTCAAAAAGGACTGGGTCAATTATATTTGTCAAGCGAGACCCCGGATCACACAGCCATTTGCAATTGGGTCTCTCCCTTCACAGCAAGGCAGTGCAACAAACTATGACCAATTTCCATATTTTCCTCTTCTTACGCGTGCATGGAAATTACATTTGTTAAATAGGCCACAGAGGATTCAAAACCATTTAGAGTGATGCGTTTGATGATGTGAAAAATGACAGGGAAGAAAATTAATTAACTTTTTACACTGTCAGTAAAATGTTCTGCTGATAATGCAGGTGAAGGCTCTTGAGTGGTTGATTTTACATAATCATTATTTTTTATGTTTTTATGAATATAAATGTCTAAATTCCAGGATTAGATTAGAAATTAATAGCTGTATGTAGAAATATATATACATAATATAGTTCAAGTTTAATCTGGACTAATTTTTTGGGTTGCATTTGATCCCAATTTAAGATCCGGTCCATAAAGTTAAGCCAATTTTAGTCCTTACTATTAATAAATGAATTCAATGTTTTAGTCAAAGTTTGGAATAGGTTCACACCTAGTTTAGCTCTACTTTACGCTGTTTTGCATTTCATTTTGGAACAACCTGGTTTAGTTCTTAATTTAGCAAACCATCCTGTCTGTATTTCAGATTTGTCTAGTGGACTTGGTCATTTTAGGGGAAATTTGCAAAATGTACTTTTTAGAGCTTTTAACAATATCCAAGTAATTTCCCATGTGGATCAATACAGTTTGTCTATGTCCTTAACTGCTTTCCTTTCTCATTTACACACTCAAAAATTATATTTAGAGTGATTCATACATGTTTAAGTAATATACGCTAACTGCTCTGTACTTAGTTCTAAATTGTTTTGTGATAATAGAATGCCATTTTAAACACAAATGTTATAATAATGATCGACCATTCTAAAACTATTAAGTAAATGTCAAATTTGGTATTTTTTGTGATTTTATTTTATTGATACTACATGCTAGTTTATCGATTAGTATCTGAGTGTCGATTTTTTGGGGGGGGACAATCCCAGTCATTTTAGCCCCAGTTTTAACCCCAAATTTGGTCTGGTTACCATGGTGTTCTTTTGTAGTTCTTGGTTAGACTTTGGTTAGACAACATGGATGGCAGAGAAAGAGGCCAATGGTTATACAGAAACATGCCTTATTTCAAAGTCACCATGCAGTTAATTTAATAACAAATATCATATTATTTGAAATACAACTCATCTCAGATTAAATCCTTAGCATGATTTAAATATTGATACAAAACATGATAATAGGTGAAGATGAAAAATGGGATTATTTTGTCTCGCTTCGACCTTTACGTCACCATCGGGGGGGAATATTTTAGCAGTGCGCAGATGGAGAGGCTGTAGTTAATCACGAGGCCCATACATTTTTTAGTGTGTGGTATGGACAGCTCTGACCCCCAGCGCTAGAGAGGGTCATCTCCGTGGGTCGTTAAACATCTTTACCCTGTCAGTTGTGCAGGGGCTCAGTGGAAATAGACGGACAGCGGATATAGATAAAGCAGAGAGAGTGTTTGCTAAGTGACATTGAGAAGGGACTTTGAAATCAAATCGCATTGTCATCTTATGTGCATTAAGCCCCAACTAAACGAAAGGAGTATGGATTGTTTGAGTGTGGCTTACTGGATATCGATTTTTTTTTTTTTTGCGGGGGAATGAAAAAACTGAATTTTGTCAAAGTAAAGAGAAAAAAAATTATCAAGGACTGTACAGTACTTATTTATAAAATGTTTATAACGCAATATATTGTCAAATCTGAATTTACAAGGTCAAAATATAGGGCAGAATACAGGGGTATTGACAAAAATGAATATCTTTAAATGTATTCGTTGAGGTTTAATTTGAAAACAAATGTGAAATGTCTGTAAAATGAATCACAAAATATTGTATTTTTAATCAGCTCTGATCAGATTTGCAATCACTTTTAAAAAAAACAGATTTATGGTGGATATTATGAAACATAAACCGAGAGAGGATTAGAATAAAAATTCTGCAATTCAGACCCTAGTCACAATACTATTTCTCAATTTTGATACTAAGAAAAATGTCCGATACTTGTTTTAAAATAAAATAAAACCAAAATCACTTTATTCATACGTGATGAACTTTGTTTGCAGACAGTGCAACAGCATTATATGGCGGTATATTCTATATTTATGTATTTTTTAATTATTATTTTTTCGATAAGTTTTATTTCGTTTTAATACCACTTAGTAATTGTAAAAAAGTTTTTTAAAAAGTAAAAGTTTAACCTACTGTAGCTACACCATTTTCCTGGATCTGCACTGCACTGGTAGGCATGGTAAATTTAGACCATGTTATTTCTTGCATTACGGCCTTATTCACAGCTATTACATATTGTGATTATGTGATTTATTGTACTTTAAATAAGTTATTTACTTTATTTATTTCAATTTGAGTATTTTGTCCATCTTTGTATAATTTTTCAGATAATGACAACAAACAAACAGTCTTTGGTTGGTTTTTGGCTTGGACGTCGATCAGTCGTCTCAATATTTACTGATCTACTCCATCACTTTGAAGGCATTTCCCTTCAAGGACAAGGCGCCTGAATGATGGAACATAGAAAAAAAACATTATCAAACGCATGTGTGTGCATGCTCTTGTGATATAGGCTTGTAGATTTAGATTGTTTTTAAAGTAAGGTATTAAGTCTGCACTTTTACTGGTATAAAAATGACTACAATCACAACCAAAATGACTACATTCCCAACCAAATCATATATATTCCCTTCTCACCAACGGGCCCCCCTTTTGCCTTCACCTTCCTTCCTCATGTTTCTTTTTCCTGATGTTGCCATCACTTGGTATTGCCACAGCAACCACTACGGCTTTTCTCTGCTGTTTATCCACCCCGACAATGGTCTGGTTGGTTTGCCATTACCATTCTGTATCTGGAAGTCAAACAGGATCTTGGCTCAATCATTCTCTTCCACCTGTGGGGGTGTTTCCCACTTTGACCTTGGGTTTTCAAGTCCATACTACCGCACAGATGTTCCTGTACACTATGCCAGCCGCTTGGTTATGGTGCTCCATGTATTCTTTCCCTGCCAGAATTTTACACCCTACCCTGGATTGTCTCAGGGGCCTCTTTGCACAGCCTACTCCTTGGGTCTGGTCGGGTGTGGTAGATCTGGGCCGCTATTGCTCAGGTGCTCAGGGCCTGTTTCTGTGTAGCCATGATGAGTGCCTCTGTGCTGTCTTTCAGCCATTGGGATTAGGATTTCTTGATGTCAGTCACTTAAGTTATGTTCTAGTGGTACATCCATGTAGTGGCCCATGACGGTCCCTTCTCCAGCATATCTTCCTCTGTTCCCCTTTGTCTGAGACATTCGCTGAGCAGGTCATCTTTTACGGTCTTTTCCTTGATGTGCTTGTGGACCTTGGATGTTTCATCCTGGACAGTGGCTCTCATGCTCACTAGCCCTTCCTTATGGCTAGTGTACAGTCTCAGGCAGCGACATCAATGGACCTTTCGCTATACTATTGCACAGGCCCTTCAATTTGTTCCTACATTTTGTCAAAATGTGCATAAATCAGATATAATTTCCTGTAAACTGGTGGATTTTATATTAACTAATCCAAATGCCCCAATATAGCCAACAGTAATAGGCTTTTAATTGTAGTATACTATAACAACTTAACTGTATTACATTGCTGTCTTAATCTTTATTCTACACATGCAGCTGATCACTGATGTCCATTTCCTGTGACAGTTCCCAGTGGAGCCTCCCTTTGCTCAGTCAAAGCGGTGGTGTCTGAGTGCTGGGCATCTCAGTGCGGTAAGAGTGCAGGGTCTGCTGATGTATACTATTGTAGCGTTTGAAAGCAGACAAACTGAGCCTGTACACAGAGCCTGCAAAGTCCAACACCTTAGTTAAAACACCTCTCCTCACATTATGTTGCTTTTAACTTGTAATACATGTGAAATATTGAGAGTAACGTGCTGTGTGTTGCCGCGATATCCTCGCGCTATTGGATTTACGCATTTCATACATTTTTACGCTATATGCTGTTAAGGATCAGTCCGTGTAATCCCTCGTTAAGAATCAGGCAGATTCAGGCTCCAACTGCCTAAGAACCAGGCAGCACTCTCATGGTCTCGTCTGGCCTGTCCCAGCTCCTTCCTGCTCTGTGCAGTAGTAGTGATACTCAGGTTAGCTTTTTAGGACCTGTTTAAAATTACAAACGGTGCAAAAGCTTTTGAGAATAAAGCAGCCTGAATCCTGCAATAGCCTGACTCAGTGTGAACACACTTTGTATGTCTCCAGGTGGGGAACTTGCGCACAAAGCACACACAGTCTATGATCAGTGTTCACACTGGAGCATCATTTGTGTTGTTACGATGTGTTTAAAAGCGTGTACAGACTGTTGATAAAGTGGCTGCTCCATGCACACTAAAAACCAGACGCTCTGTGAATCAAAATGCACTAATGGGTAACATTTCACTCTTTGCGCAGTTAAATACATGCTGATGCAAATGTCAAGTGTCTATAGGCTGATGTTGGCGTCGGGGAAAAAATTGTAACTATGCAGACAATCTGAGCCTAGCAGCTAGCTCAGATTTCTACTGTCTGCAGCCGCATGAAACCACAGACTATAAATACTGCCAACGTCTTCTCCGCTGCCCTCTGTGTGTCTCATTTCCGTGCGGAATTGACATGCGGGAAGTTTTACTCGTTGTAGGTATGTGGCGGTTCCTTGTCTTTCTTTGAGGTTGCCACCTGTGCTATTCCAAGGTACTTGTACCCATCTTCAATGTCTGCAATTGTTCCTTCTGAGAGTCAGACCCCTTCTGTGTGGACTACCTTCCCTCTCTTTGTCACCATCTGACTACACTTCTCAAGCCTGAATGGCATCCCAATGTCAGTGCTGTAGATCCTGGTTGTGTGGATTGCTCACTCTTAGCATACAACTTGATGTCATCCATATAGAGAAGGTGACTGATCGTGAAACCATCCCTGAGTTGGTATTCAGTCTTGCTGATTATTTGGCTGTGGTGGTTCAGACCTATGCAAAACAGCAGTGGGGACAGCGTCTACTGACCACATCTGATGGACACTTGTGCTTACCATTGGCCTCGAGGATGGTTTTCCACAACCTCATTAAGTTTGCTCTTAGAGTCCGGTTGTTGTACATCTCCAAGCAGTCAGCGATCTGTGTGTGGCATTGAGTCATATGCCTTGTTGTAATCAGTCGAGGCAGTGCACATGTTTGAATTTCGGCTTCTGCAGTGGTGGGCAACTGGTCTGTCAAGCAGGAGTTGGTTTTGCTCCTCTGGTGTCTTTGCCAATGCGCTTCTGTGCTTTACTCATGTATTGATCCATGTGCCCACTTATTTTAGCAACGATGATGCCTTGCCAAGTTGAGTTGTGAACAGCCGATTCATTCGTCTGGCATCATTATTTATTGTGAACCTCTTTAGGCGGCTGACTAAGGCTTGGAACCTTTGTTTGGTAGTTTCAAGTACTTCAGGTATTGGCATCTGGTTGCACCTCTGGGTCCTTGTTTTTTAATTCCACCTCTCTTGGCCGCTGTGAATTGTCTCACTTCTGTACACGCATCCTTGATTTTAGCCTTCAACCTTTGATTCCATGGAAGTTATTGCTTTACATGGTTCTCATGGTTGCTCTTATAGCCAAGCATTTCTAGGATCACTGCTGCGAAGTGTATATAAACTCTGCTTGGTTTCAGTGATGATTGTGGTAGGAATCACAGTCAATTCTGCATTCACATCCTCAAGGGGACCATGATCTAATCAGTATTTCTTATACTTAATCATTTAGTTAATGAAAATATCTACTTTCAGTCATAGTTTTAATCTTTATATGAAATTGACACAAACTATGACAAAAATATTTTAGTCGACAAAATTAGCACTGATGCTTTGAGAAAAAATGGCATTGAGTTGCCTTGGGACTCTATTGTGCGATGAATAGTCTGGTAAGAATAGCATGTTGACGGAGTGTAAGGATACTGTCATCCCAAATCAACATTGCCAGACTTGTGTTATTCCCTAAACCCCAAGTGCAATATCCTTGAGAGCTTTCAACAACGCACCTTTAGGGGGTTCAATTTTAAACATCAAATATTTCTCTTCAATTCACAGAGAAATTAATGCATTTAATTGGTTCGATCTTTGTGATTGATAGCAGCAATCAATAATATTAATAGGTTTAAGGGCAGCCGTGCAAGATCAAGACATATTCAGGCAATTACTTTTATGAACTTTACTATTTAATTTTATGTGCTTTATTAGTTAATATAATTATATAAGATCACACATGACATTGCACAGATCTATAACAACAATGCCATAAAACATACTGCATTCACAACTTGACCCTCATCACACCTCATTTGATCCAGGTTTGAATCCAGTTTAGTTCTGAATTAGAATTGGTTTGGGCCTATTCTAGTCCTGATTCAAGCCTGATCTAGTCCAGGTAGTTCTTGGTTTAATCGAAGTTTAGTCCCAATTTTGATTGTGTGTGTGTGTGTGTACAAGTGTGAACACAGCCTTAACGCAGTAATTTTTTCTTTTTTTTGGTTCAAATTTTCTGTGTCTTAAGACTGCATTAAATTAAAAATGAAAACAACCCCTCAAAGTTTTTTTTACATTTCAATCACCTTGCAAGAAATGTCCATGGCTGAACAATGAACCCTTGTTTCTCCATTTTTTGTATTATTATTCTGGTTTAATACATTAGAGTGGATGTTCTGCTTTGGCTACAACCTCCTCCTTTTCACATCCCATAATCCCACAGCCTCTAAAAGAATGTGATGTTATTCAAATTCACATGACGTCTCCTGATTGGAAGAGGCTCCTCCGGGCCCAAAATCATCTGCACTGATTTAAGTTGAGATGAGTTACTTTATATAGAAAATCCCCTTTAAAAGCCAAAACACGTATCCAAGTCAAATTTAGACAAAACCAGCCAGAAATCGGAGCTATGACCTTGAAGGTTTAAACAATAAAATGTCCCAATTCTGACTGAATATCATTAAGGATATGCATCTACAATCAACAATGGAGCCTGTCAGTAATCCTCTTTGTAAATATAGTCATTTTATTTTTGTTTCGATGTACATGTTAAGAGGTGAGGCGAGTTTTATGGCAAAAAAAATAAATTAAGGTGGATTTTCAATCTAATACACTAGCGTCATTGGAATTATATGAGGGGCAGAACATTCCATGTGTTAAACAGCCACAGGATGTGAAAGTTCAGATAATTACAATAACTACAAAAATAAAAGGTAGTAAAGTAAGTGTGAATGGAAGAGAAACAGCCAACATATCTGTGGTTTTGGGTAGAAGTATTTCAATAATAATGCAATTTTGTGTGCCCAAATTGTGCTGTGTTTACACAGAATTCGGTCCTGCATCAGTTTAGCGGTTTTCTAATCCCTGAAGTGATTCCCTTTTGTTTAGGACCTGGTTTTATCCTGGCAAAATTTTGGTTAAAACTTGGTTTATTCCTAGTTTAGTCCCTTTAGTGCTGTTTAAGTAATCGACAAGAGTATGATGTAAATAAAAATAGAAATAAAATAATTTTAAAAATAAAATATATATTTTTTTTAACTTTACTTAAACTTTAAAATAAATGTGGGAACAGGAGAAAACAGGCCAACTATGTAAATACTATTTCAATACAAAACAATGGAAAAGCGCATGTAGCAGAATATGTTCTGTCTCAAAACATCAAACTATAAGATGAATTCAATTTCTTTAGGCGGTGTGGTCCCAAGCTTTATTAGCATTCTTTATTAGTCTACAGGGGACCCCGGAAAAAAACACTGACAGCGGCATAAAAAAATCTATTTGCATGGGGCTCACAAGCTCGTGATACCTCTGGATTTTACAAAGGCAAAATGAAAAAGAGACAAATTCAATGTGTTCAGTGGAGTGTACAGCCAATAGGAAAACCCACATGTCGCAGAAGAGACACATTCATATTCACATTCAACAATGACTTCTACGACAAAAATCTGTTTGTTGAAAATGCTAAAGAAACATAGATTTTCAAATTAGTCAAAGGTTTAGTCCTGGTTTAAAACCGGTTAAAAACCGGTTTAACCCTGGATTGACCCTGGCCCCTTGACTATAACTTTCAGACATGGATTAGTATAGTCAGGGCTTGACATTTAACACTAGCCAATTAGCCAAAGCTGGGAAATTTGATTTTGACAACTAACAATTTCAGCCCCAATAACAACATTGGGTAATTGAATTTCACGAATAATCCTATTATAATCCATGCCAAATTCATTGTTCAGTTTGGTCCCTGTCCAGACAATGAATACATTTTATTAGAGCTATACACAGTCAGAAGCGTATATTTTATAACAAAGAATTGTACACCAAAACAGTCAAACTTGTGTTTCTTTAAAACCGCAATTGACATCCGAAAGGACAATGGCCAGTGTTCTGATTGGTCATCGTTTGAGCTAGGGCTGCAACAATTACTCCAGTTAATCAAGTAATTTGATTACAAAAAAGCTTTGACAAATTATTGTATTGCCTCAATGATCCGTTTAATTTACATATTTATTTTAAAACACGTGAATCTGTGGCGCTCGGGGCGCACAGAACAATTTATGTGCTTTGAAACAGCCAATACAGCCATGGAAACAGCACAAAAGGCCACAATGAGGGGCGAAGACACGGAGGCTAAAGTGAACGGCTCACGGAGCTAATGCTGCGAAATGACAAAATGCAGAATTACAGCTCAAAACACCAGGGATCACTCCTCCCAATCAACATAAATACAACAAGTTTCTCATCTTAAGTTATGTGACATAAACGCAAATTAATTCATAGCTACTGTAACTGTTAACAGTCTGGTGACGTCAATGAGTGCTTTATATATATTCTTTGTATACAAACAGAACAGTTTGGACTGGTGAAGTTAATTGTTGTTGTTTTGGGGACATACATATGGGAAATTATGAATAAAATGTGTTATTTTAAGCAGAAACTCCTCATTTGTTATTTGTTTATTACTATTAACTATAACGTCAAACCAAATATTGAATATGCTTTTAAATGGTTTAGGGCATGCACACAAAAAAAATACAGATTAAACAAAGAAAATAATTGATAGCTGCAGCCCTAGTTTGAGCCCATTTAGATCTTAATGTAAATTTGGTTTGGTCTTGTTGTTGTCCTGGTTTAGTCCTGGTCCAGTCCAGGATAAATTCTGGGTTCAGTTTTGTCCCAGATTGTATGTGGTGTAAAGTCAACACATCCTAAGGCTTAACTTGGTGTAGATTTACACTTGGCTATATATAGACCGGGTTTAATCCTGCTTTGGTCCTAAAATTAGATTCGAATTTAGTTCTCGCTTTACTCCTATATTTAGCCCCTTGCACCCATAACGGAAGCCTGTTGAGAAATGCCCCTGGGGATTGGATTGTTCTGTGCAATGGCCAGGATATCGGTATTAATCTTTACTTAGCGCATAGACATTGTTGCCAGTTGAATGGGTGTTAAAACAGCAGTGGGCCCGTGCCAGGTGCTAAATCCTCCCTCTGGAAACAGGAGCCTGGGTACACGGTGATGGAATACAGGCGGGCGTCCAAGTCTGAGCCGGTGAGACATGATCCTCTTTGCACTGGGCGGCCAAACCCAGATCACCTCCGAAGGCGCCTTTCACCATCTTAAAAAGCCTCAATCGCAGCTAAAGTGATTGTAAATCTGACCACCACAGTGCAAATGAGCTGATCCGAATTTAGTCCTGAATTGCTTTGGATCGATATTTGCGGTTTCTTCTTTGTGTGGATTTCCAATGGGGATTCAATTAAATGCAAAACAACAACAACATATGGGCAATAAATGAGAGTGGGAGAAGTGTTTTCACAGACAGAGAGATACTGAGAGAAAATGTCGATTCAAATAATCCAGATGCACACCCAATTTCAGGCATGGATTGGCTTTAGATCTGTCCACTTGGTTTACGCGTAATTTCATCTAGGTTTTGAGGTAGTTTAGGTCTGGATTGATGCTTGTTTATTCTATGTTCTGTTCTCATTTCATTATTTGTTTGACGCATCAGTCCTAACGCACAAGGTGGATTTAAATATTCGTTCACACTAAACTTGTGTGAATAAGGTGTCCGTTTTTTTTGTTTGATTTTTTTAGTTTTGATGTCCTCAGTATAGGATGTTGTGAACGCTGGGTTTGTACTGGTTTAATCAAATATAAAATAACCTTTTACCTACACTATAGAGCTTTTTGATCATAAGATGAAAGAATAAGTCATGTGTTCTTTGGAAAAGGGCAGCAACCTCATCTTAAAACCGATCCTATACCGTCATGATTGTACCTTTAAACGAACCAGCCTTAAGTTTTATTACTGCGATTTCCCCAGTTGCTGCGGTTACAGGTGAGTGTTTGTACCTGCTACCTGCCTGACACCCACACGGAAAAGTTTAGCCTCACCTCATTTTCAATAAAGTTATGATGTGTTGACTTTAGAGAAAGGAGGGAACTGGAGAGGTATCACAAAAACTAACAAGATTGGATGCCAGCTTTGGATAAGTTGTGTACACTGGCATTACTGTTGTTTGAATGAGACGCCTCAGAATTTGTGGAAAAGATTTGGTAACTGACGGAGTGGCTTGCCCAAAGTTAATCAGGGCTTGGCTTTACACCTCATGTCTCCTGTGTTTATATAATGTTACAACACTCAACATTAGACAGGGACACTAGCATGCTCTATTTAAACTACTACAACCATTCATTTGTATTCCTTGTGGAGTGGAGGTGATCAAGTAAGTTGCGAGGGTCAATTTGCAGACATTCAAAAGCAAATGATTATTCAATAATTAGATTCGCCAATTCACATAACTCGTACAATCATTTCTTTCATTTTAACAGAGGGAAAGGAGCAATAAAAAGCAAGAGACTGAGTGCGAGCCAAGTATCCTGAACCCAGACATGTTTCTCACGTGTCTGACTGGTTCTCAAGTTGCTCCGGTTTCCCGCAACAACCTAACACAAACGCTCAATTGGCTTTCAAAGATAAATCCTCTAGCTCTGTACTTCTACCCTAGCTAAAGATTAAGAGAATGGTCCCCTATATCCCTCGGAGCTGCACTATAATCACACACTGATTCTTGACAAATTGCCCCCAGAAGAAACTAAGATTGGGTCATTTGGAGAGATTATATTTAACTATGAAGGGAATAATACCTCTTTCGTAAAATGGCAAAAACAATGTCGGTGTACTGTATGTATGCTGCTTACTGGTACAAAACTCCAATAACGTTGTCATATTATTGTTAATTTAGAGAAAGTAATTACAGTCACAATGGAGCATTTGATCTTTCACCTAATAATTATCTCTGGCTTTCACGAGTGCGCATTTGGAGTTACCAACAGACAAGAGAGCACTTAACTGTACCCAAGTGAACGTAATATGAAAGTTGATTGGTCCTTTGGTAATTTGCCAAATAGAGCAATTGTAACATACATGTTTTTCTATATCACCCCCCCTAGTTTCCACCCGAGAGCCATTCAAGACTCAACTTCCAGACTCCTTTCTAAACAACATATTTTACTGCCAGATGATTAGCTGTAGACCTGTCATTTCCAAAGCCCCAAGCCAATAATTGCAATCTGTGACAGATTCTGTCACAACGTTAACTCTGATTAGTTGCACAGCCCCCATTACTGAATGGAAGTTGTAGCGCTCACATTGTTTTGTATGCCCTAGTCCATTCAACAAAACAGTGCATGGCATCCCTGTCGAGTGCACAGTAGGATGATACAGGGCCGCTTTGCCACCCCGCTGACTGCAAGCTCTGCTCTAAATAAACCACCCGCCCCCAACGCACACAAAATGACTGGCACACGATACGACAACACTTAAGGCTAGTCAATCGAAACAGAAATGCTCTATCATAAATGCCTTCGTAACACAGCACTTTGAGGAGGACGGGGCAAATTTGGCCTCAAAAGAGTGAGGGGAATTGCAGGCTTTTCAAAGCAGGGCACAAACAAAGACAGTAATGCCAGACTGAATCATGGGGAGGAGAGAGAGCGAGAGAAGCCATGGGGCACCTGTCACCAGCCGACCACTGAACGCTCTAGACAACACAACCGCACTCGCATGTCACTGCAGCAGCCTGTATGTTAGACGGCATACTGCAAATATCAAACACGAACTGGGTACTAATCATGTACAAAATGTATGCAAAACTAATGAGCAGAGTGAGACCACCATACAAATATAAAGTATCATCGTTTCAGCTCTTATAAATAATCCTTTTAAGAGTTACACGATTTGGGAAGTGTAGTGTAATATACTGATTGAGATTGTGATTTGATTTGTGATTTATGATTGAAGTTGACATTTTAAAAGGTATCAAGGAGAATTGACAAAAAGACTGAAATAGGCCTATGAACTGACATACTAATTATGATTATGATTATGTTATGGCTTTCAAAAGTCTGCTTTTGAATAGTAGTAATTTTCCACGGCATGTACTTTTCAGCTTGATGTGTATATTTGAATTGATTAATTTTAATTGATGTATCTCACCAATCCACAACTATTTTGTGCTGTTTTACGAGACCATTTTATATGGAGGTTACCACATGTTAAACCCCTTGAGGGTTTTTGGTAACCATCCGTCACATTGTATTGTATTATACAATTCATTTTGTTTTTACTAGTTAAATCCAGTCTTTATGCTTGTTGCGTTTCGTTTAAATTCAAGCCTATGGTCATATTTTACTTGTGGATTAGCCATGGGTTTGTATTGATTCAATTACGTTAGATTAAGATGAATTAGATCTGCTTTGGTTTGGGTTAAATTTTTTAATTTCCCGGTAATTTTGGTTTATCAAAAGATTTTTTCATTAATTCATTCAATGCCCTCACCATTTGTCCATCTGCAGCCTATATGATAAACAGTACATACTGTACATATCAAACATGGGAGGGGATGCTATTCATGAGGACATAACCCTCCAGCGTGGCATAGTGAGAGAGTTCGGATTTTGTATCTTAAAATAGCCAAAAGCATTAGGTATTTATTTGGGACCAGACTGATGAATGCACATAGCACAGTCTCGATAAAAAAGACACTGGAACAAGACAGCGATGGCTCAGCAACTCAAGTCGAGGATTTAATACAATCTAATTTTGGAAATCCAGCCTAGCGCCTCCTCTACCCTGATTCATGGAAATGTTATTCCATTCAGAGCAAGTTAATCCTAGAGGCAGAGCGTACTAGATTTTTCTAAAAACACAATTTACTTTTTGTGAGTGATTCATTCCGAAACACATAGACTTTTTCACGTTACACTCTATTTCAAACACTTTTGGTGCAACAGTAAACCAATACAATCTTAATATTATTCAATAAATTCATTGCAGGGCTGTAGTCTTTTAGTCTTTTAGTCTTTTAGTCTTTTAGTCTTTTAGTCAATACATCAGTCGACGGTGTCTTAGTCATTTGTATTAGAAGACTAATAATTTGATTAAATGGGCAAAAGCTGAAAGGAGAAAGCATGGTGTGAATTAACTGGAGTTTTGAGAGGGTTCTGTCAGCACTGTTCAGCTGCTTTTTACAAGTGTGTTGTTTATTTGCGAGACTGTTATCATTTTGAGAGCTTTCGTCAGTGCCATGGGGTGCAGGGAAGTTCATCAGTCGACAACAGCCCAAAAAGGCTCCAGATATGCCAGGCTCTTGGTGAGTTTGAATCCCGACTCCGACATTTACTGTATGTCCTCCCTTCTCTCTCATCCCCCATTTCACACTGTCTTTCCTGTCTAATAAAGCCTAGGGCCAAAATCTTAAAAAAGATGCAGCGTCAGTGACTTTTGCATCTGCCAATCTGAACTCTGCAGAAAAGTCCCTCTGGATCCAAACTAACAGGGACCAAGGCTTTTAACTGGGCACTCCAGACTCACCGTTTTGCCCTTGATATTACAGGCCAACAGCTTCTGCTGCTGCAACACAATTTATCTGCTCCTCTGGCCGCTCTCTATCTGCTCCTAGGCTTTCACAGTACTATGTAAACAACCTGACCGCACTGTGACAGCGGAGGAATTAAATTAGTTAGTTAGTCTGTATGGATCTACATGATGTAGATTTTCTGATTTACAATTGATAATCGATAAAATTCAGGCTACGCATTATATAAACCAACTTGTGATGTGATTTCTTGAAACTAAAGAAGTGTTGTAGGTTTTTATTTCATTATTTCCATCCTGGAACCTCGACTGAATTGAATTGCAATCTGAAGTAATGTAATTATCAAACTGCAACAGACGCAGTTATTTAGGCAATAGAATGTCCTCCAAAAACAACTAAATAGTCTGTATTTTATGGAAAAAAAATAACTACATATTCTGTATTTTATGGAGAGAGAAATAATGCTTTAACCCTGTGTTTTAGACCTGAACATGTTCTGAAATGCAAGCCATTCATGCATTAGTTAAGCAGTTTATGTTTCATTATTCCCTGAGACGTAAATGCATTCGGACAGGCTTAAAATGTCTTATTGCAACGCTTGCCAGAAAAATTGAAGTTCGATTTTTTTGTACAAAATTGTGCATCCCGAAAAATAGCATAAGAAATGGCCATATCTTCCACATCGAATCTCTGCACAATACTGTTAAAAATAACCATTTATTTGTCTCTGTAATCATAATAATTTAGTTTGCACACTGCTTTAAATAATAGAAGAGAATGCTACTTTCATCTCCCAACCGTCAGTGCTACTTGTCGTCCACTTTCCACACTGCTAATTAAAAATGGCTGCCTGTTTATTATCCCCAGTGGTGTTGTATTGTGCTGCGTTCAGAGGTCAGATGGATCACAGGGCAATCGGAGAGGGACAGGCGGAGGTGAAAACCCTAAAAGGTTTGTTTGTCCAAGGGCATCTAGTATTTCCATTTGCTCTTTAAAGACTTTACAATCAATATGTTAAAACTCAAGCAATCATATAAGAAGGGTATAGCACTTTTGAGAGCTAATCAATTTAGCGAGGTCAATCATTTCAGCCAAACTTCAGACAATAACACAAATAGACTTGGTTGCATAAAGTTACTGGGAAGCAACTGAAAGTAATTAACATAGTGTCTGTAGCAGGGTTAAAACTCCAGTCAGTTTATATTTGAGTGGATTCCAAAATCTGCTGCTGCAAATACGCTGTAGTGTCTTAATCCAGAGATAAAAAATAGATTAAAAGGAAATGCACTTCTTACTGTAAGAACACTGGGTCTTAATGCAATCCAGCTGCAAGTCGCTCAGCAAGACCACAATAAGCCAAAGGTCACAGATGGAGAATGGACAAACATATAAGCAATACAGAGAATGTAATGCTGCATTATCTAGCTCTGCAAGCGAAAAACATTAAGCAACAATGACTAAGTGCAAGATTGAAAAAGCTGGAAGAGGGGTAAAAAATCAGGACCTTTAATGAATTAGATTGGCTTCATAAGCAATGTCCTTTGTGGATCAAAAGAATGCATACAAATCTGTCAAAGGCATGTACGAGACTAATTCAATTTAGGTAATTACCTTTACATAATAGAGTTTATGTAATTAAATTCTTAAATTTTACATTTAAGAAAAAAGGCACTATGCAGGTTTGCTGACCACAAAGTTGGTGGTTTTAACCCTAGAAAAATCAATTCGCTACTTATTATTGTTGCTTGGGTGAGGAACATTGTCTACTCATTACTCCAATGAATATATTTTCAGTTTATATTCTTTATATATATTCTATGTGGAAGGAAATTCCACAATAACAGCACTTTCACATTTCTATTATCATATTTAGTGTATTTAAAACATGTTTTGCATATGCTTATTTTATTGTATTGCTAGCATTGTGTATTGATGTAGACAATGCGTATGTTTATTTATTTTCCTTTCTTGTGAGTTGATCATTTGTTCTACCAAAGAACATTTCACAATAAGAGACAAAAAATTACTGCAAACAACAGTCTGTCAATCTCTCTATCATTTGTTTGAAGGTTTCTACAATGATTCACATGAAAATCAACCAACAAATAAACATAATTTGAATGCCTGAATTGTTCCCATGCGTGTAACATCTAGTATCAATCGAGCCGCACAAATTATGTCCTGAAAATAGCAGATCTGGCCGTGCACCAACATTTCTTTGTTTACTGTCAATGAAAACTGTCTGTGAAAATGAGTGATGGTTTATAATTATTTGTGTACTTTGCCAACACCTGGAGACGGTAAATAGTGTGAAGAGAGTCATTTGTTGAACTCAAGCACCACTGCGCCATAGCACTGCGTACATAAGGAATCTAAAAACCTTTTTAGATTTTTTATGCATATGATTCAGGAGAAGTTAGTGTAGACCAAACGCAAGATACTTAATTTAGTTCATTCTTGTCCATTACCATCAGGAGAGAAGTTTTGATGGTAATTGGAAGCAGCATTAACCCCTGAACTAAAATAAATTACACATTTCTTTGTTCATATGCTTTGTAGTGTTGGAACTACAAACATTTCAAACTCGATTTCATTCTTGATACACATTTCAATACAGCAACGATTTCTTTTTTAGACAATAAACTGTAACTTTTCAAACCAAAATAATACTTGTTTCTCTCATGTTAGCTTGTCATCTCAGACTGGAAAGCTCCAGGTGTGTTAATGTGTTTTTCCCCAGTATCCTTCACTGAGTATCTACTGTACTTTCAATGTTAATTTTAGTATTGAGTATTAATACTTTTGATAATCTGAATCCTTTATTTAAAACATGAAACCTTTGTGTTGTACTATTTATACTCTTGAAAATACTGCGCATAAGACTCACTCGCTCACTTAGCAATTAGACCAGTTACTCAACTCAGGCCCACTCATCCAGAGCAACTACATTCTTCTGTCATGATTACAACTAATAATATGCCAATTTAATTGCAAAGGCATCTCAATAAGTATTTGAGATGCAATCACAAATCCTCACTTGAGATGAATACAAGGACAGTTTGACGAAAACAAGATGTTGGTCTGAACGGTCTCACAATGAAGTTGGCAGAAATTATTTAAAGCATTTGAGAATGAAATATATGGGAATGGGAAGTAAAAATTTGAATGACAACTTGAGCGGTTCATCAGACATAATTAAAACAGGTTTTTAATGTGCAGACGGCTTGAATGACGCCTTTCTAAAATCCTTGAGGTATGTTTGTTCCCGCACTACCTAAACGCGAAGTACTTTTTCCTCTAAGAGATAAAGCCCTATCCTTGATGACAAAGTCGTGATTTGTTTTCTTACAATGAATCTGTGTCATGTGCTTGACTTCATAAACACCTGCTATTATGCCACCGGTTTGTGCTCATGGACAAGTACAAGCTCTTCATTGACAAAGTACTTAATACCAAGCAGACCCTATGGCGCTGACTACTGACCTTCACTGTCAGATGACGAGCATTTCTCCCCTGCTTTCAGGCTATATGCTTCAATAGAGATACTACCTAATCCTCAAGGTGAAATGAAGCTTGTGGTGTCATATTACTGGGGGGATCAAGCTGAATTATGGTTGGGTTCACAGCCGCTCCCTCATCGCTGTCTCTCTCTCTCTTTATCCCCTCTCGCCAAAGACCAGGGTCCTATGAGGGGAGTCAAAACCTTAATTCACCAAGAAACACATTGCTTTGTTTGTTGTATTCCATAAATTTAAGCTAATTGTATTTACAGTGCAGTGTGAGTCTATTGTTTACCGTCAGTGTGCTGCAGTGCCCTAAATAGATACGCATCGTTGCATTTCAGATGTCGACAAAAGGTTGAGTTTGTGCACAACTTACACCTGTCAATGTGCGGTGTACTTGAATTATAGGATAACGAGATGCAAGGCGTAATATTTATAGTCATTCATACGCATTAATTAATCTCCGCGCATAAATCAGAATTTAACTTCTTCCTATCGCTAAGAGGTACCAACAATGATCAGACAAATACAGGAATTTAGTTGAAATCGGAGAAGATCATTATTTGTATCAGTAAATGTTTGGGTTTGCAGTTCATAACACATCGGTAAAAGGTTACACAATAATAATGTGATTGATTGATTTATTACTACTGTTACTACTACAACTATGGTGCTCAACAGCCCCGGCCACTTCGAAGCCCACTGCGAAGTAAATTTCCCAATAATTTTTCCATAGTCTTTTCAAGAATTTGAAACATGAAAGAGTTTACAGGCACAAAGGACGAAAAGCAGCTATGTGGTAACTAATGTCCATAATGCAGAACCAAAACCGGTGTATAAAGTTTCAAAAACAGATATTAAACAACATTTTAGATTTTACGTTATTCAGTAACCACATAGCCCATCAGCCGTGGGCCAGCTTTCAAACTTTGTATGTTATTTTTTCTTCTGAAAGTCTATGGGGAAAATGTATGGAAAATGTACTTCCGGAACCAAGTATCAACAACAATTTACATTTGAAAACTATTTTGATTGTTAAATCACTTTCACTCAAGGCTCCAAAAAAGATTACAGTATTAACAGTAGTTAATATTTTGTTATAGTATTAGAGTAATAGAAGCAGCAGCAGCAAAAGTAGTAGTTGCAGTGGCAATAGTATCAGCCATAGCAGTAGTAGTAGCAATAGTAGTAGTAGTGAGGCTTGTAAAAAAAAAAATCTGTTTAATCAATACTGAAACTTCTTGATCTATTGCAGAACTAGTAGAAAACCACAAGTAAAGGAACCCTTATTATTAAGTAAAGGAACCCTTTTTTTTTTTTTTTAGCTATTTTGAATTCGACCGACATACAGAGTTTTTTTTAAATTGTTATTACTTGTTATCATGGTAGCAATCAAAATGGTATTCACATTTCCTTACTATTAAAATACAGTAGCTAATGAAAATCCAAGCTGAACAAAGATGAAAGATGAGGATGGTATAATATATATATTATATTACAGGTGCTTGGTAATATTTTAGTTAAAAATAGCATCAGGACTAATCCAGTATGCGAAAGACTGCACAGGGACCACACGGGGGTCACACTATCTGATCGTACAACATGAATGGGATTAAAAATGATTAGATCTAACAGTAATTTATCATGATTAGAGCAACACCAGTTACGACATGGCACAGAGGGGTGTCCAAAGTTCACCAGACCGAAACCAAAAAAGGTTTCCATCATTTTTAACGTCTCTGTCAATGGCTTTTGTGGATCATTTGGCGATTTTTAAACCCATTCTTCATATTATTACGCATCATTTCCCACAGTATTCATCTTTCATTTTGAGATCCTTCTTCATGCTGCCTTACATTTTCTGAAACATGTTTTTACACTTTTATGTGCCTTGTTAATTTGTATGCTCTCATGCTAATTTTCTGTACAAACAATTACGTAAACAGGATTGGCCAGGGGGGGAAGCCGTGGAGCTCGGCGTTGGAGCAATAAACATCAAATATTTTCTCTCTCTCTCTCTTCTCCCTTTGCATTGTTTATGGAAGCCTGACAACAGCAAAGGTAGAAGACTTACTTGTGGTGTTGTATCTGACGCGTAAAACATCTTTGGACAGGGTCGTGCCACCATTTGCCCCGCGTTACTCCTGGGCCAGCAGGTGCCAATGCCGTCAATGGAAATCTCGCAGTAGGGTCCGGAGCCTTAGGAGAAATGTCATGCATAAATTATTGGAACGACTGTGGACTACTTATAGCCACAGGAAAAATGCTTCCATGCCACACTTATGTTGAACATAAATTGTGGCCTGAATGAGATGTTTGTGTACACAGTTTTAATGATGAGCTTCTGTGGAAATGCTAATGTGGCAAAGCATCAAATCTATTCCGAGCATTGTTTACTATCAGCTTTGAAGTTCGATTTAATCGGAGTTCACATCAAATTTGCATTCCTCCTAGGAGTATTCGCTAAAGCACGTAACGGCTCAGATTCAAATCAACACATTCCACACATAGGAATCTGACAGGTAGATTTTAAGTACATTTTTTGCAATTTCTTTTTTGTAAATCAAACATTATTTGACTTGTCTTAAATGGAATATATATTTGTTTTTTACTTTTACTAGTGGAAGTACTGTGTTGCCCTGTGGTGAAGTGGTTAAGGCAGCAGCACACATTCCAAACGCCATGTGCAGCCGGCTCTGACAATTTATGTTCTCCCTTCTCTCTCATCCACATTTCACGCTCAAATGCCCTGTCTAATAAAATATATAAAACATTTCCAAAAATCCTTTAAAAAAATAGCGATAGTAGCAGCAGCAGCAGCAGTAGTAGTAGTATGTTGTATAATAAATGACAGTAGTTGTAATAGCTGTAGTATTTAGTTAAGGAAAAGGTTAAGGTACACTTTATTGTCCCCGTTGAAAAAAAATGTCTGCATCTGACCATCCTTCAATGCCACAAGTCCAAACTGTCAGGAGCAGGCAGCGCAGCAGTGCGCGCAATCGCACGATCGAGTGCAGCGCCACATGTGCAGCGCCACAGTGCAGCGCCACAGTGCAGCGCCACAGTGCAGCGCCACAGTGCAGCGCCACAGTGCAGCGCCACAGTGCAGCGCCACAGTGCAGCGCCACAGTGCAGCGCCCGGGACTCATCCCCACATATTGAGTTAAGGTTGGTCAGGACTGTAGCTGGAGGATTGGCCTGCGCGACCCTGTGAGTGCAGCCACTGTCTACAGTCTGCAGCTTCATTGTTACGCGCTGCTCTTCCAGGGTGCTTCACTTTCCTCTGTGCGGTTCAGGTGCATGTTAGATCGAGCAGCTGTGGTGATAACAGCAGCCTTTATAACGCTGCCACTGTGAAGGATTTAGGCTTTCAAAGAAGACACATTGAATGATATCAGCATTCAATTGATTTTTGGCAAAATCAGCATTCCCCCCTGTACCTTCCTCCTTCGCTCAGGTAAGCCTCCTCCTGCGTAATGTAAAAAGTGCACCTTTGGTCAAAACAGATTGCCTGTTTAATCTGCATCAAGTCAGGATTAATGTGTCAATTTCTATCATTTATAGCATGAGTTAACACATTAACTTTGACAGCCCTAATAAATTGTTAAATGGACAATATAACTCACCTGTCCAAGTACTTGATACATTGGGAAGGGTAATGTTCCAGTTGGCGACCAAGGTTTGTGCTGTGGGAGGAAACATTTCATCAGTTATAACACATCTTTAAGAAGCTTCAAAAATCTCATTAAATTCATTTTAAGAGCCACAATGACATTATTACACAACAGCATTAAAGGGCAACAGTAAACATTGGTGACAGACCTGTCCCTGAGCAATACCAGGGCCATATCTGCAAATATGTGCCCAGACGTGCCCTGGGGTTGCCCTATTACTCTTGCACTAATCATTCAGGAACAGCTCTGCCACCTCGGGGCCAATGGGAACTGAATCATACATTAAAGAATTACATATTTTTACATACAAGTGTGATTTAATGACAGTAAGAGTTAATGCAATGTCAGGATTATAATCACTAAAGCTACATTGGGGGGCAGTGTAACAGTAGAGCGCTCATCTTCTGATCCGAAGGTTGGAGATTCGAATCCCACTCTTGACATAAACATAGTGTCTGTGTGTGATTGTGTGCTATATAAATGTGATCATTTAAATGTATTTGGAAAATGTTCTGATTTGTATTTTTTCCCAATCAAAGACTTCAAAGTGTGTTGTGTTGACTCGGATTCATTGCTACTGAAAATCTGCTCACAAACTTGTATAGATTTGCTTCATATGGCGTTGAGCTATTTACTTTGCCTCTGCCCGGTAACCGTAGATGAATAAGTATCGCTCAAAACAACATGGCTAACCTGAACTCTAAAGTGTTAGAAGTTTTTCCGTTCAAGCGTGAAATCATTCTCAACAAGCAACATTAAATAACACATTTCTACTTGCGGCTTTAATTCAGCTACTTTACTGTACACAAGGGGCAAACTGCATAAAGACTATTCATGTGCGTTTTAGGCGTATGATGTTTTGAGTTGCAATGCCAGGTATTAAACATGATTTTACACCCAAATGGAAATCATTTGAAAGGGCATTTTGCCAATATCAATCAAAATAAGAGGAGATCAGGGTTTGACATTTAGTGGGTTGAGCGAGTCTGGAAAAAATCTAAATAAAATCATTTCATGAGTTCACTCCTGGATGTTTGCAGTGAAAGGTCGTAGTGGGGAGTTGGTGGCATTTGAAAAAAAAAATTAACTGTGATCAAAGGGATTAAAAAAATTTCACATGTTGGGTTTATACTTACATGAGATGTTTCCTGCGAGTATTTGGAGGGCTTCACATGTCAGTTCTGCAGAGGAGCCCAGAGGCAGAAGGCTGATGATGGTCCACACCTGCAAATAGACAACAGACGCAAAGGGGTCGCACAGTCCATAAATCACATCAGAGTAGAACGCCATTGTAAAATCACATAAGGATTGATGATGTTTTTAGACAAGCCCCTAACAGAAAAGGTTAAAATGTCCCCTACCCCACGTTTAACACTATTTCCAACTGTTGCTGTTAATAAAAAGTGTGCATGAAGTGATTTTAAACATTTCCATCACACTGCAACCTTGCTTTGTTTGTATTTGAAAACCCAGGGGTTCTCAAACTTTTCACTTTTCTCACCAAGTACCACCTAGGAAAGTATTTTACCTTCTGAGAACCATCTGATGTAAACCAGGTGATAAAAGGACTATTCCAGGCAATGACTAAACCAGGACTAAACAATTTCATTCCAATAATAGTTTGAAACAAGAACTAACTAAAATAAAGACAAAGATGAAGATAAAATTCACTGTAATTACAAAATGCAAGAACAAAAGAGTTTGAAAACCATTGTCGTGGACTTTATTGCCCCCACGGAAAAATGTTTCTTCTGCATTAGGGTTGTAAAAAAATCAAATCAATACCCAAATACTAAATACTAAATTGAAATTCGATATTACAGGGCTGTGGTCGACTTGATTTACTTTTTATTGTTGAAAAATGTTACATTTCTGAACCCGACATGACAGAATCTGATTTTTTTTATTTTAATATTCAAAAGTACAGGGAAGGGGGTCGGTGAAAACAGGTGAGCGCTTAAGACTCAAAAGCCGGATAATACACAATAATTCAAACATGCATGAATCAACCATTTTCAGTAAGTTAATGATGAAGGATTGGACTGCTATAACTGTTGAAGATACTACTATTATTTGATGTTGAAATGTATTTCCTATTGTCATCATTGTGGTATAGAGTATTGATTATTTTCCTTTCCTTAGAATCAAAATAGAGTTTAACATTTTAGTATAAAACTACATTTATTTTTTTCTGCATTTGATCCACCTTTAGTGCTTCAGAGCAACCTTCCAGGAGCAGTGGGTGACTTGAGAGAAATTAACTCCAGATCTTGGCCAGGATCTTGGGCCAGGATCTTGTCCATGATAACCTAGCAGAAAGAGCTGCTAGGTTATCAGCCTCCCTGGTAAAGTCTATTCCAGGGTACTGGAGACCGAGAGTCGAACCTTCGGATTCAGGAGGAGCAAAGTGGTTTTCGTCCTGGTCGTGGAATACTGGACCAGCTCTATACTCTCCATCGGGTGCTCAAGGGTTCATGGGCGTTTGCCCAACCAATCCACATGTGCTTTGTGGATCTGGAGAAGGCTTTCGGCCGTGTCCCACAGGGTGCCCTTTTTGGAGAACACAGGATCTCATCTCTGCTGTTTGCAGATGATGTTGTCCTGATGGCTCCATCAAACCTGGACCTGCAACATGCACTGGGACGGTTTGCAGCCGAGTGTGAAGCAGCCGGGATGAGAATCAGCACCTCCAAATCTGAGGCCATGGTTCTCAACCGGAAAAAGGTGGCTTGCCCTCTGCGGGTGGGTGGGGAGCCCTTCTCCCAAGTGGAGGAGTTTAAGTATCTCGGGGTCTTGTTCAAGAGTGAGGGAAGGATGGAGTGTGAGATTGACAGGCGGATGGGTGCAGCGTCCGCAGTGATGTGGTCGCTGCATCAGACTGTTGTGGTAAAGAAGGAGCTGAGTCGAAAGACAAAGCTCTCGATTTACCGGTCAATCTACGTTCCTGCCCTCACCTATGGTCATGAGCTTTGGGTAGTGACCGCAAGGACAAGATCACGGATACAAGCGGTCGAAATAAGTTTCCTCCGCAGGGTGGCTGGGCGCTCCCTTAGTGATAGGGTGAGAAGCTCACTCACACAGGACGAGCTTGGAGTAGAGCCGCTGCTCCTTCACGTCGAAAGGAGCCAGCTGAGGTGGCTCGGGCATCTGTTCCGGATGCCTCCTGGGCGCCTCTCTAGGGAGGTGTATTGGGCATGTCCCACCGGGAGGAGGACCCAGGACACGCTGGATGGACTATGTCTCTCGGCTGGCCTGGGAACGCCTCGGGATCCTCCCGGAGGAGTTGGAGGAAGTGTCTGGGGATAAAGAAGTGTGGGAGTCCCTTCTTAGACTGCTGCCCTCGCGACCCGGCCCCGGATAAAGCGGAAGAAGATGGATGGAAGGATGGATGGAAGGATGGATGGAAGGATGGATGGAAGGATGGATGGAAGGATGGAAGGAGCTGCCTAGCTCTATACTGTGCGGGTTTATCACAAGCAATCAAAACATCAAAGACTAACAATATCTGATGTTTTGCCTTTCTAAATAATTTGATGTTTGGCCTTTCCAAAATGTCACCTCAATATGGGATTTCTTAACTGACACAAAACAATCAGTGCAATTAATTCAATTAATTCAATTCAGATGTTTTTGTAGTCTTAGTCTCATCTTTTTAAGATGTGTTTCTGCTTGAAAACCCTAATATGAATATACAGTAGTTTTTATTTCAGTTTTACACAAAGTCTTTGTCTGAATTGTGGTTGCAGTTCCCATAAATGTCCCACATGAGCAAAGAAAGAGATTTAAAGCTATTGTTGCCCTTGAGCTTCTTGTGCACACATTAACATCAACTCTCACAAGATGCTGCTTCTTAAATTGAGATCGCTTTGTAGTTTGTAATCATTTCCTCTGTCAATGTGCTTTGATGTTTATAGATACAAGGTTAAATCATATTTGAATGCAACAATTACTGTCTTACCCTGAAATTAGGTGATATTATCCTTCTCCGAGAGGCGTTTGAGGCCTACTGTTAACGGCTTTGTTTCTCTGCAAGCAAGAACTTTGCTGAATAATGTACATCATTTTGACACCACATTTGGTCATTGTATTTGCACAGCCAGCATTTGAATAGGACTGATTGCGGTTCTTAACAGCTTTTACATTTGTAATAAGCTTATTAAGTATTGAAAATGTGAAAATAGGAAGTCTGAAACAAAATGGTAAGACTGCAATGAAGCTGAATGATAAAAAACATTACTTCAAAGAGCCCCATTATATAATCCATTATGTTGCTAATTACAACTTTGCATGTTAACATGTTAGCAACTGTATCCTGACCTGGACTATGAAGAACATGAAGGGCATATTATAATAATTCTAATTTGTGATTAATTGATTTGTGGTTGTGCATCTCATTTATTTATTTTGGAGCAAGGATGGGGTCTAAATTCCCTCTACTGGAGCAGATGGTTGTTTAGTTCTGACCATTTCTGATTGACTTGCTTCACCTGGAATAAGACATTTTGTGGCCACACTATCCATGATAAACAACAACACTGTTGTCATTAGGGTAGCAACGATTAATTGACTAATCATGACTAGTCGACGATAACAAAAATTGTGAATGTATTTTGATTATTTTAATTGTTATCTGGACTATGTGGATCTATGTAAAATACAAAAACCCTTTTATCACAAAGAGAGCGACGTTACTAAATCAAAAAGTCAAAAAGAATAAACAATTTCTGATGTTTATCAATAACATACGCATTTGTCGACTAATCAAAAAAATAATTGTTGACAAATCAATTACTAAAATAATCGTTAGTGACAGACCTCATAGCATTTAACAATTCCAAACTTCAACAATTAAAAAATACTGTATTCTATTAAATGGTCAAAAGTTCTCAAAAACATGCCAACAAACAAGAATCCAAAACCAAACAAAAAAGTTAACCAGTAAAACTAAACTACTGAGGAATTTGAACCACTTTGATGTCCCTACCATTTTAGTTTTAATCAAATTCTTAACAATTAAAATGCGTCAATAATTATGACTCAGGTTTTAAAGATTGTCTCAAGAAGATAAGTGTCAGAACCTTTTGTTCTCTTTTAACCAAACCAAAATGACCTTTTGACAAGCTGTTAGGCTGCCACAGACATTTAAAGTGTATTAATAATTGATGTAAAGGACCATATGGGAAACATTTCAAAAGGAACACTATAGAACATTAAATCCCCCTGTCATTTTACAGTAATGTGGATCTGAAATGGGGATGTCAAGACTTTAGCGTTAATCAATTATTGTAATTATTGAGGTCACTAATCATAACAGTAACTTCACTTCATCATTCACACACTGCTTATCACATATACTTGAGGAATGGTAATGTTTCAACATCAAGCGTGACAAAAAATTAAGGTTTGCTCAGTTGTCATGGTGTCAGTAATCGTGTGAATAATCAAAAAGTCGTGGCGCTTCTTCTCATAATAAAACTAAATTGTGACATCCCTAATCTGTATCACAGCATCCACTGACCCAGAATTCTTTCTGAGATGCCATTTTGATATATTTACACAAATGGAAATAAGGAAACCCCATTTGTGGCTCATTTAAGTGACATTGCAGCGAACCGTGGGGAATACAATGCAAGGATTAATATTTCATCCCTACACTTTGATCTCCTCTGGATTTCTTGCAACTCAAGATGACGAGAGAAGGCTGGAAAATGTCCAATCATTTGAAAAAGGACGGAGGAGGGGGCAGCATTGATGCTAGAAAGACTTACTAAATGCATCGAGGCAGCTTGTGTCAATGACACTTCGCACAAGACCAAAGATGTTGATGCATGCCACCCAATTTGCATAAAGCAGAAAGGAACCGGGTACTCCACTTGACTAGTTAATCTATAGGTTATGCTCTCTGGATATTCCCTATGGAGGGCAGAAGATGGCTACCAAGTCAATGTTGCATTTTTCACTTAACCTGCTAATAAATAATGCAATAGGTGAAGCAGAGCAGAAAATGAAGATAAGGTCAATTGAAAGAGCACTTTTTTTTCACCTGAAATATACCAACCTCATCAGTCAGCACTTGTACAAAAATGCCACCAAGTCATAAAAGATTCCAGGGTGCCCTAGATTTTCAACCCAGAGATGGGATCTTGACGCCTTCGTTTTCTGGCCCCATTTTACGCTCATCAGGAGCATTACAGGTATCATGGAGGAGCTGTAGCCTAGAAAAAGCACTTATCCTCCCAAGTAATTAAAGCCAAAGAAGGCTGAGCGGTAAATCGATATAGCATGAAGACAGTCCAACGATCATTGACGTGCATCATATTTTTTACCTAAACCAGGCCCATATGCTTCGAAAAAGCAGAGGAACAGTGTGAAGGAGGGTGGTGTGGTCTTAAATCTTGACAATGGGGAATAGCAGGGAGGCTGAAAGGGCCATTTGGGGGGGGAGAAGAAAAAAGACGTAAAAATCAGAGGATTCTTGGCTATTCTTAGTGCTGCAGTTTCCCTTTGTACAGTGGAATGTAATGGTGAAATAATGTACCACAAGCATCAGGAACAGCAGCCTACACTTCAACAAGACACACATGGATTTCTTGCTGCTATAATAATAGCAATAGACAATTCTTCAATACAATTAACAGACAAGAGATAAACTTAATATCTCAGCTAAATTCTTGCACAACATGATGTCTTGTACACTGCCTTAAATAGTCCTACAGTAGCCTAATTTCTCAATGGGGGAAAAGTTGTGATAAAATTGGCTGGGTGTCCCAAATCCACGTATTTTCCTCCCTCAGCCTCTCCGCGCGTTGTCAGTTTAGCTGTCACTTGTCGTGCGTCTTGCTCCCCCCAAATACATCCTCACGCTCCTCTGTTTACAAGCACTGGCCACATAAGCATTTTCTGGCTGTTTAACAAGATGCGGAATTTATAAGACAACGTGGATCAGAAAATAAACTCTCTAAACACACTTTTGTTGATAAGGGGATTTGGGGTAACTGTTAAAACTGCCATCTACAGTGAAACGAGTGTTAAATCCTGGTTAATGGCATAATAGCAAAGCTCAACTCCCTGTGCAGGCTCTAATTGAAGTCATAACCAAACAGCATTGGCAGGAGACTAATTTAAGCACTTACCTCCAGAACACAGATCAATTTGCGACGCATTTTGAACTCCAGTAGATTTCACATTTTACTCAATGAACAGTCTTGCACAGGCTCTACAGTCGCCTTTTCCGCCTTGCCTTAGAGTCCATAAAGTCGCAACAAAACATTTAAAACCGAGTTAATTTAATGTCCTGTGGTTAAAGTAAATAAGAGGGTGAAAGTGGGTTTTTGATCTCCCCCCGGGTGATGATGGAGTGTCCTTTCGGGCTGAAACGAAGCGCGCCCGGGGCAGTTTGCGTGACAGGAAACTGAATCCGAAAAATGGGATCGCGTCGTGGGTTTAACTCCGTTTACATGGCTGGCTTGCAGACGCCTCCAGTCGTTTCTTCTTCTCTCCGCGGCTCACCACCCTCCGTCTCTCCGTGCTGCGGGTGCTGTCCGCGCAGAGTACAGTGCGGCGGGATGGTGAGTGAGCGAGTGTCCTCTCCCGCAACGCGCCGCCCACGTTGCGCTTCACTCGGGATTTTGAGTTAGTATCCGGTGAGAGGACCGTAAATCTTTTCGAATTCATCCAGCATCTGCTTAAAAAAATTCTAATTACACATTTCAATCATGACGCTGCGTGAAAATGTGTACAATAGTCAGAAAAAAGTCGCGTAAAATACTGTAGATGCCCCCCTCAGTGCGTAAAGATAAAAAAACAAGCATCATTTAACATGTGCCTCCTAACAGATCAGAGTCAGTCAACAGATTTAGCTGTTTGCTAAAGAGAGACAGATGGTCTCCTGGGGGTCAATAAAGTTTAACATCCCCCAGACTAAAAACACCCAAAAACTACAGTGGTCATGGAACACAGCACAAGCTATTTAAACATGTGTGTTGTGTTAGTTCATAAATGTTTTGGGAGGCATACAAAAACGTGAAACAACAATAGAAAATAGTTGCAAATGTATTTGTTTTCTGGTTAAAACGTGACGATCTTGATTGATTGTGTTTCCATCGTGCTAAATATCAAAAAGCAAACTGCACAAATAATAAAGCATGAATATTAGTGTTTATGTCCGTGATCTCATACTCTAAAACAGGACTGTGCAATTGGTGGTGGTGGGGGGGTCTAATTATAAAAGTGTCGCAAGAGTGCACAGTTTGAACTCCAGGAGCACGCACAGAAGACTGAATATGGACTGATAAACTCTGTGTGCATAGACTCTCCAGAACATGTTTGTAGAAGTCTAAAGTTTGATTTCTGCATTTGATTTCATTATCTACATACCCGGTACATGTTTTGGGGGATTTTTTCTTGGCAGGGGACTTTCTATTATCTAAATAATTGCAGCTTTTGTGATTTGATCATTTGTAATTTCAATTTTAATATGTTTGTAGAGCCCTACACCAAAAACACATTAAGGATATTCATTTCACCTCCATCTCTAATAAACCAATATTATGTAGTCAAGCCAACTGATACCAAGCAATTATATTTGACCTAGGCATAAAGGATAATAACCAGCACTACTAATGAACTTATTGAATACAAAATGTTGTAAAGTACATCCAAAACCTATCAAGACACATCAGTAGACTTCTAAGCATCTTTCTTAATGTTTTATTGTCTCTTTTTGACTGGTAAGAGATTGTGTGTTTCTGGTTCTTGAATCAGGATACGGCTGTAGGCCAATCGTAAAAGGACATCAACAATTTATTCAGCTTTATCTCTGTTAACTATGCTGTCCATAAAAGGAAAAAGACAGGCTGTAAGTTTAAACAATAGATTGCAATGTCACATTTCATTTCAATAACCTGCTAGTGCAAAAGAAATGAGCCAAAATTAAATCACGGTTGATTAAGTACATGATCTTGTCTGCCAGCTGTAACAGATGCTTATTAAATGAAATGGTGCATAACCTATTAGGTATGCACTTAGAAAAACAATGCAATATGCTTTTGTAGACCAATGATTTGTAAGTATATATATTAGTAATGCGAAATCTGACTATCTCCTATAAATGACTGTTGAGTGTGCAGTTTGTGGGCTTTTGTGTGTATGTTTTGTATGAGCCAATTTTTCACAACAAAAAGGAAATACAATAAGCAAACAGGATTAGTCTTACCTATAAAACCTTGTCCTTCTTTACATTAAAAGTAGGTTAATAGCACCCCCGCAGGAGCTGTTTGTCATTATATAGAGTCATGGATTTCACTGTGTACAGTAGGACAGTGCAAATAGGGTTTCCTCTCGCACATGAATAAGCGCAAAGTGATAAAAAGCTCCAGCAAACATAGCAATGCTGGGCCTGAATGACGTCTGATAACTGTTCTGGCGGCTCTGTGTGGCGTAATAAAGCAGTACCCAGTGATGTGCAGAGGGGCATTATTCACAAAACGCTTTAATCCAAGGTGACAGTGCCCTCCCCTGAGTGTGCCATGTTGTGAAGGGGCCAGACTGGAGAAAAAAATAACAGTTTGTCTTGCCATTTCAGCTATTACTACTGCAGGATTTGTCTCACTACATGCCCTGGTCTAAAGCATGCACCTGCCTTTTTGAGACTAACAATTAGGTGTTAGCGATTCAACTTAATCAAGTCTGACTTGTGGCAAAAGGTTGTTGTTTCAGAAAGCATTCGTCTTGCTGTGCCGCGGCTTTTGTGGTGGATACTGGACACCTGGTTCTAGCCAAAAAGCCTTGTATAAGAGTAACATCCTGTGATCTTTTTTCCTGGATGTTGCAGCTGTTGGAGGTCACTATCAAGCTCCAATTTTTCCTCAATCTGGCCATGACAAATGAGATGCAGCCCCACAGCTATGAACTGGATACATACATGCATACTCACGCATTATCGCCATGGCATTGCACCCAGCCGGGCATATGTGTTAAAGGGGTTGTTACTGAAGCGCAGCTGAAGAAGAGAAAGCAGGCGTTCATTCATTGCACGTTGAGGATTTGGATATTTCTATAATGATCATGAACTTTGCTCTTGTGGAGAAAATGCATTGCTTTTGTCACATGAGTGCACCAAGAGATGGGAAAGTGCAAGCTAAAGACATGTACAGTGTTGAGTTGCAGGCTTGGAAAGAGATGGAAGTTAACTTTGAAATGTGCGTTAATAAAGCCACATCATTTGACTTGGCGAGATGGAGGAAACAAATTGAAAAGTTGTCATTTATCAGCAGGGAAAGCACCCAACACGCCATATTCAGTCATCCCGTCACAAACTTCTGAAGCTTATGAAAACTTGTCAAGTCACTCACACTGCGATGGTGACCTAGAAAAAGTCTACATATTGAAACAGTGTGAATAAGTGTGTCTTTTGTGTGTGTGTCGATTCACTTTTTGAATCTCTTCCACATCTGTGTGTGGCTTTGCTCACACACACACACACACACACACACCCACACACACCCACACACACACACACACACACACATACACACACACACACACACATCACACACACACACACACATACACACACACACACACACACACACTTCAAGAGAGCTCCAGTATCATAACAAACACATTCAAAAGGTTCCTTTAAAACTATGAACAATTCACAGACACCGCCGGGAATGGGGCGTGTGAGGAAGGAGCAACGCAGAAACAAGGAACACCGGTTTTCGCATATGTGCTAAAAAAAGGAGGCCAGCTGACTATAATAAGACAATCAGGTTTTTTCTTCTACACCCAGGCAACACAGAGAGATACTTCATGTTGTAAACAATTTGAGGAGTCAGACCTTGAACCGAGTTGGTGACAAATCCTGATATGAGTTATTGGTAAAACCTTCAGAGGATGGCTTATTGATTTTATGACAGGCGTGGATGTAGTAGCACCCTCGCAACATGACACAGCCGCATGCATGCTAATAAGGTCGCCCCACAAAGACAGCCCTTGTGCCTACACGCACCACAAACCTTTATAAAGGATACAAGTGGTTCCACTACATTTAAAAAGGCGTGGATGTTCTGTTTTGTTTTGTTTTTATAAGTAGCCCTCCTTAGCATTTCTCATCCCCATCAGAAAAGCCGGGTGACATTTACGCTCTGTATAGTAAACCCTCAGTGGAGAAGGGATTATTGTTATCTGATTACTGCACTGAAAAAATCTAACATTTAATTTTGCACACTCTAATACGCAATAGCTTCCTGTTTTACTCAATCATATTTGGGACAAAACAAAAAGACATTTGGTGGCGATTGTGTAAGATAATAACAGGGATGGGATTACAATTTTCCCCAGTGAAATAATAATTCTGTGGTTTTTTTTTTCCAAATCTGTGGCAAAGCGGTACATTTTCTGGGTTCACGGGGGATAACATGATAAGACAATAAACATTAATACAAAATACAGGATTTAATGTTCCTGCACCTAAGTAGTAGTTATGAGAAAGTATAGCGACGAGGAGGAGCAGCAGAAGCAGCAGAAGCAGCAGCATTATTCAGTGGTAGTAGGAGCCAATTTGGATCCTGTTAAAGGAAGTTGTGGGCCAGTGGACTTTTTGTGTCGGTTCCAAGCCTGGATAGAGGACTGTGTAAAGAGAGACAGCTGGTGTAAAAGATAAACATGCAAATCAGTGTACACGAGGGCAGAGAACTTGCTGTAGCAATTTAGGACAGAATACCACAATTTAGCAATATCTAAAATATTTTTTCGATTACTTCTATTTTACTTTTATTAGTCTGAATTAGCCAACAGCGCTTGACAAACTATGTCCATTATGTGAACAGCAATTAATTTGAATCCTCCCCATCCAATTACCATGAATCGGATTGCCTGTCAAGCCAAGACACTTTTCCTATACTATAAAAAGATGTGTAGTCTTCTTTTATCTCCCAGAGCAGTAGGCGTGATTAGTTGATCGGAGAAAAGCATGGCCCATCCATACCAAAACAAACAAAGCAGTTTATGAATAAAAAAAGAAAATAGATTTCTGCAGAATCAATAAACGAAGCACTGCATTTTTTTAATCTGAGGTGAGAGAAGTTTGATTTTGCTCTAAATCCTAGATGACCAATGAACATGGACTGATGTTTCAATGAAAAAAAAAAACTGCACGATTCTGCCTTGAGTTTTACCTGAGATGCAGCTGAAGAAGAGGTGATCAGATAGCAATTTCAATACAGAGGATTTCAGTTTGGATTTAGCAGGTCACAAATAAAGATGAAGATTGCTGAGCTCATCGGGAGTATATGCAAATAAATAATAAAACAAAATGCCTGTTCAGATTACACATGTCCCCAGCCCACAGGGGATTGATGGGGCTCGGCCTTAATTCATTTGGACACCCGGGGAGTGTATTTCTGTGCCTGTGTTCATCCATTACAGTAATGAACACAATAAAAAATGAACAAGGAGATGGTGCAGGTGCTATTTCTTTGCAGCTTTTTCAAACCTTTTCTTGCCCGTTTATCACCTGTCAATTCCTGTCACCTCCTCCCACTTTGGATCACTTTGGTCGATCCCATTCATCAATCCAAAGCCTGGCAAACTTCAATTATTTTCTGTCACGCTGCAGGGGGGCAGTCAGACATGGCGAATGCTCATCACACATTTCACTTGCAGCATATGAAGTAATAGCATGCTAAAGCTTGGCTTAATGATTAAGTGTCTTTCCTGCAAGCTATGGTGGCCATTCCCGCCAAATTGATTATGGTTTTTAGTGTCAGCTCTTTACATTTTATCAAGTGATTGTTCCAGGGGACTTGGTGATGTAGAAGCAGGTGTGAAGGTCAACATGGGAGTCATATTTTAATCAAAGACCAAGGGAGCTAAAAATAAAACTCCCCCCGTGGGCAGAGGGCTGAAGACTTGAAGGGGATGTGAAAAGGCTGGCTAGTAGATGCTTTTAATTATCACGCATACACACCAGGGCCTGTTGTTCTGCATAAATGTCAGCCGGACAGGTCGGGGAAGCCATTACAGAGTGAGATCTGTGTCGCAATGCACCTGGTCGCTGCTGCAGCCCCGTGCCAAGACAAGAGTGACACCGGGAATTACGAGTCACACATACTGCAATTATAGTGATTGGGCTTTAGAACTCTCATCTAATGTCAAAATCAAAGAGCAAGATGATTTTATAGTGCAGGTTTAATAACTGCCTTTCACACTATGCCCCTACTTATACGGCAACACAGGATGCACTGCCAGAGATGAAATGGGTTGGTGGGCATGGTCTGTTGAGAGTGGAGAGAGTGGACTGAAATGTTTTGAGATGTGGTCTTAAAAAATTGTGATCAAACTGTACAATTTGAATAATACAATAGAAACAGTGGTAATCAAGTCTTGCTTTGACTAAAATGGGTAACTTTTTCAAGAATATAAAAACACTGTTGTTGTGTTTCTTCATTAATTATAACCAATAGCCATTAGCCTTACCTGGAGAGAGCTAATTGTGACATGAATATGACACGATAATGTCATATTGCAATTCAGTAGTTTTCTATACAATCTAGCTCTAAAACACTTTTCCCCTCCTATTGGTCAGGCTCCGAGCTAGTGACAGGTGTATTTTCTGCCCATATGACACCTGTAAATAAGAGTGTTATTATTGTTATTATTAAGATTATATGAGTTTTCTTTTTTTTCTTCTTTTTTCTAAATTATCGGTTTTTATTATTATTATTATACTGTGCATAATCTGTTTCTGTACCCTTTGTTGCAACATTGGAATTTCCCCATTGTGGGACAAATAAAGGTGATCTTATCTTATCTTAACCAATCACATATAAGTGTGGACGCTCAGAAACAGCAGATGTCTTTAGTGACCTCTTAATACTGACATAAATGACAACACAGACATCATGTTGTTGTGATAAACCCAAAACGTCATCTCAGCGCTAACAAACAAACATGACATGATTTTATTGGCTTATCGCCCACACACTACTAATATGCTACTAAGAATAGAAGCAGCTGCAATTAAATATGTTTGTGGTAGTAGTAGCAAGGCCAACCATATTGTAGCTTATCAACCAATACATTTTACACCAATCCTTTCACCTATAGGCTACTTTTATTTGAGTAGCCTAACATAGCAGACCTGCGTATACTTTGAAAAACCTCTAGCTCCTCCGTTGGCGAAGATTCTTTTTTTTTCTTTCTCATTTCGTCGGGCTTTATATCTTCTCATTTCTGCTGGCTTTGATCGCAGTGGGTGAATCTCTCGCGTTTAGGGTCTAAAAGTCTGAGCAATGGTGCTGAAGTGCCTGACGTAAACGACAGTGCTGCTGCCGCTGGTGCATCTGAGTACAAGATACAGTTTGGCATTTTGTTAACCCCAAGAGACGCCCAATCAGGACAAGGATTCAACAAGTTGCGCTTCTACCGCTACAGCAAAGGTCAGAGGCAGCGAGGACATTTCCCCAGCCCAGCTCTGCCCCCTGCTGTTGGGCCACTATACTTCTGACTCCAGGAGGCTGATGGGAGTAAAGATGAGGGGCTTCCCACATGGGACAATGTTGGATTTTGTGAAATGTTGTGCTATTTTGCAGCAGTTTACATGAAGAGTTTCTCCAACTATAGTGTGTATACAGTACTATAGGTGTACATACTATAGGTGTATACAGTACTATAGGTGTATACAGTACTATAGGTGTATATACAGTACTATAGGTGTATACAGTACTATAGGTGTATAGAGTACTTGTGCTTGCTGGTAGTGTGGTAATTATCTTGGTCTCTTTGATTCATTTCACATCCCTCTTGAGGCCGGACGCATTAGCAGTGTGTGTGTGTTGTGTGTTGTGTGTGTGTGTGTGTGTGTGTGTGTGTGTGTGTGTGTGTGTGTGTGTGCGTGCGTGTGTGTGTGTGTGTGTGCTGCGAGTGTGTGTGGCGAGATTAAATGAGAATCCACTCCTGATCTTCCTTGTCCGCGTTTATAAGTCACGGAGAGTGGAAGTGGCGCGCAACGAAACCATTCCAACAAATCAAGAGTTGTTGTAAACGACAATGGTCTAAATGCTAATGATGCAGACCACTCGATCCACTCCACCTCGAGTTTGCCATGTAATATAATCCCAGACCTTCATTCAATCGACAATTTAAGCCAAAAGGGATGTAAGTGACATATGTGCGCCATAGGAGACCGTCCCATGGCGCTACCATCTGCATAAATCAGCACACCCCGTTCTTGTAGCATAAATTGAATTAGATTGTTACATAGTTAGGGAACGGTTGATCAACAACGCTTTAATGGACGCTAAAGATACCGTTCCTGTCGATGCGTCGAGTAAAGGCGCACGGTAATTACGTTTAAGTGCCAGATAATGAGACATGAGCCTGCGGTTTTGAGGTTAGAAAGGCATATAAGTGAGACCACAAACTGGCGACAAATGACGCCAATTAACAATATCTTTAAAGCACCTTGTGACAACTGAGGAACGACTGTGGTGAGTCATACTCACGAAATGAAATGTCTTTGGAGTGAGTTTTATGTATCCAGATTGCAGACATATTGTTGGATGTTAATTACTGGTGGGTGGAATATGATCAATGCTCATTCAGTCTGTGTCACTTCCAGTTGTTCATTTGGCGACTATTACTGACGGTTAGACTTTAGTTTAGTTTTTTTCTCTGTCAAAAAAATTACCTTGAAGGTGGGGTACTTGACTTTTTTGTAAAGTAGTTCATGTTGTGTTTCCCTCAAAGAGTAGGTCTATATTGTAAAGGCAGAACTTTGTGACAAAAATGAGGCCATTGCACTCTTCTCACTGATTGGCTGCACTTGGGTGGTCCACCCCAGTTTCACTTCACCATCTGAAAAAAGCTCCTCTAAAACTGTGCATGCGCCGTGCCCTAAAGTGAATGCATGCGGATATTAACGATGTGCCTAATTAGACAGATTCTAATACCCGCTTCTTCCTTTCGCAGTGTCAAAATCAGGTCCAGCTTGTGTACCTTCATCAGTATCTTAAGTGTACCTGCATCAGTACCCAAGCTTTAAGTATCCGAGTTGTAAGTGTACCTGCATCAGTATCTTAAGTGTACCTGCATCAGACCCCAGCTTTAAGTATACCTGCATCAGTGCCCCAGCTTTAAGTACCCCAGCTTCAAGTGTACCTGCATCAGTACCCCAGCTTTAAGTACCCCATCTTCAAGTGTACCTGCATCAGTACCCCAGCTTTAAGTACCCCAGCTTTAAGTGTACCTGCATCAGACCCGAGCTTTAAGTGTACCTGCATCAGTACCCCAGCTTTAAGTACCCCAGTGCGATTAAGTGTACCTGCATCAGTACTCGAGCTTTAAGTACCCCAGCTTTAAGTGTACCTGATCGCAGACTCGAGCTTTAAGTGTACCTGCATCAGACCCCAGCTTTAGTACCCCAGCTTTAAGTGTACCTGCATCAGTACCCAAGTTTTAAGTACCCGAGTTGTAAAGTGTACCTGCATCAGTATCTTAAGTGTACTGCATCAGACCCCAGCTTTAAGTAATAGCCTGCATCGAGATAGTACCCAGCTTAAGTACCCCAGCTTCAAGTGTACCTGCATCAGTACCCAGCTTTAAGTACCCCAGCTTTAAGTGTACCTGCATCAGTACCCCAGCTTTTAAGTACCCCCCAGCTTTAAGTGTACCTGCATCAGCTACCCCAGCTTTAAGTGTACCCGCAGTACCTTAAGTGTACCTCATCAGTACCTTAAGTGTACCTTCATCACTACCTTAAGTGTACCTTCATCACTACCTTAAGTGTACCTTCATCACTACCTTTAAGTGTACCTTCATCACTACCTTAAGTGTACCTTCATCACACTACCTTTAAGTGTACCTTCATCACTACCTTTAAGTGTACCTTCATCACTACCTTAAGTGTACCTTCATCACTACCTTAAGTGTACCTTCATCACTACCTTAAGTGTACCTGCACCAGTTGTTTGGATAAACTACTGATGCAGATTTTCAAGATTGAATCAATAAAGAAACCTTTATTTGGACTATTCACCTAGTGTTCTCACCTTAATTTGAAGGGGAACACAAAGGGAATATGCTTCCTTATCTCCTAAACTGGATTCTTCACATGTTTTATTGGGTCAACCCCCTGTTCCTCACCTTTTTGACTGGATTCCTCAGTTACAAATGATTAGTTAACAGCCTTCAGAATGTGTTCCATTCCCTTTTGTTTATGCTTATTGGTGACGAGGGAAAACGCTATCCCCAAAAGCTCTTTTTGTTCTCAAATTAAATTCTAGATATGCCAAGTAATTACAAAAAATAAATGTAAAAACCTTGACAACAGTGCTATTTTGCCCACTAATCCCAATAAAGAAGAAAAATCTAACATTAGACACTTCAGAATCATGCATTTGTGGATTTACATGGCTCCCAACTTTTTTCATCACAAAATTATGAAATGGTATAAATGTATTTATGTCCTGGCATGATCTCAGTTATTTAAGGCACTTCTAAAAAAAATCTTTTAATCGTAGCGCTCGGTTATACCTGTCGGCTCTCATTACACCTCATACTTATGTCCAAACTATTTTGCTCAAGTATCGGTCCTGACAGGTCCCATTGCTCCACCTGTCCATCTCCAGACAAGGCTCCTGCTCTGCAAATTCAGCACTCTGACCTCACCTGCACAAGGCTACAGCGCTTTTGACATCTACAACACACTATTCTTTGGGGTTTTTTCTGTAGATGTTGAGTACATCATGCATCTTTGTTCATGGGAATTGTTTTTAAATGCTATTCATTGGGACCATAGCAACCACATCCTTTATCAAGATCAAGAACGGCTGAATACAAGGATGCTTTTGTGTTTAAATATTTATTTGTGAAAATGTTCAGCCATATACCTATCAGCTGAACTACTTTTTATAATTGAAAGCATACATGTCGCCAAATATCCTTCCAAAAACAATGAAAAGAGTACTTAGTAAGATGTTTTTTCCATTCATTAGCTCCTGATTATGAATGTTATCTGCAGTTATGCATCGTATTATGGGTCTTTTTTATGCAGAATCAGAACTATTAACAGCAGAAATATAAAAGAACAGAACTTTGTGCTTGATTGTATACTTTCTTGTTATGATCTGGGCCATATGATCATATCCAGCTACTTTTAGGTTCAAAAATGTACTGGGCGCTTCAACCTTGAAATGTTCTCCCAATGTACTGTCTACCGTGAACTTGACTGATCCTTCCACATCACAAAGAGCAGAAATATATTGTGGTCAAAATCTTTGTAATTGCTATAGTTTTCTTTGTACTTTTTCCCCTGGGTTAGACAAGGCGACATTATTCTGTCCTGATCAAGTTGTGTCTGCTGCCCTATGATCAAAACGTGGACATCAATCTTCAAACCCCTGATTTAAGGTGAAAGGAAACAGCTTGTGAGGACTTGCTAAGGCTGCTGTTTTATCGTAATAACAGATGGACCTTAGTTCTCAAAGCAGAAGTTAGTGTGATGCAACAGTAGAACTAACAAGCCCCAAACGCTTTCATCCTTTCATTACGTGGAAATACTTGCACTGCAGTGACTTGGACAAAATGTACTAAAACATTACACGTACTTCACACTAAAAATAACTGTAGAAATGTGTGGTATCAGTCAATGCATCAGCAAAGCAAAGCAAACAGTAACATTTTCTATATCAATTATACTCTACTTTGAACGGATAAAAGACCAGAGTAGCCCTTGTGCCAAAGAGAAGAAAAATATCCTGCTTTTGATAAGAACAAGATGTTGCATTTTTTCCTAGTCCGTGTTACATGTTCTGTAAGGACGTCCCAGAGAGCTCGCGAACATCTGAATGTCCTTTTAACAAATGACAGCACCGATAATTGTGGTCCCCTACTGAGTCAAAGTCACCTCTTTCTGCAGCGAGCATGTTGGTGAGGTTTAATCCAAACTATAATGAACTGTCAGCGGAAATGTCTGTTTTAAATTGCTGTTGTTGTGTTCTGAGCTATGTTAAGGCTGACTGCCTAATTTATTGTGAAACTAAAATTACAAAGGAAAAATGCAGAGTATGACTTCCAGCTGTGACTGTGCTGGAGTTTGGTCAAAGAAAAACATTTTCTCCATAATAGAAGAAGCAGAAAGTCCTGTTATTTCAACTCAAACCAACCCATCACTTTGTTTTACTACATTAATAAATAATACAAGAAGTTATTACTATTACATGCTCTATAGATGTATGACATACTCATAGTATATAATGTTTAACTAATGGCACATTGATGTATCCTATGAAATGGTGGTGTATGTCTTCTATAATTTATCAAACCATTGTCTGTACTGAGCACTTCTCAGTTTTTTTTTGGACACAATGTTGTGTTTGCTGTTACCCATTAACCTTCATCATCCTATCTAAACTCCATGTAACTACTGCATTTCCCTGGAGTGAAAATAGCTTTTTTCATAACTTCATCAGGTTTGTTGGTATAGGTGAGTTGTGATTTAATCCAAAGCCTGTTGTTTAACTGCCTCTACTTTCCAAACCCTGCTGATGTTCTGCAGTTAGTGACAGTAAATTATGTGTGTGTCATATATGAATCAATATAATTATGAGTTGTGAGTCTGCATGTCTTTAGAATGAACTGATTTATGTAAAACAAATGTTTTTGGCTTTGTACCTGCTGAGACACAAACACTACTAACTCACATTGTGGAATCTTCCAAATTATCAGAGCATTTGCTCATATTTCATCAATCATATGATTTTAGCATTGCCATATAAAGAAGTCTCAAATCTTTAGCCTGAAGTCCCAAGTCAAATGGTCAAATCCATTCAAGTCATTACAGCAAATTACCAAATACAGTTTATATTTTTAAATATGATTTTTCTTAAATTGTCCTTAAAACAAATAAAGAAGAGGTAGGGACATGTTCCAGTTTGTTCCTATACTAATAAACACTCCAAGTACATCTGTTTTCATAACTTGTCTGTTTTCTGATGAGAAGCATCAAATTGTCTCAAATCACAGGACTCCAAATCCAAGTCAAATCCTAAACCTAATCCTAAATCCTAAAGTCTTAGTTCATTTTTTGTTATATGGTTAACATATTTCAATACGTCAGTTACTGTGTCAAAGTAATTTCCCTTGTGGATCAATAAAGTTTGTCTAGGTCTAAGATTTGCAAGTCAAGTCCACACCTTAATAATATCCCATATTCATAAGATTTGAACTCAAACTTGACTTCATTTCTGCGATAAATGCTACATCCATTGCAGGCCATCACATTTGTAAAGAACAAAAAAATGTTTTGTCTTTTCTCTCTATGTTGCAGTCTTGCAATGAATACTGAAAACCTGATTTTGCATGGATCCAGACAGTAATAATTATTGAATGGCTTTATATATGTTTCTATAGTATACAGAATGCCTTATCAGCCTCATCAAACATATGTTATTTTAAATGTTCGAAATAGTTAGTGTCGTATTTTTGTGCGTTTCTAGCCTCAGCACAGGGCCTAATAATCTGAAGATACTTCACTAGAGCGTGCACAGGCCCATGTTGTTCTTCCTGTGGCCAACAGGGGGCAGCGATGCGCCCTTAGCGCGCCACCTCAGACAATAAACACAAGGCGAAGCCCACAGACGACAGCAGCATCTCCGGCTCCATTCTTTTGGCCTGGCATCCGAGTCATGTCTGAATAGTCGAGAACTCTGAAATAACCCTGAGAATGATGGAAACCCGGCCGACAACCTGGGAGTAGAGATGTAGGTTAGAAGGATGCGAGCCCACTGCATCTCTCGTTTGCTCCTGTGCGTCTGGATCTGCGCGGTTTGGGAGGCGCTGGCCAAATCTCTTCCAGATCAGGGAGCGTTTGGTAAGGCTCGCCATACGGATACGGGGGATGCAGCAGTAGCAACAATGAGATGGGAGTGGTTGCCTCTTTTTTTAATTGCTTTTGTCGGCAAACATTCACATCGTGGCGCGGCAACATGACCCAGGCCTCACAAAAACACATAGAACATAGATATGCGTAATGGGATTGCTGTTTGGGTTGATTGTCATTGAGGGCATTGCATTTTCCACACATGGCCTTGGATGTCATTTAGATATGATTTTGCATTCAATTCAGTGTGCAGTAGGCTATGTGCTCATATTGAAGGTACTGCATGTTGTTATACATGGGGGAAATTGGTATATACTCGTTTGGCCTAGCTGCATGTAAGGCCTATTGTACACCACATGCCATTTGGCCTTGCACATTACAACACACATAGGCAGCTTTGATACATGTCTCTGCCAACTCCTGGGCCTATATTTACAACAAAAATACAACCAATACAATGGTTTAATGAAGTAAGTCCATGTTGCATAGGCCTGTTGTCTCCTCCATGCTTGTTCCAGTGCAGGTTGTGGGATGTGAAGGGCATTATGTAATTAGTTTGTATTATGCATGCCAGCAGCTGTCTTTTTGAGATGCATGGGTAGTGACAGTGTGAGCTTGTTTTTCACTCTTCAAAAAACCCAGCCAGTCCACCATTTTGTGCCTGTTTTCTAACCTCTGTGTCATTTCCACTGGCGGGGGAAATCAATTATCTGTGAAGTATTCAGACTGATTGGGAATAGTGGCAAGATGCTGGGAAGGGGAGAGTACTTTTCTAACTTGAATACCAGAATGATAACAGAGTAACAGAACGTAAACTAAGTTGTGGTTTGTTATTAAAGAATTGTCACACTAAACTCATTTCCTTGGGGGCAATTCACAGAGATTTGCCCTTACTGGAGGAATTTTGTCTATTTATCCTGATTTTTGGCACAGTGACCTGCATGTGACTTATTTAAATAGGATAGAACCACATATTTTTATGGCTATTCAAATTCTATGTCCCTATAAATCTATCTGTCAGCTACGTATTGTTATAAGGTGATAAACCATTCAAAACTCCAGCCAATTAACTCTTTTATACCTATTTTCTAAAGCGAGTTGAGATTCTCAGGCCCTAAAATACTGGTTTGAGGCCACAGTGTCTCGAGTGCCGAGTCCAGATTGGGGGCATACTGTTCACACAAGGGAGTCTTTATCAAGCTGCTTCTGTTAAAGGATGCACCACGTTTATGCATGCATCCTAATGACCAGCGCACACTGGAACAAGACTTATGATTACGTTGCACTTCTTTTGACAGATTTCTTATGGTGTTCAAATACTGGTTTACTTTTATCAAAGCAAGTTTTATGTTATTTGTTGTCACACATCCAATAGTCCTGGTTTCATACCTGATTTTGTCCTGGTTTTGTCATAGTTAATCCCATTTTGAATCTGGTTTAGTCCTTGTTTTCTCTCTTTCTAAATCGTATTTTTTGTCATTTCATTTGGTTACAATTTAGACACATTTTGGCCGATTGGAACAAAGTTATATTCTTGGTGTTTGTGAATTAGTGGTCTGAATGCCATTAGAACATGTTAGGGTAAGTAAGGATGGTGTGTTGTGTTCAGCTTTAGCCTCTAGTGGACTAATCTGTGTGTGGGGAAATACAAGGCCGCTTTTGGAGAGTCAATGAGTCGCCATGGAAACATCCCCGGCGTGACCCACATCCTGAGCCGTCCCAGAAGAGAGATGTGAAGTGAAAACAAAAACTACAGCCAGGCATCAATGAATTAGAACAGTTCATTCAGTTGGAAATAACAACTTGAAAATGTCATTTAAATGAATGGAAATAAGGTCATTTCTTATTATATTGTAAATACATGGTAAATTAGGAATATGATTTTTATAGCGCTTATATCACAATTAAGCTTTGACCTTAATTCACTTTATTGCCTTTAAGAGGTTAGGGTTTTTTCTTCTGTAAGTCCACGCTTAACTGTGATTTATTCTAAGCTCCCTGCCTACCTGGGTGGGGAAAATAGATGGCATGTGTTGGTGTTGAACAGAAAATAACTTAATCGCAATTTAAAGATCTGTTCAGACTAGCAGACAAGGTCAGATTTCATTATCTTCACAACATCCACCCATTAGATACATATTTTAAATGATCAATATTCAAACACAAAAGGTTTCAAGCCAGTGCTCTAATGTCAACCCCAAGTCCTCTTGAGGGGCATCTGGCATAAAACATTTCAAACAACACACTCTACATGCTGAAACAAATCAATCAAAAGTCACTACTGCGACAATGTGTTGGAAAGGACATCATGCAGTAACGGTGAAGAAAGTAAAGTAATCCACCAATCCATTTTCAACATCTACATGAACAAATACATCAGAATCCATTAAGTGATTTACTTTGAGAGGCTATTACCTGCCACTTGTACATTTGCAATATTTCAAATACACTGCTTAGGTCATTATGGACTGTTGCACTGCTGCATTGTAATAGAGTCCTTGACACACAGCCAAAAGATAAAAGAATTTCTGAGTCACCACCCGGGAAAGTTAAAGCGTTTACATCAGATTACCATACATTAGAAATAACATGTGCTAGTATTTGACATTTGTTGGAATACAGGATGAAATAGGTTGATTGTGTATCTATGTTGTAAGAGGAAATCTGACTTAGATTAGTCATGTTTAAGAACTGATTTAGCCCTGATTAATCCAGATGTTTTCTATAGTTTGGTTGTGTTTTTTGATTGAATTTTGTTCTTGTTTACCTCTGCATAGAGAACTGGGCTAATCCGGATTTTTTGTGATTTATAATGGTTTATATTATTGGAAGAGTCTTCCTCTGAGAAGATAATGTCCATCACTGTCAGCTTTCAAATCACACCAAAAGTAGATAAAAGAAAACAACTGAGCACTTTTAGCTGGACCTTTTACTATTTCTGTATTGTCTTCTGTGTTACCTGCCAGATGGAAACAAACAACAGATAGAAACTAGCATTTTTGCTATAATCTGTCATATTTACTGTGTAACTGTTACAGGTGTTCATTAATATGACCTGTCCCTATCAAATCAATAAATAAAATACATATCTATGATATATTGATAGCTGAGAATTGCTTTGGCTTAGACCTGCCAGTCTTGATTTAATCTTGGTTTAGAACTGCTTTTCTTGGTTGTCTGATAATATCCATTGATTTTCTTTTTACAGAGGTTCAAATCAAAGTCCAAGTGTTCGACAACAGTGACTTATCTCCACTGACTGATGCTGTGGTGGAGGTTCATGGGAATCAGACCATATTAGCGTCGGGGAAAGCAGGGAGTGATGGCGTCCTTCGAGTCAGCTTTTTGTACCGAGCGGGAACTTGGGTCATCATTACCGCCTCTAAACTCGATTATGTCACCAACTCTGTACCCTGGCACTCCAGCCGCATCCCACGTAAGTAACTGAGGAAAAGAAAGAAACTGAATTTACAACACTGCAAAATCTGGGCATAGTGAGATAGTGTTTGCAGCCACAGCTGGAGTTTTGTTATGTTCGTCTTTTCTAAATGACTCTATTTTTCTTGTAGTGTATGCATCTGTCAGCCTGTATCTGTTAGTACAGAGGCCTGGCACACTTATTCTCTACGATGACATCCTTCAAGTGCTGTCAGGCTCCCCAGGTAAGAAAAACGTTATATTGTTTTTGCTCTGTTCTCTCGCTTTTCTGTGGATTAATCACATTCAAATCACATGTAAATATAGTAATGTAAATAAATAAAGAAAAACGTTGATAATTTACCGAACTGAATCCAAAGACCTACAGTGACTTGTGATGACTTCAACTTGACCCATGTAAACCCACCAAAGGCTTGTGTTAGGATAGACGCCAGTCATTCAAAGAAGATTTTAATTACTACATTTGTAGCCCTGAAGGCATTGGGATGTCATATTCCTCTGATTGTCTGTCAGTTAAGATGAGCTTGTCTCCAGCTGAGCGTGAAAATTGATTCACACTCCTCTTGTTTGTGTCTATAGATTTCTTTTAACATTTGGATGACCCTCTCTCATTTGCTGTTACTATCACCATAGCAACAGCATCAGCCGAGATGTTGCCATATTTACAACTCAAGCTTCATTCAAAAATATCTCTGACACACTAAATACCAGAGGATAGACTTAACAGGCTCAGTGTGGGTGACGGAAGTTTCAAATTATGAATACTCATTTACTGTAAATATCTCAAATTGTGAATAATTTGTAGTAATTTTTGCAATGGAATGGTCCATAAAAGTATTTTCTTTTTAGAATGTTAGCACAGAGTGCAGAGCTAGAGTTTGAGACGGATTATTTATAAATTGCATTAAGTTTCTCTGTTTTATCTTTTGTCAGGAGCTCGTAACCAGCCGTTGGTGCAGCTCCAGAGGAAGTCCCTGAAGCTTCCACCAAACTCCAACTACACATCTCTGTCAGCCGCTCTGACCACCGCCAAGAGCCAGTACGAGATTGGGGGCTTTCCTTTCCTCCTGGGAAAAGAGACCAACAGCTCAGGTCTGCATCTGCCCCAAATGTTTCAAATTACAGACAAATAGTGCTCAGAAATATGCAGAGTTCTATCTATATTTATCATCTTCAGCTGTACAGAACAGAATATATAGGACTGTTTCACATTTACATACATTAACTTTGAGACAACCTGAAACTCACTTCATATCATACATAATGTAATTGTTCAATCCAGAACATGTGTGCACAGATTTATAATTTGTCTTCTTGTGTCCTTGAAACATTGAAATTTGGCAATTGGTGCATTATTTGATATCAAATGTATCTGTAACTTTATACTATTTTCTTTATTATTGTTGCACTCAGTATATAAATATAGAGCACTGTGTAATAATAAAATGTACTATTGTTTCTAGGTGCAGAAATTGGCTGGACAGATTTGACTGGACTTGCAGTGGTCAGCATTGAACTTTATGACAAAGATGGGAGTCCAATCCATGTCTCAGATCCAATCCACCTCTCTGTCCCTCTCCCCTCTGACACTCGCAACAGGATGGCCACTAGTGTCCCGACGTGGCTGTATCAGCCAAAGACAGGTACACTCATGCGTGCCCTACGCTAACATTATTGATAATACACCAACAATTACCAGATTATTTTGAATGAATGAATGAATAATTTCTTTTCAGGTCTATGGGTCAGAAATGGTACGGGCTACATTAAAAAGGACGGCTCACAATTTGTGTGGAACCTTGTGGTTCCTGGGATGGGATACTGGTTAGCTGCCTTCCCTACATCTTCAGGTAAGTGAAAGAGCGATAGATATATGCAAACTATTTTATGTTCTAGTATTTCTTCTGTGGTCCTGTCAGTAATTACTATATATAACAGTCAAGCTGGATTTTAATTACTGTTTTTAATTGCCAGGATTGGGGCTCTCTCACCCGGGCCTGCGGGACATTACCACATACCACACCCTGTTCCTGTTGTCCATCCTGGGCTCCCTGGCTCTGCTCGTGCTCATTCTGCTCTGTGTGCTGCTCTACTACTGCAGGTGTGGGGAGCGTAGGCGCAGGTCTTACATTTGAACTATTAAATGGCTATTGTAGTGCTGTATACTGTAATTATTTTGGTAACTGTAATGTACACACAAAAAAATAAGTATTGCCTGAATTTGACAGTATATTGAGCGCATATTTCCACTCCCACTCCCACATTATTATAGCCATGTTAACGTTGTTGTTATGGTGACTAAACTGTGATTTTCTATGTTTGTGCACCTCTAATCTATAGTATATTTTCTAGGAGGAAGTGTCTGAAGCCTCGCCGTCAACAGGGCAAGCCCCATGCATCCAATTTGAACAGTGCCAAAAGAGACCAGGGTACCTCCATGTCTCGTTTGAATCTCATCTGCGGCGGCCATGTTGAATCCGGAGCGGCCAATGACAAATCAGAGTTATCGGAGTCCAGAGACTACCACAGCTCTCGGGAAGACCTCACCAAACATGTCGCTGCCCACAAGTTGAGGAACTCGAAAGGCAAAAACGCATCTAGCTCCCAAAGAGGTGAAAGTTTCCCTATGAAGGTAACTCGTGCCACAGAAACAAACAATTTGGACAACCCTTTGCTCCATGAAGACTACAACCGACACCATAATGCAAATGACAATCGCGGATACTCTTCTGACCCCCCATCGCCACCTCGTTTCCAGGGTTATGTGCCAAACCAGACAGATAAACCTCCCGAATATTCAGCAGCAGCAGCAGACAGCCTCACCCGACCCACGTCCCTCAACACACAGCCAGGACAGATCATCTTCTGTAGCTCCATTGACCAAATGAAAGAGAATATGTACCGGAGCATGGTGCCAACTCTAGTCATCCCAGCCCACTACATGCGCCTGCCCTCAGAGTTCACCAGCAAAGACGGGAAAGATCAGAAAGACCAAGACAAAGATGGTGGATCGATGAGTCAACAACACCATCACCAGGGGCAAAGACAGCAAGGCGGATCTCAAGGTGATGATTCGGAGGACCCGAGCTGGGCGTCTGATTCGTCCGGAGGGCCAGTCACCATCCCAGTGCTCTTTAATGACTCGACCATGGCCCAAATGAACGGGGAACTGCAAGCGCTAACTGAGAAGAAACTCTTGGAGCTGGGAGTAAAGCAGCACCCACGGGCCTGGTTCATTTCTCTGGATGGACGTGCCAATGCTCATGTACGTCACTCATACATTGACATCAGTAATGATCTCAGTGGTGGAGGTTTTGGAGGTCCCAGTAATGTACAAAGAGATATCAACCTTGAACCGCCTTTAGAATCTCAAGAACGTAAGCTGGCAGCAAACCGTAAAGGGAAAGAGGAGCGCTGGGGATCTGCTCCACGCAAGGGGCATGGTGGCGCAACTAGTGGAGGGAAGAACTACTCCAAACTGGCCTATCCCGACCACAGTGAGCCCAGCAGCAGTGAAGGGCGTCCGGTGTCACCAGAAGAGAATTCGCTCACTCCTCTCCTGGACGAAGGCCCATCATCCCGCGGATCTACTATCACCAGAAGAGGGCGCAGTCGAGTTAGCAGCAGCCGCAGTAGCAACAGCGAGAACCGACGTGATTCAATGACGAGCCCAGAGGACGATCCTGATGACAAAGATGAGAACAAGAAGAGTCCGTGGCAGAAGATCGAAGATAGGCCTCTGATGGTCTTCCACCCAAGGAAGTAGAGGCTGTATCAAAGAGACACTGGACTTTTACCCAGAGGGAGCATTCCCTTTTCATAGAAGAGAGAGGCTGGTGTTTTTCACTGCGGGAAGTCACAAAAGCACAACCATTTTCACAGTTGATCACAGATGTGTTTCTGGTGACGTGCTTTTACACTTTGAGTCCTCTCGTAATCTCATAGTTCGTTTCATTGGATTTCAGTGAAATTATGTAATGTAGACTGAAGTTTATTGTGAATGTTGTCACCTTTATTATACCACTAAATCATTGTCTGAGCCATTGACTTTGGAAATAGCCATTTTAGAGCAAAATATGAGAAAAAAGCACTTACTAATGATTTGAGGTGGTTATACAACTTTGAAAATCAATAACATTTTCTATTTAGAAAACTGGATATTTAAACAATTTAAATCTTATCTGTAAATGCAAGCATTCTTTGAGATACAATCTAAATATGTGGGACACTAATATATTTGATGAAAACTTTTACCTAATTTATGATGAAACCCTGATTGCAAACTGTCTTTGGTCTGCATTTTGCTCCTTCAGGGATGTACTTGTTTCCCTTCTGTACTGTGTTCATATACTCCATACAATTTACATCAAGTTGTTTTAATCACAGTCTGAGTTAAGTTGTCTACCATTTTGCCAAAAAAATACTCTGCCTTTTTTGCCTGACAGAGACTTCCTGGTGAGTTTTGTGTAAATAGGACTCCTGACATTTAGAAAGACTATTTGGTAGGCCAGCCGTTTGCATGATCTTGAATGTATGAAATATACAGAAGGCCCCCCCGCCCCACCCACCCACTGTTCTCCAGGCTCTGGTGCTGCACAACCCTTCATTATTTGCCAAGAAACGTAGTCAAGTCAAACTAAATTACACATCTTGCACTTGAAGATTTTTGATATCCTGGTGAGATTTACAGAGGTTGTTTTGTAGACTGGGCCTGTACCACTCCTCTCCTGAAAGTGCCTTCTTTCACATGGAATTTAGTGATAGGCATGCAGGTCCCTTTGCCAAAAATGCAGTTAATACCACCTAGGCTTTTTAGATGGCACCAACAATAAGCACACTGCATTATGGAGAATAACACAATATTAACTCTGGGGAGCATGCCTGCAAAACAAAAATGTCTTTTCATGATTACTATGTTCTTGAATATCTTCTTAATTTCTTGTATCTAACCTCTTTTTCACCAAACTTGTAAATGCTTCAAACTTGAACTATATGAAATTTTATGTGTAAACAATGTGCATGTACTGTAAAATGTAGAATAGGGTGTTTTTATTGAAACATTTTTTGAAACAGTTGTAATGTTTTGGCACAGAAATGTCTTGCTATGAAGCAATGACTTGCCAAATATCTGAACATACACTGACTTTTCCCTTAACTCAGTCCTAACAAAACCCACTTCCGGTCGTAAATGTTTACAATAATAACATACTGACCAACACGCTCCCGCTAGCATCACCACTGCCTGTGACATAGCCAATGGGAATGAGACAACTGGTGAAACTCAAGTGTAGCGGACGAAGATGGGATATTTTTGAAATGTGTTGAGAATGTTTCTTTTAAATTCGTGAGATTGAGGAACTTGGAAATCATATAAAAGCTGTAAAATATTCACTGTTTGTCAAGTCACCATCTGCTTGCTCTTCATAAGCCTTGTCAGTAGCCCACACTATGAACTGAAAATGTGAGTGATTTCTGAACTCGGTCAGTGTGTCCTTTTCTGCAAATGTATACCACTTATTTGGACCAGACCTGGCATCATGAGTTGTGCAATTGTGTCTTTCTTTGCCTGTGTTTGACTTATATGGAAGGAGGATGTATTTCATGTAGGCTGAGTTTGGTGATCTTGTGTTGGAATATGACTTTTGATGGATCTCAAAGGGGGTCACCATGCTGAGTTTGTAGTTTTTGTCTGCACTTGGCTTGTGAGTGTCCAGAGCTTTTAAATGTAGGCCTTCAAGCTGTGCAGTGTCATTTTCTTCAGAAATCTGGTCAGATGTTTGCAAATTGTACATTGACAGTTTCTGTACATGAAACAAAATAGAAATAAAATTGTTCCCACAGGTTTTTTTTTCTTCTTTTTTTTGACAATTTGCTTTTAATTTCTATAATTGTATACAATTATATAATTTACCTAAAATACTCAACTTTAAATAGTATTAGTTTATTAATATAAATTTAATATTTTCCCCCTATTTTTTTACTCTTAGGTCAGCAGTTTTCTGAAGCATTTTAGTTATGCTATTTACTGTCCTACAAGTAAATAATAATTGGACCATATACGACGTACCCTAACTTTAACGAAAATAGTGCCGTCAGAATGAATAAACAAACGAAATATATTTGATAACGCATTTTTTTCAGACTTTAAAGGTCACGTGAGCCGAGCGGATCATGTGACGATACAAATTTACTTCAGGAAGTACATCAGTCTGCGGCGTTTGTCCGAGTGTAATAAGCCATAACTAGTCCGTCAAAGTTTAAACTGGAACCGATTTAATCAGATAGATAAGGTAAGACATCGTGTTGCAAATTAAAATGTAACGGTGAGCATTCAAAGCTAATGTGAGTACTGTGTTATGGTGCTAGCTGCAGTGTAGCTAAACTAGCTGTTTTACCTCTTTTATGAATACGCAGATTATAGTTTAATATATCGCCAACAGTTACCCATCCAAGCTTCTAATTTGTCATGATATATACGCAGATATTCATCCGTTTATTTGTGGTCTTTAATCACAGAACTGAAGGACTAATTATTATGGTTTGGCTGTCTTTGTTACAGAGCAGTGGAAATGAATTGTTGTCTTGTTTGTTGTATCAAGTGAATTCATTGTCTGGCGCCTTCCCAAGATCTTCGTAATTTCATATTCATATTTCACACAGATTTGATATAGGCTGCTAATGCTATGTCATGTTCCTCTGTGCAATAGTTTAATCATTATGTCGTTTCTACTTATCTGTCTTATCTGCTGTCCACCCATGCATGTACAGTGATTAATGCTTGATCTCATTCATGTTTGATCTTTTTTAAATAATCTATTCAAGATTTTTTTGTATATTCCATTTTGGCTTGTTAACCATTCATCTGGCTGGAATCAGTCATTCTGTCTGACTTCCTGTTGTTGCATCATTTTGCATCATTTTGAAATTTGGTCAGGAATATTGTAATTGTAAATGATATTGGGTAATGAGGGCAAGTTTAATAGTACAACCAGCGTACATAACAAGAAACTATGCCATGGAATAAATTACAATACAAACAAGTAAAACATATATAATAATTATATAATGTACTTTAAAAGAGAAACGTGCTGATCAAATAGTTTCAGTCATACGCACAGGTAAACAGAACTGTTTTGACTTAATTCACTGTGGAAACTCGGTATATGTTTGTATATCGCCAGTCATCATCAAACACAATTAGGGTTTTGAAGTGGCTCTTTGTGTTTTAGATGTTGCAGGTGGCCGTCCTGTGTTTATCCGTGCTGAGCCTGAGCACAGCAATAGTCTGTCCAGATGGAGGCATGTGTGCGGAGAAAAAAACCTGCTGTAAGAACACAGAGGGCGGCTACGGCTGCTGCCCACTACCAAATGTATACTGCTTATTATCCTTTCTAATGAACACTTAAAATAAAAGTCTGTTTCATTCATTATTTATTCATTTACTTTTTAGGCTGAGTGTTGTTCAGACCACCTCCACTGCTGTTACGAAGGGACCATTTGTGATTTGGCCCACCGTAAATGCGTAAACAAAACGGTATCCCTACCATGGTTAAAGCGACTTCCTAGTACTACACCGGTTTGTCCTGTTTTCTACGTTATAAACTTTTAACTACGTACTAAGTATAATTGTTTGGCGTTTACATTGATAGTTTTTGTTTTATTCATTGATATGCATGTGCTGTGATGGTCCTAGCTGAAGGAGACGGTGAAGGCAGTCATTTGTCCTGACATGATGTCTGAGTGTCCGGATGACACCACCTGCTGCGAGCTCCCAGACAGCTCGTGGGGCTGCTGTCCGCTGGTTAAGGTAACAAAACACATTCTATGAGCCATTCCTCACATAAAGTAAGCGTAAAAAGCTTATCACACCAAAAATGTATTGCATGGTTGAATAGCCAGGATTCCGTGCAGACTATGCTCTATTATCTTGGTCAGGGACTGAATGAATCACAAATGTATTGTAACATGTTGCAATGCAAAAATACAACTTATTACAAAAGCATACAGAATCTATTGGTAGATATTACAAGGGATTTCGTGTCTGACGCTCCATCTACTGCTATGCAAAACTCTTGTTTATATGTGTGAAATGTGTAATCAAAAACTAATTATTTGTTCTTCCTTTTAGTGAGGTCCAAATATCTTAAACTTTGCTATCATCTGAATTCACACCAAAGAGAAACAAACAAAATGTTACTTACAATATACTTTTACTGAGTAATCTAATATTCTTGCCTATTTGGCCATAGGCAGTCTGCTGTCAGGACAAGCAACACTGCTGCCCAGAGGGAACACAGTGCGATATTGTTCACGCAAAGTGTGTCACCTCTACGTCCGAGTCCGTTCCCATGGTCAAGAAGTTTCCTGCTAAAAGAAGGCAGAAAAATCCAGGTGGGAGCTCTCTAAGCAAACATGCAGAAATATTTATGATTGTAAAGGGGCGGAGCAGTTAATTTTTAATAGCTACTGTAATGTATTTATAACAAAGACAAGAGTTCATGTGTTCTCTTTTATTATTGTCAGACGTATGAGTCATAAATGTGTTTCTTTGCAGAATTTCGAGTGGGTGCAATAACTTGTCCTGGAGGCAGAAGCAGCTGCCCAGATGGCTACACCTGCTGCCTTCTTTCCACTGGAGACTATGGCTGCTGTCCCTACCCAAATGTATGTTTTAGAAATGTTTGATATTTTCTTACATTTTACATTTCAAATATCAATATACCTCTCTTCAGTGGTGGAGTACTCAGCAAAAGCAATTCATACAGATTCACTATTAAAGCATCAAATTGTGATCTTGATAAATTTGCTTTTAGAGACACAAACATGTGCTTGATTCATTTTGCTTATCTTTTTAACCATGCACGCAGGCGATGTGCTGCAGTGATCATGTGCACTGTTGCCCCAGTAACACCATCTGTGACCTGGAGAAGCAAATGTGCCTGTCTGGAGACGTGCTGATGCCTCTGCTGAAAAAGATCCCAGCCGCCCCTAATGATGGTGAGCTGAAAATATCCTCTTTTACATTCATCTATATGAGATGTAATTTATATGATGCCGCTCGAATAACTCTAATGATGGAAAATGAATAACTATATGATCTCTGACCGTTCAGTTCAATGTCCAGACCAAACTTCATTTTGTCCTGATGAGACCACGTGCTGCAAAATGGCCACAGGAGATTATGGCTGCTGCCCCATGCCTGATGTAAGCAAGTCTATAACCAAAAGTCAAACTCCATACGTACTGTAGACCTTGACTTCATAAAATGCATTTTTATCATTTACACCTTTTGTAGCAAACACAGAAGATGCTCAGTTTGCACATGTGTGGACGTGACACGTTTTTCTGTATCTTCCAGGCTGTTTGCTGTGAAGACAACATCCACTGCTGTCCTTCTGGAATGCAGTGTGACTTGGTTCATAGCATGTGTGTTTCATCTATTACAAACACTTCTATGGTCACTAAAATCCCAGCACTCAGGAAAGAACTAGCAGAAATGCAAAGAGGAAGTAAATAGTTTCAGTGTTTATCAGAGTATTTATATTGTTTCACTATTGAGCGTGATCACAAAACTGCTCTTTATTTCATAGTGGAGACTGTTCCGTGTAATGGTTCAGTTGTCTGTGCGGATGGAAACACCTGCTGTAAATTGTTAACTGGTTCCTGGGCCTGTTGCCCACTTCCCAAGGTAAGTCATAGTCCCCTATTGCAAGCTCCTTCTGTATTTTTTTTAACCTCGTATTGATAGATTCAATTTTTTTTCCATTAATTGTTATTGTTTCCTATTAATACCATTTTCAATAAAAAGGTTCATGAAAGAAAGTTACATTTATTCCTCGAGTTTGGACAGTGCTCCAAACACCAGGATATTACTGCCACAGCATTGACTGCAGATTATTATGTGTTTTTCAACAGTCAGATCTACAAAGTATTAGATCTCTCTTGCATTAAAATTTAATGTCATTGCCAAGCTCCAATTCTATCTTAATGATTATTTTAGCCTGTGACCAGCAGATAAATTGTGCTTAAGACTTGGCCTGATTTTATACCATCATCCTTCATGTCGTGTCTCCAGCTCTGCCACTAATGCTCAAATGGTTTTTCGCTTGATAGATTATGTAATGCCTGTGAAATTGCTCTTATTGATGGTTTGCTAAACTCATTTGGACAGGACCGTAAACAAGCCTAAGTAATCCAAAAGTGATTTTAATACGCTTTACTGTCATTTATCAGCCTTCACAACCCCCTTCTTTGTGGTTTAACTGATAAGCCACTCTCACTACTACGTTTGCGTTCTTTTATTCACAGGCTGTTTGCTGTAAGGACCGCCTGCACTGCTGTCCCCATAGCACTGTGTGTAATCTAAAAGCCTCTACATGTGACAGTCCGACAGGGGGTCCGGTGATGCCTCTGGTTGGCAAAGCTACAGTAGAGGATAGTGACAATACCAAATGTGACAAAACCACAAGATGTCCTGGGAAAGCAACCTGCTGTAAGACTTCCACTGGAGACTGGGGGTGCTGCCCCCTGCCTGAGGTCAGTCTTTTAAAAGTAAATGATAGTATACTCTCTCTACTATGTATATTGGCCAGGATCCAGTTGTATTAAAACTCGAGACTTTCTCTCTTCTAACACCAAATCATTTGGTTTGGTCTCTAGATATCTGATTTAAATCTGACCTTTTACTAACGTCCCCTTTAACATTCCTCTTCTGTAATTGCCAAAACCATTTTATGTAAACATGCGCTATAATCCAAGCAATAGTGAAACCTGTCAGAGCATTATAAAAGGAATCCTTTTCTCCTCAGGCTGTTTGCTGTGATGACCATATTCATTGCTGCCCTCAGGGGACTGTGTGTAACATTGCTGCACAGACGTGTGATGACCCCTTTAATGTGAGGCTAACCATGTCCTGGGTGGAGAAGGTCCCGGCTCTGACCTCAGGGGTGCAGAACGAGAAATGTGACAAACAAACCATGTGTCCCGGAGGCACCACCTGCTGCAAGAAGACCTCTGGACAATGGGCCTGCTGCCCCCTACCTGAGGTCAGGCTCCATAAGGAAGCAGCATTTTGTGTCAGGAAAATTGTTTTAATTGTGTCTAGTTTTTTTGGGGGTTTTTTGTAGGCTGTGTGCTGCAATGACCATGAGCACTGCTGCCCTAAAGGCTATAAGTGTAACGTGGCAGAGCAGACTTGTGATAAACCTGGAGAGTTGAGCTTACCGTGGGTCCAGAAGTTCCCAGCTCTACAGAAGGAGACTGTCCAAACCCTGGCTGTGCCTGCTCTGGCCCGAACCATGTGTGACCCCCACACCAGCTGCCCACAGCACACTACCTGCTGCTACATGAAGAACACTCACAAGTGGGGATGCTGCCCTGTACCACAGGTCTGTGGATGGAAAGGGTTTAACCCCTTAATACACTGTCTAAGGAGTGTGTTTTTAAGGTTCCTGTCTTTCAGGCAATTTGCTGTAATGATGGAGATCACTGTTGCCCCCACGGCCACACTTGTGAACCGCACCGCTCCTCCTGCTCCAAAGGGCCACATGTGATTCCCTGGTTCACCAAACTGAGTGCCTTCAATGAGTCGGACTCTGTGGCAGACGTGAAGTGTGACGACAAGAGCAGCTGTGCCTCTGGAACAACCTGCTGTAAGCTGCCCACAGGAGACTGGGGCTGCTGTCCGCTGGCCAAGGTGAGGTTTTAAAAGTGTTTTAAAATAAAATTTTAAACGTAAAAATGAACATGTTTAGTTCTAGTTTGATAGCTTTGACTGTCAAAATAAAAATGTGAAAAATTTTGACAAAAATAAGTGCCCTTCCCCCTCAGGCGGTGTGCTGTGAGGACCACGAGCACTGCTGCCCCCAGAGCTACAGCTGTAACATGCAGACAGGCACCTGTGAGAAGGGGGGCTATGCGACTCTCTCTTTCACTGTTCATCAACTCAGAGTCATCCCACTGAAGCAAAGGGACATGGAGGCAGATGAAGTATCATGTGACAGCACAGGGGACGTCCGCTGCCTCGAACAGGACACCTGCTGCCGGATCTCTCCTACAGAGTGGGCCTGCTGTCCCTCCCCTGGGGTAGGCTAATAAGATATTCTTATACATTCATCCATCCATCTTCTTCCGCTTATCCGGGGCCGGGTCGCGGGGGCAGCAGTCTAAGCAGGGACTCCCAGACTTCTCCCTCCCCAGACACTTCCTCCAACTTCTCCGCGGGGATCTCGAGGCGTTCCCAGGCCAGCCTAGAGACAGTCCCCTGGGTCTTGCCCGAGGACCTCTTCCCGGTGGGACATGCCCGAAACGCCTCCCCAGGGAGGCGCCCAGGAGGCATCCGGAACAGATGCCCGAGCCACCTCAGCTGGCTCCTCTCGACATGGAGGAGCTGCGGCTCTACTCCGAGCTCCTCCCGTGTGACTGAGCTCCTCACCCTATCTCTAAGGGAGCGCCCAGCCACCCTGCGGAGGAAACACATTTCGACCGCTTGTATCCGCGATCTTGTTCTTTCTGTCATTACCCAGAGCTCATGACCATAGGTGAGGGGAGGAACGTAGATTGACCGGTAAATCGAGAGCTTTATCTTCCGACTCAGCTCCTTCTTCACCACAACAGTCTGATGCAGCGACTGCATCACTGCGGACGCTGCACCAATCCGCCTGTCAATCTCACGCTCCATCCTTCCCTCACTTGTGAACAAGCCCCCGAGATACTTGGACTCCTCCACTTGGGGCAAGAACTTCCCAACCACCTGGAGAGGGCAAGACACCTTTTTCCGGTTGAGAACCATGGCCTCGGATTTGGAGGTGCTGATTCTCATCCCAGCTGCTTCACACTCAGGACAACGTTGTCTGCAAACAGCAGAGATGAGAGCCTGTGGTCCCCAAACCGGACACCCTCCGACGCCTAGAAATTCTGTCCATAAAAACAATGAACAGAACCGGTGACAAAGGGCAGCCCTGGTGGAGTCCAACACGCACTGGGAACAGGTCTGACTTACTGCCAGCAATGCGAACACAGCTCCTGCTCCGGTCATACAGGGACCGGACAGCCCTGAGCAAAGGGCCCCAGACCCCATACTCCGGGAGCACTCCCCAAAGGACACCCCAAGGGAAAGCAGTCTCCAGATCCACAAAACGCATGTGGGCTGGTTGGGCAAACTACCATGGACCCTCGAGCACCCGATGGAGAGTATAGAGCTGGTCCCGTGTTCCACGAGCAAGACGAATACCACTCTGCTCCTCCTGAATCCGAGGTTCGACTATCGGTCGGATTCTCATACATGTTTTGGGTTTTTTCTTTGTAAGGATTTTTTTTGCCCATAGGTTTTTTCAGATAGGACACTATAGTGTGAAATTGGGATTAGAGTGGGAAGGACATCGCAGCAAATTGTCGAGACTGATTTGAACTCTGCATATTGCTCACATGGAACGCAAATGTGCTATCCACTCCACCACCGAGCGGCACACTAATAAGATATTCTAAAATATAAACAACTGAAATTACATTTATGATTATGTGGATTGGGTTGGAGCCTCATAGCCTTGCCCTTTTGAGTATATGTGTGTACTTTGTCATATGACTTTTTGTACACTGCATTATTGACTTATGGCCTGCTCTTCTGTATAACTGTAAGTGTATTGTATGTATTAAAACAAAGCCATTTCTCTCTTAGGCTGTGTGTTGCCCGGACCAGAAACACTGCTGCCCTGCTGGTTTCTCATGTGACCTGACCTCCGGAGAGTGCATTCAGAAAAACCAACTGTCCTGGGACTCTTTCCTCCAGAATAGAAGAAGAGACTTTGGCCGTCCTGGACTCTAACCCACAAGTAGCACACTAGCTCTTTGTATTTAGGTTATTATATGACTCGACAGATGCTTGTCGAGAAAGCTTGGTGATGTTGCTGCCTGTTTAAAAAGTCATTTTGCACTTGAGGGCTTTTTTGGTGTTGGTTCTATTCCTTCCCTTCTGACCGCTAGAGGCGGTGCTTTAACAATAAATAACTCCCTGCACATGCTCATTTAGTGCTGAAGCAGCGCCTCTGGTGGTCATTTGGGATGAAATCGTAGCGTAGTTGCATACATAACACTAGTTTGAAGATTTCTTTTTTTGTTTTAATGTGGTGAATTGTTGTTTTCTTTTCTCTTTTAGTGAAATTTACAACCATTAACATTTACTTTCATAAGATCTGTCACACACCACAGATTACGTATATAAGATGCAGATGGAGACAACTGAAAAAAATAGGAAGCTGGTTTCTTTGGTAAATTACTGTTTTCCACCATTAGATTTTTTTTGTGTGAATGTAATGTGGCATAAATATGATTTGGAATGATAGTTCATATTTTTGTTCTTGTTAGGAGTGAAGTTTTTCTTTTTTAATGATGATTTTTGAGGTGACACAAATAGGTTGTATAGAATTATTTCATTTACTAGATTCAGGACAGCTTGTGCCTTTTCAAAGCCATTCCTGCAAGAGGTACCAGTATCTACTGCTCACATGGGATATACAAATGTGCTGTTTTTGGGACGGAGGATTCAATGTTTATTTTAACTGCAGCCAAAAGATGTGAGCCAAGTGCATGTTATTGTCATGAGAGGACAAAGGCTGGCAGTGCGGCGTTGGCAGTCAGATGTAAACTGAGCTTTTGAGAAAAAGATCTTTGAAAGGGCGCCAACCAAGACCGTCTTTGTTGGAATACTTCAGTGACTTTGCTTTCTACCTCGGCTCACATCACAATTGTTCAATTATATTTTAGGATATTAAGATTTTTTTTTTTGTGTTGGGTTAAGCAAAATCTATTTTCTTTCTGAACTGCAAAATTTAAGGTATTTCATCATCTTGAACAGAAACTTGAAGCCACTGCTTATTATAAAACATTTTAATCTAATGACAAACAAAGGTATTTTTTATTTTTTACAAGTGCAACTTAAAATGTATAATTAAGTTGAAAATTGTGTCATAGTAGGCCAGTGCATTCAGTATATTATATCAAATGTACAAATGTGACCTTTAGTCTAAACCACTTATAACCCTCAAATCCACTATGACGAACAAGAACTGTAATCACTTTGAATAAATGCTTTGTGCTTCTTCTGACTATAGTAAACATTCTTCTGAACTATTTGATCCCACATTATATATTTTAATAAGTTGCACCTGTGAATGACCTAAGGAAATGCAACAATGCGCCGCAGCACCAATGATCATTTTGTCAACCTTTTTGAAAGATTTTTATGCTGAACGAAAGATTGACTTGTGAAATAAAGTTGTTTAAAATTAGCTGGCTGTCAGTGTTATGAATGGCAGCTCTGAGATCATCCCTGAGTTTTGCTGGTTGGTCAGATGTGAAAACACTTCCTCAAGCTTCTGGTGCCTGTATCCTGTTTCTTTGCCCCCGCCTAGCACTTCCTCGTCACAGAGTTGTTATGACAACCCGAGTAAACAGATGATCCGAGCAGAGACACAACTGTGGGAGGGTTGTGTGTCCGATTTCACAGTTTGGCAGGGCGGCATGAAGCTTGAACCTGTGCAGTGGACTTGCTATCAAAGCGCCCTCTGGTGGCTAAACATCACTTGATTGAAAACAATGATCTACACAAGGGGCCTCTGTGTTGTAATGAGGTCAACTGCTCTTCTGCTGTGAGGCTTCATTGTTGTTGCAGACTAGATCAATGGTTGTCAGACTGTGGGGCAAGTACCACTGGGTAAACACTGCTCCAGGCTTTTCCTTGTGGTACTTTCAGCCTTTGGAATGATTTATGTAAAAAAATTTTTTTTTAAAACTCCACGTGCCCCAAATAAAACTGTGAAATACTTTATGTAGGAATGTAGCAAATTAACTTAAGTGAAATGAGACGGGTTAATTTGAATCTTTATAATATAATAACTACACCTTTTTAATTGGCCGTAATAAAGCATGAACAAAGTGTTAATTCATAATGAATAACTAGTTAAATCTGACTTGGTAACTACTTAAGGGGTTATAAATTGGGGTATTAAATAGTTACCCAGCCATTCTTAATAAACCATTTGTTCACTATGAATTAAGTATTTGTTCATGCCTTACGAATGATAAAATGAAATTATTAAGTGCTATCAAATCTTTTGGTCCTGTTTTAGTCCTATTCTGATGGAGTCTTGGATTGCAAAGCTTTAAGTGAAATAATAGTTTAAATATTTTTTTTTTACTATTTACTATTACATAAATATAGAAACAAACTTTTGAGCACCTAATATTTTATATATACTGTAGATGTATAGAATAGAATACATTTATTGTAATAAGTTGGATAAATTTGATCTCATAAAAGGCATAATTGAGAATAATAATAAAAAATATATCTCATGATAATTGCTTAGGTTAAATGATTTATATTGTAGTTGCTTTATGTTATCCATTGTTGACAAAATAAATGTAAATATACAGCATAATTTAAGTTTTAATAATGTGTTTCAGGGAAGTAATGTAGACAATACTTAAACACTTTCCCCTAAGGATTTCCAGCTCTATCTATAGCCGTCTTCACCTTCCAACAGCGGGCAGGACCGAAGTGACAAAAAGCCTTTGACGTGTGAGTAAACTTCTCTGCCTCTTTTCTATTGGACGGAGCTGATCCATTCATTCAGATGTTGCCAGGGAGACACCCCTGCCCTGAAACCTCGCAGCGCCCTAACACGCCTTCTTCTGGTATTTTCCTAATTCCCATAGGAACGTATGAAGTACAGTCATCTGTATTTGGGACAGCAGATGTGTGACAGTCGGAAGGATGTAGCTGTTGGCATGAGCCTGTCACTGGGGCAACAAGACAAATGGGTAAACTGCACTTTACAAATCAACACTGGTTACAGTAACCCGCATCAATCAGGCTCAACACTTATGCCCCAATGCTATAATGCGTTTCAGATATTCTGTGTACAATACATCTAACTGAAAACTTCTCCTGTCACATTTAGGCCATTATTTTTCTGTTTTCTGTTTTATCTTAAACATATCTTCTTATTTTCTAGTTCTCAAGAGAAAAAAACATTGCTTTTCAAAACACAGTGCACAGAACTGGAATGTGTTTCTGGTTGGTGTAAGTAAATAAATAGGCTGATGCTTAAGATGACTATGACGCACTAATGGCACATTTGAAAACATATGTAAATATATATTAAGTAATGTTTCTGTGCACCAATTGCTGCACTGTGTGAATGTGACCAGGGTTAATTCATAAATTAAATTCTTAGCTTACCGTCAAAGGGGACTTTCAGTGTCTAAAATTTTATTTTTGTTCAAGTTTACCCACTGTAGGGGGATGGCTCCAAACTACCGAATACTGTGTCTAGAGCTGATATTGCTTGAGATGCTTGAAGGTTGTTGGTAAAAGTGAGTAATGGGGAAATACTCCGATCTATATCAATGCAGAACTTTCCTTCTTAATATACTTTATTTTGAAAACACCTCCCATGGCCAAGGGGTCACAGGGGGCACATACAGTATCCATCCAAATATTTAGACGTTGGAAGTCGGCATGGATATTGAGTGGGTGGGCTTGAGGTGTCAGGGATCATAACTGACCAATCATAGAGGGGCCAAGTGAGCAGAAAAAGCCGGTAGCTTGTACATGAACACAGATATACACATGTCACAGTGCAAACAGAAGACAGGGACAACCTTAAGGCGTGCTCTATCTTTCTACAGGACGTCCCGTTGTGAATCTACACCTGAACCTGACACAGAAGAAACTACTGGACACTTTAGGTAAAACAACACAGAAATGGTGCAGAAATTTGGTCAGACAAGGTAATGCCTGTAGGGAAAGATCTCCTGCTTTCAGAATCTGATTTATTGTATAGTGAAATTGTAGTTTTTTTTATTGTATAGTTGTTCATTATTTTAATAACTAGACCTGCATTTCCTAACAATTTTACACAGTTAGAAGTGTAGATAATAAGTCAGAATGAATACACAACAAGTGTATTGGCATTATGCAATATTATAAAGGTTAAACTGCTTTTAGACTTGCATTGTTTTATGAAGCAAGGATCACTCATAGTTTCTATCACAGAGCTTTGTCTGAATATATTTTCAAACTTGCTGTTGAAGTTAATAGATCACAATATTTCAATACATGGTTTTTGGTATTGGCAATTTATAACATGATTCATCAGCAAGTTGTTTCCCTTGATATAACTGCCCATCCACTGGTCTCATAAACTTTAGGACAGGCTTGTGTAATTGTGTGTGGGTTAGGGTTAGGGTTAGTGTGTGTGTTTTGATCCTTGAGTATTCCCTGTCAACATGGCCGCTCCTGAAGCAGACTAACTCTGACAGCTGGCCGACCCACAGTGGAAGGCATGCGGCTAGTTCACTGCGTGCCAAATCTCTCTGCTATTTATACTCTCCTCGCCAATGCCGCCCCCGGTGTCTCTTCATTGACACTTCGCCACACCAAATGCCAGAGGTGTTTGATTAACATGTGTTCAGTATTTTAGTGGACTGACACTCCGTGATGTTAAAACTAATCTCTATTTTATCATGGAATCTTTACTATCATCTACAGTCTGCTATAAAGGGATGGCTTGTTAATAATGTTCACAGGAGAACTCCACAGGTTGAATATTTTTAGTGTCCGTGTTTTTTTGTTTTTTTATCACCATAATGTCAGTTTCATTCTTCAATGTCTGCTTTTTCTGTATCGATACGTTTCCTTTTTGGTCCTACTGTCTAGGTCACACGTGTTTACAATACAGAATTAGCATATTTGGCCAGTTTTATTCATTTATTTATATATTTGTTTATTTTATTTGTGTCTTAATATGGTTTATTCAATGTTATTAATCTGATTTTACAATATTGCATTATAATTACTCCTGTTTCATATTTGCACATAAGGAATTAATTCTGCTACTTAAATTTACCTGTTACCTGTGACATGGCATTGCAGAATTTACATTAAATCAAAAAACATAACAAATATAATTCTACCATGGTATTCTAGCTACAGTATCTATGGGTTTCAGACTGATGAAAAGTTGAGATTGTACCATAGCATTTAACAAAATACTGACTCTTTTGAATGGTAAAAGTTCCTTAAAATGGCAGCTATAAACAGAAAACCATTATACATATTCAATACCCTATAAACAGAAAACCATTATACATATTCAATTCCCTATAAACAGAAAACCATTATACATATTCAATTCCCTATAAACAGAAAACCATTATACATATTCAATACCCTATAAACAGAAAACCATTATACATATTCATTACCCTCCTCTTCACATATCTTGACTCAAGCCTGTGCCTCCAAAACATGTATAATCTCTGCATTGTTTATGAATGTTTTAACTCACTTTTGCATTTCTCAATTTGATTCCATTCTTTTTCAGTCAAATGGCAATACCCAGGATGTTCAGCTTCAACACCCCCTTCACCATTGTGACTGAAGACTCCGAGCTCTCCTTCATGGGCAAGGGGGACGGTCACGCCTGTGAGGAGGAGAAGGGGTCTCTGGTCCAAGCCATTTCTCCACATTTGAAGAGAGTCATGCAGCAGGGCACAGCTAAACATGTGGGACCAGCACAGGGCCCCAGGACGTTTGAGGAGAACCCTGACGTCTCCATAGTAGCGCAGGCTGAGCGTAAGTCATTGAGACTATTAGGTCAATTCTGTAGGATGAGGGAACATGTTAATGAATAGTGTAAAAGCATTAAGATTTTACATAAGATTACATTATTATTTACAATTGCACAGTGGCAGAGACGTTAGTGAGTGATTGTCTAATGAATTTATGGGTTTTTATACCTCATACTTTATCCTGCACCCCCATCTGAGGCACATATTTGACCACGTGCATCACATTTATATTGTAATTGTCAGCCAAACAAACTCATTTGTGATATTGTTTGTTATATATTTACCGAAGATTCATTCTTTTTAGGTGAAGACTTCCAGGAGTTTAGCCCTACTCCAAATGCACAGTTGCCATACTTAAGACCCCAGTTGCTTCGAAAACACAGGTACGGCACACTTTTCTTAAGTTTATGGGTAACATTTTATAATAACTACACTTATACCTGCCTTAGTAAAGCATGAACTAAGACATAATTCATAGTGAACAAATAGGTTGTCAAGAATGAATCAGGCTTGGTAACTACTTAGCTAATACTCTAACCCTAATTATTAACCCGAACTTTAACCGTAAGCTTAATTAAGTAGTTACAAATAAACTATTTGTTCATTATGAATTAAGTCTTTGTTCATGCTTAAGGCAAATTAAGATGTAGGGTTTATAAAATTGCAATATTCTTATTCTTGCTTCCAGTGACTCCTTGTGGTGGTTAAGAATTATACACATGCTAAATTGAGTATGATATCCAAGACTTAGAATGACTGATCTGATTATGAAGGCTTTTATTGTTTACAGATCGCTTGCCAAGGGAACTGCTCTTCTCAGCGACACAGATGAGGACGACTCGACAGGCCAGCCTCGTCACCTCCAGAGGAAACAACGCAGAAAAAGTCGTGTTAGAAGCAGCGCAGAGGAGGGGCAGGAGCGCCCAATCATCCAGGGCCTTTGGGTGCAAGAAATTGATTGGCTCCGATCAACCGGCAAAGAGATGACCTCATGTGACATCATCCCACCTCCACCTCAGTTCACAGACTCTTACAACGGAGATCAAGTTTCGTCTCTGTGTTGCAGCTGTGAAGACAAATTCAAAGCCATATCAGTATCTGAGGACCAATACAGATTAACAGATACAAGTTTAGACAGGGGAGACTCGGATTGGGACTATGAGCAGGACTCCGACTCCAATAGTGACTCCTCTTGCTGTGTGGAAGATTGTGGGCAATGCAACGCTGGCATGTCAAACTTGACCTTTGCCCTTATGGGTGTATCTGGATTCAGTCAGTATCCAAATTATCCGTCCAGTTGTGAGAGCTGTGTAACTAATTCCTACAATCGTTTCTCTGGGTGTGCGCAAAGCCTGCTGGGAATGTTGGACCACACCTCTGATGTGAACTTTGGGGCAGATGATATGGATCAAGTGGAGGTTGTTTTGGAGGAGCTGAGAGGGAGGGTGACTCACATGCCCAAGATATTTGCACCGTTTTTCTTTGAGGATGTGATGAGGCAAAGCCTGCGAGAGTGGAACACCAAACAGACTGTCAATGAAGGACTTTTATTTCATAATGTAAGATACATACAACAGACAGTGTTTCCCAAATGTTACTACTTTGCAGACATGGTTCATGGGTTTCAGAGTAATGGAAATCTAGTAATTGCCATAGCAATTAACAATTCAATACTAAATATTCCATCTTTTGAATGGGCAAAAGTCGGATGTCACCTTTTAAACAGGAAGCTGAAACCTGTGAAATATTTTACAAAAGTAAATGTATTACTCTAATAATCTACTCGATTACAGTAACATGAGTATAGTAATGTGAGTATTTATAATGAGTAATTTTCCACCCCTGCTGCTTTGACTCTGGCACTGGGGATCCTTATACTTTAACACTGAAACAATTATCAATTCTTAAATAATAAACAGAGCCTTAATTTAATCGTGAAGCGGCTTTTATCATCAAACTGTATAGATTTTAATACATTTAGGACAATAAAAAGCAAAATAATACTTGTTTTATCAATTAACTATCTTGCATGGGGTGAAAAAATATATATATTTGGGAAAAACATTGATGTTTTGTCAGACTTCTATAAATTGTAGTTTCAAAATAGTTGAACTCAAAGCTGAGACTGTGATGGGTTGGTTTCATACCGCACTTTCCTAACCATTCACCATCCATTATTCATTGACTTCAGTCACACACGGGTGATGACTAGATGGTTGATTACACACTTGGGCAGTGGTCCAGTGGGTTGAGTATTTGCAGTTTGCTCAAACTTCTCCTGAGACCATGTTCTTGTGTTTTTGAGCAAGACAGTCCAGTCACAATATGTGGCTGGTTGTGACAGGAAGGAAGAGCATCCAACTTAAGAACCTTCCAAAATACCAACCCAATGGACAAAAATGCCTTATAATAATAATGCTTTACAGAGATTTTCTTTTTCAGAGGGCTTGAGTGTAGGTCATGCATTTTCACATTATGCCTTCTCTTGGTTAACACATTATGCAGTGGAAAAGTTGAATACAGTTGCTGTCTCAATCATCAGAATCTGGCAGGCTGCACAAACAGAAAACACTTGCCCTGATGTCATCCACTACAAAAACAAAAGCAATTTCTGAAAAGTCTGGATCTCACTATCTTTGACTCTTTTCTACCCCTCCCCAGGCACTCCAGCCCCGAAGCTTCCAGTACAGGGAGGGACGCGAGTATTGTGTTCTCCAACACATCCAGAATGGCTCGTATGGTGACGTCCTCTCCGTTCAGGACAAAAGGACTGGATTTACATGTGCAGCCAAGAGAGTGAGTCACAATCTTCAAATGTGCACCACCCAAAGCCCATTAGATTATATTTATATCTAAAGATATGTTATTATTAATATATAATTGATTTCAGATCCCTATCAGTCGTTTTAGCAGGGAGGAGGTTAACACGTGGAGCGCTCAGGACTCTCCTCGCATCATAGAGCTGTTTGGGGCCGTGAGGGAGGGGCCACACATTGTAATGTTCATGGACTTAAAACCAGGTAATTATTTCTTCTTTAGGTTAAATTTAAGTTACAACAATTTTCAAATAAACTAGATTTTGTTGCTGTTTTATGTTTAGCTTGTTTAGGTACACTTTTGAAGGAAATTATCTCACTACCTGAAGATTTAGCCCTCTATTACCTGCTTCAGACTCTAGAGGCACTGGAACACCTGCACAGTATCAAAGTGCTACACCTTGATGTCAAAGGTAATTTGTTTTGTATCTTGTGTAACAAAGCACATTGACAGGTGAATTGTACATGGCAGGAGTTGCTGTGGTCCTTTATTCATTTCTGTTTATTTATTTCTACGTTTAAATGGTTTTGTTTTTACTTAATTTTTTTTTTTTTATTGGTTCCGGACAACTAAATTAAATTGAGCATTTTCTTTTTTCGTTTTATGTGAAGGTGAAGCACTTTTGAAGACAAAATGTGTTAAATAAATAAAGTGGATTTTGATCAATTAGAGCAAGTAAATACTGTACTACACCCTTCAAAAAGTCAGATAAAATAGGAGATTAATCTATGTGGAGTAGGATGAGTCCCAAACTGCATCTTTTGTCACGCGTCAGAATACCATTTATTCCAGATTCCGTTCAATGGTGAATAAAGTTAAGATCAAAGTATTTTATCATCCATTTCCCACAGCAACAGTAAATTATAGTATTTTGGCTCAGTTCTGTCAATAGTGTACAACATTTTCTAGATTTAAGCTTTAAGCACTAAACCTTCACCCAACAGCTATGACAGTGAATGTTATAACACTGGCTGCGCCCACTGAAGGGGATCCCATGGTAAAGCCTCCAACAGCTCTCTCTGTCAACCATCATCCCCCCTGACGGTCCCTAATCCCAAACTGACACCTCGGCCCTAACCCAGTCTAATCTCCGCTGAGAGGATTGTGAATGGGAGAAGATTCAAGCGGGCCCCGCATTGTCCTCACCGTGGGCTGTGGGCAGGGTCACACACGGACTGGATAGTTGTACTAGCTGTGAGAAATGCAACCAGCACTATTTATCTATCCCCCTTTTTATTATTTATTACCTTTATTTAACCTTGTAAGAACCCATTGAGAGCAAGACCTCTTTTTTTAAGGGTGACAATATTAAGTAAACATACTCGAGAGAAATATTAGTTTTACGGATAAGATTCAGTTACAACAATATTCAGCATAATGTAAAATAGGGCTAGGAGATATGACAAAAATGAATCATGAAACGAATGACAGAAACTCAACCTCAATTTCACAGATAATGTAAAAGTTGTTTATTGTTTGTTTACATAAAAAGCGGGTCCAACAACTGAAGTCTGCTATAAATCCATACTGTGATGTCCGCAGTAGACCTAAGAAAACCTTCAAAGGTTCAGTTTGATTGTAAGAGCACATACAGCTATTACCTTTAACAAACTGACTTCTTGGGCCTTTTACTTTCCATGAGCTGTGCTTTATTTTTGGATATGTTACCTTAAAGCACCCAGAAGGCAGATGAGGCAGAAACAACATTATGCCATTATGACAGAGCCTGACAACCTTCCTAATTTCTCACTCTACCGTGTCGTAACGAGCTCCAAATGAAAACACGCTGTCGTCCTGAATCCTCTGTGTTGATTTTATTCCAGTTGACAACGTACTGCTGTCTGCGGACTGCACACACACTTTCCTCTGCGACTTTGGGCTCTCTGAAACATTAGATGACAACGGATGGAGCACCAAGGCATTCAGGGGTGAGTCATGTCACAAAGTCTGCAATGCAATTTGTATTATATGGATTTGTAAACAGTGTATTGACACACACACTTCTATCTTGGATTATTATTTTTTCATGCATCAAAATGTAGTGACCTTTACATGGGAGGTATTCAGGGGAGAAAGAATGTTGTCGTTGGAGGATGTCTCTATATCAGTTATTCTCAAGCTTTTCACACAAAGTAACATAATGTTCAGCTTTCCAAGTACCACCAGTTCTACACCAGGATTATATCAGGCCTAATTTGGGGCTAATCATGGTCCAATATGAAACTAAACCATGGATAAGGTATAGTTCAATGTTATAATTAATCCAATGGAGGACAGAAACATGAATAGATTTGTTTCTAAATAGTGTTTTGTGGTCAAGTGGTTAAGTCACAGCACACGTATGCCAGGCTCCAAGTGCAGCTGGCCTCTGACAATGTACTGCATGTCCTCCCTTCTCTCTCATCCCCCATTTCAGGCTTACCTTTCCTGTCTAATAAAGCCTCAGGCCAAAAAAAATCTTTAAAAAATAAATAAATTAAATACTCTACACTGCAGAGGGCTCCACATAGGTACCACCACTGTTTGAAAAACACTGTTCTGTATCATGTCAGGCCTAAAGGCTTTGTCATCTGTCACATGACTCACTTTCACTAACCATTTAAATTCATCATACTAAATGTTGTCCCTGATGTAGAAAAAGATTCAGTTTTAGTCATCTGGACTTTGTTTTAGAAAAAACAAAACGTTTCTACTCTCATCCAAGAGTCACTGATGGAGACAGATTTCAGAATAGAGACGTACATGGCATGAAAGGCTGAAACGCAGGTGATCATAACATATGAATGCATGTGAATCTGCATTGCCTCTGGCGGATAAAATGAATGGATAAGGTAAATGGTTGTTTATGCGGCCGGATTGCCATTGTCCATTGTTTACTTTACCTCTGGCTACTAACTGCTGCTACCTGTGATACCGAATGGGGTTAAGCAAAAGAACTGACATAAATTGAAATTGTCTGAAAATGCACTGGTCTGGAAAACATCATTTTTAAATTATAGTTATATTATGCAACATTTCTGTATAATACAGTTCATTTATTTCTCAGTATGTATATTTATATAATGTTTAATTGTAAGGCTTGAGTGTTGATCAGTTTTGGCCTGTTGTCCTTTCTCGTTCCTCTTCACAGGCTCTGCTTTCCCAGGCACTGAGACACATATGGCTCCGGAGGTTGCCCAGGGAGATCAGCTCTGCGCCAAAGCAGATGTTTGGAGCAGCTGCTGTATGTTACTGCACATGCTCAATGGATGTCAGCCCTGGACCCGCTACTACTCCCACCCACTGTGCTTACAGGTACGCATACGCCTACTCTGAGTGTCAGGTTTCACAGAGTGAAATCAATCGTGGAGTGTAATGTAACTTTGAAGACAGGGGAGGTATTGAACAAACACGACCTTCAAAATAGTCACAAAACAAGTAGTTGAACACAAAACAACAGTTATTCCTGTTTGCTTATGGTGTAGCTTGCCTTAGCCATTAAATACCAAATTATAAATTTTCAACACTGTTCCAACACATGTTCTTTTCTTTTCTGGATTTGGGTTTGTTAAATTAAAGATCGCCAACGAGCCTCCACCTCTATGGGAAGTGCCATCCAACTGCAATAACTTCACAGCTAAAGTGTTCAGGGCTGGGCTGAAGAAGGATCCTGATAAACGAGCATCTGCAACGTCCCTTCGCAAGAAAACCACCAAGGCCTTAAGAGCAGGTACCAAACTCAAGAAGGCTACATACAAAGAATAAAAAGTACTGAAAACATTATTCATACTTTTAATACTATTCTATCTGGAATAGGCTATGATCATTACTTAGCACTTAGGCTTCCACTAAATTGAAACCACTCTATTCCCCAGTTGGAGGCTTGAGTTCCTGGTCTGTCAAAATTGCCTGTGAAAAGCTGTACTCTTCCAAGAAGCAAAATGATGACAATCAAGACACTTTGTTGCCCGAAAGCCTCTGCACTTCCAGGAAATCCGCAACTCCCTTATCACCCACAATGCACTGGGTGAGCCCTTGGAGAGCAGTCGCAGCCGACGAGGACAGTGATGGCAGCCACTGGGAGTCGACATCAGAACAAGACTGTGACGTTGAACCAAAATCCTTAAAAGACAATAATGCAGATGAAAATGACTGGAACACAGGGTCGGAGTCCTCGGAAGTGGATATTTACATGGGAGAAGAAGAATACACAGAGGAGAAGTGGTCAAAATTTGACAGAGACTATGAAGGAGATTGGGAGGGGGATGGAGAGGTGGAGGAAGAAGACGAGTCATCCACAGAATACTTTCGCGGTCTCAAAGATGCATTTCCAGTACTACAAAAAGGACAGATGCAAGATGATTGGTGCGGATCCGAAGAAGAGCTGGAGTACCTCAGAGACGGTGAGTCGAAAAGTGTTTACTGAAAAATCAAATCAAATATATTTCATCAAAGTATTATTACTTTGACAATTTTATCCCATCCACATTGTTCGTATCTGGGCACACATTCTTTCATTTTGTATACAGACGCATTCTCAAGCCAGCCCCTTTTATTTGATAGTATCTTTATTGTATTCTTGGTTTCTATTCATGCCATGCTATAATAGGCGACAACAGATTTACTTAAAAATCATTGCTACTCTCATTTAAAGATTAAACAAAAATAATATGCCTCCCCCCTCTAGGTGTTTCTTTGGGGAACACAGTCCAGCCTCCCTCTCCTGAGCCCAGAGATGACCCTCCATCTTGCTTTAGCTGCTCGGACTCTTCACAGATAGATGCATCTGACAAGGTTCGTATTAGAATATAATGTGTATAAATCTTTCATGTATAAAACTACATAAAAACACACTCCCTCAATAGGACTCTGATCGTTCATCCGATGACCTCAGCTCCGGAGTCTTTTCCTCCTGTAACAGCCAGAATGACGGGTACCTGCAGTGGACAGCTATACCTCACCAGCCCTCATCCTATTGTTTTGAAGGTACAGTTGAAAAACCGATTGGAACTGGAGTGAGAGGGCTTTTGATTTTTAAAATGTAAAACTTGTTCAGGTGTTGACATCTGGATTGAGGATATCCAAGGACAGTGTCTGAGGATCCGTGAACAACGTCAGGTCAAAGTGGGCCATGTTGCCATTGGAATAAGTAACCAGGTAGTGTTTCGAGCCCACATTGTCCTTTAATTACATTATGCTGCATGCTAAATTGAATATTGTTAATATATACATGTTTATCCCATTTAGATTTCAGAGGAGGCCTTCACTTTGGAGACACTGGACAGGAAATTAGTTTCATTTGAGCATGAGATCAAAGCATCAGGTTTATGGCTGCGCTGTGTTCCTGCCCCCAACAGATGTCAGCGCTGGAGGTGGCGGGTCAAACATGGAAAACTTGAACTACGGGAGTGAACATTTGCTGATATTGTTTTATGTTGTTTGCACTAATTGTCTGCAATATATTCTGTTATGCAGGCACCTTTTATAAAAATAAGTAAAATGGCCAGTTTCTAAGTATACATATTCATATTTTTGTAATAAACATTTTCAAATATAACATGATGGTTTTCCTTCCTCTTTCCTCACACAAAATGCAACCTTAATTTAAAAAAGAAAAGGGAAAAAATAGGCTAGAAGGCAGATTTTAAAACCTCTTTAAAATCTGTCATTCAAAGAAAATTGCCCAAAGACACATGTGACTTATCACATGGTAAACTGTAGACCTTATGACTCATCATATCACATGATTACCAACATGTAGATCTAAACCACTCTACTTTAAAAAGAAAGGAATGTCATCATTTAAGAAGAGGGCAGGGAGTCCAATAGTTTTAGTTTTGATGCCCCCGAAGGCTTCCTGCTGAATTGTCCCAAATTGCCATCTGCGGTAGGCTACTTATGAAATAAGTTCTAAACGCTGCACCAATTTTGAACTTGATATGATAATGTCTTGCCCTTCACGTCATATATATTAAGTATACAGTCCTCAGTTCAAAACTTTGGACGCTTACAGCCTATTTATTAGCAGGGAGTCATTTTCCTACATCACTATTTATGGAAATTACTTGTTTAATTTCCAAGCTTCTCTTTGGTTTAAATGTTTGGTACTCGCTAACCTCACAGCTCTTGCAATAAACTCAAAATGCACAGGTGTTTGTTACTTCTCTGTAACTGCAGCTGAAACTTGAATAAACTTGTATGCAGCTACTTCCTCGACATTTTGTGCAATGTGTAACCCGGAACCAGCCTGAGTTCTGATTGGACGTTGGTGTGGCAGAGGCGGGCTCTAGTAGCACTACTGTGGATCTGATTGGCTCTATTTTGAAAGTGGGAAGTTCCAGTACGCCGGTGTCTCCCTGGATGCGCAAGACGCCATTTTGGAGAGACAGTGTAAGATAACGGAAAGATCGAGAAGCTGCCTTTCTAAAGGTAATAATCGACATTATCGCTCATTATTTCACCACGGGGCTTATAAACAAGTCCACCCTGAGTTTCATCTCGTAATTTGATGTTTGGTGGACTGTACAGCGCGTCAGTGTGTAGCTCTTCTGCTGTGACGCGGCATTCAGCTAATGCTAGCGGCGTTAGCAGGTCGCTAAAACAGTTCCCGTGTAAAGAACTGGTCAACGATGTCGGATTAAATTACCCTATTTCAATCGCGAAGTATTTACAGTCCGTTTATATGTTTGTTAATTTGATTGAGCAATCGACTTGGGTAAACGTATCTAGTGAGTATTTTTTAACAGCTGTGTTGCTCTGTTAAAGCTAACCGGAGTTTAGCCGAAGCATCCGCCCTGTAAAGGAGAACGGTTTAGCATTTGCAGCTAATGCTACGGCAGGCTACTCAAACCTATGAATGAAACGGTCCGTTAACCATCCTTTAATCCTGTACCTTTTATACGGAGGCAGGTCGTTGTTTTTCTTTGGTGGAGTGTTTTATACAGTTGTCTTATCTTAGTGGTATTTAGCATAAAGGCGAACCTCTGTTGATTTGAGGACGACAGACTCAGAATTTGCAGCTGGAGCAGGCCCACCTTATCGTCTGATCGGTAATTCGCTTGTCCAGGCTAGCTCACAATTCTGCAAACTATTTGTGCACTCCTCAAAGGGCTTTACAGTCTCTCTAGTTTGTCTCATTTCTGTGGTTAATGTTGCGAATGTACTGATGAAATGCGTCATGGTCGAGTCATACAATGTTGTACGTTTCCTTAATAGCGATCACATCAGAAATTTTTTGTTTGTTTATATATCAAATACCAAAGCTCGTGTAAGCCTCACTAAACGGCTTACATGTACATCTTTATTGTCCACAGAATATAACTGACCGTTTTCTGTCTTTTACAGCTTCGTCACCATGGGGAATATGTTTGGGCAGTTATTCAAGGGCCTCTTCGGCAAAAAAGAGATGAGAATTCTTATGGTGGGGCTTGATGCTGCTGGAAAAACAACCATCTTATATAAACTGAAACTCGGCGAGATAGTCACCACCATTCCCACCATTGGTATGGATGCCTGACTCGTTCACTCTGTTTGCTTTTCACCTCCCTTTAGGCTCTTGTTGTTCATTCGTCCTTTACAGTGACATTTACCTTTTAACAATCCCAGAGCAGTTACACCAGTGTGTCTTCTATATTATATGTTTTGGTGATATTTGGATTTTGTTTATTTTTTGCTCAGGTTTTAACGTTGAAACTGTAGAATACAAGAACATCAGCTTCACAGTGTGGGACGTAGGCGGTCAGGACAAAATCAGGCCACTGTGGCGCCACTACTTCCAGAACACTCAAGGTGAGAAGGACTGTTTTTGTACAATGTTAAACAATACCGCCTATAGCTGTCCTCATTATGTACATTATTATTCAAAGGCAAGCAAACAATTTTTTTTATACCTATTAGTATTCATTCAATGTGCGTGTCTGTATCCAATCCTTAGAGCTGTTAAATGCCACGACATATTGTGTGTTCTTGAATAGAAAAAGAAAAGATGTCCATATTTTTAAAGTTTAATTTTACTAGACCAATTTGCATGTCGATTTCCTTAACCTGATGTCAGTCAATTTGTTTTAGTTAATAAATTTAGTAAAAATGACACTTCACTTTTGGAGCACTTAAAGGATGTTTGTGGGGGTGGAATAAAGCAGATTTGGCTTGTCCATCTTTTAATCAGTGTAACTAGATTCTTGTGCTCAGTGAATCAAAAAACTGTGCAGGTGTAAACCCCTACTCTTGTGTGCAGGGCTTATATTTGTTGTGGACAGCAACGACAGAGAGAGAGTGAATGAGGCGCGGGAAGAGTTGTCCAGAATGCTTTCTGAAGATGAGCTCAGAGATGCTGTGCTGCTTGTTTTTGCAAATAAACAGGTGAGATTTAAAATCTATTTTGAAAATAAAATTTCCTTGCTTTTAATGATGCTAATAAGTATTATTTTTGTCTAACCAGGATCTACCCAATGCTATGAACGCTGCAGAGATCACAGACAAGCTGGGTTTGCATTCACTTCGTCACCGTAACTGGTACATCCAGGCCACCTGCGCCACCAGTGGAGACGGCTTATATGAGGGTCTGGACTGGCTCTCCAACCAGCTGAAGAACTCCCCGAAATGATCCATTCCACCTGTTTTTGATTTATTATTTTTGTTTGTTGTTTATTTTTTTCTGTTTCAACACAATGGCAGCACCGGATTAAGGCCCCTTTGCGCCCCCAAACCTTTTACCCAACTTTGAACGCCAGCTCTTTTTCTTTTGAGAACATCTTTCATTCCCTATTGACTTCCTCCTGCTTCCTTCCATTGTCAGTGGTCCCGGGGCTCTAGCCTGTGCTGCTCGTGTGTGCGCGTGGGTGTGCGTGTGTGTACCTAGTGTGTCCAGCGAGTGCGTGTGGGTGTGAAGGCGTCTCTGTGTACATTGGCTGGGATTGGGAGTAACCCTGGCGTGCCTTTTACACACCTCCTGTGGAATCAGCAGTCCGGTTTCTCAAGCCCCACCTCATCATCGAACCATACTCTGTCTACCCCCACTTCCAGTCTTGCACGACCCCCTTCTCCCCACCCTTACTCTGCAGAGAAAAGCATGGTTTTCATAAGGCCAAGAACGAGCAAGGGTGCAAGCTCTCCTCCAGCTGTAGGATACTCTTAAAAAAGTTCACCAGATGTAGAATGAATGCTAGTTCAATTTAACCTTTTGATTTCCAAACCTTATTAGCCCACCACTAAGTGATTTCAGTAAATTGCATCTTAACCTGTATCAGGTCAAAGCAAATCACAGAACGCCCATCCTCGTTCATTCTGCTGTCCTTTGAAAATCATGCTCTTTGTTTTTATTATTATATTGGAATATAACAGATTATTCTTAGCAAATGGTTCTTGGATGAACACTACCTTTCTCCCCACTAAGTGTGACTGTGAAGCACAAGGCAAGTCAACAATCTTGGTTGAATTGAAGAGAATAAATTCGACGTAAATTTAAACTGTATGCAATTCAGTTATGTTAATATTAAATCCCCTTAATTTCAATTGGATTTGATGGAAGACCTTTTTAATCATTCACAGTATCTGTTCTTGGGTTGGTCAATAAAGGTCTTTGGCATTTCACACATTCTTTCAGCCGTTTAGGTGGCGACAGGTGTCCTCCGACATTCACAAGCTTCACATTATATTCCTTTAAATGATGTTACATATGTTTATTTTCTGTGACTAGTTTTAGCATCTTTCTATTTGTATAATGACTGCTGAACCAAATGCATTTGAGCAGTATGACAAATCTAAAGTGAAAGTTTTGCATTTTGAGGGCCTACTGTCATAAGCAGCGGTTTTACATTGACCTGAGAATCGGAAAGCATCCAGTCAGTAATTTCCTGGTTGTGATGAAGGATGGTACCACAAATGAAGGCTCAATAACTGTGAATAGGCCAGACTGAGAAGCGGGGCGTAGTCTGGGTGTTTGCGGGCCCCTGCGCTGCATATTTCATGACTGATTACTTAAAACCAACGCCTCACTGCAGTCCTGCCTCTGAAAAGGTGGAGGGACTGGTGTAAAGGTGTGCTGTCCAACCTGGTTGAGATTTCAGGCATCCTCAGTGTTGAACCGAAGGGGGTAAAGCTGGCACTTCTGTTATAAGGATGATTGTAAATCTGTAAGTACCCTGTAAACTGTTTCTGTGGGGATTTCCTGAACACATTAATAAACACAATTTGACCCAAAGGTCTAAAGTTTTAAGTTATTTGCTGAAAGCATTTCGGTGTTTATTTCACATACTTTTTGCCCTTCAAATATTAAGTCATTGTACATAGAGAATAATATTGTCTGAAGGTGGTTTAGAAAAGCAGTGTCAAAAGTTTATGTTGCTTGACACTGGTGGACTTATATAAATGTGTTACTTTGTCTAGGTTAAAATGTAATGCAGCTTACTAATGTAAATATGTTTTTCTCAGTGAAATATAACTGTGGCCACTAGATGGAGACAAAGTCCCGCTGAACAAACTGCTGACGTTGAACTACGTATTATTTTCATAATCATAATTTGGAGTGGGCCCAAAATATAAAATAGATCAGAAGTTACAAAACTTGAATAAATGATTTCAGAGGTTGAAGTTGACAAAATAGATGAGACAGAAGTTCACTCATGTAGCTTACAATTGAAGTAGGCCTACCGATGTACAAATTAATTCCTAGACTACAAATTAGCATTATTAGCCTCCAACTATAGGGTCTACTGCACAGTGGTCCTGAGTTATACTAGAGTGCTGTAAAATCCAAACACAAATAATGGAAAATTGGGGAGATTTCTAAACAACTTTTCTCAAATGTCAATAAAACATATACTGAACTCATACCTGTTCCATTCAATCTCGCGCCAGAGAGATGGGCGGAGCCACCTGGCGCACCTGACTGACAGGCCCCGCCCACTCTCGGCGGGAAGCGGCTCCGGTAAAATGCTCTTGGCATTTTGTAGTAGCGTCCAGATTTGTGTGTGACGATCGCAAACTGAGAGTGTGTGGGATTAAGAAGGCGATGCGTGACAGCCGAGCCTCGCTGTGACAACACATATTTCTCTGGTAGGTGTTTACATTTCCTTTGAAGAACATCATAAGCCTTTATCACAGTGGGACAGGTGCGAGGGGAGAAGAAGAACTTTGTTGTGAGTAAGTTCAGGACTCACTCAGGTTTGGGCTTCACGTTTCAGGTTTGAGAAAGTAAAACGTTTGTAAAAGTTTGTTGGATTAATGAGCTCCAAACGGAGTTTTGCCATGTCTATAGATACACTGCAGTAGCACTTTACATATCAAAATTGACTGTGTATTCATTAATTGATTGATTATTTTGGTTTATCATCATTTCTCATGGTGGACCATTACAGACATGAGCTGCTGCCTGCCAAAAAGAAAAATTTGCCTTCTCCAGTCATTGTTGTGGTCTGTTGTTGCACCAACAGAAAGGAAGGCGCAGTTTCTGTGTTTTCCATTGTCCACGAGAGATGATGTCATTGACCTGTTGCTCCTGCATGGAGATGGGTGTAAAAGGCTATAATAGAGTAATACTATATTCAGAAATGCAAGTGAGAGGAAAAGGGAGGGAGAGTTGAGCTACCTCCAAGTCTGATCAAAGAGCAACCTGCCTGCTCTTCTTATCTTTCCTGCTGCATGATCTGCATAATAACTACAGCACAAAGAGAAAGCTCATGGCAGTGAAATGACAGAAACTGTAAACAAAGCTTCCAACCAACTTCTTCTGTGCGACACTCCTCACTTTATACACATTTAGCCAAGTTTTATTGCGACCCGACAGTTCTGTTCACTTATCTCGCTGACATGATCTGCATAATGATGGATGAACTGAATGTGTTGTTTGTATTTGTGGATGTTTTTATGTCCTGCAACCTCTCCCCCCTAGCACCACTGTTGCACCAGATTTGTCATTTTTCACTTTTTCAGCACTTTTTATTTGAACCACCACTAGGGTTTGAGTCCCAGCTCATCTTTGTAACTTCAATGCACTCATCATTCCCTGCTGGGGTCTAAGTGCCAAATGTTAGGCAATTTTATCTGCCCAATACATTCATTAGCCTCAACGTGTTAATTTCTCCTTTGGGTCTTTCCAAATTAAAAAGAAAATATATATATATACGCCTTCTGCCATATTGGTTCTAGTTATTAATGTAAACTCTGAAGGAAAGCTGCGTCAACTGCCTAAATTATCAGTATTAAATGCATTGTTGTGTGAGGTTGAACTTTTAATTCTTGATTAATAACAGTCTCTGCCCGTTATAAATATTATTATCTATGGAAAGCTATGGGAAAGTCATTAGATCCAGCACTACGTATGCTGCCCTGCGTTCGTAGCCAAAGAACTATTTTACCTTTAATGAAGCATGCCCATAATTGCCTATTGTTAAAGAGCTGGATGGGCGTATGTTATCTGAAAGTAATAGCAAATTGGGTGCATTTCTGTAAAGCAACATCCGCAGTGCTCCTTTTCTGTGCGAGCGGGGCAGTCAGAGCTCATTCATCACCGTTTACAGCGAGGTGTAGATTGGCTGTTGATTCCAGTTTCCTGTTTATGAATTACTTTTATGGGCGAGTTTGGCGCAAATGATTTAATGCTTATTTTAAAGCCCACAAATCTATGACGAAGGTTTTATAGTCACAAGAATGAGGTGGCGAGGGTTGATGCAGGACAAAGTAGTTTTGCTGTATTGTAGCTCACAAACTGTTCAAAAATAAGAATACTACAGGCACGTTTTCAATTATTTACCGTGACGTTCATTTTAATCACACCCAGGAGCTATTTTTTGCTGTTATCTATGCGTTAGTTGTTTTTGGTTTTGGTCCATGTCTATTTTGAGCAAGGAAAGTGTGACTCAGCGGTTTGTTTAGTTTGTACCATTGTCTGATGTGATTAATTAACAGCAGTTATTAATCTTTTATAAGGGCATTGTTATCATGTCACGTCAGTGTGTTTACTTACTTTTGCTCCGGGATACTGTTCAGTTTGGAATTTTGCATGTTCTGCCTGTGTCTGCGTAGGCTTCATCTGGGCACAACTGTTACTCCAACACATATAGAACCATAGCCATTAAAAAAAATATATATATATTATAAACAAACTGAGTCACAAAATCTGCTCATTATTGCTTTAGTTTTTTTTTTAAACACGATGACAAGGCTTCAGTCAATTGATTGCTGTAATAAAACAATAGGAATCCATGAATCCTGTGAGGCGAGAGTGCTAACCACCACTTTTCGAGACAAGTTCCTATGTTTGTGAATTTTGTTCATTGACAATGGCAATAAACTCTTTCTGATTCTGATTCTGATTCCTTTTCCCAACCATTTCCACACAATTTCTGCCAACTAAAAAGCCCATTAGTTAGTTGTATGTTACACGTTTCATAATGCCCTTAAGATTTTTATGTTTGTAATGGATTATAGAGTGTAATATTGAGATAATATATATATATATAATATATATTATAACAAATAATATATTTGTTTTATGAGTATTTTGTATTTATATTCTTTCAGATTTTGTTCAGATTTCCTACATTCTCTACACATCGTCCCTGGATTGTTGATATGATGGAGGTAGCAGGCCCGTGGTCCGAGGTTTTCGAAGGCTCGGGCAGGAACGGGTCGCCAGAAGACGAGTCCTTTCTGAGGGGCTCCACTTTGACTCTGGCTCCCCTGGTGTCTGACTCTGCCTCAGTCCGACGCTCACAGCCCATCTTCATCACTGGAAACAGGTAGAACAGGGAGAGGAGGACACAAATGTACTCAAGTAAATCTTAACCTTTAAAAAAAAAAAAAAAAAAATAGTCATTGCACCTGTTTGAAAAGCACTGCTCTAAATTGTATTGTAGAGTAGAAGTAAACACAAAGCAATTAACTGCATCGCTATTTGGATGTGACCTGATGTATGTTTTGGTATTGATGTATTCAGAATGACAGAGCCTTTCTTATCATAAATATGTGTAAAGATTTTTAATGAGGACGGAAAAAATATTTACTCCACAAATTTGAACCAAAGTATGGACATTTTGAAGATGCTCAAATGCTTTTAGATGCATCCAAATAATGCTGCACTTGTCAGTCCAATAACTGAACTAGTGTAATTATTACTTACTACTGCAGCACATTTTGGTGACAAACACAACACTGAAAGTATTTGTGACAACACCTGAAAGTATTCGTCACCAGATGAGGATTAGATTGCTTCATTTACAGCGGACATGAGTCAACAGAACTGGGAGCTGGTGACTGTTGACTTAATGGTGACTCAAACATAAGTCGTAAATCGCGTCATTCAGTGTGTAAAGAAATGACCAGTTTCTCAAAAGACAATGAGGCGGTTATCTTTTGTTTGTGTTAAAACGGGGATTGTACTGTCGAGTGGGAGGCCGAAATAGACTGGGGCGGGTGGTTGGTTAGTTTCGTTTCCTTGTTTTGCTGCACTGTAGTATATTTCTGACTCACGGCTATTGCTGATAAACTGTTGAGAAGACAAGCCTTTTATGACTTTGCCTTGACACGTCAACACTCATAGTAGTTGTAAACTCTAGTAAGATATTTTAATTACAGCAGGTCATATCAAAGTGAAACTCTGAGTAGTGTAGATTTTGATACCAGATGATTTAAACACTCTTTTTATTCAATCGAATGGAATGGTTTCTTTAATAATACCCTCTGATCTTATACTAGTTAAAAATCAAGGCCATTCGAAAATGATTCAGGAAAGTGACGAACTAGACCCTCCTACTTTCTGTTCAGCGCAGGAGTCGGGTGCTTCAATGCGGAACATTCAGAACAACATTTATTTTATTTTATTTATAACATAGAGTTTTGTGGTTCACGCTTTGATTCAGCAGAAATCTCTACAAATACTCAAAGTATTGTAAAAGTGTGTGGTCTTGCCTAGCCAGGCAATTTGGTTAGTATCTGGGAATCAATCATTTTGACACTTGAGAGAGTTGGGGATTGGAGACTGAACCGGACTCAAACAGGACTAAACAGGATAAATGTTTCTGCTGTAAAGTAACCTCCTCTCTCTGTGTTTTTAAATGTATTATTGCATTCTTTTGCTTCGGTACACAATGCATTGAGTACTTTTATTTTCCACAGAACCCGAGGGATAGAGGCATTTTCTTCTTCAGTTCCTTCGATACCCAACCCTTTTCCAGAGCTGTGCAGCCCATCAAAGTCGCCTGTCATCAGCTCCCTGCCGCCCACCACAGGGAACAAACACGTGAGTTCAGAACATTTGGGCTGAATAGCAATATTTCTCTCATCACTGAACATCACGGAGCAAAAACATATTGTAGCATGCTGTAATATGTCAAAGGCAGGCAATTAAAGGAATGTATTTAGTCTATGGCATTGTGTGATTGTAATGTTTAAATACATTGTCCATAACTGCATTATAATAAAAGAACAATAACAAGCAAACTCTGGTCTGGTAGAATTATAATTATTATGATTTTGGACCTATACAAGTAATAATAAACAAAAACTCTTCAACTCTTCAAAGGGGACACTTTAATGACATATTTAGTCTGGCAGCGTTTGTGAGTGGAAGAAATGCCATCGTATTCACGACAAACCTGCTTTTCTGTACATCACCAACCTTTAATTACTAATGCTGAACAATTATGAAACTGAAGAGTAAATAACGAGACAGGTAATGGGATGAACACTGAAGAAGATTTGACAATTTGTATCCGTAGTCGACCCAAATTTAATTGAGTTGTTGTGTAGGGTTTGAATCTGAATAAGTGGATTTATATTCCCGTTAAATATTTTTATTTTCTATTGTAGGTGGAGTTGGCCGATAATCTCAATACTTTTTTTTTTTTTTTGGAGTATCCCAATAACGATAGTCAGACGATATCATGTGTTCAAACGTGTCTTTAAGCGTATTAGTTGAGGTTTAATTATCAAATGTGAAATTTTTGTAAAATGTATCAAAAAAGTGCAGAAACATCACCTTATATGATAGTTTACAACTAGTTTTTTGTTATTATTTTTAATCTGCTCCTTTTGTAGCATTATTTTTTTACTCTAAACAATATAATGAATAATTCAAATTTTGCATATCTTCAAAATAACATTCACCATATTATCTGCATTTTCAATATATTGGCCACCTCTAATTGTAAGGAAATGAGTGTAGAATTCTGAATTAATAAAAGGAATTTTATAGAAATCAGTGTCTGGCTAGACAATAATGATAATAAAATTGAAAAAAAAGGCCATTACAGACTGGAAAAGGCTACATATATTTGGTGATGTCAGTATTGATGTCTCTCAGATAGCATCTAGGGTTACTTTATCCATGTAAATCTTTATACCCAAAAAAGAAAACCATTAAAATCCATTATTAGCATTTGAGGCACCAGACTGTTGAAATGTCTTGTCCATGGGCACATTCACACCATTTGAGTGAAGTTTAATGGATAATCGTGTGCTAGCCATCTATTTTTCATCACTCAGATCTTCAGCTACTGTCGAAGCACACCACTATACAAAACATTGCCTCCCCAATCACGGATGTACTTATTGTGTCACTCAAAACGCGTTGTCAGCCCACATCAGTAGATTTTGCGCGCTTGTTTAGTACGCACTGCTTGTCATGTCATTTTGAGACCTTCTTTATATTAAATCCAATTATGCTTAACATTTTCTTTCCCCATCCTTCTGTTTTCTGGGATGTTGCTATTACAGACCTCACTCACCCGACCAGTGTCCTCATGTTGACTGACAGGTTTCAGGTCGGGCTGGTTTGTTTTCTCTTTGTTTGGCAGAGACTAATGCAGCGTCACACATGAGAAAACTTGCACCAGTTTCACCGCCGCGCTGACTGGAATAGACACATCAACCTCCAAGGCGTGCAGTATTGCTTGGAAATAGATACATGTAATGCCATGTTGTGAAACATTGCAGGCTGAGCAACAACAACAGCAATAACAACTCCTTATGAAAAGTTACATAGTGCACCTTTAACCAGACTTTGGAAAATTGTGAATATGTAAGATCATGTCTTGTGCAAACAGTTAAACATTGAAGCATTTTGAGAGAGTACTGGTCTAATCTCACATTGGTAAATATAAAGTGATCTTCCGGAAGTAAATGGTCAATCAAGTGCGCCAATTTTAATGAATAAACGTAATGACGATGGCGTATATAGCTCGGGATCGAATGTCAAAAACAAAGCGAAAAGAGCCGTGCAACAAAGCTGCTGGGTCACTACTGAGTCAGAATACTTTTGAATGAATGCTGAGTTTAGTATTTAGCGTCTCAAAATGTGGCTGCAGGCGACACTCAGGCGACTCCTGTTCCTGGTGCGGAATCCTCTGATGGTGCTTCCCCAACTGGTTCATCTGTCATCAGCCTCATGTATTTTACCATGTGTGTGTGTGTGTGTGTGTATGTATGTGTCTGTGGGTGGGTTGTTTGGTTATGTGGGTCAGGCAGTTCTGTGTGGGATATGGGCATGTGGGATTGTTTTTAATGCACTTTATAAATAAAGCTTGATTGATTAAAATTAATGGTTTAGTATTAGTTTAACTCTCAAGCTCTATTTGCTCCAGTTTTCTTTATTGTTTAAAACACAATATCTTATCCATAGCCCATTCAAGACATTTCCTACTAAATGTGTTGTTTTTATTGAGCATTTATTAATCCAGTTTTCTTTCTTTTATTGCATTGTGCTGAATTAAAGTAAAAGGAACTTGACAGCACTTGTGTTTGTAATATGTTGCTAAGCATCTTAAGTGAGTTAAGATGGATGACGAGATAAAAACTAAAAAAACATCTTTGGTGCCAGGCTGACATTTGAGATTCTGTAATAACTGTCTCGAGGCGTTTATAACATGTTAAATACGGCATTCTGTCTGCCACTGCATTACACTTGACAGATTATTGGCCACAGGTTTTGGCTTCTCTCCCGGATCCGCAGTAAATAGCTAATTTTAAGTCTATATTCTTGTGTTGTTCAACTTACTGTCTTGCTCAATGTTTGTAGGTTTTGAAAGTAGTTTTGTTGCAGAGTTTGCTTGTTATTATTCTTTTATTATAATGTAGTTATGGAAAATGTATATTTAAACATTACAACCATTCCATGTCTTATTGATATAAATACATTCCTTCTCTGATGATTGATGGCCATAACATTTAAATCTTATACATACGGTATATACAAACTGTAATACTATACACTGTGTAAAGGTCTTTGAGCAATTACAAAAATGGCAGTATCTTTTTCATCTGCTGGATACAGTATATCTGCTCCAGTCCAGTTTAGCCCTTGTATAGAATTGGTTTGGTCCTGCTCAAGTCTTGGTTTAGTCCTGGTCCAGTCCAGGTTTAGTCCTGGTCCAGTCCAGGTTTATTTCCTGATTTAGTCCCAGTTTTTTTACCTCGGTCAATCGGAAAGTCAGTAAGAATTGCACCAGATGAGTCACATGATGTCATGGTATTGCACTTGAAGTCACTGAACCTGCTATTTATCCTGTCCATGTTTTGAATAACAGCACAGTGTTTTAGATCAAAGCCCATTTAAAAAGTTATTTGTCTTTTTTTTTCTTTTCTTGCATGTGTCTGTTCTTCTGCAGTTCTTTTTTGTGGGTCAAATAAAGGTCTTATTAAAAACACTGAAAGAGAAACAGTTGTACACCTCACCTGCCTGTCATTGTACGTAAGGAAACATATCATTTTTTAACCTTTGCCATCTTTATTTTCTGTAGCTGATAAAGGTGTATGGAGAGGACAGCCACAGCCGGTCTGTGTGGGTCAGTCCTGAGGCCACAGCCCGAGAGGTGTGTCACATGTTGGTGCAAACGGCCCACTGCAGCGATCAGGAGAACTGGGCGCTCCTGGAGGTCCATCCTGCGCTGGGACTAGGTAAGACTGGACCTGTGAGGATTTAGACCGGCGCTGATTGAAAAGAGAAGGCGGCTGCATGTTTACACTTGCTGTCCCTTGCAGAGAGGTGTCTGGAGGATCACGAGGTTGTGTGGGAGGTCCAGTCCACTTGGTCACTTAAAGCCGACACGAGGCTGGTGTTTCGCAAAAACTACGCAAAATACGAGTTCTTCAGAAAACCAACTGTAAGTTTTTTAATGAATTTGAATGAATAATGAATTTCTCTGCGGTATCAAGGAGAAAAAGTTTAGATACAAATCTTTTTTTTGGGTACCAGTTGTATAAAAAACTCAAACAGGTTAAAGATGAAACATTCCCCTTTAGTTGCCTGGCTAAACTATTGGTTTAAATAGTAAAACGTTCAATGCAGAATAGTTACCTGAAAAAATATACTGTTACCAGCGGTATTGTCAGATATTGTTATAAAATACTACCAGTGCTGAAATAAATTGATAGGGATCAGTAAAAAATATGTTTGTTAGTTTGTAAACCCTACTTATATTCAAGTAAAATCTTATACTTAAATACGTGAATAAATACTAATACAATTATTAGCTTTTACGTTTTGTCTAGCGGTTTTGTCGTTTATTTTCACCTTCAGATTTCTGTAGATGCTGTAGTTTTGTTTTATTATGCACTGAGCTGCGTGCTTGTACAAGTCTGCTCTCTAATTTAGTGCCTTTTAGATTTTATTATTACATTGACGCATCCATCATCAGGATCATGTTAAAATGACAGTTGGTGGTGAATCCTCCCACTCACCGCATGCAGCCTTCTGTATGTTGTGCCCACACAGCCTTCACCAGGAAGAACCAGAGTAAATGAATGCCCTAAAGCCCTAATCCTGATCAGAAAATTATGAAATAATTGACGAGCAGGTTCTTGCACACAAAACTGCCTTTAGGTTTTTACAAATCAGCGGTTTCCTCAAAAACTAACTGCTTTGCCAATTATCCAGCTCTTCTTTCCTGAGTCCATGATCTCGGACAGTGCAGATGTGGGCAAAGACTTGTCGTCAGCCGAGCTCATCCAGGTAACAGATTATCTTATGGTTACTTAATATGTCTATGAACTAATAAATTATAAAACAGTGCAATTCTGTTTGGCATATTATATTGATCACCCGCGTTACACAATGTTTTTCTATTTAACACAGAATCTCTTAAAGTCTGGTACATGTCCTGAAATCCAAGGCCATCTTCAGTCCAAAGAGCCCAGTCGAAAGTCCTGGAAAAAGGTTTACTACTTCCTGCGACGCTCCGGTCTCTATTACTCAACTAAGAACACCTCCAAGGTCAGTGCCGTGAAATTGAACAATTACAGATGCCACAGATTTCATGATGTGAAAGTCATATCTTCATGCAACTTTTATCTTGCAAATAGATCCATGTGCTTTTGGCTTTACAATTGCGTGCCATTCACAGAGCATTGATTCAAGATGAAACGTCTTGTTTATGTATGAAATCAATACTGAATGCCATTTTTATTTAGTTTTGGAAAAGATAAGGTAAAATTGTGATTGATACCACACTGGTGGTACCTGGACTTCGTATGGTGGTACTCTGAGTCATTTTATTATATGAGACATTATTTAGACATGATCTTTAGACCACTTTTCAGTGAGAATGCAGCCTAGGTAGTACTTGAGAAGCTAAATATGTATTTTGTTGGACATTTTTGAGAGCCACTGGTTAGGATTTTAAAGTGTTACTGTGCTGTGGATTGGCCATGAGATGCTTCACTGAATATAAGGGTGCGTTCAAACGTGTCGTTATTTGGTCCTAAATTTAACCCATTTTAGGCATGATGTGGATTTGGGTTAGTCCTGTTATAGCCATTGTTCAGTTTAGCTCTAGTTCTATCTATATCTTTTTTTTCTTTTTAACAAACAGGAACAAATCAGGAACAATGGCACAGAGAGAGCACATACTGTACATACACAAATGGAACAGAACATCTTGACATAAATAAGTCCAGCATTTCAGTGAAGTCCAGCCAGTTTGTCCAGAGTCCGTCAGATTAAATTTCAGGTTAAATTTTGAGTTTAAAATTCAGGTTTCATTTTGGGTTTAGTCCCAATTTTGATGTGCTGAATTGACCTAAAGCTTACTTTTGTGTTTAGGAGCCAAGGCACCTGCAGTATGTGGCTGATTTAGAAGATTTGAACGTTTACACAGTGGTCAACAGCAGAAAACTGTACGGAGCTCCTAACGACTTCACTTTCTGTATCAAGGTAACCCCATCCTACTGGCTTTGACAGTATTAGAGAGAAAAATGTGCACAGACCAGACTTTCACACAAGCTGAGGCATTTTCTGCATTCTAATGTTCCACTATCACTACTCCTGCATTCAGATCATACTTCTCATGACTATTACCATGTCAATATTGGTGATATAAAATGCCAAAGCTTTGAAGCAGAGAAAAAATATCATAATTATTTTGTATTCTGTGTGTGTGTGTGTTTCTGCAGCCCTCGAAAAACCCTGTGCGTGCCCAGGACCTGAAATTCTTGTGTGCAGAGAGCGAACAAACACGGACTTGTTGGACATCATCCTTCAGACTTTTCAAGGTCTCAAAATGATAAAATAAGACATCTTGTAAAATAAACTGATCCTTATCACAGTAATGAGGGTAGACTATAATCATTCACGGTCCTTTTTTATTATCGTTATGCGCCATTATACCACCAGATTGTGCAGAACCAAACTATAAGATCATTATTCTTTTCACACAAACTTCTATAACAGTTGTTTATGGAACTTGTTCATAATATTAAAATGATAAATATTCATATCTATAACCATTTTGACACTCAGAATTTAAAGAACATTAAGCAACAAATTATGCAGAAAGATAAAAACGCTACATCAATCAATAGATAATCTTTCGGCCACAATAATCGTGGCACAAAATTTCAATATTGTCCAAAGCCTACACAGAAGATCAAATGGAGCTACTTATCTGTTGGTACAGAGCACATGGACCAAGTTAGATTTGCCGTGTTTTTCTTTTATTTTTCTACTTTTAATGACATTCTCCACTGCAGACTGAAATCACCAGTCAAAAAAGCTGCAGTTTTGGAAATGATAAACAAACTTTACAAGCACAGAGCACCACACACCAACAGGGGGCGCAGAGTCTCCGTATGGTGAAGTCACAAACTTGGGGTGCTTTCTGAAAGATCCAAGCGTCTGTCCATCACTATTTTGTTCTTTTGGAGTTTGTTATTCACCTATCAAGTGTCATCATCTTACACTTGATTAATATATTGAAGATAAAATAATACACTTGTTAATTTAAATGTATATTAGTTATTTTTGGCAACCCAAATGGCCTTCTTGTAACTGTTCTATCTTTCTAATGTGTGAGCAGCACGGCAAACAGCTCCAGTGTAACTATCAGTTCTCCAAATTGGCACCGCAGCAACGAGAATCGGCCAACCACTTCAATGACGCAAAAGTGAGTATCTGAAAACGATGTAGGAGACGTTTTAATGATACTATGCTCATGTTACTTCAGTATTATTATTATTTCAGTCAAAGTCGGAGGCGAGTCTGGTGGCGATGGACTTTTCGGGGAAGGCTGGAGGACGGGTCATCCAGAACCCATCGGAAGCTCGCAGCGCCGAGATGGAAGAGGGCCAGGCCTGGAGGGTGAGCAGAGGGAGAGAGAGTTTGGATTGTGCCAGTCAAACATGTCCCAAATGGTGTCACAGCTTGTGTAGTTTTTTTAAATGTCAGTAATAGATAATGGCTTTTCAAGCTCAGTTTTTGTATTTGTTGTTTTCAAGTCCCCAATGATGGTACGCAGTCCTTTGACCTTTGAGTCCTTCGACCTTTGAGTCCTTTGATGGTCATGTTCTGTTTCGGCTCAGTTTAGACCACAGCTTACTCTTGACTCCTGGTTGGAACTACGGTAGTTTAGCTAGGAGCGAATCAACACAAATCTGTCTGTTTATCAGCTTGAAGTGGACACATTATGCGTTTTCCTAGATTGTGATTTTACATTTTGTTCGGTGTAAAGTTCACACTGTAAACAACAATATTGATCAAATGCCAAAAACGGGTCAATAACCTAAAAACTGCAGGACTGATCATACTAAAATACAACTTTGTGTAAGCTTATTATTTAATGTTCATAAAAGTCATAAAATAATGAATAATAAAATGCATCAATAGTGTAGTGTTACTAAACCACATCTCCAGCAACGAGAAATGACAAATTGGGTCAGTTATGAAAAAAAAGCAGATCTTCAGAAAGGAACATAAGTAGAATCTTAAACCATTCAACTACCAGTATTCAGGTTATTTAAAACACTGTTAAAACATTTCATCCTGAACTTTAAGTCATAAATGTGCAAAACTGTCTCTTTTTGGCTGTGGCAAGGGACTCAAATCTCAGTGGTGGACTCATATTGGGGACCGAGGAGAGCTGGAGGGGGCTATAAAAGAGATAGATGAGAGAAAAGAGGGAGACTGTAATCAGGCGTGTCCAGACTGCAGTCTAGCTTAGAGGGCATAGTTATATAAATTTATACAGGGACATTGGGCGAGAGGGCCAGGGGACAAGGCACCGGTGACTGAAAATGTCCTACTAGAGCTACTGCAACTACTGCTAGTAGTACAGGACTAGACCTGCTCTTAGAACTAAGACTAAATCAATAAATATACAAAATAATAATATCAAAACAATAAAACTACCAACTACTACTACAAATACAACTACACAAACAACTGCAAACTACTTCCTACTAACTACTACTAGGGCTGTGCAATTAATCATATAGATCAATTACTGCTCTTAACTACAAAAAATGTGTAATCCTGATTATTAACATGAACTCTTAAGTGCGTTCAAGTATGAATGAATTTATAGTTTGGTCAAAACTAAAAGTGCTCTACATCCACGCACAAAACAAGATACAAAATCTTATTTGACCAGGTGTATGCAGAAGCCAAGGCTTTTTGTGCCGACCCTTCTCTCCAACTCTCAGCACGTCGGTGGACAATTTATCAACAAAACAAAACTCCATAATACTGGACAGGTTGTTCCCAAGTATTATCTACAAGCATTCCAAGTTTTACAATAATAACATTTATTTTTATTCTATTAAATATTTTCCCATCATCTTAAAGATACTTTAAGTATCTTAAGTAGAGTATGATTACTTTACAATAGTCTATTTCTGGCAGATATGTGACCTACTTTCATTGTATTTGTTTGTTCTGACTTAAAGATTCATAATATTTTATTTGTCCTTTATATACTACTACTACTACTACTACTACTACTACTACTACTACTACTACTACTACTACTACTACTACTACTACTACTACTACCACCATTAACAACTAACTACACACTAACACAACTACTATTTTCGCCACTGCTTTTGTTCCATTAGTGCAATGATTACCTCTTATTACTGTCACTACCGCGGTTTATAGCAGAAGGACAGCTTTTGACCTTTTGTATTTGCGCTCGTCTTTGGACAGAGGAGAGAAGCCCTGAGGTGCAGTTTGCCGAACCTGAACTCTGGCCCCAGACCTTCCTGTACGTCAATTTTAAAGTTCACACAGTCACAAGTCTCTTTTTGTGGAAAAGGTCATCTTCGAGTTTGACCTCTGCTTTTTCTATTTGCAGCAATCCACAGAACGCAGCCCTGGTTTCACGGCGGTGTGTCCAGAAATGAAGCCCAAAGACTCATAGAAAGACAGGGACTGGTCGACGGGTGAGTTTGCAGGATTATTCCTCGTTTGGATGATGTACATGGATGTGGATACAGTTCTGTGCAAATGAAGTAGCTCATATCAGTATCTCACAATGGGGATACAAGACAATACAAGAAATGAAAAATATTTTGAGTTTATGAGAACAATACAAGATGAGATTTAGTCGTGAATGCATATAGGATTATTTAATTCATAATTTTAGTATTTATTGTGCTTTTTTATCATAACATATTTCCTACAGATTATATTCAGTGACAGCATGGCTTCACAGGCACATTATTATTGTAATTATTCCACGTCACAGCTGTCTTCTTTAACCTAACCTACTGTATATTGGTCGCAGATTGTTGGTAAAAAATAAATATCACAAGGTCATCCTCCAGAAGAACAATAATGTGGCATTTTGACTATGCAAGATCTTGTCCTTTCTCCATTTCAATGTCAGAAATCAGAATCAGAAAAGGCTTTATTGCCATTTTCTGTCAACAAAATTCACAAACAAAGAACGTGCATAGGTGATATGGTGCAACATAAAAACAAGTGTTAACAGTAAAAAACGCAAACATATAAAATAAGATCAAATAAAATGCATGTTTAAAATAAGGTATTTGAATTAAAATGTAACCTTTACTAAATATAAATACAAAATATACAGTATGGACAGAACAACACTGCAAAATGAGCAGTGCAAAACTCAAAATCGTTCACAACATTCTAAATTACCTGGATTTTTTTTCAGTCCCAGCCCATATCCGCTGTAGTTACTTGATTTCTTTTGTTACCACGCAACAGGCATAGATTTCTTGTGTCTTGACTCATTTTGCAGCTGACGTAATTACTTTTAATGATAGCATGTCAACCAGTGTGTCTCCAGTGTGTCACATGTACTTATTGTCCCTTCTGTGCGTTGTAGGATGTTCCTTATTCGTGACAGCCAGCAGCACACCCAATGCTTCGTCCTCTCGCTGTGTTATAAGCTCAAGACGAAACACTACCTGGTTATTCCTGTAAGTTCTCTATGAAACGCACAGTACATGGATGTATACTGGGGCAAAATCTATCTACAAGTATTTGGAAAACTTGATATAACAGAGAACAGATACTAGAAACGTGCGCTGGGTAATCTTTCAAACTAGTATTTCTTCACTTTTGTAGTTAATTTTATATAGCACATTTATGATTGATTTAAATAGTGTCTGATTGTTACAGGCATATTATATCCTTATGTGCATATAAAAAGTATGGATCTCACATGTAGGATCAATGCCAGAAGCCCACACGAACCCTTTTTAATGTATTGTGTATCGTGAGCTCTTGTGGCTGCGTTGATTCATAAACAGTCCTTGCTAAGTTATCAAGTATCAATTCAACCTGTTTACTTGAAAGGAGAAACGTTCATTTTTGCTGAATTTGAGTTACTGTGAAGGACCTTGCAAACGCTGGTGGCTTTCGATTGTGTTTATCAAGATAACAGTAATTGGATTCTGTTAATAACTGGATGAAAAAAGAATCCGTGTTACTAACGATAAAATACTTTAGCATGAAATATACATTATAATTAGCTGTTTTGAGTGTTTTCCACTTGTTTAATTTACCAGTCCAGTCCAAAACATTGGTCCAATTTTTGACTTTAGCTCATATACATCTAACTTAGAGGACGTTTCGGTAGAAATTTAATTTTTTTCTTAACCTGTCTATGTTTCTAATGAAATAGTGCGTGATAATGATAAGTATTATTTGTATTTAAATTAGAAAGATGAAAGAGCTCTAACTTTCATACTTGTTCATATTCTCAATAAATTACAGCTAATGGCTGTTTAAGCTGTGATTGTAGTATTTTTTTATTCATTTATTTTGAATCAGCAGAAGCGCATGTTACCTTTAATGCTGCCCCTCCGAATCATGTTTAATACTATTCAATTATTCTAACTATCTTCAGTTGTGCTACTTCCAGATTTGCCTTCAGTCTTAAATGATAAATGCTAAAAAAAACTGTTTTTTTCTTGCAGTGTGAAGAAGATGGCAGAAAGTACTACACTATGGACGATGGTTTAACCCTTTTCATAGACCTCCTGCAGCTCGTCGAGTTCCACCAAATCAACAAAGGCACTCTCCCGGTGTGCCTCAAACACCCCTGCGTCTGTGTGCTCTGACCCCCAGCCATGTCCAGGACCCCTATGCAGACATTTATGCAATTGACAATGAATTCCCTGTGATCACATTATCAGCTCATTTGTTCATAGATCCAAGAGAAAAGTCCTATGAATGTACAAATTTTATGTTAAAGTAGTTTAAAATGCCTAGTAAACATAGACATTTGAAACGTGTATATTATTCAAACTCCAACATTGTGTCCTCAACAATCATTTTGTGGACTTGCCTCAAAGGAAGACATATTCACTGTGCACATTTACTTTATTGTTTCAAAGTAAATCTTAGAAAATATTGTCATTAATTGTGGCCACATTGTCTGAACACTCTCATTACTCATTTGAATTACTTTCCACTAACTGCAGCTTGACTCTGGTTAGTTTTTATTATTTTATTTTTATTTGCCTTGAAAAGGTGCATTCTCCAGAGACTGCTTAATTAGCCAAATGATGAGACAGAGTTGTAGCACAAATGGCTTTCTTGGATTTTTAAAGTCTCAAGTCAAGATATTGTGGGACATTGCTGTGGTGTCCATGAGATGGCGCTGTGCAGTGATTCAATGTAAGTTTACATTTTGTCAACCATTTAAGGAAACCCTTTTGTCGGTGGAATTATGGAATGTTGTGTAATCAATAAGCCCCAGTGTGCGATCATGTAGCAAAAATATTTTACTGTTATGCATTTTGTTTTCTGTTTTTATGTACAGCCAAAGCACTCTTCCAGAGCATTTTTGCACGAGTGATGTATTAAAATGGGAAATGGATTAATATTTGGGGATAAGTGTATTTTAATTACTGTATGTCAAAATATACCTCTATTATACAATGTCAGTTTCCTATATTTTAACCAAATGGTTTGTTTTATATTATTCTGTCATTTTGTCAAACTACAGTTTTCTATGTAGAATAAATATTTTTTACTGTATTTTATTTATTTATTTATTAAAATTAGATTTCAATACAACATGCATGTGAATAATTTCCATAGACTGTACATACCAATAAAATGAGCGGTTAAGGTAGGCCAATCCTTTATTGCTCATACAAAGTCTCGTGATGTGCTGATGGACCCGTCTCCGTCCTAAACCATTTGGTCAGTAGGCTTGGATCTTAAAAGGAGCACAGCATTAATGCAAATGGCCTACTTTTACTGTGTTGTTCAATCATCAAGTCTAAAGAGAGCAAATGCAGTAGTCTTAATAGCCCAACAAAATGGCCAACCATTACAGCTTCTATCCGCCTGCCCTCAAGGCCATAATGATGATATGAACTGATCTTATTATACTTCATGCATTGTAGTCTGCTGCTACCATCGTTAGCCTACTGCAATTAGATATAACCTACAAGTCACTCCAGACCATTCATTAAAGTAGCTTCAAACAGCAGACTGGTCTCTGCATGTGCCCAGCCTGTGAGAAAAGTCAGTCCAGAGTGGCAAAGCCATAAAACCCAAAAAAGTCAAACTCAAAGAAACTTGGCTTTAATGCTAACGAATCCACTAAGCTCATAGTGGAACAACATGAAAGAGAGCCTGAAGGTTAGGCCGCTCAGTCCCCGTCCGTCCGGAGCAGATCACAGATTTTCTGGTGTCTGCCTCCAAGCGCCGCACCATGAGCCTCATCATGAGCCTCACCATGAGTCGCACCGTGAGCCGCACCATGGGCCTCACCGTGAGCCTCACCGTGAGCCGCACCATGAGCCCCACCATGAGCCTCACCATAAGCCTCACCATGAGCCTCACCATGAGCCTCACCATGAGCCTCACCATGAGCCCCACCATGAGCCCCACCATGGGCCTCACCATGAGCCCCACCATGAGCCTCACCATAAGCCTCACCATGAGCCTCACCATAAGCCTCACCATGAGCCTCACCATGAGCCTCACCATGAGCCGCACCATGGGCCTCACCATGAACCTCACCATGAGCCGCACCATGAGCCGCACCATGAGCCGCACCATGAGCCGCACTATGACCCTTTTTCTTTTTTCTTTTTTTTATACACTATAGCGTAAAACACAAACTTTGAAGACGTACAACTACAGAATACATACAACTACAGTAGGTGGCGGTAAATGCACCTTTCGGCTGCCAACCGCCATTAAAAGCAACACGCAACAATAATTAGCCGCATCATGATCCTCACCATGAGCCGCACCATGGCCTCACCATGAGCCTCACCATGAGCCTCACCATGAGCCGCACCATGAGCCGCACTATGAGCCGCACCATCGGCTCTCTTTCGTTCTCTCTTTTTCTCTCTCTCCTTTTTTTTTTCTTTTTATTTACGCTATGGTGTAAAACACATACTTTGAAGACGTACAACTACCGAATACGTACAACTAAAGTAGGTGGCGGTAAAGGCACCTTTCGGCTGCCAACCGCCATTAAAAGCAAGGCAACAACAATGAGCCGCACCATGAGCCGCATCATGATCCGCATCGTGATCAACATTGTGAGCCGCACCATGAGCCGCACCGTGAGCCGCACCGAGGCTTAATATACATCTATGGGCTTAAGAGGCGCACCTGCGCTGACCTACTCCCCCGTGTGTCTCACAAGAGCCCACCTCCCCCCCACGTGGCTCCATGTGTGCGCACACGGGTGAAGTCCTCATTTCTGCAGCACGTGGTGGGGGGGTTGCTATGGTAACTTACTTTCCTCCGATGGCCTAGATGGACAGGTAAATGATGGGGTAGAAAAGCCAGAGGAGGGATGGATCAGGATCAGGAAAGGTTCACAGTAATTACGGTCTCGGGTTTAATTCTGCAGAAAGTGAGAGTAAAGCCTGTTTTATTTCAGTCCAACAGTGTAAAAAACTGACAGTGGAGTTTGGATAAGTTCGATTTGAAAACGGTCTGATCAATACACTCTTTTACCGTTGTCATGAATAATAGCAGCACATGTTTTAAATAAATTCGATTTATTTGATGTCAAATTTCATCGCTTACTTGTGTCACGTGACCAGGGAACCGCGGAAGACCTGAACACGTGCGCGCCTCTTTTAATCATGGATCTTTTTAGTAGAGAAGAGCAGGAGAAAGGAGCATGGCCATGGCAACACTCTCATTTGAACTAAGAGATCAGTAACATTACAACATCGAGCATCTGTTTCAGAATGATGAAAATCTAGGGCCATTACCATAGTGATAAACTATTTAAAGCTAAATATATAATCTTTTTTGAATGGGAAAAATGTTACTTCTGCTGCTGCTTTTGGTGGGAACGCTGAAGGATTATATTATATTTTATACTAATGTTGTCAAACTATGGTGCTATATGTGATGTGTAACTGACCAGCAACATGTAGGAAGTAACATATTGTGTTATTTATTTAATTAGCCTTTTTTAATTAGGTGCATTTTTCAGGTGCTTGTCTCCAGAAAGATAAGCATGTGGCAGATCCTCCACTAGACTTCAAGCACAAGCCTGTTCGCCTTGAGTTTATAGTTTATGACTATGAAGAGGAGCTCAAAAACCTATAGAAAAATATCCTTGTGCTGCTGAGTGCATATGTCAGCAAGTCAAGAGCTGGGTGGATAAAAAAGCTATAAGATCCAGATCATTGCCTTGATGAAGAGAGCAATATTTCCAATAATGAAATGAAATGTCATATTAATTTGTCTGAGTTCTGTGGATTACTTATTGATTAGAAGGTCAACAGCGGTTACCATAGTCTCAAGCCTTCAATACTGATGAGGAAGAACTCAAAAATGCCTTCACTCATTAAAACACATATTTACCTGACCTATTTTTGCCATTATTATAATTCAGCCTAAGATCAAAGTGTCTGTCTAATTGTAAAGTCTAAATATAGCTTTGGTGATTAAAACAAAACAAATGACAACCTATAGGTGACGACACAACAGCAGACAAAACACCTAATTAGATGATCAAATGAATCATTGTTTATTCTATTATGAGTAATTTTTTCAACTGAATTTGCCCCTGTTTCTCTGTCCAACACTTTTCGAATGACACTTGTATTGTTCATTGTTGCTCCATTGTTAACTTTTGCAAGAAAATGATTATGAATCATTGTGCAGTGAGTCTGTTTGGAAGGCAATTATTACCATAGTTTCAATTGTCAATGGGTATATTTTAAACCTCCGCTGGCAGAACTTTGCATCGCATGAGAAACAGCGTAGATCAAGCTGTGAATTGAATTGGTTTTATTTATTTATTTTTCTTGATTATGCACCGTTGCTATGTGTGGATCTAACTGTTTTGTATTTAGATTATGTCTATTTTTCTATAGTTACTTTGAATAGTGTGTAAAAAAATAATGGAAAATATAGTTAGATAATGGAAAACTGTAAGTAATTTATTTGATTGCTCACAATATTTTCTATGTTCCGAGTACAGGAAGAAACTAATGCTGTGGATCAAGGTGGCTGTGCTCAATCACCACCGGCTCACTGAGACATTTTGACTTGGGAGCAGGTAACTTACCATTATAAGGAAACATTGTTGCATTTGATGAAATAACTTACAAAACATTGGACAGTGGACCAAAGTTGGAGTGGGGGAATACATTTTTCTTTTTTGTAGACTATAATCAATTATGTTATCTGCAGCCACAAGGAGTCAGCAGAGAGCAAATTGATTAGTTCAGTTGGTTATTCACTATTTTGAAGTACTTTGGCACATTCGTTCTGTACTTGGAAGTTTAAAGTTCAATTCTAGGTCTTTGCACTAAGTTTTCAAGTCGGGCTTTGTGCTTTTGCAGAGCTATGTGTATTAGTTTGTACATTTACAATTTAGGGCTGTATAAAGAAAATCTTGGTCGACTAAAAACCTGCTCTGTGCATAGATTAATTGGGGCTGGTGCAGGCAAAAGCTCTTAAATCTCCATTATTTGACCATGTATTTGGCTAAAGTGCATTAAAAGACCACAAGACTACAGGAGATTACGCAATTACAAAGATTTATGTAGTAAACCATGAAGTAAACAGTGTATTTATTTGTAAAACGGCAGATTAAACTCACAATTCATTCCCAAATCTCAATATACTGTCACTCACTTTATGCCTTATCCTTTCAGATGGTTTGAATATAAATCCTTTAAAATCCCACAAAAATAATTAGTCAACTAATGAAACACCATCAACGCAAGGCTTAAAGGCACTACAACATACTATCTATTTAAAGAAAAAAAATCATATTAAAGGTATACTATGTAACTTTTCTATCGTAGGGTCCACACCTTGCTTGTCTCCAGGGAGATGTTCTTGCTTTGCCTGGAATATTCCACAGAACGGCACCAGGCGCACACAGCACCAAACACTGTAACAGAACAAATCCAAAATGAAAAAGTGAAATGTCATACTGTGTAGAATAAAATCTCCATGGAGACGAGCCGATGGCGGACCAGAAAGGTTAAACAGTGCATCTGAACTAATTTTGTATATATACGCCCTTATCACAGTATTGTGCAACGTAATACATCATTTTCAGTGCCAAGCACAGTCGCTCACAGCAGATAAGACTAGCCCTGGACCATGTGTGTTCAAACATGCAGCAGAGTCAGAGATACTGCTTTTTACTGTGTCTGAACTCTCATGATTTATAAATATGCTGAATGAAGACGCTTATGTCAATTCTGTGTTACTGGAATTGCATATCCCTATAGCAACAAATACACCAAATGTGCAGAAGGGTGGTATCTTAAGCTTACTTTACTGTACTCAATATAAAAGTAATCAATTCATATATTATAGCTATCAAACTGTTTTAAACCACCTGGCCAATGAAGGACATCTGGTTTGATTGTTTATCAAAGTCTACTCAATGTCAAACCTTTCACATGGTTAGTGACGGGATGAGGGTTCATTGTTTTTGTGTATTTTTGATTTTGTAGGTAGTAACCAAAAAATAATCAAATATACTTTCTAAAGTACGTAGTACACGCAAATTCAGGATTACAAAGTGCTGGGCATCTTCATCTAAAAGCCACAAACCACTCCTTTGAAGACAGTGAGGCGAAGAATCTTAGCAGGAGAAGATATGGTTCGAAAGGAGGCCATTTTTGTTAAAAAAGAGAATCCTTCTTTAAAATGAAATGGAGGTTCAAGGTTCAATCTCCCGGCAGTGTATAGCAGCATTTTGAAGCCACGGGGCGGCATCAGTCCTGGCCATTCTCATGCTAATCACATACTCATCAGTGATTTGGGAGTTGCAATAAGATTTCTATGGCCCATTACACGGCTGTTAGCGTAAACAAAGAATATTGGTTTCAGGTGAAACTCAGTGTAAACAAAACAAAAAACAGGACAGGCTATTAGCAGGAGGTTCCGCCCGGTGGGCAGAGCTTACTCAGGGCAGGATAAGTAGCCGAGTTCTCAGACTACATCCGCAGATTGAGAATCACACTTGGATGAGAGTTGAAATTACTTATTTTTCTAAAACAGTGTCCAGACGACTACAACTGAAGCTTTTTCTACAAATAATCACTCCCGGATGAATGAGGAATTACACCGAATTAATCAATGAACTTTTCTCAAACATAAAAATCATGTATGTGGCTCTTTTGTACACACTTGTAGTGTGAAGGATCTGTCAGTCCACTTCTCTTTTGTCTGGTCTCCACCTCTTTCATATCTCCTTCAGTCTGGGCTCCATCACGATTCACAACATACCCAGGCCAGACTCCTGCTGTCACATTCAAACAGAAAAGCCATGAATCAGTAATTACTTCTAGATCTGCTTGTCCCCTTTATCCTCTGTCTGCAGTGGACTATATACTGTCCATCTGTCATTCAGTGTCGCTATAGTGTCCATGCATCATTGTGCTCTGAAATGTTAATGTGCTTGCTCTACACTCACACACACACACACACACACACACACACACACAGAGCGAAATTCATATTCTGTTTATAATCTGATTGTTTCTTTTGAGCATGGCCGTAATTCAGTTTTCGCTGCAATAACACGCCTTGATAACCTTGATTATATTTGCTATTGCTCCATTGAGTTATGCCAGATAATTTTGGATTGTTAGCAAGCACTTAAGCATTCATGTTCAGACTGAAAGTGCAGCCGTATGATATCTGCATCTGCTTTTGCCATTGCATTGTTATCATTTGGGAATATTTGGGAATATTGCATCTGGAAGGCCTCAGTGGCTTGTTCTTTTATCTACTTAACAAAGTTAGAATGTTCTTAAATGGCAAGAGTTGTTTTATGCCTGTAATATTTTTGGAATGATTGGTCTCAAAAGTTCATTTTCTTTTTGTAAATTTAACCAGTAACTATATTTTTAGATGTTTTTTTAAGATAACTTTCTGAACCAGTTAAGGTTAAGGTGTAGGGTCTGTTTTCTGTTTGTCTCCGTGGAAATGGTACCTCTTTGCCTGGAATGTGTGGAGAGGCAAATCCACTTAACTGTAAGAATGCTTAAAAAGTCTATTTTTCAAGGCACTTTTAACATTGAAAAGTGGTACATTATATTATGTTATTCTACTATACTGAGTCAAGCCCAAGATCAGTTCTAGGGACATGGCAGGCTAAATTCATAATCAAACACTAATGTCCTCTTAACATTGTTGACAAAGCCTCACGCGTCTCCATTTTCTCCCTCGCTCTTTCTCTGCAGCGCTTTAATACGTGTGTAATTACATTTCGGCCCTCTCCTTCTTGAGGGTGTGATCGGTCTCTCGCTGAGCTGTGACTTAGTGTGTTAATTATCGTTGCACCTATAAAAGTTGCTGAGGACGCTGGAGTGTAAATGATTCACAGTTAGATGCCAGGAGAGAGAAAGAGAGAGCGAGAGAGAGAGCAGTTCTGAGTATACATCACTAAGATATATTCTTCTTTTAGGCACCTGTGGTAAGTTTGGGTGTGTGTGTTAGTGAGGGTGACTTGCTCAAGGGCAGAGGATTCAACACTGGGCATCCGCACTCTCAAGGACCTTCTATCTAGTGCCATCTTTAATTTATCACTATGTTTTATTTACTAGTCAACAGCCGCCAGGAGGCAAAAGCAGGCCAGTGCATTGACCTGACAACAATATCCATCCACTATGTCCTCCACACATGTCCATTTACTGTAAAAGGCTCCTATGTGGCCACAATGTTAGGTACACCTGATAATATGTCCTTTCTAACACAAATAATCAAGTCATCAGCTTAAAACACAGTTATACATGTTTGGAGACATTTTGACATTGTATAAACTAAAAAAAAAATTGTGAAGCTGTGATTTTTAGGCAACTTTATCTCAGGTGTACACAGATTGGGTTCAAATAGAGAAAATAGCCAAAGGTAAAATTTCAATTCAATAATCAGAATCAGAAAATGTCAGTGAAGAAAATACACAGGCTAGGAACTGCTTTGGTGATTCGGTGCAACATAATAAGGGTCAGCGGTGATCCGACCTGCTCCCGGAGTCCTGGAGACGTGCAGAGATGGAAGTCTGCAGCCGATCACCTTCACTCTTGTACTACTGCTATAACTACTAATACTACTAATACTACTGCTGCTACTACTGCGACTTCTATATAACTTCTGCCTTCTCCAATTTCTATCACTTCTTCTGTTGACAACATGCCTTGTTGTTTTTAGAGTGGGAGTGGCCAGACTTGTCCTAGATAACTAAAAGTAACCCTAGTGGCCATATTATTAGAAACACTCACAGGTTGGCAGATTAGCAAAATATCCCTGACGTTGTTTTAAGATATGCAAAATGTCAATATTGAATATATAGTTTATAATAAAACATGCAAAAATATGTGAATCAATCTAAAATGTAAGCAAACTTTTGGCTGCAGGGAAGAACCAACAATCAAGGACTGGACTTACATAATAACTGACATTCAAAACATGAAAAACATGTATTTATGTATTTATTTATTAATAGTTTAATTGAACGGGGACAATAGGACAGAATGTGTGATCATTTAATTTTGTTACTTGTGTTATTTTTTACCCTCTCTCTCTGTCATGTTCTATGTTCTGTGTTTGTATGTTCAAGATTTAAACATTTTAAAGATTGTTAACTTTAAAACGCAAATTATTGTTATTTAAGTACATGCTTTTTAACACATTTCTGTTGGATTGACATAATATTGTCTGGATTGTTGCCCACCCATGGGTACAGGCTATCCCTAACCTTGTATATTTGTGCCTTGTGATCTCTACTTTGACCCGCTGTCCTCTTTGATCTTATTATCCTGTCCCATATTGTGTGTGACATATCGCCCCTGTGACCCTGGACACAAGCACCCTGCCTTATTAATTCATGTCCTTCACCTCCGGATTGAATTACACCTGCGCTTTGTTGCACCATGGATTTACTTTGAGTTTATCCTCTGTTGACGACACATCCATTCCATGCTCATCCTCACCTTTAGTGGTGCCCATCTGACACCCACATTCAAACTACGCTCATATGCATTATTTATTAAGGCCATCTCCTTCTCTATCTATTGACATCTGCATTCACTTCTTTTCTCAAACGCTGCTTACTTCCGCTTGCACCAGCTTCATTGCAAGAAGTGTCAGAGCCACTCTACGTACGTTGATATTGAATTACTGATAGCCGGTTGTTGTCTCTCTTCCTCCCCCACAGATCATTGTACACCGGCAGAGCGTAAAACGCGCCAAACTACACATCAAAGACGTGCAAAAGCAGCGTCGCTTTAAGAGACTCGGATTGGGGAGGGTTTGCGCATCCATAAAACATGAGTTGAGTCTGTGGCCGCGGCAAGAGCTGGTTAGGAGCGTCCCTCTCCCCTGCACTCCGGCGTGCTCAGAGCATCCCAGTCTGCTGACGAGAGAGCATCACCCCACGGATCAACGCCGCAAGATGGACGCGGGAAAGCAATAAAAGTGGGGATTGAAATCACAGAGGGGAGACGGGGGAAGCTTATGGAGAAGAAAGAAGAGGATTGGCGGCTGCAGACCAGTTTGAAAGTGTGGGCGCAGTAGGACACACACAGGTGCATCCAGGCGGAGAATGGGCAATTCCTCCTTCCTCCCAGGCATGTCCACTCTCACTTCGTCCATTCTGTAGTTGCAGGTATTTCTAACTTGAGTGGTTTTCTCTGATGCACTGATGCTGCTGCTGGGGCTTGCTACTACTACGCTACAGTTTTTTTCCCCTGTTTTTTTTTTTTTTTTTTTTTTACAATCACTTTCTTATGTGTGCTTCTGATGCAGCACTTCTTCTGTTCCTGTCTGGGTGACGGCTCTAGACTTCAAAGTGCATGTGTTTGGCATTGCATGACTCTTGTAGTTTCTGTTAGTTTTGCGATTAGATTTGTGATTTGCATTTTCAAATCAGGATTCAGTTCACAGTGCACATTTTTTATACATTCAGGAGCAGTTACATTTGAGAGAAATCTAAACTAATTTAAGGGTCACTTGCAGTCTAAAGTCTAAACTACTGGGTTAACAGTTGTCCACCCATAAAAAGATGGGATATTTCGTTAGGACAGTCTATAATCTACATAATTTGCAGCCTTCCATTATTGTCTGTACCGCCCTCGTTTGAAATGAAAACTGTTAACTTACATGAAGGATGGATGTTGTTAGGACAGTGCGTCTGGGAGCTTGTTTGATTCTTGTTATCAGCTTGGGCCCATAGGAGACTGTTGATGCTCTGAGCCAGACAGTAAAAAGCTATTGATGTACATACAGGGAAAATGGGAAGTCTATTGCCGCCTGTTAAATCTGGAGGTACAAAAGCTGAAGCTGCAATTTGCAATTCACGAGCATGCACTATTAGATTGTATTCCTCCATAATATTAACACTTGGAGGATGGGTTGCAGGTGTGACTCTACGCATCTTTTTCCCTGGTTTTAAACTTGTGTGGTTGTAGTTTGTGTGCAGAAGGGATGTCTGTATTATCGCTTGTCAGCATTGATTTTACATGATGCCCTCTGCCTTACAGCAAGAGGCGATGTCAAAAAGGCGAGATAAGTCAGACTAGATAGCGGCGGTATCTTTTAAATTCACTGTTGCGCACGGTTTTCTGCCAGGCCTGTCAGAACCGCAGTCTCACAGGGAAAAGAGGATTAAATGTGAATATTTCGAGTCGCGAGTCTCAAACTTCTTGCTGCTTTTTGACTGCATGATTATGTTCGTCATGCCACCTCAATGACACGCCAGAATCCCTATCCCAAACCCAGGAGGCTGCTGGGAGGGGAGAAAAGGGGAGAGGAGGGGGGCGGGGTCAGTGGTGGGTTGCAGATCAAGCGAATGGTAAATGGCTTGGGAGAGAAAAGGCATAAGGCAGGCTGTCAAAAAATAAGTCATTTTTGCGTGTCTCCTTTGTCATTCTGATCAAACTTGTTGACATCTGGATTTAGCTCAGGAGGCAGAGGAGAGAAAGGAGTGCGAGAGATGAAGGGCAGGGAGCAGACATCATAGCATTGAGTGATGCACAGCGCAGAGTCGCCAGGTAAGGCAGAACTCACTACAATATTGACTGTTATCCCGAGAGGAGCAGCATCAAAAGTCGGATGTTTCTCTTGCTTTCTTTCCCCAAGTCTTTTGCTATAATATTTAAACAGCTTCTGGAAAGACGTGGCACAGTGCAGTTATGATGAAACTGCTGCATCACTTATCTCTAGCCATGTATAATGCATTTATCTTCTGTAACTCTCTTCAAATCACTCCATTGGAAATATTTTATATTTATTATTGGGGATATTGATTTATTGGACTCACCTTGTGCTGTCAGTCACTGTATGTTTTTGGCAAATCCACTAGAGGGCAGGAAAGTTTTTTTTTTTTTTTCCCCCCTACACTTAAAATTCCCTAATAGCTCCAGGACACTTCATGTTAGTGACTAGACTGTTTTTGCAGAGGAAGGGAAAAGAATTGTACAATTGTGTGTGATTTGAATACAAAGAGAAGAGAATGGTTTGATGGCAGCAGGTAATTCAAAGACTGGAGAGAGGTCTGAAACGCAGATTGAAATTGTGAAATGTGCTGAAAGCTTTTCTAAAAACAAGGAAGAGAATGGCCAAGTCTTTTAGAGTTAATTTATTACTATTCGGCAGATTTTCAGCACACTGTCAGTGTTTAAAAACAAAAATATAAATCATGTGGCTTTTGAATAAGTTTGACTGATAATCGGGAGCAATAATATGTTATCTCTGATCAAGATTAGAGTAGGAAGGTTTCTTATGCAGGAAAATGCATGTCTCGTTGATCAAATGCCTGTAGTAGATGAAAAGCTTTACTATCATTAACAGTTTATAATTGAAAAGCAGCAGAAACAGTGCAACGAAACGCTGCATTAAAAGCTGTTAAACCTAGGCCTGAGCTCGGACCACCTACGAGCCACGCACTGTACACTCCGTTCTGCCCACACTGTCCCGCTCCTGTGAACCCATCATCTTCGGTGACAGCTGTAATATCTGCCTCTGACACATCCCCGACATCTTCACTGCTCATTTCTGCCCTGGATTGTGGAGATACTGTCAGCCCGTCGTGCTGAATATTCCCTTATGTGGCAAATTTGTAGCTATACTGTGTTGTAGTGCATTGTTTTGTTCAGACAATGTTCCACTGTTAGCTAATATTCTGGCTGTATGCATTGAGGGAGACATAAAAAACCCTGAATACGTCTAATTAATCTGCAAATTGGCAGGTGAATTTTGTTCTTGTAATTTGTAAATTTATTTAGGTGCTTGTAGAATTTTGTAGATGAAGAAATGTGAGACCAAAAAATGATGAAAATTGGGTTTTAGAAGTGTTTTGATATCTTTTGCTCGCAAAACAACTTAATTATTGTTTATTAAGTTGTTTGTAATGTTGGTTGTTTGGTTACTGTTGTGGAAAACTTAAGTAATAGTTATCAAGAAATAAAGTAAAAACAATAGAACAGAGTTAGTCTTTTCTTCAAAGTGAATGGTTAATTCTGTTGTACCATCAGAATTAATGTCCCTCCACCCAAAACATCTCTGTTGTCGAGATGTTTCTCGCTGCTGTCCCTTCCTAACTTCAACTCCCCACGAAGGGGACACAGTCATTTTATAGAATACAGGTCCAACAGGTCACATGACATTACAAACTTGAACGTTATTGGCCCGATGAGCCAATAATACAGGTGATTTTATCTTATCTTAAATGCTAAGTACCGGAACAGGGTGGGTGTTTGTTGATTGCATTCTCTAGCTGTCTGGCCACTGTTCAAAGAGACAATGCCCTGACAGCAGGCTAGGTGCTGCAAAGAGACCCATCCTGGACCCCTGAAGGAAAACAATACAGTGGTGTGAAAGGCCAAAACTAGGCTTGGCCTGAGACTTCCTGGGCACCCCAGGAAGTCCCCCCAAGCAGACAGAGATAGGTCTTGGATCAAAAGGAGACCCAGCAGACATGTGATAATCAGGAATACGCTAACATTATAGTCTAGGTTCGAGCTGGGGGTGGAAAGTCTACGATGTCAGGAAACATAAGGACAAAATTACATTTTTCCATAACATTATCAATAGTTGTGTATAATTAACCAATTTCTTCTTGCAATAATCATAGCTTAAAAAATGCAATATTGTGACATCCCTAAATACCTTGGGAAGTTACTCCAATTGCAAAACATTGAATCATTCCCCTCACTTTCTCTAAGCTCTTCCTGTTATCTTTTCAAATTGACATTGCCCAGCCGGACATAAACTGCAGATAACGACCTGAAGTCTGCTAATGTAGGCAGAATGAGCTTCTATTTTAACTCCGCTGCAACTCTAAATGGCTTTCCTCTTCAATATTTGTCTAGATATCTACCTTCACACAGGCGTCGCACCCATTCTCAAAGCCTATTGAGCCAAAGCAGACAAAAGTATAATTGATTTTTTCACTGACATGTGGCCTTTAGCGGCATGGGTGACATTACTGATAGGGAAGTGACTGATTTTCAATGTAGTTATTACAAGAGGATTTGCTGAAGGCATAAGTGGGTTTACTTTGGCCATGCAATTTACATAATTTACTTATTTGACCAGGACTGGGAGATTTGGAGTAAGTTGAAAACATAGCCAAAATAAAATGCTCTTACAACTGAAAAAGTGCCACAGTAAACGTGGTTAGTTACACCTGTGCTATTTCACAGTTTTAAGGTCAAGATGTCTTGCGTGAAAAATGTTGTATTAAAGTTTAACAAAACCAAACTGCAGGGGCTGTAGAGGCTATTAGAGCTTACAAGGAGATGAAATATTTGAAAATAAAACTCTATGGAAAAAGTATAAGAGCATTGTGTAAAATGCAACTCAAACGGAAGATTGAGGAGATTTTTAAATATCAAAACTATACCAAGGTAGTCCAATGAGGTTCATTTGGGCTTCTTATAATTTATTTTAAATGTTCTTTCTTGGCAGTCTTCTTCAGAGTTGTCATGTGATGTTGCTATGACGTGTTTTGTCAGCTGATTTACACAGGTTTTGGCGCCATCTTCCTACTAGTATCGCCACGTTTCCATATTCCAATTGGCTCCTTAAGCCAGCGGCGATGTTTGTTGTCCTCTGTCCCAATGACGTTTGCTCCCTCCCAGCCCATAATGCGATTCTTTCTTTTGCAAAGGTCAGAAATGGACGAGTTGAGTTGTTCCCATCCTGCTCTGTTTTGTAGCTCGTGTGCACACCCTCGCCAGTAGGAGGACGGCGCCAAAACCTGTGTAAATCAGTTGACAAGACACATCACAGCAACATCGCCTGACAACTCCCAAAGCTGTCGGATATTATAAACAAACAAACTCTGGTCTGAAAAAATATCCTTGCAGTTTCCAGGGACTCTTCTTCAGATCATGAGCTTGGCTTGGTCACCAGGCTGGAGGATTGGCCTATTGCATGTTTTAGGTTTGGTTCAGTAAATCATTTGGATCACTGCATTCTCGTCATTAGCTCTTATATCTATTTTCATGTATTGTCACAAAATATCTGCTTTTACTGAGTCTCGAATCACCAATTTCAACATATCATTTTTCTAAGCAAAGGCATTTTGATTCATCATGACTTGTTTTTACACTGTCTAGTTGAGAAGGGCATGTCAAGGTTGTCATTCCCTCACTGCTTGTATGTAAATTCACAGCTACAGGATAAAAGAAGGGAAAGAAACTGAAACTTCTGTGAGAAATTGAGTCATTCGTCGGCACATTTTCTTCAACGTTGATGCTTCTGTTCTTGATAAGGGATTATTTTGATGACATATCTGTGAGAAGGGATCTGATAACATGATATTACCGTCATATACTCACACAAAACAAATTGTTGTCCCAGGTGGGTTTATCTTTAAGTGGTATAGTGCTTGGTTATTTTTTATTGTATGGCTGGCCACAGGGAAATTTGCAAAAATAATGCAAAGCAACCTTCCTTATCAGTAAATTCAGTGTCCTACTCTCTCGTCTTGATGGTAAGCTCCTTTTCCAAGTCCAGACAGCACCAAACACGTGTATTGACTCCAACGATGCTTCTCTTCTCACTGCTTTAACTCCATATCGGGGATAACTGTTGTCTCCAAACTAATCAGCATTTTCTTTATTCGTTGATTGCACATGTTTTCCATAAACTGGCAGCATGTGTTTTGGATTTCCTTAAACTCTACTTGTCCTGTAATTGCAGGTTTAGTCATGTTTGTTATAGTTCCAAGCAAATCAATAGAAATACTATTGAAAATACGACAGACAATCACAGAAGACTTAAGACTTCCGCATTAGAAGCATTCAGACTTAGATGAAGATGGAAAGCACTTAAAATACTCTGAGCAACTAAATACTTTGACTGTGTATCTCTTATGTAAAACAGGAGCTGGTTGGACTTCTGTTTGGATGTGTAACTATGTGTGTTGTTGAAATTACTATTTTCAAAGTCGGTCCACTACACGTGAATGTGTGTCTGGCACGTAACAATTTTGGACGTAACATGCTTTCCAGTTCTTCCGTGCAAAGTGACCAAACAAGGAGCAAATGTAACAAACTGAAGGTTAAATTATAGTGAGCAACATTTCAAAGCTGCATGTGGCTTGATTATACCTAGTGGTATTCCGGAATCTGTTATCAGACTCACTAAAGGGTTATTTTAGGAGACAGAGCACCAGACTGACACTGCTAAGAATGCAGCTGTTATTGCAGTTTTGGTGCAGATCTGGTTTTGTTTATATATTTATTTTTTGTGAGAGGAGGCAATAAGCACTTGTGTCTGGTGAGTTCACAAAAGCATTGATTTTGTTGAGTATCAGAGGGAAACAACCTGAAAGGAGAGCTATTAAATTCACAAAAGGGGTCACAAGAGTATAGGTAAGTGTAGGTAACCTGGTATTGACATTATGCTTTTGTCAGCAGAAGTTTGGTGACAAACAGGAGTGTTACTTGCTAAAGGGCCCCAGTTCTTTGTTATTACGCCTTGTACATGAATCTATATTACTTTGTCGATAAATGTAAATGTTGTGCTCTATACATGAATATGGTGAAGAGCAAGTCAATAAATGAAACTAACAAAAACTAATGGTAACAAAAACTTTTATGGAAAATTTGGGTAGACAATTATTCAAAATGTCTTTAAAAAAGTATACAGCGCTTTCTTCTCACTACAATAGAACCAAATGAATCCATGCAATTTCCAAACAAATTCACTTTTTAAATGAATGTTAATACAACTACAGGAGTCCATATCAAGCCAGTCTAATCAAAATGATTGCGTTAAAGAGGAGCAGTAATGTTCCATACAAAACTGCATACATCTGAAAGATTTTCATACAGTAGTTTTACTGTTTCAAAGTACTTGTTTTTGCTCTGGCCTTGTGTTGGATACATGGATAATGTTAATCAAAAACTGGGACCTTGTTCAAGAGGGAAAAAAACCTGAGAAGCAATGCTCTTGTCCTCTTCTCCAAAAGTCCAAAGACTGCCTACACCAGACACATTTTGTCACAATGGATATTTATATTATACTGTTCCAAGATGTTTGTATCACTGTTCTGCTTCCGCTTAATTGGCTTGAATGGCATTGCATTTGTTATAGAATATGTTCTAAGGCCTGTCTTTCATAATGAATCCTTTCTACTCTTGCATTACTACACCGCCTCGGCACAAATCAGGGCTCTCTAGTTAAAGGGTAAATTGTAGAAAAACCAAAGATGTTCAACTATAATGAAGAGTCACTGGTTTGGTAAATCACCAGCCTGCATGTTGTTTGTGAAGCATGATGCAAATTTTTGAGGGATTAGTGTTGCGCCTCTGACTGTGAGCGAGCAAATCCCCAAAAGCCAGTGAAGATATCATCTGCAAACACTTTCTCAGTCTTTCTTTTTTTGTCTCTTCCATCAATTTCTTTAGCTCCCCAAATACAGCAAGCAAGCAAGAAAGCAAGCAAGCACCCCTTTCCCCCTGCCCAATAACACAGTCACTTCTCAGTATCTCATCTCTTCTTAGCAGCCTTGGAGACCGATTTCATTGGACTGACAAGTGCGCCTCAGCCTCCCATATTTCTTGCACATTTGGGCCTTAGATCCAAAAACCTTGGCTGGTGCAATATCCCTCAATTTCACCTCCTCTGTCTTTGTCTTCCCAATCTGATTTTACCCCTGCTGAAAGGGGCATTTCCGTGCTATCACAACATCGCTAATCCTTACTTTCTTTCCCCTCTTGCTCCATTTTTCTCATACCGTCCACTAAGCAGAAAATGGATCCTAGCACGGGGCTATTATCAGCTCAAGTTATCTATCTTGATAATTGACTATTGCAGCGGTAATATGTGACGTGACTGCACTACGTTTATGCATTAGTACAAGTTGATGTAATCCACTGGGCTCGATCTTCCTCGTATTCAGCCTTCTTCCTCATCATTATCAAAAGGCGAAGGGTTTGTAGCGTCGGCGTTCACATAGCCGCCCTGAAATGCGTTGTTGGAAGTTGGCGTGGGTGGAGGAGGAGAGAGAAACACTTGTGCTAAATTAGGAAGCGGCGCATTTTGAGTGGGCACACAGGAAATTGCTCTAAACATGTGGAGACGCACAATAGAGCAGGGAGAGAGGCAGATTGATGTCATGATTTAGAGGCTGTGGTGGAGGGAGCAGGCACATAGCATCACAAGAAATTCACAGTCTGGGCTGCTGAACCATGAGGGAATCTCTCTGATTCGATTCCTTATAGCTGCTTTACAACATGTAACGTTGGTTCTCTCTTGCATCACCAAGACCTTGACTAATCTTGTTGAAGGGTATATTATTTATCCATTCAGCTTTAAAGCCCCAATAATTTTGTTAGGGCTCACAATAATCATAATTAATGGGATTTACATAATGCTTTCTGGATTCTAGAGTCACCAAGCACTGGATTTAGTCATTCTTTCCTCAGTCACACTCAATGTTGCAGTTCTGTTACCTCTCGCCGACTTTCCGACCAATAAACGTGGGCGTACAGTGGGATGAAGAAACTTGCCTAAGGACACAACAGCAGTAGGCAGCGTAGGTAGATGAAGTCACGGATTTACACAATTTACTATTGTTTCTGTCAACCTGTAATCATGTAGTATGTCTGTTTTGTCTTGTTAATGCTTGTTGTTGCCCTTTTAACATCATGGCCAGGGGACCATTTAGGCTTTTTTATTCAAGTCTATTTATGTGTTTTATGAAATTGCACTGTCCCCTTTAAAATAAGTTAATCTAACCTAATCTTTAGGTAAATAGGCAACAATTTGGAGTAATTATTATTCTCAAAATCATGTCCATGTAATGCACAAGGGCCTCTGTTGTTTTTGTAAATACATTTGAGGAAGTTAATCATTGAGAACTTATTGACGTTTACTGGTCCCGAAAATGCTCATTTTAAAGCTTCGGTCATCACTGTATAATCAAAGCAGTCTGATTGGCTTTTGTTATTACTCTTCAGACCAAGGACTTGTTTATTTGCTGACTCTAACCAAGAGGGTATTTTCAGAGGTGCTTCTGTTTCTGAGACTTTAACATTTTTGAAGCGTGGGGGGTTTCAAAACAGGAACCCATTCTTCATTATTTTGTGCCCCCAGCTCCATGTGAGAATTTTCTGCACAGCAAGCTTCCAACTAGCACTCTGAGATGTTGGTCCTATTTTTATTTTTTGTTTTTTAAAGATTTGTGGTTGGCAGAATCTGCTGAAAATGTTTTTGCATGGGCAGTGAAGAGTGGGATTTTTACAGAAATATCCAACTAGACCATTCTTACAGTCAGCCCATGGTGAAAGATGTCATTCTAGTTTGTCAATTAAAAAAATGTTTGGCAGACCGAAATGATTATTTAAGTTTAGTGGTTGGTAAAATATTTCTCAAATCATCCTCCAACCAGGATTCTTGACTCTAGTGCGAGACACTTCCAGATGGAATCCCGGATGGACTTAGTCACTGACAACATTTGCATTGCACATCGCCACAAATGCAAAAAACTTGAGCAGCTCGTTCTGTCTGGCAAATCCGACAGAATGATGCTGCAATTGCATTTTACAGTCACTGCGACAGAAACTCTAGTCTGTTAAAAAAAGAAAAGAAAACAGAGGCTTCGGGAAAACGAGGGGAAAAAACAGCATGAAGGAGTTGTAGCAGTCATTAAGGGCAAGACCGCTGTGTGAATTTTAGCTTATCTGCTGCAAGGTGCAAGCGCACAGGGAGGGTAACACCGCTCGGGCTCATGTGCACAGCCGAGATACAGCACAGAGGGAAGAGTGCGAAAAACTAGGAGAGAGACAGAGAAGGAGAGATAGGGCTGATTCACTTGCAGCTCGTCCCCGTAGACAGTGAAAGGGATTATACTCCAAGAGAGAGAGAGAGAGGGGAGGAAGCGAGGAGCGCACAAGAACTAGCGCACAATCTTCCACAGCGCAGTCCTGTCTCCTCAATGGTACTTTTCTCTATTCTACTTTATCCCATACACACACAGAGACAGCATGTAGACTCCAGGCTATAGAGGCACAACCTGAACAAGACCAAAACCAGGTACGCTGCTGCTATTCATTTCTGCTAAGATTTGGGATTTTCGGTCTCTGCTTTTCGCTGCCGCAGAAGTCGGTGCCGGCTGCATGCGCCAAGATTATCTGGCTTCTTTGCATAGCCCCGAGAGAACCAAGAAAAGATAGCAGGCGGGAAAAAGAGAGGGCAGAGGAGAAGTGTGCCGAACACAGCCATCGAGTGCAAAGGGAAGTGTTCAAAAGATGAGGGCAGACCTGGGTTGACCTTGATGTAGCCAGTGAGGATTAGGGACACAGAGGCATATGCAAAGTTACTCTTTTCATGTATGGTTGCATGAATAGAAAAAGTTGATATGCAATAACTTGTTGAATATTGGTATATATGGTGGTTGGTTGGTTGGCTCAAGGCATAGACTCAAACTAATAGTCATAGTCAAACTCAAGCCAGTTGCATTACATATTCAGTTGTGTCGATCCATTAAGAGAACAGTGAATTTGCTGTTTTGTGCTGCTGGTTCTTACACATCTTGCATCTTGTCTTGTTGGGAATCATTTGAATTGCAGATTGCTGGAAGTGTCGTGTTGTGTGTAAAATGTGTTTGTCAAAATGGTATTGGTTATCAGTTTGATATTAGATGGCGTCTCTTTGTTTTTTTGGGGGGTTTTGCATCTGAAAGTTGGCCAGTGTAAAGTGTAATTCGAGCTAGAGTCAAATTAAAGCCCTAATACGTAGCTTTTTAGCCAAAGAAATAGACTAAAATAAAGTCATGGTTTGTTTTATTTTGAATGTTTTTATGTCACTAAAAATGTATAAAACGTTTTTCTTTACTGTGTGCAAGCTTGCGTCTCCACAAACCTGACTTGTACTTGGGTTGCAGGAGCCTCCTCCCACTTGTTTCCATAGAAATCTTGTTCCTTTGGCTATAATTTTATAATTTATTTATTTCCAGAATAATAAAATATAACCATTTGAGTTATGTATCATGCAGAAAATCTACCCGACCAAGTGGCCTATGATAAAAGTGCATTTCTTTTTAAAATGTGTTGCTACTATTGAAATATCTTAGTTGTACTGGATGTTTGGAGTTGTTGTAAACCCTGAACCAACAGCTGAAGCTTTGATAATAAAGTTTGATTTCCTCCTGAAGCATCTTTCTATTTCAGAAGTTTATTTAGAAGGAAGTTGTTGAGAGCACAAAACCAGCACAAAAATCGAATTCTAATCAAGACAATTCTGACGTTTGATGGCTGACAATCTCTTAGATCTCGTAATCCACCCAAAAATCAGGGCTGGCTGACAAAGTGCATCAAGAGTGTGACTGATGAAGCTTTTATGCAAAATATTGAAGCCTTGTGTAATATTTATGCCTATCTTTTCTATGCGAGTCACAGTCTTGTCCTTTGTTATGAGTTTTATGGAAATTACTGCTTTGAATATATATAATACTACACTTCCTTGAGTCATCATTTCTATTGTGAGAGTGGAAAGCGTAGCAAAAGTGCAACAATGTATGAGACCAGACATGGTTGAAATATTACTACTACAATATTGCACTGCAGTCTATTCCTCTGTTAATTAGGTTTTAGTCATCAGTAATGGGCCAAATGGTATTGCTTGCACGGGTAACAGTGTAAGATCCCCAAAAGCCTCTACCATTGTACGATAAAGCTCAAATGATCAACTCAAGGTGCAATAGATAAGTAATTAGTTTAATTGTTTGTTCTTGGGTTTTACAATTGAATGAACTATAATTCACATACCTCAAAAATGTAGAGTTACATAATTTCGACCAAATAACAGAGATGATGATTCTTACCCGTGAACTGAGGCACAAGGTTTGAGTCCTGTTCACCATAGAGTGAAGGTCTGGAGGCCACAAAGCTGTTACATGTAAAAGATACACACATGAAGAAGCACAGGAGGTAATGTTTAAAGAGTGACTGTTGAAATCTGAGATGACAAAAGGAGACAGGAGTTCACTGCTGTAAACCCCAGTCTTTCTGTATTTCTGATGCTGCTGTGAGTTGCCTTTCAGTTGTTTTTGATGCTGACTAGACAATTGTAAATGTTTAAATTTGAAGCTCTGCAGTCCAGTCCGCCGTTTAAATAAAATTATACCTTTTATAAGCTTACAAACCTATCAAAGCTTACCAAAACCCTGGTCTCTCCGGTCAGTCCTCTCTCCACCTTCTAAAGGTTGTGAACTTGCCTTTTAAAACAGTCCTTCCGCCGCTGTGTAGGTGCATTGATTGCGAGGTCTCTTTCATTGGATGCCGGGGTCTCGTGACTATTACAAGCTGGGCAAGGAGAAGCTTCAACATGCACTAAAATGATCACTTATAAACATGCAAAGTAAAACACAATAGAATCAACTAAAACCAGCCCCACCTCGTCACATGTGTTTTTAAATGGGTCCACAGCCTAATCTTGTTCACGCACAGGTCTTAATTTAATCTGTTTAAAATTTTAAGACAGAAAAAAATATTCCAGCGCTGAACAGAATACTGACGAGTCCTGAATTTCAGTTAGGAGAATATCAGAGCGCTTAGTTATTTTTGGATTTGCATATTATTTATGTAAGCGATTGGCACACATGACGCTGGGGTTTCTCTATCAGCGCTGACACTGTAGCTTTGAATTGGTGAAATATGCAAACCCACTGACAGAAGGGAACATGACTGCCCTCCTCTGAAACAGCCTCCTCAGCCCTCTGCGCGCCTTCATCCTCTCTTCACATCAGTCTAGCTAATTGCTTGACCTACTCTATTTTTCCCATATTATTTGGCTTATGACCACTGATGAAACATGCCACCACTTTGTTACAGACTGTTGTTAAAGCTGAAGTATCATCTGCAGCAGTCAAAGCATGCAGGAGACAACAAGAATTACAGCTGTTATAAGCTTTCAATGGCTGCTCTTTGCCAACTGTGATGTTCAATGCTAACACATACTCAATGTGTTTACCAGAAGTCATAAAATACCATTATTTTTTTATAACCTTATAAAATAAATAGAATTGCACGCTCTGAAAAAGATAATTCAATACCTCTAAGCATCTTTAGTGGAGAATAAATTTGAGAATCTCCTCATTATCTCGGTTTAGCCTGATATAAACTTTACTACCAATGTAATTCCACGTATTGGTTGATGTTTATGCACACAAATATTTACTATTTATTTTGTAAATGAATCATGGCGATCAGATTTCAAAGTCAAACTTGGCCCAGTTGCAGTGAAATTTTTTTGTGTTGCATATATTAATGCTAAAGAGTTTTTTAAAATTAGCTGTCCTCACTTGGCGTTGGCAGTTAATCATATTTTTAATAATATCTGTGTACGATATAGAAAAGAGTGACCAAGTAAAATACACCTTTTCTCTTTTTACACAATACACAGAAGCTACAAACTAAAGGCAAGATATATATATATATATATATATATATATATATATATACACATACATACATACATACACACACACACACACACACACACACACATACACACACACACACACACACACACACACACACACACACACACAAATAAGTAATAATAATGTTTAGGAGTTTTTAACCAAATCATGTTTGTTCCCCCTTGTCATTAAACTAAAAGTTGCATTTAGAGTGATTCATGCTTGTTTGAGTAATCTTTATTCTCTTGAGGACAAGAGTCCATTTCAACTGTTTCGGTTTTCATTGATCCCCAGATTCCCCACTGCTCTTTACGTACTTTGCTCTGCACTCTCCCTGTTAATCGGTGACATACTGTTGTGGAAACTTCTCCAACGATTATCAAGAAATAAAGTAAAACAATAGACAGAGTTGTCTTTTCTCAAAAATGAATTGTTTATTCAGTGTACAGTCTGAATCAATCTCTCCCTCACAAGCATCGTCTGTCCCTCCCTAGTCAAAGTCCCGAATCACCGGTGTTACTTTCTTATATAGTTTACTCTCGAGCAGATGGTCACATGACCTGCATCACACGGAAAATTACTCTGAGGCCCTGAGACAAATGCTGGGTACAAGAACAAAGAACAGAGGCAGTTGATTACATTTACATCCTGACCATCTGACACTTAGAAAGACAATGCCCTGGCCAGAAGGCCAGGTGTTCATGCAGAAAGGCCCATCCTGGACCCCCAGGGTTTCTCTCACGAATGGAGAAAAAAGGGTCGTTGATCAAAGAAACAAAGTACAGAGCATAATTATCAGCTGTGTGTTAACCTGAGTCGACCAAATTGGTATTTTCTGCCATAACAATACCTTTGGCAAAATTAAAAAAATTGTGAACTGCAGTTCTCTAAAGGACAACGCACCGTAAAAAGAGGCAGGGGCATTGCAATTTAAAATGTCCAAAATATAACCACAGGTTGTCCGCTATATAGAAAACAAAAGCACAAAAGGTATTTGTTAAGATACCGGTACAGGAAATTACAAACCTATATTCAAGCTTACATTTTTTAGCATTAGAGACATGTGATCTTAAAAGGATGCAACTTTTCTGCTTATCTCAATTGAAATGATATTACTTTATCTAAAATGTTCCACAGTAAACACATTCAACTTGGAGACACCACCAGGCCACAAAAAAGGTCAGATCTGTGGAGAGGTTACACTGTTCACTATAAGAATGCATGTTTATCAAGTTATTATTTGTTTAGCAATGAAAACACCAATTGAATAGAATTAATGCAAAATAGACTTTAGTGATATACTGTGCAACATTTCAGGCAATGAAATCTCAAGCAGGCGGTGAACATCCCACCAGAAAAGTTACATAGTGCACTTTAATATCAAGTAGATTTGCCTGTGAATATATAATACTGAATAAACAACAGATATATGTACATATGTAGTATGCCCTGTATCTTCTCTGTAACATACATTTAAGTCATTTTAGCTTAGCCAGCTGAGACCCTTTCCCTTTTCTCCTCTGATGCTTTTCCATAACAAGACATCCTGTGTGAGTCCTCGCCAACATGAAGTAAAAATGACGAAACACACATTGAAGGCTTTAATAAACCCAGGTATATTTATAGCACAAATCCATCGTGAGGCATTCGCGTGGCATTTTCTCTCCGCCAGAGCTGCTACACGGTCACTAAACATCACAATTTATCACTGTATCAACACAAGCCTTACACAAATCATGACACTTTGTTTTGGCCGTCGTTTTGGGAAATCTGTGCCAAAAGTGGACCACTGCAGCCAACTGGAAGACTTCACATTTAAAAAGAGGGCCCTGGAGAGTTTAACATTTTCAGATCTCGGGGACTCTAATATTGGATCTATAACGCATGCTATTTGGCTTTGAGGCCTGCTTGAGGGAGAAAAAAAACAAAAAACTTCAGACATCTGCTGATCCTTGAGCTCTGGGAGACTCCAAGCATCAATTTACCAACATGTAGAATCTGGAGCAGGCTCTTCTGCAAGTTAAAGCCATAAAGAGATGGGGAAAAATGTTTTTTTTTTTTTTTTTTAGACACATACAATGTTATTCCTGTGAACAAAACTGATTACGCAAAAATGATTACTATACAAAGACCAATTTTAATAGAAGTGATTTTTACTCCCTATTTTGTTGTTAGATTAAAACTATAGCCAAATAAACATGGAATATGCCAATTTCGCGGATGCCTCAATCAATGTCACTTAAATGATAAAGTGAGAAGGCTTGACATCTAACTCCAGATTAAAGGTGTACTATGTAACTTTTCTGGTAGGGGGTCTGCCACCTGCTTGAGATGTTATAGCTTGCCTGGAATTGCTTTATTTAAAAAAAACAGCGTTCCAAACATACATTCTTGGATTATACTTACCGCATGTAAATTCTGCGCGGAAATGAGACGTGCGGAGGGCAGCAGAGAAGACATTGGCAGTATTTTATTCTCTTTGAGGTTCATGTGGTGTCGACAGTAGAAATCTGTGCTAGCTGCTATGAAATCCCGCTCATTTCCGCGCGGAACCGTCCGCATAGTTAAAAATATTTCCCTGACACCAAAGCGTAAAATCAGGTCTGCGCGGAGGGGGCGTGTTAGGCAAAATTTCGCCGCGTCAAGCATAAACCTACCCTCAGGCCAAAGCACAGGTCAGATCTGTAGATTGTGACGGTGTTAGCTGTTTGTCCCCATTGTTTAATGTCGTAGTGTGGAACTTTTCCAAACTCTAGAACTCTGAACGGCCCCCACAATGAACTTTGAAATCTCGTCTTAAGACCCATTTTTATCCTCTGGCTTTTAACACTGCGCAAGTTGTGTGTGGTCCTCTGTTTTTTATTTTATTTATCTATTGCTATTTTATGGTTTTATTGTTTTGTGACTACTAAAATCAAACTGTGCACTTATTATACCTTTTGTTGTTTTTGTTTTGTTTTGTGTTTGTTCAGCACATTGGAAACGGCTTCTGTTTCTAAAATATGCTGTATAAATAGAAAAATTCCATTAGATGGTTAGCTTGGAAACGTCTGGATTTATAACATTGTCCAGATGACTACCTTGAAACTCTTTATGAATACATTGTGCTGCTGACAGAAAATGAATGAGCATGTTCAAATAATGCCTAGAATAATAGACCCATTAGTGGTCCAACACTTTTCCTAACGACACAGGAATCATCTCTGCATTTAGTTTCATCCGACTTCAATCCATTGACATAAAAAGGCAGTCCCAGTCAGGCCAAAGAAAGTCCTGTTAATTACAAAGGGGTATTTGGGGCTTGTCTGGTGCGGTCTGTGTCCTGGGGGTGAGTAATTGGTATCATTGAGTGAACAGAGGGAGTGGATGAGTCAGGGATTCAGATCTATTAATGTGCTGTAATCAGTCTTACAGTGGACTCTGGGAAAGTGCCAGCGCCTAGTCTACTCTCTGCTGCGTCAGAGGGAACCAACATTTCAGAGCGCCAGGCTGTAAATATTTGTTTACAGTGACAAGTCCAAAGTAAATTTAAACATGTTCGGAAATTAAACAAGCAGGACTCAAACTTCTTTTTTCTTTTCAGAGAACATTTTAGAATCATTTTGTATACCCTTTTAATGTTTTTTAGTTCCCTTTACTTCCACAAAAAAAACTGACTCAAGTTTCTAAATACAAAAAATTTACTATTGCTTCTGAAGACAGAAAAGGTACACTGTGTAACTTTTCTGAAGAAATGTATACAGCACTGTCTGCTTGTCTCCATGGAGCAATTATTGCTTTGCCTTGAATATACTGTAAGTATGGCATTATATGCTGTATATCTGAATGCTTTTATTTAATCTGTGGCATTTTTCTATTGCTCAGGGATCAGGGATTCTTTTACTGAGAGGAGTTTCCTCTTCATAGATCTGAGCTGTAACTTGGCCTTGTGGTGCCATTAGCAATTAAAAGGGTAAAGTGCAGAGATTTGAGTATTGGCGTTGCTTGATTCTCGTACTCATTTAGCCAGAACCAAGGGCAGGAAGTTGCCCTTAAAAACGCTGTCACATGCATTTTCCATATAAAGAGCATGTAGTACGTACCAAAGATGGTTTGGGAAGCTTTTTCTAAAATATTCACAAAACATGTCATATATCATATTCTGTATGTTTTTTTTTAAATGTTTTTATCCCAATCAATTTGTATTGCCTTTTCCATTATTGTTTCCAGTGATCTTTAAAATAATAAAATAAAAATTATACTTTTTTTCCCCTCATACCGTCTCGATTTTCAATTTGTCTTATTAAAAACAAATAATAATGGCTTTCAATATTAATATTTGAAATGTATTTATAAAATAATACAGGCTTTTAAATCAGAGCCATTTAACTTTTGCAAAGTCTGAACTCGGCTCCAAACCACATGCTTTTACCAACAGAAGATTGGCAGTGGACCTCTCGATTAAAAAGACCCAAGCTGATCACTGACAATTATGACTGAATCTCGATTAAAATTGAATTAACTGCACAGCCCTATGTTGAGTTTTTACCAAACCTTCAATATGCATATTTCATCAACAACTACTACTACTACTACTACTACTACTACTACTACTACTACTACTACTACAGCTACAACTACAACAACACATTACATTGATGGTAAACATAAAGGCAACAGCCATCCAATACATACGTAACAACATGGACACAATAATAATAGTGTCGTGTACAATCCAGCAGAGCTCACTTTGTTTTGTTTGTTAACTGCTTACTTTGACGTTGACAATGTTTCCATAGTAACACTGGCTCTTAGCAGAGGCAACAGCTGCGACAAATCATAGTTTTAGGCCCATATGATTTGCATTAACCTTTGAATCATGTTACAAAAAGGTTTCAAATTGGTGAGAGAGGATTATTTAGCTCATTTTGCAAAGTTTTTTGTTGAGTTTGAGATCTCAGACTGTGTATGTGATGAGAATATCTAATTTTCCTGTTCATTTTTAAGAGAACAAAAGCAAAGGAAAACTTGAGTGGGATCTTTGGGGACTGGTGGAAAGTGATCTGAAATTTAAGCATAATATAATAACATAATAACAATACAAAGCCCGAGCTGCACGATTTTGGAAAAAGCAGCAGGATTCTGTTGAGAGTGCACATTGTAAACACATCCAGGAGCGTTAACATTTGTGATAAGGCTGCATTATGAACTGCTAAAATGTTTGTAGATATAATTCAACTACAAGTACATTGTATTAGGTGAAAAACGCTTTACCCTGCGTTGACTAAATTAAATTGACTAACCCTACTTTTCCTTCCTCCATTTGTCCACAAAAAACAATTCTCACTGAGCACAAGTGTTGTCAATCACAGGCTTTTGTCTTCACGAGTAGAGAAAGAATGGGAGATTATTTGAACGAAACAGGTACAAATTCCCCCAAAATGACAGCTATTTGAATAAACAAAAAGACTGTCTTTTATGAAAATAACTGCAGCCTCTGATATTGGACAACTCAAACCCAATTCAAATTTCAGTGCGATTTCAGTTTGATTGCGATACGTCGTGCAGCGCTAAACACAGAATGTAGCTTTGAGTACTTACTTGCATTAACGTTTCTCATATATTTTTTTTAAGGATCACATGGACGAGGCCAAGACTAAATCTGGACTAAACCAGATCTTTTAAGTTGTTAAATCATTGCAAAAGTAGGACAACGTCTGTCTTTAAAGCAATACTAAAGTAAGTAACTCGAGAATTTCTAAAGGCTTGAAGAACTGATTTTGCCGTTTGAGAAACAATGCTCTATTGTTAGCTAATGGCTCAGAACACAAGAATTCAACGCTCTATAAAACATAACCGCTCATAGCAAGACATTTAGTCATGTTTACGTTCATTTCCATCATAGTTCAGATTCCTTCGATCAGTGCTTTTTCATCTACAGAATCACATGTCACTGTGTTGCCCATGGTCCTTTTCACACGTTTAGGTTCAGCTGTTCTTGAGTCTGGTTCACTCTCCAGCCCCAGAGCTCAAGCACTGACAAGCGACTATTACTCCCGACAAAGCTGTACTGCACTCCGGGAATTCTGGGTACTGTCTCCAGGCTGTGTGTTCAAGATATTTTAGACCTGGTATTTTGAGACACGATCATAACTTTTTTTTTTCCCCCCTCAATCTTCCTGCTCCAAATGAATAATAGATGAGTGGAAATTGAACTGGAGGTCAGTGAAGACTATGATGGGCGACAAAATGTTCAAAATGCTGCAACGGTGTCTGTTTTATCTTTCCATTTCATTAGTTGGTCTCATGGAGGGCGAGTGCGGTGCTCGAGCATCAAAAGTGAGGAGTATAGTAGTGGATGGACCCTTGATGAAGTTGGCAGGAATAATTGACTCCTCTTTGGTTTCTGAAAATGAGATTGAGAGAATTCACTTGGATTAAAAAAACCAAAGACTGACAGATGTGCCTTTTATCATAGTCGAGCTGGCGGAGGTCAGACCATGTAAATGAAATACATTTGTTGAGCGTATGGGTGAAAGGTTAATTGTGGGCAATGGGGTTGGCTTTATATGTACTTGCATATATTCCATAGTCATGTTTTTTCAGTCAGGTAATTAATTGATTACGGTCTGTATGCTGTAGTGTAGACTTTATAATAGTACTAACAATAGGCCTTTTTAATGTTTTTTTTCTTCTTCTACAAATGGCATTATACCAGCTGCAATAATAAACATTGAAATCAGAGCTATGCATATTAGGACATTGATTGTAAAAACAATTATATATTTTCTGTATTTCAATTTTCTGTGCTGGCAGGTCTTATCATTACTGCAGCCCTATGTTCCTGTGGGTACTTCAGTCTAGAGTGCAGTATGTTTTGAATTGGCCATCTTGTTGAATGAGCCTGCTCTGGTAGCTCTTTCTCTCTATTTTAATATAGTTTTAGTGTATTAAGTGTATTTGGTGACAGGGTTGTGCAATTAATGTTTTATAATCATAAGTTAAATTATTACTGTATTCTGTAAACACTTTTTGCCAAATAATTGTTGTACAATTTTTTGTCATTATTACAGCAATCAGTCCTTTTTGGTGGTTGAAAGTTGAACTTTACTGCTGAACCCTTTTTTGTCCTGATCCATGAGTTGGTAATCCTTGTCTTAAAATATATATATTTCCGGTATGTAAGTAGCATCTTGGCAGCAGATTTTTAGCACTGGTGTTCAATGTGTCCTGGTGTGTAAAATGTGTCCTACCTTTGTGTTATGTTAGTATTGATGCTGCTTCTTTTAAGTCTAACCGCTGCATATTGCGTCTGGGATTTTTTTTTGGTCTCCTGTGTCTCTCTGCTGACAACAGTTTGTAGAAATTTCATATTCAGAAAGAGGCAGAGCTTGTTCCAAATATAGCTTGCTCAGCTCTCGTGTTCTGATCTTGTTTGGGTTTTACTTTAATTTTCTAGTGCCCCGGAGAGCTGGATATTATAATTTGTGGATAGAGGAGCGTTTTCTCTTTCACTCACTCTGCCTTCCTTCTTAATTAATGTCTCAGTTGAATTGGAAGCTTTATGATGAGAGGACAGAGAGGCGAGAGGAGAGAGCTGGGAGGATGCCATCGGCTTCTATGTCGAAAATGATTGAGATTATACAAAATGAATACATGAATAAATGAATGAATCAGCACCAATGAAGCATGGAGGATTTATCGCAGAAGATGGGAACGGGCAGACAATCTATTGATACGGGAATTCTTTATAGTCCTTTAACCTAAGCGCGAGAAAATGCAGAGATGAGTGCAGTCAATTCTGGACAGGAACTTACATAGGCTCCTCCAGTGTGGTCCTAAAAGTAGGCCTGTTTTGGTCCTTTTCTAGTTCTGGCTTTGTCATGTAGCGTAGTCATGGTCTAGTCCAGTTTTAGTTCCAGTTTTAGTTCCAGGTTTAGTTCCAGGTTTAGACCCAGTTTAGTCCTTGTTTAGTGCGTGTGGAACTGTGAATGCAGAAGAAGATTACGTTTTGGCCAGCAAGGAAGATGCTAAAACATTGCAGAAATGACAAATCAAAATTCCAAATATGAAAAAATGAACGTATCATATGTATTTATTAAGGGCAGACGTCCAAAATGACTGGAAATCAATCAATTTTGCAAAAGAAAAGTACATATATTTCAATTAAGATCCCGAATAACCATAACTGTTTGTTAGCACTGTGATATTTTGAATTCTGGTTCTGGTTGTTTAATTTGCAAATCCAAATGGATAGCACACGATGAGAGCGAAAGAGAGTGAGCGTAAAGATGTCCAAAGTCGGGCTTAGAACGATTCTGGGAGTGTGTCTAATATCAATCATCCATACAAATATCCTTGACCTTGAAGCCCACATTTCATTGTCACTATATTACAAAATATAGTCTTAATTGTCTGATTAATTCCTGGTTTTTGTTTATATTCTTGGTTTTGTATAGACGAAAACATAGATTTTAATAAAGCAAGTATATCTACCTTCTTTATTTGAATTTATCCTAAGCCAAAAAGTATTTCTCTAATAGCATACAGCTCTCAAATGTGGGACTGACAGCTGCAAATGATGAGGTCTCGATTACGATGAAACCGTAAAAGTAAAAAATGGCTCATGTCAAACAGACCCTGACCAGCACTGGCCAAGGTTGTTCTCCCAGCCTAGACACACACACACACACACACACACACACACACAGAAATATACTGTGCACTGTTGTAATGAGAAATGTTTGGAGGAGGCCAGAGGCGGTCGTTTTGGGCCGTGTCCTGAGCTGCTGAGTTATGATCTAAGTGGCACAATGACAATCAGTCACCACTGTTTAGGCTTCTCGCAATAATAATGAAGACAACATAATATTCATGGCTTTCAGCTTCCGGTTTTATGCTACATTTTGAGTTGACTCTTTCCTATTCAAAATATTGTATGTTTTGTTTTAAATAATGAATTGCTATGGTCATTTTGAGTTGTCAAAAAGAAACAATAGCCAGATACTAATCAGTATTGAAACTAAATATTAATTGGAAGGTATTGATAAAGAAACAAATTCTTAAACAGGAGACTGGAGTTTAATAAAGGACTACATTGAAGTGTTTTTTCCTCCCTGTGGTATGGTCATTAGAGATCTCTGTTGAGCTGAAGCAATTCTATGGTATAAATTGCAGTTTAAACGTCAGATTGCAGATTTATGGACCTGATTTAGATGAAATTTAAACTAGCATCTTCTCTGACAGAATAATCACATTGCCTAAATGGTGCCATTATTCAACCCCGTAGACATGATTGTGTCAGTTGAAAGTACTAAAATCCAAAAGGTTTAAATAACAGTGGAGCAAATCCCTAAGAAATAATTATAATTTTGGTTATTTCTTTTAAAAAAGTTTATAAGCCCTCATCATCAAATTTTAGGACGTGAACACAACCTATTGTCACAACAACACTCAAATATTAATGAGTAAATATCAGTTAATAGTTGGATGTGTTCCAGGATATTTTACCCTTGAACTCGAATACCCCTATTGCATGATGGGAGTCAGTGCCTTGGATGGGGTCTGCACTTCTAGTCGATCTGACAAGTAAATCCAAATATGCCTCAAATCCATGCTGTTAAAATAATAACTTGTCAGCGTGTAGACTTGACCTGAGCTATGGTTTCGTTATTAATAACAGAGGTTCCTTCTACATTTTACTGGCGTGACATGCATAAAAAGTGCATGTGTGTGGAATTGGGGATGAAACGTGACATCTCCCCTACAGGGACATCACAGTTAGGGGTTCAACAATGCGACTTAAGTCAGAAAATTAAAGAGCAATTCATCTACAGAACTGCCTGAGCTGCCGCAGTAATAGTAACAGAGGAGGTGCCAGGAGCAAGCTGAGAGAGGTGGCAGCCCATTAACTATCACCAGCAGCACTAATGACAAGCTGGACCAGGAAAAACACTGAAGCTGCTACATGTATGCACCAGTAATGTGGAGGGTAAAGGAAATTAGCACATGTCTTGAAATTAGCAATCAATTGAGGTATATAAAGGTAAATAATGGACTGCGACAACCACTTCAGCCACACAAGCGGTGAACTGTAACTGGAGTAATATTATAGTTCCTAGTTTGCCCATTGGAATGTCATAAACTATTACTATAGCAATTACTTACTGAGTACAACTACTAACTTAACTACCCAAGCTAAACTGATACTACTACTACTACTACTGTTACTGCTGCTACTACTACAAGCACATCTTCTACATCTAGGCAACAGGCATTTTTACCACTAAAATTTAAACGTCATAGTTATACAGCAATAATCATATCAGTCATCATATCAGTCAGTTTGCTGCATATTCTAAGAGATCATTGTGTCTGTTTACATGACAGTTTTGATCGCTCACTTGCAGTCATGATGCAGTTGCTGTGACGTGTGTTGCGAGCAGATTTAAAAAGGTCTTGGCGCTGTCTTCTCACCAGTAGAGGCAGGATGACAGCTCCATCTGCAGTCCGACTTCTTCAGAACGGTATCCCAGGTGTGTGAGAGTAAAAATGCCCCCTTGTCCCTGTTTATTGTCTCGTGGTCTCAATATTTCAATTTCCCTCTTGATCCAGTAGTGATGTTTGTTGCTCTTGGTCCAAATGATGTTTGCTCCTTCCCAGTCCATAATGTGGTTCTTTCTTTTGTAATGGTCAGAAATGTTGGATTTAAGCTGTTCCTGGTCTGCTTTATGTTTTATTGCTCGTGTGTACACCCTCGCTGTTTCCTTACCTGTTAGATAACGCCAAGACCTGTGTAAATCAGCTGACAAGCCACATCACAGGTGAGCACGTTGAAGAAGACTCTTGGGTATGATAAACAAAACAAAAAGAAAATTTTCTTGGAATAAGTTACAGTATCAGACCAAATGAACCCCAATAGACAATTTGCTTCATGTTTAAGAGTACAAATACTAGTACTACCATCAATTTTACAACTTAACTGGAAATGTATACCAGAAGTTTATTTTCTCAAAGCATTTATCTTGGGTAAATGCTGTGAAAATGAACATGGTTAGGGTTAGGGACGCCCAACAATATAAGGAACTAAACTGGCACTTACTATTATCGGCTACGAGCTTCTATTAAACCACCATAAGTCAGTGTCCTAAGGGAAAGTGTTTAGGCTGTTGTCGGGGCAGTACCTATTGTCATGACATCTTCGGCTAAATAGTAGTTTGCTGTTGCATTGAATTACTGCCCTGTTAATGGCTGCCACTACTCTAAGTACAAGCGTGTAACAGCAAAGTGTGCACTGCAGCAGATGACCAGTCCTGCTCTCCTTTCCTGCTGAAATATAGCCTCCCTTTGTCCCACATACACACTCCCCCACATACCAGGGTCTGCTCAAGGCTCCACATAAATTAAAATGACAGACCCTAGTCACACCATTGCCTTGTTTCTCTCCTATACCCCTGCCATGGATGCACAGAGGTATGCACCACTTTTCCCCGTCACTCCTGGACAGTTTACAGCCCAAATACAACTGTTGTCAGGGTGAGTTCAGGCCAGCGCAACGTCTCATTCATTCAAGGGAGAAGTGGGAAGAAGCAGGAAAGTAGAAATGCGTCTAAAATGCCTTGCCTTTTAGTTTCTTTATTGTATTTATTTGCTCCATAATGAGAAAAACTTTATATAAATGTGCATAAATAAAAGACAGCCAAATTATCCCATACATTTCATAACATAATATAAAGTGTCTCCGCCTAATGCTTTCTCATCGCAGAGGTGTAACGGTATGAGATGTTTTGAAGGTTCTTCTCCAGGCGCTGCTTGTATTTGTAAATTAAATTGCTTAGTAGTGCCTCACAGTTGGGAATATGAGCGTCCACAGACCATTGGTCCTGAAAGTTCATTTCCTATTCCTATTCCCACAGACAAAAAAAAAAAAAAAAAAGGGGGTTTACGTTTTACGTATTTTATTCTGAAATTCTATAGGAAAAATTAATACATTTTACTCCGCAACATCATCTAATACTTTTTATTGATCTAAAAATACATATTTAACAGAGTACCAACCACAACTCCAGCTCGATAATACACATGATTATTTTTTTCTGTGTATAGATTGTAAATCAATATCTTCTCTCCCTCTGCTGTCCAACTACAGCCTTCCAGGCGAGTGTAAGCATTGTAATAATGATCAATGCCCCTTTTCACACTAATCATTACTAGCCGCCCAGCCTGTTACTTAAAAAGGGCAAGGAAATACACTGTTCTCTGCCACATGATCTCTGTAACTCACTGCCTTCTATACATTTAACCTGTTTTTCTTGTGTTTTATGTCCCATTGGTCACAAGGGGGCACTAATCTGCTCCCACACAACACCAAGCAATCACTCCCATTTGTGTCACCTTACCATGACTGATCCTGACACATATGTGGGATGCTTCTGTTGTTGTGGAGGGGCAATATCCACAGGGGGGACAATCTGAGTGGTTCAAACAGACAGATGCAGCTGTGTTCAAACAGGCTAGATACCTGGAGGGGTTTGTTTTAGTAGTAAGTGTATTGCGTGTATGGTGCAGTGTTTTGTAAATAGAAAATGTAGTGATGTGGATACATTATTAGCACTCTCTCTGCCTCGAGGCTGGACCTATTAACATGTGTGTGTTTATGACATGCACTGTATGCTGCGCTGGATAATTTTTACAGTTCAATAAGCAACTTCAAATCTCACAAATATCAAAGAAGCAGCCTCCTCTGATTAATCAATTCAGTATATTGCAGACACATACTATCTGCAATCGAGTCGAAGGCTGCAATTATTTTACTAACAAATGTCTAATGCAATCAAGAAAATATCATGACTTATTATGTACAAAAAATCGGTAGTATTAACATTTTCTGAAATACATGGGATTCTTTTATTAATTTATCAGTTAATATTTCATCTCTCAAATGTTAAGGCTCCTGTACATGTTGAAAATGTGTATTTTGAACTGAATTATTCTACTAAAATTTTAATTACAAATCAATTTTAAATGGCAATGCTTATCAGAAAAATCACAGCTATCACAATTTCCAATATTGTTCATACATACAGTATACACCATTGGTATTTGTACGATTGCCGACGTAAATGTCTGGAGAAAATCTGATATTATCTGTCTGGGTCTGTGCTTATTCTGTTGTTCTTGCTGCATATTATTGTGTTTTTAATCTTTGTTGACTGTTGAAGTGCAGGAGAAATACGGTCCGAACCAAATAAAATGAAAATTCCGCTTTTGTGTTGGACTATTCTAGTGCAAATATGCAGTGCGCAACTCTCTGTTGGTGTTGAAGCCAGACTACTGAAAGAAATGTACATTGTTCCGGTTAACGGTGCACATACAGACAAATTTGATGCAAGTATTTCCTTTTAAATTGGTGTTTCTTCATATTCTATGTTTGTTAAGTTGTAACACGTCACTTCTGTGCAGGTCGAGAGAAGAGAAAGGGTCCCATGCTCTCTGCCAGTGATGCCGAGTTCCCGCGGGAGTACCACACCCTGGCGGCCGGAGGGGGGCGTGGGGCCAGACGTTTTCCCGAAAACAACACCAACAATGGGGGCTTCACCTCCTCCCTGGACCGTCGGCACAACTCTGTGGCCGCCAAGAGCCTGGAAGCACTCAACAGCATCCACAAGGCGGACATAGAGAGGCAGAGGGACGCGCTGATGGACCTGCAGAAGAACAAGTACTCCAACAGCCCGGGCAGCGTGTCCCAGGGCACGGGCACAGCAGGGAGGCAGGTAATTCCCTACACGCGTATAAGAACAATTAAGAGTCCATGGTGCAATATAAACAATATATTTATTACGATTTTAATGACTTTTATGTAGCGGTGGGAAGATTGACGGTTGAAAATGCTATAATCTTGTCCAAATAATCAATAGGACAATTCATAAAAATCCCATCACAGAGACTTATAATATATAAGAAAACGTTATTTGAAAAATGAAATCTACATTATTTTATTTTTATTTTTCATGCTTACTTTATCATTCAGAAAGTATTAGAGGAACAGTCATCTTTTGAGCAATCTGTATAAAATGTTGTGATCTTTCAGAATAGTATTGACACTAAAATGTTATATCTAGCAGCACTGAACTAACTTCATAAAATCATTCACTGAATCATTCATAATAAAACACAACACTCCTCTTTCTTTTACAACATGATTGAACGGCAACTTGATTAAAAAAAGTACACTAATTTGCAAAGTCTCCAGTCGATTTGTTTGATGCCGTTCCCGAGATCTGTCATGTTGTGTTAGTGTCCAGCCTGTTGCTTGAAAACCCCCGGTAGCTGTCGGTCGGGCTGTGATCTGGTGGCTGTCAAGGCCGAAGCATATGATTCACTACACTTCATCCTCATTAAAGTGCACGCTGACCTCTTGACACAATGGACAACCTCCCACACATCACATTTCTCTAGATTTGCCCATTTTTTTATGTTAGCGAATATATAATTTTACTCAGATTGGTCTTCAACCTTGAGAGAGGGAGTGTTTACTATTTCCACATGCGAACATTCTGTACATTCATTCTGATATACAACAATATAGAGCTGCTGTCATATAGAATAAATGTCCATGCACTGTGGCCCCTTCATATTCTCTTTACATTTTGATCATTTATTACAGTGTTAGCAGCATTTATATAGAATTATATAATATAAGAATTCATACAGAATAAGATCATTTGCAGAGAACATTATAATTCCTCATTGTAGATTTACCATTAGGGCTGGGAAATATTTCATTTTTTGGAGTGTCCCGATAACAATAGTGTCAATGTCAATGCCAATCCAACGGAAATGTATTAAAACATGTCTTAAAACATGTTAGTTGAGGTTTAATTATCAGATTTATATGAAATGTCTGTAACTAATCACAAAAGTGCAGGAATATAACCTTATACCCTAATTTGAAAGTCTACAACATACATTTTTATGATTTTTTTGTAAGTCACCTCTTTTTGTAGCATTTTTACAAAATAATAGTAAAAATAATATATTTTGCTGCCCTACAACATGGCAGCAGGTTTTTCTCATCCAAACACATCTGATTGCACTGTTGACAGCGTGTTAACTTGTATACAACAAATAAACAAATAAACTCAAGAGTAAAATTTTGCATTTCTTCAAAACAACATTTACAATGTTACTTAAATTACAATATTTTGCCCACCTCTTGTTATCATGCAACCATTCAAATTACACAGACAGCGAAATCAAGACCTCAGTTTGTAGAAATTAGGAATTAGGCAAACCTATCCAGTGCTTGGAATGCAACTTGGGGACAAAAGTATAGACAAAATGTGATTAAAATGACAGTAGCATTTTGAGTTGGTCTTTGGGCTTGCTTTTGAAGCGACATCAATCACAAAGCTCTGTTTATGATATCAGCGGCAGATGGTCAGAGACAGGCTGCTCCTCTGTGCGCTTTAGAGCTGCTGCTTCACTCTCAAACACCACCTATTTACATATATTATCATTGTATATTTAATGATAAATTAAAATACATGTGAGTTAGGTCTAGAGTTACAGACATACTTAAAATTGTGGTAGTTTCCAAACAGAACAATGTCTTTAGAATCCAGCGCACAACGTGGAGGTAGAAGTTTCTGCACAAACAATCAATTCAAAAATGTAGAATGGAGAAGTCAGGATAGCTACTGCTATTTGGTCTTGGGCTGGACAATCCCGATAACATGAATTTGCAAAACTATTAACTTAAAATGACAGTGTTCAAATGATCTAATTTAGCTCTGGAGCAGATGCCATTATGTACACACATTACTCCAGTTCAGTATTCAGCCAAAGCTTTGTTTTACTGTATATTCCAGACAAAATTCAATTAATTGGATTTCTATTTGAATGTCCATGATGTCAGTATCTGTAACTGACCATATATTTGTTTATGCCTTTTCAAATGATTATTTTCTTAAAGGGTACATCCTGGAATCTAACCGGTTTGCTACAAGGACCTGCAGCACTGGCATACAAATCTCTATGGAAAGAAAATTGCAATATTGTTTTAGACAGTTTCGTTTTTATTACAAAAATGCAGCTTATTGTCATTTTTGCTGCATCATGTAATCTTTTGTACTTTGTGTCATATTCATCACTGGTCCCTGTTGTATGCCATTCTCAGATTGGTGCAAACATTAACCCTAATTAGCCCATCCATCTCCTACGGAAAAAATGGTGCTGTGACAAAAATGGATGGGGCAGTACAGGTGGAGTCTAATGTCGTCATGGCAACCCACTGTGCCCATATATGGCAGCCAAGTGATATCATATGGTTTGACAAATCCATAGCAGTTGTGTGGGGGGGGGGGAAACGGCACACGCTGTTCCAAGTGAGAGACTGTAAGAAACAGGGGATTTCAAAGCCACTGCGTTTTGTCGGAAGACGGAGGAAGTGATAGACAAGAGAGATAGAGAGAGGAGGAGAGCGAGAGATAGCAGGAAGAGGAATAGAAGGAGGGGCGGGGAGCTGCTGGAGATGCTAACTGCCTCCCAGGCGCTACTAGAGGCAGGCACCAGCGCGGGGGACTGTGTGGCTGATCCAGTGGGCTCGGGGAAAAGACACCGCAGTGAAGGAAGAAAAAAAGAAAAAAAAATCAAAGATGGAAAGAGGGGAGGAGGAAGAAGGAGGCGTGCAGAGAGGCAGCGTGCACCAGGCGGCTGACGCGCTTGTTAAGTAGCTACGGTAACTCTCTCTAACCATGTCCTTGCATCCGTAGTTACTGTATGCGATGTGACAGTGTGATGCTCCGGTGTTTTCCATTTGGGATGCTGTGGGCGCTGCATGTTGTGGCGAGGAAGTCTTCAGAGTGGCTTTTATGGTCAAGTGAAGCTCCCATTCGTCATGTGATGTGTGGCTATCTGTGCAGAAACTGTCAGGTGATGTCCAGGTGTGGTCCTGCAGCGAGCATTGCATGGCTATCTGTTCCTGTGCGTATCAGGTTGCATGTCTGGGAGGAGGCTGTGATGTATAGTAGTAAATGGGATGGGGAGGAAGCCACGGAGGTTATAAAAAAAAAAAAGAAAAGAAAAAAGAGGGTGGGTGCAAAGATGGCTACTTGGCATGCGGGTCAGGCGTGCGCGTCTCTCGCCTCGTCCCCTTTGCGCCGTTTGCCTGTCTGTATCACCGCATATGGACGCCCTGGGATTTCAGCGCAAGTGATTGAGAAATATTGCAGTCGCTAGTCACTGAGTCATGGCTCAGAGGGGGCTGGTTGTATTGGGTATAGGAGATTTTATTTTTCCGAAATGTCAGGTTGTTTTGGTATTAAATCAATGAGTTCTTCCAGTGTTGTGTCTAGAGGTAGTGGTTTGTGAAAGGCTGATAAATGTGCAATGAAACAAATGATTAAAGATGGGGGAGACAAACGCTGAATTAATTAAATCAATCATTCACTCTTGTTTCATTTCAATTCATTCATATTGTTCAGAAAGTACAATGGCTTACTTGTACTGTTAAAGTTGTACCATGTAACATTTCAATGGAGAGTTCATCACCTGCTTGTTCCACTATCCGGCATAAAATGTATCTACTGTAACTAAGTCAAACAGATCAGATCTTCGTTATTATGTTGATATTGGTGTTTGTTTTTACATGTTAATCTAACCCAGAAAGAATAAAAAAAAATAAACTCCCATTTTTGACTTGTCTAGTAATTACAAAGCCACGGCGTGAAAGTGCTCAGAAATTGGACAGTGATCAGAACAAGGACAAGAGGTGGTTAACTCGGAAGAATTATCTGTGACAGAATTATTATCTTGTTTTTGTACGTCTAAGTTACGGAGGCAGCAGGGCAAGACAGTGAGGTAATAACTAGAGCGTCACGAACCTCACGATCAATACGCTGTTCAAATAGGTATCACTTTATTAGGTGTTTGTGTGTCTAAGGTAAGTCCTGCTTGATGGTTTACAGCTTAATCCATACCAATACATTTCACATTTTCATTACCGTCTCCAGACAATGATTAGATTTTGTGACTCTGTCATGTTGGGAATCAGCTTTAGAGAGGATGCGCTCCTCTGATGGTTGCTGGTTGTCTTCTCTAATTGTTGTCATCCCAAGAGAAAACACAAAGTGGCATCCTTGACGACCAGTTCAGTTCAAATTATGTAAGATTGGAGTAACGCTGCACTAAAGCTGTAGATATAACCAAGCGGCTGACTTTTCTAAGCACGCTGTAATTGCAGGAATGTACCCATGGTCTTCTTTTGGTTGCAATATTTGTTAGTAATTGGAGGCACATGCAAACACAGTATTACCATTTAGCTTCAAGAATGCCAATGAAATGAAATGTTGCCCCAGACTTAATGTAGCTTCTCGAGGACTCCCTGGGTGTCGTACTTGCAATGCTAAAAAATGCAGGAATTTTAACCTCTACCATTTATACACCATCCGAGATCTTTTTGCCCCATTAGCTTTGCGACGCAGAACAGTCAGCAGTGTGAAATGGGGGTGAAGAGAAGAAAGAAACATTGTGGCCTCACAATTAGGGTGACCACTTTTGGTTGTCAAACATGATCAAATGCATAGCTAATATTCTCCACGTTTTGGGCATTTTAGGTCTAAATTGTTATGAACTACTTGCTATTGCAAACTCTCTCTGTGTGTTATGGTCATAAAAAATGAAATGAAATGGTGAAATAGCATGTATTATCGATACGCTTAAATTCATTATGTATGTCCCACCGTGTCCTAACACACTGCACGGTCCCGTGTCGAGCATGCATCCTGCGACTACAACTTTAGCAGGAAAAAAAACCAAAAACATTTAAATACTGCTGCCAATAGGATCGCCTCTAAACATCCTCTATCAATCACAACAAGACCTAATCAAACTTCCAATATGTGAAGCACTGCCTAAATCCAAGCTATATTTGCTCCTTGTGGTACGTTTAATAAGTTGACCGTTTCCCATGCCCTGTGTGTAATTGACTCTGTACTGAACCTCAGCCTCCTCGCTCTCTCTCTGTCGATCTGGGTCAGAGCAGCCCACAGGCCTGTTGCTCTTTCATAGCAAGTCGGGATCGCTTCCTCTTTCTTGCCTCCTCCACTTCACAATTTCAAAAACTTCCACACACAAACGGTGCAAAGTAAATATTTGGGAGGAGGCATCCCCCCGAACAGTTGGTAAACGGTAAATAGAGTTACACCTACACCTCAGATACATTTTTATAGGAATGAAATTTCTTGAACAGCTTTTCAGATGAGGCTGAGTGGGTGGGACTTTAATCTTAGACATGAAAAGTAATGCACAATTTGTCATTTGGAGGTTGGGAGTTTTATGATCCTCGTCTTGTCTTTACTTTAACTTCAATGGGATATTCATAATTTAAGATAGATTAACAAAGTGGTATTCAAAGCATTTTAAATTCTGTTCTTTTGACAAACCAAGGTGCTTTGCTGCTTAAAATGTGCATGTTTAAATGATTTCATGTGCCAAATGTAACAATGGCTTTCGTTGTGCTATTGCATGAAAATTAGCTTGGCAAAAATGATGAAATTCTTAAGGCGTCTGCGGAAACAACAATGAATCCTATTTGAATCCTACTTTGAACAGACTGCTCTGACAATCTAGTAATGTGTGTTGGTTTGAAATCGCGTTCATCTGTTTCAAATGGATTTAAAATGTTAGACGGCTGTGGTTGATTGGCTCTTTGGTAGACCTGTTGATAAAGAGGACAACACTGTGTTTATGGGCACCAATTTGAGCTGTGTAACAACCTGATTTATCTGGTGTTTTGGATTACGAGGAGAGTTTGGGCTGGAAGTGAAGAAAGATGATTTGTCTTTTCCTAATGGTAACTAAATCATGGGAGGATGTACTGTAAGTGCTGTGTTTTCAAAAGACTATTAGAATTTACAAGGTCTTCAAATGCCAGACACAATGCGATATGCAATTTTAGGACTCCAGAGATCGTTTTTTGGCTTCAGAACTGAAAAAGTCTCTTAAATGGGAGACGCAACTCATTTCAACCTTTTCCTTTGGACTCCACCTAGATGACTTGGGGATTACATTTTTATAGTTTTTCATACATCCTGATCTACTAAACAATTAAACAGTGGTGGAATGGTTCATTGGAGTTCTCGATTTGAAAATCTTGACTTAACTCATTTAATCAATTTTCAGTGTGAGCGGCATTAACAAAAACGAATATCCTGATATATTTTTGTATTATGTCGATGATGATAGTCAAAGAATATGATGGCACTTCATTCCTGTAAGGTACTTTGTCTTTATTAGAGTTTAAGTATCACATAAAACATGATAAGCCTGTAAATGAACCCAAAAAAAGTGCAGAAATATCACTTTTCAAGTTTGTTATCTATTTTATACTTGAACTTCTTATTTTGCATCCTTTTTTAATCTTTTTTACTCATAGACGATATACTAACCCTGATCCATATTCAAATTAGACATGTCTCAAAAAATTATTTATATTTTTCACTATATCGCCCACTTCTGGTTCGTTCAATTCAACTTTATTGATTTTCTCTTTTAATTATTGATCTGCTTTTGTTTAGTAAGTTGAAAGGTTGCTCATTATACTCTGTGAACATACCGTAATATTGTTAGTCATTACCGGACAGCCATAAGGGCAGCAAACCACGTTCTTCATAGATTGGCAACCTCCCAAATAAAGTGCAATGGCAGTGTCTTAATCCAGTGTTTATCAGTCTAATCCTGGTTTGGGCTGGAGCCAGGCCACGTTCATTTTAGGAGAGCGCACAAATACAGTTGGCAGTGGTGCTCATTTCTTTCCTTAGTTTGCACAAAGTCACTGTAAACATTTGACTAATAGCACAGAAGCAATTACAGGCAATTAAAGTCCCATTATGATGGCAGTGAAGGACAACGTAAATTCATCGTGCTATCAGGGAGATAATTAGCCAGTCACGTTGCCACTGAGATAAATATGGAAAAGAGACGTATAATTTGTGGTTTGTCTGCCTGAGGTCGGACATAATGTCGGCCCATTTGAAGACATGATCAGTAGTGTGCGAATGCTTTGTAGTGAAGGCCATTGAGTCTGTGTCAAGTCGGCAATGCAAGACGATACACGATATGGTTTGAGTTCGGATTAAATGTGCACTATGAAACTTTTATGGGTCTGCCACCTGCTTTGCTCCATGGAGATATTATTGCTTTGCCTGAAATGTTCCACGGCATGTTATTAAATGTATTTATCTGCAATCATCCAATTACAGGTGCTTTTTTTGTGAATAAATACTGCGAAAAACATGAATTCTTACAGTAAACGTGCTCGCTTCTCTGACACAGACCTTTAACCTTAGCCTGGTGGTGTCACCTGCTTGTCTCCATGGAGATACATGGACATGTTAAATGCAACGCTGTGGAATAGGGCTGTCACTAATGATTATTTTAGTAGTATTAGCGATTGTTTTTCTGTCTATTCAAACTATTATTTCTATTGTACAGTTTGAACTGATTATTGACCCAAAAAAAAGGTTAAAATATGGCGACTGAAGGCTTTTAGAGAGAGAATATTTACCAATAAAGTGTCCGGTAATATGTAATTTTTCTCTCTGTCCCTCTGTCCTTGTTATAAAAGGTCTTTTTCCGAGTCGGTATGGTCAAAATAACGATTATTAGATTTTTTGTGTGTGTGAAACAGTCCAGATTAAGCAGTAACATCTCCATGGAGTCAAGCAGGTCCCGCCAATAGAAAAGTTACAATGTCTACATTTAATATACTTTTGCATGGTATTTTAAGCAATATTTGTGTGTTTTTAGCGGAAAACAAACTTTTAACATCATGTTCCAAGATCTTCTTGTACTTGAATGACAGCACTTTTGGACTGTATAATTATTATAATCTTAAAATTCCACTCAACTTTTGATGGAGATTTCGTTGGAATACTTTATCACGTCCAAATGCATTGTATGTGTACCATGCATGACAAAACCCACTGCAGCAGTATCACCTCACATAGAGACCAGCTTCCCCCTGCTCTCCCACTTAGCTGTGTTTGCGCCCATCCATTCCTCTTGCTCCATTTCTTTTTCTATAGCCAGAGTGTTATTTAGTGCAGCACATGACAAAAATGTCTAACGTTCAATCCCTTTCCTCTCCCTCTCTCTCCCCTCTGTCTCCTTTGCTCCTTTGTTTTTCCTCCTCCCAGCAACAACCAAACTACTGGAGCTTCAAGGTCAGTGCCAAGATTTTTGTTTTCCGTTTGTGGATTTGCCTCTCTCTGAATAGATCTCTTTTCTTCTATGCCTTCTTTGCATGCTCTTCTGTTAGAGCAGCGGTCACATGTCAGCGCACGTTTTCAAGTTGAAATCTTTATCGGCACTTTGGTAATATCCGCGTTTTAATTGTGAGGCTGACTCCAAGCAGGGTTTTCTTGGCTGTGATGAGTTGTGCTTAATCTGCCACGGCCCTTGGGACTCTCACTCATGGATGTTATGTGATTAGATCTAGAGGGTGAAGTGGCGTGATGGGGATATCGGTGGCACTGATTCACGGTGCACGGCTATAGTCACTGCTAATTCAATTGTGAGAATTGTAAAAGATTCAAATGGCTAAACGTTTAATTCAGTCAGTAGGCCTACAATGTTCCCTAATGTATTTGTCAAACTCTGGCAAAATGACAACCAAATACAAAACAAAACCGAGAATTTACTTTAAATAAGGAAAATCATAACTAAAATCAACATCCTTAGTTTGATTTTACATATTTTGTTAGTTGCAATATTGATTATTGTGTTAACAAATATTGCGATATCGATGCTTTTGCGATGATATTGTGCAGCCCTACTTTGAATGCTAATTGCGTTCCAAAGTAAGGAGGTAAAAGTTCAAATTATAGTCATGAAGACTTTTCACATTTGTGAGATGATTCAAGTTTGGCCGTGATATCAATGAAGGAACCAGGGTCTTATGTGCTTTTTTTGGACACAATATGTTCTGCATTTCTTTCATTTACATTAGATCAGGGGTGTCCAAACTATGACCCGGGGGCCAAATGTGGCCCACAGACCAATTTTTGTTGGCCCTCATGCTGAATTGGCCCAAACAACAAAAATGTGTGCTTTTTACTGTAAAATTGGAAAAATTCAAACATTTTGATGTTAGAGCAACCTAATATTAATGTTCCAAGTCTTATTAAAGGTGTGGAGGCCCATCGAAACATTGTCAAATGCAACATTTTGAATTATTCATTTCCCTGTCAGGTTGTCTATGGCCCTCTGCTCCGTATAAGTTTCAAAATGCGGCCCTCGGTGAAAAACGTTTGGACACCCCTGCTTTAGATTAATGTTGGATATTGGGTGCACAAAAGGAGTAGGAAGAAGTAAGTACCTTTAAGCAGAATGTCACCATGAACATGCTCAAAAATATCCTCTTAAACCAGACGGAAAGTACTTTCTACAGATAACTGCTCTTGGATGTAGTAAAGTAAACGTAAAAAGTATCCACTGTAAAATGTACTAAAGTAAAGTACAGATACCCAAAAATATCACAAAGTACAGTACTTCACTTACTTACCTTTGTACGTTACATTCCACTACTGGAAATGGTAATATCTTTAAGACAAAAGAATGAAGTGTCTTTACCTTTGCAAATATGTTCAGTGTAGGTTTTGTTCACGCATTGTCTGAGAGCTGCTAGTTTTGTTCTCTTTGTTTTTTCTTTGAACATAATTGGACTTGAATTAACAGGTGAAAGAGTACTTCTACCTGTGTCACCATGGTAACACACCTGTAGGTTGTGATTAGCCTGGGATGAAGTGACTGCTAACCTCTCAAGTTTCTGTATATAGTTCCAGATTGGGCAATCACTACACAGAAATGCACGTTGTATGATCAGTACGTCCTAAAGTTGTTGTCCCCATGTTTTGATAACAAGAAGAACCCTTGTTTGAAAACTGTAAATGTTATAATCATACTCTATACTTACAACTGAAAATGCGAAGGCCTGTGTGCATCTCCAGACTGCCTTGCCTTATCTAAATTCATAGATCTTCCTACGCCTGGGATGTGGAAATGTAAAGCTCAGCTACATCACCTGCATGAGTAAGTTTGAGCCTGTTTTTAATATTATACAATGGTAGATTTATTGAGAGAAAAAAGCTATATATATTTACAATTTAAATGCCAATATTATTTGCTCAGTCCAGGCTTGTCAAAACCCCTTAGCACATCTTTATTCAATCTCTGAATATATTATGTTTATTTAGCAGTGTTTTGGCCCTTCTCTTTGGTGAAGCCCTGGGGAGACTGCAGTTAAACGTTTGCTAACCTCAGCACTTACAGCATCTTAACCAGAAAATGACTTGATCTTCTTCTACAATGAACCTTGCTGAAGCTCGTGCTGCTGACATAGTGAATAACAATCTAATATTTTTTCAGTGCTGCTGCTTTAGACATAATTCAATTTAAATATGCAGTCATCCAGTCATTTGAGAATCCGCAGATTCAGACACTATCAGTTCTAGACAATTGGTGCCTATCGTGCTGATACAAACGCTGCAGGACATAACAGACACTCTCGACTTACTATGTTAAAGCAAAGTCATTTCCTCAAATTAATGTCTATTGTTTTGGTATTTTTTCTTCGACCACCAAGACTCTGCTCTTGTCCTGGGGCTGCATTACCCTGGATGTCTGTAGTTAACTTTGTCAAGCTATAACTCTCTAAACAGTTCAGGTTTAGAACAGCGTAGTGATGCAGGAGGTGTAACGCCAAAGCACAGTCAATCCTGGTGCTGCTTACGGGTTTGCAATAGATAAAAGATGCAGATAGTGTACATTATCTGCTTTTTACAATGTACTCTTTAAACCATTGCACAGCCAGACCTGACTCTCTAGTCCATCTGCCCGAGCTGTATCTGTGTGCATTTAATAGTCTCCCCAAACTCCTCACGACACGTCTCGCCGCTCCTCTAAATGAACAAACGGGCATAGCTAAAACTAACACTATATAGATTAGCGCAGTAATAGCTTGGCCCACAGCTCACCTCTTATACAGTGACCGTATAGAAAGCTGCATATCAAGTAAAGAGACTTCCATGTTGCTCTTGCAAATCCTCCGACAAAACAGATCGAAAGGATTTTGCAGCCAGTTCAAGCGGCAGGGATTTGCTCAGCCTTCATCTTCTACTGCTGCTGCTCACTAACATAATGGAAAATAGTGCATTGTAATTTTGTCCTTTTCACAGCTCGCGCGTCACTTACAAAAAAAAAGTATGCTAAATTTGGCCTCTTTTGTTGGAATGGTCAGAGTAATCACTGCACTATTGTCTCTATTTGCAGCGGTATTGAATTTGGAACAGCGAGTTACATTGCAATTATTTATCGTTTTGCTTCACAAGGATGTTCTGCAGGAGAATAATACATAGCAGTTTAGGGAATGTAAAAAAATGTTCAATGTGATCTGTAGGGCTACCAGAGACTATTAGCAAGTAGTGTTTTACATGTATTATTCGAGTGTCTATGTCATGTCCTATATCTGTCTAATGTGACTTTTGAAATTTGTTTGGCAGCCTGTGTGTTCGAGGCAAATTTCCTCTGGACAAAACAAAGCAATCTAAATCTTGAATACTTTAACTATACTATGAAGGAGTTTCTATTGTGGAATAATCATATTCATTATAATCGAGTGTGCTGCTCCAGGGTTTTGAACAAGGCTGTTTTAAAGTTTAAAACTGCACACAAATATTCAGTCTGGTTTTCCTCTAGAGTCCATTTTCAGACATGCATGATCAAATTATGTTTTCATTAAAATCTGGGCCTAAAAGAAAACAGTAGTTACACCCACTGATATTAGTTAGTGTGAAACTAGCGTTTCTGTTCAATCAAGATCAATAAAATACAATAATGAATCATATTTGTCAATGCCATTAGTTAGTCAGTTGGTTGGTTCCAAATGAAATAATTCAGTTTGACAGCTAGATAAAAGATAACCATTTTGTATTAGAAAGAGCAAATTATTGGTAAATTATTGGCCATTCTGAGACGACGCAACACTACAAATCATGACAGCCTAAGAAACCTTTTTTTTTTTCTTTCTTTCTTGTTTTGTTGTTTGTTTTAGCCAGATTTGTGTTCCTCCATAGAGACTTTGTGTGTTGAACATGTTGCATTCAGAGTACGTTCCTGTTTGGGCCTCCCCTGACTAACCCTGCCATATTTGTCCCAGCGAGCTAGCTCAAGTCTAACCCATTCAGACAACTGCCTTTGTTGTTCTTGTGCTGTTTTGGATGTTGATATGATCCTCTGTGGAGAAAATATTCCCCAAATCTGCATTGAAGAAAAGCGTGAGTGTTTTGGGCTGGTAAAGGCTTAGAAAGGGGATGGTGTGGTGTGCTTCCCTCCTGACGACTGGCAGCAGACACCGGCGCGTGGCCAGAATCACTTATTGACTCTTCACTGCATATGCCAAGATTGGAAGGGGTGTTCAACTAGACACAAGATACTACTGTAGTAAGGAATTAAATGTAAAATAATTAGGTAATACAATTTGTCACCATAGATTGTTGTGACTAAACAGAAATACAACAAAGCTGTATGGTTGAAGTGAATGCACTATAGACTGGAGGCAAAAGTGGAAAACCATAACACTTTGTATAATTAACTGACATCAACCGATAAAAGATATGAATGAGTTGTAGACCTTTTAACAAAACAATAAGTAAGTTTCAAATTTCCAGGGTAAAAATGTTAGTCAGTCACTTTCTACTACAAAGAATGCAAAAAATACACTATACACTTTACCAATACAGGTAAAACGAAAATCAATTGCCTGGGTCAAATTTTTTTTTAAGTATTTGTCCAGTTAAACTAAAAATCTGGATGTTACCTTCAACAAAAATGCCAAGCCTGTATCATAATATGTATATATATTTTTTAAATACATAAAGCAAGCTAGGCTTTGACATCCATGACATGAACCAAACTGGTTTTCATTTGCCAAAATCACCTTGATTTTTCATATTTTGTGGCTAATCCAGTTTCTCCATTGAAATCACATTATGCGCCGCTTCACTTTTGTGCCTCCATTCTTGAATTTAAAATGTATTTGTTTACAAATTATTGCCAAATGTCGGTGTCTTCTGTCAAGAGCCACGAGCGACCACAGGAGCATCTCCAGATCCTGAGCTAAAGGCTTGGTCATGATGACATGGCTGGATGATTTATCTTATATTGTGGATGTTTTAGGTAAACTGAAGTGACAGATCATGCAAACTCTATCCAAAAAGGCCCCACCCATTTTAGAAATTAAAATAGTAGTATCGTGAAGATATAAATGATAAACAATAATATCGAAACAAATTTATGCCAATGATATAATAATTGTGAAGTCAAACCCTAAAAGAAAATCTATTCAAAATGTACAATAATTGTCAAAGAAACTTGTGCTGCAATAAATAAATGGTTGAATGAAACATTTAATTAGTTTGTAATGAGTCATACAAGTTATTTGTTCAAATGGTCTACAGCTCAAATCTTATTGTTGTGCAGAAAAATAACAAAAGGTTATGACATGCACCAAATTATGGTTCCAGGTTATGCAGAAGATGGCACAGACTGAGCTGTTAGAATAAAAAAAAATTTAAATGTCTACAACTCGGCAAAATATTTAGTTTATACCCTACATCTAATAGAAGAAAATAAATTAAACAGTTGTAGATAACCCAAGATAAACAACAGAAACACTGCAGCTACCATTTATCGCTGATACAGACTTTGTGATCACACATAAGTTGAACTCAAGATGTTTCTGAGTCCGTTGAGGAAATGAATTGTTATGCAGCTGATGAAATGTCCTAAATCTCCAATTGTCATTAGCAAACAAATTAGCTAAGCTCGGCACAGTTGCAGCAACAACAGAGAAACTACTTTATCTTTAAATTTAGCCCTGTTAAGTTAATTTGAGCCAAACAAAAACTCAGCGGAAAAAAATGAGTCTGAAAAAAGCAAAGACATAATTCTGCCACTAACTAATACTCTTGAGGAGCATTTTTATTGACTGATTGATTACTTTTGTGACAGGCCAATTGATACACATATATACATCTATAGACCAAATATACCAGTTTGTTGCTGCATATTAGACAGATGGGCATAATGTTACGGCTGATCAACGTGCATTGACTCATATTGAAAGTGTACAGCAATGTGCCACCCATCTGGACTGCTGTTATTATGAAAAAATAGATCACAAGCCAGAAGGTTGCCAAAATGCAGCGCTGTTGCATCGTGACACTTCTTGCTGAAGCTGAAACACTTAAACGAGTTCACAGAGAAACATCCAGGCGGGGAGATGAGCAGTTGCCACTTCCTGTTTCACTACACAAATCGTTCGCTTGAGCAAGACAATTAACCCCCGGCTGCTGGTGTTGATCTGCTCCGTGGGACACCTCTGGGATCAACACTTTATTGGGCTGCTTGCAGGGGGAGAGATATTATGTCTTTTCTTCTCTTAACTGCCTCTCTAACCTTCTGACATCCACCACACTGCAAAAAGCGCACTTGGGGCCAACCTAAAACATTCAATTCGGTAATAGCATGGAAGTAAAAACATTTATCAGAGGTGAGACAATCTAGGTGACAAATAAGCCTTGTTAATAAATAAAATGCAATGTTGCCTATCAACTTTTTGATACAAGACACAAAGATGAGTGAGATATACCAGTTATGACGCACAATCCACTGTGTTAAATGGAACCGAGAGACTTCAGAATAGTGGAGGAAGCATGCGTGTAAATAATAAGATGAGATAAGATCAGATAAGATCACCTTTGTTTGTCCCATAATGGGGAAATTCCAGTGTCGCAACAAAGGGTACAGAAACAGATTATGCACAGTATAATAATAAAAACAGATAACTTAGGAAAAAAAAGAAAACTCTTATAATCTTAATAATAATAACAACAACAACAACAACAACTTATTTACAGCTGTCATATGGACAGAAAATATTGTACCAGGGATGATTGACATTGTGTCACAGTATTGCACAGGGGTATAACAGTATTGCACAAGGGTATAACAGTATTGCACAGGGGTATAACAGTATTGCACATGATTATGAAATCTAAATGACAGGTTCAGGACTAACAGTGTTTGTTGAGAGGTCTGACAGCAGCAAGGAGGAAAGACTGCGAACCTCTCCTTCACACAGCGAGGGTGGATAAGTCTGTCACTGAAGCTGCTCTCCAGAGCGGACAGAGTGTCCTGCAGGGGGTGAGACTCATGGTCCAGCATAGACGTGAGTTTAGCCAGGCCTTCTGTCCCACCTCTGCACCCAGTCCAAAGCACAGCCCAGGACGAGCTGGACTTTTTGATGACTTTGTCCAGCTTCTTCCTCTCCCTCTCTGTGATGCTGCTGCTCCAGCAGACCACACCCGTAAAGGAGGGCTGATGCCACCACCAGAGGCGTAGACCCTGTCCTCCAAAGGACCGGAGTCTCCTCAGGAGGTAGAGTCGCCTCTGGCTCTTCCTGTACAGTGCGCGTCTGTGTGATGAGTCCAGTCCAGTTTGTAGTTCAGATGAACACCCAGGTACTTGTATGAGTCCGCTCGCTCAATGTCCTTCCCTGGATGTTCACTGGTGACGGGGCAGCAAAGTGGCGCCTGTGGAAGTCCACCACATTCCTTGGTCTTCCCGCGTTGATGAGGAGGGTGGTTCTGCTGAACACCAGCCCACAAAGTCCTGCGCAAGTCCTCTGTACTCTACATCGTCGTCGCCCGTGACGAGTCCAATGATGGAACTTCTGCAGGACACAGCTGTCCGTGTCGTGTCTGAGGTCCTGCAGTGTAGAGGGTGAAGAGAAGGGCGCGAGGACGGTTGGCCTTGCCCTGGGGCGCCCCCACACTGCAGTGTCAGACACACAGTCCCGGGCTGTCACAAACTGGCGTCGGTTTGTGACGTAGTCCAGGATCCACTCCGCCAGGTCGTAGTCCACACCAGCCGTCTCCAGCTTGTCCCTCAGGAGCACAATAATCAAATATGACATGATCAGTGATTATACAAGATACTTCCTACAATGAAAGGAAAAACAAGATTTATTCCTATCCAAAATGAAATCTTTTCTATTCAAATACTTACTTCAACAGTGTAAATAACAGGCAAGATTTTACAATGAATCAACCTTGAGAACATCATCCATTTTGTTTAGCAAAGAAGACACTTTTATAATTAATATATGAAATGAACATCACATAATAATTGTATATATACATTTTTTTGCTTGAAAAAGATCATGAGGCAAGAGGATTTCTGTCATTCACTTGCCTTTATCTCTTATATTATGTGCTCTACACTAACAGCGCCAAGAGCAGAGATTTGTTTTTCTTAAGAACGTTCAAGTAGCACTTAAGTTTTTCATCTTATGTTTTTCATTAAGATTCAGTAAATAACTTCAGTTTGGTATAAAATAGAAGACTGTTTTGTAGCTGTAAGTGAACACCGTGGTATGTCGTTCTAATGGCCGTGCAGCACTGGGTGGATGTGATTGGTCGGTCACGCTACAGATGTGCACAGCTGCTTCATAAATCAAATACAGTGTCCGGCTGCTGCTGGGAAACCTGACAGAGCAGCCAATCAGATTCAAGCTCTTCCAAACCGACACAAGACCAGAAAATCTTGGTGAATATAGAGGCTGGACAACATGCTGGTGTTAGGGGTAAGGCTTGTTGTTTAATTTGTCTGCGTTGACCAGAAAACCAATGCTGATATTATATTGTTTTTAATAGAACGTCTGTGTTTTTAGCATGCCTTTGTGACGTTGTTCATGTTATTTAATCTCTTAGTTTTGGTATAGTTCTCAGCATACTTTGTAATGGAACATGAACCTTACCAACATTTTTATTCTGATTTTATTCTTGCTAGCAAATTAAAATTGAAGAAAGTAGAGTGAGGGATAATACACTTCTCAGAAAATGTATTTCCTGAAGCTTCTAAGTGCTGATTCATCGCAAAAGGGCTTAATTCACTTTGATTTATTATTCTACAAAAATGTGAATGGGTATTCTTCTTTTATTGGACATTCTAATGATGCGATCTAATTGTAGTGCAAAGTAAAAGTTAAAATTATATGAATATTATCATTATTACTAACTACTGTTACTACAGTGCACAATTCACTACTAATATTACTACTACAACTACTACTACGATTACTACTTGTGCTACCAATTCTGCTTTATTACTGCTACTATTACTTTAATTGTCGCGTTTTAGAAGTATAGATGTAAATTCTGTTTGAATCTGGAAATGTTCTGCTTCCAACATCGCATCACAATTTCACCCTCCTGATTTCCTCATTGCATGTACCCATGTGCTGGCAGCTGTGTTCCATTATCCCAACCAATAATACAGCCTACCTGATAGAAAATAATAACTAAGCCTAAATTACAATTAGTCTCAGCCTCTTAATTTCCGATGGTGGCGTCTGTGTCGTAGCCCGGGGACGGTGCTGTGCAGTTAGCAGCCGCTCTGGCAGACAGGATTATTTTCACTGAATTTGGAAGTTAAGTGCATGCAGCCAGATGGTAGCTAGTTGAGCGAAACATTACGACAAGACTATAATTCTATAATTATGTTGTACTTGGTTTTATTGGATACATGTAAAATAAAATCTTTGTCTGGAATAATGATATTATAATTACTGTGAGGAGGGCGATGGCAGCATCCGTGAGTCGGAGGCGGATTCTACTTCATTACTGATTATTTGCTCTCAGTCATTGTTGTTGGCCTATGTCTGCCACGCCACTCCACTGAGAGACACAGTCTTTCTTCAGCTACAAGTCTGTAACAAAAGAATATTTCTCGTTGGGGATGAATTAAAATAATTCTGATATGATTGGTAGTGTTGTCGCAATAACACAATTTCTCTCTCTCTATTTTGATACAAATGAAAATGCTCGATATTTTTAGTTTTTCAGAATTTGTATTTGGGGTCAAGTAGAAATAATCTAGAATAATGTAGATGCCATGTCTCTCCAGTGCTGACCATTAACACAACAGATACACAGAAAACCTTGCATCATGTATCAGGCGGTGAATTTACACATTTCTCCAGTCCACTGACCATACTGACCAGAACACGTACACAATAATAATTAATACCCATTGTTAACCCTCCCTCTTTCTTTTTTCGGGACCTCCGAATTACTCACTGTGATGTATTATTACTCATTGTGCCTGGAGATACTATCTGGGTCAAACAGCGAGTCAGTGGAGTAAACACAAAGACACTTAGCCACTTGACTGCTTCACATACACATGATCTGTCAATAATGTGTAAATGGACTGTTCATTCTGCACTTTATAGAGTAGATACAATATTTATCTTTCCCATTGAAGAAGACATGCCTTTGCCCCATGTTAATTCTTAACACCGAGGCATGTGTTGATCCAGTAGTGCTTTGAAGCAAGAATCACTTGAGAAACTCTCGCGCACTGAACAGTACAAAAGACTGGAGTATTAGATATGATATGTTCTCTTCCTCTCAGAGCCGAGGTGTCTCTATAGGATTCCTACTTCTGTTTGATGCTGCCTTTCATAGATAACTCTTGTGACTGATGAATATCAAGACACTCAAAGGTAAATTACATGTTAAGCAATGAATCCCAAATATGTTGTGGTTTTTAACTTTTCTAAACCCAATGTTGGAATTCATGTACGCGTTCTACTATGTACACAACTCACCAATATATATTTATTTGGCAAATGCTGTATAATCACTGTTGTGGGCCAAGGTCCTGCACCCGAGCCACTCTGGTTCCACAAAGTGTGTATGGTTGCTCAGATGTCTTCCTGCTCAACCTTAGTCCAAAATACTCCAGTATTATGAATGACAACGTCCTTTAGCCATCATTCCATAATACACGGGCTGTGTCTCAATTCCGGGTCTGCATGCTTTTGCATGTTTTGGGAGCATTACGCTCCCAAAACTGTAAAAGAAGTTTTAACTGTAAATTGCAGCTAATTTTCTGTTTTCTGTAACACATTAATATAAAAGCAACTACTTAAGCTAATGAATCAGGGCGGGAGTAAAAACGTTTTGTCTTAAATATGGTATATATTTAAGACAATATATATAAAATATATTTTCTCCAGAAACACAGATCTCTCGCTTTATAAACTGACTTAAATGCACATGATGCCGTGTATTACCTCGTCATTATAAATCCCATTCTGAAATTAAGACTGCATATTTCATTACTTTTGTTGAAACTTCTAGATCATTTTGACAGTTATCACAGGAACATTGGTAATAACTTTTACTAACTGTCATCCAACATGTGCCAAAGAGTAAACTGGTTGTGTTTAAAGCAGGTGTAGTGATACTTTACTGACTTTGTTTGTCTACAATACAGTATGTGTCTCTAAAACACCGTCTGCTACAAACGGTTTCAAAGTGCGACGTCACGGTGGGAGAAATATTGGCTGCCACAAATGTCACGCTGAGCTGACAGTCACTGTTTAAATTTAGAACAAAGTCAGAAGTATTTTATGTATCTTTCTGCACATTCCTCTCTCAAGCATTCAGTTTCCTTTTCTTATAATGTCTGTTTTCTTCTTTCTCTCATTGTTCACAAAGCCATCATTCTTGCTTTATTTTCTGGCCCGTAACTTGAATTTTATGAGGTAGAAAGCAAACTATAACGCTATAAATCGTAAGGCAGCAGCCTCGTATAACTTTATAACACCTCTCTGTTGCATATATACATATTGTTCATGAATTTGGTGTGATTCAGGGTTGTTCTAATTTATATGTGATATACTTATGTTTACACTTACAAACCGTCGGTATTTGGAGCGTGACAGTGGAGATGCGTGGAGGAGATGGTAGCTGCTTTCTCCACGGCGCTGTGGGAGCTCATTACGGGTTCCTTTGGGCTGGAAAATGTCAGTCAGTGCAGATTCATTAAAAGCCAACCTGCTCGGGCAAGGCTTGGTAGTGCTCTAATGAGGGGTCCCACACAATTTGGGCTCCAGCGGCTGGTCGGATTGGCAGCTTAAACATCGCTGTTGTAGCCTGGTGGACATGATCAAATTTAAGTCTATTGTAGTCATTAGAAAGGCCGAGTGTGGGGAGTAGAGCTTTATAGAGCTGCTAGCAACTTGGAAATACTTTTGCATTGCCTGGAATATTCCACAGTATTGCAGTAAACATATTGCTCAAAAATAACCTGCATTTTTACTGTGATGAATAACTTTTATGCCATATTGCGAAACATTCCAGGCAAAGCATCTCCGTAGTAACAAGCTTCATATAGAAAAGTAAGTATAACCTAAATGTTCACAGCTATAAAGTTAGGGCCTTTTATTAACGTCAGATGCCCATTTTATCACATTTTTCCCTGGGACGATCAATCCTATACCCACATGTGAGACCTTTCATCGATGTTCAAGGGCTCAAACATTTCAAACATTCTGTTGTTGGGTGGATGCAGTTCAATAAATTTTTTCGACCATTTTATGACTATGAATTATCCATAAATTGAAAATTATTTTTGATTTACATGTAAATACACCTTAGTGCTTCAAGAGGTGTTTCTACAGTTTATGTACCATGAATGTTTTCATCTATGTTTTTTTTCTTTTTCTTTTCTTATTATTTTACTGATGCTCAAATAAATAAATATAACTATTTCAATATACAGTAAAGACCCTCTAAATGGCCCTGCGACGAGTTGGCCACTGTCCAGGGTGTACCCCGCCTAAGGCCCAAAGGCACTGGGATAGGCTCCAGTCACCCGCGACCCCTAACGGGAACAAGCGGTAGAAAATGGATGGAGGACCCTCGAAGATGCATTGTGTTCTCAGAGTTTATTATACTTTTTGTCCTGTAGGCTATATTTTGCAGGATGGCATTAGGTACAGTACGAAACAGTTCAGTGTCCAAATATTGACTATTTTTTGTCAGATTCTGAAGTCGGGTTATTCAAGGGGTTTGTGCCACTTATGTTGCCCTCAGGAGCCTCCCTTTGTTCAAATGGCTGAGGCACATTATATCAGAGCCTCTTTTGTGTCCCATGTACTAAAGATTTCTTCTTCTGTAGCTTTTGTGTCATTGCATTGATTTTCACAAACCATTTTCAGCATTATACCTACACACTGACTGCTATATTCCCATCTCACAAAATTGTCACAGTAATGGACTAATCTTTCTTCTCTGACTCTCTCTCTCTCTGCTCAGAGTCGTACCCCTCGTGTGACGCGCCTCAGCCCCCCTCAGCCTGCCCTCGCCGATCAGGCCAGCCGAGTATCCTTCGCTTCGGCTGAAAACTTGGAAACCATGTCCGAGCCAGACCTCCCCATGGGCTTCAACCGAATGAACCGGCTGAGACAGAGCCTGCCCCTGGCCCGCTCCTCCAGCCAGGCCAAGCTGCGCGCTCCAGGTCAGGACTTGAGTTAAGTGGGCGTCAGAAAGGCCAATGTGGCAAGCTCTCTTTAAAAATATAAATCAGTTTTATTGTGAACAAGTGGTACACATTCATAGTACATAATGACTATTCTATTAGCTATAAATGCAATCTGATTGAGTTGGATAGGAGGACGTTCTGACGGGACCTTAATAGAGAAGAAATTATAATATACACTCTGGGCTGCATAGTGCTAGTGTTTTATTATTATTATCATTATTTTTAAACAGCGACGGTGATAGGATAATTAATCAAGCCGTAAAATAATAAAAATAAAATACAATTAGAACAGAAGCAATGCTTTTGGGATGACTGTGCTTATTAGAATATCAACGTTGCCCCAGGTAACCCTTGAAAAAGCGGTCTCGATCTCAGTGGGTTTTCCCCTGATTAAATAAAAGTTAATAAATTAATAAATAAATACAATTCAATTAAAATGTGTATCTAAGTTCATTTTATTTTATTTTATTTTACTTTATTGTCTTATCAATTTCATGACGACTAAGCTAAAAAAAAAAGACTATCAGTATGATTGTTTAATGCTCAGTTTGCAGATATTAAAATTATTCAAACTGTCCAATGTACAACAATATGTTTCAATATCATGTTTTTTGGTATAGAGTATAGTTGGCATTGTTCTAATAAAATAACTCGGAAACAGTTTATAATAAAAACACTTTGGTTTAATAAAGTGAATGCTTGATTAAGGCCTGTTAAGGTGTATTATAAAGTGGGAACAATAACTAATAACATGCCAATGTTTAATATCATTCCAACTGGAAATACAAATCTTCAAATATTGTAAATCTGTTGTGACGTTTGGCAGAAACTCTGGTTTGTTGCTGAATGATTCTGCCGTGTCATGACCGGAGGGGACTGACGGCGTCAATGTAAATCAAGTAAACCAGTGTCAAGTGAAAGTCAGTTGTGTGCGGATTGGTTTAGGAACAGGCAGGATTTTAACAGAGCTGTCTGCTGCCTCCCTCATTACCTGTCACATGTGATTAATGACAGGAGCAGGAAGCAAATTAATTCTCCCCTTTCACTTATCCATCAGCATGGGACACATGTGGTTTTGGAGAAGACATTGTGATTTGAAACTAGGGTGTATTAGAAATATAAGGATTGTACGGTGCAGCTCCTTTGATTTTAAATGTAAGAAATTAAAATTACATGGCTAGAAATGTACACGAATACAAAGACAGTATTCAAAAAGTATTCAAAAAGTACACCCTCCGCACCCCCTTAGAAAAGGCTAAATCAGGACTAAATTTAGACAAAACCAGTACTGAACCAGGACAACACCAGAGAAAACAAAACTAAATGATTAAGAATTAAGATGAATATTTTCTGACATAATTTCATCACCATACTTAAAATATAATATTGTAAAGGCATTGAAGTGGTTTGTGTGCAATCATTGTAATCACCATTTTAATTCCCACTTCTTACAGCACTCCACACAATGGCCTACTTAAATTCAAAACATTATTATTATTAGTATTATTTGTTATCGACGATGTCTGGAGCATTGTGCACCTAACACACTGTACTGTGACCAGCTGGGCTCATTTGATCAAACTCACTTTCATAAATCTCTTTGATAAAGCGGTAGTACTTCCTCATACTTAACTTGCATTAGGTAGACTGCACATTTGCAGCTGTTCCTCCCCTGTCTGAGTACAGCTAATGAGAGAATGATTGTGATAGCCGGTCTCGAGGGGGTTTAATTGTTGAGATGAAATAAATTAGAAGCCTGATGGTGCAAATGTCCAAAGGTCCTGCAGCAGTGGTATTGATTGTTTTAATCAAAGGTTATAAGACTTTATCAGACACTACTGCTTACATTATTGCTGTTAATTGTCTGTCTTTATGACTTTGCCTCACTGGTGGCAAGGTTATTTTAATATAAGGGCCAGACTAATGAATCAGCAATTATCTTTAATCAATATAGGCAGTTTTATAATGAGTTAGCCATGAGCTTCTTAGGATTTTGTGTTTCTTTCTTTCTTTGATTTATTACATGTTTGTGGTAGTCATCAGTGGCTTGAAATATAAAGTTGACTTTCTAAATTCTTGGCTACTTTACTTTCATTCATTCATGTTATTCATTTATACAGGTAACACCCAATGAGAAAAGTTCTGTTGTCAATATTCAACCATTTCTAAAAACCCTGTACACGATAAAACTGAATAAATTATGTCAAAGAATATTGTACGCAAGCAAGTAATATTAGAATTATTGCTTAAGAATTTTCTGAAATAGTTTTACAAATAATGTTTTCTAATGTATAAAGTTCACTCTGTAACTTTACTAGAATGTTCCACAGTATGGCATTTACTGTGCCTATTTATTTAATTGCATGTGTTTTTATAGCTAGACAAAAAATACCTTGAAAAACGTACTGTGAGTAGTGGCATTATCTCTTTTCTCCATGGAGATAGATAATGCCATACTGAGGAACATTCCTGACAAAGCAATAACAAATCCTTTGAAACAAACAGGTGGCAGCCCTCCACTTTCTTTACTACTTGTTAAACTTGAATGCCATTTTTAAAGTTACAACCTTTAGGAAAAAACATGCTCTAAAAGTTGAATTACATTGTTGAATTCTGTCCCCACTCTCTTCATCCATGACGTCACTGTACACCCCCTCATTGCTGCTCCCCGTCCATAAATGCAGGGATCTTGTTCCTGCAGCTCGGAGAGGAGACGCGGAGGGTGCACCTGACCCACGAGCTGACCAGCCTGGACACTCTGAGGGCCCTTATCGTGCACATGTTCCCCCAGAGGCTCACCATGGCAATGCTCAGGTAACCGCCACAACAGCTGCCATATAATCAGCCATTACATTATAGAGACACAAGTGAAATGAAAATGATGTATGCAATTATCCAAAAAGTATATGTGCAAAAATGTTAAGAGTTTACCAAGGGAGAAACTGTAAATACTACATATTTAGGTGCTGGTCTTGTGATGAGTTACCAACAAATGTATTCTCTTGTACAGTGTCCTTGGGTGTTCTGAAAGGCGCTTTTAAATAAAATGTATTATTATTATTATTATTATTAATTATTATTATTATTATAAATGAACAGCAGTGGACCAAAGATAAGCTTTGGCTAATTGCAACAGACAAGCTTCTGTGGCTAAAATGCTGAAGAAGTTACAGGAGAAGATCAGATTACACTTTAAGGAGCATATTTCAAGACACAATTACACAAGATATAAGTTATACTTCATTATCAGAAGTATAACCAGAGGTGTGGACTTCCAACTCATGACTTGGACTCATGTCGGACTTGAGTCACAATATTGATGACTTGAGACCTGATTAGATCAAATACCGTATTTTCCGGACTTTTAGCCGCTCCCATATATAAGCCGCATTTGCTCTATTTAAAAAAAAAACGATAATAAAACAATACATAGGCGCACCTTTTGTATAAGCCGCAGAACTCTTTCCTTGACTTTGGCATCGCGATGATCTCCCCGCTGTCCCTCCAGCGTCTCCCGTACATTCATTGATGTTAAGCTTGCGTGCAGCCGCGCGGTTTCCTAGCAAGATCGATGGCCTTCAGCTTAAAACTTGCTTCATACGAACTTCTTCGTTTGGGTTCCATAATGATGGGGCAAGAATTTGAAAATAATTTATAGTTGGTAATTTGTCGTCCGTGTTCTATTTGCTAGCTGAATAAAAAAGCAACATCTGCTTCTTTGCTAACTTTTTCTGTAGTTTTTGATTCTAATTCCGGTTAGTTCGCCCCTAGTGTGAAAGAAAAAAACCACAGAAAAGCCGCAGCCTCTAAATAAGCCGCATGGCTCAACAATCTGACAAAAGTAGCGGCTTATGGTCCGCAAAATACCGGTACTAAAACTTGGACTAGACTTGGATTTGAATGCTTGTGACTCAGACTTGACTTGGAGCCTTGTGAAAACACTCTTGTCTGTAGAGTTGATAGTTAGTTGATACTTATTTACTTGTAATCAGGACTTTTTAAAGAAGGACCATTTACAAAAAATGTATAGATGGCAAAAATACAAGCTGTATTTGTTCATTTGGTAAAACGATTTGAAAGGATTTGAATCTCTTTAGGACTTGGGACTTGACTTGGTCTTAATGCCATTAGAGTTGAGACAAAACAAGTACCAACCCCTGGTTATAGATGAGACAGTGATGGTATTTACTCATTTATTAAATACTAAACCAAGTGAAGCACCTGCTGTTATGCACTCTTGCTCACCTGTAACTCGTACATTACAAAGCCAACATTCACTGTAATATATTTATGTGGCGTATGAAGACTATGCCACAATAATTGTCAACAAAACAAGATAAATTGCTCTACTCCTTTAGTCACAAGCCGCATTCCTTTTGTGCTCGTACAAGCTCAGATAAATTGAGAAGCAGAACGTTTGCTTTGGTCACTCAAGAAGAAAAAAGATAGTAGGCTATAGTATTATCACATTTCTTTGCGCATTCATTCCTCTGTCTAGAAAAAAAGAAAATCAATAGTATATTCTATTATTGATGTCCAAATTTGCTCTTCTATTATATTTATGATGAGATCTATTTCAGAGTGTGGATTCTCTTGATTGTCTCATTAGGGCCACCTCGTGCTTTAAGGATCTGCCAATTCTCTCTAGAAACCTAATGCCCATGCATTCGAATCACATGCACTGTTTATTAATATGGCACTTCTTTTGTCCTTTGTTGATGGATATCAATGTTCAGGTCTCCAACCACAGCGCTGTTGATCAAAGATGAGACTCGTAATGTCTTTTATGAGCTGGAGGACCCAAGAGATGTTCAAGATCGCTGCGTAATTAAGATTTACTGCAAAGAGCCCATTTATGGAACTTACCCTGGACACCACAACCCGCACATGGCCAATGGAGACCTCCGGGTAAGTGTCGGTCCATGATGAGCGTTTAACTATTGTCTACGGACTGCACTGTGCAATATTAATGATAAGAAATTAGCTGGTATCTTTGGTATGTTATGGCAAAATCTGTTTTGGCATTCGGCTATTTCATTTCAGCAGTTCATTCAGAGTACTTGTCTAAGCTAAACATTCATCTTAAATGTATTCCTTTCCTGCAGACTAAATTCACTAGTTGGAAATGTGTCAATTAAATAACAAAAGCTTTTGAATGGTCCATAGAAACAAACTCAAACAGAAGGTGATTTCAATAGACAGTATTGTAGCCCCACGATGTTTTGCCAAAAAAAAGTGAGTGGGCTGAGGAACTACAGAAGAGTTGTTAAGCATTCTTCTTCTGTGATAGCTCTATTTAGTGCTGTGCCAACATGCAAACTGAAGCCAGTAAAATGATCCAGACACAGTGACACCTTTCCCTCATTAAAATTCTTTCAGAGTACAGCTTGTAGGTCATTCCGATTAAAAGACAAACAATCTTATTCTTATGCGTTGAATCATTATGTTTTCTCCAAAATATATGAATAGAAATTTACCTCTGCGCACATACATTGGGGCAGACATTTGTATTTTCTTCTGAAGTGTAGAGATTTCATGGTGTGAAAATAATGTTACAAATATTGTGAGAAGAAACTTGCCTGTGAATTCCAGCGATGTGCCAAATGTTGTGAGAACAAGGAACTTCCTCCTTTCATGGTTCGAAATTCAGATTGTCTCATTTTAAGGTGACATAAAAGCACTTTTCATTTAGATTCCCCAAGGCTGGTAGATGTAACCTTGTATGTATGTATGTATGTATGTATGTATGTATTTATTTATTTATTTAAAAAAAAATGTGTACCAATGTGATGTCTAGAATAGTTTCAGTCCACAATAAAAAAAATCTAGTGCTATATTATAATTTATACTAATTATTAGGGCTGCAACAAGTTTATTCGTAACTAATTGATTATTGAAATAATGATCAACTAATTTATTAATTGAATAATCGTTAACTGGTCTATACACAGGTTCCAAAACATTCCACGAGCTTAGAAAATAATTTTAATGACAGAAATTGCGCTGTAATTCCATAAAAATGACATGAAAATTGTGTAAATTCAGTGTATTTGATGAAAACACTCTTCTGTTCATAAATGTGCTCCACCAGGATCCTCAAACGACATCAATTCAGCTTCATCTAGATCATAATGTAGTAAAAGTCTTTTCATCACGTGACTTTTGAATTCTAAACAACTTATCAATTCATCTCTAGACTAATTGATAAGCAAAATGATAGTTAGTTGCAGCCCTACTTATTATTCACCTACACGTGTATTTAGTTTACTACTTACTTTACCTAATCCTACTAACCACTCACCACTTATGACCCATATCATTGTGGCAGTCGAGATTATTTACATTCATTTCAGTTAGTTTCAAAGATTTATTTTGATACTAAGGAAAAAGCTTGATACTCAATACCAATTCCAAAACTACAATAATAATATGATAGAAACTTGGGGTATATGCCTTCTAAAAGTGTTTAGGAAAGTCCAACTCTGTTATATGTTTGTGATTTTTTTTAAAAATTATTTTTCTCTCTGTTATTCAAATAAGTATCTAGTTTGGATACTAGTTTCAGTATCAATTAATATTGTGTATTTTGACATTTCTAATTTGTGTACTTTACTACCTGGCTTAATCCACTACTTTTTACTGTCGGATATCCCAAAACATTTCTCCAGCTACTCCACGTTCCATCGCTCACTGTAATGAATCTGTATGGTTCACATGATCGTACTCCTTTCGCCCTGGACCTTTGCCAGTTTACGTTGCCTGCGCTGACTCTGCAAACGCTGACAGATGCACCGCAGCATAAACACCAGATGATAGACCGCTCCCCCAGGTTCAGTAGAGGACCATGTCATAAATGCGCGCTGTGATTGTAGACGTACAGCTAAATGGAAAATGGACGGTTAGCGAATCATTTGAACTTAAAAGGTACCACTTAAAACTGACTCGCCGCCTGCTGCAAAAATACATAAAACACAACTGACTACATTCTGCGCTATCTCCTCATTTCCCCTATTGTAATTTCTCGTGTTTGACTTGCAAGAAAAATGTGATTTATCTCTAGTTTGTTTCCTGAGCTTTAGCAGCAACTGTGGCACCAGACTGTTTTAGCAATTACTTATTCTACAAAATTAAAAAAGGCATAAATAAGGACATAAAATGTGCAAAACATAATACTATTGGATTTTGCCGTGTTAAGTGTTTTCCATACAAGCAGTTACATTTCGTTACCATCTAATTACTTTGTGATTATGGTAATGTGAAAATTGTGGCTCCAAATAAAATGACAAACCAGATTGCTTCCAAAATGCAGACATGTGCAAAATACTTACTGGGACTGAATGCTAAATGCGTTATTTATGACAAGGTTGCTTTTGACAGTTTATCCTGCACCCTAGGGCTTTTGTTTACCTGCTTTTGCTCCTGATTGCTTCCCTGCCCAACGGTATAGATGATTTCTAGTTGCCCGCTAATGTTATAGAGGTCAGTTTTTTCACGACTCCTTCGGGAACGGTTGGCTGCCAATATCTCGCAGCATTTTACAACATTATACCTTGATTTTTATGCCTGTGAAGTACTGCCTCTTTTACTGCCAAGGTGACTGTGTATGGGCGAGTTTATAGAAACCTAGCCAAGCGTGGCAAGATTATTCCCCCGATCGCTGACCACAAAAGCATGACCTGGATTATTGAAGTCCACTAGCGCAGAGTAGTTTAGGATGTGATGGATTGGCATATTTAGCGATGGAGGGATGGCACACGGTGTCAAGGGACCATCCTTAGGGGAAGTTACATGCCGCAGTCGTCTTGTGTGGCTTTGAGGAGGTCTTGGAGGTGCGTTGAAATGTCTTTACACTTAGCATTGGCGTCGATAAGGAGCAGTTGCTAAGATACAAGATAGAGGATGATGGCAGCACAGTCATTAGTGGTCCACAAGGCTTTTCACAGGGCGCTGTTGGAGAAGCGTATGGATTATTATGTGGAAATATATATATATTTTTTTCAATTTGCCCTGTATCCCGAAGAAGTGATGTAATTACTACGTTGCCCTCTTTTGTGCTCCCTCGCTGTGTCTGAAACACTTGGCTGATAGCCTTTGCGCTTTCATTGGAGGTCCCTGTCCTGGTTCTGTTCTGCATTTCGCCTTGTGACATTTTAGGCACAAAGCCAAAGAGAAACCAGCCACGCTCAGTCTATCAATAAACAATCAAGGGCAATTTAAAATGCAATTTGGAGGCTTTCATGTCAATGTCAAAGTGACTGCTATGAATGAATGATGTCTGTTACAGTAAAAAGAATTGACATGACAGAAATATATATACGGTTATATAGTTTAGCTTTGTTTTTTGATAGACTACAATTGCATACTACTTGGAAATTGGTTGTACAAAATGCCTGCAACATAGAACCAGGAGGCATAAGTAATTTTTGGTGTAAACACTAGCGGGCAGCTTATAAATCAAACAAGTGCTTTCAGGCAATGTCATGCCAGTTTGCAGCAGCCAGTGGATCAGGAGCCAGCCCACATCAGCTGAGCAGCTCGGTTTGGCAGTCACTTAACTCTTCACATCTTGGGCTGCTTTTTGCTCTTTTTTTTGCATCCTCACCAAAGAATAGGTTTCTGTTCTTTTCTGACTTCAATCAGTGTCAAAAGTTTTGTCATTTTCACATCAAATTTCCATAGCAGAACTAAAACTCAATAAGGGTTTCCTCCGGTCAGCACTATCACCAAGACGCAAGCTAAATATTCAACGTTTTTGGCGTCTAGTCACAGAGGAGACATGAATACCACTGGGAGCTTGAATACACTTACACTATGTGCTTTCCTTGTAGCTATCAGGTTTGCTTTAAAACTATCCCAACCAATCAAAAAATACAATAGGTTTTGTTTTAATTTTGTTGGGGAAATGCATGTAATACAATGAGCAAACTAACTAAATAAATGTTCTAGAATCTTCCAGAGGTTAGGCCATAGCTCTCTATCATTGTTTCAAGGTCAATTAGTGTTACTACCAATACGAAAATAAACTACATTTTGGTACACGAGAAAATGTTTGATTTTCAATAACAATTATGATACCACAATCATGATAAATAAACTTTAATATAATACAATTTTATATTATAGAATGAACACAAGATATTAGCAGTTTCTTTGATAATTACCATGTGGTTTAATAGTTATATTATAATTCTGATGTAGAACAAGATCATACAAAACATATTTATGTGCAGAGGATAGTTTTGATATTAGTTTTAGTATCGAGGAGTATCTTGGTTTGATTTAGTTTTTTTACCACGCAAAGATACATTTTGTAACCAAAACGTATCCGTGATGTTTTTGTGTCTTCAGAGGGAGATGGTGTACGCCCCTCAGGACTCTCCAAACCGCCGCCTCAGTAACCCGCACATGTCTTCCCAGCACTCGTCTGCCTCAGCCTCCCCCCCGCAGGGCTCTCCTTCCCGGGCCAGGCTCCTGTACAGTGGCAGCAGGCCCTCCTCCTACGCCGGACCCCCGCACCACACCCACTCCCTGCCCCACCCGCACTCCCAGTCCCACCACTCCTCCCCCCATCAGCAGCCTCACCACCAGCAGGCCGCCTTCGTCTCCTCGTCAAGCGCCATTTTGGAGCGCCGGGACGTGAAGCCGGATGACGAGGTGGGGGGGTCCCGGAGTATGGTGTTGCTGAGGGGGGATGATCGCGGAGGAGGGGGCATCTACGCTGACCCGTACTCGCTTGGTCCAGACCCGGGACGGTTGAGTCTAGCAGGAGGTCCGCACTCACCTATCCCAAGCAGAGCGGACCCCTATGGTTCTCTATACCGGCGTGGAGGGGGCGCCGGCTCTGTCCGATCACTGACTTCATACTCAGCTGCTGCGTTACAAGGCGAGTTAATGGAACGGGAGGCACTGTACAGACCCGGGGGACCACTTTACAACGACGCATATGCTGCCTCGATGCTGGCCATGGGACTGCGAGTGCCCCCTCCCTCCTCTCCGCAGAAGATCCCAGACATGAGAGATATGAGAGATCCCTACGGAGGGACCATGCCGGGGCGGGGGTCACCAGGGAGGCAGAGTTTACGGCGAGACTCTGTGACCTCGTCTGTGTTTGGGGACAGTCCCAAAGCCAGAGGGCACCCTGGGCTGGGACTGACAGCGGAGCAGCTCTGTTTGATGGCTGGAGCGGACGGAGGAGGAGGCGGCACGTACGGTTCTCCACTGATGGGGAACGAGTCCGAAACTAGGTACAAAAGACATCAAGATTTAATAAACATTTGACTATCACACAAACAACAAAAGTAGAAATGATGAAAACATATTCTGTTTGATTAAAATACAGCTTGGAGACCAATGTCTCAATGAAAGGAAAGAAAAATGAATTTCTTTTTATCTACGTTCAAGTAACTCACAGCAAAGAATGTAATGAAGTGCTTTCATTTATAAATTGTGAAGAAAAAAAAAACACTAATCTTCTAGTGACATAAAGCATGATCAACATCAGAATCAGAAAGGGGTTTATTGCCATTATCAGTGAACAGAATTCACAAAGTAGGAAATTGCTTTGGCATTAAGGTGTAACACACAACAACAAATCATAATAGTAGCAAAATATATCAAAAAGGGCATGCATAAAATGATTAGCACACTGAATAAAAGAAGTCTTAAGATGTTAAAAAATACACCCACACATCCCATATGCACATGTAGTTTACAGTTTTAACTATTCAGTCTCCTCTATAGATTTACATTATGTATACAAACTGTACAATTGTTATATGTCAACCAAATGTATACAGTGGGAGCCTGTTTTCTGTTTTTACTCCTGTCAATATATGTATAGCTGTTACATAAACTATTCATGCTTGCATATGTACAGTATTCCCATTTGAATCCTACTACAACACAATTAATTATTAAGAGGGAAAAATAGTCAATACTTCCTTTTTTCACTTTGGGGAAATGACAAACATAGCACAATTGGGCAGGGATTAGCCACATTCTCAAATCCTCTTTTGCTTCAAAGTAAAAAGCCTGTGGTTTGTGTGTTTGCAGGGAGCGTATGGAGGCCATGGAGAAGCAGATAGCGAGCCTGACCGGGCTTCTGCAGCGAGTCCTGAGCAGAGCACCAGAGGCAGAGAGCCCGTAAGCAGGCAGCACTTATACAAACAAACATGCATTTATCTTTTATGCCATCGTGCACACTGGATACGCCCCAAATCAATTCAACTTCAAGTGCTGCCTAATAGCCGACCTTATAGAGCGCAACAGAACCAAAGAGCAGCGGGGAAAGAATGGAAAAATCACCCGACAAAGACAAGACAAAATCTCAGCTTGTTAAAAATATAACTTTATCTTACATAGATAACAGAAACAGATATTACATAGCAACTGTATGAATTGAGTACAAAAATAATTTATGCACTAGAGGATGATTATTATTTCTCAAGTTGAACTGAACTGAACTCCTCAAGGTAATATAACATTACAAAAGTTGGTTCATGTTTTAGATTATTTGGTAACACTTCAGAATGAAGTTCTATAGAAGGACTATTTATAAAGCATTAATAAGCACAAGTTATTTCTTTATGTACTTTTACTTGCATTTAAATGGCTTATAAATGTTAATAAGCCATTTACAAAAAAAATGTGTGCGTGTTAATAAACAATGTACAAAATGTTTGTATGAGCTTTAATACAATGCTTATTCAACTATTTTCAATAACCAAGCGATAAATGCTTTTAAATGCCTCAAGTGGTTATAAACGAATAATTAGGGCTTATTAACATCTTACAAATACTTATCTAAGGAACCTTATTTTAAAATGTTACGGGTTATTTTGATTCAAGTTGTTTATTGAAATTTGAACAAAAAATGACTGTGTCTGCTTGCTATTTTATTGTTATTCATTGTAGAATTGAGGTGGATGGGCTATTGGGAATTGATGGTTACAAATACATATCTTGTAACGATTCTCAAGATACTGTAGTTGTACTAAACATTCTTTAAACACACTTTTTTTTTTTTAGATGTAGACTTATTATTGGAGAGGCTCTGCTATGTTTTTTCCCCCCAGAAATGTTCTACTCCACCTGTCTGTGCTGCTATAAAACTCAGATTCAATTCTAATTCAGATTCGACTCCCCGTCACCATCCATCATGTCGGGAATGTCCAGCACACACCTCATTGTACATTCAGCTGCTGCCGACACATATATTTTCCACATCCTGCATCGTATATCAATACCTCAGACTGTAGAGCTGTAGTAATGCTCCATATAAGTACATTAACACTGGCCTTTTCCAGGGAGAAGATTGAGTCAGCGAGCGACTGTTCAGGAACTGACAGTAAGTGCCCGCCAAAATAAAAGACTCTATCATTGCCTGTCATAGCTTTTCACTGCTGCACAAATTGGCTGTTTTTTTCTATCACAAAGCTGTTTTTTGTTTTTTTGTTTCATAATTTTAAAGTAGGTTACATGTTTTTCTTTATCTTATTTTGTGACTATTTTTCCCTGCTTTGTAACTGGTGCTCATGCTTTTTGTTTTAGCTGGACGAACTAAAAAAAAGAAAGGTAGCTATATGTTTCCCAAAGTGTTACCTTTATCCCCATATGTCTCTATTCTAACCCTGTGTGTCTCAGTGGACTAACTTTTTTCCTGTAGTAGTAGACCTCCATCAATATCCCTGTGTTTATGTGTTAACAATGAGTTGCATTAAATCATGGTATATTATAATTATGTAATATTAACTTGGCCTTAAACTAAATGGTTAGCTTTTTAGAATGTTGGGCCTATAACATTACTTAAGCTGCACTTAATGTGTTAAATGTGAATTGATAATCTGTAAAAAGAGTTTGCCCATTTACTGCACTATATTTTAATGTGCTATACCTGCTACACATTGTAACTATATTTCATTTTTATATTGTGTTATTATCCATACCTCTGTTGGAAACAAAAGAATTAATCTCAAGCGAGTTTAAAAACAGATCTGAGATAACCAGTTGTAGCTTTAGTTTCCTGTGGTTAAAAAAGTGGAAAGAAGTGGACATTTGAAAATAAATTGAATTTCCCTTTTTTATCTGATTGTAAATAACCTCTGAGAAAATGAATCTAATGCTAAATTAAAGATGGTTCTTGATATTTTTAATTAGTTTGCGTTCACATTGGATTCTTCCATTTTAATACTCCATTTCAGCATAGCTCTGCATACAGGCCTCATGCTTTGTATCTGCTTCTGCTTATATGTCTGTGGACTTGAAAACACTTTATGTCTTCTACTCCATCAGTGTTATCCCTCCCTCTTCTGTGTAGGAGAAATAAGTGTTGTATTGAACAGGTGGGAGCAGCTGGTAGTCACTGAGCCAACCAACCATTTCACAGTTTCAGAACCATATTGTCTGGGAGCTGTCTTGCTCAAATTCCATCTTAGTTTTGACCTCCTGACCCTGGGTTCAGGTGTGAGTTTGTACCCAGGTGCTGCCACACTTTGTAAACTGTTCTTCAAAGCTCTGAAATAAAATCACAAATAAAAAAAACGCCTTGAAATGCAACTCGGGAAAACAACCCCATCTGTTATCGAGTGACTGATTATGTGCTGGTTATTCTCCCTTTGTCTTTTCGTGCATGACTCTACATCCTAATTACTGTCACAACATTGACTTCATTCCCATTTCAAAGGTTTATCTGATGTCTTTTGCCTCATATTTGGAGCTGTCTGGAGACTTTTTCCTCATGGTTTGTCTGCATGGATTTAGTAAAAATATGTTTTTCAGTACTGACCTCTGTGTCCCCAGTGCTTTTCTGTGCGGTTTTCATCAAATCTCTGTATAGCAATCTTAGCCAACTTTGAGCCTACTTTTACCTAAAACAAATTACACATGTCAATAATCCATGAAACAATATTCCTAATATACATCAGGAGTAACGTCAAACAAAGATTTCTTTAAAGAAAGTCTGATCACTTAAATAGTTTAGTAATTCCATCTAAATGCAGACCGGCAGACAAGATAGTAGTTCATATAGAGTAGATATACATTGCAGCTGTAGGGATGTAGGCCTTTAGTCACTTAGTTGAATAAGCGGTCCATGGCGATAATCAGCCATGATTTGTTTTTGTCGACTATTTGGCTTAGTCAGGAGGATTTAGCCTATTGTGCATGTATGTTTTTGGGGGTAACCGTAGAGCCGTAGGAAACCCACCGTTTCATTGGGAGAAACATGCGGCATAGCAGCAGGACTTGCTGCAGCTATAGCATAGTACATATAGTATATATATAGTAGCAGTAACAGTAGAAGGAGAATTGATAGCGTCAGTAGTAGTAGCTGTAGTCGTGATGGTAATAGTAGTTGTGATTTGACACGTATAATGTTGCATCTTTGTTTTGATTTACATTTTACCATGTCCCTAACACTAACATTCATGCCCTTTATCCTAACACATCTAGCTCTCAAATCATTTTCTCAAACTCTGATGTGATGTGGTTGTTCGCAGCGCTGACTCCCTCTGCCCCCCTGGCCCTCATGCCCCCGCCCTCCAGTCAGTCCGTGTCGGTGTCCCGCTCTCAGATGCAGCAGCACCTCCAGGGCCTGCAGCAGAACACCAACGCACTCCGCAAACAGCTCTCACAGCTGCGCAACATCCAGGTGAGGGTCGGAGAAGGACGAGCCATCGTCCATTACCAGAAGATTTGTGGTTCAAATCCCAATAGTGTACTGCTGTATTGTAACGTCTTTGGGCAGGCATTCTCACTGTCTATATCAACATGTAAGTGTATTGTGGCTGGTTGAAAGTCAGTCATGTCCGTCCATATACCCCAACATTTTTACCTTTTTAAACATGTTTTTGTTCATATAGCTAATTTTTCTGATTTTGTTTTTACTCAACTGGATGTAACCTTTACTTTTCTTTCTTACTTGTCGCAGTTGGAAAACCAAGATGCCGTCCTGTCGTTGCTGAGGCAGACTGAAACAGAGTTGAGCCTCATGATGCTGGACGCCTCCCGAACCCAAGAAGACCCGCTCCAAAGACAGCGCCTCCTGGTGGAAGAGGAGAGACTTAAGTACCTCAACCAAGAGGAGCTTCTCATACAGCAGCTGCAGTGAGCCAAGGATACAATTTAATTTAAAAAGAGATTTAGAATAACGTGTTCATTATGTCTTGTGATGCGCTTCAGATTTTAGTTTTGCTTTAGTTGAGACAAAGATGTGGCACGTTTCCCCGCTTCTTGAAGGACTGTTGTATGTGGTAATCTTCACTAGTGCTCCAAGATTAATTGCAATCAATTCAAATGGGTTATTTCAATGCAGAAACTGAAACTGTTTTTTAAATGTAAATTACAAACCTAATCTCAATTTTCAATACTTTCAAATATCCTCATCACCAGTTTACAGGTTTAACAATAAACTAGGTTTAGAAAATAGTCTAAAAGTCAATTTAATTCAGCTAATATAACTTTTTTTCTTTATTGATATTATAATTTTTTAATATATTTTTTTACATAGAAGAAAGACATTAAAAGACAAAACTCACATATCAGAAAAGGCAACACTTTACAGCTTCATACAACAGATTTCACTTCAGACATCACTTTGATATGAACAAACAATGCTTCTTAAGAGCCTTTGGCGGCGTGAGGTGCAGTAACAACTATAGCAATTCAGCGATATAATATTATTTGATGATAATACTCAACAGTGATCTGGAGAAGTCGGTAGAGGAGCTGCAGAGGAACTCCTCAGTGAACCACGGTTTGGTGACAGAACAAGACGTGGATCAGAAGAGCAAAGAGCTGAGGGCGCTGGGAGACACACTCGCCGAGTTAAAAAGTAGGTCCTTTCAACCTGTCCTGCTCTCACACATAATAAACCTCCCCTAAATCCTGCATTCACTGTGCTTAAAATTCCTCTTACGTCTCTCAGCCGTGTGCGTTTAGTTTTACAAAATGAGAAGATGAAGAAATGTTGGACTGACCTTAAGTTCTTAAAACCAACCTGCTTCAATTAGGGTCTGTGTAGTCTTTCAAAGTCAAGCCATGGCAGATTTTATTATGAGGCATTAACATTAAACTGACATTTATTTTGCAATTATCTAAGATTAATTGAAACAAAAACTCTTAGTGGATTTCATAAATACATCTCAATTTAGCTTTTCATTGTTTTTGTCTTTTAGTAAACAGAACTGTTTTGCTTTCAACAGTTCATGTTTGAATTTGCATGGTTAATAGTATATTTACTTAAACAATGTTGTAAACAGTTGTAATCAGTCAACAGTCATAAAAGTAGACATTCACAGAGGTTACCTTCGGTCATATGCATGGGTCTCAGCTTCCTGCTATAATCAACCATTTTGGAAAGCCCTATTTACAAAAATAAATTTAGGGTGCACAATCATAACATCAAAATTTGTTCGAAAATGGGACTAAACCCGGAACTAAACTAGGCATTTGATTTGGTGATTCGGTGCAACATACAACAATGAACAATAATAAAAGCAAGATATATCAAATAAGGCATGCTTTAAAGAAACAAATAAAATTTGCTAATAAGATTTAAAATAGACTTAAGTATATACATAAAATTTAGTGCAGAAAGTGAAAAGTGCAATGAGTGGTTGATGATTCAATTATTGTTAAATTATTATAAAAGTGACAGGTGTTTTAATGGGAAAGAAACGGTTCTTGTGGTGGGAGGTTTTGGTCCTGATGGACTGTAGCCTCCTGCCGGAGGGTAGTGGCTCAAATAGTCCGTGTCCAGGGTGAGAAGGGTCAGCTGTGACGTACAGGTCCTGTAATATATTTGAGTATTTACTACAACTTGTCACCAAATTAAAATTGAGACTAAACCTGGACTAAACTTGGAACTAAACCAAGATTAAACCAAGACTAAAAACAGGACCAAAGCAAGTCTACATCAGGACTAAGCTTGGCTCAAACCAGGACAAGTGTGGCTATAATCAGTATAATTAGTACAACCTTTTCTCAACTTGGGTGTAATGCAGCCAGGTAACACTTACACCAGTATTCAGTATATCCATCTGCTGACCTGTCTCTCCTCTGTCCTCCAGGCCAGTTTCCCAGTCTGCAGAGTAAGATGCGGGTGGTGCTGAGGGTGGAGGTGGAGGCCGTCAAGTTTTTGAAAGAAGAACCGTATCGTCTGGAGGCTCTGCTCAAGCGCTGTAACAACATGACCGACGCACTCAGCTCGCTACGCAGGTACGAACTGTTACCTGTGCGTGCTGATGAATACTGTTGTGGTTTAATTTCAAATGCTTTCACTAAAATAAGATGACATTATAGATGTGACTTAATGTAATAAAAGCTTGATGACATTTAGAATATAGAGCTCGGGATCGAATGTTAAAAACTTTACTTTACTGGCTGGATGTGCAGATAATGCACCAGGAAAAACAATGTAAAATATTAAACAAAATAACCAGGTAAGTAAATACTTAGCACCTTAAAATAGCTATTGGTTTAACATTCGTTAACTAAAAAAAAACTGTTGTATCTGTGCATTGTAGTTCAACCACAAGTTATTCATATTTTTGCAATCCAATTTTGAAAAGGATCAACCAATGTGTAAAATAGTTAGAACATTTTGGACAAAGTAACCAAAGGCAGAAACACTTTTCAAATGCCAAGTCTTAATACTATTTTGCCACATTGTTATTGCAAGAACTATGTTTATGAAATTGTGATTATCTATATCTTTTGATGTACAGTAAAGAAGTACATTTTACATATTGCCCTGATTTTTTTTCCAAAATTGGATTAGTAAATTCCTGATTGCAAAGTACAATTTCTTGGCAGTTAACGTCTCTAACACTATAGGCCTGTGTGTATGTATTGTAGTGTTCTTCTGTCCCTCTGTATGCACAGACAAGTGACCGATGGTGTGTGGAAGGGTCCTGAAGACCTGCCCAGTCAACAGCAGAAGAGGTCAGAGGACTTGAGTCGCAGCTCAGACCTGGACATCCTGAACAGTCCGCCCCTCAGCCTCAGTGACCTCAGCTCCAGCTCTGGACTGGCCAACTGGATGCCACTGTCCTCCTCCAATGAATCAGATGCCTCTTGCCCAGAGCAGGACGTCCCGCCGGCGATGACCTTTAGAAACAGAGTGTTGGACGAACTGCCAACCCGACGCCCCGCTGATAAGGCTGTGTCGGCTGAAGTCAGACTGGTACAGGCACTTTTCTATTTCAAACTATTTAAGATTTTGTATAAAGTTTGCAAGGGCAGATTATTTATTTGATGATAATATAGTAATGAGAGATTGATGTGAATCTAACTGAGCATGAAGATAAGAGAAGATAAGATAAGGACCAATTAAAGGCGGCTTGTGGTCCCTATCCATAAAATGTGGATTCATAATCTGTAAATCAACGTATTATTACATTTAGTCAAATAAATTAAAACGTATTGAGTGTTTTATTACATACTAGCATTACTATGGCACTTCTACTGTCACCACAGGTAACTTTTACTTCTAGTATAACTGCTTTCCTTGCTTTATAAACGGTATTATTGAATACTACTACCAAGTACAGAATAGGCCTGTCCACAATATTTTAAATACGTATAAGATTTTTTAGGTTCAATATTTATAGTTTGTATCTTTTTTACACTAGTGGAGAATTTTTTTTATGTATTATATAAACATTTGAGCTGTTGAGGGTCAGATTAACTAACTACTTACTACTTTTTATCAATGTATTTACTGCAGCTCAAGATTCTTCCATTATTTAGGAAAGGGTTTACTGGGATTATTTTGTTTTAGGTTTATTGTGTCTGTGGCATATTGTAGTTTCAATTGTATTGTTTGTTGTGATATTATCCATGTATTATCAGCGATACATCACACAGGCAGGTCTAGAACGCACTCTTATCACAACACTTTGTTCTGCTATTACTTCTACCACTAATATCAGAATATTAGAAGATAACTTCATTCATCCCAGAAGGGCAATTCCGTTTGGTCCACTGTGCCTGAAGGTAAAATACTAATGGAATTGACAAACCTCTCTAGTATAGTCTAGAGAAAACATTATAAGAAATTGTTCAGATAAAGGATTTCCTAAAACAGTGCACGTAGAGGAGACAGCCATTTCTCCTGCTTTTCTGAGCTGCCAGAATTGCATGCTGAGTGGGCCTGGCGTTACAGAGGATGGCCTCTATTTCCTCATGCATCTCTCAATTACTACGTCGACTGTGTGACGCCCCGAGCCACGAGCCTGCCCTTTTGACCAGCTTGTCCAGCCTGTTACAGCTTTTCACAGAGATGTTATTCCCCGAACAAACCACAGTATAAACAGCAGCAGCAACAAATAGATTGAAAAAACATAGACAGCATTTGATTGCACACATCTGAGGACTTAAGCCTCCTCTGAAAGAAGAGCCTGCTCTGGCCCTTTTTGAAAAGGATGTGTTTGTGTTCCAGTCCAAGTTGTTATCTAAGTGGGTATATGTGCACTGAGTCAATGTCTTGTCCAGTTATGTTGACTGGCTGGAGTGAGTTCTTTTTCTTACAAAAATGTATTGGCATAATTCTAAAGCTTTCTGTATGTAAATTGTGTAAAATTGTCACACTGTAAAAAGTAAACCCTGCCTGTTTTGAGGCGTGGGAACTGACACCAATAAAATATCTTGATATGCCACTCGACATTTCAGTAATGCTTTGTCTCCCTGTCTATTCCTGCTCATCGTGTGTCCATACATGTATGTCAGGCGGCCGAGCGGGACTGGGAGGAGAAGCGTGCCAGCTTGACCCAGTTCAGTGCACAGGACATCAATCGCTTGTTGGAGGAGACCCAGGCCGAACTCATGAAAGCCATCCCGGATCTAGACTTCGCTGCCAAGCATATCAACAAGCCCGCAGTGCCCCCCAAGCCCCAAATCACCATCCCCATCACCCCCGTCACAGCCACCTCCTCCTCTGCAGCTGGGACGTCCGGCCCCCAAGCCCCCACCGCCACGACCCTCGGCACCTCCGGATCAGAGCTGCAGCAGCAGCCCAGCAAAGTACAGCTTGCAGCCCAAAAACTCAACAGCATGGGAGACGGTTCGGGGTCGCCCAGAGGGTCAGGTAGGGACAATTTTACAACATTACACAGCTCTACCATTCAACAGCTAATCCTAAAGTAGTGGAAAGGTGATGCACAATTAAATTGAATCTATCCATTGTATCTTATTGAGTTAATTGTTTGAGAGACTTTATCAAACTTTATCGGGTTAAGTGCTTAATTATTTATTTAATTTTACTTTATTTAAATAGCAATGAAGTGAAGAGCAGGGAAGATATTCAGCAAATTGTCAGAGCAGCACAGCACAGTACTTTCCCCAGATCCATAAATCGAGTCTGTTTACTAAGAGACATTTGTTAACCATAGTACTCACAAAGCACATTCCACTATACTGAACTGGATCTATTTGATATATATATTTTACTGTGAACTCAAATGCTGTTTCATGTACAGCTGCAGTTCAGTTGCCTGAGATCCAGAGCACACACTTAAATTCTCTACAAAGAGTGAGCCTGCTCACTAAGCCCTCCGCCGCGCCTAGAGTCAAACTCACATCAGATTAGTTTATTTCCGTGATGCATGTGAAAGGAGTTCATCGGTCCTCTATCATTTCCAGCTAAATCTTCTCTCACCTCAGATTAAAAGTGCGTTGTGCTTCGTAAATTGATTCTGGAGAAATACGAGAAATATGTTTTTTTCCTCGCTAGCAGCCATATTTGTTTTGATACGGACAGACCATGCGTGTCCCTGATTGGCGAATTCACCTGTCAATCACACCCATCTGCACTCAGGGAGATGAATGCAGTAACCACGCTGATATCAATATGTATAAATATTACAGCGAGATATCATTCTGGACATTCAAGGCAGATCAGAGGGAAAGGTTTTGGTCATTTTATTTGCTACTGTATGTTTCTTAGTGGTGGACCTGAATGTGGCTCGGTACCGAACAGAGAAGCCATCCAAGTCTCCCCCACCGCCTCCCCCTCGCAGGAGCTTCCCTTCGGCCCATGGACTCACCACCAACCGCACCGGCGAGGTCATCGTCACCACCAAAAACATCAAGGTCAGAACTCACACGTACGAAAGTTCAAGATTCAGGGTAAAAATGTTCAGGCCTAATTATTTTTGAGCCAATAACAGAAAGATTCAATGATATTATGCCTTAAAAACATTTGTATATCAAACGGAATCACTGACACAGCCTTAGAACACATTTTTGCTTCTTTGTTTGTCATTTTAAGAAGAGACTTTGCAAATTAGGTTTCCTTTTTTGTTTACTTACCTGTTGACGTAAAAGGTTTTGCAGAACCTGACCTTTTCACCGAGCTGACACCTGTTGGCAAACACTGTTACTTGAAGTCAAAGGAACAGCAAAGAGAAGCTGAAAATAATGAGCCCAAAGCCATTACTTCAAACCTGTCTGACTCCGATTTCAAAGTTCAAAGACTTTTCATCATCACTGTAAAAATGCTTACAGAGGTTTAAATATTAACTTTTGAAATTATATTTTTTAGGCAGAGGAAGATGGAGAATTGCCCAAAACCCTAGTGAAGTTAAGGCGGACCCCTTCAGACACCCCCAGACCTGCTTCGACACCACCTGTAATCGCAGCCTCCGCTATCCAAGATGAAGATGATGAAGAGAAGATCATCGCCGAATTAGAGGTACAGTAAACAAGCCGATACGCCACCAAAATTCAAAACATCATCGTAATTCATGCAGTTTTGATCACCAAAGCTTGTGTTGATGCTTTATACACTCCCTGACCAAAGATATTTCAGAGATCACCTTGTAAAATCACCTACCCAAAGACCACCCCCACCCCAGCATGCACGCTTGGGTCTCTGGGCAGACAGGTAAATGCGTGCAGCAACCCTCTTCCTCATTTAAACTTCGCTGAATTTCTAACACTTCTTGCACTAAATAATTACAGCTAATAATGGTCGCAATGGAGCAGATTTGGTCAATATATTTTGACACAAAAGAGGACTATTTTAATACCGAAAAAAGAACAGACCTGTCAAAATATTCATACATTTCAAATAGTAACATATCAAGCCTGTAAAATAAAATACATTTTCTGAAGTAAATTCTTAAAGGTGCACTATGTAACTTTTTGCCACCTACTTGTCCACATAGAGATGTTATTGGTTGGGCTAAAATGTTCCACAGTGTGGCATAGCTTTATCTATCTCCATGGAGACCAGCATTTGACGCCTCCATGCCAAGTTACAGGTCAGATCTATGGAGAGGCGAGCCTGCTCACAGTAAGAATACATGTTTTTCAAGGGCATTTTAGCTATAAAAAAAAAAATAATAGTCAATAGATACCTTTAATGCCATACTGTGGAACACAAACTGCAATAATATCTCCATAGAAACAAGCAGGTGGCAGATTGTCCACCAGATAAAGTTACATAGTGCACCTTTAAATGATGAGCAAAAAAGCATTGATATCTCTCAATGTTGAGTAATTCAAATTAAGATTTTGATGTTTATGATGCAGATTCACAAGGTTCTCTTTTCTTTTTTTGTTATTTAACAAATAAAAATAAAAATAAAAAGCTTAACTATTACTTCCTAAACATTAAAATAGAACAATTATCTAACTAACACAAAAATAAGGGTATATTGGATTTGAAATAACTTTCCTAAACCGGCTCCACAGTAGTAACAGTGAGATCTAACAGCATGGCCCTGCGTGTTTCTTTGGCTGCTCTAAACTTTCCTGTAATCTTGTTAACATTGCACTCTCCTCGACGTGCCACCTTCTGGTTTCTCATGTGTGGGATCTGAGGCTCTCTGCATAAGCTCTGCAAATATGTGTTCACAAGCCGTCTCCTCGCTCTAACCAACGCTATGTGAGAGATCATACAAGTTACATGGTGTAAATTGGACTGAGCCAACAAAGAGTAAAGCTGTCTGTGTTTTTTGTTTATTTTAACCTGCAGGAGAAAATAAGCGCTTTAGATGGCAAATGTGCTGAAAGCACACATCGTCAGTGTGAAAACCATTTTGGCTTGTAATGTTCTAAAGAAAAGGCACATTTAAAAAAAAGTTAATAAATACATCAGACTCCTTAGAATTAACCTTAACAAACCACTTAATCTCAAACGTAAACTGCTATAACAATCCTTTTCCGCTTTTACAGAACAGTACCCACTCCCCCGGCCCGAATAAAGGTCCAACAGTAGCAGCCCGACTCAAGCACCTTCAGCAGGGCAGCAGCCTGGAGCGCCCCAAAACCCGCAGCAAGCAGAAAGACGATCTCGCCAAAGTCCCCGGGCAGCAGCAGGTATTCCACTTCTAAAAAAAAAAAAGAAAAAAAAAAAAATCAACCACCTCTACCGCTGATCCTCCACCTGCCTCGAAATAAAAGGAGCAAAGACTTCGGGGGTGGAATGACAGAAAAGTTGAGGTTCTTTTCGAAAATGGTGTGTGTGTTATGCCATTTGAGAAATTAGCTTGCTTGTCGTACCGATTTGTTGTTTTTGATTTCTGGAGGATGTTGATGGTGCTTGTGACTAATTACTTACACTTCCTATATTCTACGTATAGTCTTCAATAATGCCACGGACCATAATATCTTGTTTTCCTCTCACTGACTCCACTCCATTCATCCAATAATTACTACATTTTGTCCATTTTTCTATTCCTGCGAAGTTAAAGCCTCAACAAGACATGAAGACAAGCCTATATTTGAATTTGCTAGTGCCAAATTATTTTCTTTTTAGGAAGCTTGTGTTGAACACTTTACAGAACAAAAACCCTGTCAATTTTACTCGCTTCTGTAAAATGGTCTCATTCCTCAAAGCTATTATGCAAAATGTAAAGCTTAATTTGACCTAAAAGACTGCTATTGTTATTGGACATGCATTTAAGCTGGAAGGCAGAGCGTTTTAACAGGTCGTAGTTTTTTTTTGTTTTTTTTTTGGCTGGTGAACTCTGGAGTATGCCTTTAAGGTGTGAAGCTACATTTGTGTTATCAGTGCCTGCAGACTGCCACGCTGCCCCTCACAGTGCTGTGCAGAGCAGCCTTGACCCAGCCTTGTCCCTCAGCCCTCCCGGAGAAAAGCCTGTTGTAGTGAAAGACATTGATAACTCTGCGAACCCTCTGGCTACGGGAGCTGCACACACTGTTCAGTATTAGAATGGTTTGTGGCACACTTTTAGAGGCATTTACACAACGAGGACTAGGATTTTCTATTTGACACAACCTGAATGATAACAATAGACAAAATGAGTTTCAAGGGATATCTTGTTCTTATTTGTAGAATTTGATAATATCATGATTTCAGATGGAGGGCAGGAGCTTATATAACTTTATGGGAGATGTACTTTTTTTTAAATAAATCTCCAAAATTATGATCCACAAAAATTCAACCTTATTATTTGTTTAGCAATGGCTTCACAACCTTGCTATATGAATCTTTGGGCTTTAAGTTCTTTCAACAATCACGTATTTGGAGTTGAATAATGGCACCACTTTCTGAAGCGGTTGTGAAAAAATAACTATACTTTTCTTCGATTAGGCTGACAGAGAAGATGTTGAACTTTGTGCCAGTTTTAGTTTCACATAATGTACCATAAACGACAAATCTGCTATTTGAAAGTTAAACAGCATTGAATTTTGACCTATCCACCTGCTCAATTTTAAAATACATGTGGGTTTTAGAGTGATGAAAATCTGGTACCGTTGCTATAGCAATGAACAATGCAAAGGAAATATTAACTCTTATATTAATATTAACTGGGAAAAAGTCCTCAAAATATAATCTATAAGCAGAAAGCTGAAACCCACCAATAGTTCGAGAATGTTCTGATGTCAAGCATTTACTTACACTTTGTGATTTCTCAGTTTGACCTATTCCATATATTCATCACTTCTACAAATTTGGCTTTCAAATGAGAAAGTATTATGAAAATCACTTGGTGGAGGTGTAGATTCAATCCCTGCATGAGCCCCATTCATGAATCATTGAGTCAAAGCTACACCTATGGAAATAAAAATGAATGCAACATGCACTTTTACATTAAGACACAATATCCAAACATATAACAGTGTACCAAAAATGCAATTTCTAGCTACATGTATAAAGTAAGTATGTCATAACCTCTTCAGCTGTACCCATTACACTTGCAGCCTGACCCACAGTGAACTCCTCGCTCCAGTCTTAAATGATTCAGGTTGAAGCCAGTTTAATCCCCCCTCATGTGTGAAGGAGGGCTCTCTCGCGGCACAGGCTGGTTCTGCACCGTCACGTATCTGGCGGTGACATTCCCAGGAAGGACAGCGCCTCTGACAGGACATCCCATTAGCGGAAACAGCAATTAGCGCGTGGCTAACATGGCTGCCCTCCACTTGACACCGCACAACCATCTGGGCACTCGTGGCACTCTCTCTGCAAAATGATACACATTAGTATTCCAGAGACCAGCCACAAGGATGGGATGCAGCCCAGGTTCAGGTTGCATCCAATTATCTTCTACCCTTAAGTTTGTTTTGAATGTAATCTGATCAATACAAAAAAAATTTATGTACGGGACCTGAAGACACTCAACACACTGTGGTGATGGTAATATTGCCCATGCTTCCATTGTAGGGAGTATAATAACCACAGATACTGTAAAAATAAACATAGAGTTATTGACAAAGATATGCCAACAGGGACAAGCTGGAGCTGGAATGTAGCCTTATTACAGGAGACTACAGTGGCCCCCCTCATTGTCTAATTTCCCCTCTCATAGTCTAAGAACTAGCTCAACAGTAACATTGTTTAACACTAGAAAAGCAACTATTCTGTCGGAAGAGTAAATGTTAGTTTCAGCACAAAACTTGTGGTATACGTTTAAGGACAAAGTACTTAGCACTTTATCCATCAAGGGAGGAGATAATGGGTTTGATCCTTAGTTTGGCAGGTCGGGCTAATTCACTGTTCACAGAGTTATTTGATTCATTTAAAACATATTTTTATATGAGAGCTGCTGGTACAATAACATTTCCTATATACATGCCAAGTTATATAAGTGACTGGCATTATTGTTGGTGCTGCGCTGTGTAAAGCAGTTGGATCTTTTCTTCTCTAAATCCCCTCATAGGTTTGGATGGTACACCTGTCTCTAGTCCTTTTGTTCCTGTGATACACTGATGTCCCTTAGAGCCATTTCAGAGCCCCCTGCCACCACAAACTCAACCACTTTATTGTTACAGACTTAAGCCTTCGACAAGCTGCGATTCCTTCCTGTTGTCATTTTTATTGTTACACATTTACAGACAATTTAAGCTCAAATAATGAAATCTGAAGCCTCAGTTTGGCATGTTGCCCTGTGAATTTGGTCTTGCGCTCCCAAAATTAGCCTCCTCTCCGCTGATCCCCACAGTCATGCTCTTTCCCAGCAGCAGACAGCCATTAATCTTATTAAATGCAACATGTTTGTCCTCGCTCCCCCTTTGCCTCAGAAAACTTTCAAGTTGGACAGAGCATCACACAAGCCCTATGCGTCACCGACATTTAATCGAAGAGAAAATCTATGGCCCATCCGTTAGGACTGGGTGCCAAAAAGACAAAAAGCAAAAGCCAAAATCTGGTTGTTTTCCCAGACTCTGCTGAGACGAGTGTTTTCTTAGCAACGGAATCACCAATCAAGCAGGACTTCTGAACTAGTTCCCATGATCCGGGTATAAATGTAGTTAGTAGTCTAGATACTGGCGAAGAGGAGGAGAACATGACGAGGCTGATGGTTCTGCTGCTGGGTATAGAAGAAATAAAGGAGAATTGGAGCTTCTATCTGAAATTGTCTGGATTATAAATTGACTGAGTTGAAAGAGCACTTTGTATTTTAATGACTTGAAAGGTGAACGCAGCAGGCTTTGATTGGCTTGTATAAACAGATACAATGAAAAGAGAGATTTAGTCAACCTGTTTATAGTATTTACACATTCAACAATTATTTCAATACAAGCTAAACATTCTCTAAATGCAGTATATTCCAGTCACCCATGAGATGTAAAGAGAAAAGGAGAAAATTCTCATTTAAGTCTTTGAAAGCGCAGACTATTGGAGGGGGAGAATAGTGTTTTCTTAGCAACACCCGACAGGTTTGGCTAATAAACAGCTGTAGGCACATTTCCACACTCCTCCACTCCTCTGCATCCTATTATCCTGTCTCCTAAGGTCTTTCATTTAGGCAGACACCCACCCAACCAAAGGGGACGTAGCCTGTCCCAAAGCACCCTCCGATCACATCCTCGTCCCTCCCGTGAAAGGCTGGTTCGACATCGCCTGCTGTTGCCCCTCTCCCCTCTCTCTTCTCTCTTCTTTCCACGAGACATGCACTGCACCAAAAGCAGCCCGTCCGCAGCCAATCAGAAGGCAGAACCAGAGCCTGCGCTTTATAGATAGGGCAGGGCCGGCTTAACTGACTCACACATTTTCATAGAGGTAACAATTTTGACGAAACATTGTCTATTTGTAAATTTTTGATTTTTGTCTTTTTTTCTTTTCCCCCCTTCCCTTTCACTGCTTCTCATCCCCTCCAAAAAATCTCCGCCATATTGCTTTTCTCAACATCCTGCAGTGCTAAGCTTTTTGTCACTAAACGCTTCTTCTCCTTGTGTCTCGCTATATACAGGCAATCATTCCTTCTACTGCTTTTTTCCACGCATTATTTTCAGTCTGCAAGCTGTAGTTCGTTGTTTATTTTGGCCCTCCTTGCTTTCCTTCCATCTCTGTCTGCTTCTCAGGTCTCTCAGGTCTCAACCCGGACTAAATACGTGAGCTGTGAGTACTGGCATCATTACGGTTTTTGGACTCCCAATGAAATGTAATGAAACGTCTCTTGACCGCCAGCTCAACCAAATTGGCACCTCGTTGTAATTTAGCACTGTTAGCTATGGTGTTAATGAATACAATTGTGAACCATGCGATTTTAGCGTTTACTCAGCAAATCCATTGTTCAAGCATATGAACATTAATCATTTTGCAGCTCCAAATTATATTGTTTTGACGTGGAAAAGGATATGCAATCATAAATATGGTTCAAATCAAGGTAAAGGCAAAAGAATAAAGCACATGTAGGAATGATCAATGAGAAAAATAGAGAAAATATGGATTGAAGTCAAAAGGCATTCAAAGAAAGTCATTATATGTCTTTGGAATGTATGAAAGCGCATCAGGAGCACGAGAATAGAGTTTTAAAATTACAATATGACATGTATATTATTAATATCATTTAGTTTTTTGTTTTGAAGAGATTGATTTATTAACATGTACAAAAGAAAATGTCATCTATGTTTTATATAATCAAGCTTTTTTTGTATTTTTATACTTGTAAAAGAGGACTCATGCGCATGTAACACCTTGATTTTGTAAATTAATTTAAAGATATTTTATTTTTTCTGCTAACATGACATGACCATTTGTTATGAGAAACCATTGTGTAAATATTGAAACACGTCATTATAAATAAGGTTCATGCTTGATAGTAAGCTCCGGAGGGACGATCTGCTGTGATTGGTCATTCGAAGGGATAATTTTATTTTTATATATATATATATATATATATATATATATATATATATATATATATATATATATATATATATATATATATATATATATATATATATATATATATATATATATATATATATACACATACAGATACATAAAGGGTTATAATTTAGGTTTGGAACGGGGTTATGGTTTAGATTAGGGCTAGGAATAGGGTGTGGTTAAGGTTAGGAAACTAGTTAAAGGAGACATATTATGTAAACTTTTATGAGCTTTAAACAGTGCCCTCATAGGGTTAGGGTTAGGTCATCATTAGTTCACTTAAAGTTGTATTTTGATTAATCCTGCATTGCCCACCATTCGAGGCTTGAGACCTCAGAAATGTTTTGTTTTCACCTACCCCCTATCCCCACAACTGCTCTGCACTTAGTTGTGAGTAATCACAAAATCAAGACTCCAGGTCATTTTAAATTAATTTTTGGTCTTTTTCATTTTTTTTTACGTTTTACAATTAAAATACGTACTTGAAAATCTAATGGCAGTATGAAGAGGGGATTTTTCACTTGTGTGGCTTTGAACAGGCACTCAGTGGACCATTTCTATTTTTAAGTCGTTAAAGATCAATATTGTGGTTTATAATGTAGAAAATGTCAAATCAGAATCTAAATGTTTTGTTTAATACTTAAAACCAGACAAAAGCATAATGTCTTCTTTAAGGTTTGGAAAATAGTTTGGGTGGGTTAGCATGTTAGCAGCAGTTTCTTTAAAAAACATAGGTATGTGTCACATACTAGCCTTATCTCATTACAGCACAATATCAAACTTAAAAACATAACTATAACTATGAAGGCCTATTCATAGTAACAGAAGTTTACACATTACCGCCACAATCAGAGCCAAGTCATCTCGTCCGTCCCTACGGAGCCGACTCTCTTGCACTAACCTATGAATAAGCACATTTCCTTACTCCTAAAACATCCCTGAAAGGCCACACCCTTTTTTAGCTGTTCTTTATGGTAACCAATAGTGTAAAACACAGGCTATTCACTTGTATTGATGGTTTCTTGATGAATGTGTGATTGTTCAAACCATTTGTGGATGTTCAAATCATGTATATAGACCCAAATAATATTATGTCCACATTTTATGTATTTTATAAAGACAAAAAAACTATCCGAGATGGCATGCATACTGTATACATTCCTGGAAACTGCACGCTGGGTGACACAGGTCTCATCTGTCAATACTTCTGTGTATACTTGTGAGTGTATGATAGAGTAAACAATTGTACAGTAACATTTTGTAATATGTCCAAATAGACGGCCTTGTGCCCCTTACTGTCAGAAAAAAGAGTAAATATTATATCACCTATAGAGAGAAATATTTGAATGACGTATATCAAAAATTATTCCCATTTACTGAGTCTGAGAGTGGTGCTTGCAGTGTGAGGTATGTGTTTGTTTGTGAAACTGTGAAGAAGAAGAATGATAATCAAATGTACTAAAAACCAACCTAACAGAGCAAAACATGTGCAATTCTATGTAAGGAGGACGGTTAAGTGGCTGCTTCGTGTGAGAAAAGTAAACCAGACCATGGTTGCTGCTTTTGTACGTTCCCGTTGTGATTTTGTGACAATAAAAGTTACTCTCTCATACGAGACGGCTGTGGACGTGCCCTTTGTTATGTGTGGACCTTTCAAAATGAAAAAGGAAGAAGATATAATAAATGATTACACTATCTTAAGATTTAAGTAGCATCAACAATGTTTAGTGTTTTAATCCCACAATTAGCAAAAGAGTGAGGGTTTGGGGTTTTTCTGCTCATAAAAAACTGTGCCATTGTATTAATAACTCAATGAAAAACATAACAGAAGTGGGAATGAAAGGGGGAAGAAGGGACTAAATTGGTTAAAGCTAAACTATATTCTGTCATGTGGTGTATCCTAGATGGGTTATATGGGGTAAATGCCTCACAATGGTTTACAATTCAAATAAATTACTTATTCTTTTCTGATCCCTTGTGAATGGACTGATATCTTCCTTGCAGCTGAATATTATTTTCTCGCAGTTGTAAAAATAGATAATCAAACCTAAATACAGATGACGCACAAAAACGAATAATGCCTCCTGTGGAACGGTAAAAACAACATTTTCTTTCTTTCAATTAGATTCAAACTCATATGGGATCAAGACTCAGAAAAGTCATTAAGATAATGTACAATGATAATGGGGAAAAGATGTCTTGTTTACTTTTTCCTTACTAAAAAGACACATTTACTGGCCACTTTATTATATCATTAAGTCAAATGCGAGATCAATCAACTTCTTCGTCAGTGCCTGTTTTGTTTCAGAAACTGTACTTTTAGCTTGACTTTTTCTATAATTTTGTATTAATTGGTTATAAGACTTTTAGATTTGTACCTTTGCACTGCAGCAGCAGCAGCAGTGCAAAACAACATTAGAACATAAGTGTGGTGAAACACGTAGAAGTAAAAAATATTATTACGGCAATGCCGTCCACCCAGCCAAATGTCGGCCATATTGGATCAAATTGGTGAAAATGGTGTTGAGGAGTGGTACATCAAAAGTTATCAAAATTATTTTTATATCTTTAACGGTGTCTGTGCGGCGCAGCCGCAAACTGTAGCTAGAATTTCAGAAATGTCCTACATTTAAAATTTGCTGCCGAATTGCATAACATTTGAATCAGTTGTTAAACCCTTCGCCTTAGCGCTCCCTACAGAGTGAAATAAAACGTTATATGGGAGGCAAAATATTTAATTTTTTTGAAATGTTATTAAATTTGGCACAAAATTCCATTTTGGCATCCCGATCAAAAACGTCAATGAGACCCATGTCATATTTGTTACGGCGTAGCCGTAGCGATGACAGAGACCTCCCTTGATATTCCAATGGGAAAATCGTCAAATCTCTGAACTTTTACGAACTCCTCCTAGGGCGTTAGCCCAATTAACCTGAAATTTGGTGAGACTCATCTTCAGAAGTGGACCATCAAAACTTTTTCTTTAAAAAATTACAGTCTTTGTGTGGCGCAGCCACATAACCTTTCCCAAAATATTTACATTTTCAGTAAACATAATGCCCCTATTTGTAAAGCAAAGGGGAGAAAGATTGGGCAGTAGGTGTAATAAAAGGAGGAAAATTGACGCGCTCCCTCCTCTTGCGTTGCATGACGGTGGCTTGCGGCTATAGTTCTTCTTCTTCTTCGGTAGGGTATTGTGGCGGTTGGTATCCATAGTGTTACATTACCGCCAGTATTTAGACTTTATTCTTTAGACTCCATTCTTTAGACTTATACATCTGACTTCTTCCTCTTCTTTGGTGTTTTATTCTTTAGACTTTAGTCTTTATTCTTTAGACTTTATTCTTTTCGACTGTGCCAGATTCTTTAGCCTTCATTCTTTACACTTTAGACATTATTCTTTAGACTAAAGTGTGTGTGCATTCGATTCCTTCCCACTTTGATCTCATGGGCTTTGAAGACAATGAAATAAACGCAGTGGTACGAGTCAACGCCACAGAAAGCAGTCTGTGTGAGACCCACAGTGCTAAAAGTCATCCACAGTGACGAGAAGCAAGGTGAGTGCGTCTTCTCCTTGAAATGCTGTACAGCAGTGAAGCGCCAATTCTGCGCTGTCCCAGAGGCTGTGGGGTGTAGATACTTTTATCTCCCAAGGGAGAACAAGTTTGTGAGACGCTCTGGCCTAAGTCCTCCAGCATGCTGCTTTAGACTTGGTTTGGTCTTGGTTTAGACCTGGTTTAATTCAAGTTAGTTCTGCTTTAGTCCCAGTTTAATTCTGGCATTTTAAAATCTCCTTAGGTTTAACATGAGACTAAATGAAAAGCCACGGTCAGTAAGAATTCCAATGGTAAGTGATTAATTATGCATAATGCACAAATTGTCCAGCAACAGTTATATATGTTCTATATCACTGCACTGTGGGCATCACCATAGCAACAGGTAAACAAATGCTCAACAGCTGAGACTAGCTTCATGTTAAAAAAGTAAAAAACAATAACTTTGACATTCACAGCGGGCAGATTTGACTGATCAAAGAGTTGACTTGTGTTCCTTAATTGAGGCTAAAGGTGATTGTTTAAAGGTGCACTATGTAACTTTTCTGTTGGTGTCTGCAATCAGCTTGTGCCCATGTAGATATTTTTACTTTGCCTGGAATGTTCCACAGCATGACCTTAAATTCATCTGTCACCATGGAGATAAGCAGGTAACACGCTGTTACAGGTCAGATCTGTGAGCATGGCGACACTGCTCTTAGTAAGAATGCATGTTTTTCAGTGTTTTTAGCAATAAAAACAATAGAATTGAACAAATGCAAGATTAAAAATTACAGGCAAAGCAATGGCATCTCTGTGAAGAAGATGGAAGTCGTGGACGCCCTCCAGAGAAGAGTACACCTTTAAGACACATGAACGCCTTATGTCAAACATTTGTGATCTGAGGGGACTTCTTCACAAGTGGCTGCATATGTGCTGCAGCTCTTCCACTGAGCCACAGCATCGGAGTAATAGCATTTCCTCATAACTTCTTGCAACAATACTACATTTGTGTTCAGTCTTGTTTAACTGCTTATTGTTTCACAACAGACTGAAATGGATTAAAATCAATTTAATCAAATTTCCTCAACGTTAGACCGCACAAATTAAAACAAATTTTTCACTTCCCACACAAATGGACCTGTCTCCCCATTCAAGTCTGGTTAGTGCCTGACGTCTACATAAAATATTTTGCTAAGCCTGTTCTTTCTTCAACAGCACACCTGAAAGCCCGTCCCATTTTGAGTCACAGCCTCTTTATGACAAGTGCCAAAAAGTTTGAATACAGCTGAACGTGGATTTTAGCTGACACAGTTGTGAAAAACAGGATACAAGGTAAGTGTTCAACATTTTATCTAAGCCATTGTATTGCTTGTCGATTAGTATTTTACAGTTGCAATGAAGTTTACAGTAATACTACAAACACTTTTGGGGTCAGCTTTGAGTCTCACTTACCCAAAGTTGTATAACGTGTATTTTTCAACTTGATTTGAAAGGGTGTCTAGTTATACCCTGATCGGAAAATGTGATTAAAGTTGATTAAAGATCATTTATTTTAATAATATCCATGAAACACAATATTTTATTACCTCAAATAGTAGCCGAGTAAAATGCTGAAGGTGGAACAGACGTGATACATTTAGGCTGGTACATGAAAACTGCTGTAAAACCGGACGATTTTAATGTTTATCTCTAAAAACACAGTTAAAAAGTTTGGAATAGTATAGATTTATACTATTACAACCCAGAAAGACAGTAATCCCAAAAACTCCAAAGTAGAACAAGCAAAACTTCAATAAATAGAAACAAAATAGAATAAAATAGAAAATATAGCTCACACTTAATACAAAATATAATATAATATCGAATATTGGAATAAATAAAGCCCCATTCACACATAATATCCAATAAATTGCCATGTCCAGATTGCCAGAGCACAGATCTGACCCCTAATCACACATGCTTCATGTCCCAGGACAGGTTCCCAGGTTTGCTCTGTTCACACTTATCCTGGCATTTGTCTCTCTGTATTCTAACACTTTAACAGTGTGCTACGGCATTTAACTTAAATGAAAATGGAACTTAACTGCACAGTGTAATTTGGAAAATCAGGCTTGAAACCAAAGAAATGAAATGTTCTGGCTTTATTCACATAAACGCCTTTCCTGCATTTAGCCATTAAGCTAATCAGATACAAACAAGGTGGGATTTCTCTAAGTGGAATGAGACCCGGTTAGACACTTAGTTTTAAGTTGAATACATTATTACTTGGTCATCAAATACAAATCTTCTAATTGTCATGTGTCTAATTGTCATAATTCCACTTTCTATATTTTTGTAGGATTTTGTAAACAAAGACACACTTGCAGTCAAGTCACCACTCTAGTCACTATGTGGATGTTCAGTGGACAATCTGAGACGGTAGGCCAGTGTGACGTCCAACAAGGCCAACTCCTCACCAGTTTGACCACTTACATTGAGCTTTACAGTCCTCAAAAAGACTACTTCAAATACACTGCAGACTACGTTGGCCGCATCTCTAACCGAGCTCAGAATCAGATTAAAGTATCTGAAAAATATGAGGCAGCCATGGCATTGATGGATGCTCTTGGCGGGGTAAATTATGGCGGCGTTATTGGACTCGTAAGTGGCGGTGTAGCGGGCATTATGGGCTCTGTGGCTGCTTCTGCTGCTCTCTTTAGAGACGATCTGAGTGCAGTCAGTGCCAGTGTGGGCTTTCTTGGAGGAGTTCTCGGAAGCATCGCAGGTGCAACGTTTGCCAGTGTGCTAGGGGGTGCTGTCTGGAAAGCTGCTGAGTCAACTGGATACTCCATTGGCAACAAAGCCTATAGTCTGCCGTGGTGTGTGATTGGAGGAGCCACAGGTGCAAATATTGGTCATATTTTTGGTGGGAGGGTCGGAACAGTAGCGGGGGCTGTTGGCGGAGCGTTCGGTGCGTTGTGTGGTGTTATTGGGTTCCTTGATTGTAAAAATGCTCTAAAATCACAAAGTCTGAAACACGAGGATTTAGCGCAGAATTTGTCTTGTGACACATTTCACCGAAACACCTCCCCTTTAATTGCCGAGCTGTCAATCATCAACACGATCAGCTGCAAAATGGACACTGGGGCGTGCGGTGTGGCTTTGCAGAGTTCCAAATGTCTCCGCGCGGTTTCCAGGATGGAGAAGGCACTCGCTGATGTGCAAAAAACACCACAATCTGTTTCCTGTTTGATGAAAGCCGCCGAAGATTGCATGAACGTGTATGAAGAGCTGGAAACGATGAAATGTGAGGCGGAGAACCTTTTGGCTTCATGGAGCAGACAGAACAATGCAGTTTAGAGTGATCAGTGTTTCCATGGAAATAAAACAATGTATGGGATTCTTTGAAGTCAGTGTCTCTTTTTGACAGATCAGACGCAGTCAAAATTATAATGGATAAATCATTCCTAAAATGATTGTAATACTTCAAAATAATATAAATATGAAAAAACATTTTGTGTATACAATCTGTACCAACAAATAAATGCACTAGTTTTATTGCGCTTTGTTAAACTTTGCGGTTTAAAAGTTTAAAAGAAAAACGTTGAATATGGGGAAACGCCACAACTTCTAAGGCAAATCTACGGTGGCTTTTGTCTCATGTAAATAAAATTGTATGGCTTTTGGTAAGTAAAGTCTTTTTTGGGGCAGAATTTTGTTCAAATACAGGATGATGATGATGATGATGACTTGTACCACCTAAGAATAGATTTGGCCCTCTGAGTACCATCAGAGCTAAACCAGTTTTAAAATAGGACTATTCTAAGCCTGAATAAGGACTAGAGGTCTAAAAGGACTACACAATTGCTTTACTAGTTTTAAACCAGGCTAAACTTTTATGCACCTAAAATCTGGAACGGTCTTTTCGGAGATGGGAGACTCTAAAAATGTTATAATCTAGCTGCGCATATGACAATGGATTTTATTTGCACTCTTCTCTTTTATGTCTTTCACTGTTTCATGATTTCAATGCATTTTTTCCTGTTGTGTGAAGCACTTTGAATTGCCTTGTGTACAAATTGTGCTCTACAAATAAACTTTCCTTGCCCTGCCTGAAGTGTACAAAAATATGGATTAAATTGACTTTATTTTCAGCAAATATTTGAACTGCAGAAGAACACGCACCACAGTTTAAGACCGTATTGCTCAAAAATACCTTGAGAAACATGCATTTAACAATATGGATATTGTGTGTCACAATTATCGAGGCCAAAATAATTGCGATTACTGATAATATAATAGTTATTAAACAGTTTAAACATCTGACAGATATAAATATTTATAATTCTAGAGGAGAAAATTGCAATAAATGATATAAACTGTTATTGCTGTCCCATCTCTAGTGGTGCCACCTCCTTGTCTCCATGGAGATACTGTAAGTATGCCATACAGTGAGACATTCTAACCAAATCAACTCTACAGAGAAAAGAAGCTGGTGTAACTACATAGTGCACATTTGTTAGTGTGTTTGTAATAAAGACACAGACAAAAGCATAAACTATAAAACATTTATTTCTTGAAATGCAGAAGCAAAGTAGCTATCTCTTCAGTATTAAAAATAATTTATATAATAAAAATCTTCAGCATGATCAGGGTTTTGAGAGCAGAAACTGATAATTCATATATTTTTTCATCAATACATTATTAGTGGACCATTGCAGTTGAATTATTATTCTACTTTACAGAATTGTTTTTATCAGCTCATTTGTCACAACTTAATAGCCTATTCATTTTAATCACGAGTGCTTAAAAAAATTAAATAAAAAATAAAAAAAATCCAGTGGAAAAACTAAAGTAATGCTGAAATGAAGTGTGGCAAGAATGTACTGTCACGCTGCTGGTTCAATAGTGTTAAGTACATGCGTTTACACCTCTGCATTCAACAACATGCAAAAAGTGTGCTAGAGTTGAAATGCTGCGTCCCACCTACAATATCAGTCCAGGGGTATAGTATATATAGTGTTACTACACTATATATATATATATATATATATATATAGTTTGTATATGTATTGTTAAAGTGAGATGTCTGAAGATACTTGGAGCTGTTGACCTGGTTTCCACTTGGCGCTGCGTCGTCCCCCGTCCGCCCTCCTGTACGGCTGGCTCCTGAGGTCTAAAAGGTGACAAGCACAAGGATGTCAAGATTAATCTGCAATTCAAAAAATTATTCAGTTCATAAGAGCAAGAAACAAAAAAAAAAAAAACAATAGTGGCAATTTTAGAAGCAGAACAAAGTCATTTCAATGGAATCTACAAAATGGAATCTTAAATGTAAATAGCTTTTTATCTGGCTGTTTATGTCACATTAACTTTACTTAATCATTCAGAAAGTTTGATTTCATAAAGCTGGGCACATACTAGAGAAATGATGATCGATTAAAACAATGTGAAGTTCGAACTAAAGCATATTGAGCATTTCACAGTTTAGACATGTTCTCAATCATCTGGAATAAGGGTTAAATCCTGATGTTTCCTCTTACACTAACTGTACCTCTAAAATTGTAGACTGTGACATCCCTACACATAGAGCATGCACAACTCCAAACGTGCGAACCATAGCTTTTATGCAGCTGTCTGTCAGATCGCAGGATCAGAGGCAAGGTAATCGAGAAAGGTTCAACTGCTTCTATTGGAAATGGTAGTTTAATGTTGAAGTGGAGCAACACTTAGGTAATATCAACCCTGAATCCAGATTATTGGTATCCTTTCTTCGTATAAGGTCAATTACGACTTTTTTTTATTTTTTATTATTACATTTTCACATCTTCTTGTTATATATTTTCTAGTGGACGTGCCATCTCCAGTGTGGTGTGCAACTGTTTTGCATGTAAAGTTCCACAGTACGCCGTTAAAATTGCCAGGCCGAGTTGCAGGTCAGATTTGTGGAGGGGTGAACCCACTCACAGTAACAATGCATGTTTTTCACGATTATGAAAGATAAGTTTAATGCCATACTGTGAAAAATTCCAGGAAAAACACGACGACGGTGAGACCCCTACCAGAGAAGTTACATATTTCCCCTTTAAATGAATAAGAAATAGAGATTACGAAACACAACATGGATGATCTGTCATTGATAAAGCTGTAAATGATGTTACATTACAATCATTCCGGTTTCATGAGTTGTAATATTCCACATGCTGCTGCAGAATTATAAAGGGCATGCTCAATACCCACTGGTTTAGGGAGGGCTGTCCTCAGTGAAGACAGAGTCACAGAGGAGACGGGACGAACGTTTGCCAGAGCGCGCCGTGAAGGGCACAGACTTAAGAGCTGCACCAGAGGAACGGCCACCGACGGAAGAGAGTGAAGGGCAAGGAAATGAAAGTAAAGTGAAATAAAGCAAGGACAAAGAGCAAAAAGACAAGACTGTAAGAAGAAAATAGACGTAGTTGAACTGGGACTGATATAAGATTATTGTCTGTTTGAATAGGAAGCAGTGAAGGACAAAGCAGATTAAAGAACGCTTTAAGGAGCCCTGCCAATAATGAAAACATAAATAGATAAAAGGATTAGAAAATGAAAAAAAAAAGCTAGAATTGTTTATACAACGACTGCTCTTTTTTTTCATGAAACATAACACCGTAAAAAAATGAAGGGATTTCAGTGATACAGTTCAAGGTGAAACATTGAGAGCTGATTGTGGCTTACAGTTAATATTTTTAATGAGTAACTTAAAATGTTGATCTTATATAATCATAATGTATATTTTCAGTCACTGTTGATCTAATGAAATAATGAATTGAATGAATGTGTCCATGCCTGTGATGATGTCTTCGATGGCTCCGTCCTTTCCTTCTCTCACTAAAGGAGTGGTCTGTCTTTTCTTCAGCTCCGCTATCAGGTCCATCTGGGGCAGCTTTGGCATTGTGGACACCTCAAATCACAACAGAAATACAGAGACTTTTAAACAACATTTAGGTTTTTGTGCCTAATATCCCAGTCTACAACTATGAAATATGTGAAAATGGATAACAACGCTTCACAGTCCAGTACAGACCAAAACAAATGAAACAACAAGCGGCTATTTTACCTTCTTAATGTATTAGTATAAAAACATGTTTAAAAAAAAAAAAGTGACACAGGCTCAGTTGCCCTGAAAATGATAGCTAATGGTCCTTTCCTTCACCTTGTTAATGTCAGGTTTTGGTGATGTTAACGGAGGATCCCTGTTAACTTTCCTCTTCCTCTGATCGTTTTCCTGCTCGGCTTGCTGTTGAATAAAAAAATAGATCAATAAAAATTACACAAATCATAAAAATGCTGAGTTTTAAGCTTGTTTATGCTCAAGGTCAGAGAGGCTCATGATGTTCAAACAGTAAAAGCTCTTTCCCATTAGCAGCCAGGCGCATATCTGATGTGACAGTTCATTGAATTAGGAAATCAATAAATGAGTGCTATCTGACCTTGTACGCCTTGATGAAGCGCACAAAAACAGGGAAGAACATTGCTGGTGGCATCGTTTTAGGGTTTTCTCCAAAATACTCCACTGCTGAGTCATACACATCCTAAATAATAAAAACAAAATGAGTCAATCAAACGGATTTGTGGCTCAGATCAAACAAAACATGATTGGCACTTATGAATCTCTCATCGTCGGGCTAGAAAATAAAGTTCATGAAAAAAGGGAAAGCATAACAAATTGAGAAAAATTCTGAATATTTAGTGAATCAGCAAAACTAGTTTTTTGTGTGTTTTACTGGTCAAAAATGGTTACTATTTATTAAAAAGGTACAAAAAGGAAATGAAAATGTAGTCTTTTAATAATCAGTATTGTGACACATATATATATATATATAAATTGTCAAAACAACTTAATTTCTCCATTTTGAGATCAATAAAGTTAATATTGTATCTTATCACATGTTGCGTTCGCTAATAGACTGTTGGTCATAATGTTGAGCTTGATCTAAGAGTACGGAATATGAAAATCTCCAGTGATTCACCTGTGCCTTTTTGCCATCCGCCGTGATAGAATCCAGGAGGGCGGCGTTACTTTTGACAAATGTCTGCAGGACGGGGTTTTCTTGTTCCACTGAGAACTCCCTCTTGGTCACCTCCATGCCCCGCTCCAGAGCCCGGACGTCCAGCAGGATAGTCTCCAGAGACACTGAAACAAAAGAAAAGCATCATTAGGAAATTAGGATGATGAATATGTTATTGAAATGTGATTAATACAACATAACTGTAATCAATTGTACCATATTCTTACCCATAGAAGCCTTGTCCATAAAGTGTAGTTCTGTGTAAAATGAGTGAAGCTCCGGATACTTCTCCTTAATGATGCTTACTATGAAGTGAAGCAGAGTCTGTCTACGGTCTGTCGATTTGGTCTCTAAAAGCTATAAAAGGGAAACATTAGAATTAGAAATGACAAATGATTTATTCGTTTTACAAATTTTGCAAATAAACCGCGTACCGAATCTAAGCTCTGCAATCTGAAGCCATACGCTGCCCCTCGTTTACTGCTGTTCAAGTAGTTTCCAAATGCTAAAATGATCTGAAATGACAAAAATGTTTCACTGTGATACTGTAATGTTGAATACATGTCAAAATTGCAAATAAAAACGACAATTGTTACCGATTACAAAGCCCTACTCCTTACCTCTAATATTTTCTTGAGTTTCTTAGATGATTTGATTGACATAGATGCTGCAATTATAGCATCAAGTTGCTGCAAAAAGAGAACCATTATATTTCATTGTAACGTTTTTGACACTGCAATTATTTCTTTTTTTTTAATTTATGTCATAGTAAATACTGTTTTGGATTGATTGTTTCGGTATCTCTCCAAACTTACCGGCTGAATGAGCTGGACACTGTCTGTGAAATTGCCCATAAATGTGAGCGTGCTGATGCGCTGTGCCAGACGGGGGATCTTGCCAAATCGCACCATGAAGCGGTCCTCCTCGCTGAGCTCGTCCAGGGGCCTGCCCTCGCACTCGTAGTTCTGAATGAGCTTCATCTCATACTCAGTGGGAATGAAACGCTCCAACAACTCCAGGAAATCCAGACTCAGGGCTTTCTGGTTGTAACTGTGGGCATGTTGAAACGTCAGACACACAATACAGGGAGCTGAATTTGTTCAAAGTCCAAAGTCATATCTGAGAGCATACGTCTCTATGGCGCAGCAAATGTCCGATGCTGCCATGCCCTCCTTTCGTAAAGTAATAGCCAGGTTTTTGGCCCGGTTTGGCTCCATTAGACACACTTTACTAGTAGTCTTGTGGGCGACTTTTATTCTTAGGGTGCCGATCTCTGCAGGAGTAGCTTGGGCTTTGGTCTTGAACTGCTCTTCAAAAGCTATCATGTTCAGCTCCTAATTAAGAATAGAAAGAATAATACTACTTTTCAATATTGCATAATGATGTTGATGATATCAAGAGGCCACAAACTCTTAACCAGTTACTTTGTTGTGTTCATACCTCTAAGACGTGCTCGTCGTCCAGCTCATTGAAGATGGTGCCTGCCACCTGACTAGACTTGAGGGCCTGCCAGTTTAACAGCGGCATGCGGTACTTTGTCTGGATTGTCCTCTTTTTCTTAGAGCCTGCAGTAAAATCCATCACAGATATACAGTTTTAGTTATAGACTAATGTGATTTTCACTTAAATATTACATATTTCAACATGACAGGGGTTATAGACAATTTGTAGATCCAGATTAGTTTAACATCATCATGACAGTTTTAAAGTAAATGACAGGTTCTCATGTTTGTTTGGTGGGATAGAACCTGCGGTAAAGATTAATCAGTCAAGTGGCAGTTTGTAAAGGAAAATTTAAAAGTAGTTGAAAATGATAGAAAATAGTGCTGAAATCTAAAGCAGAATCCCTTGCATGTCATCAATAAGCGACAATCTGCCAAAAAAGCATAGAAAATGTACATGCGACGGACACATTTTTCTGACATAATAATTATTCTGTTTGAATAATCACACATAAACAATATAAAGGTGTTATCAAATATTATCATTGGTCAAATCTGGGGAAAATGTATGAGTTAAAACTTAAATATAATCAAGTTCACAACATTTTAGTGAAATGTGTAGTTTAACTTGCTAAATGCACTTTAAATTTGTTTATCTATCTATTGAAAAACACTTTTTTTACTGTTCCATCTTAACGTTTACACAGCCTTGCACTGCTGGTAACATGTTTTGTCAGGACGCCTTACCTGTAGGCGGCGCACCTCCAGCAGGGGGCAGCTGTGGTGCTGGAGGAGCTGCTGGAGGTGGAGGTGGTGGGGCAGAAGGTGGTCCTGGTGCAACGGGTGGAGGTGGAGGCGGTGGTGGAGGGGGTGGAGGGGGGGAGCTCTGGGTGTTTTCTGATACAGCAGCTTGGTAGGGGGGGGAGCTCTGGGTGTTTTCTGATACAGCAGCTTCTTCGTGTGATTGTGCTGTAATGGTGCCTGCATCTGGCTCATCTTTAACTATGAACATGTAAACGTGTTCAATTTGAAAAGTAACATTTAAATCAAGGTTATTTATTCTAGAGCATACCTTTCTGAATGACTTGCTGGACTGTAGGGACCACTTGAATGTCCAGTTGTCCCGATGTGGACCGCTCCATCCTGATGACTCCCTGATCGACCAGAGCCTGAACTTTCACCTCTAACTCCTTCAGTGCCTCGTTGGTCCGGTCCCTGTCTCTCTCGACTTCTCTCTCTTGCTCCCGTTCAAGCTCTCGCTCTCGTTCACGCTGCTGCAGTGCGCTGACCTGAGCACAGGACTCACTGAGGCTTTCCTATAACAAAAGAAACCGCCATTTTATCATGTCAAAGCTCTTAACAGCATTTGATGATTAAAACATGAATGGAGATGGTGTCTACCTTCAGGAGCTCCACTTCTTTAGTGGCTTGTATCAGTTTCTTTTCAAGATCTGACACTTTCTCTGTAGTTTCCTTTTCACTTTCTTGCAGTCTTGTATTTAACTGTAACAAATGTGTATAAAAATATATAAATATACACTCAAAGTAATTATTATTGAATGGGTACAATGGAACAATGGGTAGTATGTGTTAGAAATAAACCAATAACAGATGAAATAATACTTCCCTCCGTTTAGAAAAATATTCAAATGTAGCCATCTGGACACTGTTTTTGACTCTCATTCAAGAGTCATTTTCAATCTGTGGATCTGATCTGAGAAAGATTTTTACCTATGATATTAGCCTGTTTTTTTAATCTAATTGTTTGCCCTGCCTAAGTGTCACCTGAGACAAATGTTCTTTGTATCCAAACAGTCCCGTAATGGGCCATAGACATCCTTTTGTTGGCTGGCTGCAGCTCCCTCGTCACCGTCGAGTACCTGATTAACATATGACTGGCTCGAGCCGTTTCCTGACCATGTCTCACAATGCTATTCTACATTCCTAGTAAATTGAACCTTAAACCACCGTTTCTGTAAGAAAAGAATCGCTCTTTCTAAATATAATCTATATATTTAGTTTAACTCTAATAATGTAGTACTTCCAGTTTACCTGTGTGTTGTGCTCCTGCAGTTCCTCCATGTGCTCCAGCAGAGCGTTCTTGGTCTCTGCCTCCTCCAGCAGCACTCCCACATCAAAAACATTGTCCAGATAAGCCTGAATCTGCACCAGCAGCTTGTCACTCTCTGTAAACTTCAACGACTGCAGAATAAAAGGTATATCTTATTTACATTGTAATTATTGTGTTATTTATTGTATCTAAGAGAACAAAGATAGGGTCCCAAACTTGCCTCTAGGTACTCGTCCAGACCATGGTGGGTGAATTCATACTGCAGATGTACTCTAAAGTTCATGTTCTCCACAGAGTGCACCACTATGTTGATGAACTGCATACAGGCCACCTAGTGGACCAAAAGTGTAATTGCTTTTAATGAGTATTGCATAATAGACTGCAAAATAGAAAGGTCTGCTTTGCTTGGTTTCATATTAATCATACATAAAATACAAGGTAATTCAATATTTGACACATTTAAAAAAATGCTTTAAAACTATATCCGGTAAACTGCTTTTGGAGTAAATCATATTTTTACATCTATATCTGTATATTAGGCTTGTTTTCAGTGCCTTGCAAAGCCACAGTTCAAGAAGCCAGCCAAGAACCAATTAAACACTTTGCATGCAAAGGTTATTGTCTGCTCATATCTCACTCAATGCATTTGTTCAGTTCAATGCAATTACACAGCTGTATCCATAACAAGAAACAGTCATTTTGCTAATTGCTTTTTCTGTTTTTCTTTACAGGGTAATTAGTGCTAACCCCCACTGACTTATGTCTTATTGGAATGGCTCAAATGGTACTTACCAATTATAACAAAGGATGTAGGTGCACATAATTAATACAATATTAAAATACATACCATGAAATCAATGTTGTTGTCTTCGTTGTAGAAATACTCCATGAGCTTTTCAAATCTTCTTTTCTCTCCACAAACCTAAAACAATCACACACTTTGCATCAGTAAATTATGAGCACATTCGAATAGATTTGTTTTAATGTTGTATTGTGTGCATATTTCAATAGAGGTAGAGTTATGTTTTATAGATGCATTTGGAAGATATATATGGTTGGTTTTTTTTCAGTGTTTTGATGCAATATGAAGCAATTCTAATTTATAATGATTTTAAGGAAATTATCAAATGACTGTAGTTATATACAATACGTTATGTATCTATGTTTCATACAAATATGTCACTCAAACATATATCCAAAAGCTGCTTCTCACACTAGTTTTAATCATGTTTTCTCTTCTGCAGAATTCCCATGTGTTTGTCAGCTCCGTTTGCTGTGCTCTACCTCCCCCTTTTGTCCACTCATGTCCTCTAAATAATGCAACAACCAGAGCACTCTGACAGGCCACACAAGCCAAAACAAAGCCCCCGACCTGCTTCAGCGAGACACATGATCCAGCCGCTGGCTCCATGCCCACTGCCTCGAAGCTGTCCCCCCAAACACACACTAAACCATCCCAGATACCCATCCACAGCACACAGAGACTACTGCAGAACGACAACAGCTATGAATGATACGACAAAAGCACGACCACAGACGTTTTGGTTAAAAAGAGGGTTATCCATCGGTTTCAGAGTGATAAACACTGTTGCCATAGCAATCAACTGTTCAAAAACTAAATATTATACCTTTTGAGTGGTGAAAAGTACCCAAAATGACACTTAAAAACATACATAGAGAAATACATTTTTATAATGAAACTTAATAGAATGAATGGTCATTAACGTCACCTTATTTGTCATCTTAGACTAATGTAAAGTGATTTGGATTTTCATGTTGGATATTCTAATTTACCATGACGAGGCTTATTGTGCATTAACTTTTTTTCAGAATAAAAAAAGGCTAGTACTAAGGGTGCAGTCACATTGTCGTTATTTTACCATAAATTGAGCTCAGATTTGGCCTGTTGTAGTCCTTGTTTAGTCCTGATCCAGTCCAGGTTTATTTTCAGGTTTAGTCCTGGTTTAGTCTCATTTACAGTAACCATTGTGCTGATCCCATGCCTGGATAAACAAAGGTAGGTACAAAGTGTAAATTCTGGTTTTAGTCACCAGAAGTCAGTCAGAAAAAGTATGTAAGTATGTATCCGTTTTACTTTTGTTATATATAATATCGTATTTATAAACGTTAGTATTAATCACTGAGGGGTACATTTTAGTTAAAAATATTCATCAATAACATCAAAATATTCTAGTTACATCGTGGTGTGAAGCCCAATACGGTTCGCTTTAGGCTTAGCTCAGAAGCAACATTAGTGTTCTGTGTGGGAGTGTGAACACGGCTTCAAAGAGGGTCTCCCAGCTCCCAGCGGGGGCACAGGAGACCGCAGTTTGCAGTCTGTTGCCGGGTGCTCCTGACATCTCTGACATTTACTAATAATAGGGGCTGCTGGTTCACGTTCTGCCAGCGTGCAGCCGCGGGAGCCTATTAGCCAGCAACAGTTGCTGCTTTGTCAGGCAAAAGTTGAGAGAAAACCAATGAGAGTTCAGAGGCAGCTGGGAACGAGTTTGACATTGACGCCGACGCAGTGGTTTAGTCTGGCTATGGGACAACTGGGCAGCAGCTGAGGGGCAGGTGGGACGGGGGTTCCCCAAACCTAACACTGCAGTTTACTCACAGAGTCAATAAAGCTTTCAGTCCTATGGAAATGTAGATCTAAACCATCTCCTCTCCCCTTTTGTGTTCTCCCTTCTCGAGTAACCACAGCAAAGTCTTGTGTAAGTTATCCATTTCAAAGTACTAGTAAAGTAGTAAATGTAATAAAATAGTAACAATTACAGAATGATGAAGCAGTGAAGTTTAAAGCTATAATTAAGCCATTATCAAGTTGAGAATTATTAACACTGGTTTCTATAATGCTGCATTGATTTGATGATTCTGGTCCCTGTAATTGTCAGTGGTATAGTTGTATGTATCTGGTGCCTGTAAATGTTTATGTTTTTCGCAATTGATTATAAAGACAGAATGGTTCATTCGATATTTTACAATGTGCCTATAATGATAAAACAAGTGATGTCCAACAAGTGTTGTTCAGAATGTTTAATTAAATCATATGAAAGCCCTCTGACCTCTTTAAAGTTGTCAAAAGCTGAGAGGATGATGTCATGTCCTCCTCTCACAAGACAGACGGCCGCCAGCAGCTCCAACACCAGAGCTTTGGTTCTGATGGGGACATTTATAATGTAACAGAGTTACTGTAAAGCCCTCATCAGTACTTGTTATATATCATGTGTTTGGTCCTCACCGAGGGTTCCTGTTGTTGAGGCTCAGGGTGATCTCATTGACACAGCGGGGGTGAGTCATCACCAGGTTAAAGCCCGACTGACAAAACAAACACAGTCATTTAGAGATGTCAGTCACACGACAGTGATCCAGGAGAGTTAAAGAGAGCGAGAGCTCAGGTAAAAGACAGGACAGACAAAAGAGATCGACAGACCACAGTGTAATCTGCACCAGTGTCTTTTTACCTGATGACACAGTATTACAGCGTATTACTTATGCTTCATGTGATTATATTGGCCTCTGTAAAATTATTCAAGGAGTATACCGAATTGTACTTTAATGAATTTATAATTCCAGCACCCCGCATGTAGGGCGTTTGATTTTTTCCTAAGTTATTCCATTTTGCCCACCATCAGACAGAATATATCTACCAAGCTGTAACACACTTATTTTCAGTCAAATCAAACATTCTGGGATGAATCAGGGTCAAAACCTCATAGGACTTTTATATGGATTCCACCTGGACTGTTTTTAGTCCCCAAATGTTTCATAAAATTTGCTTCCGTTTTGAGAAAGTAATGGTCAAAACCCAACAAATGCTCAATCTGCTGCTAGTCAGGCCATACCTCCAACAGCAGCTTGACTCCTCCTTATATTTTCTTAGCAGAGCAGAGCTTGTTTTCACTTATAATTAGTAAGTAAATCAGACATCAGAGGCAGACAACTACAGTGCCGGAACAGCTTCAGTTTGAATTGCGGCTCATTTTAGTCAGGCTTTTTATGGAAAATAGGCACTAAAGATGCTGAAAACTCATGATGTCAAGTTCTAAAGCTCAATTTAGTAGATGAATCTAAAGTAGATGATTGGATAGCTTGATACAATTACAGTATAAAATTACTCAAATGTTGAAAGTTCTACAATGTCTAATTCATCCCTTTCACTCTGTGCATTTAACACACTCTAAAGTCATTACACTACTGCTGTGTACTCCGGGAGCGTGCTGGGAGCAGGTGCAGTACCTGGTAGTTCATGATGGCACGTAAACACATGATGCACAGGTGCGCATCGTCCTTCTGGCTCACCACACGGGACGTCCTCAGGGCTTTCCTGTTTGGAGTTCAATCTGACAGTGAGAAACGCTGCTCTTACAACACTGGCCTGACAATATCACACTGCTACTAAAATATACTACCCATAACTACTCTACGTTTAGACATACTACGACATACTACTGCTTAACTGACACACTCATACTAACATTCATACAAAACATAAAGGCACGATATATACATTTTATGCCATACTGTGAACCATTCCAAGCAATAACATCTCCATGGTCACAGGTATTTTAAGCTGGTATGGTTTCTTATATTGATACTATTGAAGCTATCTGACTCAATAGAATTCAATTAGATTATTGTTTGTTTGTCGGTTTGTTATGGACGCGTCCTGTTGTATTGTATTACTTAAAAAGAGAGACACTCCCTGCTGAACAGGTATGTCCGCAGGTCTCTTCACAGACATTTCTTTCATTCACACATGAGCTGTATAACTGAAAACACACACAGGGAGCATCATTGTGACAGGAATGGTCTATCCTGTCCTGGGAGCCTAGCCTGAGCTGCCTTCTTTTGGCTACAGATATATAGTATTTTCAGACATATTTTAATGAATTGCAGAAAACGTTTTGCTCTACATATGGTATGACAGCCGCAGCACATCAAATCTGTCAAGCAGAGAGGCCGTATAGGGAATTATGTGATCTGAATATTAAAAATGCCTGACACATTTTTCTTTGACAGGAATACAAATCCATACAGCATGTGTACTAAGACTGTTGTGTCAAAAGGGTTTAGTAAGAAGTCACTGATGTTTACCTGACGGTAAAGGCTTTGCTGGCCTTAGAGGCACTCTGAGAGGGTGAGTTAGTGGCACTTTTGCTCAGGTCTTCCACTGACTTGTCCGAGGATTTCACTTTCTCAGTTGAGGCCGCACCATAGTCCAGTGCATCTCCATCGTATCTAGAATCCAGAGATAGACAAATTTATGTCCCTGAATGATGAAATAGCAAAGTTATTTTAAATGAAAGTATGTATGAAATGACATGTACATAGCAGCACCGTGGGCATATGACAAGTAGTCCACCAGCACATCCAAACCCTGGTTCTCCTCATTCAGAAACTCCTGAGCCCAACTGAAAAGACAACCAAAATTTGAATAAAAGATCATATTAAATTTGCCTTTATTGCTTAACTGCACATTTACATACCCAATGTGGTTGGTCCTTAGAGAGATTTCCAGCTCTCTCAGGACCTGTGTGAACTCTGAAACACGACGCTTAAACTACAAGAAAAGGAATAAAAAATGTTATGTATTATTCCTATCATTTATACACCAATTATGCTCAACATTATGACTGCTTGCCTAACATCCTATACTCTGATCTATTCTCTGTACTACTATACTACCTATACTCTGTGATCTGATCCTTTTTCTATCTTCCTCTGCAATTTGAGCTACAGCAGCTCATCTGTTAGATAAACCACAGAGGTCAGCCTTCACTCCCCATATGCACCACCTGTCGCTGCGTCACCATATTATTATATTTACTGTGTATTCGTAAGTTCCCAAACACAAGAATCCATCTCAATCAGTAGAACGGAGACTGGACCAATCACAGGGAAGCATTGTGGTCTGAGTAGAGGCCAAAGGTGAAGGGTCCGAACAAACCAAAACCAAGCACATGGTTTTTGAAAAACAATGCGTCTCAATCACTTCCAGAAAGAGCCTTCTCCGACATGTTAATCTGGCGTTAGTCAGGCTACTGTTCCCTACAAAAACCTGGGAATACTCATCAAGAGACATGTTTATGGAGATGTTCTGATCCTTTAAGACATTAGAGTCAGGCTATTGTCAGACTGCCTTTTCTGGGGTGGGATGTCCATTTGCCCCATTCACCAACTTTTAGGTTTAAATGTTAACTTGCTGTGTCCAGTATATCACACCCACTAATTTGTGCCAAATGAAGTGATAATCATTGTTATTCTATAACGCTTTATTAATAAACGAGAAAAAAACACAATAATCCATTATGTAGTGAAGTGTAGCGCTTGTACCTTGCGGCTGACCCCTCCATGGTCCAGATAACTCCTGAGTTTGTCTAAATATGTTGATGGAGGGTTCTTGACTTGAACTCTCTCCTGTGGAGAAAGACACATACAAATAATGACACTGTAGAGTGTAAGGTGTGGGGTGGGTGGTTGACTGCAGAGCATTTGTCCAAACACAACAGATAATTGTTGCATGCAGACACACAATGGAAACATCAAAGCATTTGAACATTCTTTGTTCATTAAGTAAAATGACAGCAAAGCCACAATGACCAGTATCAGTCTGCATTAAAGAAACAGGAAGTCATGGACATCCCTCCTGTTGCTATGGTATACATTATTTATAATAGCTAAGGGATATGTGCCCACCATAGCAAGTTACGGTTGGAAGATCAACCACAAACCAAGAACCAAGAACAGGAAAAATGAGAACATATTTTGGATTTGATGGCAACAACATTCCAATCTTTAATTGTTCCATCTTTTGAAGCCCCAGACATATTTGTGTTCTGCTGTTAAATAATAACTATATCAAATATTAATTAAAATATTCATCAAATGCAGTATCAATTTGTACTTCTAGAATGAAAGTATTTAGGAAGAATCTTGCCTGGTCACAGACCAGGTCCCACTTCTTCTCATTGTCATACTGGCTCAGTATCTTCATCTTGTCTGGAGGAAGATTCATAGTGTTCTGAAAGAAAAACATCAAAATATTGATTGATTACCATAGCAAACATATACAGTAATGGAGTATTATTTGAAAGTATGCTTAAAGTGCATGACACCACTGTTTATAAAGTGATTATCTCCCCTATTGTCCTTCAAAGATGACAAAACATTCCTTGTCAGCTTGACTCACTGCTGGGTTACTGTAATACGGCTTCATTACTGCATGTGTTTAGTAGGTCATTTGGAGACATTGCTGCTGTAGTTATGCACAATTCATACATTCATGCAGGCTGATTAAGGAGTGGTTGTCAAAAAATCAATACCCAGATACTAATCGATACTGAAATTCAAAACTACATACTTATTTAAGAAAAAAACAAGTGAAAAAAAACCATCAATTGGACAAGATTGGACTTTTCCTGATTAATAGAATGAGACCACATGGTAATACAAAAGAAATGCTATTATTTCTTCTCAAAAAGTACATTCTATGGACTAAAAACTGGAATTTTTATTATCATTGTGGTGTGGTATTGAGTAGCGAGCCTTTTCTTTAGTATGGAAATCGTTATTTTGAATGTGTACAAAAGCATTCTGAAAATATTACTTGACTGGAAATTCTTAAATTTTAATCCAATCCAATCCAAACTTAACTTGTTTTCCTTCAAAGGTGCAGAGCATTTTGTTTGTTTCATAATGTAACCAGAGGCCCTTATCGCTGAAGTCAGTTTTTTCTGCCTGCTCAGTCGGATGTGGTCCAAAAGGAGTTTGTTGATTACAGCAAACCGCACTCCTCAAGACAAAAAAAAAAATAATAATTGTGTCCTTGGTTGTCTTTGGAAACTTTTAATAAACAATCGCAATTCATTGTCACGCTTGCACATCCACCAGGAAATGTTAGTGGTGTCCTATAGTCAATGAAATCACTAAAAATAACCAAATGCATTACATATTCTAGTTGCTTTTTACTCGTCTTTTTCTTATGTAACTTTCAGCCCTACCTCCTACAATGTAAGGAACTTTTGCTATTAAATTCTTTACAAGGTCAATGGGAACAGCGAGTGCTCAAAACTGCAGAATGTTCAAAAAGGGTTACTTTCAAATAGAAGAAATAAATGTAAAAAGTACACACTGATGGTGACAGGGGAGAGAGGAACAGTGGAGTGGAGCGAATCAATAGCGTTGCTGGGCTGTATGTGGATCTGATAAATCAGGGTTGATGAATGAAGCTGGTCGCTCAATACGCTGCATTTGGATTCGGTCGGCTGCGTCAGACATGGGCATGTTATTAGTCATTTCAGAGATAGATATAGTTGTAAAACTGTGGGCGATTTATGATCTGTTGACTTGCATAGATGACAAGGGTTCAATAGACATGTTGGGGTCACATGACGTTTGCCACAGAACAGCTGGGGGAAGCGTCTTGGGGGAGTGAGGTCTAGACTGCTTATAGGATGCATTGCTCACCCCAATACACAGAATTGATTTCAGTTGGAAGCCATTTTGGAGTGTGAAACTGCCACATAAAAACCTGCAAAACCAGAATTTGTGTTGCAAAAATGTGATCAATAAAAGTATTAAAAGTTATTAAAAAAACAGAAAAATACATATTGTTCCACCGAGAAAAATAAAGATTGATAACATGGCATTGCTAATGTGGAGTTATTTTGTACAACAACATGATGTATGGCTTCTGAGAATTTCTAGCCGGGTTGACATTTTCACTGGACAGATCAATAATATGATTTGACATCATTCCATTGTGTGTTGCATAAAGAAAATAAATATTGTGCTTCCTTTAGCTTTTTATGTGGAAAGAGTTATAAGAGATGGATGTAACAACAATCTGCTGCAAACAACTAAGTCAGACCTGTTCACACGGACGACACCACCCTCATGGGGCTCATCTCGGACGGGAATGAGTCTGTCTACAGGAGGGAGGTGGACCGGCTGGTGTCCTGGTGCAGCAGTAACAACCTGGAGTTCAACACCCAGAAGACAGTGGGGATGATCGTGGACTTCAGGAAAGTCACAGCCCCCCAGCCCCCCCTCATCATGATAGACTCCCCCATCACCACCGTGGACTCCTTCCGCTTCCTGGGCACCACCATCACCAAGGACCTCAAGTGAGAGCCCACCGTCAGCTCCCTCATCAAGAAGGCCCAGCAGAGGATGTACTTCCTGCGGCAGCTGAGGAAAGCCAAGCTGCCAGTGCAGATGATGGTGCAGTTTAACATGGCCATCATTGAGTCCATCCTCACCTCCTCCATCACCGTGTGGTACGCTGGAGCCACAGCCAGGGACAAACAGAGACTACAGCGCATTGTGCGCTCTGCTGAGAAGGTGATCGGCCGCAGACTTCCATCTCTGCAGGATCTGTACGTCTCCAGGGCTCTGGGACGAGCAGGTCGGATCACAGCTGACCCTTCTCACCCTGGACATGGTCTATTTGAACCACTCCCCTCAAGCAGGAGGCTACGGTATATCCGGACCAGAACCTCCCGCCACAAGAATAATTTGTTCCCTCTGCTGTTGGACTCATGAACACTTCTTAGCAACTGCCACTTTAACTGCAACTATTCAATCACTCACTGCACTGTTACTTTCTGCACTCACTGTAAATTTAACTGTAATTCTTGTGTACATGGTAATGCGTATTTTTATTTTATACTATAGTAATTTTAAATAGTTTCTTAATGCATGCCCTTTGGATTGAATATATGTTGTTTTTAATTATAGATCTGTGTTTTATGTTGCACCTTAATGTCTGACAAGTTCCTATGTTTGTGAATTTTGTTCATTGACAATGACAACAAACCCTTTCTGATTCTGATTCTGATACGTAAATCTCCAGAAACTAGAAGGCCTAAGCTTTATAATAATGCATCACACTAGCATATGGCAAGGCAAGGCAAGGCAAGTTTATTTGTAGAGCACAATTCGTACACAAAGCAATTCAAAGTGACAAGACAGAAATCACAAAACCTTAATATAAAGAAATTAAAAGGTGCCATTTTCAGGCTATCCGTCAAATAGTTTAAGACATAAAGAGAAGAGTGCAAAGAAATTCATTTCAACACAGCACAGCCAAACCAAATCAGTTTTTAGCTTAGATTTGAACAATGCCAGAGTAGAGGCCTGTCTCACATCCTCAGGAAGACACTTCCAGATTTTAGCTGCATAAAACTGAAACGCAGATTCCCCATGTTTAGTCCTGACTCTGGGCACCAGCAGGAGGCCGGTCCCTGAGGTCCTCAGAGTCCGAGATGGTTCATATGGCACTAACATGTCCGAGATGTACTTTGGTGCTAGGCCATGGAGAGACTTGTATACAAGCAGAGCTGCTTTGAAGTCTATTCTCTGAGCCAAAGGGAGCCAGTGCAGAGACCTGAGCACAGGACTAATGTGATTGTACTTCCTGGTTCTTGTCAGGACCCGAGCAGCAGCGTTCTGGATGTACTGCAGCTGTTTTACAGCTCGTTTGGAGAGGCCAGTGAGCAGGCCGTTACCGTAGTCTAATCTACTAGAGACAATGCATGGATAAGTCTCTCCAAGTCTGGTTTAGACACTATACTTTTGATTTTGGAAATGTTTTTTAGATGGTAAAAGACTGCGGATGTTATTGATTTGACATGGCTGTTAAAATTTAAGTCTGAGTCCATTATTACCCCCAGATTTCTAACTTGATTTGTAGGTTTTAGAGTGAGACTCTGGAGGTGACTGCTAACACTTTCTATTTGTTTCTGTGGGCCAAAAACAATGATTTCAGATTTCAGTCTGAGTTCAGCTGGAGAAAGTTGTTGAAATCTGGTGGGTAACACATCGAGGCAGCATGTAGATGAACTCAGACTGGTGATGATCTCCTGGACAGGTGCAAAGTGAGTCAGCTCTAAGTGTGTAGGTGGTTTTAGGGTTATTTTTTGCATTGTAGAATTTATAGCATTTTTAATGCCCTGAACTTTGTAATTAAAGAATAATGCAAACTGAATACACTTGGATGTGGAAATGAGTTCTAATGGCAGCTGAGCTGGAGGGTTTGTTAATCTGTTTACTGTGGCAAACAGGACACGCGAGTTGTTACTGTAGCTTCCAATTATTTCAGAAAAATATCCTTCTCTCATTCTACATAAAATGAGGTTGTACATGTACAACTTCTCTCTGTAAATCTCTTTTTGAACCTGAATCTTTGACTTGCGCCATTTTCGTTCGGCGGCACTCCCTTTTCTGTGCCCTGACCGAATCATAATTTCTCCATGGCGCCTTCTGCTAATGTACAATTTTACAACAATTTTAGCCTTCATAGGGGCAATGGTGTCGAGAACATTCAAAACACTAGATGTAACAGAGTTCAACAAATCATATATATTAGTACATGATACATTTTCAAAGCTAATAATTTCCATAAACAGTTCTCCTGTGCTGTAATTTATGTGTGTCCTCCGAACGACTGCAGGACCAGCCGGTGGTTTGGGACAAACAGTCAAAGAAGACTCAAAAATGATCAGACAGCAACATCTACAACATTGACGTTTGAAATATTAACGCCCTTTGTAATTAGAAGATCTAGAGTGTGCCCTCTGCTGTGGGTGGGGCCACTCACGTGCTGAGTAAGACCGAAAGTTTCAAGGACAGCATGAAGCTCTTTAGCCTTTCTGTCAGAAACATTATCAACATGAACATTGAAATGACCTGTTATGACCAAACAGCATATGGGCTGTAAGTTCTTCTTTTAATATGTCTAGGTATGTCTAACTATTGTGCACAGGGCAAAATAGATACATGTTATCAGGTTAAAGGAGACATATTATGCAAAATCAACTTAAATGAGCTTTGAACCTTGTTTAAACAGTATTTCCTCATCATTATTGTTCTCAAAGTTGTATTTTCCTGCATGTTTGAGTAATCCTGTATTGTTCTGCACTTGAAATGAAATCTCAAGTGATACATGTAAAATTAATCAAATTTATTACAGTCCTAACCTCATATGTATCAAGTTGTAAAATCATTCATCTTTTTATGTAGGGGTTTGAAATGAACTCTTTGCTTTATGTCTGTACACACAGGAGACAAATTCACAGATGCGCATTTACAAGTCCACCCACTGCTGCTTTCCCTGTTGAGAAATATGCAAAGTGTTATGTAAAACAGTGATGAAACTGTGCCTGGTGCTTTGAGCACTCTTATTAGCTGGTGACATAGAAGTACAAAGTCGTAATTGCATTGAAAAGCCCACTCACTGCTTTGAATACTTGTATCTTTACCTCTGCAGCAGTAGATCAGTGCAGTTTCAGAGGGATTTCTCTTCACACTTTCAGTATGCAGACAGCACATTGGCACTTAGAACGAGGGATTAGCTTTGCAGAGTCAGCAGAAGACTTAGAAGATCTACATTTTATCCGTAAAATCTGCAAATCTATTATTAACCACTGCAATAGGGAGACACCTGTTCGTGCTATAGAGATTCACGAGGGATGAGTTATAGCTTATTGTCACGACAGGCTACATAGTGTAGAATGCAGTTGGCAAAAGGCTGTCAACAGTGATAACAAATAGGTCAACACCAAAAGTCACAGGCCAAAATAAAAGGAAACAATGTGCAAATTACGTGCAAATACAACATGTAAAACACTGTGCTTGTTAGGCCCTCATAACATTGACAATTGTGCAAGTTCTGGTAAAAAGCAGCAGTGACAAAACTTTGTCAAGTGGTATATTTAGAGGGAACAGCTGTGCAAATAGTACTAGCAGTATTCATTTGAAAAAGTTGCAAATAAATGTTCACACTCTATAAACGTGTGAGTTTTGTAACTCAAGAACGTTAGAATTATGTTATCAAACTATACTGATACAACAACAACAACAACTGCTACTACTATACTATGTCTTCTTCTACTACTACTACTTCTACTGCTACTACTACTACTGCAAGGCTGTTTGTGTTTGGAGTGATAGTACTTTCGCTTGGAATACATTGTTGTGCACTTAAGAATGTTATCTTTTATCTACAAAATATATGCGTAATAATCCAAAACAGTACACCAATGGTATTCAAAAAATATGGATATATATAGATATGATTCTATTTTCTCTATTTAACTTTTGTTTTGATTTTACTATGAGGAAGTCTTAAACCAATACTATTTGCCTTTGTGATGCTACAACCATGATTTGTAGACTAAATCAAGTGTTTTAAAAAAAAGTATGTCAAGAGCTATACTATTACAAACAATAGCATACGATGTACCTGGCTATGCCTTGTTCTTCTTTTCTAAAGTTTGTTTTTATCATTTTATTTTAAGTACTTAGCAGGCCCAATGTGATTTCTGCAAAATTTCAAAATGATCTGTCTATTCTACCTTCAATGTGGTACACGGGTAACACAAATGTCTTGATTTAACAGCACACTTTTTATTTTAACTTAGATCCCTATCCTCACACAACTCTTTTATGTAGCGGCTTGGGACAGAACCCTGACTTTATTCATACATTTTCATCATTCATTATTATAATCATCACCATGACCATTGCTATAATATAAAAACAGCTTTATTAGACTAGAATTACACCGTATTGACCAATTAGTCGACAAAAATATAAAGGTGGAAGTTGATCCAAAAACAACTATTTATACAGAAAATTATAAGTGAACAGTGCATTTATATTTTAGTGATATATAAATTGGATAAAATTCATAATTCCCTCCAAAATCTCATAACTCCCAAAAAAATGGGTGTAATCTAAATAAAATAATTACAATCTTGATAGACTAAGACACTAACCGATTAATCGACTAAACTGCAGCTCTAATTTTGGAGTTTTGTATTATTTGGCCTAATACGGCGGTATAATACTGTTTCATCTACCAGATGCAGATGAAGCAATTTACAAGGACCTAATTGATTACCGTTGCCCTCTGGATGGTAACATGCCAATGTCTAAAATACAGCTTGTTGACACTGAGCTTGTGGCCTGTTGCTCACATACTATTATCTAACAATAAGGAAGGAGCAAGAATGCAGTTAATCACAGAGCAAGTTGTTTGGCTGCATATCCAAAATATCTCTTTGGCAAATCGCCTCTAAACTTGTTCAAATATTCCTTAGTTGTTTTCTTTCCTTGGTGTCATCAGACTGGCATGTTTCCAACTTGTCATGCTTATGTCGCAAAACAAAAGACAACCAACAAGGCAGTGCACGCTTAATCAAGTTAGTGAAGGAATGGTAACAAGTAGAACAACAAGTGAGCCATTTTAAAGGCAGCAAATCAATAAGTGTGACGAACGTGGAATGTAGTTAGTTACTTTTTAGAGACAAAATTAATTGACGATAATAACAACAACGTATATAACTACTAATACTGGTAGAAAACCTTAATTATCCGTGGTATAGGAGTAACAAAAGCCAGGATTGCAAGTAGTAGTAGTTATATATCCTTTCATAAAATCACAAGTAGTGGTAAAACTAACACGACAAAACTTTTGCATCATGTTGACCTTGTTGAGATCATTTACCCCGCCAATTATTCAAATATATGTTGGCCAGGCCTACAATTCAAATAATAGCCTATAGTCTATATCAACGATGCTGCATGGATTGGAAAGATGGTATTAAATGGCAGTGTATTGATTTTAGTTATGTTAATGTCAAATAAGTACACAAATAATTGCAGGTAGTCATATATTGTCAAATGTATGTGTACTTATTAGCTTGGGTATGGGTTAAACACTGTACAAAGCTGACTTACTGTTATTCCTAGTGGGAGTAAAGCAGCATTAACTCCGGGATAAAGACTTTTTTGTATCTTTCACAATGGCTTTGTGTACCTGGAACTCTGATAAGCCTAACAACCCACTCCACATTCTTTGTAACTTTATATTGTTATTTCTACAGGTCCTTCAGAGAGTAACATTCTTGACTCCACCTGAACTTACCAGAAGGGCATTGAAGCGCTCCTCCAGCTCCTCTTCAGGTGGCAAGGGAAGTTTGGCCCCTGCTGCAGGTTTGTGGGGCCCACTAGACCCCGGTGTCCCATCTCTGCCTGGCTGGACGTCCAAGCCTCCAGGTGTATTCCCCATTATTACAATTCAGTTAAAAAATATGTTCAAAATGTAAAGTTTTTAGTAAATTGTGGCACTGGTCTGTGACTCATGACACCTACTGATAAGTCCATTTTGGTTTGTCAATCAAGAAGACAATAGCATGTTATGAAATCCTAGAAGGACTAGAAAGGGAACTCCACTGAGGCAAGTGACAAGCAGGATGACAGCTGAATGAGTGAAAGAGAAAACGGGGAGTGGGCTGGTTTTAAACGCTGCCACACGAGTTGACAGCCAGAAAAATGACACATTCAATGATAAAAGGCAAAGAAAAAAGTCTAGTCCAAAAGCCGCAGTGCTGGGATGTAAACAGACTTAGTTAGGCGAGCAAGTAGTGTTGAAAACTCCTCCATCTGGGTGCTGCTGCTGCTGGTGCCTGGCTCTTTGATTTCCATTTCCAAAAATAAAAACATGGAGTGATAAGAGAGCACAGCGGGAAGGGGAAGGGAAAATCCAGAAAGGTGCAACTCCTGTCCGTCTATCCGAAACAGGGACAGACGCAGAGAACGCGCACACAGCAGTGCCATAGACCTCCAGAGCGTGGGGCGCCCGGGTCCTAGTGCCGTCGCGTTAGGGACAAGCTGCTTCGTTTCGGAGAGAAATGTATGGGTTAAATAAATACTGTAGCAGCCTGTGGACAGTGAGGTCTCGATCTCAATGGGTGCTCACCTGGTAAAAAAAAATAATAATAGGAAATGATTGCTATTGATGATTTTGATGATTTTATAACTAGTCTAGAGTGACATTTTGTGATCTTGATTAAGAATTGTCCAGATATTTTAGTCAATCATTTTCTCAACATTTCTCGACTTTTTATATGTTTTTCATTTATTTATTTTTGCTCAAAGCTAGGACTTGAACAAAACAAAAACAAAAAACCCTCCAGGCAGGATGTCTGTGCTAAGAAAAAAATCCCCTCAAAGTCAAACCACATGAAAAGTACTTTTTACTTTACAATCCTTTTCAAACATGTAGCGGAGTAGAAAGCATCGATACCTGCTCTCAAATGTAGTAAATTAAAAGTATAAAGTATCTACTGTAACATTTATTTGAGTAAAACATGTTTTTACTTAAGTAGAGTACGTTTGTTACTTTCTACCACTGTGTTAAGTTCCTGAAACAGTCACCCTATAACCAAATCCACAACTCCAAAAACTGTAAACAGAAAAGCCCTACATGTAGCCTGATATTTGTAAATGGTTATTTTCTTCTAGTTTCTCTAAGTCATGGAAACATAGCCTGTTTGTGACTGTTTACATATTGTTAATTCAGTGTTCACACTTTATACAGCATTTGGGTTTTCTCAAGTTATAGCCTATCACAATTCTATTACTTCAGATATAGGCTCTGAATTATAACTTTGGACCAGAAGACAAATTGCTTTCCCTTTTTCTATGCCAACCTTTGCAGAGGTAACAAACAGGCGCACAGTAATACATCTTGATCCTTTAAACCTTTTGCATCACGCGAGTACTCTTAATACACAACAACTTCCCACAATAACAAACCACAATTGTAGCACTAATGCAGACTACGGCTACCAAAGAGGATCAAGCCGGCTAATCACATTCACAAGTTTTGTCCAGGGCATGACGTAACTTCTGCTGGCAGTGTTTGTAAGCAGCTTGTTGGCTACCATTGGCTACAGGGTGAGTGTGTGAGCCCATACTGGAAGCGCTGGTTAATAAATAAAGAGTGTTATGGTGATACCTGGATGTCTGGCCACACCTGCTGGGTCCATAGTGAAGAGTGAGGACATAAGCAGCCAGCCATGAGCCTCTGTTTGACCGGGAATGAGACTATAATGAGACGTGATGACAGAGACTGACATCTGAGACCAGGTGAACCGGCATCACTTTCAGACCGGACAAAATAAGGCTTTTACTGCGGTTTGAACATCAACCATCTCGAGTAGAGAAATGCTTATTTGTGCTCTACACAGAAAAGTCTGATGGTGATTATTTTGTTCAATGTATCTTACCATTTACTGCTATTTATTTATATATTTATGACAAAATAATATATATTCAGAATGTGCTGACTCCTGCCAAAGCACTGGTCCTATCTCGCAAAAAGATTACAGTTACAAAATACATCGTTAGGCTACATGAGACGGGAATAATGTGTTCTTGTGTCTGGGTTTCCGTGCATTAGACTGTCTTGCATGCATTTCCTGGAGACTGACCCTAACTTTAACAATGATTACTTGCCTTACCTTAATCTAAACCCTAATTTAGCGCTGGGATGAGACAGATTTCCCCCATGATGAGATGAGACATGGGATTTTAACATGATTTATATTTATAATTCAGATTACAATGTTGGCGTCGCAAATTTAGATTTGTTTTAGTTTATATTGCTGTCATTGTAGAACTGCTTTTTATAACTACAACTTCTCATTAGATGTAATTAACCCCTTTTTGTCAAATGTAGCCAATTATTAATAGTGGCACAAGATCCTGTCCCATCTCATATCTTAACTTTGAACCTGATTTTTGTCTCCACAATGCCACAATGTGATAAATACCAACACATCTGGACCATAGTTTGTCCATTGTTCAGGAATTTAAAAAAAAATGCAAATCTCCCCCAGTAATAATGTCTCTTTAGCTCATCTGCAGTAAAAGCAAGAATATTCAGCTGACTGTGCCCTGGATTTACGACGACATAACACTGACATCTAGTGCTCTGTTGCAGGAAGGTAATAGCACAGAAGGAAAACGCTACCATAAAATGACCTTGGCCTGATTGTGAGTCTACAGCTCATACTTTAAAAAAAAAACATTTAGAAACTGCAATATAGCCTACATAGAGAAGGCTTCAGTGATATATGTATCACATATTGACACAAAATGACACAAAATGACAGAAATGCTTTTGTCTTAAAGTTCTTTATTAATTTTTTTTTTTTTTTTAATGAAACAACAAAAATATAGCATGTACAAGCATTGGCCTGTCTACAGAACATAAATATATACAACATTAAAATGATTAAAACAGTGTAATTCACATACAGTATTAATGAAAAACTTTTTTTTCATGTGCGTGACAGAAAAGTCTGGAAATGTGTGTGATTTTATATATTGAAGTTTTGTGGTCTGCAGAGAAAAAAACACATTAAACCTGACAAAATGTCGTTGCTATGCATATCTGCTTTTATCTCTTAACAAACTCCTGACAAGACCACAGTCATAAACAGTGACTTTATGACTGTGGTCAGGACTGTGCCCTATGTAGGTCAATACAGCCAACTGCAACATCCTTTTCAACAAACAAATAATAAAAATATATATATAAACAAACAAATATGCAAATGTTTTAAGTACAATAGAAAAACACAAAAACATAACCTTAATAATACAGTTTTTTGCGGCACAAACATCTAGAGACTTCTAGTGGCTCCAGATAAAAAAATTTATTCAACATTCTGAAAACAGTTCTGAATTAGATTTTTTTTTTCACCACTTACAAAATATTGCTACTTGGGAACTTGAACTTTGTGGGGTCATTGTTGGTGCTGTTTGTGATCCTGTCTGGAGAAATGGGAGAACAAGGAGAGTTGATGGCCAGAGGAGGAGACATGGAGGTGGAGCTAACCGTGTGAGCAATGGCTTTGGGTCCACACGGGCACCCACTGTCCCGGAGCAGTTTAAGAACATCATTTCTGAAGCGCACCCCAACCAGAGCGTAGAGGATTGGGTTCAAACTGCAGCGCATAGATGCTAAAGTACAGGTGATGTATTCAAGAAGGAGTCCACAGAATGGGCCAGTCATTTTGCGCAAGAGTACCACAGTGTATGGCAGCTGGAACAGGACAAAAACCCCCACAAGACAGACCATTAACTTCAGAGTGCGCTGACGATGCCATTGTTTACCTCGATTAAAGGTGCGGCCTTCCCACAAAACTTTAGCAATTGAAGAATAACATGCCACCATTACCAAAAAAGATGCACAGAAAATGGCAATGATGGCACCGTATGTTGCTTTCTTTACTATCCCACCAATTTGCAAGCCGCAAAAATGTCTGCCACCAGTTACAGACACTCCGGAATATATAATTTCAGGAAGACTAAGAATTACAGCGATTAGCCAAACGAAAACTGCAGCTATTTTGCCTCCTATTAAGATCTTACTGCGCAACTTTAGCATCTCCTGGGCTTTTGCTACCACCATGTAACGGTCGACGCTAATGCAAGCTAACAGCATTAGCCCGCTATATGTATTGATAGCGTAGCAGGCTCTGGTAGCTTTGCACAGGTAACTCGGAACGTTCCAACCCAGAGTGTCGGAGGCTTGCAGAGGCAAAGTGAGGAGCAAGAGGAGGTCAGCAAGGGCTAAGTGGAGCAAAAACACGTCTGTCATGGAACGGAGGCGAAAGAGACGGTATAGAGAAAACGTGGCGATTACGAGGCAGTTTCCAATGACACCCGTGAAGAAGATGAGGCAGAAAAAGCCGCTCTGGAAGACTTTAATTGTGAGTTCTTGGTCACCGGGCTCACACCAGTCCGACGTGTTCAGATCAAGATACAAGCTGTAGTTGCCATCAGGGTAGTCATCAGGAAAGCCACCAATGTCACCGTAACTGTAGTCATCAGAATCCATAGCTGTTAGGAAAAAAGAGATTAACTTGACATACTTGTGGGCCTAAAACAATGGCAATGATCATGGGAGTGGGTCTAAGAATTTTTTTACTTCCCTTCCTATTATTTGCTACCAAGCAGGGCCAATATGAGGCCTTCTTGCCGCGGCCTGCAAGAAGTTTGTTGACGAGCTTGAAAATGATGAAGACCTTATTTAGTTCAATGGTCAAACAATCATTTTTTAGACTTTATATTGTCATTGAATGAAAGAAACAAAGTGCATTTAGCTTCTCCAGCTGGGGTACACCGACAAGACCATATTGTCAGAATCAGAATCAGAATCAGAAAGGGTTTATTGCCATTGTCAATGAACAAAATTCACAAACATAGGAACTTATCTCGGCCTTAAGGTGCAACATAAAACACTGATCAATAATAAAACAACATATTGTGAAGACACACGTAGAAACACAACATTAATGGCAGAGTCTGATAGCTGTTGGGAAAAACCAAAGTCATGATGTGTGCGTTATCATTGACTTGTAGCGCCTTCCTGAGGGTACCAGATGAAACAACTGGAGGGCAAGACGTTACTGGTCTGGGACAGATACTTCGGCTCTACTCAGATAGCATGAAGTGGAAATGTCTTCTAGTGGGGGAAGAGGGGTATCAATTATTTTTGCAGACGTCTTTACAACTCTCTGCAGCGCTAACAGATCATTTGTGTCTGGATTTGATCTCTTCCAGAATGTTCATATTTCAACCTGCTTTAGACTTTGACATAACAGAAGTTGTAGACCAAGTCCTCACATACTATGGAAGGAAATTAAATCAGCTTCATTGGCTTTTGGTTTTGTCACCTGATTGGGGTTTTCCATTTGTCCATCCATCCATTTTCTACCGCTTGTTCCCGTTAGGGGTCGCGGGTGACTGGAGCCTATCCCAGTGCCTTTGGGCCTTAGGCGGGGTACACCCTGGACAGTGGCCAACTTGTCGCAGGGCTAAACACGGAGACATAGACACACAGACAACCATTCACTCTCACTCTCATTCACTAGGGCCAATTTACAGTTGCCAATTGACCTAACACATGCATGTCTTTGGACGGTGGAGGAAGCCGGAGAACCCGGAGAGAACCCACCCCGTTAACACTGGGGAGGACATGCAGACTCCACCCAGAGAAATCATGTGATGTAATGTTCGCCCAGGAATCGAACCCATGATTTCCTTCTTGGGAGGCGAGAGCTCTAACCGCTCTGCCACCGTGCACCCTTTTTTCCATTTGTATTAGCAATAAATTATCCTTTATATCAATATGTGTTTCATTACGTTGTTTCATTTTGAGTGAGTGAAAGGTGTATTTGTAGCAGAGTGGAGCAGGTTGCGTGACAGTGGCAAGGGGACGTTTGGCGCTTAGGGGAAGTCGTGGGCAGCTTCAGGTCGACAGATCAGTCAATGTCGCGTGCCAGCACTTCTATTACTCAAGTTTCTAATCACGCTTTGTTAATTTCATCTGTCACTAAGCTTCTGTCTCTCTCGCCTGCTACACTCTACATTTTTCTGTGAATATATTTGAAAGAAACATATTGGACTTTTTTAATGGCGTTTCAGAAAGGTAAGAAATCATTTACTTTGTCTAAAATGTCAGGGTACAGCAGATTTGAAATATTGAAAACATTCTGAAACATGGATGGAAAACTGTGGAATAATAATAGAAAATGGATGACAGCAACGGATCTGACTGTCAAGGACTAGACTGAAACAACAAGACACTAGGACAGATGGGACGGATACATGGGGGGCTGGTTTATTTCAGGCTACTCTTTTCTTTATATTTGGTTTTGTCTTTCAATCTCTGTTATTATAATAATAATAATAATAATAATAGTAATAATAATAATAGTGCACGGTGGCAGAGCGGTTAGAGCTCTCGCCTCCTAAGAAGAAGATCGTGGGATCATAAGGCCCAAAGGCACTGGGATAGGTTCCAGTCACCCCTGACCCCTAACAGGAACAAGCAGTAGAAAATGAATGAGTGAATGAAAAAAAATAAACTAAATAAAATCTTAAACATTAACACATTGATTCTTCTAGTCACGTATTAAGTTATATGTGGCTGCGCGCCGTCCTAAAAAGTGTGCCCTGGTGCAGAGAACAGACTTATGCCTGGGGAAAGCAATCTTTTTCCTAGGCTGCTTCTGTAGGTTGGAAATCATTTCAGTCGGAGTTGAGATTGCGTGAAATGTTCGCAATGGTTTTCATAAGAATTTGAAAGACAGGGCGTGAGTCTGTATAAAAAAAAAAAAAGTGCTTTTAAATTTAGATTTTCTTTTCTTAAATGCCTTTTAAATGTGTAATGTTTTAAAAATTGTGTGCTGTTATGTTTTTACTTTGCCCTAGGTCACACCTGGTTAAATAAAGGGTTATAAATAAATGAATCTATTAAGGAATAGTTCTAATGCTGTCTCTGCTAATGACAGGAGTTTATTTTGAATTTGATCAATACATTTTATGTTAAAAGCTACACACATTTTTGATTAGTGCAGTAATGCAAATGCTGTTTCCCATAATTTTTTTATTCAGTAGAACACAATGCAAATTTAAAATGTAACATTTCTAAGTTATAATAATAATCAAAATCATAATCAAAATCATAATAATAAAGATAATGACGATGATGATGATGATGATGATGATTATTATTATTATTATTATTATTATTATTATTATTATTATTATATTATTATTTTTATTATTATTATTATTGTTATTTTAATTGATGTCCAGTTGGATCCAGCAAGTACAAATACGTTCACAGATTCAGGGATTGACGTATCTGGAACCTTTAAGTTTGTAAGGAATTTTATATAGTATATATATAAATTTGGAGCATTCCTCTGCTTTTTTTCAGCATGCGATTTATCAGATTTGCCCTTACTGACACACTCAGAGACACCTTACCGTCAGTAGAGCGGGCAAAAGCAAAAAGGCAAAGGCAAAAGCTCACCAACAGCACAGATATAAAATAATATATACAGTAAACACTGTAAAATTGGTTGTAGCGTTTGGCCCTAAAAACAGCAATAAACAAAGAGTTTGCCTTTTTTTTTCACTGATTGCCTCATGTATATAACATATTATTGACCCATAAACAGTGTCCAGCGTGACTGACCCTACAGTAAAATGTGAGTCAGAGCTCATCCATTATCTGCGTGTTACTACAGCGACCCAACGATACATCTGAGTCACATGCATCGCAGTATCATTTCTTCTTTCAGTTCAGAGAATGGAACTTTTAAACATATGGATATACAGAAGAGAAAGACGAAGTTGAAATAAAAATATCTTGGCAATTTTTTTGCGCATCTTTATGTATTTTTTATTAGATGCAAATATTCATCTAAATTAACAAATAACGTAATAAAGTTTTTATTTATTTTATTTTTGAATGGCTATTATTGGGTTTACTACCACTATACCCGGATAAAATCGCTTCAGTTTCAACTCATACTCATACACTTTTTAATGGAAACATTTTACTAAATTATTACAGCTATTAAGTGCAATTTCACCATCAAATATATACAAAATTATTGAACATTTAGTTGCAATGTTTACTTTTTGAAACTGGCAGGTGTTGAACCACAGCAGGGAAATGAATCATTTTTGTAGCATGATATTGAGTTTCGTAAAATTTCAAAATAAAATCAGACAAATACATAAGATATGTAACATAATAATAATTTATTTTTAAAAATATATAAAAATGACTTGTTTTTCTAAAACAGAGTCCAGATGACTACAACTGAATCTTTTTCTACAACATAAGGATGACCAACTAACAGACATTTAAACACTGAAATTGAAGCGCATTGATGATCTTAAATGCATCCTTACTTGTGCTGGTGCTACTGAGCATGTCCATGTCTTCAGAGCGTTTGTTGTATATTGCTGAATTTGATGTGCAGTAAATATATGGATGTGAGGTCAGGCCTCAGCCAATCACAGCTGTCGTAGTTCTGCCGACCTGCGCCTCACCCCATCAGCATCTAAGGACTCTGCAGGGCACCATGTGAGCTACTTCTTCGATGTTGTTTTGTTTTTCAATGTGACAATGAAAGAGCAAGAACTTTACAGCAACATTTTGCTTTTGAATTGTCAGTGTAATAAGTGAAAGGTCATCTGAAGTTACATCGGGTGTGCCAAGTTTGTGGTCCAAAAAAAAAACTAAACAAAAAACCACACTGGTCAAATACTGGTCACCATATGTTATGTTTATTCGTGGGATTTATTTTTATGGTTTAAGTGATAGGAATACTGGTAACATTATAGTATCTATCCAAATTTAAAATCGACCCAGAAGAACAGCTACAAACATAAATGATAATTCACTTCTTTCTCTCTCACTTTTAACTTGTTTTGGTGGCGATTGTGTGCCCAATTAAAAAATGGTCTCGAACTTAAATTTGTAAATCAAAAGAAGTTTCTGATTTTAGTTTTACACTATGGACTTGTTGAACTGTGCCTAGGTTATTTGTATTGTTTTTTTAACTGTGTTTTATCATTATATTACATGGCCGATAAGCATATAAGAAACATGGCTGTAAAAGTTCTTTCAAAAACAGTGCCTCATATGGACTAAGAGTCCATCTGAGATTTTGACTAAAAGATGAACGCAATATTGACTTTAAGTAGGTTTATATGGCCCTCTTTTTTGTTTGTTTTTTTCTTCTGCTTATGTAACATTTAGTTAACCTGGTAATGGTTTACTTATCCTGTACTGCACCAGCATAATAACTTAAAGATTCACTTAAATGTTTTTTCTCACAACTGGACAGTCACTGAATCTCTGTAACCTCGGCCTGACCTATGATGTGCAACTGCCTACCCTAAACAAAACAATGACACCACCAGACCACAGGCGTTTCAGACACACAGGCAGGGCCCTGAGAACAGATCAGAGAGTTCTTTCTGATGGGAAAATGCACCTCGTTTGGTGTGAAGAGCCCAGGTGTTGACAGACCAGGATCAGAATGTGGTTAACATCGTACCAGCGCCGTCTGTGCCCTCCTTTGACATGTTTGTATTTGTGGTTAATGCAGATCAGAGTGAAACTGGCAACCTGCTGTTTCACCTGGGCACGAACCACAGCACGATGTCACCAAACTACGCCTGCGGGTTAAACTTTCAGAAGAGATCACTGCTTTGTGTCTCTCATGGAATCCAAAATAAGCAATATCAACATTACAAATACTTTTTTAAGATGGCACCTTTTAAAGATGCACTTTTCTCCTGCTGGTATGTTATTGCTTTGCTTTAAATCTTCCACAGTAAGGTATTAAACATATCTATCTTCAATCTTCATGGATACAAGGTGGTGACGCCTCTAGGCCGTTACAGGTCAGATCTGTGGAGAAGCGAGTCTGTTCATAGTAAGAATGCACGTTTTTCCAGGTAAAAAAATAATAATAATGGAATAAAAGCATCTATAATTCAATAAATGCAAAATGGATACGTTCAAAATATGTTCTTGGCAAACTGATGGAAAGTCACAAAGTACAAAAGTAAAAGTATTTCATATTTTTGCTATCTGTACTTTACATAAATAATTTGCACAGTGACCTTTTTTCCACTACATTTGATAGCAGGTATCTGTACTTACTAAACCATATTACTTTGCACAACAGAAAAGTAGAAAGTACTTTTTATATGATTTGATTGGTTATTTGGAGCATGTTCATGGCGGTTTTGAGTTTAAGACAAAGCTTTTAGCATAACAAAATTATATACATAAAATTCAGTCGAAAAATTTACAATTTATGGATTGCTACTGCAAAAAATAAATCTGTACAACTTTTTATCAAAATCCCCACATTTATCACTTTAATAGTTATCAAAATTAGTGTGAAATAACTTTTTTAAAAGGTACACCGGAATTTAAGTAGATTTTTTTACGTGCTATTTTTGCTCTTACTTGAGTATTTTGTTTCTCTGTACTTCTACATACAGTAAGTAACAAACTGAGTACTTCTTCAACAAACCTCTCTACGGAGACAAGCAGGAAAGTTACATATTGCACATTTTAGCACACCTGAAAACTAAGTTACATTTACTTTTGAATGTACATATGCAAACCAATTGAAAGGTAAATTAGAAAGACATTTTTGTGTTTTAATTTGCATCATCAATGTTTACAGATTGATACAACAAATTCAATTTTGTTATGAAACTGTGGCCGGTGGTAACCCGCATATAACAGTTCATCAGAAACGGTATGAAAATGCTGTCAATAACACTGCCTTACGAGCTTTCCTTTTTTAGTTTGCTTGTGAAAAAAATAAAAAATAAAAAATAAAAAAGATCAGTGTTAAATGTAAAAGAAAAACATACCACTTTTGTTCTGGAATGGATCCAGATCAAAAGGTAAACACTACGATAATCGTGAGATGGGACCAGTCTCTTGAAATTTAGTTTTTTATTATTGTTTTAGGGCCTCAATGAGTTTTCACTTTTGGTCAAAGGTATGTGCGTAGGGTGATACCGTGTTTGATATGAGCAGGATGCCACTATTGAGTAATGTTTTCAGTTTGCAGTATCTGAGTGGAGACAGGCTATTGGTGCTGAAAAACATTTTTTAGGAACAGGAAATGTGCATCGGTCAAGCTGCTACAAGACAGAAAACACACATAGCACAGGAAGCATTAAAACAGTGAGAAATATTTATATATATTTTGTGTGAATCGAAATGTAGTTGATTTTGTGTTACTTTGTTGGTATGTGTGAAACTGAAACTGATTATTATTACGAATTATCTAAATTCTGAGTTCTGAAAGGTCCTTTGTATGTTTTACAATAGACATTTGTCAGCTCAACTCAATTTTTTCTCGGACTCTGTTTTCTAAATTCCAGACTTGTGCACCCACACTATCTCTGCTGCACCAAATGAATGAGGAAATGCTTTAAGAGCTTTCAGAGGGGGTCAGGAAATGGGACCACGCCGGGGCACCAACCCATTTCCATCCAAAAACACACACTTACACACGTCAAATTAGCAGATAGGATTTACTGCTGTGTGCGGGGGACAAACAGGGCGTAAGGAATTTCCCTAAAAAATATATACATAAATAACAATGAGAAAAATTATAGGTGTTTATGAGTTGCATATAATCTATTATTGCCAATTTATAATTTAAACAACAGTGTATTTTTGCTGGGGAATTGTTTCATTCAACTAAAATTGTTTCATTCTAGTTTTTTAGTCTTCTACTTACCTATTTGTATAATAAAATATACAAAAGATGACAGTGGATAATTGTTGTTAAAAGTAAACATTTCTTAATTTGCATTGATCATATTTTTGATGTTTTGTGTCAAGTGTGTTTGAATTGTTAATGCAAAGACAGACACAAACACTGGCACTTCTGAGCGAATCATTCCACACCATAGTTTGTTATTGCGACTAATAAAAATAAAAATATAGAAAAAATAATTGTTGGATTAATGATTGGATAAACTGTGCAGAATAACAAACACACTTAAATAATTAAATAACGTATTTATGCTTAAGAGACACGGGTCAAAAAAAGATATAAAATGTATTGTGAACACAGTGTAAGTTTTAATCTGAACCATAAATGTGTCATCGCAGTTTAGAATGTCCAGCCTAACCAGAGGAAGACCACTACAGGGGGATGGGCTTGTCCTTCAGCTCTAGTGGTCCTCTGTGTGAACACAGTCCTCCATCACCATGGAACCGTCCTGTGACAAAGGTGCTCCCCTGTCCTGCCTGTGCCTCTACGCGCTCGCGACACTGCTCCTCACAGGTACGACTTTTATATTTCCTCCATCGTAGATTCGATTTTTTGGTATTTCCTGTTTTTCAGACGCTGTGGTTTGGAGACAGTCTCGTGGTTTTGGGTTTTTTGAGTCAAAGATGAAAGACATTTAGATCCAGTGTAGGAGGATTTTGTCAGATTTTTATGATTTCAGATGAAATATTTGAGTCACTGTCATTGCAGGTGTTGTAAAGTCTCAATCTGGCAACTACACAGAGCTTTTGTTCAACCGGAACAATCAAACCGTAACAACAGTGGACCATGGTAAGATCATTCTTAAATATAATATGTACGAAAAATACAAAATAATATCTGTCTACACTGAAAATTTCATAAATCAAGCAAAGATTTATTCACTTAAATCTAGATTTAAAAAAAAAAATAAACACTTCTAAATAAACACTAAATAAGTAAGTAATAAGTAAGTAATAAATAAGTAATAATTTTTGCCTAAACAAGTGTATTTTCCTAGTTTTAAGAATGTGTAATTTGCAGTGTATTTCATGTATCTTTCGAGTATAAACCTGTGCTAATATAGACTTGGACTGAAATGCTTAAAATTTGTCCCACTGGAGTGATGTGAAGAATTAAAATTCTTGTACTGTTGTATAAATTACCCATCTAAAGATATCTAAACGTTTCTTTAACATGATCATTTAGTATATTTACAAGTCATACTAAAGTTTAAAGTGCAAATGACAAGTAGGACTAAACGTTTCACACAAATGTAGTGAATATTTTCCTTAGTTTGACGCTTTTGTTTAGTTTATAGTTTATTAGTTTGTAACTTCCTGGTTGGACATGAGCAGCCGATGTGACATACAGTATGTCGAGGTACTACATATGCACTGCATAACTGTTACCTAGTAACCATTCTGTAAACAAGGGCCATAATCTGTATGAATTATACAATTGTTTTGGTTTTACAAATAATAATACCTGGTAACACTTTTGTTTTGTTGTTGATTGTTTAAACTGTCAGAAATGATATGTCAGTTACGTGTAAATTGTTGTTGCATTTTCAATGGAGATTTGCTTATATGACATAGAGGCCTTAGATGACAGAGGAGGAGGGATTCTGAACTCTCAGCTCTACTTTTGTCATTTTCAACTTTCATTTTTCAATTTTTCTTCGCAAACTGCAACCTGACTGATGTAAAACTATGATAGACATTTACTGCAGGTTCTATCCCATCAAACAAAGTAGCAATTAGAAAAACATCTACACTTTAAATCCTCATAAATTATGTTTTGGTGTATGATATAGGCCTAGTGAAAGAGTTTTACTGACATTCTCATGAAATGTCTTATCCTAAAATGTCTTGATCTGTTTTGTTTATTTCAGATACAAATGTAACTTTGATTGACAAAGACCTACATCGACTTCAAATGGACAGTAATGCGACTCTCATTACGGAGGACGACGGTGAGTTTTCCTTTGGGACATGATGACCACTCTTATCACTACACTTCCTCTTTGTGAGTGTTTGTGTGTGTGTGTGTGTGTGTGTGTGTGTGTTTGTTTGTTGTGTTTGTCATCTTGGATTGTGTGCTGTTTGCAGAGACATTCCAGGACAGGCAGAATGAGCTGCAGCCTGGACAGTGCCATGAAGAGCTGTTAAGTGGACTAAGTCAAAACATATGCGGTGAAGAGTTTAATATGAAAATGATGAGTGTGAGTGAAGACAAGTGGTGCAGCCTGGAAGAAGTCATCAGGTATGACACACATGTTTGCTGCAACAGTTTGTGTTGTTGTCATTCATCTATTTCTCCAATGTTGATTCCTATCTGTATAGTATTGTATGGTGAGTATTCATGTATGGACTTTTAAATGTTAAGGCTGATTTGGTTTGCTGATTGATCACATGACGTCATAAATAGGACCAACTTCTGCCTCATTCACAAAATACTGCCGTGTGTTGAAGTGCGTAGGCTGTCCATGTAAAATAAAGGACTTTTCAATCATGTTTACAACAGAGTGCCTCGGATGCTTTCATTTTTGACTGCTTCCTGCATTTTATGACTCACTTTGCAAGTCATTTTTGTCCTCTACTCAGTGTTGCTTGGCCTCGTCCCTGAACACCACCTGTTTGCCAAATTTTCAGATCCCTAGAAGCACTCCCCATTTGTGTTTTATTTCCTTAGAAATACAAAAAAAATGTCACCAGGATGTAATTGCTTTGCCTGAAATATTCCACAGTATGGAATTAATCAGAATCAGAAAAAGGTTTATTGCCATTGTCAGTGAACAAAATTCCTAAACTTCTACATTAAGGTGCAACATAGAAAATATGAACTATAATAATAGCAAAATATAGCAAATACATACAATTAAAAAATTATAAATGAAATGAAATTAGGCTTGGTCTGAGTATATATACAAAATGTAGAGATGGTCAGATATAGTGCAAAAAGTGAACAGTGCAATGAATAGTTTTTGGTTTAAATAATTGTTAAAGTGGCAAGCACTTATCACTCTTGCATTTTTTTTTAATTACAGGTGTATTTATTGCTTGTAAACATTGTTAGTGTGAGCAGGATTACTTCTCAACAGATCTGACTTGTAACTTGGCCTGGTGACAATGTTTGCTTATCTCCATGGAGATTGACAAGTTTTGGAACATTTCAGACAAAATAATAGCATCTACAAAAGAAAAGTAGGTGGCGGACCCTCAACCAGAAAAATACATCGTGCACCTTTAATATCACCAACAAAATGTGTATTAGATATATATTAATCTTAAATTTCAAAACTAAAATATGAGATTAAACTAAATTAAATTTTATGATTTAAAAAATCTAATATTATAATGTTCAGTTAGGGCAGCATTTCTTCATGTTATCTTTAAAAGTGCATAAGGCTTTTACAGTCGCAGGCCTGTTTCTAAATAATAATCAGCAGATTTAAGTGTTACTAATTATTGTAATGTTTTATCAAATATTTATTATAATATGATGTGTATCTTGTTTTCAGAGCATACTACGAGATGACACAGTGTCTGGAGATGTGGTCCAACATGGTGGGTTGTTTCTACCCAAACCCCATTGTTCAGGATCTCTTTCTGCAGATCCACTCGCACTTCTTCAGGAACTGCTCCAGAGACGAGGCGGACTTCATGGACCCTCCTCCAGCTCTGCTCCTGACCCTGACTCTGCTCCCAGTCTGTCTGATCCCAGCTCTGGTCTATGTGGTCATCTGGAAAAACAAAGCACAAGAATGACACTACTGACTTTACAATTTACATGTGCTGATTTTTATGGATGCCGTTATCTATATTATAAAGAGTTCAAATTAATAAGGGGCACACTACTGAATTTAGAAGTAATTGGTTATCAAAACATATTATTGTTATTTTACAAGTTTTTTATTTATTATTATTTTTTGTAAGTGTTTCTATATTGTTTTTTGTCCTGGATATAACTATTTTATTCAAGTGAATTTCCATATAAGCAAACCACATTGCATCAAAGCATATTTACAAGTCATGTAGTAAGTATTTTCTCTCAGTTATTTCAAGCACAGGTGTGAATTTTCTCAGAGCAGAAGCAGAGTTAGAGTCAAAGAGCAAACACCACTTTCACAATCGGCCTGTGCGATGATAAGAACCGATGATTACCAGTAGCACATCATTGTATGCACTGTCAATACACAACCAACACAGAAGTTTAGTGAGACTGAAAATGATCTAAATCAAGATGCAGAATTAGAGGAAAAGATAATGGTTATTATTGAGTGTTTCCTTTTCACACGATAATCTTCTGCATTTGAGGCATTTTGCTAAAACAACTGCTAAAACAGTTTGTTCCAGAAATAACTTTTGGTTGTTTTTTCTTTACATTAGCTTGCATTCTTGTATTACCTCTATAAAGCTGCAAGTATAATAGTAAAAAAGAAATAAAATGCTGGGTATCAGATGACAACAACACATTATTAAAGCTGGGTTACCCAACTTTTTATTTTATTATTAAAATTGTTGTAGCTAAAAATAAAAGTATTTTAAGTCTCGCCAAGCTGGAAGCAAGCTGGAAGCAGCGCTCTGATCCAGTTTCTCTTCACTGTCTGTACAAAGCTGTTCTAATGCTTGTCAATATTAACAATGTTTAAAAAAGGGTTTGTAAGAGCAAGGGACGAGACACAGATTAAAAAGCCTACTTCCTGTTTGGTGTGTGAAAATCAGTCAGGCTACGCCATCACGCGACATGACTGTTGAACATTTTGATATGGAGGCCTATTTTTATGTTTTTGGGTTTTATTTTTTACATGTATTGCTTTACTGTTTAACCAGTATGGGTACAATTGTATAGTAGTCTTTTTTTGTTTTGTTTGATGCACTATATAGTTATAGTAGACTTACTAGACTTACGTACTGGTGGTACATTAGCCTAGAAACAAAATGCAACTGCCAGGTAAGCAAACTTCAAACTCAAAAATGTCATATTCTGTCATGTCATCCTTTATAGTCCACAACAGACATCATGTGACATGAACACTGCATCCATCGACACACATTTGGAACATCAACTGAGTAAAGTGATCGAAAGACAATAGAAACAGCCGAATTAAACTCGACGAACTAGTTCAGCATACTGTGATCATGTTGAATATTTAACTAGAGCGTGTTTGTCGAGATACACAAAGAATGCCAGTATCGGCCACTTGTTTGTTGTGAGATCAGGTCAGATGAACAGGGCAACTCATTAACATTGAATGAAAATCAGTGGAGTAAAGTCGGCCATAAAGGGCCAAAAACACGAAACCTCAACCAGTCCTTTACGTCGCACTACAGGAACCTTTAAAACAGGGGTCCCCAAACTTTTTCCTGTAAGGGCCACATAACTTTTCCCTTCTCTGATGGGGGGCCGGGGTCAGTTTGAACCAGAAAAAAGTGTGACGATCGCAGGGGTGCCTTAATGTAAACATGTATTGTTTTCCAGAAAGCCACATATAACCAAATATGAATAACCCTTTCCGAGATCAAATAACCCTCTCTGGGTTCTTCACAGAAAAAAATTAATAACACTATTCATGAAATCAATAAAAATCAAATAACCCTCTCTGGGTTCTTCACAGAAAGAAAGTTTGTGTTGTGCCGTGCACAGTCTTGGGTAAAAGTAGTTCAGCTTCAGTTGTCAGAGCAGAATCTATGACTCATATGAGCATGAATAATGCGTCTCTTGTATTGTTCAGGGGGCCGGGTCAAATGTGGAGGCGGGCCGTATCCGGCCCCCGAGCCGTAGTTTGGGGACCACTGCTTTAAAATATCAAATAAACTCTGTGATTATATTCTTTTTGAGACACTTAACCCAAGGTAAATTACACACAAATCGGGTTGTGCACCAGACTCGTTGCAGTGTTTTCCATCTTTGGTTTGTCTGCTAATAATCTATTATTTGTCTTTTGGAGAATGCTCAACTTTTTCAGTTCACGTTGCGGTTTGGATGATGCATAACAGGAAACCACAGTTACATGCTATCAAAGGGTTTTCATGTCCTTTAGGCTCAGTTTGTATGTAAAGTTTTGCATGAGCGTGCCTGTTATTTAATCTGGATATAAAATGTTGTTTTGGGAAAATTATCTATTCTGCACAGACAAGTCATCTGCAACAATTCTGTGAAATCCGTTTACAGAAAAAATGTTTCTCTGGTTTTACCGCTGGTACCCATTACCATTATCCAATCAATAGCACCCCAACGATTCCCATGACCGAAAAGAACACGCAAGAAGACCAGAGTGAGTCAAGGCCCATATTTGTTTTCATGAAATCAAACGTTTAATATGCTAAACAAGGCTTATAGCAAGTACAATCTATCAATATGTATCTTTGGTCATGGTATAACTCTATGTCCTCCTCGTGTTTGTGCAGCCTCAGAGCGCCTTCCTCCCAAACCTCAGCTCTGTCACCACACATGTCCCATGATAGTCCTCTCAGTCCTGTGCTTTCTGCTGATTGTGACAGGCATCCTACTCTTAGCCATGTGTAAGTCAACACTCACAAACCCTACATTGCACAATTACACCGGAGGTGAATGCACTAAAGTAAGAGTAACGTCACTTCAAAAATACTATAAGTAGTAGTGGTTAAAGAAAAGAGGGAGTAAGTCAAGTAAGAGTAATTGTAAAACATATCATCAGATTTTTTATTTGAAACTGGACAAAACCTTACATAATGCACAAAATCTGTTATAGGATATAGACAGCAAAAATGAGAAAACAAAAGAAACACAAATGTTTAATCTATATTGTCAACATAAACCTTTTGTCACTTGTAGACTTACTCACAGTGGGAAGAGTTACCAAAACTTTTACCCAAGTAATAGAACTGTTACTTGAAACAAAATAATACTCAAGATAAAGTAAAAGTGTGAAATCTGAAAATGATTCCAAGAAGGGCAATTTCTTTAAAAAGTTACTCAAGTAAATGTTACTGAATACAACAAACTTTCAGACAATTAAAAAAATACATATTTGAGTGAGTTTACGTATAACCTACTTTTATAGAATAAAAAAGGTAACCTATTTAAAACTTGAAATGAAGAGGAATTTCCATTACTTCCAGTTTTTGTGTGAACAATACAATAGCACATGTCAAAGTAGTTCCCAAATTGATAAGTCATGGCCTAAAAGTGGGTCAAAGGGAAGATGAAGAAAGTCTAAAATGTCCTTCAATTACATGCGATAGTAAATTAAATAATAAAAAGGTCCTATAAAGGTCGAAGTACTACAAAAAAGTGCTACACAACTCAATAGGACAATACAAAGATAATTGATTTATTAAATTTTTTTGAGATCAGCTCAGCAGCATATCCTATTGGAATTACCCCCTGTTTGAGTCCCAGAACATCACTGAAAACGACATTTCTGTTACTTCAATCAATAGTGACTGGAAATTAGATAATCAAATCTTCACGAACTGCAGAGTCGAGCTGGAGCAACAGTACCGACTTCTTAACAAGACCTTGGCTAAGTTTATTTCCCAAGATCTGGCCACAACAGGGGAACGCGCCAAACTAATGGGGAACGTTGACAATTTAACCTCGACAAATGCATATCTCACAGACGAAGTTCAGCGTTGTGTAGAACAAGAAGAAACACTGGTGAATATGTCCAGAACCAAAGCAGATCTGTCCACGTTCAATAGTGAGTTGCAACTGGGTAAACAAAAGCTGGAAGAGACTAACAAACTCAAACAAGCATTACAAGAAGAGGAAATCAAAGCAAGGGAAAAGATTCAGGGGATGTTGGGAGAGGTGAGAGAGCAAAACCAACATCTGACTTCTCTATTAGAAAAGCAAAGAGCAGACGTAGATCAATATAAAGAGGAACAAAAGAAAATTGAGGCTAAACTAAACGTGTAGAAGAGGCTTATCACTTTCTGGATCGTTACTGCCCTGTGGTTAAGCAGAACACACATGGTAAAGTTGTGAAATGAAAATGTTACAGTAAATGATGAATTACAAAAGCATTAAACAATTCTGTTATTTAAAAAAAGGATTAATTGTTTTTCTTTTGTCACCGAGCGCGTGTGTAAGAAGTGTGCTGACGGCTGGAGCTTGTTCCAATCGAAGTGCAACTACGTGAAAATGTTTCATAGTTCTGCTTTAAGTTTGAGTTGTGAATACGTAACTTGAACTGTATTTGGAATAAAAATCCACAGCTAAATCTAAATTGAATAATACAGGGGAAAATATCACATACTGTATAATGAAATTGCAGCCTACTGTTTCACCAGCAGATGATGCCAAAGAGCAACTTACAGTAGTTCATCAACACCACTGTATTTAGCGCGTCAACCTGTCTCTTTAGGTTTAGGGCAATGTATGATTTATTAATATCTTTTATTCTACCCAGAAATGTACCCATGAGTCCAGTCACAAGATGGACCAAACCAACACTCGTCTGTGGCTCGGTATGTCAGACATCCAGCACGAGGGAGACTGGCGAAAGGCAAGTAGCATCAAGTCCACAGTAAGTGAGAGAAACCACAGTGAAATACTATTGCATTACAATTTCTCTAGTATGAGTCAAGATCATCTAAATAAAACCAAACTTTCAACAACAAAAAAAGAAGAACCAAAAAAAGAAGCAAAATTAAATTAAGGGGGGAAAAATAGGTTTACTTTTTTGGACTATAAGTTGAATTGAAATGATTTATCTTGCTTCTAAAATTATCGCAACCATTTGTAGTTCTCCCGATTGTACTGTTTATATTATTAAGTCATGATAATCGAAATAATATTGACCTGACTAACCCAAAGGAGTGACAAGTTTGACTCTGAATCAAGCAAACTACAGAAGGAGATTGCGTTCTACCCGTGTTACTTGTACCATAATAATAACATTTTGATTTATGTATATAGAAATGCATACTGTGAATTATTTTTGTATGACTAAACTTTGTAGATATTGTGTTTCAAACTTAGTTTCAAACGTATTTTTCTTTTTTTTTTTATCTCTTTGCTTTTTTGAGTTGTTGAAACAAAATATGTGCAAATGTATAATATCTTAAAGTGCATTTTTAGCCATAGTATGCACATTAAAAGTAGTAATATTGCCATTTTCTGATCATTTTAATTTTTGCCATGCATGTATATATATATATTTCAGGCTATAGCATACACTCAAGATTTCATTTACAACACATATTATCATATATATTAATAAGCACGCAGAGCACATTTAAAATAAAAATGTTTTCTTTATTTCACAACTTCAGACATCCTGAGACACAGCTGAAACATGTAAAGTGGGTAAACAAAACACTCCTGTCAGACTAAAATAAATTGTTACTTGAAATACTATGTGGAATATTCACCAAAGATATTCCCTTTCACGCCTGCTTGATTTTTCTAGTCACATAGTCTTTGACACAATAAATTTGTCATGAATTACTCTTGCTTTGATTTTCTTTTTCTAAAAATTCTACAGCAGAGACAACGAACAACTGCACCAAAGATTACTGTCAACAATAAAACCACTCCTATTAAAAAGCCCGCAACATCCACAGAGTAGTAGGAATACCACGACATTTTATAGGACTCTGTGCGCAGGTGTGCCGCCCCTTTGTGCCTCATGACAAACTCTATCCAGAAGAGGGCAGTGTCGAGCGGGAGCATGGGCTTATCTCGATGGAGAGAGGACAATCTTTTCATGTTATCTCTGTAAAAAGGATTATTGACCACCTCTCTAACTGTGTCGAGAAAGCTTTCAGTAGTTATTTGGGTTACGTCCAACACTTTAGCTGCTCCTCGCACTTCTAATCTCAAAACGTTTTCTGGTTGGTCAAACAAGAGAGGTACACCCACAACAGGGACACCGTGGTGTATAGACTCAAAAATTCCATTGGTACCTCCATGGGCTATAAATGCTTTGATTTTTGGGTGTCCAAGGAGGTCATTTTGAGGCAACCATTTCAACAGCAGCGTATTGTTGCCTAAATTGTCTGGCTTTTCACCTACATGTCTCCAAATGACTTTTTGTGGGAGTTGCGCAAAGGCAGCAGCAATTTTGGAAGTAATTTCTTTGGGTAAACCTTTGACAAGAGTACCCAGACTCATCAGGATGAACCCATGATCACCAGAACTTTGAACAAAATCTTCAAGTTCAGGTGGTAAAGGTGAAGACGGTTTGCATTGGAACCCGCCAATGTAAACAATATTGGGCATAGTGGGTCTTGGGAATTCAAAGACAAAATCAACTCGCATTAACCAAATATCTGCTGCTTGTAACATATGATAAAAGCTGACACTAGAGCCAAAGTATTTCTCAACCAATCTATCATAGACCGGACAAACTACGAACTTGTCAATACATGTATTCAAGCCGTAATGTAAAGTGTTTTGGAGTCTTTGCCAAAATGTCATCTTCTCTGGTAAAGCCACTCCAGAAGTTGGCACGTACGATGTTGGTGACGGGGCCACAACAAAATGGCCTTCTCCACTGGTGATCCAACGCACATTAAAAACAGTAGGAAGACCAAGTTCATGTGCTATAAGGACGCCAACAGGAAGTCCAGGGTCAATCAAAACAACGTCATATTTTGTGTCTCGAAGTTTTTGCATCAGAGTCTTATTTTCAAGCATTTGCACCCCTAACATGCTTGCCTGCTGGTGAATTTTGGATAAGGCGCCAAGCATTTCCCAATAGAAAGATATAAAAGCCATGGGGGAACCTCCATCTTTCTTGATGGCCAACATCTTCACAAGAAAAGTCACAAAAAAGTCCTCTTTCTCTATGCAGATGGCCTCAGGTAAGGTAATGGTGAGCGAGGTGTAATGTGGCGCAGTTTCCTTGACGTACCAGGAGGAGGCAGTGCGGACCACAGTGACCTCGTGACCTCTGGCATGGAGACCTTGGATCATTAGGTTCATGTTGACCCAGTGACTGCCATCCACCGGGAAAACCAGGACCCTTCCAGACCAGGCTGTTGTCAGGAAGGAGAGGAAGGCCAACAAGAGGAGGGAATGTAGCGAGGTGACGTCCATCGATCCACTGTGGAAAATAATAACAAAACTAGTATTTTTTTTAACTTGAGAGGCAAGTTATCATATGTTTCATATATGTTGTTTTTATTATTTCTCAGTGTTTTATGTTGCACCTTAATGCCGAAACAAGTTCCTATGTTTGTAAATTTTGTTCATTGACAATGGCAATAAACCTTTTTTGATTCTGATTCTGATTCTGAATACAGCTTTGATCTATTATCACGTTTTTTTTGTGTGTGTTTTTTGTTTTTTTCAGACTTTTGAGAGCCTCAGACATAACTTATGATCAGCTGGTTAGCCTTTTAGTGCCTTTGACTTCTGACTGATAAGAAAGTCACAAAACAAACTCAATGCACAGTGTATTTTGCAATTAATCGTACCTTACTTTTGAGCAGCAGACTCTTGCCTGTAGATTGGCCAACACAAGACACCTATTGGTTAGATCCATAACTTGTACATGGCACAGACTTTCTCTGTCTTCTTTTGGAGTAATTTGATTGATGACCACAACAGATTAAAAAAAAACACACACAAAATCTGCCATTTGGAATATTCCCCGTCTCCATTTTATCATAGTAGATGTCATATCTATTTTCACACTTTCACAATGTTTTGCAGTAAAGTTTTACAACAAAGCACTTATGAGCAAATTAAATAGTCTGCGGCCATAGACTCCAATGGATAGCATTCACAAGATAGCAATTCACACTTCCCATTTTGATACTATGCATGCTATGTGCAAAAAATCCCACAGAAATCAAATCTCCCCTCTACTTCAGAGCCTTTGTTTGGCAATATATTATTTGTGCCATATAAGTTGTTTTCTCTGTCCTCTCAGTTGCTCTAGCTTGTCCTTGCATTACCTCATTGAAGTGTGAAACAAAGACCCTAAAGGCTATGTATACTTTGTATATTGCATTGTTTATTGTTATAGTTCACATAAGAATTGCCATTGTAAGCACGATCAGTTAGCATTAGGAAGGTACTGACAAGCTAATCCCTTGTAACGTGAAGAAAAACATAGACTTAAGCTGCACTTTCCCACTGGAATGTATCACTTAGTCCTTTTGCCACAGCCAAATATGTGGAAAGGAAGCAATAAAACATGCACATAACTTTTACCTTTGATTTCTTGTAATGTGGGAGAAATGGCGCTTTCCTTTCTTGTGAGAATGAATACCAGCACCCAGCTTGTAAAAGGGGTCCAAACTTCAAACCTGCTATAGTTATATAAGAATGAAACAGGAGAGGAAGGGAAGGGGGGATCCCAGAGGAGCTCAAACAAACAATTTTGTGAAAGTCCGCCCTCTTCCAGTGTCGTATATACTCTCAGTAACAGGAAAGTTACTGCACTATCTAACACTCTAGGAAACAAAACTTGCAAAAACGTAATTAGCATGAAAAATGTATAGTGTAGGGATTCCCCCCCAACCCCCCCCCCTTCAAGTAAAACAGATTAAAACAAATTAAAATTCTGTTTTTTATTACTTTAATAGAATCCAGCTTCATGTGCAGGAAATGATGGTGTGAATTTTTGCATTCAGCCCTATTAATTTATCTGCAAGACACTGTTTCACTGCAACATAAGGGTTTGTGTACATCTCTGTCCAAACTCTGCATCAATAGGAATACTATAACTCTTTTATTTGTATGATTTGACTTTACAACTATATTCTTACTCACTTATTCACTACTTATTCACTTACACGCACCATGCTCTGATACGCACAAGAGTATTACCCAAGAATAGGTTACTCATACATTTACATCATGTATTGCTCTGCTCTGAGAAAGGAAAGCAAATCTGAAACATATTGCATAGTGCATAAATGACACTTCTGCTGCCACAATGTGCAACAGTAACGGGAAGTAGTCACCACATTTTCAGCTGACTACGGCCTGTCTTGTTTCACTTCTACACAGAACTACAAGACTGTCAACATGGCTTATACCTGGCCTTTTTTAGCCATATATTTCTCAACCAAATTGATTGTCAGTGGGGGTGATGTGGGCGATTTTACCCCTTGCTTGCAGTTTTTCTACAGATCTTGGCCACCTAAAGGTCTGACCGGGACTCCAATCTGTCAGAGATACAACAACCAGTATCACTTTGCTTCAATGTACAGCCGCCCAAGGAGGTCACCCTGGTTCTCTGCTTATGTGTACGGTGTCCCATCGGGGAAGAGGCCCAGGGCATCCTGGAAGTATGAGCCACAGGTAAGAGCTGTCTCATTCATTTACAATGAAAGACAGGATATAGGAAACTTTTTTAGCTTTCTGTTTGTTAAATCAACAATTCTGGTCCATGGAGGCAACTGCTGTAGTAATTTTGGGTGCTACAAAATAAATGTAATTGCATTTTCAACAACAAAAGGGTGTATGATGATGATGATTACAATCATTACAATACACAAAAAACCTGAATAGTTATGAATATTACGCACACTTTTACACAGAACATGAATTACTGTAATTCACTGGATTAGTAATAAATTAGTAAGAAGTAGAAATTAATTCACAATCTATTTATAGGCTTTTTATATCTTTTTCGGTTTAATTTTTAACTATTACTGAAATCACTTCCTCTATTTAAAGAGTCCGTATGTAGGAACAGAAGTAAAACAAACAAACATTTGCTTATATGAACTAGAAGTTTAAATTGTTAAAAGTTGAGGGGGAGTCCAACAATTGTACACAAGAGTAAAATTACTATTACAAAATAATATAATATAAATAATATAATATAAGAAATGACTCACGTGAGAACAAAAAGTATTGGGAAACTACTGCCGGTACTCAAGTAAGAGCCATGGGTTGAAATATGATTTATCATTGGAAGTTAATGTAAAAAAGGATTGACAAAAAAAAAACAACCAAACCATATCTGAAGGATCGGAGCAAAAAACAAAAAATCATTTCATTTCACACAAAGCTTTTGTCACTTGTAGATTAACTCAAATGTCTAGAAAAATGTTCTCAAGTAAATGTAACTGTTCACCTCTGTTAAAGGCTTATAGATTGAATTGAAGTGCATTTCACCTCTCCATCCACAGCTGACTTACCCCAAAGCCAATGGCAACATGGCACCGTTCCCTCTGGGCCCCTTAGACCTGAATGTGGTGGAGAGTCAGGCCGTGGATCTTGACTACACCAACTCCACCTTCTCCCGCGGCCACCTGAACCCCAGTCTGCACCACCAGCTCCCCAAGGATCGCTCTTCCACCTTCACCCTCACCAACGTGGTCCCTCAAAAGGCCGGGTCCAACGATGGGCCCTGGGAAACTCTGGAACAAACAGTCAACCAAACATTATCATCTTATTGCATTGGAAAGGCCTATATAGTGACTGGGATCATACCATACCAGAATCAAGAGCATTGGATCAAAAACAAGCGTGTGGCGGTGCCGGAGTACTTGTGGTCCTCCTATTGCTGTCCGCAGTTCAACAATAGTCTCCCACAACATCTGAGAAGTGCCTTTCCAACATATGCAGCAATTGGTCGTAATGATAGAAATAGCACTGAGGAGATTGTGCCGATTAACAAGTCGGTAAAGAAGCAGTTTTTTGGTTACGATGTGAGACAAATGAATCTGGAAACACTGGAGATGTATTTAAAACAAAGGTTCAATACAGTGGTCAGTGTATTCTATGACAAGTGCAATGGGCAGAGTAATTAATAGATTACATGTGTCATTAATCCTTAATACAACACTATAGTGAACTGAAAAAAAAACACTGAAATGTATTATTGAACCAAACACAATGCACAGTTGTTAATGCCAAACTTGTATGCAATGTATGTAGTTATGTATCACAAATAATACTCTAATGTTTTAATGAACTACTAACTAAGTAATACTGTTATCTCTGAAGTGTATTACCAACATCACACCACCAGAGGGCAGCCTGATTTTTCTGTCACTGATAGCTGGACATGCCAGTTAAACTATTACAAAAAGGCGTGGTCTTTTCATAATGACTAGTTTCCTTATTTTATTAAATTAAAAAAAAAAAAAAAAAAATTTAAACAAGGAGAAAAAGTCAAATGGGGGGCAAACGCAAATAAATAATAAATAAATAAAAATACAATTATCATTACTATTTGGAGTTACTAGATTACTATATCATATATGTCTAACACTGCACAGGCAATTTGTTGACACAATTTCCCAAATGGATATTACAAATATATAACCCTTATTTTGTAACTTTAGCAGATTGCACTTTTAGACGGACTGCATGACACCTCATCTTGAATGATCACACAAGACGTTTTTATTTCATACATTTATTACATAAGTCTTAAAGTGAATAGCTTGTACTCTTGCAGATGCACATGAGACAAAACGTGTATGACACTGCTTACAAACATCTTTCAGTAGTGTTGTTGGCCTCTAGGTGGGCTGAAGAGTTTGTCCCAGAGCTCTACCTTCATAATTGCCCTGCCCATAGGAGACATGGTGGCCTTGACGTCCAGGTAATTCCCCTCAAACGTGAGACCACCGCCCTTGGCCTCCTCTCTCACAAAACCTTTGGGCTCCTTCTCATAGTACATCTCTTTGTACAGAGCCTCGTTACATTCTTTTCCCTTTGTGTAGATCCCCAAGGCAAACCAGTTCTTATACATGTTGTAGTCGTACGGGACGGAGAACATGATGGCTACAGTCTCGATGAAGTCCTTGCGGTTCTTCTCGAAAAGGTCGTAGGTCAGGACTCCCACCGCACCAGATGCTTTGGCAGTGTTTTTGCTGAAGTTGCACACCTCAGTTTTGAGAGGGCGCACGGTTGGTTGGGGTGGGACAGGAACACAGCCTTTTTCCACATATACCCTTTACAGAATAATAGGATTACTATTCAATTCTTTAAACTGCAACTTGCTTTTTAAATCGTGCACTTACTTGGGGTTGATCAGGCAGTAGTTCGTGGTGAGGTTGGTGATTTCAATAGTCACATTTCTACGACTGGTTAGGTTTGCAGCCACGGATTCTGCGCTTTCTGACATTGTGCTGTTCAAAAAACCCAAACCAAGTCAACAACATAGATAACACAAAACATTCCCGTAATATGTTTCCACCTTACCTGGTCTAATCCGAGCTTGCTACACTGGTGTGAAGACTGAGAAGCACTGCAGCTCAGGTCGACTTGTCCTGTTGGGGAATGCGTGACATCCAAACGTCCCACCCAAAAACTCCACCTCCAACTAATTACTCACTGTCTAGAAACGTTTGTCCCATCCTTCTGTAACCAAAGTCAACAAAGGTAAGAAAAATACATGACACAGAGAAGACTGATATGTTCCATTGGCCAAAAAAGCCGGTTTGTCTGGCGTTTCTTGACATGTTCTCATTCCTTTGTGTCGCCGCACCTTTCCACTTTGGTGCTTATGAGTTCACAGCAATAATTAGTTGTCTCACGTAAATACCTTATGTGGTCTTTCTGCAATTATCAATTTGCAACACAAAACAAGGCAAAACATAGTATTTGTCATTGTATTTTTTTATTTGTTTTGAACAGCACCAATACACATAGACCACAGATGAATGCACGTTGAATGCACAATATGACAATTTGGTGCAAGAATAATCTGCTCATTTGCCCATTTTATCATAGATCTCAAGTTTGATGATAGAGTGGCCTTGGTCGGACATGCAAGCCCTCACATCAACAGTTTTGGAGGAGAACAGTATGCCTGCCCCATCGGCTTCATGCCGTGCAAAGTTGGAAAAATCTTTGTCATTATACATGCACTTGTACAACTTTTCATCACAGGCCCTGGATTTTTCGAAGATGCCCACGCCCAACCAGTTTTTGTAGAAGTTGTAATCAAACGGCACAGAGAACATGACGGCTATGAGCTCGTGGGTCTGGCGTTTGTGCATGTCGAAAAGCTCGTAGGTGAAGACCCCAACGGCGCCTGATGCAGTGTTGTCGTCTTTGGTGAAGGAGAAGACCTCTGTGTGCTGGCTGCGCACGGTGGGCTGGGGAGGGCTGTAGCTAAACCCGCTTTCCATGTAGACTCTGAGAAAAGAAAGATGTGGAGTAATTTGTCACGTGCTTTCACAAACAGGGGTCTCACAATCTTGGAGAATTAAATAAAGGCTTACTTGGGGTTGACCAGACAGTAAACGGAGCTGACATTTGTGATCTCCACTGTGCAGTTGCGGTTGGTGGTAAGATGGGCAGAGTGGGCTTCTGCAGTCTCAGGCATGGTGAAGGCTCTTCAACTGTAAAATAATATGACAAAGGCACAATTATCAAAAATAGCAATGCATTGATCAAAATATAGTGTCATAAAGGTAAGCCTGGTCTAAATCAGGACTAAACTGGGCTCGAACCGGACCAAACCAGACGCACCCAGTATTAAAACTCATGTTTAAATTTCTTCCTTTTACTTTGATACAAATGAAGAAAGTAAATAGACACAAACAAGTTACATTTAGATTTAAATGAATTCCAAATGGTAACAAATATCTAACTAAAAGAAGAGCACTTACTTTGATTAGGTGACACACACAGAGGAAGGGAAGGACTGAAAACAGATCTGAGTTTGGTGAAGAGACAAACTTAAAGACACACCTTTCCCCAGCGCAGGCACACCTCTCAATCAGAGCGTAACCTCCGAGTTTATGGAAAGATTTACTATGCAACAGAATTGAAGCGTCGAACTGGGATTTAAAAGCAATATAGAAATCACTGCATTGGTAATGATACTTTGGACCATACCATTAGTACATTTGGACTGCTCTGTTTCGGCATTGTGCATTGTGCAATTACTGATGTAAATTTAAACATTTTTTTATAAATATTATTTGATGTTAGTTTTGTCACAATCTCAATTTTGATACAAAGGAAAATGCTCTATTTCACAATAAAAACATGCAATTAATTTTCAACCCAATATAAAAGTAGTGTCTTTAATATCAAGTTCTATTATACTTGTTTTGTGATCAATCAAAGACTATTCTCAAACAATGCAGGAAAGGTCAAACTTTGGCATATTTATGTGATTTTCTTTCTGTGTCTTGTTTTTTTTAAACAATATTCATTATAAATGTTCTTACTTATATAGATTTTATTATTTAGATTTATTGCATGCACTTTATGCACTTTAAAAGCTGCCTTCACGAGGAATTAAAGATTTCAAAGTGAGCCGTTCAACAACACATTATATGCTTCTAAATCTTCAAGGCAGAACTTGAAGGATTTGAACGCTCCAAAGGTACATACATTTGTAAGAGAATGCCAGTTAAATTGGAGCTCATAACCACACCTTGTAAAAACCGGCAGAGGTGAGTCAGTGAAGCCCAGACCTTCTAGACCGGCTCAACCAACTAAACCAGTCATTCCCAACCTTGAGGTCTGGACCCAAATGAGGGTCCCCAAAGATTCTCAAGGGGTCCCCTAGGGTTTTTAGAAAAAAAGTTCAAACTAGATTGTGTGAATTTTAATGAAGGGACGGCATGTTGATTTCTTCTTTAAAGTATTTTATAATTAATACTGTTCTGTTACATTTTTATTAACCAGAAGAAAAGAAAAATAAATCTTTAAAAGGGAGTAGCATCTCAGGCTAGAGAACCACTGAACTAAACAACAACAACAACAACAACAACAACAATATATAACTTATATATATATATATATATATATATATATATATATATATATATATATATATATATATATATATATATATATATATATATATATATATATATATATATATATATATATATATATATATATATATATATATATATATATATATATGGTGTATTGTTAATGAAAAGTAAAAAGTATACTAGTGCAGCCTTACTGAGGAGGCCCTTTTAGATCTTATGAAAACCATGCATCTGTTATGATATTGTCTAAAACAACTGCAAACTAAGTAACACTTAGACAAACCAACACTAGAGGGCACTGTGGATTTCAGAAATTGAACACCAATACAAACTGTTTGCAAAATATATTCGGCAAGTTTTGCAAGTGTAGCATGTAGTTACATTATCCCGTTGGTCAGTTAAAGTTGACCTTTCCTGGGAATGCCAAAATGTGTCAAACTGTGAGCATTTGCATGATGCATGAAACTTCAGCTGTCGCCTCTCTACACTTGTGAAACTGTCCATCACGTGGCAGTAAGTATGACATACTTTCCCCTGCTTATTTTGAAACAAGATCAGTCCTGATGCTAAAATATTTGATCTTATCTATTAAACTAGGTGTAAAGTTAATACATTAGGCTACAGTCTAGTAAAATAAAGAACTGATAGATTGATAAAACGTTCACATTTTTACCAGATTTATTCTAACTCTGATTAGAACAGTACTTAGTCTATACAACGTGTCATAACATATTTGTAAGAAACTCATTGTCCAAATGGCTCTTTTGTGAACGTTCATTAAATTGTCAGTCACATTGAAAGGTCTACACTGTGATTTATGCTTCATCATTCACACCAAATCAACTCTGTGACAAAGGCCCAGTATGCTCCTGTCAGTCTACTATGATACTGCAAAAACACAAACTACTTGTTGCCAATACAAAATCTATTTACATCCTATCAATAATAGCCCTTGCAAACAGGGGTGTAGCATGAAATTCTGGGCACTGGGTACTAACCACATCAGTGGGCTCACTCTACATGTCCTCTTTAAGACAAGTGCACATTACTCATTTTTCAATGGGGTCTGGGTAAACACGTACCCTCCAGTCCGACACCCTTGCTCACAAACATTACACTTTCCCTTTTATTCTAATGATTGCAAATGAACTTCCAGTTTATATATTACTTCATTTGCAATGAAGGTTTTCCAATATCTTGAAGGTTAGGGCTGGATTGACTGATGACAGATCCATGGACTCGTTCCACTTTTGCAAAGGTGCAACACAAGCAAAAACAGCACCCAACACTTTCTGACCTTGAGTTTTTGCTTTTAAGGCATCATCAGGTACAACTTTATAATAACTACACTAATAACTACGATTGAATTCCTAATAATGAACAAATAGTTTATTAAGACTGATTCAAGCTTAGTAACGACTTAATTAAGGGGTGAAGAGTTAGCGTTAGTGTATTTATATTTGTTTATTAATTAAGTCTTTGCTCATACTTTATTAAGGTAATTCAAAGTGTATTTATTATAAAGTGTTAAACATTTTCTGCAAATATAGGTCATTCACGTCCATACCATGTTGACATTTTAACATAAATGTACAGTATTGAATTTACATGTGAAATATTGAATTTACATGTGCAATATTTTCATCTAACTTGTCCACTTTTGCACTAATATAATCCTACTTGTAATCATAAACTGGTGAATGTGTTGAATCTGCCCTCATTGTGTACATTTCACATTTGATTTCTTCTTTTTGTTTCCGCTGGCTGCTCACATGTTGGAAATGCCCTCCTTAGCCCTGACTCACTGGATTTGTCTCTCCTCTTCCTCCTTCTCTTTTTTTACACTCCAGCTGTCTCACCCTTATCCTCCTCTCACAACTGCCTCTCTTTGTGATCACTTGGTCCCTCACTCCAGTCCCTCACTCCAGTCCCTGAGCGTTACTTCTTCCCCATCGCTCACTCACTCCCACCAGCTCCACGGGTGAACAACAGCCTGCTCCTCCTGCTCAGAGCGCCCTGTGGAGGTGGTGCTTTTGCCCGGTGGACGAGTGCTGCTCTCCCCACAGTCACCATTTCCGCCCCGGAGAGCTCCAGGCTGGCAGCGCAGCCCCTTCCCCGGCTGAGCATCGGGCGGAAGACCCTGGTGGCAGCTGCTGTGGGGGTCATGCTGGTCCTGGTTTTGGTGGTTCTGATCCCGGTGCTGGTCAGCTCTGTGGGCGCAGGGGGGTCGGACGACAGCGCCAGCCACTACGAAATGCTTGGGACCTGCCGGATGGTTTGCGACCCATACCCTAGCACTGGCACTACGGGGATGGGGGTCCAAGCGGGCACGGAGTCGGTAACTGCAGGCCTACAGGTGGACCCTGATGAAGATTTGGGAGACCACAGCATTGGCGCGTCACTGCCAACCTTCAGCGCTCATGGCTCACTGGGCAGACCAGGGAGACCAGGGAAGCCTGGACCTCCGGGACCTCCTGGAGAGCCCGGCCCCCCTGGACCTCAAGGACCCCCTGGTGATAACATGGACATAGTGAGAACAGGCATTCTAGGTCTGGGAGGAAAAGGTGTGAGCACAACCACTTACAACACAACTCCTCGCGTGGCTTTTTACGCTGGACTAAGAAATCCTCAAGAAGGCTACGATATCCTACGCTTTGATGATGTGGTGACAAATATTGGGGGCAACTACGAAGGGGCAACGGGCAAGTTCACCTGTAAGATCCCTGGCACCTACTTTTTCATCTACAACGTTCTAATGAGAGGAGGAGACGGCACCAGTATGTGGGCTGACCTGATCAGGAACGGTCTGGTGTGTATATTTTAAACTATTCAAAACTTTAAAACATGACATGCCATTGTTATTTTTGTATTACTAGAACAAATCAATTGTAGGAGAAAGCACTGCTGTTAATTATGCTCTAAGATGAACTCATCAAAGTGCTCAGGGAGCAGAAGGATGTGCAGTCTGCATTCATGTGTACAGTGATTTTAAGACTGGGGCTGTTACAGAACCACATTATGACATTGCACAGTGGCAAGCTGCCAGAATGCGTATCTGTGCTTATTACACGTTCACTGATGTCCACACCGAAGTGAGAGGAAGGAGTGAGTTGCTATCTCCTCTCTGCACACATCAAAACAGCGCCCGGGGGAGTGACCAGTTCAAAGTAGGTGCCCTTTGAAATACAACAAACTTCTGCATTATCACACGGCCTGTCAGCGTCAGACATTTGATATGGAATTATGATATTGGATATTTCCATGGGTAATTTGGTAATGTCTTTAAGGCCCCAGGTGGTGCCAGTGATCAAACCCACCATGTAAATCTGTACCTGGTTATTTTCCTGTGAACACCTGTACTAAAATCTAATGATATCCAAAAAACACCATTATTTAACACCATTAATAAACTTTTTGGACTTGACATGCAGACTTGATATGCAATCTGCTTATTCTTAATTTTTGCCACAATAACTATTTTTAAATGAATTATCTGTCAGTATATCTCCTGACAATATATCATATAAAACAAATAGACGAGAATACCGTTGATGAGCATTTAAAACTGGAAAACATTATCAAGAACAAATCTATTAATTCAATAATAATGCAATATTTAGTCAACTTATGTCCAACCATATTTCAATTATTAGATTAAATGTATACAATTTATCTTATACAATATTCATCTTAATAATTAGCTAGATGTTATGTATGTACTGCTGATTAAAGGGATCTTAACGCTGCTGCAAAAAAAGATGGATATTTCTATGCACAAATTGAGCCTGCAATGCGTTTGTGTCCATCATCTCGCTGTCATTCACGGCTAACCTTTCCACTTAGACCCTGCAGCCTACGCTTTAGTCCTGATTACACGTCAGTCCCTCCATTCCCGACATCCTCTCAGGTCAAAACATTGGCTCCACACACAGGCGTTAGTGATTCGCTATGGAAAATATGGAATTAATACAAAAAGGAGTTTCTTAGAGCAAGGGATAGAGTAGTGTGTCTGTTCTTCTCAGAGGCAACCTAAATCGAGGCTGACCCTCTAGTTTGAGTCATTGGGTTTGTTTGCTGCAGAGAAACTACATATTCACAAGACAAGAAACTATTTGGTCAGTCATAATTCTGTATATATATATATATATTATCTGATATCTTATCTTTTAAATGTAGTTGCTAATTATTCTGTAAATGATTCAGAATGACATGATGTTTTTTAAAAATTTAATATTATCATTGTTAACCTATATTTAATCCTTTTCTAGTAAAGGGGTAAAAATGCATTTGTTACAATCTAATTATCTTTCTTTTTCTACCATAAAAAAAAAAAAAAAAAAAAAAAAATAAAAAAAAAAAAAAAAAAAAAAAAAAAAAAAAAAAAAAACAAAAAAAAAAAAAAAAACATATTGTGTTTGAAAGTGTTTGAAATGACTCACAGATTATAAATATAGATGTACTTAGATGGGTTTTTTGGGGGTCCCCTCCACAGTTTTTAAATGTATAAAGCATAAAAACACACCATTTTGTCCAAAGTCTGTCAAATGTATCGATTTCCAAATTGTGATCGGTTCCATATTACTTATCATATGTCAGTTAAAATATCAGTCCTGTCAAGATATACTGTCTATTTATAAACTGGTTTACGGTGACAGACTTGCTCATTGTAAGTTAGCATGTTATTTGTAAGTCAAATTAACAACTCAATATGTAGATGAATACTAGCCAGTTTAACATTAGACTCTAATTACACATGTAGTCTACAGCTTGACTGGCAAATAAACAAGGTTGGCTTACAATTAGTCAGACAGTAAATACACCCTGTTATACGCTCTTATAACATGTGTAGGCCATGTTACAAATAACCCTATCAGTAGCTCACTTCATACATACAACACAATGCTGAATCTGTGTTTATGTGTGTGCTGCTTGTCACTGTCCAGGTCAGAGCCAGTGCCATCGCCCAAGACCAGGACCAGAGTTATGACTACGCCAGCAACAGTGTCATCCTTCATCTGGATGCGGGAGATGAGGTCTTCATCAAACTGGACGGGGGCAAAGCTCACGGGGGCAACAGCAACAAATACAGCACCTTCTCAGGGTTCATCCTTTATGCTGACTGAGGTCAAAGTTCAAAAGGCGGACTACATTTCCTGACTACGTTGCTCAAAACCACTTTCTTTCTTTAGGTGGAAGGATATGTGGTTATAGATGATGCCTGTATACTGTTCTTTGATGAACTTAAGCCATGTTACAAGTGACAGTGACAGCTATGCGTCATGCCAGGGGGCGTTGTAGCAAGTCTGACCGTGCCGAAGCGTCGCCGTCATTTCAAATTCAAGTCTCCGAAAATCACCACCAGTTGTGGCCACCGCGTTGTCTGTAAATGTGCTGTATAGAGTTAAAGAAAATGCTATTTGTACATATGTCAGTGCGTATCAAGCATTGTATAGAGACTGTTTCCCATTAAGTTGGAATAATATGCCCATAATATACATTTAAAATGTCACAATTCTGTTTTTATTCATGCAAATCTGTATTATTACACTTGAAAAGTTGCAGTTAATATAGACACAATGCCACTAGGTGCATTTTGTCCAGCTTCATGGACAATTATTGCCAATGTATGGAGAATAAATGTTATTTTTGTTTAGACATACAAATTACTGTCAGTGTCAGAGTATGTGTGTACATTTTACATAAAGCTCTCAAAAATAATGTAAAAATGCTGTCAAACTATATATACATCCTCTGTCTATAGAGTAGTAAATCATGTGATGCGCTAATTTGCTTTTTAATTTAGCCATGCATGCCACTCCAGTTCATATTTACTGTCTGTCAATGGATGTTGGATCCCAAATGAAAAAATACAACTTGTAAAACAGCTTGGTAATCTGATTGTTCTGCCTGTTAATTATACACATTTCTTCTTTCTCAACTCAAGGAAAGTTGTTAGAGCAGCAAAAGAAGCCAGCCCATCGCAGCAAGAGGCAATCAGCTCTGAGGTGATCACTGAGGTAGAGCACAAATACCAGCTGTGTTAAATGCCAAATGAAGCGTGATAATTGCATTGCACAATCAAAGAGGAGACACGCTCTCCCCTCTAATGGCCGTGGAGGGGAGGAAAAGGTAAGAGATGGGTGTTAGGATGTATCACGCTCAACCTTAAGATCAATGTTGCAAAATTATCTGGGGCAAATTATCCTCCGCTGGACTCAGAGACCAGTGTCATGGACCGGCAGTAGCTCTGGGCCAAGTGTAAGAAGTAATACATTTTTCTAAAGAGCTTGGTATTTGAAAATTCTTTGGACAGACTTGCCATTTGACATTTCCCACTAAGTCCCTTCAGCGGTCTTCTTTTCGAAATGCTAAGTTAGGCACACATATGTTGGGGACGCGTGTAAAAAACTGGGGTTAAATTGATGTACATTTAAAGCAGCAAGAGTCTGGGTGTTCACAAAAATCTAGCTATGAGCATTTGGTGCCCTGCTGTGGCCAAATAGATGTAAGACAAATATGTTTGTCATCTGCTCTTAGTTGTTGTTTGAATGGTCATTACAGAATTGTGTCCATCATTACTTCATAAAAATATACACAATATATGAATTATAGTATCACAGTTTAATTTTTCTCACATTCTCTTAGTTTACTTTAATGTAAGGTAAGCTGTACTCTATATGTTTTCAGCTTGTTATTGCTTTGCCAAGAATTAAATTAAAGTGCTTTATGTCCATGAGAAAAGCCAGAGAACACCAACAGGCCAAGTAACAGGTCACGTCTGAGGAGTGAGAATGCATTATGGTATTTTTTTTTTTTTTTACACAAAAAGTAAATAAATAAAACTTTGTATTCATATTAATGCTGGAACATTCCAAGCAAAGCAAGTACATCCATGGACTCAAGCTGCTGTACCATCCGACAGAAAAATGACATAGTGCACCTTTGAATTAAATAAAAATAGTTTGTGTAAAAACAACCAATGTGTACAAAACCAATTACTTTTCAATTCTATTTTAAATAATTTAATATATTTATTTTATCTAAAGACTCACTGAGATTCTGCTTGTTTGGTCCAATTTGTTGTCCATCGATTTTCACATTCCTTGTATGTTGTAAATTTAAAGCACCTACAAATATGATCATTATTTCTTCCTATATCATATATTTTTACCATATAATATAATAAGCAACAAAGCAGGGATTTTTTGCAAAATACAATATGAAACACACAAAATAAGTCACTTCCTCTTCCCTAAACTGAATGCCATTAACTTAATGAAAATAAAAAGATCAATTAAAATCAACATTTACCTGTAAATATCAGCTGATTATGAAAATGATTACCTACATTTCTGCCTAGTGGATTGCATGCTTAACAAGTCAATGTGCTCCAAAAAACCCTGTGTCCAAAAAACTTTAAGATGGCCCACTTCCTCCAGACACAATTAAATCTAGTGTTGTGTGCCTGGACAGAGGTCAGCACAGCCAGAGGGGCAGATGGGGAACCATATAACACAGTCTGCCCCCTGTTGCTTGGAGGGGGTATAAATCTTCATATTAGAGACGTGTCACAATGTCAAAGATGATTTCCACAAGTTCATAAGAAAACATCTGCTGCCATAAGATGCACTTTCTAATATAGTGAACACATGTAAAAGTGTTTATGATAATAGACCCTGAACAATAGATGTTAAACTATTGCTATTTTACAGTATTGTCCGAAAATGTTATAATGTAATTCGGCAACCAATTTCTTTTCTAAATGTATGCAGTACAGTATGTCATTCTTATGAGGCTACATTTTGTATTTATTATTATTACAAACATGAGTTATCTGTAGTTTTTTGTTTCCGTGCTGGTTTCAATGTGTACCCTGAGACATGCCAACCACTGCATTTCATTTTCAGACAGACTCACAAAAAGATTTGTAATGAAATCAAGCAAATAACATTTACAATAGAGGGTTGTATTGTAAGCAGTCTCCTGACAGTTTGCATCTTCTCAGAAATGGGCGATCCTTCTTCGCTTCTGTTGCATAATCTGCCCTCAAGACGTTTGTTTGGGTATGATGGTGACCTCGCTAAACAACCTTCCCCAACAGGACGCTGTGCAGACGACTGACTTAATGTGTCATTGTTACCACAGTACAGCACCAGTTCAAATATGGATATAATTGTTTGCAACCTTAGATTAGAATTAATGACGTATATTTTTTATGATTATTTTCAGCCCATAGGGTTTATTGGAGAGAGCAGATGAAAGTGTGAAATGGGGTGAAGAGAGGAGAGAGACATTCAGTAAATTATCCAGAGCCAGGAAACTATCTCTGGACGCTTTGGCCATGTACTGCTGCCTATAGACCACTAGACAACATACGCATCTTAAACGGCAATTTATTTATGTATTTTCTCTTTTTAATGTATTTTTATTTCCACACAAAAAAACATAAAACACAGAACACAACACGGAGAGAGAAACTAAAAAGGCAACAATGGCACAATACAGAAAAGAAAAGCTCACAAACCGTCCAACGCTCATGTCCAGTTTAGTCTAAAGTTTGTTAAAACAGTCCAGTTTCAAATTGAGTCTGAAGGTCATATTTTCCATTTTGAGAATGTCAGATATGATATGGGTCCAGTCCTTGATTATTGGTTCAGTTTGTTCCTTCTTCCTTGCAGCTAAAGGTATCCATTTATTGTGTCCATGGCAGGAGTTTTGAGGCCCAAATACATTGTTCTGAAATTGAATGGGATGGCAATGTCAAAAACAATCTGGATTACTTTGTTCTCAGTCCAATACTTCTGAATAGACAATTATATAATTTCCCATTTTATTTCACTTGTTTAGTAATGACTGGTCTTCAGATCCTCAAGTGACACTTCATTTGGATCCTTCTACAACCAAAACTATTAGATTATTATTGTAGAAGTTGTTTATTATTTACATTGCTTACATGTTTTAAAGACCTTTTTCCTTGAGTAATGAACTGGGTAACAACATTTTACATCCACTACAGTAATAATATTACTACCCACCTCTGACTTCTATCAAACATAATACATTTCATCTTAATTGTTGAAAATGATTCATATTTATTGCATGATTTTTTTTTACATTGACTCATGACAGAATTTACTTTCCTTCCTTCATTATCATCCCACTTAAAACTAAGCAGGTTTATACGTTCAAGATAAGCATTCCTTCTTAAGCAGCTTTTTCATAATAATCCGCATCAGTTGCTCCACTTACGGAATATTTCTACATTTTTCTCTACAGAGCATCCGTTTTTATGCATGAGACACAAGGCTTTGCTGAGAATAAGATGTTTAAATTTGGCGAATCTCCACTTTAGTCATACGTAACTCAGGGAAATGTTTGATTCATTTGCTCCCGTCCGCCCACTCACTATCAGTGCGAGGAGACGCTTTGGCCTGACATTTACAGGGGCCAATTGTTGAGGCGTGAGCGCTTATCAGTTGTCTGCAGAACGCGTGTATGCCCCGTTTTTGCATATGTCTAGGTAGGGCGTGCACGTGAGATTGTCTTTTCGTCTTCAAGGTGTAGTGACAAGCGACTCGGACACATCCCAACCTCCTGAAGTGACGTTAATGAGCGCTTAGTGTTGTTTCTCACCAGGGGGAGATCCAAATTAGAGAGAGATACTTTTAACTGTCAAGCTAAATTGCCCCTTCATGCTCCTGTACACTTCCGCCTACTAAAACAGCCACCTGCCTACACTTAAATGCACTAATGGTCTCCTGCCTGAACAATGGGCAACACCACTTAAAACTAACATCTCAAGGCTCCACATCTGTGTAAAAATAAAATGGTTTTATGTCATTTTAAATAATCCTGTGGTCAAAGAGAAAACTATATGTAAAGGTGCACTGTGTAACATTTCTGGTGGAGGGTAGGCCACCTGCTGGTCTCCATGGAGATGTTACACAGTACGTCACTTTTTTTTTTTTTTTTTTGCATGGCGCTGAGAGAGCCGCCAAGTTATGGGTCAGATCTGTGAAGAGGCGACACAGTCTCTTTAAGAATGCATGTTTGTCAAGGTCTTTGTGAGCAATCCACAACTTTATTCATTTAGGTTAGCGACATTTAAAAACAAGTAGGTTCCAAAGTGCTGCACAGAGACAAAGAACAATTAAAAAAAAAACACCAATAGGAATGAATGCCCAATTTTAATCTTACTAATTACCAAAATAATAAAACCAGTAAAAGCAGAAAAAACATAGCATAGGAATAAATAAAAACACAGTGGATTACACACAATTTAGTGTTAAAAGCCAGAGCAAATTCCAAAGTTTGACATTGAACAAAAGCCGCAAATGATAAAAGCATCTGAATGACCGGGTTCACTTGTTTTAAATTTAAAAACACCTATAATGAAATAAATGTCAAATAGATACATTTAAAGCCATGCTGTGGAACATTCCAAGCAAAGCCATAAAATGGAGACAAGCAAGTGTCCAGAAAGGTTACGCAGTGCATTATTAATATGGATAGTGCCCAGACTAATCAACAAGATTAGTTCATGGGTAAAAAGCTCTACCCATTCATTCATTTTATCTTTTTGTACAGGGAAAACCCAATGAAAAAAGTTCACAGTACAAAACACAAACACAAAATAAACAACAAACAAACTCAAACAGGATAGTAAAACACAAATAAAACATTCAATACAATTAACCAATACATAAAAACATATTTATACATACAATATGAGAATCAAATATATAAATCACATCAATCACATCAGCAGCTTTTTACCATCTAAAAAACATTGCCAAATAAAAGTATAGTGTCTAAACCAGACCTGGAGAGACTTATCCATGCGTTTGTCTCTAGTAGATTAGACTATTGTAACGGCCTGCTCACTGGCCTCTCCAAACGAGCTGTAAAACAGCTGCAGTACATCAAACGCTGCCCGCGGGGTCCTGACTAGAACAGGAAGAACGATCCACATTAGTCCTGTGCTCAGGTCTCTGCACCTGGCTCCCTGTGGCTCAGAGAATAGACTTCAAAGCAGCTCTGCTTGTATATCAAGTCTCTCCCATGGCCTAGCACCAAAGTACATCTCGAAATGTTAGTGCCATATGAACCATCTCGGACTCTGAGGACCTCAGGGACCCGGCCTCCTGACCTGAAGTGCTGCCGAGTCAGGACTAAACATGGGAATCTGCATTTCAGTTTTATGCAGCTAAAATCTGGAACAGTCTTCCAGAGGATGTGAGACAAGGCCGCTACTTCCTGGCAATGTTCAAATCTAAACTAAAAACTGTTTTGTTTGGCTGTGCATAGACTGAAATGCTTTTCTTTGCACTCTTCTTCTTTTATGTCTTGAACTAAGATTGTGATTCTGCATGTCTTTGTGATTATAATGCATTTCTGTTGTGTGAACACTTGATTGCCTTGTGTACGGAATTGTGCTCTAGCAAATAACTTAGCCTTTGCTTGACTTGCCTTGCTTGCTTGCTTGCTTGCCCATAAAACAAGTGCACCGACACTGCGGGTGGTCCTTGACCAGGGCTTTAAAATCATTAAAAGGCATAAAATGATTTAATTTAAAAAGTCTCTGTGTTTTGTTCCACAGGGAGGGGGCAAAGTTCTTGAAAGCCTTTTTCCTGTCTCTGTGTTGATACGATGGGATTGTAAGATAAAAATGTCTGAGACCTCAAGCGGCGTGACCTGATGTGCAATAAACTTGTAAATAATCAGGCAAAATGCCAACTAGAGATTTATACACAAACAAAAGGCAGTGCTGTTTCTCTTCTTGCATACAATGATTCCCATCCTACTTTAGAGTATAATTGACGGTGGTGAGTTCTGTATCCTTCTCCTTTAATGAACCTTAGAGCTGAATGATAAACTGAGTTCAGAGGGTTTAAGACTGTTGCTGTAAACTGCATATATATAAATATCACCATAATCTGAAAGAAATGTAGCCTGGATTAACTGTTTTCTACAATTAAGAGGAAAACACATTTTATTTCTAAAGAAGAAATGACAGAACCACTCGCCATAAAAACAGTTTCTTTCCCTTTGCCATTGACTTAACACCTGCACTTTAACAATTACTCAACCAATACTATTCACGCACCGTTCACTTTCTGCACTATTTACGACCATCTGTACATTTTTGTGTAAATATCTGTGTACATACTGAGACCATGTTCATTCTTACTTTATTTTATTAGTAGATTCTTAATTTATGCATGCCATATTTGATTTTATAGACGTTGCCATTATTATTATTTTACTATTCATTGTTTTGTGTTGCAACTTAACGCAAAAACAAGTTCCTATGTTTGCGAACTTTGCTCAATGACAATGGCAATAAACATTTTTCTGATTCTGATTCTGAGTCAGTTGTCCATCCTTACACAACCATCTAAATCTGTAGATCCACCAATACATATTATTATCGTGTCCAAATTTGATCTTACTTTCAACTTGATCAAATTTGAGACTTTTGAGATATCCTACAGACAAATAAACAAATGTTGGTCGTACAGTGTACTACAGTAACCTTTGTGTTTGTCCATGTCTACAGCCTCATCTGTGAACGTGGCTGCTTAAGATTTATAGGATCTAACGTAGCTCCAGCTCAGACTGACAATGGTGATAATAACGAACGTGATTGTAGGACATTTTTGAATTGATTTACTGTCAAACGGACAATGCTCTGATTAACTGCCTATTCAGCAGAATTATCATCAGTTTATCTGCTGTAGTCCATAGGTTTATTCACTATTGAAACCAGTGTTTTTACTCAAAATGTGATGTCAAATAGTCCAATGAGACATGCAGATGGAGAATGCTAAATCATGTAAAGGATAACAGTTTAAGTAATGGTGTGTTTGCTACTGACACTTAACACTTGATTAACAAGGTTTGTTTTCTTCCTCTATTGCTTAACTATTATTTGAAGAAACAACAAAACTATCTGATGACAAGGTGAACACGACACAAGAACAACAACAACATATTATATGAAATAAAAAGGCCATGCATTAAGATAAAATTTAAAATTTACTATAGCATAAGATAAAAATAGACTTACTATGTACACAATAATTTACAGTTTAGTTTACAGATGTGAGTGCAGAAAGTGAGCAGTGCAGAGTGATTGATTAAATTGTAGTTAAAAGTGGCAGGTGTTTAAGAAGCGTTCATGAGTCCAACGGCAGAAGGAAAGAAACTATTCTTGTGGCGGGAGGTTCTGGACCATAGCCTCCTGCCTGAGAGGAGTGGTTCAAATAGTCCATGTCCAGGGTGAGAAGGGTCAGCTGTGATCCGACCTGCTCGTCCCAGAGCCCTGGAGACGTACAGGTCCTGCAGAGATGGAAGTCTGCAGCCGATCACCTTCACAATGTGCTGTAGTCTCTGTTTGTCCCTGGCTGTGGCTCCAGCGTACCACACGGTGATGGAGGAGGTGAGGATGGACTCAATGATGGCCGTGTAAGAACTGCACCATCATCTGCGCTGGCAGCTTGGCTTTCCTCAGCTGCCGCAGGAAGTACATCCTTTGCTGGGCCTCCTTGATGAGGGAGCTGATGGTGGGCTCCCACTTGAGGTCCTGGGTGATGGTGGTGCCAAGGAAGCGGAAGGAGTCCATAGTGGTGATGGGGGAGTCTATCATGATGAGGGGGGGCTGGGGGGGCTGTGACTTTCCTGAAGTCCACAATCATCTCCACTGTCTTCTGGGTGTTGAACTCCAGGTTGTTACTGCTGCACCAGGACACCAGCCGGTCCACCTCCCTCCTGTAGACAGACTCATCCCCGTCCAAGATGAGCCCGATGAGGGTGGTGTCGTATGCAAACTTGATCAGTTTTACAGAGTCTTGCCTGGAGGTGCAGCAGTTTGTGTACAGGGAGAAGAGCAGAGGAGAAAGTACACAGCCCTGTGGAATTCCTGTGCTGATAGTCCGAGTGTCTGGGACACTGCCTCCGATCCGTCAGGAAGTCAGTGATCCACCTGCAGGTGGAGTCAGGCACGTTGAGCTGGGAGAGCTTGTCCTGGAGCTGAGCAGGGAGGATGGTGTTGAATGCAGAGCTGAAGTTCACAAATAGGATCCTGGCAAAGGTTTCCAGGGGAGTCTAGATGCTGCAAGATGAAGTGGAGTGCCAGGTTGATTGGCGTTGTCTACAGACCTGTTGGCTCTGTAGGCGAACTGCAGGGGGTCCAGCATGGAGGAGGTGAGGGACTTGAGGTGGGACAAGACCAGGCGTTCAAATGACTTCATGACTACAAACATCAGCGCCACAGGCCTGTAACCATTAAGTCCAGTGATCCGGGGCTTCTTGGGGAGAGGGACGATGATGGACGACTTGAAGCAGGCTGGGACGTGGTATGACTCCAGGGAGGTGTTAAAAATGTCCGTGAAATGTAGAGGAAAAAGGCCGTGTATCATGTCCAGTTCATCCTCAGTGAATCAAATTTTGAAGGAATTTTTGGCCCATAGGCTTTATTAGACAGGACAGCTTCTGTCTCCCTTCTCTCTCGAACTCACAACACTATGGCCGACTGCACATTGAGCCTGGCATGTGTGCTACCACCTAACCCAATTTTGACTTTTTGAACAGTCAAAGGAGTAAAAATAGAAATAGGAGGCTAATTAGGCTAAATATTTGCCTGTATGTTTACACAATCATGCCAGAAATAGTTTTATATCCCAGATAAGTAAATGTTTTTCATTATTTTCATATAAATTAATAGTTAATTTGTAATTTTAACATAACTGTGTGGCGATATTATTGATATAGGCAAATATAGCTTATCAGCCACAACAGTAAGACATACCAGCATCATATTGGACCATCCCCAGTGTAGCGATTATATAAAAATTGTCCTTTTGATGCTCTTTAGTGCAGGGACCAGACTCAAAAACAAATTGGAAAATGATTTTAATAAAGAACCTATTTTCCCTGTCAACAAGTAATAAATCGGCTAAGTTAAGCATCTATAGCCAAACTTCTAACTCCACATGCTCTTGAAATAAAGCTCTGTAAAGCTAAATGTAAAAGTCAAACTCACACTAAAGACATAAATTGTTCCTCCAGGGCAAAGCTGTATATGACGCATCTATGTTTTTCTAAAGCATTACAAAATCTGCTGATCAGGAGAAACACGTGAGCAAAAAAGCTACATAAGTCACGCTGGACCAACCCCAGACCTGCCCCGTCCACCACAGGACACAGGGCAGGTCTGGGGTTGGTCCAGTGTGACTCAGGGGCTCTCTTCCCTTTTGCCCCCTGAGTGAGCGGGGCCTAACGCGCAGGGACAGCTTGAGTCATGTGGCCCGGGACGCTGCAGTGGCGTGTTTGCCTGTCTCTTCACCTCAGCGATGGGACTGCTGTGGATGAACGCTGACACGGGCCGCAGAGCAAGAGCATCTTCTGCAGCGCGGTGATGGCGTAGGGATGGCAAAGTTCAAGAGCACAACACTTGTTACGCACCCTCACATACTATCACACGATGCTCTGTTGGGGCACTAGTGTCTCCATGTGTTTGTCAGAGCCTTTGGGGGAAACTGCCTTGCGCTCTCATCAACAGGTGCAAAAGAAAAGTGACACCCTAATCTTATCTTTCAGACTAAGTTTGATGCTAAGTTTCATTTGATTAACAAATAAAAGAGTCAAGTGAAGTTTGGTTTTCCTAAGCGTTGCACAAAAAACAAAACAAAAAACAGAACCAAGAGTCCTCAGGGGACCCCCAAAATTACCAAGCAACCGACTCGGGACCCCCACAGTAAAATGTAATAGACGTCTGTAACCATTTAAGGTTGTAAACCTATTAAAATGTTTCTTTGGGAACCACTGGGCTAGTTCAGGGGTAAACCTGAACCATATGCATTCAAGTATGAAACTTTTTTTTTTTCAATCTCACAAACGTAAATAAACTACAATAATTTGCAATAATAAACCTGCACAGGTTCATTATGAGGGACTATATTTTGCAGGTTATCCTTTCTGATTGGACCAAAATAACATGTTTCTACTGGTTTACATTATTGGTTTAAGGAAAAGTTAAAAAAACAACAACAAAACAAACAATTGGTGCCAAAGAGAGAGCAGAAACAGCCTAAAACACAACGTAATGGATAAGAAGACAAGAAAGATTTCTGTGGTATAATTGCAGGTGGCAGATGTGGCAGATTTAATTATCTATTCCGACATACAACTGGTGTCAAGTTTCTAAATACAGCAGTGTAAATCCTAGCATTCTTTCAGGACAATAAGTGAGAACAAGATGTGGGGAGGGGGAACTTTAGAAGTTCACTTTAGTCCAGTTCACTTACAATACTTACATAAATATTATATATAGGATAATGCAATAAAAATCAACAGTCTCTTTTTTGCCAGAATTTTTAAAATACTGCACCAGGAGAAGCATGAATGAATAGACTTTCAAGTTTGAGTCATGTCTGGCCAGAGACAGAGCTGCATCCTGACCGAGTTCTGCTCATTACTTCTCCTCAAGCCCTTCTACAACTCTTATGTGTAAGTACCAAATCAATCAAATTGTTCTCAAATAGGTGAGGAATTGAGTTCAAATTGTTAGTCTGTGTTGAGAACTGCTCCTAATAGCAAATCCATCCACAATCACGCTCTTTGTGTAGACAGGAAATTACTATCAGTAAAAAAAAAGATGTTCAAAGACTGTCTGTCAAAAAAGAAGGCCAAGACAACACAACCATTAACAATATTGTATGCTAACTAGTCTTCCTCTTACACCCCATTTGTGTCTGTGAATGCCACTGTAATTCTAAATAACTACCAGTGACTTGCATTAATTGGTAATTTACTGAAAAGCAAGAGGAGCTGGAAATCTTCACAGCCTCCAGTGAATACAGAGCGGCTCGAGCCCTCCAGGATGTTTGTTCAGTGTAGCAAGGAAACACTAGCCCTGAGTGAATCATTTAAACTCCAAAGAGTTATGGAAAATGAATTTATACTTTCAATTACTGCAACTTAGAATGGGTAGACAAAATATGGGCAATAGTAAAAACTAAGAAAATCTACCGTTACTTCAATGGCAGCCGCACAAGCAAAGGTGGGAGAGTATAAAGTCTTTTAATATTACTGGTACTATGACAACTCCTACAATTACTTCTGATCTGATGTGATCCTTGTGACAATGTGCCATTTTTGTGACATCATCAAATAGTGTTAATTAAGTGTTTCTCTGTTTAATGCAGCTGTGAATGAGGGGTCAACCAATCACAGTGAAGTGTGGACTTTCAGCAGAAGTAGATCACTTAAGAGTGTGTTCACACTTGCACATAAAGACCACATCAAAATTAGGATTAAACAGGGATCCTGTATTAAACCAGGACTAAACCAGAACTAGAACAGGACCAAACCAAGTCTACGTCTGGACTAAACTGGACTCAACAAGGACAAGTATAAACACACCCTTAGTTACGTATTTAAGACAGTATGAAGATGATCAGACCAAAATTGTGATCTAGGAAAATTGTGAATCCGGGAAAATTATGATAATGAAAACTTCCCTAAAACGCCCGACTAAACTGAGCCCCAATTCAAGCTGAAGCTGCTTCTGAACCCTTTGGAGTATAAACAAATGACTGGACTCTTGTGAAGCTGAGACTTTGTAGTTTTGCAGAGAAACTGTCTTTTTGTCTTTTGTCTGCTGGTTCTTCTTTTTATCCTTCTTTCCTCCTCCCTCTTTTCCTGCTGTGTGATTTACTCACAAACTTCACCCAGCGGAAAATTCAACTTCAATTTCTGCCTAGATTTCCAGAGTTAAATATGAAGGAGTAAAGCTGGTGTCGGGAGGGATGGACTGATTTACACTAGACTGGGCATTTGTTGGGTCTTGACATTTCACTTTTCAAAGCTATAGTCAACATCATTTAAAAAACTGTTTTAGTGACTTGTAATTAACTTTTAAAGTCTGTATTCAGTTATGTTGTGAGTATTTTCCCGAGTTACCTCTCCTGGTTGCAGCAGGCGGGGACGGAGATGATGAAAACCCACTCAGACAAGAGATTCCAAAATGTTGACACACTGCTGTGCCCCGGGACATCTCTCTGAACGTGATGGTGAGATTATGGACGACTCTACCCCCCGCCAGCCCCAAATTACTTGCTTTTCTCCTGCAGAGAGGACACACACAACAACACTCACAAAGGTTACACTCTTATAAAAGTGTTAAGAGACAACTTAAGACGTTCACCTTTTCACTTGACACCTTCAGAATTAAACCCAATTTATATTCAACATCAACACTTCGCCACAGCCGCCCTTCTGTGCCTGGAGCGTTCACACTTGCTGGTACAGATATAGTCCTGCCTTCCTCGGTCTGCATCTGGTCTCTGTCTGTCTGAGAAGAAGAGACTGAGAAAACGCACACTTAGAAATCACTGCTCAACAGCTGGCTGCTCGGGAAAGCATGCTACCCCCTGGATCACAGCGGAGCCAGCTTTAAGAGCCCGCCTAAGAATAGACTATCCACATCTGAACTCAGGAAGAATCAAATCAAATATCAGAACTCATTTTCAGATCAGTAATCTTCAAAATAAATAAAAAAAATGACCATAACTTTAGCTGCAACATTGACTTTTATTATATTTTAGCCATGCTACAATTGTTTTCCATCATCGTTAACATACCCAAAGTTGTATTTTGATTGATTCCTGTTTTCACCTACCACCCGTCCCCGCCCAGATCCCTGTACTTAGTTGTGTTTATTTGAAAGACTTGGTGTCAAACATACAGTACAAGGTTCTAACATTTTGCATAGACATTTTCCAAATATAAAAACATGTAAATGACAATCACTTGACACCGCTTGTTACGGTGCAATGAACTAAATCTAAAATGATTAACCACTTATGCTATCGTTCAAAAATAAATACTTGAGAAATGATCACTTTTTACATTTCATTTTAAACTTAAATGTGTGTAAATTTGGTAACATTTTGGGGAGGAAACTAATTGAACTAAAAAAACAAATTATGTGGACTGACCTTTTTGGTCACTTTTAGCTCGAAGGAAAGCCTATTAACCCCAGACTATAACAAATAATGGAGCCCGTTTAGGCAATTATCTTTATAGTTGCAAGTGAAGATCAATGCCTTAGCAGAGGTCCACACCCATGTCAATACTTTTTGCTCTCTTGTTTTTGACAGCTCTTTCTCGTTTCATTGCCGCTCTTAAGTCGAGTTGACATTTCCACTGCATTCTAGATGTAAATGCTAAATGTATAGGAGCCTCTCATTGTCTCACTGATGTTTACGCATGATGCATGTGTCAGATTTGTGGAGCATTGGTTGACCGACCCCCGCCCACTGCAGTCCCTTCACTTTACATTATTTCTGCCGTGATTTGACACTCACACAGCTCAGACTAAGGGAACGTGTAGGAGCCAGGAGTGCCACAGGCCAGAGGGGTCTCGGTGCCAGGATGATGTCACCACCAGATCCTATGGGTGCACATTTTCATCTAACCTCAGGTGGACACAGCACGGATGAGGCAAATGCTCAGAAATACACAGAATATCGTATTTATCACTTGCTTTGCGTAATTTAAGGAATGTTTGTGACTTGAAGTCGTGGCAGATAAACTAAATAACAGCTGGTCAAATACATTTAAAAAAAAAAATCTTTTGTTGTTTTATATTCTTCTATAGACAATATACTGTAGATGCATATTTGTTTTAGATTTTGTACATTTATTGTGATCTGTAAACTGTAAAAACAATTGTGGTGCAATGAAAGAAATATCGTATTTAAAAAAAGAGACAAAATTAAAGAGTTGATTTATCTTTAGAATCAGCAGCTTGTCTTAAAAGTTACAAGTGAGTGTGCAGGAAAATAAAACTATAGTTCCCAAAGTTACATAATACAGTGAGACCATGCCTTTGTCAACAATCACATCATAAAATGTCCAGGGAAATCCATACTTTAACCATTATAAAACAGATTGTCAAATACATTTGTCTTCATTATACAGTCATTAACGCAATCTTGACATTTCCCCCAAAAATAAACTAAACGGCTTTTTGCCGCAATTAAGATTCCTCTCACTACGAGCAGCTATTTCATCTAAATGAACATGTTTGCGAAGGACCACTCTGGCATTTGGTGATTCAGAGGTTATCTCAATAATTAAAATTAGAGCAGAAATTTACAGGTGCCAATGTGACTCCTAGACTACTAAAAGTGAAAATAAAGTACAGCATTCTCTAATAGTTGGTGCTTTGTATGTACAATCTATACAAGTTAATTCATAAGGTTTTAATGGTATAACAAAAGTGAATGTTTGTAACTGTATGAATATCTGGTGCAAATAAAAAGGCATTTTTTTGTCCTAATTTAATTGGAAACAGAGGTGATGGGTGTATAAACTTTGAGAAAGTTAAGTGCTACTTCAGTTTGTCAACATCGCACACACACAGCCTTCACGCTAAACCTTATTTGTCTGTGCAAGTAATGCTAATAATGTATGTTAGTCCAGTATTACCACCGCTTTCTGTAACGGTGCGTTTGACACTAACCTCACAGCAAAATGTAATCAGTGCCTTAACCTTTGATCCTTCTAGCCTTGATCACTTATTTCCTATTTGAACATATGGAAAGAGCCCTATTGACTGTTAAGACAATAACACCTTGGCCGCGTACAGAAGTATCCCGCCCAGACTGGCAGTAGCAGCAATGGCGATGACCCTCACTAAGAGGAAGTCCATGGAGTCCTCCAGTTTGGTGTGGAGCTTAAGGACCTGTCGATGGGTGTCCTCGCGGCTGCCCGAGTTCTCGATAACGTGGTTGGCAAGGCCGCGCTTCTCATTGAGGGGCATCTGTGCGGCCACGCGCTGCTCTGCCTGCTCCTGGGTCAAGCCGTCCCGCTGCATCAGGCGCAACAGCTGAGTGGCAGGGTCACTGAAAAGGAACAGACAATAGGGGGTTATTTACGGTGCCGCTGGAGTGCGCTTGTTAAAAAATCCACAGGGCACAGGCGCAGAGTTGGACTAACAAGGAAGAAAAAGAAGCAGCATGGGAATGCAGCCAATAACTCAGAAAAGCTACATTTTAATGGGCTGATTGTGTTAAAAAACAAATCGTTATTATTTATCCTCTTAAATTCAGATGCCTGTAAACTAACAGCCTGGAGATGATGGAGGATGGAGAAAAAATGAGGCACTCACTCACCAGTAAACTACTACAGTGTGGTTGAGGAACTGTGTGAGGCGCCTGGTCTCAAAGAGAAGGGGCACATCCAGCACCACGTAGCGGTACCCTTAGGAGGGGAAGCACAGCGAAACAGATTTAATTAGAACAAACACATTTTAACACTGTGGACACAAATGTAACACAATTAGCTTAATGACTTTGCAGGAACAAACTATTTGTGTAGAGGAAGTCATTTTAACCTAAACTTTAAGCCCTTAGCCTTGTGCTGGATGTCTGTTGTTCCTGTGTAATAAGAAAGTTATTTCTGTTTCAGAACAATATCTAATCGCATATTTTTATAATCATCTTTAGATTTGGCTTGACAACATTTCAAATTCTGTGTGACAAATTGCCTGACACTTACAACATCCACAGCTAGCTTTAACGAAGTGGGCAGAGACGACTCGTCACTCACCTCGAAGGAAGTAGAACAGTATCTGTTTAAGCATGGCTTTATGGATCTCTGGGTGTGTGATGGAGTTAAGCAGCTTCCTCTTCTCCGTGTTGCTGAAAATGAGTTGACCCAGCTTCTGCCTGTCAATCTCTCCATTTTCCAGCAGCACTTCTGACCCAAAATGGTAAACTATACGGTGGTAGGCAGAAGTACTCGGTTCCACAACTGCAACAGAAGATTTGAATTTGTAATAAAAGTCTAAAAAACATATTTTACAAGATATATGTGTCTGACTAATTACTAACTTGTGCAAACACCAAGTACAAATCAATTTACATAACTGTTCACCTAGTTGTGTGACCTTTTTATTCTGACATTAGTAAATCTCTTGCCGCCAGTCAGCAGAGACAGCCATGATTCATGTCCTCGGTCTCTGGGGGTCTGTCTTAACAAACTTCCTAAAGGCTCAACCTCTTTATGTCCATTACAACTGCTCCAGTAACAAGACATTAGATTAGATTATGAGCTAGTCTCTCATGTACAGATATGGAATTTTAGGATAAGTATACGGCTGTCAGATGTCCTTATTACAAAATGTTGGAGTATATTACTGATGTATACAAAGCTATACAACCAGCACCTCACCTTTTCTGGCTACAACATCTGCATCAATAATTGGACAGCCAAGCTCACGCAGCAATGAAGACACAGTGCTCTTCCCTGAGGCAATGCCTCCTGTCAGCCCCACCAAGAACATCCTGAGGGAGAGGCAGTAGGGAAAAACAATTAACACAGCGAACATTGAAATACAAAATGCCCTGTAGTATGAACACTACATTTTAAGAAAGTAAACCCCTAAGTAAATCTCATCAGTTTAGTCGATTAGTTGACTGAAAGCTATTTTAGCAATAACACTGAAATGTATTTACTTTATTGATGGATATTTATATTAGGCACGTTTGGCAATAAATACTGAAAATGACTCTTAAAAAAAAAAAAACATTATGTACTTGTTGCAGGAATAAATAATGCGCCCCCTGCTGCTTAAACTCATAAACTGCTTCAGCCTGTGGCAGAAATAACTTTATAGTTAACAGAAATACACTTTCCGGATCATTTTCATCAAACACACAAAAAAAACATTTGTCAAAGGCTGCATAAAATATAGGCTTTTCTCAATTCATTAATTGTTATGGATTTATTTATACCACTTCACATTAGTTTTAATGTTGCTTTACCTTTGAAATGCAAAGTGCTCCTTCAACTACTTTATTTGAGGACTCCAAGTGGACTCTCTCGACCTGTCGGAGCTGGTACAGTACGTTACAGCTATTATCAGGCTAAAGCTATAAGAAGTCAAATTCAGGTCACAACGACATCAACAACACGCCCAAACACAACTACTGCCATAACTATTTAACTACGACAGGTACAGCTTTGGATAACCATGTATTTTAAACGTGATTATGCTATGCAACTTACTAATTTTAGCATTCACTCGACTGACAGCTAGCCACTTAGCTTCAAAGTGTGTAACAGTAAAGTCACTCCGTGTGGTTAAGATGATAGCAAACAATAGTTCCGACAAAAAAATAACTGCAACTCACTTGTTTATTCACATTAAACAAAATAGTGTCCTCTGAAATAAAACAACTTAAAATGTATACATTGCAATTATCTGGACACAAACGAAAACATAAACAAGTTGTTGCTTTATGATTTATTTCAAGAGTATGTTGAAGGACTGGATGAATTGCGATTATGTTTAGAACGTTTTCCCTTGTAGACTGCTTCATCCCCATTCTCTCCTTCTTCCCGTTCCAGTCTGCCCCTTTTCACAAAATGATTTATCCTGGACTCCAAGCTCTCGCAGCATGGGCGTTCCAACAAGGGCTTATAGTTTTTCTGCCTCGTGCCTTCAAGAAGCAAGCAGTGGTTTGGTGGTTCGGCACCTGTGGAGCAATAAAAAAAGTGGTGGCAAGAGAACTAAAAACATGTAAGTAAAAGTACAGTTACATGGTTAAACATTTACTCAGTTAAAAGTACATGTCACAGGTGTCAAAATTGTACTAAAGGTGTGCACTACGTAACTATGTATTTGGGCCTCAAAACTCCTGGCATGAGCCCAATAAATGAATGACTAGTCATACTACACTCAAGCCAATCCAAAGCCTTTACAACTGGGCTCTAAAGGTGTTTGACCAAAAACCAATTCGATTCCACCACTGTAACTTTTTATTGAAGCACAAATTTTAATCATTCTCAAATTTTATTTTTGATTCTTAAATTGTTTTTTAAATGTGTTAATGGTTTGGCTCCAAAGGCTTTGAGCAGCTGTGTCAGTAAAATACAGAACGGTTTCATCTGGAGACTGTAAAGTGCCTTTTCGTAAAACATGCTTCGCCCTAACAGCCTTTTCTGTGACGAGTTCTAATCTATAGTATATGCTCCCTGTCCATTTAAAATCCATAACAAAACTTAGTATCTTCAAAAAATAAACTAAATCTTGGATGTGCCAGCAGCAGCACTGCAACTCACGTTCAATGTTTTTTGAAAGTATCTTTTCTTGTCCATGTCCTAATTTTTGTGCGTGAAAAGCCCTTTTAGCCGGTGCTTATGCACTATGATGCATGCATCAGGCTGCTGTGCTCAGTTAATCAATATTTTTTGTATCTGTCCCTATTCAAATAAACAAATAAATAAATAAATATTTTTGGAATATAGTTCTGGCAGCAGGGAAAAAGACCATCACAAAATAATTTATGACACAAATTGGGCCAACAATTAAGGACTTGGCTAAGATTATAACTGACATACGTAAAACAAGAGAAAAAAAAAGAAAAAAAAAAAGAAAAAGACTAATTGACTAATTTGACTGACCCTAGACCTAGTGTGCCTTAATTCTCTTCTTGTTGAATGTCTTTTCTCCTTTATTTTTTATTTCTGTTTCTTATTTTTGTTGTTTTATGTGTTAGAATATATATATATATATTTTTTGAAATAAAAGTTTTAGAATAATTTAGTAACTTGAATGATGAAACAGTTTAAAGATGAATTTAGTTGTTTTAAACCACAATGTGCAGTTATGCGCGTTTGTAGAGTTTGAAAATGTATCCAATTGCAATCACATGGCGTTAATTATACTCCATTTCAAGTACAAGAACATGTTTAAATATCCCCTCAGTACAATACAATAGGAAAGTACAATTTCCACACCTGGCAATAATTTATTTAATTTTTTTTCCCCAATTGCCCAAAAAATATTGGTTTGTATAAATTCCTACCTTTTGCTTCCAGATCCTGGAGCATCCCAAACAGGACACTTGCTCTGACTGCACTGTGTGTCCAGTGTTGCTGTAACATGGCCAAGGTGTAGCTCACTTCCTCTTTCTCTTGTGTCCAACTTAGACCGTCAAAATGACAGTCAAACAGGACAAGAGGATAGTCCACCGCCATGCTAGAAAAGGTGCAGAAAACGATTATCATAAAGCAATTAAAAATATATAGAAATAGTATAAATAAATTGTCTAACTTGTATTGAGGCTTCCTAGGGTTTTTCATAACATCCATAAGTTGGTCAATTATGTCCGGGTCTTCCAGTTTTTGTCCTATTAATAGAAGCAGTGCCATCATGCATCGCACCTGCCAAATAAGACAGTTATGTATTTCTGTTCTTGCAACAAACAAGACATTTGTGACATTTGAAAAAACAACCTTATGTATGTCATTTACCTGGTGATAAAGGAAGGCCAGTCCTTTAATCTCAAATATAAAGAGCTCGTATGGGTCTGTGCTGTTGGTCAACAGTGGTTTAGCCGGTCTCACTGAAGCAGACAGGATGGTCCTCTCAAACTGGAGCACTCCGTTACCAACATCCATTTTACACAGGTTACGGTAATCATGTGTTCCTTCATATCTGTTATATAACATGTAATCATTTAAGATGTTTTAATCAGATAGATTTGGTCAGATTATTTGGTCAGTGATGAAAAATATGAACGACAATAAAGTCAAATCCATGTTTTCATTTTTTTGGAATCCATAATATCACATTGGTATGACTTGCATTTCAACTCACAAATAACTAAAAGTTGACATTGCAAGATTGCTAACACAAATAATTTTGTCAATGAATATTAAGAGAAATATCTGCACTTTTTAGAGCATCTGCTGTAGATGAAATTTGCTGTGAGAGTACATTATTCTCTAATCCAGTTTGTAGTGAAAAAAGGTCGTGGATGAGTTGTAGTAAATTAAAATAATATAATTTGGGTAAAATAATTTTAAAAAATTAACCCTATATATCAAAATATCTGCAAAGCGGCTATCGGCTTCAAACAATCAGCATCAGCATCACCAAACTGGTCTCAGCATCTCATAACAATAGAAAAACACTAAAAAAAGATCAGATATATTGAGGGTATAGCAATAACATCTCCATGGAGACAAGCAGAAAAGAAAAACTTTTAGAAATCCCCCTCACCTTTTTGCAGCTTCAGCCATGAGATCCACATCCAAACACCCTCTGGGGAAATAGTATCTGTACGTTCTGGACCGACAGTCGAAGCGTGCACTGAAGCCCTCTGCTGCAGGAGACCAGTCCAAAACCCTGATATCCAGAGGCAGCACTCTGTTCAGCATCTTCACATATGGAAGCTCTGACACTGAAGCTTTTTCTTTGGCAGCAGCATCCACAGTTTCAGGGAGCATCACCCCCAGTCCTCCACAAAACTGACTTGAGCGCAAGTCAATGCTTATAACCTAAAGAAATTGATAATATTACATTACAAGATCACAAATGCGTCATTTTCTCAGTTATTTTTAAGGGCTTTCCTTTAGTCATGTAGTCAACTAAGTGTTTTATTTAGATGAAAAGGATTTGTATTGGACCACAGCAAACAGAATATACAGAGTGAGTTTGCCTTTAGTCGACTACAGTCCTAGCTTTGACTCTGGGTTAACAGACCTGAGAAAAGGCACTGACTCCTTTGTCCGTGCGTCCACAGCGGTGATAGTTTGAACTCTGTCTGTCCTGGATGAGTCTTGTTTTGAGCAGAGCTTCAAACAGTCTGGCCTCCACCGTGTTGTCCGTGTTGTCCTGAACTGCAAAGCCCTGGTACTCCCATCCCAGGTAGGCCAGCCTCAGAGCCACATGACGCTTGGGGTGAACTGAAAAGTCAAAGGGACGTTTCTTGCCTTCTCTCTTCTGTTTGTTATTGGACTTGCTCGTTTCATCTTTAGCATCACTCATGTTCTTTGGCAAAGCTGCGTCAAGTCATGCAGACTCCTCCAACTCACGATTACAAACAAACAATGAAAGCTGCATCGAAAGTGTCCTGCAATCTTAGAATTTCCGAATAATAGCAATTTTGACAAATGTTGTTAATGTTTTTTCCAACGCTTCCTCCGCTACACGCTGGTTCACGACTTTATGCGGGGCTGAAATAAATGACGGAATTATTTCCGGTTAGGGATTCTGGGAAATGTAGTCTTCCACAAACATTACCACATTTCTCTCCTGCTTTTTTCGGCTAAAACCAAACACGGAACCCTGGTCTGTTCTGGTAAACTAGATGCATCTTAATACAGTAAATAATAGCAAATATACATAACATAAAATTTAATAGCACTGATTTGATTTACAGTGCTGTTTAAGGAATTGGCTGTTTAAATTTGTAGGCTAAGCAATTTAAGTGTACGATTATAATTGAACATTTTAATAAATAAAAATAAATTTGAATCTTTTAATGCCTGTTGTGAAGCAGATGTCTATATCCTGACAACACTATTATAATAGCTTTCTGAAGTGTAGAGTTGTAATGTAGACAGGTGGAAATTTACTGTAGGATTGTAAAAATGCACTGCTGATAGGGCATAGTTGGGCATGGCATTTGAATCCATCTTGAGTCTCTTGTCTTGTGACCATATTTGGGTAAAAACTTCATGTCCAAGCTTATGTTACCATATTACTTGCATGCATACATTCTGAACCATGTCCAATGTTAAGCTTTGACTTTTAAATCAAGTTAAAATGCATCTGAGTTTCCCTTTTAAGGCAGTACATGTCTTTAGTGTTTTTCAGCTTCTTCACAGTGACTGGTAGCTCTCGCTCTGGGCTCCTGCTGCCATCCTTCCCTGAGCTTCTAGCATCTGGTTGGGGAACATCTGTGCGGTCCAACTCCTTCAGGCCAAAGCATGGACCAGCGGATTCACTAGTAAGACAGACTTGGGACTTCTGCTTTCTGGGTTTCTCAGAGGTCAGGCCAGAACGCTTCAGGCCATTGATCTACTCAGTAATTTGAGTCACTTGTTTTACAGGAACAAAGCAGTTCTGAAAACGGTTTATATTGACAACAAAAGCTTATTGCAATGGTAAACAAATGACACACAGCAAGACTAAATTACCAAGATTATCAATTTGACCATTTGTGGGAAATAGTTTTCATGACATGGTAAAAAAATAATAACGTCATAATAACGTTTATTTGATAATGTCCCAACTTTTTTCTGATTGTACATGACTATATATGAATTGTATTTATGACTCTTTATTCAGGCTATTCATGAGCTTTGTCTACTAATTTTTGAATTTTCAAAACCACAATTGTGTTGTTTCTGAAGTAAAGCATAAACTACTGTCACTTCTAAAGCCCACCACAAGAGGGGTCTGTTTCAACCCAATGAAGCCACATTCTGCCTCTCATTTAGACATTTTATGGGAACGACACAAAAAAACAGGACGTCCCATCATTACCATCATTGGCAGAGAGGACAGAAAACACAACCCTCCCCTTTAATTCTACTTTTTTCCTGTTTTGAATTGCTAAGCTCTTTCTGATTTGCTATGATAAGCTTAATTGTCTGGAAAAGTGGACTGTTACAAGTGAAGTTTCCATGTCAAATACCCTTTGAAAGAACATATATTTCAAATGGAAATATTTTGCCTTACTTTGCCTTATATGGTCTTTTCTTAGGAATGCACTCGCGTTATTATCAGACAATATTGCTTTTTGATGGCACACAATGACACTGTACTTTACAAAAATGTGGTTGTGACACACCATAGCATAAATATTTGCAATGGAACGTAGTGTTAGTCTGCAAATCTGTCCAATGTTAAAACCGTGGACCAGAGACAGCTTCATCCTCAATCAATCACTGAGGTCTAAGCTCAGGACGACGTGTTTGTAGCCAGCCTCACGACATGTGGTACTAGTTTAAACATACCAGGAGACTGTTCCCAGCAAGTGAAATGCGTCCATTAGGAGTCACATCCGAACAAAGAGGGCGGTTATGCAATTCCTGTTTCAGCAACTGCACAACAACATCAAGAAAGAGACAGTGGAGTTTCCAAGTGTTTCGCAAATTTGCAAACTTACACGTATTAGAAAAACAATGCTTGCATAATGTACTATACCAAAGTAAACAAGCAAATGAGGTTGTGGTTTCTGTTGTAAAACCTAGTAGTAGAAATGTATTCACTGTTTTTGTATTTTAACTTCTAGAAGTTAAGCTTTTACTGTACATTTTCACACTTCCAGTACATATCGTTAATGATTGGATATTACAAAAGCATACATTTTAATTTGCTAAACAAATACAATTATTATGTGTAGTAGACAATATTGATTTTACGTACATGTTGTTCAAGAATTATTACAAAATAATATTCACTATCAAGATCAAAGATAGTGAATGTTGCACAGATTCAAAGTGCTGCGAATTTAAACAAACTTTCTGGTATGGCTATTTGAATATTCATAAGAGAAATTTGGGCTGAGACGATATGGCGATAAAAATGTAATTGTGCTTTGATCTTGTGACAATATACTATTTTGATGAGATTGTCATGTATTATAATTATAGATATTCAGTGCTTCTCTGTTTAATGCATTTTGAAGGATTAAGTTATTAAGTTATCTGTTTTTTATTAATTTACTTTTGTGCCTAATCTGTTTCTGTACTCTAATCTCCCCATTGTGAGACAAATAAAGGTGATCTTATCTTCATCTTATATACTGGTGAAGAAATACACAATAACCCAAAAGAAATATTATAAATGTAAAATAATGTTAAAGTTGTTAAAAAATTTAATTTAATTATTGTTAGCGGAATAAAACACTTTAGTTGTTAGTTTGCAGCTTTAATGAGTCATTGAAGTATTTTTTTCAAGGTCTACAGCTTGCAGTTAAAAAAAGAAAAATAACCAAAAATGTCCCACTAGTACAAAGAAAAGAGAATCCACAATAACCCCCCCCAAATTACACAGATATAGTAGTAATTATTGTGACAGGCCTTTTACTTTTGTTTTAACAGCCTCCTTCATGCTGTGATTCAGTGACATAATGTATGAATTTTAACCAATCACAGTGAAGTCTGAATTATCAGACGCAACAGAAGCCTTTACTTTCCTCTTCATCATGGCAGATAAAAAGATAGTAACTGTATGAATGGAAAATACAAACTGTGATCTCGGCTTTTATTTTTGCTACCATCTATGGAGTACTTAGTACAAATACCATCCTCTGTTGCAGGTCAAAAGGCTATCATTTAGGTGTAGTCACATGACCCACCCACTCCTCTTCCAGATCCCACCCCCAGAGGTTTGCATTGAATGATTTCCAACATGTTGTGGCTCAGAAGCTGATAGTCAGAAAGCTGCTCAACTGGCTTACCCTGATTCCTCTTCTCTGTCTGACAATAGCTGCGAGCTGCTTTGTGTTTGCAGGGAAAAACATGCTCACTTGAAACACGGCATTGGCAACAACCCTTTATTGAAGGTAAATGCATTTTAAACCTTTTTTAAAATAAAATAAAAATTCTCCTTTTAGTTTATCACTGTGGTTCTCAAACTGGGGTGTGGGTGCGCTTGGTGGCACATGTGCGTCTTCTGGTGGTACTTAAAAGACTATGGGAAATGAAGTTGTAGTTTTGACCCAGTTTAGACCATTTTAGATATATTTTGGGTATGTTTAGATCTAGGCATTTTGTCTGTTACTTGTAAAGCCAAATCTTTTGTGATGGGCTTTGGCTCAAGTTTAGGAATCACTGCTCTCTCGTGTTTTGCCTCTCCCACTCAATCCCTATGGTCTTTAACCTTTCATTTCTCCACTGAACTTCTCAATAGCACAGATGTGGCTTCACTTAGCTTGTGTGAGTCCCTTGATGTAGTTTGGGGAGTTTTGCAAAAGCTCCTCTTGTCAGTTTCTTAAGTAAACATGGATCAATATAACACATGAGTTGCACGTTACATGTTTCCTCATTGAACTGGTTGATGTCACTGTGATCTTTACCAAAGGATGGACAAAGGAGCCAAGGAGATGTTTGTGTCCACTTTCCGACTGGCCTTAAAACCCAGAGTTGGATTTTTCAGTTCGGATAAAGCCAAAGAGAATGGAGTGGAGACAGAGATCAAGGCTGGGAAACCTGGATCTGCAGCAGGTAATAATCCCTCAAATGTGTTTAATATCTGTTCTCAATTACAAGTAATGAAAGCTTCTGAGCCTGTGTTGGATATTGGCGTGTATAAAATGGGAAAAAATGCAAAACACTGACGTTGTAATACTTGTATTCGGCAATTTGCCAAACCTATAACTTTGTAAACAAACTTACTATTACTCCTTGACTTTTGGAAAGACTTTGAATCTAAAGCACGAGTAATTCGACAAAGAAGATTACTATCAAGCTTGTAAAACTAAAGAAACCAAAGCGCTCTGATTTAGATTTTATACTTTTTTGACTCTTGCTTATACATTGCAACAGAACGATTTGTACTCCAACCTCTACACATACATCACCCCCCTTTGACCCTTGGGAACAAATGATGTGCATGTTTACTCTTTGCATTACTTCTAACTTTGCCGAAAGCCACTCTTATCGCAATTACTATGCTAAAAACATGTTATATGCAAAGTGAATTGGTTTTCTTGTTTTCGCCCGAGGTTAGGAGAAGCCCAGATGTTAATATTAAAATGCCAACAAATGTGCAGTGATTGATAGTGCTACAGTGCCCAAGGCTTTTCTCATGGTGCTAATTGCATTCCTGTGTCCACTGGTGACCACCTACTTCCCACTGTGTGTGGATGGACATTCCAACACCGCACATTGTGGGGAAAACAGTATTCCCACTGGAAGTCTGGATTTGGCACATTGAACCTAGTGTAATGTGAAATGACAGGAGATTATAGAGTGAAGGGAACGGAGTCAATGGGACCAGGCTATAAATAAGATGAAAGAGACATAGTTTGTAATGGCAAAAAATTCATGATTTATATAAATTTTTTCTGTACCTTGTTTTAAATACTACTTTTTTTTTTTTTTTCTAAAATTGAAGAAAAAGTATTAGACATGGATTTTTTTTTTTGTAGCAGTTAGGGGAGTCAAAAAATCGATACCCAGATACTAATCAATACTAAAACTAATTTGAAACTAGATACTGAAACTAATTACACAAAAATAGGACAACATTTGACCCTTTTTGAATAGTTTTAAAAATGGTCTTGCTCAATTTAGGAACTAGTATAAGACCACATGCTGCTGCTAGGGAAATTAACATTATTTAGTGTTGAAAATGACATTCTGTTCTCTAAAAACAGCTGACAACTCGAGTAGCTGTTTAAAATGGTTTCTAAAATGTAGCTTTCTAAAATGTAGTTCTGTAAAACCTTTGTTAAAATGGTTAAGGGGTTTTAAAAGTCAAATCGTTTTCAAAGTTGTTTTTATATAGTCGGAACAAATATGGAACAATGTGACAGACTTCACTGATTCACAATGTTCCACCATGTCCAAAATCCAAAAACATCAACAAAGCTGTTCCAAGATTTTGACAGAATCCAGTTGGGGCATTATGTAACTAACAAATGGCCTGTGATTTACAATTAACAACATCTGTCTAAATGGAAACAAGGCTCGTAAGTGGCAGTACTGTACTGTAAATAAAATGAGTTGTTTGGTGATATTTATTTGTTGTTGAAATGCCAAACTGTCTGCAGCTCTCAAAGGGGAAGTTCCGGTGTTCAAAGAGCGGCTGCAGGACTGTATCGTGTGTGAAGGAACAGATGCCACTTTTCAAGCTGTTATCTCGGGAAGTGCGCCTCTGACTGTTTCCTGGACGCACAATGGTGAGTAACTGAGCCCTGTATCATGGTATTACAGTGTACACTACAACAAAGAGAAAATGGTTTCGTGTCCGACTCAGAGTTTGCACCATTCTCCCTGTGCCTTGTGCACCTCGGTTTCCCCAATCAACCCATAATATGCTTACTAGGAAAAATCCTCCCACTAATGTAGTTTTGATCATGTCGAGCTCAAGATGTGGAGATGAGTCCCTGGCGCTGCACTGTGAAGAATGGATCAAATGGAGAATACACATTTTCCTTTCTGGACATTAAAGGGTACCTTAACTTTAAGAGCTAATCTTTAGCCTTGATCCTTCATAGGTACAGCTATTAAACACTGTTGTGGAAAACTTAAGTAATAGTTATCAAGAAGTAAAGTAAAAACATTAGAACAGAGTTTGTCTTTTCTCAAAAGTGAATGGTTTAATTCTGTTGTACATTCAGAATTAATCTCTGTCCCTGCACCCAAAACATGTACCTGCACCCAAAACATTTACCCCCTGATGTCCCTCCCTCGTCTCAAGGCCCCACACAAAAGGATTCACCTTCTTTTATAGAATACAGGTCAAACAGGTCACATGACATTACATACTTAAACATTATTGGCCCGATGAGCCGGGTACAGGAATAAGGGTGGGGGTTGTTGATTGCATTCAAACTTTGGCTGTCTGGTTGCTGTTCAAAAAACAATGCCCTGGCAGCAGGCTAGATGTTTGCAAAGAGGCCCATCCTGGACCCCTGGGGTTCGATCACACCTGAGAGAAGCCAGTCTTTGAACAGCGCCACCAGGCCTCCTGTTGGATTTAGCAGCATTAGTGTGAGAGAGAGAGCATGGGGGGTCATTTTACATGGAGACGATGGGTCTGGTATTTTTCCTGCCATAACAGATTTCACAAAACATAAGGTCAATATGATATTTTTCCATAACAACACATTTTCACCTGCTCTAATATTTTATGAAAAAAACGTATGATCCTTTGAGCCTAATCTTTTTTCACAGCTATGAGATTCATTACGTGTGGAAATGAATAAGTAGAAATAATGTATGTAGCCTGTTTTTTAACTTTTACTTACACTTAGGAACTGTGTTTGTGCAATTCAGTTTATATTTTAACTTCACTTAAGTAAATCTTACGGTAGTATTTACTATCTAGTAAAAACATTATAATTTTAATTCAAAATGTTTCTCGAATACATTTGTTTCTAAGCCCTGCAGTAAATGTATTTGTGTGTGGCCCCCTCACTAGACTGATGGCCTTTCACAAAATCACATACTCTACACTACCAGTCATTAAGTATTCATGATGGAAAAGTGTCTAAAAGTTTTACCGATTGACTACTTTTATGTGTTTGGGAACTTACTTAATTTTTTGCTGTGCCTTAAATGTAGACAACACTGAACTTAACTCTAAAGAATACAATTAAGACAGAAAACTACAGACTGAATATCTTCTGTTCACTTGGTTTGATCTTTGGAACTTCATGTGACTATTTACACCTTGCTTTTATTATCTTGCTTTGGCTTCTTATTTTTTGTCCAAAGCCGCAGAGTTGGAACAAGGAAAATGTTATTAAAATGGGCTAATGTTTTATATAAAAGATAACATCAAGATTGCTTTGTTTCCCCCTTAGGCAAAAAGGTTCATTCACGCAAGACTTCCTTCCACAACGGAGTCGCCACTTTGGTTTTAAACAACTGTTTCTTTGCGGATGCTGGCTCTTACACATGTTCAGTCGAAAACACAGCGGGGAGACAGACTAGTAGTGCCGCTTTGTACGTCACAGGTAAATTATTACTGATTATTCTCTTTATAATGTTTGTAAGATTACAGAACAAGTCTGGTGTACTAAAGCCATTGTTTGTTATGAATTAGCATTAAGGGAAGTCCACACAGGAAGGAAACGTGAGGTGAAGAATGAGGTCATGTGTAAAGCGGAGACTCCCAAAAATATGCAAAATATAAAAGAAGTAAAACGGCACAATGAAGAACAGGCCAAAGGTAAGGTTTACCATTTACGGGCTCTTCAATATGGGATCAAATACTGAGGAAGTGGATTTGTTTAAAAGTCAAATGAAAAGAAAACACATAGTGAAGACTGATTTGAACGTGTTTATCTTCGTTTACTTAATGAAGCCCGGGACAGTGCACAATATACATTAACATTAACAGGTTGTAGTACAAGTACAAATGTCCACATGTTGTCCCTGGACAGGTTAAAGTTCAAAAAAAATAAAACATTCATGGAAAATGGCACCACAATGACCACCATAACAAATCTGTACAAACATCAATCATATTGTAGATAATTGGAATTGAAATGGGTTTAATTAGTGATCATGGTTGAAATATTTAGTGAAAGAATCAAAGTGACTATAAAAAACATGTGAAAAAAAGTTATGTCCAGAACAAAAGACAAATTCAGGCGTAATATTTTCAAATCATATATTAAAATGACCAGAATTACATACTGTTAAATTCTTCAAATATATTTTTCTATGTGTATTCTACTATTAAATGATCTACTATTTTAATGTCCCTATTATCTTACTGTATGGATGAGCTTCCTTCAACCAAACTTGACTGTTCTGACGTGATTGGCCAAAAATCTCTTAAATCTACCTACCAGGGTTCACCTGTTAGCCCCGCCCACTTTGGCAGGTTCCTCTCACAAGCCTTGAGGTGATTATGAGGGCATATAATGAGACCCGGACGTTTCCGTGTGGTTCGTGTTAGTTTTAAGCACTGAATACTGTGTGTTTTAGGTCCTCCTGTTGAATTCGTGGACGCTCCTGAGAAAGTGGAGGTGTGCATTGGGGAGAAGGCTCGACTACACTGTGAATTCAAGAGTGCCTCTGTTCCTGTGGCCTGCTGTTGGCTCTACAACAGAGAAAAGGTGAGGAATAAGGAAGTGATTCGTACATGGTGGCGAGTATGAGACATGAATGTTATCCCTGAATTTTTGCTAGAGTAAAGTTTAAAGTAAAAAAGTACTACTATGATTTATGCTGCTATTACTGTTAATACAACTGCTTCTGAGACGAGTTGGAGTACAGTTACTTCAAAATAATATTCTGTGAGGAGAGATACAAAGTAGTGGACCAAGAAATTACTCAAGAAAGAGAAGTATTTTGGGAAACTACTATTTAGGAGTAATTGTGAGACCGTCTGGACGCAACATCTGATTTATAATTTGAAGTTATTGCAATTAGAAGAATAATACAAAACATCTGGTCATTCTTTTTTTTTTTTTAAACATAAAACAAACATTAAGACAAAATCTGGTCATTTAATAAGTAAAATATTCTGTCACTTGTAGATTCACGGTTCTCAAGTGAGATTTCTGTTACGCTGTAAAATATATTACTCACGTATAAGTAAAAGTATTGGTCTGAAAACGTCTTGGAGAAGTAAACTGTTATTAAAAAGTAAAGTAAACATACTTGAGCAGATAATGTGCTTGAGTACTACCAGCCTCTGCTACTGATAAAACTGCTTGTGCTAAACTTGTGCTACTTCATGAAACCTACGTCCAACTCAAGTCTACTTCCCAAGGTCAAAATAACTTTACCTAATTAAGAACATTTTATTTTCACCCAAATGTTGAGTAAATGTATTTTGTTACATAGCGCGCTCGCTGTAGTCGCGTTGATATTTGTGACCGCACGTTTGAGAAGTACCGACTCGTATCTGGTATGGTTCCTCATTGCAGGTGGTGTTGGGAGGGACGAGGATCTCTTTACGGAGCAGCGCATCTCAAAGCGGCGTGGAGATTTCTCAGGCTTGTCCAGAAGACCAGGGCTGCTACACTATTGTTGTACGAAATCGCCGTGGTTTTGCACATCATAGTATAACCCTTAGTGTTATTGGTAAGCTCTTTTACACGTTTAATGATTTGTCAGTAGTGTTTCTCGTCACGCAGGCTTCTTACATTTGGCCTTTTCAGAGTTAAGCTTTGTGTAGTTTTTGATTACATTTTGGGCGTAAACTGCTACTTGTTCTGTATTTAGTCCTAGGTTCTTGTTGTAAGCTAAACGTTTTGTCATGAGGTCTTGGCAAGTCCAAATTTAGTCCTGTAAAGTTCTTGTACTCTGAAAGCTAATTATTTATCAAATTCCTAAAATGCCTTCACATTTTTGTTTACGATCGAGTTGTTTTGTCCTCAGACCGACCGGACCCTCCTGCCTCCCATCCCGTCGTATCCAAGTTGACCTCAGATTCTTTGGTGCTGTGCTGGACCGGCCCAAGCTACGACGGGGGCACGGCAGTCGTGGGATACATCGTGGAGTTCCGAGAAGAGAAGTCCGACGTCTGGACTGAAGTAACAAAGGACTGTAAAAACACATGTTATAAGGTCCGGTCCGGTTTGGAGCCACAGGGACAGTATCGCTTCAGAGTCCGAGCACTGAACTCTATAGGGGTCAGCGCACCAAGCCAACAGTCTCACTGTATCACCATGGCGACGGAGAGTACGTATCCAAAGGGGGGGGGGCGCAGAGTAAAAGTAAAAGTACAGTTGCATGATTAAAAATGTACTTTGTTACAAGTACTGCTGCCAAAAGTTTAAGTAAAAAGTACACATACAAAAATACAACTCTGACACCGGTTGACTAGTTGGTGTTTAATGCAGTTTAGTAGCATTTTGGTTCAATATTTTAAACAAAATTTGAAAAACATAATTGAAATTGTTGGAACTGAATTCAGTCGTTTTAAACAACAGTTTTATTCTTCTAGCTCAGGTCAATCAGAGCAGGCAACGTGGTGTTTTGAGTGTTGTTCTCAGTCCTCACATGATTTAGATATTTAAATGCAACTGATTAAAAGTACATGTTTAAAAAATCTACAAAAAAAAGTCTAATTACTCAATATTTACACAATAACAGTATTAGTTATTAAAATTGTAATCTTTCTGCCCCTTTTATCCAACTATTATTTTATTTATATTTTGTCTTTTATTTAAAAGACTAATGTTTTTGTTTTTTGTTTTTTATGAAGAAAAGAAAGTAGAGGCTCCAAAATATGTAGATGTCATCGTCGACACAAAAAACAAAGTGAAGGATCACTACGATGTGCATGAGAAACTGGGAGTGTAAGTGCAAATTTGATATTTGCAAAATGAATTCATGAAGACTTTCTTGCTCTATCTTGATAACTTCGGTTGTTTACTTCTCACTCGACAATTCAAATAAGTAAATCTAAAGCTTTTTTTATCCATCGTTTGATATCATATTAACATTATATCATTCAGAACGTTTAATTTAATTAAGATGGCCACATACTAGAGGAATGGTAATCTCTTAATGAAAGCAAATGAAGGATTTCACTGTCAATTATTCTGAATATTTGTCAAATTTTTGTTTGTAAAAATGTTTTCTTCTCACTCGTAACTAGGGACGTCAAGATTATTTGGTTAATCGATAATTGTGACTATTTTGGTCACAATATAATATGAAAAAAAAAAATTGAAATTTTTTTTGAAGACACTTTTTTTTAAATGTATAGAAAAATGAACATTTTCAAACTAAATTAGGTCAGTTTTGGTTCAATAAAAAAAAAAAAGTTAAGATTTTTGAAGCAAAATGATCTGCTCAGCCTTTCCGCAAAAAAGTAAACCTAAATGTAAAGCGCTTTTCTTTTATCTGGCCGTTTATGTTCTATTGACCATTCAGAAAGTTTGATTTCATAAAGCAGGTCACATACTGAGGAGCGGTCAGATGTTAAGTGTTTAGTGTCGTGTTTGTCGTTTCGGTCGTGATGTTTAATAATCGCGATGATTATTCCCACTATAATCTTTGCGCTAAAATGTGAAATGGTGACATCCCTACTCAACACAGAGAAACCCCTATTTTAGAAAGTTGCTTCTAATCTTTTAAGCATTAATGTAATCTGAATTACTTTGTCCTGTCTTTTTATAATTTTCCTTCTTTTCCTTTTCTCAGTGCAGTGTGTTGAAAAGCTCTATATAAAAAGTGTATTGTTAAATGCATGATCGTTATCTGCATTACTCACTCAAACTTCAATCTTTTTGCAGTGGGAAGTTTGGCCAAGTTTACAGGATGACCCACAAAGAAACTGGTGACATTTGTGCCGGGAAATTTTACCGCGCCAGAACCTCGAAAGACAAAGATGCCGCCTTGAGGGAGATTGAACTCATGAACTGCCTCCACCATCCAAAACTGGTTCAATGTCAGGCCGCCTACGATACACACTCTGAGATAGTTATGGTCATGGAATAGTAAGTAATTTTCTTTTTTCTTTTTTCTTTTGTAAACCCTGCATTCTGTTTTTATTGATCAGTATTGTCTTTATAGCATAGCAGGTGGGGAGCTCTTTGCACGCATCGTTGACGACAACTACGAGCACACGGAGCCGACCAGCGCGCGCTACATGCAGCAGATTTTGGAGGGAATGCAGTACGTCCATAAGCAGAATATCGTTCATTTGGATCTCAAACCAGAAAACATCGTCTGCGTGGACACTACCGGCACTAATATCAAGATAATAGACTTTGGGCTGGCAAGCAAAATTGGTATGTAATTTATACTGAAATGGCATGATATTAAGAACACTACAGAAGGTCATATTATCAATGCAGTATTTGTGAAGGCGATATGTTGGATTTGAGGTGTATATTGCAAATGGGTGATATTGAAATTGTTGTTTTGGAGATGCCCAAAATTAGAATATTGAATGAATCGTTAATTAAACGACTAAAAAATTCTGAAAAAAGAATAAAACAAAACTATTGGTAAGTGTAATAACGTGTATAAAAAAAAAAAAAAAACCTGAGATTGATATGGACAAATTGGATTAATGTGTAATAAACAATTGACCAATCAAAAATATTTTAATTATTTCATGACATACTGTACCTACTTGATTTTACTTAACTTAAACACTTATGTTCCAATAATCTATGACACGTACACAAAGTCCAACTTTCTTAGGGTTTGCCAAATATATTTCCGGTATTTAAAGTGGTCTCAACCACAAATGCCTTGTTTTGAAGATATAATCTGTCTCTTCTAAAAGTAGCAGCTTGTTACGCAACGCCAAACTACTGAAATGATGTCAACTGTCTGAGTGCAACAAAAAGCTTTAGTGATCTGCCTGAAAACATGCAGCACTTCTTCTGGACTGGGTGGTCTATTTACAGTTCAGGATTAGGCCAATACAAACATTAAAACTTCAAGGTAAATATCCGAGTCTGAGATGGCCTTTTTGTGTTTTGTAGATGATAAACCCCTCTTGGTGATGCACGGGACGCCAGAGTTTGTGGCACCAGAAGTGATCGGCTATGAACCGGTCAGTCTGGAGACGGACATGTGGAGTATTGGAGTCATCTGCTACATTCTGTAAGTCACTCAATGGGTTATGAAGAGGAGAGTAGTCCGCATTCCTCCTTTTAGTTCCCTCTGCTGGTGGTTATTTGGTACTACTCACGTTCAGCATCACATCAAATCCACAATTGTCATAAGAAATGGGTGGATTTTATGTAATTTTCAACAATTTTGCAACTTCTAGCTGCATTTGGCAAAAAATATATATACAAAATAAACACACATGATATTCTCTAAACGCTTTTAAGACTATTACTGTAGATCAAACTGAAAAGACTAAAATGAATAACACATAATGCCTGTAAACGTTTAATGCACGTAAATAAACAAGTTAATCTTCTAAATTGGCAATGACAAAAATCAAACCTCTGGCATATTTGAATGAGTTTGTTTTTTGTTTTGTAGACTCAGCGGAGAGTCCCCCTTCCAGGGCAACAACGACGCTGAGACTTTAGCGTTTGTCACTGCGGCAAAATTTGAGTTTGATGAGGAAAGTTTTGAAGATATCTCTGAGGAAGCAAAGGATTTTATTTCTTCATTGCTAAAGAAAGACCAAACGTTTGTATAAATCCTGTTGAATATGGTCAGAAGCCTAAAATTTCATTTTTAATTTTTTTTTTGGTGATTTATATGCAACTGCAGCGATAGAATGTCATGTACCGAGGCCTTGGCCCACCCCTGGATGGCCTCTTTCACCCCCCTGTTGCGAAGACCAACCAAATCCCTCGATAAAAACCAAAATGCGACGCTTCTTAGCCAAACGTAAATGGCGGGTAAGACACTTTGTTGCTATACTTTTATTAATTTCATCTCTTTGCCTCATGACATTTGAGATCATTGTCGTGTATAGTCCTGCAGCTCTTAGTTTTAAGTGCGGGTTGTCATCCACTTGAATTTGACCTTTTTAAACTTGCAGAAAGCTGGCAAGGCTGTTCTGGCCCTGAAGCGCATGGCTAACCTCTCCAACAGGCCGGACTCCCCTGGCAGCTCTTCAGAGGGTAAGACCGATAAGGCGCCCACATAAACACACTCTGATACAACGGCATCCAGTCCCGGGGCACAGTTGCATATGGCGGGTGACTCAGTTTCAGATTGTCACTTCAAGTTTAGCCCTTTGTGATCAGGAATGTCTTGCTTTCTTCCCTCCTCGTCCTCTCATCTAGAGCCAGAGTGGGGCCGAGAGGCAGAGGAGGCCATCCGCTCTTTGGACAAGCAGCTCCAGAGTGAACCGCGTTTCCACCAGACCCTGAAAGACACGACGCTGCCCAAAGGAGCCACCGCGCAGCTTACATGCCTGGTCAATGGTAAAAAGTGGTTAATGGTCATCTTAGCTTTTGCACCAGAGGTCAAAATAGGCAGTGAAATAATCGCATTGGTAGTTTTTTAATGTTATGTTTACTCTGTATAAAATATCTTAAACCAACACTGAAATGAAATCATTTTCGTAAAATAAAAATAGTAACATTTTCTCTAATATTTTAAATCATGTGACTCCTCTAACCCTAAAATCTTGACTCTAATATACAATTTTATTAGTAGGCTGAAAGTACATTCCTGTCACTCACTAAAATAAGGTTCAGTGTAACACATTAGTGTAACACTGGCATGAATGTCTTTTTAAAATATAACTGTTTATTTTTATAATGTCACTTTGTTTGTCTTAAATTGGCCCAAGAGCCCAGAATTTATTCTTGTATTTTGCAGGTTATCCAGAGCTACAGGTCAAATGGCTTCAGAATGACAAGGAAGTCCTGGAGTCGTCTCGAGTGTCAAAGGAAATAAACAACGATGGAGTTTGTTCCTTGGTTCTCTCTGACGTGAAACCGTCTGACTCTGGAGTCTACGTCTGCAGAGCCAGTAACAAGCTCGGAGAGGCCATGTGCTCTGCTAAACTGAACGTTACCCACTGATGAGGAAAACTTAAAACAAATATTAAATCTAATTAAGATGTTTTGTATACGTGTGGTTTCACTATTAAAACTATGAATGTACAGATAAACTCTCATTGAGGTCAACATTTGTATTGGCACAAAAATATTTTAGCTAAAGCACTTAAAGTAATTTCTAATTTGTTTTGGATTTGGTGTGTGCAAGCTGCTATTTAGACATTTTGTAGTTCATTTCCATATACAAGCCATCCCTTAATAGATGAGAGAAAAAGCATTTTTCTATTTGATATTCTTTTTTATTAAACATCTAGTACATAAAGACAGCTGATAGATGCATCTGAAATATTTTTTCAATCTACCGATACACGTTTTAAAATGTGACATATTAAAGAACACAAACGATGTATAACAGTACCTACAGACAGATTAGCAGAGGAATTTCTCAAGATGTATGGACATTGATATAAAATGCATGAGTTAATTTCATTTAGTCATTTTCCAGCCACATAAACATACCTATGTTGTATTTCATTACTTGCACCAACTCCAAATTAACTATTTCTAAACAATAATACAACGATCCCACTTTAGTGGAATCATCGGCCTGCTCAGTTTGCACACTGACCTTAAAACGTTTAAGCAATTTTGTAGAATTAAAGTATTTTTGATATGACGAAGTTATTTTAAGTCTACTTTAAGAAGCATGAATATGTTGGTAAATCACTTTAAGGCAGCCTTTCCTTACATGGATCAGGCAGTTTGGAGTCTTTGGATCGACATGCACTGAGCAGAGTACCCTGACCTATGCTGGCATCGATTGTCCCTCTCGTCTCTGCTGGATTCTTTTCTGGAGTAAATTCCACGCTTTTAAAACCTACACGATCAACAAACAACACAAGGGTTAAAAAATATAAATATATTCTTAAATAGTCATAATTCTGCGATTCCGTTTCTGACCTGTTTTTGGGTCACCTCTGGTTCCCACAGTGTTGTCAAAGCCACGTTGGCATATTGCACCTGTTTGGAGTTGGACCACTGGCTGTGCAACCTCCTCAGGGCGTCCTCTGTGCTCACCCCATCACGCTCTGTTATCCGTGACACCGCCTGGAAATGGAAATCATATCTTTAAGCGTCTGCCTCCCTCTTGTGGCCAACTATGGGCACTGCACTTGTTATTCAGTGATTAAAAATCATTGTTAATGAGTTTTAAATTTAAACCATGTTATGACGCTGTTCACTCATCATTATCTAACTCAAAGTTGTATTTTGATTGATTCCTGAATGTGTAATCCTGTATCAGCCTGGATTCAAGGCTTGAGTGCTTAGAAAAATAATAATAAATAACGTTTTCACCTATCCCCTATCCCTGCCCACATCCCTCTACTTAGTTGAGATTATTTAAAAATTAAGACTCCTAGTGATACACGAACGGTTCCAAAATGTCACGTAGCAACTTTACAAAAATAAAAACACAGGGGCTTGAGTCAATGGGCCCATTTCTATTATCATTATCAAGCTGTTTTAAATCAATATTGTGGTTTACAATTAACAAAATGTAAAATGATAATCTACTTGTCATTGTTCAGTACTAAGTACCTGAAAAAGCATAATATGCCTTCTTTAATAATGGGAAACAAAAACCACATCACTTTGGGTCCAAAATCTATACCTCCTCCTCAGGGATGACCGTGACCCAAACTTCATGGACCATATCATTCCACCCGGCCTCCAAAAGAACTGCAGCATCCAGCACACACACTTGTTTACCTACGATGAGAAAAGTGTGTGATTAGGACATAAATACATTCATACATAATTAAAACAGATGTTTTGTACCTTCTTCTCTTGCTTGTTGAATTCGTGTTTTAACCAACAAGGCGATTTCAGGCCACACTATGTTCGTTAGCGCTTTTAACCGTTCCTAACAGAAATACATGATTAAGTCACTACAGCACAGTTTGGTTCACATAAAAATGCTCAAATATTCAAAATCATGTAAAATATATATTACCTGGTTTCCAAATACTTTCTTTCCCAATTCTCGTCTGTTAATCGTTTTATCTTCGTTGAGTATATCTACAAAAACAAAACAAATTGCTTTTAATACAAACAGATCTGATTAAAAAATACATTTCTGTATTTATTTCCGTGTACATGCATGAACAAGGGGCGGATCTGAGTTCTGTTTTTGACATGTTTGTGATGGGAGTATTTACCTTAAGTGAAACTAAAATATTGTGTTTAGAAGGTGCAGTTCAAAGATGTCACCTGTCAAAATAGACAGAGATCGTCTTTGATCAAAGCGTGACAGGAGCCACTTAAGAAGATATACGCCACATTTGAAGTGCCACATCACAGTGAGAAGATGGACTGGATTCATCATATGATATGAATCAGTGTCTCTTCAAATATAACACGTTGCTCCCGAGCTAGTTTGCCATTGAGCCAATGAAAACATGTACAAGCCAGAAGTCATTCCATCATCTTTTATCAGTCGTCAAAGCTAGGACCTCGACTTCCACTGTTGCCCCCAATATGTCAATCAGTGTATTAATACAAAGATACAGAATTATTACAATAAACTTGGTTATAATATGTAGACTGATAGTACTTTAAATTACAGATTAGTTCGTTGACAAATCATTTAGCAGTTGACTAATTTGTTTTATGGACAACAGCAGACAATATGCAACAAACATGGACTGAGTTAACCGAGTTTTGGTTTGTTTATTTAGCTTTTTTTACATTATGGAAAATTTCTTTGTCATTTTCTATATGCAAAGTGTTTATTGCAAGACCTATGGGTGAGATTTTGGTCTTTGATTTTGTAAGCAATTAGGGTTGAATGATTTTGGCCAAATATCTAATCGTGATTTTTTTCAGACAAACATTGCGATTGTGATTCGAGTTAAGTCTTAATAATGGGATTTTATCCAAAAGTGCACATTTTAAATGACCAGGAGCATAAACATTGAAAATATGAACCATTCAAATTCCTATTTCTATTCAATTGTGATGTATCTTGATAGAAATACTTCATAGTTTTGAGAGTATGTCCATTACAGTCCGGCTTGGCATTACAGTCGAACAAATCAAACAGTGAATTGTTCAGAAGCACTACGCTCCATCACCTGACCCAAACTCCTCCAGGACTTTGTGGTAGGCTGCCGTTCCAGGATGGTACACCTCGTGGCCCAGTTTGTCACAGTCGATCTTGACAGCACCCAGCGCCTCCAGTCGTTTGGCAATGGAGCTTTTCCCACTGCCACTGCCGCCTGTTAAACCAATCACGTACGGGAGGAGAGGGAGATGAGATGCAACCTAAAACATAACCAGAACAATAAAATGAGTATGCTTCGTCAACAAGTATGGGTGAGTAATAAGCAAACAAAATCATACAACCAAATATCTATTTTGATTTTATTACAATTTTGTGATAAAATCAGTGGTTGACAATTTTTTTTGTCTCGAGTCTTCCCTAAACTCGGGCTCTAGGCAACCAAATCTGTTTAATTTAGTAGTATTTTTTTCAATTATTACTATTACATTTTCTTGTTTGAATTATGTCCAAAATGCTCTAAAATGCTGCATTTCATATTATTCCTTCTTTTTTTAATAGAAAAATCATTCCTGGTTGACAAAATCTGTATTATGTGGTAACTACAACTATGTGCTTTATATAACCACTGTGTATTGTGGTTTACATTTCTGTTTACTGTGTTCTAGTATAGTAAGTCAAAAAGGTAATACAAATATTGCTACACGTCATTTTTATTGTATAGGTCATGCTATAGAAGTTGCTTAGTGACATACTTTGGGTTGGGTAAGGAGTGTCCCCAGTAAACGAGTCCGGAAACTGGAGGAGCTGATTTTCTCCTCTTCGATTTCGGAGTGATGTGCATCTTTAAGGAGCTGGATTTCATGCAAAACAAGAGCTGGAAGACCCTGACAATAAAAACACAAAATAGTATAATGGATAGTTTTTAAAATGTCAAATTTGCCAACAAATGTATGCAGTTTTGGCAAAATAGTCACATTACACAAAACCTGCATGAAGAAATTGCTGACTTACATTCTCAATGCGTTTTTTGTTGACAGCTTCGCCTCCTTTCCTGGTCTCCTCACTGACTACAATGCACTCCAGCAGAGGGTCTACAACTGACACTCCAAAGGGGTCATCGAGAGGCACAATCTCCACCTCCAGAGAGGGCTTGACGTCCTGAAGAAACTCCTGCAGTTTTTGGACCCGCACGGAGTAGGGCTCGATCAGCTCCTTCAGCACTTTCTCTAAGAATAACGGGACAGTGTTAGGCATGGGTTTATACGTACAGTGGCAGGAAACAAGTAGATGAGTTATGAAATTCTTATGCTTTGTCACATTTGTCACACCTTTTTTGGTCAATGTTTCAATTCAATCACCAAATAAATACAAAATGTGTAGTTTATATATATTTTTTAAACACACAGCGCTTGGCATGTGTGTTGCAGACAACTAGCTTAGCCGTCACATTCCCTCTACTGGAATAGACAGGCGCTTCTACAGAGACTTAAAAACTTTCCCCAACAAAGAAAACTGACAAAGGACACACGGATTGTGAAAACTTCAGAAACCAGTAGGAGTGATTGTCAAACCAAGAGGACCAGCCCAACAAGCTTAAGTAGTAGCAAAAGTGGCTGGGCAAAAAAATGTACCTTCACATAGTACTATACGGGTAAAGATTTGTAAAGAAAGTGCAGTGGTCGAGAATCTTGCAATTTGAAGAAAAACAGAGGTACCTTCAGACAGGTATGATTTTGGAAAAAATTGTAAAAAGCCTGTAATCAGGGTCTTCTCTTGCATTATCCAAAATAGTAGTATGACATAATAGAATTTTGTATCATAGCTTATAAAATCGCTATCATAAAATAACCTAATGCAGCCCCTGACAAACACTTTTTTATTTCAGACCCTGCTCCAATTGAGTTTGAGAGCCCTGGTATACAGTAGAGCATGAACATGTGGCTTGATACTTACTTTTTAGCATTGCCTGGTCACACACACCTATAAGGAACCTCCTGTTGGCCAACAAGCATGATATGTTCAGCAATGTCCGGTGAGCTCCGTGTAGCCGATCAAATGTCCCGCCTACAACCACATCATTGTACGTTTTCACTGGCTCCACCGTCTCCTTGGGCTCTTTGTCGTCGACATTTCCTTCTTGTAAATTCACTAACTGTGGGTGAAGCAACACCGTGGACAAAGATGGGCTACATACATAACAGCGCCCAGTGTACCTTTGTAGACATTGAGTAACTTGATGAGTCTTGCTTGTGTCCAGCAAAGGAAAGTCTGTTAGCACGACCTCTGGAGAGTGTGAGAGAGATTGTGGGGTGGGAAAGGGAGAGTTTGGGATAGCGGCTGATTGAGTGCGAACATTCGTAAGCAAAACCCGTACGTCTAGGTGGCCGCATATGTCCGCTGCGTTGTTATAAAGGCGTGTAATGAGTTTGGAAAGGTCCACTACAGGAGGGATGTACACGGGTCTAGCCTGGCCCTCCTTGCCCAAATTGAGTCCAGGATGAAGGTGGACGTAAAGTGTGCGTTCGACGAGCTGAGCGGCAGAGCTGAGGACGGGGGCAATGCGCAGAGGGAGAGTGTGGAGGGGAGACGTCAGCACCAGGATGCCAGTGCTGAACATGGACATCTTGTTGACTTGAGAGTCCCGGGAAAAAAATGACTTCTGAAGGAAACTGTAACATAAAAATAACAAGATCTGAAAAATGCCACAATGTGAATTCATACTTTACAGTCATTTTGACATGTGTGGGATTCAAATATGTTGTGTAAAGGTGCATTATGTAACTTTTCTGGTGGGGCCACCTGCTTATGTCCATATAGATGTTGCTTGGAATGTTCCACAGTATTGCATTAAATGTCTAGTTCGCAGAATATTATATTACAGATGTTTTAATCGCTCAAAAAATATCTTAAAAATATGCATTCTTCAGAGAGCGGTGTCACCTCTCCATAACTGTGAGTAATTTAGAAGCAAAACTAAGTGGTTTTAATTCGATCCATAGTTAAAAAAAAATACATCTAAGTACTTTTTTAGCTGGCTGTTTATGTCACATTAACTTTATTTTGTCATTCAGACAGTTCAATTTCTTAAAGCTGGTCACAAAATTGAGAAATAGTAATGTGTTAGATGCGATTTCACACAGTCCCAGCAATAAACACTCTCATTTATTGAACAATGAATTAAAATAGTAATTATTGTGACAGGCCTATGTACATATAATGACTAGCCATAGAAGTTATTTAACAGTCATCTTACCGCATGGCAAAATAAAAATAATTACTCCCTCTATTGCATGTAAACATGTAAACATTGCACATTAAAATATATTGTTCTATCAATCATCTATTGAATAAGAAAGTCAATATGATAATTTTCGTGGCCTACTCTCCATAGAACTGACCTGTAACTTGGCATTGTGGCATCACCTGCTTGTCTATCTCCCTTACATAGTGCACCTTTAACCACACTAGTTTGTATAGCAGAATCATTGACTTCTGGAGTTAACTCGAGGCATGCATTGATTCATGATGCAGTAACTCATTTATTATTACACTATAACAACGCAGCAGGAGTTAGGCCTACGTGAAGTAGACAAGTTTTAACATGTTGCAGATTTTAGAGGGGGATAGTTACATTTGTACATTAGTCGACTCTTCTTACCTCACCTTCAGACGGGTACAAGGGCTAAACCAGGCCACACATGCTAAAGGGAAAAATACTGGGATCTGACTTAGCTGGAGAGCAATCTAAAGTGATAAAGCTAAACAAAGCATAATTTCAGATTTTCCTGCCAATTATATGAAAGCAGCTAATAACTCAAAATCCAAATTGCAAGTATAAAACATAAAGCGGCCCGTATAAACTACTTAAAATGTTTAATAGCAGACATTTTAGTACATTCTCAATAGTATACAATAAAGCAGTAAATACTATGTTTTGAGTTGTGTTGGCCTGTAAACCACAGTAATGCACTAGTAAATAAATAGCTACAAATAGCAGTTTGCTAGGTAGCTACAGCTTACCTGAGTTGATCAGCGATGTTTTTTATGCCCAAATGATATCATATAGAAGCTGTTACGGTTTACATGACTTCAGACGGCCTTATTTTGCCACCATATGGCATGAAAAGGTGAAACGGCTAAACAAGTCCCTCTGGAATGCCAAAGATCCACTGAAGTCACCCATAAGGAGGAACAGTATGGGAACTGACCACGTGGTATTATTAAAGTCTGATTGGTCGAAAGCATCGCTATGATACATGGGAAATGTAGTTGTTTTACTAAGTCACTTAATTTGACAATTTTCTGCTGTTAATTTATCCAGATATGAGCTATTGTTCTTAAATGACAATAAAGTTTCATTATCATGTACACCTCTTAGATATTTTCCTATTATTCATAAGAAAATGTGTTATTGGACATGTGAATAAAAAAACAAAAGAGAAAGAAAACAGGTCTTTTACAATTTATTATACTTGTTTTACATTAGAGGCCAAGAGATTGTTTTTACAAAAATAATAAAAACAAAAGTACATGTAATTTGTAGAAAGTGTTGCATGAAAAGACTTAAGAGTTTACCGGCAGAGGCATTGCATACTTAGCAGAGAGAAGGATGTCAAGCAAGTAAAAACAATAATTTAAGTACAAGTAAAGAGTAATCACTATAAAGTTACACTTAAGCCTTGTGGCATGTCTCAGAAATTAAGACTTGCTGGCATTGTACTTGTGGTAAGAAGAGTAAAAGTGATCATGTCAGACCAGTTTTTTTTTCTAAACCAGGGAAGTCCCAAACTTTTTCACAGAGGGCCACATATCAAAACATATTTAAACTGAAAGGCAGCAAGCAGGTGGTCAACAGAGAGTCGTTTGAATGGATCCATTTTGCAGCTTTGACAGAGCCACCACATCTTTAATAAGGCTTAGAACATTCACTTTTCTAGATGAGTGGTGGTGATTGAGGGTGGATCTGAGTTTCAAAGGTGCAACAGAAATATTGTTCCACTAAGTGCAACCTACCTACCTCTGACGAAAGGGCACACATTTCTAAATGTGGTTGCAATGTACTGTCTGTTGTTTTGTGCACCACTGTAAACCTGGGTCTGAAAACATGACAATTGGCTATAAAAAGAACTACGCATGAGCATTTTCGATGTGAAAAATTGGTCTGAGGGCTGCATAGTTTGGACACCCCTGTTCAAAACTATAAATAACTACCGGTACATGTATTTAAGACTGGCAATGAGAAACGTGAATTGGGGAATTAGGAATGACAGCTTCTTTATAAATTACTGAAGGAAATGGAATGACAAAACTGGTCTTTATGATCCATTTAACTAATCTTTTCATAAAGCCATTGTAAATGTTTTAATTGGCTTTTTTGTCGCTGGTGCTATCACTGGCAGCTGTGTCATAATGGCACTTCTCCACACATCGCCTTGGGAACCAGCCTCTTATTCGATCTCCTCCTACATATTTATAGAAAAAAGTTTGAACAATTAAAACTTAATGAAAAAGATCATATAGATTTTGTTTTACCTTTAATCTCCTCCTCACTCAAAACTTTGTCTCCGTACATCCACCATCTATATAAACAGAACATCTCTCCACACTCAGAAAGAATTTCAAACTCTATAAATTACATTATCGCAATAAAAGGACAAAAAATACTTACTTTGTGCCACGAGTAGCCAGGATGGTGTCCCCTTTTCTGAGAGGGATCCTGGGCTCTTCAGTGCAGGGGGTTCTGAAAAAGGTTTGAAGGCCTTTGCTAATTGGGCAGCAAGCCCCGTTATAGTCCTCCACTGCCTGGTACTGAACCTGCTGATTGTGGCAAAGAATAAAGCTTGTTATTAAATTTTCTGACAAAGAAAATTGATAATGGTCTGGTGTTTATTTTACTTACACTTCTCACCCTCTTGTCAGCTTTCTGTTTCAGCTGTTCGATCTGTAAAAACACATGTTGATGTTGACTTAAACAAATTCAAGCTTTATGGAAATGCAAAAAAACAAAACACAATGGACTTACAGTTAAGGTGTACTGGTGACACTTTGCATGCACTGGCCAAACAATGCCGTCACCCTTGGGCATTCCTGACCAGGTAAAAACTTGCTTAAAGTTTAACCAACGGGTGCCAAGATCATAAGGAAAGATGAACTCCTCTCCAGTTTGGTAGTGCTGTATTCTCTCTTTGGCCTAAAATTAAGAACGTGCATTTCCAAGTGTTTAATAATTATCAATAATAATTAAAAGGATAAATACCATGTACATATTACCGGGTGAAATAAATGCATCTACCTTTTCCTCAATCCAGGATTCTATTGAGGTCTTGTTTCGAATTATTACTTTCATCTTTTAAGGAAAATTGCTTGGTTAAGTTTACTTGACCAAAATAACTATTATTCATGTCAAGTAAACACTTACTTGTATGATGAAAAGCATACCAACAGCAATAGTGGTGCCCAAAGCCAAGCCTAAGGCAAATAGTGTTGCGGCAAATACAGGTATACTGAAAGGTAGGAGGGGCTGGACCTGGTTCACAACACTCATATCAATCTTTACAGTGCTCCAGCCAAAAGAAATCTGCAGTTAGGACAAAATGTTGAATTCATATCATAAGCCGTAGAGGTCTGGAAACTTTAGGAACAGAACTTTACAAAAAAAATCTAACTTTTGGAACTCTTACCCTCTCATAAAGTTGAGTGTACATGGTCATAATAAAGATGAAGGCAGCATGTGAGCAGCCCAGAGGAGCCAGCAGCAGAAAACTAGTGAAATAGGCATGGTTTGTATGCCCACAGCAGTTATTGATCCAAGGACAGTGGTGATCCATCTTCATCACGCACCTTGCAAAGATTAGCACATAAAGAAAAAGTTTCCTCATTATTTGTTCAAATAGAAACGTGCAAAATCTACCTGTTGCACTTTCGGCAATGGTGGGACCTTGGTGCCTTAAACCCTTGGCACACACGGCAATACTGCAGGTATTGAGCTTCTTGCACATTTTCCTGATGTAGAAAATACATAAACTTACAGTTTATAAATTCAAATGACTTGGTATGTTTCTTAACTTAACTTACTGGTTTCCAACCATGAGGGATATACCCTGGGCCAACAAACATAGCATTGAAGTAGTTGTACAGGATAAGCACCGTCCAGTTGATGAGCATGATGAAGTTAATGCTACCTCCTGTGGTGTCCAGTGGCCAGTACCAGATAATGGAGTCGAGTATGGCCATGGTGGAACATATAGCAATGACAGATAGAGCTATAATTGGTCCCCAGTGGCATAGTCTCCGAACCTCATGGAGGTTTTCAAATGTTATAATGGCTGAAAGGAAGTTCATTTTGACAACCAGAAGACAAAGCTTTTGTGTACATGAAATGTATAATGTAAGACTAGACGTGTTTCTTTCGTTCTCTGCTATCTTGAAAGGATGTCAGTGCTGGTGGTGCACATGATTTTTCTTGTCTTCTGCTTATCCAGCAAGCAGGCTGCTCCGGAGTATCTTGGCATTTTTCTTCTCCATTCTTGAATAATCTGACCAACTGAAGCATTCTTGTTTGCAATTTTAGGAACTATCCTTTTGACATGTTGATCATTTTCATCTAAAAGAGAGACAAAAACAAACATAACGTCAGGCCATTGTGGGTTGTGTACATATAATGTTTCATAATTAAAAGAATGAATAATCTTACCACTGGATACATCACTAAAGCATTCAGATTACAGAAGACCTAATTAGCTGCAGTTGACAAATAAGGTAATTGACGTGTACAAAATAGCTTCAGTATTGAGTACTGTAAACATAATCGTAAAAGACCTGCACAAGAAGCTGCTAACCCATTTAATAATACAACTTGCCTATAATACGGTTTGATACAGCCACTTTAGCTAGCTGCTACTAGCCCCTGCCCAAGCTTGACAAAACTATCGTATCTGATCGCAATGAAGTAACAGCGCCACGCCAGCGTCCTCATAGAGGACAAAATGCACCACAATAACAAAAAAGATTAGTATAATTTGTATTTGTTTACGGACAATCTACAAAACTGTCACTTTAAATCACAAACCTGACTGCTTGCTTGAATTTTTTCTTACATTTCTTCAGCGGATGTAGGAACCTTTTTTCTCACGACGTTACTGTACCTGCTCATTCGCATTTTCTGTAAATGTGTTACAGTCATTATCAAGATGTAAATATATATATTTTCAAGTATTTGCATTTGTGACTTTGAACAGAATATATGTTTATTGTTTACGGTTTTATGGTGACTAAATTAAATAAACGCTATATGTTGTTTCCTACCGACCCGATTTTACTGTGACTCAAGGAAGACAGCTGTTCGGTCAAGCCGTGTTGTTTTTATCCTGAGCTAAGTCTCTCCTAAAGAAACCTGTCTTAAACTTCTTTGTCAACATGTCTTCTGACTTCGAAACCTACGAGCAGGACTTTGGGACCATCACAGCAGATTTGACGAACAAGATTGGCAGAATTCCCAAGCTAAGTGGAGGTAAATAAGTAAAATGTTTAGCACAAATTGCTAGCACTCCGTTAGCCGCTCAGCTGATGCGTACAGCTAACGGGAGCAGGTGTCATTTACACACTGAGGAATTTAATCTAGGACTCTTTTATCCTCACTCCTTAATTATTCCTGAATAGACCCGTCCCTCCAACAAATCACGACGTTTAACCTTGCACGGGCCTGGTTCTGGTTAGGTGCACATTTACTTTCAGCATTTGTAATTTATTTACTTCAATAAGAGCTAGTACGAAATGTGGTAACGTGATGTTTTGCTTTTCAGTTAGTCTCCTCAATATGTTCTGAGTGTCACATTATTTCGTTATAGCCACCTAATGCCAATCTCATGGCAAACAGAATAGAAATGGTAAATATTTAATTTAAATGGATGCCTAAGCTTTAAAGGGAAGCATGCCAAATTTAAATATTTTGCTTTCCAGTGTTATATGGCTGAAAGAGGTCATTTTATCCTGTCAAAACTGCTATCACCAAGGTATTTCTACATCTGTTCCATGGGACTTGGATGGTGTCTATGTTGACAAATGTTTTTGTTTGCATTTTTGAGGATTTATAGGCACCACAGCAGAAATGAGAAGACACAAAGTTAGTTATATGTAGTTTTGGGAATAAATTGTAGTTTGAGAGCGTCTAATACCATATCTGGCTCATTTTAGTTGATTAATCGATGCACAGGGCATGTATCACCTCGACTGCATCAATATGGGACAAAAAAAAATATTGTATTGGTACTAGGTTTTTACTGGTAGGAGCCAGTAAATCGGGCCTCTAACATTTCCACTCTTTTGTATAAAGATTCTTTTGTCTAGATTAATTGTTGTTTGATTTAAAAGCTTTCTCAGGCTTTCTGTGCTGCATTATGGTTATATTTATGGTTATATTTACTGTTTAAGTTAAAGATTTTAAAGATTGCGGTCCAGCCCGAAGAGACTTTTTAAGGCTCCTCTGACCATCTGTTGATTCAGGCCGTTATGAATATTTACAAAGAAAGTAGGTTACACATTACAGCTTTTGATAGGCCTATATCTCAGATTTTGCTCTATTTATCACATGATAGAAGCTTACAAAAGGCTTGTGTTATGTATTCTGTAATAAAATATTGACATTAACTTAAAAAAAAAAAAAAAAGATTATGTTAATAATCAGAAGAAGCTTACATTTTATGAATATGTGGGTAGTTGGCATGACACTTTTTTGCAGTTACTTTTAAAATATATTTTTCTATACATTTTTCACATTTAACAACACCTAAATTATTTAAAGGTCCACTATGTTATACTTTTCTGGTGGGGGCTCCTTTACCTACTTGTCTCCATGGGGATATTTTTGCTATGCCAGGAATGTTCTAGTACTTGCCTGTCTTGCATTTATTCAGGCTCTCTATTGCAAAAAAAGGCTCCACCTCCTTGTCTCCGTGGCGATGGTTAAGTCAAGTAGGTGGGGAACCCGCCACCAGTAAAGTTAGATAGTACGTACACCTTTAATAGGTATTTGGAAATGTAAGAATGTCATATTTTGTATTGCAACCTTGTTTTTTCACAAACTTTATCAACAGTGACAGGATATCAACTCTTGCAAACGGCAATGAGACTGTAACTCCTCTGCTTTAAATAACACTGTCTGCTGTAATCCAGGGTCCGTCTTGACTTATCTCTGTGCCTCGTTTGAACTGCTGCTTGTCCTAATGAGTTTCAATGGGTAATGTTGAGGAGCAGCCACAGGGTTTAAGGCACTCACAAGCGCGTTAGTCATTCTACACGGGCCTCTCACTCGCGGCAAACGGATCGGAGCTGACACCTCCCTCTCCCTTTGAGGCTGCAGCAAGGTGTCTCACCGCTCCTCAACGCCAACCAACAAAGGCCTCGGCGACGCCAATAACTACCAGACTTCAAATGTCGGCTTGTCGCATGTGCAGAATGTGTAAATATATCTTCAAATGTGTCCTCTCGTGTTGTTTTTTCACCACAACCACCACCCCCCCTCCGACTCCACTGTTGCGGGGGAGTTAGGCTGTTGTCATGAAGCGCTGTTCTCTCTGTCGGCTGATCAATATGTCGCCGTGACTTTTCCCTTTTTTTTTCTCTTGCAGAGGAGAAGACACAGCTGGTTCTAAATGTCGACAAACAGCTTGAAGAAGTCAGAGAGTTGGTGCGTCTTTGATCAGTAATTTTTCATTTCCTAAATAATGAATTTGTGGAAAAAGGAAGGAGGGGACCTTTTTTTTTCACTGACTCCAGACAACAAGCACCTGTGTGTTCTTCTGACTTGACACACACTTCCAAGGCATTCTCCTCTCCTGATTACTTCCCACTAATTTCCTTTTAAGTGACACCCTATGACATATTTCAAGCCATTATCTCGAGGTGGGAGTCTTGTAGCGGTTTTAGAAAATGAGCACATGACTGAGACAAATTGTTGTTGCAGTTGTCTTGTTCTGTCAACGTGATTAGATTTTCTCCAAATCCTCTGCACAGAGACCTGTCTAGCCACAGATCAAATGTACCACAGCTTCATTCAAAGTGACATAGCGGAGCCTATGTATGTAGCTACTATATATGTGGTTGGGGATAGTTGTTCTGATGCACTCACATAAGGTTTTAACAAGTTTGTCTGGTTCTATCTTTAGCGTGTATTTTCTGACAGCAGTATGGTAAAAATACGATCATTAAATATTGGTTTTGTTGTGATTTGAATGTTTACATAAATATGAATGTGTTGTAGCTGGAGCAGATGGACCTGGAAGTGCGGGAGATTCCTGTTCAGAGCAGACCCATGTACAACAGCAGACTGAAGAGCTACAAGCAGGAGATGGACAAACTGGAAAAAGACTTTGTAAGTACATTCACCTCCACAATCAGCACCATGGACAGTGGAAGAATTCTACACTTTGAACACTTTTGATGAAACTGCACTGTAAAAGTAAATATTCAAACATGAGTCAACAACGGCCAGTACATTGTCTTAATGTATTAATTTATTGTGTCATTCCCCAATTTGAGTCTTTAGCTGTTAAATGAGTTTTCAGGGCCGTTGAGCTCATATTTTACTTAAGTAAAAAATACCAGTATTACTATGGTGAAAATATCTGAAATAAAATATTGTCTAAATGTCTGATAATATGTCTCACATGGTCAATATTATACCAGACAACAATCAGCGAAGGGTACATTTGTTTGATTTTGGTTGATCATTAGAACTGTAAAATTGGAAGTGGGTTTGGGCCTGAATTTCCAGCTGAACCAAACCTCACATGTTCTCTCAACATCTTCAACTAATTTCACAGTAAATTCTTCCACTGTTTTTGGTATTTTACATTTTGCAATAATCACATATACATACAATATCCAAATTATGTTAACGGGAGCTCTCTTAATGGTAGTAGTGTCCCCTCGAATGCCCACCGTGGTCAATGCTGATGCACTGTTTACCTCAAAAACTCCTCAGACCAAAGCCGAGAGGTGCGTCCACTGAGCTGCAGATGTTGTGTTGTCTTTGGAGATTGACCTTTACTGTTCTATGTGTGTTTGTGTTGTGGAGGAGTCTGGCCTTGTTTAGTAATTCATAAATCACTGTATTCCTCCATTTACTCTCTAGACTCCATCAAAGCTTAATGAGGATCATAGTTTTATCCTTTTGGGTCGCACACCTTACTCCCAGTACCGTTTCATTCACAAAACATTAATAGACCATAGATCAACTCACATTTTTATTTTATTATGAAGGTTTTAGTTCAATACCTGATTAATGATGTGTTTTTTTTATTTCTCATAGTTTTGAATCCCTATTTACAACCTGAACACAAATCCAGAGTGATCAGTCGACCTTGAGCGTTACAACAACAGAAATTGGGAGGGAAAATCAATCTATAACCTACCAACATTGCCTTGACTGGAACTGTAATTCCAAGTAAATACAAATTCAAAACTGTTATTCTCTTCTTGTCCAAAAATATATATTTTGATAAAGTGATTATTTTATTGCAATTATTCCTTCCGACTTGATTGATGACTCCCAAATTAATTTACTATTTGAATTTTACTCTCAGAAGTGCAATTAAATGAGCGTAGATAATTTAACTGAGAATGTGCTTACTGAGATCGCAGGGGACTCTTAGTGCCAAAACAATTAGACTTCTTCACTGTTTGAATTTAATTGGTTGACAATTAGATACACTTAACTTATTGTTCCTGCACTTCCCATGTTCCCACCACTGTGCCTGCTTTGTTCTAAATTGAGGTCTTGATTAACATGATTAAATGTAATCTGGAGGTGGGAAATATATCGAAATTTAGGTGATATTGTGAATATTGTTTTGAAGATAAGTAAAATTTTAATATCAAGTTTATCGTTTATGGTTAAAAAAAAATGACACAAAAAGGGCTGGTTACAACATAATTTTTTTCTTTTTAAACTTTTAAATAAATGTGATTATTTCACAGATGATTCACAGATTTAAACCTCAACTGATACGTTTAAAGACATGTTTTAACACATTTCCGTTGGATTTACTGAATATTGTCTGACTATTGTAGATATATTATTTTTGTCAATTTTGCCCACCCAAAGTACAATCTTAATTTTTCTCTTGTAAAATAAACCATTTCCTAACTACAAAAGGCAACTATTGCAGTGTAAATTTTAGACACACACAAAAATTTATCATATCAACATCCATATCAACAGTGTTTCCTCTTAAAACTTCTTTATATCACCAGTTTCTGAATGAGTTTTCCAGTGTGAATGAATGGCTGTAGTTGTCGGTGAGTCTTCTTTATGAAGTGCAGTGGTCTGTGTCTCTCTCCTGCCTGTGTGACACATGCTTTTCCTGCCTGTGCTCCGTGTGTGTGGCCTGGTCAGATCACAGTTGCATTTAAACCCTCAGCAGCCACTTGACACAGGAACATGGAGTTTAACTGCTCTGCCGTAAATCTGATGCAAGTGTTCAGAAGGCCAGGACTGCAGCTCCTCAGATGTGCCTCAGATGTGCCAAACCCTTTAGCCTCTCGCCTCCCGCTGGTGCAGAGAGGACATGACACTCTGAACAAAATCGCCTTTCTTTTTAATGTAAAAGGCCCAGGCTTTGTTGTGCTTTTGGCGGATATCAAGGCTCTTCCTCTACTCCCTCAGTACCACCGCCTTCCCTGCCTCCTTACCCCCCACCAGCCTCCCACGGGCGTCTCCAACCTTAACCCTCTTTCTTCACCCTCAGTTTGAAGTCTGCACCACCGGTGTACCAGCTGCGGACCTCATTCTCGCACCTTTATAGACAATGTCCAAGGCAATATGAAGTCTTCACTGGATCTAGACATATTATGACCCAATGTTGTTATCAGGTCAAAATGAAGGCCTTAAAAGCCAAACAATGCACAGGAACATACCAGGAAAAAGAAAAAAAATTAAATGATCCAAAATGATGATTTAAAAATGCAAAAAAAAAAAAGGAAAAAGAAAACATTACAAATTGTATCCTATTTGAGGTGGTATCTATTCGAGGGTGGGCAATTTAATCAGCAATTTAATATTGATTATATCGTGTATAGTAAAACTGCTACAAAAGTGCTGATTTAAAAAAAAAAAAAAAAAACTTTCAAATGATGGTCTATGGGGATATTTCTGCCTTTGTGATTCATTTTACAGACATTTCACATTAATCTGATACATAAACCTCAACTAATACATTGAAAGACATGTTTAACACTCTTCAGATGTTAAAATGTTAATTAAATATATAATGAATAGAGCTAAAGCAAATTATTAAAACCCCAAATGATTCAAAACACTTTTTCATAAAAAAATAAATAAAACTAGAATGAAAGAATTTCAGTTGAAATCAAATTGCCTGAAAGACTCCAGACGCCTTACACATATCTTTGCAATAGCGTAAATGCTCTCTATGCAATACTGTTGAATATTGTTAAACATTGGATATTATTAATAAGGTTTGAAAAAGTTTAAATTGGAAATCCTGTAGCTACCCTGTAAAAGTGGATTATTGACAGCAGGACAACGGGGGTGCAAAAGGTAGCGGCCCATGGTAAATAAGCATGTAAAATGGGACAGCAGTGGGATTGTATGAAGTGAAGACCAAAATGAAGAAGGACAATGAAAATCCGATTTGATGGCGCTGCCTTCAAGTTGGTGGCAGGAGAACGGCGTAGCTCTTAGCATCAGCTTTGATCAGGAAAAGAAGTTGTCTAACGCAGGCTTAATCTAATGAAATCTATCGGGTAAACAGAGGCGCCATCTTCAAAGGGCCCGGTTTGGTCTGTCCCAGTGGGGAAGGTGGGGGGCCGTAGCGTCTGTTGTGTCTTACAAAACACAATACGTTTGGCTGGATGTGGCTCTAGCAACTGTCTGCTGGATATCACATGGGGCGAGACAAAGTGTCAGCAGAAAACTGTCACGAAATATCTTTGTCCCAGAAATTAAGTTGTGATGTTTTCGTCAGACACCTCTTTTGTCTCTATATTTTGAATATCAAAGCCTTTCCCGTCGCGTCCCCTTCAAATTTTTATTTTTTAGACTGAAATTAGGAACCTACATCTTCAAGTAACCTATTGTATTTCACGGCGTGTAGTTTAAAATCGATGTGCTGTTATCAAAGATAGAAAAAGCACTTTAAATTAATTTAAAAATCTGGCATATTGTCTCTCTGAATGTCGCTGTTTCCTTATACTTCCACTAGATGGTGATATTGGTCTAATTTTTGTCACTTTTGTACAATTTCTTCATTAATCATTATTTAAACTTGTACTTTTTCTGTTGTATCTTCAATAATGTGGCAAAAATGTCCAGCAGTGAAAGATATTTTGTCTCCTTTTTAACCGAGGTGAATATGATGAATAAGAGTTTTACCTTGTATAGTTATGAGACAGTTTGCTGTTCATTATTATTATAAAGTGCTTTCTATTACAGTATATTTTGGGTTCAAGGATCTCTCCATATCATTTTGTAATTAATGACTCCAGAGCTGTTTCTGCATTTTGTCCACAACCATAGAGGCCCGTTACATAAAGTTATAAACCGGCGTATTACAACTCAGTCCATTTGAGTTTTTGAAATTCATGAATAATTCCTTTCAGGTCATTCAAATATTCTATGTCTAACCTTGGTTCAATGTTAGTGTCACGGTCCAAAACACATGGCTGAATTATGTGTTAAAAAAAATAAATGTGCAAAGCAATTCAATTTCATTTTCTCGTGTTTGTATAAAAAGGCACTTTGTAGCCAACATAATGATCTTTTTTTTTTTTTTTTATCACAGAGCCAATTCTATAAAGCATTCTTAGTCCCATTTACTCATGCTCATTGTTATGGATTTGGTCTTGTTCAAGTGGTCTTCTGGCTTTTCTTAAAAACCCTTCAGACCTGAAGGGAGACGGTAACGTGGTTTTCCAAAGACGACCATGACATTTTTGAACTGTTTATTTGCCGAGCTCCATTGAGTGCACGGACCAGAGATGGTATATAGGTATCAGAAGGGTTCGGTGACCTTCTGGATATGAGATATGGCAAACGGGGAGGTAGGTATTCATCCTGGACTTTTTGAAGGACTTTAAAACACTAATGAGATCATTTCTGGTCAAATTAGATGCTTTTAATTCAGCGATTCGCACCAAGAGGTCAAGGTGGTGTTATCATATTCATTTTAGCTGGAGTAATGACTTTATAAACCGTGGCGTAATATTTGCAAAGGCTTCCAAAGCTATAAGGATCATTGTGATGTTATTCTTCAAGTTTCAAATAGGAACATTAGTGTAATTAGGAGTCCCATTTAGTGTGACAGACAATCCAAGGTTGCAAGGACGTTCCAACTTTTAATTTCCAAACTCCAAAAGTCACTCAAACTTGAAATGGTTTTACAAAAATCCACATTCCCTTCTTGTAATCCACGTTAAAAGTTGCATTGTCGCGGCCCTTGTCCTTCTCACTACGTCGACATAACAAACCGTCGTAAGTCATGTGTTGGACACTTAAAATCGCTTTAAGTTGCCTTGGTCCACTTGTTCGTACAAAAGCATGCCGTTTTGAAGCACGATTGTCTCATTTTAAGGCTCAACGCTTAACAAGTCATCAATGCAGCCCAAGTCTAATCGCTCTTAACTAGTCATGAAAGCACCGATTGATTCGACAAGGATTTTCTCCTATATTTCTCAGATTGAAGATGTAAACAAACAGATCTTTCATTTGGAAGTTGTCGAGCGCAGTACATCCTCTGTCAGTGCTTTGTGGATTCCAGGATTTGTCTTTCTCTGTCATTGCCTCCGCAAAATGAGATTAATTGGTGGATTAAGATTTTTGGGCAAATTTTGAGAGCTGGTTTGCAGGAAGACAATGTCATCAGGAGAGTGAAAAAGTTCAAGACGCTTACTCAAAGTGGCGTCGCGTCCTTAAAATCTGTTTCTGGATAAAAAATTAAAAATGCACGTTTTTACTGTATGTCACAATGTCAAATTATTCTCACAATAATTATTACAATTATTGTGAGCAAAAAACATCACAATTTAAGATCATTAACAATTATTAAGCAACATTGACATTTAACCATTCAGCATTTGACCAACTTTCTGAATGTTAAGTAAAGTTTACAGTTATTAATTTAATTAATCAAATTTTCATTGAGATTTAGATTCAGTCATGTCTAATCTTTAATTATGGGCTTGTGGTTTTTAATTGAGAATCTACAGCCAATTCTGGAGCAGAATTTAGACTTTGGAGGTAGAAATTGGGCTATTTTTTTGTTTCAAATGGCACTGATTTAAAGTTTGTTTGGTTCATTTTCTTGAAATCAATACTGATAGACATCTTCCTTTTTTTTTGTTTGTTTACCATATTGCCCACCCCTATTCTTATAATTTGCCTATAACCTGAATGATTCTGATGACCGATTAACTGCCCTGTTTATCCTTACTTCTGACATTGTTTCTAAGTTTGTGTTCCACAGCGGCGCGGCACAAGTCCACAGGCTGCAATTTGTACGCGGATCACTGTGGTCTTTTTGTGAACACCGGCCCCATCTGCATTACGCCCGGAGCGCTGGTTTTGTTTTCGGCTGTGTGCAAATTCCGCCCAGCGTTATCCTTCCTCATCGCTTCCTTCACCGCTTATCTGGCCCCCCCTCCTCACCCTCCCCACCCTCCGCCCCTGTCCCGAACACAGCCCTGCGATGGAAGTGGCCCGCCGCGCGCACACTGACAGCGATCAGTATAGCTTTCAGACGCGCCCTCCCAGGTCTCACTGTCCTCAGGGCGTGTGGTGATTGAGTGACTGGAGCCAGCGCGGGCCAAACATAATAAGGAGAAAAATCTAAAAGACACGGGGCAATGATATGATAACACCCCCCCTCCACTCTTTCTCCCCTCACTTCTTGTGTTCCCCGTCCTGTCCTACCTCCAGTCTGCAGCCTGTCCCGCACATTGGGGTAAACCAGAAGTGACATGTGACACCCACTCCCCAGTGATGTGCTGACAAGCCTCTACTAGAATAGGTGACAATGTTTTTCTTTTTTACCCGTCTGGCTTAAGTATGGCACAGGGATTCATGAAGTATTTATGAAATATATTATGAATCATTGGCTCTGTGTTTTTCCCCTGGTTTAATAAGTAAAAGAAAGCAGCAGCGGAGAGGAAGAAGTGTTCTTAGTCGCATCCTTAACCAGTGGCCCTCTCTCTCCTCTTTGTGTTTGCGCGTGTTTTAACCCTGACGCTCGCACCCTTCACACAATTAAACAGTCTTCCTCGCGCTTGTCCTAAGTGTTCGTAATGAGCCAGCCAGCACAAAAAGGCAAAGTGTGTTTTGCTCTCAGCGACTGACAATTTTGCCTTTTCTCTGGTGTTTTTGAAGCCTGTGGAGTATTCTGGCTGCAGCCTTGATCAGAATTACATTGTGGAAGATGAATTAGTTTTTTTCAATTATCCCAGAGGTTGGCCACCATTAGAGCATCAGCCTACTCCTGCAGTGAGACGAAAGTCTTTAGTTATGTTCCTCTCATCGCTCATGTTTGTTCTGCCTTGGCAACTACAATCCTAGCTTTGTGCTTTTTTGTTTGGAAGTCTGTTTCACACAACATATTTAGTGCTTTAAGTGCTGTTGTGAAAGAGAAAAAACACTCAATTTAAAACTCCCTTTTTTAATTCCCTTTTTATATTTTATCTTCATAAGAAATGTGAACAACGCTTCATGACCCTCAGCTGGGTAGTTCTCATCTTTTCTAAACAAATGCTCTGAATTCCAGTACAAACCCTGGGAGTCCCAGGAAACTGCTTGTGCTCTGGGCAGTTCAGGAGGGCGCATGTTGGACGGGCTTCTGGATGAGGGCCTTTCTGGCCTCATCAGCATGTGAATATGTTCAGGCCAGTGAAATAACAAAGTATACATAAATATATAGAGATAATGATCTGGCTAAGTCCCTGTGTGTGCGACTGTATTCTTATGCTAATTCAACAGCATTCAGGTGCAACAATGGTGGCATTAGAAGAAAAGGCGACGCACTGAAGATTGTGCTGTGAGCATGTCCACTGACGGACATGCTCACGTGCAGCAGGCCCGACTCCTCTACCTTTGTGTCTAGGATTTTTTTATTACACTTTTCAATTTTAGATAACACTCCAAGAATAGACATCAAACACACGTGAATCATAAATGCAGGTCAGGAGTGGAACTCTTTCCAAAGCACACAAAGGGTTATAAGTGAAGCTATTTCTTTCTTTAAACAGCGATGCTAGACAGATAGCACAGGAGCTCTTCTCAGCAGAGGGTTCACTGAACCATATGTAGGTAGCCACAGGCTAATAGGCCGCTTGGTCCCTGGCTTACCAGGTATCCCGCACCGCACAGCTCCTCACCCTCCCTCACCCCTCCCACCTCCACTTGGGAGAAATCCTCCTCCACTTCCCTCTAATCTCACCTTCTTCTGTGGTGCTGACCCGAGAAGGCCCACTTTATTCCCCACTGCACGCCGGGAGCCTGCGTTGTGATGGGCCCTGGCTGCCTGCCTCCCTGTCGGCTGGGCTCCATTGATTTACTCCTGGACTTAGCGCTGTCTGCACCGCGGCCCCTCGACTGCAGCCTTCTTTTACTGTGGTTCCTCCTCTGTCCCTCCTACACCAGGGCCTGGAGCTCCACTGTCAGCAGAGGAACACAGAGATGGAAGGGAGACGGCCTTTGATTTTTCATTACATGAGCCTTCATATTTTAATATGGGGTTTAATGGTTCCTCATGCCTTAAAGAAACATCCACAGAGACGTGAACCTGCAGTGTATCTTCAATGAGGGTCGTGTTCAACAGCTCCTGTTTAGTTTTGCTTCTCTTGTCTTGGAGTCTCGAGGCCCCTCACCATTTTGTCAGGCTTATTGACTGCTCTGTTTGCTGTATAAATGACTCTGACAGATAAATAGTCAATCAAAGCTTTTCTCTATCTCGAAACAACAATGTATTTATTTTTCCAGATCAAAACCTGAAAAGTTTGCCTGCTCTTATGTCAGCCCCTCTGTCCGCTGTGATTGTTTTGAAGCCTCCTGCCTGCTACACTTGTGTGGCATCCTCACTTTATTACTCTGCCCTGGTGATCACTTACCTTTATGTTCTTTCCATAACCGCTTCGATCCCCTCGCTTCTATTTTCTGACACTACATAAAAACACAATACAATGTCTTGTGTGTGTGTGTGTGTGTGTGTGTGTGTGTGTGTGTAAGCCACCAAAGCGCTAACCTGTGAGCTAATGAGAGGCCCCATGCTGTTATCTGAGGCTGCTGCTGCTCTTCTATTAGGGAGACAGAACGCACACAGGGTTAGCGTGCGCTCATGTCCTCTAAAGGACTGCTCCCTCGGATGTTGTAGATACAGTATGTCGTGTGTGCCTGTTGTGTGGCACCAAAACACTCAAATGACACCCTTCTGTGACACTCTTTGTGCTTTGTCTTTTCTGATTACGTCTAGTGCCAAAATGTAAGGAGTAATTGAACACTTCTAACAATTTGTTGGAACAATAGTGCGTGAAGACCCCTGCCAAGGAGAGATGCATTATTGAGGATGCTGTTATGATACTTGCGGCTGCTTTAAGGTCTTGACTTCCTTTCAACACTGTGCTGTTCTGGTCCACCTATGCCCCATGAAAGGGAGGGAGGCAGGGTCATCACGACACATGGGAAAAATCACAGCAGGTAGAGGAAGGCGAGGAAGAGCTAACCTTTTGAGCAAAATTTGTGGTTTAGGGACATTTACACAATTGTTGAAGTAGATAGTATTATCTATCAAACTTTCTATTTATTGCACTTTTTAACAACACAAACAAGGCCAAATGTGCGTCACAAAAAAAGAAAAAGAAACGATATTCATAATTCTTGATTGTAGGAGTTGGAAAATTAATTTGTTTTTCAAAATGTTTTCAGCTTTGTTCTTTCTTGTGTTCTCCATTGGATTTTTTCCAAACAGGGACAAATTCTTAATGTAATAAAATATCCTATACGCCTGAAAAAGTAAATAAACTGTAATTAAGGCATTCTTTTCCTCGAGAGTACAATATGACATGTAAATCAGTGTGAGGACTTGCCAGAGCTGTTTTTGCCAAAGTAAAAATAGATTAGTTGTTTACACATGGCACTTGGGTACTTATTGCACATTTCTATATAAAAACAATGTTTGGACATGAGTATTATTAGGCCTATATTTGGAGGTGCTGGCTCTTCTCCCTCTGGCAGTAATAGGCAGTATTGTAAAGGCACATTGTTAATTACTGTTGGTGCGCTGCCTCCAGTGGTGTGCTCTGGAGGAACAAGGCAGTGCTGAGGAAGAGGAGACTTCAGGGCCCTCATTACACTCTGCCCCTGGGTATTTTTATGCCTTTTATTCCCCGTCTAATGAACTGTTTACATTTTTCAGCTTTCCAGGCGCCACAATTATTCGTCCTGCATGTCACTCGTCGCACCGGCCAAAAAAGCGAGGAGGGGAGTGTAATGGCACTGAAATGTGGATACAGTTGTAATGATTAGAAATGGAAATTCTTTTATAGATGTTTGTAAAAGATGAAGATTGCCAACAGCTTCTGAACTAATATTTGATTTGTCAGTGGGGAGTTTATTTGGACATTATTCCCACAAGCCCTTGCACTTAAAAGGCTTGCACCAAAAAGACCCATATATATTTCCTATAATTAAACAAATATAATTTTCTACTGGGAGGATTATGCTGAGCTTATTAGCATATCTGATATGAATTGTTATGCATGCATATGTAATTACATTTTGATGCCTTTTCTTGTGTGTCTTCTTGGCGCTCCATGTCAGTGGAGCCAAAACGTGTGTTTGTGACAAGACAGCCGCACCTCTATTGACGCATTTGACGGGACGCTCCGACTTTTAAAAGGAGGGCCACTTTGCATAAAGTTAAGATGTATCTTTGTACTTTTCTTGTGTGCTTCCGGGAATAGAAGCAAGTTCTCACCCAAGATTAAAACCCTGACAAAAGACAGACCTCAAAAGGATTAAAAAAGCCTTTTTCTTTGTGAGCAATAAGGTATCCTTGGAAGTGCTCCTTCGTTTTTAGATTTGGGGCTGATTAGTGCTGTTGGTTTTAAGACCATCTTGTATTGTGTCTATAGCATGACACACTTTCTTTGTAGATCTTATAGGTGTGTGTAGGATTACAGTAGAAACAGCACTACACTCATGACCTCATTACTCATGTACTATACTAAACTTTATCTTCCAAACCTGTCACTTTGTCACCAGTCAATAAGCTGCTGTGAGGCACATCAAGAGGGAAGGCACTAATCATTACCTAAGCTCTTGTTTTCCAGTGGGAGCTACAGTGAGTACAGCAGCCCTTCATTTCAACGACTCCTCTACTTTTGTGTTTCCTTAAAACAGGAAGTGCATCTGCAACAAACAGCTATTTAGAACAAACCACGAGCTGAAGAAAACAGTTTAATGTCGCGTAACGTTCTACGTCTCTCTGCTCCTCGTCTCAATTACCGACACTGACGTTCCCTCCGTCGCACCCAAGTCTTTAGTATGAAACTCACTTAAATGATCTGTGGGTGTTCTGCAGCAACAACAATAACTCAGTGTACAACTATACTCTTGTCTTCTGATTTGACTGTATAGTTTTTGATGACATTAAAGGGGGGGGGAAAACTTTAAGTGAGGAGCTTTTTATATACAAGCATTATTATTGCTGCAGCTGATGAGATTGGCTTTCTTAAATGTAAATAAAAAAATATATAATAATTGTACATAATTTTTAAAGGAACTAAATACATTGCTACAATAAGTTTTATTCTCTTGTATTGATTTTAAATGTTTAAATGCAACAAATAAAATAAAACAAGAAAAAATAAATACATGTGAAATGAAAAGAACTAAAGATATTGTGAAAATATCTGTAAAATTAAAGTTAATTCATAACCTCTACGAATGTAATTTTCTTAATTTTATTTTTATGTTACATATTAAATATATTTTAAATACAATTTCCCCCCCCCCCAAAAGTTGGCCCCCAAATTGGTGATGGAAATAATAAAATACTACCACTTATAAAACCTTTAGTTGTATTATAGAAAATTTATTCCTCAGTATCCTACAGTGCGCACGGCCTAAGACCACTCCAGCCCTGTGGCCCAGTATTGTTTGTGCCTAGTCTTTATCTAATGTGGTTTTGTGGCCAGGTCAATCAGTCTCTCTGTGCCGTCTCTATAATTACTCCAGAGATCCTTTCCTTCGCAGCAATAACACCCAAATCACATAAAGCCATCTCTTTCCCCTCACTGCTTCACGTTACCACCACATACAATTAAAACGACTCACCTGCGAATTGGTTCCTGCGTTATTTCAATCAAGGTTTTCTTCTTTTTTTCTTTTTTTTTTCTCGTCTCTTTCGGTCTCTGCATACAAGCGATAACTTTCAAACTTTTGCTGATAATAGAAAGATAGTACTTGAGGAAAAACCCAGCAGGTAATTGGTGTAGCTTGCACTTTATTATTTTCGAGAGGAGGACTAAATAAATATAGAAAATTCCTGTTGTGAGAAAATGATATTTTCATTGCCATTCCAGTAGGTAGGTGAAGTAGGCCTTTGATTTTAGCCCACCTCGAAAACCCCTGTCAAGGGCAAGGAAGCAAAGTGTAGCATGCTTAGTAAACACTTTTTTTGTGCTTGCGGTGAGTGTGCTTTATAGTAGAGGGCTTGCCAAGAGCCTGTTTTTCTATTGGGACCAGGCATCTGTAAACAAGGCGTACAATTCCCATGCAACCCTGCAACAATCGGAGGTGGCAAAGTCTTGGAAGTCGTTTTTGGACATGGCATTCCTGTTATTCGAGTGCATGATGGTGGTGGTATGTGTGTATGTGTGCGCGCGAGGGCAACCCAAATCCGATGGCGGCGCCAATGGTTGATGAATAATTCCCTGTCTTGAGTCCCTAGCATCGGGCGTTATCACACACGGCTGCCACTGCACCGGGTGACAGCTAGCGACAGGCCCCTAGAAAAGAATTTAGCCCTGACAAGTGATACTTCCTCATAATACATCTCCTCTCCTAACCCGTTCTCCCTTCTCGCCCCTGTCCCCAACGCTTCCTCCGCCAGGATCAACCGTTTCATCCCTCTACTTGTATTGTTAGTGGCCCGGGAGGGTTGCCACTTCTCCTTCTTCCCCGGCAACAAGTGCACTAGTCTGCGGATCACCTCTCCGTTTGCAAGGCAGGCAGGCACACCAACCAAGTCGAAGTATATTGTCTGAGTTGTTATAACCAGATAGCAAGAGAGCAGTGCACGACTTCCAAGTTTTGGTCACCTATAGTTCGTTAGGGCTGCCCCGCTGCTTAAGAAATGTCGGCTGTGTTTTTTTTTGTGTCAACAACTATAAATAAAAAAGCCATATTCTCCCACTTATTTTTTCTCTCTTTTTGCTCATCCTTTCTTCGCTCCCCTGCCAGAAAGGTCACGTTAATCGCCTATAGGACGAGTGCGCAACGAGACTCCTTGGGGAAGACGCTCGGATCCTCAGAGATCAGGAAGGCTGCTAATCAGGGCAAGCCAATGTGTGGCTGACCAAAACACCCCCTTCCAACGCCGACCCAATTCACACCCCCACGCTCATAGCCACATTAAAAAAAAAAAAAAGGGCCAAAAAAAAACCTGCCGTATTGTCACCAAGTCAGGCGGAAGCAACACTGTTTAATGCAAAGCTGAAGACACCGGCTTCTCTATCCGATGAAAAAAAAAACACATTGTGAGGTTTTTGAGGCTCACACACACACACTCACACACACAGCGGCGTACAATGACGCAGCCGGGCCAAAGCGGGCTAACCCTGACTCCGCTCTGATCCCATGGTCCCGGGCCGAGCAACACAGACGCAGGGCTAACTCCGGCGCGCCCCGTTTTCTTTACACTCCAAGGGTGGCATACGGCACAATGCAGCCACTCAAAATGAATAAGCCGCGTTTTAATGATGAGTGACAAAGACGGCTCGGGAATATTGTGGAATGTAATTGGATCACGCCACAAAATACATTTTAATTTCACAAGCATATCTTAGAAAAAGTATATATATTTATAATTTTCTTTCAAGTCAAGACTCATTCGGGCCTTATAAAACATTAAATATACACATATATATGTTTTTGAAATTGCAGTGAAATTGTTATGTATCTGCTGGAAGCTTTCACTTTTTAAAAACCAACACGACTAAATTGTGCTTATTACTGGTGCTCCTCTCACATAGTAGATTCTCTTTCAACTAATTTCTATATTGTCTTTAAAAAGGCCTGTCAGCTGTTGAGGTCCAAGGGCAGAGCGTCTCAAAGCTTTCACAAATAAAATAAACACTCTATTTTATTTATAAGAAAAAATATATTCTGAGATGCATCTTAACACATTTGGACCCCTCCGTGTTTTGAGTTGATGATTGGAAGCCAGGCTAAATAAAGTTGTCAGATTTTTTTCCCTTTTTAAAAAACATTACCATTTCAATGCTGACCCCTGAACCGCGCATCTTGGAAACATATGTATCGGGAGCCACAGATGTGTAATTGATTTGCATATTCTCCGCAAATTAGTGAGACACAAAAGTGACGGTGACGTTTTCCACACGACTTGGAGAGAGACGATCTGTCGGAAATGTCAAGGCCGAGGCGCTGACGGCTTCCATCAAACGTCTGCAGAAAAGAGCCCGCGCACTCAGCCTAAATACTGCACTTTCATTAAATATTAATACCATACTTTTAAAGAAACACATATTTTTATCTTCTAAGATAATTGTTCAAAAGGAAATGTATCAAACAGAATTGTTTTTTGTTTTTTTTTGCATTCATAAATAATACTGCTTTTTTTTTTCAGGTGTTGAATTACTATACATTTTTTAATAGATAAATTACCTTCCACATATAGTGTATTTATAGTATATAAATAGTATTTAAATATATTTATATTTATTTAATGTTCTGATATATTTTATATATTATTTATTAATATATATTTATTAAACATAGTTAAATACAATTCTAACCCAGGATCATTTTCAGCTTCTACACCAATGGTTATTCGAATTGTTATTAAAGACTCTTTTTGTTAATATGAATATTAAACCTCCTTTTATAAGGGAAAAGGAAAAAGTACAAAGTAATTAACTGTTAAAAAAGCTAATTGAACTCTAGACTAAAACCAAACTAAAATGAATCTAAGAAACAATATCTAAAAGGAGCAGGGGAAAATAGCAACAATTTAAATTTATTTAATTATTTTAATTATGACTTCATTTTGAGTGAATAAAAATAATAATAAAATAATTCTGTTTTATTTTTGTTGACTTTATTAATAATTCATAAAATATAGTGTAGTTAATGATAATTAAGTAAAGTAATAGATTTGTATTATTTTCAAACCTACGTCAAAGTATTTTTTTATCCTTTTTTTTAATAATTCATCGATCTACAGCAGAGTCAGATGCCAAAACATTCTTTCTTTTTTCTCCCAGGTGCCTTTATATTTACCTGGTATTAATTCTCCATCTTGTGCAGATAATACTCTTGGCCGTCTTGCTGTGAGTGGAGCACTTGCAACTTCAGTTTTTATTTTATTTTTATCTAACGAGACGGCGGCGGTGATAGGAGCCGAGAGAGGCGCGGGCGGAGGGGGCCAGGGGGCCAATCGGTCAATTTAATTCCTGCCGATCTGAAAGAGGTCAGGATCATTTCATATAGGCCTGGCCGCGCCGATCATTACCAGTCACAAATCTGCTGGTTACATGGCAAGGATTTGGAGCTAAGTAAATAGGGTTGCCTCATAAGTTCTGAAAATGCAGTGTTGGCCCCGCGATAATGGCTAAAGGACGATTTAATAGAGTCGGGCATTTCTTCGTTATCTGTATGCGGACAGACACTGAATTGGCACTATCACTATTTTTTTCTATAATATGCTAGGCTACCGTTGCACATTTTTTCCTCTTTCTGTTTCCTCGGCATGCAACTCACGCACAAACACACACACACACACACGATGCCACACACAAAGCAGCAAATGCACATACAATATTTTTTTTCCTTTTTTTTCACACAACACTATACGGAATAGTTTCGATTTCAGTCACAGCAGCAGAAGGCTTGGCCACAAGAGATTGCGCCGGTTTGAGCCAGCACCGACCAGATTTTGCAGCCTACAAAGACAGCAGATTACCACTTGTATCGAATTCCGTATTGAATAAGAAAAAATCTTTTGTTTGGGGGAGCAAAAAAAAAAGCTGATTATCATAACAGGGGGGGGAAAAAAGGAGCCGTGCAATTCTGAATACTGGCGTCAGACAGGCGCACGCAGCCCAAACCTGAGTAATTATAACATTTAGTTTATCCTCATTTGTGCGTCTCTTGAGTTATGGGAGCCTAAAGTGGACAAACCAAAGAACAGATGCCAAAGAAAAAGTGAAGCCGGACTGGCCGTCATATAGTTTGAACAAATCCGCTCTCAATCAGTCAGGCAGCACAAATGAGGACCAACACGTTTTGTTTGGTGACCATTGACTGATGCGGCGTTGGGATCCCCAGTCTCCTCTGCTCCAGCCCGGCGTAATCACATCCACTGCAGCGGCGCTTTAAACTTTGGCCCCTTCATTATAACAGTCTTAGTGGGGAGTTGTTGCCTAAGTTGGTAAAGAGTTTCCACTTCTCAGTGCGCCTTGTTAGTGCCAACATTTTCAAGGGTAAGAGCTCTTTAAAAACATGTGCACTTAGATTTGTTTGCGTTACACGTGGTATTTGTGCGTTATAGAGAAAAAGATATGGTGTTTCCAGTCAACGTGCTGCCAAAATTGAATGGTGCAAAAAAATCTAATTGGGATTTGGGAAGTATCGCAATTTATGTTTAAAAAGGATGACTCTGTTTTGAGTGCACACTTTAAACACGTCCAGGAGCATTACAACTGAAACTAATAAACAAAATTAACAAATAAAATAATCCCATGAAATGTTTGTAGAAGTCTAAACTACAGGTACAACATGATTTTTCTATACAGAATTGACAGAATATTGTGTTCTTCTTTTCTAAATAATTGTGATTTGTAATTCAACTGAAATTGCAACTTCGATTTGATTGCAGTATGATGTGCAGCCCTACTACATGTATTTAGTATTATGTCATTTAAAAATGTAGCAAAACCTTGGCTTGTAAACATAAAAAAAAGTGCTTCTATATTTCTTGAATGTAAACCAGATAAAGCATGTTGAATTAGCGTTTTGAAACACCAAAACCATCCGTCTAAACTTTGCTGTATAAAATACTCTTGGACAAACACTATACTCTATCACAAGAAACCAAATTTAATCATCTCATAGAAAATGTAAAATGTAAATGCATAATTTTCCTCATTATTATTAAGTATTGTTATCGTATTATATTGACACATGTTTTACTACTCTAGGTCTACATATAATATTACAGAAGTATCGGTATTGCAATACAGTATTGGCTAATGCCATAATTGTTATTAAATTAAATATATTGCATTCATCTGACAGAACTTTACTGTTTTCAAATTGAAACATTGAAAAAGGCAAATTTTTATTCATGATTTTCTTTGTTCAGTCTAAATTCACCTTGACTTAGTCATAGTCGGTAGTCTCTGTTTAGTTTTTATTTTGACAGAGTTTGACTAATACATTTAGGCGTGAACATATTTGTTTTATAATATTACTGAAATGATTGTGTCAAAAAAGTACATTCAAATATTGTAATCATTGATATTGTAGCAGTTAAGGCACTCATTTCTACTATTTTTCTTTTAATGTAACTGATGCTACAGTGTTCAAAAAGTATATTAGTATATCGCAATAATGTCATTACCACAATATTAAACATACATATCAAATATTGCATCTTTTTCTCATATTGTGCAGCAGACCAGGCCATACACTATTTCAGTATTTTCACCTTCTGCAAAAACAGCCAGTGTAATTGGGACAAGGTGTCTGTCATTACATCTTAGCGCTGACTAAAATGCTGTCTTACAAATGTATTTCCGTCCATCTTTTTTCCTGTCAAACGTATTGCATTGCATTGTCCTCCCTCATCCGCAGCTCACTTTAGAGGAGACCACTGAAATAACCTTTCTAATTGTTGTAGTCATAATTAATAGCCAATGGGATTATGGTCCTCTTAAACCTTCATTATGAGATATTCATGCTTTTGCAGTGCAGGGGACTCAAAATAACATGATTTATTTTGTATTTCCTATTCCTTTTCATCAAACATGTATCACCGTGCTAAGATAAATGTTTCATGTTCTGTGCCTGTCCCAATAATAAGATACGCTGTAGATTTATATGTATACAGTGACCTCACATAACTCCACATACATAATCCACCTTTATAGAGAGAGGTGGAATATCGAATGATGCTGATCCTTGATGAACAGTGGAATAACTTGATCTTAGCTCCTAAAGGCATGTGTTTTCAGCTGCTTTCCCGCCACATCTACAAAAATACTTCGAGTAATAACCCGCCATGTTTTGTCTTTGCTACATTAGCGGTGTGATTTGACGTCCTTGATAATGTTGGCTGATGGCACGAGGCGAGCGATCCATTCCCGCTCGGCGTTTAATGTGACAGTGCCAGGACTTGATCTTTGTTTGTTCAAAAATGCACCAAACCTGCAGCTGCACGTTTAGCTGCGTTTAATGTTTGTCTTGTGATTTCCAGAACGCTAAACATGCGAGCAAATAAGTCGTCAAGGTTAATTCTTTACCTCAACCACACTCCTGCCTTCTCCTGCTTTTTATCTCTCCTTCACTCTCTCTATCTTTCTCTTCTTCTGGCTTTCCCGATGCAGTTGATAAAGTTACGTGAAGAGGTAAGTGTTTCTCTGCTCTGACTATTTAAATCATGCTTTCCACAGAAATTTCCATTTGCCCTCTCGCTTCTCGCAGAAAATTAGAATCAGCTCATTTGGACATGTGTGATTGAACAGCGTAAAGGCCAAGACAGAGATAATGAATTCACTGAAGCCAGTTTCTTTTCTATTGAAAATGTGAAACTTGAGATAAGATATCAAATTTGATGCGCTGTTTTGAAGACAATTGGTGAATTAAAAGTAAAGCTAGAGTATATTCTATATTGACATTACAGCAAAGTGAATGGCCACTTTTACGCTGTCTTTATGTTTTTGAATGGGGCCAAATAAGTTGTGTTTTAATTTTTCATCAACTCTCAACTCAGGTCATCATATGACATTTGCTTTCATAATTGCTTTGTCTCTACACGCAGCTATTAATCCATTGTCATTTTTGTTTTACGACCATACTTGTCGAACTGAATCATGGATTACATTCATTGAACTACAATGTATAAAACCACCTTTACATATGACTACAGATTCTAAATGGGCTGGAGAGTATATAGTCATATGAATACTAACGTTTCAAACGATTTTGTGATACTGAGGAAAAAGGCTTGATACACATGGATACAATACCATCATATAATAAATTAAATAAATGACAAAATAACACACAGTAATAGATTATTTAATAATACCATGTGATCTTTGACTAGTTTTGCTTTGGATCATTACTGTTCTAATACTAGGACTTCCTGTTAAATACAGCATTTTTAGGACTTTTTCTCCATTCAAAACATATGGTATTTTGTTTTAACTTGTATTTTCTCAACATTCTTCAACCCATTGATTGGGAACTCACTAATTATAATCTTTACCTGTTTATTCTTTAGGCCTAATTAATAGATGTGCATTTGGTGACGTCTTAAGCTTAATAATTGGTTACATTACGTACCGCATCCTGATGGTTAAGCAGTATCTCTATTAATATTTGTTGTAGGACGTTTCTTGTCCAGCTCAATAATCCAATATCCACCAAAGCTCCTCCATTCTTGCCTCTCCATAATGCAGAGGCTGACCGGGCCCAGCTGCTGCTTTTGGCTTGTTTTTCTTTTATTTAACTCTACTTTTGCCTCCCCTTGTTCCACTCCTCATCACACATATTTTCTCCTAGCCCGAGGGTCAGCAGACTTTTGGAGTTTCCTCACCTGTCAACCTGTTTCGGACCGGCCCGTTGTGCATAATCAGACTCGATCTTGCGCCCTTTTCGTCAACGTTTTTTTTTCTCCCCATCCACTGTCTTCTTCACCCAGCCTCTGAATCAAAGGCGGGCACAGCTTATACACTTAAGCATTGCCTTTAAAAAAAAAAAAAAAAAAAACTATACTACTTTTTCTTCCGCTGCAAAACATGTTTAAATATTTAGCACCCATATTCACAGCTGTTTGACACTTGTAATTCCTCGTCTTACAAGTCCCAAACAAACGGCACGGAAGATCACACAGTCGGTTGGAATCAGAGCTGTCATCATTATTCACTTTGACTCTCCCCCACCTTATTGAAATAATAAGGAATCATCTGAACTTTGGAAAATGGTGATAGTAACCGCCCGTGTTTGATATTGAAAAAAGGCAGGAAGCGAGAAGAGGAGTAAGAGGGGAGATTTTTTTGAGCTACAGCTGCATTGTTCTGGGGCTCCCTGTTAATAAACTTACAACTGACGACTGTTTCTTGACGCAAAAAAAGCACAACAAAAAAACACCATTTTCTTGTTCCTTAAGAAGAGCTTTGTTCAAAATGTAGGTGTCAGATGAAAAGGCAGACGTGCATCGGCAGAAGTGCTGGTGCTGCTCATTGCACTCTGGCGCACGGTATTTAACATACTCTATACTAAATGTTTTCTAGAAGGCGCCGAGTGACAATTATAAATGATTTTGACGATATTCTCATCCTCCCACCTGTTCTTTTAAGCGCTAGTCTGTGCTTAAACAGGTTGCAGTTCAGTTTCTCTTAAGGTTTTGACAATGTTGAGAGTAAACCCACTCAGGTCAAGCCTGATTGTGCAGTTTAGAGTCACAGTGGGAGCCGCTACACGTTGATACTTGCCTGAAATGTGCTGACAAGACGGTTTGGGCCTATAGCGGATCACATGGGATTTGTTTGGCTCTTCTGTTAGATGAAGTCTGTAGAAATCTGCACATTGAATATGAACTACTTTACACCAGGATGTTTAGATGGGATGGTATGTGTTTCTTTTCATTATTTTGATGCATGGTGGCAGCACAGTTTCATTATCAGGGCCATCTTTGAGCACTTACTGCGTTCTTATAGGCTGAACTTCACCCTGTGCTGCTGCTTTTGTCATTGTCAAACTGAAGACGCATTTATTCTAATGATTGTACACAAACCTCACACTAGTCCCCCCCCCCCCCCGTCACCTCCCAAAACCACCCGCAGCCTCCTCCCTCCCCCTTAGCCCTAAAGAAGACAGTGAGAGAGAAAGAAGAATTCAGGAGCAGAAAGTGTTTGAAGTGGCTTTCCATCGCGAGCAAGTCTGCCGGCCGTCTCCCCGAGATGTGTCACCTTTGCCGAGAGGGAATAGGAAAATCACGTTTCGAATGGTAATGATAACATACTAATCACTGGAGTGCTTTGAAGAAGCTAGGGAGTATGTACTGTGTCAGTATCCCCGGCTTCCTCGTGCTCCCAGCCACACAGGGACTGTTTCCATGGTCGAGGTGCGTTAGCTAAAGCCTAGCATGTCAGTATGTCCCCTCCATCTCTGCTCCTCTGTGGGGCCTCATTACAAACCAGCCATTTTCTTCAAGACACACCAACACCTCTCACAAAAGACCCTTCTAACGCTTTATATCTGTCTCCCGGCGACCATATTCTTCTCTTTCACCAATAAACTAAACAATCCAGGCTCCCACAAAAAAAAAACATTCTAATGCAGTTTTATGAAGGCTGTTAATAAGGTGTTTTTTTGTATTGTATTGCACGGAGTATTGTCCCTCTAGGTAAGTTAAGCATTTGAGCCTTCCTTCAACCAGTGCCTCTGGGCAACCTGTCAGGAGCAGTGGGCGACCGCAGTGCAGCGCCTGGGGACCCATTTCCAGTTCTTGAGCCAGGATCATGGTCAGGAATATCTATCTGGTAGATTAGCCTTTATTGTGCATGTTTTGGGGCTTTTTTGATTGGATTCTGGTGGACATGACATGCACAACCTCACTATTATCAAATGACTGGCCTGCGTTTCCATTTCTGCTATTTCACCAACCCCATCTACATCAGAACCAGCAAGGCTTTGCACTTTGGTCTGCTCACCACCTCCTTATCTCTCTCCTTCTACCACAGCCCCATTTCACTATCCATCTGTCCCCATGCTCTCCCCTCTCCCTCCATCCTCCCCCTGCCCTCCCTTTAACTATTAAAAAGTATCTCTGCAATTTTAAATGACATCTGTCAGCGGGCGCAGACAAGACGCAGCGCCAAGAAAAGAGTTCAGAGGCAGTGTATCTCCACCCCGCTCTTTTCCCATCCCTCTCATTGTCAAACTTTGAAAAGTGTGTCATTGACTTTTTCTTATTCTCCCCACCATGCGTTTCATTTCCTCAGAGTGATTAGCTGGTGCGTATTTTGACAGCCTAACCAAATCTTTCCCCCCCTGTCCCCTTTCGTTCACGGGATGAGTCTAAACTGGTGTCAAAGAGGTAGGCTGTCATTCACAGGCTTGTTTTTGAGTGTCAACTCCGTGTTACATCAGACCAGCTACTTAATATTAGAAAGGCCATCAAAACCAACAGCATTTAAGTAAACATCACCGTCATTCATGTCTATGCTGTTTATGGAGCTCCTTTTGAAGGCACATCTTTTTGATCAAAAATGTTTGGCAGTTTGGATAAGCTTAGTTCTCACAGCAGTGGACAGTGGTAATGTGAACTCTGTGAAGGTTAGAAACTTGCTTTAATTATCGCACATTTTGATTTTGATTGGTAAATGTAACAATACATTTTGAAGTGATAAACGTGTACCAAAGTTAATAAAAACGCAACAATTAATCAATTAGTCAAATTTTGTTATATAATATTGTATATTTAAACATTTACAGTAACAGTTCTCACGATACTAAATAAATAATTTACTACTACTAAGGAAAATGCTCAATACCAGTTGTGATAAAAAATAATATAATTGTATTTTTATTTGTTTATTTTTATATATATATATATATATAACATATTTTATATATATATAAACATATTATATATATAAAAATATTTTATATATATAAAACGTATATTACATATATAATATGTATATAAAACATACATACGTGTGTGTGTGTGTGTGTGTGTGTGTATATGTATGTATGTGTGTATATGTATGTGTGTGTGTATATACATGTATATATGTATATATATATGTTATGTGTTTTTATTTACTGACCCTTTTTGACACTCAAGGTAATTCTATAAAGGATTAAAAGACATGAAAAAAATACAAGATTTAGTATCGATTAGTATTTCAGTTTGGCTTTTTTTTTTGACAATCTTACTTCGAGTATGTGTAGTGCGGAAAATAGTAAATAAAACAAACTACTGATATCAAGTTTGCCAAAAAAGCCTGTAGCAGGGCTGTACATGTGCATGTTTTTCTTTTATTTTTTAAAGATTTTTTGGGCCCGTAGGCTTTATTAGACAGGACAGCTTTGTGTGAAATATGATGAGAGAAGGGAGAGGACATGCAGTAAATTGTCGGAGCCGGGATTCAAACTCACGACCCTGCAGCCAGCTGCACATGGAGCCTGGCATATGTGCTACCACCTTAACCACTCGACCACCGGGCAGCACCATGTGCATGTTTTTCAAAAGTGCAAAACGAGAAACAGTTTAATTTAGAAAAATAAAGTTCTGTCTTTTTGCAATGAACTTTCATCAGTGTGGGCCTCACAATCAGTCCAGTTGAGTAGTTGTGGATCAACTGTTTTATAAATAGCGAATCAAATAAATAAAAAAACAAACTGAAAATTCTCATTAAAACACAAGTAGCGGAACGCAGCACTTGAACAACACAAAACAAACCATAATTTATGATGTTTGAGAGCCCCAAGGTGAAAGTCAAGGCCATCAGTCAACACATCAGACCTTCTCACACCTCAGATGTCCACCATGAATATTTAAGTATAAGAGAAACCTCTGCTTTTCAGGTATCACAGGAACCACTCACTGTTGAAGCTAGTACACCTGATATTAAAGGCTAACTTTACACCTTGATAGTCACAAACATCTACTTTGAAAAAAATGATCAAATTGCCTTTTCAATAATTAATGAAACACATCTTTTTCTTGATATGCTGTCTGGATCTTGGGCTTTCACAGGGCAGCCTTGTCAATTGTTGATAGCTGAGAGATACAAGAGGGACTGCAGTAGTCATACATCATGGATCACTGTTTGGTCCACTGATGCGGATCAAGTGCACACACAATAGAAATATTATGGGCAATTCTCTGCTCAGTCTACAGGAACTCTCCCCATTTGCTGTGGACAATGTCTATACAGTAGCAAATTAAAATTGTTCTTGTCCATCTTTTAGGTTTATTTAAGGTACTTCTATGATTATGAAAAGTGGCTTATACTGATGGGTTTAATATATTTTCTCCAGTGACCTTTTGAGTCTTTGTGTCTCAAAATGGTAAATAGCCACTATTTATTGTATTTACTGGCTCCTCTCGACTGGAAGTGGTATATTTAAGCTTTATCCCCAAATAGCTCTTATAATAGGCAGTTCTGTTTACCCCCTTTCAACCTTATTTTTGACTAGTTAAGTCTCCATAACAACACCTATTAAAAAATCTTTGTTTGTAGATTTCTTGTACCATCAGTTTTTCATGTGAGCTGCACTTGCTAATGTTACTGTTTTTGCAGCCAGTTGGACACCATCACTTACCCAGGTATTTTTGACTGAACCAAACCAAATTGCGTTTTTTTTTTTTTCTCAACTGACTCCACTTTTCATCCTCAACTTTTATGGGACTAAATGGTGCGTTGTAAACAAAACAAGTCCGCGGCAGACCTCAAAGTGTTTGCTTATGTTTTATGTCCAAGATGAGGAGACAGCACCTTTTCCATTGTCGTCCCACAACATGCAGCCGCTTGATATTCCATCAGCATATAACACATTGTCATCCATGAAGGTTATTGCCAACCTGGCTGTATTATGTTGTGGATGTGCTCTGTCTGTTTAGGTGACAGTGTTGATGGTCTCTTTGAAATGGCTCCCAGTCCCTTCTCAATCAATTATTTTGTGTTTGTTTCTTTGGCTTCACTGCTTCTTTTTTTTTCCCCCTCCTCCATTCTCTATTTGTTGCAAGGAGCGCATCTGTTGGACAACACAGAGAGCTGGAAAGGTCATCGCGGAGACTCGAGGCCGGCTACCAGATAGCGGTGGAAACGGGTATGTATTTAGGCTTGGGATTGAGTCGGGGAAAAGAAGAGACGAGGTGGGCTTGGTTGTAAATAGTGGCAAGGATGAGTGAGCGACAGCAAATTGTCTGGCTCGTATGCGTTGGTGGGTGGAATATGTTTGTGGGGTGTAGCGAGAAGGGAGGTCGGAGTTATAAAAAAAAAAAAAGTATTTTCCTTGACGGTTGATGACATTTTCGGGAGCACATCAAAGGCACAACCAGTAGGATAGAGAGAGGTGTACAGGCGACAGATCGGGTGCCGCTTCTACCCCCCCCCCCCAAAAAAAAAAAAAAAAGAATCATGCATCAGTACCACCACTTGTGTGTGTCTTCGGTACTTGCATTTCCCCCCCAAAAAACAGACGGGAAGGGGAGGGGGGCTGTGAAAATAAACAACGTCAGCGTTCTTCTAGAAGTTCTTAATTCTGTCGTGCAGGAGGAAGGAAAAAAAAAAGAAGTATTTCTAAATAAAACTAAAAATGCACAAGCTTCTTTTCATCCTCATCAAGGTTGTTTTTATCTTAAAATAGTAAAAGAGAAGGCTCATTGGGATCTTAAATAGATGTTACCAGTTAGCATATTTCTGCTTCCTGTCTTCCTTCCTGACACTCCCCACATTATTGAGGCACAGAGTATTCCTCAGAGATGTATCAAAGCTCATTCTTCAAGTATCAACCGCCTTTCTGTGGCTTCCGCCTTAGTTTTGAAAAAGTTAGTCAATTTACACTATAATCGGCGGGTGGCTGGCACACGCGACATCAACCGATTTAATAATTCAAGTCAAGGAAGGTTCGCATGCGGACCACGGGCGTTTGATGTTTCCTCCCTGTGACTCGCAAATTCACAAATACAATCTCCATTCTCTGCTTAAAAATGTTGATTCGAAGATGTGTTGAGATTCTGCGACAGCCCTAGATTTTTAAACATCTTTCTCTGTTTTTCTGATGAGAACTGAAGTGGGGCAAGGCTTATAATATCACCTCCTGGGCCTGTGTTAGCTTCTGCTGCCTTAGTCCACCTTTGACCTCGTGTCACTGGTGGCTGCAGATCAGAACAATGCTGGTTTATCTGCGCCGCTGTGCCACACACTCGGCCGGGTCCGCACCAGCTGTGGGTCGTGTTGGCAGGACGTCGTGTTTAATCCGTGACCTCGTCTTTAGCCCGCTGTCCGCTCCAGAACCTCCGCTCAGATGCACAACCTCAAATACCTCTGTCTGCAGTTTATACAAGAGCTAGCATGGGAGCAACCAGGGAAAAGACAGATAATGATGACCAGAAGGAAAATTAAAGGGAAAATAAACATGCACAAGTTGCTATAATGTTCACCGGATTGTAGTATTTTACACACTAGTCTGTTATTTTATTTACATTGTTCTCCGGCCCTAGTTTGTTTCAATTAGTTTCTCTTCATTCTTACCCATACTTTAAATGTATTTGTATATTTGTGATTCTTACACTTTGCCCACTTTTGACCCAGTGTTTTAGAACCCATTTTTTGAGATTTGTTTAATAAGGTGTGTTTTTATGGTTCTTCTCTTGTTTACTTAGCTCAACAAAGACACAGTTTTTCATGTTTTTCCCCATTCTTTTCATTGAAACAAAACAATAGTTATGAGAAGACTTTTCCTAAAATGGAAAATGTTGCATGCTCACAGAGGTTGCATCCGTAGACGTTTAACACAGATAATTAGAGTGTTAACTGCTTCACCAATCACACTTTCTCTGGTCAAACTTTAAATACTTTTCTCTCGCCAAAACTTCTAAGCTGTACTTTTTCATTTCTTTTGACAGAGAGCAGTTTGTTATTTTGTGCTAATTCAAAGTTGCACTCTCTATCCAAAATGACATTGTAGCCCTGAAGAACTGTAATTGACCAATGGAGGAAGTAGAACAAAAAGACATCTTATTTCAAAGAGCCAGATCTCGAACAAAGAAATGGCGTTGAGACTAGGCTCTGCCCAGTGACAATATCTCCCTTAATGACCAGGAACAGAAAACGGCAGATGCTTCTAGGTCACGTTTAAGGGAGAAAAGGGGCTCCTAGTTCTGAGAAAAAAGGGATCTTCACACAGCAGCATTTTATCAGATTGCGCATTTTCTTCTACCATTCTCCATGTCTCATGTGTATTTAGCAAAAAACAAAGGCTTGCCAAAAGCAGTGAGAGCCCTCTGAGGGATGGAGAGAGGAGACTCTTAGGACACGCTGAGCTCTTTACCACATGCACCCCTGGAGAAGCACACTGCAGCTCTGTTTGTCTCATAAATAAAGTATACAAGTTCATTAGTGAGGAGCAGGGACTTAAAAGCCCCAGCAGAGCAACAAGCGGAGGCTTGGGCTGGCTCGCTTAAGAGGGAGGGACACACTTAGGCAATTTAAAGAAACTACAGTCAGGCCATTTACAGGGGCCAGAGTGGAGCGGGACTGATGTCAAATCAAAGAGCCGAAATATTTTAGTGCCTCCTTCATGGTTAAAAAACGTTAAATTATATATGCGAGTTATTTTGTTTCACTGTCGGTTGTTGTTGTTATGCCGGATCAATATTATTATGCATATTTTTATCATACCTTCTATAATCAATCAAAAATGTATTTGTAGAGCACAATTTGTACAAATGCAGTTCAAAGTTCTGTACAGGCATTAAAAATACATTAAAACCACAATATAAACTTACAAAAAGCATACGTAGTCATTTTAAAATGTATTTAAAAGAGAAAGTGCAAACAATGTCACCCAGTATAGAAAAGTTATCAATGCATTTTATATTGTCTTATACATATTTGTCTTATACATATTTAATACATTATGTCATAACTGAAATACAATTACTTTTACTTGAGACCCACATCTCAAAGTTGTAGATAAAAAGTAATAATAATGTACTTTTTTTGTTGTTGAGAAATGCAAAACTAGAATCTGAAGTAAATGATCTAAGTATTAAAAATTAAATTATACAAAAAGAGCAGATAAAAAATAACCTTAACCTCAAAATGTATAGGCACATTTTAGCATATTTCTGATGCGGATTGCAATAATATTGTTTGAATATTGCTTTTGGGCTGTTAATAAAAAAAAATTCAGTATCACCCACCCAATTTCCACAAATGTGGCCATAAAAAGTATACAGACTCGTAATTAAGGTGGCCTCTGAGACGACGCTGCTGCTGCTTTCTGAATGTGACCAGTTTATGTCTGTTTACAGACCTGTAATCAAACCTGGAGAATGAAACCAGCTCATTAGGGATTGATTTCAGTCCTGTTTAGATAAGCAGAGAGCAAGCCTCCAGGGGCCAGAGCCCAGCCCTAAGTTCACAACATGCAGGTAGAGAAGAGCCCCGCAGGCCACAAACTTTATTAAGATGGAGATAAGCAGAGCTAGTCTGTCAGACGTGCCACTAACTGATGTCATGATCCCTCTGTATTTACTGTGATACCATTGAAGCCCAAACTATCGACTCGTTGTGGCTCAGTATGGGGCCCTGCAGTTGTCACTTTAGACAGTAGAGGCGGCCTGTGATGAAGGGGCCGTTGTATTTCTACTACATCAATTTGTTTAATATTAGTTTGCTATTAACAGAGCAAAGGGTTCTGGGATGATGAGAAATAAATGGCTAAATGCTGAAATAAATAAATATGTGTTTGTAAACAGAGCCAGTCTTCAGGGCCTGTTTGAAGTGAGCAGTGTGTTTGAGGCGTGCTGTGAGCCCATGGGTGCTGGAGTGGCCCAGTAACATGGAGCCTGTTTGTCCCGAGCCTCTATCTGTCCTCCTCCATCTCTGAGTCCACCCACTCCCTCACACCACACAGTCGCAGCACTGTGGCACCGCACGCTCCAATCTATCAGCAAATAAATGCTAACAATCACATCAATGACCCCATGGCACACGGGTCTAGAGCCTGTTCTATTTTGCGAACCAGATGTAATAGACATTTGGCGCATCCAATGACAATTTAACCAGTATTTTTGTTTGCTTTTTACAGATTTTCCAGTATCCCATCATTGCAATGTGTGACCTTTAAAAAACAAAGTCTCCTCCTACTTTTGAAATAATGTGGTCTTATTTGTATATTCTCGTACAGAACTCTAATGTAATTCTTTTTAACTTGAGTGCAGTGGAGTCTCTTATTCTGGTTTATGCTCTCTGTTCCACATGTAGTTTGAATATTTCAAGGATGTCTATTTCATTCCTTTATTTAAAAGGACAGTTTGCTAAAGGGGAATCTCTGGAGGTATGGCATAATAAATTACTTTTTTGTAGACAGATACAATCAGCAATGTTTTATTGTCTTCAGAAAGAATATGGACTTTTTTGATAATTGTTTGATTAATGGAGCAGTGAGCTAGGACTTAAATATTTCACAGCTGGAGTTTCTGCTCCAAAGATAAAGATACAGTTCTCTTTTACATACATTTTAAGTACAAGCATGTTTTTTTCTGCTTTATTTAAAAAGAAAACTATCATTAAAATTGACCAAAATCTAGCATGCAACCATATTTTCCAAATATATATGCTTGAATGTTGCATCTAGCCCTCAGAAAATGTAGCCGTGGGTGAGCTGTTTATCAGTAAACCCCTGGTGGATGAAAGGCGTAGCAATAATGATTTTTTCTCTGCTAATCGGACCTTGTCAGCACGGCGTCTTATCGTGGAGAGGAAAATGACACCGATCCTATCGAAGAGCCTGGAGTCCGAGTCGGTGCCGCAGTTCCCCCCAATCACGGCTGGCCGTGGCCTAGCCATATCTAGCGCCGCCACAAACGGCGCCAACGCTTTTTTCATGTGGACTTCAAAAACGGCGACAGTCATTAAAATTGCACCCGCGTTCGGCAGCGGGGATCAGCGCTCAGGAGCGAAAATGGGATGTGGGAAGAGGAGGCTCGCTAAATGTGTTAATTCCATCCTCACATGTTTACGGCTTAATTTTAATCTGTTTGAGGAGGGGAGGGGGGGCGATTGGAGCGGGGGGCAGAGGGGCAATGAGAAAAGCTCGCGCCGCAATAAATCGCCATTATCTTTGACACCGTAGGACTCAGCTGGTCTGGGGATTTAGGGGTCCACACTGGCAACTGTCTATATCCAGTCTATGAAAACACTGTTTACGCTTGAACTGTGGTCGCTAAGGTGCAATGGGCGTTTGGGCTCGTCACACAAAAGCCTTACGTACACAATGAGGCGCTAGCATACGGCTCTCAGAGCGGCTAGCATTCGGCCCTGTGACCAGCACTCAACTGTGAGTCTGTTTACCTCTGTGCTTCAGGCGACAGGTGTTTTAGGAAAATCCCCAAACTAAACATGAAGAGGGCCTTTAATTCGTTTGGAGAGAGCTTTATCACTTTAGGAGAACCTCATCAAACTCTCTGATTAAATAATGATGCTGTAGTGAGATCCACTAACCAGCACAGCTAGCCACCTTGGATCCAAATATTAGTTCTTCAAAAGTAGCAACTAACATTAATAAAATTATGAGAATCTAATAATTAGACCTCTAGTCACTTATTAGCTTCAACAAGGCTCTCAGCCTAATGAGACTCTTGGAAGTAATGATCTAACCAGCACTCAGCAACTCACAGCTCAGGAAACAGGACGGATATTTATGTACCAAACAATCTTTAATAGTTCTTTACTTTATCCAGTATTTCATATTTTGGCTATTTGTTTCCTTTTCACGTGTGACACATTCATTGACTTCCAATTTATTTATTTTTATTTGTTTTTCGATTTAATACATTTTGGTGTTTGTAACATTTATAGAAATCTTAGAATGAACTCCAAATACAACAGCTTTTAATGTTTAGTTTGTCTGTCTGCTTAAGATCAGAACAATTTAATAGAAATAGCATTTGCTTTTAACTTTGCACAAGTGCACTGTGGCAGCGTAGAAAGAACCTTGAAAATGAAGTAATTTGTCTGAGTTAGGATATTGATCTATATTCTCAATCAAGCCTTATTCAATTATTGATATGATCTAATCCTTATCTCATGAAAAAAAACGTCTCCACGCTGATAGCGCCGTGCCACTGCTATATCTTTAAAGACACCAACGTGTTTAAATCACATTCAATTTTTAGGCTACAATAAGTAAAAAAGACAGCCCCTGCCTTCAGAAAAAGTGTAGCGCTGACCTCTGGCTGACACAGAGAGAGTAAAGGAGGGGGACGAGGGAGAAGCTGAGGCAACAGCAGTGAAGAGAGGAGCAGGGTTAAAGAAAAAAAACTCAACTCAAAGGAGGAAATGGGAGACAAAAGCGAGGACTCGGAGCCCCCACGGCCGCTTTCAACACATCCACAGCTGAAATATTATAAACGGAAAAGAGAAAAAAGATAACGTTGTCTTTAAGTGTGCCACCTTGTCACCCGAGGATCTATAACAGGAATATTAGCATTGATGAGAATAACACGCCAGATGATACAATGACGGATGTGTGGCAAAAAGAGAAAAAAAGGAAAAGTATCTTCTGAAACACATGAATTTAATAATAAATCCAGACATTTTAGTCAATTGTCTCCTTTAATTGACTACCCAAAAATTTAAATAAGCACTAAATTTTATTTATAATTTGACATTTTGTACAATCCTGACTAAATTGCAATATATTTACAAATTATGGCCTGTATTTGGGCAATATTCTACTCCCCTCAATGTTTTTAAATGTCATACAAATTGAATTATTTATTTATTAGTAATTCATTTAAATGTATATCCCAATTTTTATGGACAATATTATAGATTTTGTTATACATTTGAATATATCAATTTAAGGTTAACCAAAACTTTGTGTAGTTGATGACATTAGCTTTTATGTGAAGGCCATATTCTTATTTATTTGGATTTTTCATACAAATGATAAAATAATGAATTATCATGTAGACATGTATTTATAAAATGACATTCTAAAATGTAAAAGGAGAAAAAAGGCCATTCTTATGCAGTGTGATGAAACATCTTAAAGTGAAAATAATTTACCTTTTGTTGCAAGTGTTTATTTCACTTAAGTTGCAGGACACAACCCAATAACGACAATGATTTGTGTTGAGCTACACAAGCGCAGTCTCTTTGTTGTGGGGCGTTTAGTGAGCGCTGTGTCACTTTTCTTTCACACACACAGATCTTTAAGACCTCCTGACTGCAGTGGCAACGAACAATCAGTATCTACATTTACATTAATTTACCCAGACTGATGTCGAAGTAGTACATTCGTTTTTATCTCTCTATGTTGGCTGAAGCTTTGGGTAAACTATTTGATGGAGTAAATGCGGTCATCAGCTCTTTATTAACGTGTCATCTTCTTATCCGAGCCCCCCCGCCTCGGGACGCACAATTATCCTTAACAAACACAACCACATTCGCCTTCTCCGTCTGTCCTCTTCCACCATGTCCACCCAGAGGAGCACAGAGCCCTTCCCTGTCAAAGGAGCTGGCTCTCTGGTCCGTCCTGTGCCTGTCAGACAGGGTGCCCACCCGTTAGACACCCACCCGCCGAACATGAAACGGACCGGACCGCAATGTCAGCTGGTCGCCCCATCTGCCAGTCAGTGGGACGGTAAAGGCTTTTGTCCTGGGGGGTAACCTTAGGAGCGCGCTGTGTGTCCCTGCTCCAGCCTGCACATGTGCGTCGCTTTAGGATAGGCCACTAACAACATGCTGACTTTGTCTTTTAAAAAAAATAATCAACAGAGAGGAAACAGGACCAGTAGAAATGTTACATTGTTTGTTTTTATTTACAAGTTTGAGGGTTTATATGATGTAATTTTTTTGTATTATTATTTTTAAATAAAAAAAAAAAAGTATTATGTTTATTTATGTCTTGCCTTTCAAATTAACAACATTTCAAAAATTGACTCAACTGTCTGGTAATAGCCTTGTAAAATACCTAAACCTTGCTTTGTTCTCATACTTTTAAGTCCATATAAAAGATACTTACTACATCCCACTGAAGCTTAAACCTCTCATGCATTCTCTTGTTTGGTAGATAGGCCGCGCCCTTGAGCTGCTAAAGAAGAAGCGCGCTGCCGCTCTGTCTCACATAGAAGGTGCTGAGAGGGGCCCTGTGTGCACGCTTGGATGCCTGGATATAATGCTTTGGACGGGTCTGTGTGAACCCAAGGGTGCCTAAAAGAGAATGCGCATCGACGGCGTGAACTTTATTTATTTAGCTTTTGTGGTGGTCTCCCTCAAAGATGTCTACACAAGCTAATGTGTGAATCATCTATTAATGTGAACACGTGCCTCACACCTCCGTTGTGGAGATAAAGCCCGATTTAAGGCAACAAAGTAATCCCTGTAATCATTTTAGTTGACTGTTCGATGTAGAAAGTCTCCCCTTAAGTGCTTGACACAGTCTCGGCGTTAACTTCACTAGTGCTCGCTGCATGATGTATGTAACCGCTGTCCTAAAGGGCTGATGTATGCACAGCTCCGCATCAGCCCAAGTCTTCCCCAAGCACATCTATGATCTTGGGTTACTCAATCATCAATCAGGGCCAACTGCAGCGTTACTGTAGCGCGGCCCGTCTTTTAAAGCGCAGTTGAGAAAGACTGGCTAAGATGGCCTAAGGGACGCTCTCCTTGGTCTGGACCGGCACAGGTTTGATGTGAATATGTGCGTAGTTAAGGCTACACACAGACCACTCATTGATGTGTAGGCTGTTTTAATGTTTGGAGAAGGCCACCTGACAGGAGGAGGATGTGCTTCTTGATATTTCTTGATATTATACCTTCGAAAATTTATGTTGTGATTTGTGGGGTTATCTGCATAATAACTCAAAATAAACACGCTAGGAATTATTATAATATTTATAAAGCGACCTCAGTGTAACTTTATATTTTCTTTAGATCGAGACTAAACCCGAGTCGTATGCCATTTAACAGACAATTCTTTTGCGCATTCTTTCAAATATTTTAGAAATGTATTATATTAAGATTCCCTTTATGCAGAGAAGCACATACACTATTTTATATTTAAAAATTAAATTGGTCCTGTTTGCATCTCTCTGTATTTCAAAATGTATATACTGTGTGTGATACCGATATAAAAATATTTGAAAACCGAAAGTCCATAGAGAAAAACACTTATTTGTTTTTGTTTTATATGCTCGTTATTATTCAGTTGAAATTCATTATATTTAGCTGTTGACCAAATTTACTGTATAGATCTGAGTTGTCAAAGCAAGAAGCAGAGCTCTTTGCCGCACCCACGAGTCACTCTAAACCCGTTTTCGTCTTAAGAATGGACATTCAGAGACACACAATATGGCAGTGATAGAGTTTCATGCCAATTTGCGTGTGTGCTTGAAGTGAGGTATTGTGCTGTTTTAATGAGCTGTTTAGACTGGTGGCCGGTTGCTGAATGAATAATTGCCAATGCCTCTTAAAGGCCAGATGTATGGAATTCATGCAAATTCAGAGCAAAGGCAAACTGTGTGTCTTAGAGTGCCTAGGAATAATTGTATTCCAGATGTCCTTCTTTCATGTGTGGCTCACAAAATGCAGCGCCTGAAAGGACGAACAGATGATGGTGCGATGATTAAGATCTTAAGCATATGGAGATACGCTGTTGTCTGCCTATTTGTGTGTGTGGCGTTTTTGAACGTTTTTTGCTCCCTCAGTCTTCGGTGACAGGTTCACCCATGTCTCCTGGGGAGGCCTTCACTCCCAATTTAGAACCAGGCATCGTCAAGTGACAGCAGTGGCTTCGGCACCCTACCTTGGCAATATGACTACAGTTAACTTAACAAGACTCGAAATGTGCGCCTCATCTTTGATGTAATTGATTTGAATGGTTGGAGCGTCCTCCTCGTCAAGAATATTTTTGGTCGATCTGTCAAAATGATCTTCCAAGAGTTGCAGGTCATTTTCTTTATTTTTGAAAGAATAATTATTCAGTCATATGATTATGCATGGTCTGTGTTTTTATAGTGACATATGTCAGCAACAAAGAACAGTAAGTAATAGTGTTGCCATAAGTGACCACTGCACTCAAGTCTATCTACAAAAGACAAGGCAAAAGCTCCTTTCCTCCATCTGCCTGGGGCAGCTTGTTGTGCACTGATCAGAAATGTCATTACAACACAAATCAAAGATGTGTGTGATGCAGCGCTGCTGGTAGGTGGTCACTCTACAAGTGAAATCTCCTTTTCTCTGGTCTAATGTGTGCAGTAGACCTGTCGTGGGCTGGACTTTGAATGAGGACATTTATGTTTGGATTTGTGCTGATCACATTCAAGTACACTGTATCTATTGTTTGTGCGTGGCTTTGATGTTGCTGCTGCCTCTACAGCACCTCCAGCTTGGATGTTGCATCTGTTTTAGAAAAAAAAGTGAGCAGCTTTTTCTGTGCAGAAGAATAAGCACATCAGGGCAATATTCAGAAACTAAAGATGGAAAGTGATGTAACATTTGGATACTAACACCGCTGCATCTTCTTTTAAATAGCCAGAAACAATCAATGCTGGTAAAGTCGGCGTAAGCACGTTTTCACTGTGTTGCTTTCACTGAGTATAACTCTTATTCTCTGCCATGGATCTGTGGCATCAAAGCACACATTTGGAATTGTCTAGTTCATCATGGGCTTTACCAATGAGCTACCAAATACCTGACAAAGTATCTACTAAAATTTAGATACTGTATTGTACTGTATATTTTTAGGTATTGTATTGCACTAAAGCAAACGGATGAACATTTACCAAACCCAACCTGTTTTCTATTATTGAGACCACAGTAAATGTACAGCAACATCTAATTGTCCTCTACTGCGGATATAAAAAATATTTTTGTTTTGATGACAAATCTCAAGACTTGAGATGGACATGTCCTCGACTATTGGACCATTTGATAGCATCAGTCAGGTTTTAGTTTGTGTTTAGCCCATCTTGTGCTCATCCTTGAACAGGAAACTACAGTGACTTCTGTTTGTCACACTATGCTTGTTTGAGGGCGCGTGTCTGGGGCCACCTGGATTTATTTGGGCCAAACTGGAGGATCCCAGGTCTGTGTGGGCCTGTCTTATGTCCGCACTGGGGCTTCCAAGCCCTGAACAGAAGGTTCCTCTTCAGAACTCACACCTGAGCTCCTCCCAGACGGGACACGGCGACCTCCATCCCTCCAATCCTCTCTCCATCCATCTCTCTATTCTCTCTGTTCCTCTCCATACCGCTCTCCTCACACTCCACTCCTCTCTCCGTCCATACTGCCTGTTCTTTCTCTTTCTAGCTCACCTCTGCCCTACTTTTACCTCCATCACTCTGGACAGTTGGATGTCAGCTGTGTTGTCATTTTTGTCATTTTTATGTTTGGAAATAGCTCTTTGCTTCAGCTTCATCTCTGTTTATGAATATACATTTCAAAAACAGGATATTTAGTTAATAGTGTGTGAAGAGACATGATCCCTTTTATGTGTTAGCCAGGCTTATCACGCTAAATATGATACACAGGAGAAAGCCACACTTGCATTGACTTCCACAGACTTTGTATTGCTTTTTCACTGGATATTTTTATCTTTTGAATCTCTCCGAAAACACTTCCTAAAAAAAAAGCCTTTATACAACGAGGAAGTGTGTGTTTACTTGTCTCTTAGCGTCTTTTTTTATTTTGTCTTGAAGTGACAGGGTGTGAAGGAGGCGAGGCATGTGCATTTCACAAGTCAAAGGCGTAAACAGTCACAACACTCAGGCTGCATTCTGATTTGAGAGAAATCCATTTAGAAATAGGAGAAGCTTTACATTTAATTACTGTGTAGTTTGCTTATTATTACATCTGCCAAAAGCAACATAATTTTTAGTAACAGTTACAGATTGTTACAAGCCTTTTGAAGATACAGAATGCATGATTTGAATATTGAGTACATCCTTTTTATAGCAAAAAATAGTACATCAACATGTACGTTTAAAGACATATTTTTAGCACATTTCTGTTGGACTTACATAATATGGTCTGAATATTGTTATCAAGATACTCCAGAAAAATTTAGATATTCATTTTTTTCACCCACTCCTTGTAGCAATGCCTGGTTGAAGGTTTTATAACTGGACTCCTTGTGCAAACATGATGTGTGTGTAATGCTAGACAACTCTGAACGCCAGTAACGCCACAAAATCTTGCTTACTTGGTGTCGAACAAGAACAAGGTAAACCCGGAGTTGGCAGTTGTTTTAACTAGCATGCACTTTTGTAATTTGTATGAAGACCTGATTTGGAGACTACAGCAGCAGTTTGAAGATCTTAAATAGTCTAAAGAAAAAGTGTGTATCTTGTCACTTATTTTAGTGTTGGGAGTGGACTGTCATCTTTCTAATGGTGTGTTTTTGAAGATGTCTGGCGGCGTAATTAGTGGATTGCTTTGAGCCGGGCCATCCCAGGGCAATGAGAGGAGCAGCTCCGAGTGGAAGTGGACTCACACTAGGGAGACTGGAGAAGAAAAGGGCCGCCCGATCTCCGCTCCTGATGGAGGTTATATTTTCTGTGACAACTGGACCAGAGTAATCAAAATGTGTTAATAATCCCTTCAAAGGGCTTGGCGGCACATCAGTGAGCAGCCTGAGTGAACGCCAATCCCTGCGCTTTAGACCCCGGTTCGGGCCACCCCACCCTTGCCGACCTTCCATCACGTCTCTGCCTCTTATCTGCCAACCAACGTTTCAGTCTGTCTGCCACTTTAGCATATCAAATAAAACTGTATGCCAAGGTAACAGGCATTTCACTATCTTGCAATGAGGTCCGAAGCCCAGAGGGGGGCATTGTTCTAAGTTGGCCACTCCCTGCTGCTTGCTTCTAACCTTCCGGGATAGTTTCGGGTCCGACGGCATGGGGTCCAATAAGTTCTGGCTTTTGTTTGAGGATTAGCACAAAGGTCAAAGTTCATGAAGACAGGCCAGATGGGGTCTCTAACACTAAATATCTATACCTTCCGTTCCTAAAAGGAGCTTGAGCACCAGGATCAATGCGCCCGATCAATGGGTATAGCGCTGGCAAAAAGTTTGATTGCATGCATATTGATCAGAAAGAGGAGCTAAGCTAAGAAGCTGTAAGGCTATCGATCGGATTTTGGATTTGCTCCGCTTTAGTTCATCTAATTTGTTTACATGTTTAGGGGCAGTACATGGACAGGGTGGAATGTGACACAAACACAACATGCAAAGCTCATGTTCATGTTTGGTTGTGTCCAATGGTCTGGAGGCTACAAAAAAAGTTCTGGTCATTTAACAAATCCATCCATCTTTGTTGTCTGTTTCGACTGTATGAAGGTCAAAGGTGGCGTTCTAAATAAACTGCTGTTTCAGAGCAAAAGATCCAAGCAAAATAACGACTAAAAGAAACGACTGAAAATGTTACAGCAGCAACCCATCATGCGTATGATCAGTGACTCAACTTTTACTGATGAATTTAAAGGCACGCTGTGATTTAAATGTCTACTCAATCTTTTGCATATCTAAATTAAGTCTTTGCCAATTAGAGAAAGCATGTCTCATTGTGAAGTCAAGTCTGAGCCCATGTGTCAGGATCCTTTTTGAAGCTTTTAAAAATGCATGGACGGAGGTGATGGATCGGAGCCCAGTGCGACCTTGGAGAGACGTCCCGAGAGAGGTTGTATCCAGTGCGGGGCAGGAGCGGCCAAAATGCTTAATAATAGACTCCTCACATCACTTCAGTCATAGACATCTCCATATAAAGTTTTGTCCAGTTTCTTGCTTGCTATTCTGTCTTGGATGCTGCACATTCATATTTAGTATTCGCATACGTTTGTGTATGTTCACGATGAGGCCTACACGGAGCGGCTCCCTGGGAAGGCTAACGTAGCTGCGAGCGCTAGAGGACTCATTGACTTTCTAATGATTAGTGGTCAGGCCCCCAGCCCAGTTTTGGTACCATGGGTCAGTCCGAGACGTTATTTCTCGCCTCTAGCCACCGCTGCGTTCCTCTATCGACTAACCCCCAGCCGCCTCTTTCTTTGGCCTACTGGCGATGTGTCAGAACCCATTAGCACCAAGTTCCGCTACTATAGACGAGGATCATTTTCGGTCTATCCGTCTCTCTGCGCCAAAGTCTCCCTTCTCTCTCTTCCCCCTGTTGTCGGTGCTCCTCATCCTCCTCCGCTTTGCTAAAATGAAGAGAGAGTCACAGAGATGCGATAGTAACCTTTGACAGGAGTAGTTCCTGTTGTGGTATGTATGGCGCTGTATTGATCTGCATTGGCTTTAGGAACTATAGAGAAGAAGAGTCAGCGCAGAGTTGCCGCTGCTTTCAAGTCCCACACATTTTTTCTGGGGAAAGACAAAGAAGTTTCAGATGCACGCTGACCTCTTTGGGTCCGTAAGCTATGGAGATGTGTTTAGAGTGGAGCTAGTGTGTTTATTATACATATATGTAAGGACCAACTTCAGAGTTCTCTATATTACCATCTACTGCTGCTGTTGTCTGATTTTATTCTCACTGATTTTTTTGCGTTAGACTTTTTGGTGCTTAAAGGAAAACAAAATCGTCTATTCAAACAATCCTTTTGTTTTAGATGCTTCAATCCATTTTAGGCTCCTAGGTAAAACACAACTAAATTGTAGTGAATTGTTTTACACTTCCACCCTTTTAGAATATCAAAAGTAGTCAAAAGTAGGGCAGGCACTTCCACAGCTTTTCTTCAATGAGAAACCAATGATGATGTTATCCATTTATGTTCAGTTGATTTTCCTGATCATTTTTATAGTCTTTAATAGTCTTAAATGCTTCTATTTTAGTGTTCTCTATAATCGTTTTGTTAAATTGCCTATGTCAGCTATAAAACACTAATTAAATAGTGAAATTGATCAAATGCTGATCTGATTCTTCTTGTTTAGTTTGGGACTTGCTCTCAATCTGAGGTAGTGAAACTTCTTGATTCCACAGATATGAGCCATGATTTGAATGATAATAGATGTTTACTCACAAACCGAGCGCGCCATGAGAAGGCATCCTTCTAACCCAGCGCTTCCACTTCTGATAAGATCAATCTCCCAAGAGAGATGCGCCTGTCAAAGACTTTGTCCAAACAATGAAAAATATGTGGGGGGAAAAAGTGATGAAAAACTGCAACACTTCTCCATCCCCACTCATCAATCTAGCCAGTCACATTCATTATTTATTTATGAAACTTCGGGTGTGATATTTGAATAATACGAGAGGGGAGGGGGGTAGTTCTGTACCAAAAAACAACAACAAAATGACAACCACACCAAAAGCACCGGAGGGCACGTGCCGGCACCTCCCATCAGTGTCATCCTGCTACGCTCTGCCCCCGTGTCTCTCTCTCTCTCTCTCTGCAGGTAGCCACGCACACATTAGCACTTTGCATATACAGTTGTGATACATACATGCATATAGCAAAATGGGCTTCTCAAAGTGGTGGCAGTAGTTCACTCCTGGACAAATATAGACAAATGTAGAGCACAGTGAAGGAGAGGGTCTGGTGCTCCACGCCCTCAGGCCCTGGAGACGCGCTGATGGATGGGTCCTGTCTTCTGTGATCTCCACTTGTCAGACATCTGTCACACAAAAAGAGCAGAAAAAACACCGGGATGGGTTGCATGCCAGAGGGTTGTAGGTGGGATTTGACAGTGTTGCCGCTGACACATGCAACATTCAAAATATGTACATATATTGCAAATGTATGTTTACAGTAGAGATGAAAGTTATGTTGAAAACTTGACAATATCACAATCATTCTTTTACACTAGACTAGACTTTTCTCTGTTTTTGAGCTCAATGATATTTTCGCCCTTTTGGTATTAATTATATGGTTCATTCAAATTTTTTGCAATACTTACCCAAAACATTGTCAGGCACATTTTAGCACATTCCTGATGCTTTTTGAAAATATTGTCTGAATATCGAGAGAATGTACAGGTAAAAGTAGGCAAATCAGTGAAATATCTATAATATCATGAATCTTTTTTTTAAGATATGCAAATAGAAAAAAAAAAAAAACTTGTTAAACTTTCAAACAACTTTCTTGGCGGTAGTTTTACAGTTTTTGTCTGATACTTAAAACTCAGTACATTTAATAATATTGTCTGAATGTCCCTGGGCAAGCCACTACTCTGCCTACTCGTGAATATGGTATGTGAAGGGTTGTCAACAACGACTCAGATTGGCAGCCTCATTTTTGTAGGCAGCTGTGGCTACAGAAGAAGTGAAGAGGGATTCATGTCTTCAGTGTATTTCATTGAGAAACTACCGGTAACCAAGCATATGAAGTGCAATTCAGATGTAAGGCAGTATTTTAGCATAGGAAAAAGTTTCTTGTAAAACAACATTTCTATCTCCATCTATGCCCCCACTAAATTCTTTAAGACAAGTTAAACAGCAGTAGGTCATGACTTTCTATTCTTTTGTCTGCACTTTTTTGTTATGTTTAATTAGTTAGTCGCTCTTTGCTTCAGAAATGGACTGAGCCTGTGTTGACCTTTTTTGGAGCTCTTAGTGTTGTTAATATCCTCTTGATCTTTCCTCCCATCCCATGACCACCATCTTCCACATATCACAACAGCCGTGTTCAAACGCCAGTACCACTCCCCTGTCGCAGTCCCCACAACTTCAAGTGCCTTAACTCTCGCACCTGAATGTCACCACCGCAAACCACAAAGGCTGCCTGCTTGTCCTACAACCGCCCCCGCCCTCAGCTCCACGCCGACAGGAACAGCCCAAACCAGACCACAACAAAAACTCTCAGGGAGAACCCACCTTTTGTTTACTATCCTCAGAGGTACGTGTGTGACGGGGCGGCTCTGGTAAGGGATTGTGACAGAGGTGATGTCTAAATTAATCATTCATGCTCTTTTCACATGGGCTACAGTAACAGGACTGAAATATTAATGGCAGCGGTAGAATAAATTTGATTCCCCTTCTTTTCTCTGTGATTATAATCCACCAGCGCGCTCCCATACACACACATGTATATTTATGCCCTGGAGAGGAGGTTGGGGGTCACTAGCAGGGGTTTGTCTGCGCTCATAGGCACACACACACTTTCCCTCTTGCCACTTGCACTTGTGTACCACCTCATTGTTTTCGAATATGTACATATTTTTCACGTGTGCCGGGCGAGTGGGTATACATTATACATTATATGCTAGTACAGTCCAGGTATGAATAGTGCGCAGATGCTAGCCAGGATTTGTTGTTTGTTATTTTAATTAGATGGTCTTCTTTCTTTTTTTTATGGAGAGCGTGACCTCAGAAGACAAGGTTCTGGTTGAAATTCAAACTTGAAGTGATGTGCCTTGTAAACTGGCAGGGGACAGTGGGGTCATGGCAGCTTTTCAATTTTGTATTTTGTCTGGGCACCTCTAAACATCATCGAAACGAGACAAACGGCCAATATTTGGTCATCATGTTTTAATTGAGGTTTGGCACGTTTCACCTAGTTACTATAAGGACCCCTTCGGGTTATTTGTGTGGTTTTCAGTGGTTTTCAGTGGTTAAGTTGATTATACTATACATGCATATCTATTAGACTTGTGGTTTTGTGAGGGCAGTTTTTCATATACATGGCCAGATCATATAGATATTTGTATCTATTTGAGATCTTTTACCAGTACCACGCTACACCCTTTTAGGGGCAGAGAGCATGTCTTGTAGTTGACCATACAGGGCTAAGCAACTTAAGTTGCACTCAAAAGTTATTGTCCCAGGACTTGCAGGACACTCCTTATGATATATATATTTGAGCTTGAACTTAGAACTATTGGAGCTGACCCTCTAGCCACCAGCAGGAAGGGCTCTTTGGTTTAAAGTCATATTTGTTAACATGACTATGAATCTGTTTTTATTTTATGTTTACTTAGTATAGACAACCTTTGATAGCCCTATGCAGAGGGATTGTAGCCCCGGGGCCCTGGACCCCATTTTGAAAACCACTAAATGCCATAGTTTTAAAACCCATACAAGACCTTATGCCCTGAACTAATGTAAATGTGTATTTTTTGTGGTTATTATTTATTTCACACACTGAACTTTGCTGCTCAAAGTTTACACCCTGGTTTGCATGAAAATGCTGCATTTAGGAAAGCTGCTAAGTGCACACTTAAAAAAGAAATGGAATATAAAGTGAATGCATCATTTAAATAGTTACATTAAATTAGTTGAACCCAACCACTTCAATTTGCTCATCAATTGACCTATTTTGTGTGGTGTCCAGCTCGTCAGAACAGTGAAGGTTGTCTGTCAGAAAATACTTTGTGACTTTGTTTTGCGCTTGCAGACATCATTGCTGTAAGCCTCACTCCGAGCAACAGAACCTGGTGTTGCCGCGACGATAACTATCAGCTGTTTATGTCTCGGCGTGTCACTGGGGATCTGTGTCTTCCTCTGTCACCTTCCAGGATGGCACCGCGCCTCTGTTCACCCCTCTGTTTCCTCTACTGTAATGAGGAATACGCAATGAGCCGATGGGATCCAAACCTAAGTTGTTTTGCAAAAATGGGGAAAAAAGAAGACGACTCCCTTTCCAAGTTTTTCTGACTTTAAAATGTAAACATTACAATATCTCTGTGAGGGAAAAGATGCTTGTTAAGTCAAAGTTTAGATGGGCAGACTTTTTCCCTGTAAACTATAATTCATCATTGCTTGTTTTCAATTACAATACATTGAGTAATTGTGCATCCTATAGTAGTAAAACTAGTCAACTTAACTAATTCACTCATTTACATTTATTTGAGCTTGTGACAGAATGAGAAGTTTAACATCAATCTAGCAAATTGTCTCAGTATTTCAAATGGATCGGTTATTTCTATTCAAACCTTTTCATAGCTTTTTATTTGTTAGTAACCCAGATTTTGCTTTATATTCAAGTGTAGGCGTTCTACTGCAACAACATATGGGCCATGGGTGGAGAACTTTCAACAGACCACTTAAATTCACTCCAACTTCGGGCTTTTTTATTAGAACTTTTGAATCTTCAACTTAATGTAATGATGCGCTTTCAGCACATTGGGTTCCTATCTACTTTTGCAAACTAATATAATGGTTTATCTGTTTATTTTCTATAGTGGCTATTGCATCAGAAACAATGTGTCATCACTTACTTGGCTCTGAGAAAATAACTTTGCGTTAGAAAATTACTGAAACTTTTATTCTGTATGCCTCCTCTATTTTTGCATTTTGAGATTGTTTGATTGATTTTAAATCAAATTTAAAAGTAATAAAAAAAATTTTTTTCTCTTGTGCAAATAAAATAAAATAGTCTCTCTTTCTTTTTTTTTCTCTCTTAAGATTGGTTTATGTCAAAAGCATGTTAATGTTTTACTTAATAACTATGTAATTCCCAGTCATGCGTTTTTGTTGGCTCATCACATTTCGATTGAGATTGATACAATTCTGCTGCGGCTCTATGGCTGATTTTGGTTATATTCTTTGTGTGCATGTGCTTTGTTATTCAGCAGGATAAAGTTATGGTCTTGTATCACAAGTCGTTGAACAGACATCTCACATGACAGGCAATTCTATCATTTATTGTTAACAAATTTAAGCCACATTCTCTATACTGTGTATTTGTTGATGTTTCACAAACCCTAAACTGTGGCGTGTGATAATGTCTGGCGTCCCTGTCTGTTCTGCCTGTGTTTAGCCCCGTCTTCTCTGCCACACTGCGTTTGCCTGCGACATGACAGCGGCCACAGCGTCATGCTCCGTTTGAGGAACAAAATATCAGTCAAGAGATGTTTTTCCCTTTTCTTTTTGGGTGCAAGTAGGCATGCACACATTTTGCTGGTGTCTGATTGAGCCTTGCTACATGAATATTTGTGCGGTGATGTGACGTGTGCGTATTTGTGCGTTTTTCACCTCGACTCCATTTCCTTGTCAAAATCTTGTCCAAATCTTGCTGAGAGAGGTCATTTTTCAGTGTTGGGACAGACGATTCGCAGTGACATCGGATAGATACGGGACACGTCGGACTCATTATTCTGGGTTTGCATATGTCACCTGCTTCATACAGAAACACAAGGCGACAAGTACACGCGGCTCCAACTGAAAACCTAGCTTTCCTCCAAGCTTTGTTGCCATTAGCCTAATTAAACTGCATCTCGGCATTGTACACAAGCGGAAGAACTGTCCAGCACTTATCAGAAGATGCCTGGGTTTAATTTTGTATTCAAGACAAAGATGGTACAAAAATATGTCAAAAAATAAAGGGCTTCACACACCAGGGGGCCTTCAGTTTTCACCAGGGAATTTGCATTTTACTGTAGGATCTCATACTGCTAGTTTGTGGCGGAGGTAGAACATGCATTATCAGCCGACAGTGTCTTTCTTCTGTAATTATCAAAGAAAAACAACTTATAAACTGAAAATATGAACTTATGCGTATCCATTCAGGTACGTCTTAGTTTGATTATGATAGTACCTCTCGTGACTCCTGACAGTTTCAAATTTCACAATAAATATCATTCAATCAAAACCACATATATGATTTTACTTACGTTGCATTCATATTTATATAGCATTTACCTAAAGAGTGAAAATGAGCTGGCAGAGAGTGTCCATCACGTTTTTGTGATGTTCTTGTGTGACAAAAAATGCGTTTGAAAATGATAGGGTTGCAAGTTGAACAAAGAATGTCGACTAAAGATGTCTTGTGCATTGATTGATTTAACTCAATTCTCGCCAAAATCTCAAGATATCGCTCTGCATGTTTTCTCTTTTCCGCTGTGAAGTTAGTTGACTATGAAAATTGTGGTCGACCAACACCACGACCAATTAATTTGACTTAACGACTAAAGGTCTACAGCCCTAGAAAAGGATCTCCCTATGTTTCTGTTGGTTTACTTAAGAGAATAGACTTGTATTATTATTGCTGTCTCTATTTCTTATCTATAATTTCCTTTTAACTGAATTAACCCTGGTGCCCTGGAGTACCCCTGGCAGCTTGTCCCTGCTCATTCCAGCATCGTTTCCGTGCCCATCCCCATGCTGCAGCAGCAGCAGCAGCAGCAGCAGCAGTGGGGCAGGACCAGGTCACGGCCTCCATCCTGCTGGCGAGGTATTTTAATCTGGGCAATTTGTACAGACAGGCCTCCTCTGAGCCCAGTGGAGTGGCAGCTCGAGAGCCTCTGACAACTTCTAATCGCTGTCAGGAGAAGTATGTGGCATGTGTATGTGCCCACGCAACTCCTGTCCCCTTCACGTCCCTGTCCTGAGCACTATGTTGTTCTACCTCTCCTGTCTCTCTTGTTGCCTGTTTCATTTTGACTTTTTGATCTTTGACTTTTTGATCCATTTTATCTGTTTTCAATTCAGAACAATCTAATCCTTGTATGCAGTTTGGATATTCATGGCGAACTATTTGTTCTTTATGGCCAGGCCTGACCTGTATACAATAATACTGCATTTTGAGTTAAAAAGATGTCTAGTTCAAATGCTCAAATTCCTGGTATATACACTATGAATCTCCTTAAATTACACTTGTGATGAGAAGAAACCCCAGAGTGCACCATAATCCTGTAATTGTATTGTTGTTTCAAATATTTAATATAATGTGGTGGATTCAATCACATGCTCAAGAACTGTGCTTGGTCTCTGGTTTTTGCCCAAAAAAATCAAATCTACATCAAGAGTTTAAAATTGATTGCAGAGGCAGAAAGGATTCTTAAGTAAACATAGCCAGCTTGTTTAGTGTTTGGGCAGATTTACAATATAGACACTGAGGAAAAAACAGAATTCATGCATTGCAGTATTGATTTGAGGTTGTAAAGCGCAGCGTAACTCGTCTCTTCGCTTCTGTTTCCCATTCTGTAGTCATCCGTCGATTTTTCCATAACCTAACGGCAAACATTTCAAATACCACTCCTACTGCCGCACCATCAGCAACAAACTAGTCCATTAAAAGTACCTCAAAAGAAGTGGATGTTCAATAGAAGTTTTCCAGGTTGAACACTAACTCTCTCCCGCTCCTCCTTTTGGCACAGGATGCTCAGTGCTCCGGACTGGCCCAGGTGCCGTCTGTGCCATTGGCAGAAAAACTGGCACACTTTGGGCCGTGACTGTGGCCCTTCTTCCTCAAAGGCTCGCCTGACTCCCTGCTCTCCCCTCACGGTCCCTGCTGCTCCATAGCCCAGGGAGCTCATTAGGCCAGACTTCCTCTTCATTTAATCAATTTTTTATAGCCTAAAAAACAGTCCCTGATCTTAAAAATCCTGGCTAATTTAAGCCTGGATGTTGGGGAATGAGTGAAAATATCATGAAAAAGTCAAACCAGTGCTCCCTTTTTCATATTCCTTGTGTCTACATTAAATGGTTTTTCAAGAGTATCTGTGTAGCTGGTATAGGATGGGGCGGTGCTGGTATCAACAGTGCTGTAGCTGCATCCCTTAGCATGAACTTTCTCTTGCTGTTGTCTTCAGGTCTAGAGGGAGGCTGATGTTCCAACTTGGCCTAATGAAAACATTGGTAATAACACGCTTCCTCTCTGTGTAGCTTTAATTATGTATCTGACTGGATACCACAGGCCCCTGTAGGCCCGCAGCTCCACTTGTTGTGGAAGTGAAGTTTCATTTGTAACTCAGATCCTAGCGGGGAGGAAGTGTGTTTTACCATCCCCGCACATCCTCTTTACATCATGTTCTTCCCCTCCATCGCTGCAACTTATTGATCAAGACAAACTTTGAATAAATATAGCTTTTCTTGGATATACACAACTACATGTCATTATTACTTGGTAAAACTACTTTCTATCTTACATGGCATGATGACTTGTTTTGGTTGACAGCAATCTCAAAATTTGCATCGTGTCCTAGAAATGATCCTGGAAATGGTGAGCTTATTTATAAGAGGATTGTATTCTAGAACTAATGTTTCATGTGAAACCATAAACTTGGTAAAGCAAATGACAACAAATAATCAGATTTGTGCCAATGTCGGGAAGGCAGTCTGATTACAGTTACAAAGAGGATACAGTGGATTTGGAAAGTGTTTATTGAGCCCTGTTGTTAAACTGCAGTCATAAATTGAGGTTGAGTTACTTTTACATTGTTATTGCCTCACTCAAATATCCTTGTCAAAGTTAACACACTCAAAAGTTGTCCAAGTCTTTGTCCTTTATCTCACTTGAGGAGGACAAAGCTCTTTCCCTCCTCCTAGAGAAGTCATCACAGCATTAATATACCTCCTAGGTATAAAGTGTTGATGAGCACCTGTCTCCTCGGGCTGACACTCATTCACCAAAGGTCTCTTGGCGGGGAGCGGCGTGTGTAGTGCGCTGCGGATGTGGTAGAATAGTTAAGCAGTCTGGGCTGCCCTCTCGTTAGCCTCTCCGACTCCTGGTGACAGAGGTGAGCTGGAGCAATGGCGCGGGGTTGGGAGAAGGCAGGTTGCTGCCCTGAAGGCGGCTGTGCCGAGACCGTGCAAGTCCGGGACCCGGTGCCACTGTCCCGGGTGTCTCCTCTGTCAGCTAGCCCTCTGCCCTGGGCCACTGCAAGCGGGGCACTTGGGGGGCTGTCACGCGTCGCCCTCAATTACAATCAGGGAGAGGAGCGTGCGAAAGCTGCCTGGCGACTCGGCTCACATGACAGTTGTAAAACCAGTGTGTATCATATTTTATCTCCCATGCAGATGAAGCTGTTACAGTCTGAGGCATTTGTGCTACATTCACACTACCATTAATCAATCCACCCTATCCTTGGGAGCCATAAACTATTAAGCACTGAAAAACTAAGTTTTCTTACTCTGTAGCTAGTTGCTTTAGCAATACCAGTCGTGAAAGTAGTACCAGTCATAGTGTGACCCGTTTCTCAGTGGCATTGATGGATGCTGGGACTGTGTTGTGACTGTAAGAGGAGTTGGAGCTGCTAGTTATTTCTCCTGTCTGCTCGGCTCATGGTGTCCACTGCAGTAAGAGTACTCTGCACATTAGTCCTGCTTCCTCTCTATGGGCTGCTGTAGCGCTGGGGCCTGTTCTTGTCTGTCATGACAGGGTCACATACCCAGTCCCACCCCTGATGAGAAAATGACGCCTGGCTAAAAGAACTGCTATGTGTAAAGATATGTTGTTCCATCTCCTGTTGACCAACCTGTCCAAGCAGCTCCATGGTTAAGATTAGCTCCACCAGATGGAATGCATTATTCATTACGGAGCTGTATCTAAGCTTGTGTTAATACAGACTTGATGACTCTATCTTTGTTTAATTTTTTTCTCTCTTTATTGAAGCTGGCCCCATCTGCATACTATGAAACCACCAGGGAACTGAGCGCCTGCGTCCCTCTAGCCTATTGTCACCTACCATCGGCAAACTTCAAACGCACAAAACGCAAATTATTTTGTTCGGCAGCCACTGTGACAACGTCTATTGCGCAGTTATAGATTAAAACCGAAGGATCTTCTTGAAAAGGAAGGACTGTGAGACAAAAGCGTGAGGCAGGCAGGGGGAGGTTAAAGAAAAGGCCGGCAACTGAGTTGACAATTGAGTTATATTATTGTGTCCTTTATGAATAATTAATTTGATGGTGCTGAGGCCCCTTAGAAGGTTGATTAAATTAGTTCTGCCATGTCTTAAAACTTAGATATGCTTCATTAGTGTGGAGGGAGGTGGCAGTCATGTTGGAATTCACTTAGCCTGTTTTGGTTAATGATGAAGAACAGGACACCTCATCACCAGCTCAGAGACACACAGCTACATCACATTTTGCCACTGCTTTTGGGTTTAAAGAATTGTATGAAGCTTGAGTACAGATTCTACATCTCATAATGTCATATTTGTTTGAATAACTTGGTTTGAATCCTGCCGTATATCTCTATATCTAAACAATAGCACCAGTAGAGAACAATACTTGTGCACAAGGCTGGACGTACCCTCACATGTCGTGCCATGCCGTGTGGATTCACAGTGGCAGCTGACAATAATCAGCGTTCAACTCTGTGTTCCCGCTCATTGTTAAATGAGCCGCATGATGTGACTCTTTTGTAAAGCCCTTGTGAGTCTCATAGTCTCTCTATAATAGCAGTATTATTGTCCTTTTAGCAGAGCGGGGAAGTGCGGTGGTATCAGCCCAAAGTAAAACACAAAGTGTGTGTCAGCGATCACAATGATGCAGTGTTCTCATAACACTCCTGTGTCTCTGGCTCAAGGAATGGCTCTGCACCTTCAGTTAGATAAAGAGACGCACAGCAGCATGTTTTGTAGGTTCAAAACAATTAGAAAAATATTTGAGATATTCTCATTTAAAAGGCACTATCTGCTACAAATGCTGGCACATTTATTACTAGCCAAAAAAAACTATCATTCTGTACCCATAAATGTTTTTTTATCTATGAATGTACATTGCCTAGTTCTATTATACATTACAGCTTGTCACCATAAAAGCTTAGAATTATTCTAATTATAGACTTGAATTATGTGGTCGCTGGTGGTGCAGTGGTTTAATGTGTCGCACACCACCACAACATCGGGGGTTCAGTTCCCGGCCTCGATCATTTGCTCTTTCTTTCCCCATTTCATGCTACGGTCCTGTCTAATAAAACCGCCAGGCCAGATAATCTTTAGGGAAAAAAGTATTATGTAGTTATTCCTACTTTCGAAACAAGACCTTGTTATGTCCCAAAATAGCATTGCTAATCTATTCTAGCCTAACTGTACTAGTTCCTGTCCTCCATCGTGTTTCTGATTGGTGTAACACTTGCTCTGTTGCGCGCCCAGCCTCTCCTCTCTTCGCTCTTTTCGGGGGTCCTCATCCTCGCCTCATGACTATTAATGAATTCAAAGTTTTGAGAGAAAATAATCTTTAAGTGTCTCCAACTGTCAGATCCTGTCAGTGCAGGCGCATCTAATGGCCTGCGTCTCGCATTCGGGCGCATGTTTGAAGTCTCGCTTTTATGCCCCGCTTTTTCTCTCCTCTCCCTCAGTCTCCATATCACTGCTGACAATCCTGTCCCCTTAGACTATTTGTTTGTTTTTGCTTGTTTTTACATATCATTGACGTAACAAGGATTCATTTATGAGCTGTTAATAGGGGGATCGGGAGGAGTGGTCTGCGCACTTTCTTATATTCAAATAGGATGCGATCATGAGTCAAGTTGCAATCTGTTGTATCGTCAAAATGTATCATTGATGCCAAATTGTTTCTAAAAGTATTTTTCTTCATTTCCAAAGCATTTGACAAGGAGCAGCTGGGTAGAAACCGTTGCAAGCTCGTCAGTTTGAACAGAAGAGGTGATCAGAGCATTGATCAAGATTGTCTGGACAGCCTGTGTATGTTTACCAACCAGATTTTGACTGCAACAAAGCACTCTTCATTCGTTTTAGCGCTATTATCAGTAGGTGTTGCAATGTGCTAAATAATCCTGAAGAGAATGCATCGAGACTCCCAGCAGGCCCTGTCAAAACATGCAAATGAGCTTGATGCCTCCCTCGATATTTTTGACAAACGTAATTAAGGTGTTCCTATTCGGACGTGTTAATAAACGCCATGCCTCCTCCAGGTTTTCACTAACTATAATGCAGAGAGAAAACGATGCCCCCCTTTCTCTCCCGATAACACGCCATTTATTAGATAATGAACCAATGCCACGCGTTAGATCTACTTTAGCAGTCTTTGGTGAGTTGGAGGAGATAGGCAGGGATGAGGCGCCGGAGGTGTGCTGTTGTAAAGATAATTAAAAGGCAAGAAATTTGTGTTTGCCTCTTTGATCTGCCTGTCAACTTTCTGATGAGAGGCGTGAAAAGGCTTTAATCAACAGTAATGCAATGATTAGCGCCTAAACTGTTGAAGACCCAACTCGATGAGCATCAAGTTTCGCCTTTCTTCTCTCCCTTCGTAGTCCATACATCTCTCCATGAGTCCATTTTCAACAAACCGGCAAACTTTTCCTCCTGTGTGTTGGGAGGGGCCGGAGAAATGGATACTGCAAATAGTTGGGTGCGGACAGTTTGCAGTGTAGTTGAAGTTTTGTCAGTTTTTTGTTTATTTTTTTAATGGACCAAGAAGTAGAATCATCCAGGTAACCTTTTAGAGTTTTAAAGATTTTGAGACTTAGTGAAAATACAGAGGTGATTAAAGCTTTATCATCATTCATTTGAAAGTACTGAAAGTTCAGAAAGTTTAAATTATGTTTTAATTTTGTATTTTTACTTACTACTGTAAACATGTTTCCTCTTTATTCCCAGCTTTATTACTGTTTTACCATTTATAAAAAAACTCATTTAGTTTGGCTTTTTTTTTTACGTGTACTCAATGATAATTTCATTATTTAAGATTTTTCTAAAGTGCATTAATCTCCATCTCGATTTTACCAGTTTGTTTATTTGTATAGTATTATTTTTACATAGTACAATGGGCCTGTTTCTCAATAGTGAGTCACAAATGTCAGCATGATGAATAATGCATTCACAAATTAGCTCATTCGAATAGGAGTTTTAATTCTGTACTTCATAATTTTTTTTTACAATTTGACATAGTTTAATCAACACAAAGCAAACATTTCCCAAGCTCTGGAGATGGAATTAATGAATCCTCCGTGTTTGAATGCCACGATTGACCAATGGGGCTACACTTAGGTGTACAGGCTGACCACTCGTCTGTAGAAATTTCCGTTTTTTTCTTTTTTAATTGAAGACCTGAGAAAGAAACGTTGCTGGCAGCACAATGTTGCACACAGGGCCAATCAGAGTGAGCTCCCGACTCCATTAGTTTTCATTTGGATGCTTCAGTAAGACCGGCTGATTAAGTCCACGCAATTTGCTGGTAGAAACCCTCATTCTTCTCTCCCCCTGCGCCGCGGCCCTCTGCCCCCCTCGGGTTGGCGTTCAGGTTAATTTAATCTGGTTTGTTAGAATTATTAAACACAATGGATTTATAGCTGTCCACAGTGGGTTCGTTTGCACACAAGTTTCAGAGAATGTAGTGCCTTCTATTACTGCTATAGAGTTTATTGGTGGCAATGTTTTATTATAAAAAAAAAAAAAACTAAAAAAAAACTTCTTCGTTCGGTGAGTGACCTGGAAGAAAAAGTGATCAGCGAAAAGAAAAAAAAAACCCCGTTCATATTATTTTATTTTATCCACAATTATGTCCATCATTGGGATGAGCAAAGTGGGTATAATTTCTTTTAAAATCTAAATGTTTATCTCCATCATTCATTTAGAATATAGTTTTATCTAATATAAGAAAGCCATATGCAATTCAATAATTTGCTACTCAAGTAAGGTGCTACGTTACATTCATACAAGAAAAACAATACCACCACCTAACATAGAGAACTCATGGATTTCAGGAAAAGGATTCTTTCCCGATTTTAAAGATTAGGTGAGGACCTTTCCCCATTCAAAAGATACAATATTTTGATTGAATTGCGCTATTGCTATGACAGCAGAGGACCGTTGCCGTCAAATCCTTGCCTGAAATCCATGAATATGTACTTCTTACTTTACTGATTCTTATGTCAGTAACAGGTTTTTTTTTGGGGACCTTTTAGTGTTTTTAAGGCTCTGAACTTCATAACTGAACATGAAGTGTTTGTAATTTTACATTTAGAGAGAAAAATAAATGTTCTCACAACCTCATCAATTTTAATCCAGTGGCAAATTCACAGATAGATGTTTAGTGCGAACTTGACTTTGAGGTTAAGGTGAAGCGAAAAGAGGAGGGGGAACTCCAATCCAGCATTCAGTCCTCTCCACCCGCCGCAGCTTTAAACAAATAATTCTATTACCATCTGCTCCCCTACACGCCCCGGTCATTTATACCCATTACTCTGCGGTTTTATCACCCATAAGACGCTCTTAGGTCTCTCGTCCTCCAATTGTCTGTAATCAGCTATTTAAAACAGCAACTGAAATTTCTTAAGCGCCTTGCTCCGGTCTGACGGACAGGCAAACGAGCTGCGGGAGGAGGAGGGATATTTTGTGGCAAAATGATGAATAGGGCGAGTTGAGTGGCCGACGAACGGAGATCTGTCTTAATCAGAAGTGATTTGTCAGAAAAGGAGCTCTGCGGGGTCAGGGCGCAGGCGATGAATAATACACAGGATGGAGCAGTGAAGAAAGGGCCAGAAATGTGGCCTGACTGCCCAGTGCCGCTCATACATGCAAGAGCCGGGACGGGAGAGGGGGGGGGAGTTGTACCACCGCACACATAAAACAGTAGGACTCTGCGATTTGTTGAGATTTAACCTGATGAAGTCCAAGCTGCTGAAATGTGGCCTCTTCACTTCACCTGGAAATTAATCCTGATTGTGCAAGTAAGAGTTTGTGTGCGTGTTTATTTCAACTGCCGCACACAACAACATCATGTCAAAGGTGCATTATGTAACTTTTCTGGTAGATGGACCACCATTTGCTTTGCTTCATGGAGATGCCGTAAGCTGACCAGGCTGTAGTCCTTTAGTAGTTGATGGAGTCTTATACCCTAACCCAAATTTTACAGCCCTAGTTACAGGTCGGATCTGTGGAGAGGCGATCCCGCTTACAGTAAGATTGCTTTACACCCATAATTTGATAACGGCAATATACTGTAGGTATAATTAATGCTGTATTGTGGGACATTCCAGGGAAAACAATAACCTCTCCTTTGATACCAGCAGATGGCAGATTTTCCAGCAGAAAAGCTACATAGTGCACGTTTAACTTCCTAAACATTAGACAAATTAACATCTAGCTGATTAAAAGGAAGTTCTAGCTGTTTTTTGCTGCTTGTTTTATTGCGCTAATGGCATATAATATTTAGATTTTAATATTTGTTTGAGTAAATGGCTAATTTGATACATTGAGGTACTTTATGCATTCATTACATAGAAAGTACATTCAGAAATCAAATACCACACATGTATTCTACTGTTTTTCTATTCATGGGTTTCCCTTTCAAAAGATATTATGTTTTGTTTTAAATGGTTAATTGCTATGGGAACGGTCCCAATTGCTCATCATTCTAAAACAATGAATAGTTTAGAAACCTGTTTAATTTTCTCCATTTTGCTGTTGGTTGAATGAATTCATTAGAAATACAATTTTAAAAGATGACAGATATTACCAAATTGTATTCCCTGTTACATAAGATATGAATGTAATACATAAAACATATGAGATATTTTTATGCTAATTGGAATAACTTTGCAGTACAGTGCAGTCTTTCAATATTTAACACAGGTTGCACAAAATTTCACTTTTCGGGCTAATGCAACTCTTTTTGTCAAAGCGTCAACCTTTCTTTCTGTCAGACTCCTGATTAACATTCGACACAGTTGGTTGTTATCATAAGGAAGCTGTCATAACACTTGGCGGGCCCCTGGATGCCACGCTCGGCCCCTTGTGACCTAGCAGTTGGCACCTCTTTATTTCTGATGGAGAAGGAGCTAGCCTCATGGCCTGTGGGCTCAGCATTACAAATACGTCCCAGCGCGGGTACAACTTTGATGGAGGTGATGAAAGTGTGTCACTAGGCACTTGTAGACTTGGAAAAAAAAAAAGAATAACTCCTCCAGAAGTGTACAAAGACTGGCAACTTTATTCACCTGAGAGTCGCTGGCATATGCTGTGCGGTGCGGAGAGAGAAAGCTAATGCTCCAGCTAACTTCCCATTGTTTTCCCTGGAGTTTTTGCTTGCTGTTTGTTGAAGATACAAGTGTGTGTGGTAACCTTCAAAAAGTGCTTAATGAAAAGGACAGGGCCTCAGAGCACACCGCAGCCAGGCCGTGTTCCCTTTCAGCTCCAGGGACAGCCACAGAAAAATAAAAAGTAGAATAAAGCGGACATAGGAGAAGAAGGGAAAATGTCTCGGACGGTTTGTAGCTACCCCGACGCAGCTCCTGTAAAATGCATGATGTGTCCAATTAAATGTAGAGAAAGTTGAAGGTTGAGGTGGTTTTGGCCTGAAAAAGGCATTGTTTACTTCCTGGGTAGTGGTGTCCCTGGTCTCACTGAGCACTATTGAAGTCTAAAGTTTCACTTAATTATGAATGACGACTTACTGTATGTGTATTGATCAGGGCAGTTGACAAGGGCGAGCAGTAACTGGTGTTTCTTCATTTGTGGTATATCAGATTATTGTGGACGGTGGCATAGTGGGAAGTCCTGCCTTTTTATGTGGAGTTTGCATGTTCTACCTCTGTCTGTGTATGTTTACTCTTTTTACTAAGGTAGTCTGGAGTCATTGCTGCTCCAGTAAATAACATTCTCAGAGTTGGTAGGATTTTTCTGGTTAAATAAAGGTTAAAAGACTTCTTTTTTTTTTTATGTGAATAATGACTACGTTGTAACCTGCCATTTTCGTTGCATCAGTTTTGAGTAGTCTAGAACTTTTACATTTACATTTTGAAGTTATCAATTTGACACAAGGTTGTATTATTATTCATTGTATTAACTTATATGCCATTTCAAGATTTAAAGGTATACAATTGATTACTCATAGCGCCATTTTCCTGTATGAACTCTATTAAAGTCCAAGAACTGGCTTTTGTTTTGAACATGGAGCCACTGCTGTAGCTGTTATTAAAGATTAACGTTGAATTAATTCTAATCGAGGTGTGTAATGTAAATCTCTATCCTGACACGTTTGTACATTGGCTGCAGAAGTTGAGCAGAGACTGTGTAGATCTGGTGTGAGTCTAATGTAATGGAATAATGGGCTTGTTAAATGGACCTTTGGGGACGGCGATCTTTAACCAGTGAGTCAGAGCAAGGCCTCGGGGCCAGCCTGATTTTAATTGTTAATAGGCGTTTAAACTGGAGGGGAATATTTTACACCCTAACGAGCAACAAGTCAGAGCATTAACAGTTAATTATTTCTGCTCCGACATCATCTTTATCAATGGGGTTTAGCAGTTTGAAGATGTGGCTCATATTAACCCGCTGCTAATTACAGTGTTTTAATCATAAAATCATATGAATATTTTTCACTTCACTACATTCCACTTTCAATCGCACATAAAGGTCTGTTGTTTTTGTTTCTAATGTAGGACTCAACAAGTTTTCTTTCCCAGGACCTAATAAAGTTTTCCACACCCCGGTGAAAAGCACAGCTTAAACAAGATGAATGGAAATGCAGATACGTGCCAAACAATGAGTAATGTCGGGAGGATGTATAATAAAGACAATAAATGCTGCACAAGTCCCTGGGGAGTTGAGGCGCTGATGGTTCGGAGCGGGGCGGGGGATGACACCAGACTTTGTTCAACACACATGGACCCTAATGACCGCACGACCAAGCAAAATGTTTATCTTAACAAGCCGTCACCAAAGTTTGCCTCCAAGTAACTATTTGTTCCCTTCACTTTTTGGGCGCCATTATAAATGCTATTTGTAAAATGTTACTGCTGTTTTTAGTTGCCCGCTTTAATTGGTGATGGCTACATTTTGGTTGTTTTTTGAGTTTAGTTCAAATGACTTTACACGAGCATGTATTACAGTATTTAGAGCTTATGATATTACAATCTTTATATTTTAAATGTTTTGTCTGAATATATGTTGTTGGCAGCAGTTGCAGAGGCCATAGGCGCAGAATTGGTAAAAGTAACGTTTAAATCGGCTGATTGCAACAATTCATTACAAAGAATGAGTCATGTTATTTTAATTAATTTTTTTTTTTTTTCTAACCCTGTAATGCCTTTTCATAGGGTTACAGTTACATCATTTCGGATTTGCAGTTGAAGTTTGTGTTGGATGCCCATTTTTTTGGCATTTACATCGAGCTTGAGACCAGCACAACATGTATACGGCCGATGTCGAGAAAATGTGTCAATGTTTGGTGGCAATTCTTTGTAACAGACTAATGACTGATAACAGAGCAATTGAAATAGAAGCGCAGATCAGTTTGTTTACACAATCATGCAACAAATTATTTGAAATCCCAGGTAATACATTCTGTTAGATGTTGTTATTTATTAGAGAAAAGATCATTTGTGAACTTTACTTCAACTTAAAATAGATTTTTGGGCCTTGCGTTTGATATTAAGATTGAAATATTGGTTAATATATTGCAAATACTGGCAACAGCGGTAAGCTAAATATCGGATATTGGTATCAGCTCCAAAAATCCATATCGGACCATCCTTATCCTGTTTGTGCTCGCTTTAATTAGTCTTATCTAGCCAGCCATTCTTTTGTCAATATTACAACTTGCAAGTAGTGATCGTTCCTGTATTGAAAACGACTTGCCTGTCCTTAAGAGAACTTACGGTCCTCACCATCCATCAGGTTTGGTGTAGGATAGCAGTATTTTCTCCACTCCTCATCCATCTTTTCACCTTTTTACAAACCTTTCCAATAATGCACTCCCCATCAAAAACTGTGTGCTGCTCCAGCGCTTGTCACAGTCATTTATTTAAAAGAAAGGCCTGCTCTGACAGAGACGGATAGACGCGTTTATTTGTCTGTTTAACATGAGCTGCCACGTCTCCTCTCTCACTGAGCGTGTGGTGAGCAGCGGGGGTCTGCAGGGGTGTTTCTTACTGTTATTAATACCTGCTCTCAGTCCTTTAATCTGCCCTATTTGTCACATGTTACTGTCTGACTGCACTCTCTAATCTGGGGATCCTTCATATGTCACAGGCGAAGATGAGGAAATGATAAGAGAAAGAGGAACAAGACATGATGTTGAAACTAGAACATAAGAGTTGAATATTCTTTCTAATCACATTGTCGGGTATTATACACTGCAAATATTGAAACTGAGGAACCATACGGTGTCAAAATTACAGTATGTCAAAGTAATACAATTCAGAACTTTTTATGGAGGGATATATATTTAAAAACTGATATTATTTTATAAAAATATTCCAAATAAAATAATAATGCCGTGCACTTTTGTGGTAAAATGTTGTAATTTTTCACTGGATTTATATAGAACTTTTCATTCCTTCTGTACTTGGCAATGTGGGTGTCTTTCCTAAGGACACAATGCCACTACTGCTTCCCATCCAAGTACAAACCAGGCTCTGCCTTTCGAGATCAGATGAGATTGGACTGTTTACAATTCATTCACATTTCACACATTTGCTTATTTTAAGCTAGACCTTTACAGGCACAGTTTAGCTCATTTCTGATGGAATTCCATCTGACTATCCCAAAAGTTATTCATTTTTATCAATATCTACCACACCTAATGCAATAATTAGATTGATTAACAACATTAAATAAAATAGTACATTTTATATTGGAAAGTTTTAAGATCACTCAAATCTGTTTACATTATTCTTCTACCTTATTTTATGTTCTTATTGTATAATATGTGGTTCAGTAAATTCAGAAAATGCTGACAAATCATACAAACAAAAGATAAGAATGGCATAATTTGATATGATCTAGAAATGTTTTTGTCTTCTCGTTATTTGAAATAACCTACAATAAACGTACTAGATAGCATACAACAAATACAATTGTTAGAGTCTAATTGCCAGTTTTAAGAGCTTTAAAAACATTATTTACATTTTCAGTCTGACTTCCCTTTCTTATGAATTTGAGCTAAAAATGCAGCAGTGTACAGTAGTTCATTTGACACTGGTGCACCTTTTGTACTTCCTGCTCCGTTCCTGTTCCGTCTCTCTCTTGTTCAGCTGCAGCTGGAGCCTCCTGAACAGACGCTCAGCACGTGGGCCTTTGGTGTGCGGCACCTGTGTAGTGTAATACAGTCAGCCCGCGCGTTGTTTATTTCGGATTTGTTTGGTGCTTGAAAGCCCGTCTTTGATCCATGCAAAGATTCTTCACTTGGTTTATTTTTTTTATTTTTTATTTTTTTTTACCCAATTCATTCTGTGCATCCCTCATTTTTAAAAGCTCTGATAACTGTAGTTTTTCTTGGAGTTATTTTTTGTTTTGTCTCCAACCCAAGGGACAGCAAATTGACAGAGACCAGTGATGAGCTTGTCAGGGCTGCTATGTTTTCTAATGTGTTTACAGCTTCATCTGACGAGTGCGTTTAAAAAAGAGTGACTTAATGAATATTGCATCGGTTGAAGGGACGCCACAGGAAGCCGGTCCGGAGGTGCAGCTGTTTTGTGGCTATTTATTTCACCAATTTTGAGAAGCTTCAAGAAGTGGTTAACTCCGGTGTAGTGCTAACTGCCACTGATGTGTGAGTCTACTGTGCCGCTTGGGAACAAAGGGCTGCAAATTGACACGACATAGAGGAAACAGAAAAGGGTATTATAGAGGCGAAACAGACTACAACTGGCTCTACTACACTGTTCATTGTTAAATTCAAAGCAGTGTTGTTTGTTTGTGTTATTGGGCAAAACACTTCACATACATGTCCCACTCCGCTTATGTGAGCTTATGAGAAGGATGATTTTGTGTTTAAAAAAAAAAAAAACATGTAAAAAATAAATAATAATACATATTTAGTTGGTAAACACGTTTCTTGGGTTTTTTCCTTTTATCTTCACACTATGCAAATTATACATATTTAATTATGTTTGCAGGCCAAACTAAAATTTCCCCTTTTTGACACTAATAAAGGTTCTTATAGCTTATCTTCAAACCAGAGGTGGGTAGTACTCTGTACATTTACTCTTGAGTTATATAGTAACAGTACTCTCACTTATGAGTAAATGTTTTGGTAAGTGGCAAAAGCTTGATGTGAACAATATTCATTATTTGAACATTTTGTGCACCTTACCTTCAGAAATGATTTTTTTTTTTTTTTTTTTTAATGTCTATTCTTTGGAACTACTTGCATTTGTGCTTTTAATATTTTGTCAGATTACATTAATTCCTAAATCATATTTTAAATACATTTATGACAGAACCGTTCCTCTTCACTAGAGTAGTAAACTTCAGAATATTTTGATACTCTTGATTTGGGTGATTTTTGAGGGACTACCGTACTTTTTACTTCTACTTGAGTAAATATGATTTTGTGGTAACGTTACTCTTTTGGCTACTCTACTCACTTCTGCTTAAACCCCTGAAATAAAATGCGCCGTCTCTTCTCTAAAGGTTTAACCGTTTAGCATCTCCAACTGTCTTGTGTTTTCCCAGAACAAGTGGTCAGGAGATCTTGGGTAACCTGCACAGCGACCGTGAGGAATCCAGAGAGCCAGAGAGCGGGTGAGTAACCACAGCCACCTGCCCTTTCCCCAAGTCCAGGAACAGTTCTGCTCACAAGTGTCTGACAGACCAGCCAGGTGCTAAAATGTGCTCTAAAATGCAACTCTATGCTCGGTTTATACGCAGCCAATGGGCGTCCTCACACAAACAAATATGTGTCAGCAAAATGTTATTTATGCAGGTGTGTTATTATTTAGAGAGAATATTCAGGAGTGAAATCATCCTACGCTTTTCACTACCACCACCACCACCACAATGTCTTCACCTGGAGTCAACTTCTCTTCTCAGCAGTCCTTTCCAGTTTACAGTTTTACTATCCGCCCCCTTTCGCCTCCCCCAAACCCTGACGCTGCCCCCTCCATGCTGATATCCAGGACAGACAGACAGACAGACAGACAGGTAGACAGAGACAGGAGAAAGGATGGGGTTCCACGCAGAATGCTTAAAGATCACAACATGGCAGTGGGCGATTTCAAAGCAAATCAAACGTTTCTTTCAAAACGGTGCGCGGTGAGTCGGCCCAGACAAGACGCTGTTGCCTTTCCTCTTCTTCCCTGGAGTCTTAGGACACACGTATGAGAGCTCAGAGGGAAGGAAATGGGTTTAAAAAGGACAGGTTTTCATGTTTTTCTAATTTATTTCTTGGTTTGGTTTTACACCAGTGATAGTTTGTGAACTATCTTGACAAAGACAATACATTTTAAAAGTGAAATGAAATGGTACTGAACTCAATCACACAAATTCCATCCAAAATACAAGGGACAATTTACACACAACATTTTAACAAAGCACATCACAAAGAAATATTTTTATATATATATATATATATATATATATATATATATATATATATATATATATATATGAGGTAAGAAGCTTCACATATTGGTGAAGTCTGAAACTGCAGTAAGTTCCGTTAGTGTTCTTTGTACAAACACACACAGCAGAGACACAGGAGTGGAGCTCAGCGGGAGTCTGCCCTGTTGTGATGCTTTTATGACACAGTTAGACACAGTTTTACGGGGTCAAAGCACTTTTCTGTGAGCTGTATGAACTGAGAGGACTTTTGTTGTGTATCTCCAAACATATCTAAAGAGCTAATGTCTTGGGCTCTTGATCCCAATTTTAAAGACACGCAAATTTACTGTCATTTTAGAGGGGTCAAGCTTCAGAGATAAACAACGGCGTAAATTAAGGGGGAAACAGTACATAATAGCAGTACATGAATTGGTGCAATACAACAAACTGCACTGCTGAACTAAACCTTAAACTGAGCAGTATGGCAAAACACAAACATTCATCAAAAAGAAATAAGAACAAGATTTTCAATAATAAATCTGAGACTTTTAGTTTAAATGGAATTTAACAAAAACACAAAAAATATTCTTCCAAAGTCTGCCGTTGATCCAAACTACACGGTTTTACTGACAGATGAATGGCTGCTAACCCTAACCCAAGCTGATCGTTGACCGTTTGACCTTTTAATCTTGATTCAGTTTACATTTTATCAACTAACTGAACCACTCTTTGTTTGTCAGTAACTGACAACAAAATACAGTCTAAACATAGTTAAACGAAAACTGCAGAGTTTTAGCTCAGGCTTAGCCTCAGTTTTACTTCGATTCCAGAAACACATCCCTCTCAATTTATCTTCAGGTTTGAACTACTGCAGGAAAAAAAATACAAGTTGTAGATTTTTGAAATATTATTGAAATTTTTAGACATAATTGTTTGGTCTTCAGTGTCTCTGTAGAAGTTTTGAACATGCATTAAAAAACACTGCAAGATCTTTATTAATTGTTTTTATTTTGTATTAATTAGCACACGACCGATTCATCTTATATCACACTTGAATGGCTCCCGCTCCAGTCGCATCTCTTTTTAGGTTAAGCAGGCGGTTGGAGCGTCGAGGCGAGCAGAGAGGCAAATGAAAAGACTGAATGATTCAGAGGGATGTATTTTGGGCGAAGTGTCTGGGGGACGGATCTGTGAGCAGAGGCCCGACATCAGGCCTCCTCTGCAGGACTTGTTGTCTTTGCCAGAGGGCCCAAACCCCGGGACCCCCACCTCCTCACCCCGGACCACATGGATCTTTGGCTCTCGCAACCTGTGGTACTGCAGGTACTGCAGCGCCCACCGCCAGAGGGAAGGAAGGCAGGAGAGAGAGGTGGAACTGAAAGGAAGACTGATGTGGCAGTGTACAGTAGTGGAGAGGGAATTTACACTTGAGATGTGATTTTACAGCTGTGAATTTAGCAATGAAACTTTCAAGACATTTCTGTTATATTCTTTCTAGGGCTGAAACAAGATCATGGATTAATTGTTACTTCTTGAAAATTGAGGAACTAATAATCGACTATTATCGACGATAATCGCATTATCTGGACTATACCCAGACTCCAAAACATGCCATGTGCTGAGAGGTTTTATGACTCTGTACCTGTATATTTTGTATTATTTTTTTGTGTTATTCCTGCATCGTCTTTTTGTGTTTTTGATGACGGAAAAAAAAAAAAAAATCTTTGCAATCTTTGTATACCAAGCAGGATGACTCAAGCTGCTTAGCTTTGTTCACACTGCAGGGTATGAGGCCCATTTAGATTTTAAATTAGATTTTTTTATGTGGTCGTTCACATTACCAAAAAATTTAACTGCCGTTTGTGTCTGGTGTGACCGGAATGCGCTAGATGTGGCCCGTATGCACACAAAAGAACTGTCACACACGACGCGCACTGTGTTTACGGAAGTAAAAAAGGCACGTTACCCGGCCGCATATGTGCCGCTTTTATTGATATCCTTAGTTTCTTTTGCAGCCAGGAGCTCCTAATCCCTACTCGGCCAACTACTTCGCAATCTCCGGATTGGATTTATTTCCACATACATGGCCTCGGTCGGATTTTAAAAAAATCGGATGTGTGCTGTTCACACTGCCTGGAAAAAAATTGATACAGGTCACATATGGGCAAAAAATCGGAATTGACCTGCAGTGTGAACGTAGCCTTAGTTTGTTTATTAAAAATGTCATATTGATGGCCCTTTCGCAATCCATACAACTAACCGAAAAAATAAGTGCTTGATTAATCTATTACTAAATATCATTATCTAGATCTTTTTTTTTTTTTTTTTCACCATAACCATAAAACAGATTCATAAATTCTGTTTACAAAATGTCTTAAACCAAAACCAGTCTCCAGACCCACCAGCTCTTAGCTTGGTCAGTAATCAATTCCAATTTTACTAATACAGGTTTCCATTGCAGAGATGGTCAGAATGTCTGAAGAGCATTTACATTATTGTACTTTTCAAAGCTAGAACCTAAAAAAACATAATTTAGTGGGCTGTTTTACAGCCCCTTATTAAGTGACATTATTAACACTTCTATGGCAGTGATGAGAATAAGTGAAGTCCTTGCTGACTCCAGAGGGAAACTTTCTTTGCCCAAACTCACATCATTCCCTGAAAAATGCGACTACAGGTAGACGTCTATTGCATCTTGCTCCACGCACCGTCAGCACTTTTCCTCCTCAAGGCACAAGTGAAAGCAGAGAGCGAGAGAGAGAGAATATTAGAAAAGAAAATACCCCAAGATCCAACATTAGCTTTGAATAGGTGCAATGCTTATTTCAAGTGCTCCTTCAAGGACTCCCTGAGCTTGTAATGGACGCCAGAGGGAAGGACCTTGGCACTCCTGTTTCTGAGGTTTGGCTTTGTGTAGAAGTGTCAAAAGTCATTACTTGAATAAAGCAGGCATTGGTTACTGACGAGACCATGAAACAGAAAAAGTCTATTCAAAGAGGGACTAGAGGATAGCGTAAATCAGCGCCTTAGAGGTGAGTTTAATTGCGGGTTGAAAAATAATTAATGTGTCCCTTTTTAAAAAAATTATGATTTGCTTAAGATTCATAGTCAGGACTTGTTTCTCTGCTTTTGTTCCAGCTGAGAGAAACGGATGCCAACCTGGGGAAGAGTTCTCGTATCCTGACCAGCATGCTCAGAAGGTAAGAGTCAGGTAGGGAGCCACTTTCTCCACTTCTGTGTTTGGATCAAACGTCTGCATGTCTGCTTACATGCAAACTTCTTCCATTTCAACACTAGGACATACATCATTTCTTGTGGAAGTTGCTCAAATAATCTCAATTCAAGACTTCCAAGAGGGATTTAAAGTAGAGCTCAACGAATCTATCTTTTCAGACGCCAAATATGGTTGTTGGGCTTTTGGTATCTGAAGGGTGTGTTTGCTTACCTGCAAAACCGCTATCCGAGCTAAAAGAGGAGCTAAAGCTGAAAGAATTTGACCTTTGCATCTTACACAGTTACTAAAAAAGTGAAATGGAGTGAATTAATTTGCAAAACGGGGCATTTTCACCAACAAGCGCAAAATCTGAGGCGGTGGAACTACAATGATGCATTGATTTTTCACAACTACAACTGTGGTAGTATCCTTTTTGCACAGGATACCTGCTGAAATTTTGCAGCAATAGGGAATTTTATTGTGATTTTGAGAGCTTTAAAAGGACACACTTACAAAGACAAAGCTGTTTTCAAAGCAGCTGTAGTAAAAAAAATGTGACACTGTAGACCTGAACCAGAACGTTTCACAAAAGCTGTCCATCTCAAAGTTGTCTTTGTGTATCTGCTCCACATATTTAACATTCTAAAAAGTGGATATTGCGAGGTCTAATTGGTGTGTATAGGGATCCTGGACGAGGCGCGGTGTCTCTGCGCCACTCCGATGCAACAGGTGCACACGGCTTCCTGCGTGTATCGCCGTGATCCGTCATCCCGCCTCAAAGTCCAAACTTCTCCCCGATCAAGCAGCACTGGTTAACCTGCATTTTTACCATTTATAATCGCAGTTTAGCGCCTGGATTGATAAATGAGGAGCAAAGTGTAGTCTGACAGTAAACGGATCCACATGTTAAGATGTGCTCTTTTGGGGGTTTTTATACGGAAATTGGCAACAGCAAACATGATGAGACTTTACTTTGTTGATTTTTAAATTCTTTTAACATGGCACTTACACACAATACTGATACTTATTTTCTTGTGCAGGACGCTCTCTCCACAATGTCAATACTCAGTTGATTACACCAGTAAAATTTGGACAGATAGACACTGGAAAAGCACATTATTTGTCTCCTCTCGCTCAGCCTTTGTGCCTCAGCCTTTGTTTTGGAAGTTCACACTAAAAAAGCAGGAGAGAAAGTCGCTCGGAAATTTCAATAGCAGCAGCATTATGTTATCCAGCCGTCCTCAAACGCACGCTGCACTCTGTAATATCTTGTCACATCTCCATTTCATAAAGTCCCTGTGAGCCTGCCCCTGAACCGTGACGCCACGCTTTCGTCTCTCCTCTTTCTCTTTCTTGTCTTTTTATTATTATGTTTTCCTTCCGTCCTTGTCGCCCACTGTGGATTTTGATTAAGAGTAATATGTAAATGACACGGAGTAAATGTAAAAATCCCAGGGCCTGGAAGGAAGTGCCAATTGAAATCGATGCTTGAGTGCACGGGGACAATTTGCGGGTTGGACGGCCGTTACTTGAGAAGGGTATCGGGCCAGAGGAGGGCTGTGATGCCGACTGTAACCAATATTTCTGCATATGTCTCCCATTTTGTCAAGTCTGATTACGAGCCCGGCATGTCATCCCGAGCTGTCCGGGGCCCATTCATCACTGTCCCGCCCCGCCTCCTCGCCCCCTACCCAGTAAATAACACACTCTTATTTCAATATTATCATATTAATGTTAAAGTTCAGCTGTCACCTAATGGGAAGACTTAATCAGACGTAGCATTTTAAAACGGCCCGCCCCGACGCGCCGCTCGCCGCTATATCCAAACGCCGTACCTCTCCGGCTCAAATCAGGATTTATGAGGGGTTTCAAAAAGTGGGGAGGGGGGTCCTTTTTGCTTTCTGCTTGACAGGAGAAGCACAGGATACCCCCACTAAACACACACGCAACCGAGAGCTCTTTTTTCCACTTCTTTCCATTTGAATAAAAGAAAGTGTTTTGTTGTTAGGTCGTGGGCTGGAAATGTCAAATCTGAAGTTGCTTAACCACAGAAAAGAGAGAGTTCGGGAAGGTTTGCTGATGTCTCACTCTGAGCTCCGTTTTAGGCAATTTTTCATCATTTTGGTCATTCGTTTCATTACATGCCCCTTCAAGTTGTTCCGCCTATTGATTAATTGTGTGCTGTTTGAGTAATTGTGGTGTTGTTATGCTTTGCTCTATTGTGGAAATTTGTGGGCGGAGATTTGTCACCTTCTATTTGTTATTTTAGATATTTGCATGAATATACATTGCTGTAGAGATGCATATAATGGATTCACCATCAAAACAAAGTCAATTTGTCTATATATCTATAACATAAGCTGTGATTCTGAAGCTTCAAAAGATTTACTTTCATATCAGTCTGCTTCAGTTTATTCTTGTATGAAGCCCAGAAATATCTATCAGCTCCACATGGGTTCCAACTTCCAATTTATAAGCAACATTTTGAGAACATTTGACCATATTTTGTGTTGAATGGTTAATTGCTGTGGCAAGGGTGGTAATTAATAAAACCCATAGATAGAATGCCAAATCTATCAAACTATATTCATACCAGTGTTTGAAAGACTGTAGAGTTATGTAATTTCGATGAAGGGCCGGTATCGGCACAGATTTTTGTAATAAATAACCAAAATGAAAATCCTCATATGTTGAACGTCTCCGTATTGATCTGGTGGACATTCACATCTCTGTTTGAATAATTGTAATCCCACCACTTTAACTGTAAACTTGTGTACATAGAAATGCCTATTTTTAATTTTAAATTGTTTCCTAATGCATGCCCTTTTTTGATTGAATATATGTTTTATTATTACTCAGTGTTTTATGTTGCACCTTAAGGCCGAGACAAGTTCCTACGTTTTTGAATTTTGTTCATTGACAATGGCAATAAACTCTTTCTGATTCTGATTCTGATCTGACTTTGTATTCTAATAATAGAAAATATACCACCTAGTTTAGTTGTGCTGACAAAGAAGACATGGAACTTGTGCCAGTTTTTGTTGCATGTGCCTAGGGTCAGTAAGTGTAAAATGTTTTTAGGTTAATTCTAGCCTGCACTCCAGATCAGTTTCAAACTATGGGCTCTTCAAAAGGTTGTGATGTCACGTGAACTCAATAATTTGTGTCACTGCAAGTTTTGGTGGAGGTCATTTTCTCCTGTATCAATAGAAGAAAAGTTATAAGGGAAAAATCAACTGCATGATTGAGTTATATTTTGCGTTCTGCTCCGAAGTCATGAGTTGATAAGCAAGAATTTGCTCTGAAATGTTCACGCTTGATAGTTTTAAAACGAACACTATGGATAGATGAGCAGTTACCGTGAGGTCATTTCACGTCGACCTTTCAGTTGAGCTGGATGTAATATTAACCTGCTGACATTTAATATTCTTGGTTTAGTTCAGTTTTAACCCATTCTGGTCGGCCGGACATGAGCCCAGCTGAGAAACAATTAGACACTCATTAGCTAGCTGTCATGGTTCAAGAAAGCCAATTAACTGAGCGGCTTTGTGAACGACTCACTGTTGGGAAGAAACACACCTGAAATAACTGTTGCTTTGTTTCAAAATGAGTATCTCTTCAGATCTGATTGTGAAACTCATCAATGCCATCCAAGATAATTAGTCAAAGAAACAGTTTGGTTTGCTGTGAAAATGAAGATCTTGTAGGTCTTTGTCAAATATCTTCAGTATTTCTTCAGCTGCACGTGTCAGTGGTCTGGTGTGTGAGCTGGTCCGCCGCTGGTTAATTTTTAATTCAGTAGTGTGAAAATCCTCTGGGTTTTAATTATACGATGACAGCAACAGCAAACCCACTGAGACACCAGGACTGTCTTATATGATATTCATGTATGATCTCATTTGAACTACAGTCATTTAGTTCCTTTATGATTAACTTGCTCAATAATGTATGTAATGGATTCATCAGCAGCAATAAAGCACAAAATGTGTACCTGACAGGTGAAGTTAAATGCAGAATGTATAGTGATTGAAGCAACCTAATTAACATTACGATTACGTTTTTAGGTAATTTTATAGGTAGCCAAATGCTTGGCAGATTACTGAGTATCTCCAACTGCAGTGGCCAGTGTCTGATATGTCCAGCAATAATAAACAGCTGATTTGTTAATGGAGTACGCTCCTTCTCACCAAACAGTTGTCAAAGGCCATGGGTCTGTGTTTCTATCTGGACACAGTCGGTCTTAAACACAGCCTGCTCTTGCTTGGCTCTCTTCCTGCTCTCCGCTGAACATCTCAAGCATTGCAGCCTTTGCGGTCCAGCGATTGGAAATGGGATGCAGCTCCAGACCCAGTTAGGACCACTGGGGCTGGGGCGGCCGTGAGGAGGGAGGGGGCAGCGTGAAGGGCAATGAAGCACGGGACGAAGGGGGAGGATGTATATTTTGAAGCTGAGGGGTTGTCTGCGTGCTGGCAGCTGATCCCACATGCAGGTGGTCGACTCAGTCGCCAGGCAGATCAAAAAGTCAAGGCCCCGGGTGGACCTCTCTTTGAAATGGGAATGGGGCCTAGATATCAGACAGAAAACATAAGCAAGCTCCCAGCCACAGAACAGCTCCATATTCATGGCAGTGGAGTGACGGGCAGCGGCAGGACGGCCTGTCTTCAGAAGAGCTCAGCACTCTGGACACTGATTAAGAGATCAGTGCAGCCTGACCCAGGACCAGTTGGAGCCGTAAAGTGCAACACGCTCATTCAATACTGACAATTTCAACATGAAGACTGCCATTTGTATGATTTAATATAACTGTTAGCGATAGATGATTGTACTTTTCTTTTCCAGTTTTGAATATGCAACTGTGAAATCCAATGTTAGACATTTGAAAAGCATTTAAAGAAATCAACTCACTCTGTTAAGTATTCATTATAACACGTATAACAAAACTATATTTTAGAAGACAAAACTGCCCTATTTTACATGTCATTTTATTTCGCCTTACAGCTGAACTCATCACTGCAGCCCCAGCTCTGCTCGTGTTTTCTGTCCCGGGAGGAGCAGATCACTCCCAGTGGGTCCAGCCCTCTCTGATCTCCATGTTGCTGCTTCTGTTACTCCATCCGCTACATTTAAACATATTCCTTTTACCTTGCAATTTGTTCAGACTGGCATCAGCACCCCCTCTCCCTTCTCTTCACCCCTCACACAACCACCTCCCTCTGGGTCAGTCCTGTCCTGTCCTGGCCTGGGTCTCTGGGTCACCTCATCCAGGGAAATACTGTTTTTGTATCTACTTTATTTGTTTTCTGGCATTGGAGTAAAGCAGGCATCACTTGTGCTTCACTGCTTATCTCTCACTCACCTTTGTGTAGACCGTATTTATCTCCACCTATTGGCATTTCGAGTCAATTGTGATGGTGAGGATTTTTTTAGGCAACAAGTGTGACTGCAGGACTGTTATTATTGAATACATGGTACACAACGTAGAGCCATCGTTCTACCATAAGCTTGGGTTCCTGAGTCATTTTTAATTGCGCCAAGAAATACTTATTTCATTGCGTGGCTGTTTGAGACAGCTTATAAAATTCTGACCGCTCTCCATGTATGTCTTTGCATTCAGATGTCTAAATTCAGTTTCTCATTTGACTCGTTTCTCAGTGAATATTAGTCGGATTGTAATAAAACATGCAACATTTTGAAGCTTAACATACAAACACGCCTTAGCAGTCCCTACTGTCTGCTCTGTCCTTGATTTCTCTCTGTGAACTGATTTACCTGTTTCTGTTTTCTAAGTCTGGCTCTGCTCCTGCACTTGTACTTAGCGAGTGAGTGAGCAAGAAAGAGAAAGAGAGCTTTCTGCTAGAGCTCCCCTAGTGGCCGTTAGCCCTAGTTGTATAGGCCGCAGGGTTCGCAGTGTGTGAAAAAAGTAGTAGCTTATAGTTCAGGAAGTTTTTACAATTCTGAAGCCAGTATAGTACAGTACCCCTGTACTTTTTCCTATAGCCTGCAAAAGTCTTAGGTCAAAACAGTTAAAAGTTATTGTTGAGTGTGTTTAATCCTTGCCCGTTATATTATAGAGAACGATTAGCATTTTAAATTGGCATCTGAGGTAAACGCAAACTACTTTTAAGCAAGATTATGTCATGAAACTGGTTAAACTTTTGTATGGGGCTTCTCATTTAACAGAAATGAACTGTTTTTACATGTTGGAAATGGCATATTTTAGTGAGGATTTTCCTTATTTAGTCTAAATTAGCTTTGATTAAATCTTGTTTTTCTCTGTTAAGTTCAATATAAATTGTTGTGCCAAAAAAAAGGCTGCAACAATGAATCGACTAATTTTGTCTAGTTGATAATTGTCTTTTTATAATAATATAATATAGTAATTTTTATCTGGAATATACTGACTATAACATGCGTACAGAAATACCTTTTACAGAAAAAAACGCTGGCATTATGAAATCAAAATCAAAAAGAATAAACTGTAAAACACTTTATTTTCATAAATATTCTCTATCTAGAAGCCCAGTCTGCATATTTCAACCTTCATTTGGTTAAAAATGTATTTAAAAAGTCTCAAAGTACAAAGTACAATAATGATTTCACCAGTCAAATATTAAAATAATCGTTATTTGCTAATATGATAGTATATTCAAATATTGTAATAATATCAATATCGCCATTGTTCTTGCATATCTCTTATCATTTCCAATATTGTACACCCTATTTGTAATGTTATAACCCCTTTATTAGTAAACTTTAATTCTTTTTCTGTCACATTTTTTCGTCTGCACTTTTCCTCTGTTGGGACTTCTTTATGTTTCCTCTGCCTGTGTGGTTGTGTGTGTGAGGGGCTACCGGCGGCCTCTGCTGGGACAATGACAGGGTTCGCCTCAGCCTCATTACTCACTGCTCCAGAGCCAAACAAGAAGCCCCGGCACCACCTCACTCTCCCTCTTGCTTCATCTCCGTCTGCTCCTCTCTTCCACCACCTCGCCCATTAGAGACTGCTGATCGCAACGGTTTTTTTGTAGTTTTTTTTTTTACACCAGAGAAAGACCGTCGCACACACACAATCGAGGCCGGGCTGCAGAGGATGGGGTTGTTGACAAGGGCAAAGACGTGTTGTTGTTTTATATAAGGGATGCATTTGTCTGTTGAGGATTGACTCGCTTAACTGGCTGCCAAAGCTCCCTCCTTCTACCCCTACATATCTGCCTGTCTCTGGTATCAGGCGCACAGGAACGGTTTTGTTTTGGATAGGTCAGGACATTGTTGAATCATAATTATTTCTGCTCTTGCGGTTGCTGATTTTTCTTAACCCAAGTAAAATGACAGAGGATGGGTAAGCTGGAAACAGCAGACATGAATTGAAACTTTTTGGTTATCTTTTTTTTTTTTTTTTTTTTTTTAATGGGTCATTCTTTTCAATACTATTCAATCTTTTTTTTTGAGCCTTCTTCATATCGGTGATGGCGCATGGTTTTTCCTTTTTCTTTAACTCTGACAGAGTGTCGTTCTGACGAGATGACTGGAGATCAGGGGCGCCCGCGTGCCTTGAAGTGGCTGCAGGTGTCACTGAAGGGTACCCGCCATGTTTGATCTGCCGTCTTCGTGCTGTCAGGGCTACGGCACCCTCTGATTCTGCCGTCAGAGTCATGGAGAGGTGTGCCCCTGTCCAAAACTTCTGCTGCTACTTTTGATTGACACATGTGAAGATCATCAGCAATCCGTAGAGTAGTCCTAAATGTGCATTGTCCAATAAACCACATAATTTATCCACCTTATGACGCTGTAGCAATCAGGCACATCATACAATTATTTAGGTGATATTTTAGCTTTATCAGATGTAACTATTTTAGATGATCCTGCTGAGGGCCTTGTTTGGAGGACAAAAAGCCTTCACTCACATCTGAAGATGCGGTCCGAAGGAGGTCCCTGTCTTTATTGAGGAGCTGCGCAAACACAAGCGACAGATGAAACAAAATGGAGGAATGAGGCTACAGTCTATATGTCTTTAGCAAACACACACCGGCCTGTTCTTTCCGTCCCTTTCATTTTACTACATCCGCTCCGGTTTTTTCTCCCTCCTGCTGTGTGCTTCTGTAGAAATTACAGGTGAGCTCTCAGTCTGTGGCAGGCCCAGCTTTCGTCTAGTGAGAGCAGGGAATGCTGCCGCTACTGCGGGAGCAGGAGGAGGAGAAGTGAAAAGAAGAGATTCATGTGTTTGCATGGCTGCTGTTGTTTATGGAGCGCACTCTTCTTTGTGTGTCTGGCGATAACTTATTCAGCACAGGGCCATTCATCCAGGGGTTGAGCGCGGGCGTCCGTCAAGACGGAAAATAATGAGGCGACAGCAGCGCAGAGGATAGCTCTTTCCTCTGCCTGGGTCGCCCCCCTCTCCCTCCCCTCACTCCCCTCTCCCTCTCCTCCTGCCGCACATTATCAGCCCATTTAAATAGATAATAGGGGGCCTTCTTCGGGACATTTTGAAGCAATTAGAACCTATCACATTGTCTCTTCCCTGACTGTTGTTCCCTCCCAGCAAGCCATTCTGCATACTTCTGGGGCACATACGCAACAGCTGACTGGGAGAATGCACTGTTGAATGCCTCTACATTAGTGGATGGCAGCTTTTGTTGAGCAGAAAAACAAGCCTATTTTGTTCCCCGTATTCGTAACTGTAATAGACGCTCTGCCTACTTGTGCTCGCCAAGCAGTCTTCCATCACTCCATACGCGGACATGGGATCTCTCCGCCGTTATAACTCGCTCTCGGGCTCTTCAGTGTGCCGGAAGAAAATGGCTACTGCTCAGACTTTCTTTTACACACCGTACCTTCTTGCACTTCCAGTCAGCTCTAATTTAAGTCTTCTCCTTGACATCCTCTCCTCTTGTGTTTCACTGCATTTAAATATACATATTTATTGTATTTGCCATGAGAGTGAAATAATGTTAAGTGAATGAGAAAGACAATATGTATTTTATTTACAACAAAGCATGTAGCATCATCTGTCTTAAGTGCTGTTTGAGTCATGGTGGTATTTTTCAGTTGTTTTTGTTGTTGTTGTTGCTCCTTAGATCTCTCTTTGACAGGGACCAAAAGCCTGAAATATTAACAAATACTGTATTCTGTTTTTTTTTCCTTTTAAATATTTACTTCTATGCCATCACTCGTAGACTGTGTATGTCTGTATCTCATTCTCTCCCAGCCCAGGATGGTGCAATGAAAACAAAGGCATCCCACTGTTTCCCTGTTGATGGCATAAAAGGTCCCCTTTATCACTATGGGCACCACAATAAACCCCAGCCTAAATGTGTGTAAACTGAGGCGTTTGGAGCCTCGAGCCTTCAAGAGGGTTCCTGTCAAAGTACCATAGTAGAGGAGATGTCACAGCTTATACCGTTGTTTTCACCACACAGAAAAATATAACCTAAAATTAACTTTGCAGAGTTTGGATGGACTCTTTCTGAAATGTCATGAGGTGTTTGATCCAGTTTGGACCACAAACCAACATAGCTATAGAAATTTGTTTTAGTAAATCCTAATTGCCCATAATTGTTAACCCAGTGTCTTAACTGTTGTATACAATGTCCCTGGCCCAATAGTTGCTACAATGACTGAATTGTAAGCATAAAAACCGTGAACATAAATAATTAATTCAGATTATTGGTTTATTATAATGAGAAATCAAAACGGTTTATTGTCAACCTCATCGTTCAGAGTTTATTTTTATTTTTTACTGTATATATTTTTATGCGTCCCCAAATGCCATGAGCAGTGCTACATTCCAGTTAAATAAGTGGTTAACTTACTAACTTGAACCACAAAAGCCTTGAACTGTTCGATCACTAGAGAAACCCTCCTACTGTCCAATGCCCATTTCATTTTTAGTCCAAATCCCATACTGAGGTTCCTGATGTTGTGTAATTAGATGGTATGTAGTTAATCTTGAGATACATTTTGGCAAAGTAACATCCACTTTTCATGCATCTGGTTTGTATTGTTTTAAACTCTGCCTTTAAGAACATTTTTGTTGTCATGGACTGTTGAAATCCAAGTTTAACTGTTAATATAATTCATGTGTAAAAGTGTGTGTAAAGTTTAATGTATTTATGGTTTATCGTAAACTGGGCTTTAAAATCCAATAAAATAGTTTGGCTGAGATATCTTGAGTCAAGTGCAATCCACATTTGTGCCCTGGCGTGGTTTGGGGAGTGAACCAGCCATGCTCTGCTGCTAATGACAGGTTCCATGTTGCCTTGTGGGCGCGGGGCCCAAAACCCTGTTTGTTTGGAGAGTGGTGCTCGGCCGTGAAGTGCTGGCCCAGCTGGCAGCCTCTCTGTTGCCCCTTTGGCCCGCTGACTGGGGCATGTTTGGCCTGCACCAGCCAGGCAGACTGGCATCCAGTGGTCTGTGGAGGACGAGGCCGTGGAGAGCTTTCTGACAGAGGAACCAAACTGTTGGCTGAGCACCCTGGTGCTAGTCCAGGCCTGTTGCCAGCTGGAACCAAGGTCCCCCCCACACCCAGCATCTACACGACTGTGTGGAGACGACACCCCAGGGTCAACATCAGCCCAGCAACTTCTCAGCTTAAACTAATGTAAACACTGACGTTTAAAGGTTTTCAGTTTAGAATTTTGTTAGCAATTTTCTTTGTTTTCCCCAAATTAAACAGTGACAATGTTTTCTGTTTCTGTTTTAATAGGTTCTATGTTTTGGAAATGTTTTATAAAAAGATTAGTAAGACTTTGATAGCATTATACAGCCATATTCAAACAGCTGGCTTCAGTATTTCTCATCATCTGTAGAATTAACATCCACACAAACTGCTTGAAAGTCTGTTGAAATCTTTCTCCAAATATGGGGCACCTTTAGTTTATTTTCCGACTGTTTGCTGTGTCACTTGGTTACATCCTGTCAGCCATTGTGTAAACTTTAACCCTCGTCCCATATTCAGATGGCGCCAGGGCGAACATAGCTTTAGTGTTTAAGGGAAGTTGTGAGGACATTGAAGTCTTGGCCTAGCATCCTGGTGTCACTTTCCCAGCATGTTTGTGCAGCCCGCCAATCCTCATTTTCCTCATCTGACCTGAACGCATCACGGACTAACACACATGTGAGAAACCCAATATCAATCCGACAGCAAATGTTTCCTATCGCTGCTGTTCTATTAAATGAAATTCATTGGATTTGACCTCTCCAACCTCTGTCTGAACTTATGTTTGGTTCAAATGTTGCCTTTAAGACATTCTCATCTGCAAGGTTTCCCTGTGGTGTAGCGTTTCGGGACATTTTTGCCATAAACCATTTCTAAACACTGCTTTCCTTTCACCATTCTTTAATTACATTGTTGGTAAAGACGCAGGGACAGTGGAAGAAAAGCACCATCGGCGCAAAGCGTATAATAGTGAGGGACACCACAGGCAAAGAACAGTGGACCAACAGAGGAAACTATCATGCATAAAGTATACTAAACTGAAGGCTTGGGTTTTGGTTAATCATGGCTAGGCTTAAATCTGTTTATAAGAAGATTGTGTTGTTATTTATAAGCTATTGGTCAAACTCTAAAATACATCACATGGTATTCAGTTCTCAATGTTTTATTTTCATTGAAATCTTTCCCATTATATCTTTATTGTTTTCTTTTTTTAATTCTGCCTTCTCATCATACGTCATACATCATAAGTTTCTTGATTGCTTAAATTTTTGGGAAATTGTAATAATTATTCTATCATTGTTTTAAAGCAGGCATGTCCAAACTACGGCCCGGGGGCCAAAGGTGGCCCTCTGAGCAATTTTTGTTGGCCCTCCGGCCTCCAGCTAAGTTGGTCCAAAGAACAAAAGTACTTTCTACTGGAAAATTGGGAAAAATCAAGCATTTTGATGTAATACCAACCTAATCTAAGTTGGTCCAAAGAACAAAAGTACTTTCTACTGGAAAATTGGGAAAAATCAAGCATTTTGATGTAATACCAACCTAATATTAATGTTCCAAGTCTTATTAAAGGTGTGGAGGCTCATCTAAACTATGTCAAATGCAAAATTTTGAATGATTCTCTTCATTGTCAGGTTGTCTGTGGCCCTCTGCTCCGTATAAGTTTCAAAATGCGGCCCTCTGTGAAAAAAGTTTGGACACCCCTGTTTTAAAGGGATATCCATCTAACTTGGCAGATTAAAAAATAAAATAAAAAGTATATTTATTATTTTCTATAATGTAATGCAAGACATAATAATGTCTTTTCTAAAGACAATTGAAAGAAACTAGTAGTGTTGCACTGTAGTGTCCTGACCTTTGGATGCCCTCATTAAATTCACATTGTATCTTGTTATTTTGTCAATTCCAGACCATTGCTAATAAACGCCTATTAAGACTACATACTACAATGTCCCCTTGAGATGCCGAGTCACGGTTAGTTCATTAATTGTAGGTAGACAGAACAACTGTGATTGCATTCCTGTTGCACAACGTCTCAGTGTATTATGGTGTCATGAAGAGTGACATTGTGGGGTTGAGCAATGGACAATCCTTCCCAGCATCAGCCTCACAAAGACGGGCAGTGAGGTCGTGGCCCAGGCCTGGGACTCTCTGAGCTATCAATCGGAGACAGAGGGACACAACATAACAAGCTCTGTCAAATAATGGTGTCAACGGTGCGATTGTGAAGCTTCATTTGTGCAAGGAATGTCCCCAGACTTTCGGTGACGTTTCGCTGTCTATTGACTTGCCATCGGGTCGAATTTTGCCCCTGCTGCGGTCTCTGTCTGGCCGGTAAAGTAGGCTATTGTTTGCAGGGCTGTGTACAGTGTTTTTGAAAATGTTTTCTTGTCCACAAACTTAGAGGTGTCAAAAAGGTCAACTGTCAGGGCTGGTTTGGCCTAAAGACATACATGTGGGAGGGGATGAGTTAGCTCATGTTTCGCTGGAGCCCTTTCCCTCGGCTTGCCCCAGGACCAGCAGACAACAGGGCTTATCAGGATGAATATCAGATGTGGCTCTAATTACGTGTCAATGACACTTACAATAAGATTTTAGAAATGTTTAGCCTGTAACTTCGATGTCATACATGGGGGAAGTAGTTAGAAAAGTGAGTAATAACCACTATATTTTGCCATTTATTTGCATGCAATTAACTTTTTGTTCCACTCAATCCAGAATAAAGTAGTGAATAAAGATTGTTAAATGAAGTATAAGATAGGATCAAAGAGTTTATGGCCTGGCATAGCCTTACATACCACTTTGACTCAAATGTACAATTGTATATTGGAAAATTGTATATTGAACAAGCAATGGGCACGAAGACACACAAAATGGACACTCCAATTCCAATCCCTATGCATTCACAATACAAAGAACATGCAATGTCAACCCAGCGGTTGCAGTTACCCTGCAAACTTGACAAAATCTAATTCAGTAAATTTTTTCTGTATAAATTCATTAATAATTTGCAGTCTGAGGCACATTGGCCATAATAATCTGTATCAAAGTGATCCCTCTCACCTGAGTCGAGGCAAAAGTTGCTGTTTTAACTTTTGGATGTGTTAAATATTGTACAGAGAAGCTGTGTTTTGTTGTTGTAGAAGAAAGTCTTTGTGGACACGAGATGATCCGTAAACCGTCAGATGGTCCATTATTATTGAGCCTTATCCTCTGAGTCTTCAGCACATCCTTTACCTGACCGACTGGATAAAATGATTTATTTTCCTCCATCTCCTTGCTCTCCGAGTCAGAATATCGCTTCCCCCCACTGCCATACCTCATCCCAGGCCCCTTCGTCTTCTAACGGTAAATGTTAAGATCCAGGAGCGGATCAATGGCTGTTATCCTTTGATGTTTCAGGACGCATTACGAGTGCGGCCTTCTAATTGGAGTGAGGAGCCCAGGATCAATGTTGGCTGTAATTGCCTGACACAGAGAAGGGTGTGAGACTTTATTATCATTAATATTTAGACATGATGTGGGAGGATCCAGTACGGGCTAAATGTACAACGGGCGGCGCAGGCCTTTGATCTGCGGAGATAAGCAGATCGATCGCGCTTCAGTGGGGGGGCGGCCAAAGGAAGGAGGGAAGAGAGGTCGCGAAAGTGTGGCAAGAGCGAGACACACAAATTAGCCAAGCCCGCACCTAGCATCATATTGGATTTCTCAAGAAAGTTTCTCTTCTGCTCGCAAAAGGTCAAACGAGGAACAACAGGCCAAATATCACCATGTTACAGAAGGGCGAGGCAGAGTTTTAGGTTTAGACACTAATGGGAAGCTAGTGTCACCTTTGCATAGTCCAAATCATTATGTATTTATGTGTTTAACTGTTGAGCATAAAGTTGCTCGTATGTCAAGCATCTTTGGGTTTTTATCATTTTCAGAACAGGAGAGGAGACGATAGATAAATTCATAGATTTTCTAAAACTTTGCCTGTAAATCTGTTTGTAAACTTAGCACTGTGCTAAGTTAAGCGTTTTTGTACTTCTGTCTCCCATGGTAACATACTATTGTCGTGACACAGATTACTTTTTTGTTCACCATTTTGGGAACGGGTTGAGATTTAGGTGTGAGAATAAGGAGGGTTGTCGAGTGATTTGGCATTTGTCTTTCTGACAGCGGCCATTGTTGGTGAGACGTAACAGAATATGATGGAGGAGTAGGCCTTCGGGGGCTCACGCCAGTGTCCTCAGTGCCAGCAAACACAACATGTTGTTACTTAATCTGAACGGAGGAGGCGGGGCCAGCTGTTCTGACGGATCACTCCCTGTCTCCTGGCGGGACTCCGGGGGGCCGGGACAGTCCCCTGTGTCCACGGAGCCAAAGGCCACAGCCAAACTCTAAACTGACTATTGCGCCTGTTGTGTCACCCGCTTCCCCAAGGACTGATACCTTAATCATTGTACTTAGCGGGACAAAGATGTGTAACGGGTCGGACAATAACAGGTGTGTAAGTTTTCATATCGGTGACCTGCTGCCTGATATGGCACGGAGCGTGAAACCTCTGCGAATCCAGGTCAGCAATGGTGATGAACCTGAGAGGAGATTAGGGGGCAGCGGGGCAGAGATGTAAAGCGACACAGACTTGACTTTGACTCACCAAACATGATAGCATTGTGAAGCTCCCTCCCAGACAACTTTGTGAAATGGAGAAATCTGTTGTTTAATATGAGGACATTCATACAAAATACATGTTTTATTCTAGTAATCTCTTACACCTTCTTCGGCCTTGTGACTTGTGAGTCATGATGACTGGATGTACTGTAGTTCAATTTGTCTCCTTTATTTCATGTGTGTATTTTTATAATAATTGCATTAGTCCTATAGCACTTTTTTCAGAGTTGCTCTTCATGGCTTTATTCATTCATCCCACCTCGCCGCGTTCCTCATATACTCAGGATGAACCACTGACCTGTACGACCATCTCTACCAACTGAGAAACATTTCAAATTGAATTTATATTTGCATAATGAACATGAAATGTATAATAATAAATGCAATCATTTTGTTCTACTAAAATTTTAAGTTGTTCCCATGGTGGTTTCTTAGCCTCTTGTAGTGGTCAGTTCAGAAGTGTCTATGTGATGCGTTTTCCGTGCTTGCTGTGTGCTGATGAGGGAGAATGATAAGAAGACCTGCTCAGAGCAGCTCACAGAGGCGTCCCCATCTGTTCCACTGGGCCTAATTGTTCCTTGTTGCGAAGATGCACAGGAAAAAAGGCAGAAACACAACTGTGCTTGTCCCCTGTCCTGGGGATAATTCTGTAACATTAAAAGAGCAGTAGCACGCTCCAGATTGTTGCCATGTAAATAATGGTACTTTGCTGGATTCCCTGCTAATGAATGTCATTTACTTTTCCAAACGAGGATTAATTATCGACCGAAGACCCCTTTCTCCTCCCACTGGGAGCGCGACGCAATTAGCTACCAAAAGGCATCTGCTAATATTTGTTTTTAAATTCTTCTACATGTATATATATGTGTGTGTGTGTGTGTGTGTGTGTGTGTGTGTGTGCATATGTTCTGTGACACAGTGGATAACCTCCCAATTAAGATGTGCTCAAATCTGTGGTGAATCAGTAGACACAGATGAGGAGAGCAGCTAAAGCGGCTGTGACTCTGCAGTGTCCTGTGAGCAGAGTACACTGGAGTTTAGGATGTTGGACATTGTTTTTGTGAAACGAGTGGAAAAGAGACTTGTGCTGCTGTGGAGCCAGCTCTTGGTTACAAAATAAGGCCAAGAAAACAAACAGGCCTCAAATTAGATTTCCCAAAACATAGCATTCCCTCTCATTTTACACATCACTGTGGCCTGCAGACCAGAATAGAAGAACCGTGAAATGCTCAGCTCCTGATGGACTCAGTGGAAGATTTGACTGACAAACTTCTTCTGATCTGGTCCAAGAGAATCCAAAAGTCTCAATGTGAAACTTAAACCTGTGCCACTAATGTCAGGATACTCCTCTCCGGTTTGAGTAACTCCCCTCCTTCATCTGCAGCCTATGTGCGTGGGCCGCCCCAGCACATGCACTTAACCCAAATGAAGGAGCAGACTGGAGAAGGGTTATTCCTGACGGCAGTGGCAGCGTTTGAGGTGTGGACCCCCTCCTGAGAGCCAGAGACTTTGATAACATTCTGGAGCTGAAAGGGTTACGCTGAAAAAGACCTAGAGCTGTAGAAATATCTCCACTCTGGCAAGTTAAATCAATGCAATTTCAAAATCAGAATCAGAATCAGAAAGGTTTATTGCCATTGAACAAAATTCCCAAACATAGGAACTTGCTTTGGTGATTCGGTGCAACATACAACAATTAACAATAATAAGGGCATGCATTAAAGAAAATGTTTTTTTTTTTTTACTATAGCATAAAATAAAAATAGGCTTACTATGTACACAAGAATTTACAGTTGAATTTACAGATGTGAGTGCAGAAAGTGGAGTGAGTGATTGATTAAATTGTAGTTAAAGTGACAGGTGTTTAGAAGTGTTCAACGGCAGAGAGAAAGAAGCTGTTCTTGTGGTGGGAGGTTCTGTTCTGGTCTGGATGGACCGTAGCCTCCTGCCTGAAGGGAGTGGTTCAAATAGTCCGTGTCCAGGATGAGGTCAGCTGTGATCCACCCTGCTCGTCCCAGAGCCCTGGAGACGTACAGGTCCTGCAGAGATGGAAGTCTGCGGCCGATCACCTTCTCAGCAGAACGCACAATGTGCTGAAGTCTCTGTTTGTCCCTGGCTGTGGCTCCAGCGTACCACACGGTGATGGAGGAGGTGAGGATGGACTCAGTGATGGCCGTGTAGAACTGCACCATCATATGCGCTGGCAGCTTGGCTTTCCTCAGCTGCTGCAGGAAGTACATCCTCTGCTGGGCCTTCTTGATGAGGGAGCTGATGGAGGGCTCCCACTTGAGGTCCTGGGTGATGGTGGTGCCGAGGAAGCGGAAGGAGTCCACGGTGGTGATGGGGGAATCTGTCATGGTAAGGGGGGGCTGTGACTTTCCTGAAGTCCACGATCATCTCCACCGTCTTCTGGGCGTTGAACTCCAGGACACCAGCCGGTCCACCTCCCCTCTGTAGACAGACTCATCCCCGTCCGAGAGGAGCCCGATGAGGGTGGTGTCGTCCGCAAACTTGATCAGTTTTACGGCGTTGTGGCTGGAGGTATATTTCAGCAGCTATGATCAGTTTTGTTGTCATACCTTTTGGTGCACACAGAGGATTTATATGTATACATTCAAGTTAAGAAATAGTTTTTGGTTGCATTTGAGCAGAGGTTTTATAAATGAAGAAAAATAATACCAAAATTAATTTATTAAAACGCAACCTGTTTCCTCAATGTGGAAAAAGTGTTACAAAAACTTGTCTTTTTTTATTTAATGTTGTTTGGTGCACACAACACAGTACACTTACCACGGACCTACTGTAAATACAGAAATCAGTCACCAGTGCTTATAGTGAATTATTTCGCTTGTGTGTTTGCACCTGCTTCATTTACAGCCCCTGGACTAAGACCTCCCGTCTCACATGATCTTGTGTGTCAAACGTGCCCAGTGGAGCCAGGGCTTTTTGATAATGGATAACTGTGAGAACACTGGTGTGGGAGGGGTTGTGACGCAGGGGTGAAGGAAGGCACTATACCATGGTTTATAGTCCCTACCGATGTACCACTTCCCCTAGCTCCTCCCACTCCACTCAGTCCCTGTTTTACGACTGGATTCTGTTACTCCTCCCTGGCTCACCTCTGAGTGTGAAATGAGTCTGACCTTTCCCCCCCCCCGAATCTATCTCACAGACACACAAGAGACGCACCGAACACGCCAATTCTGTTTGGAGTCTAAACACGGAGGGCTTTACAGCCATTTGAACGTCTGTGTATCGACACAGTAAATATCAATGCATTGTCAGTAGACTTTACAGTGTGCTCAAGTAAACAACAAAAGCTAAGATACTAAAATATTCTAGCATTTGTGTATTAGCCTGCAGTCCTTTCCCTCCTCTTCCTGTACTTTCTTTGGCCTGTTGTTCTTGTGTGCGTCTCTAGGGGAGGGTGAGGGGCGCGCTCCAGGCTGCAGCAGGTTAAGCAGGTTCTGAAGAGCACAAGAATAATTTTGAATGTGCCTCGTTTCATCATGTGCTGCTGGCAGAAGTCACTTTAAGAGACAACAGATAAACACCTCAGCTGATGTGTCACAAGTGGCACTTTGTAGAACACATTGTCCCTGGTTTTATGTACTGTTCAGGGACTTCACAATTGTGTTCGGAGCAGGGACTATACATTTGCGTACTGAGCAGGGGCTGTACAGTTGCGCACCGCGCAGGGTCTGCGCAGTTGCACGCCGCGCAGGGGCTGAATGAGATGAATGTACTATAAACTCGTGCTTTGTCATCATTTGTGTGTTATTTCTCCTCTCACTCGGGATATTGTTCCCTCTGCACTCCTCAGATTGCCCTACTCTTTTGTACAGTACCACTAAAGTTACTCTTACTTTTGATATAGGTTAAAAATGAGCATGCTTACAGTTTATTCCTGGTGTTTGTTGGGAAAGTTTCCTTCTAGACAGTAAAATCCACAGTAAAAATAGACACGTGTTAGAGCTGAATTCTTCAGATGGGCTGCCATGGCACACAGTGAACCAGGCTGGTTCAAAGACAAGTGCTGTCAGAACCTGTGGCACTGGATTTGAAAGAGCTGTGAAGTTTTTGAAGGCATCTCTGTGCAGAAGGTGTAAGTGAATAAACAGATAAATAAGCGTGGCCCTGGCAGGAGCGTCCCTCTGGCCAGGGGCCAAACAGGTAATTCCTCAGGCATAGTTCTGGAAGGACCTGAGTGAGCCAGGCTGCCTCAGCAGTCAGACTGTCTGCACATTTGTGCCACTGATGGCATACCAGGGGCGCCATTTTCCTCTGTGAGACAGACAAGCCGGAGGATCTGATTGGCTATCCGCCAAAGCGTGCTCACAAAGACTCCTTTGACAGCAGGTCAGTCAGTTAACCAAGCAGTGGGCAGGGCGAGAGGGAGATAAGTCGCAAAAAGGATTTTTCACCTTTTTCATCCTATTTTAGTATATCTATTTCACTTTATTCATTTAAGTAAAAAGTATATTTACTCAAAACTGACTTTGAATCATATGTAATGTGTGTAGGCCCATAGGCCTTCTGTGTAAGGATCCTATAGTGTTCCTTTGGTATGCAAATCATTCATTAGTTCTCTGAATACGTTTCATTCTATAGGCATCTATCTGTTGCAATTAGCTACAGAAAAGAAAATCAAATTTGCTGTCTTTTTGCATTCACGTGTTAACCATGTTCTATTCTAGCCTTGTTTACAACTCTGAATGAGGTGTAAAGGCTACTCTTCTTCGTCTCAGCAACCATAGTATAATGTTTAAATTCAAACAGGACATGAAGCAGTCCACAACAGTTTGTGCTTTTGCCGGCACCTCATATCTCTCCATCCTGAAGCGTCTGCTGGAGACTGTTCTGGCCTCATTATCTCCCTGGTCCAGGCCCCGCTCCTGAGCTCCTCCCCTGTGTACCGGCCGCTTTGCATATGTCTGATGTTTAAATGCTGCATTGTTAACTGACGTGGGGTAGCCCTTTGCTGACCCGGGAGGTATTTGCTCGTTTGATCATGGGGCAGCAGTTTTAATGTATCGAAGCAGGGCCCACTCGCTAAAGCCCCTGGTAGGAGCGCAGACGATGGGGCGCAGGCTGGAGGACGGATGAATCCATAGTATGTGGGTCCTGACAGCATAGGAGCAAGGTGATTATGAGAATATGTGATGGTCAGCAAGGCCAGGGACGACGCTGCTGACCCAGCACTTCTACTTGTGCTGCAATGGTGCATGTTGTTTCTTCAGATTATGAGGGATGAGATCACTGCCTTTGTGACACGCTGTTAAATTTTGTTCATTTGAAATCTGTTTTGTATTAGATTATTTGAACAACTATTTCCGGTCTTGTTCCATGCTACTTATTTCTGCAGATCACTCTTATCCTGCCTTTAGCTTCAAGGGTTTTTTGCTTCACTTGTAGAAAGTATTCATTTTTACCTCATAAAGTTCAGATTTTTGTGCAAGTCGATAAATATGTACTTGCGAGCTTGGCTGGAGTTTTTCTATTTGTGTAGAATTCACATGGCTTCCCTCATGTCACTGGGCGGCTGAATCCCACTTCGCCGACAGACATCACAACAGAAAGGAGCTTTGAGAAAGAGTAGAAAAACAATGACACAAACAGTGTACAAGTTTGTGTTTACACCCTGGGAACTGTATCAAGACCCTGCCTTTTCTGAATCTAACCCAGGTTTGGACACTCAAAGGACTGTATTGAACGCCTACCCAAGCCCCTCACATTTACCCCACTCTCCTCTGGACTCTGCCTGCTCCCTTTGGTCGTCTTTGGAAGTCTCCTCCTGCAACGGTGGCCATGAACATTGGGGAAAAGAAAGCGTCACAGAAAATAAAACCTCAATCGTTAATATTTGATGGAGAGTTTCCCCATGAGTTTTCCATCGCCTTCCACGTTGGCCTTGTGATGTGAGGAATATAGGGCTACCGATTGGGATTATTGGACAGTATTGATGACCAGGACAATATTATCAGGTGGATTGACTTGACCATAAAAAAGGAACTTCAAAAATCTTTTATTCAGGAACTTGTTCCCCTACTAAGAAGGGGCATTCTCGCTGTCAAATAATGTAATCTCCATCACAATTTTCTTAAATACTTCCCATATAGATCTCTGCTGAATAATTATGTCTCAGATTAGTGCTTTTCCTTCGATATTCATGTCAAGATCGGGGAGGCCTCCTGAGGTCTCACAATCAGTTTGCAAATATGGATTGGCTCTTGCATTTCAGAAAGTCCCAGAGCAGACTGGATGCCCCTTGACTTTTGAACTGTAGTTCACCGGGAAAGTAGAGGTGAAGCAACAATCTGCATGTCTCCTGGCGCCTGACGCCCACACCGCACCACACCGCTGCTCAGAGAAGCAGAGAATGCAGCATGAGTGTACCTCCAGCAGCAGAACTATACAAGCTATACACAAATGAGGACTCTTGGTCAATTAGCTAAGGCCGTAATCATAGGACTCTAAAGTTCCCCTTCAATGGAGTCTTTGTCTTTTTTACCCTATTTTAAGCTCCCACATGAGGCTGCCCCTATGGCTGCAGGCCTTGATTAGCAGAGCGCTCTATTCTATTGATCGAACTCTCGGCTGCTAAGCAAATGTAACAGAGGCAACAAGTCAATACCTCCGTTAGTGCTATTAACTGTCGCACTGATGGCTTCTCTCTGTAAGGAGATGGACATGGATTTAAACTGATCAGGGGTCTAACTGCATCCCCTCTTTCAAACAGTAATGAATATGCACCCTACCTTTTTCTTCTGGGTCGTATGGGCTGGGAAATCTGGTGTGCAATTTTAATGTAAAGACATGGATTATTCAAACTGACTAAAGCCTTCCTTGTAATGTCAGACTAGGGGCTGGTGAATGATATTAGACCCCTCCTCTCCCCTTTCCCTGTTGCTCCTGTCACCCATCTGTCCACATAATCCCTATTACGTCTGTAACTTCACACAGCATCACCAGCCATGCTCCTGTCATTTTCACACTTTTTCATCCACGTATACCTCAGACTGGCACATACATGTTAAACTAACTGTCTCTCGTGTGTTTGGAGCCTGAACTTTGAACTTTGGCCGACTTCCTCTTCCAAGGCTTACAAAACAGAGCCAGAGTGGCCTAAAGGTCAAGGGTCAAGTTCAAGGAAAGGTCCGTTGTCGAAAGTGAGGTGGAAAATTGAGCTTGGCCAATCTGCCACTCACTTTAAACATGACCTGTCGACCTTCCAAATAATATATAGTGCATGTAGTGTATAGAAATGTGATTTGTTACAAGTCTTATGTATAATTTTATAATTTGAGCCTAAAACTTTTGAACTATTGAACTTATGGTCATTATGTCCTTCCATTGAGGGTGCTTGGCATGCAGTGCATGTTCTAACATCCGATGGCTGGGTATAGAATTCACCCACACAAACATTATGGATCCACAAGAAAAATGTAGTAATAATATGTAGCAGGGTACTTTTTTCCACAATCACATGAGCACCCCTTAAACTTGTACAGACAACATCAGGTTTTACATAAAAAAATCGACATGCTTTCTTTTGTGCAGCTTGACTGTAAGCTGTAATATGGCTTGACATCTCGATTGGCCCAATTTTAGACTGCTTACTAGTCCTACAATAGACTTGAGACGTTTACTCCATTCAGTTGATACTTCCTTGTCCATGGGGACCTTGTTTGCAGTGTTGTCTATGTGAACAAACCAAAGACATTTTTATTAATGAGTGACCTTTTCATGACCTAAACTCTCTCAAAGAGTTCAGGATGTTTACAGTGGTTGTGGGTTGTACTTGAGCCAGGTATAAAAGCAAACGCAAACTAGTTAAACTTATTTGACCTATTTCAATAAGAGCTGCGTTTAGATTAATTTCACTTTTAAATCCACATTTTCTCAATACATTTGTAAACCTTTTGAATTCTGCTACATGGATAACATTTTCATATAAGATTGTTTTTATTTCTCCAAAAATGATGCTACTAAATATATATATGTTTTACTCTTCACAGCCTAGCCCACTTTTTGTATTGGCAAAGTGTGTAGGTGTCTATGTTCACTTTTGCCTGAGTTTTGGCTGGTGGGCAGCATTGCAACATGGTGTGTGCCTGGAGACTCACAGGATGCAACGCTTGAGCCCACGCGGGATTTCAGCGCAAATATTTGGAGAGTCAATTTGAAACTGCACACAAACATCTTCCTTTACCAGTTAATAAAGCCACTCAGACATAAACACTAATATCCTCGCGGCTCCCTTGTCTCTCTGGTCCAAATTCATTCCAAATAAATACCGCAAACATTAAAAAATATTTGAATTTTGGTATTTTCAATTGCTTTCATTTCATTGTATATACTGATAGACTTTCATAATAGTTTTGGTGTCGCACATTTTAGAAACAATTCTTAGTCCTCCTCAAAACAAAGCAACATTTCCAAGATAAGTACTTCGCTTTTATATATTTTTAAAGCTGCAAATGCATCCCAGCAGTTGTGACTAGTGTTTCAGCCTTTTCCCATTGGGCCAGTAATCAGATCTGCAGCGGGCCCCCAGGCCTTGAGCAGAAAAATACAAGGGGATTTTGTGGTTCAACAATTCAGAGGGTGTTTTTCTTTGTTTTCATGACAAGTTAAAATGGATTTATCTGAGTTGAACTAGCAATTATATCAGTAAATTTGCATGCATTTTCAGAGCAGTTTTAAAGCAGTTGTAGCGTTATCCTTTGGTTCTTTTCACAACCTTAGTTACGAGTATTGTCCCTTCTCTAAACTTGCATTGTCTCCAACAGTATGCAGTATGTCTTATGTTACCTGCAAACTCCATACAGTATCAACCAAATAAAGGTTGAAATATGCTGACTGAATCCTTCTAGACAGAATATTTACTAATAAATTGACATTTTAATTTATTAATGCCACTGTCTTTGTTATAAAAAGGTCTAGTCATGTCTGTATAGCCCAGAATACAAATATAACTGTGATTGAGTTGTTATTGTGTATTTTACATTACTTACAAATTTCACTCGAAGGGATTATTTTCAGGAACGACTAGGCCTTACATTATAACGATACATCATCTTTTTAGTCTAAAACAAATTAGCCAGTTTTTCTTGAGAATAAAGTGTCAAAAATGATTTGGTTAAATATATATTGGTGAGTAAAATGTCGTAACATTTTGTGTTTTAATAATACCAGTGTTTTAATGTTTAGGAGAACTTCAGAGGGTGAAAAATACTTTTCAGTGGTAAAAGATGAAAATGGCTATATCTCTATTCAACAATCTGCACTGTGTAACAAATCCAAATGAGTCCTGAGCCTAATGACCGCACACTTGGTCCTGTTCTGCGACTCGTACCTCCGCGGCACAGCAGCCCTGCAGCAGCAGTGAGGGCAGGGAGCTGTACCATACTTAATGTAAGCGTGGGGACAAGAGGGAGGATAAGCAGGAGCGAGGGATACAGATGGAGGAGGGCAAGGTTCATGTGAGGGAATGATCCCTGTATAGAGCTCTGAAGCCACCTGTACATCACACCGGGACAACGGGCACCGAGCTACGTCCGCTGCCTCAAAACGCTTGCGGCAAAAAAAGTTCTTCAACATTCCAGACACACTGTATGCAATGTATTCACTTCTACTCCTCTCTCCTGGTTTCATCTCCCTCTCCTACACTCTCTGCTCTTTCTTTTTACATCCCTTTCTCTCTGCTACACTTTTCTTGCTGGTCCCAGTCTAGGCTGCTGCTGCTGGCCGTGGTTGTTAGCCGCCAAATAAAAAATGGATGAACCAGAGCCCCAGTGCTGTTCTCTTGCATTGAGTTGGTACAGTAAAGAGGGAGACGGACAAAGTCTGGCTGACATGGAATACATTGCTCTGATCATGTCCTCTAAATAAAATTATGTTAAGTGGTTTCATTCAGTGTTCATCGTTCATTTAAAGCATGATTCATAATGAACAAATAGTTGATTAAGAATGGCTTAATAAGGAGTTAGGGTTAAGAGTTGGGGTAAATAGTAATAAGCTTGAATCATTCTTAATAAACTATTTGTCCATTATGAGTCATACCTTTGTTCATGCTTTATTTAGGCTATTATGAATGTATTAAGTGTTACCTAAAATGTTCATAGTGATTGACAAAATGGATTTATCACCAAAATCACCAGCACATGATTTAGAGAGTGCGAGACAAACGAGATAAGGAATCACAGTTTTAATGTTTCAAAAAACCCTGATTATATTTCTTTCTGGTGGTGGCGCTGCACAATGGTCCCGTGAGAGTTTCCTGCACACATACCACGTTGCTTGCCTCATGTCGTATGATCAATCCCTGGCCCTGTCAATTTGCTGAATGTCTCTACCTTGCTTCTTACTTTATTTCACATTAATTGTCCTCTCCTTTTAACATTATGGACCAACTAAATAATAAGGACACGTTTATGTGATCAAATACATAAATGATGGATCCCCAGATAGTGACTTTTTGACTGACTGACTGCTGTTAAAACAAGTAACTACAAGATTAAATAGATTTTATTAGAGGTTTTGTCAACACGTTGTACCATTGGGGAATAGCGTTATAATAATGTTCCCCACACACCTCTAAAGGATTTACAGTAAACAGCCTGTGATTAAAGACATACTCCACTTGGCCTTTGTGCGTATAAAAATCATTTATGTTGAAGAGCCCCTGGGGGCCAATAGGCAGAGCATAGACAGGATCAGATCTCTGTAACAAGCAGGTCAAGTCATTATCTGAGCCCAGCAACTTGAGCCCTGCGCGTTTGTTCAGGACTTCTTCTCGTTTTCATTCTCTTGATTGTTGCGTCGCACGTTTCTCACCTTTCTTTTAGGGGATTGATCGCGGACTCCACCTTTTTGTCCCTCCGTGCGTGCAGTAGCTCTACGATCAAACATTTATTCCTATTAGTTTGCCATAAGTTGATGCATTAGTTAGTACATAGCCCCAGCAGCGTTTCACCTCCATGTCCATCACTCAAACCATTTGTGAACACATTGATCCCCGGCTCGCCCCTCCCCTCCTCTGCTGGACCCCCCCCCGCGCCGGATATTCCCAGGGTTTGGAGGGAGGAGAACCAGAATTGCTCAGACAGCCATTGATTTTTCTTTTATTGGTCTTGTAGTGGAAAAAGAAGGGATCAGGGAAGGGCCGCGGAGATGCTACTGGGCTGCTAAGTTTGTCGGGTTTTGGAGCTCTATGTGGGATGGGTGTTTGTGTTTTGGGAGGGGTGTAGGGATGCGCCTGTCCGATCGCCTGTGAGAGCCACCAGAGAGCGGTGTTTTTATGTTGTCCGCGTGTGGGACCCTGGTGCTGGAGACGGGGCCTGACTCTGCGCTGAGGTGTGTGCCCGTGCTCATTAGTGCTGTAATAAGGCTGAGCTGCTGCTGCTGCTGCAACAGGGAGAGAACGGCGAGAGCGGAAGGGAGGGAGGAAGAGGAGGGTAGGAAGGGAGGAAAAGCAAAAAAAAAGGGGGGGAAAATGGAAGATTTTAAATTTTAATAACACTGGTACGATTTTGTAAATCTTTCCTGACAGAAAAGTCCTCATTATTTTCATGTGTCTCTGTGGAGTGTGTGCCTCTCCGGGATACTCTCCCTCCATCCTGCTCCGAACACACACTTCTCCTTCTTTTCAACACTCCAGCCTTCTATAGTTTCACAGCTCTATTGTCCATTTCCATCCTTCAGGTTGTTGTGTTTACCTAACCATTGCTCTTTCGCAGTTTTTACTTTATTGTTTTAATGCAGCATTTTTACATTGACCGATAGGGGGAGTAGTGTATACAACGAAACACAGAGGCATCAGCAGAAGAAGAACAACTCTCATGTGAACTTTTTTCATCATCATATAGGTAGAGAAAAGATATGTTGGTTTGTTTGTTTGTTGTGTGTGTGTATTTTCCAAGTACCCATAATATCCTTTGCAATTACTCCAAGGCATTAGCAAATTATTAGCTGTTTTAACAAAAAATATACATGAGACATGGGGGAAGAGAGTTTTTTTTTTTTTTCCATAAGTGTTTAAGCATGTAAAGGTGTTCCCTCATCATTTATATAAGGTTCTAAGCTCGATTGCTCAGATTTCTGTTTCCACCTTCCCACTATCTCCACCCACTGCTCTGTATTTACTTGTGTATCTTCCTTTATTGTCCATTATAGTCTCTTTGACTCTTAAGTTGCAGTTTGTGTTTCTTCTTCTTCTTTGGTGGTGTTTTATGGCGTTTGGTATCCATAGTGTTACATTACCGCCAGTCTTTCGACTCCACTCTGATCCAGTCTTCCAGTTTGTAAGTCGATCTGATTGGCGGACACAGTCGTGTAGCCAATGAAATGTCCTCTCATTGACTTTCACCTGTGAGAGACTATGTGGGTCAGGCTTCACTCTCTCTCTTTCTCTCACTTTCCCCCTTTTCTCTTTCTGGATGTCAAGTGTCAGAGGCAGTGGATGGATCCGGTTTGATAAGTTCTGTTCTGTCTGGCCACGTGTCAGGATGGGATCAACCATTCGGCAGAGGAAAATCATGTTCTCTGCCCAATTTTAGGATGGGTTCTTTTTTGGGACGTGATATTCTTGGTTCAGTTTTTCTTACAATATTTTTGGTTGATTTATTTTGGATTCAGTATTGAAACTAAACATATTAATTGAACACTTTTACATTTCACAAAATATATTCCAAGTTTTAGGAAAACCGCTACGCTAAATACTATATATTGATTTCAAATGGGTAGTCTGAAAACTCTTTGACCTTTTAGAGGACATTTTTGAGAAAAGATACACTTTTTGTATTTGTCCAAAGTTTGTGAACCCTCTTTTATTGCACTTCTCACAATCCTTTGGTCTGATATAAGATGGCGGTATTAGGTTTTGGGATTTCTATATGGTTTGCCGACGTGGTGTAGCTACACAAAACATCATTTGATGGAATAAAAAACAAGAGCCAGCTCAGAACTAAATTTTTTTTTAATTTGTAGTGACAGGTTATGGTCAATATTAGCATTTTTAAAGTAACCACTCCCCAGTCAGTTGGCAACTCCGTATAGCCATTCATTTTCAAGTCTTAGAAATGATTTGTTTGGCTCCTTTACACTAATGAATGCACTTTTACAGTACCACTACTTTTCTCAGCCACGTGCCTCAAATTTGTTGTTTGTTTCGACCCGTGGGCCTCTACTTGCCCCTCCTCCTCTGAAAAATTAACCACACAAACTGAAGTCGTCCCAGAGCTGCTGCCCCCTCTCTCTAATGTACACAAGACATCACAGCGCCACCGCATCTCCTCTGAGTATTTAACTGGGATAAATAATCATGCTAAATAATGAATGTCAATTAATAGTAGGAGACGTGGCCTTGCTAAATATCGTTTGATGAAGAGGTTTCTGTGGGATCTGCGCTACTGTCTGATTCAGCCAATCAGCTTTGCCACAGACAAATGATCTTTTTCCCTTTGGCCCTCTCAGTGGACATTTCTGCTATGATCTTGTCTTGTTATGCGGCAGCCTAACACAACTTGTGTCACAAATGGAGATTACAACCATAGAATGTTTCACCAAAAACATTAAGACTTTTTTGTCTTTGCAGAGTGGGATTGTAAATATTGTTTTTATTTCGAATTAGTTTGTGTCTCTATTTGTTTGTCTGTTAGCAAAACGGTTATATTTTTACTCTAATTTTTAAAAGTCAGTTTAGGATAATATGTGGTTGTTTTGGGGATCCTGAGAATATTTATTTGATCATTTTAAAAGCTTTTTGGGAACGTTTTGCAACTACTGAATGTACTTAAAGGTGCACTATAAAATAGTTAGGTTTTCTGGAGGGAGCCCCCCACCTGCTTCTCTTCATAGAATCTTTCATTAACCTGATCAGTTTTGTTTTGTATTTATTTAAATTATTCAATTATGATTTTTTTATTGCAAATAAAATACGTACATTCTTACTGTTAGCAGTAGCAGACATGAACTTGAGCTGGTGGCATTTTGGAGAAGGCAGATTAATACCATACTGTGGAATATTCCAGCAACGTAATAACAGTTTATTGGAGACAAGAGGGTGGCGCACCTTTATTACAAATGAATGCATGGATATTTGCTATTTGGATTGTTTTATATCAGGCCACCCCTGTAGATTAAGCTATGATATTGTTTTAATATAAATATAATGAAAAGTTGCTGTTCATAAAATGTTGATGTTAAGTTTTATAGACTTTATAGACCCTTTACATACAGCTCTTAAATTGTGGTAACAGGGCAATTTAATCTTAATCTAGCATTTTGTGTCTGCTTTTCTAAGGAACATAAATTGTACAGTGTTCAATTTCGTGTCATATATTTTTGGCGTTGCTGGCAGGATGTCTCGGGCTCTCCCACTGTTTAGCCCCCTCCCAAGTGCCCCGTACACATTGTCTTTTATTTACGGCCCTGGCTCCGGACCAAGAGGCCAGTTGTAACCTGCTGAGCTGAAGCCGCTGCAGGTCTGTTGGCTGGACGTCCCGTGAGCGTGACGACCGAGGCTTTAGAGGGTACACAGCCTCTGCTCCGGTGATAAATGGCCACAACATGGGCTATTCATCTCCTGCTTAGAGAAGTGGACAGTGGACACCCCACACCCCTGCCGGGACCCCTCCTCCTCCCCTCCACATGTCAGCAAATGTGATAATTCTTCCATTTGTCAGAGGCAGTGGAGGGTGTGTGAGAGTGTTTGTGTGTGTTTTGGAAAGATGACACACTTCACCACCTTCACTTTTTTTTTTTTTTACTATTCCAGTTTGTCCAGGTCATAGTGAAGAGAAAATGTTTAAATGCATAAAGTAGTCAGTGGTTTTATGGCAAATTCCATCAGTAATTCAGCATTTTTATTAGCTCCAGGAAAGTAGTGAGCCACTTTTTCCATTTTATTGTGCAAATAAAGTTTTAGGGTCTGTCTGCCGTTTGTGTGCTGCTGGTGTGTCATGGCGGCTGTCTGTTTGTATGTTCAAAGTTTGATGGTCTTTTTGCTCAAGTTCGAGGCTGTAGTCAATCAATAGTTTCGAGGAGTACACTGTGTATCTCTTATCACGTATTAAGTTGGTAAAGTATTGGTACATGATGTAATTTACAGTAAATTGTAGTTAACACTGTTTTCAGTAGACTTTTGTTGCCAAATGTATTGACTCCATGAATGGACCACACAGCATATTATATTTCACTAAAAGATCAATAAAAGTGAAGACCAAATATACCTAGTAAGACTTTGACTATTGGGGATGAACAATAATTTGCTAAAGGAGCAATTAGGTTAATTTTTAGCTAAATTAGTCTCGTAAATGCCAATTTGTGAATCATTTATTATGACGATCTTTTGTCTGCTATATAGTTCTATTCTACGACATCTTTTTAGTATATTTTATCTTAAAATATTGTAATATTGTTAAAAAAACAACTTAATTAAAAAGCAAATCTGCTTTCTTCTTATGCGCCGGCCCCTTTATGTACGTACGTATGGAGAGCTGCAGTTCACGATAGCAAGCAGCAGATTTTTTTTCATTTGTGTCATAATGGCTGGATCCTGTGTCACTGTTTAAGAAAATAAAATTGCAGAACAAAATAAGTAAAGAGCAGTGGGCGTGACACGGGGAGCAGTAAACACGGGACTGTAAGAGCAATGGCGTCTTGTTCGCAGGAGAATAAAAATGACTCAAATATTCATTAATCACTCAATTCATGGGGTTAAAAGCCCCTAAAAGTCAATTTGTTAATAGGTCTACTTTAATATGGACAGTTTGTTTGTAATGTTTGTGCCGTTTTTGTTTCACCTGTTTTTATTTTCTTAGTGATTGAAAAAGTACTCAATTGTAACAGCATAGGGACAAATGGGTATAGCAATTTAAAAAAGATTTTTTTAAATTGCTATTGAAGTACCTGTTTCAAAATGTACTTTAATAGCAAAAGTAAAAGTATTTCATGCATATTTTGAGAATTGTTAAAGCCTTAAATGTGGTGATTTTTTCTTTTCTAGATGTGTGTGTGTGTATATATATATATATATATTTTAACACATTCAGGATTTGAACTCAAAACCTTTAGGCAGAATGACAATAAATGTGCTAAAAATAACCTCTCAAACCATTTGAACTAAAAATAAAGTTGTAAAATATATGAAAAACTAAAAATGTCTAAGATGCAGATTTACTGTTACCGTTCTGTCGAGGGTCGGGGGTGGGTTTCATGCTTCTAGCTCTGCACTAGGCCTCACCAAAACTACACCTTGCACCTTTAATACACAAGTTGTACATATTTGAATCTTTTTCTTACCTCTCTCCCTGTCTGTGTCTCCCATTTAGGATCATCCAGAACCGGGTCTTGGTCTTCATCCTGGGAGCTATAATCCTCCTCGTCATCATCCTGGCTATTTATTTCAACGTGAAAGGCCACTGATCTTCCCTCTCTCGCTCACGCGTGCACGCGCGCACGCACACACGCACACACACGCACACACACACACTCCAGCCCCCATCTCCTTATACAATACAACACACATAAAGTGATTAATAGCGACAAACTCGTTGTTCGGCTGTAATTAGGACAAATGTTCCCCATGAATCACTGTTTCCAAACGCTGACAAGGAGCCCCTTCTTTTCCAATCCGCATTTTCTTTTTGCGTTTCCTTTATCCTTTCTTCACATTTTCTCTAAACCCTTTCACTTTTTTGTTCTCTGTCAGACTCTCCGGGGACAGAGATGTTTTTATGATACTAAATATTTTTCATGGTGTTGTCTTAAGTGTGCTTTTGTGTCCCTCGGCGAACACAGCCAGGGCGGGAGAGATTTTGTAACAAGCGTTTCAAATGTATAGATTTTCTTCCCCCCTTTTCCTCCCCACTGGGTCCGGGCTGAGGCTGAAGTGTTTTGCACATGTATGTAGGTGTAGCAGGAGGACATAAAACAAAATGATTCAGCTGTTTTTGTGGAGGTCCCAGCGCAGAGTAGAGGACAGTGCCTTTAGGTGAGACATGCCATTTGGATCGGACAGGAATAGACACTGAACATGCAAACGCAGCAAAAGGAGTCCAGCTAGTGAAGGATTTTACACTGACAAAATCTATCTATATAAATAATGTTTACAACAACAAAGATGCATTAAACAGCTGAGCTCTCTACTTTTATCTGGAAAGGCATAAACTTCAGCCACATTGCATTGTTTGTGTCGTTATCTTTTGTGGCGTTTTCAGTTCAAAAATTGCAACTTAAAATACTCGTACCCCATTTTAATAGCTACACTTTAATAAAGCATGAAAAAATACATAATTCATAATGAACAAACAGTTAACTAAGGCTCAGTTACTACTTAATTAACGTGTCAGGGTTAGGGTATTAATTTAAGTAGTTACTAAACCTGAATCTTGCTTCATAAACTATTTGTTCATAATGAATTAAGTCTTTGTTCATGATTTATTGAAGCTATTACGAGTGCAGTTATTATACAAAGTGGTACCAAAGTACTCAATGCAGTTTCAAGCATCCACAAACTTATTTTGTTGAAGATATTAAATCACTGGAACTGTTCTCGCGTTGAGGAGATTTAGAAGTTTCAATCTGTCAACTTCGAATTCAAAATGCAACGCATACACAACACATTTAGACACAAACCACACCACACTAACATGGACTTTGTAAGTTTTCTCTTCTCTAACTCTATGTACTACATCATGTATAGTGTCTCATAGCGGTGATTCTGTTACTATTTATTTATGAACAAGTCTATGAATTTTTCCATTCAAGTCTGTAACTCGAACTGTACATTTACCGCTGTCCACTCTCTCTCACTAATGTTTTTGACGCTGACTGCAACAGGACCAAACGTGATTTATTTTATTTTTTATTTTCATTTTTTTTTTTGTTCTTAAATTGAGCTTTTAAACATTCTACTTTTCGGTTCTTATATGTATATTTGCAGACTTATGTAATGCAGTTGTAAGTGTTAAATAGAAAAATGAAAACAAAAAATGATGTCTCTTTGTTTTATTTCTAATGAAAATATATATTAGACATTTTTGAATAATTACTTGCCGTTACCCCAAATTGTCACTTTCCCATAGAAGTGGAGTTGGCCTGTGCCCCCAATGCGCTTCCCACAGAGGCCATTTGTAATTCTGTTTCAGGGACCAAAGATGCAGGGTTTTTCGGGGCGCACACAGATGTACCACCCCTCACCCCCCATTTCACCAGCCACACTGCTTCTTCAAAGACTCACATTAATGGCCAACAAAATAGCGCGCTTCTGAGTGTCCCACACCGTACAGAGATGTGCAAAATTTAAGTGGAGGAACAGAGTGAAAACAGTAAGTAATACTAGAATATACAGTATGGGGTGAGAGTTGAGTTGTAGAGCACTAGGAAGTAAGATTGAAGGTGTTTTTATAAACTAGTTAAAGCAAATCATACATGGTTAAAGTCATTTTTATAGAGTAGGAAACATGTTCAAGGCTTACAATTGTTGAATGCTGATACAATTTATGTAAAATAGTAAATAGTACATTTACAAAAAGAAAAGAATTATGAAGTATTCAGTGGGTTCCAAATAACTTTTTTTTCCTGTGTGTGCAGGTATTTATCGCAATGTTGAGACAGAAATTATAGCTTCTGTATGGGGACAAAATGCAGGAGCCAATGGGGTAAATCCTTCAATATGAGATCAGCAGGGTTAATTTATGTTACGGTTAGGGTTAGGTGTTTGGGTTAGGCCAGTTGTAATCACGGTTAAGGTTAGGCTCAGTCTCCAGGAAATGAGTCAATGTAATGTCCCCACAAAGCTTGGAAACCCAACATGTGTGTGTGCACCTACCTCTTCCTCCCGCCTCCTGCCACCTTTCCTCCCTCCTCCCCCTGCCTCACCCCCTCCCCCCTCAGCCTGTCAGATGCGCAGAGCGGTGGAAGGCAGCGTGGCGGCGGCTTCCTATTTGAAGTTGTAATGGTGTCAAAAAGTCAGGGCTGACTGACAGACGTCATTCCCACAGGGCCTCATTAAAAACACAGCCACTTGACAAGGAAATAATTGCGCGTCGGCGACAACTCGCAGAGCACCCTCCGTGTTTTTACATGTTTTTATTTTCCCTTTCATTATTAGCACCGGGCTATTATGTTCATTAAGAGACGGCATTAAGACAAGTTTTTAAAAGCGGGACAGGCGAGGGAGGGGCGGGGTTAGCGGGCTGCTTGGAAGTGCATATAACGATTTGTTTTGTCACATGATGCATCAATTGTCATCTCTCTCTTTTTTCACCTATTCTTTCCATCTTGTTGAGAATATGAACTGGATTATTCATCATTGCCCCCCAACCCAAACCACGCCACCCTCCGTTCGCTGATTTGGTTTTCGACAAGCGTTTCGGCTTGGGATGAAAACTTGTCAAAAATAGGTTATATCTTATTCCAAAAGGCCAACAATAGCAGCAGGTACAGACACCTTTTAATATTTAATTTCGATGGGTGTTAACCCTCCTTAAGTGACTGCAGCTCCGTCTCCCATACAGACGCGGGATGGATGAAAAAGCCAAAGCGGTTGAACAATTAATGATTTGATGTCTGAGGAGTGATGTTGAAGACGCCTTGTTCTGTCTTTGGGTGTCCTGGCTCATTTGCACCTACCACGTCGGCGGCAAAAAAAGCTAAACTCAAAGCAAATTTAAACCACTATTCATCTCATTTGCTTCTATCTTACAATATAATCCAGATGTATTTCAAGCCACGTAGCAATAGAAAAATGGTTCCGCTAGTCTACACAATGCTACAAAAAGCTATACATTTGTGATCCATTTCAAACAAGGCAGTGCGCCAAGTCACTATTAGCTGGTTGTCCTCCTGTGTGGGCGGCTCTTGGGCTGGATACTGGAAACTCATCTCCACACACACATAAACACCACAGTACCAGAGGAGGCCTACGCCACAATGCCCCTATGTGTCCACTACAATGGCTCTTGTGCCGTAGCTAAACGTATGGGGCCGTAAAAACGTGCAGAGTAAAAAGGAGCCATGTTCTCTGTTTGTACACGCAGGCAGCTCCGGCAGAATGGACGTCTTTCTCTCGTCCGGCCTTTATCTGTCTCTCGCCCCCATCAGCGCTGGCGAGCGGCTTATTAGCATTTGTCCACACACAAACTACAATGAGGCTATTATTACTCTGTGGACATCTATATAAAGTACATGCGATGGCTAGTTTGGCTGAAATACATGTTTATCTAGTCGAGATTGTCAATCTTCGGTTATCGTTTGTCATGCGTTTTGTCTGCACTCTTCAAAGAGATGTCCCTGTGTGCACCTCACCTATGTAAGCAACCTTTACATTGATTCAGAATGGCTGCTAGGGCAACCTTGACAAAACATGCTAACTCTAAGCAAACAGGCTTGTGTGGAAGGCTAACCACTCTTAACTTTTATCAACACACAACTCAAGATGAATACTTAAAAAATACCTCCTTCCCTCTTTTGTGGCTTGGAAATCAGGTAATTCATCTTTAATGATAAAAGATTATACCTAAAGAGATTCATGTAATAGTTTATATATCAACATGAAGGTTGTATTGTTCGATGGCCACATTAGTACAGATCTTAGCCAGAACAGAGATGGTCCGGGTCTAAACCACTCGCTCAGCTCCCCGTCTCCCTTCTCCCCCATCTCCATCTTCCTCCCTCTCTGTCCCTGTAGAATACTGCCACAGCCTTTGAACTCAAATTAACACTTTACCACTACAAAGACATACAGTTGTAAGCAGCAATATCATTTGCATCATAATGAACGCCGGGTACATTTTTGTCTTCAGCTTTTAATTTGCCTGCCCTTTTTAGCCGAATACAATTTAACCTTATTTAACTGTGCTTTTCTTAGAACGTCGCAGGGTATGTGTGTGGTACATGGGTCGTATTCAATGGAAAGACACTCAAAGGCTATGTTTCAAAACGAGCGTTTCATGTTGATTGGAGCACAGACGCTTGTCCTAAAAAGTGTTAAATGTTCGAAGAAGACAAATGAAGAGGAGAGTTAAGATTTGCTCAGGTATCTTTGGCGCTCCAAGTGTCTTATAGCTGTTCTTCCAAAGAGGTTTTGGACTCACCCCTGTACAGTCATTTACTTATGCATATGGGCGCCTTAGCAGACACGGTTCTAAATTTCCAACTGGGAGGCATCAGTAGAGGAATCAGTGTCTTCAAACGACGGTCTGCCAGTCACGCTCCTCCCATAGTGGAAAGATCTGAGCCAACGGTGATCACCCGCGACATCTTTCTGAAAAAACCAAGAGTCGATCAGCTTTGATGGAGCACATCCGCCATGACAGGCTACTGAAGAGCCCGCTAATGAACTGGGGAGGGGCGTGTATAGGGGGGCACCGCTTAGCATGGCAGCCCCGAGGAGTGGGCCAGTCAGGGCTTGACGGACAGACGCACGGTGAAGGTAAAGCATCGTCGACTCAAAGATATGAGAGAGAGTCTGGACTGAGAGTTAAATGAGAAGCGGATTATGTCTAAAAATTATGGGGCAAACGGATCCTGGGGCCCTCGAGGAGTTCCCCTTTCGCCAGTTCCCCTTTCGCCAGTTCCCCTCTGATTGTTGGGAGCAATTAAACATTTATGACGCAACAGTCCCAGAGCTGGCCCTTGTGTCTGACTCCCCGTGAGCCAGGAAGTGGTATTTGGACTGTTCTAAGGGATGATGATATTAGCAGGATGATGTAGGCTAATGCTGCACATATGTCCACTGTAAGGCAATAAAATAAACGGTTTTGCCCTTAGAAATCGAGGTGTGACAAATGTGCATGCCCCAAGCCTGAATAAATTGGTACAATACAGTAAGAATTACAGCTGCCTAAATATCTGGGGGAAATGCAGGTATTTACCGAAGTTGCCATTTTGCAGGATGCAGAGCTGGCATAAAACCCTATTCTAAATGGACGTAGAGTTCTCATAAAGCATTACATGGAGGTTTTGGCAGATCTCCTGGCAGATGTAATTGCTGACCAGGATTGACCATTGACCAACTCAACTCTTTGAAAGCAGTGATGAAGAGGGGTGTAGCACAGATTTGAAGGACTCTGTACAAACCACTGGTGGGCCTGTGTTAGGGATTTTATAATATGACAAATGCGCATTATAAAAGTCTTGTGAGGGCTCCTTCCTCCACTGGACCCTGGGTAAACAAGAACACTTTACCCCCCAGTCTTACACTCTTTGATTTGAGCATTTGGTAAACACAAATTTTAGAATGTGGCTAGCAAGAAAATGTTGCAGGTGGCTGCAGTTTTTGTTTATGTCTTTCAACTGCTTTAAGTTTTTTGCTGTTTTTGCCTTTGGGTGTTTTTTCTTTTTTATTCTCACTGGCTTTGTTTCTGTTTTTATTTCATATGTTATGTTTTTTGTGTTTTATATCAATAAACATTTTAAATTATGTAAAGATGCCCACCCACTTCATTTACTCAGGCTTGAGACAGACGTGAGGCTACATTATAAGCATTATATTTCCAGTTTGTGTGTCATTACCTGCATTACATTCTCCCTGACAGAGTCTCCCAGGTACACACTAAACCACACACTTATCTATTGAGACGTATGGGGATGTGGCAACAAAATGCGCAACTTTTTGTTCCTCTCAAGGACTTGTAAGGCCCCAGTGAACTGAGAAAGCCCATATTGATTTTCCTTCGTTTCATGCTACGACTCTGGGATTACCCATTTTCTCATTCATTTTTAAACACAACTTGTGAGATTCTTCCTTCCTTTTCTGTCTTTTCCCCTTCCATACTGCTACTCCCCCCATTCTACCACCCCCATAGCAGCAGTTGTAGTTACCTCTCGTCTACAGTAGTCCCTTCTTGACCCTGAAAATTGTAATTCTGCCATAGATCACAGCTGTTGAATATTAGGGCTTACAAAAGCAGTTAAATAAAATATGTTGAAATGGTGGTGATCCCGGAGGCCACAGTAGAAATTCTAATCAGGTGAGAGAAAGGAGAAGCTGTCCAGGGGATTACTGTTAAAGAGAGGGGCCTGGATCCAGCGGGCAGCAGCTGACATCCAAATATATGCATGGCCAAGACAAGCCATTCAATGTACTACTGTCACTTTACAATTTATAGACTATACAGCTTTTTCTCAAGAATATTCAACATCTAATTTAGAGACATTGTTGAAATAATATCCATAGTGCATCAAGGTTTGGATTTGGAGACTCATATTCTTAACGCAGACTTTGTGTGTGGAGTTTGTCACCTCATCAACTTCAACTCCAAGATATTTAAAGGTCCTCTGATTTGGAGAAAGCTCATGGTTGCTGCACAGGTTAAGTGCAATTGAACTTTCAAATATTTATCCAAGCAAAAATGTCCTCTACAAAACAACTTGATACATTGTGCTATTATGTTAGGTATTAAACCCGTTTAGACCTCTACAAACATAGTAGTGCATGGGCATCTTATAATGTAGTAGTTCATGTTTCAGTCTCGCTCTCAAAGGTTGGATCGTGACCATACTTGCTTGTCAGTGCTCAAGCTCGTATAAGATCTCAGAAGCCAAGCAAGTTGAATGGGAGCTGGAACAACAGGTGCCACAGTGCAACGGCGAGAGCAAACAGTACATGTGTCTTTAGGCAAGACACTTCCCCCGACATTACCTAAAATTGAATCCGATGTGTCAGAGGCAGTGATGGCACAGATTTGCTACCTCAATTCTATCAGTCTGTCACAGGGCAGCTGTGGCTACATTAGTAGTCTACCACCCCCAAGTATGGAATTCATGAATAATGCACTTACAGCGCTTAGGGTCTCCTGGAAAGCGCTACGTAAATTCCAATGATTAGTAAAAAAAAAAAGTTTTATAATAATCAATAATCAATAATCAAATTATTCTAATTTTGGGGCATGGGGCAGGCAACAGCTGAACGACGCTCCTATCTTCAGGCTTCTGGATGTGTTTAAACTATGGAAAGAATCTTTCAATCAGAAAAATCACAATTATACCTTAGACCTTAGCACACAAAGCTAACTGGCAATGCAAGTTTACGTTTCTGTGGTTACTTTGTTTGTTTGTTTATATCATTGAAATAGAATAAGAGTAATGTAATTCAAAATAACAATGTTGAATTGTTGCCTCAAATAGGCCAAGTACATGTATTCTTATTGATTGGAGGATTTCATTGATGGAACATTCTATAATGACAATGTTTGTTTAAATAAAGAGTCATTTAACCTTACGTTATCCATGTAGGCATTTAATAGAAGTATAAAATTGTACTCCAAACACCACTTAAATTTGGTTTGAAGCTCTCACACATTGATAATAGGGTTAAGAATCAAAATTATATTATCATTCAGCATAACCCATGCCATACTATCATCCAGCGCCTCTGGCTTAAGCTTTTCAAAGTGGGCAGCAGCTCATAACCTGCAGTGTCGACACAACTATTTGCAAAATAATTGACTCTCTCGATATTAATAGGCTCATTTTATGCTAAATATTCCAAAAAACACAGTTAGCCTATAGGGCCTTTTTTGACCAGCGTAGGAGGGGGTCAAAACATATTAATTATTCTGTTGGCATGCTTGTTAAAGAGAAGTTTTCCCAAATGTGTATTGGGACAGATATCTTATAAGGCGAAGAAAAAGCGGTTTGAAATAGCCTGTCAAGATTTATAAAAGCTGAAAAATAAATGAAAGACTTGAATGTAAGGGGTTATTTTGAAGTAGACGTGCCCCCAAAATAAATATTTCTTTAAGTGCAGTTATAGCTTGGTATTGGGGGTGTGGAGGTCCAGGTGCAGTCACATGTAAAATGGTGGAACAGTCCTGAGAGGTGATTAATCGCACCCTTATTCTTCAGTGGGTCAGCACACATGGGGACGCTCGATTACCCCCAGTGGAATTAACTGTGAAAATTGGACCCCAGACCTTTAGCTGAACTATACACACATTTGAATTATCTTTACAATTTTTAGTAACTTCAGTTTGTAACTTTACTATGTTGGTTAGTTGGTTATATTTTTTTTACATTTCATTATTTCATGTTGCTCCAAACCAATAGATTTAGATTTATGATGATTAATTTAAAATATACACATTAATTTAACGTAACATGTTAAATTGCTTAAAGGTGACATAATATATGTAAACAGGGTCACTGTTTAATTACTTTGAATACATAAAACAGGAGCGTCCAAACTTTTTTCACCGAAGGCTGCATTTTGATACTGATACGGAGCAGAGGGCCACAGACAACCTGACGATGACGTGAATAATTCAACATTTTACATTTGACATAGTTTCGAAGAGCCTCCACGCCTTTAATAAGACTTGGAACATTAATATTAGGTTGGTATAACATCAAAATACTTGAATTTTTTTTTTGTCTGGACTAACCGGAGCCGGATGGCCAACAAAAATTGGTCTGAGGGCCGCATTTGGCCCCCGGGCCGTAGTTTGGACATGCCTGACATGAAATATAACTACAAAAAGACTTACATTAAAATTAAAAGTTTTAACCTTACCTTTAGAACATTTCACAGAAGGAAAAGAAATGGGTGACAGTTACACAGAAGTCTGGGCTCTAGTAACAATGGACATTTGAAAAATTTAAACAATTACGTTTACAGTTAAATTGAAAATGTACATATTTACCAGTCACTGGTAAATGTTTACATCAGCCATTTATGAGTTTTAATTTTTTTTCTTGTCTTTTCTTCTCCCGTTGGACCTTCGCTGTCTTTTTTGGTGTATATTTGGTGTTTTTCAAAAATGTAAAAATATATATCTCAGTGAAAACAAAGTTATACTTCTGTTGCTATCCATGTTACAATCCATGTTGCTCTTTTTTTAGGTCTTCAAAAAGAATTATCTTGATGTTTTGCTCTAGTTCCTTTCAGTGTTTTCATTCATTGAACGTGTGATGTCTCTTCTAAGTGGTCCTTTTTCTTTTCTTTTTTTTCCCAGTTATTCTTTTTAAACATACAGTAACAAAAACTTACTTAAAACAAACTAACCTATGTAAAGAAAGAGAAACAAAAATTACACACACACACATATATATATATATATATATATATATATATATATATATACACACACACATGCACATACATATCCACATACACAGACATACATATACATACACACACATATATAAAAAAAAAAGGCAGGGCTGGGCACGACCATAGGGAACACAGAATAAATTAAGAATAAGTTTAGCAGATCATGAAGTAGCATCCAACGGAAAGAGGGGTTAACGCTTCTTATGGCAGGAAGTATGAGTCCCATTTTGTCCATTGTTTGTTGAATCTGTCCATTTTCAAGCTGAGTCCGGCGGTTATTTTTCCCATGGTGGTGGTGCGTTTGTCAGTTATGATGTCCGTCCAGTCCTTAAACGTCGGAGCAGTCTGTGTCATCCATTTTTTGTGTGATTGCCTTCTTCCCGGTATCTAAAAGTATGCTCCATAGATATCCATCCATTATGTCCATGGCGGGAGTTTTGAGGCCTAAATACATTGTTCCAAAATTGAGTGGAATAATGGTGTCAAAAATAGTCTGTATGGCCTTGTAAATTTGTGCGCAATATTTCTGTGCATCAGGGCAGTCCCAAAACACATGATAATGATCTGCCTTCCGGCAACCACAGTTTCTTTCTCCCTGTGAAAAATGTGCACTTTGACATGGTGTTATGAAAAAAGTGGTCACATTCTTCCAACAAAATTCCCTCCACTCATAAGACTTTGTGGTCCTCCATTGTAATGTACATATCTCTTCCCACTCCTCATCTGTCAAAATAAAATTACCTTCCTTTTCCCAATAAATGTTTATATATTTAGTAGATTAGCTGTCCATATCATTGACATATCCATATACTTTAGATATTATTCCCCTTGAAAGTTCTGATTTATATGCCTTGATAAAGATTTCAGTCAGAGGGTTATAATTGTTGGTGCTTTGTTTTATTTCTTGATTATAATAACTCCTTATTTGTAAGTACCTAAAAAAGTCCTGTTTCTCCAAGCCAAAGGATTCTTTCAACATATCGAAGGTTTTCATTTGATTTTCTTTTACGATCTTGTAAAAAACTCTTATATCTTTTGTTATCCAAATCTTCAATCTCAGATCGGTGCGGTTTGGCTTGAAGAAGTGATCCTTTTTCAAATTAGAATAAATGAATAGGATGTCAATGTAGTAAAAAAATAACTTAAAAAATAACGCTGGCTACTGTAACTATGAATTGGATGTTATTATTGGTCTATCCATGTACGTGCGTCAGAAGCTATGATTGTACTGTGGCCTTGGGGTCTTATTGTCTGTTTGTAAAATGCCTATACAATACCACTCTTTATGTGATGTTTCTCCTGCATGAACACACTGGCTTATATCAACTCAAAATGAGCAATAATAATCTGAGAAAGTTTACAGCAGTTACTTTTGTATCGTATGAAGAAATACTACTACTACTTCCAGTGTATACAATGTATAAAATATAATAAAATATATAAACTTTCACAGTTATTGGTCAATAATGTAAAGATGTACGTGAATTGCAAATTTTAGACTTCTAAAACAGAAACTTCTAGTTGTGTCCGTCTACATAGTCACCAGAGTCCAGGTTGCTTCAGCTGTCAGACTGCCTGCTTTGTTGTCTGTCAGAGTTTTGGCTTGACACGTTGAATTCTGGAAGACTGAAAGATGGCTATCCACCTGAGAAGACCCCATCCACACAAGTCCAGACAAGACCAAGTCCAGGTGAACAAGCGGGCCATGGTTCACAGGCTTTTCCGAAGAACAAGAGGAGTTGGAAAGTTCAGATCATAAATATCATCAGATTTGGATAGTTTAAAACTATTCAAAGATTATTTATGTCTTAATAATTGCTGTAATTGTCATTTTTGTTTTTTATGCGGATGATCTTATCAAGATGTGTTGAACTTAAAAGGTCCAAATAGTGACCCATGGGGAATTCCCATTGTAATATAAAATACGTTTTCACATTTATATAGCGCTTTTCCAACTTCAAGGCACTCAAAGTGCTTTATAACAAGGAACCACTCCTGAGTTATACAATCATTTTTGCTTTGAGCAATTTAGAGTAATTTCTGGTGTACGCTGACTCTGGTCCGGGTGTGGTTCAGGACCTTGTTCCCCTATTACACTGATAGCCAAACATTGCAGTCGTGGGTCAGGGAGCCACACAGGTCTGCGGAAACAATCGGCGAGAAGTCTATCTTTGTCGGAGACCAACAGCGGTCTGGTGCGGCTTCCAGGTCATTAGTCGAGTGTTCTAACGTATAACCACGTGAATCTGCATAGTGTTCGTCAAAAACGGGCCGCAGTGGACCGGAGTGGACCAGAGTTGGGGTAACAGACAATCTGCAAGTAACCTGCGCAGGTCTTTGACCGCATTCTGGAGTCAGTGTACACCAGGCGTAACTCCCATTGTTAAAGGTACACTGTGTAACATTTTGTTATTGCTGCGCCTGGAATGTTCCACACTATGACATTAAGCAATTTATTAAGTTCTTGATGTTTTTGGCCTGGTGGCGTCACCTGCTTGTCTCCATGAAGGTAGATCTGTTCAATGCCTGGAATGTTCCAAGCAAAAATGTTTCCTCCAACAGGAAAGTTACATAGTGCACCTTTACCTCAAAATAGTTTTCTTTTTATGTCATGCTGAATGTTTTGAATCTGCTTCTTTCCTTGCAAAGATAAATCAAATGGAATGAAATGAATACTATGCCAAAATCTTGTGAGTTAAAAAGTGAATTGACTCAGCTATCATGTGCTATTATGGCATTATTTTGGATCCAATAACATTGGTTTAAACCACTCAGGTATCTTTTTGCCACAAAGCAGCTCTATTACCAGCGGAAAACCAAAGTGAATCATTTGCTCATGGCCAGAGATGAAATTGTTGTTTTACATGTAACACACACTGATACTCAGCCAGACAGGTTGGTTGGTTACACCGTATCTCCTTAAAAAAAACACACACAAAACCAAAAAGTCCCCCAGCACATCTCCACGGCAGCTATAGGGAGATGGGTCAACGGATCACGCGCGCTGATGGATGGCACTCAGGAACGAAACGCGCGCCCAAACCACTGTAGCCCTAACCGCCGAGAAAGGGCCCCTTCGCTGGCGAGAAATAAATAAATAAACAGCAACATCAAAGGCATGTTCAAAAGAAAAACAAAGCCGGCTCACGTTCGTTTGCTAACACACACACACACACACACACAGACGCACACTGGCGAGAGAGAGAGAAAAATACAAAGGACTCCGGCATACACATACTTTACTCTCCAATGACACTCGGTTTGAAGAAAATCTAGACAAAACAAGGCAGATTGGTGAAAATTGGAGCGTTTGATTGGTTTGATTTTTGAGCCGAACTGACTTGGTAAAAAAACAAAGAGCCAGGCCAAATCCATATACACTTTTTGGTTTTCATACAACAGCACCCAAATGCTCTTTTGAGTGAGTTTAGAAGTGATTTGTTTGACAGTCAAGCTTTGACATGTATCCACTCAGCACAACAACACCTGAGGTTAATGAAGTTGTTTTTATCTAAAGAACACATTTGTTCAAGATTTGCGAGTTTTATGAGAATATGAGTTTTAAGGATTTAGCTTAAATTGTTATATGCCTCACCCTGATCACGTTCCCAGGCCCTCACGCTCCCCCTGCATAACCTGTTGCCTTTCAACACATGTGTGTTTTAAAGGAGACATGCTTTTTTGGGGTAATAAAAAGCAATATTGATGTAAAACAGCTTAATAATAAAAACAGGTCCATTGACTTCCTGTTCGAAGCTGCAGAACATAGTGACAATTCACCACAACAAGCAGCAGATTGTCATTTACATGTTTTTATTTTTGAAATGTAGCCACAGACATTTTAGAACTCGAAACAAATCACTTTGAATCACAATGCAGGGATGTGGGCAGAGAAAATAGACATTTTCTGAGCACTCTAGCCTCAGTGGAAGGGTGATACAGGATTACTCAAATATGCAGGAATTGATAATACAACTTTGACTAAAACTAATGATGAGGAAACACTGTTGAAACATGGTTAAAAGCTCATTGAAGTTGATTTGACATAATATGTCCCCTGTAATATTTCATTGAGTTCAAGGCAATGTTATTCATTTAACCTAGTGATAAGCTGGCCCCCATCCAGGGTGTACCCCACCTCGACATATCACCTCTGCTAGCAGGCTACTTCCTGATAAAAATGCTTTGAAATTAGTTGCAGACAGCACATATGTCATATTTTGATGCTAAAAGTAGCTTTTACAGTATACAACGTATGCTGTTTTGTCTCAGCTGCTGAGACAAAACAAATGAAACTCTATTGCATATAAAAATCAGGTACAATTCCTATAACATTTTAATATGACTCTTTCTTACAGCTTATTAGGACTTTGGTTGGAGCAACTTACACCATTATTGCACTGTGGTAGCCTACATCATTGCATTAGTCATCTTAATTTACCAATAAATTCGAAGTATTAAATATTTTTTGCCACGGTTAGATGTTATTTCTTTTCTCCTCAATGGGACCAAAACAAGACAAAACACTTCTCCAAACCAACAAAATGAAAAGTAAAAAGTTGGACAGCATTGTATGAGGTAACATCTCGCAATCATCCATGAAGTTTGAGCTGAAGAACTTATAACTTCTTAGACCCACAGGAAGGCGCTAGTAATTGCTGCGCCCTCAAAAATTCACAAAGCTGTTTTTTGTTTTTCTTTATTGCGCCATGTAAACTGTCCAAACAACACCTTTGCACTTTTCCAACTTGTGAGACAACATTTGAAAGCAACCGTGTTCATTTACATTTTATGATGGCCATTTTGGATTCTCTACCTTTGTCTCGTTTATCTGATTCTCGGGAAATGCAGCTTAAATGTTATTGTTGCTGCGATCGACCGTATTGGCAGGAGTGAACCTCGGCAGACTTGCGAGTTCTTTGGTCGGTGAGGGAGCCTGGCTTGCATGGCCTTGAGTTAGTCAGCGAGGGCCCGTCCCATGAAATATTGAGGAGGCTGGAAGGGTAGGGGCGGGACTGTATTGGCTATGTGTGTGAAGGGAGGGGGGGGGGGGCATTGGGGGTTTGCCTGACGGAGAGAGCCGTGAATGTTGTGTCAGCTCCCTCCAAACCAAAACAAACTCCTCAGCCCCCAGCGCACTCCTAAAAAACCTGAAAAGCAGATTGCAATATTCAGGCAATTGAAAAAGATAGTGTTCTCTTGTTTGGTTTTTCACCCTTATTTCTGTACAAACTGCTTTATTCTCAAACAAACAAAAGTCTGTAGTTTTCATCCACGCTGCGGTCCAATCTCCTTTATCGTTTTAACATCTCTGTTTTCAAACCAGGCAAATCACTTTAGGAAGATTCAAATCTCTATTGTAGTAAAAGTTAAAGTGCAATTTACAGGTTTTCATGTTTTTCAAATTTTTATTCTGTTTGTTTGGATAGTCGGTTTGTTATTGTTTTACATCAGTCAAATTGTAATTAGTGAAGACAAATTTAAAAATAAAAGTTAAAAATTCCTGGATGTAGAGCTGAGAATATAATCCCTCTGTCTATGTCATCAATGAGCAACATTCTTCCCAAAATGCGCAACGGCCCTTTTTTCCTGATAATTTAAACGATAAAAAAAAAAGAAAAAAAAAGGTATTATTATTTGTCATAACTATTTTCGTAATTTCTTTGGATTTTGACCCTTGTTTACATTATAATCGCTAGGTTATACGGTTGTGGAGTTATCGTAGTACCTATATCATAGTAGCATTATTTAAACATGGGGGAAAATTGGCGAAATGTTCAGTAAAATCTTAAATATAATCATGTTCAGAGAAATGTGTATAGTCTAACCTGTCATATGCACTTTAAACATTACTTATTCTAATTCTGAGTTTTTGAAAACGCCAACATTCTATTACATTATGATAGTTAGGGGCTTTTAATGCTGTTTCTTTCAAATTATATAGTAAAATATGTAGTTACTCCCCCGTCTTTCTATTCTCTTCTTCCTCCTGTCTTCCTTTGTTTTTCAGCGCGCCTGTGTGTGCGCCGATGTACAGTTGAAAGAACACATCACATCTGCCCGTCTCTCTCAGGGCTGATAATACGGCCCCTCTCACCTGTTATAGGAACTAGTGAGCCGCTCCGCCTCTCTTTAAATGGACTTCAGAGGGGCGCGTCGGATTGACAGGAACACAGAGAGGCTTGCCCCGTCTGACTGGCCATTCTGACAAGGTGAACCCCAAGGCGCTCCCCTCGGCCCGTACCTCTTTCCACTACGCTGGCTCTAAATACTGCCGTAATGACCAAAACACGTCCGTTGCTATTGTGTGCTTATAAGTCAGAGTTTTAAAGGGCTCATTTAACATCAGTTGAATCTCTCTAATAAGCGAAGGTGAGATGCTTCAGGTGAGAATGTTGTTTTTGTGCATTGGTTCAATGTGCTCCCTTAGCCTGCGAAGAATGAATAAAAAATTAAAATTTCCTGGTGGTATCATTTGCTTGTCCCAATGGAAATGGATTAAAAAAAGCAGTCTGGCTCTCTTCGGCTCCCAGAATGGTTTTCAGTGAGATGCTGGACAGAGTTTTCAAGTGAAAACGGAGCAACAAAAAGCAGGTATAATAATAATAATTTCTTACCAAAGGCTGACTTGATCTTGTGATAAACCATAGTATTTCAAGTGATTTTTGTTTTAGCTGACAAATTTAGCAAAACAAAGCTACTACAGGTTTGCACCCTGTTTATCGATGGCATGGCACTCGTGTCAAGACCCAAAATATTATATTTCCAAAAGATGATGATAAACCAGAAGATGTGTCTTGTTTAGCCACGTTTTATGGTGCCACAAACTTGGAATTACTAAATGTATTTTTGTGAATGTCTGAAATCGTCCTCATGGAAAAAAAATATACTTCAGGTACAATTTAGATTATTTTTTATTAAGAAAACATTAGTTATATTTGGGTGACGTCAGCTGCTTATGTAGCAGACCCCTGCGAGCCAGGACCTCTCCATTCCGAAATGCATTCCGCCATCACTGAAGCAATCCAAGACGCTCTAAAGTAAACTGGTCTGGGGAACCAGGGCCTGTCAATCGTAGCTATATTGCCCCTTTCATATTTGTCAATCAATATCATAACAAAATGATCACAATTTCAACGTATATATAGCCATATGCCAAGGGAAATGAACAACAAGTGTGACCATGGCACTATCCCGCATTTTGATTTGTATTGCTTAAACAAGTTCTATGGAATTTAGCACGTGGGAAAATGTTTTACATTAGATTATGATCTAAAAGCCACAATATATTTATGTCATGAAACTGTAAGATTATTATTTTTGGAAACCCCCACCAGTTCACCAATACATACACAAACGTTTAAAGCACTGTGACTAGCATTCACCCAATTCAGCTGTAGTGTCTTGCTTTATCTTAGTTTCAAACAGTGCCATAGAAATATAAGGCTGAGCTTGGTAACTGTTTGAGAAGCCATTAGGGGTCTGCCTGTGTTCCCCTGCCAGACTGTGCATAGTAATAAAGGCTATGGGGAAGCCTCTGTTTCACCACCTTAATAGCCCGTATGATGACACTTTATCTATAGTTTGTGCATATAATCACCAAACCAGAGGGGCCGACCCCAGGGGCAGAGGTGCACCCGCTGACACTTGACATCTCTATAATTAACTGGGAAGGTCTAATCTGTGGCTCCAAACTGACGCACGGCCACACACCATTTAATATGCTTATAAGCACCATGTATTATTCAAATATGCAGATAAGGCCTGCAGAGAAAACAGACTTTTTGACACAGGTTTTCCTCCGGCGTCGTGGCGGGCTAAAGGGGGCGCCTACGAACGTGCTGAAATTTTTATTGTCAAAGTTTGCTTCTTCTAATATCTTCGTTAACTGAAGAGCTTGTCTGTTAGATAAGTCCTTATGAATTTAGTAGCCACTCTGAGCCAAACTTAACAAACCTGAAGCGTAAAGTCATTCTGGAAGACAAATTGGTCCTTTCACCTGTCATTTGCTGGCAATGGTGGAAGAAGTACTTTCACTTACAGTACAAATACAAGGGAAACACATTACTCAAGTAAAATAATCACGTATAAAAATCCACTTAGTTAAATTGTTTAAAATGTTACTTTTACTTTTTTAAGGCTGACCTATACCTTTTAAAAAATGAAATATGGCCATCTTGATCCTTTTTTTCCCTTCAGTTTTTAAATAAACAAAACAGAAAAACACAAAGAACATAGCCGACCAGAGAGAACAGAAAAGGAGAAAAGCAGAGAAATTTAAGGCATATATTGTCCAATTTTTTTTTTTTTTTTTTTTTTTTTATTTTATGTATGTCAATTGTCAGTCCAGCCCGTGATTGTTGGTGCAGTTTGTGTCTTCCATTTTTTGTGATGGGCTTCTTCCCCGCTTTCAAAATTATGTTGCAAAGGTATCCATTCACCATGTCCGTGGTAGAAGTTTTGAAGCCCAGATACATTGTTCGGAAGTTGGATGGAAATGACAAAAACAGTCATGTACTGTATATTTTTGTTTGCTTTATACCAAACCTTTCAGCATGATGTCACCATAAACATGCTAAAAATATATTCTCAAATGTAGTGAAGTGCAAGTAAATAAAGTAAAATTTTACTTTGTTTCTTTCCACCTCTGGTTGCACGTAGATAATCTCAGCCATAATAATCATGAAACTGAAAGATTTGATTTGAGTGAATTTGTTGAAGACTGCAAATATCTTACAACATATGTGATATTTTGACTTTTTACAACCGTTGTCAGCAAAGAGTTCTCAGTTTTGCAATGTTGAACTCCTTCCTCTCCCCTAATGTCACTGTCAGCAACAGAATGCTCAGTCCCCTCAACCTCTCATTCTTCTTCATCATCGGTGTCTTGTCCATATAAGGTGATATTTTCTGTTACAAATCTAACCCACACTGGATCATTGCTGAGGTCTACGCACCAATGTTTACCTAAATAATAAACTATTCACCTTCATTTGTCTATGTCTCTCTGTTTAAAAAAAGTTGAAGGTGTTTGGAGAGTGGTCGGCCATCTTTGGGGGCTTTTTATGGATGCTGCGCTGGAAGAAAGCCGCTCTTATGTTCACTTTTGGCTTGAGTTGCTCTGAGAGGTGGGCTGTGGCTGGGTCAGAGGATGCACTGAGCCGGTAACACTACATGAAGCCTCGGTCCTCAGAGGGCCTCAACAGCACAACCGCACACACACACACACACACACCTCACACTTTCATTTTAAGAAAGGATTCCAGGAGTCAGAAGTGTAGCGCATTCTCATTCATTTGGCTGTTTGAAATCCATATTCATGATTTAGAGATTTGGAGCTGAATTTAAAAATCTATGCCTCACAGCAGTTAAAAACTACAGCAGGGTCACGCAGCAGGTCCCTTCGTTTGGCATCCATGCACCATTATAATCATTGTATTTGGTGAATTTATCATTTAATGCCAAACAATTTTTATTTTTTTTCTTCATTTTAAGCTGTTTCTAATATTTAGATGATAGACGGGATCTTACAAAACCATGTTGCAGATGTAATGACTGTTTTCTATACCTACTTACTTACTTTTTTTTTTTTTTTTAATACAAATTTTAAACACATTTTTCCAATTTTTTACAATAATAGTCAACAAAACATTTAGTCATGGCAAAGTCCTGTCGCTTGGCAAAAGACAAGAATAGCTAAGCTTGTCCTTTGATACTTTTTTTACTTCTGCTGTGAAAATGTATTTAGTTACAAAATACTACCTGCATAAAAAGGTAGTTTGTAACGTATACTCTTCATCTGTCCCATCAGAGTAATATTTCCTGAAAATGGATCTATACTTTTGCATTGAGTGCCATAATGTTAGTGTAAAAGAGTCACATAGGATTAAACCAGCTTTATGTTTGTTGCAAGGTTTTTGATTTGTTTGTTTTTTCTGTTTATCTATCACTATTTCGAGGTAAAGTTTTCTCTTTTTCTCATCAATACCAGATCTCAGTTTGAAACCTAAATTGATGATGATCAGTTACCACAATGCATTCCTCTGATTGAAGGAGAGTAACTGTGTTCTGAATACATATACGTATTTAGTAACTTCCCAACACTGAACTATTAATAATTTGGTTTTCAAAGCACCGACTTTTCTGCTTGAGTGTCGCCCACCTGCAGTACTCGTCTTGCTTGTTATGTTATTGCTTTACCTAGAATGTTCCGCAGTATAGCATTAAACCTCCATGGAGACACCTCCGGACCAAGTTTACAGGTCAGTCAGATCTGTAAGTATATTTGAGTAACATTCGAGACAAAGCAATAACATCGTCACGGAGACAAGCATGTGGCGGACCCTCCACTAGAAAAGTTACATAGTTCCCCATTAGAGAATCACCTCAACACGGCAGTTTGTTGTATATTCTGATGCTTACATTTAACAGAATCATATTTGTTAGAAAATTGCTTCACTATTTGGTCAAATCTCTGCACAACCTAAAGATGTGTTCAATCCTTTACAAACCTTTGCTAATTAACTCTATATTACTGTCAATCCCAAAGCCTCGTTCAGGGTTAGTGGCTCACACATTCGACAAACATGAAATGCCATTACCTCTAAACGCCTCTAAAATTTTAAATAAAAGACCTCAGGAAAAGACATATCCCAATCTATGCATACATTCATATCATTATTGGAATACTGTGATCATTACTGTGTTGGATAACCCTCTCTATTGTCTCATTTGTGTGAACAGTGGAAATAAAGCCAAACCTCGTCTGTTGTTTTTGCCCCCAGTGTCAGACGTATTCCCCCTTCACTGTTTGTCTGTTATTGAACCATCGCAGGATCGTTTTGTTCCTTAAAGCTGCTAAACATTTGTAAATCACAGTTTGCATACATTAGACTTCATCCCTGGTGTGAGCTGGTGCCTGCAGCTGCCCCCGGCCCAAAAACCCACCGACTTACCCCGACCCAACTCATCTATTCAAACGCTTGTTTCATGCCCATTCAGTGAACAGCCAAGTTTAAGCATATCTTCAAGTGTTTGGATACGGAAATAGCATTTACCCTTGAATTACTTAATTTAGTTCTAGTCCAATGCAACAAGACAATTTGATGTTCTTGAGTTCTTTAAACCTTTTTACTTTTTTTTTTTTTTTTTCTACAAAAGCTATAGCACTTTGGAGTGACTTTTATGAACAGACTATTTTGTCTATTGTTTCTCATATTCAGCCATCGTTTAAATTTCAAAGGATTTGTTTTTAATCAATCTTAAGACCTTTTTAAAGGGTGTTAAAGTAAAATCTGTTTGGTCTATTTGAGGGAAAAAACAGACCGCAGTGCACTTTTTGCATCTATTTATAGAGCGTTTAGATATCCGCAAAGCAGGAAGTGCTTTTTTAGCACGCAGTAGGTAAGTGAGCAGAACATGTGAACAGCTGCAAAAAGTTTGAAATGAACTAGTTTTGTTTTTCACGTGTTTAAGACAGTAAAGATCCAGTCCAGCACCTTAAGTATGGAGGTGAGTGATGGTTAATCCGTCTGCCACACGGCAAGAAAGTCCCAGGTTTGATTCCCAGATTACGAAAAGCCTCCAGACAGTTTCCCAAATCAACACATGCACAATGGGCCGACCCTTCAAGATCTAGAGAAGGCTCGTTGGATGTTGCTCCTGTTTCCTCAGAAACGTTCTTGCCGTTCTTCATCCTCAGCTCAATACACCATCCTGTCACCAGTCTGCCTTGTTATAACATATAATGGCAGTGCAATCATTTACTGAGGCCTATTTTGTGAACTTTCTGTGTTTAGAACTCAACATACATTTTATTATCGGGTAAACTGGTGAGTCTTAAAGTGATGGTACGTTTTAGGAAGGGGTTACATGGGGTCGTTCCAGCAGACTCATTCAGGCATTCAGTTAAACAGTATGTGTGCGACATCTGTGGTTTTACATTTCATCGTTCTCACTGCATGTGCTTTTCCTCGTGTACTTTCCCATTGCAAGTTCAGAAAGGCTTCACAGTACATAAGCAACGACACTTTTTGCTGACATATATGTATTCAATTAAGAACGCATGTTTCACTTAAATTGAGTACACTGTGATATTCCTTATGCGTGTTAATGTTATGCATGATAAAGAACATGGTCTTATTGTGGAAAGTATTGTATTGAGTTTGAGTTATCCACAGAATGTTGCATTTTTCAATTATGTGTGTTTTTATTGCTAATTAAATTAAGGAAACTTTGCTCTTGATTTAATTTTACTATGTGCAGCGCTTTGGATTTATTTTATTTATTTTATTTATTTTATTATTTTATTTATTTTATTTATTTTATTTATTGTATTTATTGTATTTATTTATTTATTTATTTATTTATTTTATTTATTTTATTTATTTTTTTATTTATTTTATTTATTTATTTTATTTATTTTATTTATTTATTTTATTTATTTTATTTATTTATTTATTTATTTTATTTTATTATTATTTTTCGGCTTTTATTTGTAAAATGTGCTGTTGATATTAAGTGGTGGTTCAAATACCTTGAAAAACATGGATTCTTACATAAAACTTACATAAAACACATCCTGGCTTGCATCACTAATGTTTTCTTAATAGATAATAAACAATAAATCTAAACTGTACTTGAATGATTACATTTTCTTCAAAAAAGAAACATCCGGTTTATCATCAGTTTTTTCTGCATATGTTTAACTCTTTATCTCTGCACCTCTACACTGCGTTTTTATGTCTTTTTATGAAATGCGTTGAGTTGGATCATGTTAGATGTATCATGCACTGAAAATATATCATTTTCAGTCCTGATGCAAGTGCTGTGTGTCAATAAACAGAAAACCGCTGATGCTAACGTGCGCTAGCTTTGTTTTGCTAAGTTTATTGGTTCAACAAATAAAGTTACCATCACTGGAGTTAGATCAGTTTATCCCAAGATCAAGTCAGCGTTTGATGAGGAACGATTCAGTTTCATTTTTATCAGCTTTTTGCTTTTTTTCAGGGGCTAGTACCACCAAATAAAAAGTAATATAGGCTGCGTCCAAATGTCCACACTCGTCCCCTAACTATGTACCAGAATATATAGTGCACTCAATCACAGAACGATTGGGACACTCAGCTCACTACTTTCTCCTCGCCATGGTTTATTACAGATTTCTGTAATAAATATTGGTCCAATCTATCTGATACGCGCAAATGTATGGACTAACAATCAGTGTTTTGTTCATTTTCTTGAGTCAACAGCTCTTCAGCTTCATTCAGTGTTGTGTCCAGTCAAAGACCTCTCACTGTTGTTTTTTCCGACTCTCGCAATGCATTGTGGTCTATATTGGCCGACCTAGTGACCATCGCAGGACTCTACTTTTCAAGGTACATTGTGGGAAATTTTGAGTACACTAGTTTCTACTACTAAATGGCATGAGCCCGAAATAGTGCCCTATGCGAGGAATAGTGTGGACATTTGGACGCAGCCCTAGATTCTCTTCCCTTGTTGAAAACACATCTGCAAACTCATCAGTTCCATCATAGTTATCGGCACCTAAACTCTTAACTGTGTATTAATGTTTTAATGAACTGTTTGTAATCTGTTCTGTACAGTGACCTTGAGGATTTCGAAAGGTGCCTAAAAGTAAAATGTATTATTATTATTATTATTATTATCATTATCTATGTGGAGACACCGCTGGACCATCCAGATCCACTCCAAAGTGAGCCAGTGGAAACGTGGCTATTGTGAATATTTCTTCAAGGATGTGATTTCAGAGTACAAACATAGACTTGCTGAATTTGACACTGTTGTAAATGTTAAAAATCTTGAATAATAAAAACAGATGGCCGCTGACAGTACCAGGAAGTAAAATGCCTCTTGTGGAGGCAGTGGGTTACATAAATGTGTGTTTTTGGTATTTCAATGACAAACTTGCTCATAGTCATTTCCCCTTAGCAGTGTTATCTATCACCTCTCTCTTTCTCCCTCCATCATCTTTGTCCTCATCCCTCCATCCTGCCACCAAATATAGTGGGCCCAAGCAGAAGTGGTGTTTTTACTGATTGAAGATCAAAGTGGCAAAGTCTCCTCCTGGAAGCCCGCCCCCTCTATTAGCTGCCCTTAAGAACAGAGGAAAACATCCATTTCTCCCACATCAATGGCGGCTTCATAATCAATTGAAAAAGACACTTGTATGGGGATGCAAATCTTATCTTTGTCTTATTAGCGCTTTTAGAAGATGCATGTCAGGATTTAATGTTATGATATGAAAGGGGGGTGCTTGTTTTAATCTAAAGCTGCAGAGGCGTTAGTAATGGTCCGAATCAAAGCGCTGAGACTCCGGTAATTACTGGGGGAGTTTGCCTATCCTTATTAATATTGATCAAATATGACTGTGATCCATCCTCGGTCCTCTGATGAATTTGGGAGGTGGTTAACGAGCACAAAGGACCAACGTGGCTGTTGTTTTGGAACCCAAACCAGAACTTAGTTTTGTTTTCATTTGAATCTGGAAGTGTAGGTGCTTTGCCCAAATCTGCTCAGGAAAGATAATTCAAGGTCACATTTACGTAGGTGCGTTAATGTTTGTGTTTATGTTTACGCTACAGTTTACATACTATACATGCATTCAGTCTGTCCAACTCATACTCATAGCTATCACAAACTTTTTATACATCATTAATATCCACATGCATTCATTTTCTGGTGTACAGTTTCAGAAGATCTTTTGCAGATGGCAAAGAGAAACTGGTGCAGACTGCCAAAGCTCACTGTTTTTGGCTTTTACCTTTGGATTGACAAAGAATAAAAAATCTTTATTATCAGCTACAGCGCAAAGTGGTCTCATGTTGTCAGAAAGCGCCACTTTTACAATATACTCTTTTGGCTGAAGATACAAATTTAACTTGTTGATATTTTAATCAGCCATTTATATCAGCCGATCAAGAAAAGGTGTATTCAAAATGCCAGTGATATTAGAGTTGGGTGATATGTATGTATGTTGGGGATATTTTCACAATAGTTGATCTACTATCTACCGTTCTCTTCCTGACGGCAGAGTGTGGGTGTGGGTATGGGTCTTAAAAAGAGGTCCTACATTTGTTGGACAAAATGTGCAGTGAATGCGGCGCTGATCACAGAACGTTAAAAGAAGTCTATTTTGAAGTGTAAATAAGGCCGCTGCTCCTGAGTGCTGCCGCTGAGGGCACTGTTCTACACATGGTACCTGACACTTAGAGAGCCATACACCGCTAAGTGATATCTAAGTGGCGACCAAAGACATGCTTTGGAAAATACATCAAACATTGCACAAGCCGCTGAAATAAGGTAGAAATATATTAGTTTCATTGTGATTCAAAAAGCTGAATCCTGCAGCTATAACAGACGGCGAGAGCCACCCATGTGGAAAACATTGATCGCTGTTCAGTGAAGCCTTCAGGAGAGCAGCGGACACAAAACTTCAGGCCAATTGATTTTTCTGCATTAATTTCTCAATTAGGAGAGCTGAGGATGACCACAAGGGCCAGAGCCTAAAAAACTCAGTCTGGAGGCCTTTGCTGAATCCGTGTGTTAGACCTCCCAAATGTAGAACTAGTGTTTTAGGATTTTGAATGATTTTAGGATCAATTTTGGGGAAAAAGGAATACCTGAGAGGTAATCAATATGTAAGCCAACTGCGGCCTCCATCAGAGTCTAACATTCAAACAGAAATCGGGAGACCTGTTACTGTAGCTGAGAGCGCAGATCGACAACAAATACTTTAAACAAAGAGAAGATATGCGTTTAGAAACACTTTGGAGCCACTGTCTGTTCACTTTCACTTCACTAAATACTCAACTCTTTGGTGAGTTATTTATCAGTCGCTTTTGTTTGTGCATAAAGCTCTAGTTGGCATTTTGCCTGATTATTTATCAAGTTTATTGCACATCAGGTCAGGCATTCACCGCTTGAGGTCTCAGGACATTACACTTACAATCCCATCGTATCAACACAGAGACAGGAAAAAAGGCTTTCAGCAACTTTGCTCCCTCCCTGTGGAACAAAACACAGAGACTTTTTAAATTAAATCATTTTATGCCTTTTAATGATTTTAAAGCCCTGGTCAAGGACCACCCGCAGTGTCGGTGCACTTGTTTTATATGATTGGTCTTATATTGTATGTGTAAATGTGTTTTTATGTGTTGGTTAATTTTATTGAATGTTTTATTTTTGTTTTAGTATCCTGTGTTTGTTTGTTGTTTATTTTGTGAGTAATTCTTTCTTTCTCTATTTTCTGTATTGTGTTATCTCTGCTATACAACTGAATTAATCACTGAAAAAACAAGAAAAATCTCAAGAAAGTAAAGTAATAATAATAATGCAATAATATACTTTTGATATATGTATACTGTTTAGAGAAAAGGACGCATTTTGAATACCTGTTTGTGTCACAGTCTGAGAAATGAATCTATCAAGGTAAGTTTCAAGTCATGAAAATTGTGTATCCTTTTGTGTATTTCCCCACACAATCCTCTGGCTGATTAATAGATTTGCATTTGCTTTTGTTAGCACATAATGGTAGCAGTATATGACTACGACTCACATCAACTATAACCTGCTCGCAGCTTAACCTTGGACGGTGCTTTTCTTTTTGACTTCCCATTGTACAAAGCCCATAGAGTGATGTCTCATTACCGCAGCTCGTTTGCCCATTCTTCTTAATGAAAAACATCGCCAAATGAACGCTACATTATTTTTCCTTTTTCTTCTTCCTGATAAATTGTGCGACTGAAAGGCAACTCATTTGGCTCAAGGTCGTGCCACGGCTGCGTCGCTTGTTAATAAGTGCGATTGTTTCTCGAGCACCGCTTCTGCAAACTTACGGTAATCAAAGGAAAACAGTTTTGGCGTTATCACAAATGAGCATTGGTGTCAAGTTCGAAAATTGAAGTTCTGCCAATAATATCTATTAATTTCCTGCAAGGTTGATGCTATAATATATGTAAGCGTACAAAACATAGTAATGACCAGGTTAATTGCTTTTTCAGTGCCTTTTTTAATGTCAAATAAACTTGCATTCTTCAACGTAGCCTTTCAAAGGACCTTGCAAAAGTGAACCAGAAGTTTAAAAGAACCCACACATACACACACACAAAGACAACTCTCTACCTGCCCTTCAATTTTAATTACCACGTCATTGTCCGAGGAAGACACCGGACCTCATATGGCTTCCTGTTTGGCACAAAAAGTACCCTCAGTAAGAATCACACAATCAGGGATAATGGCAGACCTAAACCTCCATTCAAAGTGGTGGAGGGTCCGGTGTGAGCCCAGGAATGTGACAAAGCAGGGGTCAACAGGAAGGACTTTCTGTCTGTTCATCTGCTCCTGCTAAAAAAGAAAAAAGAAAACAGCAATCATCTACCAATTATTGTGTCGAGGAGGTTCGGAAATATGATATTAATGAATTAAATATTATTGTATTTGACCTACAAAATGAATGAGATTCACATTTCACATTTTACTGCTCAAACTTATCCTGCGTTCCATTTATCCTCGAAGGTCGGAACTCGGACGTTTTCTCAGTTTTTGTGTTCCTGTTGTCAAGCCAGAAACAACTATGAGCAATAACTTACAGTTTATGTACAATAACGACTCAAATAACAAAAACCAGGAATGTAAATCAACGTTTGAAAGTGAATTTCTGCTTTTGTTGTCATTAGCTCAGTGTGGAACTTACCTGAAAAGAACACAAATAATATCAATATTTGCAGCCATGTTGGATCGTCTAACTCGGAAATGATGCCAGAGTTTCCAAGTAGGAATTTTGAGAGGTAAAGCGGTTCCAGCGTGAATGTCCACACTGGAACCCAGAAAATCCGACCTCCGAGGACGATTGGAACGCAGCATTAGTTCTTGACATCACTTCAAAACCAGTTGAAGTTGAGTTTTTTTTAATAGATTTTTAAACGTGTACTTGTAATCGAGTAAACTTCTTGCTGTACTGCATTACATTAACTCTACTGAGTACTACAAGTCCCAATTGTCCCAATGCACATTTCATCTGCTCCTTTTTACACCCACAAACACATATAACTGCACTGACTGACCGGAGCTCAGAGAACATACCGATTGCAACGTAAAACATCTTCATGCATGCGTTTGCTTTCTAAACATTAGCACATATAATAATAGCAAATAGTGAAAATGTTAGCAAATAAATAAATGTAACAGTGAATATATAGTGCCACTACATTAGCAAAGATGCCTGGGTTGCATCAGTCTGAATGCGTACATAATTGCTAGCATTAGCATTTAGCACATCAATTAGACACACTTGGGCTGATGTAAGAACGTTGGACTGGATGAGGTAGTGCTTTTTCAGGAATGCTTCAATATGGATTTTTTTTTAGCTGACACCGATATCCGATATTAGACTTGCTGCTGTGGCCAGGAACCGACATTAAGTTTATTAAATCCATAGCAAGACCCACAAAGGTAGGATAAGTTACAGTAAAAGTTCATAAATTAACATTTGACTTTTGTAAAAAAAGAATCCATTTCTATTGCACTTTAAGAACCAAAGTGCAGTACACAATCATAATAAAAACACAGCAATGAAAACACACTGTACACAATAAGGGTTTTAAGAGCTGACTTAAAAGTGCAGGGGCAGTGCTTTCCACAGTTTTGGACCAGTGACGGAAATAATAATGAAAAAATGTATTTATCTGGGATATAAAATAGTTTATTGCTCAGTTGTGTAAACATACAGACATGTTTTAAGCCTAATTGGTCTTCTATTCATTTTTTTTTTTTTTTTTTAGCTCATTAGTTTGGTTCAAAAAAGACTAATCTGAGGATGCCACTGTGAATGACAATGGGCACACAGAGCCTGGGGGGGGGGGGGGGGGGGGGGGGGTGAAAACTGGCAAGAAACTGGGCACCGATCTTATATCCCCAAATTCAGATGGGTTTGATTGTCAGGTGGATCAGCCAATCAGAGACACACATGGCTGGTCAGTACCAAAACAAACACAGTTTACGAGGAAAAAAGAACGGAGAAAATGCACTCTGCACCATAAAAGTTTGGCTACAAAATGCAGCTTTAATGAAATATATTCTTTAGTTTGTGATTCATGTAGCTGTCAAAAACAGTCAAAAGGCCAGTAAACAATTTGAACCAAAACTGTCTAGTCAAAAGTATCGTATCAAACCTGCTACAAACCACTTGAGACCACACTGCTTTAGTCTCATTTGCCACCGCTGTTCTTTTCGTAGTTGTAGACAATAAGTGATGTTTATATAAGCTGACTGACTGCCTATAGTCATGTACGACTTCTTTAGTCAATCCTCAAGACTCTCCTCTTTGTAAACAATTCTAAAGCACTCACAAATGTAACTTCAGCGCTGCATTTGCTCCATTGTGTCAAATGATTACAGCGCCGGGTCAAACAAATGGCTTTTGCATACGTTCAATGTGAGAAACTAAATATATAAATAAATAATCGACACTAAGTATGAGCCGTGGAGCGATTTCACTTTCCTCTCTGGCTCTTTTCTCTTCATTTGTAGTGTTTTGATGTATAGAAATCCCAGGCCTGCAGTGACTGAGCAGAGATTTGCACAAAGTAATTAGAATAATTGCAAAACCAGAATGTTGGACTATAAATGTGTGTATGTAGATTTAACAAGCACCGGAAAGAGTCGCCCATTAACACACTATCTTCATATGTGTGTCCTCTTTGCCTTTTTAAATATTACTTTGCCAATATAAGACCATTAGGTTACATGTAATTATGCTCAAACCACTGTGATAGACTTGTGACAGTAAATGGCATCTGCAACAAAAGAGCAAATTTGTCAAAATGCAGCTAAAGCTAAATGTTGCGTTTCTCTGATTACCACTGGAACAAATCAAAACGCATTCACAATGAAACAGGCATAATTTTGCATAAAAATGTCCAGTAGTGGTAGTATGGTAATGAGGAGGCTTTTTAAAGGAAGAGATGCATGATGGGTATTTGCCAATGAATGTCACGGGATACTCAAATATGGGTAGTAATGAGTTAACATTTAATTTACTTCTGTGACTTTTTAGAATAAACTACATTTTTGGAAGCAGTTTGATTGCAGAACGTAGTTTTGGTTTTATCTTTGTGTTTCTCAATATGCTGACACTAAGACATAGAAATGTATGTTATATTCAAGCAGTACTTTTACCAAAAACGGCATAATGTCAAAGTTGTGTACATTTGTTTTTTGTTTTGTTTCACGTGTGATTTGTCCTCAATATACTGTAACTGTATCCTGCATTCACTAACTTTAAAGGTGCAATGTGTAACATTTCTGGTGGAAGATCTGCCGCATTCCTTTTTCAATTGAGTTGTTTTTGCTTTTGCTGAAATTGCCCACAGTGTTCTTATCAATATCATTTATTTAATAGTGTCTTTTTATTACACAAAAACACCCAAAAACATTAAGTGACCGGCTCACATCTCCAGATCTGACTTGTAACTAACTTGGACAGGTGGCCTTACCTGCTTGTTGTCATGGAGATCAATACGTTTAATGACTGTAGAACCTTCTGGGCAAAGCATATAATCTCTTTGGATACAAGCAGGTGGCGAATGTTCCACCAGAAGTTACATACTAAGTTACTACACCTTTAAATATCATAATCATAAACTTGTGAACCAAGGATTAAGCCGTATTGTGGACCCCATTTGACCTGCCCGCTCTAATTGAATGTATTTTTTACCTTCCCTTTTTGACCCATAAACAAACATTATGTGCATTGGGATTGAAAACCCCTTCAGAGCTTCCCCTAACAAGCGCTCTTCAGCTAAAGCCTTATTTACTTTGCGTATTCAAAGAGCGGGTAATGACCGTGGCTCTACTATTAAATTATTCAAACAATCCATGCCCCTTGAATCTCCTAATACAAACAATGGTTGGAGCTGAAATGTCTGCAGTGTAAAGAGCCCTTATTTTTTCATTCTTAAATGGTCTCGCTTATGGCATCGGCGTGATACATACATTTCAAGGTAAAGATGTAGTTTATTTGTCATAGTTATGCGGCTTATTGTGTGTCTGCCTCAAGGTCTAAGAAGTACAAAATCACATATAATGAAGGAGCTTTTGTGTATATTCTTACAAATGGATCTCGACATTCCCACTCACTTCGAAGCCTGTCGAGGTTCCCCAAGTAAAACGAATCTTTTTCTAACATTTTTCCCATTGACTTTTTGAAAAATTGAACTATTCAGAGTTTAAAGGCGCAATATAATCTAATTATATATGTGGCAAATAATGTCTAAGACAAGGTTATTTTCAGTCCAAAATAAGACATTTAAAACTTAAGAATGTGGCTATTTTAATATTACATATAGCAATTTGTAAAGTTAAACATTTTAAATAAAACTATAGATATTGGGGTAATTCGTAAGCACATTAGCCCCAGCAAGCTTTTTATATATACATTATTTCGGTATTCGGAACCTTATATTGTAGTCACTTTAAGAAAACAATTGCTGGTTATAACTCAAATTTGAAAAAAAAAAAATGCTTTGAGAAAATTGGGACAAAGTTACAGAAGGTTAGAATTCAAAAACAATTATTTTGGGTGAGTTTAAGGGGTCGAGGATTTTTTGGTAAAAGGTGACTCAAACAGGCATGAATCTCTCTAAATACAACTTCGAGTGGGTTTATAGGAACGCAACAGTCGATTTTGCATAATATATCCACTTTTTTGCATAATAGTCGTTACAATGAATGAAATAACATTGGTTATGAAAGGATCAATTTTTCTACGGGCAAATGAAAATGTTTAACAAGCCAATCTTTTTTTGTCTTTATTTACATTTTATGCAACCTCCCTATCCCTAAATATAGGCAGGTGTCTTTCTCTCTATGGCTTACTTGCCTAAATAGCGCACATCGGCCTGAAGGAAGACAGCAGAGAGAGCGAGAGACAGAGAAAGAGAGAGGTAGAGATGCTGACTTCTGTGTGCTGCTCCGGTCTTTGCTGTGGTCTGCATGGAGGGTCCGGAGCAGCGGGATGCCTCTTCTCCCAAACGCTGACCGCCTAAACACAAGACACACCCCCTCGTCCATCATCATTGGACCAATCTGGTGGACTAGGGTTGCAATAGGAAGAAAAATAAAACAGGCAAACGCTGCATACATCACAGTTAGTAACACTAGCAGTAAGAGCTACCGTAATTAACAGTAAATACGTGCTGTAACATTATCATATTTGCTGTTCTTTTATGTATAGATATTTTGTGCTGAATATCTGCAAAAAAAGAAAAGAAATTGGCAGCGATATTAGATGGCTAAAAGTGTATGCTGCTTTTAAAATAATAGGCATTGTAATTATTGATCAAATATATAGTAAATAACATTTATTACATCACAACTCATTATCATAATGATATAGAATTGTAAAAAAAATTATACATTTTGTCACAATTTTCTTACACTTCCTTTATAGTGATAATCAGTAAATAAGTATTTTTTGGCATAAATTAAGCATTTATAAATTTGTGATTAATAATCTGATATAAATAAACCCCTGTATTATTTCGGATTCATATTTTTGCGTGACTGTCTATTAGCATTATAGATGAATTACAATGTTTGTATCGCATTTGCAATTATTAACAATTATCAAATGTGATGATACGTCATAAATAATAAAATAAATGGTTGCTATAGAAACACAATGCTTCTTTGTGGTGCTAATAATACCACACCTTTACGTCTATATGATAAAAACCCATAACATTTAATTGTGTGAATCTGTTTCCTAATGTTGCCCCCTCCTCAAGCTCATCACTGGAGCCGTCTGCGTCCTAACAGTGAGACGTGTTTCCTATAGGAGACAAAACCACAGCACTAGCTACAGTACTGCTGCATAATAATTCCCCAATCGCTGCATTTTTGACAAGCCTCCTCGGCACATACAGGGAAATTACTGTCATAATATTTGTTTATAGCACGCTAACACATGTCTAACAATAATACGGCAATTGGTTTTGATCTTATGCAGATTTGCCTTTTAAAATGAGAAGGGGGAGTCAAAATGTGTAAGTGTCAGATTCAGGAACACAGTGAGACAGTAGTAATCTGCAACACAGTTACAAAAAAAAAGAAAAAAAAAACCCCCACAAAATTTCAAATTGCTTTCTTCAAAAATGTTCTATATGAGAAAGTGCATTTCCTGGTTTGGAGAGATAAGGTTACCCAATCAGTGCACACAGACCCACACACACACACACACACACACACACACACACACACACACACACACACACACACACACCACACACACACAACACACACACACACACACACACACACACACACACACACACTTCCTTTTTGGCAACAGCTATCTGTGCGTTTTATGTTCCATTTTATTATCCATATTATTTGCATGTTTATAGGCCTATGTGAAATAATAATATTCAAATAGTAATAACTGTTTTATTGTTATCTTTGGACAATTTGAAATATCATGGATAATAGTCAACAGTATTTTTAAAAATTACTGTCTGTTTGAACGCTATTTTAAAGCAACAGATTTTTTTCCCTTTTTCTTTTTTTGTTGTAGCGATAAAGTAAAAGTAAAAGTAAAATGAAAATAAATAAATACATCAAATTCGGCGTGCATCCAGTGTGGAATTCAGGCTGTCCCACAGGACATCACACCTGTCTACGCCTGCCCTCGGAAAAAAAAAAACCCAACAACCTCAATCCAAAAAATAGATCAGAGAGGCATATCTAATGTAATGAAAATAGATCAGGAGATGGTGACCAAGCGATAGGTAAAAACAGAAGAGGAAAAAAAAATATTGTGGAGAGTTGTGCTTTGACAAGCCTTATAGTAACAAAAAAAAGAAAATCTATATGTTGAAGATTTTCTGAGTGTGAGAATAGGCAGCGTTATTTTGTGGCTCCGGAGGAAGTGGCCCCTCTCTTTCACCTTGAACCCGCCCATAGGCTGTGTGCTTTTGGTGCATATTCTGCCCGTGATCCCTGTCCTGCTCCAAACGGGCTCCTTCCTGCTCACTTTGCACCAGTGGCTCTTCCCTCGCTCCGGCTCTCTCTCTCTCTCTCTCTCTCTCTCTCTCTCTCTCTCTCTCTCTCCTCCTCGTTTTTTCCTCCTATTTATGAAAACGTCACTTCAAGTCCCTCCCTGTTTGAATCTCATTAGTTTCTTGTGTGTTTCTCCCTGTCAATAATCCCGAATCCAGACTCTCTCTATTTCCATCCCTCTCTATCTGTCAATCAGCGCCGCCTTTGAACTGAAAACCACTCCGACCAACTTCAACTCACTCAATCCGTGCGCCTCGCCTCCTTCTCCGGCTTCCCTTTTCTGCCAACATTCCCTTCTTTTTGACTTTTCTACCAGGCAGCCAGAGCTTTGGAAAACGCCGATACAAGAGCCGAAACTTCAACACGGACTTTCTACCCCATCGTCGCGGGTTTAAAACTTTGTGTTTTGCCCCGTGCAGAAGACAAAATAGCGCTTGGGCAAAATGCCGCAACTCAACGGCGGTGGAGGGGACGACCTGGGCGCAAACGATGAAATGATTTCCTTCAAAGACGAAGGAGAACAAGAAGAGAAAATTTCGGAGAACTCCTCGGCTGAAAGGGATTTAGCAGATGTCAAATCGTCTCTTGTAAACGAGTCAGAAACGAATCAAAACAGTTCGTCGGATTCAGAGGTAAGTTTGGACGTGCACGACGCGGCTCCCGGCGCTGGAAGTGACTGGCCTACATTTTGTATATTGGTAAAGTTAACTATCACCCTCGTCCCTTGTTTTTTTTAACGCAATCCCTGTGTTTTCATTGCATTTCAAGGCGGAAAGACGGCCTCCGCCTAGATCTGAAACTTTCAGAGACAAAACAAGAGAAAGTTTAGAGGAGGGTGAGTGAATGCTATTTGTTTTTTACTCCTTGTCAGTGTAATGTGCTTGGCGGGGAGCGTAGTCAACACCCCGCGCTATTACGCAAATGTATTAAAGAGGAATTAAACTTCTACGGCCAGTTTATAAAAGTTTTTCTCCTTTTCCCCCGCCATGTTAGCTGCGAAAAGGCAAGATGGAGGGCTGTTCAAGAGCCCACCGTACCCGGGCTATCCATTTATAATGATCCCCGATCTCACAAGCCCCTACCTTCCCAATGGATCACTTTCTCCAACAGCACGCACAGTAAGTTCATTTTTTCCCCTATGTGTCTGTGCACAAACACCCGCAATCAGACGCGCACACCGGGGCCGGGGGGACACGGGGGAAGCCGGGCACACGGGGCTGTCACCACAAGTACAGCGGAGAGCGAGGGGAGAAATGTAGGAGCTAAGTTTTGCCAACTCCCCGTGAAGTGTACAGTACGGCGGCGTGCACGTCGGGGACAGCAGCTAACAGGCTAACTATGCTAACTACACCGCTGTAAGTGTATGGAATACAGCAGCGTTTGTGCTAACATGTATCACCTTAAAAACAAACTTTATTATTATTATTATTATTATTAATAATATTATTATTAATAATAATAATATTATTATTATTGTTATTATTATTATTATTATATTTGATATTATAATGTAATTATAGTGTTGTACATGGCTGCTATATTCCAGGTGCATGATTTTAAGCCACTGAATAATGCAAATGGCTTGTGTTTGCACAGCCTCATCAAAAATGCTCTTTTCTCTAGCACAAGCTGCATGTATTCAGACCTTTACACTAGCTTGTGAGCCCTTTAACGCTGTGTAAAAATGGCATCCATACAAAATCAATATGCTAATGAGTCTCAATTATTAGCATGTGGCACATTGTGTTAAGACATTTACTGAAAATTGCATGTGAGGATTTGTAGTGCTTTTTAATCAAAATTGAATCTGATCTTACTTTCCTTTGTTTTTATTGTTACAACATATTTATTTATCTATCACGATGCTGCCGTGACAATGAGTTTGCATGTGCTCTTCCTTTTTCTATACGCTGGTCAATGTTTAAAAGGGAAAAGAAAAGCGCATGTGCCTTGATAATCATGTTTATAAATAAATTCATGTTATTTATTTAGCTACAATCATCCATCCTATAATTATGCACACTTACTCATTTGCTCAGCACCTCGCCGGTCCCACTGGGCAATGGCAATCCTTAAGCGGCATAATTTTCTCAAAGCACGGGGTGTTTTTTTGCCCCCCTATTTTAAACGGTTGCAATTACAAGTCTGCACTTTAGGACCTGTCATCTCATTTTACAAGGTTAAAGCAAAGGCAAGCGTTAGGGAATATGACCCCTCCGTGCCCCCCGACACTTTACTGATATGCCTAATAATGAAACTGATTTTTATTACCTACATTAGGCACACCTTTAAAAAGAAAAAAAAAATCACATTTGAAACACAACGCAATGCTTTATTTTGAGTTTAACATGATCACCCAAAGCTTTTTACTTGACACATTTCCAGCTGCGCACACAATTGTCTTTATATGTTTTTATGTGTTGTTTTATAGATTACTGGTATATGCTCATTCAAGAACATTTTACCATTCTTTCCCTGTTAGTCAGGCAGGCTTGTTAACGCTACCGGCTTGCTTGCTGGAATTAGTCACTCATTATTCCCATTCGTGCTGGCATAAACACACGTGAGGTGAGCTCCAGTTCCTTGTTTCATTGGCTGCGGTTGTCTTTGTGGCTAGCACTACTATCTCCTATTCTACAGTGGACATGATATTTCTTTAATAATAAGCCTTAGTTTCACAAAACAGAAAATTATATCTGTTTTTAATTTGATTATATTTTATTAATTGCTTTTTCACATCAATACAGATAAGCTCGAACAATTCTTTGCTAGGTTTATTATTTCTGAAGCTATACCTGAAGTGTGTCATTTCACGGTGGTCTTCCTGCTGCACAGGCTCGGCCCCCACTGTCTGCAGCGCCCACTGTGTCCAGCCATTAGCTTTGAAGTCAGCAGTCCCTGTAATATAAATGTATTAGACTTAAAGCCAGCATAAATAATTCACCTGGACATTGATTAGCTGTCTTGCTCCCTAACATGGCGCGTGTAAGGCTCCGAATATGACTGTTCTTGCAACGAGACCATCTCTCTTTTGTCACGGAAGCCTTTGATTCATCCCTGCTTTTCCCTTCCTGCGGCTGCTCCACCTGCTTTATATTTTCAAATCAAAAGGCCTTTAAATCATTTCAGCAGTGTAGTCATTATTTATTTATTTAGTTTAATGTTTGTTTTAATTGCACCTCATAAATGAATCATTTTATGCCACTTTTTATTGTTATCTGCTGGCGTGTACCAATGCTATTTTTATCTTGATTCTCGAGATTTATTCTTTATTTTTTAATGCATGACCCAAGGGATAAAAAGATTCCTCCTTGTAGCCGTTACTATAATTTCCCTGACCTCTGGGAACAACAACCAGTAAGAATTTGTGTTTCCTACCACTTATGTCCAAGAAGGCTCACAATTTAGACTGATTTAGCAATTTGACATGATGCTGTGCCCAGGCTCCTACGCTCCCCCTCCCTAAACCTCACACAAAGGCCGCTGGATCTCCGGGTGCAGGTTGAATCAGAAGTAGTGGCCTGACCAGTGCACCCCGTTTTGCTGCGTCTCTCACATGTTCGTCTACCTTTTGTCTCCTGCCGGTGCAAGTGCCAGGAGGCGCTGGGTTAACTCCGGCGCTGTGGGCTAACGGCACACCTCGGCAGGTCTGGAGAGGCTGCAGGAGGGAGAAAGGGAAAGAGGTGCGGGGCCATAAATCCACCAGCTTTATTTACTGCCTCTCGGACTTATGAATGTTAAGATATTTGACGCCACCCCTGGCCCCATAATTCTCCAGGCCTCGAGACTTTTGGCGGAGGTTTTGAGTTTCGACGTATAATTACGAGTAGTTTAAAAAAGAACAAGTTAGTGGAAGAAGGAGGGGTGGATGAGAATGCAACATGGAGCTTTCAGCGCTGTGTTGGGAGTGAAAAAAGATGCTCGCAGAACCCGTGGCGATTCCACTACAAGGCTTTGTGCCTGAAACAATAGCTCTTGTCCCCTCTCCTCTCTTTGTTTTGTGGAGTTGTCGTGATGTACTGGGATCACCTTTTGGGGAAAATTAAACCACTCTTGTGCACACTTCTTTTTCTTCCTTTGTCATTATTTTACTTCCAGAGGATTTTCTCCCCAGATTATTGTAATAAACACACCTCCATTGTGCACACGTGCACGGCCTTATCAGCCTGGACTAACACTGTCTGCTAAATGTGGCAGCAGCATAAGCATAACAATGGTATATCATATGGATTACGTTGGTTGGACTGCTGTAAACGGATTTTTGGCTGTGACAAGAGGAAAGACAGTGTAATGCGGGTTTAAGGAACAGGGCCCAAACCTTATCAAATTGGCTTTACATGTTAATGGGGCCTAATTGGCGTCCGCGGGGGGTTTCATGGCACGACGCGGCCGTATTCCGTGCCTCTAGCCACAAAATGCACTCTGAATCCAGTCGGAAGGTTGCGCTCCTTTTGTCTTGCAAATCACTTTTGTTTACAAAGTATGGCGGAAACGGCTCCCGCTCACTCGCTTTCCCTCCCACTACTCTTTTTGTGCTGCATCTCTTCCTCTCCCTCTCTCTCTCTCATAGCCAAAGAGAGGGGAGTGAAATGGTCCTTATTTTTCTTCTACTCAATAAACAGTCATAAAAAGTACAATCTGCTTTGGATTTGAGGAGTTAAGTTCGAGCAAGGGGAAGGGAGGGGGCCGCAAGGCAAAGTTTGGCACCATTAAACTAAAATTGGGGCCTGCTAGACATTAGCGGCACACAGCACATTCTCCGAGCTTAATTAGTCCGAACTGTAATTGTTCATGGTCTGCCAATAGGAGTAATGCTCAGGAAAAGTGGAGTTGCTCTAAATCGGCCCTGGGTTTTTAAAACAATAAATCACTCGCATATTTGTGCCGTGATTCAGATGGAGGCTCGACCTCTCCCATCTCGACATGTGGTAAATTGTAAAGTCAATGAATCGCAGATGTAGGGGTGGTGGGGGGAGACAGGGGAAGACGGGGCCAGAGAGTACAGTAGGGTTTTGTTGGTGCCTGGCGAATGAATGGAAAAGATTTGTGCTGTAAATATTTACCAAAGAGAGATATATTTTTTCTTCTCTGTGCAAGCGAGCCTTAATTGTCAAATGCTGATGATGTTGGCAGGCTGAGCAGCGCAAGCACACGAGCCCGTCTATCTGTCACTCTGCGTGAAACACCACAGAAGCACAGGGGAAAAAAGAGTTTGGGGGTGTGTTTCTAATCAGAGTTTTAACTTGTGCAAAGGGAATAGTGTTTCCCTGGTGGAGGAGGGAGCTGTGCTGGGTGTAGCTGCTGCAGTCAGCTTTGCTTTGGAGCTACACCTTGTTTTAATTATCTCTTCAGTGTTTTTTACTCAACAACAGCTAATGTGAGAGCTAATTTTGACAGCGTTTCTCATGGACTTTTTTATCATGCTTTCACTTCCCTGTGTCTGTCAGTGAGCCACCACCACTCTCTGCTTCTCTCGCTCCACGTGAAGAAAAGAGGAAAGGCATTAGTTTAGCAGCTGTGCACTGGTGCCCTCCCGCCTCACCACAGCCGCAGCCCCCCAACCCTTAGTGTAACCCCCCAGCGCCATCTCCCACCGCCAGCCCCCCCTGTTCCTTCTTTTCTCCCATGCCTTTCTATAGAGCGTGCACACAAAGATAGCACTGTACATCTGGAATGCAACTTTTGTCATCTGGTAGATATAGGCTCGCTGTGCTGCAAGGCCACAACGAAGCTCAGACATGTAACTGAAATTATTGCATCAAAATTTGGGGGGTAGAAAGTCAAATAGTTGGACTTACATTTGATCCATAAAATGATGGTTGGAAAATAATTTGAAATATAGTTTTGAGAAATGTGGACCGTTTCAATCCGCTGTAAAGATAAGATTCAAAAAGAGATTTACTAACTTTAAAATTGATCAAGCAATTATCTTCCAAATAGCTCGTAATTGCAAAATGACTGTATTTCTGAAACGAGAACGCACCCATGCAGAGTAGGAAACATTAATAGGCTTGCTGAGGTATCACCAGAAATACTTGTGGCATGTACACTTCCTCTTTCCCCCTTGTGTGAATGTGCATATTTCTCTAAGTTCATTCATAATAGGAGCTGAGAGCAGCAGTAGCCCAATAGAGTTCAGCGGTAGTCGTGCAGTAGGGAGGGGGGAGAGAGAAGGAGAGAGAGAGAAGCGGGAAATGTGCGTGGAGTGGCTGGGGTAAGGGTTGGGGGGGGGCCCAGCGGAGAGGGGGCCGAGGGTCGGACACACAAAAGCCGTCTGAATAGAGCGCATAATTGCTGTTAATGCCAGGGCAATGAGAGCAGCGACAGTTCCTGGTTAGATGTCCAAACAATAGTGCCCCGAAGCTTCACATTCATCTTGCTGTAAGAATTATTTTTTATTCTTAGAGGAAGTGTCTTGTGTGTGGTTTTTCGTCGCCCAATCCTCCTTGTTCAACCTATATAACCCTGGTCACGTTCCAAGTCGTGCCTCCCACCCTGGTCGTCATCAGAAATATGTGCCCTTAAATGCTCAGGGTGCGAGTGACGCTTGAGGAAGGAATCCCGGGTCTGTTTGGATTGCAGAGTGCGTTTGGGAAGGGTCAAAGTTCACCAGCGCTGACATGCTTTTTGTTAAGACCCCCCTCTAAACAACTGATATGGAGTGCTGGAGCATATTTTGGTTTTTCCCCTTCATAACTGACTGCCATCACGGCTCTTAATGATCTTGTTGGAGTAGATAATGAGTAGTGATGCCAGTGTGCGGCGAACACCTGTACGCTAGCATTTTTATGGTCATGGTGAAGTCCTTATTCTTACTTTACTATATGTTACGTGAATGCAAATTTTAGCTAACGCAACAATACAACATCAGCCATGACAATATAGCTCAATTTTAGCATACATCCAGCACTTTCCATTGTTATTATACATGAATTGTATTACCGCCAACACGTCCGATATATTATGCAGTTTTTCGTCAGTCCTGTTTTCTTTTTCCTATCTTAATGTAGTCAAGGGAGACGCAGATAATCTTTGGAGAAATGGGAACACTTTGTATGCGCTAAACACATAATGCTTCGAGTTTACGGCGATAAAACTCCAGTATGTGTATTTTTGATCTGCTAATTAAAGTTTTAATTGTAGCTGGATAAGCCACGAGGAGCGAGCGCGTAGAGGAAGCCTTAGCGATAATGAGGTGATGGTCCGCCTGTTAGTCTTGAAGGTGCTGGAATCGGAACTGCCCGCGAAAGGTGAAGGGAGGCAGAAACAAATTCATCTACTAATCTGCGGCTTAAACTCGGATTTAGAAATGTTGGCGAGATTACTTAAAAAATGCACAAGGCTAATAAAATGTAACCTTCTTTAGCTCTGCGTCAGATTTGAGTCCTTGTTTTTTCTGTTGATGAACCAATTCCAGTGCCAAAACAGATTAAGTAAATTCCTGTGTTAGCTCTTTAACCAGCTGTTAGAAACCTATTTACTCGCAATCATAATGCGTTTCTTGTTAAGAGACAGCTGTCAGCGTATGTACAGCGCTAGATAACATTTCATGTGGACAGATTGTCTCATCCCATCATGGCCTGGCCCGATCCAATTGTCAACCATTGTGCAGGTAGTGGTGAATAGAGTGGTAATAATGGTACCGTGTTCAAAATTCGTTTTCATTTTCCATTTGCAGTAAGCTTTGGATTCCAGCTCTACAAACATGCGCGCACATTGTTGCATGTTACTAACAGCATCACAGCAGACCCGCTCTAAGGGGCCTTCGTGTCAGCCGTGTTCAGGGTCAATTCCAAAAGTGAACAAATTGACTCGCAGCTCTGAGTGAATTGTCAATTGGCTTTTCCTCCCTGAGGGGTCACAACCAATGGAAGACCTTGTTTGGACAACTGTCCTGAGGTGAGCTGAGCGGCCTTCACTCTCCGGGCCAATGGGACAGACAGACAAACAGACAGTCGAACACGGAGACACATAGTTGATCTAAATGAACTGGTAGAGAGAAGGGAGGGTTTAGCCGTTGTCTTGGAAAACAATGACAACTAGTTCCCCTAAAAAGTGTTATTACTTTATTATAGTCTGCAATTTTGGATTCGCTGAAATATTTCAAACGGAAGAGCCAAATGAATGAAGATATTCTCAAATCGATATTCTCAAATATCGTATGTGCACAGATTAGTCCAAGCAAAGGTGACTGAAACGTGTCTGGTCATTGTGAATGTTAAGTTAAGCGTGGGTGTCGTCATGTGATGCTCTTCACATTGCCCTTTAGAACCAGGACAGGTTTAATCTCCTCTTTATTGCCCTCTTTATCTTTATGGCTCACCACACTTTACATATTTCAAATGTCAATAAAGATAAATGCAGTGAGTTGTCGTTTGTGGAGGTCGAGAGAGGTTGAGATTTTTGGGAAGAGTGCAGCTATCTTTCTTTTAAATGAAATATTACATTCTTTAATATTTATGCCATGCTTATTTATTTTTACAAATATGGACTTTGTGAAAATCTATACATATGTATTTAAAAAATGTTTGGTGCTCTGTTATGTGCACCAACAGAGCACACAAACCTGTAAGAATTTGGTGTAGGCTTTTGACTAGTAGTCGTTCCTAACATCTTTGTTCTTGACGCTTGTGACCTTTGTGGTTAGGTAATGTGATAATTATAGTACTTGAACATAATAAACCTTTAAACTATTCAGTTTGATTTCTAGTAAAAAACGTGCGGTGTCAGACAGAAATCAGCGTTAGTTGTGGATGGTCCATTTCTGCACTCACATAGAGGCCTTTTGAGTGGCTGATGACCCCAACTCCTGTATCTGTCCTGCTCTTGTGGCTGGAGGATGCAGCAGCTGGACACTGGAATGCTGTGTGTGCGGTTTAAACAGTGGCCCATCTCAGTGCAGGCCTGGAGGAGCGCAGGGAAGGAAGTCTGCGCATGTTTACATAGCTGAATTGTCCTTCGGGCCCCCCCCCAGCGTCTAATGCACTTCTGTTCAAACATTCACAAGTGTGGAGATGACCCCCGCTGATGCCGGAGTTCACAGCCATGCTTTCACCCGAGTCGCCTGGCTCCTTCTCTGTCAGAACAATAAAAAGTCAACCGTCCAACTGTGCCTGTTTGTTACTTCAACTTGCTGGCTCTAATGATAGATAAAAAACTGTTACAAAGCTCAATTTAGTACTGTGAGAAGTGTTAGACTGACTGATGAGGAGATAGGAGCCACCTCATTGGTCTGTCTGCCTGTCAAGAATCACCATCACCATACGGGCGCGTCAAGTTAATTGTTGTTTGAATTAGCTGTTATGATCCGATGACAAATCTCTGCTGCTCCCGCCACTGGAGCAGAAAATGTATCCGGGGGATTGGCATGATCTTTGCGAGTGTGTAAACCTGGCTTCAACAAGATGGATAAATGCAATTATTGGACAGACCTGGAGAGGAGAAAATCCATTTAAAGCCCGTAAAGCTAAGCAGGGGCCGTGGTTAATTCATTTGGCCAATTTGCGGGTGATGTACGAGTGTCAGGGCACATTAGTCAGGCGGCAGAGTGGGTGCGTGTTGGTTTTGTCTTTTTGGCTTGCCCGCACTTTGCTTGTAGAGCAGTTTTTACAGACCTTGCCTCTCTCCTGACCCATCCCAGTGAGCAAAACAAATGGACCTTAGACAGGGGAATGACAAAAAGATGCAGTGAGCCCGGGGGAGCGGGATGGCTGTGTAAATGAGCTATGGAAACATGGCTGTGGTCTGCTGGGCGCCATGACTGAGGAGCTCTACACTGCACTGTCCCAAAAACCACTCAGGTTTGTCATCACCACACTTCCCCCAAGTTAAATCAAGATTTTTTTTTCATAACTTGTTGCAGTTGTGGCCACAAAAAAACCTAACTGACTTAGAATTATACCAATTATATCCAAAATATTTCCTAGCAGAAACTTGCATAAATTCTAAGCATTATATTGTTATTGTTATTATTATTTGCCTCATAACTTGCGCATAACTTTTCAGTCTCATGTTCTCTGCACTGGTCAGACTGAAATTACTTTTAGGTCATTTGATAAACAAACATATTTCGTAATAGTTCAATGCTATATTTATATGTGGTTTATCACTGACTAAGATTTATTTATTTGGTTCTTACTACACAAGACTTATTCATGTGTGGACCGAGCTGGACTTTTTACTCTGGCTGTACTCAGTGAACTTTTAGTTAACTTAAATTTACATTGTGGATGGCGATGTTTACTCTGAACACCAAGTCTGCTCAGGACAGCGACAGTCTTCCTGGAGAAGTCTTAACATTTGACACCCGACATGTTTGTCTCAGCAACTGGCAATTTCACCCTATTTTCTCCCCGTCTGTTGTCATAAAAAGCGCTGCTGTTGCTCAATGCTGCAAGTGCCTGTGTGTGTCTTGTATTTGTGTTTATCAACTCTTTAGCTTTGACGTTAGATGGCTTGCCTCTCTGCTTAGTCTGTTACACCGCCTTTGTCTCGCTGAAGCAAAACCACTCAACGGTTACACAAGCGCGGCGGTATGCAAAAACAGTGGTTAGAGCGTGGTCGGGTGGGTGAGAGGAGGTGAGGGAAGTTCCAAGTCGCAGCCTGAATCCCAGCAGCAATCAGACAGACCTCTCTCTCTCTCACTACTGTATGATGCAGGCTTGTTGAAGTGGCTGGGATCATTCTTAAGAGCCTCTTGGTTGACTCGATTTGGCCCGCTGATGTGCGTGTGTGTTTGTGCACTAAGTGTGTGTTAGTATTTGTCACCTGACTGGCAGGCAGCAGGTCTCAGGAAACCAAAGTCGGTGTGAATGCCGAGGCTTGTCAGTGACAGGTGCCGGTGCTGCGGATCATGCCTGTTGGAGCGGCAGCTGGGTGGGGAGAGACCGCAGGGCCCATGGTCAAGTGTGGGCCTTTGGGAGACAGGCCCAGTTTAGGTTCCATGCTGAGCGGAAAGATTGGACTCAAAGCAGAACTATGGATATGGACTGTTACATGACTTGAAACGAAAATGGAACATTGACTAAAAATCACTATAATGACTATATTGTAAATGTGGGACTGAAATGTGCGCTAAATTAGGAGTATATTACATAAGTGTGGTGTGACCCTGTGACTGGGTTGGTGTAAAGGCAGGAGCAGAAAATGTGTCAACATATTTTTTCAATTGTCATCTTCCAAAAATGAAGTAAAACTTCAAAACTATTGGGAACAAAACTTTTTTCAGTAGTTTGTAGTAGGAAATATTGTGTGAAAAGCTTGAACATTTCTCGTTTTCATAAACCTATAGTCATGTCAGCCTGACTGTGACTCCCAGTGCTGAAGGACACAGAGCAGCGGTTCTCCCCAGTTGCACAACTGCAGTGGGACAGGAACCCTCCCTGTTTTCTGCGGATACTGATGTTCTGGAACCATTTCTGCGAGGCCTCCAAGCTTTCGAAGTGGGATATTCTTCTCGTCTCTTTTCTGTTGCCTTGGGATGATTTTCCAATTTGAAAATCTCCAGTTCTGTCAATACGCAGACGCAGTCATATTCTGCTGTTCTCCTCGTTCACTTCTCCGTCTTCCCAGATGCAGCTTTCAGCCTCGTGGGAGAACAACTGCTGTCTATAGGCCAGCGGAATTCCTTTCTCTGACAGAAAGAGAAAAACGTGTGGAAGTTTTCTATATGCTCCCGGATCATTTTACACCAGTGGACGTGCCTCTCCACACAACTGTTCCCAGTTAGTGGAGATCTGCCAGTCTAATTACAGTCACCAGTTGGACAAATGTTACTGGATACAACTGTCATGTTCTTTATGACGGAGGCTGTTTTGATGTCCAACAAGTTGAATGATGTTATGGATTTAAACAAATAGCTTATTCAAGGCTTCTTAAAAATACAGCATGTCACTTAAATAGTCATAGGAGAACAGGATTGTATCTGCTCATCAACCAATCATTTTAGGGACTATAAGAATATTTTGGAACGAACCATATTTTAGTCCAAGAAATGTCCAACAATAAAATATTTTTCTTGAAGATAATGACAATAGACAGCCGTTCATTTAGAGTCATTTGGTTTCACTATCATATGAAACACTGGACCGGTCAAACCTGCCAGCAATGAGTAAGTCACAGAAGTCATCTTTGAGCATAAAGAGTACAGACACTCTTGAGAATTTAGCTTTACTGTCAGAAATGTTTACCCAGAGATTGAGATGCTGTGGTCTAGGACGCCGGGAAAGTTGACCTCTAATTGTTCACAGAAGCCATTGGCAGGAAAAATCAAGCATTGGTGAGGGTGGATGCTGAGACGAGAACTTACACTTGCCATTCAAGCAAAAGAAGTCAAGCTGGCTAGGATGCTACTCACTGACAAACTAGTTCCTTCTACTGCGGCAAACAACCAGGAAAAGTCTTTCTTTGGGAGACAGACACTTTCTTCAGGTTTTAAATTGGCCATGTCATGTGCTTTCCTGCCGAGAGCTGGCTGTCCCTGCATGGACCCAATGTTCTTTACCAGTTTGGAGAAAAATTAGTGTGTTCTTTTTTTCTGGCACTGATCCCCGCTGCATTCAACCTCCCGTTCCCCCAGCGTCAATGTTAGTAGTCATATGCTTGTGTTCTTCATGCCTTTTTGATTGGAACAGTTGCAACAGACAAGACTCAATGTCCACGACCTTTTAAAACCTGCCCTCGCCCCATTTTGTGGACAAATCCAGTGTTTGTGGTCAGAATTGAGCAAATAACATCAGAATGATTCAATTGGGCATAAAGTAATTGAGAGGCGGCCTGCTAACCATCTGTCCGGTGAGATTACCACTTTCTGTGTAATTAAACGTGTGACCTTGTGGCCATAGAGGGAGGTGCCAGTGGGCAGCCATGGCCAGAGCAGTGCTGTCTTATTTGAAGTTGGGGTAGTCTGGCTGGGTGATGGGAGGCGGTGCTGGTGCAGTGTTAACTGTTTAGCCCAGCTGCTAAAGATAGCATAGTGAGCCAAGCTTAAGTGACAGTCTCTTTTACATGGATGCTTCCCGTGTTTTTGCGCATACAGTGACACATGAAGAAAGTGGCCTTAGTCAATTTGGTGATGCGGAGGTCGGAGTGATCCCTGTGTGCATCCAGTGTAACAAAGGCTGTGTATTTGAGCTGAGCAGGCTGCTGTTTCTGCTCCAGTTTTATATGTACTTTTGTTTGGATGGTCTTGCTTTGCTTTTCACTTCGACGGTGTCCAGAGACTGCAAGGCCTGTATCGGCTGCAGGTCCGTTGTGAAAGGCCCCGCACAACCGGTGATTGGATTTGATGCTGATCTGGTTGTTTTGGTTGTAAAAAGGATATTAAAGACAAGGGCGATGGTACTAATGAGTACGCAGGAGGGGGCTAATCCACCACAGTGTCACACAGGATCTAAAACCCAGGCTTTACCTGGACTGCCCTGTATATTCACCCACAGACACAGCACAGACTTTACTACTTAAAAAGACACCATTTACTCAGTGTGGGTTCTCTTGCAATACTTCCGCCCTGCGCTCAGAAAAATCCCTCTTGCTGGCCCAAACAAAAATAACCATTTTAATTACTATGCTGGAGACAGGAGCAGCCACAACGCCTCTGGCAGGACTGGGCTGAGGTGGCACTGGCCACTGGGGATGGGGACGAGGCCTGGACCAGCCCGCAGGGAAATTACAGGGTGGTGTGTGGGACAGGCACAAGAGGGAGGGGGGGGCACTATGCTCCACTGCCAACTTACGAGGGCATGGGCACAACAGGCTGGTGTAAAAATACCTATGATTGAATCTTTTGTGCTGCATATTTTTTCAGAATATTATTTGGGAGTAAATATATTTTCTGAATAGATCTCTGAAACCCTTTTTTTTTTTTTTTTTTTTTTTCTATATATTTTCTGAATAGATCTCTGAAACCCTTTTTTTTTTTTTTTTTTTTGCAATTTACTGATGGACTTTCACATCCTCACAGTTAATAATATCTTAAAGTAACAGTTAATGAAGTTGAAGTTGATTTTTATTTGCCTTTACATAAATATAATATATTAAAAAGCTATAGCTAGCAGCAGCCAGAAGCAGATGACAAAATGTCTGGTCATCAGTTAATAGTTTGTTCATAGCACAGTATGCTGCCAGTGGCCCTTGTCATGACATTATTTTCTTTATTGAATAAAATCTCATGTAAAATGAGGTGAGGGCCGGTGTTCAGCATGCAGTTTGTTTCCTCATTCTAAGTGCTCTCCTCTCGTTCCACACATTCTTGCTGTTCTCTCTCTCGCCCCTTCAGCCCTCCCTCCTCCCTCACCATGCACTCTGATTACCTCTCCAAACTGGCAATAAGTTGATTGCTTTACAGAGATGATGTAAGCCCCTGCCCTAGGGTACATCAGGTTGGATTTCTCCCGCTTTATCTTGTAAAGCCTAAATTAACAGCTGGTTTGGTTGGAGTTCTCCTGGATCTGACTAAAGGATTAGGCCTGGTTCTCATGCGAGTCAATCCGGTTTGATTTATCGCAGGTCTATCAAAAAAGATCAATGGGAGTCCTTTTGAAAGTAAATCCTTAATCGCGCTTTGCACTTACGTGTCATCATTGTGAGTTTTTTCCCTTCTCTTCTATCTGGTGCTCTCTCGCTTCTCAATTTCTCACTCCCTGATTCTTATTCTCCACCTAACACCCCTGCCCTTTATTTTTTTCTATCCAACTTTTGCTCCATGTCCAATATGCAGTAAGGCTGTGCCCATGTTGGGGATATCATGGCCAATAGCAAAGCAAAGATTTCACTGGGTTCTCATTAGATTTCATTGGGTTAAGGCAGCCCCCGAGCCTGGCTTTAACCTCCTCTGGTCGTGATCACAGCCCAAATCAGATGGTGCCTTTCTGCCCTTGTTTTTCACCCAAACTTCACCTTTAAATCATACCCCACAATCTTTTCTCAACATCAGGCTTGTCACTCGCTTCTGGCTCGAGGTAACGAGTCGGAATTTATGTTTCCCCTTCTTGGCCTGGACCTTCCTGACAGTAGTGCCAGTTCCTGTCGTTGACCAAAATGTTGATTGAAGATTAAGTCATTGTGCAGAATGGAGAAAGTTCATGATTGAATATATTGCTGCTTTTTTTTCTTCTGTTATGCCTAATGTGTAGTGGTAGAGTAGTTTACACAGTGATGATGAATGTTCAATATCTGTGATGCCCTAATTGAATATCCCCAACAAACTGGACACTGGTAGGTACTTCTGGAATACGCTATGACCCCCACGGTAATATTTTGGAATATTTTGTTTAATGCCTATTAATCTAGATTTTTTTTTTGCCATTAATAAAAATTCAGCAAACTAATAAAAAAACACTCTATACTCTCCCTTATCTTATGTGCCAGTTTTAGACAGGGCAAGGGTTATAGTTAGCGCCTGACCATTATCCAAGTTCTCAATGGTGACACATTCTAGGCATGTGTTCAGCTTATACCCATATAATCTATACTTTTAGCCAACACGCATGCTGTAACGCTATGCTTCTATTCTTGCACATGCTTCTCTGTCGACAAAATGATATAACGCTCCAACAACACCCGGGTGCATATTTTCTTGCAGACATTGGTAAAGTGACCTGGCAGCTGCTCAGGAGTGAGGGATGGAGATGGGGGGGTACTAGGGGTGGCCGGTTTTGGTCTTGCAAAGTTCTATTCTTCTGCTTTCTCCTGTTCGCCCAACAGCAGTCAGTATTATGGGTTCTGTCTGCAGCCATTTTTCCCAATTTATGCAGCAACTTTGCCTACTGTGATTATGTGGTTATTAACATTATTACTAAAAAGTAAATCGAGAGCTTGAGAGATCGAGCGGTCCACAGCCAATACTCTGTCAGTAAAAGGATGTGGTTTGGGACAGAGACTTTTGAGGAAGAAATATGATTAGCCAAAAGAAATTAAAAAACAAACCAAATTAAGAAAACCACAAAGTTATGTTAAGTTCATTATAAAAGTTTAACTTTTGTGAAAATATAAACAAAATCCATTACTGATAAATATATAGCCACATTTTTCAGCATCATTTGTCTTCTATTTCCATTTTTACTCATGAGTCTGTTCAAAAACACAATTCTGATGCACTGAGGATAAACACATGAGCCAACACAGACTGGGGCAGTGCATTAAAAACATATTTTTTTAATTGCAATAATAACTTTTAACTATTATAATACTTAATATTATACGTTTTGCCATCGGCACGACTATTTACAACTTTTTGCTGCTCTAGGAAGTCAAACTCGCTCCGGGCCAGTGGATGTCAAATGCAGGTGTGTCCTATTGGCATCGTCTCTGCCGACTCCACTGGGCAGGCTGGCAGCGCTGGGCTCACACTGGAGAGATGGGAGGGGCCGTGGAAGTGCCTGTGTGTATGGAGCTGAGGAGAGGGGGGGGGGGGGGGGGGGGGGGCAGATCGACGGGATACGTGGGAAGGAAGAGCTTGCTGTCAGCCAGCTGGACCTCTTAATCCTACAGCCTTGGGGAAAGGGTGTGTGTATGAGTGTGTGTGTTTGTGCGTATGTGAGTGTATGTGTTTGTGCCGTAGATATTAGTCCATTTTAGCACACCTCTGCTTCGCACTTTGGCCCAGCTGAGCCCACTGCGTGTCTGAATGTCCAATGTTTGTTTTTGGCACTGGGCACAGGGAGGGACGAGCGGGATTTCATGTGTCGCGCGCATGTTTACCGTAGTACTCAGTTTAGTGGGGCACTGTGTATAGACGACACAGACTTTGATGTTGTAGAGGCGCTGGCTTGGTGCGAGGTGGAAGAGGGGGATGGAGGTGGGGATGCCATGCTACTAAACTTCAGGATTTGTACTAGGCAGGACGATATGGACTAACGTTTTCATCACGATATAGAGAAGAATTTGCAATGATGATATAATTGACAGTAAAATTGGCCCTAGATTGACAAAATGTAACAGAAGATCTCACGAGATAAAATTGCACACTTGTGGAAAATTATTTGGTGAACTATTTTTCCCCATGAGTTTGTGTGTTTCTTTTCACAACTGCAAGGAAAGTCAGCTGCACGGTGGAACTATATCACAATATGCCAAATTTCATATTGGCCCAAAAAAATTACGACATATCATGAACGGTACTACTTTCTCAAATTTGTTATGGTTAGAATCAGCCATCAATCAAAGATGACGTATAACAAATAATATGCTATAGGTGGAAATTTCTAAATCACCATAATTATTTTGCATGCTATTAAATAAATTCATTTGAAAACTAGCTTGACTTTTGCGAGGACAATATGCCACCGTACTTTAAGGATATTGTACGGTGCCAATTTCATTCACGCATTTTCACTTTTGCTTGACATTGGCCGTCCATTTCTATAGTTTTCTTCACATGAGCAGGCGATATACAGTATGCAAACGACCGAGCCTCACTGGCACATTGCGTCATCCCATTGTCGTTCATTACGCACAAAGCTATTTAGCCACATTCCATTCGAGCTTACCATCCCTCTCCCTCTCTCTCTCTCTCTCCTGGTTTTTGACCCACTCTCTCTCTCTTTTGGCGTAGACTTTTGCATATATCACAGGCTGGCAGGCTAAGAGCTTGGGACTTCCCCACGCCACACTCCAAGCCTTTGATCCTTTGCTTTGGAGGTAACATCAAAAGGAGAGGCATAGAAAGGCAGCTACTACTGTGAAGTTCAATGTTCAACTTGATGGCTTGGCTGAGGGCTTTTTTTCCTCCTCCCCCTCTCACTCGCTCACCTCTCCCCTCCCTCCCTTCCTCCTCGCTGCTCCCTCGTTCCCTCCTCTGCATCCCTCAGCTGACAAAAACACACATTTGGTGGTTTAGGTTTGTGTGCCTCTGACCTGGAGTAGACTCACAACACCCCCCTCCCTTAAAGTCCTCAACATACAGAAACAAGTATATTTCTTTTCTGTAAAAAGCAGTAGTGGTTTTCTGATTCTCCCGCAGCATCTTGTATTGCAGCCGGTTGCATCAATGCCGGGCCGACCTGTGGCGATGGCGGATAGGTGAGCGAGGAGGAGCAAAGGGCAAGCGCACCATGTAGCTTCCTGCGTGCCCTCTTTGCATGGCTCCATCTTTAGTTTCTCTTTTCAAAATGGTAGAAAAAAGGCAGTCGATCAAAGCTGGCGAAAGACCTGCTTTTTGCACAGTTTTCTGCTGGGTGAGTGAAGCTTACAATCATGGAGGCATCTCATAATGAACACCCACACTAAAGTTTTGTATGCAAATGCAGTTCTTAAATGAAGGAATTATCAGATGAAACCATGCATTGCAGGTCAAAGTCGGGCTCTCTGTAGTCGTCAGCTGCATTTAAATGACACAGGCTTGATAAGGCCATCCAGAAAGCTGAGGTGCTCCACTAAATACCTTTCTTGCCTTTTATGAGCTTCCCTGTCTGACTGAGCCAATTAGCAAAGGCGTACGGCCTGCTTTTCTTCTCCTCTTTTTTCTCTTTTTACCCCGCACCAGCTCTCTTTCTAGATAGACGCTGTCTCCGCCGCGCTCCTGCCCGCACAGCCGTACACAGCAGCACACGTTTGGTGTATCATTAGCTTAGTGCGCAGGGAGGCGTGCGAGGCGCTCTCTCTCCTGCCTTATCTCCATGTCAATCACAGCGTGTGTGTGAACATCAGTTGTAATGATCTCCATCCAGCCTGTCGGTGCGTGTTAGCGCCTGGCTCCCCTCGCCCCCGGAGCAAGCCGTTCCCCAGCTAATAGATGCAAAATTAAGCTGATCAATAGATGGCCTCAGCTCATTATTGACATGTTATCACGGCGTGGGATTTTTGTCCGGGGGTTTTATACACACTAGTAGACACTTGCAGAGATGTGAGGCAGCTTGAGAGAAATGGCTCTAGACACTTTTCCTAAATGCTAAAATAATATTACATACACTCTTAACATATTCTTATTTAATATCAAGGATTCTGGTTTCTATAGCACACATGTGGATAATCACCCGCTCAGTTGTCGGAAATGAGATGGAGACTTTGTAAAACGGCATATTAAAGATTCATCAATAATTGGCATGTGTGCGGCTGTTTGTGTTGCAGCAGAAGGGAGGTGGGCTCTCTTATGGACCGATCAGCACGTGATTGAGCTAAGTGGTAATTAAGCGTGAGAGAGGTGCGCGCGCTGCTAGATTGTGCGACTATTGGTATGTGCTGGGGTAGAGGCCTATAAGGTGAGGCAGGGTTCAGGGTTCTCTGGGGTGCTCTGGAGGTGAGGGCTACAGGAGATTGAGGAGGGAGGCACATTAGCCACCCACTCTGTCCCGGGCCACCCCTGACCCTCTGCAGGTCTTATTGTCACGGAAGCATCTCCACATTTTAATGAGCTCCTGTAACCAAGCCCTTATTACTTATTTATTCATTAAGCTGTCGTGGCAAAGCGGCAGTACCCCACTGAGTGAGTGCGCATCTAATTGCTTGTGTGGGAAGTTTCACCCCTCCTTCACTCACATTATCATAGCAGATAACATGTTTTGTAACAAGCATAATAGTTTAAGTTAAAGCTAATTAGAATCAAAATAGATCGCTAAACATAGGTGAATTAGCCTCCTTGTTTGGTGCTAAATCCATAACCTGAAACCATATTTGAGATTGGACTAAAAGTCTGAAACTCACTGGCTTTAGCGATGCTCAGGGAGTCGACCTCATGAATATGGAGGCTGCACAGGTTCAAGGTGCTGTGTGGAAGTCAGAAAGAGAAGCAGAGCAAACTCAGTGTTTGTTGGTTTCTATGAGGCTTTTGAGCAGATTAATTGCCTGTTGGTGTGTTTGTGATGCTTTGACATAATGCTCTCTGATTGATGATGATGTGTAGGTGGAACTGTGTGATAGTTTGTAGTGCTGGCGCGGAATTATCGGAAGTCTTTGTGAAGCCAAAGAGTACACATTCTCTTCCTCTGAGCCATGTTTCAGAGTTTTCTTATTTCCAGTCTACCATTTAACTAATAGTGAACTCTCAGAACAAAACCAGACACCCAACATCAAGGGCCGATACCAGCACTCCTCCAGCACAATACCAAATACAGTGTGGAGCAGAAACGTGGGCGCTCTCTCTCCTCTGCAGAGCTCAGCAGCTGCCTTCACCTTTTTAACTGCTCTCTCTACACCCCTCACTCCTCACCCCTCGCCCAGCTTCCTGCTTGTGAAGGTGAGCGTGCAGAGCAGAGGCATTTCTCAGCCCTCAGCCCTGGCCCCGTGTAAGGGCCCCGGCATGTTCACCTGCACCGGGCCTCAGAGGGTCAGTGTGGTCCAACCTGATCTTTACCCAGGAAGTGCTCCGGTTTACTTCTGCTGAGCTGGGATCCTTCCACTCTCTTCCAGTACTACTGCTATTGTGGTATTCATTTTCTCTGAACATTGTTTCTCCTTCAGTCATCTAACATTGTAAATACTTTGCCATAACAAGTTTGGAAAGTGTCTACGATGCACATTTTATTTCCCTTACCCAGGCTCCTCAGTGCTTCATGGCTTCCTCCCCTGTAGCCTCTGAATGTGGAGGCTCATGATAGCTCATCACAGTCGAGGTTATATTTGTGTCAGAGTCAAAGAAACGCCAGCAAAAGGAGGTGTCAGTGAGATGGAAGAGCCACAAACACACGTGTGTGAAGTGGCAGGGACCTGAAAGCAGAGGCATTCTGCCTCCGAGCCGGATGCTAAAGGTGCCAGAGCGCCTGTTCATTAGCACTCTGATGGAAGACTAGCCAGCTCCTGCTGGCCTTCACCCTACACTATTTATAGAGCAGCCAAGATACACTCCTAATGACACTGGGAAAGGGACAGTGAGGGGGGAGGGCGGCAAGTCACACACTGCAGGCTCCTGGAGAAGTTTCTGGACCCCTTATTTCTGTGGAGAACAGTGTCCATAGGTCCACCTTGGTTCTTTGTTTAATTGTGAAGGAACTACTGTGAATCTTTCCTGTGCTGTTTGCTGCATTCTGTTGCACAATCCCGCCAAACTTTCCGGTCAGTCAGCTGGTGTTTGAACAGCACTTTGTCCACACCTGCAAAGTAAACAGTGTCAGAGCAAGGCTATACTTATCCATTGAACCTGTGTTTAAGGCAGCCAAGCTCACTTCCAGGACACACCTGATAAAATTCTACAGATATGTTTGACTACAGACCAGCAGCTTAAATACAGTATATCAGACATGTTTCTATAAGGACTCTGTAAGTTGGTTGTAGCAGATCATCCTACTTTTACAAACATTGTCAGTTGGAGTTTCACTGTAAGAAAAGCAGTGCGTTATGTCTCTGCTTGGTAAAGGCAGTAGGAGGTGAGGAGGCAAGCTTTCAGAGCAGGTACATTGCTCATTGCTGTGGGGGCCAGTGGAACCCCCCCAGCGGTCCTGGCTTAGGAGGAGATGTGGACCCAGCGGACCCTCTTGCCCCAGGGCACAAAAACCCCAGGCCTTTCCACATCCCACTTTTATTTTCCTGGTTGCAAAACGCCTCTGGCTATCTGAGCAGGTGTTTTTTCTTTAATATTTACTCATAAAATGTGCAATAGGAGAACCAAAGCAGTCATGATGGCTTCTTATGCGATGGCTAGCGTTGTCCTAGCTTATGACGGCCTATTAAACCCAATATTTTGTGTTCTTATAGATTGAAATCGAACAACCTGCTTTACCATATCAGCTGTGTACTTCTTATTAGCATTAGCTTCTGCCCCTGAAGTTAACATGAGAAACAGATCAGGACAATATGTTAGCTTTTGTTTTTAAAAGGATAAACTTGTCGTCACAGTGAATAGACTAATCTTTTAAGCCTGGTGCAGTTTACTTGCGGAGCTTTGTGCCAGTTCCTCTTACTAGCCTTGATCATTTGAGCCTTAAATAAAGCTCTTTATAGTAACAGTCTGATTGGTGTAATCTGCAAGCTGTCAATCCCATCCCTGCGCGCTGTCCCGGAGGAGCCGCCGGGTCTGTCCGCCAAAGAACGCGTTCAAAAATGGGCGAGTTCTGTTGTTCAGGTGCAGAGGTACGCATGTCTGAAAGTGTGTCAGAGGTACGCTCAGCAGCACACATACAACTACATCGTTTGTGTGATAGCGAGCCACAGATGGGCCAAAGATGGGCTGGATTCTCCGGAGCTGCACCCTGCCTCCATATGCTGACTGTGAAGCCAAGCTGTTTGTTGCGTAGCTGATGTCGACAATGAGTCGTCGCGTTAGTCCCGTCGTCATCTGTCTCTCATTGGAAAGTGGACTAGTGCATCGGAGCCACGTTGGCACTCCACAGCCACTGCTTGTTTGATTGCCACAAAGCCCTCTGCTCTAAATCCAAAACAAAACGGACAAGGCGTGTGCTGGCCACTGCGCCAGCCACCGTACCTATGAGATGAACACATCAGATGGAGCTGGATCCAGGTGGAAGAGCTGGGAGACGACCAGAAACAAGCAGAGCAGTAGAGCAGTTTTCTTCACCTGTCATTCACACTAAAAATATATGAGGGCAACTTCACCTCCTTCTGTCTATAGCCTGTATTGACATTTGTTTAATGTTTGATGGGGAAAAATTGTTTATTTCTCGAGAATCAGACGCTAGCAGCAGTACCAAGAAGAACCATTTGCTGCTCAATTGCTTTGATCCTAACATATTAAATTAGTAACAACAGTGATGCGAGCAGGATGTGTGAGCGCCCGGTGCCCTTGCTTTTGTCTAGGGCCTCTCTCTCTCCCTCACGGTGACGCAGAGAGCAGGGCCCCGGCTTGTTGTCATTGTGATGACAGTCTGTGCGGATCTGGGTTAACACACTCCAGCTCATAACATGCCAAACCTGAGAGCCGCAGCAGTCAGTCACACGCGCCTCACTGCCCCTGCATGGCAACGCTGGGCCTGAACTTTGGAAAGGTGCGAAGGAAATAGAAAAATATCTAAAAACTATTCATAAGGGGAATGTTTTTGTTTTTAATCCTTGACTAGGTTCAGGTACATCTTTAACATTTTTGTTTGGACTGCAGGATTAGTAAAAATTTTATCAAAATTGCAATTTGAAAAGTCAAAATAAATTGAAAATAAATATGATAGACCTACCTGATATTTATTGTTGTTTCTTCACTGGATTTCACAACTTTCAGTGGCAGTAGCCGAGTTTAGTCATCAAGGTAATGCTAAGAAACATTAGAATGCTAATAGCGCCCTTCTTGGTTGTTGATAAAACGCTTTATAATTAGATGCAGACAGCTCACAATGGTCAAATTTCTACCCTAAATATACAATATGTACTGGGGCAAATTTAGCCCATCCACTTGACAACTACAAAAATGGGGAGTACACCCACTTTATCCTGTCTCCATAGGGCGTTATTATTTGAAAAATCAGCTCACCCTGTAGTATAGACCTCTAAAACACATTTTAGATATGTATGTGTATTCTTCTATTAGTTTTTTAACAATGAATGCTCATTTAAAATGTAAACATCTTTTATGTAACACTACATTTAAGTAATGACTACTTACATCATAATGAACTGGCCCCTAATAATCACGGCAGTTAGAGTAAGTTCATCCCTGTGTTAGGATTAAGAGAACTGCCTTGTCTTTCACTTCATCAGAGACAATTGAGTCATTCAGTGCCCATTGTGGGACCGGCCCGCTGAGAGTTGGGGGGTGCGCGTGAGATGGGGGTACGACGCTGAAAGAGGAGAAAGGGGAGCAGGAAGCCGTCTGCTGCACAGCCTGCAAGAGCGCGCATACCTCCGGGTGGCTCGTCCGGGGTTAGGATCTGTCAAAGGGGCATGTTTAGTGTTTGTGTGTGGGAGGGGGGCAGAGAGAGTAAGAGAGAGAGAGAGAGACACACACAGAGTTATCCCTGAACTCTGCAGCAATTTGTCACATCGGAATGGGTACTTGAGTTACCCACGGGGGCCCCCATATAGCAGCAGAGTTTTCAGACTGTGGAGTGGGAAAGAAGGAGGGGCTAGAGAGCAGCACCGAGAGGTCAGGGGTTGTGGCCTATACTCAAGCCCAAGCGGTGTGTCCGTTAGCAGGGTGGGCAGCCAGTGGGCGGGTGGGTGAGTGAGTGCTTTTGCAGGGTGGGGGTTGGTGAGTGGGAAAGGAAGGAGGCCAAGAAAGGGGCGGGTCGATCTGCAGGGTGCTAGGGTGCTGGCCAGGGCGTCGTTTTCCTTGGCATGCTCATAAAACTTGCAGTAGAGATTAGTGTGAGAGAATAGAGGAACTGAAGTGGAGCCTCTTGTCAGGACATGCGTTCCAGCACCGTCCCCCTATAGTCCCCTCAGTGTCTCCCTGACCCATGTGCGATCATGGGTGTCACCTTCACGCTTCTTAACAGCCTACTCACAACGCGCACCTCCTCGACCTCTTTGGGCCGACAGCAGCTGTGTTCACATATCTCTGGGCATTGCCATAAATAATGCTCTTATTTAGCATTCCTGTGAATATTTGTTTAGCATAAAGTCAAGTCTGGAAGCTAAAAGTGAACTTCAGTTTTATTTTGGCTCGTTTCAAATTCCCACTTATGATATTAATGAACCTCGTCTTGGATGATCTCACGGATGACAGCCTTGGTACTTCCCCATTACGCTCCTCTCTCTTCCCTCGGCCACGCCTCTCTAGGCAATTAATATCCAGCGTGGGGGGTCCATTAAAAACCCACATGATCTCAATTCTGGACTTAAAAAAAAAAAAATCTCCGTTTTCCACTCTCAAGACATACAAACAAGTGTAAACAACCGGGGTTTTTAGCAGTGAAAGCCGACTTGGGGTCATAAATGAGTGGTAGTGGTGGAGAAAGAGCAGGCAGAAAGGCCTGTATTTCTTTCCTGGGCAGGGGCTGTAACCGAGGACATGGAGTCAATAACTCCCTCCAGCGTCTCGCACTGGCAGGCACCCCACAGTGAACTCGCCGCTAATTACCACTGATTTAGACACAGACTCAGGAAGGGTCGCGACACGCTCCTTCCCGGACCAGCGCGGACAGACACACACATACACACACACACACATACACACACACACACGCACGCACACACACTGTAGACATGCATACAAACCAGCGGTCACCCTCGCTGCCCGGCAAGACATAGAATCTAATGTGCCCACATCACCACACTGTCTGGGACTGCGATAGCCAAAGGTGCTATCTTAGCTCTTGTGGTTTGGATATAATAACATGACAAGCCTACAGTTATACAAGACAGGTAAAGTTTCACTCTGTAGTCACTGTAATTCTAGGCTAATATAACATGCATTCATCTTTCACTTTCCATGGATCTTAGCTGGTTGAAATCTCCTAACTCTGGAGCGTTTGATGGGTAACATTTCCAGGGCTGACATGACAATAATACATACTTTTTGCCACTTTTGGGAATATAAAGTTACATGTGGCTAGGCGACCCTACTCATTATAAGAACATGATTTTCAAGGTATGTTTGTGCAATAAAAACACTTGTAATAGAATAAATGCAAGATCGATTTAAAATGTAAAGTTATATTTCAGACAAAGCAAGGAAAAATCACCATGAAGACAAGCAGCTGGCAAACCCCCCACCAGAAACATTACATAGTGCTGCTTTAATGCAAGCGATAACCCAAAGATAGCATGCAAACATTTAATACCACTCATTATTTTGTACAATTACTGTATGTCATTTTCCACTAAGTTCGCACTTTGTTTTCCAGATGGTATTTTTCAAATGTTGTCAAATTACTTTATTTACACTTAAAAGATCCGTGACCTTTTCCCCTCAGACTAGGTGGCTGTGACATTGATAAGTCATGTCAACCATCAATAGTGTATTAGGTCAGTTCTGAACCCTGTCAACAAAGTGACAATAACTCATTTCAGATCTCTTCATATGAAACTAGAATATTGAAGATTGCTCGTGTCATCAAATGGAAAGGCCTCCACCCTTTTTTTTATAACACACAGATATTTCACATAACCTCAGTGTGAGCTTATCTGCGACTGTGGGCTGGGAGTGAGACGGCAGGGAGACACTCTGATAGGGCCCGGGTCAATCATTGATGAGGAGCGGAGCGTGTTCGGGCACCATGCTCCAACCTCTTTATGGTTGACAATAAAAAGGCCAACAAGACACCTTTAGTACATTAGGTCATCACAGAGGTTGTTGACCACATCATCATCACTTCATAATGTCAGAAAGAGTGTGGCAGATTGTCAAAATACTGTTGTCGAGTGTTGTTTTTAAGATATACTAAATTTGATAATTTGATAATAAAGAGCTGATTAAAAAGGTAAATATGTATGTTTTTAACTTTCAAATAAGGTTTACAACGTACATATTTGCCACATTTTACATTTGATACATAAACCAGTGAAGACACTTTTTAATATATTTCTTATTCACGTTGACACAATAATTAGTCATTTTATTGATATTGGGATACAAAAAATAAAAACCAAGATGTTTATTTTTGTCAACGTTGCTCACCCCTAATTTTGACATTTTTGAACTGTATAATAAAAAACAAACCTTTATAAAAAGTCTAAGGGTGTTCCTGTTCATAAATGAATTCATCGGAATTACAGGAAATAAGAGGAAATTAATTGTGCTGTACCATTTGAGGACCAGCAGAAACTGTTCCCTAAATGTGTTAGTCATTTGTTAATAATTTGTTGCCGATGAAAATGAAGACCAGACTTTGGACTCAATAGTGTTTAGTTCATTTTATTGCATTTCTTTCCTTTAGATTAATGATGGAAAAGTGCTTTTGGGATATTGTAATGCCATTAACATTGCATTACATTGTTCAGCATTGTGTTTTTTGTGTGTCTTTTAGTGTAATTATTAAAGTAGCTACCTGTTGGTCAGCCTTGCATGCTCGAGGCCGCCCCATCCGCTCATCTGCCTTCACATTTTGAGTTGCTCGTCTCATGTATTTTAAGTTCACGCACTCATACACCACTTATTTAAAAAAAAAAAAAAAAAAAAGATGATGTCGATTCCCCTGTTTTTTGTCTTTTTGGTTTGATTTTTTTGCATTGTTTAACATGTTTTGTTTTCTTTCTTTCCATTGTGTTTCCTTTCTGCCATTCAGTACCTACAGATGAAATGGCCCCTGCTAGATGTTCAACCAGGAGGTCTTCAGAGTAGACAAGCACTTAAAGATGCCAGGTCACCTTCACCGGCACACATCGTTGTAAGTAATCCTACCACTCCGCACCTTTAACTCTACACTGCTCTGCTTTTTTGGCTTTTTATTCTGTGTTGTTGGTATCATGAATGTTTAACAGATGGTGGCAGTGATGACCAATGCAATCCAGGCTGATGTGACTAATAAAATTTGAAAGTATGCGTTGACCGCAATGGACAAATCCAAACTAGATGGATGCTGTTTTTGTAGGAAAGTGTGGGCGTTCCTTGCACATTGATTAGCCTATCCGTGGAGTTGAAGGAGCACTCTGGCACTAGACTTTGCCTGGACAGCCATAGGGGGCATACGCTGCACATAAGAATTACAGAGCACCCACCTCAGGCATGTCAATATCTGAAGAGCCTAGCAAGCTCCAGAGCGAGCACCGAGCACGAACTTAGCAGCTAGCCAAAGGCGTGAAGTTTTGAAGAGGTCAGCAAAAAGATTGAACTTTGGGAGGTGTTGTGTGTGTGGTCACAGGGTTAGCCGGGAAAATCAATGAGAGTTGGGGATTGAGCGGAATTAGTGAGGTGACTGAGAATGCCCTGAGCCCATATTGGCACAGTTGTTACTTTTGTTCCAGCGTTCGTCTACATATCTTAATAACATTTTGTAACAATTTTTTGATAAAGAAGACTTCTGAGTTTGTAAACTTATGCATGCAGATAATTTCCTGTGAAAGTGTATGATTGTTGGTTATTCATGGGTTTCTGCTTTCAACATTTCAAGATCTTTTCACCATTCAAAAGATAAAATATGTTGTTTTGAATTGTTAATTGCGACGAATTTTCATCACTCTTAAACCCATGAATAAAATCGCAACGATTTGATCTGTAACTTTATATATTTGTGATATTTTTTCCCTATTTTCCTATTGCCTGTATAAATAAAGCATATCTTTAAATAGAACTGAAAATGATTGTCACAAATTCAGACAAAAAGCAAGTAGTGGCATTACTACTGAGAACAGCAGGCGTTTTTATTCTCTGCTTGTGATGCTAATGTTATTTTTAAACCAGAAGAGTTCAAGGGGCCTCTTTTACTCTGGTTTTTCGGAGAAGGCAGCGTCTCAGCTCTTATGAAGTCATTAAACTGGTCGTGGGTTGCAAAAGCTGCAGGTAAATAGTTGAGGTTTGCGGCGCACTGAGTCATGCGGCTGTAAATACTTCCCCCTTTACATGCGCCGAAACCACCTCTGAGAAGCGCATTTAAAATATCCTTTAGGACACACAGGTATTGTTGGGAATATCAATTGTGTGTTAAAGGTGCACTATGTTCCTTTTCTGACACCTGCTTGTCTCCAGGTGACAATACTGGGACAAGCAACAGGTCAGATCTGTGGAAACGTGAGTGACCATGCTCACAGTAAGAATATAGTAATAGAATATTATTTTAGAGCTAAAATACTACAAATGCAAAGTATAAAAGTATAATGCCATACTATGGAATATTCCACTAAAAGAAATATACATATATCCATGGAGACAAACAAGTGACGTGTAAAGTTAGTGCGTTTTTAAGAACTAGTCACAATATGTTTTAACACTCAAAATATTGTGGGAGTGTAAGAAAAATAGCGTGTTAGTTAGAGTGCTAACCTATTTTACAAATTTGGTCATTTTAGTTTGCTCTGAAATTCCTTTTATTTGACGTGGATGATAATAATAGTTATAGCTTTCGACTTTTACAAGATTTTGAAAGGAAAAGAGTATTGTGAAGTCAATTTAGGAGAGGCAAAAGCACAAAGATGTGTTGGAAAGTTATCAAGTGTCTGGTGCCTTTGATTTCTCCATTAGGTGGAATCAGCAGAGCAAAGCCGGAGCAGAACAGAGCAGTGGGAGCTCAGTTAAATGAATATTGTTACAAGTGCTGACAGTGATCAATATAAAGGAATATATTGTAATATTTGTGGTCATATTGCCCAGCCCTACTGTGTTCTGTTTGATAGAGTACACAGGCTGCTAAGATCAGAGGCATTGCGGTGTTGCCGCATAGACACACACAAGTTGCTGTTAGCACAAGTGATGAAATTGAATATGAAATGCAGCTTGTATTGTTGAGCTCCCTGCACCCTGCTCCGGCATCCACCTCTCGTAGAGGAGGAAGTGCGATTGGATGTTTCCCTGGTTTGCATCATACGGCTGTCGTACATATAGAAAAGTCAGATTAGTGTGGACAGCTACGTGAATGCCAATGATAACCCCACACGGACTCCCACTGGTGTCACTCACTCAAGCTCTCTCTCTCTGTTATTCTGTACAAGATGGCCTCCATGTTCAGTACGTGAGCTCCTTATCAATAAATTGGGCTGTAAACGGTAGTTTTCTCTTTGTTTACAAATGCGGAAAAACACTCAGGCACCTTGACCTCTCCTGCCTGCAGTGCTGGCTGGCTGCATTGGCAGTGATAAGGAGCCGTCGATGGGTCTGCCTGATAAGAGCGATCTGAAGCCTGTGACCCTTAGACAGTTGAAACAACAATAGAAAGTAAAAGATGGAGCTGTGATTGAGCTGTAGTGTTGTGCAGATAGATGTGGTGATGCAAACAGGCTGCTGGCTCTGGGGCTGGAGGAGGAGGAGAGAGAGAAGAGGAAGTGACCTCGCAGCTGGTCTTTGGGAGGGCAGGCTCGTGCCCCTGTTTACCATGCCCTCAAAGGGGGCCACGCCGCTGCCTTTGAAGTACCTGACCACCCCGCAGGCTGCCTCCAAACCTGCCGCTCCTGAACTTTTATGCCATTGGCTCAAAGTTATTCAATATTTATTCACCTATTGATGTGTATTTTTGAGGGGTAGGCTTCAAGAAAAAAAATGTCTGCCTCGCGCAGTTCCTGAGGGAAAGATCACAGAAAGTCCCTTTTTGTCAACTCTCCTTTCAATGTGATGTTTTAATTTGGCATTATTCTCAGGGATGAACATGTGCGACGATGCCCATTTTCATAATTCTTTTTTTATGCTGTGACAGTTGCAAATGATGCACACAGCACAACACCAGAGACAGCGGACACCTCATCACAGAGTCATGTGATGTGCGCAAACGCACCTCCAGAATTACATATGAACCACTGAGAAACACAGCAATCAAAGTCACTCCAATCGAATCATGTTTCTTAATTTGACTGGGAATTGGGGCAGAAACTCTCATATGTTAAAAGCACACGCACCAACTGTTTCCCTGACGCTCTCGTGCGCACACACAGCACATGCACTCAGCCGCGGTCTACAGCCCAGGCCCGGACCAACAATGTCTCCATTGTTTTATGAGCTTTCACTGGCAGCAGGGGATGGCTGGAGTGTTAACCATTTCCCGGCCGCGTCGCATTGTGTGCATGTGTGTGTGAGCGTGTGTGTGTGTGAGGTACTGAGGCATGCGATGAGGAGAGGGAGGGCACTCGCGCTAAGTGTATGGTAATTACTGTGGAGGAAGTGATGGAATCTGGCCTTTTTTACGGCAGCGCAGACCTCCCACCTGAGCCTGTCCAAAATGAGAGTGTGCTTTTTGACTTCCATTGAGGCGCACTTGTTTCACTGAAGAAATGTCATTCAGAAAAACATGTTTGGAGATTTCAAAACGGCAAAGAATTTAAAAAAAAAACAAAACAAAAAAAACTCAAAACAAATGACACAATAGCTTAAATTCCTGTTGAAAAATATTCACGTGGAGCGGCTGTGGTGGTGCAGTCTTTGAGAGAGACCGATCACGTTTAGGCCTTTTGACCGTGTCCTGTCCGTTCTGAGGCCTGTGGATAAAGGGGGCTTCCTGTGGTCTGAAAGGGCCGTGCACCTGGACTAAGCACACAATGGAGAAGGGCTCTGGGAGGGCCGGCCTTGTCCGCGTTAATGAGCGACCCCACGGACAGCACACACAGCGCCACACTTTTAATGCACTTTACCTATAGAAGCCAGCGCCGCGTGGACTAAGACTGGGCTCAGACCGGCCCATCATTCAACAAGTCACTTCTCAAACAGCCTTTCACCTGGCCAAAGCTTAAGAGTGTGGTTCTACTTTAAAACTGCACGGTAGGATCTTACTGTCTTACCATCGAGCCATACTGTCCTCCCTATGTCACAACATTTTTAAGTTGATTTATTTGTTATTTTTTTTCGAAGGCAAATTGATAAATTAAGTCTCATATTTTCATTTACAAACATGTAAACTGCCCAAAACTTTCCCAAACCTTTCTTCTACAGTTCATGCTATACATTGGACTCTAGATTAAAAGTTAACCGAAACTTTTCTGGTAGAGAGTCTGCCACTTGCTTAACACCATGGAAATATTATTGCTTTGCATGGAATGTTCCACAGTATGAGATTAGCTATCTTACAAGTGTTTTTTGTTGTTGTTTTTTTTATGCCTTGAAAAACATGCATTCTTACTTTCCACAGAACTGACCCGTAACTTCTCACATGCTGCCATACTGTAGCACTTTCTGGGTAAAACACCTCCATGGAGACAAGTAGAAAAGTTACATAATGCACCTTTAATCAAAATTTGTACCCGATTTTTTTTGGCCATAGCACAGATGTATTGTAAAAGCATCTATTCTATCCATTGAGCGATCTGTGCATTAAGGAAGTGCGCTGTTAGCAGGCTAGTTGCTGTTAGCTTAGCCGTGACGGATAAGAGTTGTGAGTCATAGCGGTGAATAATTAGGAAGCAAGGAATGCAAGTGAGCGATAAAATTGGACCACTGCAAAGAGTTTAAAATGAACAAAATCTGTTTTTCCACATTTTCAAATACAGCACCTTAAATTGTGCAAAGTCAATAATTTTAGTCAATAATCAGAATCTGCTGTGTGTTGTCCCTTGGTCTCATCCAGACGAGAGGGGTCAAAGTGACACCAGTGTCCTGGGCCAAAATGCGGCCGGACGAGACGTGGCGTCAGTCCCGAGCCCTGAAACAATGAGAATGGGAGCACCCTGGTCTTTGTATGTGTCCAGCAGCCGTCTGGGTGGCTTCTTCTCAGACAATCCACTCAGTGTTGGCTTAGTCAGCAACAATACCACAACAATGACTGAAGTGTCTCGATGTCCACACAAGCAGAGACCTCTCACTGACCAGCCATAACATTACGACTATTGACATTTCAACTAAATAGCAAACAATTATCTTGGAATCAAGGGAGCCGTTTTACCCAAAAAATTATTCACATTTTTTTGACAACCAGTTAATATTTTATCTGTAAGTTGATGTTTGTAAACTAAGAAAACATTGTGTAGTAATTTTGGCAAAGAACTCAAATTAATGGTTAAAAATGTGTTCAGAATTTCACCATTTTGTTTCAGTCACAATTCAGGGAACCAATGATGATGAGGGGCTGTGTGTCTTTTATTAGTCATGTGGTAGTCATAATGTTTATCATCATCATCAGTAATGTCAAGCTTAACAAGAAACACTGTTATAAGACGAGTTTTAACACTAACTATATTGAATTTTGATCAATAATGTGTCACCCGATTGTAATCAATGTGAATAGCTCCTTCTTGTGTGTGAAGGCTGTGATTGTCTTTTCTGTGGTATTTGACCCTTGTCCAACCTCAGTGAACTTAAGCTGCCACTCCACGGCGGACATTTAAAAGCATAATGCATATTTGTGTCTGCGTGTTTCTGACAAGAAGTGCAGTTTGAGGCTCTTATGGAAAGTTATCAGGCCAACCCCGGGGTCAAGTACAAGCACAAATAGAAGGAGTTGTGCAGTAGCGTTTAGGCAGAGAGGCCTCTTTAGTAAATAAAAGACCTGCTGCTTTTGACTGGATCTAAAAGTAGCTTATCCCGTGTACTTTGGGAAATCAATATCCACCTTTTCACAGAATGTCTTACATTTATCTTTCAGAGTTTGCAGAATGTGTGAGTCTTTACAAGTTGCTAGGGCATATTGTGATCTGAATATAAGACATTGGTTTGGAATTTGTTTGCAATGTCTGAATAATGGCAAAAAAACACAAAAAAAACACTAATATTTTCTTCTTTAGCTTTCATTGACTAACATAAATAACCTGTTTGTTGCAAGCTAACACACATAACACTAATGGGAATTATTTTGTTTCTATGTATGTTCATATTGCATTTTAATAAATTGTAATTGATAAATGTTTTAGCTAAAATGTTCTTTGTTCAGTTAAAAATGACATTTAAATTGTACTTTCCGAGCTTCAGCCTACCAATTCTAATATATGTTCAGTGATAGTCAAATGATGTCCTAGTCTAGAGCCTGAGACCATTAACACCACTATAACCCTGTTTTCTCCTTCTCCTTCTGTGTAACATTTCCAATAATGTGGTCGAACAGGCAGCTGAGACATGCTCGTAGTTTAAATAACTAAAAAGCCATGGGATGTAACATTTCCAAAGAGACTGTAGCTTCTTCCTAAAACTGAATGTGAGGCTTGTGTGTGCATAAAGCTGGTATAATTGTGTGACCTGGGACCATCCATCTTTGCCTTTCAGGGCCCCTTCTGCTGGGAATACCCCGGACAGTCAGATGTGAGCCTATATCAATTTCATTTGGTGAGAAACATCTTCCAAAAAACACTTTACATTTTGATTGATTGATTCTGAATCTGCTCTCAAATTCAAATCAGACCGCAATCGTGGTGATGCAAATTACTGCAATGAGGAATCCAGGTGAAGGGTGTTGGTTGTTTTGATATTAAATTTCACATTCATCTCTGATCAAAGTGCGTGGTTAAATTTTAAAACCACACACAGGAAAAGGCCGCCTGTTTTCTGTGATTTTGGCTCTGTTTGGCTTTACAGTGTTTTTTTCCATGTAAAGAATACTTGTTTGCAGTGTCAAGTTTCTGGGTCATCGAGGGTGACAGTTTCTTTGATGGCTGTGAGAGATAATATGTGAGTTTTTAGAAGTAAAAATATTGATGTGCTTTGGACTGGTTTTTCTCTATTGTAAACGCTAAGAAATCGAAATAGTGATGTTGTTAGGAAAGAAAATAAACATTGATTACTTGAAAACTAAATTAAATTAAGAGACAAATTGTACCTTTTTAGTTCTTATTTCTTTTTAAGTGTTGGTAATAAGATGCTTTTATTTCTAATTTAAGACTTTATAGTTGATTTTCATGTTATAGTTACACAGGGCGTTTTTGATTTACCTGTAAAGCAACTGGTTATAAGTAATAACAGTAAAAGTTTTGAGGTGAGAGCAGGGTAAAGGTGATAGGACCTTAGAACGCCAGATGTTTACTTTCTAGTAGGCATGTTTCAGAACAAATATTTGGAAAGTAATGCTTCATTTAATCTATTTGAATTGGATAAAAAAAACAACATTCTCTCTCTATGCTGTCACCTCGCAGCCCTGTTTTGTGAGTAGCATAAGGACTTTGCTGGAACTTGTTTGACGAGGTCTGGCAGATCAGAGCTGGGTGTGTCTGTCTGTTTCTACACGTGTGCGTTTGTGTCTTAGAAAATGAACCTTTGTCTCTCACAGGTGTTGTAATATAATGCAGAGTAGTGTATTGTGTGTAATATTATGAATGTGACAGAGGCGTAGTAGACTTCTGGTCAGTTCAGGATCGGTCAATGTGTTTTTTTCTTGTACTCTGCACTCATTCTCACATCTTCCCTTCTCCTTTTGTGTTTGAAAAATGTACAAATGTTGTAATATAGGAATGTCATAACGAAAATTTGAGTGCTACGGTTATTGTGGAAGAAACAGCAGGATTTTACGATTATTCACAGTCATTGACATCATGACCAAAGGGCTGTGAAATCCTTCTCTTTCATTCACATTGTCTAATTACCATTCCTCTATTCTGTCACCTTCTTTCTGAATGAAAAATGAATTATATTGTGACAAAGGCACTCAACATTTTGGCTTTCCTATTTTGGATCATAGATAGAATGGAAATCACATATTTTTTTGCTTTTGACTATTCTTACACCTATTATGTTTTTTGTTGCTGTGTTTATATTTTCACCTGCATAATCAAGGTTTTTAGATTAATCAAATTAAAGCCCTAAAACAAGCGAAATGTACAATTAAGATTCCTCTAAAGTTTTATGCATTGTACCTATTTTTAGTTTGGGTTTTTTCCCAATGTGCTAGTTATGTTTATTAGTTGCCTGTATAAACACTATTACTTCTAATACCAAAAATAGGAGTGTCCTTTATTGGAACGTGTGTCAAAATATAATTGATTGATTTAGGTATTTAATTATTTTTGTTTTGATTTCATGTGAATGAAAAATCAATTTAAAACTGCTTCACATTTACATTCTTTATTTGACAAGCTCAGCACTTTACAGTCGATTCTAACTGTTAGCTTAACATGCTAGTGGCGCTAAAAGGCAGCTAACTAGCAGTGACAAAAAGCATTGCTCCATCGCGGTGCCGCCCAGAGCCTGAATGACAGCAGCCTCCCAGCACAACTGTACACTCAGCGAAGGCCCGATTCACTGGGAAACTTGTTGTGACAGAACTCCAGGTGTCTCATTGTTGGAGCTGGCATGGTTCAACAGATTTACCAATTAGCAAGTGGGCCGAGGGCACAGGGAGAAGGAGGGAGGAGAGAGGAGACAGGGGATAGGAGCTAGGGAGCAGGAGGAGGGAGGGAGGATCGTTTGACTCTAGTTATGGAATGAGGCTTTGCTAGCGAGGGGGAATGCTAGGAGCGTTAGCAGTTAGCAACATACCCCTAAAGTCATGTTTGGATTTTGATTGTGTTGTTTACAACCAAGGAAGACATTTGTTTTTTCTGGGTTGCATACATTTTCCGACCATACTTAATCCAGTCTCAAAAGGTTTTGGAAAAACAAATGATTAGGCTTAGGGAATTCTTAAATTGTCAGTACAAGTGTTTATAAGTGAATTTGACTCCAGGTTCAACTAGTTTAGAGCATATCGTGAATGTTGTTTTGGACATATGCAAAATTTGAATATGGGGTATATAGTTTATGGAAAAGAAATGCGACAAAAAGAGCGGACAATAATAGAAGGGGATATTTCTGCACTTTTGTGATAACATTTTCACTCATTTCAGTTAATTCAATCTCAACTAAAACATTTGAAGACACGGTTGAACACATTTCTGCCATATTATAGTCTGAATATAGGATACTGGTGTCAGGATATTGCGATATAAATTTGCCAGTATTCAATCAATATCGCCCAACGTTTTAACATTATATTTGTGTGTGTTATTGCTTTCTTTTCTCAAGTAATTTGATAGAGCAACATCCGTCTCCAGAAGTGCTCAATTGTTTTTTCAAGCCCCTTTTGCCTTCTCACTCCAGTCTGAGACATTACTGACGGATTAAACGCATTGTTATTAGTCTCACTATCTGTGCTTTGTTATTGCCTCTTGATTTCCAGGAAGCTTGGAGTGAACTTTGGGAAACAAGGTGAAGTCATTAAGTGGAAGTCCCTGAGGTGGCTTTGGAGTTTGGAGTGGTTTTTGGCTCCGGGTTGTTATTGCAGTAACACATGTTAACATACACACAGTTTGTTTGGGTTGCATTGCAGATTTATTTGTGAAATAAACATGAAGAATAGCTATAAAAACAGCACTTTTTTTGGTGCTGCCCGGTGGTCGAGTGGTTCGGGTTCCAAATGCAGCCGGCCGCAGTGTCATGTGTTCGAATCCCAACTCCGACAATGTACTGCATGTCCTCCCTTCTCTCTCATCCCCCATTTCACATTTAACTTTCCTGTCCAATAAAGCCTTTGGGCCAAAACATTCTAAAAAAAAACCCTACAGTTTTAATAGCCTTAATAAAGCATGAACAAAGTCATTCATATTGAACAAATAGTTTATTAAAGATTATTCAGACTTAGTTATTAAACTTGAATCATTAGTAAACTATTTTTTCATTATGAATTAAGTCTTTGTTCATGCTTATTTATGGCTAGTTGTACGTGTAGTTATTGTAAAGTGGTAATGAAAGTGCTACTAACCAAAACTTGTCCAAGCACTGATTTTTACGGCACTGAGATTCACGTTAGGAGTGTGAATGTGGACAGGCAGGCAGGCGTCATCTGATGTTATTAGTTTAACATTCTATATGGCCAGGGGCAGTCTAGTTTACATAAAGGAGTAGAGCTAGTGCAACATGCAAATCATTAAATACCAATGTCTAATGGTTGTCATACCGGTGAACATTTTTCACATAAGTCAGATCATGCAGTTCTATATGTTGTGCAGCTTGTGAAGACGGTACATTTCTGATAGTATGCTAGCTGCTGTTTCATATCAGGGATCTGCCCTAAAGCGCTTTGTCATATTGCAGCCAATGTTTTTTGGAACTCTTCTGACCTAACCTCACGTTCTAGGACTTTATGTACTTCTAGTGCTGAAATCTAAAGCGTTTCAGGAAGCCACACATAAACCATAAAATTTGACGATTGCAATTTCTGATATTAGATTGATTTTTAAGTATTACCATTCAAATACAACTCAAATCTGCTTTATTGTAATGTCTCTGATAACGATGGACATGCACACTGATTTGACAAAGTGTTGCTGTGATAGCATTTTGGAGGACAGAGAGTGTGAAAAGTTAGCGTGGAAAGTTACGATAAAAATAAGAATCTAGGCCAAATTCCCCAAAGAACAATTTGTAGCTATGGATGAGTACACTGTCACAGTCAAATTTGAACTCTGTAAGTGTGTGCTGGCTTTGTTGGGACGCTCAGTGATTCTGGTGAGCACTTAAGCTTCACTTTTCTGATACCCGCCCCTTATAACTGACGTGGGGGCTTTCCTTTCGACGTTTTCACGGCTAAACATCGTCTGGCTCGCTTTCCTCTGTCACCCTACTCACATATTCCTCTCTAGGTTTGGACACAACACGACTATCCCCCCTTTCCAATTTATTCGGTTTTGTTCTGCCGCAGCCGTTCCAGCGAAGACCTATCTGAACTTTTGTGGGATTTGTTTGGCTCTTGTTTTGATGTGCATGTTGTTATATGCGTTTTCCCCTCCCCTCTCCATCTTCTAAAGTCTGTGTAGTCGACAATGTCTGAGTTGCAGGCCTCGCTTTTGTCTCTGCATGAAAAGGAAAAAAAAAACAAATTTGATGTGAGACTTCTTCCCTACCCAGCCAGTTTCTTTGAGCTTTTTGTTGTTGCTATGTTTTATTTTATAGTCCTGGAAGTTTGGGACAGTTTCTTTTTGAGGCAGGTGATGCAGAGTATTGACTCCCATGCCTGTGCAGGTTTTCAAATACTTGTTTTTTTACCAAGGGATTTTGCTAAACTGTATGTGAAAAAACCTGTCCTAAGTCTGGGATACCTCAAGATGAAGAATGGTCATTCAAGATTTACGCAGATGGCTCAACACTGACGTTATCTGGGCAGCTAGTCTAAACTAATATGTCAATAGACTTTTTCTTATCATGGAGACGTGCTATTGGCCACATATCAACTTGGAGAAATTGTAGGAAGAAATGCATGCTGCCCGGGTAAAAGCATAAACAAGCCTGTCACCAAAGTTGGGGAAAAATCCTTCACCGCAGCGTTACTGTCAAAACGCATCCTCCATTTCATACATTATTAACATTACCTAAACGCATTATTTGTGTATTTATTCATTCATTTGTCTTGTTAACATCCTCCCGGAGTGAGATAAACAGCTGCGGCCAGACTGGATGTGTGACAGTTTGTGAGATTTGAATAAAATAGTCCCGGCAGCGTGATGGGAGCGAGACAGCAGCAGATTCGGCGGACACCAAGACTTCCCTCTCCAGGCTCATTAAGGGACAGTATGAGGCGATGATGTCGGATCGGTACGCACTTTACCGCCGCGCCTCTTTCTTTGAACGGCGGCGCCCTCTTATCTGCAACATGCTCTGTTCCTCCATAACAAGAATGCTCACGCTCCTCGACTGTCTCCCAATCTCCACGTGCACGTTCCATGCCACACACACGCTCAGCGTTTACGCTGTGCAGACGGAAAACTCATAAGGCTCGTTCGCAAAAATTTTGGCAGCTTTTGTTGTATTTTTCTCCCACGTTATCGAAAAGCCCCGTAACGTTGTCCCTCTTCCCCCCATTTTTTACTGAGAGACATCACAAATGGATATTTTAATTGGAACTTTTGGCACTGTCTCCATCTTGCGTTGGAACAGCAGACAAGTGAGTGGTTGGCCCAGGCTGATTGGTGTGTAGCGAGCCATGCCTAAATCAACTGGCAGCATGAATAGCTCGCTTGATTCTCAGTGGCATTCACTAGAATCCATGGCACTTTTTTAAACAAAAGTCTTTCTATAGAAAAGTCTGGGATAACCAACACGAAGAGACAATACCTCCTGCCTCCTTGAAGCATGACTTCACCTTTGTTTTCTCAGGGCAGTTTGCTTTACTGGCATAAGAACTTTGTGTGGCATTTTAATTGCAGATTAATAAAATATTAAACTGTGTTGCCAAACAACATATTTTGAACTGTCAGAGTTATTAAAACTACATCATCCCCTAAATATTTTATGCGCATCTCATTATAGAACATTCCTGTTTTTAGACTTCCCATAAGTTGTGTGGTCCTGAGAGATTCAAACTGTGTAGATTCTGACAGGTAGGTCAAAATAAATAGAGTGAAAACACTGGACAGAACCACGTAACTGTATCTGTTGTGTTGACTCTTATGTTGAAGAGTAAATATTTGAAACATGGCTTTCGGCTCAAGGTGTTTGTTCTCAGTGAGATGCTCAATATCATCATAACAACAGCTATTGGATTAACAGTAAACCACAAACAACATTCAATAGAAAGCATATTGAAAAGTTCTACTATTGCTGTTTTTTATTCTTGTGAAATGGGAGGCAGAGTATGTCTAAAGAGTTTATCTACGCTTGTACCTTTTGGACATTTTAAGAATGGAATTCTTCCTTTTCCTGTGTTGTGGGACTAAAGAGGAAATGGATCAGTGGACCCAGATGACATGTTAGGCCTGACTGCTGCTCCTGTGAGAGAACCTCTTGGCTTGAGCTCAGCAGTGTCTAATGCAAACCACATGCTGCTGCGGAGCATCTGCATAAGCACACACCTGTTTAAGCTGTGGACACTCGTCACCTCCAACAGTAAATTCAGGCACATTTGCCTGAGCCAGAGGCAGTGTCTGCAGCAGGTCAAGCTGGAGTCGCGCTAATCCTCCTCGACATAATGTGCTCCTTGTGTTCAGATGGAGGAGAATGGCTGCGTGCAGGTGTGATCTGTGTGTTCAGCCCATGTAAATAAGTGTTGTGCTGTGTGTGTGTGTGTGTGTGTGAGTGTGTGTGTGTGTGTGTGTGTGTGTGCGTGTGTGTAGGTGTGGGCCCTCATCTCCCTCTCTGTCTCTTTCTCTGCTCTGGACTCAGTGCTGTGTAATGACCTGGCTGTCTGCCACTGTCCCACCAGAGCACAGACACAAGTGGAGCAGTGTCTTACACTATGTAACCCGTCCCAGCAGCCCATCTGAGCCGCTGGGCCTCTGCTGCTGCAGCCTGAGGTTTAGGCAGCAGACAGGGTCATGGGAGATTTCCAAAGATTGCCATTTCTATTGCAAAAGATCCATGTAATTCTTTTTGAGCTCCATGACTATAGCTGGTTTTCAGTCAACATACTTTATTGAGATGTTGAGGCATCATATTAGGAATGGATAAGCAAATAATACAATCAGACTTGTTTACTAATCATAGCTGATTGTGATCTGCATACAATTTGATACATTAGTCACAAAATTATAACAAGTATGTGTTGTGTGTGTGTTGTGTAATGCCTAATAGACTCGTTTCTGTGTTGAGTGACAGATCAGGAAATGCTGCACTACTGCTACAGGCTAGAACACTTTTAACAGACAGACACAGACGGAAACATGCCCGGCCAATCAGAGGACAGGAGACGCTGGGAGACAGATTTATAGCGCTGACCTAAAGAACACTTTTCAAGTTGCTTCATCAGCCACTGAGGTGCTCTCATAACCTACGACAGTCCAGTGCACTCATGCTTTCTGCGCACCGCCGTGTCAGGCTGCCATTTTAATTGTTATATCTCCTTAGCCTTGATATGAGCAAAAAGGTAGGCCTCGGCAGAACCTGGCAACATCAAAGGCGGCCTCCCTCCAGTCTTACAAGTTGCCTGTCTCTTTAAAGGATCCCAGGACCAGAGAAGGAGATCGGAGAGGCAGCAGCGGTAGTAGATTCACGGCTTGAATGAGTTTGATGGACTAATTGTAGCCCCCAGTGGACACAGTCACACATCACAGTGGGCTGGCAGATTTGGAGAAAAAAACTAGGGAGGGTTTTGTGTTATCATTTTACCATTATCTTTTATGTAAAAATTTGTCTCAACCTTATCCTCAGTCCGTTTTTTGTGATGAAATAAAACCATCAAGAAAACAGATTTTTCCCAGACGAGCCCCCATTTATTGTGCTCCCAATAAAGGCAGGTATGGACATATATTAACCTTTCTTTTTACCTATTGAAAAGTTTGCTTTTTATGTACATTCAGTCTAATAAATATGAATTGCTCCCGGGCAAGTAGAGAGCCCTCATAAAGTAGAACAAAAAGGGCGAGCCCCCAAATACTGTGCCCATTAAAAGTATGTAAAGATAAAGATGAATGAAATGCAACAGGCAAGTTTCATTAATGACACTTGAATAGTCCTTTCAATGCTTGTTTACACTTTTAACAGAGGAGCTTAGGGCTAACATACAACACTGACGGTTTCCTCAGGCGTTGCTCACATGATGATGCAAGCCTTTCAACATTCCTTGATGAGGTGCATGTTGGTCAGTGGATGTAAAAGGCCTATCCTGATCATGCCTTTGGACAGAACAATACACTACAAAGAAATGTAAAGCAAAAAAACCAAAAAAACAACACTCAATATTCTTGTTTCTTACCAACAACATGACCAACTGCCTTGAGTTGTGATCAAAAGGTTCTCTGCAGCTTTGAATGGGTAGCTTTCTTCTTCATCTGCACCAAAAAGAAAACAGGAGCCCAAACTTTGGGGCATGCATATGGTTTTTTTTCCCATCGCACCCCTCTCCCACTTTCAGTTTGGCAGTTGTACATTAAGCCGCAAGAGTGAAGCTCAGTTAAAAGAAGAAAGGCGCAGGGAGATGACATCGGCAAGGAAGCGCCTGGCGTTGGGAAGGGCCCTGGCTGCGAGAAAATCAATTGCGGGGAACACTTCCATACACGGAAATGGCACAATGGGAGGGAGAGCAGGGAGTAAAGATTTTTTTTTTTCAGAAAAATGATGCATTTGTTTTACCCAGGGAGACAAACAGTAAAGACGAGGAGAGAGAGAGAAAAAAGCTCTCTTCTGAACATCTTTTGAAAAAACGCTCTGTCTTTGGTGAGGTTGAGTTGTGTGGTTAAGGTTTGTTTTATCCAACTGTGCGGAAGCGTGTGTATCTGTCTTTCAGGTCTCTTTTTAGTTGAGGCGCAGAAAGACTACTCGTGGCATGTTCAAGGGCACTCAGTGGACACAGATGCCCTGCAGGAGGCGGAATTATGAATACAACATGAGTAAACAGACACCTACATATACTATTAAAATAGTAAGCCTAGTACTTGGCAAGAAACCATTGTACGTAGTAATTTGAGCCGGTCCGTAGCAGTTCAACCTCACTTTTCTGAGGTCACTGATAAAGACTTGTGTAAAATCGGCTCTAATTTGCCTGATAGTGGAATGATTTGCACATTGTCAGTAATGTATTCCTGTGTGCATTCCTCCAATACAGCCCTTTTAGTATTCCGTTTTGTGATAAAGGATTTTTTTACACAGCAGCTGTGAACAAAGAATACAATAGCTCACAAACTCGAAACACAATTCCAAGACTGAGCCTTGAATAGCATTCAGACTGCAGTGTGACTGAGCGCACCCATTCAGAGGAGTGCGCAGCGGTGGAGATGCTATCAAGTTGCCTGCAGATGGAGGTCAGTGTGACTGGCACAGTTGGCACCTTGGAACTGGCAGCAGTTGCAGAGGCACTTAGCTCTGCATTGACTGAAGGGGACCGGGGAGCAAAACGTTCTTCTCATTTCTCTCCTTTTTGGATTGTCTGCGCTTCCTGTTTTGAAAGCCATTAAGGAGCAAATTTCCTCACTGTGAGAGTAGAGATGAAAAGGGCCTGTCTTTTGAATCATGTCCAAGCACAAATGTGAAAAAGAGGGGGAATGATAGCTATCTGTAAACATCTCTGTTCGAGGGGTCGACGGAAAAGGAATTGTGAGAGGGAAAATGATACATTCATTTGCGTTCTTCTTTTTTGATTTGCTGATGAAAGCGATGCTGTCGTTTTTGTTCCACACCAGCTGTATTGCTCTATTCAGAGGCATATTAATGTATGAGGGCAGGCACAGATAACTGCTCTTCTCTCAGCCCTTAACCCCCTTCCGAAAAGGCTTTGTGACATCTGCATCCACACATGTCCCATTCACTCCAGCCACAGAATATTTATAGATAACGAGCTTTTGTCATTCATTCACTCGCTCTGAGCGTCTCATCCATGAACTTTACATTCCTCTTAAGCAGTATTTGCAGCATTACCAGGACATGCATGTATTTGAACTGACCTGGCTCTGGAATCAGGTTGTTTAGATTTTGGCGTATTTCATATTTACACCAGTTTCCTCTCAGCTGTGCCTGGCTCCTCACAGCAGCAGCAGCTTGGTACTGGAGATTCTTCCTCCTCCCTCTCCCGTCTCTCTCTCTACCCCTGACTGCCCCAAGCCTGGCCAGTCTGTGCCTCTTAATAAAACTGACAGGCTCTAATTGGGCTTAATTGCACCCTTCGGGCGTCGTCAAAAGGAGTGTTGCTAAACAAACTGCAGGGTCTGCAAGCAGGCCAGCCAGTCCGCTCAGCCCCAGCCTGCTTGTGTGTGTACTATCCGACATAGTACCACTATTAATCCTAATATCTCTCTGTTTAACAGCACATTAGGAATGTGCACAAGTAAGCTTTTAATTTAGCCGTGTGGGCGTCTCTGTGCTAAGACCGAGGGATGTAACAGACCCATTCACTGCTCACAATGAGGCAACAGAACAAGAGCTTACAAGTTGGAGAATCTTATGCATTCAAGCGGCAGCATCACCTGACTGTGAACCTTTCTGCGCTCACACAGACAGTAAAACATAGCTCCTCTGTGTCTTTGAGGAAGTGTCGACAACTCCAGGTGTCAGAAAAGCCGTTAAATCCCTCTATTATACAAGAAACCAAGCAAACAAATCCTCCTCTGCCTCCCTGTGCTATAGGAAAAAGGCCGCGGCATGGCACATCAGCAGCACCCCCTCCTGGCTGATGGACAGGGTGAGCGGGTCTGCGACCGAGCTCCCTGTTGGGCCGGGCTCTCACTAAGGCCACATTAGCCTTTGATGGGTCACCGAGCACAATCGATGATCTGATTGAGTCATTGAAAAGTGTGTTTGTGTGTGAGGCGTGGTATGAGCTGGTGCTGACCCCTGAAGCTCCAACCTGCATGTAGACAAAGAGATAAACACATTGTGTTCTCCTTTTACCTTTTGAACCAACTCTCATTATCGCCTTTCACTGACTGTTTTTGCTATAAAAAGTTTTTGGAGTTTGTTTTGAAAGCTTTCATCGAAGGAATGCCACAGACAGGATCATTTTAGTTGTGTACCGGGCGAGAGAGCGCGCGGTACGGAGTGGAGAACGCAGGGAAAGAGACGTCTGCAGTGTTTTTGTCCAGCGCTCCACAGTGGCGTAATGATGCAGTGGCCGAGCTGGAGGCCTCATAAAGACCAGGAGGACCTCATTTCAGTGGCCTACTGCTGCTTCGATGTCTGACTAGCTGCCTCTGTCACCCCTTCTTTTAGGATACGAGGCAGAGCACATAATTAAGATATACTGCCGAGCCTGGCCTGAATATATAGCCTGAAAATATAGAGGAGCGCAGCAGCCGGCCTCAATGGCAGCCTGTGGTTCAGTGTTTGGCTGCAAGCGGTGCCCGGGCCTGCACCAGTGTGAGTGTGTGTGTGTGTGTGTGTGTGTGCGTGTGCGTCTGTCAGCGGTCAGAGCAGCGTGCTATAAAAGGCTGGTGAGTCGAGCCATCGCCTCTCTGTGTGCAGAGGTCACACTGAGCCAAACGGAGCATGGTTTCCAACACGTACGCTCTCCACTCTTGGAGATTCTGTGTGTCTGAAGGACGACTGCGCAGTATGACTCTTATTGCAATGTCAGCAAATGTATTGTCCCAATGTCCATACATTTCATGTTGGCAGTACAGCTGTCAAATGTTGTGAACAGAAATCAGTTAATTCTAAATTCAGATGTATACTTAGTTTAGTATGTGACAAGCTCTGGGTCTTGTTTGACATTTAGATGTTCCTTTTAAATTCCGGTTGTTTTGGCTTTGCAGCAGCATTTTTTCTTAAATTGTTTGACAATCATAGTATTGATTTATTCTCAAATGCTCATAATTGTACAGGGCTGGGGGCCTGTACTCAAACAATACCTTGTTTTCGGTATTGGTAATTGAACAGTACTTTTTTAGGTACATATTCTATATTAACCATTATCTAGACTGACAAAAACAAAGCTGCCATGTTCATAAATTCCATTAAATATTACTGGTATGTAGTTTATTGTTCATGTGTGGTGACAATGCCTGATAAACTTTGTTATTAAAAGAAAAATGCAACCCTGTACTGCACAAGAGCAGATCAAAATCACAATTGACAATAAATACCATAATTTCCTCCACAAAAAAGCAAAACTAAATATTCTGTGTTATTATGCATAAAAAGTGCTAAGCCTGTAGATCTGTAAAGACGTTCTGAACTACTACAGTATGTTTCATATTTCACTCTGTTGTCAATTCAACTGGACAAACAGAATCCGATCATCAAACTAAAAATCGCAAATCGGATCGCAATAGTTCAGCTCTAGATTTTGCATCTCATTTCTTTAAATCCATCTAGTATATTATTCTTAGCCTGCTGCCCTGACCACAAAGTTTTCCTGTCCCATTTCATATGTAATCATGCTGTCCCGGGGCAACAGCGCGTATCTGAGAGGACACATCCTACCGCTCGCCCCCCCATGTCCCGCCCCGGCCGCTCCAGCGCTTTGTCACCCTGTAATGATAACTATCCATCAAGAGCAGGCGCTGCACTCTTTGGAAATGAAGATGGATTGAATTAGCGCTGGAAGGACGCCGGCCGCTGCATTGTGACGATAACCCGTGATTACCCCGCGAGGAGGAAGGACCGCCGAACCCCCACGCGAGACATTCAACTTAACACATTTGCGGCGGTGTTGATTACAAGGGCCGCGGTCTGGGTTGATTCACTTCACGCGGTTCCTAATGGCAAGTGAAGGGCCGGGTCGCTTGCGGTATATTAGAGTATCGCCCCCTGTCTGTGCGCGAAGTGTGTGTGTGTGTGTTTAATCAATAGTAGTGATCAAGATATTGTGGCCTGGTTGTTACGGCGCTGAAAACAATAGCGGAAGGATTATGAGTTTGTTATTCGGTGTTATTGTCCCAAACACAATGAAAGTCACGTGGCTCTGGCTCAAGTAGCAGCGTCGCAAAAACAGAAGGAATTGCAACCAACTGCAAATGTATGGATGCATTTTTGCACGTCATTTTACTGTTTTAAACGAGCGGTATTGCAGAAAAAGTCTTCAGTTCATTCCAATCAGATTTTATTCACAATGAAACTTAAACAATTGAGCTTTTCGTTTCATTTTAGATCAAGTTAGAAATGTGTCACAAATAAGTTGCGGCAAGGGCAACAATGCAACACAACTGAAAACGTATAGCCCATTTTTACACTTAGTACTTACATTTGATCATTTATTTATAAGTCAGACTTATATTACAGCCTTGTGTTGAAACTTATAGTTTACATTTTTTGTTCAGTTATGAGTAAAAGATGGGTTTATTATTTAGTAAATGTTAAATGTTTTTCTAATAATCTAAACATCAGAAAAAGGCTTTGTTTTGTGTAGTTTAGGGCTGCTTGATATGGGAAAATATTTCAATATGCGATATAACTGTCATGTTTGTATTGCTATGATTGCGATATTTTATTTAATATACTTTTTACACAATCATTTCAGTTGTCTTAATATATTTTAAGTTTGTCAAAGTAAAGACCTAACCTAGATAAAACCAAGATTATATCAAGGTTTATTTAGGTATTAGTAATGTAAATAATGTAGAAAATCTGCATTTTTCACTTAAAAACACACATTTTCATTAAAAAGCAGTACATTTCTGTCAGGTGGAGGCCTTGGTGTTAATGCGATATATTTAGTTTGTTGCGATATCGATACTTTTGCGATAAATTGTGCGGCCCGAATAATTATAAAACTAAATGTAAAGTGTGAAGAAAGACAAAATAAAAAATAAAACATTACATAAAAAATCAAGTTCACTTTTGGTAAGGATTTGGCTCTCGGGTTTGCCTATCTGCATCTCCAGTTTTTGTGGGAAATTGGTCTGAAGTGTTTGTTATTAAAGATGTCCAGGGAAACTGCAGGAAATAGACCTAATTTCATATAGGGGCACATGACTCAGGGGATGGGAGTTGAACCAATTAACCCCAGCCGCACTCATTAAAACTGCCTTTTCATGGCCAGAAGCAGCTCATTCGCTAACACGCTACATGAAAGCACAAATTTGTCCATCCAAAACTCTTAAAAGTAATTGGAAAGGTAGATATGAAGGGCAAGTAATGGGGTGACACGCTGCAGTAAAGTGAAGAGAGAGTTGAATATTGGGAGTTAGAAGGCGGCAGTCGTCATGTGGACTCTCTGAATATATAAGCAGTATAGAAAGGGCAATAGTATGCACAAGGTCTGCAGAATGACCCCTCCGGATTAGCAACGTTTCACTCTTGGGCAACATATGCTCGCTGGCTATTCGGAAAGCAACTGTGACGAATCATTATTTACTGATGCTAAATGTCAGAAATCTACAGCACATCTCTGTTTTTTTTTAACTTCTAATTACAACGTTTTTTGGTCGCTGCAGGAGTCATATCTCTTCACAAATACTATTAGAGGTGGACATTATATCGGAATTTGGATAATATCGTGAACGCAACATGCGCAACATTTGAATATAGAGTATATCATTTATAATAAAAAATGCTCCTAAAAGAGTTGATTAAAAGTTTTTTTAAAAGTGCATAAGTTGGTTTTTTTGCACTTTGTGATACATTTTATGTACATTTTCACATTTGTCTGATAATCAAACCTCAACTAATACGTTTAAAGACATGTTTTAACACATAAAATAAAATATTGTTTGAATATCGTTATCGGGATACTCAAAAAAGGAGAGAGACATACCTAAATACTACAGAATGTTTCTTTTCCATATGTCTTTTTGTTTTTTTTTAACTGTAACATTCCGCATTGTTCAACCTGTTCCATTGTTGTTTTGCCATTCAATATCTCACATTGAAAGTCCATTTATCCCAGCAAATAAAAAGCATGAATATGAGTCATGAGAAAGCAAACACAGCTCTGTAATTACACGTGCACTGTCCCGACTTTTCATTTCCCTCCATTTTAAATCCTGTCTCCTCCTGGCCTTTGTGTGGACAGTCTAATGGGTTAATGCAGTGACAGGCTGGTTTCATGCCAACAGTGTGTGTGTATTTGTGTGTGCGTGCGTGTGCGTGCGTCGCGAGTCACATCCAAACAACATTTTCTGTCATCTGCAGCAGAATAATTACTCGGAGATAAACAGCATTTGACCGTTTTCGCAGGGATCTAATCTGAGCTCTGTGGCGAGGCACGCGGCCAAATCCATGTGTAATGCCATGATCACTTGTGTTTGTCACAATCTCATTCCAGATATGTGTTTCAAATCTGTACTCGAGTAAAAGTACTGTTATAGCACAGAATTGACAATATTTGTAGAAAGAATTGCACTATTTTGGGTCTTAAGAGGTCGATAGCCAATAATCAGTGAAAGCATGTGGTTTGGAGCAGAGTTCAGACTTTGGGTTAGAAATTTGAAAATGTTTGTGTTAAATAGCAAGATTTAATGTCTTTATTTTTTATTGTTGTGTTTATCATTCTGGAAAGGCATATTAAAAGTGCAACTATTTGTGACAGGTTGACAATAAAAAATAATCGTATTTTGATCATCATAATTGTTATCTGGACTATACAGACTCTAAAACACATGCAAAAAGAGCTTTTTATGCCAAAAACAGTGCCATTATTAAATCAAAATGTAAAAAAATAATAAACAGTTTCTGATTTTCATCAATAATAAACTTTATTTGTAAATATTCTTTATCTAGAAGCCTACAGTCTACATATTTCAACCTTTTTTGCTTGTTAAGGTATTTAAAAAGTTAGTGGCAGCCCAAATGAAAAGCCATGTCTATTAGAGGGGGGCAATATCGCATTTTAGATAATATTGTAAATATTTTTTTGAAGATATTCAAAATTTGAAAATTGAGTATTTCGTTTACAGTAAAAAATGCTACAAAACAAGCTGAGAATAGAATGAGAATAAAAAAAGTTATCTTGTAAACTTTAAATATTTCTTCACTTTTGTGCTTCATTTTACAGACATTTCACATTTGTCTGATAATTAAACCTCAACTCATGTTTTAACACGTTTCTGTTGGATTGACATAATATCATCAGGTTACACAGACAAAAATCGAGATATTCATTTTGTCAATATCACTCTCCCGTTATGTTTATTTGTTTATCATAAAGAAACATATAAAATAGATAATACATAAAATAAATCAAAAATTATAATTGATCAATATGAGGAAAAAATTATTGTGATATTTTTTTTTATTTTTTTTTTGGTCATATCACCTAACCCTACACTTATTTGTATTACACTGTTATTATTATCATCACTATTAATTAAATCTTCTACTGCTGTTGTGTTTTCCTAGTATTCCAAGAATAGAAGTATTTTTTAAACTTAACATTACAACAATTACATCCAACTGCTACTTCTACTTTTACTCGCATGACTGCTGCAGCTACTATTATTTTAACAATTACATTATTTATTCACAAAAACAAGTCTTTTATTTATTTTTTTCAATCATTCTGGAAAGGAATATTAAATACAACATACGCTGTGTCATCTCAGACACAGCGTATGTTGTATTCCTTTTGTCCACATGTTGCTCCATAAATGTTTTATTTCCGTTCATTAGCAGAGTGTGGCCTGTCGAGGTCAGAGTGGCAGTGAACTGGGAGTATATTGGTTTCAGCCCAGTGTCGAAGGTGTTTTTATCTCCTTTCAGCTCGAAGGCAAACGGCATCCGAAATCTGATTATCCTCCATTATAAAGAGTGATATTTTCATCCCGACGCTTCTCGGCACTGCGTCAGAGCATTTACTCGTCTTAATGCCGGGAAAGGCCTGCTCTTTTGACAGATAGTAGATATTTGTAACATCCCCTGTTTGGACATTTCTGTCTTTTGTGACATGGAATAAAAGACGGGCAAGAAAATATAAAGCAACTAAATAATGTCAAAAGATCAGAAATCAATGTGCCGCGGGAACGTGATCCGCGCGGCTGCGTACGACCCCCAGCCCTTTCGCATTACGGGTGTCTTTCTGTGGCCGCTGAAGTTGCTTGTGTTCGCCCCCTTGGAGATGTAACTCAAGCATGAGGAAGCCGGCCGACAATGTTTGGACACGGAGCAAAAAATAGGCTTTTACTTAAAGGTTACGGCCGAGGTCTATAGAGTTACACGTTCCCAGTGACAGCGGCCGAAGAGTTTGTTAATGCCCAGGTTTGAGTTTCATGTTTTGATGTAGCTGTGATGTGCACGAGCAGGAAATGATCAATGAGGAGCGGGATAAAATGGGACTTTAAATGGAAGTTTGGGTCAGATGTAACTAAATGGACGGAGAAGACTGGAGCAATTGATTGGGACAAATGTTTTAGCCTGACAGGAACATGAGCATGAAGAGGTTTTATGTAGTGCATTCTTTTTGACGGCCTAGAAGCAATGCCCTATCTTTCAAAATAATTAGTGCAAATTGTTTTACATATTCATAATGTTAAAACAATATACTACTGTATTTTGTCTCTGAAGTTAAAAAGAAGTGAGGCATTTTCCCACTGTCTTGGCGAAATTGTAGGTCACCACTGGGGATGTGTGATCTTTTTAAGTCATGTTTAAAACTAAATCTATGGGTTATTTTGGCGGTTACAGTGTAGGGTTTCAACTGCTTTGAGAGTTGTGATCTGTTCTAATGAGAAAAAGCCAAGGCAGCTCCACAATGCTTTGTGTCACCCGCTGAGGCTGAGAGATAGACACAGGATTTAAAAAAAGAAAGGAAATGAAAAAAAAAACAATTTCTGGACATTTCTAGGAGATAAACTTAATTTCTTTGCTATTTGGAGGTCTTCTTTGAAAATGCAATTGTAATGAACACATTCAAAACTGGTGAATAGATTTACTCATGGCTTCAAATAAGCCAGCGTTATCGGACTCTGTCATTCGCTCCTACCCATTTTCGAGCTGCTAATTGATGTTTTTGATGTTGGCGAGAAAATTGAAGAAAATGTCATGTGTGAACCGGCGCGGAAGTTAATAAGATTGACTTCGTTGACTGAATCCACAATGAGCTGAGGAGAGGCGTGTAATGGGACTGCTGCGAGTGGTGCGTCCATCTGCTGAGGATGAAATGGACCCTCGTGCAGCGCGGGCCGGGCCGACCCATATCGAGCTGGGGCTGGTGGGACGCCACAACCTCAAACACGGGGCAGTTCCCCCTCAGCGGCGGCGCTCTGCGGAGCCTCTGATTGGAGCAGAAGCAGCTGTTTCTCCAGCGGCTCCTGGCCTAACTCCTCTGCAGCCGGCTCCCAGGGCGGCCTCCGTGTTTGCTGCGAACAATGCTCGTTTTTAATGCTGTTTTGACTCTGAAAAGCCAGAGAGCATTAGATTAAGATGTGGCTAAAGATGCACCCATATCAGTTAGGGTCATTGCATATGCTTGGCCAATGTGAAACAGAGCCTGAACATAAATCTGCTTAAATAAAAGGACAGAAGCACCACCAGGTTGCTCAATCTAGAGCCATTTATCGAGCGCTGGCTTTAAGCCAAGCGTAGTACTTTTGTTTTCTGTGCTACGTTTATTTTAATCACTGAATAACTAAATGTTGTGCGTTTCAAACATTATATCAAGTATTCTTCTGAATTAAATAGAGTCATGTTAATGTATAGCCGTAATGGTGTCTACATTTTTAATTTGAGGACAGCGGGGCTCATTTTGGTTCAATGCTTCTGATTATTTTGTAGGCCTAAAGCAGCCTACGCTAAAGCCTAATGTGGCCGGTGCCCCTGAGCGCTGCTCTTTTGAAGACACCAAAAAAAGGTGGCCTCTGCTATCGCTCGGCCTCCAAGGATCGCGGATAAGGGACGCTATTCTGCGAATAGGCAATTAATTCTGTTGGCAACGATCGGCTCGAGCGTCTTCCCCCACCGCCCCTCCAAATGCCCTCCTCGCCATCCTCCACGGCCATTTGAAATGCTAACACAATGAAATATTTTTCTATTGGTCCGTGTCCCTCGGCTAAGCCACCGCCGCGGGCGAAGAATTTCATCGACTGATGAGACCACAGGCGAGACCGATAAAAAGGTTAACTGTACGTGACACACACTCCAAGTAGCCACGTTACCTTGAACTCTCAAGTTCTGTAACTTTTATTTGACTTTATATTGTTAGCGAGGCCGCTGTTGTTTAGCCGCTAAAGGCTAAGGGGGAAACACAGCGGCCTGTAGGTGTCGTACTGAAGCGCGGATAATGGCCGTGTCTGTCTGAGGACGCCATTTGATTGGGCTTTTCCGGCGATGGCATTTTGCTGAGAAGATTTAATTGTCTGCAGATTACTTGACAGCTTTTTCATAAAGAATCAAATGCATTATTTTTTTTAGATGATAATTCAGCGAGGGTTTTAACCATGTAACATGCCGTTTCATTCTCTGTGATTGAAGCTTTCATTCGTTGTGTTGAAAATGTTTCTTTTTAAGACAGTGAAATTTATGAAAATAACCAAACAAAGCCCAGATTATATTATATTATTATTATTCCGCTGTTTTGTTCCATTTCCTTTCATTTCCCTTTATGACATACAGTCTGTTTCTATTGTGCTGTATTTTACAATCGCTGGGTTTTGCTGTATCCACCTTCAGGGAGAGGCGAGGTAGACTGCCAGAGAGTGGGAGGTGGAAGCCAGGCTGTTTTCAAATAGTCAGTAAAAGATACTGTATATGGGCACAGAATAGGTACGTTCCCCCAGCCCCACCCTGCACACAGCCGCACGCAGCCGCACACAGCAGAGCGGAGTGGAGCGGAGCACGGCGGAGCAGTGGGACCAGGCAGGTGGCTCCCCATGGCTGCGGCTTCATGACAACATGCCATTAGAAATAGCAGGCCTGTTGATCAATCCTGCCGACATGACAGCTCCGCCGCCAGGCCCGGCTCTTTGAGTGCTCCCTCTGCCGTTCCTCCACACTAATTGGTGCAGGTTTCTCTTATATATGCTCATGGCACAGGGCTTTTTTCACTCCTCCTCCTGCTCTTCTTCTCTTCTCCCCTCTTCCCCCCATCCGCCCCCGTCCCATCTCAGCCACCCATTTTATCTCCCCTTGCCGTATTTATTTATATATCTATTTTTTTTTTGTTTTTCATTTTAACATTGTCACATAGGAAGCCATAACTTTGGGTGAAATATTGCAAGTGGGTTGAGTAAAGGGATGTGTACGCCCCGGGCTCTGTTCGTTCTGTATTTTTCTCGGGACGACTACTGGAGCTGGGATTTGACATTGACTCTAGGCAATGTGCATCAGCAGCACATACACAATGGGATCATCCAGAAAAAATGAAATCAGTGTCAGGTGAAATGAAGGAGAGTCGAGCACTTTGTGAAAGCCTTTAATTTGTGCTCAAATGCAGACTGCATTTAGGTATTTATACATTTCAAAAACAGCCTGGATGTATATACATTCTGTTGTCTTTGGTCATGTAATCCTCATCAAACAGAATTAAGTTGCCAAACGTCAAAACAATAGTCAGGAAATGGCTGATGTCTTGTCATAGCTCACAAGGCTGTGTTTGCATCACTCTTAAACCCACCCACTCAGAGTCTCTCCCAAGCAGCTAAATAAATGAGGGGAGATAAGCGCACATTAAATGTTTAACTGTCTCCATTTGTCATCTGTTTTAGCCTCTTAATTAAAGCAGCGCAGCTTAGCCCCGGCTCTCCTCAGTGCCCAGCGCACACATTGGCCTGCTCATGATTAATTTGGCCGTTAATATTTATTTTCCTCCGTGCTGCTAAGTTAGCGGCTTAGTGGAGGGTGAACCTGAGATTTCTGCATGATGCAAACAGGAAAAGATTTATTTTCTGATCCCATTAAAAGTGAGGAGCGGCCTTCAGTCTATTTAGGTGCTGAAAACATTAAGTACTACCTCCACCCAGTGGCACAAAGTGAAAAAAGGCAGGCATGATTGGCAGCACACGGCATTAATGTAGTAGGAAGAGTTGCCTTAAGCGACGGGGGATGTATTCACGACACAATGGTGCCGCTATCTGGCGCTCTGCATTGTCTCTCTCATCCAGACCTTATTACATGCCGTATTTGGCATGAAGAATCCCCTTCTTATCCGCACTGAATTTTAATGCCAATGCGCTTAGATGGCCGGTGCATTCTAGTTGTTGTTTTGACATCATATTTCATATTCGGTGTGCATGTTGGTTTATTATTTCTTGTTGAATCAGAAAGAGGATCTATCTGCAGTGCTGTACACTCAACGTGTTTGTAAAAATGGAGTGAGAGTGAATATTGTTGAATGTTGTTGTGTGCCAGCGCCGCTTTGCTGCAGTTTCAGGACAGGAGCGCTGCTGTGGAAAACACGAGGCAGAGCCAGGGCGTCGCAGAATTGGGGTGTCTGTGATAGCGCCTCTCCCCATCGTGGAGCTGCAGCGCCGATCAAAGCCGTGTGTTTTATGAGGCTGCTGCGACACTTTGAAGTCCCCGAGTCACCTACAGCACTCACTTCATCAAGTTCACTAGTGTCTTAATAACAGATCAATACGTTTCAAAGTCGCACGTTAATTTGATAGTGGAGCTGATGTGATCACGCTGGGCTGCTGTGCGTCCTTCCCTCCTCTGCTTGTCTCCTCTCACCTAAACAGGACCTTTGTCTGCTTCTCAAGTGTCAGGCACCGCTGCTGTGTTTCACTGTTTGTAACACTCAAGCTCAACGCTTCTGCCATTAAGAAATTATTCTAGCGTTTTTATATACATTATTTGTTTGAAAATATGTTTTATTCAATTTCATTTATTTTCATTTGAGAAAGCATTTTAGAATTTCACCTAAAAAAAAATACCAATACATTCTGAATTTATAATACATGATTTTGTATTTTACTATTTTTAAAATAACTTTTATATCTGTACAAATTGAACAAATATTAATACAGATGTATTACTCACTCAAAATGCAATTAATATAGTTCTTTGTCCTACATAGTTTGTGCTAAAATTCCTAAATTAAATTATTGATATTTTTTATTCCTTAAATACATACTGAGAGCGGCGGCATCGGCCGCTCTCAGATTGAAAGAAAGTGTTATCTTCTGCGTGCGTCTGGTTTGTAAAAGGCCATCTGTACGTCAGAGGAGATCGCAGCTTCGCGCTCGGCCCAGCGGCTCCTCAGGAACAAAAGCCCAATTTAAAGTGTTCATCTGAGGGGAGCTAATGGTATTAGGGCGCAGGCCGTAGGAGCCCAAGCTCCACGGAGCAGCGTCACCTCCTCACATTCACAGAGCGCTGACCAAACTTCACATCTGCCAGCTCGCACAAATCCCCAATACTTTTGTCTGTATTTATTCGGCTGTGAAATGTGCAAGTGAAAATGAGCTTTAAAGTGGCTGTAAAAGACTGTGTGCCTGAGGTTTTGGTCAGAACCGCGGTCGTCAGTTGATCAGAAAACAGTTTTTCAAAAAAGAATAAAAAGAAAAGGTTTGTCTTAAATGGAAAAATGCTTCTGTTGAAAATAATGTGTAAGAGTCTGTGATGTTGAGGGAACGCAGAGAAAAGCACACGCGTGTCATGTGCTTAATTTTTAAAGACAGGTGCAGGTTGGCTTGTCTGGTTGTGGCAAATATTTAGTGTGTCAAACGCTGTGTATGAAGCGTTCAGAGCTGTTTTGTTGGAGAGAATAAGTGGTGTGTGACAGATGAGAGGCGCTGAGGATCGGGGAGTCTTGTGGTGCTCTTCCCGGCGTCAGGCTGTGTGTGTGGGCTCTGTGTGGTCCTCCGCTCGGCGCTCCGCTGGGCTCCGCGTGCTGCGCTGGAGGTCCAGGATTTTAATGAATGTTTCATGTTAAATTTAGTGCCAGCGCCTCTCACACGGCGGTGTGTCTACATCTTATTCTCTGTGCACAGGGAAAGGTGAAAATTCACATCTTTGTGAAATAAAAAGGAGTGTAATTCTGTGTAATCTTTAAAGAAGGATGCGCTTTGAATTAGAGTTTGTGTGCGGTTGTCCGAATTAGTCTCAGTTTATAATTTTTGTTCTTTAAAACTGTTAAAATTAGAAGAAAACTATTTTATTTTTTTCTTGTGGTTCCCGCTGTTTGTGCACCATGAAATCTTGCTTCATTAAAAGTGTATTAATCTTGTCTCGTCTCATGGGAGGTACCTTAAGATGATGTTATGTCTTTTTCTTTAAATTGTTGGAGGGAAAAAAATCTTCCAGATTTGGTCCCTGTCAGTCAGAAATAATTGTGTGCTTAATCTTGTCCCTGATGGATGACTTGGAGTTCAGCAATGGGCCAGCTCCAATGACAAATACAATATTAATATTCATTAACTGCTTTGACAATGCTAATTTTGATGCAGTAGTAAAGGGCCTTCCAAAGTTAGCGGCCAAAGCATCAGAGCTGAGCAAGGTGGCAAGATAATTTGTGCTGCTTTGCTGAGCTGAAGGCTTTTTAAGTCTTAAGCAGGGGAAAAAAAAGGCTAGGTACCACAAACAAAATAAAAGAGAAAGGGAAAAAGTTCAGACGCATTGGAAACCAGCACTGTGGAAGTAATACGATCAGAAGACGGCTACAAAAATTTGACACCTCCAATGCTGCATCTTTGAGCAAATATTTTTTTTAAACAAAAAAAAAAAAGAACTTACAACAAAAAGGAGCACAACATGGTAAGTCAGCATTCTTGATTTTTTTGTTTAATCTTTTTGATCTTTTCAATTATCGCCATTTGAAGATCAATAGTCATTTTTTTCTGCGGTGGTTAAAAGGCTCACAGCGGTGGTTTAGTGGATGCTCGGATCACGGCTTTAAGAGTGGGCTTCCTCTCTTCAAGCCACCAGTTGGCCGGTGTGAATTTTCTATTGCCAGCTCTCATGAAAACCTTACAGCGCTTGTATCATTTATTGGTATTTTTGCTATTGTTTCAACTTATCTCATTGTTGGTTTGTTGGTGTCTGGCAGGTCTTACTTTGGAGTTGCTTGTAGCCTTTTCAGTTGTGAGAGCTGAGGCTTGAAAGTTGGATTTGGAAAAAGCTGCGCTGCTATGACAGGCATTTTTTGGTGATAAATATTTTCCCTTTTTTGTCTTTTCCTGGACTTGGTTTTTCGGAGCATCAAAAATCCACCGGTGAGGCAGAACCGAGGGGACAAACCCGGTCGCTTTGCCCAGAATCGAAGCGCGTTTCCTGGGCTTTTTTTCCCCCCTCTCTCCTTCTCTTTAACACTTTTTTTTTCCTTTTCGCCAGGCGTTTTCTGTTTTTGTATTTAATTTAGTGTGACTCGCACTTGAATGGAGCGTAGCTAAGTTTCGGGGGGATTAATGACATGACGAGAGACGACCCGCTGCGTTGAGATTTTTTAGCCAAGTTAGGGGCAACTCCTTTACGCCGCACTCCGCTATACCTTTATGTCCCGAGAATGAAAGCCCGGCGCGCTCTCTCCCCTCTCGCCTTCAACTTATCAAAAGCAAAAGAGATGGACACAAAAGGGCTTGTAGTCGGGGCGCTGAGGGGGGACCGTCTAGCGCAGGGTGTCCCGGCGCAGAGACGGGTGGAGCGGAGCCTGAAGAACAGCGCCACTCGCTCCCCTGCGTCTCCAGCGGGACGGAGCGTGGAAGAAGTCGGCGTTAAGTCCTGCCAGTGATTGTCGGGCCGGTCGCTCGCTTATCGGCTGAGCCCATCGTCCGCTAATGCACGCCGCCGTCAGAAGGAGGTGCTGCCCCCCAGTGGAATAGTTGCTGACATGGTGGTGGGAGTCTGCTTGAAGTCTGTGCACTACGGAGAGTGCCAGCATGCTTGTTTTAACCAGGAACCGAGCAGCATCCCTAATACAGCTCTTTTAAATGGTAAGACTTTTTATCATTTTAATTGACTTCCTTTTATTTTGCTGTTGTGTGTTTTTATTGAAATATTCCTGCATTTATTTGTGGATATATATGTATTTTTTGTGCCTCCACCGCTGCGTTTGGCAATTTATAACACTTATGTGGCTAAGTGACACATTGACAATTTGGGTAATGAAAGACGCTGTTTGATTGCTTTGTCCTGACAGCGTGACAGGGCTCCATTATTGAGAGGCATGGAGCTAAACACAGCCAGAATTTATTGACACTAAAAATCACTTATATGCAATAAGTTGATTTGTAAATTAGTTTGTTATTTTGAAGAAATTTTGAGATATTAAATGGTCAAATTTGCATGGAGATGTGAGGCAATGAAAGAGCTTTTTTAACACCTGCTGTTTCTTTTAAGTGCACATTTATTCTTTATTTTAATATTTTTATGATAATATTTTTAGTGTGTTTTTGTATTATTTTTGGTCACAATTTTACTAACTAAAATTTGTTTAAAAGAAAAAAAAACTTTTTTCTTTTTATTATATCTTTTTCATTCTCAGTTTTGTCTGTGTAATTTTGACAGTGCGAGTATTTTTTCCCCTCACTTTTTATTGTGTGTTGTTGATGCTATTGTCGCGTTTGTGATGGGGAGCTGTCCGTCACTGGCCGTGCCCTGGCAGTTTACTCGGCGAAGTGGTCCCAGGACAAAAGGAGGTGGCAGGAGCGTGGCGAGGCGGCTGAATGGAGGGAGTGCAGCCAATTAGCCGCCGCCTTGTCCCGAGCCGCTTCTATTGTCCCAAACTGTGTAAAGGACATTCCCCGGGCTTTTGTTTTGCTCCCAGGGCCTCGGGATCCTCCAGGCCAGGCCGCTGCGGCCACTCGCACTCAAAAAATAACTCTAAGCCTGAAAAAAAGAATGCAATTTTTTTGTGCTAATATATTTTACGCCTAATTACTTTTCATTATTTTCTGGTGCCACTAAATCTAATCAGATTTTACATACATAAAACACGTGTTACTGGGCCGAGGTGGACGTAATTTATTCCATAAATATTTAATTTGTCATGGTCATTAGTCAGGTTTAGGTAGTTAGAGGTTATGAGAGATAATCTAAGGATGACAAGTCCAGTTAATTAGAAGACATAACAAATCCAAGCCACTCTGGATAACTTGTCAGGATTTGTATAGAAGATGATTTCAAGTCATTTTTAATGAGTCAAGAAAATTATGTTAAATTAAATGATAATGTATTATTAATGTAGAATTTTTCATAATTATTATAATTATCTCTAAAATGTAAAATAGACATTTGAATGTCATATCCTAAATTAAAAATCAGTGGGCATTGTGTAATATTAGAAATGGCATTCTTTCAGCAGTGTTAAAAATATCAACATTTTGAAGCCAAATTCAAATTCAAATATTTATGTTCTGTGTGCTTGTGCACAAAAATTCTCCTTTTAAAAGTCAAATCACAAGAGTCTGAAGGAATTCACCTCCATCTTTTGTAAAATCGTGGCCAGGAGATCTGTGGAATTTGCTTTTTGTCTTTTATCTAAAAGAGGAAGTGTTGACCACGTGAATGTGAGCGTTTGACTTTCTGACAAAGGCGAGACTTGAAGAGCGTTGGTCCTGAGAGAAGGGAGCTGCTCTAGGCCTTGTTCACATGAACCTTGAATGGAGGAGAGTGTAGGATTCTTCTGCGAGCTATTGTTTAGAAAGAGAAAAAAAACTCCAAAGGATGGCGACGAGAGGTGCCACGTCCATGTCAGAGCGAGGCTCTCTCTCCCCCCGGAACAAAAAGTGTGTGAGGAGCGGACTGTCACTGACTGTTGGCCACACTTTGCTGCGCCTGCCCTCCCTTTGTGGATGTTGTTGTGTCTTGTTCCTTTTTTCCCGTTTTCCACCAGATCTCTCTCTCCCTCTCCATTCTGCTCTCTCCTCTTTGTCTCCTTTACCTTGTAGCCAAAGCTTTTCAAGCTGCCAGTTCTTCTGTGGGCATCCTGGAGGCACAGCCGAGCCCACACACACATACACACACACACACACTCTTAAGAAAGGCATACACAGCCCCGACGTACAGCTGGGATTTGGGTAATATCTCACCTTTTTTTCTCTGTCTGTTTGTGAGAAGCATATATTTTTTTCCGCAGTATTGCTAGTGGGAAGCAGTACTGAGAAGGCGGCACACTGCAATAATTTTTCCTTCTGCCCGGCGCATCCTTCTTGTGTACGTCTTGTCACAACCGGTTTCACAACTTTTGACTAGAGCAGAGAAGCGGAAGATATGGCTGCCCTCCACCAAGAAGGATTTTTTTGAAGAATGGGTGGGAGGGGAGCACAAGCACTGCTGTAGTAGTGACTGTATGAGGATACTACCACTACCACTACTACTAGGCCTCAACCCAGAGTTCAAGGAAACAATGGCTGCCAAAGCGGACTAAACATATGCTAAAGGAAGCACCAGCGAGACACGAAGCAGCGCATTTTGAGGAGGGGTGATGTATCCGCGGGACAGTGGCTCGGCCGGGATAGAGGAGCAGACGCAAGGGGAGGATGATGTCCTGGAGGAGGTCCTGGAGGAGAGCGAGGGGGCCAAAGCAGGACTGGGGATGGGCCCGGGGCTGTCGCTGCTGCAGCAGGTGGGATGCTGGCACCTCAACCTGAGCAACTGGGTGAGTAAAGCACAAAATGAGCTGAAGGCCTTCTGTGCAGGGGCCGGACGGACTCAGGTAGAACACTCAAAGGAGAGGCATCACAGGCTTGGGAACATTTTAGTTAAAGACGTAAAACTGCCATATTGGGGTGTCTGTATAATATTACACTTTAAGCTAACTTTTACTTAAAATGTTTTATTAATTTTAAACATTAATATTTGTTTGGCTGTCATCAAAGTATTTTCTCTACTGATGATTTTGAGGCTGTCTAATTTTTTCTTGTGTCTTTTGCTATTTTTTCATTTCGTAGAAATGACAAAAAAAGAGGCACAGCACATTTATTTTGAATGCATTTCGTTATCCTCTCGTCACTATCCAGCTAATAACGAGTGCTAGTGAACTTGACATCGAGTTGCTTGGTTTAGAGTCAGATTCTTCTGTTTAAAACACGTATTTGTCAGTTGCTGGATCACTTTGTAGTTTGTATTTGTACTTTTGTATTCATGCCCTCAGCTCATGTGCGCAGTTGTTAAGCCTGACAGTATTATGTAAGGTAAAAGTGTCTACAGTGATGATTTCTGTACTCGAATCTAATTGGAATCTTTGAAATCTCTCAGAAGACGCCACTAAATTAAGTTTTGAAAGGGGCATTTTCTCTCTTGAGGTGATTTTTTTTTATTGCAACCTTATTTGATCAAAACTCATGCAAAACCATGACATGTAAAATAAGATTTTCAATAAGCTTGCGCATTAACATATCCCTTTGTAAATGTTGCCACCCAATTCAAATTCTTAATTGCCTTGGCTTTCAACTGAAATTGTGAGGAGCTGATTGCATTTCAAAAGGCAGAATTCACGCCGGCTCTTAACACCGCGATACAATATCACCTCTTAGAGAAAGCCCCTTTAACTCAGGTAGGAGCGCTCAAGAGCCTGTTTACACTGAAAAGACCAAGGCAAGGGGGGAACAAGGCTTCAACACGCGACTAAATCTGACGAGTCGATTTACAGAATACAACAGCCCTTACCAAACACCACTTCATATTTAAGCTATTTGTGCACACTTTTATTTAGCCCTGACATGTCCTTTCTGCCATTCCATTTGATGTGCCGACTATCAAAAGATGGAAGCTGAAAATAAGTGGTGACGGAACGACTTGAGCGGCGAGAAGGAGGAAGGGGAGGCAAAGGCTCTGGCCCACATAATATTTTTGTTCAACGCTCTGATCAAGCAGTCGGCATGTCACTGCAGCAAAGTGAATAGATTAACTTTTAAATATAGCAGGGTCTCGGGAGCCCCCAGCGCATATTCAGTGCGAGAGGAAAACTGATCAACACCCCCGGATCTGCTTCCACCATCCCTCCTCCCTTTTTTTTTTTTTTGTACAATTCCCAGGTTCTCAATATTGTAGATTTCTTTCTTCTTCATTAACCAAGAAATATATAATCAGCAGGGTAAGATAAGGCTGGTCCAACTGCGTTGTTTTTAATTGTTCATCCCATTGGTGCTGATCTTCTAAGTGCTCCCTGAGATGATCTGTTTGAATGTGATTTGTTCAAGTTTCTCAAGTCTTTTTTTTTTTTTTTTTTTTTTCAAGTTGATCTTTGACCTGGAGGGGGTGCTTTGTGTCTTAAATCACTGGCAATGTTGACAAAAATATCCCGATAACGATAAGTCAGTACAACGGAAATGTGTTCAACCATGTCTTTAAACGTATTATTTGAGGTTTAATTACCAGACAAATATGAAATGTCTGTCAAATTAATCACACAAGTGCAGGAATATCTCCTTTTAACCTTATTTGAATCATTTTTATTTTTAATCAGCTGGCATTTTTAACTATAAACAGTATACTTGAAATATTGCATGTCTTCAAAACAGCATTCAGGATATTTATATTTGGATATATACTGTTTCCAGATCATTCATTGTAGAAGGCCACACTTTTTTACTTTGTTTTGCTGTTATCAAATACAAAAATACTCATCAGCTACAGACTCTTTTGCTCCTCTCTTTGGACGTCTGCCACCTGCACATTCAGGGAGAGGCTTTGGCAACATTTTCTGCTTGCTTTGGAATTCAGAGCCCTGCTAGGAGCCCGATCCATCACTCCACTGTCATCCCCACATCTCCTGCGCTGTGTGTGTTTCCTACCCTCATCGCCTCCTCCCTCCTGCCTCCTACCCTCGTCTCCTTCCTCCTGCCCCGGCCTCGGCGCAGCTCATTAGCACCCCGCGAGCTGTTGTGACAACTCATCATATCATGACATAAAGCAGAGAGCAGTCCGAACCCCCTGAGGCCTACGGGGTCAGCACCTTCACATTTAGGCCTCAAATTGGCCCTGCGAGGTGCCACCAGGCGGAAATGCAAGGCCAACAGCTTTTTCCTGTCCGGCCGCTCTCGCCCCCCTCCTCCGCCCGGTGTGGAGCCCCCGTCTATTCTTTGTGTGGCTCTGTCCCGCTGTCACTGTGGTCGCACCCCCCAAACTGAGGCAGCTTATTCACTTAAAGTCCAAAGCTCTTAGGGCATAGGGAAAGTGTGGTGCACTGTACACTTTACTGACTTAAAAAATCTTCACAAACAACAAATGCCTTGCAAACAAAAGTACTACTCTTAAGAAGTGGGCAATATATTTAAATTATATTGCGAATGTTGTTTTGAAGATGTACAACATTTTAATATTGAGTATATTGTTTATAGTAAAAAAGGCTTGTAACTTTTAAATAATAAGTATAAAGTGATTTTTCTGCACTTTTGTGACTATTGTGACAGACATTGCAGATGTTTCTGATAATTAAACCTCAACAAATACGTTTTAACACATTTCTGTTGGATTGACATAAAATCATGTTTGTTGTTTCTTTTTTAAAACTCCACTTTAATCTGTTCTGGTGAGACATATTTGGAGCTTTGTAAATAGTTGACTGTAGACATATATTATTGGCATATCAAACTCAGAGAAACTTGCAGAAAACATATTTTATGGTTAGATTCCTGTCGCCATATCAAAATAGACATAGCTATAATTGCTATTTGTGCTCGTTATTGCTGTACTAGAATTTGCTACATGTCGACTCTTTTTTTTCCACATTTAGCTTGAACTGTAAGAACAAAAGTGCTGTCAAACGAGCCATGGCATTATCAATAAAAAGCCGCCTTCGTTTTATTCTTTGCCTCCACTTGACTTCACAACACCGGCCACAGCAGCGGCCTCCCTATGTGTCCTGTGTTCATTCATATCCAACTCAAGTTTGTGTTTTTTTTATTTCGAGTCTCGCATCACAGCTTTTAAAGACGTATGGACTTCAGACGGCTGCATTGTTGTTTGTTGTCTTTATTTGCAGTAACGTAATGATAGAGGTGTTGGGAGAGAGACAGCCCAGCAGGGGCGTCGGGGCAACTTCAGGAAACGTTTGCGCTTTCTTGTCCCCTGGCTTTTGTGGCGGTAAAAAGGGGGTGCGTTGAAGCCACCCACGTTGCTTGTTTTCGTTTCTCTGTGGGCACATTGCGAAGTTGGAGCACCCAGTGGTCAACCTGTGTCCTGACTAAGAACAATATAGTCCTGCTGTGGACATCATGCCACCCGCTTGTACTTCCTTATTTACCTTTATACTTTTGCCTCTTGAATGGTAGATCCTTGCCTAAATCGACTCAAAAAACCACAAGCAAGTGTACTAGGGGTGTGTATATTTGTAAGTATTTGGTTCTTAATTAAATTCAGAATCAAATTTGAGAATTAGAAATAGATTTTGGGGGATTTCCATTCGATTTGATTCCATCCAATCCTTTATTTGTAGAGCACTTCACACAGAAATGAGCATAAGACAATGTAAGACAACGTAGCATTAAAAAATACATTCCACGATCTCCAAAAAATCAGGACATACTGTATGTCTGCCTTTATTGCAGGTTAGTAAAGCGTGCTGTTTGATCATGAACTGTGAAGGAAATGTGGTGGAATTGAAAATATCAATCAAGACTAGTTTAATTGTTAATGGTTATCACAGGATTGTTTGTAAGTTTGAAATGATGGCATTGTTAAATCTCATCGTGGTGTATGAGATTTTCACCTGTCATTCTTGTGCTTAGTGGAACATTGCCAGTTAAGTGTTGCTGACACAAAATCGTTAGGTTGTTTATACATTACAGCAGTTAGTTTTGTGTTCATAATTTACCTTTCTTACCTCGACGTCCCTACAGCCTGTTGTCATCGGCCTCAGCCTGGCCTCCACGCCAGTCGCCCAGAAGTGACTATGATGTAAATAGTTTGGCTTCTGGCTGCCTCTCCTCTGTTCCCTCAGCCCTTTATAACACCCTCCATCTAAATTTGCACTCACTCAAGGGGCATTTTGAACTGCCTTCTGAATGGCCTGGGCCCGCTGGACAAAAGGCCTTATTTAAATGACCACTGCAGGCTTTTCAGCGGTCAAAGACTGATGAATTGACATTCTTTCACATCATTACTCTAGAGAGAAGCGAACTGCAGGTTAGGAGGGCACTAGATAGGGTTATATGTCGTTACCTCTTACACTTGTTTATTTTATGCACAAATGTTATTTTTGCACATCAGGAGAAGAGCATCTTGGTTTCTTCTTTACGAATCCTTTTCCAACCCCCCTTTTGCCTTGACGCTATATGCACGCTCTCTCTCTCTCCTCAGCCTTTTCAGCTCAGGGCTCTGAATGGGTCCCAAGAGTCCCAGTGCCTCCCTGGAGTTCCGCTGGGGTTCATTAATCTTTCATTGGGACCATGGCAATAGGGAACGCCCCCCCACCCCCATACACCACCCCCTCACTCTTCTCCACTCTTCTCTTCGTACTCCATGCAATCTCCAGCAGAAAGGAGTCTGCTGTATGGGCCTGATTTAGCCAAAAGAGCTAACAGTCTTGAATGGAGAATGGGTGTATTAGGATCTCAAACGGGCCTCGTATTAAGTAAATCATTATGTCTCTCGTTCGGCCCACATTTGTCTAAAAGTCGCCCTTGGGCTCGCTAGTTTTGCATTTGTATTGTCAATGAGCATCACGTAAACCCGGCCCCCACTCCTCCCCTGCCAACATCTAGTCTTATTAGTGTTTTTCAAAGTCTGGTGCCACAGCGGAGCATTTTTTTCCCTTCCATTTCTTCGCATGGGTTCGAGTCGCTAATGAGGATGTGTGGCCTCTGAGCTCGGCGCGTATACAGGCGAGCTAGCTCTGAAAGCGTCATGTTATGATAAGCCTGATTAGTGCTGCTTCTTTGACTGCTAAGGGCTAGGATAAGGAGCTTCTGCAGCCACTAGCCTAGCTCTAATCTGGTTATCTCATGTTTGGAAGGGGGGTCTTGTCTGTGTATTCTGTCCCGAGCTGGTTTTTGAGGGGGCCCCAAAGGCAAGCTCCACTGTAATCTTTGTGGTAATTGAAAAAAAAAAAAAAGCGGGGTCTGCGTGCGCCACTTAGCTGCACAAAAAGAAGATTACATAGCTAAAACTAATTTGGCAAAAATGCAGAAATGGATTTTTTGCTCCACCTCCTACTCTTGCTCACCCTTTTATTACAATGCGCCCCATAACCCGCCATGTACCAAGGACCCCCCGAGGGGATAGAAGACCGGCCGAGAGAACTGGAGCTACTAATGACTGCAGATTTACACGCGCTGGCTTGATTTGTGTGGTTTACAGATGATCGATTACTTGCTGCAAAGCGCGGTTAAGAGTGCTTCATCTCACTTCGGGCCCAAATGTGAACTGGCAAACGCCCCCAGAGCCTCTTAGATTGTATTACCGAATTCCACGGCGACACCACAAGTAGTGTTTTTAATTACAAACCGCACTATTTTCGCTGCGGGTTCGTGGTTTGGCGCCTCTCGGAGAAGTCAGAATTTGATAGCCCTCCTTCAGGCCCGGTTTGTAAGCCTGTGGCGGGCGCCTGCAGTCTCAAAGCCCTCGTCATCGTAAATACTATTAACACGACGCTCTCTTCTCTTTTGTCTTTGTTGCAGTCGAATAAAGTTCCTGTGGTACAGCACCCTCACCACGTGCACCCCCTCACACCCCTGATCACCTACAGCAATGAGCACTTCACACCAGGGAACCCCCCTCCACACCTACAGACAGACGTGGACCCCAAAACAGGTATGTACCCCATATCTACTATTGAATATATGTTGTTTCTGTTCTTTTCTTGATGTTTTCTAATTCATATCACAATTAAAACTGTGCCCAAACTACCTACAACTAACATTAACAAGGCAATTGATTTGAACATTCAACATAAAAAAGAATACTTTCAGTTCAGGGATACATTTTCTTCAAAACAAAACAATGAAGACCTTACATTTTTACTGTTTTCATTATTTAAACTGTCCTAAACCGATAATTTACTGAGCATTTAAGTTTAAAGTTAGTATCTTGCCATTGTACAGAAATACGCATCATGAATTTGAACGAAGAGTAATTTTTTCTTCCTTGGTTCATTCCTGAGTATCATAAAATGTCAACCAACTCACCCCTTAAATGCCGATAAAGAGGACCAATCATAACATAAATGTAGTAAACAGGAATAGTTTGGTGATTTGGAGTAATTTGAGTGTCCATTTGGTGCCAATTGTTAAAGATCTTTCCCATTAAAGCTATTATATTGGTATTTAATAATAACAACCTGAGAAGTATCTGTCAAAACCAACGTAAACTGTGGAATTTAGCGTGTAACCACAGTATCACATGTCGGCCATGATTCCTGCCAAAGTCTTATCAGCACAGCCGCTGTAACTGTAGATCTAAAACCCTATGAACTCTAGATTTACACCGAAATAATGATACAGTTTTTGATTCATTTCAGCAAAAATCCCATCCATTCTATTCAGGTGCTTTTTCCACACGTTTCCTTCATCTCTCTGGTGGTTTGACTGCCTTTTAGGTAATAATGTTGGTCTATTAGGATGGCCCGTACAAAGGGGGAACAAAGTGGCAGCTGCTGTTTAATGTAGTGCTTAATGGGGGCTGCTTAATTGAGTTCAGTATTTAATTAATTAATGAGCTGTATTAGGTCTTGTGCGCTGGGTGGCGATGGGATAATGTTGGCTTTTAATGCACTTTCCTTTGTGCTTGGATAAGTCAGGGTTTGCAATAGATGGAGGATTCAAATGGGGGGGAAAAGTGAAAGTAAAAGTACCAAAGTTTGCTCAAATTGTAGTGCTATCTGTGATATCTGAAAGAGTATGAGTGACTCTACTACTTTTAAGGCTGAGAAGTTGGGATGCATCCTAAAATACAGCCACAGCTTAATAGTCAGACAGGCTATGATGCAATAATAACAGTTTTGCAACTCCTTTGAAGGTATAAAGTTTGTTTTAATTTGTTGCTTTAACTTTAAACTTCATGCTCACTTCTAAAAGTACTTGGTTATTTAGTTTCCTTCGCTGCCTTGATCAGTTTCAGATCTTGGGTGTAACCATCGATTCCGTCCAAATTCACTTTACAAACACTGATCCAGCTTTCCTCGAGCAATGCTGGCACCAAAACTAACCAAAATATCTCCAACATGTGCGCAGACAAGCCAGGCATCATACGCAAACAACGTCCCTCTCGAAATCGTACTCTTTTAGGTGCACACACTTCCCCGCTGCGTTCCTTTGCCCATTTTTCTAGTCTCAAGTTTGTCATGAGAGAGAGGGAAAAAAAGAGAAGTTATTTTTACGCCTTTTCAACCCGTCTATTCGAGGGACGTCTCGCTGATGCCGGTTCTGGGCCTGTCAGCTGCCATCGAAAGTAAAGGCAACATGGTGGTCGCTGTGATTGTTTGGCGGTGCCCTCAACTAGAGCTGTCCTCAAATTGGACATCTCTGTCACTGTTTACCTGTGGGGGGATAACAAACAGAAGCCACCGCTGGTTTTTTCTGCTGAATCAGACCCACCAATGAGCTTATAATGGATCGTGTGTACAGTTACAGTGCACCACCTGCTTCATCTGTCGGCAAACTATGATGGGAAAGACTGCTTTAAATTGGTTGGCACTTGCAGTCAATATAGATTTTGTACTTAAGCTTTAAAACATATCCAGTCAGACCACAAAATATTGCTTTTTTTTTTTTTTCTATTGCAACATCAGTATAGTCCTGTCTCGGGATGTCACAATAGAACATTTTAGTGTCACGATTTTTCCATTATTTATACAATTGTTGGCACTTGACCGTGAAATCCTTCATGTTTCTTTCTTTCCACAATCCTTGCTTTATGAAATCAAACTCTCTGAATGAAAAAGTAATGGTATTATCACATAAACGGCCAGATAATAAAAGTACTTTACATGTAGTTTGACTTTTTGGAGAATAGATTGAACTGAAATTACTCATCGTTGCTGCCTACAATTCTCACAATTATTTTTTTTTTTACTTAATAATCACGATTATTGATTGGCCGAATAATCTTGACATCCCTGATTATTATCACTGAATCAAAATACTCAAAATTAGTCATTGCCTTGGCATGTTTACGTTTTCCCATGCAGAACTAGCAGCTACAATCAAACATAAATCTTAATGTTTTGTCATAACCTCAGCCATTTTCTATTATTAATTTGATTTAGTCAAGACAAATGTGACAAGAAACGCGTTGGTGTTTTTTTCCATTCACCTTTAGCTACACATTCTCTGTCTTGCTTTGATCAGATGTGTGATTTGTGTACACACCAGCTTCCTCCTCCTCCTCTTCCTCCTCTGATGTCTCATGTGCGTTTCTCCACAAAGGGCCGACCCAGTGCTGACAAAGATTTGCTTCTTTTTTCCTCCCTCTGTCATCACCCTGTCTGTCCACCTCCACTCTTCTCTGTGTCACCCGTTTCACAGGGATCCCGAGGCCTCCACATCCTCCAGATATATCTCCTTATTACCCGCTGTCACCTGGCACTGTCGGCCAAATCCCACATCCCCTGGGCTGGTTAGTTCCACAGTAAGCAAAACGTTTTTACTACTATTTTTGAATGAGTTTGTAAGTTGTGGTGTGTTATTGAGTTGCGTGTTTGCTATAAACTGTTGGTGAGCGTATAAAGGCCTGTATAATAGTGTAACACTAACCCTTGAATTCTAAGGAAAGGCTCGATACATGATACAGATTTTAAAAGAGACTCTTTTCAATAGACATTTTAACACAAAATAATAGTACAGTGTTTCCCATAGATTCTGCTGAGACTATGGTGGAAAAGGCAAACCCATTTCTATTTTGTTGGATTATAAATGTCTTATTGCCTCTATTCAATCTTCAAATAGTTACTTTTTGAACAATGTAGTTTCTTTGTATGATTTTTAAGCATAAGTCAACATGCCAAGAGTATTATTTGTCATACCAGTTTAGTTTGGACTACCATAGTCTCCTTTATTAATGGGAAACACTGTAGTACCTTCTTTATATTACCTTGGACTAAAGATATTGTTTTCTTTTCCTGCATTGACACTTCCTCAAAGGAGTATGATAATAGAAAAGAAAATTGCTCTCAAGTAAAATTGGCTCCTATAATCAAATAATAACAGTTGAGAATCAATGAACCAAGTTATAAAGAATTGTGTGCTCTAACATTTAACTTCATTAAAGATTATGACTTGGTTCTATGACTGATACATATTTTTACCACCAGCATTGTATAACTACAATATGTCGTACGCTTTAATAGATCTATAATGGTGATTCCTGCTTTATATCTCTAATTGGCCTATTGTAGCAAGTTATCTCTTACTTACATCAAAGTTACCTTGACCAGAGTGAACATTAAAAGCTGTTGTAAAATGAGTGCTTTAAATTTGCTTTGATCATGTCCAACTCAAATTTAAAACACCTGAACACGATATCCTGCTATTGCTTGAACTCTAGCAGAAAGGCTCCTTTAGTCCACGTAACACTCAGTCCACGTAAGCTTGGTCTGTCTCGCGCCGGTCTCAGGAGTGGGTCACCTGTCTGCACCTGTCTTAACACACTGTTTAACTTCATCTTCACTCCTGGACCCATGAAGCCCACCAGAGCTCCCTCGACCCGTGCCAATCCTAACTTCCTACTCTGAGGCACATACTATTTTGCATGTCTCTGTATGGTCCAATTACATTAATGAACTGTGATTGGCCGTATTTTACCCACAATTCCACACGGGGGCTCTCCCCTGGTAACTCATGTCAACACTTGTTAATATGACAAAAGGCTACAAATTAAGCTCTGTTAATTTAATGTTTTCTCACCGCGATCTAAATACCGAAAGAGGCCCCGAGCACAGCCACGGCGCCCTTTGATTTGCTGCACTTTATTTTGGTATAAATTTACATTCATTATTGTTTGTCTTTGGATGTGTAGACCTCAATTAGCGTGATGGCTCCATTAAAGGAAACCGCGCTTCGTCTTTAATTATCACAACAAAACACCTAGTTCCAGCTCGGGGAGGAACAGGGCCCCACTACGTCGTCACAGAGCGAAGGGTTATGAAATTTAATTAGCCATCGCTATCAAGATTTGTGGCATTCAAATTGTTCAGAGTTTTCCGCGCCTTTGATCCGCGCTCTGCAATCCCCTAGATTTTTGTCCTGATCAAATGAGAATAAAGAGGCCCACGTCAGGGAGCAGGCGCGAGACACGGGGCTGCACCTTCTACACGTCCGCGTCAAGCATCCGTCTTTACCTTTGCACCTTCTTTCTTCTCCTCCCTCTTCACAGGCAAGGTCAACCTGTTTATCCCATCACAACAGGGGGCTTCAGACACCCCTACCCAACTGCGCTGACTGTCAACGCATCCATGTCAAGGTGAGCTGAGGCCTGCTACTCTTACAATTCACACACACACACACACACACATACACACACATTAGCTCATAGGTGCCACTGGGCTTAGCTTCTCACTCAAAAGACCCTTCATAAGAACTCCCTCTCCACATCGCCACGTTCAAAAGGGCCCAATCCTCCAGTGTGGCGCTCCAGCTCGCATGCTCAAATATTAATTATATTTATCTTTTTCTAATGAGGCCCCTGAAGAACGTTTACCCCCACCGCATGTCAGCCCGAGCCGGAGCGTGTCCTTGCCTCAGATTCGAGCAGCCAGTCGGATAAACAAACACAGCAAACACTTTGAAGGGGACTAGTTGATGGGAGACGAGGCCTTGACACTTTTGGTTTTAGCCCATTAGGGTCTTACTCGAGTGTAGATGTTATCGCACCCGCGAGGCTCAGTCGTGTGTGTATGCCGGCTTGTATACATGTGTGTTTGTCAGCGCTTGTAAAACGACTTATTGTTCCCATGAGAGGTGCGCCGCCGTCCATACATCATGTGGGAAGCGAGGAGAATTAATTTGGGGGCGACTAAAAAGCTTGTGATTTGTGGCGTTAGAACAGCCCCAAAAAAGCAGAAAAACAAACAGCCTCCTACTCGTCCTCCCGCCCTTTCTCCTCCCCTCCTCTTAGCGCCTTTGCAGAAGGGGACTTTGGGGACTTTTATTTGGAGTCAAGGGACAAATCCAAGCTTTGGTTTAATTACAGTCTGATTGGAACAGCAGCTCCTGAGGGCGGCTGGTTAGGCCTCCGTGACATTGATGGATCATGCAGATGCAGGGGGAGGAGGAAGTAGGGGGGGACGCCATATTATTCAAAGCTCCGGAATAAAGTTTGGCAGTGAGCTTACGCAGAGTCCAGATGAATGAATGAACGCCTCCCTTCATCTGACCTTACTCGTAGATTCAATCGGATTTATGTCATGTCAAATTTCGAGCTCGTTTCAGGTGCAAGGGGTCAGACATCGGCATCTGGCGGCGCATGCACAGCCAAAACCTCGACTTTAAGTGACTGCTAATTTGCCCCCATAATGACAGCCTCTACATTGTGATCATCTTATTTCCAGTGTGGCTAATTGAATCTGCCGGCTGGCTTGTGCAGAGGGGGGACTGGCCACGGGGAAGAGCTAATGCCCTGTGATGAGGCCCTTAATTGAATTAGGATAACTGAATAGATGGGGGGGCTCTGGGAGGGCCCTCTGCAAAAATGGGGGAGGTTTAACAACATCTCCGAAAAAGTAAAGGGAGAAAAGTGTGCTGCAGGACAGAGGAGGCTTCCATTTGTTGACAAAATTCAAGCGTGTGCAAGAGAAGCGCAACTGTCAGACGGTTGGTTTTGTTCAAAGACTTCAACCATTGTTATATAGCTCAAAGATTTGTAGGGAAAAATACTGAGCAAAAAGACATGCTTGGCCTTGTATTCTTGTAGGGAGCCAAGTCTACTCTTCTCTGTATCCGTCCCCCGTGCGCTGAATTAGGATGCAGAGAGCGGACGTGCTATCTTGTAAGGCCCGCAATGAGCACCTTACACCTTGGTCCTGTTAAAAAATACATTCTTTCAGGACGTCGAGAAAAAAAAAGGGAGTAGTAGTAGCCTGCGGAGCAAATGAAAGACATTATTTTGATAATGGGGTTGGGCGCAGGTTCCTTATATAATGCGGGACGGTGTGACAGGTGGGAGGATATGAGAGCCCCCCTTTGGCCCCTTCTGCTTAAGCCTGCCCTTTGATACGGCCCCCACACCCCGCCAGCGCCGCTCCGTCTCTCCCTTTTTCCCGGGGAACAGGGGAAGCGATCCGGTCCGATCATTATACATTAAACAGGCGCACGGGCGACTGCCTAGCGCCAGCAATTAAATGGCACTGGCTGACACTGGGCTCGCCGCGTTTCTGACCCGCCTCCTCCTTCCCTGCTCGTCCTCCTGTCCGTCCAAATGCCCTCACCTTTCAGATTGAGACGTCGCAGCCCCGGGGTTGGTGGTGGGAGGGGCGATAGAGGTTTTTTTTGTTTTTTTTCTCCTTTGCTGTGTGGGTTAAATTGGTCCTTTGCTGCTGATGATGGTGATGTTCATGATGAGGATGATGCCTTCAAAGAGATGGCCGTCATGTTTAAACCATAACCTGTGCTGCGCTCAGGGAGGAGGGAGGGCGGCTGGGGTGAGGTGGCGAGGGGACAGGGGAGGAGTAGAAGGAGAAAAAATAGATCTTGGAACAGAGGAAATTTTAACAAGAGAGAAAAGGAGGAAGAAGCAGGGAGCGCGGGAAATGCGGCAGCCCTAATGATGGGCGATATATACAGCCAGTGTGCTGCCTGAGCTCCCCATCAACGCATGACATGGCACAAACACCAATGTGTCAGTGATGAAGGCAGAAGAGGGGAAAAGGAGGGAGAGAGGAGAGAGTTTGAGGGGGGAGCACACTGGCACTCCCCTGAGATGGCCTCCAACAGAAACTAGTTGTTCCTGGCGAGTTTATCCTCATCATTATATTCTGGCTTGGAGCCATGCAGCCAGACACAGCCGGATAATGAGCTGTTTTCAAAAAAAAAAAAAAAAAAAAAAAAAAAAAATTATTCCATCTTTCTTTTTTCTTCTCCTTCATCCTCTCCTCTTCTCTTAAATGTGTGCGAGCTTTGTAAACACACACACACAGGCACAGGTTGGAATAATCACAGGCGAATAATTAGTGTCGTACAAACTGTAGCGTAACATTTGGGTGCAGCGTGGCCTCGTCTTCTGGCTGCTCTCTCCTTCTGAATCCATTTCACAAATAAAGGATTCTGGCCTGAATATGTGCAGCTGTGGAGATGATGAAATGATGATAGCAGAGGAGAGGGAGGCAGATAAAAATGTCAGAGCTGCTGACAGTGCTGAATTGGCAGAAAAAAAGCTGGGAGGAAGCAAATAGAGAGCCAATACCTGAAGTGATACAAGACTTTGATAGAACATTTGAATCTATTCTTCCATGAGAGATAATAGCCCTGCCTTTACTCCTCGAAACCCAGCATTTTCATATCAGTCGCACTTTCTCAAATCCTGCCATAAATTATCGCCAGTAAATTGTGGCATATGCGGTGACACAATCAGATTTGGAAATCATTTAGGGATAATTGTGAGGCATGCACAGATGTTTTCAAAATGCTTAATGTCATCATAAAATCTACACATCTTCAGTCACAGCCATTATAAGTTCAGGATTTTAGGGCTACAAAGCTAAATGAAAACAGTTTAGCAATACATTTTTATGCAATACATTTTTATGGTTTAGAAACTATTACATCCACTCAGTTTCACCAATAGATTGTTGTCTTGTTTTGTTTTGTGTTACATATAACTGTGCATGCTCTAATATGACCATAACTGTGAAGTCCTTGAAGTAGCCTACTCAGGAGATTGAATAGCGCCTTTAGCCTCGGCCATGTTCACATTTGTTTCTGCACGTTCAAGTTGAAGGCCAGCCCCGTTCCCGTCGAAGTAATTAAACACAGATCTTGAACTTCGACTTGAGAGGACGGGGCTGAGCATTTGTCCATTGAAGTGTCTTTGTTTATCTGTCTTTGTGTATTTGTGCTTCATCTCCCCATTTCACCCGTGTCCATTCTGACGATTTACACAGTCTTCTCTCCTCCAGGTTCCCCCCACACATGGTGCCCCCCCATCACAGTTTGCACACCACCGGCATCCCCCACCCGGCCATCGTCACACCCAACGTCAAGCAGGAGTCTTCTCACAGTGACATCAGCTCCCTCAACAGCTCGTGAGTACACTTACAAAACACTGTCATCTGTTTCCAATTCTACAGCTTATCAGCGCTTATTTATCCATCATCACAGAACTTTTATTGGCTGTAAAAAAAAACTGAAATTCTCATGTAAAAATATGTCTTTAAATGTATTAGTTGAGGTTCAATTATCAATTAAATGAGAAATGTCTGTTAGATGAATCACAAAAGTGCAGAAATGTCACCTTATAACCTTTATTTGTTTCATTTTTATTATTAATTAGCCCTTTTTGTCACAATTTTGTCTAAAAACATTATACTCAATATTCAAATGTGGCATATTTTCAAAACAATATATTGCCCCCCTTTACTTATATCCTTCTTTAGATGATTACACTGCAAGTTTCTATTGCTAGCAACAATTTAGACTGTATTCTTACATATAGAATTTACATAGTATTCTAAGCCCATTGTCAAAACAAACATTCAGCTTACAATATCTCACCCAAACACAATACTTTGGACATGACTGATTCGACCTCGTCCTATTTGTCCACACAGGAAACAGTCGGATGCGAAGAAGGAGGAGGAGAAGAAGAAGCAGGTGCACATAAAGAAGCCGCTGAACGCCTTCATGCTGTACATGAAGGAGATGCGAGCCAAGGTGGTGGCCGAGTGCACGCTGAAGGAGAGCGCCGCCATCAACCAGATACTGGGCCGAAGGGTAAGACGCACACGTGTAGACTCAGCCATGATCACACTTTCAATGTTCGCATACGATCAATTCCATCCGCCACGATCGGGTTGTGTACTTAGTTACTTTGGCTTTCAACTGAACTATAACTTCAACATAATAATACATTGTTGTGAAATGGAACTTGAATGAATGAACAAAAACAATCTAATCAGAAATGCAAAGACCTGTTTTGACTTGCTGGAATTTGTGAATTTAAATCCAACGTAATCGAATCTAATTCTGCCTGCAAGTCAAAATGATAAACAATATGCCAAAAAAAAGAGTAGATCCTTACAGTTTCACTCTGATCCAGATTGTTTTCAGTGATAAACAAGTGAACAGTGAATCATTTTAGTAGAGCTTTAATAAGGCAAGGCCAGACTTGTTTATTTGTAGAGCACGATTTGTACACAAAGTCATTCAAAGTGCTGTACATAACAAGGAAAGATGTATAGTATAACTCTATTTCTTAAGTCAGTAACTCAACAGAAAGGCAAACAGTTTGAAAGTTAAAAGTCTAAACCGTTTTCGACGTGAACTTTAAATATCCAGTTGTTATTTTGTATACTTTATATACACAAATGGGACAAAATGACAGCTCCTTAAAAGCCAGTACACTGTCGAGGAATATGGCTTCCGTCCCAGACACTAAGAATCCCTTGTATTGTGTCCCTGGCGTTCCACAGTGGCATGCCCTATCGCGGGAGGAGCAGGCCAAGTACTACGAACTGGCCAGGAAAGAACGACAGCTCCACATGCAGCTCTACCCCGGCTGGTCGGCACGAGACAACTATGTAAGTTTTTATTTTTTCAAATTATAATGAATCCTTTTCTCTCCCATACATGACCAGGGCAAGTAGTTTGGGTGTTGATGGAGTTTGTTTTTTTTTAAAAAATCATCCTAACGCAGCTTCTTCGGCTGACTAGTGGCAACCTTAACAATGTTACTCGCAGACTTGTAGCCCGTCAAGTTTTGCAGAAGCGGAAAAATAAAACAAAACATTACAACAGGGGTAGATAGGGACCAGACAGAGGAGGGGAGGGAGGAAGTATGGCCTGCAGTAGCTGCTTCAAAACTACAGGGCAAAGACGAGACAAAAAAAACAATGCCTGAATGAATAAATAACATTAAAAAAACAAACAAAAATAGCACTATTGTCTGTTTTATGTTTTGGGCATTCTGCAATATAATAACTAAGGTTCCTGTCTGTGTCTTGTTTTCTTTTTCTTTCTATTTTTTTGGCGGCTAACCAACAGGGGAAAAGGAAGAAGAGAAAAAGGGAAAAGCAGCAAGCAGAGAGCAACGGTAAGTGAGCTGCAATTATCTCCCATATTAGAAGACCCCCATCACGTGTCAAGCAGATGTGACATGTTGCCAGATAAAAGTCAAGCTAGTTTCTTCTTTTTTTTCTTTTTTTTTCTTCCCCTGTTTGCCTGCGTTATTTTGCCTGGCTTTTTATTTTATTTTTTATATATATATTCATAGTTGTGCTCCTCAATATTTAAATGGTAGTGTTGCTTGTACCGCACAGACCCTCCCTTCCCACAATCCCTCTTCTCCCATTTATCTCCCCGTAGCCTTCCCTTAGCTAATAACTGAATATGCATGACCCCTTCACAACACCGGAAGCTCCCCAAACCCTTCTCTCCCCCCCCCTTAGCGTATCGTGATGATGTGTGTTTTGAGAAGCCATTAACGTCTGATTTAAGATGCCAATGCCCTTCAGATACTACTACTACTACTTCTACTACTACAGTAATACAGTGTGATGCATTGAAGTGCGCGCGTGTGTGTGACCGCATGTGTACCCCCCTAATGCTCGCTTCCATGCATGCTTTTGATCACTCACATCTCAAATTAAGGAGGTTTGCAAATGTCTTATTTATTTATACCTGTCCATTCCTCCCCCTTTCATACTCCTTCCTGTTCTGATCATTGTTGATTTTGAAAAGCGGAGCGACTTTGTGCCATTTGTATTTTGCGCTCATTTTGGTGACGGATTTCTTCTTGAAGGCCTCTCTATCTGTTCTTTTTTTCAGAACACAGAGAATATTTTCCAAACCCTTGCCTTTCACTCCCTCCGATTACAGGTGCTAATGACATTTTGACTTTAATTAAATATTATTACTAACATGTTTATTCTATTTACTTTTGCTTTTTATGAAATGTTAAATTATTCCTCTTTACTGTTCACTAAGGATACAATTTATGCTTTTGATGATTACTGCTGCTGTTTTTAGCGTCAGGTTGTAGCCGTTACCGCTTAGCACAATTGTTAATAATGTTTGACAAATAGACAGTTAGATCTTGTTGAAAATATGTGACATCAGGGTAAACCTCCTTAATCGTCTGCTCTAGTACGTGATCTATGCTTGTGCCTTTCCTACGGGGCCAGCATGAGATTTGGCCTGCACTTTGAACATCTAGGCCTGGACTCAAACACTGATTAGCCGTTAGCGTGTCACTTTAATGTGGCACGTTTTCTGCCAATGCTACTGGAAGCGTTTGATGCCAGGTCTAAAAGGCATAGTTACCCCTTTCAGATTCCAGCCTTTTTAATCCTTCCTTTGGCCAAAGCTAACTCACAACCAAGCAGTTTTTAGCAACCCGCTAGCACTAGTTCCACTCACACCGCCTTTTTGAAATCCCAGACAACCTAATCTTATCTGCAGCTTTAGATAACATGACCGCAAGCAGTTGGTTTCCTTGTTAGAATAATAATTCGCATGCATTTTGGTATGACTAAAGTCTTGATAATTGCTTTGACCTGATTTTTCTGCAAGTCTTCATAGATTCACTGTTTGTTTTTTTTCTCTTCTCATTTCTTCTCTTATTATTTTGAATCATTGTTTGGGTTTCTATCCTTCCCCTGTGCTGGCTTCCCTTCCCCTGTCGCCGCTGCATCAGACCTGAGCGCTCCTAAGAAGTGTCGAGCGCGCTTTGGTCTCGATCAACAGAATAACTGGTGTGGCCCCTGCAGGTGTGTATGGTGTTTGCACAGGCCAGGACCAGGTCGAGGCTGGGCTCTTCTGAAACGCTGGGGTTTTCTCTTGGCTGTGTGCTACTGCTGCTGCTGTTGTTGCTGCTGCTGTTCCGTGCTTCATGTTTCCTCTCTCGCTCTGGTGATTCTTGCCTCTGTGTGTGCGTCGGGCCAAGCTATCGCCACCTCTCACAGCTTCCTGCAGCCGCGCCCTGCCGGTCTCTCGCTGGGCTAACGCTGTTCGGTTTGACCTCGTATTTGGGGAAGTGGGTTTTACGGCTAGTCTGCGTGTGGTTGTTGTGAATGTGTACAGCTAAACGCGTTAAATATTGGTGATTAAAAGAAAGCGAGCCGGTCAGGCTACAGGCAGATGTGAGCGGTGGTCGCTTGGTGAACATAGAGGATATCCCAGTGTGTCCAGCCAAAGCCTAAGTCCTGGCTCCATGTTTTTGTCTGTGCAATGACGTGTCCATTTTGTTTCCTTTTTTCCTTTTTTTTTTCTTTTGTGTCTCTGTCTGTGTTCGTGTACCTCGTTGGCTAACAGATGCAAATACCCCAAAGAAGTGTCGTGCCTTGTTCGGGCTTGACCAGCTGAGTTTATGGTGCAAACCATGCAGGTATAACTGCTGTAGCAACGGGAGGACATCCACTCCAGCAGATCCTTCCTCTTGATTATTTGTTCAGATATTGCTCTAAAACTTGTTTCCAGCCATGTGGTAACATATGGCAGACTCCTTTTCCTCACTCAGAAATTTCCTGCTATAAATTTTACATTTGGTTCAAGCCCAGTGGCAGAAAATGGATTTCTGAATAGCTAGTATAATTTATCAAGAATATATGTTGTTGTTTTTGATGTTTATTTAAAATTAACTGTTTCTTTATGAATATGGAAATCCATTTTCCTCCAGGGCAGTGGATTAGTCCTCCCCTTCTTTACTGTCTGTATGTCCTGAATTGGCGCCCTTGATAAATGTGATGCTTACAAATTTAGGCCTGCTTCCTCTGAGGGCCTTTTGAGTGACACTCTTTTCTGTGCCCTCTCCCTCCTCCTTTCCCACCTCTTCTTCCTCTTCAATAACCCTTACTTAGTCCCTACCTGTTGTCTTTCTGTTCTGACACAAGCAGTCTTTGAATTGGGAATATTTTCATGGTAGGTATTTGTTTCTGCTAAGTACTACTCCCTTCTCTGTGTCTTGGCTTCAGTCACTATTTTTTCAACACCAACATTCATTTTTACTGTTTCACATTTACATAAGCTCTTCAAAAAATAAATAGTAAAATGATTACTCAAGATCAGACATAGAGTAAAATGACTGCAAAATCCCTTATCTTTTAAAATATTAACACATGTATAAATATTGAATTCGATATGCTGCCACATGAGGCGCATTCTATTATACACTTGCTTATGTATAGTTTATTTAATCACTTTAAATTGTACTTATCACCTTTTCTTGCTTCCCTCTGATTGGCTCGTGTTCCCTCTCACTCGCTGCAACGCGTTTCATAAGAAATACATCAGCTCTGCACCTCGCGAGCCCCGCTGTTTCTCTTTTGGTGCCGAGAGGTTAAAAGTTCTCTCTGGGCTCCATTTCCTCAAAGATGCATCTGCTGTAATTTCCCACGAGACCCGAGAAATCAATAAGAAACACAGGCACATACTATGAATCGATATGTCTGTTAAAAAATGGATATTAGCTCATTTGTAGCAGTTTGACAGACAGTTATCGGGAGCATGATGTCTATGTAGAGGCAAAATGAGGGCTCTTTGCTCCGATCGATGCGCAGTGCCACCCAGAAGCCACGCAATAACTGTAGAGTTCACTTGTGCGCTTTTATAGGTGGTAAATATGATCTTATGTCAAATGGGGTGCACAATATTAAAAAGAATTGCTAATAAATAAACTTACTTAATAGTTCTATGCAAAAATATCTTTGATCTAAGCTTAGAATTGGTAATAAATAAACGTACTTCATCGTTCTATACAAGAATATGTGTGATTTAAGCTTTTCCAAAACAAGGGTACGGTATTATTTGAATTGGAAGATATATGACAAAAATAAATTCAGTATAATAACAATTGTGTTTTGCTCTCAAATTTATTTTTGTGGGTTTTTTAACAGATAAAAAACATCAAATATAAAGCTAGAGTATGAATTGTATCTTTAAATAAAATATACCACCCTGCTTTGTGTCCCTCTAAGTTTGAAAAATAGAGCATATCCTTGAGGCATCCCTGTGATAAAATACATAGTAGAGAGAGAGGTCACTGCCAGGGTCAGAGAGATGAGGTGGGCAGAGAATCCCCCCTGAACCAAATCTGAGCAGTCACTCCACATACGCTAGATTCAACCACTCTCCCTCCTTTATTCCACTTCCTCCCAAAGCCAGAGCACCACCAGGGCCTCGGGACTCGGCAGCCAATAGGGGGAGGGGTCGTGACCTCAGGGTGGAGTGCAGACATGACGCCTTGACCCCTCACGCGCACTCACACTCGTGTCTGTGGGGCACATGCAAAGGGTTAGCTGGGATTGCGTTGACTTTGTAAGAACTTGGACCCCCTCAGGAGAAGAGCGGGTTGAGACAGAGCTGCTGCCCCGGCCTTTTATAGACTGTTATCTGAAGAAGGCTAACTTTATGTGCATCTGCACTCAAAACGATTGGGAAAAGATATCGTTTAGGTGAATCACAGTAATTGGGACGGATTGCTAAAAAATGTCCCACCATATTTCCAAATGTAACATGCTTTACTGTTGAAGGAGTGCCCCAGGGCTCTGTCGTCGGCCAATTTTAGTTTGAAATATAATTTATGTTTAAAGACTTACAGAAGTTACAAGACGTCATACCACTGGTTAAAATGCCCATGTAGTATCTAACTTTTAAAATGTGCGCAGTTAAGATCAATGAAGTCCAATGTACGATAAAAACATCAATAATGCTACTTTTTCAATCAAATAAAAAAGCCAGTCTAATAAATCAGTCAAACACATCCACAGCCATCTTTTTGAATCGGATCTCTCATTTTTGTCTTTGGCATCATTGTTTCTCTGCTGTTTCTTGTCCTGGTGATTCTTTACTCCATGTCTGTCTTGTCTGGTGATTTTGATTTTGGAAAAATACATTTCTATCATCTTTCTTTAGCATGAGAATGCAATGTATTGTATTTGTAAATGCCGAAATGCATCTGTCATTTATTTGAAGTTCCCCTCTGAGAAAATACAGATCTCATGCAGATGGCTCAATGTTAATAATATAGTGATGTAGCATGTAGAGCTTTGCTTTATACATTTTAAACCAGTTATTGCAGATCAACGTAAAGAATATAATGTCTTTGTATTATTGATATCATGTACAATCAGAGGGGATCTTTTGTCAAGTGCAGATGCATTGAGGTCTTTGAGAAGCAAATAAATCCACTGTGGCTAAACAAGCTCCTTTCTCTCTCTGGCCTTGTCCCTCAGGAGAAAAAAAAAGTGCATTCGTTACATCCAAGGTGAAGGCAGCTGTGCCAGTCCTCCTTCTTCGGACGGAAGCTTACTCGACTCCCCCCCTCCCTCTCCCTCCTCGCTCATCCCTTCCCCTTCGCCTAAAGAGTCCAAACCTCAGACTGAACAAATGCAACCTCTCTCACTGACTATGAAACCGGCCCACCAGCCACTCCACCTCCACCACCACCCGGCACACCTCCTGACCGGCCCGCCATCTTTGGTTCTAGACAACAACAACTCTTCCTCTGCGGTGCCGGCGGCCAGCAAAACGTCCGGCACCTCGAGCCACAACGGGTCCCTGGATCACGGTGATGTCCCGTCCTCGCGGGGTCAGCCGGGTTCTTCCATGGGACGTCCTGCAGCTTTGCTCTGTCATTCCCGCTCGCTGCTCTCCTCTGCAGCCTCGCAGCCTCTGTCGCTAGTGACCAAGTCTGTAGAATAGTCCTTTTTTAGACCTGTCTTTCAGCTTCATGTTCTTCTTTTTCTGTGCCATTGAGGCGTTGGAATTTGAGTTTTGTTTTATTAAAGTTCATTGGTCAATATTTGACCCATCATTATCAAAAAGTCTAATTATTATAAAGAAATACAATGAGCTGTAGTATAGCTTTGTGAATTTGCCAAAATTTTTATTCATTTTGTTTGATGTCTTTTTTGTAGTGTTAAAACCGTGCAAACAGAAAAGTTTATTTAGTTCCACTTCTAAAGGATATAAAAGGTTGGCTAGGATACTCAGCAAGCCCTTTCTCAGAAGAATTGGTTCTCCTTCTTTATTTGTATTAAATACGAGCTTGCGAACCAATCCCTGACATCGACTAATGTGATGAGGGCACAAGGCTGGCGATGACACTTCACCGAGGAACAATATTGTGATGTTACTTGTTCATGTAAATGTACAGAATAAAGGGGCGGGAGTGTGTGGGGGAGGGTTACTGTTGTTAAATATGCATTCTTCCACTGCGTTGTCTTTTTCTTTGTTGTTTACCTTTTGGGGCGGAGTCAGGTGAGTGGGCGGGGCTTGGTGGGTGGGAATTGTAAGTTGGGGGGGTTATTAAATTCAAAATGTCACAACGCTAGGACCAGTAGTATTTATTGCTTTAGAGATTGCTTGTTGTACCTTGTACGTGTCTCTTTTTGACTTTTGTTTATTAATACATTGTACAAATATTTTTTCTTAAGGTTAAGCGACTTATATATATATGAATGATCCATTTTTACAAGGAGGATTTGAAAAACACTAAAAAAATGTTTTGTTATTATGGATTTCTTTTCCGCGCTGAAAACCTGGATTCCACTCAGTGTCCTGGGTAGGTCTCACGAACAAAAAGTATGCACAAGCTCATTTCAACAGACGCGTCTATAAGCCATTTTACAAAAGAAGAAAAGACTAACTTGAAGCCGACAGTGGGTACCACGTCTTCAGTGGTTGGAAAAAACGCCCTTCTTTTTTATTGCACAGTCCCATCTCCCAGACTGTAGATTTGTGTACAGATTTTGCGTGCCAAATTTTTGTGATAATTTCCTCTGCCCCTCTAACCAAGCTGTAGGGACATTTCTGTTAATTTCGTTGTCATTTTTTAATTTAGATACCATTCTTTGCTGTGACGTTACATAGATTGCTATGTATGTAGTATAAATGTTGCTATAACAAATGTGTTTGGTAGCAAATTGTCAAATATTAAAATTTAAACTTAACAAAAAGACGGACATCATACTGTATAAACCCACGCGGGCCAAATTATGTATATTAGGAGGTTCATAAAAAAACTATTAAATACAAAAAAATACACAAACTGCCACTTTTAAGTACACTACTACATATAGGTAGATAGAAAAAATAGGCATGTTGATGTTGCAAGAGGCTGTAAAAAAGCTACAAGAGAATCATCCACTCGGTGCCATTGTAGTTGACATGACGACTGTAAGCTGTCGATTTCTTCTCTGGTTTATTAAGATGCTAATGATAAATAGTTTGAATGTTTCCTTAACGGCTGTGATGTTCCTGTTCTATTTTATGCTCTTATCTTTTCCGTTTGTTTGTTTTTCCTGTTATTTTAAAATGGTTCACAAAACCATGTTTTTGTAATGAATAAATGTTTATGCTGTACAGTCTCTGTAGCATGCAGTTCTGTATTAATAAAAGCAACTTAGTATGTGCACACGCGTGGCTTCCGCTTCTTCACAAAGGCCTAGTTCAGTTTTTCATCTGCTGAAGGAAACCACATTAGAAAAACTTTAATGGTTAACATTCAGTAAAAAGGAATAAACTGTAGTGCTTATCCATTTTTAGGTTTTAACAGTGTTTGATAATAGTCAGAGATCATCAAAGGTGAAGGTACAGTGAGTACACAGATACACACTATAAATGTAATGCAACATTAAATACTGAACACAGATTATCTGATGCGTCTCTGCAAATGTCAAGAGTCACCTCTTAAGTTTATTTCGACATCAAATCACAGGTTCATAAATGTCTAAACATCCTGAACAGACATTAGTGAGGAGTAAACATGCATAACACTAAATGTTTCCAATAGAATCCTGATCCTGATCTACAGAAGCAGAATCAAGCAAATGTTCAAGGCGTAAATATAAAGTATCCGCAGCAACTTGCATTACTAATGCATTGATCGATTACCTGATTTAATCATACATTATTTTATTTATTAATCTGAATTTTTAGACCTCGTGAACTATTATGGACTAATCTTATGTCACAAGGCTTTTCTGAGGCTCTGATGCGCCACACGGACTTGTTTTTTTTCATCTTTAGTAATAATGTCTAATTGAATAAAGAGACTGGAGTTCCTTTATTAAACCAATATTAATGGCCATCTCAAGTCCAGTGTTTCATAAGTTGTTATTAACAGTGCTCAAAGTGAACGGAAAGATGCTGGATATGACTAAATACAGTCCATATATCACAGAATAGTGATGAACTACTTTCATTCTCCAGTTTGTCAGCGTTTATAACTATCGGCTGACAACCAGATATAACATAATTTACAACAACTGATGCAGGACAGTCTTTTCTGTAGAAATTTACCATAATGCATTTCACATCACTTTACTGTGTCAATGGCCATGTATATGAAAACATGGCATTGATTTGTTGTTTATTTGAAGTATGCTCAAATCTACAAAGTCCCAGTGAAAATAGGACAGTGAGTGTACGTGGCCGTCATGTAAAGAACTGTCCTGTGGATTGTGATCAATCCAGCGCTGCCTCTGCCTTTGTTCCTCTGCTGAATGTATACGCTAAGCTTATTCTTAATGCATTTGTGTGGGCTATACCCTTGAACTATAAACCATTATAGAAGCAACATATTCAAACGCAGGAGCCTCTGTCGTGGTTCTATTTCATTTCAAGGAGGAGCAAAGCCTTTGTATACCTGAGTTAAAGAAATGATGTTTTTTGATGTCCCTGTGACATGGAGAGAACAATATAGAAGGCCATCTTTCCAGGCAAGACATGCGGCAAACCATTAAATACGATGTCCGCTAGTTTAAGACAAACAAGAATTAATTGTTTTGAATAGTTTGGAGAATGCAAAAAGCCCCCTTATGACCCTGCTCTGCGACAAAAACACAAATATATGCACGAGAATAAACATCTTTCAATACAACTTTACATTCAAAATCTCACCTCAATTAACGTGAAAAGAAAAGTCATATGTTGTGTTGTTATATTTCTTGAAAAGCGTCTTGCGTAAGGTTAAAAAAAACAACAACAAAAAAGAATTCCGATGCTTTTCCTGCCTCTGTGGGACCTTGACATACTGCAGCCCTTCACTCAGGCCTGAAACGCCTGTTGGTGAAAAGAGCAGTTACACTTATAGGTTGAAAACACACTTGAGATGTTTGGTTGGGATGCAGAGAAGAAGCCAGTGCCCGGCTTGTGTAGCTCCTGACCACAGCCTCGCTACAAAGAGCAGAGTCGACAAGCTCTGTTCCTGCCTCTTGCCGATAATCGATAAATATAGGATGGCGAAAGGTTGAAAGGAATGCCATCAACACTCTAAATTGCAAAATGTAAAGGATGTATTGAACCATAGTCAAAATAAACAAGCAGGAAATTAAAATAGAGCTTGTGTAAAGACGTGAAGGTGCACTATGCAACACTTCTGGTGGAGATGTGATTGCTTTTCCCAGATGATCGACAGTACAGCCTTAAATGTTTCTTGCCTTTATTCTATTACAGATCTTTTATTGCACAAAAAATACCTTGAAAAACATGCATTCTTAGATCTAACCTCTAACTCGACTCCCTCATCACACTGTGGTATATTCCAGGCATAAAAGAACATCTCCGTGGAGACAAACAAGCGGACCCTCCACTAGAAATCTTACGCAGTGCACCTTTAAGACAAACTTACATTGATCATTTTACATATTTGTCCTAATAAAGTTCATTTCTGACACCGGCTTGTTTTAATCCGGCCCCTGCACTTTTTTGATAGCTACTTTTTCTACCTATATTTTTTTCCTGTCTTTGCTATGGAAGATGTGTCCAGCCCTGAGTCTTTAATAAAGAGTACAAGAAATGAACCTATATTGTACCGAAACGTGCCCATAATGATGAGAATTAGTCCCACCGATGATCGCGGGGGCGGCTCCTCTGACACTCTCCCGCATTCGATTATGGCCCGAGGGGAAACATAATTGCCCACCCCTGCTTTAAGACACTTGAACTTGAGCGCACGCCACTTAAAACTGGAAGTAAACTCAGAACTAGATCAGGACTAAACTGCGGCTAAAGAGGGACCTGAACCAAGTCCACATTGGGATTGAATCTGGATCAAACAAGGACAAGGCAGCAGAGTTTTCGAACCCGCCACACATCCTCCCACAGTCCTGTTTGCTGTGCTTGCACTTTCTCTAGTTTAGTGTGACAATGCATTTAGACATGTAAAGAATAAGAACTTTGTTATTATAATGTCTTAATACAAGTTCAAAGCAAGTTTGAAACAGCACAAATTACAACATTTTCAGCCCCAAAGTCCTCCTACAAAAATACCTCATAAATTAAAATGCCACAAATTTGAGTGTTTACTGCGGCTCACATTTCTCCAACATCTTAAACACTCCGAGTTTTAATAACCTCTCACAAATTAAACTGGGAAGCGCACACATTTACCAGCATCATTTTGAAAAGTGAAATTTCAAAGAATCATCCCACTCTTTATTCACTAACAATTGTCCTCTAACCTTGAAGAACAAACCGGCGCACATGAAAGGTGGCTATTTTTCAGATATTTCCTCTTTCTTACGATATGAAAGGCGCTCTTTTATCTGGTAAATAAATAGGGCCGACCACACAGGGGGAGCCTGCTGCAGCGGCTTTGTCTTGAGGACTATCCTGCAGCGAGCGAGCAACAGGGCCACAGAAATCACACACATTTGGGTCCAATGCTACGCTGTACGCAGGGGGCAAAAACGGGGTTTAGTACGCGCAACAAGAGAGGGCAGTGGTGAAACGCTGGACACTGGAGCAGGCGAGAATACATCAAGATGAACAAATTACACCTTGAATCTAGAGTTGTTAAGTTATTACATTATCGTTTATATTTAGTTTCCTGTTTTACTTTGGTCGTACAATGGGCAGCTAACGTACTAGTCTGGGCGACCAAATCAACCCTCCCCAGGTTCGAGTGTCAATACGTGGACCCAACGCGGTTTAGGCAGCGTTTTTTCACCCACCGAAGCGGACCGTGCCAACCCCTGGAAGCCGTCTAAACCGTGCCAAATTGGAACCATTTCCGCAAAGTGGTGCAACGCAGTTTGGCACTTTTAAAGCATTCTGGGACGGTTACATCAGAGGCCAGTCAATACAGGCTCTTAACACCTCAGAAAATAGAAATGTGGCTGTACAAAGCGTTACATTAAACCGATGGCGATTTTAAGAAGCTAAATACTAAAATGTGCATTTATTTAAACTATTCTGACACTATAAAGCAATACATGTATTTACCATCAGTGACACATGTTTATCAGGCTGTCCCATGGCTCTTTTATTTGCATTGTTTTTTATCTCTATGGATGTTTATGGACGTGTATTGCCATGGTAACAGTCGATTTTTGTCGTTCCATCCCGAGCTCTAATGTGCGCTGTAAAATGAAGGATGAAGTTTAATGTTGTATAGTTGGAATTCTACTTTTTTTAACATTTAAGCCATGTTTGATTTTCCAGCTGTGCTATAGCTCTTCCACATTTGAAAAGTATGAAAGTTGAGCTGTGGAGGCGCACATTTGAGATTCTGCTTACTGACAGTGTGATCATTGTTTAGTCCTGGGTTTGACAAGTGCCAAATGCGATGCCCGGCCACCGTGGTCAGAGCCTGGAAGAGGCCGCGCGGCCGCTGTGGTCACAGAAGACACAAGTTGAGAGGAAGGCAGCAGATCTCTGTACAGGTGTGTGTGTGTGTGTGTGTGTGTGTGGCTGTCGGCTGTGTGTCACCGCTGCCCTAGTCCCTAATGATGGCGCTGTGCAGTGAGCTAACTACCCTCACAGTGGAGCCAACCCTCAGGCTAGTGCCACATCCCTCCATCAAGGTCTGCCTTCATCCCAGCTTTACACTATAGGCCCAAAGACACACTCGCACATACACACACGCACACGGCCAATGACAAATAATTCATAATATGGCCCTGCCTGAAAGTTTGCCACACTAGCTCATTAAGCAGCCCATTGTAAGCGGCTGACATTCTCTGAGCACAGTAACGCTCCTTGGCCGGGCGCGTGTTTGAAGTGACATCTCACTAGAGGCAAAAGGCAAAATAAATAAAGAAACCAAAAACACCCAGTTGTGCTTTGTGTTGTTTTTCACCTTGGCAACTCTCAAGGTGATGCAACTTTAGCTGCCACATATCAATAATGGATCCTGTTGTTTTCTGATGTGGTACAAGGTCCAGCAATGACATATCAAATGAAGACCAAGATGTGGTTATTTGTGTCATTCACAGAAGAAATACAACCTGCTTTTCAGTTTAAATAAATTACAGGAGAACAGGACGATACAAAGGAAGGAATTGAAGCGCGAAAATATCAAAGCGATCAGATTTGTGTGAGGGTAATCAAGTTTGACTACTGCTCCTGCTCCTCATCCTACAACTACAGCTATACTACTGCTGCTACTGCTACTTTCATATCTCAAGTTGATAAAACTCCACTTCTTCTTGCTAACGTGCGCTTGTGTGACTGAATGATGCTGCAATTGTCACTGTAGTTTGTGCTGACAGAGAAAAGAAGTTCGACGTTGTGCCAGTTTTTTGGTTTCATTTATAGGCCTGATAATTACTCTAAAACATCAGCAATTTGAGCATTTGAAGGCAAATTGTGCTGTCGAATGTAACCGCGTTCTTCTATAACTCTACTTAACAGGGATCCAATGGAAAAGACAAGCGGCATTGAAACGAATAAAGAGAACAGTCTGAGCAGCCTGAAAGAGTGATCAAGGTTGAGTAGGCTTTTGTCGTTACTGCGCTTTTCCGCACATAGAGGGAATATTTTGTGTTATGAATAAAAACAGCATTATGCAGACGGCGTTAAGTGCAGGGGATAGAAGGGATAAAAGATACAATGTATAAATAAATGCATGGGAGATTTTGAAGTTAACATTTTACACTTTAACAATTCAAGCTTTTTGATTATCTCTACAGACCTCGGAGGTCTTGTGTGAATTCATAAAGGTAGAAAGATTGTTCTATCGCAGTGTTTTCTTTTTAAAACTCCAGCCGTGACCAGTAAAGGAAGAAGTAGATTCATGTTTGAGTCTGGCCTTTGCATTATGTTTATTAGAAGCCTGGAAGTCCTCAGGTATTTCTGTTTTGTTGGTGAAGATGTTTGAACTGAGTCTAAATTGACTGGAACTAATTCAAATTCAGTGTGTTTATTGGGGAAAAAAACAAAAAAAACTTGAAAATAACATGTATTCTTACTGTTAGCGGTGTCGTCTTTGCACAGATCCGTGGAGACAATCAGATAGCGGACCCTCCACCAGAAAAGTTACATAATGCACCTTTAAAATGCCTCGAATATAAGGTTCCTTAGTAAGCTATTTATAAGCACTAGTTATTTGTATATAAGTACTAGCGTTACTTTTGCAATAACTAGCATTTGCAGAGGTTTATAAGCTAGAAACCAAAAACATGTGAGTCCTATTAAATGACATGTGTGTAAGAGCATTATTAAGCTGCTTATCAAACTGATTTCAATAATGCTGATAAATGCCTTATAAGCGCTTATAAACAAATAATTGGTGCTTATCAATGCGTTATAAACAGTACTAACAATTGTTACAGTTTCTTTAAATAATAGCAAATATTTTGTGCCTGAATTTGTGAGGGAAAACATGTTGTATGCTATAAAAGTTGTCTATACAGGGTACACAGACGCACACAAACATTCTCTCTCATACACACACACACACACACACACACACACACAAATGATAAATTATGTTGTTAAATCCAAACCGGAAGAGTGAGTTTGAGTTCCAACTTGAATCTGCATTGATTTTGGCTCTTCAGCTCACGGCTCAGCGCACCACTTCTGAAACTACACCGTGCGACTCAATCTGAAAAAAGTGTGTGTGCATTGGTGTGTAAATGCAGTGGTCCTGGGCACATGAAAGGATACAGAGCAGGTTACCCATAGAAGTAAACGGAGGTACGGTAAGGCTGAGGAGGGAGTTCTAATCAGGCGCTTCAGAGGCGCTGAGCTCCTGGCGAGCCTATAGGCATGTGGCTAGTGCTCCCTGTCCTGGGGCCAGACGGGGAGAGCGACGCGAGAGGAAACTTTCGCTAACAAAAAGCCTGTAAAAAAGAGAAGTGAGGTGAGATCTGTCCAGAAAGTGTCAAAGTGATGTTCAATTTAGGATCTGGATATATATAAAGATGATAGGAGTGGAAAAGTCTCATTCTAAAAAGCTTACTCAACCGTGGTTAAATTCTGGGGCTGTCTCTAACGATTATTTAAATATAGCGCATTTCAAAAATGTTCCCCCGATTTGTCGACTTGTCCAACTATTCTTTATATTGTACATTGAGGCTTTTTAAATAGCCTAAATTATCAACCAAATTAAGTTCGAACTATGGTGACTGAAGGCTTGTGTAGTGTAGTAGTGTTAGGTAGTGTAGTGTATTACTGATGAAAACCAGAAATAGTTTATTCTTTTTTGACATTCTTCTTTAATATGTCACTGTCTTTGTTATAAAAAGTCTGTGTTTTAAAGATTACGATCTCAAAATGTGACTTTTTGTAGTCGACGAGTCACAATTAGTCGATTTGCTGTTGCAGCCCTATTCCACCAGCGCTGTTTCCACAATGACAATCATGCTACTGGCAATCCGGATGGGGCCTTTCTGTGTGGAGTTTGCATGTTCTGCCTGCGTCTGTGTAGGTTTCCTCCAGGTGTCCAGTCTCCCCACTAAAGACATTCACAACAGGCCCTCCCCTCAGTTGGCCTTAATAACATCAGCCTGCCTGTTACGGCTAACGTTTACTGTGCACTGTCGCAAACTAACTAACTAACTAACGGTTCAAGTTTTGATTCTGGTCTGGATGGGTAGTTTCACAGTTCAGTACAGTATATTGTGAATATCTTAGGTCGATGATAAAGCATTCACAGTGTGTTAAATCTCTTAAATCGAAGTGCTCCTGACCATAAACTTAGCTCAAGATCTGGAGAAATGGCAATATTCTTTACACGCGACAATAAAGTGTGCTCCCGGATCTGCGAAGCTTCCACATCTCTGCCTGTTTCAGAACACTCAACTAACCAGCGCTTGCTAAAGATGTAGCAATAAACCTATTTTAACTATTTGCTTTTCTTTCAGTGCAAAAAAACAAAACAAAAACAAACTGGTAGAGTCAAACTTTCTTTTTGTAATTGATTACGGCCATACTTTACATACGCATGCTCCCTTGTCCACTCAGTGTATCATGCATCACTACGGTTTATCAGTAGTGCCTGAGTCCTTTACTCACCACTGCACTCTTTGTGATGGAGATGTTTGGATATCACATTAGCAGAAAAAAAACATTGGTACAGATTCATTTACAAAGCAATTCCGGGGAAGCTTCAGTAATCTCCTCGCGATCAGCTCCGGCAGTTACTGGCTTCACTCCTCTGCTCAACTACTTTTCAACGTGCCTCCCTGAGCTGGGAAAATCTGTCTTTTCCTACTTGGCCCCGTGGAATTATTCACAAAAGGACGATAAATTGGAATCTTTAGTGTCATTTGTAAAGTTGAAGAAAAGTGTAAAAAGTGTAGTGAGTTTATGAATCTCAATTCCTGGTTAATTAAAGGTATAAAGTGATTTACAGAAGGCATTGGTGTATGGGAAAGTGTGTAATAGTGAAATTAAAAGTAGACCCCTGCTGAGTCAGAGTGTAACGTGATGTTGAACTCTGAGCAGACAGTGGGAATGATCCAGTGTGTGATGGAGTCCTAATGCAGTCCAGATGTGTCAGTCCTGCTCCTCGTCAGTGACCTCTTCTGTGGGCCTCACACTTGTATTTACAGAAGAGTCTAGAAAAACAGACGGACACATCCCAGCGCGGGGATTTGTGTCCAGATCTCCAGAAACAAATGCCAGGACTCTCTTCTCCATCTTGTATTCGAATTAATCGAAAAGGTTTATCTGCTTTCTGAGAGACGGAACGGATCCTTGTCTTTTTCTGCTTTTAACCAAACTTTCAGTAGTCAAAATACTTACCTGTTGCACACACACATATATATATAATTTGTATGCAAACTTAGACAATGATAACCTGATTTTAACCCAATGATCAGAGTTGCTTTTACTTGTTTTCCAGATTGGCAACACTATCAGATGCCCTTTCTGCAACAACTCTGCATTAATCTGGGTTTTGGCATCTACAAAAATACACTTGCTTGCATTTTCAAAAACAGATATCAATTATTAATCCATAAAACCAAAAAAATATAAATATTTAACTATGTTTATGAAACTTTTATAAAATAACATGAATTGTTGCAGACCTGTCAATTGCGAAAGGTTTGCATTGACAACAATATAAACAATGAACAAATGCACTCTAACACTGATTATGTGTAAACAAAATACAGCAAGCCTTGGTAATCAAATCACATCTTTCCCCTTTCTAAAACTGTAAAACTTCCCTAAAGAAAACTTGAAGTACACATAAAAATCCCCTTAAAGTGCTAAAAACAAGGACCTGAAAAGAAAACATTGTTGACTAGTTTTGCCTTGTAAAACCTACTTTACATAAGCAAACATACAACAACATCAGTTTTACACTCATTGTTTGCTTTGTATTATTACTTCCTATTGGCTCCTTTTGCGATAGGAGATCAGAAAACAGCTGCCACGTCAACACAACCCGGAAAAGCAGGTATCGCAAACATTTTCAGTGACTTCTTCCAAGCACCTCCGTCACCTCAAAGTGTAGCAGCGATTCTGTACGGAGTAGACACAATTACACGAAAACATTGCAGTAAGCATCCGGCTGAGACAAGAGACGCATTTTAAAAGGAGATTAGCGCTGACACTTCCCTGCGTCGCGGCGTGCGGTGATCACATAGCGGCTGCGCGTGTGGGAGGCCCTTTGTGTCACTTGTACCATTCAAAGTGAGAGAAGACGCCTCCGACAGATCAAACCCAAACTAATAAGACAGGATGCTCAAATTAACAATGAGGCCTTGTTTAACTCCTGACTTCCTGCGCTCACACGGCAAATTTAAAGCCATACAATGGAGCTTGGGTATGATAACTGCACCCAGCGATCCTCTGAAAAATCGACAAAAAGGAGTAAATAAAGTGTGTTTTGTTGTAAATAAGATGACATCCTGCGGTTCAACTCAGACGGCGCAGTTGTCGCCACGTAGACCTCGGAGTGAAGCCTCCCTTTGCTGCGGTAATCGGGCCCCCATTGTTCCCTGAAGAGGCTTGTTGAAAATTAATTTGGGCTGGTCAGCAGTCAATAACGTCCTCCCCGGAGACACAGAGTTTAACCCCAATAGAAGCGCGCCGCACAGACACACAAACACTCCAGTCTGCATTCAAAACCTCTCAATTCGGAACCATTATTGACCAATTTTGTGAGCTTAATGTACCTACAATTCACCCGCGGGCGATGGGCTCTCGCCTCCTCCCCCTCGGCTTTTATCTACTTGTCGTGGTATTGTGTGGTTATGTCCTTTATTCATGTTGTGCCATCAGAAGGGAGCTGAAGTGGCAGGAGCAGTAATGGTTTAATGTTAAAGTAAGACAGTAATCTGGTATTATAGTATTACCCTCAGCCATGTACTGCTGAAAGTAACTTTATACACGCAGTACACAGTAGGGGACAATGCGCGTTTAACCTTGTTGCAACAGTGTTTCCTCATCATTACTTTACTCAAAGTTGTATTTTGGTTGGTGTTTTAGTAATCCTGTATTGTCCTGCAACTGAGGCTCAAGTGCTCGGAATGTTCCTGTTTTCACCTCCCCCCTATCCCCGCCCACATCTTACCCGCTTGCAATTATTTGTTTGGTTCAAAAATGTTAACAACAATAACAACTTTTCAAAAATAAAAGCATGTAAATGACAACCCGCTGCTTGTTACAATGAAAGGTCACAATATGAAGAGGCGGGGCTTATGAGTTTTGAACAGGAAGTCAATGGACCTGTTTCTATTATCAAACCATTTTGGATAAATACCTCAGTTTACAAAGAATAAAATGTAAAACAGTGATCTAGTTATGTACCTAGCATGCACAATTTGGCATTAAACATAGCATAACTCCAGCCTAAGTTACAGGTCAGATCTGTGGAAGGGCGACCGCACTCACAGTAAAAAAAAAAAAATTGTGGAAAAAAAGAAGAAAAAAAGAAACTGCCCTAATAACATCTATAATCGAATAAATGAAAGACAAGTCATTCTAATATCACACTGGAACATGTAAAGCAGTAACATCTCCATAGAAACAAGCAGGTAGCGGACCCTCCAGAAAAACGACATAGAGCACCTTTGATGTATGATTCATTATAGTAACCTTAGTTGTTTATAACGGTTTATAAATCTCCCAAAAGTTGCTTGTCTCCCGTGTTTGGAAGCCGATGCAGTTGTGTGCTCTCTTTCATTATTATTATTATCTTATTGCTGGTTGTGTAAAAGTCCAAATGCTTATTCATAAAGTGATAAATAGATCCTCTAAATGCACTGACGGTCAAATGTTCTTACTCTGCGGTGATTTATTGCAGTGGCTAAAGTCTGTACCATGTTGTTTGGTGTTTTTGTTGAGAAATCGCACCGCTGGAGAGAATGTGAGGGGAGTAAACAGCAGACTGACCCGCAGCCCCTCAGACCAGTGTTGTTGAAGCGGCTGTATTTTCATTTTAAATCAGACAAACACAGAATCACCTGAGTGTGCCGCTGCTGTCGGCCTGAGCTCGGACACTTTCACAACTCCTCACATCAGGACCGCACACATCTTTAGAGCAGTCAGCTATTTTCAATGTTCAGACACGAGCATGAGGCAACTCTGCAAAAGAGCAATACAATACTGGCTCTGTCCACTGAGTGCATTTATTTCTTCCCAAAAGTCAACTCCAGATTTATCCCTGAGGGTCGCCTAGTGAAAAGTATCAGTGTCTAGTGACAGACTGAGGCAACAGCTGTGGAGAGTGTTGCAACGGCCTTGAACAAATTAAAGGCACTTACATCAGGAGGTTTTCTTCAGCCGGTTTTGTACTCGGACCAAAACACTCTCCAGTGACACAAACTATCATCTATTGACCCGGGGCCAGAAATACTGCGGCCAATCAAAACTACAACTCTCACAATGATCGCACTTTCAAAAATATCCACTCAATTGCCTCTAAAAGCATTTCATCAATCGTTGTCTTTGGTATTAATGGAGGAGACGATGGTTAAAAAAAAACAACACGAACTGTTCATTGGCGCAACAAAATTGTGTTGTTGTAAACTTATAGAAGTAACTATACTTTTTAAAACAAACACAAAAAGACTGCCTGAACATATTTTCAAAATCTGTGAGAAATACTGTGATTTCCAGGAGACGGTGTTACATTAATAGCAACAAAATGTACGTAAAGCAAGAGCGGACAAGCCTGGCAGTTTGAACAAAACAAAATATGATATTAAATGGATGAATCAGGATTTAAATATTTTAGCTCAGGACAGATACAGGGGGAACATGGCTGACTGACATTTTATATTCTGGACTATTCTTTGAGCTGCTCTTTTTTCTTTTTTCTTTTTCATTTTGCCTTTCACTCTGTGGTTTTGTTTTGTTTGTTCTGTTTGTGTTCATAAAGAAAAAAAAAAGTCAGGAAGGCATGAGAACGCTGCATTAGCATCGGCAGCGTACTGCGTCAGCTACTCTTCCTGGGGTCATTTAAATCTAAATTTTAAATGAATTGCATGCAAATGTTCTTAACTTAAATACATTTTTACATGAATAAACCAATATTTGCTACTTGGTTCAGGGTTAAATACAGTTTGAAGAAGTACAACAGCAGTAATGTGTTACTTTCACATATTGATTACCTGTTCAAATCAATCTAAGTTCATGCTATTCATACTTTATTTGTTTATAATGATGCAGTTTGAGTTGCCTTTTGAAGCTAAAAGCATTGCGTTGTTCCCGTATATTCTGTGGTAAATGATTCCACTCCTGCATAGCGCCAAACTCTGATTACTTTTACATTTTGGCAGAGTGAAACATTGTCCTTCTGAACGCCTTGTAGAATAATAGCAAAAAGCACGTTTTGGTGGAACATTGATTGTGTCTGAGCTGTAATAATATTTCTTAAAATGTTTTTTTTTTTTCGATCTGAGAGTTGCTCATGCATTTTAGTAACACTTGTTCAAAAAGCACATTTTAGAGTGCAAACAAGTGCTAACAACAAACAAACAAACATCTAAAATCTAGTAATGTGAATATCTTTTTTTATCACTGTTAAACGTCCCTTTGTAAGTGACCCAATACATTTTTTAAAATGTTTTTTTTTCATTGTTCAAAATTTAAAACAACAAAAACACACAAATAAGTAAAAGTTGAAAAAATAAAGGCAAGGAGGCATCCAAAGAAAAGAAAATGAAGGCACACAAAGTCCAAAATAAGAGTCCCATCTGAGTCCAAATGTTTGAGTGACCTAATAAATAGTAAAAAAGAAAAAAACATTTTGTCTTGTCATTTCATTTCCTTCTTTTGTTTCTTCAGACATAATCTTGGAACAAAACATGAAAAAGCGAAGGATAAATAATAAAAAGGAGAATAAATGAAAGCTGTGATCCTTTAGCGCTCACTCCAAACATTGAATCAGAGTGCAATCGCGGGACGTTTTGATCTTTGCTTTTACCATACTCTATCAAACATTATTTCAAAGCTCTCCGTCTTTCTTCCACCTGTGCGTCCTGACATGGTGTGAAGACAAACGAAAACCCCCTCCTCCTCAGAGATTCACACCATCACCAGCACTTTAACGCGTCTTGGTGCTGCGATGACTGTGGAGGAGCCATTTTGTCAGAGCAAGTGGTCGAGATATTATTTATTTTTTTGGCAAGAAGCGTGTGTATCAAGGTTGAGCAATGGTGAGATGGAATAGAAAGAATTGGGCGCAACCCCCCCCCCCACTTCAAAGCCTTGCCCTGCAGCGTTGTCTTGTGATATTTATTTATTGAGATGATTTTGCCAGAAACCCAATGGCCCTACTCTTTGATATGTTGCTCGGGCATCCTTAGAGAACGCCGGGGTCGCGGGGTCAGCTTGAGACAGACCCCCCCCAGAGGACAAAATGCATGGCTCATCGAGTAGACACCTACAAACAGCGCACAGCATTGAATAAGTACAACAGATGATGCACCAGGGTGGGTTTGGGAGAGGGATTTGGTAGGGGGCGCTACTGCTGGGGGGGCGGCATTGATTATCATTAAAGGGCCAATAATTTGTTTCCTCTACTTTTTCCTAACGTGACCCACATCTAAATGAATGGCAGATGAAGTCGTTAAACTGCGATCGACAATCTTATTTTTGGCACAAGCGGAGAAATAGGTTGAAATGTAAGATTCTAAAAGCTGGCCTGCAGCGTTCGGTCCAGTCATTGTTACGGCGCTGTAATAAACACACATGAAGGGTTTGCACACGGTCGGAGCAAACTATTTTAAACAGTTTGGCCCTTTGAAACCACCAACAATATACTTTAGTTTAGTTTAGTTTAGTCGGAGACAGCTTTCTTCCAAATTCCTGGAAAATGACTCTGAGAAGTCATTTGAAGGCGATCAGAGACAGCCTTAAAGAGAACAATCGTACAAAAATGTTTGCCTTTTTGCAGGCTATGATGGACGTTTTGCCACTTGTACAGATTCAGACAGTCAGTTAAGAAAAAAAAAGTGAACATAAACCGCCGCAATTGCTTATGGATAATGAATTTACCCCTGAACTACAGGATAAGGCAGATATCTCTTTATTTTTACTATATAAACAAAAGGGATTTATTTATTTTATAACACGGACGAAGACATATCTTGTGTTATCCGCCTCCTTTTGTCTGTCATTTTAACCGCAGCAACTTTACAACCTAATTTTTCTTTTTCATACTTCATATCAATACTTCAAATCAGCAATATCGTTCATTTTGAATACTTGAAATAATAGATTGAAAAAGAGAAGTGTCAAAGTTGACCACTTATATAGCCGTATCCAGTCATTTTGACATTGCATTTCACTGACGCAAACCCGTGGGAAAACTGAGTTTACTTAGTTGCATTTATTGTGTTGGATTTGACTTTTACTATGGTTTTAGCTTGAGTAGAGATAAAATGTTCCACTCACTGACAGGCCCAATCCCTCCACAGCGACGCCAGTCAAACCCATGCATAATGCTGTTACATGTCATTTCTCCTGTAAGTGTGAATAAGCTGAAGACTCCTCACGGCACATTTGTCCAGTGTGTTTTGCACTCCTCACCGCACCGCAGGTTGTAATTCCAGCCACAGGGGAAGGCACCCTCATCTTTTCTGCGTGACACATCTCCAACATAATGCATTGTCAAATAATTCTTAATATGCTAGGTGTGACAAGACCGTTCTCAATATTCAGATTCGCCGTGGTTCATAAACTCAGGCGTCCACCGTGTGCCACTGTCCCATCAATCAAGACTGGCCCCAAACCCGCGGCTTCCTTTTGCACCTGTCAGCCTATTTGAATATGTGGCAGCGCTTGGATGGCTCTCACCAAATGCACCTTTGGGAGTTGGGCTACACGGTTTACATGTGTACAAATTTGGATTGAGTAATGTGCGTTATTATTCCGGTGCCAGCAGTTTTGACAGCGTCTCTCACTCTTGGTCAAATATCACAAAGCGGATTGCGTTATTTGTAGTGAGAATTGTATAATCTTGACTAAGACTGCGTTGACTTATATTGTTTATATTGTTTGAACGACAGGGATGCTTGAACAGGCGTGCACTGATTCCTTGGCAAACACCATGGCTCTTAATGAAAGACTTGACAATTTGGTTTGATGGTGAGAACAAATAGTGAGAGGGAGTTTCAAGGGCGACATCTCCAAAGCTAGAAGTATTGTAAAGTACTCAGCAAATACATCAATAATTGTAGTCTGTTAGCATCCATTCAATTATACAACCACTATTATTTATTGTGACAACTAACTTATAGCCTGCAAAACAATACAACTAAAATTACAACGCACTGAAAAATGCTCTTCACTTTTTCTTCATTTTTTCTTCATTTTTCGTCACTGAATTTGACAAAACTGGTTGTTCACAAAATAGAGCATTCGCCCCAGAACTATGAGAGGCTTGAAGGCTTGAGCACAATACCAGTCAGCGCTCCTATTACAAATACTCCTGAAAGGATCGGCCAATTCTCAATTGGCTTAGTGTTTTTAATTAACATAATCAAGTGCCAGTGGCAGTAAAAGCATCTGGTGCGGATCAGAGTTTTATACTTTTGGGGAACAATTTGGAAACGTTTGTGTGTTAAATGAGAGGTTTATTGAAAAAGTCTGGTTTTTCTTTTTTCATGACACTTATTATTATATAAAATACCTACACTTTTATTAACCTTAATAAAGCATAAACAGAGGATTTTATTAAGACTGATTCAGGTTTAGTAATTACTTAATTAATACGCTAATCCTAACACCTTAATTCAGTAATTACAAAGCCTGAACTATTTGTTAATTGGGAATTAGGCCTTTGTTCATGCTTTATTAAGGCAAATTAAGGTGTAGTTATTATAAAGTGTAACAAAGTTATTAAATGTGGCAGATTTAGGGATGTCACGATATGAAATGTTCATGTTTTATTATCGTTGTATTGTATTATTGATTATTGTGACACCATGACCAAAAAACATTTTTGTGACCAGCTTTACAAAATCAAACTTTCTGAAAGAAAGTGGAAAAAAATTTGAAAAAAAAAACAACAGCCAGATAAAAGGCACTACATTCAGGTCTATTTTTTTTTTTTACTTAATTCTGCTTCTAAAATTGTCCCGTTTATAATTTTTTTGATTCTTACAATTACAGTGTGACCTGAATGATCACAACTCTAACCTCAAAATCTTGACATCCATATTACCCATATTGTACAGCCCTTCTTCGTTACCAAAATTGGATTAAAAATAACTCAAATTTTACTCCAAACAAAATGACGTTTTACTCAAAAGTAAGTGAGTACCGGTAAGCTGTTTTATTTCAGATATTGTGTTTCAGTGGCCCTCCACATTTACTCATTCAGACCGTGGCTCTAATTGTATTTGGGTAAACAATAATCAATCTAACGCACTGGGCCTATTTAACGTGACTGTCTGCATATAAGGCTAAACAAACAGTGCCACCGGATCTGTCACGCCTCACGCTACGCCAGATAAAGATGGATGTGGAAGTCCAAAGACGGGCGGGGGAGGGGCCCGGGGACCACTGTCAGACGCTTTTCGAGCTTATGCATTCAATTCAAAGGCAAAAAGTCACACTGATCAATTGTAAGCAAAAAAAAAAGGGAGTGTGGGAAATATGGCAGGAGGAGAGATGAGTGAGGAGGATCGGTATTGGGCATTTCGTGATCAGCACATCAGGCCAAACCATGTCATCCATCAGAACGGACACTGCAATTTGCCATCTTCTTCCTCATCAATCAAACTTGAGTGCTCTAACAAGGGCTTGTGCATGCGTTTATGTATGTGTGCCTGCTGGAGACAGAGAGGAATGGCCGTCGTGTAGAGAGCTGATATGGTTCAGCATGTCCCAAAAAAGTGCGTCTCACCTCTTAAAAGCGGCTTAAAAGAGACAACTTTTGAGTTTTTAAGGACTAAAATGAATTAATGATATTATATAAATACAGCATTTGCCCTGATCAAGAAGTAGTTTGATTTTATTCTCAAGGCAAAAAATAAATAAATAAAGTCACTTGTTTCCATGGACATAATATACAGTAGATCAGCTCAAAATAATTGTCTTTAGATGAACATAAAATAGTGAAATGGAAAAAGGAGACATGAGATATTTGAATTGAATTAAATGTTTTCTTCTTTTGTGTGCGTGTGTGTGTGTGTGTGTGTGTGTGTGTGTGTGTGTGCGTGTGTGTGTGCGTGTGTGTGTGTGTGTGTGTGTGTGTGCGTGTGTTAGATTATTGCAGGTTAGGGCCAAAAGTACAATCTCCAGCTACAAAGGGGTGAGTTAAGATACAAACAACATTTCACTATTATAAAATATGCAAGCTATGTCACCTTGTGTCATGTAGAATATGTTTTTTAAAAAGCAGATCCGCTTGAAATTAATAATACATCATTTGCTTTAGCTCGCCATAAAAAGATTGAAATGAAAAAGAACATATGAGATATTTAATCTTATTTTTGAGTGTATATTTAAAAACAGCATCGTAGTTTAGATGAAAATGGGTTTAAGACTGGATCATTGTGAGACGGGGCCAAAAGCACATTCTCAAGCTTCACGGGGCCACATGTACATACATACATGTTCGGCCATTTTTATCATTACAGGATAAGATCAGTATCTTGATAAAATGTGTTGTTTGTGAAGTGTTTTACTAGTGTTGAGGGTTAAGTATAGAATGAATATAGGGAAATAACGTTGTTAAATCTTCAGGTTTTTTTTTAGGTAATTCCCCTTACAGCATTCTTATATTGTTTATAAGGTAATGCTCTGTGGGGAAAAAGAATCAGCAGCTTGAACACACAAAAATACATAAACTGTGAAACATTTCTGTAGAAATCCTCCCCCATAACCTGATCCAAACCGTGACTAAGAGGCAGACTGCTTTTCTAAAATAGTGTTTGTGAGCGCTCTCTAAGGTGCCTCAATATCAGAAACTTAACAACACTGAGCTGCTGCTGTTTTGAACTTGGAGCACCTTCTGGCTTTTAAATTCAATACATCATGAAAGCTTCAGACTGACCATAAGATACTATCTCCAGTAAAGCACTCCTAAATACATTTGGGTCAGGCCCAAACATTTGTTTTCAAAAACTGTTTAACCCCATAGGCGTAGGCTATAAAATCGCCTTGTTTAAACTGTATAAGTATATTGAATCAATTTATTTAGTCAAATTACCAACTCAGAATAATTACACTTTATTTTCAGATACACACTGACAGATATGTTGTTTAATCACTTTAACACTTTGCTGCTGTTTACTCAAAGAAAGAGTCAGATCAGTATTTAAATTTGATCACGATTCATGTTAGTACTTTTATATTGCTTTAAGAGGTAAATATAGTGATCTTGTTTTTTAGCATTGGCATCTTTGACTGAAGAACTATGTATCTGAGCCTCAAAACTCCTACCATGGACACCTTTGGAGGATATCCTGACACAAACTGAACCAACAATCAAAGAATGCAGCGATATTGTAACTGATATTCGAAAAACACTTGGACAGATTTCCTTTTTAGGCTTGGACCAAATGGGATGGATACACCAGACCGCACAATGTTTTTGATGTTAAATAAAACACTTTACTGTAATTGGTTAAATCCACCTGAAACAGAGAACTAAATCCGGAATCAGGTTTGAAATCACGATTCGGTTTTGATCAGTACATCGTCCAGCCCTAAATGGGATATTGCATTTGGACATTTGCATCCTGTGTAAAACCGAAGCAACCTATATCAATATGCACATTTCTGAAAAAAGGAGATGAATGATTTTCCTGTGGCAACCTCAGAAGAGAAAAGCCAGGAGCATTTCCAATATGGATATACATGACATATTTGGACATTTGACACATAAATGATAAATACCCAGAATTAGAGACAGCATCTGGTTTATCAAGCAGGAGACACAGTCCAGATTGTTATTAAGAGTCTTTTGTGTCTGGGACCTTTGCTTTGTAACGCAGCGTTTGAAGAGGTCACGACCTTTCTTTCCACAAAAAGCCGCTCCTCTCTTAGATCACCTTTGCCCAGTGGCTCAGTCTAACTATAGCCCGCGCGCACTAGTCATAACACAAACACGCCGCTGGGAATCCCACGTCAACACAGAGGTTAGCGTAGAGGTGGGGATTTTAACGGTAACTCAAATACGTGCTCAAATGTGTACTTGAAATCAGAATTGCTGCATTTTCTTATCACTGCGGAGATAACGGGCTAATCTTACCTCGGGGGGGGGGGGGGAGAAAAGCATTTTGTCTTCGGGTCTGGAGTAGATCAAGTTCACTTCATTATTAACCTCGATGACCTCCGGTGACCCCCGCGGCACCCACCCACCAGGCAGCAACATGTGCATCTCATTGTGGAGAGATCACGGGCTGATTTATAGACCCTGCCAATTGGTCCCAAGTGAATCGGGCCATTTGCAAAGCATTTGACACATGACTAAGAACTGGCAAAATTAGAGCGGGTAAATCTCACGTGTCAAAGAAAAGACTCGTGAAACTAGACGAGAAACAACTTGTGTAGCAGTAGTAACAGTAGTAGTAGTAGTAGTAGTAGTAGTATTTCACAACTGCGATTACGGCGAGACACTACAGGCAAACATCTGCTTTATTTATTTATTTTGGTCAGTTTGCTCTATCACTTTTTAAGCTTTTACGTCGAAACTAAAACACTGTCAAATCTGCAGCTAAAGTGTTAAAGTAAATAGTGCCGGTGGTACACAAAACAAGTGCGCACAATGGCTTCAGTTCTGTATAAATTGCTTTGTCTTGCATTGAAGTTCCGGACCACCTTTCTCTAATAATTTCACAATATTGATTTTCTTCAAAAGTTACAGCATTAGACAACCTGATTGGATTGAGCGTCGCTATTAAAAAGGCAAAATGACGTAAATTTGTCCCTTGGCTCCCTCACGCGTTTCTCTATATTTCCACCGCTGATTTAACCTACGGGGACTGGATCACAAACGCTCAGAGGAAGTTAGCGGCCTCCACTCTCCAGAGGCCAGTGATACCTCTTGATATCTCCTGTTCTGAAAAGCAAGGTAAAAAGATAAAATACAATAATCCACCCCTGCTATGTGCCGCATGTGTGGGCTTCATACGACTGTAAAAAAAAAAAAAAACTGCGTCAGCACAAAAGATGAATCTCAAAGTGTGTTTTTTTTTAGAGTGTATTTTTGGGCGAGGTGCCTGCCCTGGAGCGAGATAATGCGAGCAGAAGCAGATGGGGGGGAAACTTAAACGCACTCCCACAAGGGTATAGAGCCGATCTGGCACAAAGTTAGAAGAAGAGGTCTTTCAGAAGATCTCCCAGCCTGAGCGGATGCCAGCGCTGCTCTCCCCGGAACCGAGAGACGATGACAAAGAGGCAGAAACAGCAAAAAGAACAGGAGGCAGCCGCGCACATATACTCTGTGTGTGGTTTACTACTGTACCTACTTTTACTGGTTCTTTTTGCATAATTATCCTTCCACGAATCCAGTCTCTGGGCCTAAACACAACGTAATACGGTTCACTTAAAAGGGCTATATTTGATTTAGAGCAAGAGCAATTGGACACAAATAGAACAACTAAGTCTACTTTTAGATGAAACAGCAACAATCCACCAAAGAGCATGTACAGGCATTAATTATCTATTGGCAGACGTGAATAGAACAGCACAATGGCGATAATACGCAAGGGACATTTCAATGTGTGGGCCAACTTTGCACACATAAACAGAAGACACGTTTTTGTCTGGTAAGGGGCCTTTTTTTTATCCGTAAATGTGTATACAACTTAAAAAAGAGTTGAAATGGTAAGACAATATATTGAAAAACAAATATTTTTTAAAAGCAGTGGCTTTCTGGAAGTGGAAATTGCCTCCCTAATTGCATGGAAATAGACAATTAAAACCATACCTCTGAACATTCTCCATGGAGATAGATGAGGATTCTAACCAGAGGAATAGCATTTCCACGGAACAAACAGGAGGCCCACCTCCAGGCCAAGTACGGGTCAGGTTTGTGGAGATGCAAGCTTGCTCCCAGTAAGTACACAACCTTTCTCAGTGTAAAAAAAATAATCACATTGACAAAAACAAGCTTTTGTTTCAGGCTTTGTTTTGGCTTTAAGTTATTTACTGAGAGTTGACTACATCCATTGTTGTATACATGCAAAATTCCATTTTGCAAAAGTAGAGGTTAATTTGAAATAAACATCTGTATGCTACACACATAATTACTAGAGTTCCTTTACACCATTTTATAATAACTTAAGCCTCTTGACTTAAAAAACAAAACAAAACAATTACTTTTTCAGTAGTAGTGAAAAGGGTTACATTGAGAAAAGTTGTATGATTAATGTTTTTTAAAGGCTTAGCGCTATTGTGGTTAGCCCCATTCGGCCTGTCACTTTTGACTCATCACTTCTGGCCCGCATGTGGTGAGCAGTTAACCTCGTGTGATGGTGGACAGCTTACAACACAAAGACAACTCCGCCACTGCTTTTCTATGGGCCCTAAAACCATGTGGCCCGCTCCGGTTTCACTCTCTCTGCTATGACAGGTGCCATACAGAGCAGATTGAGCTGTCAGCGTCAGGGGTCGGAGGTCAAACTCATCCTCTCAGAAGCGGACTGTTGCCGGGCAGTGGGAAGGGGTCACTGGGGGTGGGACTTGTTGATTGTCTGACGTGGGGGTCGATCACATGAAGGAAATGAGTGGAGACGTGAGGTGACTCTGACTGACCGGGCGATGCTGTCACGGACACAGATGGGACAAGCGGGGGAGAGCAGTTCTATAGAGGGTCCTGCAGCGGGCGATACACTGAGCTCAGTGGCATAAAACATGTCTTAAAGTTGCATGATTTGTCCACGTTAATGAGCATTTTAACCTTGTAACAATTAGCATTTCCTCATTATTAGTTTACTCAACATTGTATTATGATTCATCCATGTTTGAGTAATCCTGAGGCTCAAGTGCTCAGAAAATTCCTGCTTTCACCTATCCCCTATCTCTGCGCACATCCCTGTACTTAGTTGCATGACCCACTTTTCAAAAATTAAAGTAAATTCAAAATCAGGTGTTTGTTACAGTGAATTCCACTCCGAAGAGGCGGCGCTACTGAGATGGCAGTTCGGAACAATAATAATAATAATGCACTTGTTTCTATATCGAGCATTTTTAGATGTCTGCTGTTTACAATTAACAAAATGTAATTTTTTTGTACAATATTTCTACTTTAACATCGTGAGATGAGATTGATTCCTGGCTCCTGATTATTTGCTGAATGTCTCTCCCTGCTCTTCACCAACTCCATGTTAAACAGTCATGTTCATACAGCTTACAGGCCAAAAAGAATTTCCACCATTTGCAACACTATATTATTACATAGTTACCACTGCTACAAGATTAAAATCAGTTTTCCTTTGAAGAACTCCTTTTTGGATTATGATATTGTGTTCTCTTTGTTCAAATATTGATTTGACATCAGATGCCTGACCAGATGTAACAGTTTCCTATTTATCAGAGCCTGAAACTGGCACAAATGGCACATTGTTGTATCTTGTTTCCTGCTGTGTAATTCTGTACCATGGAAACAATGATTGGAAGAATACGTGCAGTAAAGTGTATTTGCTAATGCGTTCGGTTACAAGGCCCTGAGTACTGTAGTGGCATTGTCCTGTATCATAATGTCAAGACATTGGATTAAAACAGCTTTATGTTTGTTGCACTTAATGCGTCACTAATTAAACCATCACAAGAGTGCGTCTTCTTTTTTTCCTCCTTTAAACCGCAGTTTGAATTCAAAATTGCTCAAGTACAGCCATGTACTGTATACTTTTGGGAACGTAACTGTAAAGAGGAACTATACCAGAATACATTTACTCAAATACCATCTGACAGTTTTTATGTTATTGTATTATTTTATTGTATTATTTTATTTTGGGTGATATTTATTTCTTTTAAATATATGTAGAATTCAGTAAGAACATTTTCACTAAAACACACATTTCCACTACTATCATTATGTAACCAAATCCAATTCATGCAGCGCCCGGGGCAACCTTAACTAACCCTCAGTATGCCTCTTTCGCTCACCTCAGGGTCAGACAAGGCCTTGCACACTGACAGACACTTATTTTTACAGTGAAACATCAGGACCCTGAACGCCACACAATCAAACACACCATTAGTCCCTATTTATCACCCCGCTGTATATATTTGTCTACCTCTTTATGTGTATGCCTTTACTTATTCATACATGTGTTTTGGCCATCCTTTTCCTCTTGATAACTGCTTGTTTGACCTCAGCGGGCTCCTATCTTCCCTATGAAGTAAGACGCCTTCAGTAACCTTGAAAACACGCGGCTAAATTAAACGAAACACACATTGTTGTATAATTCATCCAGGGCCCCCGTCTGTGCCGCCATGTTACCGTCTAGATTAGGATTTCCTTTTGTAGCTGCCTGTTTGTTGTAACGCACAATGTAGATCCTGCTAGACCGAGTAAATTACCTCTTTAAACATTCATTTGGAGGAGAGTGGGGAGAAGGCGGGAAACTCTTGATTCTCATACAATGAATAAGTTAATAAAAAGACTTCTGCGCTCTCCTGTGCACGCTTTTTTTTTTTTTTTTTTTTTAACTCGAAATCCACCAAAGGAACTGGAGAGGAAGACAGAGAATATGGCGTACAACAACAAGGTGGGGGGGAAAAAAAGAGCGGAGAAAGCAGGGAAGGGGCTCTTTGGAATGCCGCATGGTGTAGTCCCCTCGCTTCCCAAAATACCTGGTGTTCGGAACGTTGGGAAAAAGAAGCAGGCTCCACGGCGACCGACGCAATTCCCGAGAGACGCCGGGCTGGTATCATTAGCGGAGAGGAACGGAGGGGCTCAAGCGGCGTACAAACTTCAGCAAAACGTCAACGCGCTGGAAATGTGCAAGCTTTCTTCCTCACTTCTCTTCCTATCCTCTTTTTTCTGTCTTTGTGTTGTATCCCAGATCCGACGCCGGCTCTTCTACCAAATTAATATTGCTCAAAATAAAAGCCAGGACAACTTTAAACTAGCGAGAGGGAGGTTGAGTTTGAAGTTTTTGGGGGTTTCTTGCGGTTTTCTGTCTTGCAGTGTTCTGATGAGCTTGTCACAATGGCTCATGAATGGCAAATGAGGGACACCAGCGAGTTCTACTGGAATAGGGCATTTACATACAGTTTGTGTCATAAGCAGAAATCCTTACCGACCTGGACCAAATACTGTCAATGTGTTCAGACATTTCCCCAAATCCCAAACTTAAAAATGAAAAACATATATATACATGTTTGTTTGCGATGCTTATTATTCACTTTCCACCTGAAATACAACTCCGGAAAATACAATATTATAAACACTAAAATTCACTTCATGATTATAGAACCTGTAGCAAGTATTTGACACTTTTCAAAACCCCACTTTGTACACCACCTTTGTATTTTCTTTTGTACCACTCAAAACAGCAACAGTCTGCTAATACTAAACAAAACACCGAAGCTTTAAGCAGACTTGTGTGTGTTTTATAAGCGCACCATCAAATTAAAAGCGCAACAATTTTGATTTGCGCAAAAATAAGCCTTCTAACTGTAAATACTAATATGTTTGGAAATCAAAATAGGACAAATAGTAATATTCTTTAATGCCAGCTATTCAAGGCTCTTGATTTCCATTAGCCTTAAACATCAGTTGGGTCACTTGACGCAGCTCTCCAGGTTTTATGGTCTGTAAGCTCATAAAGCAGGCGTGTCCCGAGGAATGTAACTCTGACTTGTAACATTGGCCTGGAACTGTTTTAAAATTCAGCCAGCAAAATTACTCTTGTTTCTTTGCTGTGTTGGTTGTATTTGACCTTCAGAATTTTCCCTGCTCTACAAACCCAAACTTTTCATTCCTTGTACCTAGAGCTAAGTGTTCATTGTAGCCTGCTAGAATTTCATAGCCAAATGTGAAAATTCTGATGAAAAGCTTCATTTCATTCAACAGAATAAAAAAATAAATACAAGGTCACACTTTGCTCACCATGTGGTCTTGCGACTTCTAAAAATCTTCATGATTTTATTGATTCCTGCTCATTTGTGTATCTAGTTTCAGTTCTACTTTTAGTATAGATATTTTGGCAACTATTTGGCAAATATTTCTAACTTGTTTTGCATACAAATGGGACTTGTTTTGTAAGAGAGCCGCTCAATGCGCCCCCCGCAGCCAATTTGCAAAAAGCACTCATCTTTAAAATGCATTATATATCTGAACAGAACTGCACAATTTGCATATTAGCCAATGACAATATGGTTGTACAGAGCAAGATGCATGTACACCTGTCTGAAAGAAAGGGGCACATGCTCAAATATTTGTTGAACCACCTTTAGAACCACATTCTCTGTGGCATAGTTTCAATAAGCTTCTGCAATATTAAATGATTTATTTTCATCCAGTGTTGCATTATTTTCCACCAGTTGATCTTGTAATGACGATGTGAGCGTGACCACTGCACAAAGCCTTCTCCAGCTCGTCCCAAACACTCTCACTGCGGTTACAATCTGTGGTAGATAGTTTCTGCTTCTCCTTGGATGTTTTCTCTGCTTAATGCCAATGATTTGACCCTTCTCAAACACACTGACATCTTTTCCATGTCCATGGGATTTGTCTTTCCACATGGTTGTTTCGCCTTTTTTTTTCACCGGCAGTGTATTTACAAATCAATAAGAATGTTTTTACAAATCAGTTTGCATATTTGCAAAACATAAGATGTGTTTGCTAGTACTGTTACATGTTGGATATGTTTACAACGTTTGGCAACAGTTTGCTCCCATAGCATGGCAGTAATGAAGTCCTCGGTCACTCGATGAAATGTCACTTTGAGATGGTTCAATGACACATGCAAGACGGACATCCAGCCTTTGCTCATTGACTGTTGGGATCAAGTCAAATTTGTCCCTCTCTCAGTCAGTCAAAATTATACGTTGGCTGCTCAAAAACAAACAGCTGCTAAAAGCTCATATGACGGTCTGCAAACGTCTGCACGGAGAGCATCAAACCTGTTATCACACAAGACCTCGCATGCACTGCAGACTATAGGCCTAAACATACATACAAGCACAGAGCATGTTATTTTAGCTGCTAGACCAGTACGTTCAAGTGCAGCGCATTCCTTCACTCAGAGAGATTGTTAAAGTAACCAACAATTAGCCTTTTATTTTAATTGGAGCATTTCAAAGTGGATCTCTGTGGCTAACCAAAGCTAAATTTGGAAGTGCCAGTCAAACGCAATGATGTTGAACAAATCATGCCTTGGAAACTTTGAGGTAGGAAAAAAAAATACTGGGCAAAACATAAAATTCGGAACAAATATAAATATTGTATTTTTTTAGTAATTGTCAATAATACAAACGCGCTGTCTGCTCCTAACAAAGTCCTACGCCTGCAATAATGAAAATCAGTGATGAAATGAGCTCTGAAGAATCTAAAGACGTTGACCTTGAACTTGTATGTAAGATGATTCTACCAATTCTTTTACTAATACAGTTGAAAGCAATCAAAAACAACACATTATTTCTTTTTAAATCTCTTTATCATATCCATCATTTCTCATTTCACAGCTTAGTCCTAATCATAGCTCATTAAATGCAATGTGGTCCTTCCCCTCAAAACTCAAGGACACTGGCTTGGTAACTCTTATGCTTGCAAGTGTATTTTGCCCCCCAGAGATGCCAAAGAGACATTCATAACACTTTATTCACCCCAGAATTCATTTAACTACCATATAAGAACTACTATGGCAATAAAAACAAATCTAGATGCATGTTTGGTGCCTCATTCTATATAAAACCATGAAGTTATGTGATGCGATACTTTGCAAAGATCCACCAAAGAAAGCAAACGCGGATTTGAAGACCCCATAAACAACACAAATGTCTTTGAATGCAACCACCCATGCATTTTTAGGTCATTAGATCCCTGTTCCAAGTCTTCACATCTCTGTATCCATCCACTGTTAGTCACTGGAGGTACTGTTCCAAGTTTAAAGGTTCTCCCTGTTTTTAAAATAGTGATAAATTTCCCCACTGAATCATTATGCATTGATAAGCGGCTGTGGAGCGGCTAATGTGCAGATAACACGTTACATTTGAAGGTTTGGTGGCTTTGAAATGGCGCCGGGATGAGGTGCGGGAATCCAATCCATTAGATAAAGCCTGCAGTAATGGGGATCCCATATCAAACACAGAGTTGAAACTGCGGGGGCTTTGGATGCGCTCATTGCTGTTTATTGTTTTAAGTGGGGCTTTATGCACAGGGCTTGATATCAACACACCAACAAAAAAGCCTTTCAACACTATTGGGATTCAGGTGGCATCGTGTGTGTGTCTGTCAGGGCCAAGGTGTATCACTGCTGTGGTTGGGTACATGCTAATAATATACATCATTATGACCAGACATTACAGGCGGCAGGTTCAAGGTTGTGTGTACAGTATAGTATTCTAAAAGCAGCTCTAAGGGTAAAAATCAGACCGCTACGCTGTCTGCATCCAATTACAAAGTGTTCTTATTGTATATCCGGAAGTCGAACTGGTGCACTGTTAGCAGGCTAGTTCCAAGTGCCCCACAGGCAAATAAGCTCATCAGGGCAAAGAGTTAGGACGCTAGGAATGTTTTACAAAAGTAAACAATTAGCTAAGTCCTCTATAAATTAACTAGATCATTTTTTCACATTTTGAAACCATATCGGTATAATAGTTGATGAGCATAGGAGTGAATTTAAGGTGTTTTTCTTGTTTTTTGGCCAAAGCGTCTATTAGACAGGACAGTGTGGTGTGAAACCATGAGAGCAGGGAGGACATTCAGCAAATTATCAGAGCCGGGAATTGATCCAACCAAGCCTGTTATATTTATTTCTGTAGACCACCCAACTGCCGGGCAGCAAGACTTTTATTTTGTAAAGCGGGCCCGTTTCTCGATTTGTGGTCAGAATCAAGAGTGGTTCAAGGAAGAGTTATGAACCAGCGACAGGTGACGGACATAAACAATGGTTGGCCAATCAGTGTGCAGTTACATTCCTAAATTTAAAGGAATACATTGTCGTACTTGATCTCGCAATTTAGATTTCAAACTGTGAGGTATTGGTGAAAAAAATCATCACTCTTGCGGTAAAAAAATAAATGCATTTCAAACAGTGCAAACGCCATAAAGCTGTTGTAACCCTAGTGTATTACATAATTTAACGCGAAAGCAATCCAAGTATTCAGAATACAGTAATCTGATTGGACCATGTAACAGAATACGCTACAAACTCCATTTTAACGTCAAACATTTTCAGTGTATTCTTCCCCAACACTGGGTCAAATTGAACAAATGTGGTGCAGAGGTAATGCTATGCCATGGTGTATTTCAGTATTTAAACAACCATTAGAACTTCAAAGTGGCATCTTGCTTTCAAGCCATTCCCAAAATTCTCCCTTAGAAAAACAACAACATAAAAAAAATGAAATAATTCAGTCTAAACTTCCGAATGGCGTCAGTGGCTCAACTGTTCTAACAGCTCAGTAGATTCTGAAACCCAAAGGCATTATGGAAAGAAAAAAACATCGTCCCCAAAATCAAAGTCTCAATCAAGTCTGGCTTTCTCTCCCAAACACTAATAACCACTCTCTCCTCCTCTTCTTTCTTCTCTGGTGTACACAACATCGCGTCGCCTTTGATTGGACTGTTTAAATGATTAGCGGAGCACCTGAGCAGAGACGACTGGCAGCGGAGAGCGGGACAGAGGGGAACGTTGGCCCCCCGCTGGGCCCCCACCCTGTAGTTGGACCCCCCTGTCACATCACAACAACAAGAGTTTGCAATGGACACGGTTTGTCTCGCTTTAGCGGCGCGGTTTCACCAAGCGCGCTCCCAGCAGGCTTGTTCAGCGAATCAGCGGCAGTTGACAAGACCAGGAGAGAATTTGTTTTAGAGTAAACGGGGGTATTGGGCGATCGAGGAATGTAGTCAGAGTTTATGTGCAGGAATGTGTCTATTATACTGACATTTTTGGATATGTTTTTGTGTCTTTTAAACTTTTTAGATTAATTAGTCCTGTTATGTAAATAAAAAGTGTTTTTTATTATTACAGCGGCAATTGAATTGTTTTGAACCAGGGCCTTTCCACTCATTTGGTGTAGCCTTTTTGTACATGGCTTATGGATTTATTAAACTGGGAAAACTAATCTTCAAAATATTCAAAATTTAGTTAAGTTTAGTTTAAGTTTAAGTTTAGTTAATTACTCTTTTTTTGTGCTACTTTTTCTAGTTCTATGTAGTTGTGGGCTCACTTTCATTCTGACACAATACTGTAAATAAAAAGTCACACTATTGAGCATCAAGGCTCACTGGCCTTGGGTATAAGTCATCATAAGACTTTACTTCAAACGATATTGACATCAAAATGAAACTATAAAAATATAGGTACATGAATGCAGTTGTACATAAATCATTTCAAATAAATAAAAGGTAACTTACATATCTATTACTGGTATTAGAGGGCATTATTTTTTCGCCTTTACTGTTGATGCCATTACAAACACTATGACCATCTGAGCTGAAAGTTGAGAGCTTCCTATAGTTCCGGTGATAGGTGCCCTTGACCCCTGACAACAGTAAGCAGAAGAATATAAATGATTCAATGAAATGAGCATTGGAGTTGTATTTTTCTTCATAGGTGTTGACTGTTATTATAGGTGCTGAGGCTTAGCCATGAAACACACTTTTCTGTGTTTCTTTGTTTGCTGTGATTGCTCATCGCTGCCTGCAGCACTCGTGACTCAAGTCAAATTAACTGCAACGGTCGGCATCAAAGTCCCACTTTCTTTTCCCTTTAATTCAACAATGTGGGCACAAAGGCCACGCTTCTGCCCTCAGCACAAGAACAAATCTCTTGATACAGAATGTGCAGTTTCTCAGCCTGTGTACTGTGCTGTTGTTGTGCCTAGAGGAGCCGGGGTCAGGCCAGCTCAGACAGCACCTCTCCGAGACGCTTCTCTCCAGTGGCCGGGATCAAGGCCAGGACTCACAGCACAAAAGACCAACTTCACCAATGTGCACCGTTTGTCAAGGAGCTTTAGTCAACACTTGTATCAGATCAGTGGATACACACAAATAGAATACGTGATGGCTTGAGTACGCATAAGCACTTTATTGAAGCCTAGAAAATAATTGTTGTCCCACATTTAAATTGGGAGTGTGTATTTTGTAAATATGATAAAATAGCTGTAACCATATATAAGGTGAAAAAACAAACATTTATTTTTAGTAAATTTTTTGTATGTTGTTTGTTTATGTATGAGTATAAGTCACTTTTATCAGTGAAATTCTATGTATATCTCCCAATTGTCGGACACTACAACATGCCAGACGTAATAAAAAGCCTCTCAACTGCAGCTTTTTCTATTTTTTTCTTACATAAAAATGTGTGTACAGTTAGACAAATCATGTCTACTTTTAACTTTATAATAGCTACTTGTAAAGCAATTTATTTGTAGGATATCAATAGATAAATTGCTAAAAAGTAGTCAAATTTTCTTGTAATTTCTAATCATGAAAATACTAAATGTACAAGTTCTTACTGCAAGTTTCACGCAGAACAAGAAATGATTTTTTATTTTAATTTTTTTAAACTGAAAGTGTCTGTTATAATCATGTCTATAATTCCAGTGTAATTTTGTCCGTGCAGGATCCCTTAAATGTGGTAGTTATTGTGTAGGACGCCTCTAACTGAAAGTCAGTCGTCTCATGGCGGGGCAGCTCATGTTCAGTCTTTTGTCGTTTATTCACAGTGAAGCATCTGAAGACTCCAACCTCTGCACCAAGTCAAGCTGCTCTTTTCAAAGCCCTCTGTTTTCCTTGTGCTCTTGTGCCACCCGGTGGGCAGCCGGGATATCGCAGCACACCCACTTCACATCTCACTTGCCTTGGAGTGAGGTTCACCGCCAGTCCTCATCCCGGCATCAAAAATATCCTGATTGCATCTTAGGAGATTTTTTTGCCATCACGCTGGAAGGCAAAAAATAAATCTCTGTTAACTCCGTCTTCCTCACATCCCTATGCGTTTTATGTCTTTGTCAGTGGCGTGACAGTTGATACCTTTTTAATGACTAAGACAATTAACTTTCTGGTGGGTGCAAAATAAGGAAAAAGGGGTTTGCGGAATGGGGGAGGACGGGTGCGTTGGGGGACTTTTAAAGCAATGCCTATTTACCCACGTCATCATTAAAGTGATGGACCAACGCTATGGAGCCCATGCCTCATCTGCATAAGTTAAGAGTTGGCTGCAAGCGAGTGGACTCCAGAGACTTGGATTCTTCCTCTATACAATTGTCATTATTAAAACCTCCTTAGCCCGGCACATAACAAAGATTTTTAGCTCATTACCGTTAAAAAATATCTTTGCAAATGTCCCTGGTTTGCTTATGATCTCGCTTGGCTCAAAATCTCTTCAATTTTAGCATGAGAGGAAGAGAAAAGAGGAGCCTGTGAAAATAAGGTGACATGGCCATAGTTAGTACAGCAATGCCAAAAATAATAAAAGGGTTCAGAAGGCTTTTTTCTTGCTAACATCTGTCGAAAGGCAAAGCTACGTGCCACCGATGTGTAGAGGCGGAATACAAAGGGACGACATATTCGAGATGTGTTCCAGCCAAATGCATGTGTGTTTGGGGCCCCATTCAAAACGCGGTGAATGTATGCAATCATTTTATACATTCAAAGACGCCTCATTTCCTGGACATTTTTTGATATGTCGTAACGGCACTTCGTGGGCTCCGTATATGTGAGGCAGCCAAGATTTTTTTTTTTTTTCCTTCTGAATCTATTCTATTTGTGTGCAATGGCAGCTGTAGCCTCTTCACCCCCGACGCCCTCATCTGCACTTGAAGAAAAAGAAAAACGTATGGCTCAATGGATAGAGAAATATTTGAGAGCATCGCTGCAATGCTAAGTGGCACTGTCGCTAACGGTAGCGCGCGCACGTTCAAATGAAATCACATGGAGAGGTTCAAGGTCGCAATGCAGCTAAATATCTACTTAAGAGATGGCGTAAATGCTTAATTCCTACCTCTAGTGTTGAGTGCGTCTGGCGATGGGCGTCGAAAGAGGATGTTCTGAAAGGTGAGCAGACGAACGGAAGTTTTACAGAAGCTAAAACGGCGTACCAAAATACTTACTTTAGTCAGACTCAAATGCAATTAAATATTAAGGTAATTTTAAGTGGTGCAAATTATGGGGAAAAGAGCCAAGATTGTTTTGTTGCAGAGAATTAAAAAGTGCGAAGTGTTTGAAGGAGTCTGCAGGAGTGATGATAAAGTATATGGATTTGAAGGCATTTTAGATCTCGTCAACGGCAGCTACTTGTAACCGAAGTTTTAGAAGATTGCTGTGGCCAAGGTCAAAGTACTTTAAAGATTATGAGCGTGGTGTTTCTGCGAGTGCATACGTGTTTTTCTTGTAAATTAAAGCCATTGAACAAGGCTTAGGGTCGATAAGAAATTTGACTGACACGCAGTAAATATTGATTAGCGGAATCGATTGGACAGAATAACCAAATCAGCAAAAAGCATTAAAAGTGTTAAAATGAAGATAAAGCAAAGTAGCGTCTTACAAGTCGCCTTCTTCAAAATGTGAACTCTGGGCAGCGTTTTTTGAACTTTGACCTCATATCTGCGGTAAAAAGCCATGAGACGAGGTGACCAAAAAAACATGTGACCAGTGCAGAGAAACGCAGGCGTCCGATTGGTGGGCGAGATAGGATCTTTGTATTTGGCCGGCAGCATGCAGCCTCTCTATCGTGGCACCTCTGAGGGGGTTTATCTGGTTCGCTGATAACAGTTCCCAGCCTCACCCCCTCCGACGCCCGCTGCTAAATAGGAGTCGATGTTGGTTCGCTGCCACTCGCTGTAAACAAGATGTAGCACTTGTGTTTTGTGTTTGAGACGAGAAGAGAAACAGGGGCTGCATGGGAAAGAGGGATGTGAGCGCCATAATCAACATTGTAATAGATGTGCATAGAAATGTTACTTGAACAGCAGAAACATTCCTCTGTACATATTTTATGAATCAATGTGAGGTGTACGTAGACGGGTATTGAAAGGATATTGAAAAGCTAATTAGCTACAAGTTCTATTGGGTTGAACATTTGATACGTCAACATTTCAAAAATGGTATACAATATTAATTCATTTTCTTTTCTTTTTGTCTTTTCTGTTTTTGAATGTATAAAACAGAACAACAAAACACCAGAGAGAGAGAAAAAAAAAAAAGAAAAAGCAACAAACGCCATCCAATGAAATTAAGGTACATATTGTCCAACCAAATGTCCAATTTGGTCCAAAATCTGTCAAATTTGTCAATTTTCAAATTATGTTAGAACGTGATTTTCCCCAATTTATGGATGTTAATTATAATGTCAGTCCAGTCCTTGATTGTTGGTGCCGTTAGTGTCATACATTTGTTTTTTGATGCCTTCTTCCCTGCTGCCAAAAGTATGCTTCAAAGGTATCCCTTCAGCGTGTCCATGGCAGGAGTTTAGAGGCCCAAATACATAGTTCTGAAGTCAAATAGGATGGCAATGTCAAAAACAATTTGCAGTGCTTTGTTAATAGGACAGTCCCAAAACACATGATAATGGTGAGCCGCCTAAATTTAAACTGAAAACAAGACACAGTTTAGTTTTGAATTTTAATAGTACTTCGCGGCTGGGTTTAATTGTGTTTTGTTTGATTTGTTTTTATTTGTAGCATTTGTTAAATTACTTATGATAAACACAGTATTTGCAATATTTCAAGTTGTATGTATTGAAAATCTTATTTAACTTCCAGTGATCATAAACAAAATGTATTTACAATATGCTTTGTTTTTATCTGTAAATAAATCGATCATTTTGTTTCTTATAGTGAACACATTTTCACTGTATGAAAATTCCCTTTTTTAAACCATTACTCCTCAGTAGGTCAAGTGCAAAAGTCAATGATGTAGACATGTTTTTTACCATTCACACTGCACTACACTACTGCTCTCACATTTGCAACAGTGCAACCAAAATGAAAACTTATACGCACAGAATACTAAATCATTCAAGCTCCCAGTGTCAGCTTGTGTTATTATTTTCATAAGATGGCTGGGCTAATCTACAAAAAACACACAAGAGATTTTTTTTTTTCCCATTATGGCTGTTTTTACATAAACTCTTTTCATCCTCTTCCATCTTTGCCTCCTGTTTACAAGTAAAAGCAACCTATTTATCCTCGCCAAAGAAATGTATAGGGACTCGACCTAGAATTTAAAGCAAATAAATGTTCAGAAACAACATAAAAAAAATATGGCTGGAGTAAATCTCTGTGAATGTGTCTTCAATACAATGAGTGTGTATTGTGGACTTTGTAAAGCTGTCTTCAAGTCTCCAAAAGAATTGTGTCTAAAAGTCCAGCATCGCTTTGTCTCTTGCAGTATAGTTATAACTCCAATTTTTACTTTCTTTGGGTTGACTGCCCCAGATTTAAAGACTTGTCAAGCGCTTGGAGACCAGTTATTTTTTCTCCATTGTTTTTAATCTTGTAGCATTTTACACAGGGGAGTTTACAATTGAAGAATGCTGTTCCGATGAATTAGAGCAAAAATGTCCACAACAGGGACTTGTCGACTTTGGCCCGGAGCATCTTGTGTGTAGTGAGGCTTGTCGCTGAAGTAGAATGCCAGTGAAGTAATATGAAGTGATTAGAGACAATGGGGTAATAGGGCTTTGTATGCGGTGTTCAGCGCAGATGATTTAAAATAATCCAGACTTGAAAACAATAATGACAGAAAAGCATAAATAATGGTTCAGTGTCAAGTTGACTGATGACTAAAATGACCACATGCACACGCACAGAAAAGAAAATCACAAAGGGCAGAAAAATGGGAAACTGTAATTGTGGCTTTTTCATAGACTGATCTTGTTAACTTCATAGAATGATCCAAAGACATTTTTGTGCCGATAAAATATTCACAAAAATGAATTCGCAGTTTCATCCTTTTAAGCACAGAGTAAAAATGTTGAATATGTTGTAAAGTCTTTCTTGATCTAAGTATTTTCATTTATCCAGGTTTTGCACTGGCTCAAAGACCAGATTTGACTAGACCATATCTATTTTTAAATAAACTTTAAAAAGATAGGTTTGTCAAAAAATAAATACTTACATATATATATACATTTGAAAGAGACAAATTTGAACTTTTCCTGACTAGTTTTAAAATGGTCTTCCTTTATATTTATATAGTATAAGACCACATGATAATATTAAAGAAACTATTATTATTTTGCGTTGGAAATTGTATATTTCAATGTTATTTTGTCAAACCTTTTCCTTAGTATCGGAATTGAGTTTGAAAATGTAGTACTGTGACAACATTATTGAAGAATACAGTCATGTGCTTAAGTTAGCTGCACTGCTGGCGACATTCTGGATAAATAGATATTGCCTTGAACATAGGTTGGTATATTTCAAAGCAGAAGCACCTTGATAGCACAGGTTGCACTCAAAGGCCTCTTCATGAATAAATAATAGAGACACACATTATCATTTGCATCTGTGTAAAAATGCCGCATCAGCGCTTTTGTCTGGCGGGTTTTATTTCACTATTTTATGCAAAACGTCTGTCATTATCGTCTGCAGAAGTTAAAGTTGTCGGCAGCGGTGCACCCAAACGTCAGGCCTATATCACAACGAAAACGACAATACTTCAAACTTTTTTTTTTTGTCTCCTTCTAATTAGGTTGACGCTACAACAAACGGCAAAGCAGGTTTGTCCTTGCCTAATCCAGGGGAACTAATTTTTTAAGGTTATTATGCAAATCGATACTGTTTACAAACATGAAAGCCCCAGTCCCATTTTTGATCTGCCACATCGGTTTTCGATAGCTTAAAGCCCCACTCGGCAGGTGTCATGTCAATAACAAGCAGCCATCGACCAGTGCCAGTCTGGGGGGAGCGGGACAGGGGTGCGAGGGGTGCGGGGGGGTGCGGGGGGGTGCGGGGGGGCCAAAGCACCGCCTCAAGCACCAAGCGCGCACTGGACACTGAAGTGTAAAGTCACATAAGTACAATAAAGAGAATGAGGAGATGGTGGCAATTCATTTTAAAGTAAGTTGCAATTGTTTACGTTGGATCAGAAAGACGCCCTGCCATGAAAGATAGAACTGTGGCAATGTTTAATATAAAGAGTGCAAAGGCGTATGTGTTTTGATTTAATTACTATGGCATTTTAAATTCATGAGAAGATTGGCAGTTGTAGATTTATGGTACGAACAAGGTATGTCATTCTTGAAAGGAATTTGAAAGAAGTTGATTTCGTTGGATTCTGTGAGCGATTCCCGAAGACGTATGGAAGTGTATTGCAATTATTTCCCCCCGACAAAAATATATTTAAAGCAGTTGGGCACATGAAAATATATTCCGGAAAAACACATTAACAAAGAAAACACAAATAGCATGCATTTTGGATTTAATTTCCACATTTTTGGCAAATAGTATACAATATAATCTTCATTTTTGCTGTGAAGTTTTTTGTTGCCTTAATTTGATTCATTTATTTTTATTATTTCTAGAACCACAGCATAGTTTACAGATTTCCAACTATCACATTCCTGTTTAACATAACTTTAATCCTTAGAGCTTTTTTTCCTCCTCTGAAATTGAAATAATAAGTAGCTAAATTGTGTTTCTACTGACTACTGGTTGGTCAAATTCAAATGTGTACACTTTTCTCCCTCTCTTGTGATTTCAAACCAGTTATCAAGGAATTTATTCATACATTTATTTGAAGCATCGCTCGATAGCAAACCTGACCCTTTTGCCCCGTTATTCCGACTCTAGCGTTCCCGGGACGGAGAGTCAGCATTCCCAGAAGATCCCATGGAGAACGTGGGTCAGAGGCAGAATTTGCACCTCTGTAAAGTGAGGGGGGCAAGTGCATAACGCAATAAGGCTCTCGCTGCTGCCGAGGTCACGTATGTTTATGAATGTTAAAGAGGCAGATCAAAAAGGGCCTTGGAAATTAGCCCCCATTTCAAAAGTTTGACCTTTGTAGTGTGCAGCAACATGCTACTATCATTAGCATTACAAGGAACATTCTCACATGGATCAGAAAGTGAGGTTGGATAAGTAACTTTTCAAACTCAAAACATTGGGAATATGGAAATAAGAGGTTTGAAAGAAAAAAGAACTAAAAATCAATTTTTAAGATAGAAGATTTCACTTTAATTTCACTAATTTGCAGATCTAATAACACAAATGTATCAACAATTGAAGCAACTATTGGCTCTAAAAATTGTGAACAAAGTCACATCCATGAAAAAATACAGAACCGTGTTTGTTTAATGTCTGTTGGGCGGTTCAAATAATAATAAAATATATTTTCCACCAACAATTTACTTTGCAGGAAAATGAATATCAAACAAGACCTGAATGTTTTGTGTCATCGTGCAACTTGTGGGGGAGATTTTAAATTCCATTTTTGATGTTGCTGTAGTTTTTTTTTTGCAGTTAAAAAATAATAACCAAAATAGCCAAAGTAATCTTTAAAAAATAGACTTTAGAAAAAATAATAACTCAAATAAGTAAAATGTTTCAACAAGCCAGAAATATGCAATAAATGATTGGTGAGAACTCTTCAATACTTTCCTTTCTGTTGAAAATGCATTCATTGGTGAAAACTAAACACCAAAAGGTGGATGATCATTAGTTTTACAAATATAACGTGCTAACGTGTAGCACAAAGTGTGGTAGCGTAAGTGTTCCCATGCAAAGTTTTCAAACAAATATCCCAAACTTAAAAATGAAATAAATTCCTAGAGTTGAACCCACGCATTGGCTGTCAACACTGGTGTTTACCTAAGTCACTAAACCATCCAAAGTTTGACACGTTTGAATCAATAGTGAAGGGATGTTACCAATTAAACCTGGAGTCTCTTTTCAGGCACAGATGAAAACAATTCCTACTTTAAATTAAAATACAGAACGCTTTTATAGATCTATTTTTATTGTTACGCTTCAAGTGATAGGAAACTGGGGCTTTGGAAGTTGGCATATACACAAGACTTTGGCACCAATGAAAAACTTCTGCAACAACGCACGCAACAGAAGTTCTTATCACAGAGCGGGATAATTGTTGAAACAGGTGTAACTGTCGAAGTGTCACAGCTCGTCTTTGTTCTGGTCCCTGAACCTACCTCCGCCTATGACTCCGGCTCCTCAAGTCTTTCAGACAACCTTGGTGTGATTCCTCGACAAAAGAACGCTTGCTCTCAAGGTGCACTCGAACGCCACGTTAAAAAGGGGACAAAGACAAGAGCCCCGGAGAAGATAGCAAAGAAGAAATGGTTTCCTTCCTCTAATTATGCGAGGAGACGAAGACTTTGTGAAGATAAAGTTGGGTGACACAAGGGCACATTGAGGGACACATTTCACTTTAGGAAGAATTTTCAAAGTAAAAATGAAAATCTTGTTATGTGCTATAAGCTATGGCTGCTAATTGGTACAAACTTAATGAATGCGGGGTGCTGCCGAGACAGATGCTTTGTGCAATGTGGCAGATTTTTAGTGGCTTCGTGTCTCTTTCTCCGGCGCTAGAACATCAAGAAGAGGCGAACATTTGGCAGGTCACGAAATTATGCGAGAAACGGGGAAAGCCCGAGAAAAAGAAAAAATGTAAACAGTTGTTTGTTTATTTTTCGTTAATTTATGGGTGGTGGTGGCGGTGGTGGTGGTGGTGGTGGCGTGGATGTGTGCGGAGTGCGAGCAGAGCGCTTGCTTCTTCAGCGCTTGTCTGTTTGTTTGAGCCGGTGCTTTTGTTTGGGCTTTCTTGCCTCGCCAGCTCTGCGACTCTCAATTAGCGCACAAGCCTTAGGGACCTAATTAACCGCTTCAATTAATAAATAATTTTCTTTAAAAACCCTCATATGAGCCATTGTGACATTTGTCAGCCACTCAGGAGCTGTTATGTGTGCTGAGAGAGAAATTAGAAGAAAAAAGAGCTAAAGAATGATTAGCTTGTTTGCTAGCAGTGCTCATTCCCAGGTGGCTAAAAGAGCTCATTTAGACACTGGACCATACGGATATGTGGTGTGACCTTCTGACCTTTCATTGAGTGTTTTAGTTAATGTTATGCTTTTTTAGTTTAATTATTGGTTTCTGAAAAGTGAAAAGGGTCTGAAATCGCTGATAAAACATCAAGGGAGCTCTTTAAGTGCATATGAAAACTTAGACTGTACATTCCAGTAACACTAGTGAGCATCATTATTTTGAAGATTTTACAAAAAATCTGCCCGAGTTTTTAAATGTTTAGAAGTTTATAAGTTGACTTCTTGGTTGGACATGAGCAGGAGATGTGACATATTAACTTTATTTCGGCGACCTAATCCTCCTTCCTGTTGTATTTGTTAACATAGGGCTGTCAACCTCGATAGAAAATAAATTCTACACAGACTAAAAAGCCGTTTTCAAGTCCAGATTACCTTTAAAACCTGGTCAAATGAAGAATTAGACCCGACAATTAATTATGTAATTTAATTGTTAGTATTTGACTAATAATAATAATCACACTTATTTTGTTGAATTATTATTTAAAATGACAGAAAACATTTTTAGCAGTGTGTAAATTGCCACTGTATCTTGCATCTAATGTGGCTTATTGACGACATAGCCAGAGGGATACTTCCTCTACTTCCTGTAATGTTTATTTTTTCCATTTTTCTTCACAAACTTACACTTGACTGATGTTAAACTATGATAAAGTCACAACCAGAAAAACCTGAGAACCTGCCATATGCACTTTAAGTTTTTGTATATTGTGGCATAAAGGAACAGATTTGAACTTGATCTTAAACTAAAAGGTACTTAGCCTTCTAAAATAGTAAATAGTGACCATAAATCATGGGACAGGAGGGGAAGTCAGATGATAATTAGCTTGTTTGGTAGCAGTGCTTATCCCCAGGTGGCTAAATGAGACGACACTATAGAGCCATATTCAGAGCACTGGCCCCCGCTGCAGACGAGCACCCCTGTGACCTCTTGACCTTTTATCGAGTGTCCAATCGATACTGTGCGAGCGCCTGTGTCTTTGAGCCATGGCCTTCTGAAGAACTGTGGCCAACGGCAAAGCATGATGGGAACAGGCCTCACAGTGGGGCTAGGGGATAGTCCTTGGGGGGCGTCTCATGTCATTTACTCATAATGATGTCTTCCTTTAGTTCAGTGAGGGAGGGGCAGCAGGGGGCACCATATTGAGCTGCTGATATTTCTTGATGGTGAAAGCGTTGAGGAATACCGCTTATCTGGCAACTGCAATTTCACAGTAAAACCCAGGACAATAACGAAATCCCTTTGTAGTGTAGAGATAAGATACCCTTTATTTGTTTGCAAACATGGTAACAAAGTCAACCACAAAACCTACCAAAACAACTTACAAAACAACAACTGTTAGGAGAGGTAACCAATCTGTGCCGGTCACTGTATAAAAAGGGAGGTTAATTTGCATCAAGAAAGAAAAAAAAATTGGATGAAGTATTTTTAAAGTATTTAAGTATCAACTAGGCATTAAGGACAACTTTCCTCTTCCACTATATGGCTTTATATAGCAGCATATATTCCCTGTGGGCCTAGCGGGACAGGGTGTGTTTGTTTAATTTGTTACGTTATCTCCAAACATGGACGTTACAGATCCGGTTGTCAGCGCCAAAGCGTCGCAGTGATGGATCTGACGGGGCTACGATTGTTCATTAAACATACTCTAAACAGGCTTCAAACCGGCTCCATTAGTGACTGCCTCCAGAACAAGAGACGGTTTTTGACCATGAAATGCTCTCTAAGCACATGAACGCCACATGAAAGATGAACACGATTTGAAGTTTTCCTTTTCTCCAGGAAAATGCCAGTGTGGAGTCAATCACTGGAAATCAAAGCTAAAGAGAAAATACAAGAGTAATATACAAGCTGAGAACAACAACACTATCCAAACCAGCAAATGGAACATAACAGGCCTTAAAATGTGGCATAGGTGGTATACACCAAAAGCATGGGTAGATACTAGATGGCCCTTAATTTATCCACGTTTGGGACCAACAGCACAATCAAACGTTGAAGCTGGAAATTTCAACAACGAGGAACTGTTCTCATAATTGGTACGAAGCAAATATACTGACTATTTCTTTGGATTTTGAGGATATATACTTTTGCTTTTTTCTTAGTGGATTTGCTAGCATGTTAAGCATAACTCAAAACATTGGTACCCATGACAAGATGGAAAGATCAAGAAGGTTCTGTCTTGCATCAACTGGGAATTTAAGGGAAAAATTTTAGGACTGACTCTAAGAAGCTATATTATTTTCCTCTTTTGATGTTGCAAGCATTCGTTTAAGGTGCAAAGTGAGACATATAGGCCTTTAAAAAACGCTTTGTGATAATATATTTGGGAAATGAAGTTGCTATGTTAGAAGAGCGGAATGAGGAACTAGAACTATGTCCCCATGTGACTAACCAAGGCAAAATCTATACCGTAACTCTCTCTATGGATTTTTTGTGAATGTGTTCTTTCTGCAGACACATACAGTCTATACCACTGTGCCATATGTTTGTTGTGAGATGTCCAGACTCCGAGACTGACCCACTCTGCCTACATCAGTCGCCATAAAAACCTCCATGGTCTGGCTTTTTGTGCGCCGTTTTATTTCCACAACATTCAACTGAGAATACCCACACAAAATGAAACATCTTTGACGATGCAGGAAATATATTCTGGCAGGCAGATGAGAGGAAAGCATGTTGAATATACACCAATGGACAAGTTACTATTCAAGTATTAAAGCGCTAGTCACTATGCATCACAAAAGAAAGATTTTCAGTCAATCGATCAGTAAAAGTAAGTCAAAAGGGAGCTTTGAAGGTGGACCAGGACTTCCAGAACCTACAGATGGCGAGGTCTTGTTTCTTCTTTGTTGACGTTTTTGACCGAGGCATTACCGGCTTTAAAGGTGACTGCAGCACGGTTCGGCGCCCCCTAGCACTTCCCCTTGAGAACGCTCGACACCACGCTTTTTGATCCACCAAAGCAAAAGACAAGGGGGTTATTGTGTAAATATTTTGCTTGCGAATTTCAGCGTCTTAATCTTCCATAAGGTGATCTTTGAGAGTGTAGTCAAGGGGTGCCGACGTTCAGAAGAAGATCCCTAGTTGTTGGAGGAAAAAAGTAGAAAAGGTCTTGTGTGCTTGCTTGGAGTGCTCCGAGCTAGAGTTCACTACGGGGGCGTTAAGTGTGTCAAGAAGAGCTCTATGTTCGCCCCATCCGCACGCCCCGGGCCCTATCCGCGCAAAAACATTAAAAAGCATAAACAGTCAATACCGAATGTAACTCAGAGAAAGAGGAGAAGAGAAAAAAAAAGCCAGCGAGAACGCAAGGGTTTTTCAAGCGTTACACAACACAGATCACAGAACGGCAGGCTTGTTTCACAGGGAGGATGGGGAGAGGAGAGAGTGAATGATTCATTGCGGGCGGCAGGGGTGTAAATATGAAGGGGAGGGTGCAAGGAGAGAGGCATCAAGGAACACCTGGTGCAACTAAGGGGTCAGATTGGCCCCACACTAAAGGAATGGAGAAGGGGAGAAGAGCGAGTGAGATGTTGGCTGCATTTAGATTCTTGCTATTGCTGTACTGTAGTGAGTGTACGGCAGGTGGTGCATGTGGTCGTGGGGCTGGAAGACAAAACAGGCTGTAGTCATCAGAGAACACAATGTTTTAAAATATGAACTTTTGTTTTAACTTGTGAAACTGAATTTGTTGGGTCATTGTTAAAAAGTGAGGCTAAACTCAAGTTTACTTCTGAGATTTTAGAAAACATTTATACCTTTAGAACTTAAAAAAAAAAAAAAAAAAGTCATAGTTTGGTCTATAAATGTTTTGTTTGTCTGGCTACAGACATTTTGATGATGATCTGAAGCTGTAATAAAGCACTGCTTTTTGTCCATTCTGCCAAAATGTGCAATGAACGTGAGACAGTTAAAATATATGTTGTAGCTCTGCCATTGAGCCGCACATAATTTAATAAAATTCTAAATGCAAAGATACAATGTGTTTTACTAATTTACTGCAGCTCATTAGATTTAATACTGGTTAATCGCACAAGATCTTTTATGGCTTGTAAATTCTTTACGCATACGTCATTTAATATTGAATAAATTAAAATATTGTGAGCAGATAAAATCCTGATGTTCTACTGGAGCTTTCAATATTATTGGGATACATATACTTCATATTAACTGTTGCCGTTTCTGTAAGGTCACGGTGCACATTATTTGTCCCAGTACAGAAATGTGATCTCTGCATTGGACCATCCTTCATTGCAGCCCCTCGGGGACCCATCTCCAGATCTTGAGCTGGACTTGGTCAGGACCTTAGCTGGATATGGGACATGTTTTGGGTTGATGGGAAAAAATGGGAAACACATCTAAACGCCACCCAGAAAGCCCGGGAACCAAACCCAGAATCTTCTTGCCGTGAGGCGAGAGTTGTAGCCACTCTGCACCGTACAGATTGTGGAGTATAGTGAGTGGGAATGGCACATATGGTGGAGCGTCTGTGAAGGGAAAAAAACAGACTTTTCATGGCCATATGAGAGAGGGGCTTGTCTTATTCCGCTTTTAAATGTTTCAAACACTTTTCGACTTCCACTACGAGATGTGAGAGCTTGTTTATCTGTTGTTCTTGCTCATAAAACGCTCCAGAGTCTCAATCAGTCACTCCCTGTATGTGCTGCTCACTACGTTTTTAATGTTTTCTTTTTTCAAACACTCGACACCTGGCTGCCTGACTTCACAGCTGAAATCATGGGAGAAGTCGGCTCGTGCGCCTGTGTGCGTTTGGGCTGTCGTTTTTGTTTTTAATCAGTCATTCAGTCACATCTTTGCATTGGGAGAGTTATACTATAAACAGATCTTAAAGGGGTAGTGAAGGAAGCAGGTGTGCCAAGGTACGGGGCAGGTTTGTAGGTGAATATGGCAATGTGGTGTAGAAGTAGTTCCAAAAAGTAGTGAAGTGAGGTGTTCTTTGTGTTATTGATTTATTCGTGTTAATGTTTATAGCAAATTTAGATCACTCCAAAAATGTTTATGTCACATTTTTAAATAAGCTGTTATATTTACAAAAACCTAAACTCATTTTATCAACACATAAAAAGCACTGTTGGCAGTATTAGTTTAAACTAGGGCTGCACAATACGTTGCAAAAAGCATCAATACTGCAATATTGGCAAAGGCAATACTTGATATTGCAACAAACAAAATTTATAACATGGAACAGTAACACCAAGGTTTTCCATCTAATAAAATACACTGCTTTTAAAATAAAAATGATGCGTTAGTTTGATTTGTTTGATTAATTGAATTATTTTTCTTATTCAATCTAAATTAACCTTGATTTAGTTTTGGTTTTGAGTTTGACTAATGCATTAATATATAAACATTTTTGTTTTTAGATAACTATATAATTGTTGTGCCAAAAAGTATTTTGAAATATTGCATTAATATCAATATCACAGAGCTGATATATCATATCACAATAAGTTCCAATGTCGTATTTAAACAAGAAAAAACGATTTATTGAGAAGCATGAAATGTCAAATCATTTGTCACCATAAAATGCACATCCTCAATATTGGGTAATAAATATTATGTACGCATTTTAAAAGGATTTCATTACGTTACTATGGTTTTAATGTACGTATGTAGAAACTTCAAACTTTGTGAGTATTTACCTTTCCCATGAAATATAAGGGTTATTCCAAGGACATGTTTCAAGGGTACTTTGAAATGACGATCCCCAGTAAAGTACATTTTTCTTTTAGAGCCTTTTCTTACCAAAAAATAAATAAATCAGCCAATTTATCAGTTAGTGTTTGCAAAAACCAATTTAAAGAAAGGACATCCAGACAAATACGGTACATAACCCTTTGTCCAAGGCCCAGCATTGAGCTTCGTTCGCTTCAATAATAATACCATCTCAAACCAAGGCCAATTCTGTCCTCTGTCTCCTTCTATCTCACGGTTTAGGGCCAAACAAAAGTTGAGCAAAGTAGTGCAGTTGGAGCCACTTCTTCTCTTGCCCGCTCCATCTTTTAAACATAAGTTGGGAACAATATTGGTGGAAAAATGCTATTCCTACCCCGTGGACTAGGTCTTCTCTGTGTGTTGTCAAACAGAATCACTAAACATGCTCATTCACACGTTCCCAGGGCATGCTGTTACTAATTTATTACTTCAGATTTTTCAGTGGCGCACACACAAGGGCAGAGCAATGATTGACAATGTGATGAATTGTATTTGAATATGGCTGGCATGAATTATGTAACCGCAGAGACTAGTGGTGGCTTTGTTGCATCCCTCTCATGCACTTCTCCTCCAACATAACATATACAGCTGGTAATTTACAGTAGGGGACATGGAGGAAGGAGGAAGCCGGGTAAAGCGACAAGGCCCAACAGAGAAACGAGCAGTGACGCAGAAAGCCAAGTTAAAAGTCCTGCTACTTCAAAATAGTATGACTGAAGTGAACGTAACTAACGGTAGAGCAGTGGAAATGCAAAGTTGGCGCTTTCCTGATTCAAGCAGAGAAATATGCATACAAAGAGTGCCAGATAAGTCACAGCTGAATCTATATTACTATTTGAAATAGAGTAGGGCAATATGACAAAAATAAAAAGTCCTCATATTGATTGATTATGATTTTTGATACTTCGATAAGCGTGGCTTTAATATCCTGACAATAACCTGCTCAGTTTACCCCCTCAACATATAAGATTTCACTTGGGAACAAGAAAATTGTCCAATCACCTAAAAATGTTTAATTGTTTAATTTAATCCACAGGTTTCTGACTTCAAAAGCCGTTTTCTCAAAGTGGCTTTTTCTTCCATTGAAAAACCCTTAAATTTGAACCTACACACACCAAACTTTTACAATCTTGTACTTAAGATTTTGACGGCTCGTACGGAACGATTTGTGGATGTAATTCTAAGCATGATTTTTAATTATATTTTTGCGACAATTTCCTTAAGATATAGTTTACTCAAATACAAAATAAGATATACAAACCCCTCTATGTATATTTTTGTGTTTCTAATAAAGCAACCTGATTCCATTCACTTTTCAGTTTCATATGTACCAGAGATGGGAAATTTTGGGAATCTTTACAAGCAAAATGTCTTGTTACGTCTGAACCACTTGCTTTGGCTGTCGATCTGTCGATTAGAAAGACCCCAAGCATATCTTTGACAGTCAGAAAAGACCGATTCTCGATTTCGCACAGCCCACAATCAAACTGCAGAGAACAACAACAAAAAATAGAGTCTTATTTTATATCATTTCTACAACCTACTAAGCTTGTAGTTTATATATTTCCACAAACATTTTCTGCGTATTAGTTTAGCCGTTCATATCTTAGCCTTCTTAAATGTCAATGTTTAAAATATGCACTGAATCTTGATGGGAAAATCTCAATGAATATAGGTATTTGAAAATGTTCAGCCCTAATAAATACTTTTATACTTGTGTTTTAAATTTGTTTTACTTTACCACCAAAGTGTCAGGAGGACTCGTGTATAAAGTTTGGTTACTTAAATATTGCATGAGTATACTTGTGTTATTAGCTTTGTAGAACAAAAAAACAAGAAGAAAATAAATCAGACAAGAGAAGAAGCTTTGCCTATAGCAGGTCATGTGGCTGTTGACTTTTCAACTGGGAAGCGTGAGGTCTCTGCAGAGTGGGTTAGGTCTGAAAGAGCGCAAATAAACACAACAAGAGAATAGGGCCGAGGAGAGCCATATCTGATGTTGACAGCTGTGGTGCAAACTCCGCCTTTGAAAAGCTGGAGGAAAAGTGACAAACGCGTGTGTGTTTTTCACCTACTCCTCGAGACGGCGAAGTGAAAAAACAAGATTGGTCTGAACAGACTGTCAAATGTCAAGCAGTTATCAAACCGCCGACATGTTTGCTTTAAAAGGAACTCTGCAAAAAGCCAAAGCATAACCTTTAGGTGGGACTGGAAGTCACTCATCCCATCTCCACAAGCTCTTTACTTCAAATCGATGGACACGAGACAAAATAGTAGCATCTGTAAAAAATAATCCAACTGAATGATTCACTCACAACATTTAAGACCAAAAATGGAACCAGCTAAGTTTGCGAGACAGACATTTCCCACAGCTCATGGTCACTCTGATGGGAACGTGTGAAGGCCACTGTTCTCGATTGTGGTGTGTTCACGTCGCAATGAGGATCACACGCGCGTCAAATCCACTGACTGACACGTCGACAGGCTAAAAAACACTTTAACGTGTGTATATTTGAGAATTTATGACGCTTAGCATCAGGATATTCAAAAGGGAACAGTGTGATAAGATGCTGCGGGGATGTCACAACTGTCCTGATTTGAAATGATGACTCGTGTTTCAATTACATAAACATGAATTGCATATCTATAGGGCTGGAAACTGTTATTTTATTGATTAATCTGGCAATAATTCTTTTGATAAATTGATTAGCTGTTTACATTGCAAAGTGAAGGATAACGTGATGATGCTTGAGAATATCTGTATTCCAAAAATGACAAAACAAAAACTAACAAAACAGAACCAAAGTGTTTTTGTGTCATTTTGAGGTAATTACTGCCCTGTTTGAGTCTTAACACCTCCTTCTCAGCACATGGCATTATTCAATTACTAAATTTGTTGAAGATTATTTAAATAATCAGTCAGTTGCAAATAACTGATTACCTTTTTTCAGCCCTATATATAATTGTTGTATTTTGCTATTATTATGCATTTGTACGTTATTTTTGCGTAGTAATGTTGTCAAAATAGTCCGAATGCTTGGATGTAATAATTGTATGTACCTACGGAGAGACCAAATTGAACACATTTAAAATAATTTGTATTTCAGCCACTTTTGTATTTGAGCTACTTGATACACCATATATTTAAATTAGTTTCAACATTTTTAATTTTTTTTTAACAATCACAGACTTTGAGAGGGCCCCCCCCCATACACCCGGCCCTGGCTAAACATACCCTTTACCCCCCCTAATCCGACGCCCCTGCTCAAATATAAAACAGCCTTTCAACATTCTGTAAAGACCTGAAAATTGAGTTCAACTTTAAAGTCAATACACAGCCATCTTAAGAACTTTCTAAGGATTTAAAACAAACTTAGATCTCAGTCACCTCATTTTAACTGGCCAGTCTAATGATCCTGTTTGCTCAGAAGACCACATGTGTATTCAAATAGGAGGTGGACCCAGGACAAGCTGTGTGCCCTCTGTATAGCTGCATTGAAAGCAGGTGATAATGAACATTAATATTTACAGCCGCCTCTTGCTGTGCTGCCTTTGGTGTCCTGGTGAGAGGGTGTCTGAGCCCTGCACCATCAATAACAGAAAACAAAGCCTGGAAAACTATCAAAAAATATTAACCGTGCCGCTTTCCTTATAAAATTAATCTAATTTGGTCTTTATTGAGAAAGTGCAGTTTTGTTTTATTTATGCGTGTGTGTTTTTTCTTCCCTCTTTCTTCCCTGCTCCCCGTTCCAGGCCTTTGTTGCTGCCTCTGACAAAAGAAAACCAGCTAGCCTGCCAAACCCCTCCGCCGCCGCTGCTGCTCTGGGACGGACCTGTCAATCACTCGTGACATCGCCGTGACAACATGTACGTTAAAATTTCAAACGGGACTCAAAGACGCCGCGTGACAGCCGTGCCTTTGAAAGTGGCTGTAGCTTGCTTAGGCGACAGGCAGAGGAGAGGAGCGCGGGCTGCACAAAACAAACTATAAACAACAAGGGAGAGTGAGGGAGTTGGCGGGGGAGAGGGAGGTTTGGTGGTGGTGGTGGTGGAGAAGAAAAGTTAAAAGCACGAAGAATGTGGGTCTTGATGATGCGAATTGGCATTAAGATTCTCCCTTGGTGGATCATTGTTTTTTAATTTGGTTGAAAGTCCCTCGAGTGCAGCTTCGGTCTTCCAGGGACTCGTGAAGCATGTACTTAAGCTCGTGGACCACCAGCGCTCCTCAGAGATGTAGAAAACAAGACAATGCCGCACAACCGCTTCCTTCAACAACAACTCTTAATAAGATTTCTGATTCTATCTACCTTTTTGAGCAATTAATTCCCACTGGAAATGGAAACCTGCGCTCGCCATAAGATAAGCCACATAAATCAAACATGCAATACTGACCATATGCAGACAACTCAATTTGGTTCTAATGTAATGAGAAAAATCTTTCACGAAATGTTCAAGTTCAGCCACTGGAAATCACACATTGAAATTAAATTATGCCGTTTCAACTCAATTATAGCAATACACCTAAAGAGAGCTTGGTACTTTGGTTTTTGTAAGAAAACTTTGAAACTCATACTGCGCCACAGCTTGTACACAAAAATTATATATTGTATTCAAATCAAGCTATCTTTCTTATTTAGCGCTGCAAGATTATTTTGTTAATCCATTAGTCTAGCCAAGCGATTATACTTTTGACTAATCGATTACTGCTCCTCCTCCTACTACTACTACTACTACTACTACTACTTTGTCCCAGATGATGCAAAGAAGACGTCGACTGAGTACGTCTTGAAGGAGAATATTTATAGACAAAATTGTTTTTTAATCAAAACACTCAATGTACATGTTTCCTGTATCATTTGAATGTACGTCCTGCTTTGTCTGAGTCATAAAAGCTCCTCTCTCAGCACATCCACCTTTTGGAAGTTTGTGTATATTAGATTATCCGATTACAAAATCAGCAGACAATTATCTCAATAATCGATTAACTTGTGTCATTCTTATACTTGTTAAAATGTTGATTTATGTTGTAATTTAGAGAACTCTGAGGGCCTAAAATGAAAAATGTATTTGACTAAAAGGGCCCCACTAAGCCGGAGATCCTATGAGAGAACTGCCATCTCCACTGCAGTGTTCAAATGAATAGACTGTAGTGTGTTGGCTCCCGTGTCATTGTTCCACTCTGTTGGACCATGCTATTTGTGCATATGGATGTAGCCTGGTTAGCGTTGGGTGGCTAACTTCTCCCCCGGTGAAGCTATGCAAGACTGTGATAGGCTTTGGTACAGACAGATTTTGAAATGGCAAAGACTTAAAACAAATGCATATATAGTGAATCCAATGTTGGTCCATAAGTATGCATTTGGAGAGGACACACAAACACACGCACACGCACACGCACATTCACGCACACACACACACACACACACACACACACACAGGGCTGGAGAAAAAGTTGAGCTGATCAGCTGAAGGGAATGCTTTGGCTTCTAGTGCCCTCTAGTGCCTTAACAAGGATCGAAGCCAAACAGACTGAAGCGATGCCACAAACTTTTAAAATGTGATTGCAAATAAATCATTTTTATCTGAAGTAAAGTTGATTCTAATTACTTTTCATGCTTTCTTGAACAGTTGTTGGAACATTTGTTTTGCCACACAGTACTAAAAAATAAAAATCAGTCGGAACATTTGATTTTCGGTCCTGTCTCACCATTTCAATTCCAATTGCTCTAAATGTGCGCTCACACTTGTCATTATTTGGTCCTAAATTGAGCCCATTTTAGTCTTTATGTGGACTTTGGTTTAGTCCAGATCTAGTCCAGTTTATGTTCGGGTTTAGTCCTGTTTTAGTCCCAAATTTGGTGGTAAATGAACACACCATATATCTACAGCAAAATGTATTGACTATTTTAAAATAAGCCTTTTTGAATTACTTAAAATAAGAACATTTTGACAGTTAATAAAACAAAAATGAGGACAAGCATCAGCATTTCCGGTCAGAAATGTACACGAGCAACGGGTCATCACCAAAGCAAGTTCCTATGTTTGTGAATTGTGTCATTGGCAGTAAACCTGTTCTGATTCTGATTGTGATCCTGAAGTCTCGTGGAGTAAATGCCCAATATTTAACATTTGGTGCAACACTGAAATTAATTAATGAATTATATTGTCAGTTTTATTATTTATGGTTTATTTTAGGTATTGCATGTATATGTTTTAATGATGTAAGTCAGTATTGTATCTTGTGTAGCTGTAGGTTTTCAGCAGCCCTTCTCAGTAGCACACTGGGGCTTATTCCATATTACATTACCAGCATGTCTTATCTACCGCCTCCCATCAAATTGCTTTCTAATGGATCAATCAGCCTCATTTACATAAAAACATGGCTTTTATTTTATATTCAGAGACAGCACAAAGAACTGCAGCGGCGGACCCAATCTAGATCGAGCTCCGAGATCAACGGGCCCTAATTGTGTTGTATGGGGACTGAGGATGACTTAAACTGCTATAAGACAAACACTAGTCCAATTAACATACACAGCCCCAGTGCATGTGGATCGGGATGGATGGCAGTCGAATCTGATGGAAATGAATTTGGTTAAAATGATTCAATAAAATGTGTTTCAAAGTGCTTAGACAACATTGATTTTGAGATCTAGTGCCATACAAGGTGTTTCAAACAAAAAGTACAAATTTGGCTTGCTTGTTGCGTTAACTGTAAAGCGATAATTATCAAGGGACAACTAATTATTTAATGAAAAAAAAAAAAAAGACGCTGCAGAGATTTGAGAAGGAAATATTGGAATATTTTTTAATGGATTGATTAAGCAAACTATGTAGTTTGTGTGTTTTTATTTGGCTTTTTAACTACTTAAGCAAATATTCCAATTCTCAGCAACTTGATGAAACTGAATAAAACTGTATTGTTTATTTGCCCAACATTTGTTAACCTTTTATAATAAGTACACTTTTAACAGCCTTAGAAAGCATGAACGGAGACTTAATTCATAATGAACAAATAGGTTATTAATGATTCAAGCTTAGTAATAATTATACCCTAACTCCTAACTCCTAACCTTTAATGAAGTAGTTACTAAGCCTGACTCATTCTTAATAAAATATGTCTTTATTATTAATCTTGTATTTGTTCATGCTTTATTAATGCTATTAAAGGTGTAGTTATTATAAAGTAGTACTCAATATTTTAAGTACAAATGCCATACCGTCATACTTGCTTCTAAACTACAGCTATCAACATCTTCGCACCAAACTGGAATCCAGCCTGTGTCCGTTTTGAAAAGTACGAAACGCCTTGCAAAGCTACTGAGGTCATTGCCTTTAGTGGTGCGCCTATCATCTTAATTTAATACAATCAGGATGGACTTTTTGTAAATCATATGCGTGTTTTGTTGCCGGGGGGGAGCGGGAGGTGGGGGATTGGAGACGCACCTCAAAGCTTGTGATTATTCTGAGTGCCCCGCGCCCGATACAGTTACCTGCTGGGACGGTGCCGCGGCTGCTCTAAATAAATTGCCACTGGCCTTGGGCAATAAGAGGAACTGCGGCTTTGATCTGCGCTGACTACTGCCAACCAGCGAAATGTGCGCGCAGTCAATCAAGCCCTTCACGTGACAATGGTAGACTGCTGTGCCTCTATTATTTATTTCTTAAAGTGATGTATTTCATTATCACAAGGTGTACCAGTGCAAGGGGTAGCGGGGGCGCAGGGGGAGGAGGGAGGTGCCGGGGACGCGTGGGGCTGATCAATAATTTATAGGGCTGATTTGCAGAGGAGCTTGTCACTAGTTGTTGTCAGAACGCATTTGCTTTGATGCGACATTTGAAGACGCCAACAACAGCGTCACATCTGATTACAAATTTAGTGAGAGGTGAAAAATGGTGCACTTTCTGTCAGGTGTCGGTAAACAGTGGTTTGAAAGGTGCATGATCGTAGGGAGGAGAATAGGCCTAAGTTTTAATTCCACCGCTGGACTGTTAAAAGTACCAGGCTTTAAGGTTGTCAAAAGTGTCTACAATCAGACACTAATCGATACTAAAATTAGAATCCAAACTAGATACCCATTTGCGCAAGCCTTGATATTAAAAACGATTACTTTAACAGATCAAAATATGACCTTTTGGTATTGACAAGCGAGTATATTCCTTAAAATTTGAAAAAGTTTAAAAGGGCAGATCTCCTTATTAGAGTCCAAAATTAGCCTTGAATAAGTCTTGGTTTTGCCTTTGTTAAGTCTTCTGTCTTTTTCTTTTTACAGCTAGTAAAATAAGGCATGCGCGTTTATGTTTTAATATAACTGAAATATTGTGTAAAAAGGTATATTGAAATACCGCAGTATATATATCAGTATAACCGCACTTGACACTAGCATCTATTATTTTTGTACCAACTTGTTAAAGGATATTTTGGTCAAATTCAAATCCTAAAAAACACTTTTGAAATGATAATTTTGTGTTGAAAAATCCTTTTTTGTGTTTAGTTTTTGCTTTCATGATGAATTTGAAGATGCTAATCACAGAAATCGGATTACAAATTCAGTAAAAAGTGAAACAAGCGCTCCCCCTGTTTTTCCTGTTTATTGAGCGTACACCGGGGCAGGGAGGTACAGTCTGGTAAAACACAGATGAGAGGCACAACGGCTGAACTTTTTGTCATGTGTCAGTAAACAGTGGCTTAAAAGGTACCTAGATTTATTAGGAGACGGAGGGGGAGTCAGGTCTTGAAAAGCAGAGAAGCTTCGGGAGTAGGGGAGACATGCCACGTCAAAACAGTGAGAAGAGATCAACCTGAAAGCATCATTCAGCGCCGCAGAGAGTCAGAGGAAACAAGGAGCAGACCTGCTGTCACTCTGGGTCATGTGCAGTGCAGAATCTCAACTAGTTTTAAGTCAAACTGAGAACAGGCATCAGGCAAAACTGGCAAAATGACGAAAGGAAAAAATACTATGAGGATACTATGTCAAACCAATGATTGAGACCTCGCAAAAGAACTATAATACACATTACAGTTACATTTGCATTTTAGGGCTGTTTATTGTCACGATACGAACATTTAAAACTCAATTTTAAAGTCTTTTTTTAATAAAAATTGTCAAAGATTGCTCTAAAACTATTCAGGAAAAGTCCTACGTTGTCCTTTATGTAATTTTGTTCAGTATCAATAGCTCTTTATGTTAGATCTAGAATTGATACTAGTTTTAGTATTGAGTAGTATTTGATTTTCTTGATATCACTAGGGCTGAATATGACAGAAAAAAAAATCACAATTTTCCCCCTGGATTCATTAATCATTCACAATTTATGATTCAATTTCGATAACAAATAAATATGGCTTTCAATCCTAATTTCGTGAACAAAAAAAACAGACTTGTAACCCATGCTTCATGCACATAAACAATAGTCAAATTGTATCCTCCAGAGTCATAACTCTGCTCCAAAGCACATGCTCATACAAGATTGGCTGTGATTTGATTGAAAAAAACTAAACAAAACAAAAAAATTCAAAACTAAGGAAACGGCTTGATCCTCTTTACTGACATTGACACCACAATGATAATAAAATATACATATATACACATACATTTATTTATTTTTTATCTTACCATGCGGTCTAGCAATAGTTAATAATAATAAACCTTCTAAAATGATTCAGGAACAGATTAATTTGGTCCTTTTTATGTGAGTTAACATTACTCTGGGTATTAATGCTTTCGACAGCAGTAAAGCAGATTGACAGAGAAGTCAGTCTGTGCATTTGGACTCTTGAAAACACATACTCAAGTGTGATTCAAACCACCAACACTCTGGTTATAGGTAGACTGCTCTACCTTATGAGCCCCGGTCCACATTGTCCAGTGTTGTAATTCTCAGTAAGAATTGTCAGATATGTTACTTCCAAAAACAAAAAGCACATACAGAAACTTCTTGCTTTTTCATCTCATAGTTGTCTTTCGTTAGCCTATGAGTGTTTTTAATTACATACACTGCATTACATCCACAGACTCAAGCTTTACAACAAACTTTCAACTAAATACAAATGCCGTTGGTTGGGGACAGCTGAACATAAAAATCAATGCTGCCACAGAACACATAAACAACTGTGCATAATTGACAGCCACATCTATTTGCACAGTCCAGGCTCCCCCCGTCCTCCTCCCACCACTACTATGTTCTTCCAATACCATTTCCTCTTTTAATTATCCTTCGGCAAAGAAAGATGGAGGACATCACAGGCATGGCGGTAAATCCTGGGCCTGGCAGCGGCTCATAGCGGCTGCATACGTCTGTTGGTCCCGATAGAGACGAGTGTGCAAGGACTGGCAAAGACTAGAGCTGTGACAACGCCGGAAGATTTTCTGACAGAGAATGGAGAGGATGATCGCTCAGCATAAAGACCGCTCATCATTCCCATTCCCATTTTTCTTGTTGTTTTGGCGTTTTTCTTTTTTCCAATTATGCCATGTTTTCAGCACCAGATTAGCCGGTTCTCCGGAGCAGACACGGCACCTCCCAAACAGGGTCTCGTTGTAATGGTTGTAGAGAGAAAAGAGCACGTTCCAGATGCTTCACTATCTCCGCTCACAAAGTTACAAGGCCAAAACACATTCAGAAAAGGCCATAAGAAAGGCTGTATTTAGAACTACTTCAAAGTTGGAGGGAAGTAATTAAAGTATCCTTGCTCGCAGCTTGTGTAGTGGTTTTAGGGATTGCATCTAAGTGTGTCCAGTCAACTAAAGCCTTTGGGTCAGAAAGAAAATAATAAATAAAAAGCAGTATCCACTAATAAAGCTGCTACTACTGGTAGGTATTACTATCACATATTTCCACCGCCACCATTACTAGAACTACAAAAAATCTTCCATTTCTACTACTAGAAAGTGGTACCACCACTAGCATGTTATTACCGTAAATGAATACATTAACACTGTACTTCAGCCAGTACACTCAATTATACTGTACATCTATTATGCTGCTATTACAATTATCACTGTTGTTGCTATAACTACTACTGCAATACCACTTTACTTTACACTTTACACTAATAACTACAACCACATTTTTTTGTTAATTCAGCTACTGCCAGTGGTGGACGAATAACTCAATTTTGTTTATTAAGTAAAACTACAGATACAAGGGCAATAAATTACTTGAGTAAAAGTATTTCATCAAAAAATTTACTTTAGTAAAATTATTGAAGTACCAGTTGAAAAAAAAACTTTTAGAGTAAAAAAAGTAATTAGTATTAGGATGCAAAATATTCATTCATTCATTTTCTACCGCTTGTTCCCATTAGTGGTCGAGGGTGACTGGAGCCTATCCCAGTGACTTTGGGCCTTAGGCGGAGTACACCCTGGACAGTGGCCAGCTCGTCGCAGGGGGATGTGAAATAATCAATATTTATCTAGTCATTTTTGTTTATATGTTTTTGTTTGCTCAAAACCCGGTCTGTAACTCAAAATATTCAGGATGTCACTATGGCTATTTCAGGCGCCCTCAAACTAAGTACATTATTCTTTTCAGTCAAGTTCAAAATGTAGTGGACTAGAAAGTACAGATACCTGCTCTGAAATGTAGTGAAGTAAAAATACCCTAACCCTGCATATAACAATATAATAACAGTATACAATGCAAAATCAACTTCATTAGTTAATTCATTAATTACAGATACCTAAACATTTTAAGTACAATACTTTGACTTTTGTACTTTGTTACTTTCCACCATTGGCTGCTGCTGCTAGTGCTACGTTTGCTGAAACATCTCATACATTTTGTGGCTGGTGTTTGTGTGAAACGGCAGAGACAAAAAAAATGTCAGGAGACTTTTTTGACAGCTGCAAGATGATATCGTTTGCGTTGAGGTGATATACATTCTCAAATATTATTCCGTACCCATTCAACATCTGATAATACAACAGCTTTGTATGTACTTTATCTATGTTTCAGCTAACCCATACTGCAACATGAACATGCACCATAAGTCAAGTTCAACTCTGTCCTGGCGTCTCCCGTTCCTCTTGCTCTCGCTACAGGGCCACATTAGTTCCTCAGATCCCCATACAGCAGTCAAACACGGGGACTCTTCTGTGCGATTACCCCGACTTCACCACCACATCCTCGGACACAATGGAGCTACACAACCCCCCGTCACTGCTCTCCCCTTCCCCTTTCTTCCATCAGTTTGAGATAGAGATGGGAATGCTCCACAGCGGGGGCTTTCTTCTCCTCCAGGGGGAACGCGGGAAGCAGGCGAGGGTCTTTGTGATGTTCCATTCCCTTCAGGGTGGGGAGAATATGTGGTGTAGAAGAGCTAAAGATGATCATTGGAGAAGCTGGGTGAAGTTACCTCATGGGGAAGACGGAAGAGTGTGAAGTCTAAGAAATGTCACATTAAAAAACTGAAAATCAGACTCGAGGTCAAAGGTCAAATAGATCTAGATCGCTTGTTTCATCATCACTACTGTGCCATAATCTTTCACACTATGAAACAATAAACTCTAAAATGCATGTGATCTCATGAGGTAACCATCTCCATGGAGACAAACAAGTCAGATCTATGGAGAAGCAAGTCTGCTCCCGACATTTTCAGGTATTTTTGAGAAATTTAAACAAATTAAGCAAAAAACTTGTAATTGAATAAATGCTAGACAGATAAGTATAATTCAACACTAAGGAATGTTCCATGCAAAGCATATGCATCACCACGGAGACAAGCTGGTAGCTGCCCCTACACCAGAAAAGTTGCATAGTGCACCTTTAAACACTTCACATCAGGTCCCATACATCTGATTTGCAAGACAAAAACGCTTAGGCGTAAAACGATTTTAAAAGAAAATATAATGATTAACTGGACTCAAGCTCTGGATCAAATTACTCAACACATCAATATTTTGGACACATTTGATATCCGGCTGAACTCAAAGCAAAACAAACAGCAATTGGAAAGAAAACAAATATATTCAATCAGGAACAATTTGTACACATTTTGTAGACAAATTAAGTAATACAGCAAATGCTTTACCACAGGATTGGAACGCTACTTGGCCAGATCCCTATTTCTTTGCCAAAGTTACCCCTTGCTCCAACAATAAAGTTTAATATTACCATTAAAACCAAGATTAAAAAAATGACTGATTTATAAATAAACATCTGAGCAAATTCTACAGTTAAAACAGTTGTTCTTTATATGTTCTGATTAAAAAACATCTTGGAGTATAAGTATTTGCATCAGAAAGTGGCAAAACAACAAAACATCCCATCTGATAATCTTCCACAATTACAAGATGCAGAGTGATGAAATGATATCAATGATCTACTTATGTCATAGAAAGAGACGGTGGCTTCAAACAACTATTGAAGTTTCGAGTCAATTAATGATCAAAGATATGGGAGCTTATCAACACTTTCCCTTAATGCAAAAACACAGTTGCGTATGGCCGCGGCTATAGCGGTTTTATTATGTTTTAACAGTAAAATAAAAGGGCTATTGTGCTTTTCTGAAAACATGTAACAGGAGGTGTAGCAAAAAAAGCAAACAAAAGTGTTGAGGGGGCATCCTGATGAAAAGACTAAAAAGATGACCTTTCTGGCATCAGCTGGCTCCAGGAAAAAACAATGCATGACCGCAACCTATTCTGGCCTTTTCCCCTAGTTTGTGCTGTGGGCTACACCTCCGAGTCCAAAGAGGTCCATGACTTTACAGAGAGACAAAACGCATGCCCCAGATCCTCGCTTTTATATCTATCAAATACACAAACGGAAAGTGCAAACAAGCTGGCCCCGTCTGGCATCACAGCAACAACTGCGGGCTATGGAAGCTAAAAAGAGACAAGCGATCAGTGCAGATTACATCAACCACATTATCAAGTCCAATTAGAAACATGGCAGTAAGCAAACAGGCTAACTTTTTCCAAAACATGAAATAGTATGGTTTGACAGTTCTCAAAAAAAATGAAATGTACACTTTTACAAAAAATGCTTTGTTAACAGGGGGCCGCATCTCTAAACCGCTTTTGTTTGGCGCTTGAAAAGGAGGTATAAAAAGGTCATGGGTCATCCAAACACAAAATAGCACATGCATGGAGTTCATTTCATTTCTATAGGTAAACACTAGCAGACACGAGACAAGGTAGCCTCTCTGAAAAAGTAAAAAGAGGCAGTTTGTGACGTGTTGCGGAGGCCTCGTGGCCGGGGAGACGGTATATATAGGGTGGCAAGGCTTTTTGAGCTTTGGTGTCGCTAGATTCACAACCCTGCAACCATGGGAAAGGTATGGACGCATATTTGGACGAAGTTAGACTAAGTGTTTTTGAATTGTACGACGGGCAGATTGAAGTTTAGAGGCAGGGGAATTACTTGAAGTGACAGATTAAAAGCTTGTTTTAGGTGACAATCCTCCAGCAATGAGATTTGAAAATGCTCTATACCATTTGGCAAGGACAAGTGTGACAGCAATTGTGTTAAATTTGAAGGGCCAAAACAACACAATGTTCTTTAAATTAAAAATCCTTTCTTGCTTTCAACTGTCAAGCACCCTAACACTTCACAGAAAAGCAGTAAGAAGCTGAGTGATGTTTAAGCTTGAGTGCAGTGTCCCCTACTGGCCAATCAGAAGTACTGTAACTTGAACTGATGTAGTTTTTTTGTCTTTTTTTATATTGAAGATTATTTTCTACGAAGGCCGTAACTTCCAGGGTCGTCACTGGGAGTGCGGCAATGACTGCATGGACACTTTCAGGCACTTCAACTGCTGTAACTCCATCAGGGTGAGCGGCGGACAATGGGTGGCCTATGAGAAGCCCAATTACATGGGGTACCAGTACATCATGGGGCCCGGAGAGTACCCCGACTACCACAGCTGGATGGGCTTCAACAACTGTGTCCGCTCCTGTCAGATGTTCCCTCCTGTAAGTCGGTCATCTTTGGAAACTCACAAGTTGGCAAAGCGCAGGTCAAATAGTGGGATTATAAATCATTCAGATTTACAATGAGAATAAGGAGAAGTTCTAAAAGGCAGTGTTCAATGTCCACAAAAATGTATATATTCTAAGGAATGTGATAAGTTAAGAAAAAAGAAAAGAAAATATACATATGTACATTGCTAAAATATTTGTCCCTTATAAAAACACAATATGTTTTTCTTAATAATATTCAACCGAACTTATAACAATAGCATAAGAAAATAAAGGTCTATGCTGTCTGACTCCCCTCTCCCACTACAGTACAGAGGCTCCTACAGAATGAGAATCTACAACAGGCCTGACATGATGGGACAGAGCATGGAGTTCATGGACGACTGTCCCAACGTGTACGACCGCTTCCGCTTCAGGGACATCTACTCCTGCAACATCATGGAGGGCTACTGGATCTTCTACGAGCACCCCAACTACAGGGGGCGCCAATACTTCCTCCGGCCCGGAGAGTACAGGGCCTGCGGGGAATGGGGCTGCAACAACCCCATGGTGGGCTCCTTCAGGAGGATGAGGACTATGTAAAATGTGAATGTAAAATCATGAATTAAACTGCTTTCAAATAAAGCATGGGTCACTTTTCAATGCTTTTTTGTGTGAAATTATTCTAGAGAATTCAAATGTATATTGAATATAAATCATTGAAATGATTAATTAATAATACTAAATAGTATTATAATGTGTTTTATAAAAGGATAATGGTCAAAATATTGGGGCTGTAGAATATTAGTTTTCCTTTGACTCAGGATTAGATTCACCTGCACAGGAAGCTGAAACAAACTGTCTTTAGAATTCAGTGCAGTAAAGGCATATGTGGCATTCTTTTTGTCACCTGGTTCAGAAAGTGCAGCCGTACAGTCTTTTCTATAGACAGACAAAGACAAAGCTTTAGACCTTCCTATAGTGCTGTGGCCTCTATAGAGCGCAGTGTGCTGACTCTACAAAGCTTTGCAAAAGGCCCTGATCCCAGCAGGCTCTATAAAGCCACCAGGTTCAAACGGGATGGTTCTGGTCTGCTCCACACTGTTCAACTCTTACAATGGGCAAGGTAAGGGAGACATTTGGACGTTTTATCTGTGCTATAGCTAGCTTACATCAGGAGGTTGGGGCAGAGATCAAATAAATGATTTTTGATCTTTTTTTTAAAAATCCTGATTTGTTTTAAAGCAATGCAAGGAAAACGTTTGAATATGGGGAAAGTTATACATGAACTTAGTTGCAACATATACCTAATTTGTAGCAACAACAAATATATATATATATATAACATAACACAATTTTGCAAATATTATGAATTGAAATGGAAATATTATAAACATGAAATAACCCATTTGTAGCATTCAGTTATGGTTTATATATAATTGTACAGCATGGACTTTTTTCTCACCACGACTACAAATAATAATCAGGATTGGACTCTCAAACATGTTATTGTCTTTGCCTCATTTTTAACTTTCTTTTTGTGGTTTTGCTTTGTGCAACAAGACAAAACATGGATTAGTCACTTTCAGACCAACAGATTTATGCAAGTGAATTCAATTAAAACTAGTGTTGTGTGTACTATGGTCTTCTTTTTAGATTGTGTTTTACGAGGACAAGAACTTCCAGGGGCGTCACTATGAGTGCACCAGTGACTGTCCCGAGATGCACGGCCACTTCAGCCGCTGCAACTCCATCCGGGTGGACAGCGGCTGCTGGGTGGCCTACGAGAAGCCCAACTACTCGGGATACCAGTACATGCTGCACAAGGGGGAGTACCCGGAGTACCAGCGCTGGGCCGGCTTCAACGACTGCATCCGCTCCTGCCGCATGGTGCCTCCAGTAAGTCATTCCAAAACTAAAAACTAAATAGATAAAACTGATAGATAGTTCAACAATGACTTCTTTATCTTTATGCATTCCATCTGGGGTCGTGTGAAATTTGAATGCTTCCTGTTGTAGCATGTTTTTCTCACAACACCTGTTTTTAAAATTCACCATCACATATTTATTTCTGATACTACTGATTTGATTGAATTAATTGATAATTGATTTTGTTGTTTACTGGTCACTTCATTTCAAGTGACTGTACAACTATATAATTATGGACATGAATTAAGTAAAGAACTATAAAGACATTTAGAATGATGTTCAACCAGGGCCTTTTTATAAATCATGCACTCTCTTCTAGTAATCTACAAAGCCGCTATAATTGAGAGATATTATTTTCTAAAGAATCTAGCAAGCTGATATATATATGCCTTAAAATAAAATAGCAAATCACTGCAAATTGCTAATCACGTCAGATGATTTTTGGTGTAGACTCCAGAGGGAAAACAGTGACTTAAATGAGTGTGTTGGCTTGCAGGCAGTTATTGGCCTAACAGTTGTTCATATATATGTACAGAGGATTACTTTTTGGTATAGCTTCAACTATTCTATACTATTCATTCCCTTATTCTCAACAGCATTTCTCAACAGCATTTCCTAACCAGGGGTACAGGGACTCATGGGGGGGTACTTGGAATAATTTCAGATGCAAAAAGCAGGATGAAATAAATAACGTTTGGATACAAATGTAATTTTAATTAAGTGTAATATCCTTAAGACCATTTTTGCATAGAAACCCATGTACCTAGTAATAACTTTCACTGTTGTAAAAAGCTGTCAGAGACTGTTTGAGTGTGTGAGAGAAAGCTTAGGAGGAAGACAAAATAATTGGCGACCACTGCTCAATATTCTTTATGCTCGACATCCTTGTCCACATAATTTTAGAATAAATTAGGCTCAATATTCCTCCTTATGATTTTACAGTACAATGGGAACTATAGGATGAAGATCTTTGAGCGCTCTGACTTTGGAGGCCAGAACATGGAGCTCAGCGACGACTGTCCCAACCTTCATGAACGCTTCCACACCCGGGACATCTCCTCAGTGAACGTCATGGAGGGCTACTGGATGCTGCACGAACATCCTAACTACAGGGGGCGCCAGTACTTCCTGCGTCCCGGCGAGTACAGGAGGCACAGCGAATGGGGCAGTGCCACTCCCACCATCGGCTCTCTTAGAAGGGTCACTGAAGCTAACTGATGCTAATGGTTTTTACATAGACCACATATGCATTTTAACCATTTTGTTTACATGTAGTAGTGTCCAATTATGGATATTTAGTGATTGGGTTTTATACATAGTCCAACATCAACAATTACAATATGGTGGATAAGTGGATTAACTGCAGTAGTTCAATAAAAAAAAGAGTGGAAAATCATTTGGTTGGTTTTTGTTCATACTAATTTATTTAATTGCATAATAATATAAACATCTAAGGGATTGTGGTTATATTGCAGACTAATGTTGCTTTGTCCTCGCGCAAGACACTTTATAGTCATAAAGTCAGTATGTGGCTGACTGCAACACAAAGGGCAACATGTGTCATTTTGTCAAACTCACAGTGGAACTAAACCCATCAAAGCTGATGTACATTAAAGTAATCATAAATATTGTATTATATAATATAAATATAAACCATATGTAAGCTTTTGATTTCAGCTTTCATAAACTGAAAGGAACTGTGTCTCCAGATACAAGGTTAACATGTTCCAATCAAATTGTTTTATTTGAATGCAGATTTAGTCTGAATTACATAAACTGCCCAAGCATGATGTCCACTTTGGTTATGTTGTAATTTAGTGTTTTGTTCTCAAGACGATTATCCAATCAGAAAGCAGAATGAGCCTCACATGAGTCTCTAGTTTGGGTTGCCAGTTCCTACGCCTTAATACAATCCAAAACCTATCAAGCCCAGCACCTGCAGCCAACCTGTGAAACAGATATTTATCTGAAGTATCTGCAGGTTTAGGCTCTGGCAGCACAGGTTCAGTTCTGATTTTAATACCTTTAATACCTACCTAAAAGATCATCCTTTTACACTTTGTTCATTGTACACAGCAGAATTGGATGTGGGCGGGGTTAGAGGATAGGGAAAACAGGATTTTCTAAGCACTCAAGCCTCAGATGCAGGACACTATATAGGATTTCTCAAATATGCAAGAATCAATCAAAATACAACTTTGAAAACTGATTATAAGGAAACACATACCGGGATTTAAGTTGAATTTGCACAAAATGTCACCTTGAAAAAGCTCAAATGTATGAGTTCATTAAGTTTCATTAACCCTCATCACAAAAAAATAAATCATGTTTACTTCTTAGTGGAGGGTCTGCTGTCTTCATGATATCGTTTTGAAATGATCTGGCATGCATTTATTCAGTTACAGATGTTTTTATTTCTCAAAAATATCTCGGATAAAAGCATTCTTACTGTGAGCGATGTCACCTCTCCACGGATCTTACCTGCGACTTGGACTGGCAGCGTCACCTGCTTGTCTCCATGGAGATAGCAGTTTAATTCCATGCCGTGGTACAGTCCAGGCAGAGCAGTAATCACTAAAGAAGTGACATAGTGCACCTTTAAAACAAATGGCTAAGCACTTAAATTTGAGCTCTGTCAAGAGCTTTTCCACCGTTTCCATTATTTTGATGTGTACTTTTAGATCAAGGTAGCTTCTCCATAATAACTGAATTGATCATGTTATTTTTCTTTTCATTTGTTCCAAAGCAAAATGGTTTCAGGTCTCTAATCTCCTGTCCTACTAAAATCATAATAAAAGTGATGGAAACAGGGCCTTTGTTAATTTCAAACTGAGTGTTAAACTGTCACTATCAAGCAATCAGGGGGATAGGATTTATTAAAAAATGAGACGAGTTTTTGCCCGCATTGTAGTTAGAGCATTTGAACTTTTGTACCAGTGGAGTTACATTCAGTGGCACAAAGGCGCACCAAGCAAGACAAGAATTTCCGTACACTTTATAGTCCACATACACAAAGGGAAATTATCAAGAACACTGGCGTATTCTTTGATGCGCTATATTAAAGTGTGAAAGGGGGTATCTAAGGATGCCATGTACGAGTCTTTATGCCGATGTTAGATGCACATCACAGGGCTAGTGGCAACACAAAGGGTTCCAGTCAAAGTGGTCTGGTTCTCGCCCCAAGCATCAAACTCTCTCAGAACAAAAAACAAAAAAAAATCTGATCCCTGTTCATGCATAATTCATCCAGCCCAAGATACCGCAGCCCTTTCAGAAATAAATATCAATTATTGAAATTATTAATTAGAGATTGCGTAATTGGCAAAGATCTACATGAATAAATAACCCGCTGATTATTAAAAATTGATTATGAAAAAATTGAAGCCCAGTGGGAAGTACGATTGAGTCTCGTAAGATAAAAAGTGGAGAGAGAGAGAGATGTTTTTAGCCTTGAGTAATGTCCAATTAAAGGCTGTCAGAGCAAAGATTCGCCCTTGTCATGTTGTTTTATGTTACAAACAATACCTTGAAGACAACAGCGTGCAACAGTGGCATCATGGGCAAGGACAGGCTAAAACGGAGAGCCAGCAGAAACCGTTGTTAATTTAAGATCAAATATTTCAATAATAAAACAAACACAGTTCTAGATATTTTACATTTTAAATACTTGAAAGTATCTTGCTGTTCAATCAGCAATGAAACAGATAGTGGATCCACTATTCAGAATCATGGACAACTGGTGAGAAAAATTAATAATATTGATTATTATATTATATTGACTTGGAGATGTGCAAAATTTGAATGTATATTGTCTATAATAACAAAAAATAAAATTAATCAAAAAGGCTCCAATAGGATTGCTGTGTAATCTTCCAATTACTGGTGTAATTTTTTTTATTTAATATCTATTATAAAGTATACAATGATATAGTTATAATAATTTTACTGTCCATTCATGTTTTGAGCAATATAACCTCAATGACTAAATTCATGTAAGGCCTGAATCTATCAAGTCAAAGTTGCCACTTCAAGAAAAGACTAGAGTTTTGGGGAAAAAACAAAACCAAAAAAATATCTATCTAAATAAACAAAAACAATCGCTTAAGAATTGTTCAATGTGTCCCTCATTGATCTCCTGTGACTGGAGCCAGTGGTCAAAAATACTATTCCCGCTCATTTAAAGGTACAACTTCTCTGGTGGAGGGCTCGCCAACTGCTTGTCTCTAAGAAGTAGACATTGATTTTCACCTAAAAGGTTCCACAATATGGCATTAAAACTGCATGAGACCACCAGGTCAGATCTATGGAGTGGCAAGCAAAAATGTACCTGGTTTAATCCCATAGTGTGGAACATTTCATCTCATCTCCGTGGAGACAAGCAGATGGCAAACATCCCACCACAAAAGTTACAATCAAAATAACATAACATCAAACTTTCAAAAGAAAATCAGTGATCTTACAACCATAAACTTAACATTTTACAAACTACATACTGCACTTTTAAACTCGGTCTGCTGAGACATTTTAAAATAAAATTCTCTTTTATAGTAAAACGCAGCCACACCTGAATTTCTGGTTTGTGATCCTGCCGTTTTAAGCATCAAACAGTCATGTCCCTAAAATGTTCCTTTTCTACCTCAAGCCATTTAACTTTGCTTCCTCCGCCGTTCTCACATGAAAAGGACCAAAGAGTATAATTGGTGTCTGAACCCTTCGGACCAGCTGACTGATGGGTAAGTAGTGCTTTTTTATGGATGTCGAGCCTTAACTTTAGATGTTTCCAAGATGTAGGAAAAGAGCGCTACATCTGCGCCAGCCTGTGATTCCATTATTAGTGTGCGTTCTGAATTTCCCTTTCATTTGTGATGGCTGGATAATTAAACCTCTATAGTATTGTCTTCCATCTCGCATGCCCCACTTCCAGCAAACGCGAAATTCCCCATGGGCAACAGTAAAAAAAGAACATTTTTAGACGTCTGGTTTTCAGATCAGGACAACATTTCCAACTAATTTGTGTTTCTTTGTGGAAGCAGAAAGACTCAGGACAAAAGGATGAATTTAAGTGCGAAATATCTGAAAAATCAAAGCAAGTTTACGTTTATTTCTTTTCAAACGCTTTTATTGAACAATGGTAGTTTAAACAGGCTGAAAAATGAGTGGATCAGATAGGCCGACTGCCACAGAGTTCAATTAAAAGCAGTTGTGTTGTAGCCCCGAGCTCAAAGGAGGCAACTTGTCAATTACACTTTGCCTCTGACACAAGCTTTGGGCGCCAAAAGGAACAAGGCGAAAGTGAGAATAACAATAAATATACTGGGATTCAGAGCTTTTTCTCCAAAAAGTAAAAAACTATTTTAAATGATTGAATGCGCTTTACAGTTATAAATTACAGGAAATTGCATGGCTGACAAAAGGGTTAATTCATTTATCATATAAGCCACGCCATAATACACTAACAATTGCACATTTACAAAAGAAAACAATTTATTTTAATACAAATCCATAGTTATAATACTGTTTTTAGTGGTAAGGAATAGTCCCCAAAATCTATGCCTTCTTTATTATGCAAATATAACTGTAAAAATGTCCTTGCACATTATTAATAAAAATGATTTAAATAGTTGATTAAACTTGTGAGGTAGCATTTAATGTGTATGTAAACTTGTTTTTTTTAATGTTCCACAGTAACGTGGTCCTGTGTTGTGCTTCAGTCTGTTCTAAACTTCTTAACAAGCCCCACTGGGTCCACAGCTTCTGCCGTAAACCTGTTCCCGCTGGAGTTCACTAGGTTTAGTTGCTGTCCCTATGACTGGCCTGCGGGGGGCCGATGGGCAGGTTTTCATGGAGGTACTTCATGGTGCCCTGTTCAGAGAAGTCTGCGGCCGTGTGCCCCTCCCCTCTCAGCACCCACTTGCTGGTGAGCAGCCCCTCTAGCCCCACGGGGCCCCGAGCATGGATACGAGCTGTGCTGATGCCCACCTCTGCCCCTGTATAAACACAGCTCAGTCACAGACAGTTCATTCAAAATGCGGCTCTCTAAAAGACAAATGTCGAGAGGACTGCTGTAACAAACCCAGTCCAAAGCGGTAACCATCAGCAAATCTGGAGCTAACGTTCCAGAAAACACAAGCGCTGTCGACCTGCTGCAGAAACTGCTCCGCTGTGCTCTCTGGAAGAAAAAAATCTTACATTAGAAGATAAATTAAACAACAATCAAAAGTCCTACCACACAATTCAGCAATTTGGATGAATGGGTTATAATTATTCAACTGAACTTAATAATCATATATCTACATACATATAATACATATATCTAACTCTACACTGAACATATAATTGGTATGTGCACAAAGTAATAGGCTCTTTTCAAAAGGAGAACTAAGTAAAAATGTTTTACCCAATTTAACGTCTTTGTAAGTCCTGAAGACAACACTCCTGAAAAACCCTGGTATGTGATTATACTGCCTTATTTCAATAAAAGAGAATTTTTTTTTATAAAAAATGCAAAAACATTTGTAAAAAGAAAAAAAAAATTTGTCCGTTCTCTGACGATGTATTTTCACTAGAGAGCTGCAGAGGGCGCTTCCTAAGTTACTTGGTTCTACTTTAAGTCCACAATATTAATAACAGGCCTTTGAACGTTTCATGATTATACCTTGTGTGGTCACTAGATGGCAGCTCTATGTTCTTCACGGCAGATCCAAAATGATCTTCACTGTAGAATTTTAACTGTACCAGAGTTTGAGAAATCGCACTCACTTCTTTTGCACCGTGTAATCACAACGCACTGCGTTTTCAATATGAAAACATTCTCAAAACCGCAAGAATGTTATTTGGGTAAATTACAGATATTCTTACCAATTTTCCAGTAATAATTTAAGTCACGTACCATTTTCTGTGACTATGACGTCTGTGTGGGAGCTGCCATATTTGTGTATGTGGGCCACTGCCTTCTGCAGGCTGTCCACCACCTCCACACAACACTCCAGGTCTCCGTATTCAGTTCTCATGGACTGGGCTTCAGACGGGCTGAACGTCAAGTACGAGGCGAACCGCGGCCCTGCATGGATCTTTACCTGACAGTGACAAACACACAAGATAATATATAAATGAGTATGTACAATGTGTAACCGGTGAGCCCCATACTGTTATTATTATGATGGAACTATAGTAACACTGCAGCCGTCGCACATGGGACGGGCCTCTTCTCTACCCGTTTTTCTTAAAAAGCACTTGTTCACTTTGGCCTTTGAAACTACAAACTTTGTTGTATTTATTTCATTAATAAAAAAAAGTAGTCAGGGGTTAAAGTGGGCTGGAATAGTTCGAAATAAAAGACAAATTACTGATATCCAGATGTGTACAAGGCAACAAGCACCAAATTAACTGCATAAAACAGAGTATGAGCGAGCATGTATTACATATTAAGAGAATATTATATATTATATTAAGATTATATTAAGATAAGTCCTGGCACGGATTTTTGTTTTATTGTTGAATTTTAAAAACTATATAAATTGTCCATACCTACATATCTGATAAGTCCATATACTTGTATACTTATTGACACATGCATCGCCATGTCAAAATTAGGGTATGCATGTATTATATTTGCATTATAAAATTTGAATTATTTTATTCTTTTAGAGCTTTGGTCAACTTTGTTATTGTTGCAGTCCTTATTTAACAGTACTTTGAAGTATTTTTACTGTCCTTTTACTTTTGTATTGTATTTATTGTTTATTACCATTTCATATTCAGCTTTGCATTCAATTAAGTGTCCAGAAAGGTCCTGATGTATAGACTTTCCTTTACATTCATTCATTCATTTACAATGAATGAGAACATTAAAGGTCCTATATTATGCAAAATCAACTTTTCAGAGCATTTAACCTTCTTACATTGCTATTGGTACGTTGTATATGTGCCCAAAGTGTTTTTTTGATTGATTCCTGCAGTCTTTAGCAAGAGAATAGTCCCTATCCTTTCCCTCTAATGAGCAGACGAACGAGGCCTACTCACCAGGATGAGTCGGCCTGGTGAGTGTCGCAGCACACTTCCCTGTTTCAGCCCCTCCTCCAGGAATCACTCTGTTACCTGTAACACTCCCCCGCGCTCCAGAGAAACCGCAGGTATTTAGCCACAGTTAGCTTCAAACGCTACTTCTTTTGATCCAACGCTGCTGCGCTGACATGTGCCGTTGTGTACTGGCGCTGACCGGCGCACGACTCGGTCTCTGTTTACATTCCACTCCAGGCTACGTCACGGGGTGGCGCGGGAACGCACGCTCACACTGAGACTACGTCACGTGTTGGCCGGGGAAGCAGATCGATCTTCGCGAGGGTGGGGGCAAATCTCAAACTAAGCCGTCTGCACTTCCGGGTTTGTGTGTGGGTCCAAGATATGGGTGATATTTGGGTGAACTATTAGTTATGGGTATAGCACAACACTTATTATTATCAACTATGCCCTTAGAGTAGACTATGAAATGGTAAATATATCATAATATAGATCTTTAAACTACAGGAGCCACAGTCTCCTCTTTTAATAGGAAACACTGTATTTGTCTTACCCTTTCTGTGCGCAGCGTGTCAATAATTTGGTCAAAAACAGGGGTCCTAAGGAGGTCTCGGTGAATCAACAAAGTCTCCATTGCATTACAAGCAGCCGGGTAGTCACATTTTGAATCTCGAACTGAAAAAATTAAAAGATACAATTAGCAACAGTTATAGTTACATTTACCAATTAGTGTTGTGACAATCAGAGGTGGGTAATACTTGCTTGAGTAACTTGAGTAAAAGAAATTTTACTTTTCAGAGTATACTTTTACTCCTACTGGAGTAACATTTTGTGTGAAGTAACAATACTCTTAAGTAAAAGTTTTTGTTGACAATATGAAATGATTTGTGTTTCCTTATTATTTAACATTTGTCCTTCAAATTAGAAATCAGAAGTTACGTCCAGACAGTTACTCTTATAGTTATTCTTACTTGAGTAGTAGTTTCCACAAATACTTTTTCACTTTTACTTGAGCAATATTATTTTGACGTAACATTACTCATATTTGAGCACCATGTTTGGCTACTCTACTCACCTCTGTACTCAATACTAAACGTTCATTCTCAATACTCAATGCCACAACGATCGTAAAACTGCTTTCTTTTTTTTTTAGACTATAGACTGTAATTTTCAACACAAAATAATAGTACTTTCTTTATGTTGCCATGTGGTCTTATACTAGCTTTTACTAAGCTCAAAGTGATTCTAAAACTGTTCAGGAAAGGTCAAATGTTGCAAAAATATGTATCTAATTTCTACATATACTAGTTTTAGTATCGATTAGTATCCGATTCTGACAGATACTGATTTTGACAACCACTGATTAAAATACTAGCACATGCCTAAGGAGTTCTTAATGCTGTATGTGTTTTGGTTCTCAAGAACATAGACATAGAATTTTGGAGATCAGACCTGTTTGACTTGTAATCACTGGGATATATTTGTATAAATGTCTTAGTGCTTGCCCTGCAGTCCTGTAGTGATGGGTGATGTGTTTAACTCTTAATTGCTTACCAATTTTGAGGACTTTATCCACACTCGCGTCCACATCCACATAAACATGGCAGATTCCCTCGCTGTGTCCGAGCACCGGAATGCCTTTGGCTGCGTGCTGGATGTCCCGCACCAGCTGGGACGACCCACGCGGGATAATCAGGTCTATTAATTTGTCCAGTCGACAGAGGTCCACTACTTCTTCACGAGTGCTCACCTGTATTACAACATCTTTAATACTTTTATTTACAGTTTGGTCCCAGAGTACATCTAGACAATTATAATAGAACTACAAACACACAAACACGAGGAGCACTTGATCGTTTCGTTTTTTTCTGAAAATTGTGCTGACAAACTGAAATACTAATGTACAATAATCAATAAACGAACAATGAAAAAGTCTTGAGTGTGTGAAATGGGAGTATATTGAGGTGTGTTTACATGACATAATATAAAAACATTTCATGAATACCAGTTGTACAGCCTCTTTGACTCCATGTATGGCCAAAGCTTCCTGTGTGAGCTGATGCAGGACATGATTGGTATTGGCAGCTTCTTTTCCTCCCTTCAACAAGAGGGCATTGCCACTGGATATGGCCAACGCCGCGACCTACACAAAGATAAATGTTAGCATCATATTTGAAACACACACGCGCATCTTTCTATGCGTTGCAAGTCCTGAGCGTAAACCTGTGGCAGGCAGTCGGGCCGGGCTTCAAAGATGACGAGCAGGACGCCGATGGGGACCGTGATCTGCTCCAACAACAGGTTGTGGGCGACTCTGGTCCGACGCAGCACTCGCCCCACACTGTCCTGGGCCGCCACCGCGATCTGACGTAGACCTATGGCCAGACTGTTGAGTTTGGCTGGAGACAGGCTCAGGCGCTTCAGCATGGCAGGGGGCATGTGTTCTGAAAGATGAAAAAAATGTCATCTACATTCATGAAAAGATAGAACGTTTGGGTGAAATGTAGAAATTCTATTAAAAAAAAATATTTAAAAAAAACATGATTCACAATTCCGAATGTCAAGATCAGATCATGCCGTTTATTTCTATCATCATAAAAAAAATTATAATACAGACATTTCAGAGGCAAAAATAAGTAATTTCAATTATATACTAAAAGAACCCCAGATGCCTTTTTTTTTTTTCATAAAGTGTCAATAATCACGGAAAATCTTATAATCGTGATGTTTCCTCACATAAAAACTGTAACGCAAAAATATTGTGAAAAAGGCTGGATTTTGTTCCTTTTTCTGAATTTTAAATAATATAGACTTTTATACAATTATAATTATTTCACTAATGACAGGTTCTCCTGTTCTTCTAATTATGCCTTAGTTTTGGCATATAGAACCTGTGGTAAATATTTATCAAAGCTTTAACACCCGTGAAGTTGCAGTTTGTGAAGAAAGTTTGAAAAATATAACTTTAAAACGGAATCCTTCTGTGATGTCATCAATATGCGACGTGCCATGGAAAACACAAACAATCTACACTGAACTGATACACTTTTCTAACCGATAACACTGTTATCGGGTAAAACCTGTCATATTTGCTGCCCAAGTCCAACCACCATGCAAAATGTTTAGTAAAATCTTAAATATAATCATGTTCACTACGTTTTAGTGAAATGTGTGGTCTAACCTGTCATATGCACTATACACTATACAATATGTTGAATTGGGATGTATAAATCATAAATTCGACTTCTGGACAGGTGCACTCTAACTTTTCCAATTAGGGCTGTAGTATAGGACTAAATAAAAAGTACTTTGCAGAACTCCTCTGGCACAGTTGGACGTGAGTGTCTGGTGCCAGTCTATCTGGGCACATCTGTCAGGCACAGAGAAAGAGGGACAGGCACCTGCAGTGACAGCCAGCTCCACGTCCATTTTGTTGGCAGCCAAGATCTCGTCCGTCCTCTCTGTCAACAGCTCGGCTAACTGGCAGATGATCTCACTCCGCTGACAACACATGTGCAAGTTAACAAGTCAGCAGCGTGCCAGTTCATCCACAAGAGGGCAGAGTTTTTCTTTGTAACCACTGCAGGCAAAAGATGTGTAATTATATGGTTTTAATCAGATTCCTGCCAATTTAGCTGAAGGCAACTAATTCAATATTTCCAATTATCATTTTAAATAAAATTACAGCACATACATGTTCACTTGGTAAAAATGACAAAGATGATTGTGTATAAATGCAGACACTTGTTTATCGGCTGCTTAATTGCCCTTTCATTTCCATTTGAATTCTGCGCATTGTGCGTTCTGCTGAGAAGGTGATCGGCTGCAGACTTCCATCTCTGCAGGACCTGTACGTCTCCAGGTCACTGGGACGAGCAGGTCGGATCACAGCTGACCCTTCTCACCCTGGACATGGACTATTTGAACCACTCTCCTCAGGCAGGAGGCTACGGTCCATCCGGACCAGAACCTCCCGCCACAAGAATTGTTTCTTTCCCTCTGCCGTTTGACTCATGAACACTTCTTACCTGCCACTTTAACTGCAACTATTCATCACTCACTGCACTATAACTTTAAATTTAAGTGTAATTCTTGTGTACATAGTAATGGCTATTTTTATTTTTATTTCATACTTCAGTAATTTTAAATTGTTTCTCAATGCATGCCCTTTTGATTGAATATATGTTGTTTTTATTATTGATCAGTGTTTTGTGTTGCACCTTAATTCCGAGACAAGTTCCTATGTTTGTGAATTTTGTTCATTGACAATGGCAATAAACCCCTTCTGATTCTGATTCTGAAAAAGACGAATCAGAAGCACTGACAACAAACTGGGAATGACACTGAGGCACACAAAGTCTGGAGAAGCTTAGAAAAATACTGCTGCTAAATATTGTGGAATTTTGAATCCTAGATATCACAGATACAGATATTAACACTGATATAATGTTCATTTCAAGTCGGCTAAGATGAAAGTGTTTGGTCTGCTGGTATGCACAGGTTACGACCGGTTCTGTCTGAGATCAATGGAACTGTATGCTGAAAATATCACAGTAAGATACATAAAAGAGACACTGCTTTTCTTGTTTGTACCTGGTCTGGATGCAAAGAGGCTAAAGTTCTTCCAAACTTGCGCGCCATTTCGGTCTGCTGCTCCACGCTGGGACCTGTTCAAAGACGACACATTAATGTTGCTTAGTATGGGAAACGTTTGGTTTAATGCAATAATGTCTCTGAGGTAAAACCCATGCCTTAAAGAATAGTGTATCCAAAAGACATAACTCACCGGCAGGCTTGATCTCAGAGAAGAACGTGCCCACTTTTTTCCCTTCCACAATATCCGTGATCACATGCCCCGTCACTTTAGGATGGGTGCCGTTGGCTATGACCACCGAGGTGCCGCCCTGCAGAGCCCAGAGAGCGGCTTTCACCTGCAGGAATAGAAATATTTAATGATACAAATATCATGACAACACTTATTATCATTAAATATTTGTTTTTATTTCAGATGTGAACTACCTTAGCCTCCATGCCTCCAATTCCCACTCTTGACTTTGTACCATAGGTGATCGACTGTTGGTCTCCGGGGTAAAAGATGTCAATGAGTTTAGCATCGTCTGTGCCAGGGGGGCTGTTATAGAGTCCTGAAAAAGACTTGATTTTACTCTAAATTGGTTGTTGCCTATTTTCCCCCAATTTGACATTTTTGGGGAAGTTTATGGTTTTACTTCCTGGTTGGACATGAGCAGCAGATTTGGCATAGGCAAAGGTAATTTCACAACTGTTACCTAGCAACCGTATTATAAACACGGGCCAAAATCCATATACAGTACATTATGCAATAGTCATAATTTAACAAATAATAATAACAACTGATAACACCTTTATTTTAATAAGTAATTGCTTTAAATGTCAGAAACATTGTCCCTGCATTTTTGATGGAATGTCACTTATCTTCCTTTTATTCTTAAACTGCCACTTGACTGATGTAAAACTATGACAAATATTTAAGTACTATCCCATACAAAGTACTAATTAGCCAAACATGAGAAACTGTCATATACACTTCAAAGAGGACTGTTTTGACACGGATGGTGCCGGGCAGATGGCATGTCACCTTAGAGATGTGTTTCCATAGTAACACACAAACCTTCAACATCAGAGAGCGCGATGAGCAAGTCGGCCTTCATCTCCACGGCCAGGCGCGCGGCCAGGCTGTCATTGTCCTTAATGCTGATCACCTACAGATAGAGAGAAAGAGGTAGGCAAATGGTGAAATGGTAAAGCCCAGAGCTGAAGACCAGGCGATGTAAAATATATATATTGCGGAGAAAAGTGATTTTTTTGTTTTTTTATTTAACATTACATTACGAGACCAAAGAACTATTTACAGTGTTTGTTAGTGATTTGAGGTGAAACGTTTCCTATCCTTTGAAATGTTCAGTGTTGTTACCTCCAGAGAGCACATTCCCCCAGTGACTGCATGCACTGACTCCTCATGCACAGGGTGAGAGAGAGGGTCGGGCTGGTGTAGTGGGGCAGCGGAGCAGGGGGCCACCATTAACTTTCGTGCAACTTTTCTGGCACATTTAAAATCATTTCTTATGGATTGCTAATATATGATTACAGTTATTGGGAAAAAATAATTAATTACACATTAAAACATTTGCCCACACTTTCACAAAAATAAAATTAAAATTAGAACCAATTAAAGAGAATAGAGCTAAATTAAGGCACTCTTTTGTTCATTACTGAAATTAAACTTTTGCACAGTCTCAACACAGACACAGTGTAATGTCTTTGACAGAGTTATGAGCCTCCCTGCTGGTTGTGCCGCCCCCAGCACCAGCCTCGCCCCCCCTGCTGTCTATACCCACATTTACCCCCTGCAGGTCGCTGTTGGGCTCCGGAGGGGGCACCACGGCGTCATTAGTGTTTATGATGGGCACAATGTTCATCCTTAACAGCTCCTGCAGAGTGCTATTCAGATTCTGTCTCTTCTGGTCATCATGGAAATCCAGATTAGTGACAAGGACCTGGAAAGGATAGAGAAAGAAGGCTGAGGCACAAAGAGAACTTCAACCACAGTAAATATTGTTAAATATAAGAGTACCTGTGCAGTGCAAGTGCTGTACTGTGTGAACATGGCTTCATATAGAGCCATCAGGCCACTCTGTCCAGCAGCAGCACAGGCACGGGCCTCCAGAAGTGGGAGTGACTATAACAACAATATACAATATGGGAAAACCCTTTGTTTAAAGACCCCAAAACTGTATTGGATTTTGCAGAGAATATTTAAAGAAGGCCTATTGTGCTTTTGTCTTCTATGTAGTTCTACGAAGCCCGTGGATCCGTATGTAGTATTTTGGACAATCATAATATTCATCTAAACCGACAAGTTTAAAAAAACAAGTCTGCTTACTTCCGTTATCTGTTGTTCCCAGGAACAATTATGATATGGTTAAAGCTCCCAAAAGTCAGTTTTGTCGACATGAAGAGATGCTACGGCAAATCAACTGACTACTATTGTTACTAATTTGACATACAGTAGTTTGTAGGCTGGATGCCATTCCAGACTGAAACCTCATACATAAAACAAAATATATACAAAATTGTATGTTGAAACATGGAAAAGGACAACATTTAAAGCAGAAAGATGCTAAATGGCCCAAATGTGCAAATATGTAGATAGAATGCAGGCGTGTGATTCATAGTTCCGCTTAAAATAAAAATGTTTTAAGTCCTTGATTTACGTTTACTGAAAGCAGAAGCCCTATAGAGGGCTTTTGTCATTCCCAATTCATATATCTGACAGTTTTTTTGATTCCCATAGAACTGTGTGTGTTACCATGTCTTTAAGCTGGTTGGGTCCCGTGTGCAGCGCCTGCCGCACACTCTGGGACAGCAGGATTTCATGTCTTAATCTTTGTTTTCCAAAAGCCACGGCTCCACTGGTGACTATCATCATCTCTCGGCCTTGATTCTGTAGCATGGCCACCTGCACGTAAATAAAGCTATTATTATGACTTTTGTTTCTGCAGCGGGCTGTCAGACATCACTCGGTCGGTATGGTCAGAATACAAAAGGATCTCTACTGTATAAATGGACCTTTATCTGAACCACTGTTGTTGTTTTAGGCATTTGTAGTGAACAAACAAACAAAAACACAATTTAAAAATGTGGCCAATTCATGGGTTTCAGCTTCCTGTTACATGCAACATTTTGAGGACTTTTTCCCATTCAAAATATATTATATTTAAGTTTTAAATAGTTTATCATTATGGTAATGGCCCTAATTTCTCATAGACCAAGGATTAGTAATAAATATAAGTATTTGGAAAAGTTAAATTGCAACTATTGCATATCATTAAAAAAAACCAAAAAAAAAACAAAAACCTACAGTCCATTAAATAAAATATACATTTACGTACAATTTTAATATGCAATTGTACTTATGATCTATGAATAAACAAAGATACTATACCTGTTCCACAATGGAGGCTAATCTGCCCAGCGCCAGGCCGCACTCGTCTCCCCGGGTGACCACAGCGCTGCCCAACTTCACAACTATCCTTTTGGCTTGACGAAGTTCACTGCGATGAGCAAAAGACGTACCGGGTGCCCATCCTAAAGTGGGGTGATAATTTATGGTTAATTGATTTTTTTCCCCCCCTTTAGCTGCTCCCAAGTTGCACTGTAATTAGTTAGATCTTTAAAACAGATTGGATGCCCTACCTGCTGCAGCCAGCCTGATTAGCAAGTGGACAACGCAGGTGAAATGTCACGGTTGAAAAGCAAACTACAAACTACAACTGTCACAGCAAATGATTACCTCAGGCTGAAATGTTTGACATTTACAGTTTTTAATTTCTGTGAATATAATTCCGCTTTATGTCACTAAAGTCATATCATCTTGAATTGGTTGTACAGCTGTTGTAAATAAACATGTTGTGGTTGTAAATCAATCAATCGGATCACAGCTTACACTTTGAAGAATAACTTGAAAACATAATTCTGGAAAGAAGTTAGTTTTTCTTGATCTTGGTTTCACTGATTACACAACTAAGAAAAGCACATAGATGCAGTAGTACATCCATTTGTAACCAGGGAAACAGATAATCGCAGCCTTTAAACTGCCACATCAGCAGGCCAAGCAGCAAAGCACATGCTGACATTACACATCTCTGTGGAGCAATGAGGCGCATGCGAGTGGAAGAACAGAAGCCCCACAAAAACACTCGGTAGCACCAAAGTGGATAAACTAATGGCACTATACAAGAGACAATGTTTAATCTGTCAGGGAATAATTGCACTAAAAACAAATTGAGGGACAGAAAGAGAGAGGGAGAGAAAAGGGAGAATTAAGATGCAATGTATGTCTACTTTATAATAAACGATTTGCAATTACAGATTATTTTCAGAGTGCTAAAGTTCTACATGATTACTTGTTGTAAGCTTCATAGTAAAACATATTTAACATAGCATTTATGGGTTTCTTTCAGCTTCGTGTTATGGGCAACACTTTGAGGACTTTTAACCATTGAAAAGATACAATTATTTTGTTTCAAATTATAAACTGTAAATATTGCATATAATATAACAAAATGATCTGAAAAAGAGCTTCATCACTCAGGCAATACGCCACATGAACACTTTTGGATTGTGTCTATCTATATCTATCATGCACAGGGCTAATTAATGTAAGTTCAAGTTATGGAGCAAAGCCCTACAAACATGGCTCAAACTGGCTCAGATGCAGAGCTTTTCCCACCCGGAGTTTACCCTTCAATGACAGGTCTTACCATGCATCAGAGGTCTTCTAAAGAAGCTGCACACTTTTGTTTGCTTTAGGATCTTTGAGCACACAGTCAGCCTCTGAAGCAGCATGGTTGATGGAGTTATTTGCTGTATAAAGGATATATGCAAACAAAGATATAGTTATGCAAATTCAACTAGAAGAGAAATGAGAGCTGTCATTAATCATCCGTTATGCCATATTTACACGTGTCCAGTATAAATGATGCCAAGAGTTAGCAGATAAAACTCTTACTGTGACCGCTTACTCCCAGCTTGGTTTTATTTGCCCCTTGCTCTCGCCTGTCCTTAAGGTCAGTTTTTTGAAAGATTTCACTATCTATCTATTTAGCTCTGGTCTCAGTAAGGACAAATGATGGGAGGGAGGGACGGAAACGTGAACTCCGACTCCTCCCCGAAGCTGCTGTGTTGATCAAACTAATCTCAAATCTCAAATCAAATCGCCATCCTTTTAATTTTTTACCAATTAAAGGAACATCAGGTGCTACAAACAAAAAGTACTTACTCGCAAGACGACACGCCGTTAAATTGTGTTTACTTGTCACAAAAGTCTTGTAAATTGCCGCTGAACCAGCAGGATATGACGTAACCGCAACCGGAAAATTGGAAGTTTGTTGGGTTTTGTATTTCAAAATAAAAGCGCAGCCTTATAGTAAGTGTTGACTTTTGCACACTAACAAAAATTATATAACTCATCATTTTCAGGCCCTCGGCCTGTTTTAATCCGGCCCTCCTCCCCCCAGGGATCATATGTGTTTTACTCTTAGTTTCTCTTATTTTTAACTGTCTTGGCGCTGTAACATGTGTCTGCACTTGTGTCCTTAATAAAGATGACATGAAATGAATGAATAATAGATTCAGTTCCCAGTAATTTTACAGAAAAGTGCTTATAATAATAAGATTTTTTTACACCAATGATGGCGGAGGGCCGGCCCCACTTGCCTGGATTCCAATATGGCCCTCGGAGGAAAAATAACTGCCCACCCCTGGTTTAGAGGGTAAAATGATGAATTTTTAGAGTCCAAACAGATCAAAAAACACCCTGTAGCATAAAAAAACAGGGGTCCAGATCTCCCCTGAAAAAGAAATGCTACATCTCAGTGGGACTTTCCTGGTTAAATAAAGGTTAATAAATAAATAAATAAAACAAAAAACACTTTCTACATTTTATTTACTTGACAGCATTGAATTGTAAATTAATAGTTTATGTCCTCTTCTTCTTCTATATCGTTTTCACTGAATGTCTCTTTAAAGGCTAAATTATTTTTGCATTCATTATTATTATAACCGAAATATAGCTTTGAAAAAAAATATGATAACTAGGTTTGTTAATGTCGGTGTAATCCCTCATTCGTCCAGGAGTGTTCCATTGTAGAAAAAGATTCAGTTGTAGTCATCTGGACTCTGTTTTAGTTTCTAAAACAGAGTCCAGATGACTACAACTGAATCTTTTTCTAGGTTTGTTAATCATTGTGTATTCATGGTTTTTAGCTCCTGTTTTATGAGTGATATTGACCATGGCTTAGATAAAATGTTTTGTTTTGAAGTGTTTCTGGGTATGGTAAAGATGCTCGATTTTCACCACTCTGAAACCCAAGGATAAGTTACCTGCTTTTGCTCATTGTACCTGTAAGCATAGTATATCTAAAGTAGGTGGTCTAACCTGAAGCTGAGTTTATTAGCACGGCTGGACATCCACTGGCTGCCCCTAGGACCGGAGATAACTAAATTGGCTCCAGAAGCTCTCTCCAAATGTGCATTATTTCATTATGTCTGCCCTGATCTTTTCTCTGTTGTTTGTTTTTCCCCTTATCTGGCCTTCCCTGTTATCCTTTTTCACTTTGCAGTCTGACCCAGGAGTAAGAGCACCTCCTCAGTGGACTTCAGGCAGGACTATGGCCCACCATTACACTGTACAATTTTAACATTTAGAAATCAATGCGCTACTTTATCATATAAGAACAGGAACATATGTGATGTTCATTTTGTTTGAGTGTGTAAATAACAATCGATTCATTGAACATTGAGTTTTTCCATGCAAATTAGGGCATAGGTTTGAATGGACCATAGGGACGAAGGCCTTTTTTAAGTAACGTATTGTACCCATTTGTTCCTACCAAAGCTGTCACCAAACCCACACCATGTTATGCAGTATATTCAGTTTTAACTAAAACATTGTGATTACGGGACTGGTTTGAAAACCATATCTATATATCTATATCTATATCTATCTATCTATCTATCTATCTATATATATATATATGTGGTTTTCAAACCATATCTATAATGTTATTATTAAAAATAGATATTTGAAAGTTTAGGCGTGTATACCTCTAAAAATTAAACTAATAATTACAAATAGAGTGGAAGGTATTTCCTGTCATTAGTGGCAGGAGCATGTACCTTAGAGCCACGCAGTCAATTAGTGTTGGAGGAAACCCCTTGTTTGGATCATCAGTGCCTCAAGGCTGATGGTATGAACAGAACAAATGCTCAGAAAACAAAGATTGTATCTGTATCTTTGAAAGTTAGGGGACTGGCCTAAGGAAAAAGCACTCACATCCACAGAGACACAGGTATAAATGAGACCAGAAGGACGAGGTGCAGCAAGGGACGAAACAGAGGTGTTGGAGACAGCCGGTGAGTTATTTATTACTTAAATCTTTTTTCAAACATGTTTTACTAACCCTTTAGAAACTAAATGGATAGTTAGTGCCATGTGGTATATTGTTTTGTGAAGAAAGAACCACTGTTTGTCAGTGTCATCAAATTATTATTAGGCAAATATTTAATTTTCTTCAACCAAAAATGGTGTTTGGACTAGAGATGGTTGTAGTAACAGGATCAGGATCTTGAATGAGTGAGCCACCACCCTGACCTTTAAGATTAAAACACAGAAAAGTAAACAAAAGTGACAGGTTTCATTGTTTGGTGTTTTCTATAAGAAGGCTTGCAGCAGTTTTCTGAGAAGAGACCAAACCAGCTCGAAGCAGAAACATGGGGGAGAGTGGAGTAGCAGCAATGGCAGTGACTTACCAAAAATTTGACCCGGCTGCCTACCTGCAGTATAACTACGTACCACCCAGGGCAGATTTTGACCGAAAAGACAGCATTGTGCCATGGAAACTGGCATGCCTGCACCGAGCATTCACTGAAGGTGAGGCTGTATGCTGTAACAAAGTAATATCCAATGTATAGTATCTGTGTACTGAGACTTGTTCTCTCCAGGAGACGTAGGAGGTGACGTTCTGATCGATATAGGCACAGGTCCCACACTGTATCAGGTGCTGAGCGGCTGTGAAGTGTTCAACAAAGTGATCCTCACTGACTTTCTGGAGGTCAACAGACAGGAGCTGAAGAAGTGGCTGCAGGGAGAAGGTGGCAGTCTCGACTGGACTCCGTATATCCAATATGTGTGCAAACTGGAAGGACGAAGGTGCAGTTCATGTATTTGGAAGGATTTCACTAACACATTCGAACTGTATTCTGAGTGCATTGAAAAGTTTCAATCCCTTCAGACAGAAGCACGATTTATTCATTCTAAACATAAAAATGCATTAAATGCTGATTTTCTCCTTTTTTATGTAAGCCCCTCTGCATGGAAAGAGAAGGCGGCTCGACTGCGTGAGGTGGTGTCTGATGTCCTCCCCATCGATGTGCATCGTGCTCAGCCCATGGCCCCAGATGCCCTCCCGTCAGCGGGGGCAGACTGCCTTGTGTCCTGCTTCTGTCTGGAGAGTGTCAGTCCTGATCTGGACACTTTCACCAAGGCTTTGGGTCACATCAGTGAACTGCTGCGTCCTGGAGGCCACCTGCTGCTCATTGGGGCACTGCAGGAGAGTTATTACTTTGGTGGACCTGGGGTAAAGATCCCTGTGGTCCCCTTGAACGAGGCGCAGGTCTGTGCATCTCTGCAGGAGCAGGGCTACTCCCTCATCAGGCTGGAGGTGTACGCACTGCCCCAGGATATGAAGGTGGGAGTGGATGATGTCTGTGGGGTGTTTTTTGTCAAAGCAAAAAAGAATTAAGGAGTTGACGCCGATGATTACTATTACTTAAATATACAATTCATAAATACTGTGTTCCACAGTAATCACAGCTGAAATGAAGCATTGAATGACTTTTACTCTATTTAGTTCTGCTCTATATGTGTCTAAACCTTAAATTATACCAAAATGTTACTTTTATGGAACTTTATTGTCTGCATAGGAAAATTGTCCTTGTGCTAGGCTTGGTCAGGACTAGTTGGAGGATTTTTGTTTGTAGTGCATCTTTCTGACTCTAAAAGAAACTATGCTGGAGAAGTTCCAATTATTTCATGATGACCACATTTTTTGTGATCATTTCCAGTAATAGGGTGATAAACATGATTGTATCTTAGAATAACATGAAAAGATCTTGTTTCTTGTAATAAATGAATAGAATTTGAAAAGATTTCATGATGTTTTCATAATGGACAATAAGATTAAATGAATGAACCTCATGAATGTATAATATTAAATATGTATGTAATTTTAATTATATCTATTTAACTACACATTTTATTCAATAAGTGTTGTTGTATAACTGTAAAACATACTCTATGTAGAAAGAACTTTACACCTCGGCTCTGAAACAATTGAGAGTTTACACTGCCCTCTACAGCTCAAATAAACTACTGCATTAATGCTCAGAGAAGTTTAAAAGTTGTATACGCATACACTTAAACCTCTGGCTGAAACACACTCTGTTCAAACTTACAGTATGTATCATGGCTTTGGATACTGATGTGAGGGGAACAAAAAAGACTGTCTAAATATTTTGTCAAAATGAGTATTATTGTGATGATGAATTGATCTACTGATCGAATTGGGACATCTGGAAATACTAGTCAACTCGATTCATTTACACAATGCAACACGATGCAATTCTACAAAACTCTCTGTACAAAATATAAAATACAGTATAAAAATAACAACAACATGTTTGGACAGCTAAAAGATATAAAGATTTATGTAATTAAAAGTTGCAAGTAAAAACAAACAAAGCCAGAACATGCTTTCATTAAAAATGTATCCTGCCAAGACTTAAGTGTACATAAAGCACCCAATTACAAAACTTGATCATGAAGTGAACCCAAAGACTATACTGTCAAAGCAGGAAGTACTGACATTACCAACCACAGCATAAGATATAGCCTAAACCTACGTTTCCTACTAAACCTTTCCGATGATCCAATGAGCATGCTGAGATACAACTACATACAATTCATAACTCATCATCACAAAAGTCTATTTGTTGGTGCTGCTTTCATATATACAGTATGATGTCAATTGACACTTTGCACAGGACAGGTTTCTTTACAATAACCTCTTTTACGCTATCTCCTAGAAACTTCCATTGTCCCGTAGCTCTTTTTCACCACTTGGCTGTTGACTTTCTGTGGATCTGTCAGAGTGAGCAGAGTGGTCCTGAACTCTCTGAACATCCTCATGAAGTTCTATTTAAAAAAGAAGATGATTACATTTTAAATCTCAGTTAGACTGAATGTAAAATACCTTTAGGCTTCTGGCTGCACTTCACAGCCTTTGTCAACCTCCTCATCAGAGTCGTCTTTGTCCATGGATGGTAAACAGGCAAGGTGGGCCTGAGCCATCTTCTGCACAACTGCAAAAATAAAATACACATTTGTACCTTGCTGGAGAACAACAATCATAACTGAACTTGGGTTGCCAGTGCCTCAAAATGCCTAGGGACTGCGGAAATTGATGCTGAATAAAATTTGAAAATTTGAAACCCTCATCTTAGTGTTTAATGACCCACAATTTGGGAATCACTGCCTTAACCTGCATACTAAGAGGCTGCAGCAGCTGGAGTTTGATTTGAATTCCCCCCCTCCCATATTATGCTGCATTGTCTTGTCTAATAAAGCCTATGGGCCACAAATAATACTAATAATAATAATAATAATAATAATAATAATAATAATAATAATAATAATAATAATAATAATAATAATAATAATAATAATAATAATAATAATAATAATAATAATAGCTGGTTTTGGTTGTAAAATCTGGCAACCCAAAGTGTAAAGCTAATTTAGCATTCTTATTGGATAATTGTCTGGAGCACTAAAGCAATTTAGACATCATGTCCATTGTTTTAGTAATTAACATTAAATTAAAATTGTTACCAGTAAAAGCAATATGTTTACCTTATATCTGAGAATAACCAGTTATGTGTGTTAAGTGTCTGAAATTTGACATAAACATGGTACATACCCTACATTTAATTTGTTGAAATTTGACACACATATTGTTATGATCACATTGGTGGTGTTCTGTGTTGCTCCTTATAGACACCTACAAAAGTACTGAAGCAAGCCTGTGTAAAATATCACTTTAAAGAATGTGTCCTATCACAATTATGCAGACGACACTCAGATCCTATGTTGTGAATATGGACCAGTGGATTCACTCTGTCACTGCATCCAACAGATCAGTGTGTGGATGCAAAACAACTTTCTCCAGCTGAACTCAGACAAGACAACTACAAATTAAGTTTGAAATCTGGGGGTAATAATGGACTCAGACTTGAATTTTAACAGCCACGTCAAATCAATAACACCAGCAGCTTTTTACCATCTAAAAAACATTGCCAAAATCAAAAGTATAGTGTCTAAACCAGACCTGGAGAGACTTATCCATGCGTTGTCTCTAGTAGATTAGACTATTGTAACGGCCTGCTCACTGGCCTCTCCAAACGAGCTGTAAAACAGCTGCAGTACATCCAGAACGCTGCTGCTCGGGTCCTGACTAGAACCAGGAAGTACGATCACATTAGTCCTGTGCTCAGGTCTCTGCACTGGCTCCCTGTGGCTCAGAGAATAGACCTTTAAAGCAGCTCTGCTTGTATACAAGTCTCTCCATGGCCTAGCACCAAAGTACATCTTGGACATGTTAGTGCCATATGAACCATCTCGGACTCTGAGGACCTCAGGGACCGGCCTCCTGCTTGTGCCCAGAGTCAGGACTAAACATGGGGAATCTGCGTTTCAGTTTTTATGCAGCTAAAATCTGGTAAAAACAGTCTTCCTGAGGATGTGAGACAGGCCGCTACTCTGGCAATGTTCAAATCTAAACTAAAAACTGTTTTGTTTGGCTGTGCATATGACTGAAATGCTTTTCTTTGCACTCTTCTCTTTTATGTCTTGAAGTATTTGACGTATAGCCTGAAAATGGCACTTTTAAATTAAGATTTTGTGATTTCTGCCATGTCTTTGTGATTTTAATGCATTTTTCCTGTTGTGTGAAGCACTTTGAATTGCCTTGTGTACGAATTTGTGCTCTACAAATAAACTTGTCTTGCCTTGCCTTAAATGGAAATAGATGAACTAATCCAACCTGGTATTGTATGGAAAGCATTAGGGTTGAGCAATATCGACAAAAATAAGCATGATTGATATATTTCTTTCTTAATTTATCTTGATTACAATATTGTGATTATATTTTAGCAATCAATCAAAAATGTGCTAAAATGTGCCTGAAATGTTGTAGCTGAGGTTTGATTCTCACACAGGACTTAAACAAAAAGAATTGCTTTGTATATAGATTACACTGCTAATTTCTATTTCTGTTTTTGGTAGCTCATTTGCAGTCTTTTTCAAATGGTTTTTACTCCTGACGATATAGTCGATATTTGAATTTATCTTGTCTCGAAAACAACAATTACTATCTTGTTTAAGGCGCATTGTTTTATGGTATTATATTCATGTTTTTGGACTGGTTGTGTGAAGGAAAGTGTGTGGGAAAAGCCTCCCTTGTTGCAGCTGTGTGTCCATCCCATAATCCAGGATCATCCAGGAGGGACTCACAGCTGTCTGTCTCCTAATCTCACTCTCACACCACAGCGTTTTGGACAGTCCAGACACATGGGAGCACATGCCAACTGTCTTAAAAGAAATAGGTCTACTGAATACAGATAATGAATAGAGGCAATATATTGTCAACAATATTGCAATTGTTGTTTTTAAAGATAAACTGAATTAGAATATTGAGTTTTCCATATCATCAACAGTAACAAAACCAAAAAGAGTTGAGTTGCAGTGTATCCTTCAAAACAAGGGTAAAAAGTAATTTCTACATTTTTGTGGTTAATTTTACAATATATTCACTAGTGATACTCAAGCCTCTATCAAGATATTGACAGGAACATTCCAGCACATTTCTGATGGACTGTGTTGTGACAAGATAAATATATGTCGATAAGGACATGAAAATACATTGAGGCAAAATGAGCAAACCTTTCAGAGAGGGCGGCTGGTAAGTGTGAGTCAGTCTGGGCTTCAAGACTCCATTGTCTGTCAGCATCCACTAAGGAAAAAAGAATTCACAGTTTATCAGAACACAATCATTCTTCTTAAACACAGATAGAATGTGTTCTTCATGGCAGTGGTTCTCATCTAGTGCTTCTTATATTCCTTCACAGAGTTCGAATGATTCCAGTATCGATTAAAACGACGTCAAGAGTCATTTTGACCCGCAACCAACCCTTTCCACTCACGTGATCATAAGCAAAAAATATTTAATTAAACAAATGAGTCGTGGATTAATTTGAATTTCTAGACCACAACTGGTGAATACATCTACTTAATGCCAAGTACTGTCATGCAATTAAACAAAGTGGTGGAGTTGTGGGGGGATGGAAAGAAATGCATGAAGAGAATCATAATGAACAACCTGCTCTAAACACATGTTTGTGTGCAGAGGAGATGTACCTGTGGGCCGCCGTCCTCCTCTGGTGAAGGCGGGTCCGTTAATCTGAAGAGAGTGGCAGGAGTTGGCCTTCGACGCCGAATCTTAGGACCATAAGAAACAATACACAATATGAGTGTTGTCACAATACTAACATTTCAGATTCAATTTTGTCACCAAGGAAAAGGCATGATAGTTGATACTGATGTTGATACCACAATGATAATACAAACTACATTTTCAACACAAAATACAAACTAACTTTCAACTACTAGTATCTTTAATATTGTCATTTGGTTTTATACTAGCTCTGATATAGATCAATGTTCAGGAAAGGTCATAAAAAAATAAAAAAATCAGTATAGATACTTAAAATAAGGATCTAATTGGAATACTCATTTTAATATAGTTTAGTATCTGCGTATACATTTTTTGGGACAACCTTACATATTATAAACAGATTACAGATTATAAAAGTACAATGAGTCTAGTAGCTCAATCTGGTTGAATTTACACCTCCTCCTCACTTTCAGCTACATGTGGCAGAAGTCCTCTGGCCCACCCAAATTCAATCCCACCCTCTAATTCATACAATAACACCAGCCATTCTCGTCATCAATATGGTTGTGCTAGCTATAATCGCCACAGCATTTCCTTTGGGCCAACAATTTGTGCATAACCCTGACAAAGATAGAAATGTATGATTGTATCTTTCCTAGATTACATTAATGAGCTCTTCTTACATGATATTGCTTTGTTTTTTTGCCTTATAATAAGAAATACATCTTGAAATTGTTTTAATGCATTGTTTTTATAATAAGGGATTTCAAGATTATTTAATATGAATTAATTGATCATTGTGATCTTTCACGTCTTAATTAAGTAATAATTGTTGCAACATTATGTAAGTTTAACTAAATCATTCTATAATTGGTCACATTTATATGGCGCTTTTCTACCTTCAAGGCACTTTACATAAAAGAACCACACACCCATTCACACACCCATTCACACACCCATTCACACACCCATTCACACACCAGTGTACTCAGACACTGGGGTGACTGTTTTGCCAACCTGTGGGCCAGTGGATCTGACCGCTGAACAAGGATGTTAATGGCGAGAGCAGGATTTGACACGCAGACCTAGTATTCTGCCACTGAGCTACTGCCGCCCCAGTCTATGTTTGTTTTTATGGCTGTATCTGTCAGAATCAACTTTACTTTGTGAAATCACACGAATGAATGATAAAACGGGCCACGTCCTAGCGAAATAGTCATCTGTTATTCCAGTTATTATGAATGAAAGGGAATTAAGGATTTCATTCCTGTTTAGCTGTCACTATGGAACACTAATTTGAAGAATATTCCAAAATAAATGATTAATAAAGTGTTAAAAAAAGAATGTTTGTTTTTTTACCTCTGCCTCTAGGTGCCTAAACTTTTCTGCTTTTTGGTCGGTTTTATAGCAAGACAACTGGACCACAAATGTGAAATTGTCACTGTAATTTTAGCACTATTAACTCTTCCTGTTGTAGATGCTTGTCGAAGCTTGTTACTATCCGTGCTCATAATGTGTGATGGTGATTCTTGTGGATAAGTGTCCACTCAGCCAATCCCAACAGAGCGCGTGGGCTTCCAGCGCGTGGGCGACTTCCACTCTTGTGCATCAGGCCGCGGGCAGCTCTCATAAATATTCACCACACTGTCAATACAAGGGTCGAGATTCAAATTTGAATTAAAGACATTTCATTTGAGGTTAATGCTTGTTCTGGGACATTGGATCAGGAAACACACAAACTAGATTCATTGATGGGCAGAGGTGACGGGAAATAAACAAGTGGCGCTAACCTTTGTTTTGTATTGTGTTGGTACAAACTGGAGAAGGTCAAGCTCCTCTAGTGGAGAGCTGCTCTGTGCCCACAAACCTACTGTACATGTATCTGATTATCTCATACGGCAGAGCAGGCGGGAGAACCTATCGCATGCATTTCTGACAGGAATGACAGTTAGAAGTGTAGGCGAGGCGATATGACCCAAAAAAAGGTCATCCTGTTTTTCTTCACGTTGTTCAATCACAATTTTATATTCAATGTTATTTTTTTCTTATTAAAAACAAATAGCGTTCAATATGAATTGACTGAACATAACAATAAAACCAAAATCGTCAATTGGCATTTAACTAAAGAAAAAAAAAATCAATTTTCTTCCTCTAAAGTCTGAATTCAACTCCAAACAATATGCTTCTACTGCCATAGTATTGGCTGTGGACCTGTCCATTAAAACGGCACAAGCTGATCATTGATGATTACAAATGACTGAATCTTGATCTTGATAAGAATTTTGAAGGAAATGGAAATTAGAAGGATATTGTTTTCCTAGAAGGAATCTTTATCTTTTATACAGAATTTACAGTCTTTATAAAACATACATGCTGTTGTGCTAAACACATGAAAATAGTGTTAAATGGAATCAAGCCTGGATTAAAAATGAGGCTGAGCCCCCAATTACAAAACACAAGTGAAAGTGAAAGGACAGCTGGACAAGAACAAGCGCCAAATGCAATTTAAGCTGTTATGTTAAAACTAAATCCTGCAAAATTGCATCTACAGTATGTTCATCCAAAACTGCTTTTAAACAAAAATGATAAGAGAATTTTGTCATTTGAAATATTTATTTTTTTCAATGTTGCTTAGGAGTGGGTTTCATGGTTAGGTAATGTGAAACTTGAGTCTCTGAGTGGGTGAGGAGAGTAGGTCCATCGTCCTTAAGAGCTCTTTATACAGAAATAGCTCATCTATAGCAAATAAAACTGGAAAGTGGAAATCCCTTTTGTAAGAGACAAGCACTTTCATGGGCTTTCAATTTAGCTGATGAGTAAATCCTTTGTGAGGCTTTCTTTGATCATGACATATCCAACTCACTCGACCATTCCTTATCTGAGGGAACACTAGAGTTGATTAAAGAAAACTTTGGAAGTTAAATGTATCAAGATGTCTCAAATGACTCAAATGTCTTCAATCGCAATTTCCACTTTCCGGGATGATCACAACTGGTCATCGAATCTCATTGAGTTAAATCCTTTTTATTTTTCATCCCACTCTGTCTAAATAATAAGTGTGAATTGTTTGATGATGTAAAATCTAGCTGTGGGTAACTTTTGGACGGGATTGGGTGCAAATTTGTTCTTGGCATGAACTGTTTTTAGTGAAGCTCAAGTCCAGCCACAGCTAAGCTCTTTGCATTTAATCAGTTGGCTCCTTAACTGATGAAGATTTTAATCTTTTCCAGCAAGTCTTCCCTCCCAGGCCTCTCCTAACAAAGAACTCACCTGTCCCTACTGTTACGCCATTTTATGCAAACGCTATGCTTCTTGGTAATACTTAGCCTGACGCCAGTGATCCCAAAGCGTAACCATGTGAAAGTACACATTCTCACAGATATAGATCACATAGATCACATAGGAAATCATTCTAAGCTAAATCAAGAACTCTCAAAGCAGAACTGGAGAGAACTACATTTTATGAAGTGATAATAATCAAAATACTAAAATACAAGCACTCCATAAGGTTGAAAATGTCATCCGTCAGTAACATTCCCATTGTGAGACAAATAAGGTTTATTATGTGTTTTAGAAAATGAATGAATGAATTTTTACAGATTTTTAGCTGCTATTATGGCACTCTAGCTCTTTTTATTGTGTTGTTTGTTGTTTATCTGTCAATACATTTATTAGTTGTATTATTTATCTTAAATAATAATACAATGGCTTGGATTTATAAAGCGCCATTGCATTACATTATTCAGTCAATGTACATTTGAGTGTGGTAAGGTTCTGTTGTAGCTAGGGATGTCATGATTGTTAGGTTAATCGATAATCGGGATTATTCAGGTCCCAATATAATCGTAAGAATCAAAAAATAATAATCAAGACAATTTTAGAAGCAAAATTAAGTATTTTTTTGTTCAATTTATAGCCCCAAAAAATAGACCAAATTATTATTATTTCATAATAACTTTTATTTAACCCGCGACCCCTAACGGGAAAAGCGGTAGAAAATAAATGAATGAATGAACTTTTATTTATCTGACTGTTTTTTTCACATTTATCTGTATTTTGTCTTTCAGAAAGTTACATTTCATAAAGTTGAGGAAATTATACCTGATATTAAAGAAAATTAAAGATCTCACTGAAGTTTGGTCACAGTCCCAATAATCGTGAATAATTGTTAAATTAGTATTGTGACATCCCTAGTTGTAGCCACAGCTGCCCTGGGACTAACTGACCAGAGACATGGCTGCCATTTTGCACTCACTCAGTAATGACATGCTGCATTCCTACATAAGCAGGGAAGATAAAGTGTTTTGTCCAGCGACACAACAGCAATATGCACAAAGCAGATCAACCTTCTGGTTATGACACATGTCAAGCTAAAGCATACAATAAAGTAGCTCATAGCGATTTCTGTTCTGCAGCAAACAGAACTATGTTGCACCTTAACGCCGAAACAAGTTCCTATGTTTGTGAATTTCGTTCATTGACAGTGGCAGTAAACCTTTTCTGATTCTGATTCTGACATGAAAAGGTAATGGCGAATTTATTGACTTTTTGCACTGATAAAGCTGTACAGTAATCTGCTGTTGAGCTGGTAAAAAGCCAACGAGTCTTATGGAGACAAGAATCAGCTTATGTTCGGCTACAGAATGTGTGAGCCTGTAAGCACAAACAGCATAAAGGTCTTACAACAGCGGAATGTGCTAGTAATGAGTCATTTACTACAGATATTAGTTATTATCTTACGATAAGGATCAACTCGATAATTTCAGCTATAAAATTAGTCCAGTTTGGTTGTTGGAGAAGGAGAATGTGGAATGTATACTAAGAAAAGCAAATGTAGTAGTGAACTCAAAATAATGCAAGTAACTCCTGAGATCAAGTTGTGGGTAAACAACAGATGTGTACCAAAATATTTGAGAAGCTAAACGTTTATTGATTTTTTTATTTTTTGTATCCTGAAATATGATCTCGGAGCAGATGCCCTGTGAAATTGAGTTAATGCGAAGGAAATGCCAGCGCCATCGTCGCACCTGGCCTCCCACGAGCAGCAGGCGGCCGTAAACTTCAGCTCATTTCCAGGATGACCTGTGGCCAGTGGTTATTTAAGACTAATGAAGTTCTCAGGCTGAAGGTAAAGCCTCTATTGTCTTTTTTTTACAATGCATTCCTGCACTTAAACGTCACCAGAGTACCAAACGTCACCACCAGACTATCCCACTTTGCTACCGCTGTGATTCCTTTGGGATTGTTCAGCCCGAGTTACAAAAATGGAGCTGTGGGTCAGAGAAAGAACAGTCTAAATATGAACACGCTAGAATACGCTAACTTGCAAATAATATAACTATTATTAGCATAAATTATGAAAAGAATTGCAGCAAAAGTTACTTTAACTGCTGCAACTATTAACATAAAAAGGCTATAACTATTATATTTGGACAATCATTACTTATATATATATCTCTGACATAAAGGCGAAAGCAACGATTGTAAACCTTCCAAAGTTTAGAAAGACATGTCATACTTACGTAAATTTCTGTGGGTCCCTATTTTACATAATACACTCACCGCCTGCAACAAGTGACTAACACAAGGCTGCATGTAAGAGGCTCTCATTTACATTACTCATGCAACAATACCTTGCCATATTTCAATCACTTTTCAGCACATTTTAGAGACTCTAGAGGGCTAAGGGCTGGGGTTAATCCTGGAGCTCGAAAAATAAATCTACGCAGAAAGTAATACTAGACATCAGTTATGTAACAGTCAAACTCTTGCCCTCATGTGTGCCCTACAAATCTCACTTGACTGGAGTAACCCACTTCAAGAATGATAGAAATTAGAACTACAAAAGGGCAAACAAGTCACCTAAAGCTAATGACCTCAAATGACCTATATAAGCCCAGTTTTATCTGATTTATATAGGTCGGATTTACTTTTCAGAGGCTATGAAATCCGAAATTCTGTTGAAATGTCATGTACATTTACAGTTGCATCACATGTGAGCAATCTGGACTTTAACTGGCCATATAAATGTACCCAGTGTTATGTATTTTGGATAGAAAAGTGCACTATGTAACTTTTTGGTGGTTCTGCTACTTGCTTGTTTCCATGGAGATTCATTCCATGTTATTGCTTTGCATTTCTTCAGTTACAGTTTTTTTGCTAAAAGAAAATTATATTAATGGAGATAAGTTTAATGTCATATTCGGCAAAGCAGTAACATGAAATGGCCAAATACTGATAAAAATCGCAATTATATTTATTATGCACTAACGTTTCTGGCGGGGGCTCCATCACCTGCTCTTCCCCATGGAAATGTTATAGCTCAGGGGTGTCCAAACAATGGCCCGGGGGCCAAATGTGGCCCTCAGAACAGTTTTGGTTGGCCCTCAGGCTTTCTGCTATGTTGGCCCAAACAACTACTTTTTTTTTTTATAGTACTTTTTACTATAAAATTGGAAAAATTCAAACATTTGGATGTTATATCAACCTAATATTAATGTTCCAAGTCTTATTAAAGGTGTAAAGGCTCATCAAAACTATGTCAAATGTAAAATGTTGAATTATTCACTTCATTGTCATATTGTCTGTGGCCCTTTGCTCTGTATAGGTTTCAAAACGCGGCCCTCGGTGAAAAAAGTTTGGACACCCCTGTTATAGCTTTACCCGGAAAAACATTCACCTCTCCACAGATCTGACCCGTAACTTGGCCTAGCGCCATCTACTTGTTTCCAAGACAATGGATGTGGAGACAAGCAGGTGGCAGCCCCTCAACTAGAAAAGTTAGACTGCATCTTTAATTATACAATCCTTTACACGATTTTAAAATGGAATCTTTTTCTACAATGGAACACTCCTGGACAAATGCGGGATTACACCACCGATTTGTGGCCAAGTTATTTATTTAGTCTTTTTCTTTTTTTTTTTATTCTCAAGACAATTTATCCGGTCAGAAAGCAGAAAGAGCATCAGATAAGTCTTGTTTGAGTTGCTTAGTTAAGTTTAGAAAATCATTACTTTCTAGTACACATTTAAAGTGTCATGGCATGCGAGTGTTCCCAATGTCAAAACATCTGTTGTTAATTAAACCAACTTTTTCAAGTAATAGAGGGTGGCTTCAAACTTCATGTTTATGCATGAGAGACAATTCAAGTTCACATAAAAAGCCTTGTTTGAGAAGCTCTGATTTGAACATTCTACTCCATAAATGAGTAGATGAAGCCTGTAAATCATGACACTTGTCTCACCATCTCCACCTGCCGAGGATCCAGTTGTGGCGGCACTGTGGACGGTACAGAGAACTGAATCTTCTTCCTCTCGTCGTCCTGGTCCGCCTCTGGGTCGGCGAGCTCCGCGTTTAAGGGCAGCAGAGGGTCCATGCTGACATCCAGGGGGCAAGAGCTGAGCAAGTTCCAACAAAAACAAGTTTATAGGCCAGCACGTATGAGTCAACGCGCCATATTACTGTAAGGTTACTTGTATCTAATTTGCAGGCGAAGTTTCTATCCCTCTTCTATGAGATGTGCGTCCCCCAATGTCAGAGTGAAGAGTGACGTGTGATGTGGCGAAAGAGTGAGGACAGGCAGGAGCGCGTGCCAGCGGATAGCCTATGGTGCGTTCAGTAGAGCAGGGGATTGTGGTACTTCAATCTCTCTTGATAACGTTATTCAGCTGCGCCACCCTTCACCACAACAATATACTTTCAAGCCTAATGTAGTATAGTCTGTTGTATTTTTTGTAAACGTACTTGTGTTTGTTGCACTTACGCCAAAAAAAAATCCTTTGCTGGGATATAAATTGGTCTGTTTATGTGGTGCCTTTCTCTCCTTGTATGTCCACTGAAATTTTGTCCGACACTCGTGAAGTTGCGAAGTGCATTGCCATGGAGACGGATTCTCTTTACAACATGGAGCTTTGGCAAAGCAATAAACGTAATGTGTGCGCAATGTGTGTACGCGTTAAACACAATCTAATCTATACATCCAGGTCAGGGAATTGTATAGATAAAAAATAGACCAGATTAAATCCAAACAGCATTTAAGCTTCACCGAGTTTAGATGGATGGGTTTCACAATGTGTCTTATATTCTCGTAAGACGTATGATTGGATACGGGTCTGTTACATTTTTATGTTTTGCTTCTGTTATAATTGCTCCATCACGTGCACCTCTCAACACGCACGGAAGAACTGTAACAATGCCAACCCTCCACCAGATGTCAGTAGTGTCCAAGTAAGCTATAAATGTAGCCTAATTAGAGTCAAACCTAAATTCATTCATTAGGTTTTACTTATAGATGTACGTTAGCTTTATTAGCCTACAATATTTAAATAGCTGGGATTCAGTAATGTTTCAAGTAAGCCTATTTTTACAATATATTTTTTGTTGAAAAATAGTAGCCTGCACCTTGCAATGTGTTCACTAAATAAATTATTTCTGTACCTGCGAATTCTGATCACTAGGTGTCACTCATATACAACTGAAAGGTACTAGGTCTCACCAATTACTGGAAGGTCATGATTGTTAATAACCATTAAACCAGTATGTTACAAATTAAGTCCGCTACTGGTAGTATAGTACTGCGACTTGTAGTAAAGCCTTTACTATTGCTACTACTACTACTACTGCTGCTATTGCTGATAATGATAATGATAATGATGATAATAATAATAATAATAATAATAATAATAATAATAATAATAATAATAACAATAACAACAACAACAACAACAACAACAACAAACAAACAGTCATAATACAATCTAATATATTACATGACGATACAATTGTATTTTCAATCATTTAATAAACTCCTCACCCTCTAAGCATCTCCTCACACACTGATTAGTGTGAGTCTCTTCCTTGTCTTGTCCCATCACTTGGCTTTCATGTGCGTGTGCCACCTTTGGCATGATCACGCCCACTGGTCGCCCAGTGGCCCATGTGCCAGGCCTGGCAGCCCGTGCAGACGCACTGCTTAGCCCTTTCAATTGACTCGTTTAGGCAATTGCTCCCTGACTCTGATCTTTATGGCTGTGTTTTGAGGCCAGGCCTATGTTAAAGTTAACATTTGATATAAAACACATTAAAAGGGATGTTTATGAGAAAATATTTGTCTTGAAATGTATCTTTCCGTTGTAGTCTGTTTTTTTTTCTTGTAAACTTAATTTTACGCATTATTATTGCGTTCCAACAATAAATAGCCATCTCTAAAACGCAAGTGACATCATTCTCTTGTGCAGGATTACCTGACAAACTTCCTATATGCATTAACCCTCTTTCCCTCAATAAAACGTTTTCAAACCAGTGCATTTGTGCGTGCGCCATTCACTCCTTATTCCATTTTCTCTTTCAGCACAGTGACAGATGGCGAGTCCTTCTCCCCCAGGGGAAGCCAGTCTCTGTGAATGCGGCCGCATGTCAATCACGGGGCTCTCATGTGATGGCTCTTGCCAATGACGTGCCAGCCATATGGGCCTGGCATCAAGAGCTGGTATGTAACCCACCCAGTCGTGTCTGAGGTGCCACACGGCTCCCACCACGCGTCTGGGCTGGGGAGAGCAGCAGCAGCAGCAGCAGCAGCAGCAGAAGTAGTCAGGCAGCGGCGCAGACACAGGAACAGACGCAGAGAGGAGACGTGTTTAGAGGACAACATACACCGATCCTGTCCTGTCGCGAGGCGCGCGGATGTGATGCCCACCTGGAGAGACATGGTGTAAACAAACCTGCTTTTACCCCGTCAACGAGTTCCACCACCGCGGAGGTACGTGCAAGCAATATTACGCATAAAACCCGGAGGTGTTCTGTCTTTGTTTTGCATGTTAACCGTTTTTTAGATTTGGATTTCTCATTGTTTTTGAAGCAAACATTGAATTCGTTTTCATTACGCTATCATTTTTATTTCCAACTATTGATCCACCTACGCCACTAAGGAAAGGATTTTGTTTTAGCAAAATCCACAATAATCCCTAAAAGTAGGATTAACGCAAGTGCCCTGATCGCTGCGCAAATCTGCTTTGTGAATTACAATTTTGTCCTATTTAATATGAAAATCATGTAACACAATGCCATAACCGTGCATGTGTGCGCGCGCGAGTGGGGGTTGAGTTCTCCTCAGAGAACGCTAATTGACAAGGTATTGGTTGGCATTAATTACATTGTGCTTACAAGATTATCAAGAGGAGTGTGTCTACAGTCACTTTACGCACAGCTGAGCGCGGAACACCAGCGAAGTGCGTGACAGGTGACTCATTTTCTTGGCTATGAGTTAGGCCTTAGAAATACATTTATCCAACTGGTTAGAGAATGTAGACCAAAAACGGAAAGCGTCAACTGATATCATCAATAATGTGTGTCATTTTTACCTTTCAATTTCAGTCAAGATCAGAAGTCAAGTATCGTATGTAAATTTATTTTCACATTTCTGGAATGTTTTTCTGCCACTGCGAGCTCTATATGTATTTTTGTAATTTCTTCAGTTCATAATGTTGCCGTAATAGTGGCCTCTGCCTGACTGTGCCTTGTGGATCTAATTTATGATCTGGGTCAGGACTATAGGCTCGCGCACCTCAACACGCCGCTGTAATGTGTCCCAAGGGGCGCGAGAGGAGGCCAGGACTGTGCACCGCGCCGCTGCAGGGGACAGACGGGGCCACACACTGTTGCACTCTGCCATTAAATAATCATACTTTATTTTTAGCGTGACTGTAATTAATACCAAGGTCACATTAAGTAAACTCTCGTTTAAATGATAAAATATATGGCAGAATATTCATTGATAGTGACAATGTTTTCTCCCTTTTCAAATGACATTGGAAAAAAAGGCCAGAACATGTGTAAAACTGACGCTGCAGTGGCTCACAGAGACAGGCTGAGGCCCCGGATCAGACTGGCACAGTTCAGGAATGTTCTCGGGGATGAATGTATTTGACCAACACTTGTGTCTGTTACAGACTGCTGCACCATGTTGAGTCGCCTCTTCAGCGAGGTGCTGCCGGACGTTCAGCGGCTCGCGGCGGACTGGGCCGAGGACCATGAGCACGGCAAGGCTAAAGAAGATGAACATGACTCGAGCGCGCTAATGGAGAACGACCTGGATGATGCGCAGGAGGGCAGCAGCAGGGCAGAGTCCGAGCTCGCGGGAGATGATGAGGACGACGACGACGACGATGATGATGAGGAGGAAGCCGAGGAAGAGGAGTGTGGGGATGAAGACGGTTTAGACGGAAAGCCCAAGAAACGCGGACCTAAAAAACGTAAGATGACCGCGGAGCGCGTGGAACGGTCCAAAGTGCGCCGCATGAAGGCAAATGCCCGGGAACGAACACGCATGCACGACTTGAATTCAGCCCTGGACAATCTGCGCAAAGTCGTCCCGTGTTATTCTAAAACTCAGAAACTGTCAAAGATAGAGACTCTACGTCTCGCCAAGAACTACATCCTGGCGCTGGGGGAGATCCTGCGCAACGGCAAAAGACCAGACGTGGTGACGTACGTGCAAATGCTGTGCAAAGGACTGTCTCAGCCCACCACAAACCTGGTGGCGGGCTGCATGCAGCTCAACACCCGGAATTACCTGACAGAGCAGTGCTCGGACGGTGCGCGCTTTCACATGGCAGGTTCTCCTTTCTCTGTGCCGTACTCATATCGATGCTCACGACTTTCCAGCCCTCACTACCAGTCTGGAGCGGGCCCATTGAGCCTGCGCGGCCAAAGCTATAGCTCTGCCTATGAGGCCTCGGAGTACAGCAGCCCGGACTACGAGGCCGCGCACAGCCCCGTGTGCGCGACCCGGCAGCATGAGTCCTCGGACTCGGACAGGAATTACCATTATTCTATGCATTACTCTGGACTTACCACGTCCAGGAACAACTTATCTTTTGGGGCATCTGGAGCGCGTAACAGTGGTGCCCACGCAGAAAACATCCCACCTTTCCACGACGTGCACCTGCACCAGGACCGTGGCGCACAGTATGAGGATCTCAATGCATTTTTCCACAACTGAGTGTAACACGAGGCGCGTGCATAAGTGACAATCCTGTGTTCATAGTTTGAATGAAGGTGTGTGTCAACTCTGTACTGTACAGTCTGTCCGTTATACCTGTCTATGAACAGTGCAATGTACCGGATCCAAAACAAATAAAATGTTTTATAATGGTCTCCAGTTAGTAATTTTTTAAGTGAGAAACCCAAGAATAGGCTAATGATAATGGCCTGACACTGACAGCTGGCTATCAGCCTAATTGTTGATAACATTATTGTCCACAATTTGAACATGTTTTATTTACCCAAACGTAAGTTTAATGAAATAGAAATAGAAAATGAGAATAAAAGAACATATTTATTTAACCAACAAAAGCTGTTCTTCAAAGGTATTAACTTTGTCATGAAAAAAGTGTACATTGACCAAACTGTTTTTGCAAAGTATTGGCTAAATGAATTGGCGCGTTTCAAATTAACTTGAAAAACAAATGCAGTAATGTGTTATAGTTACATTTCCATCACATTTAAAATAACACTCTTTGCACTTTAGTGCATGTGCAATATAGTTAAGGGGTCGGGCCTACAGCGAGCACTAGTCATGAAGAAAGTAACAGATAAAAACGTAGTGCTACTTTTTGACAAATCAGACTCAGAATCAGACAGTGTAAGTTACACAACCTGTTGCAGAGTGCATAAAACGGCCCATTTGTAGATACCAAATAAACATTTTTACATAAATGTACCATGTATAGTTATGTATATAATACAAATAATAATAATTAAAACCAAACGGTGTCCCGCTGCAAATACCAGCACATTTGGCACTAGACAGTTTTATCTAAACAGCCTATTATTACATTACCACAAAAAGAGATGGGAGATTTGAATGAATAAATATTGTGATGCCTGTTTTTGGGACAGTGGAGTTTGGAGCCCTGCCCCGGGGCCCATATGCTGCAGGGCACGTCCAGGGACACAGCGGCGCTCTGCGCGTATGGACACACTGGACACAGAATGATACATATACAAGAGCCATGGACAAATGTAAACACAGTGAATAATAATAATTATTATTATTGTTATTGCTATTAGAAATAATAATGAAAGATATGACCACAATTGGAGGCTATTTGGCTGTGATAAAATAATCCACCCTTCGATTTGTTTTGAGGCAGCAGACATACTGACTGTTGTAACAATTATTCAAGGACTGAATAGAACCCATTAAAGGTGTTAAAGCATAAACAACCTTTTTGTTCATGTTTTTGAAGGTTGTTTTATTAATAAAATAAGTCATAGAGTGAACTTTAATATCACAATTTCAGTGCGTAACGATTAGGCGAAATTGAAGTGTACTGAGTTGATGTCCACTTCGGGAGTAAAAGCATTAAAAGCCAAAGAAAAAATAAGTTGGCACATGCCAAACAAAATGTACAGGGTCCTTTTAAAAGTTTTTATTTGTCTTATTATTTGAAATTGATTGAAATTCCCAAAACTCGTGTTTGTTCAATAGGCTGATGATTGCAGTTAAATGCAGAGGTATTTTTAAAGAACGTTGAGCAGATATTTTGCCTAAAATAAAATCGTATGCGTTTGTATTAGCCTACATTAAAGTTGTTGTTTTGTACGGCACATACGCGCGTCAAATGAAGCCCTATTAAAAGAGAATTAGATTTCCCTGTGACCTTCCCAGCATGCCCCACGACAGAAGACCCTTAGGTGAAGGACAAGGGCCCCTGCCAAGTCACTAAACGTGAAGAGCCTATACAGACTTAGAAGTAAAGCTGCCCTAACCACAGAGCCATAAAGCAGCACGAGCGCAACCTGCAGCGCGAGCCCGGTGCCAGCTGCGGCACGTGGAGCCAGGCGGCCCCTGCCAAAGTGGCCCTTATGGGAGGGACCCGGTATTTCTTTCCTAATTCAGCCAGCATCTGTTCATTACAGCGCGCGCTTAGAAAAGTCAATGTCCAGCGACCGACTGTAACAGCAATTCATTTCACAGAAAATATAATAATAATAATAATAATAATAATAATAATAATAATAATAATAATAATAATAATAAATAATAATAATAATAATAATAATAATAATAATAATAATAATAATAATAATTATTATTATTATTATTATTATTATTATTATTATTATTATTATTATTATTATTATTATTATTATTATTAACTTCAAAAGCTTGAGTGTGCATAGAGAACCAAGTAATGAAACTAATTCCAGAAAATCAATTAGATTAATTGCAATTCATTTCAAGCCCATAATTTTTAAAATATGAAAACCGTACTAACACAGTAATGAAATAATCCAGCATGGTGTCCTTGCTACAGTCCAAATAATCAAATGATCCACTAAAGTTGCACACAACAAGTGCCACACAGGCCCCGTGGAGCCAGGCCTAAATCCCTCTCACCATCTGGACAGTTGTAGTGTCTCTGATCAGAGAAAACATTTATGGGATTAATTATGTGTGGATAAACGCAATAACATAATTTTATATTATCGTTTTAAATAATGGCATATACATTTGCATAGAGGAAAGAATCAAAATAGTTAGATTTGAGCTAGATCTTAATCCAAGACAAGAAAATAAATTTTAATGCTTAACTTTTGTTTTAAATGTTTGAAGTGGTCAGAGCAGGAACATAATACATCCTAAATATAAAGAAAAACAGGTCGTATTAGTGTGTCAGCTGTAATAATTCTATACCAATAAAGAGATACTATAAACCTGCACAATGTTTTCTCTTGTTAATCAGGTGCAAGCAAATTACAGCAAATGTAAGAACACTTTATTTTAGCCATTCCAATTATACTTCTTTTTAGCTATGGACACAACATAATTTGAGTCAGAACCGAAACAGTTTGTGTTTTATTTGCTCATTTCTATTATTCATTGTCCATTTTGGCTCCAATGCATTGTCAACCAGTTTCCAAACTAAACTCAGATGTTACTTTCATTTTCAATTGGGCTTTGCTTGTGATCATTAAAGAAAACACACGTACAAAAATATCAAAGCCTATTTTTTGCTAAATTCGGGCTCACCTCCACTGCAGCAGCGTCGTGATGAGGATGCCAGTGCTTTGTGTGCCACGCTGCTGTCTCTCTTTCTCACACTGCCAACTCCAACACCACACCCAATTCTGCAAAAAGACATGGACCAAATTCCTCTGCATCTGTCAAACAATAGCCTATGCTTGTACTATTTCATGCCATCCAAATGTTTGACAATGAAGTCCTTTATTTCCTATATTGGCCCCGTTGCTTGTGTGTGTTTTGCATGGTAGGGTAAATAGGTTGCTGTCACTCTAGCACAGATGGTGGGACATGTGATGTATATTTATTTATTTTTATGTGAGTTTGGAGGGAGGGTTTGAGGGAAGATGGAGGAGAGAGGAGGTCCGGTGATGTCGCCGTGTCATGGTCGCGCGGGCAGCAGTAATTGGCGTCCATATTGAGGGGTTTTTGCGGTGCTGCAGGGTGGGCACACTCCCAGCTGGACCTGTCAGATGGCATCGAATCCAGCTCATTGCCCTCGCCTCGCTTTGCCTCCACTCCTTCCTCTGGCACTCCAACTCCTTTTTGTTCTCTCGCTTCACCTTTGCACCATGATTTACCGCAGTCCAAAGTGCGGCCCGGGGACCGTTCTCAGCACATGGTAGGAATTTCAAAGGGCCTTATCTTAAATGTCATCGAAAGAAAAAGTGGCATCAAGGTCAGGGAATTGGGGGAAACGTCATATCCTAATTCTTTTGTAGAGCCTAAAGATTTGATCACAATTTATGAATACTAAACATTTCCATGCTTTTTAAAGTCTATGGTATCCTCTGAGAGTTCACACCTCACATCATTGGTTAAATCCACCTGTCACTCACTTGAATCATGACCAAAAGGAAAAAAAGTTGGACTGAAAACCCGGACGCTCACAATAGTCCGGGTTTTCCGGGTTTAAGAAAAAAATAACTAACCCTAGTGTTTTTTTGTTTTTTCCCCACAGTGATTATATTTCACAACATGTAAGATTCTACTAAAACTTTTGTGCAGTTTGACCATTTTAATAATGTGTATGATTATACTTCCTGCATGGTTGGATGTGGATGTGATGTAGAGGTTATGCTGCGTTCCAGTTGATTTTAGGTTCCTTGGTTAGGAAGAGAGACAAGTTATTTTTTTCATGGGTACCCTGTTAAAACACAACACAAAATAAACAACAAACAAACTCAAACAGGATACTAAAACACAAATAAAGCATTCAATAAAATTAACCAATACATAAAAAAAACATTTGCACATACAATTGGCAAGGCAAGGCAAGGCAAGTTTATTTGTAGAGCACAATTCGTACACAAGGCAATTCAAAGTGCTTCACACAACAGGAAAAAAATTCATTAAAATCACAAAGACATGGCAGAAATCACAAAACCTTAATTTAAGGAAATTTAAAGCTGCCATTTTCAGGCTATCTGTCAAATAAGTTTAAGACATAAAAGAGAAGAGTGCAAAGAAAAAGCATTTCAGTCATATGCACAGCCAAACAAAAACAGTTTTTAGCTTAGATTTGAACATTGCCAGAGTAGAGGCCTGTCTCACATCCTCAGGAAGACTGTTCCAGATTTTAGCTGCATGAAACTGAAACGCAGATTCCCCATGTTTAGTCCTGACTCTGGGCACCAGCAATATGAGGCAAAATGATATAAAACAAGTGCATCGGCACTGCGGATAGTCCTTGACCAGTGCTTTAAAATCATTAAAAGGCGTAATGATATTCTAACCCTGCGATGATGTGCTCTTCAAATGAGAACATCGTCACAGGTTAGAATACTTTTGCTTTATATTGGCAATAAACCTTTTCTGATTCAGATTCTGATATTGTCTTATCACCCAACACTATTGCATGTACACTTCAGCATTTTCACCTCTCTCATTCCACACCTGACTCTGGTTTATGTTATGCATAGTGAAAGCAAACTGACCAAAATAATCTCTTTTATAATCGCCTCGATGTGATGAAAAGAAAGCTGTTGGCTGCAACTGCGATATTACAAGTTGAATTGAAGAAAAATTGTCTTTATACTTATTATGTTATCCAAGTCCATGTATCTTCTCATTCTGCCTGAACACAACCAAACAGGTTACAGACCCACCCTGCTCAATTTTCTCATCCAAATACGTGTTTGAATACTTTATGCTCCAATCCCAACAACTGTGATATTGCTATATCAAAAGACTCACAATAATAGTATACAGTTGTATCTTTCTAAATGCATTGTTTGTTCCAGCAGCAACAGCCAAAAAAACAAAAGGAACTAAACAAACCAGAATATTTTACTGTATTTTAGTGCAGCACATGAAGTAATTACTGTTTATAAAAAATGTAGGTACAGTAATGTTAAAGCGCTGAGATATTTCAACTATACTGTTTTGATCATTGTTAGAAAAAAATATTGTATGGTGTGGTTGAATACCGTGATAATAAATGAATAACAAGTGTGTGCCTGAAGGACTTTCATTGTGTCAATTGTGGGACCTAAATGAATTCAGGTACGTTCTTCTGATAAAGTAAAACTCGTGTAGACTGTCAAATATTTGAGAAAGTTTTGGACACCTCTGATCTTTAGCATCTCCTCACACTATGTTCTGCAGTTTTTCACACTAAGATGGTGCACGGTCACTTGGCTCTAACACGTTTGGAGCTTCTTAAAGTACATCACACTCTCGAGGAGATCTACCATCGCCGGTCACCCACGTGTAAACCTAGACATGTCCACACAACACAGCAACACAAAGCCAAATCCCAGGAACATCTTTGCGTGTCGGCAGAGATGGAGGTCAGCTGATCAACAGGCAAGCTATATTTTTGGACGCATATATGAAACACAGGGTCGAGAGGTGTTATTGCAAGCATATAGTCAAACGGTGGAGAAGACTAAAAAAGTTTCCTCAAAATGTTTTCACTCTTCTTTAGATATATCAAGGTTCACATGGGCGGAAGCTTGAAATTACTTAAGTCAATTTGCTGTTTAGAATTTTTTCTTAAATCTGTAAAAAGATATTGCATAAAGCTATAGTCAATATAATCCCTCATTCCTCCAGGCGTGGTCCATGGTAGAAAAGGTTTTAAAGGTCATAAACTGCTTCAATTTGATGGAAATGGTTAAAGCAGCTAGAATTTATACTCTCCTGAGCTCAAATTGATTTCTAAAATAATATCCATGATGACTTTGATATATTAGTGTTGACTGGTATTTTATTTCTATTTAAAGGTGCACAATGTAAGCTTTGGGTGGGAGGTAAATGTTATTGCTTTGTCTGGAAAATTCCAAATTATGGTATTTAACTTTCTATCTTTTTAAAAATGTATTCAAGGGGCTTTTATTGCTCAAAATCAACCTCTCCGCAGAACTGACATGTAATTTAGCCTGCATGATGGTGTCGCCGGTTTATTTCCAGAAAGATAAGTTTAATGCCATATTGCGTAACATTTCAGGCAAAACTATAACCTCAAGCAAGACAAGCAGATGGCGGATCCTCCACCAGTTAGAAAGTGTACCATAAGGACGATCTATTTTCTTTTATCTCTTTTTATTGTTTTTATATAATGCCACAGAAAAACAGAGTGTGAGAAGACAAAAAAAAGTGTCGTCCGTAGAAAGTCTCCCTGTATTTGTTGCGGCCAAAAATAAATTCCACAGGTATCCATCTTTCATTTCCATTGTTGGATTAATATATCCAAGCTACATTGCTTTAAAATCGTATGAAATGTCGGTGTTGAAGACAGTTTTTAGTGCCTCATCTCGGTCCAGGATTCATGTGGAAGGTTTTATTTTCTATTCAATTGCCTTTGAAAATGAATGGGTCTTGCTTGATATTTCATTTGACTTGCTTGTCCTTGTAAGGTGCCCCATCAGCATTCAAAGCCATGTAAACCGTCAATCACATCGGTAAGAAAGCAATTTAAAACAAATTTCCTTTCCCTGACAAGATACAACGCGACAATATTCCATTCTTTTTTTAAAATATTGATTACTTTTCTCACAGCGCCGAAATTGCCTTTTAAGATGTCTGCTTATAATACACGTGCGATTTCAATTCACCTGGATATAACCTAAAATGAACAGATACACGAATAAAGCATGGCCATCTGCCAGGGAGTATTAGCGCTGGTCTAATCCTGGTTCCACAATAATCCAGTCGCATGCCAGTCTGTGCCAGGTGTGTGCGTTTCATTTAAGCGTCTGGGAGACAGAGCTGTGCTGGTCACTGTCCATATGTCTCAATAAGATCCACTCAGACAAAAGCCCGACAGCGCCCAGATGTACATGTGTTAAATGTGCAGATTACAGGCAAGAAGAGAAACTATACACATGACCTTTGCATGGGCATTTCATTTATTACTAATTAGCCTGTAATTAGAGCTCAAGACATCTTTCACATATTCAAATATTTATAAGGACGGCATAGAGACGTGACGGTAATGACTCAACGTACAGGGAAAACAGGGAGGAAATGATCTGGCTATCACAGAATATGTTTTGCATGCTGGATTGGTTGTTCTGGATTGAAACCAAGGTTTTAATTTTTCTTAAAGCAGTCATTTGTTCATTTACTGACCCCTTGTGGCTGGGCTTAATATCTTCTTTTTTTCCCAACAAGGGAGGAGAGACAGGGTTTATTCTAGAATTAGAAAACAACCGTTAACATTCTGTATTTCATGTCATCATTTCAGCTGGACAGGACTGTATGCGTGAGTCACTGTTTGAAAATAAAAATAAAAATCCAGACAGAAAATCCACATATGTTGAACAAACCTTCTCCGAATTTGGTTCCACACATTTTTCTCATACAGCCACACTTTTATGTTATTGTGATTAAATTATTAAAATTTCGTTAATTTGAGCTGAGCTAAGATTTAATTGGGATTCAGGTTGGGTGCCAGATGTGTCAGGCTCTTTAAAGAATTTTCAGTTTAAAAGTGCACTATGTCTCTATGGAGATGTTATTATTTGAGTGAAATGTTCCACAGTATTGCATAAAACCTATCCATCACCATTAAGTGTGTCCAATGCAATAGGCCTGTTACGATAATTACTATATCAACTAGATCGATGTAACCTTTTGTTTTTTAACCTGTGTTGTGTTGTACTGTACATGTGTATTGTCCGTTTTGTTCTGTAATTGACACAAAAGATGTGAGCCTTTTTTGCTGCACCAGAAACATATTTCACCAACTTGTTGTGTGGCCATTAATAAATGTCTGATTTCGACTTATTGTTCAATAAATGATAGAAGGAACAATACATTTTGGGACATTTTTATTGTGTATACATTTTCTTTGCACTACTGATACATGTTTTGTTATTTTTGTGGTATGATTATTTGAACTGTAGATGGTCGAATAAGTAACAGCAGCTTATCTTTGTATTTATAGGTAAGGGTTTGCTGGTGGGTGAATGTCTCAGTGGCATTAAGTAATTTCAATATTACATTTTTATTGGGATATTTTCTTTAGCAAATTTTTTTATCGGGATAGGCTTAGCAATATAGGCTTAGCAATGACATCTACATGTTACAGGCATGTGGCGGACACTCCAACAGAAAATTAACACAGTGCACCTTTGAGTCCATGCTTTTGATGCACTGCTATATCTTCCGCATTATCTGTCTTGACCGTTTCATTCTGAAGCCATGCATTTGAAATCTGCATCCAGCGTGCGTATACCACCAGCGCCTCCTCCTGCCGGTGTTTCCAGTGTGCAGCGGATCAGCAGTGAGGGGTTGTAATGGACTAATGAACAGCTGTCACTGAATTTAAACACTCAGACGCACACAAACAGATGAGCGTGCTGTCCCTGCTCCCTGCCTGCAGATGTAACACACACACACACACACAAACACACGTGCATACACATTCATACGACAAACGCACACTACATACTGATTAGTCTCTGGCCTTGACTCCGCTGCCACCCGCTGTGTTTCGACTTTGTGCGGCGGTGACCTCTACCTCGAGTGTGTGTCATCACCGGGATGGAATGGTTTGGATTAAAGGGTCAGATGGTAAAGTTAAAAATGTTTGTATCAAGAGGAAAACATTGTAGAGTTGTAGGACAAAGTTAAAAAAAAAAAAAAAAGTTAAAAAAAAAAAAAAAATGTATGCAGTTAGTCGTGTCCAATTAATTTAGTTGTACTCTTTGTGACAGTCTCAAGCCTCGGAAAATGTTGAGAGAAACGGCACACATTATAAAACAGATCTATATTCAAAGTACAACATGCTCCAGGGCAAAAAGCTTTGGTGTGGTAAAGTTTATTTTTGAACTCAAAAACATTGATAAAAACACGTACATTGTAGTTGTACATTAGGTAGCTACAAGAAAATAGTTTAAAAAAGGATGTGGTAAAAGTGCAACCTCGTGTAGACCTAGCCCCCTTCAGTACAGCGTTTACATTGGCACTGATAATTGGTAAATTATCATTTAGTCATTACAAGCAGCAATTACAACTTTAAAACGATGCAAGGAAATGAGGTATCTTGATCTGTTGGAATGCTATAGTTAGTGCTTAGTGCTTAAGACAAATCTGGGGGGAGATTGTGTGATAGTGAATGTTAAAGGTGCAATATGTGAGCTTTCTGTTGGAGGGTTCACCACCTGCTGGTTCTCATTGCTCTCTCTGCCTGGAATTTTCCACAGTACAACATCAATCCTATTCATCTACATGGAACCGAGGTGACGGCAAAAAGACAAATTGGGAGTCAAATCTGATGAGTTTTTGTCAAACTTGGAACAATTCAGGGAAAGTAATAGAGCTCGGAATCAGTTGCCATAAAGCAACTGTGATGGACAAATTGCCATGTTCTTTACAGTAGTGCAAAACCTCCATGGAGACACAAGAATGAATAAACTAATGTTTAGTATTTAACATCTTAAAATGTTCATTAGTTTGGAATTATTTCTTATTTTGGTTAGCTAGTAATATTTATCAAATTTTTTTGGTCATTTTCAACGGAAAATACATTTTTCTGCCATGTTTTTGTTCTGTCTCAACAAATGAAAATGTCCCTCTTCACCACTCCTCCCTAACTTTATCAGGCAAGAAGAAACTTTTTAAAACGCAACAACATTGAAGTGTCTTACTGTCCTCTCCACTTGTGAATAGTTTATGCCTCCACTTTGCATCTCTCCTCTGCTCCTCTCATCTGCCTCTCTTGACCCGGTGAAGAGGAGAAACATGAACAAACCCAACCTGAAGAGCAGCAGGCCCTGACGCAGCAGCACAGCGCCTCTGCCCCGCTCAGATTAAAGGAGATTACCATAAGAGGCCGGCGCACAGGAGGTCCTACTCTCCCTCTCCACATGGGACGGCCCTGGGAGCAGTGTGGGGGGCAGGTGTGGGGGCTATCGATTGAATTAAAGAGGGAACACAGGGAGCGTGCTGGTATTTAGCAGATGTTCATGCATATGGACACTTGAATGCATGGATGTGTACGTGCAAATATTAACACAAGATGGAATTGGAGTTCATGAGAAAACAATTAGTCTTGATCCAATAAGAGCATATATTGAAAACGTGACCAAACAGTAACATTTTTCATTTTCATTCATTCCGTTTACTATTCCTCAACTTTGTGGCCAGTTTTACAAAATAGAATTTTCTGAGTGAAAAAAAATAAAGTTATTGTGACATAAACAGCCAGAAGAAAAAGTACTTTACATTTCTATATATATTTTTGGACGATAGATTAAATTCAAAATGTAATTTTCTTTCTAAAACTGTTCAGATTATAATTTTTGAGTTCCTAATATTAAATTGTGACCTGAATAATCACGATTATTGATTAACTAAATTGTCTTGACATCCCTAGTGTAAAAAACCTGCATTTGAAACCCTTACATTTTTTTAATCTCCATATTTGTGGGCCACTGTAGCCATAGCAACTTAACTCTAAACAATTAAATGAAAAGTAACATTGTATGAGATGGGAAATCTATTGTCCATTCATTTACTCCCATAAAAGCCTATTAACTCTGGGCTTTGGGATATATGGGATATATGTGCAAATATTAACAGAATTGGTGTTTATGAGAAATTAGCAAGGAAATTAAATCTATTACAAAAGGTGCTATAAGACAAGAGCAATTAGAAATATTTGTTTGGAAAATCAGCATTAATTAACAAACACTGAATTTGTAACCCATTGGAACAATAGCAATTTGACTTAACATTTGATGAGATGGGGAATTAATTTGTTCATTGATTTACTTCCATAAATTTCAGCAACTATGGGCTTTTGTAGGTAGGGTAGGTCTTGTACAAATCGAAGGTCTGACATAAACAAGCAAAATGCTACTATTCATTCACTATCACATTAAGGATTTGCAGCTTACGATTCATTCATCCAAGTAACATCACATACTACTGCCATCTTGAGGCGCTGTGAGCTGTGCCAGCAAAAGTCTCAAAACAAAGGATTCCTCTTCTATAACATCCCTAAAGACCCCATTTGTCACCAGAAATGCATTACTGTGGTCAGGAGGGACCAGTGGATTTACAGAAATCTCTCCAGACTGAGCGCTGAGCCGTTTGTTTCAGGTAGTTAGCAGCTGGCTAAGGCTAGTTTGCATATTATTGCACTGCTATGCTAATAAACAATAGCTTATTTGCAGACAGTTTTAACGAGCCTAATTTCCAATTGTCCGGGTGTTATATTTTAGGATCAGTCATTCACCTGCACACAAAATCCGTGCTCTTGAAAGGTTTGAGGGCTTGTCCGGTGCAGAGGGCTTGTGGACGAGGAAGCTTCGATGTAAATGTCCGCAAATGTTTGTTGTGACAAGTTGTCGCCGCAGTATCAACACCCCATAACTTCTGTCTTCTTGAAGTATCAACCCTTTTTCATTTAAATTTGATGCGCTGTTTTTCATGCCTATCTAACATCGGCGATAGGCAACAGCATGCAGTGACTGAAACCCAGGTATAGGCTGTCCCTTAAACTTGTATTCGTCTGTGGCTTTCTTATTAAAAGACAGGTGGCTTTCTTATTAAAATGACATTATAAAAGTCAAAATGGCTGACCATCGGAGCCAAAAACATCAGAGTGAATGAGCGAGTGCATCAGTATCCACCAGGATGAATAAATCAACACATTCCCCTGAATTAATCTCTCTCAAGTTGAAATTTGATCACCGATGAGCTTGGACATCGCCATGGTAACAGGAATTCCACCATCGACGTTCCCACGAGAATTCCCGAACCAGCTTTCTATGTTCTGACAGCATGACAACGCTTTGCACCATCTCTACTGATTACTGTCATCCACTTAGGAAAGAAAACATTGCCAATTTTTCCACATTTAAAACAAGTATTATTATATTTTTATTTTTTTCATATTTGACAATGATAGACAGTTGAGATTTTGAGGGATGGTACACTCCCAGACACAAAAGACTCAGGACACTTTGAATCTTCCTTTTTTCCCAGATTGGCGGTCAGGCGCGGCAGAGTTGGCACAGCCAGAGTGGTAGCGCCAGGGGGAATGCGGCGCCACATGGCACGTTGATGCCTAGGCCAGCTGGGGGAGGGTGGGGGATGAGGAGGGGCCAGATTGCGCAAAAAAAAATAAGTCTATGCGCTGGTAGTTATGTGTGTACGTGCATGTGAGGCTTTTTGCATCTTAAATTCCACAACATCTGTTCATATAGGCTAGTGGATGGTCTGCTTACAGGGGTCTGTGTAATTGGACGGTGTGTGCGTGTGTGCCGTCTGCGCCCGTAAAGGTGTAAGGGAAAATGTTTAGGGGGGGGGTCTAGCATGTAAGCAAGATATAGGGGGGTGATGCGGGAGATTGCAGGCTAACTTTCAATTTCGCCACTCTTGGCTCAGCAGCTTCCAATGCATGAAATATGAAATACTGCGATGGTTTTGGGGGAAAAGACAAAAGGAAACGGCTCAAATGGGAGAGATTGAATTCCCATCACATATGGCCGTTTTGCTCCAGGCTGATTTATGGCATCTGACGTGAGGATCACAATTTGTACTTCATCACAACAACTGGGTTAGGAGTGATTCCAGCGTCAATTCGTTTGGCAAAGTGCAGATTGTGGTAGTGGGGAGTTTTCAGGTTCACCATAGATCTACGAGTAGCCTTTAACCTGTGCCTGAATGCCATGTTCTGTATGTGAAAGAAAATTGGCTATTTAAAAACAATACTACAATAATCAGATAACTTAATCATCAGATCTGATTTTGGTGTGGTGTGGTGTCTACGTTGCAAAATAAATCTCATCATCGAAATCAACTGGTGACCTGTCAGTTAATCAGTTGATTTCTGTTTGGAACCACTGTCAATCTTGAACATATTTTTTTGCCGCATTAGTTTGCATACTTGCTTGTCAACACCTGCCCAGGCCTGAACAATCAGAAAGAAATCAGATGCAGATGTAATTGTTAACACCAGAAAACTGGTGTTGGCACAAAAAAAAGTATATATATTTTCTTAGAGTCGGATCACAATTTTGCTTTGATCACAATCTATGTAAACTTAAATATATTTATAGCGCCTGGAAGAGGTGACCAAAGTAATGTTCAAATCTAAGCTAAAAACTGTTTTGTTTGGCTGTGCATATGACTGAAATTATTTTCTTTGCACTCTTCTCTTTTACGTCATAAACTATTTGACGCATAGCCTGAAAATGGCACCTTTTAAATTTCTTTAAATTAAGGTTTTGTGATTTCTGTCTTGCCTTTGTGATTTTAATGCATTGTTTTCCTGTTGTGTGACGCACTTTGAATTGCCTTGTGTACGAATTGTGCTCTACAAATAAACTTGCCTTTCCTAGCCTTATTGAAATTAGTTAAATCCAATTTATTTAAAAAAAAAGAAATTGGTTAAATCCACCTGTCACTCACTCGCATTGCTGATGGTGTGGGCGGTAAAATGTGTGTTTGTTTGTAAAGCTGCAAGACGAAATTTGTAAATCATGATATGGCAATTTGACCAAAATAGCATATTGTCACAGGAATGAGATCACGATTCAATTTTTATTCTTCATATTCAGTTTAAAGCGTGACAAGCTAAGGTGCTATTTGTGCCTGACCCAAACCCAAATAAATGTAGGCTGCGTTAACACATGCACATATAGCACATCCAAATTGGGACAAACTGGGGACTAGACGAGAACTAAATTATGACTAAACCAAACGCAGTCTCCATCTGGACTAAACATGGGCTCTAACAAGGACCAAACTGGCATAACTCAGCAAACTAAAGCAACGATTAAGTTACATGTTTTTTCTACTTGTAAGACAATTGTAATTGTTGTTTAATAATGCATTGATAAATACATTCGTAATTTTATACTCAAGACCCTGGAGGAGATATCATTTAAACATTATACTGGATGAAAATGGCATCATAATGTATTACTGTAATTGCTGATAACGATCACATTTCTTAAGGCAAAAAGTAAATCTGCAATTTTTTTCCGATGGTCTCTCTTGAAAATGTGTCATAACATAGGGAAAAACAGTGAATTGCTTTGAAAGAACACTCCATGCCATCCCTGCCGGCACTTTTGGGAACGACAAGTCAAGGGAAAGAAAGCGCCCCGCCCTGCGCACATGTATCTGCCCCGTCTCCAGTGTTACCCCCTCCCTAACCCCGTACCATCCTATACCCGTGGCAGCCGACGGCCCTCGCAGCGTGGCGTACCATCTGTTGCCCCCCACCCCCTCCTTCTCCTCCCCACAATCTGCCCCCCGCACCCCCCACCCCTTATCCCACAACAACAAGCATCATCAGCACTGCGCACTACCACTGATCTGGCCCAAACCTGAAACCCCATGAAATTATAACTTTAATACAAGAGTTTAACATGTTTTAAAACGAAAAGTTGCATATTGGTGGATATGATAGGCTGACTGCACTCATAAATGTTTAATCCGTGGGCCTCTAATAGGGATGTAAGTCTGTTAAAGCTCCTCCAGCACCTCCAGGCTAAAAGAGAGGCACTGCCAAAAGCCTAATTAAATGTTTTTAAACCTTTCCCCTTGGAGAGGACATAGAGTAGTCTCCCCCATAGAAGCAAGCGAGAGGTGGGCTAACGCGTGCACCTTCAGCCAAATGCAAAACTGGATGCATTTTGAATCAATTGGATCATCACTTAGTTTACCTTTTATAGCATTTAGCCTTTTAGAAATTGGAAAACTGTGAGTATGTAGAAGATTAATCCAATGTTAAAATCAAGATTGAATATTAAAACTTGGGTTCTACACCAAGTCATGACCTGCACAATATGGCAGTAAAAAAAAATCGCAAGGAGAGTAGGAGAGATGCTGGCAACTGAAGCTCAGGGTCATTCCACTTGAGTCAACTGATTAAAGCAACAAATTAAAATTTATACGCCACATTGGGCAAATTAGAACGTGCTCTGACCTTAGCGGACAGTCCTTCAGATAGAAAAAATTAAATATGTTTTATAAAGTTTCACACAATGATTATATTATCATATCATAATATTTAATGGTGGTGGAAAAGTTAGTAAAGGGATAAATGCTTTTTCCACTTAGCTGCAGAGTCCTTAAACATGCACAATATGCCAATCCTTTAGCTAAGTTGACAATAAAGTATATCTTAACTGTAATTTGTTAAATGAATTTAAAAGTATTCAATAATCTCTAGATTTTACTTGCAATAATTAAAAATTTCAAGCACCCATGAGTCGAGTTCTGAATCCAAACCAAAAGCAAACTAATTCCTCTTGACCTTTCTCAACAAACACACTGTCCATCCAACAGAAAATAGACGATTACTTTCTATTAAAAGCCACTACTTCAAAATGGACAAGCCTTTGTTCGACTTTTAAAACAAATGAACAACTGCCAGTAAATTCTCAGTGGAGGATTAAGTGTTCCAGCAACAATACCAATGTTCAAAATGTTGAACCAATGCCACGTTTTGGTGATAATAAACGTTCACATTAAAATGCACTTCATTCTGGCACAAAAGGATCCCGTTACTGGCATCTCTTTGGTTTTAAAATAATGATATCGGAAAGTAAAAGCTCGTCATGTGGGAGTGTGTTGGCGTGTGCGCGTGGGTGGGACAAAGCAGATTGTAGCTAAACAGAGGAGAGATGGATAGACAGGGAAAGGGCCACCGCTGTTTGCCCATTCATCTCAGGTGTTCGCCCAAAGAGCTCAAGCATGACAGCTCATCCATCAGCCACCGGGGGAAGCAACGAGTCCTGGAACCGGACCAAAAAACGGGATATATCCATCACAGGCCCCTCTGTTCTCCCACCGCTCAAATCGTCTATTTAAGAAAAGAAAAGTGAAGGTAGCAAGAATTTAGAAGTGTATCTTGCCAAATATGTAAGGTCTATAATTAAAACACAACAATGCAAGGACGTGTTGAAGTGTTCACACGATACAGTAATAGGTTACATAGGCAGATTTTACAGTATGGCTCAGTTAACACTCTCTTTTTAGGTGTGAACGCTATGCATATTTTAATATATCAATACAAGTATGATTGTGCAAATTCATATTTATTGAAACATAAAGAGCTGCTCTGGGAATCTTGTAGGCTTATCTATAGAGCAATGAACCAAAAACGAAATATTATTCTTTACTACTATTTATTTAGCAAATGACTAAAATCACAATGACGTTCAGTTCCGAATTTGTCTCAAATTTCCAATCCAAATGTTGGATTAGGACAGGTGAGATAGTTGACTTTAGAAAGATTCAACATTTACACTTACACAACCAAGACACACGCTCCAGCCAAAAGGAAGAATAACATGCACATCATTCAACTAATATTAATTCTTCTTAGTCTTCGTCCATTTTGGTTACAACTTCTTGTACATAAAGAGAAAACTGCATGCAACTATGTAATAATGTAATAAGCAATTGCCTTGGGCAGTTTGCGATCATATGAAATGTGTCTTTGTATGCAATGTGTATATTGTTGCCAGTAATCCTATATGGGATTGAGGTGAGATCACATCTTTGGTGTGAAGGGCTTTGGCCAAAGCAGTGTGAAAATTATAAATGTATGTAATGTTATGGGGTTGGGAGCTGTGAAAATAAACTCCCAAGACAATTTCCCTACATCTCACATGGTAGATTTAATACCCTGGACAGAAGCTATGTATTTAGTGTATTTATCCACTTTATTTACTTTCTGTAAAATGCAATATATATTTTGCCACAAAACATTACACTTCAATGAGGAAAACAAGTAAGTGTAATTATGTATCATTCCCGACATTTGATGAGAATTTGAAGTCATGATATCAGATAGAAGTATAAACCTATGACCGATTCATGTTGGCAAAGTCATCTCCAAACTAAAATCCTACATAAAATAAGAATAATAACACTTCAAAATGTGTATAGCACTTTTCAATGTAGGCAAAGACACAAAAGAGACAAACATAGACAAACAGGAAATACAGTAAATGTGGGTGATAATAATGTAACATACGTTGAACCTTGTTGTTTATTTGTTGCCATATTCATCTTGTGACTTTTTTAAGTATTTACAACTGAGAACAATCATGCCTGTGCGTCTGAAAAATGATTTGATGCTATAGTGAAAATAATTATTTCATTTCATTTTTGCTGATCGAGATGACATTTATGCCAGTATTTGTTACATTGTGTGATACAACAACAACAACAGCAATTACATTGACATGGAACCAGGTTAGACTGACGTGAAAGCAACATATTACTCCTAGAATCTATTGGTTAAATATTTTAAGTATCACAATCCTTCAGAATTCACAGATCAAGTTTTATAATTACACTGAAAACTACTTTTGTCTTAACCCTTTGCTGACCCTTGTTTGAAATCCTATACAGTAATTACTTATTCAGTAATCTCACTAAATCCAAACAAACCAGTGCCAAATTAAATGACATTATGGTGCTCAGAAATATACAAATTTCAAGTGTGCATTTCACTAATATTGAAAGTTTTTGATAAAGTTAGAAGTTTGGTGTAGTTTGAGGCCTAAGCCAATAAGCGTAATGAGGGAGGAGAGGGCCCTAGGTGTACAGCGACGCAGCAGCTGTCGACCTAATTCCTTCTTAACACGGCGCTTGTGCTCTGATTAAGAAAGCGATCCGGCCTTTCATTTCCTCCTGACACTGGCTAATGCTGTGTATCTCAATCGCCTCTCCGCTCCCTCCCAAGAAGACCAATTGGTGCAGAGGCTACCTGTACAACAAAGATGGACTGAATGAAAATACCTGGATCATTGTGTGAGAAAAAAAAATCTATCAAAAACAATGACACATATAACGAAGAGCAAATGATTTTCACAGCTATCCCAGCAGATGACAAAACAGTGTCAGGGACGCAGCAGTGATTTTGGCATGACGGATAACAACATTAGGAATGAAGGTTGGTGGTATTTCTAAATCAGTATACACAGTGGAAAGACCAAAAGATAAAAATGATATTTATATGATCGCTTCCATTTATGAAGACTGCTATTATGGAAAATGGGTCAAACTTTTTTAATTTGAACATATTTGGGTTTATAGTATATAGATGTGAAAGCAACAAATGGGTCAGGTCCCATTTTTATTCTACAAAATACTATTTTTAATATGTCTGGGGTTGTGCAACTTGGCGCCTTTAGATATTTTCTGAAATGACCAATGGTTTACTATTTTTCAGCGACATGATGCCATATGTACAGAATAAGGCTGGTTCAGCAGATAAAGCAAGACACTGACAGTAATTTGCTTACAAACTTCATCAATGCAATGAACTTATCTTGTAATGGTAACAATATAAAACAAAACTGGTGATCTTTTAGCTTCTTGAGAATTAAAAGCCTTAAAATGTTGTTTTTTTGAAATTTCCAACAAAACTTCTTCAGTGTTTCTAGGGATGTATCAACACAGGTATTGGATATTGGTTTGATCTAGAAAAATATTTACTGGATCGGGTATTGCTTCTACTGAATTCATCAATTTCATGTTCTTGGACCAAAACGTACAATGTTTGAACATTTATTTATAAAATGCTGTCCCACAGTTATTTCCACAATTGCTAACAGTTACATAACATATGAGGAGCAGAGTTGTGGTGGGTTATTTGTGTTTTAAGAAAAGAAATGTGTACTTTAAGTCTCTTGGTCTTATTGGTTGGTACTGGATATTGGCAGAAACATAATGCCTAAGTATAAGTATATCAGAACTGGGAAACAAATTTATTGGTGCATTTCTAATAGCTTTCTCTGCCAATTATTTAATATGGTCAGATTATTTATTTAAAAAAATTTTTTTTTCCAACTCTCAAACAACAAATGCGGGTTATAATCGAACTCTTATGACATCATCATGATTTGGACTTGAATCAACATAAACATATCCTCATTTGCATACAGTGAATGACTCAATTTAATCATATTGTGTATATGCTAATACCAAACCAAAATCTGGCAGAAATATAATGTATCCTCATTTCTGCTGTTCACTTATCTGCTCTTAATTGTTACACACTAGTATATGCGCTGAATGCCCAGACCCTGTTAGTCTCTGTTAACTCATGCTCCTGACTTCTCCATTTAAAGTTAAACATCTTACCACTGGTTAAATGTGTGTTTAAAAAATCCTACTGAGGCCAATTAGAAAAACATTAATGCGTAATAAATTGAATGAAGCTATAATCTTAACATGTCTCGTGAATACATGATTAAGGCTGTTCAAAATAGCCTTGGGTAATAAAAAGGGATGAAAAGCATAATAATTGTCTGCCAAGTAGCGTTTGGACTATTTCAAACAAAGGTGCACTCTTTGGAGACTGCAAACTCAGAGCTCCTGTCAGCTAAATTTGACTTTCTTATTAAATTTTGAAAGTAAATATCCCATTGGATTTCCGGTGCTTTATTATGCTTTATTGGGATATGTGAAGAAGCGGCATTGAAGCTTGTGTAAATATAAGATTTGTGCTTTGAAGCGACACATTGGGACCGTTTGCCATGTGGAGTGTCTGTGCGAGAGAGGTGGCGTTGCTAGGAGCACCAGGTTGCGCGTAGATCGGAAAAAAGCGAGCGATGGAAGAGGAGAGGAAAGAAGTGGAGCAATGCCAAGAAGATGGTCCCAGGAGAGTGAGGGACGCAGCGAGACAGTCAGAAAAGGATCGCCGTGATGGGGTGTTTACCACAGGAGCAGGCTGCTATTAGACTATATGGAGCATTGAGGGGGTCATTAAGGATCAGTATTTTAAAGGGGGCGATGGTGATGAGAGAACAGCGGGAGATGTTTGGGAGGCAAAAGCCAATCTGCTGCAAAGGGGCCTATATTCCTATGAAACCTCAGCCATCACACAGAAAGGGCTATATACAAGCACGTCATTCTCTCACCTCTGCACGCCAGCCATGATCGCCCCCCCTTCAGTTTTTTGTTTTTTTTCAAAACTCGTCCTATCCTGCTTTTAAAAAAACAGGGATTCGTGTGAACACTCTATGCAAATGAGATGGTTATTACCCCACTGCTCATCAAGCCGCGCAGAGCAGACATTAATAGGCTGATGAATATGCATGTGAATTTGTTAATTAAGTTAATTATTCTGCTGAAAATGCATTCGTCTTCCAAGGACATCTTCCCCAGGATTTCAACCTGCTCTGCTCATTAGTCATGCGATATTTCATACAGTGGGAGGGAGATTGAAGGGGAGAGAGGAGACAATGCTGCTTTTAGAAAGTGGGGGAACAGTTGGGGTTGTAAAAGTACGAGGGGTAAAAAATAATGTATTTTTTTATGTCGCGATGGGATGCAAAGCCGTTATAGGGAAGCCACATCCCGCTTTTAGGATATGGCACATTATTCCCAAAAAGCTGGAGTTACCCGTTTTATTCTCTTCCATTCTACCTCACTGGTTACTTCTCCCTAATTGCTTATTAAAACCCCCTTAAATGAACTTTTTGTGCCAACTTTCCAACACATTAATTAATTGTTGTAGCCAATTAAGTGCCGTTGTGCAAATGAGCCTCATCACAAATGGTCCTATAGGGCTCACCCCTCCTCTTTTCTCCACGCTTCCTCCTTCTTCCACCAGCAGCCGCCAGTCTTTCCCAGCTGCCCTCGCACTTCCAAGGCGATGCGTGCCAAAGAAGCAGAAACTGTGTCCCAATAACGTTGCACTGTTCGATGGAGCGCGTCCAACATCCCCGGTCTCAAACTTGTATGAAACTGTAGGTACAAAGCAAAAGTCTATTCAAATCACAACCACCAATTCAGAACTAATTTGTTGTTTACTGTCTGAATAATTTGGCTGATATCTTTGCATTTTTCACCAAGAGAGAAGCTAGAAAGAGGAGGGTAGGTTACTTCAAAGCACTCAATGCACTTGCCAAGCTGTTATACGCCTCTTGTGTTTAAACTATGAATGCATGAATAAAATCAAACTGGTTTAACTTTTAGGACTACAACAAAAAGATATTGGAAAACTCAACTGACAATACAAAACTGAGTTTTTGAGGCCAACTTGTGTAGGTTTAGACAGTGTATAAGACATTGTTACAAAATTACATTCTGTATCATAAGCTACAAGGTCTGCTGTTTGTAAACATTGTATATCACTTTGGTATCCTTATTGATTTGGATTCCTGCACATATTTCCTACTACCTTATCTTTATTGTGTATTAAAATCTGCTTTGACAAATTAATTTCTCCACTGAGGGATCAAGTTGTGTCTCATCTAATCTCTTACCACAATAGTCTACTTGGTAAATGTTTTGCAGTCGAAGTGTATAAATTAAAACAAGCAGGTAACTACAGACAGGACCACTATTTTTTATACATGAAACAAAAGATTAAAATACATCAGGTGATATTAGTATTAGGCCACAGGTGTGGGGACACAGTGGTTATTTTTTATCTGAAAGTCAATCCGGATGGCTGAAATAGTCAATACATTACATCTGTGCAAAACAGAGCAGTGGTGGAAGAAGTCTACAATGAATTTCAAAAGCCTTTTTGTAAAGTCTGGCCACAGGTTTCAACCCATTGGTGGTCAGTGATCAGACAGGCAGGTGGGAGACGGTGGAAAGGACCACTGTCACTAGTATGGCAGGTTGTTGTTGTTTTTTTCAGCTTTAGAGTGTGCTCTCTACAGTTTAAGTATTTATAAGTAGCAGTTCAAGTTTATCCTTATTTTAGTCCCATTTTGTATTAGCATTTTAGTCATCACCCTTGTCATCATTTGGTCTTAAATTTTTCCCATTTTAGTCTTGATCTAGTCCAGGTTTAGTTTCAGGTTCATTCTTAGTGGTGAATGTGGCAGTGTGAACGCATCCTTAAAGTCCTGATTTGGTCTTGTGGCTAGCATTTTTTATTTTTTGTATATTTTTTTTAGCTATCTTTTTTCTAGTTTGGTAGCTTTTGTTCTGATTTGAGGTGAGTTCTTAAACCAAGTATTCTCTGTAGCAGAGAAGAGTGTCAGAACCACTTGAGATTGTTGAAAAATGACCAAAACGACATCACTGGACTGTCAGTCCCTCACTGTTCTGCATTACAATGAGACAGGCTCTGAACTTCCCTTTCTTGTGCTCGAGTTCGGCTCTGCCCACTGTACCGACATGGCACGGATGCACCCACCGGGAGGATTAGAGAGAGGTTTAGTGCCAACCTCACTCCCAGTGCCACCCCTTCCCTGGGCACAGAGGGTCCCTTTTGGCATGGCAAGGTGAACTAGCCTCTGATTGATGGGCACCGTTTCAGCCCTGCTACTGCTCTCCCTAAGGCCTCCCTTCGCCTTTCTCCTACTGAAGTCTTGGCAGCAGTGTCCACCTCCTCGTGATGCCAGGCAGCCAGCTAAAACTCCTGGTGGGCACATCAATTACATAGCGGCACCTCCCCTCTTTTCCGCGTGTCTATCTGCGGGTCTGGACTGACTCAGACGGTGCCAACCTGGTCCCTCTCCATCCCCACTGCTGTGTCTGATGCGCATGCTCACTTACTGTATGTATCATGATTGCACAAATGCAGGAATAAACGCACAAAGCCCCTCTCATGAGCAGGTCAAGCTTGGTGGGAAAATCCTCCCCAGAGGGTCCTCAGTCAATCCAGGCCCAGCTGTGTGGAAGGCTCAGGTGTGCACACTACAGAAAAGGAAAAATAAATGATTAAAACAGCCAAAACATTGTGCTGTTTTTCCTTATGACTGTTTTATGAATGAGGAATAAAGTGTGCAATTTCCAAACAAAACACTATTAAGGTTATAATAAAGCATTGTCGTTCTTTTGAGGTGACTTAACACCATTATTCTAATTGTGCAGTGGATTTTTTGGCGCTTCATTGCTTTTGGCAAAACATGAATCATTTACTCGCGGCGATCCTACGCCATCTGGAGTATTTATTGGACCATTGTCTCCTGCATGCAGCGTAAATGAAGCTGAGATGATAAACCATATAGTAGTCATTCTAATTATAATAATACGAACAAACGAACGAGGGATATGTAAAATGAAAAGTATGATGGCTTAGTCTCTGTGTCATTATATTTACTAACGTTTAACATTTTTGAAAAGTTGAAAGACATCTGTTTAAGTTAGAAAATGTATCAAGTCATGTTTGATTACTCTTTATAATTAAATTTCTTGCCCCGTGAAAGGATTTGTAAAAAAAAATATTACTTGTAATAAGAAGTCAAAAGAGGCACTTTTCTTATACAGCAAGTGAGTGATATTCGATCATAAAAACAGCAGTTTTGCCAATTGTGTTTTTGTTGCATGAAGAGTGTAATAGGTTAATAGTATTTTAAGCGTTTTAAAATACTATTAGCTGCTGATAAATAAATAATACTCACTTGATCGACCGGACCGATATTTTAATAGATCCATATAATAGATCCCTGGACTGGACGGACAAACTACGGAAGCCCGAAGTCGTGGCTGATGCGAAGGGCGAAGCAGGGACGGGGACAATGGCGGCGGGGCCTGGAGTTTCAGTGCAAAGTAACAGTCCAGTGGGAGAAATAACTCTCTCTGTGTCACAAGGAAGCTTTCAGACTCATGCAGATCGGATAAAAAGCGATGATGTTTCCGGTAAGAGTGCGTATGGAGTCTTTAGTGTTGTTTTTTTAGACGGTTCAGCCGTGTGTCAGAGCTAGGCAAAGTGCTCAGGCTAATAGCTCATAGTTCTCATTTCGTATAATCACTCTTTGTTTATTGCGCTGTTGTAATTAAGCTATAGAAATATATAGACAGTATTGTTTTTTATGCCTTTATACACTTATTAGTGATTTTATGTCGGCTAAAAAGCTTTGTGTTTTGAAATAGCTGCGATCACCATGTAGCATAGGTTGCTAACATAACAATCAATGGTAACAACTGTGTAATAACAAGTAGCTTAGTAAACAGATCGGTTTATTGTAATATTATGTCATAGTTGTCATCGACTTTTGGACACAACAGTTTCAGTCTCCACATTGGTCTACTTAAAGCCGAGGCTCATCTTGTCACATTCTCATATTTGTTTACCCAATTTAGTCTGAAGGGTCACAAACGCCCCCAAACGTCATTCTGCTGCACTTTGACGTCTTTCGAAAATCATAATGACAACAGAAAGGCATAGAGAAATCAATTGACGTTATTTTAAATAATGTATTTTATTTCATGTAGTAATTGTCTTATTACTAATAGAGTATGAATATTTTACTTTTGATGTGTCTAGAAGCTGAAAAGCAGAGCCGAGTCACTGCTTTGCTGGAGAGGCTTCATGCCAAACACAATGCCTCACGACCGTGGCAGGAGACATCCAAAGTTGTTCGACAGGCAATGGTAAAACTTTCGTCTTTATTATCAGACTATTACTATGACTTTTTTCTCAAATCAAAGCAAATAAAAATAAGCATCTTAACAGTATTTATGATTGATAATATACTCACTGTACTCGTTGCTGTTTTACAGGAGAAACGTGGTGTGATGAATGCAGCAGGTCACCAACTCTTGCTTACCTGTCTGGAGACTCTGCAAAGGGCTTTAAAAGGTGAGGTGGCTGAACAAAACACAACCATATAAGTCATTATTTTTGTGCGAGGATGTGTACATGAAATTTGAATACCTTTTTTTCTATTTTCTCAGTGACATCTCTGTCTTCCATGACCGATCGATTGGAATCAATAGCCCGACAAAACATGTGAGTACCCGTACTTAGTAGATACCTTAATGGTACCTTAATGCTTTTTAATTTGATTTTTTATCATGTATGTAATTGTTTTAGCAGATCTGACAGTAACAATATACTGTGTCTAATTTGTATAGGCTGGGCTCTCATCTCAGTCCATCAGGGACAGAGTGTTACATCACATCAGATATGTTTTATGTAGAAGTCCAGTTAGACAGCACAGGTCAGCTAGTGGACGTGAAGGTGGCACATCAGGGAGAAAATCCCACGGTTAGTAAAACTTAGTGTAATTACATTGTAACAAACAACAGGCAACTGACATGTGTTTACATTATTAGAGTTGTCCTGAGCTGATTAGACATCTGAGGTGAGTAAACTACAATATTCTTAATCTGAAGAATGTGTTTTGCCGGATATGTTACATTAATTTTTTGCACTAGAGAGAAGAACTTTGAAGAATTTTCAAAACATCTAAAAGGACTAGTTGAGTTATATAAACTACCTGGAGATAAGTAAGTTACAAGTTTTTTACAGATTTGGTTGTTTGTAAATGTTATGCTTTGCATATGTGTTGCATCTCACTGACTATTATCATTATTGTTTTCTCCAGCAAATTAAAAACCAAGATGTATATTGCACTGCAGTCTTTGGAGCTTGATCTCACTAAGATGATGCACATGTTCCGGTATGTTTTTTAATTTTTTTTATAATTAGATAGGTTTTTAAGATAATGGTAAAACAAAACTATAAAGTATGTGTTGTTTTTAGGTTGGCAACTAATGCTACTACCGTGGAGACTATTCTTCATGGCAATGTTGGCCTTCTAACAGCCAGAAGTGGAGGACACCTTGTTACCCTGCAGTGTTATGTATCTCCTTATGACATATTTGAGGAGGAACTGGACTTAACAGACAGCAATGGTAAAGATGACTCAAATGAATACAAACATCAGCATACACTGCTTCCTTGACTTGTTATTTATTTGTATCTATTGTTTTCTGTGTTATTACAGTTCCACGATCTCTGGGTATTGGTGTGTCAGTGACAATTGAAGGAACATCTGCTATATACAAGCTTCCAATTGCTCCTCTCATTTCTGGATCCCACCCAGTGGACAATAAAGGGTAAGCTCAAGCACATACATTTTAATTACAAAGAAATAGTGCATATTTTACAAAACACAAGTTTGACAAGCCTAAGTTTAAAATTGTATGTTGTAGGACCCCATCGTTTTCAAATGTATCCAACTCCAACAGTGTGGACTTGCCAGCATGCTTTTTCCTCAAGATGAACCTGCCAATGCCTTTCTCCTTGTCCTTCATTCAAAAATTGGGCAATGCTACATGTATGTATAAGTATCGCAATCAAGAATGATTGTAACACTGTTCGTTGTATTCATTATTTAATTTTCCAGCAATTCCTGTGTTTGAGAGCCCTCCGAGCCTTTCTCCTCTCTACCAGCTAATTGTCCAAAGCCAGCTTCAGATCTTAGAAGAAGGAAATGTCTTATCAGTCCCACACGGCATGCACTTCTATTCAGTAAGTCATGTCTACGTACAAAAGAAGCATATGTATTTCTAGAAAGGCCACCCAATGCTAAACCGCTGATAATTGTGAACAGGTTTTGCCAGATCAACAGCATTGTTACTTCTTAAATGGAGATGCCCCAGTACAGGACGGCCAATGTCTCCAAGGGGCACTGGTGACCAAGATCCCTTTTCGGCATCCAGCACAGGTGCCCCTTCTCCTGGACATCATCCGCCACCAAGCTGCTTATAACACACTGATTGGTAGCTGTGTCAAACAGACATCTCTCAAAGAAGGTTAGTAGTTTTATATATTATATGTGCCTTTATATATTATATGTGCCTGTTTCTGTAATATTTTCAGATTCTTCAGGGTTGTTACAGTTTGAAGTTTGTCCTCTCACTGACTCCAGTTTTAGTGTTTCATTCCAACATCCTGTTAATGAGTCTTTGGTCTGTGGTAAGTCGCATATTTACTCACTTACTACCAAGAAAAATGTTGTTTCTTGTTCATTTGACTTCTCTCTTTCTCTAGTTGTGATGGAGGTCATTGACTCTCACCAAGTAACCTGCAAACTTTATAAAGGCCTGTCAGATGCTCTTATATGCACAGATGAATTCATCACCAAAGTTGTACAAAGGTAAGAAAGCTAATTTCTCTATTCCATATACACACAAAATATTTTCAACACATTGATACATTTGTTTTATTTTAGATGTATGTCTATTCCTGTAACCATGAGAGCCATAAGGAGGAAGGCTGAGACCATCCAGGCAGACACTCCAGCACTGTCACTGATTGCACAGACTGTAGAAACTATGGTGAAAAACAATCTGCCACCTTCAGGAAGCCCTACCTACAACATGGCAGGTGGAGATGCAATGGGACTACCTGGACTCACAGGAGGGAACACGCCCACTGGGGGGCCTAATTATGGCGGCCCTATTTCAACTTTATTTGGGATGTCACGGTCTGAGAGACAGAGTCAAGGAGGAGAGTGTATGACCCCAGGTGGGGCAACTGCACAGCAACAGTTGCAACAACAACAGGCTGGTCAAGGACATCCAGATGACTTCAACAAAGTCACGCAGAATCCAATACTTACCAGCTTGTTACAGATAACAGGCAATGTGGGCTCTAGTCCCAGTTCTCAGAATGCACCACAACCTCACCAAACCCCTCCCCCCACATCCTCCCCAGCCAGCAATACTAAGAATCATCCTATGCTAATGAATTTACTCAAAGACAACCCGACACAGGACTTTGCTGCTCTGTATGTCTCAAGTCCATTGGAGCGACAGAATTCATCTGGCTCTCCTCGTACAGAGGGAGCGGGTGCAATCTGCCCTGGAAGTGGTACCAAAATGAAGAAAAAGCGACGACCAACAGAAAAGGGTGGTGTGATGCCAGGGACAGCCGCTGCTCCTGGGGCAGGAGGGGGAGCTGGTTTAGGCATCAAGGGTCCACTGCCTCCTCATCTTCAACACCATCAAGTCACACATGAGGATGACTTTCACCGGGAGCTGCTCTCCATGGATGTGGATGCATCTCAAAATTCTATATTTGATGTGAATCTTGCTGGTGATGGATTAGATACTCCCCACAGTATCACGCCAGCACCCAGCCAGTGTGAGACGCCTCCCTCTGGCCCCAGTATACCCTACCCACAATCTCATGTTCAGCCCCAACAGCAGCCACCCCCTGGTGCTGTGCCACCACGTAAAGTGCGCCTCTCCAGCTCTGATAGTATTGGTCCTGATATCACAGAAATATTATCGGATTTACCTGACCAAACAGGTAAAAGCAGTGGCGGCACTCAGCTTGCGTTGGGCAGTGGAGAAGACGCGGGTCCCCTTGGTACCCCAATCCGTGATTCCTCTAGTTCAGGTCAAGGAAGTGCAGTCTTTGATTCAGACCTTTTCAACACCAACAGCAATGAAAATCCATTTACTGATGCTGCAGACCTGATCACCGAAGCAACGGCAACAGCAGCCACTCCCAACAGTGATTCCTCCTCTACAAACTTTTTCCCTGCCGACTTTAACCCTGACCTCCTGGCACCCGGTCATGGTTTTTCCCAAAACTATTTTGACGACAGTTCACCAAGTGCTGATGGAGACATGGATTTAGTAAAAGGTTTTGGTGGAAGTAGCCAACAGAATACACCATCGGGAACGCCTCAGAACCCAACCCCACATGGACAGAGCACGCCAGACCCTTCCCTCAAAGATGCTTTTGACATGGGAGGGATTGTTTTTGGAGGCAACAGTGGTGGAGGTAAACCGCCTCTGGGTGCTCCAGATTTAGGAGACACTCACAGTGTTGGGTCTCAGAGCCCTATAATGATGGGACTAGGTAGTACGAGCAGTGATTTTAAAAGTGGTGAAACTAAAGTGAAACCGCAGCAGCCTGGAGTGACCCGGCCAAAAGATGATAATGGAGGCAGTGGAACCAGCAGTTCAGTGATAGGGAGTAGTTCATCAGAGGGGAAACAAGTGAAGCGAAGCCGGACACCCTCCAGTGAGGGGAAATCTAAAGACAAACCCCCTAAGCGCAAGAAACTTGACACAGATGGAAAGTCCCCATCCCACAGCTCTGGGGGGCGGCCTTACACCCCTCCAAGTGGAGGCCCAGGCTCTGGGGGGAGTGGAGGAGGCTCCAAGTCACCTGGTAGCTCAGGGCGCTCACAGACCCCTCCAAGGATCCCTATATTAACTATTCAGATTGGAAAAGGGACAATAACAGGCAGGAAAAGCTCCTCCCACAGTGGGGACAGCTCCAGTAGCTCCACCACAAGCAGCAGCGGGGGAGGAGGAGCAACAGGGAGTAGCAAGAGCCACCACTCTCACTCCTCCACCTCGGGAAAGATCAAGACTAAGGAAGGGTCTACACAGGGCAGTAGCTCCAAAACAGGAAATGCAGGCACAGGAGGAGGAAGTGGTTCATCTCAGTCCAAAAGCTCCTCTCAGGGAATTGGTGTAGGCAAACCTGGCTCCTCCCCAATCACCAAACATGGACTGTCGGGACCGGGGGGCAGTGGCAGCAGTATGGGTAGTAGCAGTAAAATCAAAACACAAGGGGGCAAGCCTTCTGGGTCTCTCATGAACCCAGGCATAAAACCCAATATCTCCCCATCCCACTCACGCTCTAGTAGCTCAGGTGACAAAATGTCCTCCCCAATGAAGTCCCAGGTACCAGGAACACCTCCATCCTCAAAGGCAAAATCCCCCATAGGCTCTGGGGGCAGTGGCTCTGGTGGGTCAAAGTCTTCCTCCAGTGGAGGCTCTCAAAAACCTACTGGTGGGGGCTCTTCGGGTGGGTCAGCACCTTCCTCCTCTTCATCTAGTAATGCCCCTTACTCTGGAGGCTCACAGTCACAGTACGGAGGCAGCGGAGGGGGGAGTGGAGGGGGTGGCGGGAGCGGGGGCAGTGGCAACAGCAGTGGAAACTCGAACAGTGGTGCAAACAATCAAAACAACGCAAACAACCCCAACGCCAAAGGAAAGTCCCCAAGTCGCAACAAAAAGCCCTCCCTCACAGCCGTCATTGACAAACTGAAGAGTGTAGGGGGAGTAGGAGAGGATGGGTGTGAAGTTGGGCCACAGGGAGGGGCGACTGGTCCTGGGTCAGCCCCTGGTAGCGGACCTGGAAATGTCCCCAGTGGTGGAGCTCCCAACATAGGTCCTTCCAAACATGGCTCTTCATCACAAAGCGGGGAATACAAGCGCGAGAAATTAGATAAAGACGCTAAAGCTAAAGTTTCCGTGTCTAGTGGAAACAGCGGGGATAAAAAGATGATGGACTCGAAAAGTGGAGGGGGTGTGACTGGTTTGGCAAAAATAATTATTAGCAAACCGGATGGGGGTTCACCTAGCATCAAGGCAAAAGTATCCCTCCAAAAAACTAGCGAAGGGTCCGGGGATTCGATGCGTCCCCAGATTTCGAGCCTTAAAGCGTCTCCCTTGTTCAGTGGATCGACACCCAAACACGACCGCTCCTCACCCAGCCATAGCCGCTCCCCGGGGTACACCCCACTCAACCACGACAGCGAGAGTGAGTCCGGGAGCAGCTCTGTGGCAGAAAAGTCCCACCAAAACAGTCCCAGTTCGGATGACGACCAAACCATGCGGCCTCTTCCTCCGCAGGACTACATGAGCTCAATTAGTTCAGGAGAGAAGCACAAGAAGCATAAGAAGGAGAAAAAGAAGCAAAAAGAGAGGGAGCGCGAGAGGGACAGGGACAGAGATCGAGACCGGGACAAGGAGAAAAAGAAGTCTTCAATGTCCATGGGCTCTTCTTCTCACCCCATTAAAGCTGACAGTTGGTCCCGCTCCCCGATTTCTGCGTCTGATTCTGGCCTCTCGATGATGGGGTCCGACCGCCCCTCCAGACCCAGCCCTATGTACATGAGGAATGAAGATGACGATCTCATGGACTCAGCTCTTACTGGAAACCTATGATTTATCTGTGAAAAAACATCTTCATTTTCTGTATATTTTCTTTTACCATTTTACTCAAGCTTTTATTTATTCAACATTGGCCAAAATCTGCACTGCAAATAGGACCGTTTAAAGAATTATTGACATTTGATTTAAAACTATTTTATTGTCACATCTATTATTGTATTTTGTCATTGGAGATTGCCCTGGCAGTTTTTAACGTATCTCAGCGAAAGCTTTACAACCATCTCAGTTTTAACATAAAACAGTATATGTTCTATTTCCTTGTAGTGATAATTTTAGTTTCCTTTGTTATCAATTCAGACTACTCGTTATTATATCATCATATTTGATCATGTTTCTATCCCAACCCCACTGATGTTGTCAAAATATTTTTAAAGTATTGTACAGTTAGAAGGACCCAGTATTTAGTTGCCTTGTTTTTCTGAAACAACCAGGATTTTTATACTTGCAGAATTTATATGTAAATGATTTTGGATTATAAAATGACGATGTTACAATTGTCAATTTGAAATGTAAAAATGATCTAAGCTTGAAATAAATATTTCAATGCTATAACAAGTTTGTTGAGAATATTTACTGGCCCAATATGTCAATATGGAAGTTGCTAGGTTTATCATTTCTGATGTTTCACCTCTTACCACCAGATGGCAGCAGCATTGCATACCACAATGTACAGAAAATTCAAATCAGAGTAGGTAGGTAAATAACGTTTAAGAAATTATCCATTTGTGTGCCTTAGTTGAGCGATTGTATTAGCAGCAACAGTTGGTTTATAGATAGATGAGTAGAAGACAAGTTATAGGCTACTATATTTGTAGTAGTAACAATATAGTATTATTAGAAGTCATAATGTTTGTATCAGCAGATTACAAAGGGAGAAATGACGTAACATGGACAGACAAGAGCACTAACAAGTGGGCACAAGCACGATCTGACATTTTCAAATACAATACACGCTTCACGTTGTATTATTGGTATTTGTTGTTATGGGGAATATTTATCTGATGTGGCTCAACTGTTCAATTATTCATTCCTTTAGGGCCAGTGGCTGTCACTTTTCATCTTAACAACATGAATGGATTCTGAGCATTGCCGTAGTTTATATTGGCCTATATATAACAGTGCCTTGTTACAGAAAATCTTGACGTATACCAGTCTCCTTCCCCAGTGAGACCATATGAAACCTTATGTAAATGTCAAAAATGTTTCCTTATTTAGCCCCTCTCCAGTTCAGCTGACTCTGCGTTTTACTTTCCCTGAAGCCATGTCATACAGTTCTGCTAACAAATGGATTGAATCTCTATAGGATACAAAGTGCTTCATGAATGGTGTGTCATCATCAGCGATTTACACTCTGTTGGCTGGCATCTGCTCACTGCATCTGGTGGTTATTTGGAAGGTGTCCTATCCTGAAAGGCTACTTTATAAGAGGTCATGCTTCCGTAGCGACTGTATGTTCTAATTTTTCCTAAGATCAGGTTGCTGAAAAGCCGGCTCTATATCAGGTGAGGGGGATACAGGATCAGGTGAATGCCTAGGATAATATTCAGCATTTACGACAAAAGATAATTCAAGCAACAATACAGCTCAATCTGTTTTTCTCTTCCTTTCTGTTTTTCTTGGTTTTTTTTATTAGCATTGTATTTTTTATTAGCATAGTATAAATATATAATTTATTTATTTATTTATTTATATTAATATATTAATATAAAAAACGAACAAAACAAAAACAAAACAACTAAAATATGCAAGACAAGACCAGAGGGAAACAAATCAGGTAAAATTGAAAAGAGGAATTTGGGAGGTTGTGGCACACAAAGAAATAACAATCCCATTCAGTCCAATTTCTGTCAACTTTATCCATTTTCAAGTTGTGTACATATGTGATTTTTCCATCTTCCATATGTCAGCTATGATGTTGGTCCAGTCCTTAATCGTCAGCGCAGTTTGTGTCACATTTCTTTGTGATGGCCTTTTTGTAAGCTGTCAGAAGTATTTTCCAAAGATATCGAAAATCTTTTCTTTGGAAAGTCAAAAAAATCTATTGCCTTGAAAGAAAATGCCAGAAAGGCTTAACAGTAATGTGTTCCGTTTAACTTAGTGTGGTAGAAAAGGGCATAGTAGCTTATGCTTTTCAAGGTCTTAAAGTTAAAACCTGGTCTAGTGACTATGCCTTGGTAGTGGTCTCTGATCTCCAAGTGATCCATCTTGTTTATTGGTCCATTTGAAACCCCATTTAACAAATTAGTTCAACGCTTTCAGACCAGAAATATCTTATTGTACTCCCAAGTGTGGTTTAATTGCAGCCTTTTTACATTCTTCTCCATCCAGCCCACATTCAGAGATTGCCAAGCTCTTCATTACAGTCAGTGTGTTCACTCGTGCCAGGCCTTCCCAACCAATTTGTCAAATGCCAAACAAAATAAAAGAAACCCTGAAAGTGCAAGTTGCTGCACCGGATTCTCCCTTCTTCCTCCGACAACCTTTTCAAACTGCTGATCTGCTCTTTCTCACAAGCACGGCTAATTTGTCCAGTGTGTATCCCGCCACTCAAAACTTCGGCCTGGAGTAGATCCACACTGGCCCCTCCTCTCTTCTTTTCATCTCTCTCTCTTCCTCTTTCATCGTTATTCAAACACACGGCCAAGTCCCACTGCGGGTCTGTGACGTGAGGAGGATTTTATTTTACAGTCATGACTTTTCCTCCTCCCTCAATTTTAAACCTATCACTTCTTGTATGACACACAAGCCAAATGAGGCAAGTTTTAGAATGCTGGTGGTGAGATGTGTAAACTTTATTAGACAGGACAGATGTAAGCATGATTGGAGGGGTGAAGAGAAGGAAGAGACATTTAGGAAGTCGTAGGATTAAGAGTGGATTTCACATTGTGGGGGATGGCACAAAGCGTAGAATAGCCTTGCTTGAATCCTCTCTCACTTATACATAAAAGAAGACATACCGTATTCTGTTCCCACCAGTGTAGCTGATCATAATGTCAAGCATCGCCATTGTACACCCAAGAAGGACAGTTTATGTTAGAGATCTTTGAGATTAAGTATCAAGAGCGAGGTCAAACATACTAGAAAGAAGGATGCTGAGGTGTCTGCTTGAACTATGGCCAAGGGGATTAGTTCCTTGCAGTTCTGTCTAAAGACGGTTAGAGCCGTTCGTAAGAGACCTGGATACGGATTTGGAGAAGATCTATGATTGCAAAAGGAGAAGATAGATAGAAGTTAATCCAGAAGATGGTTAAATTATAGTGGAAGATTTTCTGTTGTAACCAAAAAGACAGACTAAAGGACGAAACATATCAGATTTTTAGAGGTGAATTTCAAACTGTAAATTTCCATATTAAGAATGATTGATTTTGTGGAGTGGAGTGCATTGAGTTCAGTGCTATGACACAGTGCTATGACACCTGGAACAAAAACCCAGCGCCGCCTTAGTACAGTCATGACTCCTGATAAGCTGTCTCCTGTGAAAATACCCTCCGCGCTCATCCAGCTGAAAATCAAGAAATAACAGTCGGCCATTTGCCACATAGTTAAGCTTTATAGCCCTAATATACTCCGCCTTTGGAGAGAGGGAGAGAGCTCTGATAAGGGCGAAGTGAGAGAAAGAGATGTATGCTCAAGTATCATTTTAATACTTAGCTGCAACCACAGTCTGGCTCGTTCTATACTTATTTGTTTTGGCTTGACTTCAAGACTGAGTGTGCTTTTGCTTTCGGTCCAGAGCAATAGTGTCACTGTGCCACTCGTTCGTATGCATGTCTGGCAATGTAGATCAGAGCAATCACTGTCCAAAATAGCAACACTGATAGACAACGAGTGGGATTGAATTGGAACTTTAAATTATGAAATGTAGTTCTCAGAAGGATAAGAATTGTGTTGTAAAGAGACATGATTTGTTGTGGTAGAGGTGTTTTCAAAGTGCTTAGCCAGAGTGTATTTTATCAGACTTGCTGAGGCTCGCTGCTGTAAGGAGCTGTAAAATTGTGCTGTTGGCAAAACATCAGCAAAAGTGAAGGGAACCGAATGAGCTCAGGTTAATATCCATGACTTTGCTTATGCATCTTATGGGATGTATACTGTATACCGGTACTTACTTTTTATATATCTGGGATGATTGGCATTCACTAAAAAAGAGAGAATTAGAATTGCCATATGTGGGCCGCAAGACTTAAGAAGACAAAGGGTCGTCTACATTCTCCCACCTTCTCCTTTTGTCTAGCCTGTGTGGTCCTCGTGTGTAGCCTGTATTCAGGGGACAGGGGGATTTAACCAATTACAGGGAAGTGCAAACTCTCAAATGAAGAACATTCCTCATGAAGCAATATATAACGCTAAATGTGGAGAAACTGTGTAAACTTTGTAATCGTTATCAAGGTTTTGCTGTTGTCACGATAGTAATGTTGGCACTATCGTAATGTAATGGCCGTATGCTTATATGGCCATACCTGCTTGTCAATGCCTGATCTGAAGCTAAACAAGTAGGGCCTGGTCACTACTTTGCTGGAAGATGCCACAGTGTGGCGGCTAGTGCAAGACCTCAGGCAAGACACTTCACCCACACTGCCAAGTCTGATTCTGGTCTGAGTGAGTGGTGGTGGTGGTTGGAGGGGCTGATGGCGCAGATTGAGTGGCAAGGCAAGGCAAGTTTATTTGTAGAGCACAATTCGTACACAAAGCAATTCAAAGTGCTTCACACAACAGGAAAAATGCATTAAAATCACAAAGACAAGACAGAAATCACAAAACCTTAATTTAAAGACATTTAAAGGTGCCATTTTCAGGCTATCCGTCAAATAGTTTAAGTCATAAAAGAGAAGAGTGCAAAGAAAATAATTTCAGTCATATGCAAAGCCAAACAAAACAGTTTTTAGCTTAGATTTGAACATTGCCAGAGTAGAGGCCTGTCTCATCCTCAGGAAGACTGTTCCAGATTTTAGCAGCCTAAAATTGAAACGCAGATTCCCCATGTTTAGTCCTGACTCTGGGCACCAGCAGGAGGCCGGTCCCTGAGGTCCTCAGAGTCCGAGATGGTTCATATGGCACTAACATGTCCAAGATGTACTTTGGTTGCTAGGCCATGGAGAGACTTGTATACAAGCAGAGCTGCCTTTGAAGTCTATTCTCTGAGGCACAGGGAGCCAGTGCAGAGACCTGAGCACAGGACTAATGTGATCGTACTTCCTGGTTCTAGTCAGGACCCGAGCAGCAGCGTTCTGGATGTACTGCAGCTGCTTTTATCAGCTCGTTTGGAGAGGCCAGTGAGCAGGCCGTTACAATAGTCTAATCTACTAGAGACAAACGCATGGATAAGTCTCTCCAAGTCTGGTTTAGACACTATACTTTTGATTTTGGCAATGTTTTTTAGATGGTAAAAAGCTGCTGATGTTATTGATTTGACGTGGCTGTTAAAATTCAAGTCTGAGTCCATTATTACCCCCAGATTTCTAACTTGATTTGTAGTTGTCTTGTCCCAAGAGCCAAGCTTCTGTCAGTCTACTTCAGGGCAGCTGTGGCTACAATGGTAGCTCACCACCACGAGTATGGAGTGAATGAATAATGCACTGCAAATTGTGATGAAAGGTGAAATATGAATCCAATGATCAATCATACAAAGAAATCTATTCATTTTCAAACGCAATAGCGATCCTAAGGAAAAGGTTTGATAAACTATATTAATTCTGATCAACAAAATAGAGTTTAATCTTGTATACAAAAAGTAAGCTTCTTTAATATTACTACTGTGTGTGGTCTGATAGTAGTTCTGATATTTATATGCAACATTTTGAGGGCTTTTTTCCATTCGAAAGACATTATTTAGGAAACGTCATATATGTGTTTCCTTCACAACCCTACAAGGCTTTAAGAATGTCTTTTTTTCCATCCCTATGTGACCGCAGCAGTATTTATGTGGTTGTACGTCAGTAAGTCTCGCTGCTGGGCTCATTATAAAGAAAGTCCATTGAGACTTGAATCCCAGTGGTGTGAGTCAGCGAATGGCAGCGTTGATCACAAACTCCAGTGTCATCTTGGCCCTCTGCCCGCCCATACCTCGCTCTATCTCTCAGTCTGTCATCCTCTACTTCCTCTTTTCCTGCAGCTCATCATTCATCTTCCTTTAATGTGTAATAATGTCACTGCATTACCACTGTGGAGATAGAAGGGAGAAATATATGAGAGTTCTGCTCTTGTGGATTTACTCAATGTTTCTTACTCTCATTCAACCATGGGACTAACTACTGTTCTGTATCGCTATGTATGTCTGGAATAAAAGCAAGTGTATTTTATTGTATAGTTTAGGAATCCATCCTATATCAGCCAAAGTCAAGTCCCAAAAAACTGAATGTATTTTTTGTATCTTTTCTTAGACAGGTGCTGTTCAGTTAAAGGAGAAACAGGTCATTTGTTTTCTTACAGAGTTTTAACATTAAATATAGTTCCATTTTATGCCATTCCTTGCCATGTTAACAGGTTTAAGGACAAGAATGTTTCTCTCGATGTACAAGTTTGATATATCTTGTACATGCATATTACATGACCTAAAGTTTGTACTGCCTTGTGTCTCATTTCAGCTGATTAAACACAAAAAAAACGACTGTAAATGTCTTGACACTTTCAACATTTTATTTCAGTCCATATACTTACCACCTGCAAGAACTAAAACTACAACCGGTACTTACAGCAGCATGATTTGTTCTTTTGTTGTCTCTGTTTTTTCTGGTTGCCACAGCAATTCTCTATCTTATCCATCATGTCATCTGCCAAAATGTCTTATATCACAAACCTCTTTTTTTAACTTGTGAAATGTGTAAATATCATTATAAACATTACACACTATATCCAGACACAAATCCTCATATGAGCCTATACTTACATTACCAGACATGGCAAATGCATGGAAAAGTGGGGCATGTATTCCAGGCGGAGACGGGTGTACGCTGAAAAACTCTTCAAAGTGATAAATAAAAAACAAGGGCTGTTTCACACATGAGCTAGCATTTGCATGAAAGAGATTTGTCCCCCATCACAAATTATCACTATTTGACCCAGATACAGTCGCTGTTCTTTACTTCAAACCACTTTCTGGGCGAAGATACTTGTATTTATATATATAGCTTCTTCCTCTGGTTTAAAGCTTCAAACTAGAATCTGTAATGAGACTATTATTTGTGCTCATGGGGAATTCTTTATCCCTTGGACTGGTTGGGTCACTTTAATCTTAATAAGCATGTTTTGCTTGACAGGTTCCTGAGCAACTCCATGTACTATGATTCGCTTCATTGAATCCACTTCAAAGTTAAGTGCATGAAAAACAACACAGTCTAACAATGTTAATTGAGTTTTCCACAACTCCATCCACATGAACGTGAATGTCACATTTGTATAATTGCCTCAACCGTCAGCCTGGTCCCAGTTTGCCTCCTAAACCCGGCTGCATGACCAGATAACATGTGGTGACCATCCTCTGTGACCTGCACAGTTCTGCCAAGACTATTGCATGAGAACAATGGGCTGAATGAAAGAGGCTTTTTGTTGTTATGGAATGAGTCATTACATCTCTCTGAATTTCAATAACAAAGGAGGTTTAGAGATGCAAAAAGGTTGATTTAAAAGAACATCTATTAAGGTAAAAAATCCATAAAAAGATTGGACAACTTTGAAAAAAGGATGAAGAATATATTACAGACATGAAACCCCCATTGGACTAATGGCCTTTATGCTGGTCATTGATTACCTACTGACACTGACACTAACTAACTGACACTAACTGCACCATGTCTTGAATGGGAATCTGCCGAGTTTACCTTTTGGTGAAATATGCTGAGCTTTCTCTCAAGAGACCTATTGCATGTTTCCGCCATCAGCAGTAAAGATGGTATAATAATGAATCCGAAACATGTTGGGGGCAGTTATAATGACAGAGGTGCGGTAAGTTTATATTTAATAAGATTGTATATAGTGATGTTAATGAGACTTTATGCTGACTATTGCTTGCAATAACACTACAAAGGTGCTTTTTTTTTAATGATTAAATGAAAAGTTTTTCTACCCTTTCTCTACCATGTTTATTATTGTCGTTCTGGGAGCTCTGTGTTGCTGGGATTTTTACATACGCCCCAACCCCTCAGCCCCACATCAGTTATGCTCCATGAAAACAACAAGTCTTAGAAAAGCGTTTCATAATGGTAAAAATCTCTAGGTCCCCTGCACTGGAAAAATGCTGATGTCAGCTCCCCTCTCTCCCCTTGCTATACTTGCTGCGATACGGCTCTTTTTCACTGAAAATAGATGAGAAACAAAAGCGACATAGATGGTGCATGATAAGAAGTAATCAAAAGTGTAGTGATGTTATTTAAATGAAAGGAGAAATGATGACAATAGGGCAGTGGATAAGCTTAAGTGGATAAGTGGATTGAAGATGACATACCAGGTTTTTTGCTTTGAGAAGACAGAAGCCTATCCTTGTCATTTCTCACAATTTTCCTTGCAGTTTGGACAGTTTGGTAAATCCAGTATGAAGAAGAAAACGTACAAGACGAGGAAAATTAGGTTAATACCTTTGCGATTACTCTTTTAAAAGTATAATGGATACTGTACACTGTGAGGATAAGTGCAAAGGCGTACAACAGTCTCCCAGCAAGTGTTATGTGTACAAAGAGCGAAACAAGTTTCTGTAAAAAAATGTAATAAAACGTGAAGCTGCAAAATGGATATGGGCAACAGCGAGAACACGACTTAGTATGAAAGTGTAGTTATGTCTTATGGGCCTATCATGTAAAAATGAATGGGGTTGACGTCCGTGTTATGAAACCACATAAAATCCTTTGGTCAACTATCACTTACATTTAGTACAATCAGGTGCTGATAGTAATCGTGTAATATCCTCATTAGAATAAGGTCAAAAAATCACTTGTCCAGTACTTGGGATTAAACCCTAGAGAGACATCTTATCAGTGTCTCTATGAGGTTATGATAAAACATTACAATAGTTTCCATTTGCATAATTACTTTGCTGCTAATGCTACAGCAGAATAGGGACATAGCTTTGAGTGCATTCTCGTCTCTCAAGGCCACCCACTGTAATACCTGGAACACAGTGTACTCTACCTAGTCCTACACAATATATTTACAGAAATGGAAAATCAATTTGACTTAAACATAAATCTATTTTAATAGCCTATTTATTCATAAACGTATGGGTTTGGCTTTGACACAGGAGTAATTGGCAGCTGGTAGGATTTCATTGTTCTCATATGCTATTCTTAGTCCAGAACAGCGTAACACAATACATTGTACACAAGCCATTAAAGTAACATGAGCTGACCTGATGACAAAAATTCAATTCAAGGCTCAATGCTGAAAGTAAACCGAAATAGATGAGTATAAAGCCATGTAGTTTTTCATTCAATGATGGTAAGTAATTAATGAAATACAAGCAAGCGGGGCAGAGAGGCGGGAGCTGTCCTTGGTGCTGAATCAGCCACCCATGCTTTGGCTTTGGGCTATACAACTGTATGGGGACTCTTATGTCTGTACACTTCACTAAATCTCCCAGACAATTCAGTTTTAACATAACAGACGAGTTATTCATAATTCCAAAAATATGGCCAAAAGTTTACTTTATTTTGCTTTTTTAGAATGTAATAGGGCTGCAACTAACATTACTTTGGTCGACTTGTCAAATGGTTATTTTTGCAAATTTTTCACCACATAAATGTTAAAATATGGTGACTGAAGGCTGATAGAAGGAGAATATTAATGAATAAAAAGTAATAAAGAGGATAATCCGAAACGGTCTATTCTTTGTTGACATTTGTTTTAATAATGCAGCTGTCTTTGTTTATTACGTCCTTTTGGCATTTGTTTTACTATCTGTATTATCCAGATAACAAGATTAAGATGATCAAAAATACAATAAAGATATTTTTAAACACAATTATTCCGATTAATCGTTGCAGCCCTATATGTTACAATTCGCTCAAGGTGGTATTACATTAGTACATTACAATATGCGATAAAACTTTTTATTTAGGTTATACATTTTAACTTGATTTTTTATCCTAATTTTGTCATGAACATTCGCTAAATAAAGCAAGCCAACGTAGCTGTTAAAGTTGAACATTATCATTTTCCTACAGAATAATTTTTAACACGAAAACGATTATTATTGTATTGTCAACTTCGAGGTAGACATTTTAAGCCCACTTTATTGCATTCAAGCTTTGTCTATATTGAAAAAGCAGCTATTCAGTGTATTCTGAGGTTTGTCGGCAGCTGACATGTTTATAGCTTGAATTTGTAGCGTTTTCCTTTTTATCGCCCGTTATTTCTCTCTCTAAATCGCGTTGTAAACCATTTTCGACATTAGTTTCGTAAACCTTTACGACGATTACCTGGCTGGCTGTAAGTCCCGCCCTTTTACTCTCCCGTCTCAGCTCTCAGCCAATCCCGACGCGCACATTGTTTGCCGTGTGGTGCCTTGACCAATCAGGGCGAGCCGTGCACTTGTCTCGGCGAAATCAAAGTTTATTCCAGGAGCGCGGAGGAATGAGCGCGATGAGAGGCAGCGGACAGAGCACCGAAAGAACTGGGGCGGACAAGGGGATGCTTTTCACTGCCTGCATGCTTTTTGGTCTGAACTGGCTTTGATCGAAGTAAAGTTTGAGCGAAAACGCAGCTTTGATCGGATCTCGAGAGAAATTGCAACGCGAAAAAAAAAAATGACTTCACATTCCCCAGCGTGCTCCGTCTGAAAAGATGCTGCTGTAGCGCGTTTTGGACCCCCTTTGTGAGCACTTACATTCGAACGCCTCTACTGTGGACTTATCTATATTGCCAGTGCTGCTATTGAAAAGCAGTTTTATGCCAAAATGACGGAAATAAGTGAGAAGGAGAATGAACCATCGCAGAACCAGGACCTCCAAAGAGCGCAGGCGACTGTCCCCAGCCATCCCGAGTCCAAGGTAATGGAAAGAAAGCCGGCGTTAGCTGTTTTTAGGCTTTTGTCATCAACATTTCTGCACGTTTCCATCTCGACTATGTGTACTGGAAAGCATTCAACCTCCAGCTATTCCCATACAGTATAGGCTGGAACTCGCTTTGTGGTTACAGGATTTACATAAGAGCCGTAATCCCCTTACGTGTTGTATTCCACTGACCTAAAGTTAAAGGCCAAGAGATTAACTCAAGGTGTGTTGTCTGGCAAAGATCGATACTGCTATTGTATCCTACTGTATCCTAAATTAGGTTGCCAGGCATGCAAAGTGCTTCAATTTTGGGTTGTTTGTGAGAATGAAAATCACTTAAGTTCTGTTTTTCTACTCTGCAATGTGCACAAATGTACTGTTAGCTTGCATAGCATCAGTGAAAAAGCCAATTGGATTAAGCTTAATGTAAAGATATAAAACCCAAATGCAATCCGACAGTTCATTGGCATCTTGTTCTGCCAAATCTTTCTGCTACATCACCAGTTTAATGGATTGATACGAGGACTAAACATTGAAAGTTGAAGATGGTGTTTAAGAAGTCAAAACAGTGAAATAACTATTCTACCATGTATATTGAAGCACATCGGGTCATATTGATTGTGTCATATTGATTTGTGCCACTCCAGGTATAAATATATCAAGATTGGCAGACTCGCTTCTGTCAGTCTAGTGTCAGCTGTGATTACTGAAGTATCTTACTGGCAAAATATTGGCAAACTTTTTTTTTTATTGGAATTGCAATTGCGATTTATGCTTTAAAAGTAGGATTCTGTTCAGAGTGCTTATTTCAAACACAACCAGGAGCCCAGAGGTGTTTGAGAGAAGACTGAAGATGAATGGCTTAACAAGAATTTCAGACATTTCCATGCATGTTTGTAGTGATCTAAACTACATAATCAATGGTGGCACCAATCGAAAATGTATGAAATACCTCTTAGAGTGTCAAAAAGGGCTACATACTCGCCTTATCATTCGCCTAATATCATTTGTCAGGTTGCTTTAGCATTTGTTTGGCAAAACAAACTACACCTTATTACAATATATTTGAGGTTTGTACATGTGCCAATTTACAGGGATCATTTTTGCCGTTGTATCAAAGACACACAAAATATATAAAATAAATATGTACAATACAATACAGTACTGGTTGAGGCTGGAATATAGTGATACAAATCGAATTGTGATCTCATCGCTATGACGATCTGCTTCTTTGGTGGAAACCTCATATCGTGATTAATTATTTCTCTATTTAGTTGTCTGAGTGACAACTGGATTCAACCAATCACAGTGGAGTGTGAACTTTCAGAAGAAGAACTTTATTTATCTCTTAAAAAATATATAATAAACATGAATTGTGGTCAAATCAAAATTGTGATCTGGCTCCAAGAAAATTGGGATAAAATGTTTTGGCCATATCATACTAGTAATAGTCAGTAATGTGATATGGTATAATGTATAAATATACGTCATTAAAGTATAATTATAGAATGGTATTTTACCCATGTTGGCCTAATCAACACTTTTTATGGCACCCAGCGAGCTCACATGGGCTGTAAAACTGTAGCCCCGTGATGAACTTCACACTGCTCCTCATCGATCCCTCCTGATGAAAATTTGGATGCCATTTTACCAAAGACCTGACCCAAATCCATCCTTCGGCCTCTGTCTAATTGAGCACACAGAACACAGCCCTGTAATTGCAGCTGCAGCCTTCCACCATCACAAATCTTCCTCTTCGCCTTTGTCAGCCGCATGGACCACAGGGACCCGGGGCAACAAGGCTGGCTGGAGCGGTTCCTTGTTGTATCTATTTGAGAACAGACAGCGGCTCACAATGGGGAGGTTTGGATTTATGGAGCCAATCAGTAAGCAGATGTTTGCAGTGTCTTGCAATGGGCTGGGTCATAATTCACACATGTAAAAAAAAAAATAAAAAATTTAGCTGCATCAATCGTGTGTTTCCAGTGTGTCTGTTTAAAAAAAAAAGAAAAAAATAACCCTGTACTGTCTGATTTCATTGCATCAAACAAAACTGTTCAACTAAAATACAGGTTTAATTTGTTTTTTCTTGCTCAGCATCTTTACTGTGATCTTCTATACACCTCCTGTATATTTGTAACACGCCCTCTGATTCAGGAGGTTACAATGGGAAATGATGCTGCTAACGACCTCCTATGGGCAACGGGAAACTGCAGATAAAATGGTTTGTGTTTTGCCAAACTGAAGCTTTTTGTAATGTTGTTTCCTCATCAAACATAATGCATCTGTTTTGTACCTATTTTCACTTCTCCTGTATATTTAGACACTTGAGCTTCATGCCGTGGTGCAAGAAGTACTCAATTTTGTTACTTAAGTAAAAAAAATAAAGTCAAAGTATGACATGAAAAAAACAACTCAAGCAAAAGTATTGAAGTACCTTTAAAATATACTTCAACACTAAAAAGTAAAACTGTTGAAGTGTCAAAAGTAGTCTAGATAAAACTTAAACGATTTCCTATTTTTATTTGTATATTTTTGTTGGCTCAAAGTTTGGACGTTAACTCAAACCCCTCAGCCATCTCAGGCGGTCTCAAACAGTTAACAATATTATTTTTTACTTTTTAGTCTGTTTAGTGTCTGTTAAAAAGTGTCTGTTAAAAAGTGTCTTTTAGTGTCGGTTAAAACAGAAAGTACAAATACATACACTTAAATGTAGCAAAGTAAAAGTGAAAAGTATCCGCTGTAAAGTACAGATGCTAAAACATTTTACTTAAGAACAATACTTTTACTTTTGTACTTTGTTGCTTTCCGTCATGCTCCTTTGTGTTGTTAAGGTCCACACAGTCAGGAATAAGGGCACGGAGAGGAAACATTTATGATTAGAAGGTGCATATTTGTACCTTCTAATCATAAATTACGCCATAATTACGATATCGTTCAACAAATGACAGTTGGAGTCACTATTCTTTGTATGTCTTTTTGTGCTTCATTAATGTTTGAGTAGGCTTGCTCATTTTAAATATCAAAACACTGAATGTTGTGTTTCTTTGAACTGTTCATCTTTTGCAGCTCATGTTTTATGGATGCCTTTGTTTGGAAAAGAAAGAGTTTACAGGGAGTTTTGTGCTGTAGAGTATAAAATGGCAGTGGCACATCGTTTATCTTATTTTAAGAAATGATATATTGTACAATCATTTGTTTGTTATTGTGACAGGCCTAACTCAGCTCAGTTCAGCGCTCAGATTTAACTATCTTATTACTCAGTGCATCAGCAGGTGGAGTCCTTGTTTGCTTTGCTGGCATTCAACACAAAACCTGTTATCGAAGCCGTTTTGTCCAAAAGATGTTTAAAACGCTGGATTAATGCATAACACAGGGCTTTAAATGATATGTTCCTTCATGTTAATCATGTCTTAAGTGCTGCACAATAGTTTAATGTAGTTGGAAATACAAAATAAGTGCAGTATTTTGAGATAGCTGTAAAAGAAGATTATGATTTATGGTGCGTTGCTGTGAGACAAATCCGTGGCCATAAAACACTCGTAAAACACAATCAGGGCATGCTTTTCCTGCCGTTAACACACCAAGTCTCTATTTCTTCTTTTATTGCTACATCAAATTATCTGGAATAGATTTTAAGACAGATGCCCTACCTAATGCTAACGTTTGAGACAGACCTATTCAGCAGTAATTTACGAAAAAAGAAAGAAAAAAAACGATACCACATGATTTCTTTATTCTGTGTATAAACTAACTACGTAATAATAACTTCTTTGATATAAACTTAAAAGCCGTATTTGTGGGAGATGCTTGTGTTTATAGTCTATTGGTTTGTACATATGTTAGTCCTACTATGTCCAAAGCAGAAGACTTCCTGGAGCTGGTATTTAAGTGTGTAATGATAAATGAAGCATCAGCCATTTAGAGCACAAATACTATAAATCACTGTTTTCCAAATAGTGGGTCAGGAACCAGAACTGGGTCACTGTGGGGCCGGAAATATGTTCAACGTTCGTCTTATTTTCGGACTAAATATGAATCACAGTTTAAGATACACGTGGCACTGTGGAAGAGTTACCAAAATCATTTAGACATATAAATGTGTTCTTCTGGTAAAAGTAGGTCACAATAGAAAATGCCAAATTTAAAAAGCATCAGTTTTCCAGGATGTATCAAACTAATTGTCCAAAATCTTTTCTTTTTACATGCAACACTCATTCAGGAATCCATTTATAAAAAGCCTTAAATCAACTATATTTAGTCATTCTTTTTTTTAAATGTAGGGCGAATCTACACTTTAGATTCTCAAGACAGACTGATGCAAGTTTATCAAAAGATACAGCAGTGGAGTCACACAAAGAAGATCAATTTTAGCAGCGCTAGAAAAAGAAGCAGATGAACAAACAGTTTTATTTATAACTTTAAAGTAATACATTCACGAAACTGGTCCAAAATACACCCTGCTAGGTCATTTGTCTATTTTTATCCATTTCTTGTAATAGCATTATGTCATTTGGAAAAAAAAAGTGTTTTTTTTATTTTGTTGGTGGACACTGTGCACATTGGCAGGGCAGTCTACTTTAGCAGCTTTGTTTTTGGAGGCGTCAATCACTCACAACTTCGACAGGTCACAATGATTTGTGTGTTCTTTCGTTGCGCTGGGTTGGACCTCTGATCATAAATCTGACCAAGAAATGTCAGGATAAAATATAGGAGAGGTCCAACCGTGAACAGCGTACATGTATGAGGGACGCATGAGCGGAAATAACTTTTTATTTATTTACAGGGTCGCCACTTGTGTTGACCAAGCACTGTTTTGATGAATGATGACGCCTCTAATGACTGTCCTTGATTGAGTTGGAGGAGGTTGTGCTGAGGTAGCAGAGGGCACCGCGGTGTCAGGGGGAGAGCGTGCTCTTTGGGGAATAACTTGTTTTACTGACCTTAATATAATGTACTGTACCTACTGCAAGTCCCCTCGCACAAAGACGGCTAATGGAATGGAATTGGCTTTGTATGTGAGAAACATTGAGAAATTTGATATTCACTTGAGACTAAACAATTAAGATGTAATTATTTTTCAATATCTTTCCAAAATTTTAAATATATCATGAGGTATGCATTAGGACTGTAGGCCTTGAGATGTTTACTCGATTAATTGGCCAATGGAGACCAAAGTTTGTATTAGTTGTCATACTTTTATGTAGATGATAAGGATTTATACAGTTACAACAGCAGAAAGGAGAAGGTATGGACTGAGTCTGCTCAAGATTTGGTATTTATGTGTAAAACGCAGATTTCACTCATGACTCACAAGTTTACTTTGTATTTGTACATTTATTCTGTACATAAATACATAGTTTCCTAATCTTTGTCCCGCATAATTGTAGTTGTTTTTTTCACTAACTATCATGCAGTTACAGTCTTTTGAGTGCAGTTTGGGTCAAATGTAGAGATATGTATGTGAGCAGAACATGTCTTTAGCTGACGAAGAATTTCTTTCATGGAACAGACCTAGAGACCTATTAAACAATCATTGTGACGCAGACTTCCTTAAACCTCTGCCAAAGGTAATACAGTCGCAGCCCTTAGAAAAATTCAGATCGATTTCCAAGTTTTAAATTAGCGTAAGTGGTTAGGGCTATGTATCTTTGTATCTCTTCACTAAAGTGTGACAAGTGTATCCCTTTTTCTAAATTATTAGCATTTATGGAGCATGACGCTTTCATATTTAATATTCTGTGTTATGATATTAGTTCTGGTTTAATCCCTGGTTTAGTCCTGTTTTTGTCTTGCTTTAGTAGTGGTTTTGTCCCAGGTTATTCCTTGTTTAGTTTTGCTTTAGTCCTGGTTCTTTCCCTAGTTTTAGTTCTGGGTTTTTCCCTGTTTTACTCCTGTTCTAATGTTTTAGTCCTGTTATAGTCCCTGTTTTAGTCCTGTTTTAGTCCTGTTTTAGTCCTGTTTTAGTCCTGTTTTAGTCCCTGTTTTAGTCCTGTTTTAGTCCTGTTTTTAGTCCTGTTTTAGTGTTATTTTTGGTCTTGCTTGTCAGTTCAACAAAATGTGTTAGAATGTGTCTTTAAATGTATTAGTTGAGGTTAAATGATAAATAAATAAAAAAATGTGAATGGACTGTAAATGAGCCACAAAAGTGAAGAAATATCAATGTTTTTTTTGGGGGAATTTTTTTTTTCTTTACAATTAAAAAAGTGTGATATTCAAATTTGACATATCCTCAAATGACAATTAAAATTAAATTTTAATACAAGATTAAAAAATAAAATAAAAATGGTATCAATGTTGTATGATTTGAGTAGTTTTTGTTTATAAAACACATTTCCCATTTTATTTATTTATTTAAGGCCAGTGCATATTAATGAACATATGATAGCATATGTAAAAATGCCGCTGGCAGTTCCTCAGATTCAGCCTTGCTGCAGCAGTCTGTTGGGTCAGAAGTGTAGAACTCAGATATTTAAAAGTATCACGATACACATCTCTGTATCGATACACGTATTGCTAAGAAGTCCATCACGATACATCACGATATCGATATATTGAGCACAGCCCTAATTATTTCGTATATATTTCTATATTTCTTTTTAATGTATACATACTGTATACACATTGTCATTGTCCCCACGTTTGTTCTGTGGCTAGCCCTTTAAGTGGGTGGATTTAGAAATACAAGCTCTTCTGCCTCAGACTTGGGGAGACAGTTGCTTCGGCTCTGCTCTCCGGGGCTTTGGCTGCTCTGGGTCACATGATGCTGAAAAATGAAACAATTCTAATTTTTGGACTGTCCCTTGTAGTGGATAACTATAAAAATCTTAGATTTTTTTCTCTTTCTGCCAGATGCCCTGGCATAAAAATGTTGCATCTCATGAAGCAAATTTTCATCTTTCCACAGCAAGTGTTGCTAGGCTTCACACCAGGTGCTCCTCTTCATTAAACCAGGCATATTACTGGGACAGGAACATGCATGATCCTTTTTGGCAGGTTTTATTGTTGTAGGTTCTCCAAGATATAGAGCAAATTATCTTATAGCACGCATTATTTGGGAATATTTTTTGAATATTTTAGTTACGGCCTTGGGAAATTAACTTATGCAAAATCCACTTTATGAACTTTTAACCTTGTTATAATAGTGTTTCCTCATCATCATAATCTTACTGAAAAGTTGTAGTTAGTTTGATACATGTGCATGTTTGAGTAATCCTGTGTCGGCCAATACTCGAGGGTCTTGACTGATCAAAAAATTCCTGTTCACTTAACCCCTATCTCTGCCCACTGCTGTACTTATTTGCCATTATTTGAAAAATGAAGACTCTTACAGCTGGGGTAAGTAATTCCTCCGTAGCTCACACAAATCCTTTGAATTTATATGCATTTTCAGGCGAGTGCGTGGCTTTAGAACAGCTTTTTTTCAGCCAGAAAAGGGACACTAGTGGTGGACCACCTAAGCGCAGCCAATCAAAGCGCTACTTTCGGCTCTCATTATTAGATGCAGAGATTATTAGATGAGAACAGCGCGTAGTGGTGTCATTTTGTCACAAAGAGCTGCTTTTACAATATATTTTAGGGCAAAAAACAAATGAGTTAATTTACCCAAAAAAAGTCAGGCACACCACGGGGAGCCACTTTTCAACAAATAAAAACATATAAATGACAATCTGAGGCTTTTTACCCTAAACTCCCACAAAGAGGCGGGGCTTATCTGTTCTGCAGTTTTGAACAGGAAGTCAATGGACCTCTTTCTATTACTATGGCACTTCAGATCAACGTTGTGATTTACAATGAACACGATGTAAAATGATCATTAAATTATGCAAACTTTTTTTGTCTGTTCTGGTAAAACCTCTTCCCTTCGCTTTAATATAAAATAAATGTGTTTTTAGGTCACATAATCTTCATGATTTTCTCTTTTAGTGTATGAAAACATCATAGTGGCAGTGCATGGAGCGAACACCATTCCTGTCTCACTAATCATTAATTTATCCAGTTCTTCACAATAGACTATTTATAGAAGCCTCCACTACACATCTGAGCTTCAACCACTAGATGCAAAATCGTATTTGTTTTCGTGTGATATTTTCATTTTCATTTTGGGGTTAAACACAGGTTATGTTGTTGCTATATCTGTGCTGTAGTTTGCATTGCGCTAATTGCAGTCAGTTCAAAGCCCTCTAGAAGAGAAGACATACGACGAGCAGTGGTGTAGGCTAATGCATAGCTTTGAATTTGAATTTTAGACAGCGTGAACACAGGAAGCTGCTTTTGGTCTTACATTGCTTTGTAGAGATGGCATAGCTACCACTTTTATCTAGAACATAACAATCCAGGAATCTTTCAATTAACTATGAATCTGTTCTTGTTATTACTGCATCTGTGGATGTTGTTACTTGAGCAACAATCTAAAAATGCCAACTTGATTTTATGGCTTTGTTGTGAGTGTGAAGATATTCATAAAGCAATAGATGCATTTTCTCTAAATCATTTTTACCTGGAACTCTATGCATCCGTTCATACACGGCGATGAACTACACAGTATGTTAAAAAAGTATGGGCCATGTATTTCCCATAAACATTGTTCCTATAGATATACTTGACATTAGATAAGACATCTTTTGACTAAATACCGTATTTACTGGATAGGTTATACTTTAAAATCTTGTGGGTTTAGCTCCTACCGTAACAAAACCTTACATTTACAGAACAGTTCACACATGGCATTCGTGTTGTTAAGATTAATTGAACTAAACGTTGGACTGCTGATTCCTGTGGTCTCAGCTCACAGTTGGACTCTCCCTGTGGAGTGGTTTCTTATTTATTATGCAGCGTTTGCAAATGAGAGGGTGGTTTTACATCAAATATTGATTAAAGAGAAGTGAATGTAAAGCAGACTGATTCATGTTTTCAAATTAGTGTCCTATGCAAAAAGAGGATTGTTTTGTTGTTGTTTTTGCTTATTCGATTTACAAGACTAGAATATCCTTTGTTCACATCCTTGTTGTTTGTTTTCTCCAACCCAAACAAGCGTTGTTAAGTAAAGTTCTATCTGCACTGTTAATGGCCTTAAACTCAGCTGTAGACAACATTTCGAAGTTGAGGAAGTTAAAACTCAAAAAGCTGTACATCCATTACTGAATGGGCCGCCGCTGTAGCCGGGAGAGGGCTATTAAGAAGAACAGGCCTCTGCTCTCTGTAGAAAAGGTTTAAATGTGCTTCCCTTTAATGGGTCAGCCGAGTGGACTCTATTCATCACTCAAACTAATTGGTATCTGTGAATCTGTGCCTTAAAGAGGGAAAAAAACGGGAAACTGTTCGATACTATTGATTGAATTTATGTCCAAGCAGCAGTGCACATGAGCGACTCCAGAGCTCAAAGGGGCAATAATGATGACAGTGACGGCGTCTTGAGACTCTGCTGTTGTTTTTGTGAAGGATGTGGGTCGCTCTTTAAATACAGCAGCTTCAGCGCAGAAATGAATATTTTGGACACATTGTTTTGATTGCCATTTTTACCACGGCATCTTTATAAGGATTAAAATGTTTTATCATATCCTCAACATTTTATCGACTAGAAACAAAACGTTAAAAATTACACACATCCTCATACCAGTTACAGACGCTGAAGGAAATTTAGGCGCCGCATTCTGCCCAAGGACACAATGGCAGTATTTACAACAAATAACCACAATTCTCTGGTTAGTGTATAACTTCCTCCTGTCCAATTGTTCAAGTCAAGAAAAGACATTACATTACGTTCCCCTCTTACATAAGTATTGTGCTTTTATGCAGAACAAACTTATCAAAACAACACCACTTCTCCGACATCTAACAAGCTCTGTAAATTGACTGTTGGGTCTTAGAACGCTATTACATCCGAGGCCTCTTTCTTTAGGCCATTCTCTTGATGTACGAGCTCACAATTGTAATTATTCCCACATATCAGATCGGGCTGAACTAAACTAACTCTTTGTCATCATCAGTCCCAATTTACAGTGCCCAGGAGCAGCGCAGGAAGTGTTAGATGAGACGAGAGAAATACAGCCGCGTCACTGAAAGACGCGGTCGGCTCAATAAAAGTCTTCACAAGAATTTGAAGAGCCATCGACTGGAAATGACAAATGTTGGGATCTAAGAAAAGAGCGACTGAGCCAAAGCAGGCCAAGGGCAGCCAGACGCTAACAGCTAATCTTCAAGGTTCTAAAGACTTTAAAATGTTTTTGTTGTTCATTGTAGTTCAATTCAATTAAGGCTACTTTATTTGGTTTGTTGAAAGGTTTCTAGCAAGATAGATGTTGATAGTTTAAATCTCAATAAATGTAATGCAAAATTGAAGCAGGAAAGATTAAATGAAAGCCTCAAAACAACTTATATTGAGACCCTATTTGAAGTGGTGTTGCTCCAAAAATCTATTATAGTATCCTAAAAATAAATATTTCAATATGCAGAGGGTTTATGAGCTGAAAAATGTCACACCATTTTTAAAAATAAATAGGGCTATGGCTTATTTAGTCCATAAAGTCTTAGCTGACCAAAATATGTATTAGTTGACTAATTATTTTTATTGGGGATATAAATATTTATATGGACCACCGGCTTGGAGTGAGTTAGTTTCAGATTTTGGAATTAATTTCGAGTTTAATCTGCTGTTTTACAAATACACTGTTGAATATTAGTTTTCTGTTAAAGATTTGTGATGTGTGTAAACTGTGGTCTTCTTTTGCGCTTGCAGTCTTGGGAGCGTATTCTGCGTCAGATACATGGTCAGGCTTTGAGATACTGTTCTGTTTTCTCTTTGCAGTTGCAGAGGCTGAAGAGATCGCTGTCCTTTAAATCGGTCATGCGCAGCAAAAGCGTGGACAACTTCTTCCAGAAAAACGGCGACACGCGGTCTCCCTCTGCGCTGATAACCCCGGCCCGCCCCGCCTCTCCTCCCTCTCCTGCCCCACTGTCAGACTCTCCTCTGGGGTACGAGCGCTCGCCTTCTTTGTCCCCCTCCGCCAGCCCAAACCCCTCTCTGTCCTCGCACTCCCCCTCCGTAAGCCCGTCCTTAGGGTCCCAGTTCAAAGCTCAGCCCAAGAGTCAGGTCCAGCCCGTGAAGACCCACTGTTTCCAGGAGCACGTGTTTCGCAGGGCCACCACCTGTCAGCGATGCAAACATGTGATCCAAGGTGAGCCTGATTGTGCAGTTTTGGATTTCACTGAAATTTTGTCCAATTATTGACTGAGAGATCATGAGCCAATATGTGATACGTGGCTAGACTCGATGACATAAATGCATGAACCCAAACTAATAATAATAGTAAGAGAGGGCATTATTGTGCATCATCATAGATTCTCGAAGGACCTAAGAAAGTGTATGTTTTGTTCTACTCAATCTTGAATAAATGCGGTAAAAAATGTATGTAATATATGCAAATCACTGCCATCGCTGTTGTTTAGATAAGAAAGAAAAACCTGGTCGTGGACATAAACAAACTATTTAAGGATTTTAACAAATGTGGAATACAATGGACCGCAGACACTCAAACATAGGGTGTTGTTTACTTTAATTGTTCATTTGTGTAGGAAACTCAAAGCAGGGGCTGCGGTGTAAAGCCTGTAAGCTGGCAGCCCACCTCTGGTGCTCCTCCGAGCTTTCTCAGCTGCCTTGTAATGGGAAGGTAAGTCATCGTAGCACCACATTTCAATATGCTCCTCCAAGTACTTAAGAGCTATACATTTCAGCCCACACAGAGAAAGCCATATGGCAGCAGGCTCTCAAGTTATAATCAGTTTACGGTGAGGGTGTTCAATACAATAGAAGTCTCAAGTTGTTCATCAGCACTGCGGCAAAGTCTAGGCCTATTTTTTTTTAAATATGATGTGTAAAGTGTAAAGTAAACAAGATTTCTAACTTGTAATGTCCCTTTCCAATGAATAGATTATTTGAAAGCGCTGACAATTTCCTCTCTTAATAAATAAAGCCTGTGGACCAAAACATTCTTTAAAAGGGAAATATGTCTGAAATGTGTAGAAATTCTCTGACTAAATGGCACAAATAAATAAGCACTGTCAGCATCACGTGACCCTGTAATTGTCTTCCAGTCATCCAGCCAAATCATATCCCCATTATGCTAAAAGAGGATAAAGCGGTTTCGAGAGGTGCTGCTGTATCATGGAGCACAACGTTAGAGGGAGATATGAGCAAAGGGGTGGGCAGTGAGATCAGATTGTCTAACAGCTAAAAATACCATCAAATCTGGGAAGACTGACACTGATAAAGTTCGTTGCCAAGAGTTGCCTTTTTGTCCTTTTCTTGGCATGTGCTGTTCTTCTCACATAACGCTCGCCCTCCCCTCTCTGGTCTGGTACTACGTTTCCTTCCTCTCTTCTAAACTCCGTAGGAAAATCAATATCTGTCTGTAGCAGCTGGTTGGCTAATTCACTGTGAAATTCAGTGTGTTTGAGGCGCACACAATCCCCAAAGGAGGCGACTCAGGAGCATCGCCACAGAGGCCTGGGCAATGTCCCTTTCCCCTCACTGCTCACGCATTGGGCCAGGAATCAGGCAAAAAAAAAAGGGGGAATGTTTGACATTTTCAATTATAAAGCTAAAGACATATTATGCTTTGTGGATCATTATCTTATATTTTGTTCATTTTAAATCACAATATTGAGCTATAATGACTTGATAAAAGATGCAAGTTTACTGACTATGTTTGTAAATGTCATCACTACAAAATGCCATGCTGCCGGACCATGTGTGGTTTTTTTTTCAAATATTGATTTCTCAAACGTGCATGAATCACTCATGTGTATAAATAATATGTCTCCTTTAATCCAACCAACAAGACTGCATATTCTACTTTAGTTTACTCTCAATACCTACTGTCAGGCGATCAGAGTCTACTACTTTTGCCTCTTGATCAATTACCTATAAATCAATAGATTTAATACATTCTCTCTTACTTCTTCTGGCCCGTCTCTACCGCAGCAGCAGTACCATCAGCCTCTTCCTCTTCACCACCAAATGACAAATCTATTCTCCTTCGCCCACTGTGTCTAATTTTAGTTATAAAATTGATGATATGCAAAAGAGATTGACAGACATATGTTTTTCATGGCTGATGTTGATGTTTTTGAAGCCGATGGCCAATAAGCTCTGCCAATATTTTCCCCCATATTACGTAATAATATAAAATAACTATAAACTCACTTACAGTATTACAGTGCACAAGTATAATGAAGAGAAATAGTTCCATAGCAATATTTTTAAACCTCCACAGCCCAGTCTCACCGCAAACTTAGAAGAAACAGTAGTGATCTTCTGTGCAGTGCTCAAAGATGTCAGTTTTAAAATTAGGAATCTGTCTAGCTAAATGGTTAGTGGTTCATAGACAAAGAACAAAATGTGTGTAGGCGGAAGAAAGATGGATTCATGTCGACTTGAAGTGCCAGTCCAACTTAGGCTACTGTATGAGAGAACATTTATTAAAATTAATATTACACAGTTGCTTAGACCCTTGTGCTACCCGCAAAGATAGTGCGCGGGTTTACACTATTTAAACATAAAACATCAAAAACAAACATCAAACAAACACACATTCAAAAATAAAAAAGTGTTCGTGTTGTGGAAGGAGGGGAGGGTATTCTACAACAGATGACTGAGGCTCACCCAGACCCAAAGATAGCAGGAGGGCTATGAGAAATCTGTATTTGTGCTTTTATCATTGTTAATCATTGTGTTGCTCTAGTCCAGCCATTAAGCCACGAAGCTTTAGGTGCATATTTCATCATTTGTTAAGTGTCCAGGAGGTACTCTCTGTGGCTCCTTGTAAGTGTATACAATAAAAAAGTGTCTGATCGACACTAAAAATAAAAAGAACCACACTTAGTTTTAATGTTTTGCTGTTAGAGGAACTTAGAGCTGTTTCTTCTGAGACTTTACTGGGATTGGGTAAATCTGCCTGTCGCTCACCGAGGGGAAAAGGAGACATGTGCTCGCCATCTCTCCAGACAAGGCAATTGTCACAGGGTCATAATTCGATTGATATTTTGATATGGTCCTATCATCCATTCTAGAAATAACGAGCCATTTCTTGTAACTTTTTCACTTATCTTGCCAATAACCGACTACCGAATCAACAAACAGACGAACTCAAGTTATGATCATTGATGAGTTCATTTTCTGCGTCCTGGCTCGCGTTCAGCCTATTTGCTGAGTGCACCTGTTTATGACCAGTTTGGCTTAAATATGCTCCAAATCAAAGTGCTTAGATTGCTTTGGAAAGCTGACAAACATCTCCAGATCGATGTAATTAAATGTAAAGATGTATCACAGTTTGATTACAGCAGTGGGCAGCTGAGGTGTGCACTAAATAATTGGCTTTGCAGGAAATTGTCCACGCCGTGCCCTCACCTTGGGAGATCAGCTTTAATTACTCAGGGTAATTTTGCTTCGGTCACCTTCAGCTAGCTTTGTCTTTCACCTTACTTTAGTTATACATCAACCACAGATTTATATTATAGAGATGCACAATATTAGACAAAACAGCAATCTTCGATAACAATATCATTGCAGCATTTTAATATACTTTTGGCACACAGTTAGTTAAAACAAAAATGTGTCTGACTTTAGTTTACTGTTAATTGTAGAGACTGTCTGTCTCTACAACACGCAGCCACAACACCTTGAAGCAATCTTTGAGTTTTAAATGACTGCTGTGGTTTTCAGGCTTTCAGCAGGATTTTAAATTGAATTACTGTTGTGCAATCATTGTGGGCATTTTGGTCAGTAACAATATTTGCAAAAAAATCACTTACTTTTAAGTGACTTGTACCTAATACGGATAGTTTTTTTGTTGTTGTTTTTTTTCATGTTTTGCTGTTTGTTAAGAATGCTTTCAAAATACACAATACACATACCGGTAACAATTTCCAATCATAAGAAGTCAGTAAAAATTCGGAAAAATTCATCGCAGTATGATGGAGCATTTATCCCTAAACTAAAAGATAACTGCAATGCACAAAGGGGCATAATGTACTGCATTATTAGGATATTTTGGGTTATTTTGAGTAGAAAGTTTCCTCCTAAAGATCAAATATAACTTAAATTAAGAGAAAAATAGAACATCAGTCACTAAAATTAGACCTTTTAAAACATGCATTACTAATATAGATGGATAAAAATACAACAATGACATTTGTTTTTACTTTAAAATAGCTATGTCAACATGATTAAAGAAATAGTCACTTTGACACACCGTTTTGTGTTTCCTCCCATCTTCAAAATCCATGGCTTAGAAAGCAGCTTAGAAAAAAGTTGTGTGCACTCAATGAGGCCTGAAGAAGTGGTGTTTAAGCTAATGTGAAAACTAATGGAGAGTGCATTATTGGCAGCACTTTATATTATGTAGTACAATTTGTGTAATAATGCAGAAATAATGTCTTTACTGGAAATGACATGTGCCTTGTAACAGCTGGGACACTACTATAACACAATACACTATTTTTACATTACTACTCATACTCTTACTGTAATATGTGTATTGTCATTCGTGTTATAAATGAATGGCAAGAATAAAGCTATATTGTCCGGGATATAGGTGTAAAATTTTGAAAAAAGCAACCTGCATTCAGAAATTTCAAGATTATTCAGTTAATCAATAATTAGGATTATTTAGGTCACAATATAATGATAGGAACTAAAAGAAAATTATAATCGTGACTATTTTAGAAGCGATTCAATGTAATCTATTGTTCAAAATAAATACATCTAAATATAAAGTACTTTTTTATCACATTTACAGTCATTATGTCATTTTGTCATTGAGACAGTTTCATAAGGCTGATCACAAACTCATGGAATAGTACCGTATTTTCCGGACTTTTAGCCGCTCCCCTATATAAGCCGCATTTGCTCTATTTTTAAAAAAACGATAATAAAACAATACATAGGCCGCACCTTTTGTATAAGCCGCAGAACTTTTCCTTGACTTTTGGCATCGCATGAGCTCGTCCCGCTGTCCCCCCTCCAGCGTGCTCTCCCTCCAGCGTCTCACCGTACATTCATTGATGTTAAGCTTGCGTGCAGCCGTGCGGTTTCCTAGCAAGATCGATGGCCTTCAGCTTAAAACTTGCTTCATACGAACTTCTTCGTTTGGGTTCCATAATGATGGGGCAATAATTTGAAAATAATTTATAGTTGGTAATTTGTCGTCCGTGTTTTATTTGCTAGCTGAATAAAAAAGCAACATCTGCTTCTTTGCTTAACTTTTCTGTAGTTTTGATTCTAATTCCGGTCCCTAGCGGTGAAAGAAAAAAACCACAGAAAAGCCGCAGCCTCTAAATAAGCCGCATGGCTCAAAACATCTGACAAAAGTAGCGGCTAATGGTCCGCAAAATACGGTAATGTGTTAGACAAGATTTCACTGTTGTCTATCAGTTTCAATGAATAATCGTTAAATCCTGATTTTTTTCTCACAATAATTAACACTAAAATTTGATACTGTCACATACCTACATTTGAAAAAGAGTATTTGTGTTGTGTCTGATACATCTGATAATGATATGCCCAAGTGTTTTATACTCCAAGCTCCCAGATTGATTGATTCCAGTTTGTCCTCTTTCTGCTGGGAGTAACATTTCTCCTCTGTGTCCTTGTGTTTGAATCCACCAGAGCGGAGCTTTTAAAAGGAACTTCAGCTCTCCTCTGCTCAGCGTCGATCCTCTGGGCGTGGTCCGAGAGGCTCCTGCTGCCCAAGGTGAGTGATAGGCCTCAACATCAGATTTATCAAGTAGAAAACATATAAATAAATGACTGGTGTGTGACGGATGATGTCCACGGCCTTGGATACTGACGAGAGCAAGAGTGTGTGTGACCTGGAAAAGGGATGTGTCACGTTATCTGTTGGGTCTGACCACGTTCTACTCCCTTCTTTAAAATCAGAATCAGAAAAGGTTTATTGCCATTGTCAATTCCAATAGAATTCACAAACATAGGAACTTGTTTTGGTGTTAAGGTGCAACATAAAACACAGATCAATAATAAAAAACAACATATACTGTATGAACTCAAAAGGGCATGCTTTAGGAAACAATTTAAAATGACTATTGTATAAGATAAAAATAGACTTACTATGTACACAAGAATTTCTTTATTTAAACCACTTATGATTAAAAGTGTGAAAAATATTGATATAGAAAGCCAAGCAGGGTCTGGCTTGATTAGTTCTGGTTTGGAAGAGGAATTTGCAGAATTCCTGATGGACCACAATAGTATGTTTAAGTAGTCGACTAGTCACCGGATATTTAAATTTTATATTGAGGCTTTTTAAATATATTATCAACCAAATAAATGTTGAACTAGGGTGAGTGAAAGCTTCTATATTGACAATAAAGTGTATTATTAATGAAAATCAGAAATTGTTTATTATTTTCTGACATTTTGATTTAATAATGTCACTGTCTTTGTTATAAAAGATCTTTTCGTATGTGTTTTAGAGTCTGTATTGTCCAGAGAATGATTACGGTGATTAAAAAAAAAAACGAGTGCATCATCTGATAATTCAATATAATCCAAAAAACTGATATTCCACTATTTATTTTGCAATTGTTTTATAAAGCAATTTGAACTGCTTTTAATATGAATTGTGCAATACTTTTGTTTAATTCTTTGTTCTGTCAGTTCTTATTCAAATCAAATATAAGTAATACAGTAAAAGGCAATGTCACCTGAGCTATTCTCTTAACCTGTCAGTGGTCATAATGTTACTTTTTTTTATTTTGAGTGCATATGTTTTCCCGTGTGTAGAAGGAGAAACCGGCGTTGTTGACCCAGTGTATGAGGCCCTGCGCTACGGGACGTCACTGGCACAAATGAGTCGATCGAGCTTCAGCAGCATCTCTGAGTCTCCATGTCACGAGGTGAAGATACAAGTACCAGACCAGACAAATCATTAATACTACTGTACTGTTATCACACTGATTTATGCTGTAATTTTATTCAAGGGAAGAGTGTTGGACAAACTAGAAAACCAGCCGATTGCTGAAGAAGAGTCTATACCCGGAAGTAAGTCAGGAATGGTCATGAAAAGCGTTCACTGTATGTGCAAAATGTGCGTGTTTGTAAATCATGCTTTTTCCTTCTGATCATGGTACTCTGGGCAGTTTTTTGACATCTTATCCCTTTAATAAAAAATAGAAAAATAACAAAACAAAAATGAAGTTTTACTTGTTCTAGATCGTCTGGTGTGTTTTGAATTAAAGTTTGATCTAAACTTCCTGAGAACCAAAGCATTTAATGATTTTGTTCTCAAATGAACTACTCTCTCTTTTATACAAACAGTATAATTTGAATTAAATAAGTAAGTACATTTTATTTTCAAAGACATATAGTCACAAAGTGCTTCACACTGTAGTAAAAATAATATTTTAATATATATTTATTTATTTGGTCGGGACAGTGCATGTTAATGAACATACATGAAAAACATGATGTAAACACCCCGGATCATATAAATACAAGTCAAATTACAATAAAATATATAAAAAGTTGCAGTCAAATTTGAGCTTGGCGAGTGAGGCTAAAATGCTTCTTTGTCACATTCTTGGAATGACAATAAAGGTGCGTTCACACATTCACTACATCAAATTTTTTTTTTTTTTTTAATTAACCTTTTTCTAACCTGGTAAAAAACCTCTTTTCTATTTTTAGGTGACTAAACCCAGGACAAAACTAAACCGGAACTAGAGCAGGCCTAACAAGGACTAGAGCAGGACCCAACCATGTCACATCAGGGTCAATTTAGGTCTAAATAACTACACAAGCTTCAATTCAGGAAATAATTATATTTATACTGCATTCTGTTTGAATTGTACAGTACAGACCAACCTTTTAGTCATTACATCTAATCCCTATTTTTGCAAAGTGCACCTCAGCTAATTTCACAAGAACTAATGTGCCCTCAGTGCCCCTCGCCCTGGAGATGGGACGCTCTGTTTGTCCTGCTCCTCACATGACCTTGTCCACTGCCCTGCTGCGTTTGTGTCCTGTGTTTGTCCTCAATCACTTTCTGTCTTTTCCTCTCAGTTTTGTATAATAATCCCTCTCTCTCCTCTCTCTCTCTCTCTCTCTCTCTCTCTCTCTCTCTCTCTCTCTCTCTCTCTCTCTCTCTCTCTCTCTCTCTCTCTCTCTCCTCTCTCTCTTCTCTCTCTCTCTCTCTCCTCTCTCTCCGCTCTCTCTCTTGCTCGCTTCTCTCTTCTCGCTTCTCTCTTGCTCGCCTCTCCTCTCTCGCTCTCTCTCTGCTTCGCTCTCTCTCTCTCTCTCTCTCTCTCTCTCTCATCTCTCTCTCTTCTTCTCTCCTCTTCTCTCTCTCTCTCTCTTCTCTCTCTCTCCTCTCTCTCTCTCTCCTCTCCTCTCTCTCTCTCTTCTCTCTCTCTCGTCTCTCTCTCTCGCTCTCCCTATCTCGCTCTCTCTTCTCGCTCTCTCTCGCTCTCTCTTCTCTCTTCTCTTCTCCTCTCTCTTCCTCCTCTCCTCTCTCTCTCTCTTGTCCTCTCTCTCACTCTTCTCTCTTCTCTTCCTCTCTTTCTCTCTCTCTCTCCCTCTCTCTCCTCTCTCTTCTCTCTCTTCTCCTCTCTCCTCTCTCTCTCTCTCTCTCGTGTTATTTATCTCTCTGATGTTGCAGTGCTCACACCGCCTGAAGCGAGAAGGCTGATCAGAAGACAGGGTCAGTCTGAAGGTGTGATCAGCATCTCTGTCGCCGCTTTTTCTTGATTAAACGGACACTGGCTCTGTTATACATCTCCATCCTCTTCCTGTAAGAGGGTTGAAAATCTGTTTAAGTATACTGGAAAACATTCAACTACGATCAACACTACCAAGTCCTTTACTTCTATACACTTTACTGTTTGTTTAGAGCACCTATTCTTCACCAGCCAAAGTGCAAATTAGCATAGTTATACATGAATTATCCTGAATTAGCACATCATTAATTAGTCATTCCTAGATTCAGTTTTTGTTTTAAACCACACGTATTTACCAATACAAAAAACTGTATTAGTGCTTAGTAGTAGGGAAGTAAAGACTTTGTTGCACATGAATGAGATAGAATAATGTATCCACTAACTACAGTGGATATCTTTTACTTTTACTTTACTACATCTCAGAGCAGGTGTCTGCAATTTCTACTCCAATCATTTTTGACCTGGCCTCAAAAGTAGAAATACTTTTATGTAGTGTTCATTATCACTTTCATGACCGAAAGATGTTGTGTTATAGACCATGTTTTCACTAGATAAGTTAGTTATCAATTCAGTTGTTTCCTCTGACAAAAATCAGCAACCATTTTTAGCAATATCACTGCACTGATGGTCTTGGTCTATTTTAGATAAAGTGTTACAGTATTATACTTAAATAGCCGTCAGAGTCTCAAAATATTTCATGAAAGGTGTATTTTCCCAATTTGCTGGAATTATGTAAGACGTAGAGGTAGATTCATTAATTCAATCATTTTCTACCGCTTGTTCTCGTTAGGGTCGCAGGTGACTGGAGCCTATCCAGTGCCTTTGGGCTTTAGGCGGGTACACGCTGGACAGGGGCCAACTCTCGCAGAGACATAGCACCAGACACACTTCACTAGGCCAATTTAGAGTTGCCAATCTTGCCTAACACATGCATGTTTTGGACGGTGGGAGGAAGCCCGAGGACCACGGTAACAGGGAGAGACATGCAGCGAATCCATCCAGAGAGATCATGTGATGTTGGTCTGGCCAGGAATGCTACACACAACTGCTCATTCACACCTTTTGGTAGTTTATTTTTTAGTGTAAGCAATTCAATGCAGGTTCCTGTAAAGGCAAGCTAATTTTCATACGTTTTTTTTTTTTTTTTAAACAGCATGTAACATGGGACAAAACGTGTAATGTGTCCATACAGATCCGCAGGATACGAGTGACTGCATGAATATATATATTTTATATAATTGCTTTGTATAATGCTTGTGATTACAGACGCCTAAACGTGTTGAGATCCACTCCATCCACACCTATGTAGCCCTGTACAAGTTTCTGCCCCAAGAGAAGAATGACCTGGAGCTACAGTGAGTACATTATTACTAACGCAAACTCATCGAAACATTATTTGAAAAAAGAAACATATTAGCAAATAATTGTTAAAGAACATTTTGAGAAGATAGAATAATAGATAGACACTGGGCTGATCACCAAATGTGTTATATAAGAATGTTCACAAAGAACCAACTCTTTATTCTGTGAGCAGTCACAAATTGTCTTTACTCATGTGGAAGATACCTGGGCACATTTTCACTGACATTCACACACCATCTGTTCCCCAGCGGGACAGTAGCGGGGGGTGCAGTGTTCGGAGAAGGAGGGGTGCGCCAGATAGGAGGCCCGAGAAGGACAAATGGCCATGCTGCGTTTGACCAAAAGACTCTATACTTGTATGTCTGTGGGAGGCAGGAGCGCGGTGGGACGTCAGGAGCTAATCCAGACTGCAGCGTGCCTTTAGTCAACACAGATATGCACTCGCTGTAAGGATATGTCATGTAGTGTTTGAATTGGCCCGTGTATTTTTTGATCAACATTTTTGGAAAACAGCTACCCTACCTTTACCAGAGTGCATCCAAATGGTGCCTTTATAAAACCGGATATATTTGGATTTGAAGTGAATCTGTTGAAAATGTATATATTCAATTAACACATCATTTTGAAAGGTGCATAATGAAACTTTTCAGGTTTCTATGGCGATGGTATTACTTCTAATTATTATTATTTGCTACAGAATTAGCCTTATCAATCTCCATGGAGACAAGGAAAAGTTACTGGTGAGATCTGTGGAGAGGTTTTCCAAGGTATTTTTGAGCAATAAAACACCTGTAACTGAATAAATGCTAGATTGATAAGTTGAATGTGGAACATACTGTGTAAAGCAATCAAATCGTCCTGGAGACAAGCAGGTGGCAGACCAACCAGAAATGTAACATAGTGCAAGTTTAAATTACATAAGTATATTAATTTAATGTATTGCTAAAAAAGGGAATATAAAGGTATAAAAGGTAATATAGAAACATTAAAAACAAATCTTTGGACAATTCCTAAATATATCTTGCTGATCATATTGTCCTTTTTAATTCCAGGCCTGGTGACAGAATACAAGTTACAGACGATTCCAATGAGGACTGGTGGAAGGTGGGTCTATTGCTTTTGTATTTGTAAGAACTTTTTTAATACACATTCATAGACTTCCCACTCACAGTTCTAGTCATTTTTATGCAATACTCAGCTGTTAAGTAACAATATGACAAGTGGAGCACTCAAGGACAGCCATGTGGGTGTTTGTGTCAGTTACCATAGAAAAGAGTGAAGACGCATCATAAACCACATTTAATGAGACAAGAGCTCAACCTTCACCTGCCAAACCACTTCTGCATTAGTGTTGTGAGAAAAAAAACTTTAATAGTCCTACGTGTACAGAAAATACAGCTTACTCATTTTCAGTACTTTATCTCGGTGCGGTGTCAGTTACTCTGTCATCTTGTAGTATTTAGGATACAGTTACTTTCCGAGAATTGAAGGAAGACATACAGGTATTTGGCTGGTCTTGCTGTGTATGTATCTGTGCGTTTTACCTTCTCTAATCAGTGACATATAAAGGCATTACAGGCGGTGCCACAATCATGAGGCTATTTTAATCCTACTTTTCAGAATACAGTCCGATTTGACCATGTAATAGAATATGATACAAAATACATTCTAACGTAGGTATTTAGGATTCTGTAACTAAATACATTTTCAAAGTGTTCTCCCTATCACAAAATATAAATCTGCGGCAAGTTTCCACCACCCACAAAAAAAATATATAGAATAGATTTTAATGTCACTGGAAATACATTCTTATAGTTTACATTGGGGTGGAATGAGACACAATTCCCACAAAACGAAGCACGAGGCACGAGATTTGGTCCACGGGAACGGGACAAGACAAGATTTTGACGTAATTTATACAAAATCAATTGTGCAGTTCATAGTTTGGGCCTCACAATGTTTGATTCGTTTTACTACAGCCTGATGTCATTGTAGCACTGCTGTTTGGAACTGCGGCTTCTCAAAATGTGGTACTCACCAGCGTTAACCTTTCCCGGGATCTTTTTTTCCCACATCTGTGCACAATCTTCAGACAATTTTATAGCACGAGATCTTATCCAATCCTTGTTCTTTACACACAAAAAAATGTTCCCAAAAATGTCATAAGCCACAGTCTATTTGCTGCAGAATATGTGATTTCCTTCCTGGTCCTCTCGATAGCTAAAAATCCAATAATTAAGAAAAATTGCAATGACATAATACAAAGACATAATCAACTAATCATTTTGTAATACTGTTTTGATTACTCTAAACTCCGTGATGTGGAAGGGTCTGTAAACTTCAGACTTGAATTTTAAGCTTGCGAAACAGAAATAGACTGTGCACAGAAAATTCCCATTTCAGTTTCAGACAAAATGGCACTTGACTTTGGTTCAGGTAAAGCCACAATCGTGTTCTCACAAACCGCACAGCTCATCATCATGTAGTACGCTCCTGGGCTTAGGTCTCCTGTGCGCCATCATCCCTGCAGACAATACCTGCAAATACTCAAATACTCAAAATGTCTTTATGGGGCAGCGTTGCAGAAAGAAAACACTTGATTTTTTAAATGTTTAAAGTCGGTTAAATGAGGCATGGTTAAGATTTAATTGGGCAAATTACATTGAAAAGCTGTAGGTTCTCAAGGACTCTACTCTTCAGAGGATGTGTATTCAAATATGTATACGTCGATGTTATGGATTGTGTATAATGGGTTTTTAAACATCTCGTTACGAGTCAGCTCATAGAAACACATGCACATATCTTTGCAACTCTCAAGGGCTAATGGTCTGTTTCCTCTGTGTTGTGTTTGTGTTTACCAGGGGAAAACCAGGGACAAGGTGGGCTTTTTCCCAGCCAACTTTGTGCAGCGAGTGCGTCCCGGAGAGAGGGTGTGGAAGGTCATCGCCGGTTTCCACGGAAACCGAGACAAAGGCCAGATGAGCGTCAAAGAGGCTCAGGTGAAACGTGCACACTAACTAGAATGTACACAACCCCCTGTGTCCTTTACTCACACTTGAATGAATAGAGCTCGATTGTGTCGTCATACAAGAGAAGCCTCTAGCCTGACGTTAAACCAGAGGAGAGTTTAAAATGTGAAATTCTGCACTTTGTATTCTGACAACATTGTGTGATAAATTTACCAAATGTTATGTCTCTATATGGTGTGTGTGTGTGTGTGTGTGAGAGAGAGCGAGTGAGTGACTGGTGGTTGGAGAGGCTGTTACCGTAGATTGGCAGCCACCTTTCAGTCAGTAAACTTCAAGACGGCTGTGGCTACAGTCGCTGCGTAGTGTAAATGAAAAGTGAAAGAAAACTGCAATATTACATTTTTAAGTTTATATTTTACTATAAATTGTTCATTTGAACGAAACATGCTCCTCAACAAAAAAGTACATAACCCACCCTTCCACACACACACACACACACACACACACACCGCTCTCTCCTTGTCTCTCGCTGTCTGTTTCTTTCTCTCTCGTTCTCTCTCTCTTTCTCTCGCTCACTTATATAAATGTAATGTGATGCAAATGAATGCCAGAAATGCTGAAATTACAGAGGATAGAGTGTAATCGTTGCAGCATTTAGCCTCCATCCAAATGGTGTAATTGAACAGACTGTATTTGCTGAAGGTCATCACTGTACTGTAGTATGCAGGACCAATTTAAGTTTATAAATATATATTATTTATTTTAGGCTCACAACTTTTATTTCAGAGTTGTATTTACCTGACATGTTTCGGCTTCTAGCTACGGTAGTAGTAGCAATAGTAGTAGTAGTAGTAGTAGTAGTAGTAGTAGTAGTAGTAGTAGTAGTAGTAGTAGTAGTAGTAGTCGTAGTAGTCGTAGTAGTCGTAGTCATAGTAGCAAGTAGTAACAACAGCTGATATGTGACACATCACCCCCAAGACGGATGACAGTTCTGAAGATGGCCAAAGTAAAGTTTATAAAGCTGTAGAAAATAAATGAATCTGCACACGTTGAAATTAAATAAAACAGGCAGAAAAGCATTTGTTCCTTGGGTTTATACTTTGTTCTACTTGATTATTTTGTTTGTAACACATATTATTAGTGACACAAATGGCTATTGAGCAAAATAATAAAATATAGAAATACAATCATGAATTTTAATACTTTATCGGCTGCTAAACTGTCAGACCCACTTAACTGCTTACATTCAACCATGTATATGTTCTAAAAAGTGTCAGTATTTTAATGTTATTTTTCACCCTTCAAATGTCTGCAGATCTGTGTGGGGAAGAACGAGGAGATTGAAGGCTTTTTGCGACTAAGCAGTGGAAAAAAACGAGGCCTGGTCCCAGTTAAGAACATGGTGGAGATATGAACTTTTGGCAGCACACACCTCTCTCCTTGACCCTGGAAAAGGTCACTCCCCTCAGGAGCATTTAGCCGAAAACCTCACTGAAGCCAGCTCTTTAAACACCATCAGCTTGAGTGGACAACCGCATAGCTCCGCCCACAAGTTTGCTCTTTCTGCCTGAAAACTTAATAGCGCAGTCGGCCAAGGGATTTCTTTGAAATGTATTTAAGGTACTCTTTTTGTAGCACTCTGAACAGAAATGTAGCACGTGAACAGTGGACAGTCTGGCTACCTCAATAGCCGTCTCCAGTGGCCTGTGTAAGACTTAAATGATGTCAATGTGTTGTTACTAAAGAGATGTGGGAACTTGTGTGTCTGTATTTCACTGTACCTCATCAAATATTTATTTATTTGTGTATGTATTTATTCATTTATGTTTGGGGGGGTTGATCTCAAAGATTTAACACTAAGTGAAAATATATTAACAAGACATATTTGGTATTCAAAGTACCATATTCAATTACTACTTAATAATAATATATTTGAGGAATAACTAAACTTCCATAAAAATAACGCAAATAGGGACTAAACTGAAACTGGTCTTTGTTTTTCTGGAAGACTTAGCTGAATTCCAGTTTAAATTTCATTCCTGACCACTGATTTACAGTGTACCGTATGTCTTTTATTGCTCTTGTTTGTACTTAATTGGCATTTACATAATGTTGACAGGTATATATCAAACTAAATGTGGCTATGTTAACTCTATGGACAAATGAAGGTCGACACAAATCCATCATTTTGTGTTTCGAATCTCTGGTGATTATATGATGCTACATTGTGCTTTTGCAGCTCCAGAGCCTGGGGACTGTGCATTTTACCCTCTGTTTGCCCTTCAATCACACTCCGCAGTTCACAGACTTCACAGCCCTCTCTGCTTCAGTAGAAACTGTTTCCTGTCATTATAGCCCTATCTATCTAACACTGTTTGTCTCTGTGTAATATCCAGTAATACTCCTGTCATGCCTAATTGTACAGCAGCACGATGATGGCTGTTGTCTAGAATCTCTGATGTGCTTGAATTTATTTCAGAGAAATACACATGGCAAGTCATAATATTTGAAAAAAATGTCACTAATGTTGTCAAATACTCTCACACCTTATGCTAACATGAGATGTTTCCTCTTTGATGCTGACATTCAGAAACAACTGGAGTTGTTCCAGTGCCAGTTTAGATTTTATTATCATGTCATAGTTCTGAGCCTTCAGATAAAAAGTCAAGAAAAAGTTAAATTGTTGCAATATTTGTGGTTTCAAATTGTTATTCTATCTTTCCATGGTGGGTTTATGTCCCATTCATTTATCACACCCAAAAACTCTCCTGAAAAGCATTCCTGATTGATACCACGTCAGCACGGTGTGGAGATGCTTTATCATTCTGACTTTTGCCAAGTTATCAAGTCTGTGAAATCAGGGACAGTCTCCTGGAACAACTGCTTAAATGGTTGTAAGGTGTCAGCATCATTTAAAAGGTGCATTGTGTAACTTTTATAATGAGAGCCGAGTCTGCTTAGTGCTTTGCATGAAATGTTCCACTGCATGGCATTAATCTCATCTAGCTTGTAGGTGTTTTTAATATTCTTAAAGCCTTGAAAAACACGCATTCTTACAGTGAGCAAAGACGTCTCTCCACAGATCAGACGTGTAAACTTGGCCTTGTAACGTCACCTGCTTCTCTGCATGGAGATAAGTTTAATGCCTTATTGCGGAACTTCCAGGCAAAGCAATATCACCATGGAGACATAAAAGTTACATAATGCACCTTTAAAGGAGAAACATCACTCATCATTTGTTGTTTGTTTGGTATAAAACATGAGCTAGAGCCAGTGTCCGACTGCCTTTACCATGGCAATAAATGTAAATATGACAAAGCTTTGTACATAAACCTATGAAGACTGTACGCACTCGGCTGTTCCAGAGCCATATAAGGGCATTACCGTCACAAAAAGTACAATAGCTCCCATATCCACTTAAAATGTATGCATCAAGTAACATCAGCACAAAAGTCAAAATACTATGCAGAATTCTAGTCACACTTTATTTTGTATTGCCAATAAAAAGTTGCACATGAACATTATCTGCATTTATCTGTGCATATAACATAATATACAAATACATATACATACCGGTAGTTGGATCTGAGTCTGTTTTGTCTTAGACATGACCTCCAGTGACCAGAATGAAGATTGGCTCAGGTCTTTGCTCACCATCAGGCTAGTTCACTGCATGGCTAGCTGCTCTGTTATGCTCAGTGCTCATCTATCAATAAAGTCGCATCAACAAGTCATGTGTCCTACAGTATTTTGCTTTTAAAATTGTGTGTCTCAAGGAGCCTGCGATCACATTTTGATGAAGACTAATTTGAGATAATGTGTGGCTAAATGAACAGAAACTTCTTTACCTTTGTGAGGGAGTGTTAAAGTTTTATAACTCAATGTGAACTCAAAATTAAAAATTTCAGATGTCCCATTTCTCTTAAGCCAAATAATACAAATTGCCAAAATGCAGTCTTTTTACTTACCCTGTAACCACTTTGTCATTTCACACTTTAATTTATAATCTCCCTCCAAACCAAAATCCTCTCCTTTCGCTGCCAAAGAACGCACCAAGATCGTTCACAGTCATTGCAGAGAAGCGCACACATTCCTAATGACTGTAAATAATAAGATTAAGGATTTGTAAAATTAATTGCCAGCAGAAGAGCTGTAACCGCAAGTGAATAAACTATGCGGGTGCTGAGTGGTTTATGTGCGAGCTGTGGAGAGAAGAGCATTTCTCAAATCATGACCCCGTTCTGTTATCACATCAGATCTAATGTGATTTTTGGTGCCTTTGAAGAAACGGGCAGAGAGAGTGCAGAGAATGTGGGCAAAGCTTTCAGTGAAATGGTGAGAATAATGAAAATGGCATCGTCCAAATCAATATGTTGACAATAAAAAGTCATGGTTGAAATAGCATTGAAACTAGGGCGCATTCAGGTGTAATCAAAAGCCCCTAAAGTGAATGGAAGTGAGAATAAATTGTCCAGTGTGCTGTACAGTATGTATCAACTTTACTGCTAACTGGCAACTTTATGCTTGGTTTAACCTGCCTCAAGCCCACAGTGGCAACAACATCCACAAAGGATTCTCATAGCAGATCGTTTTCTGTGTATTTATGAAACCTTTTATTAATTGACCTACCTCAATGATTAAGAATATGTAGAATTTCCAACTCACAAGCATGAATTTTAGATATTTCAAATCACAGATCACATCACAACATTTAATAAAGGGGTATCTAATGTATAATGAATTCATTTTTGTTCAATGTGTATCTACAAATAGAATTTTTGACAGTATTATGATTAGTTCTTCAAACCCCCTGCGTATTATGACACCAGAGTTAAATATACCACAGCCGTAGCAGAAGTTGGAGTAAAACGGCTCATTAAACATGTGATATGTGCTGCACGATGCCTCACACGTCATATGATGTTTTGTGTGCGTTTTCCCCTCTGCGGCAGCTGGACAGACTCGCAGTGGGGCGAGGGAGCAGCGTACAGGATAATGTAGCAACTATTCAAACAGTTGAAAGAAAAGCCATGCTCAAAATAGCACTTGATTACACAGGCGAGGAGGAAGTTGTCACCAGAAAACAGTTCTGTGCAGCTCGAATACAAAAGGAGCAACACCTTGAAGAAGTGAAACACAAATGTATAGGCGTACATTCAAAACTAAATCTAATCTGCTGGACCTAATTTTGACATGTAAATGCTGTGAGTAAAGATGTGTCCGGCGAAATCATCAATCATCAATGACACTGACTGACTTCTAAACCAAACTAAACTCACGATTTTACAGTACTTATGAAAACTTAAAACTCATGCGCTTCTTATTCCAATATAGATTTAAACATATCTTCCATTGCATTCATTAATTGAAAAGATAACTGGAAACCAAGAAAAAACAGATGACACATTTATCAACATACAGTTGAACAATAAGGAACACTTAAGAAGTCTCTAAATATTATGGTATCTCATCTGGCAGGTGGGACAAAAAAAATACTCAGATACTAACTAACTTATACTAAAAACTTTTATTATTATAATTGTATTAACCTTTATTTAACCAGGTAAAAACCCATTGAGAGGGGTAAGTATTGAAATTATATACTCATTTACATTTATAGGATATATTTAGACATTTTCTGCATAGCTTTAGAATGGTCATCTTTATCTATATTGGCCTCACAAATATTTTTTTAATTAACAAATTGTTGTTGAGCATTTTCCTTAGTAGCAAATCAAGTATGAAATTTAGATAATTATTTTCTCTCTTGTCCACATTCAAAACAATACGGACCAGAAGTACACTGAGCTGCTGTGAGGCTGCTGCTGCGGCTGGTTACTTTTAATTAACAAAAACACACCTACATCCACTGGGATTTATGAATATTGGATTGGAATATTGAGACTCAAGGTCTGCCACATCTCTTCCTCAGGCTGCACACAACTGAACTTTGGCAAGATTTTAGAAGAGCTGGAGGTGTCTCATGTTTGTCTCTGTTTACATTCCTCAAAAGCTAACTTCAGAGAGAGTAGGATGTATGGTGTCCTATGGGTAACACCACTAGCACTTTCCAAGATCTTATGATTTGGAATAAGAAAAGACAGAGCCGTTTTCCACTCAAACGCAAATGGCCTGTGTAACCATTTTCTATAAGATTATCAGAATCAGAATCAGAAAAAGATATATTGCCATTGCTAATGAACAGAATTCACAAACATAGGAACTTGCTTTGGTGGTTCGGTGCAGCATAAAACAATGAACAATGATAAAACAAAATATATGAAATTAAAAGAGCCAATTTATAACAATAACAAATAGAACGCAATATTTTTTTCATCGCCCAGACAAACAGCTCAACCAGTAGCACACAAAAACACATATTATTTGAATTACTAGCTTTAGTCATTCACTTCCCTTACTCAGTACTGATTCTATGACCATACAGGAAAGAGTGAAGTGTCTTGACCAATGGCACAAATGATCTGAGTTCTATCGTCACTGACATTTTTCACACCTCCTGGAGTCATGCCATGTCCCCGTCTGCTTAAAGCCTATAAGAAGCGTCGTATCACAGGACTTAATGACTACCGGCCTGTGGAGCTGATGTCTGTAGTCATAAAATAATTGTAGCTCCTGGACCAGTTTCACATCAAGTCCATCACCTCCTGCTCCTCTGCAGTTTGCCTACAGGCAACAGGTCTGTAAATGATGCCATAAACCTGTCCCTCCACTTCATCTTGCAGCATCTGGACTGCCAGGGAACCAATGCCAGCTCTGCATTTAACACCCTCCCCCAGCTCTGCTCCAAGACAAGCTCTCTCAGCTCAATGTGCCTGACTCTACCTAAAGGTTTTGACGGACAGGCAATGCGTGCGGCTGGGGAACAATGTCTTGGACATTGTTCAGTCCACAAGGCTGTGTACTTGCACCCCTGCTCTTCTCCCTTTACACCAACTGCCAACCAACACCACCACAATGTATGTGCAAAGCACGTAAATTAAACACTAAACAATGTAACATTCATTTGACAAAATAAAACTGTTGTGTCAAATAATAATGTCAATTAGACACGTTTTGGATTAACCTCTGCATATGTCACATCAGCTGCCCACCTAGGAAGTCAAATTATAAACTTCATCAAAATTGTCAAACTAATTAAAATCTATGTGCCCTTCAACATGTTTTGCCCCTTGCAACACTTCTCTTCTTTAAACTTTACAGCCATAATGAGACCTGCATATAGTTCATGGCCCATTGCAGGAAGATCAAACATAATTACTGTTTAGAACAAGGGTACAAGGACGGGCCTCTTTTAAGTGGTTGTATTTTTAAGAGTGGCTTGGGGCAATTATTTGATCGAAAAAGGGCTTAAGGGTGATTTGATGACTCCAGCTCCTTTGGTGATTGAACTTTAAAGATGTCCTTAGGAAGAGCTTGTAATCATGGAAAAACTGTTCACAGGATTTGATAGTTTGGCCACTTCACATCTAAACGATCTTAACAAGAAGGTTAAGAGGCATGTGTTTTTAGCAATGATTTGTAAATTAATTGTTTTGTTTTATTTGCTTGTTCAAAGTTATGCCCACTGTTTTTCTAAAAACAGTGTCCTGATGACTACGCCTACACCGAGTCGTAAACTAAACCAACATATATTATTATGGCAATATGTAATCATGGGTGCTTTTAGATAAAGCTCAAAATTTGGATTTGTTGTCTGTAGATTCAGTTTAGTCATATATCAACAAACAAAATCATGCACGCAAATTATAGCTCTACTTCAAGGTTGTCTAAATAATTGGTCTGTTCAGTTTTGAAAAAGATGCTTGACTTGCTCTTTACTGAGCTTTTTGTCTTGCATCCGCTCAAGTCATCAAAAACGCTGTAGTTTGTTTTGACAAACAAACATGAAGAAGCAGAAAATACTGAAGAATCAGCTAGATGCACTGGAGAACGTTATACATCTCAAAAAGTGACTCAAAAAAGGTACACGACAAAAACTTGCACATGGGTTTTAGAATTTGACAAATTAGGACTGTCGCTATAGTGATTAACAATTTAAAACAAAATATAACATCTTTTGAATGGGTAAAAGTCCTCAAAGCAGCAGCTTAACAGGAAGCTGAAACCCACGAATATTCGGTGCATGTTTTAGGTTGTTGGGGAAAAAACAAGAGCACCAGACCTTCTTGCTGTGAGTCAAATGTGCTTTTTACTCTGCTGTCATGTTGGCAATCTGTGAAGTCTCTGCTTAATCATGCCAGTTCCCCCAGATTCTACATAGAATAGCAGTCTGTTAATTCATTTCTAGAAAAGTACTAGTCGACAAGACAATGATCATGAATAAATAATTGACCATTCACTGTATTTCTTTGTCCGGTTTTTGATTTAATAGTTCTCTACACACAATTGTGAATGACCTTGCTTCTATAAAAGACTGTACTGTCCATTTACTTTAAAACAACTATAAAATCAAACAATCATCATCATCATCTTCACCACTTTGTTCCTCTTTGGCTCAATTCAAGTGGCACTAAACTTGACCTTCTCTTCACCTGCACTTTTCCTGTTCAAGGCTCATGATTTGACAATTCGCCTTTACAAAGTCATAGCTCGTTCACAAAATCTATGGTCAAAGAAAATATGAAAATGCATCTCTGCAGAAAATCTGACTCATTTTGCAGTTTAATTTACTTTAGAAATCGGGCATCGCTGACTCATTTCTTTTTTAAATTATAGTGTTTAGTGCAGCTCAGTTTGCTGCTGTATTCGCTGTGGCTCGTAATTACACGGATTGATTTTTGCGGGGTCGGTGTGAAATTTAGAGTGTGTTTTTCAAAATCCAATCTGACGAGAGTAAATGAGCGCAATTACACAAAAGGCAAACAAGCACAGAATAAATCAAACAATTGAAATGAAGCATAAGTATACAATTATATTATTTGATATTATTTCAAATGATGTTATTATAATTCAATTGTCCCTGATTTACATGGACACTGAAAGGTGAAGTGGTAAATGGTCAAAATGTTATGGCTGTATGAGGCAGCTGCAGCTCTTTGTCCCCGGTCAGAAAGTACAACATGTATACTAAAATATTTTTAAGTTAATAAAAAGTGCATTTTATAAGCTGTATAATGACTGAACAAGACTGGGAAATTGCTCTGTTTATATTACACATCAGCACAATGTGATTCTTTCTTTATCCGACAGATTGAGCCTCAAGTACATTTTGGATTTGTATAAAAATGCATTAATCCCAATTACAATACCTATGTGGTGTTTGCACAGTTTTAATGTAATAGGATGTGACAAAAAAAATCCACAAGGTTTACAACACTATTTTGTTTATGCTTAAAATTAGGCATGGAATATATACTGGGTTTTTTTTATGTATCGGTCCTATTTAAAAAGTCTGCTTCCATCTGTGTGTGCACTTTCCCAGTGTCATTGCCAGTTTGTCCTCTGCGCATCAGACTTGTGAGTTCAACTGGAAAAAGAAAAGCAATAAAGCTAAAGTCTGTGGCTGTAGATGTTAACAAAATCTTCGTAAAATAAAAGACAATTGGCATAAATAGACTATATAAGTCGTAATTACCTGAGGAAAGAAATCCATATTGGACCATTCCTATATAAAATACATTTTATCATTATAATAAAAAATTATAAAAAGTTTTTGCTGGCTACAACTGTTTATTAGACAGAACAGTTGTAGTGTGAATCGGGGAGAGAAGATATAGACATCCTACAAATGGTCGAGGGCTGGAATCAAACCCACGACGCCATAGAAACCACACAACTGTAACGCCATTACCCACTGTACCACCAGTGAGCACTCAATTTATTATTATTCAATGTCTGAAATTCTGAGAAGGCCCCACTGTATCCCCCACAAAGGGATTACATCGACCTTTAAATGAGCTAAACGCACTGACATATACTTGGATGTACACTGGGTAAACCGCACCACCTGGACATGTGACCTCTGCGCTCCGCCTATAACCTTTTGTTCAGAAACAATGGACAAATATTATAGTGTTCTTTTTATGTAAAATGGACTAGACCTACAAGGCCCACAGGGAAGAAATGTAAAAATACAATATGTTAACAAAATATGACAATTATTTGTAGCCAAATCCCACAACACAAGATCACCAATCATAGATTGAACAGGTCAGTGTCTGGTAGAAGACTTTAAATGTGCGCTACCAATAACTTTTTGTGGTTGGAGGGTTCGCTACCAGCTTGTCTCAGAGATGTTATTGCTTTGCCTGAATTATTCCAGTTTGATTAAACATATATATCTTGCATGTATTATCCATTTACAGGTGGCGGAGCCTCCACCAAAAGTTACATAGTGCGCCTTTAAAAAGCTAGTCTCAACTGTCAATACATTCTCCATTCTATGAATGCGATCACACTGAATGCTTTGTGTTTAAAAGATGTAACAGAGAAGGAGATATACAACATATTGGCTGATTATTCAAACCTGTCACTGAAAGGCCATTATTATATATTTGGTCACTGAGAGAAAAAGCAGCTTCCATAAATTCAATGAAGCAAATTATCTTGGAAAGATATCCTTATCTGATCGTAGGAATTAATAACTGTGACAAATTCTTCATTTAGCCTTTTCCAATATGATTATGACCATGGAGGAAAATCTTTCTTCCAGCTCACGTGGGCACTCAAACCAACAGATCATTTTACACAGAAGTCAATAAAGAGATTGTAAATGTGGAGTGAAAATGTCTATGTTTGTTGTGAGGTTAAGCAGCATCCTCTTGTTACTGGTAAGTTACTGGTTGTTTTCATGGAAATGTTTTTGCTCTGCCTGGAACGTTATGGTATTAAACAAGTCTATCTTTATTCAGTTACAGTTCAAAAATATAAATCAAAATATGTGTAGTATATATATACCAAGGGCTCAGAGAAGAGCTGGAGAAGGCGCGGAAGTGACCCCCAAACTGGAGGAGTGGCTACTCTCCGGCAAAACATCAGACATCTCAGTCCAGGAAAGTGCAGTACTAGGAACAGCAAAGATACACTGCACAGAACCCTCACGGTCCCAGGCCTTAAAAAAATAGAGAGAGAGAGAGATTGTCTGTTACCTGAGACAGACAATGTAGAACATTCTTGGCAAAACAATGACATCCAAAGAAATAGGGCCAAAGGAAAATTTGCCATAACCAGTGAAGTCAATATGAAATTGTTATCTATAATCGGAATAGATCTTGAAATTTGCCGCCCACTTCTTTTCTTTAGATTGAAGGCCATCTGCAATAAAGGTCCTTAGCTCAAACCATTAAGACTGACGGTTCAGGAAATAGTGTGCATCCGAGTAATGAGGAGATGCATTAACAGTGAACAGTGAACAGTGAAATGACCAGTTTTCTCCTTCAGTGATGCCTAGCCTCTGAGCTCCCATACTGTATTGACAACGATAGGTTTTGTCTTCCACATTAATCATTACATCCCGATGAATGGCCTATTTTATTGTGTGCTAAGTGCTGCATGGGAAGCAGTGTGTGAAAATTAATTCAGGATGTCAGGATAAACAGAGCATTATGCAACATAAGCTGCCAGCTCTGCTCTGCAGGGCCCTAAACTAATTTATGGGCAAAACTGTGCGGACTTATCTAGGCTAGGATAGGCTTTAGACTTAAGAAATGTTTTGCAGGACTTTACTTCACACTTATCTTAGCTTACTTGCTTAATTAATTACTATATTTTTTTCCCATTAATATATGGATCTGGCAAGTTGCCATTTTATTGCAACATAAATGGATCAATGAGCTTCTAACTCTGACTGTACAGGATGCCAAAGAAATCAAAGCACAATGCAGCTGTAGCACATTGCCCTCTGGTGGTAGTTTAATGTATAAGGCCCTTTTCTTATTTATTCATGTGGGAGGCTTCACAGCAGGAAGACAGATTCATTCGGCAGATACATTCATATTCTACTAGTGCACTCATTTTGTTTTTATCTTAGCAGCTCCTCAAGAAAAAAGGCCTATGTCTAATTAAACGAAAGACACTTCTTCTCTTTCTGAGACTTGCATATTTTCCTGGCCAAATAATACGTGCAAACTGTGTAAATATACAGCATGATAGCTATCAGAAAAAAATATGTCTGCATTAAACGTCATTTATTCTTGATGTATTTTTGCAGTTACTTATTTTACTACGTTTTTCCGGACCCTTACTTTGGAGGTATCCTGGCAACGCGTAAACATCAATGGTGGCATCGGTATTTGAATAAGTTTGGTAGAGCTGAGATCATCATAACTGATCTGAAGGTCTGTCAGGCGAGTGTGTCCATAACATTGTGTGTTTTCTAACATTTATTTGTGTTGTTGTGTATGTTACTGTTATGTAAATGATGTTGTTGAATCAGGCTTTACTTTTCAGAGAAGCATACCTTAGCGTTAAATTATGGCTTAGCTTTCATCAGTGGTTCCCAACCAGGGGTACGCGACCACATACCAATTACTTGGAATTGGTGGTGAAAAGGTGGAATCAAATAGTGCTTGGATTTAAAATGTCCTTAGTTTGTAGAAACTTTTACATGCTGAATGCTGTGTCTGTAGTATAATTTTGGACATCAATATCATCAAAAGGGGAATATATGATAATAAATTGGCAATATAATAGTGATCAGATTTATGACTAAAGAAACACCAGTAACTATATAGGGCTACTCAAGGGCCTCTTGTGAGTGGTACTTGGGTGGATTAATGTAATGTTTTCAGTAGATTCTAACCATGTTTTTCTTTGTTCTTTTCATCCTCTAGCAGCCACCTCCCATCATGTCTGGAGATGTGATAACACAACCAAACAAGCCAACTCTGCTGTCTTCAAATTCTCAAAACTCAAAGACTTCCAAAATTCTCAAGCAGACCAAAGAAACCACACTCTTAAAGGAGGAACAACATGTTTTAAGCCTCTTGGAGAACTGCTTCAGTCAAGTGGAAGTGGCATTGACGTTGCAGCCGGACACGATGGCTGACATCAAGGACACGTCGATGTGCAGGGCAGTTCAAATGCATCAGTGGTTATGTGAGAGATTAGAGAGGGCCGAGGAGCAAGGTGCTAGAGAGGCAAAAGTAGGTGGTGCACAGTTCAAAAGTGAAGTCAAAAAGTCCTACAAAAATGTGTTGAGGTGCTTTCGAAATAATCCTGCTGATTTTGCTCAAATAAAACAAGGATTAGATACAGAAATGGGGAAAACAGAGAGGTTGTTCTTTGAAAATCTTAAAACAATTACTGGCTGTGCACTTGAAGGAGGGGAACAAGGAGAAGCTCTTTTGAAGGTCACATCTTTCCAAGCTCCAAAGAGTGAGGTGGCACTGGATGAGAGAATAGCAAGTGTGACCAAACAGATAAGTAGCATTGATGCAAAGGTAAAAGCTTTGTAACCACATTGACATAAGCGTCATAATGTATCACTGCTGACTAACTCCAATTACATATTTGCTTTTCAGATAGAGGATTGCAAAACCGGTATTGAGGACTTGAAAACGCCACAAGTCTCCGAGGCTCCTCTCACAGATCAAGAATACCAGACATACACAAGCACACCAGAGCAGATAAGCCTTCAACAGAAACTGGACCAACTCAATGCCCAGCTCAATAAGTTGTTTTTGGAGGACAGAGAGAAGGAGAGAGACATTCAGGAGGTACTTTTAGAGTGATCACAAGTTGTAAATACTTTTGTTTTAACACTCTCAAGTAAGACTTTTGTTACTGGCAGGGAACTGATGTAGTGGAGGGTGAAATTGAATATGTCATCGAGGGATTTGATGAGAAAATGGAAGAGATGCAGGTAAATAAACGTTATAGTGAGTAATTCGTGGAAATATAGTTATCCAGAGTGCTGAACATCAACATAAAAACAATGTACTGGGATGGTATGAAATCTACGCTTATGGTTTTACAGGCTGATCTGGAGGCAAGAGAGGGCGAGCTGCAGAGGAATGAAGATGAATTGAATAGTCTGCAGGAAGTCTTCACTGCTCTGGAGGGAGAATACAACGAGGTGGTGGCCAAACGGCTGCAGGCAGAAGAGAGAAAGATAGAGGAGCGGGAAATGAAACAGCTCAAAACTAAAGCTGCCATCATAGTCCAGGCTTGGTGGAGAGGGTTCTGTGTCCGCAAAGCCATGAAAAACAAGGCTAAGAAGAAGGTCAAAAAGGGAAAAGGCAAGAAAAAATGAATGTTTAAGATTCAGAAAATGTAAGTTTAATATTGCTATGCATTTCTGATTTTAATAAAAATGTTGGTCAAGACAAAGATATTATAGATATTTCCTCTGTTGTGGATTAGTCATCATTGTTGACATTTCAAACGTATGCATTGGTTGTTGGGAAAAACAGGTTATCTTGATGAATAGTTCCAATGCAAGGGTGTACAACATATACCAAATTATTTGATATTTATTTAGGAATAGCCCTTTGAGATGAGCAATCTCATTTTCTCATTCATCGAGGGGGGCCTTTTGGGGTTATGAGTAAACTATATTAAGTCAAAAACCAACTGACCAAGCATTTTGCTTTTTTTTTTTTTTTTTTTTTTTAAACTTAATTTATTTATCAAAAAGGAGTATCACAAGATTATACATAATTAAATTATTTCTTTGTGGTTTCCTCCTCCTTTGATAAGTTCTTGATCATTTCTTCTTTCTTTGCCTGAAGACGTTCTTCTCTGCGTTTGCGAGCTTCTTTTGTCTTAGTACGGCGAGCCTCGGCCTGGTCACTGTAATAAATAATTACGCATTTAAACATTGGATTTTTCACTGTAAAAAAAAGTCTAATATACAATTTAAAAGGAGAACTTACGCAAGGAGCTTCTTGCGAGCCTTATCTGCCTTCAGTTTGTGGATGTGCTCCATCAGAATGCGTTTGTTTTTGAAGACATTACCTTTGGCTTTCAGGTACAGACTGTGATACCTGAAAGTACAGAAATAAAGAACAGTTAATAGAAGAGACTATGACAAAAGAAATAATACAGTAAATATGAAATTCTTACATGTGCCTATCAATCTTCTTTGACTCCCTGTAGCGACGAAGAAGGCGGCGAAGGATCCTCATGCGGCGCATCCATGACAGCTTCTCAGGCATACGGGCATTAGCGGTACCCTTCCTCTTACCTGCAAAGACCAAACATGATCAATTACATTAAAAATAGAAGGTCTGGTCAAAATATCCATAATGTTATTAAGGAGAAAAAACAACACCCACCATAACCTGTGTGACGCCCCTTGCGACGAGCCAAGGTATTCTTGCGGCAACGTGCGCGTGAATGAACCGTCACAGGTTTTCTGATGATAAGACCATCTTTCACAAGCTTCCGGATCTGCTGGCCTGATCACAACAAACAAACAGGAAATTAGACGTTCAAAAATGTTGATGAATATAAAATGCATTTCAATTACTCACGAGAGTTTGCATTAGCGATCTCATTAGTCTCATTTGGATCCAACCAGACTTTCTTCTTGCCACAGCGAAGAACACTGGACGCCAAGCGCTTCTGGAGCCTGAGCATGCTGAGGACACAAGAGAACAACAGCAGGTGAGTCAACGGTGTTAAGTGTCATTTCAGATGTTTATTACAACATTCAATGGAAAGGGCAGTTAAACAACAGGAGTTAGGACATAGTAAAATACCAGTGTTTCCTTTTGATAATCTAAAAACAATCTTAACAAAAATGTTAGAACAAATTACACTTTGTTTTTCGTATTGTCATTAACATATAGATAACATAACTATAATTAATCTGTCATCAGTGTTTGTTTTTTATCGACGCAAAAAGTGACGTTTACTCTTCATTAACTGAATTCAATCTAATTATGGACTCGTCTCAAGTCATCTGAAATACACAATATCGTTTATGCCTTAGTTACTTATGTAGCTTTATACATATTGTCCTGGGGAATTGTAACCACAATAATTGAAGTGAGCTTTGGCTTACCACAGCTCTACAATACGCTAATATTCATCTCGTGTGAACTAAATCAATGCCAATTTATTGGATTTTGCTGAGGCCGAGCTGCGGTGTTGAGCTCTGACATGTCTTACTTTAGCTTAGCAACACATCTAGTATTGTGTGGGCAACTAATCTTACTCAAATGTCAATTCTAAATATTTTGTTTTTGTTTTGTGCCTATAAAGGCAGTAAAGTACTACGTTGAAGAACACACAGTACTTTACGCGACAAACATTTAGCTCACCTCATGGCTGCAGCTACTAGCTTGACGAAGAGGGAGGAAATAGAAAGAAAGAGGCGCTACCATTATATTTGGTTGTTGTAGGTGAACGCACAAAAATGTGTATATATATTTATTTTAACGACATTTGAATACTAAATAATTTAATACAATGCAATATGTATAACTGACTCGGAAAACGATGTTATAAACATGGACATGTAAGCCTAAACATAAAAAGTAAATCATTAACGCCCATTTGAAAATATAGTGGTACGGTCCAGAAGAGTGTAATCTTTCAAATGACCGCTAGGTAGCACTCAGCCCTCACAGTTCAGCTTTCAGATTAAGCGATATTGTATTTACTCATACCGGAGGTGGATAATGTACGTTCAAATAGTTTATTTGACATTTATTTGCAACCTATTTAGAATTATTTAATAGAGATTTTATTTTTTATTTTTTTAATTGTGCTGATTTTTTTGTAAATCTACAAAAATATAAAATGGTTATGTTTCAGCATGATGTTTTTAGCCTTTGCTCTAGCGCTCTCTGGTGTGAGTATACGTAATTGCACTATAGTCTGTACGCCGGTGACCAAAACATCCGCGCTCTCCCCGGTGCTGTCACAGTCACAGTCCTCTGCTGCTGCATGGAGGAGCTGCACCGTGCCGTTCACTCAACACCACCGAGCAACACCGGTGTGTGAACCCAGGCTCCAGTCGCGGAGCAGGACATTCGTGTGGACTTTGTGATTTTTGAGACATGAATCAGCGCAACATTATCTCCGAGGTAAGGATGGTCTGCCGTGTGTAAGCCGCAAAGCTAATGCTAAATGCGACTGATCGGTGCTACATAAACCGGTATACCGCGTTGTGTGTTGTCATACGACGCGGATTTATGATAAGAGGCTTTCTTCGTGACCGTAGATGTTTAATCACGCGAATGTAGCTTTAATTACACTCCACAGCGGTGCAGTGACATTGAAGTTCACTACAGCCTCCTGCGCATAAGGTCAGGCTAAATTGAGTTTCATTGAGAGCGTGAGCTCTGAGTAAAGGCGCACAAGCCGGTCACTAATAATAGTCACGTTTTTCTCTTGTGCTTGACCAGTGCAGCACTACCCAAAAGGAAAATATGTATATCTTAACAAAGAAATGTGTATTCAGCATTGAGGCTTAATTGTAATACAATGGTTCCAAACCCTCTTTTGTCTCGAGCACCACAGCCCCTGTTTACTATAGTAGGATTATGCCCATTATTTCTATTCTATTTTCTTGTTTATATGAATTTTAATTCATAAAAACCTTCTCAAGGATGTAAATTGTTCTACAAAGATTTTTATTATATCACCTAATTTTTCAAATCTGAAACCATTCCAAGTTAACTACGCGCCTCGTACCACTGGTTGGGAAACACTGCTGTAAGTGATGAGAATCCCCATAGGACAAACAAAACGCAGTCCGCTTGCTCGGCCTGTGACTATTGTCTGCACCGACCATCTGTCTCTACACCCTTGTGTATGACCTGCTTACTGCAGACAACCCTGTGTGTATGAGACAGATTAACCTACTGCCCATGTTTGGGTCAAATATTCATGATGTTATTTTGTTACCTGTTTGCCTGTTCATGTCTTTATGTTACTTTGAATTGGATTTTGATTAATTGATTGTTTTAGTTATATTGTTATGTGTGAGCTACAGGGTCCAAGCAATTTCCCTTGGATCAATAACGTTTGTCTAAGTCTTCAATAGTTGGGAGATAAAATGTGGTTATCATCATCAGTACTGCAGCGACAGCATGTCATAACTTGCAACATTTGGCAGTCTAAGATTAGAAAGCGCAAAGGTTTAAGTTGGAGATCCCCCCTCCCATTCTGCTCCACCGTGGTCACTCCGCTGAGAGGTACTTTCGGTCACTGACCCGTTAAAACCCTAGGAGCAGCCTCATCAGTGTGCGTTTCACCTACAGCAGCTCAACAACGAGACAATCGCTCAGTGCATCCATTCATACAGACCACCACTCGCACTGAGCCAGGTTTGTGTGTGTGTCTGAAAACATGAATACCTCGCTACACGTTCTTGAAAAGCTCAGTTACGTGCTGCCTATGCAACTGACGCACTGCTTTCAAAGTCGGGTGTGTGTGTTCATTCATAAAAGTATTTCACTCCAGATGACTGTGTTGTTTCCAAGAAGCTTTTGATGTGAAGACAACAAATAAGTCTGTGAATCTCTCAACCAAGAAAATACTGTTGTTGAAACAGGGTAATTACTACTAATCTAGACACGGACATATTGTAAAGGATTAATCTCCGTGTTGGCATTAAGAAAGAGGAGTGACATTCAGCATTTGGGCGTGCAGAGAGCCGTCCCTCAGGTTTGGGTAGGACTATGCCAAATCATGTTGAAACAATGTAGCCTTACCTTTTAATGATAATTCTAAATATTAGTCCAAATAATTATACATGGAATTGTAATGAGGGCATTTGTTTCAGCAATCAGTGTTGTTGTCCACTGGGAAAGTACGATAATTCAGTTGCAGTGACAAATACACTCTTAGTTTCTTGATCAAACACATCAAACCAATAACTAAAGCTCCAAGTGAAATAAAATAGCCAGTATAAGACATTAAAAAACATTTTCAATGAAATAAAGAACAGGTAAATGGAACTCAGTGAATCTGGTTATATGTGATGACTAATGTGAATAAAAATCAAAGAAAGTGTCAAATAAGTAGATTATTAACAGTTTGCAAACAACAGTGTATGGTGCACTGATGATGATGATGATGATGATGATGGTGTGTTTGCGTTTTCAGCTGAGCAGTTAGTGGGGCCTGCGCTCTGGACGTCATGGAGCTGTCGGACGGCCTCCTGCTGCAGGTGAACAGCGGGGAGCAGTGGTGCAACCGCTGGAAGCACCCCAATGACGACTCGGTCAGTCTCAGATTTTTGAGTTTGTTTATTAATCGTAGCATAATCATTGCATTTTCATAATTTATATTTTGTACATGCATGTTTTGCTTTTGTGCACTAGATGAATAAATCGATGAAGATAATCACATGCACATGTTATGTTGTCTTCTTTTGCATTTTATTTTTATAAAGTGAAAGTAGGTATTTAAATCTAATTAGTTCCTATCTCTCACAACCCTTTTGGCACATTATTAATATCCACATGTATATTAATATTTTGGCTGCAATTCTAAGTGAAAACAAATAATTGTGAGATTATCAATCGGACTGCATAATTAATCATCCAAATAAAAATCAAACTATAATACCCCTCAAACTAAATTACCTCTTTCCTTGTTGTCTTATTTTGAATAATCCTTCTAAACTTTTAGATTAGACTTTCTTCCTCTGTTCTTCTGTTAATTTAAACGTTCATATTTCATCCGTAGTGTGTAGTGTATTTTTGTTCGATCTAATCTAGTCTTTTGCTGATGTATTCGTGTCCTTATTAAATGTCTGGTGTGTGTAACAGGACCGCAGCACCAGCCCGTCCGTCCTGCGCTGTGTGACGAGCACGTGGAAGGAGGGACTTCTCAACAGAAAGAGGCCCTTTGTGGGACGATGCTGCCACTCCTGTACACCACAGAGCTGGGTAAAGTTACACCAAAACTAATTAACTTTAACACGAGGATATGGCTAAGGTTCACCCTCCACTGAGAAATGATAGTGGTAATATAAAGTGAAGAGTTTAATAATTTGCCACTTGTGTTGAATCTGATTGTTGAATAGATCAACAAAAGCTTGGGAAATATTTGATAGGACTGATAGGTCATGCTATAGTCATTATTATTCAAATGATCTTTGTAGCAAAGTCGTAATAGTTTCCTATATTTCCCAGGACGGTATTTTTTTAATGCTTAAGTGGCCTTATTTAATACTCCTATTACTCAGTTTCCCCAGGCTCATTTCAGGCTCTCAAATACTAAGGTGCATTTAGCAGCTTTTGTTTTGATTAGTCTTTTTAAAACATCTTTAATGTGCTGTTTTTATGAATGTTCAGTGATGTGATGAGATGCATTAGTTTGGAGTCCTTTACCCTCAGGCAATCAAAGTTAACATAGATTGATTCTGATGTTCGTTCTGTTTGTGTTTAAGGAGAGGCTGTTCAACACCAGCATTCCTTCTCTGGGGCTGCGCAATGTCATCTACATCAATGAGACACACACCAGGTACAAAACATGATACAAGAGAGATAAGGCAGTTAAATGTGAAAAATTGGCTGTATATTCAGATTATGATGTACAGTATTTTGTAGTAATGCACGGATATGGAAAGTTTGAGCTGATACCAATACCAATGTTATGGGAAAATTGGCTTTGGCCGATATTTTCTAAATGTTGTTATGGTTATTTTAAACACACTTAGAAGTTAGGACACACAATACTCTTATTTGGGGGGAAAGAAAAAAGTTTGATAGCCTTATGTAGCACTATGTTTAGATTTTGTTAGTCTATTGGCTATAATATGATTATTATTTATTAGAGTAAAATCAGCCTTCACACTTTTCCATTCTGTCAATTTCTTGTTTTGTTTAGATTATCTATCAGACTAAAGTCTGTGTGTCATCCTCATGTTGCTCCGCCTCCTGTAACAGCAGCAGCAGTGACAGTCTCTCCTCCTCCATACACTAGTTTTTCTCCTTCTTAAAACCTCTCACACTAAAGTTATCTGGAGTAAACATGTCTAAACTGAGCATGTAAGAGGAAAACTAGTCAACTAATGTCTGAAAAAAACGAGTGAATTCATCGCGCTTATATTTAATGATAGGTTTCATCTTAAACTTTTCTAGAGCTTTTAAAAGTCAGTAACTTTATCATTACTGGGTCATTTCTGTTAGAAAAGCAGCAGAAAGCCTCTGTCCACGGATCTGTTGTTTTCTTCCTGTTTCTGAAGGGACGGCAGAGTTAACTTTCATTGCCATGGCGTAACATCACTGATATAGGTGGTTTTGGCTGAAACAGATATTCCTAAATGACGTGAATATCGGCCAATACTGATACTGATACTGAATGATAATGGACCCTTAGAGTTGAAGATACTAGAATTTGAGTCGGGTCTGGGCATCCGTACTTATACCTTTGTGTGTTAGAGGAGAAAAAGAGGAGTATCCTGATTATATTCAGACAATATTGTGTCAGTTCAACAGCAGAAATGTTTTAGAACATTTATTTAAACGTATGAGTTGAGGTTTATCAGACAAATTGGAAATTTCGCATAAATTAATCCGGTGTTCTACATTTTGTTTAGGTTTTTGTTGCATTATTTTTTTTACTATAAATGACATACTCAATATTCACAATTTTTTATATCTTCAAAACGACATTCACAATATAATCTAAGGGCTCATAAATGGACTGAATGTACATTTTTTGTCGTCGTGTGAGGTTTTGTTAATAAGTACAGACTTCGTAGTTCACTCTTCTGTTCAGTCTATTACACAGTATAAAGAAAATCTCACATCCAGTAATAAATCAGGCACGGAAAAAAGAACGATCTTCAAAGTTCTTGTTCCTGCCTGTCGTCCTCTTGTCTCGCACACCTCTGCTCGTGACAGCTGTGAAATTACACGGTCCAGTCAGTCATTTAGGTGCCTGAAGGAACAAGTCTACCCAACAACCTGTGTATAATAAATGGCTCTAGTGCAGTGGAAAGTTAGAAGACTGAATTATTCAAAGTGTTTGTCAGAAGACACCAGTGACTGAATTCAAGAGGCCAAACAAGATAAGTTTTAAAAGTGATATTAAACCAGTAGTGCTAATATATTGTATTGTTGTATTTTCTTTGTGTAGGCAGAGGGGCTGGCTGGCACGCAGGCTGAGCTATGTGCTGTTTGTCATGGAAAGAGATGTGAATAAGGACATGTTCCCCAGAAATGTGGTGGACAATGTGCTCAACAACAGCAGGTACGTGTCATTGTAACACAGTACATGTCAGAGAGGCTTTACATGCTTCCAACATGCCAAACATACAAGGATTTATTAATTTATTCTGGTTTACCTGGATTTCAAATCGAATTGAGTTCTTTAGTATTCTGCACAAATGTATCGCTATCGCAATAATGGCTGACGCGATAAATGATACTGCAATAACACCAAGGTTCTCCATCTGATAGAAATGTACTGTTTTTGAAATGAAAGTGTTGAAAAAGGCAGATTTCAATTTTACTCATGATTTCTTCAGTCTTTAAATTTTCAGTCTAAATTCAGTCAAATTTGAGACCTTATCGCAGCACTGAAACTGCGCTTGTCAAGGTGATAAATGACAACCGCCTGAACACTGACGCGTTAGATTTGAGTGCTGTTTTTGACCATCCTGATCATGATCATGGGAATTGGTAACTGTGTCGCAGACCACGTGCCCCTGACCTGTGGGGTGCCCCAAGGGCAGATCAACCTCTACATGCTGCCTTTTGGTCAGTTAATACGCAGTGAAAATGTGTCCTATCACAATTATGCAGACGACACTCAGATCTATGTTTCACTGACGCCAGGTGAATATGGACCAGTGGATTCACTCTGTCACTGCATCCAACAGATCAGTGTGTGGATGCAAAGCAACTTTCTCCAGCTGAACTCAGACAAGACTAAAATCAAATCAAAAGTATAGTGTCTAAACCAGACTTGGAGAGACTTATCCATGCGTTTGTCTCTGGTAGATTAGACTATTGTAACGGCCTGCTCACTGGCCTCTCCAAACGAGCTGTAAAACAGCTGCTGTAACATCCAGAACGCTGCTGCTCGGGTCCTGACTAGAACCAGGAAGTACGATCACATTAGTCCTGTGCTCAGGTCTCTGCACTGGCTCCCTGTGGCTCAGAGAATAGACTTTAAAGCAGGCCGCTTTGTATACAAGTCTCTCCACGGCCTAGCACCAAAGTACATCTCGGACATGTTAGTGCCATATGAACCATCTCGGACTCTGAGGACCTCAGGGACCGGCCTCCTGCTGGTGCCCAGTCAGGACTAAAAATTGGGAATCTGCGTTTCAGTTTTATGCAGATAAACTTCCTGAAGATTAGAGACAAGCCTCTACTCTGTTTAAATCTAAGCTAAAACAGTTTTGTTTAGTTGTGCATATGACTGCAAATGTTTTTCTTTGTACTCTTCTCTTTTATGTCTTAAACTGTTTTGTGATTTCTGTCAAGTCGTTGTGGTTTTAATGCATTTTTCCTGTTGTGTGAAGCACTTTGAATTGCCTTGTGTACGAACTGTGCTCTACAAATAAACATGCCTTGCCTTGCCTAAATTTGCCTTGTGGGACTGTCTAGTTTGAAAACAAGAATTCATCACTATAGCAACCCAGCAGCTTGTTTTTATTATGGTGGAGTTTGACTAATACATTAAGTAAGGAATGAACAAACACGTTAGTTTTAATATAACTCATATCATTGTGTCAAAAAGTATATTCATTTATTGCAATAATATCAACCTTCATAGTAGTTAAGTCTTATGACTGTCATTTCCAATACTGTGCAAACCTACCTGCAAGTATTCACAACTAATGATATTTAATGTGGATTCCTCCCATTTCATTTTATCGTGGTTCTTCTGCTTCTTTATGGAGTTCACTAGAGTCAAAATATGTGCAAATGATGTGCATAAATGTCAAAGATGTTGGACAAATGTTAAATAAAGCTAATCCGATTTAGCCAATTTGATGGCTTCTGGTTGTTTAATACTGACGCATCCCACTTTTGGCCCAAATTTAGGTACCAGCCGCTTAATGAAAGTGATTAGTATAGATTTATCAAGGGGAAAAAAAAGACTGAGTAGTAGTTTTTTTGCCTCTTTAGAGTGGAGAGTGCTATTGCGGAGGTAGCATCAGAGATGGATGCAGCCAACTCGTCTGGAGCCTGTAAAGTGAAGCAGAAAGCTCGGTCCTTCCTCCAAGAAATGGTGGCCAACGTTTCACCAGCTTTTATCAGGTATTTCACACAATCTGAAATCACATACACACCAAACATTATTATGAATCCCTTATTTTTTGTGTGTACAGACTGACTGGTTGGGTGCTGCTGAGGCTCTTTAATGGGTTCTTCTGGAGCATTCAGATCCACAAAGGTCAACTAGAAATGATCAAGAAAGCTGCTTCAGAGGTCAGATATCTTATTTTAGTACGCTTATAGTACATTTACTCACTTTCATGTATTACATTTCTGTATTAAATGGTGTTGTTTTGTCCCTGCAGCAGAACAAGCCCATGATCTTCCTCCCGGTGCACAAATCGCACATCGACTACCTGCTCATCACACTGATCCTTTTCTGTCACAACATCAAAGCTCCACACATCGCTGCCGGAAACAACCTGAGCATGCCCATCCTCAGGTAAAAAAGAGCTGTATTTGTTTGATCATGTCTTCATAACTCTATTGGAGATTCACTTTTTTTTTTGTTTTTTTAAAGAAATATCCAAACTTTTGATCCACAAATGTTGATCCTTTTCATTATTATTTGTTTGGAAAAGGCTCCACAAACTTGCCATACTAATCTTATGGCTTAAAGGCCTTTCAACTGACAACAATCACGACTTTGGTGTTGAACTATGGCATCACGTTCTGAAGTTTATAGTGAAAAAACGGTTTCCCTTCTGTTTGTTTATGCCCACAAGAAGATGTTGAAATTAGACTTGTTTCATGTGGATAAGCCCATAAATGGTCTCTTCAAATACCTAAGTTTATTATATTTTTCATGCGTTCTTTAAAATGTGATGTGAAATTGTTAATTGATTTACTTTCAGCACCCTGATCCGTAAACTGGGAGGATTTTTCATCCGTAGGAGGATGGAAGAGACAAACGATGGGAAGAGGGACGTTTTGTACAGATCTCTTTTACATGCAGTAAGTTTTGTAAGACTTTGTTACTTTGTCTCATATAAAGAGAGGAAACGCCCATTATTTACATTTTTGTCAAGCATGAGTGAAATTTGTTTTACTGTGTAAATAGTTTAAGAAGGCAGAAAATTAGCTCAAAGGTAAATGGAAGGATATTGTAACACCTGATGTAAAGGTCAAATCCAATATATAATACAAACTGAACTCTTCTGAGCAACGGTCTATTTCAGGATGTTGTTTCCTTTTAAAGCTGTATAAGCAGAGTGCAGCTGTGTGTGTTTTCCAGGCCACACGAGGCGTCATACAGCTCGACTTCTGGCTAGAGCCCAGTTCTTTTTATGAGGGTCAAATGCTTCACTCACTGCAGCGTTGTATCTGCTCTGAATATGATTTGCAGAATATGATATGTATTTGTGTACCAGTTTAAAAAGGCTTTCTCCATCAAATGTACTATACTATTTGTTTATATTATCACATAAATTACTGTTTTCCCGCAGTACACAGAAGAGTTACTGCGCCAACAACAGTTTTTGGAGGTCTTCCTGGAGGGGACTCGTTCTCGTAGTGGGAAAGTGTTTCCTGCGCGGGCCGGCATGTTGTCCATCGTGGTGAACACTCTCTGCAATGGGACCATCCCAGATGTGTTGGTGGTGCCCGTGGGCATTTCCTACGACCGCATCATTGAAGGCAACTATAACAGTGAGCAGCTGGTAAGAGCTTTGACACAGAGCAACGACAGGACGGTCTCTCTGTTTGGACTTCATTTAAAGAGACTTTCCTGGTGGAGGATAAGCCATGTACTGGTCTTCACACAGATATGTCACAGTATGCAATGTATCTCCATGGACACAACCAGGGGATGGAGAAGTTACAAGTCAAACAATGCATTCATTTTCTGGTGTTTTTGAGCAATAATAAAAAATATCTGTAATTTAATAAATGGAAAATGGACACTGTCAATTTAATTCATGTTGATCCAAGCAAAGCAAACATGGAGACGAGCCGTTGGGAGACCCTCCACCAGAAAAGATTGTGCACCATTAATCAAATATAAAATATTTTCTGGTCAAGTAAATTTGACATTTATATCTAACCCCTGAAAGTGATCTTCTCTTGACTCTTTTTCCAGGGCAAGCCCAAAAAGAACGAGAGCTTGTGGGGAATCGCTTGTGGCGTGTTCAGGATGCTGAGAAAAAACTATGGATGTGTCCGAGTGGATTTTATTCAGCCATTTTCCCTCAAGGTCAATTTTGTTATATTGGTTAAATAAATATATATTTATTTTTCATCTAATGATTGATATAAAGCACAGTTTTAATCGGTATAATCAATGTGTTTTTTGAAAACCGTAGGAATACTTGGAGACCCACACCAGCCGCCATGTCCCTCCTCCTGTGTCCCTCGAACACACCCTGATGCCCAGCATCATATCAGCCCAGTACGTACTGTACTTCAGCTGTGTCACGTACACGTGTCAGATATTATGGGATAAATAATGAGTTCAAAGTTTCCATATTACTATAAACATCAGGGAATCGACTACAAGGGCCAATCTGTTTTTTTTTTTGCATAATTTTTTTATTATATTTGATACAGTCACAAAGTGCTGTCACTCAATAAGGAATTTGCAGCAGCTGAAACAATTGTGTCGTTCAGCACATTCAGTACATCGCTGCTGACAAATCCAATATCTATTAGAGGAATTTCTCACTGTAGAATGCATAGCTGATAATACGAGAGAATATACAAGTCATTTTGATTTGATTCATTTTGAACTAATCAGATTTAAGTTATCATACATGCATACATAATTTTTGCATTCAATGGTTGAGAATGTTAAAAATTATATATATATATATATATATATATATTAACAGCAAAACCATCAACAATTTTACTTGCTGGACCCAAATGATGGCTGAACAGTCAAACCTGAAATGCATGGTCTGAAAATATGAGAAGCTTGCACAATACCTCATGCTGAGTGTTCATTTTTCCCCTTTTAGACCTGACGCGGTGCCGTTCGATGGTGAAGGTGACGAACAGGACAACGGAGAGTTGCCAGACGAAATCTTTAGACGGCATCTGATCGCTAATCTGGCCAAGCATGTTCTCTACAGTAAGATTGAGACACTTCCAAAAACAATTTAACACGTTGATTCCATGCATTTTTCTATTGATAACCATTTACCCTTTATCAGTTTTACTTTGTGATGCATATTTTAAGATTGTAGATAGATTGTATGTAGATTGTTGTGGCTTCGCTCCCGGTTTTGAGAGGCAGAACAAACAAAACAAGGTCATTGTTTTTTTCTATTTCAATGTTTATAATTAATTCAAACATGTATTGCACAGCCCCACTTTTTCATCAGAAGCAGCAATTAACGTCCTCAGCTATTTGTGGAACTGTAGTTTGTCTATTAATGTCCAGTCGGCTTACCTCTTCTCCTTATTTGCACCACTTTTTAAAGAGACTGACGACTGTGGACTGACATTGTCCCAAATGAGCCGCAGTATTTAATAAGGAACAAATATGAGATGCAGTAATGCTATTTATATTTGTATAACCATTCTGTATTAGCTTTCACCTACCAGGGGTTCTAGTGTTTTGTGGTAAGTCAATGTAACTCTTCAGTGAAATTGAACTCAGCATCAGCATCAGTCTATTCCCCTCACATCCCTTTTAATCAATCAGAGCAGTTTCAGAGGACACAACACAAACCGGTTCTCCCCAGCTCTCTCCGCAGCATTCTCTCACTCCTTCACTTTTTTTTTTTTTTTTTTTTTTTTTTTTTTTTTTTTTTTGCCAATGGGAGGCAGGGGAGGAAAGAGAAGCAGGACAGGGGTGGAATGCAGCACCAGTGTTCACTAACGTAGAACACCCCAAACCTGAACGACAATGTGGAGAGGATGAACTCCAGTAACCCCAGCAACAACACATAGTAGCTTTAGATTATCAGGAACAAGGTCACTACAAATACAGGTGCAACGAGAGTGCACTTGTGTAGTCATGTTATGTTATTTTCTAATGTTATAAGATGAAATGACTGGAAACCTTTAGTATATTTTGAACTCAATCAAAAAGTGCGATTTAGATTTAATGTTGCATGTTGTGTGTTATTGCACAGAATCCCGAAATCTTGAGGGCCGTGAACTATAATAAACTTTGTCTTAACAAATTACAGTTGCATTTAAATTTAATTTCAATTGATAACATGAGGTGGATATATTTGTATTAATTTAAATAATAATACAATAACAATAAATGCAACAAGGCAAAGATGCGGAATTTGAGTCGTTATTATTATTCGTTTTGAAGTACCTGTACTGTTGCTCAACCATAACATATGTAAATGTTGAATCTAAAAAGTTTAGATGTAAAAATAATCATAGTGTGAAAGTCTAAAAATGCAGTCCATCTGTGCACTGACAACATGTCCTCTGGCTATTGTCTCCCACAGCGGCTAATAAATCATCAGCCATCATGTCCACGCACATCGTCGCCTGCCTGCTGCTCTACAGACACAGACAGGTAAGGCCACATTAACCACACGCTCTTTGTTCTTTTATATTACATATCTCAGCTCTAATGGTCCACTACACCTGCTATAGACAGTGAGCTACTGCCCCCTGCAGGCTGAATTCATGGTGTAGTTATTCTCCAAGTAGGATTACACTTGATACTGTTCCTTGAGTAAAAGCAATACATACATTTATAGAAAGATTAAGTAGAGGAAACCTAATGCTACTTACAACAGCTGTTACACCATTGTTTATGTAAGTATTTGATTAAAACACAAATTTAAAAAAACATTTGTTAGAAAAAGGTTTTTTTGTTTTTTTAAAATGTTATTATTATTATATTATTATATGTATAGAATAGATTATTATTCATATTATTATTCATATTATTATTATTATTATTATTATTATTATTATTATTATTATTTATTATTATTATTACTTTAAATTGGATCCACTTAGTAAGAAACACACTGCTAAACCCGAGAAACATATAAACCCTTCTAAACTCTGGAATGAAGCCAAAAGTGAAGTGGAACATAAAATGATGTCAATGGAGAAACGGGGATTAACCTTGTGATATCAGAGCCTGGTTTTACATTTACAGCCTTTGTTTATGTAATAGTAGATTATGAAACACTTTTGTTTTGATTTTTAGATTTTACTGGACAAAATACTCAGATACAATTTTTTTGGGGGAAATATTATTTGTTCCATTTTTAATAGAAAAGAAAACTAACTGACTACTAACTACCCTGGAAATTCAAAATGGTTCCTTATTTGTTGTTTTTGTTGTTGAAAATGCTTTTTAGATCTGGCATCAGTTAGTCATGTAATGGGTTTTTAAACTCCAGTCGCCTCCGTTCTGGAAATTAAACATTCTGGTGACGCAGCCTTTTAAAGGGTCTATATTTACCCTTTAGTTTCACACCTGAACGTTTTGGTAACACTTATGAGACGTACTCTTCTTCAGGGGGTGGTGCTGTCCAAACTGGTGGAGGACTTCTTTAACATGAAGGAGGAGATCTTGTCCCGGGACTTTGACCTGGGCTTCTCGGGGAACTCGGAGGATGTGGTGATGCGAGCGCTCCACCTACTGGGCAACTGCGTGAACGTCACCAGCGGTTCAAACCGAAACGGGGAGTTCACCATCGCACCCAGCCAAACTGTCAATGCCCTTTTTGAGCTCAACTTCTACAGCAACGGCCTGTTTCACGTCTTCATTTCCGACGCAATCATTGGTATGTACTTTTCAGATGGTGACGTCTAATATTGTACTTGTTTACCTAAGAGCGTCCTTTCTTGCAGCCTGCAGTATCCTGGCGTTGCAGAGGGAGCTTCTTGTGGAGTCCGAGTCTCAGATGCAGGACAGTCCCTTTAACCTCCTCTTGAGTCAGGAGCGACTGATCCGAAAAGCTGCGGGACTGTCCCACTTCCTCGTCAATGAAGTCTATGTGGCACCGGTGAGTTTTGCGTTCTGTCCTAATTAAATAGAGGTAAATACAGTTAAATATTATGTACAAATCCAAATTATGAGATTGTGTATTACGTTTTGTAGCAGCTACAGCTCTATATATTTAATTGTTTTGTAATATGTATAACTGTATTATTTGGTTATTTCATTAAAAATAAAAGTTTACACATTTGATGGCAGCTGTTCTATAATATAAAGTTGCAGCAAAAGGCTGAATGTCCTTTTTCTCCACCTTATATTTATATGTGACTGTAAATTGGCTATTTTATCTGTTTTCTTTATGTGTGGTGGTTTATTATCATTTAACTGTGTATTATGTTTTTATCAAGCAAATCTAGTCAAGTGTTTGTTTCTCTCGTCCCACAGCCGTGTGTGACCATTTACCAGGTTTTCCTTGATGCTGTGAACAGACTCATCCAGTATGGAGTTCTGTACGTGGCTGAGGTCAGTGAGCATCGAAAACGGCTTTACCATTGACCGTCAAAGTTGGAAAATGCTGATCTTTGTCTGTCTTTCAGGAGGATCAGGAGGAACTGAGCCCAAGTCCCACCGAGGAGCCGTGGCCAAAGAAGTTTCCTGAACCACTTTCCTGGAGAAGTGACGAGGAAGATGAAGATAGCGATTTCGGTGAAGAGCAGAGAATACGCTACCTAAAGGTCATTATTAAAATAAACATGCTACACTTTCAACTATGGTGGCCGATACTGACAAATATATATATCTTAATATATTTGGGGATTTTTGCCATAACAATATATTTGTAATCCTTCATGTTAAAATATGCAACAAAAATAATTACTGTACAGAGGAACTGAAGAAACTTGGATGAGTATTTACTCTTAAAACATTTTGTCCTGTTGACAGAATTAAATTTTCTTTTGCTTCTGTAAGTAAGCAAAAAAAAAAGTATATATAAACTGTATACTCAATCTTTTAATACATTTTGCTTACCTTTTGATAACATGTTGAGGCCGATCTAGCTTGCACCGCTTCTTTCAACTCAATACTATAATGACGATAATCTTTGTTTTCCTCCTGCCTTTGAACAGGTGAGCGTTGCGGCGGAGCATCAGGAGTTCTTCTTGTTCCTTCAGCGCCTCCTCAGTCCCGTCCTGGAGGCCTATGGCGGAGCAGCCATCTTTGTCCACAGCCTGAGTCAGCCCATGGCCGAGTCTGAGTACACGCTGCGTCTCTTCAAATACCTGCTCACACGCACCGAGAGGGGGGTGGCCATTTACGGTGAGGGAGGGTTTCAGACGGATTAGGTTTGAGCTGGGATTTGAGAAATTATAAAATTAAATATTTTGTCCTGTGTAGGTGAAAGTGCAACACACTATCTGGTGAAGAATACAGTGAAGACATTCAAAGAACTTGGGGTAAGTTATGTTGGGGTGTAAAAATACTTTTATTTATATACCACTTACCTGATTACAAAGTACACAAATTCACTTAAGACAAGTTGATAAAATACACATTCTCATTCTCTCTCATCCGTGGGGTAAGTGAATTCAAGTACATTTTCAAACTCATCAAAACTTAGTAGTTCTCTGGGTTAGGTCCTCCTGTCCTACTGAATCCTAGAGTTGTAAGGAGAGGCAGGAGACTCTGGATGTCCGAGGCAGGAGAAGTTACACATTGCGCTAGTATTGGCTATTCAAGCCTCACACAAGGATGTTTAAATTGTAGCTTAAGATATATGAGAAGTGCAAAGCATACAGCTTCTGTGAGACGAGTTGACTAAGGAAACGGATAATGTTAGAGAAGGACACATTCTGCAACAGATGGATGACGGCCATCATAGATATAGCTAACCTCATAGACATGCCAACAAACAGAGAACTGGAGGTGTCCTTTGAATATGCACGAGATGAAAAATTCTACAGCTGATTGCATGGTATTTGAATGAGACGTGTATATATATATATATATATATATGCCTTGTCTAAAGTCTGCTATATTCTGACCTAGGTTCTAAAGGAGCGTAAAGAGAACAAGATTACGACTTTGGAGCTGAGCAGCACCTTCCTACCTCAAGCCAACCGTAACAAACTCCTGCAGTACATCTTAGCTTTCACCTTACTGTGAACGGGACATCCTCTTTTTGACCTCCTCCTCCAATCAAGGGCTTCTTCTGGTTCCTCCTGAAACAATCCCAGGTGCTACTCTGTGGAAAGCTTTACCAGGAAGTGCCTTTAAGCGACATGCTAACACGTCTCCACTGTTGGCAGAAAGACTTGAAGTTGTCTTCCTTTTTAGTTCCTGTCAATAACTTGCCCACATTGAGCTGAAGTAATTGGTCATAGGGTTTTAATGTCACAAATGTACTCAGCAGGTCAACTGCATCACTTTTCTAGCCTAACCAACTGCGCAAGATGCCTCCTGGCAATACAGGATGAATATAAAATATGCATAAACATAAATTATGAAATAGTCAAACATTTTATTCACTCTAGTACTGTATAAAATAATCTTGTGTTTTAAATATGAGCGATGTTTTCAATTCAATTAGTGTGTATATTGATAGTTAATTAATATTTTGATAAAATTGGCCAATGCTGCATTGTCAACCCTGTCTAACCTTCACAAATCAAGTTAATTCAAAGTGCATTCAAGTCATATACAAGTGCACCTTTACTCATGTTTTTATAGACTATTCAAGAAGCCAGTGTCGTCATAATCATGTAAAATAAACGTTGGTCATGCCTTTCAGGAGAAGCCTTTTCTCCTTCAACACCTTAAACAAAAGCCTTCACCACTAAGACTGAACAAGACTGGTACTAAAGGCAGGTTTGCTACTGTTTGTTTAAAAAGGAGGTCGCTTGAGGTTGTCTATTTAGTAAGTCATTCAGACACTTGAAGATAACGGTATGCCTTTCTCTTTTAGATGTTTACTTTTTGATATACAGCTGTAGATTGCATTTAGCAGCAAGTCTTAACATTATTATGTGTAAAACCGTTCTAGACATTCGAGGACAGGAAATTATCATAGCTGGAAAACCTTTTCAATTGTGATTGTACAATATGCTGGAAACCTTATATTGTTTCTATCACAGCAGTCGTTAGGGTGTTGAGGTGTTGGAAAATGTTATGTCTATCGAGGGCAGAAAGTAATCACGGACTGAAAAGATTTTTGGCAATATTTATGGTCAAAACCCTGCGTTATGTCACTCAAAGTCGAGATTTAATTTAATTTTCCATGCAGTTTTGTCACCTATTTATGAAGCAAGACGATAAAAAGACTAGCATGTTGACGGAATGAAACGTATGTTATTTAAATGCAGCAAAATTACGCACAAAAGGTTTTTTTTATGCTGAAAGTGAAGAGACAATGTAAAGAACGTTTAAAAAAGAAAGAAAGAAAAAAAAAAAAAAAAGCATTTCTGAGCCTATGTAAAGAACGTTTAAAAAAGAAAGAAAGAAAAAAAAAAAAAAAAGCATTTCTGAGCCTATGTCCCTTTTCGATTCCCCAAAACACTTGTACAGCATGTTCTACTATGGGCTGCCTTTAGTTAGCAGTTTTTGTATGTTCTGACAATTGTGTTTTGTTGCCCATAGATCGAGTTAGTGAGCAGAAAAGATCGTAGTTTGTTGTTACCTCTTGAATGTATATCGCCCGCTACAGGTCAATGTTATACTGTTGGATACTCCTGGTACAATTTGATCTAGATTTACATTGGAATGGAATACTGACATCCCATGATATGTAACTACTGTATAGGACTAATGCCTGTGTTTTGTGAAGCAGGTGCCTTTATGATGCACTGTAGTATTCATTTTTGTGGGTTTTTTCATATTTTCTTTTGTGCATGTTGCAATTAATCTCGTGTGGAAAATCGTTGTAGATTTTAAGTTAAAGACATAGACACGAAGATAGACCACTGAAGAAGAAAAAACAAAAAAAAATCACCAGCTTTTGTCATAATTTTGTTTTTGCTTTTTCGAAGCACAATTGGCATTAAGACATGTAATTTTTAAATAAATGAATGGTAGACTAACAAACGTATGTGGCTTGATGTCGTTATTTTTATGTAATCCAGCAATGTTTTAGTAATGAAAGGTAGGCTTGCTTTTGCAATCTGTAGGAGGACACTAGTGCATAAAAGGGCTGAGAACCCTTAGGCAAACGGCATGATGAAGTCTAAGGCAAAACAAGTGCGTGTCCTTCTGCCCTGTAAGCAGCGCCTGGACTGTAGCTTTGGGGTGAGTAGAAGATTTTTAGAACAAAGAATGATAGTGGAGACCTCTTTTGGTTCTTGTAACTACCCGGTACGGTTAGGCAAGTGTGTTCATTTGGACTTTTTAGCTAAAACTGCATCTGAATCTGTGAGGCGCAACTTGCAAGAGAGAGAGATCACAACTATCATGGAATAGTTCAATCAATTATTAAATGCATGTCTTTTTCACTACCAATTTTGTGACTCAATATATTTGGTATAACTGCGTATTTTCAAGCAATGTAAATTTAATCTGTATGTTTTCAATCCCAAAATAGAGTATTTAAAGCAAGATGACACAAGTGTGAGCTCACTTCTGGTCATAGTCCAAAATTGGGACTAACCTGAACCTAAATTCTAAGGTAATCCTGGACTAAACCAGGACTAAACGAGGGGTTTGATTACATTTGTTATTTGGTACTAAATTGAGCCCATTTTAGTAATGACGTACAACTTGGTTTGGTCCTGTTCTAGTCCTTTTTAGAACTGACCAGATCCAGATTTAGATCGGGTTTAATCCTGCTTTGGTCTCAATTTTGATGATGTGAATGTGCTCTTAGTTTCAGTTTCATTCTGTCAAAAACATCATTTTGTCTTCAGATAAGCATTGAAACCTCGCAGCCCATTATCTGTGCAGAGATATTTTTGTGTGTATTCAGTTTAAAAGTCGAGGTCAGGACATTTTGGATGAAGTGCTGAAGCAGCTGGACATCAGTGGACTTCAGATCTTTGGCCTGGCTCTTCTTAAAGGTGAGGGGGGAGACCAGGCTTAAAGAGAGGGAGGGTAAAGGCAAATGTTTTGAATTAATCTATTGGGGAATCTAAGGAGGAAATGCTGACCAAAGAAAATAACATTTGTGTCACCCTTACACTGCTCTCAGATAATGAATACCTCTTCATTGATTTGGGACAGAAGATAGCAAAGTATTTAGGGCAAAGTTGGAGAAAAGCTTCAAATGTGGTGAGTCAATAATCTTTTTTAGAATTTTACATTTTTTAATTAAATTTCACAAACTAGCCAATATTTACAGTCAAATCTACTCTGGATTGACATTATTTCAGGACCCATCCATCTTATTTCTGCGGGTTCAGTATTATGTGGACAGTGGCCGACTCATACAGTAAGTTTTGTCACCGGTCAACTCTTGTTGCAGATCTAGGTACAAGAGCAAACATGCTTCTTGCACATTTTGGTTTGGTTGGTTTAGTCCTAATGTAGACTGGATTTGGTCTTGTTCTAGTCCTGAATTACGCTTATCTGTTTTGAAACATTACATTTAATCTGTATTTATTTTTCTTGAGTAATATTTTTTAAAATTGTGTACACATTTGTAGCCTACTTCTTCCATCTCTGGATTTCACACACCCTTTAAGTCAAAGAAAGAACTCATCGACTCTTTATATTTTTATTGGCCTACACATGAATAATGAATAAAAAAATTCCTTTGTTGTCTTCAAAGTAAATTTAGCTTTCTTGTATTATTACCTCTTTGGCTAACGACACACCACAACTTTCATAAACTCCAAATGGACCTGTGCCTAAACAAATGTAATATTTCAAAACAAACACAGCTTTAGTGGCCCAGTTTTGATTGATTTGATATATTTTCAGAAACAGGCGGGAGTTACAGCTTTACTTCACCGCTCTGCGACAGAAGGTGCTGCGTTCACAGAGCCGCCAACAGGAGGCCGTCTTCTTCCAGCTGGCATCCTACGCGCTCCAGGCTGAAGTCGGAGATCTGGAGATCCAAGGAAAACACAAACATTACTTTCTTCCTGAAGATTATTTCCCCTCTTGGGTAAAACGACTACATAATCCAGATCAAGTTTAGTTTATTACTAAGGATGTAACAAGATTGGCAGTGTGGTGATGAGGTAGAGTGGTCGTGTCCAAACTTCGTGCCGTTATGTCCTTGGGCAGAACACTTCACCCAAGTGAATATGGTGTTTGAGAACACACATTATACTTATTTTGCATGTAAAAAAACAGCTATAGTATGCCATAGATCAATGTTTCTGAAATGGAGCTCCTTTAGGTGCTCAACAACCTCAACAGTTCCATTGTTTGCTGAATTTAGAGTACATTTAATTCACATTTGTGTCATTGTTTGGGTTGGTTCTGGTTTACTTTTGTACACCTTGTTTAGCCCTAGTTTTGACCTAGAATCGTCCTTTAAGACCTAGTTTAGATCTGGGGTTACTCTGAAGGCCTAACATTTTTAACAGAATGAAATGACTGTTCTTCAAAAATTCTTACTCTAAACTTCTAAACTAATATATACTTTCTGCAATCATGTGAGATCTGGATATTGCTACCATAGACATTAGATTTATTTCACGTTTGGTTTGCTCGAAGCTCCTAAAAAGAAGAGGAAGAGACTACCTGCTTCAGCACAGCCCGAAGTTACACGAGGAGCTGAGAGGAGTATCACAGAGAGGGGCTGTTTTGGAGTTTGTGAAGCTGGCCAACACAGTGGAGGATGTGCCAGTGACCGTGTACAAGATGAAACGGGTAGAGAGGCATTTGGAACTTTTCTTTAAGATATTGATCATTTGAGAGATTGAAATATCCTGAAATGGTTATGCAGGGAAAGAAGGAGCAGAAATGTTCCATCGTGTTTGGTGTTGGGCCAAACGGAGTCTACCTCTATCAGGTAAGCTATAAGCAATGCCATTAACGAGCTGACATAATTGTAATATGTTTTGTTATATCAAGAATGACTGTATTTGACTGTAGCTGCCTTGGTTTTCTTGTGCTGTGATGACTGAAAAATACTTGCGGGACCTGATATACATCCCAAAACTTTACAATATTTAGTTTGTTGTCCATGCAAACTTAGCAAGAGCAACGTATTGTTCAATTTGGCTTACCATTGCGCTAACTTTCACAAACTTGTCCATAATAACAGAATTTGGCTGTGAATTTGTTTTCTGCTAACATTGGACCTGTTTCTTGACCAGGACGTGGAGGGGAGGCAGTGTCTGTTGCATGAGTTTACTTGGACAGATTTGGAGCACGTCTCTTTCCAGGTGAGCCTCGCTAAACGGTAAATGGTCACATTTATACAGTGCTTTTTTACTTTCAAGGCGCTCAAAGCGGTTTACATCAAGGAACAGCTCACCCACACACACACACACTCATTCACACTCATTCACCCACCAGTGTGCGCAGACCCTGGGGGCGAGGCGGGTTCAGTGTCTTGCCCAAGGACACAGCGTTTGTATTCACCTGAGGGCCAACCTGACCGCTCCACCAAGAATATTTATGTCGAGAGCGGGATTTGAACCACCGACCTCCATGGAGACGTTATTGCTCTCCTGCTATGTAGAGTTGTAAATGCCATAGAGACAAGTCGGCCAAGTTACAGGTCAGATCTGTGGAGAGGCGACACCGCTCACAGTAAGAATGCATGATTTTCAAGGTTTGTAGTGCTCCTGTAATTTAATAGATACAAGTTTAATACCATACTGTGGAACATTAGGCAATAAGTCCACATACAGACAGGTGGCAGACCCTCCACCAGAAAAGTTACACTGTGCTCCTTTAAATAACACATGTAAACATTTGCTAAATTCAACCAGTTATTCTAATGCTGTGAGCCCTAAAATCACAACAAAATGTAAATTCGTTACATCTCTGTAGTATTTATTTGTATTCATTTGTATTTTAAACTACCAATTTCTCTGTCTCCAGGGCTGCAGGTTTGAGATCTATGCAGTGGGCTCCCTGTGTCTGCCCAAGCTGGTGTTTTACTGTCAGTCTGCCCTCCACAGCAAACTCCTCCTGAAGCACCTCCGAGACAGCCATCACTTCACCATCTCTGTCAGAGACGCACTGAGCCACATCCGACAGATGGAGCAGATCCAGGGTCAGCAACAGGGAGACAAAACACGTGGGGATATGCAAGGAAAGACGAGCAGTGTCAAACATGAGGAAAATACAAAATATTTTATATTTAGATAAGGCTTTAATTGGCTGTGTTTAAAGCAAGAAAGTCACAAACATACCACTCTGTTTCCAGACATAAGCAGGCTGTGCAGATGGAGTGCGCATAAACTGTCACAAGGGGGTGCCCAAAAGCTGAATGTCCATTACAGGGCTTTACTTATAACCAGTGAAGAATACTTTGAGAATGTATTTAGTTACAGAATACTGAATATCTGCAATAAAATGTATTTTGTAACATATTCTTTTACATCAGAGTACTATATTCTGAATACTTGGAATACTTTCATGATTTGTTACATTATATTATAAAGCTATTAACAGATTTTTGTTTTTGTTTCACCGTTTGTTATAAGTTTAATTATAAAATAACTTTTATCACAAATTAGAGAAGGAAAAACGCATGCATTCACTATATTTTTCTCACTAATTCTGAAGTTTGATGCTTGAATTGTGGGCTCAAATACCGCATTTCAACTGTATTCTGAATACTACTAAATCAAAATTTGTATCCTGAGTACATATTTTTGGTACATGTATTCACTTTCTTCCCAACAATGCCAAGGAAATTGACTAGTACTTTTTTCAAACTAGAAAAGAATAACATAATTGTCTTGTTCTGTATTTGTTTAATAGATATATAGCCAGGATGTGGATCGAAGAGGTCAGAAATTCCCAGGTATTTTAGCAAACGACGAATCCCAAGAAGCAGCTCGCATTAGGAACCCACAAAGACTTGACGGAGGCTTGTAGTTGAAAATTCTGGACCTCTGACTTAAAGTCTTATAATTGGACTGATCATAACCTTTAAGATTCTATGTATTTGAACCATTATGAGATAAGGCCACAGTTTAACTTCAGTCACAAAAGCTCAAAATCCTGATTGGAATTGGATTGAGCAGCTCTCGTTTAAAGCACAGCATTTCATTAACACAACATACAAAATTGTTAACTGTTACTAAATGATGTACTCTTCCCGATGCAGTTATACTTACAGAATAATTGTTTTTCTGTTCAGCTTGTCGTTTGTACAAGGAGGCTTACATCTGTGACACGACGGACGGCTCCATTGAACTGGAAACGACCACATATGAGGCAGAAGAACCAGACTGTGAAGGTGTGTTCTGTTCCTCAGACAGAGAAATATAGAGATGTTGAAACAATTACTACTAAAATACCTGTACTGTTATAATAATGCCCACAAATAAGGCAGTCTTTAGGTTAATTGAGCAGTGAAAAAGTATGATCCCACCACGTCATTCGTGTGGTCCTTGTGCCAGACCAAGAGTGAGTTGTATCAGGGAGGGCATCCGGCATATGTAAACGATGCCAAATCATTCTGCAAATGGCTGCAAAAATGTTGCTGTAGCCTCTGGAGAAAAACAAAAAGTGTAAAAATACACAAATCAAATATTGGGATCTGTGGTATTATACATTTTTGCTTTACTATTTTATATACTTGGTAACAACCACTATGTGCTATTTTCACCTTTTCTTTGCAGAGGACTTAAGTACGCAGGAGTCGGAGGAGGTTTTTGTTGATAGTCCAGATGAAGTGTTGTGGCTGTCTGAGCTGCTTTCTGGTGTCTCTGTGGATGGACCTTTAGTGGTGCCGGCATCGGATTGGACAGGTTAGGTCTAGGTCATTTTTAATATTATTATCATTATGAATCCTTTATTTATACAGTTTGGCCAGTCAACAATTACAAACACAATTGAACGTTCATTAAAAAATATATTTTAGAAAATGAACCCTACAATTACAATATTAATCTGACATTAGGCTGTAATATACCAAGTTCTGATCATCATTTGTTTGATTTTGTTGCAGCTGTCACTATGGAAATGAAGCAGGTTGGTGCACAAATGTTTTTTATTTTGTGAAGATAAAATATAACAACGTGATTTTTGGTTTTGCAGCTTTTAAAGAGAAGACCTGATATTGGAATTTATGTGGACTAAGACGAACGAGGAGCTTGTCCAACATAAATCTATTTTTTATTTAGATTAAAAGACCATTCAATCTTAGTTATTAATAATTGTAATAGTGAAACTAGGTCTCACGACAAGTTTTTAAAAATATATTTAGCTCAATACAAAAAGAAATCTCGTATGTTACCAATGAAAGTAATGCATTTGTACCTTTAATTTGAATACAATATATATACGTCATCGTCCATCAGCCAATCAGTGAAGTTAGGTGTTAACCAAACACGGAAGTAGACTACCAAACCATGGATACAACTTTAACAGTTACTTCTCAAGCGTTTTTTATCGTATAATTGAAGTAATTAAGCATTTTATTCTATGTGAGAAAATAAACTTGCTGCTGTCGTTCCCGAGCTTGCTTGGGATGGCGCTGAGTTGGTTTTATGCTGTTTTGACTCTTTGTTGCGCTGTTACATCTTTTGCGATTGCCATTGTGGGACAGGGTCAAAGTAAGTACAATAAATACTCTATACAAACGAAATGTTAGCGTTTAATGAGAGATTTGACATTTTGCTGCACTGTACAAGCTTGTTACATGTCATCAAATGAAATATTGACAAACAGCGCCCTCTTGTGGCTAACACGCGCTACGTCTTGTGTAACGCCAGTCTCGTCTGTTGTTGCGGCTCTCGTCCTGAGTGCCACAGCCGGCGGGATTGCGCTGATCGGCTCGAAGTTTGGGGCTGAAATGCGGCCCCTGGGGAGTGTGCTGAGTCAGTATCTGGCCCTGAAGGTGGTGGGCTTCTTGGGTCGGAGACAGAGGAGAAAACTGGAGGAGGACACGCGCAATGTGGAGCAGGTTCAGGAGGACACGCTGCTCAGGCGCCTGCGTAAACACGGAGACACATATTATGGAAGGCAGTACGACTTTGTGTCAATGAAAGGTGAGAAAAAAAGTGTTATCTTTGATTCGTATCTATAGAAAATGTGTGAGTAAGTCAAAGTAGAAGGAAAGCATTGACCAAGACTAATGCATCGCTTGTATTCAAGAATAATAGGCACAATTATTCTAATTTAATGCTTTCTGATCAATGACCTGCTATAACTATATGAATAATGTGGGAGAAACCTGATCGATATCCAGAGGTGGGTAGAAGCTCAGTTTCTTTCAATTCATGATTTTATGCAGCTTCTTCAGATATTGTTTTCATATTATATGATATTTTGTGCATTATTTAATTTCTATCCTTCAAATTCAAATTAAAAACTAGTTTAGTAGTTTTTTTTTTACTTCTACTTGAGTAATGTTATTTTGAAGCAATGTTACTCTGGAGTACAAACTATGTCGACTCTACCCAACTCTGCTAAAGTTGTAGTAAGAATGACGGCAATGACATGGACTATTCAAATAAAGAAAAATATGGTATTTGTTTTTAGGTAAAAATGCCCTAAATTGTATAGATTTTTCTATTGCATTCACATGTGGCTCAGTGGTAGAGCAGCAGACCTCACTCCCATCATTGAATAGAGTTTGAGTCAAGCCTCTTTGTGACTTTTCCAATAAGACACTAGACAGCTTGCAACTTGGCAATCCTGCTCCATTTGTTTTAAGTAATTATTGAGCTGAAAAACTACTTCAGCAAACTGTAACACGTTTACTGTTGACCTTTCTGAATGAACTGTACTCCTCAGGCGCTGCTGATTTCCGCGCCCGTCACCCGCTCACCACATACGAGCACTACAGGGAGCTCATACAGAGGATTGCAGCTGGAGAGGACAAGGTCATCATCTCTGAGAAGCCCCTCATTTTGGCCATGACCTCCGGGACGTCGGGGGCGAGTGCCATGCTCCTCAGCACCAAGGACACAAACACAGAGTTCTTCCTACAAGTAAGTCCAATTACAGTTTTAGTTTTGTTAAACTTATGACAGTTTTTGTTGTTTTTAACTTCATAAATTGATAGTTTGGACAAGGCAGTATCACACATAATACAAAGGCTAAAATAAACTAATTGTATACAGTTTCAAGTATTAAAAATGCTGTTGTAATATGTTGAGTGCACATTTAAAAGGCAATTTGACTGTCAATAGTCGTTGTTTTTTCTGCTTGTATTTAAATCCTCTTTGGTCTTCCTCACATAATATTTAATTAATCCTATTTCTTTCTCCAGGGAGTGACTGTGTGTTTAGATGCCATGAGAAAAGCATTCCCAGCCACAGAAAACCTCCAGCGAACCACCAAGTTGTTCTACACTCCCACCCTCCGCCAGTCAGACGCTGGTCTCCCTATTGGTCCAAACTCCTCAACACCCGCCTCCTCTCGACACATGCTCAATCTGTATACAACCCCAGCTCCTGCTTTTGAGGCAAACATCACTCTTTAATGTCCTGTTCAGTCCATACGCTATTAGTCAATAATTATAGAGAACATTTACAACAGACAATGTAGCAATAGAATAGACCATATATAGTCCTCACATACATCTTTTGTTCTTATTTATTATAGCAAACAATAAGAAATACCTGTTATTAATTGCTAACGGCCATAATAAGTTGAAATATGACATAATTGCTTAAAAGGCTCCTCGGGGGTCTCAGTTATAAAACATAAATGGAATTCTGACTAAAATTTTACAGACAAAAACACAAACTTCCTCAAACTCACACACTTCAGTGAGAGTCTTATCTTTCTCTGCACAGATTTTTTCCTCCCTGAAAGCCCATAAGGCACAGGTTTTGGATTTGTGGACCGGACCAGACATTTTCATCTTGTTGTTTTTGTAAAAAAAAATGTACGTGCCAACATGTTGAGACCCCTGGAGATTCAAAAATATCACGATATTGCACGGAGATCTGTGACTTTTAGTCCATACGCTGTACTGTTCATAGTACATATGAGCTCATTACAAAAGATGACGTCACATTTCACATTTTGTGTCATAGGTTCCCAGTGAGAAAGACACGCTGTACCTTCACCTTCTCTTTGCTTTGAAAGACCCCAACGTGGGAACTCTGGAGTCCAACTTTGCCTCTACAATCTTTTATGCCTTTGTTGCATTACAGGTAAACTAAATTAAAATTATTGTGGAAAAAAGTTTATTGAGTTATTACATTTTTGTTCATCTTTGGTTACAATAGAGGTGGAAAATATATTGAAAGTTGGATCATATTGTGAATGATGTTTTTAAGATATGCAAAATTTGAATATAGTGTATATTGTTTATAGTAAAAAACAATTCAACAAAAAGAGCTGATTAAAAAGCAATGTTGTACATTTTCAAATAATGTTTAAGGTGATATTTCTGCACCTCTGTGATTCATTTTCACGGACATTTCCCATTTGTCTGATAATTCAACCTAAACTAATACATTTAAAGACATGTTTTAACACATTTCTGTTAGTTTGACATAATATTGTTAAGACTATTGTTCTTGGAACACACTTACATTTGGCATTCTTGCATTGATTAAATCATTTTTACTAGTGATCAGTTATAGAATACTTATTATTATATTACCATTGCTATTGTAAATGTGGAGTCTGCTTTATAATAATATTTTTATTTAAATATTTGTTTTCAAATGCTTTTTAGGCATGAGGCGTATTTTGAGGAATTCTAAATCAGAGATGTGACTCTGATTGACCAAAATAACCTCAATTTTGCCTGATGAACTGTGGATTAACAGACTAACTCCTCCTGGCGTTCCTGTAGGAGTGTTGGCAGGAGATGGTGGAGGACATAGAGCGCGGAACAGTCAGCAAGGCTCTGGCTCTAGATCCCAAAGTCCGGTCCAGACTGGAGGCTCTGATGAAGCCGGACCCAAAGAGGGCGTCCCAGATCCAGGCAGAGCTCCAGGACGGTTTCAGGGGCATTGCAAAACGCCTCTGGCCCAACCTTAACCTGGTGCTGGCGGTAGACTCTGGCTCCAATCAGATCTATGGAGAGATGCTGCGAGAGAGCTACTGCCAAGGAGTGCCTTTCTACTCGCCTTTTTACGCTGCTACAGAAGGTATAGGAACTGTGTGGTTTCAGATGACTTCACATAATCCCATTGCCTTGTATTTTTAAATAGAAGTGGGAGCAGGCAAAGTTGTTATTGAATGTTGAGGCCTCGTCAACGTTTTCATTAATGTAAAAAAATGAATACATTCCAGTAGGGCTGAAAGATATATGACGATCAAATCAAAATGTCTATTGGAACGGTCACAATTGGCAAATCACAAAGATTGCTATGATTTAAATCCCTTGCAAACAACAAAATATTCTGTTTTATTATGTATGAAACTGACTAACACTGTAGTTTAGACCTCTATAAACATGTTAAGATTTTACCCTTTTTTTTTTTCTTTTTTTTTTTAGATGTAAATACTCCTGGGGCTTTAAAATATGCAACTGTTAAAACATGACATGCAAATCTATTCACAACTTGCAATTAGATATTAGAATTGTTCAGATCTACATTCTAGATTAGAATTTGAAAAAGAAAACTTGAAGAGTCACTGGTAATGTGATTATACGAGATGGAACATTTTAAAGTGTGGGTTATGCTTGGATCAAGCTCAAAGTCATTCATTATGACATTAACAAGAGGTTTATTACTTACTTTTTATCACTCTGGAAGCTGATGAGAGTTCACATTTACTTCTGTCAAACGGGCTAATGAGTGACAGATGATACCTATGTATTTTTGACAGTGAAGCATTAAACTTGGACTATTTTGCATGAATTCAATTATTGATTTTTTCATGGCTGAAGACATGCCTTGAAAATCACATTCTTACTGTGAACTGGGTGGCCTCTCCATAGAGCTGTCCTGGAACTTGGTGTCAGCTGCTTGTCTCCATAGAAATGGATACGTTTAATGCCATACTATGGAACATGCCAGGCTAGGTAGGGCTGCAACAATTGAGTAATTGTGACTAGTTGATTATACTTTTTTGTCATAATCAGACTCTAAAACACATGAAATTACTTTCTTTTTTTTTTTTACAAAGACAAAGACGGTGACATTATTAAAGAATGTAAAAAGAGAATAAACAATTTCTCATTTTCATCAATATTACACTTTTGTAAATATTCTCTGTATAGAAGCCTTCAATCACCATATTTCAACATGTATTTTGTTGATAATGTATTCTAAAAATCTCAGTGTACAATAGAAATAATCGTTTGACTAGTCGACTAGTCTAAAATAATTGTTACTGCCAGACCTAAGCATTTACATCTCCATGGAAACAAACATGGAAAGTGACATAGTTCATCTTTATGTAGCATTAATTTACAGTACATGGCATGTCTGTTTCTCAGCCATCTCTTGACCATTTTGAACAGTAAAGATCCCGTCTCATTTTGTGAATGAACTCTGGTGCAGGCCTCATCGGGGTGAACCTGTGGCCAGAGGAGCCCAGGCGACGCTACCTTCTGTGCCCGCGCTCCATGTTCTGCGAGTTCCTCCCTGAGAACAGCCTGGAGCAGGACGACCCACAAACTCTGTTAATGCAGGAGGTGAAGCAGGGCCACAACTATGAGCTGGTCATCACAAACGCCTCTGGACTCTACAGGTTAGAGAAGGTTTTTTGCAGAGGATCTTACTTAAACAATCAAACGTACTGTTTCACTTTCACATTGTTACAGATACCGCATTGGCGATATTGTGCAGGTCGTTGGATTCCATAACCAGTGCCCGATCATTGAGTTTCAGTACAGGTATGAGACGCCCCTGCTGTGTTTTTAACTGAGTATTTTGTATCTAAAGTTATATTTCCCTTCTCTTCCTGTTTGTTTGTGTCAGGCGTGGTCAGATGCTGAACGTTCGAGGGGAGAAAGTGTCTGAACAGTTGTTTCTTGGAGCTTTAAAGAAGGCTCTCTCTCAGTGGCCTGGGGCTCAGCTGGTGGACTACTGCTGTGCTGAGAGTGGAATTATGGGTAAACACACTTTTCCTCTAAGCGGTTAGTTTGGTTTGTGGTTTCATTTCAGTTTTTTTGTTGTAGTGTCGGGCCCTTCTTGCCTTATGCATTGCTCACTACGCCGCTCTATTGAAATACAACAGGACTGATCGAGTGGGAGGGTTTAGTGCAAGAGAGTAAAGCCCGTTTGTGAAAGAACCCTTATCTTTGTGTGAAAGCGGGGGGGAAAATTGGCAGCCATGTTTCAGTCACTCAGGCCCAGCGCAGTGGGATAAGATATAAATCGCTCAAAGCAATTGATACAAGACACACAACGAAGACGAGAAAGAAGCTGAGAGGTGACTGCGTGCTTTTCTGTGCGTTTCTGTACTCAAACAGTAGGTGAGGTCTCAGGGGGCTTGTTTTACCTGTGAAGTTGGCCTGAGCACCGCCATTTGTTGTAATCATCTTTCCAGTTGTATATATGTTAACAGAGAGCTGCCGACCTCTTCACAGACTAAAAAGCTGTTTTCAGGCCGCCCAGGGAATCGGTGCATTGTTGACTTGCAGTTGCACATGAACATTGGCCATTTTACACAAATCAATCTACTTTACAGCATATTTTAGCAGCAAGACTTTTCCCTTGTTCTCCACTTAACCGAGATCCCGCTTGACCGGAAGTGCCATTACAACGGAAATGCTGATCTGTAGCAAATAGTGGGCGGGGTGGAATAAGGTGAATAAGAGCTCTCTGCACCTCAGGCTGGCCCACTCACTTCTACTGACTCATTTTTTTTCTCCTTGGCTTTTAACTCAGTTTGAGGGTTGACTATTTACTGCTTTATCACTGTTTGTCACATGACCTGTTCACACAGCACTGTGGTCGACCGTTGTTTTTGTGCTCTATAAATTGAGTTGAGTATTGAGTCCAAGAGAATAAGGTGAGACTTAGACATAATAACATCATATTTTTATATCATAACACATTTTTCCTATGCATTATTTTCAGTAAAATGTGTGTAGTGGCTTCAGAAGTGAATAATGAATAATGGCACACTGCACCACCTTGAGTAGCTTGTAAATTCATCTTCTGCATTATTATTATTATTATAGGCCTTTATTATTACTATAGAATCTATAATATGTTTGTAGGTGACTCCAGTGGCGGCTCAGATCCTCATTACCAAGTGTTTTTGGAGCTCAAAGGAGTCCGAAATCTCACAGAAGAACAGCGCTACAAGGTGAAATATTTCAATTGCATTGTTTGTATTGTCATAGATTATTTTTTTAATACAACATGTATTTTTTCTCTCCCTGTACGAAGCTGGACATTTGTCTGCAACAGGACTCTGCTGTGTACAAGTCTTTCCGGATCAAAGGAAGTATCGGACCAATGCGGGTGCAGCTGGTGGCACCTGGAGCCTTTAACCAACTCGCCAAGAAAATGATGTCCTTTTCCAAGACGACACCAAACACGTTCAAAATGCACAGAGTTCTACGAAGGAAAGAATATGCTGACTTTCTTTTGGGCAAAACTCTTTCCTAAAACCTTTTCTGGAAGTTTACACAAACTGTGATGAGCACTGACTGAATATATTAGTCTAGCCACTAGCCATTAGCCTATTTGTAAAACGGTAATTAAGATATCAAATATTTCACCTCCCACGTTGAAGTTATTGCTAAAGGCTTATTTTCTAATACATTTAACTTTTATGTATTTATGGGTTATTTCAGTTTGTGTATTGGTGCAGCTGAGTTGATTCTATCATTTATCATTAACCCCAATGAAAGAAAGTGCCTCGAGTAGAAGAAACAAACACAGAAGTTGAACAAGTGATGAGTGAAGATCATGTTTATTTGAAAATAGCAAGTGCAGACTCAACATTATTGTCATCATGACAAGGTCCATAATATAACAGGACTAATACAACAGTAAAAAGTATTTATATGGGTAAAATTCTTACCCATGATGGGGAAAAATATTTTTTATCTTCATAAATATTCACTATTGATTGTCTGTCTTCATTTCAAACATATTAATAAAACATAAAACAAAATGAATGTCACAGATGCTTCTTTTAAATATGGTGTACATTTTACTTCCTGTCTTAATTGTATGTTCCATAAAACATTAACTTCATACAGTAATTCAGATATGGCATTACACGTGATGAAAACAAAATAATTTAAAAACAACTCTACTTCTGCAGATATGTGGCTATACTGCGGCTGTTACCAGTGTGACGGTCTACTTTCTGTCAAACCATATTGCCTATTGCACAACTATAAACGCATTTAGCCTCATATTTTAGAGAACTCACAAACAAGTGAAATATAATACTGCTTATATTATTTCATTGCTAGAATCTTACATTATGTTTTTCCACATAATTTTTAGCAATCTATAAAACAATGATTGAAACCAACCAACAACAACAAACATTACAAAAGTTAGTATTGTGAGATTAAGAATAGGATAAAATAGACAAATGTTCTGGTTAAAAAACAATAATTAAATAGAAAAATAGGAGTTAGTTGCAGAATAGATACAGCATAAGTTTATAAAAAGAGGGAAACTACCTCCAGCAGGCTGTTGTCCTAAACGACTCCACAAATCTAAGGAACTGCTACTTCATGCTGAAGAAGTTGAAAGGAGAAACACTCTGAAAGGGCTGGACATTAAAGGGTGAGGGGCTGGACATTAAAGGGTGAGGGACTTGACAAGACAAATATGTAAAGTTACAAAGTTCAAACCAGCAAATATTTTTTTACTGATGACTTTAAAATTTGGACGGATAATAACAAATTGTAAACCATCGACTACCAACTACAGCTGCCTTTGATATGAACGGTTTGCTTTACTGCGGAATGAGCTAGGTCCCGGGTTTGAGACAAGCATGCTTATTTTTTAATACAGAATATTTATAACATGCTTAAATAACAGCCTCCTAATGCAGGGATTGTACATTTTGTACTGAAATATGTGAAATGTTCTTCAAGTTTAAAGCAGGAACCAGCTGATATGACCTGAGTCAGGCTTCATAGTTTTGTATCTTGTTAAAATGAATAAACAAAATGCATGTTTCAATGTATTCAAATATTCATCCAATGATAATTGTCAAAGTGCACCATGCCATGTTGTTCTAAATAGGAAAATCTGAATTCAGGAATCAGGATCAGGATTCAGAATTGACCTGCCATCCTCATTACATCGGCGTTATAGCTGTAAAATGTGCATAGTCATGTTGATATCTTCTTTGGTGATGTGTTCAGGGACACCGGGGTCCAGACTGGTTCTCTGTATATTCTGTAGTATTGGAGAAGGGTGTAATGTTGGCGCTGCGTGTGTTCTGGAGTCAGGTACTCACAGCGCATCCCATCACTCACAGAGACTGTTACAAGTCCTTTAGTGGTCCGGCTCTAGGGTTTAGCGGCAGAGCTCTTGGACGGGGAGCTCTTGGACGGGGAGCTATTGGGGGATCGGCGGGGGCTTCTGGTGCTGCTGCTGTTGCACGGAGAGATTTTAGCGTGAATGAAGAGAGAGGCAGGGGACAGACTGGAGCCATCCAACTTCAGCAGGCGCACATGTCGGTAACCTGGTGAAGATGAAGATGTTAAGCTATTTCATTATTTCTCATTCACTGACGAAAATTGTATATCTTAATTCAAATCTTTTGCATTCAGTTTAGGTCTCTATTTATCACTCAATGAAGTAAAATGTTCTTACTCTACTGAAAAAAAACTAACTAGTCCTAAAATATGTAAAAAATACCTGAATAATCAGATTGAGAATGACGTTGATGAAGTTTAAATGTCTTTATTTTTAAAACAGTGTCCATATGAGTAGCTTTGAATCCTTTTCTACGATAATCCTAAAATACCTTTAAAACACTTCCAAAAATCTACACCAAGTAGATAAGGCTGTATACACTTCAACACAAGACCCTGGATTAGACCAGGATTAAACCCAGGCTAAAAGAGGACCAAACCAGGACTGTAACATGGAGAAACTTGGATCAAGCCAAGAATGTGAATGCAAACTCTAAATGAAAATTACAATTCTGAATTCGGGCCATTTTACTTCATTTTGCAGCTTTGACACAAACCTGTGCGGAGACTGGTGAAGGGCAGCGTGTACTGTCCTAAGAAGTCATTGGCTGAAGTGTAATCGTGGTCCTCCACCATGAATCGAACCAAGGCCAAGTCCGGGGCATGAACCGTGAAGTTAAAGGTACAGTCCCAGCGAGGATTAAAACCTGGAGGAATATTTGGAAAGTTGAATTTACTCCAACATAGCTATCAGTTATTATTATTATTATTTATGTGATTGAAAACAAGACGTATTTTCCACAACCTTTTATCAACTTATTATATAGTGCCTTCAAAGTAGATATGCACATGCCGAAGCAATAAACTAAAATATTATGTGTTGCTATAACTTATTGACGAGAATAGGATTGGATGACAAATTGTACATTTCGTTGTAAATGTGTAAGTATTAAAAGTAAGTACTGTATTGCCACCTAAGCCTGCCTAGCTAAAAAGAACTACGAAGGCTTGATCAGCACATACCGTTATTCTCGACATAATGCGTCTTTTTCTTGTTGTTGTCGATTGGAAGGCCGTAAATTTCTACCCACACCTGCGGGTCGACTATAGATGTCGGTTTATCCCATTCCGGTTTAGGTAGTTGTTGAGCAGAAATTATCTGGAGTAAACAAAACACACACTGAGTGAAAATTTTACATAACATAACGTACCAATCTGTATATATCTCTCTGTAAATTTGTACACTTATTTGCCTTTTTTTTAATGACCACAAGACCTTTATTTTTATTTTAAATTGGTTTCTGAGACTGTATAAACTGCCAAGCTATTAAACATTTTACGGAATTTTAATTTGAAATGTGTCGAGCCGCGAACAACTGCATTATTGACATTAATTACCACATAGCTGCTTGGCCTCCGCCGTCCCATTAAACTTGTAATACTTGCATTTTTTGGAAAATTCAATGGGAAATTTACTCCATTTATTTACTTTTTTCAGGGTTTTATTACCATTCTGTTTCCTCTTTGTTATCAGGAATTGCTTTCATATTGTATTTCTGAGCTACTGTGTCCAAGTAAATTCCCTTGTGGATAAATAAAGTTGAAGTTCTTCAGTCTTCAGTTGTTACACACCATGTTACTGCCTGATCCACAGGTCTTACCCGGACAGTGAGCAGCAGTGGTTTGTGGCCTGGACCGCCTCCCACATTCTCAGGGTTGAAGGTGGTGTCCGAGTGGCACATGAACGGGGGCTTTAGGACGTAGCCGCACTGACCATTCTGGAGAAATCTGCCGCGGTTCAGGTCCATCTGCTCACCCGGAGTCTGGAAGTTTAGAGCCACTACAAAACACACACAAACACAATCACGTCATACAACAAGATACAGCACATAAATAGACCTGGTACAATGAGTACAATATGGATTTCAATGTATTGTGAGGTGAATTATTTTTGACTCCACATTTATCATATGTAGCTGTAGAAGGTCAAATACCGTATTTTCCGCACTATAAGGCGCACTTAAAAACATTTATTTTTCTCAAAAAATGACAGTGCGCCTTATAACCCAGAGCGCCTTATATATGGATTAATTCTGGTTGTGCTTACTGATCTCGAACCGATTTTATGTGGTACACTGTGCTCAAAAATCCGTCAAAATGTTTTATCACAACTTTGGTAAACTACAAAGCCGCACCACTTCCAGCATTACGGTTACCGTAGCGAGGAAGCGTCGCGGAGTAATAACTGTGCTTCACCATAACATTACAGTGGTGTGTATAAGGAATTTGAAGGATTTGTGGACGAGGAATAAACTGAAAAAGTGAGTGTATTATGTTTTATTTTACGTGATATAGTGTTAACTGAACAATTTTGAGTTATTTGTGAATACGCCAACGTTTAATTTAGCGGTATCTGACTGTTTTTTTTTACGTGTTATACCTGAGCCATTTTGAGTTACTGTACTGTGAATACGCTAACGTTTGATTTAGCGGTATCTGACTGTGTTTTTTTACGTTTGTGTTATACCTGAGCCATTTTGAGTTGCCGTACTATGAATACGCTAACGTTTGATTTAGCGGTATCTGACTGGTTTTTTTACGTGTTATACCTGAGCCATTTTGAGTTGCCGTACTATGAATACGCTAACGTTTGATTCCACCGGTATCTGACTGTGTTTTTTCCGTGTTATACCTGAGCCATTTTGAGTTAACTGTGAATACGCAACGTTTGATTTAGCGTATCTGACTGTGTTTTTTTACGTGTTATACCTGAGCCATTTGGAGTTACTGTGAATACGCTAACGTTTGATTTAGCGGTATCTGACTGTGTTTTTTACCGTGTTATACCTGAGCCATTTTGAGTTACTGTGAATACGCTAACGTTTTGATTTAGCAGTATCTGACTGTGTTTTTTTACGTGTTATACCTGAGCCATTTTGAGTTGCCGTACTGTGAATACGCTAACGTTTGATTCACCGGTATCTGACGTGTTTTTTTACGTGTTATACCTGAGCCATTTTGAGTTACTGTGAATATGCTAACGTTTGATTTAGCGTATCAGACTGTGTCAGAACGTGTTTCCATTGAACAAGGTTGGGACTGTTTTGTTTAGCTTAATGCGCCTTATCGTCCGGTGCGCCTTATATATGGACAAAGTTCAAAAATAGAACCATTCATTGACAGTGCGCCTTACAATCCAGAGCGCCTTATAGTGCAGAAAATACGGTACTTAACATATCCATAACCATATAGATACTTACTACGTATTAAACAGTTTATTTACAGTATGGTTTACTTAGAAAAGGGTTAACTGGTAGTAAGTTTCCCATAAACGTTCCGGAAAAAAAAAGGTGTAGCAATCTATCGCACTTCAAAATTGGTCACTATGACAGATCTGAGTATAAATGATAGTAAATGTTCATAATGTATGTATTTTGCTAACCCATGTGACAGCCTCCGTTCCACATGTCCTGAGGGTTGTAATTGGACGACTGGAGGCGCTGGCCTGAAGGGTAGATTCTGCTGAGCTGGTGACTGTTGTGGCGAACAAAGAGCATCCCTGTAAAAGATCAGGTTTGTTATGAGTTAATATCACCTATATATGATCTTATTTTAGAGGTCTGTTACCTGCTTGTCTCCATGGAGATGTTATTGTTTGCCTGAAATGTTCCACAGAATGGCATTAAACTCATTAATCTAGCGTTTACTTCCTTTGGTGTGTTGATTGCTCAAAAGAACCTTGAAAAACATGCATTCTTACTGTGAGCAGGGTCCTCTCTCCACAGATCTAACCTGTAAAGCCACCTGCTTGCCTCTAAGTACATTTAATGCCATACTGTGGAATATTCTAGGCATGGAGAGTCATGTTTCTCCATGGAGAGAAATAATCTGATGTACTCTCCACCAGAAAGGTTACACAGTGCATCTTTAAGGTGGATTCAAATGTGTCAGACCTGTTTCTTTGATGAGCCTGAGAGCATCGCTCTCGGAGAAGGACGACACGTGACTCTCTGGGTCTCTGGCTGCCTGTTCAAAACCTTTAAAAGGAACACTGCGAGTGTACAGCACCAGCTCCGACAGGTCGGGGCTCAGTTTGGATGCTCCTGGCTGAGGTCACACACAAATACATGATGTGGAATTCTAAAAGTCACACCAGGTCTCACCGTACCCAACACTGACTTACCTTCTGCTCTACTTTCTGTGTTTTAGGCCTAGCATCCCTCTGACTCTCTTCATCTGAGGAACTGAAGTCACTGTAGTGGTCCTCTCCTGAGCTCTCCCTTTTCCCCTTTATCAAGACTTTCCCTTTAAGATCCTGGAAAGCAAAAGTAAAAAAAAACATTCATGTGTGAACAGAAATAACTGTGGTGTCCACTCCAATAAACTGAAGAAGCCAAGCTCTATAAATTCAATATGAGTTACTTTACAATCAACAGTTACATCATTATAACTATTACTGACCATGTTATGTATGTGTGGACTGTTACCTCAGGAGAGGGTAAGTAGCAGGTGTCCCAGCCCTTGACGGGCCTGGAGAGCAGTTTGTCTCCCAGGATGGTACGCAGGTGTCGGGCCATGACAGTCTGCTGCTCCACACTGCAGTGGTTCTCCAGAGACAGGATCAGAGGGTAAGGCGAGGCCTATGTGCACACAGGGGTACGTTGTGTTACATGCATGTGTGAATAAGGATTGTTGCTGATGTGGGCCACTCACTTTGAAGGCATATTCATTGATAGTTTCAATAACTTCCTCAAAGGACACTTTGGAGGTCAGTGTGTGTCCGTGGTAGATAACTGGCACTCCCTTCTCTCCATCCCAACAGTCCAGTTCCACACAACGACAGCCTTGGTTCAAAGCTCTGTTACACACCAAAGAGTTTGTGATGTATGATAGTCTAAACAGACATATTAAAGTGCTGCCACAAATGTCTGCAACTGACCGAATGTAAGGCTCTGTGCTGCTGTCCCCTGTTATCTGGTCCTTGGTGAGGTAAGTGTTGTGTGAGGAGGAGATGAAGTAGTGGGACAGAGGGTGGTTCATGTCTTGATAGATTCTGGCGTGGGCCGGGTCAAACACACAGTTCTCTTTGGACAGCATGTATATGGTGAATCCATTGGGCGTCATGAACTGGTTCTTCTGAGCTGCCACAGCAAAAACATGTTTTACTGTGCCAGAGCATTACAAGAGGAGTCCAACAAAACAAAAGTTACAGTTCTGAATTTTCCCTTTGACAATTGAGAGAAGCTTGTTTAATGGTTAAAGAGCACCCTCTTGTGGTGAAATGTTTGTAACAGTTGAGATTCACTGAGTCAGTGCAAGAGCAGATTTTGGAGCCTGTGCCGCCGCTCCCATTACGCACATGACGCTCAGTGCCATCGGGCATCAAGTGCTCCGGGGGGCACCAAACTGACCCGGCAGTATGGACTGAATGACATAGGCTATTTGTGCTGGAGCTGCACTGTTCTTACAATGAAAAAGGGAGCCTTCAGTAGGCATAATCTGTCTTTAGTTTTTATCAATTCTCACTAGGACCCAAGTGTCGCCTCTTTCTCCATATGAAGTTTGAGATGCGCAGGGGCGGCTACAAGTCACGGTTTAAACAGACCCAGATAGATCAGGGGCACAGCTGGAAACTTCACATACGTATTCTACGCACCACAAAGAGCAAAACGGTCTTTAGATGATGAAAACTGACCTCGTTTTCAATTAGAAACCGTGAAAAAGAGAGAATGAAACCAGACGTGTGATGTGTCAGCTGTTGCGACGAACCACGAAGCTGACACCACGGCGTGCACAAAGCCAAAGTTCAACTTCTTCTTACAAATGTCTAAATCCTGTTTTCATAAATGCAACAGTCTGTTCTGCAGAAGAGCAGAAGGGCTTCGGGGGACGCTGCAGCAGGGCCGGAGCAAGGAAATGTGGCGACTATCAAGGGCCCTCATAATAAACGTAACAAGTATTAAGTTGCAAATAAAATGCTATCAAAAATCTAAAATGCACCAGAAAAACGTCTTGGTTGTGAGCCCCAGGTCGCACTTAGGATTGTGATTCATGCAATATTTATATACAAAAATAATACAAATAATAAGATCTTAAGAAATAGCTACCTTAAGGTTGTATTACAGACATCAAACCCCTATGTATTTTTTACACCTTCAAAGTGGGTTGGGGGCATGGGGGCACCACTCCTGCTTAGGGCACCCAAATGGCTAGCAGCGGACCTGAGCCTGTGTACTTAAATCTGAAAGTTGTTGCCATGAATGTTACTAGAGTATAAAAAAATGCTTGCTTGCTTTTGTGCAATCATGTGTTTAAATTGTCTGGCGCACATGTTCTCAAGCCATACCCCAGGGGTTGAGCTCGTAGGTGAGGATGAGGCTCTGAGCGTGGGTCACAGAGGCGTCCTCTTCCTGGTCCCGGAGGAACTCTCTGAGGTCCACAGTTGAGAGCACACAGTCATTTGCAGAGTACTGAATGAAGACCGCATCCAGCTCTGGTCTCCTGAGAAGCTCTCTGCAGAAGATCTCAATCTCCCCATGGTCCAAACGCCCGTCTGCTGAGCGGTCACACTTCTGTGGACCACAAACAATACTTGCATCAGAAATAGAGGGAGGAACCCTCAAAGAGCTACATGCATAACACCTGAAAGAGTCTGAGAAGGGACACCTGAAAGAGTTAGTCTGAGAGAGGACACCTGAAAGAGTCTAGAGAGAGGACACCTGAAAGAGTCTGAAAGAGTCAGAACACACCGAAAGCGTGTAAGTGAACACCTGAAAGAGGCTGCGTGCGTACTGTTCATTGAGGTCGATGTTGATCATCTGCAGTAGGTTTTGCACTTCGTCATAGCTCATCTTGTCGTCATGGTTCTGGTCAGCTCTATTCAAGTAAGCATAGATCCAGGTGAACTTTGGCATTAAGGAAATATATATATTGTGTGGCCCTGTCACCATAAATGTTTCATCATATAAGAATGAAAAATACATAGGGCTCAAATGGTTCAACAACATTTAACAATTTGAGATCTTATGAGATTACCACACAAGGAGTTGTAAAGGATATTGGTCGAGTTTCTCCTTCTGCGTCATGTTGTCCACTCGTTCTTGCAGAGTACGAATGCCCCGAGCCCAGCGCTGTGCCTCCTCAGGACTGGCACACAGCAGGTCCAGACTTTTGCGTGGCCCTTTGAAAACCACTGTTAGGCAGCGATTTTCAGGGACAGAGCCAACCATGCGACGCAGAACTTCAGATTGACAGCCTTCACGAACACACTCAACCTCCATGACAGAGACTAGAGAATAAGAAAAACTATGAAGAGCAGAGCTAACATAAATAAACAAGTAATTGTGCTTGTTTCAGCCCCAGGCCTTAAGCTATTTCTCTAGTATAATATGTTGATTAAATTTGTGTGTGACTTGAAAATCTAGTGTTTTTCCTCCTGCTCCCTCATTTGGAGGATGGGAGGACTGCTCTCTGGCCATGAGCGTAATTGCTTCCTTGCCCTATGATTGGTGGGACACCTGCATGCCCAGCCAATCTGGTGTGTCCACTTGCAGCACCTCCCCCTATTAAAGGACTCTCATAGTCATAGTCATAGTCATAGTCATAGTCATAGTCATAGTCATAGTCAGTACCTGTTGTAAATAACCCTTTTATTTTAACCAACTTTGAGTGCATTCTGTTCATTTAACCTTTAACATTCCTGTTTATAAAAACACTCACACACATTTGACCAATAACATCTTGGTTTTTGTTACCTCTTTGACCCGAGCCAAACTGGATTGAAATAATTGGGATATACACTCTATCCCATATAAGGCGGTAATTAATATAATAGGTTTGTATTAGGTACGTTTTTGAATTGACCTGATGGAGAGGGTGAAATGTCTGTTAGATTTGCCTGTGGCTGAGGTGTGCTTATATCTATGCAAACCATTATGGCTGATGTCCTGCGTTTGAGTGTGCTACAGGTGTGGTTGGTGACCGGCCTGATCACCCATTCATTCACCCACGTTCTGGGATGAGGCTCGGCTCCTCGTGCACCTGGCCCATCTCAGGGATTCTGCTTCTGAGACACTCGCATTCAGTACTGGTTTAAACTGCATGTTTGTTACCCCTGGTTTGTGTAAGTACCCCTTTTTCTGTTAATTTACTCTTTTACATTCCTGTTAATTAAAGCTCTCCTTTATTTTAACATTAACATCCGGGTTTTTGTTTGTGACCATAGCCAAGCTGGGTTGTAACAGTCCCATCTGCATTAATATCCATGGCATCAACATTAATAACTGGGTAATAACAGATTTTAGTGTACATTTTTGTGTGTGACTGTAGCTGTAGTTTTAATTGTTGCCATCTGTGCAAAAACATACCTAAAATGTAAACAGCGGCAGGTGAGTCAGAAGTTTGTTGTAGTGTCTCTTTGTTATTAGTGGTTCTTATTTTGAGATGCACTGTTTTTTTAACATTTACTAGAGTGTATGCAGAATAAAGTCTGTAAACTTGCAGAATATGAAGGGAACAGAACTCCAGGGGCCGGTAAAGCCACATCACAGTGACATCTGCCCATTACAGCAGACCACAGGCCGCTCCCTGCAGCATCTCCTATAATCTAACTATTCAAACCCATCACTCAGGACTCGCGTGCTGGAAATAGCCACTCTACCTCTGTAATCAAGTATGAACCCAAGACGGCTGTGCACTAGCAGCTTTTCTTTACCCAGTCCTCCCTCTCTGTGCACGTTCTAAAAACAGAGAAATTCTAATTTTGAAGATTTTGTGGCTGGGACCTCACACAGTTAACCCTGTTGGATACTCACATGACTGCTGCTCTTTGGCTCGGCTCGACGTTTTATGGGACTGGCACCACACCGTGACCCCATCCTCCAGCAGCCGAAGACTCCTGTGCTTCTGCCAGCGAGGGGACCGCACCTGACACATACATACTTTTCTTTACTTTGTTGAGAAAATCAAAACGCTTTCTTGATCAAATATGGCTTGGTTGAAACCAGAAGACTCAGTGTGGAAAGCAACGTGTACATGCAAAATGTTTCATTAGGGCTTGTACATGACGTCACATTTTGTTATTAGCAGTAGGTTCATGAAATGTGACTGAATGTGTGAATACAGTAAATATGTAACATATGAACATCTACAGAAAGTGCACCTGACAATCTCAGTTACCTTGACCAAACTAGATCCCTGGAGCATGTGCTTCACATCTTCATCTTCCTGGACTCCTGCACAGGTCAGACACACACAGGTCAGACACACCCGCAGGTCAGACACACGCAGGTCAGACACACACAGGTCAGACACAGGATAAAGGGGCTAAGAAGGGTCCTAAACCAGCTCCAGCTCCACTTCATATAAGAGGAAGAGTGGGGTGGGGTTTTGCAGTTGATGACAAGGTTCAGAGCCCAAAACAGAACAAAGGTTTCAGAGGAACCACAAGGAACCATCTCATTAGGCTTAACTAACGCTTTCATTAAGAAAACCCATGTGAGCGGCGCACTGCAGTTTCAGTTTGGCATTTAAAATAAATATGGGACTGTAAACAAATTGTTCTGGCAATACAGTATGCTGTTCCCAAACCAAGCTGGCAGGCAAACTTGAATTTAGAGCTGAAACAAGATAATCGCTCAATTGCAACTAATAATTATTGACAACGTTGTCAACTGATTCAGTAAATGAATAATTCTCAGGCCTATCTGGACTATGCATCCATTTCAGAGTATGCACTGTGCTATTAAAATAGGCTTTGTTGCTCAGACAAAGCAAGAATTACATTAAAATTACACAGGAAACGTGTACATTGGTGTTTTTGATGAAAAGCCTATTTTGTGGGCAAGAAAACTCATCAATATGTCCTCAAGTGGCATCACTTCAGCTTTATCAGGGTCAAATTTGGTAAAAAAAATAATAAAAAAAAATCTATTCACAGACCATTTGCGATCTAAACAACTAATTGATTAATTAAAAGAATACTCTCTAGAGTAAATAGTAAGTAATCGTTAGTTAGTAGAATAGACATTTGTTCCAGCAGTATGGTAAGCTCTAGCCACAATATAATGAATAGGTCTATAGTATATACACACCTAATTAATCTACTCAATTAAACTCCATCCCTGCAGATTGGTGCGTCATGGGCATATCTAAAGCAATTGAGACGCCTCACCATAAACGGGAATGCATCTTCAGTCTGTAACTGGATGTAACTCAAACACTTGGCGTCGTTCGCTCATGGCATTATCAGAGAGGACAAAAGTGGAGCGAGAGGGCGGGGATGATAACGGGACTGAACTCAAGAGCCCCTATGGGAGCCCCACGCTATAATGAGTCTCTTCGGGCCCCGTCTTTATAAAAACTCACCAAGGTTTCGTAGAGGGTCAATGGCCTTCTGGGACGTCCCGGCTCTGTCTCTAAGGGCTGATGCCGCTTTCTTTTTGCTTCCCAGCATTATTCCTGATTGCGTGTTTGCTTGGAGCGGAGGAGCAGCAGATGACCACGCAGGCTCAGGGCTGATCTGCTGAGCCGCACTAGCGCATGAGGTCCCCGCAGAGTGTGTGTAGGGACCTCTGGGTTTTATTGTAGATGCCAAACCTCCTCCAACTGATGTCAGAGATTTACGCACAAGATCAACTGCGACAACCCAGCGTTTATCCGACCCGGGCTTTCACAATAACAGAGTCAAAGAGAGCGAGAGGCAAACGTTAACTTGTTTTAGGGTATTATTAAAGAAAAAGGAATGCTAATTGCTGGTGTGTAAATCATTACAATAATCTTTAACCAAATCAAAAGTTGGTGGGACATTTGTCTGAAAATAAACTCCATCATTTGACATTGACAGCAGGATAACCTGTGAACATACGCAGCCTACTGGGACAACGTGTGTAGAGGATTTATCCTATTGAGCCTGATGTACAAAGTCTGCGGTTGCACCGTTGTATGTGACAGGTCATTAATAAAAATGCGGCTTTTATAGTAGTATTTTATTCTGAAGTGTTTCCTGTTTTCGTTCGTGTATAAAATGCAAAACGGATTATGACGGTGTGGCGCATCAAGGCTCCAGGGCGATCAGAGGAGACAGCATGGATGCATTAGGTAGACTCGACTGTGTAGTCTTATCTCTCGTTCCATTCATAAAACTCTTTCCCGCTCTTTCACTCATTTCAATTAATGATTACTTAATTTACTGCAATAAGCACATTGTTGTACATTCACAAATATAATCACGCAGATGATGTGCTCATGTTAAATGTCTGGTTGCTGTAAATAAATAAATCTTACTAAATAAATCTTACTTTATTTAGCGGGTCACGTTGTGGTCACGTGACGTGACGGACGCGGAAGTGTCAACCATAGATGGCGTAAACAGCGAAACAGCAGCTGAAGTTCAACTGTTTTGCAAAGTGAACCTTAAGCCCAAGTCTTTCTTACAGAGTACAATATTCATATTGACCTCATACTGTGGCGTTAAACTACTCTATATGACCGGAAACTAAACCTGGAGTCAGTGAGTTGAGATCATATGTCAATACTCACGGAAGCTCACCACCGCGATATTAAAGGTAGATTTCTATTTTATTATTATCATGATTATTATTATTATTATACTGTAATACATACCACGTCGTGTAGTGGACAGACTCTTTTCCATACTTTTGAAAAGCGTGAATGGGGCTGACAGTCAGTCTGACAGGGGAAAAAATGCTAAATCGTGGACTGTAAACGGATTACTGCATTCTGGGGCCGTGAATGAAGCATACTCATTTTTCTATGAAATTGTCTTTCTAAAGTCGTTTAGTCATTGTGTTCTCATGTTGACTAGAGTTACTTTTCACTTTCACTTTATAATTTCTGTAAAGTATGGCGTATATTTAAAGATTGCATACAAGCTTTATATATTACTAATTACTTGTAAGCTATACATATCATAACTGTATATTTTAAAGTCATAATTTAACTAAAATATGTTTGTTTTGCGATTTAGGGCCTGATGAGCTGCTCCATTCAGGCTTTTTCATGCCTGTGCCAACGATGGCAGAGCCTGCACTGGACCACCAAAGACGCTTTCAGGCCGCTGTGGATGTCATCCACAACCTCCCCAAAGATGGTATTTCCTCAGTCGTGTCATTAATCTGCTCATAAAGTGTGCCCTTCAACATTTAACATCTGATTTATGACTTGTTAATCTTAGTAATCAGACAATCAAAATATAAAATAATGCTTAGAATCTTGTAGTCACAAAAAAACATTTGCATAAACATAAATCCTTTGTGACTTGATTTCCATTCAGTTGAAAAAACAAAATCGAAACACTGCTTCTTGTTGTTCAGGTAGCTACCGGCCATCGTACAAGGTAATGCTGCGCTTTTACAGTCTGTACAAGCAGGCTGTGTGTGGACCATGTAAAGTGTCTCGTCCGGGCTTCTGGGATCCTGTAGGTCGATACAAATGGTTGGTGTGCCACGACCCCCTTTTCTAATATCCCAGGCTCAACAATGCAATGAGCTAACGACTTATTATGTTTGTGCAGGGACGCGTGGAACAAACTGGGCGAGATGAAGCGAGAAAGTGCTATGGCGGCATATGTGGATGAGATGAAAAATGTTGCTCAGGAGGTACTTTCATAAAAGTGTAATAAAAGTGCAGTACAAGGAGATGAGAGTCTCAGCTAACTGTGTGTGTGCTGGCTCAGGTCATTGACACGATGCCCATGGATGAGAAAACGGCCTCTCTCTTCCACCACTTTGAGCCGCTTTACCACGTTATCCGTGATATGCCGAGGCCCCCAGAGTCTCTGCTCGTGTTGCGAGAAGGTCACAACGTTATAATTATTACATAACATCAGTTAAAATACAGTACATTTTTGCAAAGTACTGATTATGAACTCAGATTAGAATTTAGATTTGTTTTTCTATAGATCTGATGGAGAAAGACAGAGCCAAAGACGACTCCGAAACGGTGTCTCTTATTGACAGTATTTGCCATGGTAAGGTTTGCCAGCTCATCTCCTATTTTACACAATTTAAAATCATACTCCATAAAAAAGTACATTAATTAATTTTTTTTCGAACCGTGAAAGGAGAAAGTATGTATTTAAATCTACTTATCCCGAGCTCTCATAAACCCTTTGGACAGTGTTAATAGTTGTATGCATGAATTTGCACAGCTTTAGAACAGCTTTTATCATATGGTGAAGTGAAACTGAGGTGGACCACTAAAGCACAGCCAATCCTACTGCAGCTTATGGCTATTACCTCTGACATATGGAAGGTAAAATACTTTATTATTAGATGCAGACATTGCACAGTGGTCTGATTTTGTCACAAAATCTTGCTGCTACAATATACTCTTTTACAAGAATACAGTCAGAAAACAAAGCGCTTATTGTGTATCTAACGTCTTTCTTGAGTTTTAGCGTTACATACATATTTTTTGTCGTTAGACGAACCACTCATGCCTGTGCTCCTCTGTGCGGCAGACTCGGGCCTGTCTGAGACTCTGCCACTGACAAGCGACTCTGAGAATGAGATTTTCTGTGACTCTGTGGACTCAGTGGAGCAGCTGGACACAAAGGTAACCAAACTGTGGGCTTGGCGATTATGATTATCAATATGGAATTGGGATCTGATTTTTTTTTTTAAATATTATGGTTATGATAAATAGACAGCATTCTGGCAGCCCATCAGTAATGTGATCAAACGTAAAACTTTTGCAGCCCTATTTGAATTTTTTATTGTAGACGATATTGAATGATCAAAACAACAATTGCGACATTTCTTGATTTAAAAACTCCCACTTCCATATTTGACAATGTGACTTTCCCCACCATCTCCTCTATTGGTCAGCTTATCATGCTCTCGTTGAGTTGTGATGAAAAACAAAATAGAACTCTAGGCTCTTAAGTGATTATTTAGCGTATTTGTCACCCCTGAACTGTGTATCAGCTGAATGTCATCTAGTAACTGTTCCTATTTTTGCAGGTCTTAAATGGCTTCTATGACAGCCACCGACAAAGCCCGCTGGAGAAGAGAACAGACGGTCGACAAGCAGGGGCCGGCCAGGGAGGAGAGGGCGCCCGGGACAATAGAGGACCCATAAGGAGACGGGACGGTGGACGAGATGCTTCTCACTGGAGGGAACGTAAGCTCAGAGGGGTTTTAATGAAAGGAAACTGGATGTGGATGTGTTCAACTAATCGCAGCTCAGACACAGACAGATCTTACTGTTAAAGCATAAATCGCAATGCTTGTCATAAAAATCGGATCCAGGTATTTATTCCAAAATCCTTCAGCCATACCAGCAATGAAAAGAAACTGAAAACAGTTCTTATTAGCATATTAGAAGACACATCAGCAATAAGGGTATCTTAACTCTGTGTTTTTGTTACTGTAACAACCCTCTGTGGTGTTTACAGGTGGACAGGCTGAGGGCGTAATGAGGCATCCTGGGCCCGAAGGCAACAGGGGTGCAGGCGAAGGGGCTGGTGGAGGGGACCGAAGAGGGTCCACGGGCATCCACGAGTCTCAGCTCCAGCAGCAGATTGTACTAGCCCTGCACAGGCTCAGAGAAGACATGAGAAGCGTGGGGCGGCGTCTTGAGATGCTGGAGCGGCTGGCGGCATCAAACGTGAGAATTGCATTGGTTTGTTTGACTGGTGTTGATATCTACTGAGATATTCATCATCTTAACCTTCTGTTTCAGGCCCTGGGTTCAGAGGAGACTCCATGTTTGCACTGTGCAGGTTGTACTTGTGAGGTCAGAGACTTTTTATTTATATACTTGTGTTACAAATTGTGAAAATGGATTGTACAGTGATTATTTTTGTACTTGATGTCTCCATAAACCTTGCTCTTTCCATGTAACGGTATCTGTGCCACATGTAATGAACGTAGTCAAAATTAAGATCTTGTGCAGCACCTCACTAAAGGAGGAAAAATGTATAGGAAAATATGATGGCATATTTATCATTTTTAAACTATGGCAATTAAGCAAAATAGCTGTTTGTGTACTTCATAGGTTTATGCTTTTCTCTGTTCTGCTCTGCTACTGTGGTTTGACTTGTGGTTTGGTTTATGTTAGGAGAAATGGTGGCCTTTCGATGTGTCTGCCCCAACGCTGTTGGTCTTTCTGGTGTGGCCCTTCGTCGCTCAGTGGCTGCTCTCTCTGCTCAGAAAAGGCAATCACAGAAGACGAATACCTTCATGAAACGCTACTGGATGAACGCCAATATTAATCATAAATCTAAGTGAATTACTGAAGTGTTTGAGGGTTTGGACATTAACACTTCTGACCACTGAAGTAAAAAAAATAATAATACAAATGGGTCACTGCAATAACCAGCCAAATGTGGTTGGTAGTTATATAATATGTATGTGATTTATGTCACTGAGCACAGTAGATCTTAATGTCATTTCAACATTTCAATACAGTGTCCTGGTAAAAATATCCAATACATCTGATTAATCCATTTAAGTTAAGTTGTGTTATTTGTCATGTTTTTGAAGATTTTGAATTTCAATCTTATGTTTTATGCATTTGGTGCAAACTCAAAAGACTATTCACAAATATATTACTAAAATACTAAAAAATAAACTCGTCAAGCCAAAGATAATAATAATTTAATATTTATACATAACATTTACATAGTACAATAGGTTAATTTCTCAAGGCTTTGTACAAGGGTTACAAAACAGGCCCATGCACAGGGCATAATATTCAGACAAATACAGCTCAGCACATCGAGGGAGCACTGGTCACTGGGGCTTGCATTGGCATTGCACAGTGATTGTAAAAGGATAGAAAACTTATTTGGCATGACTTCACATAGCTGCCTCGTATCCTTACTGTCCCACATATTTAGTACATCTAGGTTACTGGCCCCAACTTTTGTGCAGAAGGCAAAGGAAGGTTAACTCCACTGGGATGATCTGAGGGTTAGTCCAGACCAGAGCAGATGATGAGGAAGCTACTGTTGCATACATGAGCCTGCATAGATCTTAGTTAGTCTTAGCCATGGTCTTAGCTTGAACTTGAACATTTTTGGAAAGATGTTGGTAAAGGTCAACTAAAGAAAAATGATTGAATCAGTTACCCTTTTTGAGGAGCTAAAACATCTTAATTTCTTGTAAAATGTTTCTTTAATGTTACAGTCTTTAACAGTTATTTAATGTAACGTCGTAATGGGCCATTATGAGCTTCAACTATGTAAATGGCACAGGCTCACAGGCTAGTCAATAGTGGATCAAAGGATCTTAACAACATGCCTGCCTCTCAGACCAGCTGCTGGGCCCACACTGATCAGAGCAGAGTGCCTCTTCTCCACCTCGGAGTTTCCTTCTATGTAAGAGATATCAGGCTCTTGTAACTGTGTGTCCAACCTGGTCACTGACAGTGCTATATGTGTAAAATGTGGTTTTTTGTTTGTTTTTAAATTCAAATTTAATGTGTTTGGTGTAGTTTCACAAAGGATAATAATCTTAGTGTGTTGCAACTGCTCATACGACCACTGTGTGGCGACGCCATCCCCGGTTCTGCTCTTGTGGCTTTGAAAGTCTTCTAAGAACCACTGAGGATCTGGAGGAGGTAGGGTCTAGCCAGGGACAAGTCCCAGCTGCCCCCCAAAGGACTGGAGGCACCTGCTGAAAAGACATTGTTGCAATAGCAGATCCCTGTGGAACTCCGCTCTCATTGACCCGTATGACCTCCACCTTGTCGGTTCTCCAGCCTCTAGCTCTGTCCTCTAGTTCTAGGGTCATGGACAAAGCCCTGGTTCGAGCTGTGAGGGTTTTCTTACAGCGCAATGGAACCACAGGAGCCCTGTTGACCGACTGGGTCATATAGAAAGTAGAGGTGTGAACAGGAGGAATCCTGGAGCAAGATAACCAGGCTAGGTCTCCAACCTCTGCCCTGGAGGAGTGTGTGTGTGGGGCATCGTGAGGAGGCTGAAGGAGATGAAAACTGTGAGGACGAAGTAGTCTCCGCCCCCTCCTCACAACCGCATTCTGCCTCAGCGACCTGGGAACTGTCAGTGCCTCAGGCTGTGCACCGTTGGGCTTTTCAAACGTTACTTTTATTTCTCTTCCCACCTCTTTTTTGTAGGAGACATCCCTCTGATCCGTGCCCCCCCGTAAGGTCTGATCCTCCTTTTGAACTTCACTCTTGGATTCAGAGCTGTCTCTCTCTCCTTCATGCTGTCTCTTCAAGGTGCTAGATTTTACTGGCTCATGCTCCAAATTTTCCTCCAAGCTGATTCCTTGAAGATGGGAGTTTGGTGATATCTTGCGTTTGCGGGTCACAGCAGGGATTAATTCCTTGGCGTTTGGGTCTTTCTTGGGACTCAAAGAAATCTGTAAAATATGGGATTGTATCAAGTTACTATTCACTTTTATATTTCACCACATTTTTAATTACCTTTAGTTTAAGTGAATCGATGGTGGAATCTACAAGAACAAATACAAACATATTAGATACAAGATACTATAAAATTGCTATTAATTCAATGCCAGTACATCTATCACTCACAGCACAGGTTATTATGGTAAACTATTGATAGACACTAAAGCAGCAATTATATACAAGTGCAGACTGTTGCTATGGCGATTCATAATTCAAAATCAAAATATATAATTTAATTGGCCCTAAAAAGATCCTTCAAATCACGTAGAAGTGATCTAATCTATAAATTATAATTGTTAGCATATTTAAAATGGTATGAAAGGAGAGTTTAAATGATGAAGCTCTCCACTCAATTTAATTTAAGACATCATAAGATTTACAAATTGTTTTACTGTTCAATCTAAAGAAAACTTCAGTCACTTTTTCAAGAAAAAGAAAACGAATATACTGTATTTATTATAGTAATATTTATTTATACGTTTTGCATGTCTATCAATATTAAATCCCATGAAACTCTGTCCATTTTGGATAAAATGGTCAGAATTCAAATTTGACTTTAGGACAGGACAATGTAAAAAACAGTCAGGTGGGAGCACGCAATCACAAACACAGAGGTCCTACCGCAGCGGTGCCTCCACTTTTTCAGCTGCAGCGCACAGAAAAGGACACAAACCATTAAAGATACACAACTGTCTCATGTCTCTGAACACAGACTATTGTAACAGAGCAGACTGTTGTGGCTCTGTGCCAGTGTAGCTAGTCTCACAGAGGTGCTGTGACAGAGCCTCACCTGGGCAGTCTCCGGGCCCTGCTGTGCGGCCAATGTTGCACAGAAGATGGTCAATGTTGGGAACTGGAGAAGAGTCGCACTCGTGCTCAGGGGCCTTCACAAACAAAGAACTGTGAGTTGACATGGACCAAATGAGAACTAAAGGTCTGGGCTTGTTCTGTCACATGTACCTTTTCCTCTTTGTCCAATGGTCCGTCTGAGAAGAACCAGTCACACTGAAACAAAAGCAACACTTTAACAGACAGGATAAAGGTTTCTTCTCTTTCAATCACAGTTTTACCATCAATTATTAGTATGAATTCTGATCAAAATATTATTTTACCAAATAAAATATCCCCAAGCTTTTGAAAATAATTAGGGATTTAGCTCAAATTAGGTTATATAAATAGGTTGTGTAAAGAACTCACAAATCGTCTTGTAAAATTACAGTAATATTCAATTTGGAATATTAAATACATTTTTCATTGAATTTAAATATAGCCTGTGTCTTTGCACATAGGAGGTTTCTTACGTGCAGGATCAGAGTCTCTATGATCTTGTAGCGGTCTGGCATATGCGTCACCATGTCCATCATGTTGTCCTCGGATGTCCTGACCAGAGTGGGTCCAAACACCAGCGCTAGGTTCCGGGGCTCCATCTTAAAAGTGGTCACACAGACAAACGTCAGAAATCTGCTTCTATGCATTTATTATGTCTACACACAAGCCATTCCACTTTTGTTGGGGTTAAACACCAAATAACAATTTTATTGTGCGAATAAAATGTGCCTCTTTTTAATTAAAAGCGGGCAGACATAGACTAGCATTTTTAAACCTGCATGCACTCTATCTCGAGTAAACCATACACTGTACTACTTCACAATTGGGGTGTGACCTTTGAAGCAGTACCTTATTTTTTTCTGAGTAATCTGCCACTCTTCTGAGGTGTCCCAACAAGAACTTGAGCGTGTGAAAGTAGTGATCAGGAAGACTGTGGATCTAGAAAAAATGCATCTGGATTAAATTCAGCAGACACTGAGGTGAATACATTGAGAACGATGTAAATGTGGGGTGGTTATAATTGTAGTAGTATTTGTACACTGACCAGTTTCTTCATAGTTTTGAGTCTGCTGTCTGTGTCTTCTATCCGATTGGCTTCAATGAAGGAACTGTACTTATCTATGCACAAAACGAAAATTAAGAACATTCTAAGCATTCACTGGACAACAATTATATACAGTAGATGCATAGACATATTGGATGTACAGTTGTTAATGTGCATAAAACCTGTCAGACCAGTTACAAGGACGGGAATAACACCGTGTCTGATATGGTGTGATGTTTTCATATTTATTTTCATTTTTACAAAATGTGAAATTGAACCTTGTGAGTGTGTATAGCTTATTTTGCCCTGTAACTGTATACAGCTGGCTTGTATGAATGTAGAGTGAGCGTTTGGAGTGAGCACAAATCTACAGAGCTACAATGCAGCCTAGACAAAATGTGCGCCTCATCCAGTTTAAAGCGTTGTGGGCCTCAGTGCATTAATCAGAGTAAAACAGAATGGAAAAATGCATTGAACTAACTAAACAGCCACAATGTGTGTTTGCAGTTATTTCTGTGCTTACCATCCGTAAACAGTGGCTCTGGAAGTTTTCTGAAAAATGATTTTAGCAGACTGCTGATGACGTTCAGGTCCTGGAACCTCTAAAACAAAGGCAGGAAAGATTATGGTCACAAACGTGTTTTCAGTTGACTAGTTCTCTACAGCATTTCACCAAGACTGAGCACATGTGCTGCTGTCGTACGTGCCACAGTGGCCCAGAGGACACTGTCTGTGATATGACTGTGCTTGTGTTTATGGACAGTCAGAATCGCACATTAAAAAAGCTGTGAATAAGGTTTGATGTCATTCTACTGTTGGTTGTGTTGTGAGACCAAAATAGATGTCTTTTGAGAAAATGGCCACACCTCGTCCCCACTGTTGATGTCCAGTCCTTTATTGAGGTGCTCCTGCAGACTGGACACCAGAGCGTTGTTTCCTGGGACTCTGTAGATGCCAGTGTATTCTAAACCCATGGCCTCCACCACTGCACAACACATCTCCACAATCAGAGGCACAAACTGTAGAGAAGGAAAAAAGAGGATTTGAAGGTAATGTCAAATACAGAGACAAGTATGTACGTAAATATAAGTAAAGTGGATTCAATGGGGTAACTTAAAATCCTCCTCGGATCTTTTTTACATTGACAATTGTCAAGTGTTTTGCACTTGTGTACTTGCACTACACTCCATACAAACAGCAGTGAAAGATGTAACTGTATGAGTGCTGAAGGCTCACTTTATGGTTGATGGCAGGTTGACAGTCCTCGAGCCGCACTCCAAAAGCTTTTGGATTACTGCTCTTCTTGCTTTTTTTCATGAGGTTGATGCCCCATGGGGTCTTGCTGTCATCTGCAACAGTGACATATGAGAAATCAGTGGGATGCTGAATCTGCCACAGACCACACCCCCACATGATGTAGAGGCTTTGCCCACCACACCTTTACCTGATCGGTTGTCTGTCTTGGACAGGAGCGAAGCAATTTGATGGCTTCTGGGAGAGGAGTCTTGCCTGTGACCTGTCAGACTGCACACACACACACACACACACACATAAAGATGGTGCCCAGAGGATCCCCCATACAGGCCTGGGAGTCGAACCCGTGACCTTCTTGCTGTGATTTAAGAGTGTTAGCTCCTTCAATTAGCAAATAATGAGTCATCCGACTGTCTCATGACATTCAAGAGTAAATTAATAGATCATATATTTTATGACGAACAATTACTATATACCGTAAATACTAAATATCAAATCTAGAACCCTATGCTAGAGACTGACCTGTGTTTTCTGTAGTCATTCAGCTTCTTGTTAATCAAAGCTTGTCTGGAGAAAACCATCTCCTAAAACACAAAAATGAGCATTACCAATTATTTAAGGTCTATATTTTCAGCATATACATTACACCCATAACAGCTTCTCACCTCACTGTCACTCTTGCTGTTATCACGGATGGCTTTGATCCAGCTGAGCATGTCCTCACGGCTCTCGGCCTGCAGAAGGTATTCACAGAAGTCCTGCGTGGTGAGGCGCAGCACATGTTTGCGTTTGGTCTCACTGTAGGCAATGTCAATCAGGCAGCCGCGGACACTGATGGGAGAATGCTCATCCTGTCCTGGAACAGCCCCTGCCCCATGAAGGACTGCTTCTCTCTTGTCTTTGTAGAGGAACAATGAGTGTGACCGTAGCACTGAGAAAACACGCTTCCACGGCCGAATACTACCCCCCACTTTCTGCAATAGAGAGCAGTGGACATGTTTAAGCCCATGTAAAATGGCAGGATTTGTACCGCTAAAATTACTTTTCATAATGACACAGCCATACCTTGCCCTTCTCACTGAGCACCTGTTTGCAGTGCAGCCAGCCCTCTTTGCGGACATCGCTGACAGCAGTAGTGCCAAGCTCAGAGGTGGAATGGCGCTTGGAGCGGGCTTCCTCCTGGACCCCCAGGCTGTCCAGAGACTACACAAACACAGTTTTAACACACTCATTCAATCCATTAGAACAATTTGGGCACATTATTAATACTCACCCCATCCAGGAAGAAGCTCTTCACTCTTTTTGGAAGTTTCCTATACAGAAACACAATAGTGTGTGTTTGACAGTACAAAATTTAACAACTTTAAATAGTTTGCAGGTGTCTTACGAGAAGACTCTGCCTTCGTCCTTGAAGATGTTGAGCCCTTCGTCACAGGACTTGGATCTCTCTGTGGTGACGGCCAGTAGGTAGGATGAGCGGCGACTTTTCATACTAGCTGAGCAGCACAAACAAGAAGGAACAGGTTTAGATTACCTTCATGGAAGATATTAAACGGTCAAGCCCTAAGAGTAATGGGAAGGAACGGGATTCAATTTAAAGAAACAACTCATCTTTTTGCACTGGCTTTTAATTCAAGCTGAGCCAGAGATTTTTATGACATATTATATTTAAGTTACATTTGTGTTTTCAGTATTAAACTGTCCATTCCTGCCTGGTGTTGTACATTGTACTTGTACATTGCACACTTGTACTTGAACTTTGGGGTAGTGTATCTGTTTATATATGTTCTATTTGAATCAAACTGACCCTGACCTTGACAATCACAGCCTATGTTAAGTGAGGATGCCTCAATGAATTGCTGTACAGAGGGGACTTACCAATGAACGGGATGGAGGACAGTGAGTCAAAGGCCTGCTGTGCCAGACTGCCATTCGCCCTGTGAACGGCTGAAGGCTTCTTTCTCAGGATGACTTCCTGCTTTAGGGGCCCAGTCCTGACCTCCTCTGCAGGAGGCATAATAGGGGTGGAGTGGGATCTCTGGGGTCCTTCACTGTCAGATGGACTCAAGTGGACTGTATCATGGCTAGCGTCTCTGAAAGTTTGGGCATGTTGGGGCAGATAAGTGCTCTTCCTGCAAGAGGATGGGCTGTAGCCACTGTAGCCAACCTCACTTGTACTCCGTGGAGTCTGGGGCTCTGCTACCTGCTGACGACCCTGTTGGCCAGTGGGTGGCGCAGGAGTTGCCCGTTCTCGCTGGGGCTCTGGATCTTTGTGCTGAGGGATCTGGCTGCGAGATGATACCAAAGTGTTGGCTTGTTTCAGCGTTTCCACAGAGCGGCCATAGTTGTGCTCATAGTCTGCATAGGCGGCTAACAGATTTTGGGAACATGCTCTATTCCTTGTATCAAGGACATTACTGCCACCTTCCAACCTACAGGCGTCTTGAAATGTGGCTGTAGCCACCTGTCGATGATGCTGTAAACTGTCTGTGTGGTGTGGCTCGCCAAAGCCCGGGTCCACTCCCAGTGCTATGCCCAATCCGGCCAGCCGGTCCTGGGACACGCCACGGTTGCGGGGAGACAAGTGCTCGGCAGCCTGCGCCTGGCTGTGGTACCATTCAGACAGGGCTTGTCGGCACAGGGCCTCAGCCCGGGTAGAGACGGGCAGGCTACTTTTACGAGGGGGTGGGAGGGTCGCCGAGGCAATGGCCGCATGGTGATTTGTGAAGTGAAACTCCAAAGCATTGAGTGTTGAGGAAGAGCGAATCCTGTTTGAGCTTGGCACAAAGTCCTGACCAGTGTCCGAGTTGTCCAGGGGAGATAAGGCTGCCCGACAGGGACAGTTGTCTAATGTGCTGAGGGGGCGAGGCCTGGAGCAGGAGTCACAAATTGGTGGTGGTCCGGGCTGGATGTGCGCATCTCCACTTTGTGGATGATTTCTCCTGAGACAGGCGTCCTGGGAACAAGCCTGCAGAGAGGCAGCATATAGTAATATATGTGTATTCAATTAAAGCGTAGGCAACTATTTTGCTCACGGAGGATCTCCTCACACTTACCAGCTGTAGAACGTCATGGTCTTTGGGCACAATGGACAGCTCCAGAATACTGTCACTGCAACATAAACAACACAGATACTGTCAATGTACACCAAAAACTATACCACTATAATTAATTTTGTATGTGGTTGAAATCTACCTGTTCTGGATGAGTGCAATGACTTGCGAGTAAGTTTTTCCCAAAATACTTTCTCCATTGACTTTAACCAGGCGGTCCCCTAAAAAGCACAATCATGTTGTGATAAACTATACAATTACATACGAAAGTATAATGCTGCTTCATTCCTTTTACCTGAGCACAGTCCCGCCATCTGAGCTGGACCATTCTCCCGAACACTCTTCACAAAGATGGTGTCCATGGGCTCCAGTCGTGAGTGCACACATCCTGCAAAATGTCCCAATAATTACTATTTACACGTTCCTCATCAGTTATCCAGTATGAGCAAAAACACTGACCTTTCCCAGATGTGTTTCCATTCTCCTTGTCCTGTCCAGACAAACAAAAAGACAACCACATGTCAATGTTACTTACTGTATGAACACCTCAGCTCAGTACTTTTGCTTTCGTCTGCTTTGTACACAGACCTAGATAATACTATGATAAATATAATGATGCATACCACTTATATAGCGCTTTTCAAGACACGTCACAAGCATATAGTATGATCTCTGCTTAAGACTACTTAATTGAGCAATTTCTACCTCAAAGCACTTCATATTAAGGAATTGTCCAATTCTTAGTGCTTTATATAATATAGTTCATAGTTTAAGTATAGTTTGTATAGTATTTACCCTAAAACCTCTGTTTAACCTCCCCAAGTGTTGTTCAGAGCAGTGTGTACCTTGAGAGAGTGGAAAGATGTCTCTGGTGGATAGACAATGAAATGGCGCAGCGTGAAGCCAAAGCCCTGGGAGTTTTTCTGGAGCACAATGGTCCTGGGTCCCCGCCATGAAAACCCCTCTACCTCTCCTGACGACAGAGGACGCCGACGATTCTTATTGGACAATGTAATTCCATCCCTCTCCCTCTTAATCTGTGTGGAAAGAAAAGTAGAAGAAAAAAGGAAATGGGTGTAGGCCAGATGCAAGCAGAATCCACCGAGGCCAAGCATTTGACTCAAAAGAGCATTGTCTCTTGCCCAACAATGATGGAGTTCATGCCTATTAATAACAACAGAAACGAGGACTCATAATCTGTTTTTTAGTGAGACTTTGGCAGGTCAGAGAGTGCAGAGAACCGCCAAGAAAAGAGCTATGATTGTTTGATTATGTACTACAGCTGAAACAAGTTCATTGATTAATTAAAACAAATCAATTATTGAGATTGTAAGAATCTTATTTAGTAATCAAATAATAATGATCTACTCTATAAACAAACTCCTAAACATGTCCTATACTGAAGGAAGAGGTTTAATAACTCAGACAAAGCAGTAATTACAACAAAATAACATAGAAACATTTACTTCATCTGGAAGTCCTCAAGCAACATCACATTAGCTTCATCTGGGTCAAACTTTGTAAAAATTCACACGCCTATTACTATCCAAACAGTATAATTGGTAAATTAATCAATTAGCAAAATAATTGTTAGCTGCAGCTCTATTATGTACAGTCCTTGGTAAGAAAAAAAAAAAAAAAAGAAGAGCAGTAAACAATGCACACACAAATCCATGCATAGGTAATATAACAGGAAGTGTCTTTGTGCCCATTAACGGCAGCTTGGAGGGTAGTTTTAAGAGCTTTGGTTTCTAGTTCACCCTGAGCCTTGGTGATGTGTTGTGCACTCAGAAAAACAAATATGTACTGAAGTGCCACTTTAAAAAGGCACATACACCCGCAACCACCAGGGCTCAGAGCTCCAGGGCTTTTATTTAGATGCAAGTAGGCACAGTAGGCTACAAAGACACATGATGGCAAGAACAACATTTACCAGAGTAAAATCATCAGCAAAGTCGTCAGCAAAAAGACAATAACTGAATCACTTACACTCACTATATGTTCTGAAATACATATTTTGTTAGTTCATATTTCAGTCTTTTGTCAATTCACCTAGAACAGAATCTGATTATAATTATTATTATCATTAACTAATAATAATAATAATAATAATAATCACAATATTTTTAAACTGTGTCGGCATAAATCTTAAATCATTATTTGTAGCTCTAACTCACCCCTGTCATGTGATAACGCTGTAGGAGTCTACGAGACCCCTGTAATTGAGGCGATGTTACAGGAGTGGGTTCAGAAACTGGTGAGGTGCTCAAAGAAGCCAGCCAAATGCAGCGTGGCTCCACATCACTACAGTCCACTCCCACTGAGCACTGGAAGCTCCACTGTGGTTCCAAAGGAGCCAGGTCACCCCTCAGCATGGCACCTGCGCACTCACACCCGCCTGCACAGGTGCACACTCACATACCAGTCTGGACACTTTCACCTCAAATTAATTCCATCCTTAAGCGTTGTAATCAGAGGTTATCAGTTGAAATCCGACAGATGCTGCAGTTAAAGTACAAAAAACATCAGCTCCTTATCCACTGAGATCTTTTATTTCTGACTTGGTTCTGTCATGAAGACCAGACATGACCAGGCAAAACGTTCATTTGATTGTTCTTCAAGAAAAACATTTCAAAACATCTTTCAGCGTTGTTGCCTTAACCCACAGCAGTCTTGAGAAATCCACCATGTACTGATGCAACACGGGAATTACAAATGACTCTTTAAGCCATGATTTTTTCCAGTCCAGCGAGTTGTGAGTCCTTTGTGTCCACAACACTCCAATGAGTATGTTGAGTCTTCACACACCATCGACACGAGTCAGTGGCGCTGCCCCTGGATGATGCTGTTATCAGTCTTGGATGGGCTCCCACCGAAAACCGTCCTGGTGTTTCTTTGGTAATGTTGAAAAGCATACTCCGTCTCCCTGGGGTCTCTGTGCTGACATCTCCTTCTCTCTGTTGCTTGTTTCATTGCTCACTCTGTTCTGTTCTCTCCAGAGCAGCGCCTGTCACCTCCACTTACACTCAGCCAAATGCCACGGCTGAGGGACGTTCTCCACTCTATCACACTACACATCTACAAAACATTGGTCCATCAGTATGCATTAACAATAATGCAAGAACAAAAAAAAAAACACAACTTTGCACCGTTGTCCGTTCACAACAAAGAAGCGCAAGGAAAACACTACTGTTATTCTCTGCTGCTGCACAAACTGTGCATAGATGCTGTGTTGGGGTAAAAATAAGTGCACTGATTCTTCCTTCTCTCTGTGCCTGTGCTCAGGGCCACCACATGACCACTGCGTACAACAGTGTCATGTCATCAAACTGTATTGATTTTAACTAAACCAACTGTTTTTTTGTGATGAGGAACCTTTAACTAAAGCCTTTAGTTAATTTAAAACTATTTCAACAACAAGATCGAAAGCACAGGTAAATCTACGTTCTTATGTTCTCAAATGGATTACATGTCCAAACAGTTACAATTTGTATTCAGTGCACATAGGTATGTGCACTAATCATGGTGCTGCCGAGCCCATAACATAATTGTTACATACTTTTAAAAAAAAATTATAAGCAAATAGACGTCACACACCCCCCAGCCGTCAGATGACAGATTACTTAAACATATGTTGATGCTGAGAAAAATGGAGAGAATGACCTATTTTTAGTCAGCTGTGAAGATGGAGCTAAAAATATGCACAGCCTCAGAGCATTCTGCTACGCTCTGGCGAACAGCAATGAGTCCAGATCTTCTTTTGGCAAAGACTGCTTTTGCTCTTCTTTTGAGCCAAAGCAGATGCCAACAACATAGAATAACAAACTAAAGCATTAACACAGAAATACCACAGCTATTCTGACAGAGGGCCAGAATAATGTACTCTGACCAAAGAATACTCATGCTTCATAAAATGTATTAAAACAGAATACTAAAGAAATACTAACATGGGCCTAAACAGTCCACAGCGGGACTCCATCATCAAACTTCATAGCTTCATAGTGGTCTGCACTGTCCATTGTCTAAGATGTTTCTCAAGACTAATAGTGAACATAAACATATGGCAACAATAATCCAATCATTACAGTTCGTAACATGCCGACATAAGTTGATCCTGTCCATGTTTACGATGCCAACACATCCTGTCCCTGTTTATGATTAAATGAAGCTGAAAGATGTTTAAAGAGATGCTGCATCACTGTCCCACCACTAAAAAGATGTGAAACTCAAACAGTGCCTTTAGTCACAAGTCCCTAGTGCCCAGTCATACCACCAGAGCCACCTGAGCACCCTTTTCTCTCATGAGTAGAAACACAGCCCTCTCAGAGCCCCAGCAGCAGTGGGTGTGTGGGAGATGTGCCGAGATGTGTGCTCCATAATAGTCACTCTGTGAGGAGTGCGTGTGGGCTGCAGTTTGGAGGTCCATGCATTCCAGGCTGAATTCTCATTGTCTGAGTTCCCTGTGCCTACTCAGCCGCGCCCCTCTGCCACCACACTGAGCACTGGTCCTGCCATGGTCCCAGATCCTGAAGAAGTCTTCCCCTGATCTGAGGAATGTAACCATCATTGTGTGGGCTGCTCCAGGACACGCCTTTCCCAACATAACTCTACAGTGCTTCTGAGGATGTGTCTTTTGCTTTCAATAACATTGAATAAAATCCAAAATATTGCATAATATGGTATGATGTATGAAAGTTTGACAAGTATAATGAGGTGAATACCTGGGTGCAAACTCATTACCAAAGAAAACACCACACTTAGTTCACTTTGCCAACAATTCCCTTTTCAAGATTTTGTTGCCCTTAAGCTTTATTGACAGGAAAGCACAGAGTGAAATGGAGGATGAGAGAGAAGGGAGGGCATCGGAGACGGGATTCGAACTCACGACACTGCGGCCGGCTGCATTAGGAGCCAGGCATATGTGCACTGTGCCTTAACCACTCGAACACCGGGCAGCAACACCAACAATTGTCACAGAAGGAAGAATCTAAATAGCCTGCCCTATAGTTGTGATTTTGTTTAGAGAAAACAAGTTTAAACATGAGTATGAGTTGATCCCATGTGGACCTGGTCTAAATGCTGGAGGACTAAATCATGTTCGCGCGTGGTACTCTTGACTTACTTCAGAGACGGGTGGGATCCCAACAAGACAAAAAACAACTCCATCTCCACTCATTGGATTCGCAGCAGTAGAGCAGGCACAAAAGTCCTTCAAAAGAACCGGAGCATTGTAACAAAGGCTGGACGTCCTGGCTGTAGAGGTTCGCACGGACCGCTCTGCGCGCCGCTACGTCCTTACCTCCCGTGACGTGCCGCGTCAGTGCGCGCAGTCGCCTCAACCGCGTCACGTAAATGACGCTGTTGACAGAGCCATGGATCTATTAGGGTCAGAGCTCGTACACGTTTGTGATACTGTACGTCCATCCGGTGGAGAAGCCCAACCACGACAGAGATCACATGTTTTTATGATTTGCTCCATGACTTACGCGCGTGCGCGCGCACACACTGGTCATTCTCAACAACCACAGACACAAACAGCCCGCTGCTCTTGCGCTGATGCCACTGCGCCAAGAGCTATAGTCATGTGACCCGCATGTTTTTGGAGGAGGACAGTGATGGTTAATAACAGAGACCTTTACTAAATTAATCCGTCTGTGATCCCACAGCAGGGAGCCTCACTCTCCAAACACAGTGGTTCACAACCTTTTTTGTCTCGAGTGGGCTACACCCTGAGCTTTGTCTCACACTCCGAGTAAAACCGGGTACGGGAATCGGGTACCAGGCAAATCTATCTGTTTACTGTAGCAGCCCAGTATATTGTCAGTTATTACTATTAGCCTACATTTTCTTGTTTTATTTATACTGGTGTCCAAAATCTCCAAAATGTTCTCAAGGATGTAATACATTCTACAAAGAACGTTTTATTCAAATAGCCATTCAATTCCCCTTTCTTGTTAAATCTGATGTCTTTTTTCCAAGCACCCCCACCTCAGCGTTCCCCCAGGGCCCCGCGCCCCTTGTTTGGATTCGGGAAACACACCAAAAGAACAGAGCATTTCAGCCGAACCAACAATAGGCTCCATTACTGTGGTGGAGTGTATCAGTGGAAAATGGTTTGTGTTGCAAACAGGAACGGGCTTGTGTTGTGTTCGTGAAGAATGGGATCTTTGATTTTTGGATTTAAAGTCTTAAACTGTCAAACATCTGTCGGCTCCACCAGAGAGGGCATGTGCTGCATGTGGGGGAGGCCACGCTCACCCGTCTATTTACGGCAGCACAGAGATTTGTCTAATCCATAATCTTCTGGGGCCTGCAGAGACAAAATCGGACACTAGAGGGAGCTGCACAGACCAATGTCAAGAAAGTCACTTAGGGTTTTTTTTTTTTTGGGGGGGGGCGGGGGCGGGGTGGTGTTTAGACAAAAAAATGTCCTGTTTAATTGACAGGAAAGTACTGTGTGAACTGGGGGATGAGCGAGAAGGGAGGACATGCAGTAAATCGCTCGGAGTCAGGAATCGAACCTACGACCCTGCGGCCGGCTGCACTTGGAGCCTGGCATATGTGTACTGTGCCTTAACCACCGGCAGCACTAGAAAACCAATTTCATTTTCTTCTCTAACCACTGATGCTGTGCCACTAAAGAATATGTTCATTTAACCTTAACCCAGGTTTTCTCTGGCGTCTCGGTGGGAGAGGACAGTGGAACAGAGCGCGGAAGTGGAGCCCAGGACTCTTCTGATTGTGCAGGAGTGTTTGTCACAGTTCAGCTTCAGCACAGTCCCCAGAGAGTTACACAACTGTCCACATGTTCACACAGCACTGCACGACAATGCTCAGGAGCCAAAGACCCAAACTGACACAGAGCTGGGGGTCTAGGCTAAACTGTCCTATTTAAAGCTCAAATAAGCAGAGCAGAAAATGGTACATACATCTCTCCAGAGCTGCACATGGGGCCGAATGTGATGATGTCACAAAATGCTCACTACAATTAGCTGCTCTGAATGACTCTGAAAGCCAGAGAAGACACATTTCAACACCACTCTTTGTCAAGTCTGATGTTTTGTGCTTTGTTTAAAAAAATAGAAAATAAATAATGATTCAACTCTGGTTAATGATTTCATGATTTTAAAATGCCACTGACTTGGATTTGGTGAACCTTTTCTGATCTGATTCAACTAAAAGAAAGAAATCAGGAGCAAACGAGTTTTTCCACATGGCTCATACATCAGAATAAGAAACCACAGACTATCATACCGCTCCCTTCCTAAAGAGTGCCAAAGTCTCATCATCGTCAATACAAAAGTATATTCAGATCTACGGCTATAACAGAGGGACACAACTCCTTTAGTTGTAATAAAAGAAAAAGAACCAGCACTACCATTCACCACTTAGTGCAGCTGTGCATTACACAGCTCACTTACTTCTCCATGGAGAGAATGGGAGCAGCCCTCCTCCTTTATAAATGCACATAGAACACAAACCACCAAGAACCAAGACATCGCACACAAAGATCGCACTGAAAACTTCACCCACTGCTGTTGTTCTTATTTAGGAGACACTGAATATGAATAATGACACCTGGCACTTGGGCCCTACAGCTAAATACTGCTTAATTGGACAAAACAACACGGAATAGTTTTACAATGAAACACTATCATTTGTTTGTTTTCTGTTATTGTTGGGTTTTATAGCACAATGTAAACTCTCCATCTTTCCCCACATTTTGTCTATCATACATTTAAACTTTGTACAAAAAATATGTTTTAACAAATTGATGTCCAAAGATAAACACAATATAAATATATATATTTTGCAAAAATGCTAAGGTCTATAGGGTCTATTTTTTCTCTCAGAGCCTGAATTGCAAATCAGGGAAGACAAATTCAACCTTGTAAGGCTTGTTTTCAGATTCTATGATGTATTGAATAATAGAATAAATCTAAAGATTACATTGTGTTCATATGAAAAATCCATATGTGAAGGGCTGTTGGCCGACTAAAGACATTCCTTCTGCACCGATTAATCAACTAAAAGGGGTGTGGTGTGGCACAGGCAAAAGCTTATTTTTTTTAAGAATCTTGTGCAAAGATTATGTATACAGAGAAGTACAAGTACACGGCATCTTCATAAATGCAAGTTAACCTGTCACTCCAAAAACTTTAGTTAACTCACCTAGTGCTTTCTATTTTCTGCAGTTGTGCACATAAATCCTTATAATCTTTATCAAATAATTAATGGACAAAAAAAGTTTGTCCATGACAAACTACGGGACTTCGGGACAACTGCCCTACAAATGTGGAAGATAAGAATGACTCTGGTGATGATTCTGGTGATGTGGTCCAAGATCTCACTCTACAACACCAACAACCCCAGTTAAAAATCTAAATGGTGATAAGGGAAAAAGACAAGAGGAGGAGAGTGCTCAAAACATTACATGTTGAGTGCGTGTCAAACTAGGATAAATCCATGGGCAGAATTGTGTCTCTAAAAAGTAGTAGACCCTCCACCCCTTTTTAGTGTGGCAGGATATCCTCTCATTCACCAGCTTTGCCACAAAGAACCCCTTCAGTCACATATGTACAGAGCTCACTGCCTCACTGCTGCTAAACAAATGACAACAAAAAATGTATACACAAAAGATGTTTAGGTACAACACAAGCCATTTCCAGCAGGGCCCACCTCTGATCTGTGCCCCCTCAGTACTGTGAACATGAAGTGATGAGAGTGTGTCACCTGCTTCATGATGCTCAGGACCAGTGCATGGCTCCTCTGCCCTAGCCTGGCTCCTGGTGCTCTCGCGGCTCTCTTGTGTTTGTCTCTTCTCGTTCCGATGCTGGGCTTGTTGTGTTGAGCTCGTGTGCTGATTGAACGTGAGCCTGCCCTAATCTGCTCTGTGGGCTGTACGCAGCATTAGAGCCAGAGCGGAGGGAGGATCAGAGGTGGTCATGTGACCCGCTGTAGTACAATCAGCAGCTGTCGTTTCCACACACTGAGCCGACTGCCTCCTGATCCAGGAGGTTCAATGACTCCTCCAAACCCCCCAGTCTGACTGAAATAAGATGGAAAAAAAGAGAGGGGCTTTCAGAATCAGAATCAGAAAAAGGTTTATTTTCCATTGTCAGTGAACAAAAATTCACAAACAAGGAACTTGATTGTGCAATTTGTGTCTGGGCATCTTGACACCAGGTACTCCAGTTTACCCCAAATTGTCCCGCTCAGAGCCCACTTGGGAGCTCAAGATCGGAGATGGGTCCCCAGGCTCTGAACTACGATTTACCATTGCTCTGGATGAAAAGGATGAATTTCCCAAAGTGGACAATAAAGAATATGTTGAACCTTCACTGTCTGCGTGCCACAATGGCCTCACACTGAGCTTCTGTGCCTCATTACAGTGTGATAAATGTTCACCTGTGCTGCGTCTCTCCTCACAGAGCACAGTTGAACATGCTCAGCTCTCTGCAGGAGCAAATAGATGGGCATGGTCTTTACCATATTTATTTTCAAATTAAAAAAATTGGTGGCACAGCCATTAACTACTCCACTGAGAGGTCTCCCCCGGGACAGAGGAGAGAAAGTATGGCCCAAAAGAGAAGTCATAGGCCTGTATGACCATAGGCGTGGTCACAGCCCTGGATGTGGGTGGTGATAGCTCTTCCTGTTGTTGAGGCTCCACAGGATGTCCTTTTCCTCATTCCTTTAAGTGAATTCTCACCTCACGTACAAGCTAAATGTTTCGAACATACATTTTTTATTGTTAGAATAGATATTGTATTATTAAATATATAAGCCAAAATATCAAATTTCAAAAGCCCTGAGTTGTCTTTATGACAGGTTTTTCTTATTATGACTCAGTTTGGTGGGATAGCACTTTTGGTAAATATTTATCATAGTAGCAGATTGTGAAGAAAGTTTGGAAAATATTGGAAATAAAAATGCTAAATCATAGGATGTAGAGTGGAGTTCTAACATGTCATCAAAATGCGACGTGCCATTGAAAATACAGAGACAATTTACATGCAACTGTTTTCTGAACAGTTTAAACAATCATTCGTTGTGGACCTTGTTTACAGTATGGTTGCTAGGAAAAAGCTGTGGAATTACCTATGTCATATTTGCATATTTGCTGGCCATGTCCAACCAGGAAGTATTATAAATGTCTCCAAAATTGTCAAACAGTGGAGAAATAGGCAACCTGATTAGTAAAACCTTAAATATAATCCTGTTCACTACTGTATTGTGAAAAGTGTAGTCAAACTTGTCATATGCACTTAAAGTTTTTATTAAGTTATGTTTGCAAAAAAAAAAGTTCACTTAACAATCGAAATTCTGATTACACGGAAAAGGAAATGGAAAGTCTTAATACATTTAGCATCTTCCGTTGTCTGAAAACATGACTCCATTCTGGAACATACTGTATGATTCAAGGTTAGTGTTAACCGTGTGGGTGCCTATATGTGCGTGCGTGTGTGCGTGCGTGCGTGCGTGCGTGTAGCTGGTCCACTCCAAGGGGCAGGCGCCATGGATCTATTATAATAACAGGCGCCGACAGTATTTCTGTATCAATGATGGTAATAGAACTGGTATTTCCTAAAAAAAAAAAAAACTTTTCCAAAACAAAAACCCACAAACCAACCATTTTCTAACCCCACTGCAACATCTGCATACTAATGTCCCTGCACACTCCTGCGAGACCCCTGAGGCCCAGCCCTCCAGCATTTGGGGTGGCTCTGACTCGGTGATCAGAGCTGTTCAATCCCTGGTAGCCTACAACCAGTGCATACTGCTGTGTCCATGAGCAAGACACTTCACCTGCATTGCCAATCCAGTGTCTTACCACCGCTGAGAGTGGGGAATGAAAAATGTGATATGAAGCAATGTCAGTATGTCAAAGGTGCTAGAGACCAATATATGGGGGTTTCTAATAATATTAAAATAAAAAACAGACGGACTGTCCATCAGCGCAATCGAATTTCAATTCCATATTCTTTAAGACCTAATCAGACCTTTTATGCAACACTGCTAACATGTATTTGTCATTTTATAGTGCACTATGCAGCTTTGTAACTCTGTTGAGATGTTGTTGGTTCACTTGTCAGGCGTTTCACTGCTCAAAATGACCTTAAAAACATACATTTCTTGTAAGCAGGGTCGTCCACAGATCTGACCATTCACTTGGCCTAGTGGCATTACCTGCTTGACTAAATGTAAAAGGAGATAGATCATTTTAACCACTTTATACCATGGAACATTCTAGGCTAAGAGAGCAATACCCTTTACATGGAGACAAGCAGATGGTGGGAGAGAATTCCATAGGGCCCCTTAAAGACAGAAGCCTAGACAGCAACATGGGCCACAGGGATGTGAGTCTCCCCCATGAGTCTCCCTCACGAGTCTCCCCCATGGTCTCCCCCACGAGTCTCCCCCACGAGTCTCCCCACGTCTCCCCCACGGTCTCCCCCACGAGTCTCCCCCCGAGTCCCCCCATGGTCTCTCCCCATGGTCTCCCACGAGTCTCCCTCACGAGTCTCCCCCACGAGTCTCCCCATGGTCTCCCCACGAGTCTCCCTCACGAGTCTCCCCCATGGTCTCCCCCACGAGTCTCCCCCACGAGTCTCCCCCATGGTCTCCCCACGAGTCTCCCCATGAGTCCTCCCCATGAGTCTCCCTCATGGAGTCTCCCCGATCCCCATGAGTCTCCTCATGAGTGCTCCACCCATGGTCTCCCCCACGAGTCTCCCCCATGAGTCTCCCCGTTTAGGTTATCCTCTTTCCAGTGGAGGGCAGCAATGCATTGAACATGCCTCGTCTGTCGGAAATCACGAAGAAGAGCGCTGTCTTTGTTGTTGCCATGGTTGTTGCGGACTTGCCATGGATCTAATATAAAAAGTCCGAAGAGAAGAGGGGCACTGTCGATCATCCGCGGAGCATCAGCCGAGCATCAGTCCGCACTGCTCGGTCTGTCGAGAAGACAAGAGAGTGGAAGTGGAGCTCACCTAAGGATCACAGGCTGAGCGTAAGGATTCCGACTGGACCTTTCTTGTGAAACAAAATCACACTTCACATTTGTTGGGACTGAATTTTAAGCTTTTCTGCCGGTGGTTGCTTTATTTTTCCCCGTGTGGCGATCACTTTTCCCACTCCAGTAGCCGCGCTTAAGTGCTACATTTACTCAGAATATTTTATTAAAACCAGCATAGTAGGTCATCTTATTTTCGATCATAGGCTGAAGTTTTGATTGAGGTTCTGGTACAGATTTTTCTTGTTTTGAAGGCCAGTTCACTGTTCAGTATCAGGGCTGGAATACTAGTGACGGGCGCCCTCTGCAGGATGAGTAGTGCAGTGAAGATGGAGGTGCTCCGGGCTCTGGTCACTGAGTGTCTGTCCGCAGCAGCAGAGGAGATCCTACGCCTGGTGCACAGAAACCTGCTGCTGGATGGACAGACCTGTACCAGGTGGGTGGTGGATGACCAGCACCAGCAACTGGATGCTTCACACACAGGTACTACTCATGTAATTTGTGGGTAGAACCCCATACATTTGTCTCATGAGGAAATAATTGTTCTAAATGTTCTTTAGATCTGGAGCCCCTGGAGCCTCAGTCCAATGTGGAAGAACTGAAAGTGTGTTGGGAGGTCGATATAGAGAACCAGCTTGAAACTGATGCACAACCAGAAGAAGATGGGAAGATAAGCCTCTCCAAGTGCCACAGAAGCACAGACGCACACACAGACTGTAGAGACTGGACTGATGAGCTCAGTTCTCCTGGAGCTGTAGCCTGTGAGTCTCCACACCCATTGTGTCTTTTCAGAGTCCAGCCAGTCTCCCCTGAACACAGCAGTCTTACTTTGGCTCCCAAAAAGACCAAAACAGCTCATTTTGCAGGGTCCAACCAGCCATCGAGACATTCACGAAATCTGCCTAAAAACATTAGCCAGAGTAAAGCAGGTAAGGAGCAAAAGCCCTTCAAGTGCCCCTGCTGCTCCAGGGCCTTCTCTCTGACCAAGACTCTGATCCGGCACATGAAGGTGCATGCAGAGTCGTACCAATGCAGTGTGTGTGGGAAGTGCTTCTGTCAGAAGTCTCACCTGGTGAGCCACACGCGGGTGCACACTGGAGAAAGGCCTTTCCACTGCCAGCTCTGCCCTGAGACTTTCTCACACAAGAGGAGCATGGCCAAGCATATGAATAAGTGCCATTTAGATGGGCTGTGAGCCCTTGGTCGTTTAATCAATTAAACAGTTGATTTACCAATTTTATTAGTTGCCCAAATATTTTTGTAGGAATGGAGGTATTTACATGAATGACAGCAGAAAGAAGGCAAGGGTGGGTGTTATTTGATAAAGGTTAACTCTGTATTCAATTTGAAAAGTTTTAAAGTACATTTGTTTAAGTTAAGAGTATTTCGCCCAGTTTTACATGATTCTTCCAATAGCTTTTACCTGAAGCTGTTTAATCATTAGTTTAGCAATTGAACATAATATTTGGAACCTTTAAGTAAATGCGAATAATACTCCAGACAAGAAAACCTTTATTTGTCATTGATATACAGTGGATATAAAAAGTCTACACACCTCTGTTAAAATGCCAGGTTTTGTGATGTAAAAAAAATATGAGACCAAATAAATTATTTCAGAACTTTTTCCACCTTTTAATGTGACCTATAACCTGTATGATTCAGTTGAAAAAAATTAGATCCTTTAGGGAGAGGGGAGTAAAAATAAAAAACTAAAATAAATACGTGTGCACACCCTTTCATAATTGGGAATGTGGTTGTGTTCAGAATCAATACACTCCTGCTATCAATTAAATTGCCTCTGATTAACCCCCAATAAAGTTCAGCTGTTCTAGTAGGCTTTTCTTGACAGTTTCTCAGTCGCATCTTACGGCCAAAGCAATTGTCCACAGAGAGCTTTCAAAGCATCAGAGGGATCAGCGGGATCTCATCGAGATCTCATCGCATCAGGAGAAGGGTACAAATGAATTTCCAAGGCTTTAGATATACCGAGGAACACAGTGAAGACATATGGCTCAACAGTGACATTACCCAGAACTGGCCGTCCCTCCAAAATGTATGAAAAGACGAGAAGGAAACTGGTCAGGGAAGCTGCTGAGAGGCCTACAACAAGAACTGCAGGAATTTCTGGCAAGTACTGGCTGTGTAGTATTCTTCATACGTTGGGGCTATGGGGTAGGGTGGCAAGACGAAAACCTTTTCTTACAAAGAAAAACATCCAGGCAAAATGTATACAAACACATTTGAAGTTTCCCAAAAGCATGTGGTAAATGTGTCCTGGTCTGATGAAACCAAAGTTGAACTTTCAGGCCATAACTCGAAAAGGTATGTTTGGCGCAAAAACAACACTGCACATCACCAAAAGAACACCATACCCACAGTGAAGCATGGTGGTGGCAGGCTTTGGGACTGTTTTTCGTCAGCTGGACCTGGGGCCTTACTCAAGGTCGAGGGAATTATAAACGGTTCCAAATACAAGTCAATGTTGGCACAAAACCTTCAGGCTTCTGCCAGAAAGCTGAAGAGAAACTTCATGCTTTGGGGCAATCACAATGTCCCAAAGCTAAATCAACAAACGAATGGCCTCACCGGAAGATAAACGTTTTTGAATGGCCCAGCCAGAGCCGCCCGCAATCCGATTGAGAGGTGATCTGAAGAGGGCAGTGCACAGGAGATGCCCTCGCAATCTGACAGATTTGGAGCGTTTCTGCCAAGAAGAGTGGGCAAATATTGCCAAGTCAAGATGTGCCACGCTGATACTCCAATCCAAAAAGTGAAAAAAAAAATAATACATTTGCTTTTATTTTTACTCCCCCCTCTCCAAAGAATTTTAAAACATTTAAAAATCAACCGAATCATACAGGTTATATGTCACACACAAGCTGGAAAAAGTTTTGAAATGATTTATCTTGGTCTCATTGTTTACATCACAAAACCTGGCATTATCATTGACAAAAATGAGTGTAACAAATGTGGAAAATGTTAAAGGTTTTGGAGGGTGTACTAACTACTAACTACTGTATATGTCAGTAAACCTGGGCCTTGAGTATGAGTCTCTTCTTGTCATCCAGACAACCAGTAACCAGTTAACCAGTTAAAACTCCTCAATCTGTATACCTATAAAGTAACAGTGCCACCAAAAAAATAATGTGTTAGTGGCAAGTGTCAGGGGTTACAAGGTGTGTGGCGATGCCCTCCTCCAATGATGCGAGATCATCCTGACTCCAGTGTACATCCACTTGCGCCTGCAAACATGACATCATCATTTATTATAATAAAACAAAGACAAATTATATTGCAGACTATATGTAATATCCTATGATCATCGGGTCTGTAATCCCACCAATGAATCCAGCTCTAGTTTAGTCCAAGGAGAATGTCTGTGTTTCAAAGTGAGATGGGTCTGACCTGAGCACATAGCAGCAGTTCCTCTCGCCCTGATCTCTGCAGAGCCTTGTACAGCAGGTAATTCTGAAACAAACTGTGGACAAGAGAAGACTCGACATGAATAATCACTCCAAAACAATGTCTGACAAATTCAATTCATTCACTTTCTGTCTTCTAGCTAAAAAACAATACCTTTCTCCAACGAACTTGATAACTAAAATTGTCCTAATAACCTAAAATGAAAACCTTTTCTTTTTAAGGATATTTTTTGCTGCAAAAAAAACTATAATTTGGCCTGGTGGAGTGCATGCCACCTGCTTGTTTCATGGAGATGTTATTGCTTGGACTGGATTGTTCAAAAGAATGGCGTAAAACTTCCAATCTCCATGGAAACATGTAGGTGGGCCTACGCTGTAAACCTGAGTCAGATGTTTTCTCTGTACTGAAGTGTGTTAGGTCTGTGATGATCAGTCCCTTCGTTCTCAGTCTAGAGTACAGTTTAAAGCTGATACACACCTGCTGATGAATCTGATGAGGGCCTGTGCTTCCTCGGGGCTCAGTAGTGGAGTGGGACCCTCGTCAGATGTGGGGGACTGACAGGCTACTGCCAATGCTTTCGCAAACTCCAGCACATTGTCAACAAAATCCATGCCCTTCTCTGTTCAACAGACAGTTTTTGTTGTTTCAAGTTTCATGTCTGATCCAAAATAACAACAATCAACATTAATGCATATTGATTGTGTTATTGAGTTGAGTGTTATTCGTAAGCACTTCAGAGACCAAGCAATTAAAACAGATCATGCAAGAACCCATGCCTTATTATAATTTACCACAAGCACACAGTCATGTTAGGATCACATCTTGCACTGTTCTCTGACCTGTAATATTGTGGAGCAGCACATCTAGCACTGCCATAGTGAAAGACATCTGGAGGGGGCTGAGGTGAGCGTCCAGGGCCCAGCACAGCCCCTGGAGGTAGTAATGCAGCAGGCCAGCTTGTTTCATACAGACTTGTGAATTGGTCAGGTCCAGCTTGTCCGAAAGAAGTCTGAGGAACACATATTACCTCGTCATACTAAGAATGATCGAAATCCGGAATTCGAGTAAAGCCTGATCAATGGTCTAAACCAAGGTCCAAAACATGAAAAAATACAATTACTTTGCCAAAACACATTTACTTTGCCAAATTGCCTAGCCTAGTCACATGCAACAGCAGTTCAAATACAAATGTCATACATGTTTTTATGCCCTTTAGCCTCACATGGCCAGGGACTACAGATGAAACGTTTTTATTGCTAAAAAATACCTTCAAAATGTATTCTTATTGTTTCCTCAGATCAGACCTGAAACTAAGCTTGATTGTGTCACCTGCTTGTGTCCATGGAGATAGAGACGGCTTTTACCATACTGTGGAACATTCCGGGCAAAATAAGAACTCCGTTAGGCTAATTACTTAATATTAGAAAATAATATTCGATAACGTGTGTTTAACTGTCAGAGTGCAGGTTCAAGTTATTGATAAATAAATATCCTGTTGCTGCCTACTCACAGCTGCAGCTCTTCCTCACTCTTTCCCAGCGCTGCTTCGAGCTGCTCGAGCGACATCACGTCCCACTGCAGGAATGGAATGGTGTCTTCTTTCTAGACAAATGACACGAGGATTATATTCATTGCAGCCGGAATACAAGCAGATACATTTGATCGATTACATTAGTGTCATCATGTGTAGCACGACTCCCTCCGCCAGACATGTTGATGCCGTTGTGTACTGTTACCATGACAACATTTAACAACAATTGCGTTCTTTTTTGCTAGTGTGTTTTACAGTACACATTTTGAAGACTTTTCCCATTCAAAAGATGTGACTTTGTAACACAGAAAGTAAAGCTGTTGTGTTACTTTAAATGGCGGTTGGCATCAGACAGGAAAGGTGCATTTACCTCCACCGACAGTAGTTGTACGTCTTCAAAGTATGCGTTTTACGCTGTACCGTAAAAAAAAAAGAGGGAGCGAAAGAGAGAGAAAGAGAGAGAGATAGAAAGAGGGAGACGTCTGATCAAAGCATGGAGCAGCCTGGTGACGTTAGGTCTGTCCCACGTGCCGCGTGGGTCACCGCTACGTCACAAGATGCTGAGAGGCGCGGCAGAGCGGAGGAGCGTCATTCCTCTGTCTCCGCAGGACCAGAGCAGGTAAGAGCATTTTCCCTCAACTTCGATTTGTGAATGATTGGACCATCACGAGATGATCCGCGGCATTGCACGAGCCGCACGTGACCTGGCACTGTCAAACTAATTAAAAGCCCAATGAAAGAAGCGCAGACACAGATTCTTTTCGGGCTCTGGAAAATTTTAATCTAAAAAGTGACTGTGGAGGTTCTTTCCTTGTTAAGTTTATTATACACTCAATATATGCATAGGCCTAAATCTTGCATTTTATGTGATTTGGCATTCTTCACATCGTTCTGCATTTACAAGAGCTGCATTAATTTAAAATGCCTCCTACACTTGAATACCCTCAAGCTTAAGTAAATAGCCCAGTTCATGAGAGTGTTGTATTGCTGATGGTGTTGTGCTTTTAGGATGGAGGCAGTGGGAAGCAGTTACTTCAGCCTCCCATGGATGTTCCAGGACATAGTTTTCCAGAGCTGAACTTACTCCAGTAACACAGATGGTGAGTCCAGTGTTGTCTGCTAGTCAGCTTAAATCTGTTCTATGATGTATGCTTATTAGCCCTTGTCAAACCTGTCATCATGAGGTGCATCAGAGCTACATATACAATATCACTCTTAGGGTGTGACTGGTGGAGACCCCTCTGTGTGCAGCCTTATGTTCCCTCTGTCGCAGATATGAGAGGAGACTTTGAATGCCTGTACAGTGGGGGTGGACTGAGCCTAAAGCTTATACGCTAATACAGCCTCCAGTCTGTCAAAATTCAAAAGCCTTCTTCACTGAGAGTTCAGGGGTGGGAGTTTTATTTCTTGATAAGACTTTGTAAACAGTGTAATAAACACTTATAAAATACATTGCAACCATCATATGACAAGCCTGTTGGGCCCCTTGTTACAATTATTATTAACAACAAGTCACATACTCCTCTGCCATATCTGTAATATTCATGAGGACATGGTGCTGGCTGGAGCAGTGGGCTTTCAGCGCGTGGAGGATCTGAGAGTTAGTCAGTCATGCTGCGTCTAATAGATAGTGGTTCAGTGGAGCGCAATGAGATGTGTGTTCTGTAGAGGCATCTCCACATACAGCTCCGGAGCAGAGTTGGCTGTGGGCACTCGGAGCCTCTGAGTCAGCCTGCTGCCCCCACACACAGCCTGGCTGGCACGCGCTCTTACGCACACAGCCTACACACGCTTAGTACGCCAACTGTATTCAGGTCAGCTTTACATGAAAGTCCTCAGCCTCTGGGTCTGCTCCCTCCCACTGTCCCCACTCATCATTCAGAGCTCATAGCGCTCACATGCACATTGTCTGACAGAGGTGTGCGAGACAGGAGTGTGAGAAAGACGGGACAACACATCAGAAAATGGACAGAAGAGTGGGGGAAATGTTGTGTTAACATTTCATGGCTTTGATCCTTTTGTCAATTTATACCATAATGTTGTCAGAGCTCGTCTGATCATTTGCTATAAACTGACTCGTGGCAGATTGGTTAGCCCTTTAGGAGTGAACCAGTTTCTTATATTGTATAGAGTGTGACTTTTGTGTCTGAGATGGCTGTTAGGCCTATTGAACTTTATAAATAAAAAATAAATTGATTGGTTTTAAACAAAAGCAGACTTCAAGTTGACCTTTTTGAAAATTCATAACCTCTATCTTGAGAGGAGCCGCTCTGGCTCTGGCTTGGAGCCGGGGCTTGTGGCAGCCTTAGAGACCCGTCAGTGCCTTATCCATGTTTAATGATGTGCATAGAGTTATTTTAAGGCACTGATGCCAACACCATAGTTACAGTGCGCAGCATCAGCTGTGGACCTGCACACGCGTGTGGCCTCATTATGTCTGTCTGTGTGTGTCATCTTTAAATGCACATCAGAGTTTGTGCTTTATATTCTAATGCTCATATGTTGAGTGTAGCATGAGCTGCTGATGCAGTTTGTTTACTGTGCTCCTCATTCTGCAGGACCTAAAGCGGGTGCTGTCTTTCCCACCGTACCCCGGGGATTACCTGCACCCGGTGGTCTACGCATGCACAGCTGTTATGCTGCTGTGTCTGCTCGTCTCCATCTTCACTTACATTGTGCACAACAGGTGAGACCCCAACCACAGCTTTGGAGCCCGGCCTCAGATCCCTAAGACTCTCAAGCTCAAAAGTTTGGGGCAAAAAAGAAATGCTCCAGAACTGATACTGGATTGGCTCAAGGGCCTAACAATGAATGTTCTATAAGCCTATTACAGAACAGAACATCTCATAAGGTTTGCACTTATGTCTATGCAATGCTGTTGCAGTCATTGATGAAACAATAATTCTATGCCTATTTGGAATGGTTTGTCATGTTAGGTTGCTGTAAACAAATTCTGCTCTACTGTTTTACAGAAGTATTTATCAGTAATGAATAATCCAAGCAAGCAAAACACTTATGTTTGCCAAAGAGGAAGACTATTATCTTATTTTATTTGCTCAAGGTTACAACAAAAGGGCAGGCAAGCTAGCTTCAGCACTCAAGTTTTTCAGATGTCATTCACTCGTACTACAGTCTACAGAGTGCTACTCTTCTTAACCACTGTTTTCAGTCATGTTTTTGTTATGATTCTTTACTCTAAAAATGTAGTCTCTGTTGCATGTCTCTCAGGGTGATCCGCATCAACAAAAACGGCTGGCACATGCTGCTGAACTTTCTCTTCCACACGGGCCTCACATTTGGAGTCTTCACTGGAGGCATCAATCAGATCAACATGCCCTTTGTCTGTCAGATGGTAAGACCACTAATGTCAAAATACCCTCTAACATTTGAAGTACATAAAAAGAACATGGATATATCTTGGATAATATTTGTATTATGTCTATGTTTGGTGTCTATGTTTGGTGTCTGTCAGGTGGGTATCCTCTTGCACTATGCATCTCTGTCCACCATGCTGTGGCTGATGTTTACAGCTCGAAATATTTACAAAGATGTTTCTAAAGACCCCCTGAAAGCCGCTGACAGGACTGGTACGGTCAAAGCCCACTCTAAACCCACAATACTTAGGTAAGACAGGAAAGAACAGAACAGCTTTCGTCATACATCGTGATCATCATCATATAATGCTTTTTGGACCAGAAGATAACTGAACCTGTATTAAAATGCAAATCCCAATAATATGTTTCAGATTCTACATTGTGAGTGATGGGTTCCCCTTGCTAATTGCGGGAGTGACAGCAGCGTTTGATCTGAACAACTATGGGAGCCGGAACGGTGCTCAGTAGTAAGCACATCCTTCATATCACACTGCAAACACTCAAATAGTATTATTTTTAACAGTTATACTATTTATATTGTAGTAGAATTATTCTCCAGCCATATTATCTGAGGTTAAATGAGTGTGTTAGTAATACCACAATAATACCACAAAGACAAAACAAAACAAAACACAATTCCAGGTATGTTTCTGCTGAGGGAACCAACAGTACACCAATGTTTAAAAGCTCAATAAATGTTGTTTAATATCAGAAGCTTTAAGGAAAGGCTTCTAATATTTTTTTGTTCTTACAAACGGTTTATATGGGGGCATTGTGGGAAAAAACAAGGCAACTTTGGCATACTGGCCTGTAACATTGGCCTATGAACTCTGCAGGGTAATCAGCAACTCTACTCCAGCGTCCATAAATGCACATGTACTGCAGTATTAACACACTACTAGTTCAGTGAGTTTTTTGTGTGTTTTTCAGTTGTTGGATGGCCTGGGAGCCCAGCCTGGGAGGGTTCTTCTGTCCAGTGGCATTAGTGGTCCTGATCATGTGTGTGTATTTCATGTGCACTTACATCCAGCTCAAACGTCATCCTGAGAGGAAGTATGAGCTGTGCATGCTAAGTGAGGAGCAGCAGCAGACAGACTCCAGGGGGGCAACAGGGGACCCTCTGCCATTCTCTCCAGGCATCTCAATGTTGGCAAATGAGCACTCCTTTAAATCCCAGCTGCGGGCCACAGCCTTCACTCTCTTCCTGTTCCTGTCCACGTGGGCGCTGGGGGCACTGGCTGTGTCCTTGGGGCACTTCCTGGACATGATCTTCAGCTGTCTTTATGGGGCCTTCTGTGTCACATTGGGCCTCTTCCTTCTTATCCAGCACTGTGCCAAACGAGATGATGTGTGGCACCGCTGGTGGGTCTGCTGCCCCTCCAAGGACAAAGACAATGGTAAAAATGGGGCTGTTTTGGGTCCTGGAGAGGAGGTACATCAGCCCATCTGTCAGATCACCTCCTCCTGCCCTGCTCCTGTCATACAGACTGTCTTTTCCCCACCCAGTCCCAAACTCAACCACTCCCCTCAGTGCTGTGGGGCCATTCTGACCACAGATACACTTCAGGATGACCTCCCACGACCCATACTTCCCCTTCAGAGTTGCCTCATGGACCGCACCAAATCTCGCTCCTTTAATCGACCCCGGCCCTACTTACAGGATTACCGCTCCCACTTCAACTCCACCAGCATGGACAACTCACTTTTTAATGCTCCTGACCCCAGCTTACTGCTGCAGAGGCGGGATTCAGTCACTTCCTCCCATAGCCACGTCCATAACATGGCTGACAGCACCGCATCCTTCCACAGTCACGGTCACAATATGACCGACAGCATCACGTCCTGTTCCAGCCTCCTGCTGCCCTCTCACAGCCCGCACGCATGCCAGTGGCACTTGTATGGCCCTCAGGAGCCCTGTTCAGAAGACATGGAGCCCTACAACAGCGCACCACAGAACTCAGATAAGCAGAACCGCCTCTGTGTAGAAGTGGAACAAAAACACTTTCCTAGAAATACACTTCCACGGCAACATGGTACCATGGGACGGCGTGGACCCATTGGCCGAAACCGCAGCCTACAGGAAGATGGGCTTTTTGGATCGGACTCCACAGGGAACATACGAACAGGGCCGTGGAAGAACGAGACTACTGTATAATAAATTGCAATTGTTAATGTGCACTAAAGAAAGCTCCTTAAAGACTGACATGTAAACGTACACCGCTGCCTCCCTGAGCCCAGTTCTGTTGTTGAGCACTAAAGTTGCACTATGTCACTAATCCACTATTGCAAAGCCAGAAGAAGCTCAAAGCTGGTTTGGAGACATTAATCATGATCCAAATAGTAAAAGATTTTCTTGTGAAGAAGCCGTTTCAATAGAAAATGGTGGTCCCACGTACATTACGTAGTGGGAGCTCTTTGTATGACATGTTCCCAGACGGACTTCTATGAGAAATGCGACACAGAGCGTAGACAACAGGAGAAGTATGTCACCTATGTTGTTTACAGTGAAGGTGGGTGCTGCTGACCTCAACTGGGGCCACTGTCAGATGGTAGAAGGAATCCCACCAACACACAATACATAATGATGCAAAGGCAGAGAACTCAAGTGAGCCAGGGTTGTCCTTTGTCACTGTTTTGTTCATTTATTTTTGGACGGGGAGGTGTATAAGTTCTCGGACACACTGAGGGAACAGATCTCTTGATCTCGTGATTCCTCTGGAGGAGCTGGAGATAAGCACGTCCCTGATTGCTGTTAAGCAGATCATCAACAAAGTAAACTTGCGCACGAACTTTAGGGAAAAGGTCATCTTCTATCTACACTTCTCCATTAGATTTATTTCAGAAGGACTGTTCACTTTCTTTAGAGATATTATAAAATTATCCCCCCCAGATACAAACCTCCCTCCCCAACAACAAAAAAGCTTTTAGAATAATTGTGCATCCAAATCTTTTCATCTCAGCTAATTTATCTAATGTGTTGACATATTTACATCTAAACTTTCCATTCAGTGAAACAAACGAGGGCAATGGTTAGTTTATGAAATCATGGTGGGACTGCCGATGCATTTGTGAGAAATGTTTTGAGTGCACTGACCTGCACTGATGTGTTTCTCTTTGCACTTAAACAAACCAGAATAGAGCCAGCACTCGCACTGCTGAAAATAGTCTAAGCTTTATCTAAAAGGTTGTAAGCATGTTTGTTATCTATATTTTACACAAACTCCCAAATTTAAATACTAATCAAAGGCTGCACATAACTAAAGTGCACAAAATACCAGTTAGGAGATCCTTGGGTGAGCGCGGTTTGCTGTTCTGTGACATTTGACATTGTGGTGGTTCTGTGTATTTATGACATGACATGTCAGTCACAGCATGCATCTGTAGCATATTCATGTGATTTGTGCTCTGCATATTTAATATCGTTTTATGAAGTGTTCCAAACATGAAAAATGAAATTGTCATTTTTGTACACTTTTCTTTATGCTGACAGTGATGTCCCATTGTACCCAGTGTTTTTCCACCTTTACCTCACTGCTAACCTTTGCTGTGCACTGTGCTTTATGCACCACCTCTGTTCTGTGCCAATACACTGTACTGAAGCGATGTACAATCCCTAAACTCAGGTTTACAACAGAAATGCGTGAAGGCCCACTCCCAGCAGCTCTGGAAAGCCATAACTGTAGATATTTGTGCTCTTCCCAGCGTCACTGGGGAAGTAATAGGGGAAGCTCAGGCCCTGTGCAGTGCTACTTATCTAGTTTCTTATTTCATGTAGTGTAAAATGCACACAAATAAAATGTCTAATTAACTGGCTAGTAATATAAAGAATAAACAATATACACTTTTTGATTTAAGAAACTTTTTTTCTAGATTTAACATTATGCAGAAACTGCATTTGCTCAACCCTAGAGTTTGTCATAAGAAAGCATCACTGCTGTCACTGTAGTCGAAGGCACCTCTGAGGAGACAAGGCTGCTGCTATGCAAAACACTTAAGATAGCTGCTTTATCAGTATTTTTCGTAAATATAATATTATTAATATTAAAAGTGGAACACACATTTTTATATCAAATAAATGCTCACTGTGACCACCTTGAGTTTTTGCCTCATTTTTGACTAAATGTAGCTTGATGCATGTATGGCTAATCACAGACAAGGATTCATCTAAAATAAATGAAACTTGAGGAGTGATATTGTCCATTATAGATCTTTCTATTAAATAGGGCTAGAAAATGTGATCAATCAGTGTTGATTATGTCTATTAATAGTTTTGTTTTTTTAAATATGAAGGTTATTATTATTTTTTTTTTTAACCAAAGCTTTTATTTTACACTGAATTCATTTTTTTGCATTTCAATTATGTCAACTTATTTTTTTTTACCTCCAATCAAGTAAAAATATTGAATATGAATATGATGTCAGTCAGATCAGTGGGAAATTATACAATGCTTTAATATTCAGTTAGTACTGTTGTTTTATATAGTGTATAAAAATACAATGTCTTAAAATTCAGTGTATAAAAATACCACGTTTTTATATTGAGTAATATAAATAAAAATATAAAACACATACTCAAAACAAGTATTTTTCTCATTTTAAAAGCAAAGCAAAGCAGAATGTATGCAGTAGCAGTACTCTGCTCATGGTGAACAGGAGCTCGACTGCTTCAGTCTGAATTTAATCGGAAGTTAAACCAAGGTTTGAGACACTGATAATGTTTTAAAAAACAAACTGTATTTTAACAAAGTGAATTTTTATACACTGAATATTAATACATTGTATTTCTTATACACTGAAATTTAAAACGCAATACAAAGTGAATATTAAAGCATTGTATTACTTCCCACTGATTTTTAAAACATTGCATTTAAAAAAATAATAATTTTGTTTTACATATATACATATTCAATAAATATTTCACTTGATTGGATGGAATAAATCTGTTCCCATAATTCCAATGGAAAAAATGTAATTACATACATTTAGTGTAAAATAAATGCTTTGGTAATAGAAACACAAGATAACCTTCATAGATTAGACAGTAATTAGGATGTAAGGATTTCAAGGACATGCAAACACACATTCACTCTGGTCTAATCCCGTCCAGCAGCAGTCACAAAAATCAAGCCCGCGTCCCTGATATGACCTACTTAAAGTCAGAGGCCTCCACACAGGGCCGCTGCCTGCACCTGCCCCGGGCCTCCATGACGATGCAGATCAGCCCCCCATCACACACCCACCACCATTTCTGATAGGATTCTTTGTTCAAGGGCTGCCCTCTGGTGGCTACTTGAAATAACCTTCTACTTGACATGAATAGGCGTGGATTTTGTGGAGAATTACTTTTTGGCAATAAAGGGTCAAATCTTGTTCAAATCTTGCTATTAAGTATTGTGTCACTTAATGGCTCACATGTCCACCTTTTTCATGTGGCCGGTTGCAAGTAGTAATCAATAATGGTGATAATTTCAGTCAATACAAGTAACTAAAACAAAAAAACAACAACAAACATTATTACATATACATATATATATATATATATATATATATATATATAATATACATATATATATATATATATATACTATAGTATATATCATATATATTACATATAATTACTATAATTATCATATAAATATAACATTATATATATACATATATATATAATATTATAAATCATATAATATATAGTATATAAATATTATATATACACATGATATATATATACATTATTATATACTAATATATACTACATATACATACATACATATATATATTATATATCATATACATACATACATATATATATATATACATATTATATACATATTATATATAATATTATATCATAATATATATACATATATATATATACAATATAAATAATAAATATTATATCATATATAATATATATATATATATGTATAGGAGAGAGAGAGAAAGATAATAGATAATTGTAAATTTAAAGATAGATAGATAGTAATTTTAGAAGCAATTAAATATGTTGCAAAAAGCAAACATAAGATGTTTTATCTTATCTGGCACATTTCACATTATAATGTGTGATTTATAGAAGCTGTAATATAAATAAATAAATAATGAATGGTAATCTATCATGGTAAGGAAGTAAAGATTTCAGTTTTGCTTGGTCATGGTGTCAATAATTATTAATACCGTAATCATAAAATAAGAGTTTCCTCTCACAATAATTGTAATTTTACATTGTGGCATGTGGCCATCTGGATCTAAAAAATAATCTCCTGTAGTTACATCAAGAAACAGGACAAAAATGTACGGAGTTTCAAAGGTCTGTACATTTATTAAAACAAGAGCATAAGGTCAGAAAAATACAGAACACATGTCGACCAGCCCAGGGGACGCAGAGGCACTTGGAGAAGACAAAGGTATCTGCACAAAGGAGGACAAGCTACACCTCAGTATGCACACAAAGAAGACATCCATTCAGAAGTCAAAGGCTGCTTTTCAAAGACCTTTCTGCTCACCACACTTTATGACTTTTACTTATTTAGTAGTCATTTCAAAACAAAAAAAACGTTTTTAGTAATGAACAATATATACACTGTATGTATGACTGGCCATTCAAATTCAACAACAAAAATACATTATTGTGTTTTAAACTATTTTGATTTAACCAACGCAACTAGTGAGCACTGCAGAATAAGTCATGTTTCGGATAAAGGATGGGCAACGAGCCATAAAGTAACAATATGTTTGTAATTTTAAAACGTAATCTGGAGTTGGGTTTTTCACTTACACTCAATTAAATCCAGATGATCACATTTAGAAACCTTTGTTCTTTTTCTGACGAGTTGAAGAAAATTATATAACAGATTGTTTGATGTGCAAGATATAAACTTTTCCTGGAATTTTTAAATAAAATTTAGAGCATAAAATGGCCCATATGCCATATTTATTGTTGTGAATAAGGGACTGGGCCACATCACAGAAACCATTGCTGACAAATGATTGTCCAATTTTAAGAACTTCATGGAAACACCTTAGGGAACAGACCAAAGTCCTCTGTACCCAATATACCGAGAGTTCACATCTCGTATGCAAGTCTATGAAAACCATGTGACCGGTTTGTAATTTCACAGAATATCTTTTAGGATTTTATTAAAAGAACGGAATTAAAAGAACTGACTTCATTAATTATTTTTTTATGACAAGTTGTATAGCTTGTCATTACAGGCACCCATTAATGGTGATTTACTATTAGAGGGTTACTTTCAGAAATTCAATAATGTCTGTAAAGTGGCACGATAACATGCGAACAGTGATTGACAGCTGTCCAGAGCATTATTATGAGCAATCTCCTGTGGAAAGATTGCTTATCACAACCATTTCAGAAATCAAATAGAATGATTGGATTATTCTCATTTTACATGGCCAGTGAAAAGAACCTTTAGAATAATCAGATAACCCAATCATTAGATTTGATTTTTGTTTGTTTATGTTTACATGCCCAAGAAAAATCTGATCATCACAAACAGTACACAAAAAATCCTAAAATATTTTCTTTAATTTTTGTCTTTTTCACTAGTTTGCTCCTTTTTTGCTTATTTTATCACTCAAATTAGATGTAACTGTTAGATCCGATTATTCAATCATTCAGATAATGATCAGATTTTTGGTGTGTGTATATAAACATAGCCATTGAGGGAAGTGGTGGAGGACACAGCACACTGGTGACGTTTTTAGAATTCCCCACTAAATTGATAAATGCCAGGTCTATTTGAGTGTGTCAAATTAGGAGATTATCTCAAGAAAACGTCAATTTGTAGAAAAGCCTGCCCTTGACAACAAAAAGAATTGTGTTTAAAAATATTTTGCACCATCTAGTGAATAAACAGCCCTGTAGTTCTGAGGAGGCTTTCAACAGGGAATCGGATGGAAGAGGTAAAGGGTACAGTAATGTGCATTTGTCATGTAGAGAACATATACTGAGAGCTCACAGAAATGGTTTGTTCTGAGCAGTATTTGTTTCTTGGAAGAACGTGGCCAGCACCTCCCTCTGATTGATCAGTTGAATGATCAGTTCCTTTGAGAAACATATTGGGCTGCTTCTCAATTCTCCAAAGTCTCAACTCCTTCATTACTCTGCTGCATTTCATCCTAGAGGGCAGAAAGATGGTCTTGCTAATCAGCATCTCTTCTGCTGGCGGGACCAAAAACAGAGGAATCCAGGGACTGAGGCTTTGAAGAGGCATGTTTTGGAGAATTGGGGTGCAGCCCTGGATGAAGGTGTCTCTTTGAGAGAGGACAGTGTTTTGATTAGGGTTAGAACTTTGTTCTAGATGTAGTGGATATTTAAAGTACTACAGAGGCAAATTTGAGAAGAAAGCGGACATGAAAAGTCAGTTGCGCTGAGTGGCTTTGAACACGTTTGCATAATGGGGAATGACACATTCACTACAACAGCACCTTTTTGGTAAACAATCATGATATTATGAGAAAAAAGCATATTGTCACTAAACAAATGCAATATAATCACACGTTTACTGAACAAGAAGATTTTACAGTTTTCATAAAGAATAGGTAAAATAAAGTGAGTGAATAAATAACAGATCAGGAAGTGTACCCTGCAATCAGCATGTGTGGTCCATCTGGCCACTTGAATGGCAGGACATGGGAATGTAAATTAAACAGGACCTACACATTATTCATAATGTATAGAGCCAGGTTTTAAAAAGAGACCAGAATTTGTAGTTACCTGAGCAGTGTATTGATGTGCATATTTACCATGTGTCCCTCGGTAATAGTGCTCCTAAAAGAGGGTACCATTTCAGAGTTAAATCCGACCTGTGCATGCATGCAACATCCACACTTTTCATTTGCATTATAATCTACTGGAATATGCACTACTGAAAAAATGGAATTAAAATAAAAAGCAGTATTTACAGTATAGAATATGTGACGATTTAAAAGCAGGTCCATAAAAATGTTCTTGTTTACACTATAGAGTTCCAGTCTCTTGTGGCCTCCAACAAGTGGCGCTGGCCGTGGCCGATCCAGGCCTCCTGACTGTTGAAGAGCCGGCCACAGAACCAACAGGTAAACACTACTGGTTGCTGCAAGACTGGAACAGTCCGCACAAGCTGATATTTCTTTCTGCTTTTTCTTCTCAATTTTAGCTTCAGAAGATATCTCTCACGGACCAAACTCTGTACTGTGCGAGGTTGAGGGCAGTCTCTTTGAGATGATTTATCTTTGGTTGAGGATCTAGTGGCTGAAAGATCAAAGAGAGCTTGGATTGTTTTTTGAGACAGACTCACTTTGGTGACAGCCCCTCTGTGCCTCTGAACTATCTTCATGATGCTAGCCACCTCAGGAATGTCCACATCGGGATGATTGAGCACCACAACAGGCTGGCATCTTCGAGGCCATTTAATTTGCTGATCAGAATTCAGGGGAGAGAGTCTAAGTGTCCTCTCTTGGTCTTTGGCTACAGGGCTCCACTGAACAACAGAATTCTTCTCTGGCAAAGCTTTATTTGAAAGCTTTCGGACCTTATGGCTACTCGCTGGCAGTTCATCGAATAGCAGTTTCCGACGTCTCTTCCTTTGACTTGGTGGTCGAACAGGGCGAGGGGCTAGAATAGGTTTTTCAGCTTCACTTAGCTGGACCTTCACTGGAGATTGCAAAATGCTGGTCTTTGTAGCATTATTTAGTGAAGAGTTTTGTAGCGCAATATATTTCTTTATACCAGAATGATTGTTTGGGGACAACAGAAAACACTGTGTCGGTGGTCTTGTGGCCAAAAGGAGAGGCGCATTAGAAGGAGAAGCATTCGAAAGAAGACTGCTTGGAGGACTTACAATTTTAAAAAATAATTTGTTCCCAGCACTGTCATTTGATTGGGTACATGGTCCAACAAGTTTTTTCCCCTTTGTTTCCTCATTGAACCCCGGTAAACACGATTTAGAAGGAGAAACATATCGAAGCAAGAATGTTTGCCGACCACACTGCAGATTGCCAGTGCTTTCTGCCGAACTTGCAGGCAGAGCCAAAAGTGGCCGCGAGTTCAGAGAAAGTGGTGTACCGGCAAGTCTAAGTCCTGGAGAAGGGGAGTTTTGAGCCCCAGGTAATGACCTTTGGAGCACGTAGCAAGTCTTTGTAGCTTTGTCAGCAGGTGTGCTATTTAATGTTCTAGGAAGGAGTAAAGGATGCCGCTTTAAGTCTGACGTTATTAGGTAGTGGTTTGAGGAACTTGTAATGCCTTGTTTTGATGCAGTTAGAAGTGCTGCAGCTTTCCCTGTCGGGACACCTATTATCTTGCTGTTTGAACCTAGCACAATCCCAGAGTTAGCCCTTTTTTCATCTGCTGGTTTCATGTAGGAAACATTGATTTGTGGATTTGTTGAATTTGTGATGAGTTTAAACCCAGCTGGGGCTTTGACATGAACTGGCACAGCAATGCGACTTTCTGCAGTCCTCAACAATACAGACTGCTTTCCCTCTGGTAGCTGAAGGATTCTTAATGTTGTTTTGTTTTGTTTTGCTGCGTCATCATTTCCTAAACAACCTGTAGATTCATTTTTTTCGATATTAGTTTGTTGGGTTGTAACAGTGTCAGAATGTTCATCCACAACAGCATCAACTACTGGACTCGGATGGTTTGAAGGTGGTTTAGATATGGGAATGTTATCTTCTTCAATCTTAATAATGTTAAAGTCTTGCAGCACAGACTCTGGGTTTTCCTCCTCTTCTACATGAGCAATGCATCCATCTATTTCCACATCACTACTGCACTCACTGTTCCTTTGTTCACACCTACTCACTTCTACGTCTGTCTCCACTCTAACCTTCTCCCCATCAGGAGACTCAGTCAATGCCAGGCTTAACTGTGGTGACTCTACCCTCTCAGCTGAAAGCTCAAATGAACTGTGACCAAAATTGGGTGAAGAGCTAGTGGTTTCCTTTGAATAATTATGAAAAGTGAAGACCTCTTGAGTTGGAAGAGAGACATTTTCAGCATCTTTGCAGGAACTGGAGAAGGCTGTGGCTAAATATTTTGAGCCATAGTTATCTTTTTCTGTAGCAGTAGTGTCTAGGATTGAGTCCTCTACTAGGACTTGTTTGTGTGTTGCTAATGTATGTGACAATACTGCATCTACAGACTCAGCATTTTCAAGAGGAGAATTCTTTGAAGGTGAATTTGAGGACACAAAGTGGTTTGTGGCAAGCAATTTGCCTTTAAAGGTTATTTTGCTGCAAGCCGTTTCTTGACAGGGACTGGTATCCGGATCAAACTTGTTTGTTACATGATGTTCCTCCGAAATCAAACTACCATATACATGATTATTAACATCTGTATCATTTGAACTCAACTCTAAATTGGAAACCAAGGTTTCTTCCTCCTCTACTTTTACCTTTACAGTCATTATATCATCTGCCTGCAGGCTGTCCAGTGTTGAATTTTTACTATTGGGAAATTCTCTATGATCTAGCTGGGCACAACAATCAGATGCTGTTGATGCTTGTATTACTTTAAGAACTAAGTGCTTCTTACCATCTACCATTTTGAAACCGATTACTTTGGTGGTACAGTTTGGAGGAAGAGAAAGTTTGTTTTTTACTCTGACTACAGTCATGCCATTGGGACTGGTTTGACCCGAGTCAGAACTCAGGGAGTGCTCTGCCTCCTGCACCATGTCTACTGTTGATGTTTCTAGTTTATTATTGCTGCCATTTCTACTGTCCTTTTTTGCCAATGTATCTTGCGATAATTGGTGAACTTCATCAGAAGACACAATTGGCAGTGACCTGTCATTTGTGTTAGGCTTAATTTCAGAATGTATGTTCACTTTAGACATTTGATTATCTTCCTTTGAGTCGTCAGATAGAGGTGAGGTCTTTTTAAGCAGAAGTTTGAGACTTGCGGGTGAATTTAAAGGAGCCCCATTGTCTTCTATGGCAGTCCAGACACTCTTTTTCTCTGATTTGTGAACCACTGCTATGTGCTTCTTGAGGTATTCATTTCTTGCAGTTCCATATCCACAAATCTCACAGGTGAAGGGAAAAGTACCAGAGTGCCCTTTCAAATGATTTTGGTGTGCCACTTCACTCAAGCTCACATGAGTGCACTTTGAACACTTCCAAGAAGTCTCTTTGTGGTGATGAATGTGCTGCACAAACGTGCCTGCATCCACAGTGGAAAAGTGGCACCAGTCACAGGTGAACTGTCCGTTTAAACTGTGACACATGGTGTAGTGTCTGGTGAGGAGAAGCAGTGAGTACTGAACCCCATCCTGGCAGAGCTCACATTTCACTAGCGTGTTCCTGTGCTCGATCCGATGGCGCTGAAGGACAGAGAACTCATTGGTGACAAAGCCACACAGATCACATGGGTAAGTGGGAAGGACGCCTCTGTGAGCTATTCGGAAGTGTTTTAGTAGGTCATTGGGGCTGTATGTAAAACAGTCTTTACATATAGAACATCCAAAACTGAGAATCTTTCCAGAGAAGAAAGCCCCCTGCTGAACCCTGCAGTGGCCTTTATTCCGCACTGTTCTGTTGTTCCGGGCACTTCCATGTTCCATCAGCACAGAGTGATCTTTGGCCTCCCTGAAATGCTTATAGACAAAGTCCTTCACCTTTTCCCGCTCATCCTCCTTGGAAAGAATCCCACAGCTTTTGACAGAATCCTGAGTTATTATGTGATCCTCCATACCACTAGGTCCAGAGATATCTGAAACAACATAGATAAGATATCAGCAAAATAAAAATACACGTCATTAAAAACAACAATGGTTTAGGGCTAAAACTTAAGCCATGTTTCCATCGCTTTGGAGTTGATCAGGACGGTCCAAGAGAGTCTCCACTGTCTTAAGTGAACCGTACCGGCCTGTTTAAGGGGTCCGAAGCGGACCCTGCTAGGTAATAACTTAGCGGTCTGGCTCAATTTGTCTCCTGGTATACTTTAGCCAAGTAGTGGCAAAGCAGCAGAGCGAGATGACTGGACAAAAGTGAACGCAGTCTCTGGCAAAAGGCAGCAAAAAGCCGCTAAACAGAAAATAATTTCTCACCAAACGCTGACATGATCTTGTGATAAACGACCGTATTCCCAGTGATGGTAAATTATATGTTGAGCCAGCATGCTTAGCAAAACAAGGCTTGCGCAAGTTATCAATTTCTGTTTATTGACACACACCACCACACTCATCACCAAGACCGAAAATATTATATTTCCAGTGAATAATACATCTAACATCAGCCAAACCCAATGCATTACACAAAGACATGTTAAAATGTGTCAGAGAGGCCACAGAGAAGTGAAATGAAGGCAGAAAAAAATAAACTGGAAGAGCAAGGCCATTAGCATAGAGACTTATTACACCATTCAAAAAATAATCTTGCCACGGTGTGCAAAGGCGAAACGTGAAAAGTTACAAACGGCAAAGGCGTATTGGGTTGTCCCCCTGGCAGTTAGAGCACTCATCAGCCAACCTTAAAATTGGAGTAGTGGTTCCCGCTGTGTGTCCTCAGGCACTTCAACACCACACAAGTATAGAATTAAAGAGAAATTACTTCAATCTCACACTTTGTTAAGCTTTGGCTTTGTTAAGTTAAGGTTACAGTTACACTTTATTGTCCCTGACAGGAGGAGAAACATGCAAACTCAGTCAGGTCCGTGAGTCGAACCCACGACCTTCTTGCTGTGAGGCAAGAGAGCTCTGCCGACACAAGCACATGCAAATCCATCCGAAGATTGGCCCTGGTCCCATCTTGGGGATCAGAGATGGTGAAGGTTGCACTTGCATATAATAATAATTGTATATTATACAACACACTGAAAACCCCTAGACAGTATACCTTCCATGTATGATGGTTCTAGAAAATAATTATGCAGGGTTCACACTCTACATGGGGCATGTTGAGCCATTTACTTGTAGACAGCCTGTCACACCGACAGGTTTACATGAAGCACCAAGAGATGTACTTGTCCATGTAGCAACAAATTGTTCAAGAACGCTGTGGGAAAAATACACTTCCTGTAAGACTGGTCTTAAGCTATGTCCGACTTAAATCTGACAGACAGACTTAAGCCCTCTGTGCGATACGCCCAGGTTTAAAATGTACGCCCAGAATGGAGCAGGCGTAAGTCCAGCTACAACATGAGAGAGGAGCGGGCAGAGGCCAATAAACAGGGCAGTGGAATGTGACCGCGGTCAGACGTGAACAGCGAGTCCGATGGGCCCCGGAGCAGCTCTATCTGCTCTGATTCAGTGGGGCCGTAGTCACTGCTCCACGGGCGCTTCGGTGCGCTCTCTGCATTTTCACCATGCACTTTCCGCACTGCACCTGCATGTTCACGCTCCGAGATCTCTATGTTTTACACAGACACCGTTCACAAATGTGCTTCTTGTCACATGAAATAATCCATGAATGACAAAAACTAAACTAGAATGAAGTTCCTCTGCTATTTGTGGAAGTTACACTTACAGCAACTTCCTGCAACTTCCTGTGACACTTACAAAATAAAGGCCTTCGTGTTTTCCAGCTACAGAAGTAGCTTTATTGTTAGAAGGTCTGACAAGGTCTGACAGATCATTTAATGCTGCGCAAATAACAAATAAAGATGAACAGAGCTGAATTCACAAATATGTTCGCTTTTTCATCTGTTTGCGTACAAACTTTTATATGACATGTGCAAATGTGCATAAAACATATTTATGACACAACTCCTTTGGAGAATTTACACTAACTACACTTATTACACTTTAAACTAGAGAATCTATGATGTTCCCAGGCAACAAGTTCAGAAAACTCTGGTCTCTCGCGCATGTTAAGAGCAGTCATAGTGGTCTTAAATTGAGCTGGTGTACTCTGTCCTAACTCCAGTCACTACGCCCGACGTAGTGGTTAGGTTAGGACCGATTGAAGTTAAGACCAGGTGGTGCACTCGGCTCCTGGTCCTGTGCTCACAGTGCGCAGAATCAGTAGCAATACTGTCAGAGAAACATTCAGTATCAATACTGTCACAGAGTAGGGTTGTCAAAGTATCAAAATCAGATACTAATCAAGTATTGAAACTAGATACTAATTTCAGCAAATATCGATAAATAAATAAATATCTTTAACAGGACAAAATGTGACTTTTCTTGAACAGTTGACAGAAAGATCATGAGCTCTGTCAGATCTAGTACAATGTTTAACAAATAAATATTATTTTGCATTGAAAATGTCTGTGGTGTAAAACTTTGACCTAAAAAAAAGATTCTAAAATTATCATTGTGACCTCAAAATTGTTTTTTAAAAGATTTGTTTTAGAACTTAGAACTTAGAAAAAGATAACTTAGTTTTCTTTTTCCAAGTTATCTGTTTTTATTATTATACTGTGCATAATCTGTTTCTGTACCCTTTTTTGCAACACTGGAATTTCCCCATTGTGGGACAAATAAAGGTGATCTTATCTCATCTTATTGGTATAGAGAATCGAATCGAGTGACATTTTTGTATCATGACAACACTATAACAGTCATTCATTATCAATACTTTCAGTCAGGTACGCTACGTACATACAGGGGGACGCTATCCCTAACATGATAAATCCAATGGCCCGCCATCCGATTTGACATGGGGTGGGGGAATATAAATATCCCATATTTTAGCTGGCGCCATCATTAAAATACTACTTAAAATAAACAAATCTTAGTGTTTTTTATCACTTATTAGCTATCACGCATGACATTTCTAGGCTAAGTGGTAAATATATTACGTTTTGACACGCTGTAGAAGAAGACGTCAGTGGAAGCACTTTCCAGGGGACACATCGTGTTTTACATTGTTTAAGCTTCAAAACGCTGTGTGTTTTATTACAATCAGACTCATATTGCAAATAAATTAGTTTAATGAGGAAGTGAATGTAGATGCGGCAGAATACAAAGACACACGGAGCACGCACATGCGATACGCCATTCTGCCGCATTGAAATGAAACTTTCTTGGCCAAACCTGACTCACGGGTCAAAAGACAACATGTGTATCACTACCATGGACCATATTTCGGTGTAAATATATCATGTTACAATGTAACACTCACTCGCTAAGCACAAGCGCAGGAGCAGATGAACCAGCTGTGAAGACACAGACACAGGTAAATCAAGGACAGAGGGCACAATGGAGATAGCTGTGATGTGTTCTTTGTTTGTAAAACTTAAAAATGCTGTGTGTTTTATAACAATCCAACTCCTATTCACATAGAAATTAGTATAATTAGTAACGCAGCGCAGCGGGCCGCGGGTATGCCGCGAGGACCCCGGTTCAAAAGACGCATCACTACCGCATTTATTTATGTGGTGTCAGAAGATCATTGGGGAAAATAACTGCTAATACGTTACAGAGCAACTGATTGGTTAATCACTGAAATCACATGAGGTTTCAGCTAAAACTGTACCAATTTTCATAACATACAAAAATTGTGAATAAAATTGTGTATTATGATACAGTGCTCACTGGTAATACATTTAAATGACTGTCTACTATGTTTGTGTTTATTTATCATTTCCATGATTCCATTAAGTTTTGCGTGGACAATATTCAAATTTCTTGATGTGGATAGGCATATACACCATGTAATTGCATGTTTAGGGTGCATGTACCTTTGGAAATATGAAGGTACATTAAACCATCCTTGGATGAAAATGCAACCCCATATGAGGCATATTTACCATCCCTTTAAAAGATTCTGGGGAGAGCACCGCTTTCAATGTGAATCATTCAATAGTCAATACCAGTGAGTCTTGCATGTCCTGCAGAAAGTGTCCATTGTAGCATATAGGTCTTCCAAAGTCGTAGAACATCAAAGAAATGTAGCAATAAATCAGTATCAGGATGTATTGTATCACATGTTACACATGTTAATCATGATACATACTGTAACGTACTTTTTGGCCAGGCAGTGGAATATGGCTACACACTTGAGCAGCAACAGAAAATCTGTTCTTTAAGGAGTCCCAGGTGTGAAAGATACCGAAGACGGTATATACGTTTTTGTGTAAAATATTTAAATGAAATCGGAAGTCATATTTTTTTTTTTAGGTGAGTAGAGAGATTCTCGAATCATCAGATTAGAGGTAATGCACTTTTTCACTGACGGCAGGTGAATATGGACCAGTGGATTCACTCTGTCACTGCATCCAACAGATCAGTGTGTGGATGCAAAACAACATTCTCCAGCTGAACTCAGACAAGACTGAAATCATCGGTCTTTGGCCCACAGAAACAAAGAGAAAGTGTTAACAGTCACCTCCAGAGTCTTGCTCTGAAACCTACAAATCAAGTTAGAAATCTGGGAGTAATAATGGAATCAGACTTGAATTTTAACAGCCACGTCAAATCGATAACATCAGCAGCTTTTTACCATCTAAAAAACATTGCCAAAATCAAAAGTATAGTCTCTAAACCAGACTTAGAGAGACTTATCCATGCTTGTCTCTAGTAGATTAGACTACTGTAACGGCCTGCTCACTGGCCTCTCCAAACGAGCTGTAAAACAGCTGCAGTACATCCAGAACGCTGCTGCTCGGGTCCTTGACTAGAACCAGGAAGTACGATCACATTAGTCCTGTGCTCAGGTCTCTGCACTGGCTCCCTGTGGCTCAGAGATAGACTTCAAAGCAGCTCTGCTTGTATACAAGTCTCTCCATGGCCTAGCATCAAAGTACATCTCGGACATGTTAGTGCCATATGAACCAGTTCGGACTCTGAGGATCTCAGGGACCGGCCTCCTGCTGGTGCCCAGAGTCAGGACTAAACATGGGAAAGACATGGGGAACATGTCAAATCTAAGCTAAAACAGTTTTGCTTAGCTGTGCATATGACTGAAATTATCTTCTCTTTTATGTCTGAAACTGATTTTTGTCATGTCTTTGTGCTTTTATTTGCATTTGAATGCAAACTTGCCTTGCCTAATAGAATTATATTTAATATTTTCATCAAACACATACTTGGAGTGTTGCTTTGTTTCATTCCCATATTAAAAACGACTTACATTCACACATGTATATCTGGCAGAGTGACCAGACTAGTGTCTCATATAGGATTGAGACTGAGTTATACTTTTTCATTTAACTAGGAATAGGAGATTGAAAAATAAAAAAATCTTTTAAGTTAATAACTGTATGAAGAGAAACAGCATGTTAATTGCTTAATGCTTGTGATAAATAAAGCTAGTGTCCATTTAGGGGGGGGGAAAGGAAAAAAAAAGTGAATAAATAACAGTAGTTGTATAATTAGTGTTAATTACAAAAAATAAATCAGGTTATTATAATACCCAAGAAAGTTGGATTAGGTTTAAAGTACATTAATAAGCCTCAGCATACCTAGCCTTATGCTATTTGTAATGTTCTATTATGCTGCAGCACTTTGTAAACCTTGCTTTTAAAAAGTACTAAAGTTTAGAAGTACTTACCTGTATTTTCAGAAAACAAATCTCAAATGTATTTCAGACCCCGGACCTGCACCTGTGGAAAGACATAACCGGATCAGATCAACAAAAAATATAGTGACATAAACAAAACAACAAGCCAGATTCCTTTCCTGCAATCTTTAGTAACAGTGCTACTTCAGCTAACTACAACAAACAACGTTTATAGTCCGACAAGTCACACGGGCAGAAACTAAAGGATTGGTGTCTTTTAGATTCTATTATGTGATGATGACAATCATAGTCCAAGACTTTTTTCATATTGATGTTATTACAATAAGAATTATCCAGACAGGAACCCACAAATGTTTAAACCCAACATGATCTACTTAACTCACTACAACAAAAATATACATATTAAAAATGGTAATTTTAGATCCACTTAAGTATTATAGGCCTACACTGATTGTATTGAGGATTTTTGCTGCATTGTCAGTAATGGATAATATACACAGAACAGAGTCCCCCTCCATAGATTCAAAACATTTCATAGTATTTAGGATCTGTGCTATCTAGTCTAGTGCACTTTCTCTGTAAGCTTAGGACAGACTAAACACATGAATTACTCAAAGTCTAATGGAATATTCTCTGGATTCATTGAGATTTTACACCTACCTACAGCAGTAACTCTGGATCCAGCTTTTATCAAATGAGTTGGATCGAGTCTCTTGTCTGCTGTCAGCCTGAGCTCTGTGGAGCGGCAGCCATATTGGATGGAAAAATGGCTGCCATGATCTTAGCTTTAACCACTTCAAGCAGTGTTCTCCACAAATGTAATTACACAATCAACTATCAAGATGTTTGACAATCTATTGATAGCCATTTGAAGTCACAAAAAGCATGGCCATGTGAGCCACATATAAAATTATCACACATTAATGACTGATTAAATCCACCAGCACAGGGCAACTCTGTGGTGAACACACAGGTAGGATTTACTGGGACAGCCCAGATGGGACACTGAGACAGGGGCTCCCCCATGGATCTATTCCCCTGGCTAACACATTAACTAATAAAGCTTACTCAACTAAGGTCAAGGAGCTTCCCAAATGCAGACAAAACTTCAAACTCATTCACGTATCGTCTAACTGCTGTTTGATAGCACTTTCTGTAGTGTTGGTTATATAGTTTATGCCCGAGTTTGATAATGGTAACAGACAGAGCATCAATGACTAAAACACAAACAGAGACACGAGCAGAACGAGGAAGTGCACTAATCATGAAGACGGGCATTTATTACAACGATAGTTATTAGTTAGTTATTCTACACACTCCCCCCGCCCACACCAACACGTTTAAAGTTATGGAACAACAAGCAAATCTTACGAAAAACTCGATGTAGGTCTAGGTGGTGTGGCGCTGTCGTCCTACATTGTAAAAACAATGTTAAGCTCAGATAAATCTCCAGCTGAGACATTCGCCTTGCTCCTCTCCTCTCTGAGGAACCACAGCGACGGCGGCCATGACACTTCATCCGGGTACTGTCGTGCTAGACTCGAGCACCGGCGGAGGAATATGCAGTTGTTCTTCAATACCAAACTAGTCCCAAAAATAGAAACAAATGGCCAATAACTACTCTATTTAGATGTGAGGCATAGTATGTTGCTATCGCCGTTTTAGGGAGATTGTAGTGCTTACGCATCTGAATGTCAAACTGTTCAACGTGTGTATGTTTGAGCGTAGGTGGAAGAAGAACAAGCTTGAGCTGCCATGGCGGATGTACGCCATTTCCTCTCCATGGTGTTTTGCGGACGAGATGTTGGCTTTTGTTGTTGTCCTAATCTATTGAAAATCTACTGCACTACTTCTGGTTTAGAAGTATTTATTTAATCTATGCACGATGCACAAGTCTCAGACTCTCTGCAAAAACTATATTATCTGTCCTTTTGCTCTCTGTAGGTAGTGATGATTAAATCAACCAGGGTGGACTGCTTTTACACTATTTAAAATGAGACGTGCATCCTTCTCAATTATGCAACATAGGGGTGACATGAGAGCCTTCCTTTTCCTTCCGTTTTTTTGTGTGTTTCTGTATTAGCATGCATGCATCCTAAAAATAATCCAGTTTCCCCCATTTTATCAATTTCAAATGCATTGTCTATAATATTGTTTGCATATTTTGACTAGGCCAATGGTTCTTAAAAGTGTGATACTGTCACGAGTGCCTATAACTCCCCCCATATTCGGTTGACTGGGGATAATAGGGGGCATTTCCACCAGCCCTTAACCGAAACCAAGTACTGAAAACAATATATATTTTTTAAGTTGGCTAGCCCCATCCTGCACCTAACCTTGACCATAATGCCAACAGCAGAGTCCCTCAACCTATAACCCAACAAATCAACAAATGTGGTAATAGTTGTTGGAACACAGAGCTGACACTGCTCTCCCCATCACCCGCTGTTTTTGAGGGAACATTAATCAAAAACAAAAGATGCAATTTCAGATTTATTAATTTATCTGTTCCCTCGACTTTTGTTCAATAGCCCATTTTTGTTCACTCACCTTTGCCTTGATAAATTAATCATGGGGAAAGTGCAATACCATACTATGGAAAATTCCATACACTGTGCACCTTCAAGACATGGTTGAAGACAATTTTAGAGACGGCAATGCTTATTGATGCAACTAAAATAGGCTAAAGGGTCTTTACTAAATGAATCAGGCTATCCTTTTTGGTAAAATACTTGAGGGTCTTATTAGAGCAAAAAACAAGCAATTAAAGTAAAATAAAACAGTGAAATAAAGAAGTAGGTATTTACACCTTTCTAACTAGCTCTCACAAATCCTTTGGCACATCACTAGTATTCACGAGCATCGAAATTAGTTGTGCCTGACGACAATAAGATTCAACAGTTGTGGATTTGTATTTTAGATATTTTGTTTCAAAAACAGTCATTCTCCCACAGGCCCTTCCCCACCATCTGCAATCATGACTACCGGTATATCAAGTTCTTGAACGAGAACACAACGACAAGTTTTTAGATGTACGGAGAGGAAACCCACACAGAATAATATGCTAACTTCTTGCTGTATGCATAAAGCATCATGCCACAGCTTGTTTTACCTGAACTTCTCTCTCTAATTTGCTTCTTGACAATTAAAAGCATCAATATGAGAGTACACTCAAATAGAAACTGCATATGTCTTCAGTCCTTAATGCTGCAAAAGTCTTCTTATTTCATGTTTGTGGGACAATGTTTTTGCATCTGCCCTTCCGTTTTAAAAGAACATTTTATCCAAAACTATGAATTACTCACACTTAAGAACACTATGCATTGTTATAAGCAGGATATAACCAACGTCATTTGGATTAAAAGTCAAACTTTTCTAATGCTGTGTAGACACACATGAGCTTCCATTTCAGTGACGCCCGCAAAATGTTACCACAATGCATAACCCAATGTGAAATTAACAAATGAATGAATGTACTGCATAAGAGGGACATATGTTTTTGATTTTTTATTAATGTGATAGGCATACCATTTGAATTTTCTTACAAGAACTGAGCATGGCATGTCTATTGGAAACAGTAAGCTATATTAAAAATATGTACTCAAGTCCAAGAAAAACGCATTAAAAATACTAGTATTTACTACATTTGATGCTCATAGAGTCCATTGCACTGAATTGTAGATTAATCTTTTATACAAAACTTGATCAATTTAACTGTATAAAACTGAATTTAGTCGTTCTTATCTATCTTTGTCCCTCTGAATTCTGGTCAATCAGAGCATGTGATGCAGTTCGGTTGTGTGTTTTTGTTGGTATAGACAGAAACATGAGACAACAGAGAGACAGCTGTGTATTAAGGCAATTGGGACTTGTACAGTATTACTAGTACTATTATTTTAAATGAAGTACAATCACATGCTAGTATTATAGGCTATAGTACAGGTTTAAAAATCCACTACAATCAGGCATCCCCAAAAATCTATTCAATTCCAGTAACAAACACAAAATGTGCAATAATGTTCACCTTATTGGAAAGGTTGATTTCCCTTTACTCGATATGGTTTAGTCACTCTAAAGAGTACAATGGCTCTTAGCTTTACATCAGCATTGATATTAAAATATAACTTCTACTAACATCATTGCACTTACTTTTATTCATAATAGCTGTGTAACCTTCATTTTGAATGGACATGCTCAGTTGAGTTGACGCCTAAAGTCACTTCCTGAAATACGTCTGGACAAGTCCAGTTTGAATGGTGCAGCCTCTGCAGGGGGATTTTGTATTCCATGTCTTCTTTTAAATATGCTTTTGTTTGTCTGTTTGTAGAGATTATTATAAAGATATTTTTGTCTTTATTAGCGGAGTATTGTATTCAAATACTCATACTCATAAATTATATATTTACTCTCAACACAACAATGGCACATGTTTTTTTTAAGAATGTGTGTTTGAATGTGTGAGATAGATGTATAAACACTGTTGTATTGATGCAAACATACATTATTTGACATTGTGTTGTAATCTTATGGTTTTGGGAAATGACAGAATGGGACATTAACAGTTAGGTCACATGGCTTTTGAATCCAACAACTAACCTTTGTCCAGTAAACGTAACATTGACAAAAATAGATTAGCTCACAGTTAGCTCTTCAGTACATTTCAAAATGTACTGAACTCAGACCACCATCTCTCACACATGTAAGATAACATTTTAAACTAACTGCGTTTGTTAGACAGGAATATAAATGACTAAACTGTGAATTTGCTTTGCTCTCAGCTTAGATCATGTCCTTCCATGACTCTCTGAACACCAAAGGAACCGTGGGACACGACACAGTACGTGGTGAGTCATATGGCATATATATATATATACTTATTATATTCAATTTGTCACTTATATTTATATGTAATTAATAGTTTAATAGGAGTAGCCATTAAAAATGTCCTTATGGCATTATCGATAACTGAGTGTTGGTCATGCAGTCCTGTCAGAGTCCTTTCTGCACTGAAGAGACATCCTTCATTGTCAGTTCAAAACTGCACTTCAGATGCAACAGTAAAACATTCCTAGTGATGGTATATTTATGTGTTTTGGTTTATTTTTCTGATTCTTCAGCAGAAAAAGACTCTCCACAGGTACATAGAGGATCTCATCTATACTCTGGAACAAGTCTAAAAACACATATGGACCTGGAATTGCACAGTAACAACCTGCACTTAAAAACCAACTCCTGCTCAGTCTGAGCTCAGAGAAACTTCCCTTTTCTGGGTTTATTTTCTGTTGAGACTCTGATGTATTGTCTCAGCAATTTAAGTGTGCTCATTTGTTTCTTAAGTCTGATCATTTGTCTATTGATTTTGACTAAAACAGTATTTTTTGACTAATGATTTAAAAAATTTAAAAAAATCTTTATGCAAGTAACATTGTTTTTTTCCATTACTGCGCTGTAAGTATTTATACTGTGTGTACACACAGACACACAAACACACGCACACAAACACACACGACATTGACTTGCATTCATTCATTCTGGAGTTCATTCCTAACCGTAGTCTACTTGCCTAACCTTAGAACTAAGGATCCATATGCAATATTTAGGAAAATATACACATACACACACACCCACACCAAATTCCTTATTGGCCTGTGCCCCCATGTAACCTGTGTCTATGTATGTCTGTAAAATGTGTATCCCCATGTATGTCTATTTATGCACTGTATGCTACATGTTATAGTGACACTTGTTCCACTGCCTAGTCTTTTGTTATTTGTACATATCTGTATTGTATTTGTGTATACCACAACTGTACATATGGACTATGTGTCTACGAAATAAATAAGAACAAAAAAGAAAAGAAGAGGTTCGAGTCTGCTCCCTGCTGTCCAGTTGCAGACACTCAGTGACGTCGCACTGGGGGGACTCAATTTATGCCTACAGAGGAAAGTTCTACAGTTACCATGGTGACACAATGCACACATTAACACTTTTCAGGTGCTTTACAATGTTGAAGAAAAGTCATGCAGATCACAGGATTGGAATGTCCCAGGTAAACAAAGGCATACATAGAGTTATAGGCTAGAGAGAACGTTTCTATGGTAATAACATCCAGTTCTGGCAGCCATGTTGTGGTGGACATTTCTACTACATAACATACAAACTAATAGGGAGTAGGCCTTTTTAATAATACTTTTGTAATTTGTACTTTTATAATTTGACGTTTTTATGTTGGCACTTTATCTAATGCCCATGTTCTATCAAACAAATGTATTTTTCATTTTAGGCAATACATTCTTCTTTTATAGTAATAGTTATGAAATAAACTGAATAATGATCAATGATTGTGTCCATAAAGTGTAGTGATGGACAAACATGGTTTAATTCTGCATAAAATATAGACCAGTACAGTGTTTTTCATTTTCATCATTCAGAAAATCAAAGTCCTGACAAGAGACAGAAAGACTTTTCTGCTTCATTAGGACCACAAATCTACCAATATATGTTAATTTACACACGTTAATCTATGAATTGTATTGCCCTGTTTTTACATAATTTTTTAATTAAAATTTAACTCTTTCTGCACTTGCACGGCGGCCACCACGATTGCCACAACAACAGAAACCACATTCTCCCTAGCCTATATTATAACTAAGCGAACAAAGGCAGGGCAGATTCAGGCTGGAACTCAATTCATCTCAGAGCAGTATGAAACCTAGCTTCTCTGACCAGCTCTTTCAGATTGAAAATGATTTTCAGATGGAAATCGAAACATCTTGATTTTAAAACATTGTCCAGATGTCAAACTTTTTCTACAATGGACCAGTCCTGGACAAATTAGTGATTACACAAATCTATTTACCTCTTGAATGTTTCAGTGTAGGTATTAAAAGAGCAACCGTGGTGCTGGTATTCCAAGATGGCAATCCAGAATTCATCAAACTAATTGTGAGAGGTTCAAGGAGAATGTAATATTATTTTTACACATTCATTTGCGCAACAAAGTCCAGACCTTAACCTCACTGAGAGTACGGCCTGGCCAAAAAATTCCCCAAAATTTGCACACATGCACACTGGCAGTTCATATTTGCTTTATTTCAAAAAGCTTTTGCAAAGATGAGAGAGTTGTACCACAGTACAAATCTTGGGCGTTCACATTAGCCTTTACTTATGAGTGAAATCGTGAAATAGCTCATACATTATGTAAAAATAATTAACATGTGCATTGTTAGAGCACTGTTCCCTCAGGGGCTGTTGTCATGGAAATAAGTTTAGTGCACTGATTGGTGGACTATGTGTCTGTGCACATGAAACTGAAGGTGTGGACTTTTAAACCTGGATGTTTGAAGTTCAAAGATATTTTCCAACTGTTCCTAACTCAAGCTTTTAATTGGGATGCTATCTTTTGGCCATTTTTATGATGCGTTCAATAATAATTCATTTTACATTTTTTATTGAAATTGAACTTCCTGCCACAGCATCTTGAGTTTGAATCCAGCCCCAACAATTTCCTTCTTCAGTCTCATCCCCATTTCACGGTGCACTGTCCTATGAAGCCTACGGTGGAAAAAACTCCAGAAATTAAAACATTTAAAAAAAAAGTGTATATTATCAACAAATCTCTATCATAACGTTAAATGTTGTAGAAAATAATTTTGTGGGCATAATCTTTTGTATAATTTCACATTAAGGGAGGTGGACTGGATCCAAAAAGCAATGACACATGCACACATTTTAAACACTTTATTATTTTACATGGATGAGGTCTTCTATATACAATACATTTGCACAGATTCATATTTACACTGTGAAAACCCAGCTGCGTTGGGCACCATTCTTCCTTTTCTTGTGCTGTACCAGGACTCATGTAATCACATTCAGCAAACGAGGTCTAAAGCACTGAAGACTGAGGACATACATTCATGAGCGATGTGGTTGCTGATGAGTTTGGCTAGTTCAGAGGACTAAGTTTCAGAAGTACACTACAAACTATATTTCTATAGGTGTCATTCATGGTACTGTAGGTGGAGCTGGTAAATCACTTGTTAATGTTGGTTTTGTGCATGTATTAGTCTACGGATTGTTTTAAGTGGCTGTCTCATTTTTAATCCAATTTTATCTATGCACAAACGTGGATGAAAATATTATGTTACTTTTGTTTTTACAGATTTCGGAGAGTTCCAAATTCAAGTCTACAGCTTGAGCTTTCGTCTTCCTGTGGTGTTTAGGGCAGGAACAGGTCAGAGATTTAGTTCCACCTGACATCTCTGTATCACAAGTTTGAGTCGATGTGCAAAAGTCAACTGGTGTTGTTCTTTAGGGAGGTTTCTGTAATTGTTAGTGTTTACTGATATTGGTCCACTTGTGAATGCGTGTAAGTAGAATACAGTATATAGAACAACATTTGAGTGTATGTGAGGATGTGTGTAGTAGTTGTAGATTCTAATGGATTATAATTATATATGTTTTTATATGACATCTCTGCAGGAAATATTCTGACGTGTTCAAGTGATGATCATTTATGTTCATTAACATGCACTGCCCTGACTGAATGAATACATTGTTTTATTAGCATGGGCGGCCTCTAAGCCACTCAGTTTACAGTATTAATGTGGTGCTTTGATAAGACAAAACAGACATTTACAGTGGTCTTCATTTGTTTTTTTTCTTTCCAAATTTAGTGTCCTAGAAAGTACTTTCAACTAAGTTTAACATAACATGAGACAATCAACATGGCTGCTTCACTTGTTTGTTTTAAACATAAAACTTTTCTTTATCCAATCACATGGTCAGGTCAGCAATTTTTTTTTTCTATCAATGATGTGAAATTACTCAGGTGCTCCTGGTGTTAAATCTCTTTTGGATTATACAGAATAGTGACAGGCTGAGTAACCAGTCAAGGAACAATAGTTTAACTGAAATAGTGCATTGCTGGTCCCATAAACACCTGAATACTTTACAGGGCTTTCATGTACTAAAAATATAACGTACAAAACAAGATGCTAATTGAAGAAGAAAGAAGTTCAATGGAATGCTGTGTTTATATCTGAAAGATGCCTTCCAAGTTTGATTAAAGGACTGCAGCTAAGAGTGAGATATCAGACACATGCTTTTATTTAAAAAGAAAGCTGGAAGGGCTGGTTTGCCAGACTGTGTGAATTGTTTAATTGAAAGTTGTTTTTTTCTCTTAAAAAAAAAAAAGTATTTCATTTCAGAACATCGTATTAGTGTGTAGCATAGTGTGGTCGCAGACACATTTGTATGGTATTACATCCATCCAAAAATAAAAAATAAAGGCAAATCAGTGTCCTACTTTCATGTCCATTATCTCTGTAATGACTGTGATGAACTCTCTCCTTTCTTCTTTTCTGGTGTCCACTGTGTTCCCCTCATGTCAGATTTTCATTCCCAGTTTAGCTTTCTGTGAGGAACATAACATTATTATTATTCAATATGGTATGCATGTCCTGTAAATGTTAAACAAAAAGCCTGCAGGAAGAGACCGTTTCAGAAGTAAACGTACAATGCCAGATGCGTGCTTGGGTTTAACGCTGTAGGATGCCTTCTCTTTAACTTGTCGAAAACTCTCCTCTGCTGCTTTCAGTCTGAAACAAACAACACAACACGCTTAGTGTGGTGGCCTTGAGGAACGCCCTGTCACAGGATGTTGAAATGACACCTCTCTTTAAGGATGACTCTGTTCTCTCGCTTCCACTGCTCTTTCAGGTCAGAGGTGAACTCATGCCAAACACTGAAGAAGGTCTGCAGGGACACCTCCTTTTCGCCAGATTTGGCCTTCACCGAGAAGAAGACGGTGAGCTCCAGGAAGCTGCAGACAGCTCAGGTTACACATTTGGACTATTATAGCTCTGTTAGTGATAGCCACAAAACACTTACAGAGTGTGTGTGCTGCTAAGCTGAGTGTCAAAGGTTTCCAGTTCGCTTTTGGCTGAAGAGAATAAAATAGTTAAACTTGTTCTCTAAATTACCACATAGTTGAACTTACCCTGTATGAGGAAGTCCTTCATCTTGTCTTTGAATGGCTGTAGATGCTCCTCTTCCGATACACTACAAACCTTTTCCACCTCACCTGTGCACGCTGATACAACACAGAGGTCCCATTAAGGCCAAGAACACTGCTTTGTGAGCAATAAATCAGCTTGGTGCAGTTTATTAAAAAGGGAACTTGAGTTTCCATGCTTATTTTGAAATCTATTCATGAATACAGCTTGTCTAAAAGCACAGGGAGTGGTACCTCTCAGATCTTTGCGAAGCCGCAGCAGGTCTTTTTGAAAATCTTCAAACTTCATCTGTGAAGACTGGAAGAGCTCATGAGGCTCTGGAAGAGGAAAAACACAGGTTTCCCGGCCAGCGTCCTGCCCATGCACAGAAACAACACTGTTGTGAAAATTCCTGTACCTCAACTTTCACTATCTCTTTTCTTTCTTTCTTGAAACAGAATTTCTGACCTCAAATCACAACATCAGGACAATAATGATGGCATTTAAGTGAATTGATTATCATATAAATTAGTCAGTAAATAGCATGTCCCACTGCACGCTCAGGAGCATGAGTTAAGTGACCAATCATTCTTCGGCTTACTGCCAGACTTTCACATGGTCACACACATTGGGGGGACAGGCCATGGACGTACCTCTGTGAAGTGTTGGAGGAAGTATCTGACGATGTAGGACAGCAGGCTCTTGCTCCCGTCCTGGGACAAAAACACTGTATTTGATGAACACATTTTGTATATATTCTAAGTTTAAATTGTATTAGAAACTGTACTCACGCTGCTCTTAACATCTTTTAGTTTGGGAAGAATATCAAGTGTGAAACCATCAGCTTGCCCACGTGTTCGATTTCCACCATTCATAAAGTTCCCAAAGACCAGAACTAGACCCAGGACCTGTTTCACGGTCTCACTGTCCTTCAACGCCTGCAGCACAGAGCTTTTGTGGTTAAGAGAGCCGCACAAGTATCATGAATGTGATACCAGGATCTCACCGTGCACACCCTCAGCAGAACCTCCAGCTTTTTCATTAAAGAACTCATGCACTCGTTGAAACTGCTCTGGAACAGGATGCAGAAGACCCGTCCGGAGAAGTTAGGAATGAGAGACAGTTCATAAAGAAACCTGCAAAAGTGCGGCATTTAGTGTTTTGGGAATTTTATTTATTTATCTATTATAACTTTATTTAACCAGGAAAGTTCCATTGAGTTGCATTCTTCTATACAGAACAATCCGGCTTGTTGTCACAACACTAAAATGTCACACTCTATTTCAACATCAAGGAAAAGGCTTGATACTAATTCGAATACCAAGACGTTACAATAAAATGTAAGTGTCAAAACAAAATAGTACATTATTTTTAATATTACCATGTGATCTTAAAGCAAGCTAAAAGGAAAGGTAAAATTGTATCCTTTTATTGTATTCTTGACTGATTTATTTGCACATTTCTCTTTTATGTCTATCTGTTTTGTGATTTTAATGTCTTTTTAACTGTTGTGTAAAGCACACAACCCTTTTTTTCCTGTATCAATACTTTCTCAAATGACTTTGCGTTTAAGACATGTTTTAGTTTCACTTAATATCTGGCTCTACATTTTGGACAACCCTGTAGCCCAGTATATATTTTATCAGCGGTACGCAGGAACACTAGCGTAGGAAGAGCATCTAAATTCCTGACCTGGGAATTGACAAGGCATAAACAGCTCTGCCACACGTCATGTATAAGACAGTTTTGTGGGCAGTAGGTGTGATACTCACTGCTCAGGTTTGTCCAGGGGCTTGCTGCTGTCTTTGTCTTTGGAGGTCTTCACATGCTTTTGAATCTTGTCCAGCTCTTCCTGCTGTGCCCTCTGTCACAACAAAAAAAACATAATGACGAGCTTCTCAGGACACCATAACATTTAAAACTGCAATACTTGTAAGTGGCTCACATTCTCATAGAGTGCCTGAAGTGTCTCCAGGTCAACCACAGTGTAGTCCAGGTTGAGCACAGCTGCATTGGGCAAAGTGAAGCACATGAACAATGACACAAAGAGCTTTTCACATATTAGTCTTTATATTTCAAAGAACTAACCATGCTGGATGTCCTTCATATCCAGATGCAGGGACGACATGAAGATTCCTACTGCCTGAGAGCGCTTGTTGTTAAGCAGTTTTACAACCTGAAAATGGGATGAATTTGCGTTACATATTGGGAGAGTTCTCAAAATAATATATACGATAGTGTCAGGGGAAAATAAGTGTTCTATGAGTTCTAGAGTTGTAAGGAGAGGCAGGGGACTCTGGATATCCGAGGCATAAGTTATTTACTATCAGTCACCTGGCGACTAGAATTCTCAACACATTGCGCTAGTATTGGCAATTCAAGGCTCACTATTCTTTCACACAAGGAGGTTTAAATAGTGGCTAAGAAGGCGAGCTTGTCTCGAAGCTCTGTGATATAACTGTTAATGTTTGAAACACATTCTGTAACAGTTGGTAACAGCTCCTACATTCTGTGGATCAACCACATAGAAATGTCAACAGTGATAGAACTGAAGGTGTCCTTGTTAAGACTGAGCACGAGATGGAAAATTCTACATCAAATGGCCTTGTTTTAGTGTTAAATGCTAAATATTACCGAACTATCATGTAGCAGTAATCATGTCTGTTCCCTGGATTTAAATCCGAATGTGAGGGTGAACTACAAGGACCTATTAGATCTTATTATACTTCTATGGTAAAATGGGTCTGAAGAATGGGGAAAGACATTCAGCATACTGTCTGAGCCAGGAATCAATCCCATAACGGATTATGGATGGATGGATTATAGCTCAAACCCCAACGCCATTAAGTAAATTTGCCTACACAGTAGGCCTATATGTGTAATAGTGTGCTTTGGACTTTTTAGCAACATGAGTATTTCACATACACACTCAAATTGAGCCCAAAGCACTTGATAAGCGCACATCTCCTTCTTGAAAACTAAACACTCATTCTGGAGAACTGACCTGCTTGGCCTTAGACTTTGTGATGGTATCAGAGAGAGGCTGCTTCTTCACTTTCACTGCACTCTTTGAGAACAATTCCACAAACTCCTCAAAGTCGACCTCAGGCTCTTCAATGTTTTCCCATACTGATGATGAGGAGACATCCCTGAGAAGAAGATAAGTGGCATTAACCACGACTTTACTGGAGAAACAAGAGAATCAATGAGGTGGATCAAGAAATAAAACCCCATTGCTCTTAACAAACATCATTCCGGCTTTTTATACACTTTTGAATGCCTTAACATTTTCACATTTGTGACTGTCATACTGTCATACTACCTTGAGAATGCCCGATCTCCTCCTCAGATTGCAGACGATTACCAGGTGCCACAGTGGGATGGCTTTATTGCAGGGGTGCCCAAAGTGGGGCACGCGGGCCAAACCTGGCCCTTCAGGGGGTCTGATTTGCCCTACGAAGTGGTGCTGAGATTTATTAGAATATCTATTTGAAAAATGCTGTGCAGCAGTTGCAAAGGAGACCAAATCAAGTCTATTTAACCTGAAAACACATTAATAAAAGATTAATAAAAAATTAATTCTAATTTCTTTGCAAAAAAAAAAAAAAAAAAACTTTTTAGATGCAACACAATATCAGGTTTGGCCCGGCACACTAATGCATATTAATTTTGGCTCATCAAGGAAAATTTTGACAAATTTTAGCCCATTTTGGAAAAAGGTTTGGGCACCCCAGCTCTAGTGCATACAGTTTTTGTGTCCTTGAGCAAGACACTTTCTCCACCTTGCCTCCAGTGTCCATGTACATTTGTGAGATTAGCTGATACAATCTGACCTGTGTACAGCATATATGCTGTACGGGAAAACCTAGAGGAAACACTCATACAGGACAAAACAATGATGTGGTCGGGGCAGGTGTATATGTGGTTTAAAATATTGCATACTTTTTGCAGTGCAGCTGAATTCTGGTCCAGTATAAGGGCTTCATTTTGGTTTCGGAGGCTCCAATACTGCTTTTCGAGGTGGTTTTTCCTGGGTAAGACCCAGAGTGTACAGTCCCAAAGGCAAAGGAGGAGGCAGGGAGCCGAGAACCGCGGGGAGAGGAGGTGGTACGCCACTGCACCTGGAAGATACCACCTGGGAGAGGGGGAGGCGGAGGAGCAGTCCCAGGGAGAGGGGGAGGAGGAGGAGCACCTCCTGGGAGAGGAGGAGGAGGTGGAGGTGGAGGAGCAGTCCCAGGGAGAGGGGAGGGGGAGAGCACTCCCTGGGAGAGGAGGAGGAGGGGTGGAGGGGGAGGAGCAGCCCAGGTAGAGGGGGAGGAGAGAGGAGTCGCCCTGGAATTTGGAGGAGGTGGAGGAGGTGGAGGAGGTGGAGGAGGTGGAGGAGGTGCAGCCCCATTTAATGGAGGAGGAGGAGGGGGAGGAGGAGGTGGGGGAGGAGGAGCGAGACCGGAGAGTATTGTGGGAGGGTGAAAAGCCTCTGCGAGTCCTATTGGAGCAGGTGGGAGCATCTGACAGGAGCAGTGAGGAGCACCTGTACCGACAGGTTGCTGCTGGGGCACTGTGACCTCTGAAGTGTCACTGGAGGATACTTTGAAGCTGAAGAGCTCATCTACTGGTGAGGTCTGCACTGACTTCCCCTGAAGGCAGCATGGGCTGGTCTGGAGGTGGGCATCACACTGCGGCATGAGGGCGGGCTCACACCCGCCACACTCCCGCTCCACGGTGATGACTCTGGTGGTGTCCATCACAGGAGGCTGTCGCTCCAGCTCAGCAATCTTTGTGCGGAGGTCCTCTATGGTTTGCTCCAGTTGCTGAATCACATTCACATGTTTCTCCTTCAGATGTGCTGCCTTCAGGACACGTTCCTCCTAATCAAAGGATTTCAGAAACAACTGAATGCTCACCAAAGACAATGGTGGATCGTAACTTTAAAATCCTGTTTCATAGGAGTAGGACCCACCTGACGCTCTTGGCTCTCCTGTTGTGTATAACCGGACGAGTGCTCTGTAAAACATAAAGTCCAGGGTTTTAGTCTTTAAAACACTTTACACAATCTGGTTTTATCCAATGTAAGTGCTATGTCCGTATTAAAGAAATAAATAACTCACCCTGATTGTCTCTTAAGGGGCAGACTGCAAAAAAGTGTGACAAACATCAAACAGTACAAATTGCAAACAGTGCGATTTTGGGGTTCACTACATTTCTGGCCAAGAGGCCTCAGGAAATATGTAACATCGTCAGACAAAAGTGTATGACAGTTGTGTACTATAGAGTGTTGAAGAGCTCATACCGAGCTCTGTGGCGGCGCTCGGCCTCCTGCTGTCCCCTGGTCGGACTGAGCTGAGGGCTGCTCGGAGCTGGCCCTTCACCTCCAAGGCCTCTAGAGAGAGAGGAGGCTGGCTCACAGCTGCCCAGGTGTACAGCTGGTCATGCTGTGGACACACAGGCTTAAACTCAATGGATTGAAAGTGAAGAATGAAACAGAGATTAATCAGCGACTATGTTAGAGGCCTGCTTATGCAGGTCACACTGCTTCTGAGTGTGCAAATTAATGTTGTATTTTGATCAACAAACACAAAAAGGGACCATCTCTAGCCAAAAAGGCTGATTCCACCCATAACTAAAAAGAGAGAATCAAAAGACATGTGCATCGTGAAATCAATTCCGGTGAAACTTTCTATTACAGACAGTAGTTGCATGATAACTGAGATAACAAAGGGCAAATGCATTTAGCTGCTCTGTTTCCAGTCACAAACATACTTGATTTGGTGCCAGAGTTGGGGCTAGGAAAAGAAAATAATCCTCATGAACTGGAATCAAGGTCAAACATGAACATGATAATCTGGGAAAAACCTTCTTAACGACTTTATTTCAAGTAAAAACTACCAAAGAACCCTTCTGCATCGGATCAATTAATAATTTACATTATTGTTTATTATGATTATGATCATTATTATGTTAATGATTTTTTTCATATATATATATATATATATATATATTGGGGATGATGTTAGTATGAAGATTGAGAAATCCAAATTAGATAAATCTTGACCCATCTCCCTTACGTATCTTGCACCCAGAAAGTAAAATGACACTGACCTCATCTCCTCACTCTACCGCCATCATGACTATTATTGACTCCAATTGCAATATGTATATATAAATGTATGTATTTCTCTTCCTTTCTTCTCTTTAATTGTCATTATTTTACCCTAGATCCCTTTCTGAACTCATTGGTATCAGCTGGGTACTCACCACTACTCTACTCAAAGCTCTTCTAACAACAAACCAATCTATCAACGCATGTACACATACACACGCGCGCACACACACACACACAGACACACACACGCGCGCGGACTGGCACACACACACATACACACCCTCACTCCTCAGTCTTGTTCACTGTGTTATGAGCTCTCTTATGTTATGTCCTACATTGTCGTATTGAAACTAAGCAGAATGACAGATGCATACATTTTTCCTGAGTAATTACTTTGTAATTATCACAATTGTACTTTTAGTTACCATGATTTGTCTATGCTATTGCTGTGCTGTAGTTAAGTGACTATGCTATGTAAAAGCTTCATTATAATATTTTATCTATATGTTTGTGCGTGTAACAGCCGTACCGCACATGACCTCTACTTGGGTTAGCACTGTCACATACGTGGAACTTGGCTGTTGTGGGGAGCTGCCCCATGCTGTCCCCCAGAGGTTCTCTGAAGCAGTCGGAGAAGGGCTGCAGCAGACCCATGGCCAGGATTTTGGAACAGAGCTGTTCGGCCTCCTCGGGCTGCTCCTCCTGCTGCTGATAGAAGAGTTTCTCCAGGAGAGTCCGCCCTTAACAAAAACACAACATCACACACAAACCCAAACTACTTATCAGAAGTATAGACCGGAGCCACACTCAATATGAAGATTAAATATTTTGCCATCACTGTTTCAGTATATTGGAAAAATATGATATACACAACTGGAAAATTCAATAATGCGAATCTGATTTTTAAAAGGGCTTCTGGAACAACATCTCAGAGATGAAATTAGAACATATTTATTAATTATAACTAAACAACTGAATAAAGAAATGGAACTTTGTCAAAATATGGTCATATATGGTCCATTCACTGCAAGAGCTGCAGTAAAGTGCCATGCTGAAGGCCCTGGTCTTTTCTCTCAGTCTCACCTGTGAAAACGTCAGAGTACATGCAGCCACTGCTCTGTCCACAGGAAGATCTCCTGGTGGGGCAAAGTGGCTGGCTGCCACCTCTGTGGGCCTCAAAAAAGTCTCGGGAGAGCCCAGAAACTTCATCTTGCTCCCGGGACACCCTCAGCTCCTCTGTCCAGTCTGCAGATCGACTCAGGGGCCTCCCACTGCTCCGAGAGCGGTGCCTGTGCAATCTGCGGCTTTCTACTAGCGTCCTGTATCAAACACAGTGTCAGTGTGGATAGAGAATGTAAAGTGAAATGTTGCATTAAATATACCTGTGCAGCAAATGGGTATCTCGTCGGGGGGACAGTGGACTGTGGGAGGGGGAGTGTCCCGGAGAGCTGAGCTGTCTTGTGGTGGTCTTGATGTATGAGGGGATGATCGCTGGGTAGGGTTTCACTACAGGGCTGGAGCTGGGTTGGCTGGGCCTCAGGCCTCTCTTGGTTATAGAGGGGCTCTCGTTGGGGCTCCTCCGTTGCTGTAGAGTGGAGGTGGCTGTGTGGTCGGTCACAGATAGGTTGTGTTCAGACTCTGCACTGACACTGTCTTCAAGAGACTCAGCACTCTTCCCTGACCCTACAAGACTTACAGGACCTACAGGACCTACAGGACCTACAGGACCTACAGGACCTACAGGACCTACAGGATCTACAGGACCTACAGGATCTACAGGAGCTACAGCGTCTGAGCCGAGCATTTCAAAGGGACCCTCCTCACTAATAGATGCCTTTATTTTAGGGGCATCCCATTCTTCAATTTGCCCCATGTGTTCCTCCTGAGTTGCTTGGTCAGCACTGACAAACATGAAGTCAGTGGTTGTCATAGTGACAGGGCTGCCTGTGGACACCCCGCATGTTGTCATGGTAACAGTGGTGTGAAGGGACAGATCGGGTGCAGCACAAACAGGGGCTTCATTCTCAGTTTGTGTGTTGTCCTGCTGTAAAAAGGGGGAATGTTTCTCCTGAAAGGGTTTCATCTCTGCGGTCTCAGGGGGGTGTCCCAGCCCAGTGTCCAGAAAAGACAGTGCATCAGAGCCCAGCTCCAGTTCTGGGGTCAAGTCCAGGACTTCTGGGGGTGTGAGGTAGACACCTCCATTGCTCTGCTTTCCAGTGCCCACTCCCAGGCCCCGTTCAGTGTCTGGGTCAGTGGGGGTTTGTGCACTACTTCGGACTCCCCCGTGCTGCTGGTGTTGTAGGCGAATAGTGAGCTGGATGTCAGCGAGCAGGTCCTGGTTGTCTGCGGCCGAGTGAAAACTGTAGATGTCAGTGTCAGACCCTGAGCTGCCCCCTTTGTGACCTGCCTCCTCCTGACTTTGCTTCCCACGGGTCTCTTGGGCAAGACCCTCGTTGTCAGACTGTCCCAGTTCATCAGCGGATATGTCCGGGGTCTTGCTGGGGTCCTGGGTGTGCTGTGGACTTGCCAACACATCTTCTTTAGAGCCATTCACAGATGAACAGCCTTTGCCTTTGAGCTGGCCTTTCTTCTTACGGATGGAAAACACAGACTTGGACTCAGATTTGTTTTTCCTCTTGTGGGTGGCTGTGCCATGTGGGCCCCCTCCTCCCTGTTTACCGTGAATCTTCTTTCCTCCTTTACGCTCTCCTGATAAATCCTTATTTCCATCATCCAGAGAAGGGTAACTACCATTAGCTCTGCGCTGCTTTGCCTCCTGGTTTCCCATGCTGACGTTGTGAGGCAAATAAAGGCGGGGGGCTCAGGCCATGGCTGCCCCTCCACCAGTGCTGCCTGGTGCTTAGCTCTGAGGGACTGCAGCTGATGCTGTGATGCTAGGCTGGTAGTTACGTCTGCTGGTGTTCCGGTGACGAGGCTGTGAGGCTGTGATGCTGTTACTGATGCAGGAGACTGCTGTCTTCAGCCCCTTCTGCAACCCCACCCCCACTGCCTGCTGCTCAGGGGAGCGTTCTGGGGGTCTCAGTGACTGGTACAGCGACTGGAGCACAAAGGCCTGTGATGGGAGGAGATGCTGCTGGAGGAAACACATAGGTCTGGGTGGGGGGAGCTCACTGACACAGTGCAGTCAGCTACTACTACATTTCCCATGAAAAGAGCATACATTACCCAGAGTGCACTGAGAGTGCATTCTTAAAGATCCAGGACACAGAGACAGCTAGAGGACCAGAATAAGGTCCTGCAGGGTCAACTCAACTTGTTTATGTTATTTTATCTTCACTGCCCGGACCACAAAGATGTTCACTCATCTACATCCTACAGCAGAACAAAGAGCATGAGCCACACTCGTCGCAGTGCCCTCGTGTGACATAAAACGGGACTGCTGCTCCCAATAAAAGAGTGGAGGAGTGTGTGCCATTGTTGACATTATTACTTTAATAAAATGCTGTTCTATTTTTAGTGTTTAGAATGACTGAACCAAACACAGACACTTTTTTTCTCTTTTATCCCACAAAGAAATATTTACTGGACCTTTCTGATCATAGAGGTAGAACATAAGAAAAAAAATAGACATGATAAAAATATGATTGCAGCCCATTGATCCAAATAGTTATTCAGTTATTTGAATTAAATAACACATTTTCAGATACTTGAACTATAAATAACTATAGATGAGTAGTAGATTATTTTACATTTTGTTAATTGTAAACCACAATATTGATCTAAAACAGCTTAGTGATAGAAACCGGTCCATTGACTCCTTGTTCAAAATTGTGGAACTTATAAGCCCCACCTCTTCATAGTAGCATTTCACTGTAACAAGCAGCACATTTGAATTCATTTCATTTTTATTTTTATTTTTATTTTTTTAGGTGACATTTTAGAACTACACATGTGTCACTCAGAGTCTTAATGTTTCAAATAATCACAGTAAGTGCAGGGACGTGGGCGGGGATAGGGGGTTGGTGAAACAGTAATTTTCTGAGAACTCAAGCCTCAGTTGCGAGACAATACAGGATTACCCCTCAAACATGCATGAATTGATCAAAATACATGTTTGAGTAAGATAATAATGAGGAAACACCACTGTAACAAAGTTAAACGCTCAGCAAAGTTGATCTTGCATAACATGTCACCTTTAACTGCATAAATGACAGTACGGTGTACCACGGAAGGAAAGAGTTGCAGTTTGAATCAGTTTTTATTTCACCCTCTTATTCATGGAGTAATTTACGCTGTAGGAGTTCGTTGTGACTGTGGTGCTGCAAGGACTTTTTAGGCCCAAGAGCACTATAATACACCATAAACATCAAAATATAGTTCTAAGTGGTTTTCCAGAGTAAGTATTTGTAATATAAAATGAGAATTTAACTAAAGGCCAGAGTATACCAAAACATAGGCTGGTGTTCACATTCAAGTTGTGACTACAGATTTCTAAATCTAGTCCACTGCATCACAAAAGTCATTTTAGACAGTGTATTGACATGACCCCACACACTTAGTTGCCAAAATGTGACCATAACATAAATGTGAAATCATTCCCTTTTATTCGACTCAAGTTGTGACCACAATTCAAATTCTGCAATTAGGAGTATAAATTCTTAATCATGCAAGGGGATAGGGCATAATGGCTTATGGGGATATTAGAAAACATAGGCTATTACAGCATTATTTATACCAACAAGTTGACAGTTCAGATACTTTGGTATCAATGCTTAGTTTAGTCAATATAAAGTTCCAATAGTCTGTCTGTCCTCTGGGGGGCTTAATACTAATGATTATGGGTCCTAAGCATTACTGGCCTTGTTACAGTTGGAAAGTATCTCTCCTGGACTCAAACAAGAAAAGCAATTATTTTGAGAGGCCAAATGACCACTTAAAATCTGCCCAGGCAAGTGACCCTGACAAAATTAAAGCTTTTATTTTTCATGACTTAATTTACTGTACAGTATATCAGTGTTCATCTTTCAGCTAACTGCTCATAACAGCGTTTAAAAGAACATAGAGCATAAAGCTTCACAGTGGTCCTATCTGCGGAAGGCCGCTCTGGCCTTCTTGCGCTGACTCCACTGACACAGCAGAATGTCCCTGAAAGTGTCCCTGAAGGTCTTGTTGCACAGAGCATAGCACATAGGGTTTATGGTGCTGTTGACGTAGCAGAGCCAGTAGCCCAGAGCCCACAGGCTGTCAGGGATGCAGTCCTGGCAGAAAGTGTTCACCAGCACCATGATGTTGTACGGCAGCCATGTGGTGACAAATGCCAGGAGGATGGCGCTTAGAGTCCGAGCGGCCTTCTTCTCGTTTGTCTTCTTCTCGTTCTTCCGCTTGTTGATCTCACTCTTAGCCTTGGACGCGAAACGTTTGGCCACTGTTGCATCCCTTATACTGATGGAAGGCATCTGGACCACTGGAGAATGCTGTTTCTCCTGGCTCCTGGTTTTGTCTAGAAAGTCGAAATCCATATGAGTAAACATAGCAAAAGTTATCTGACCATATATGTATATATATATATATATATATATATATAGAGAGAGAGAGAGAGAGCCTCACATCATAAGGGACTGAGATTTATTCTCGGTTAAACATATCATTGATATGTATTCGTTTTTGTCTGTAGCCCCTCCATCAGCTTATGAGCCTTTAAATCTGGGCTGCCATGACAGGTCAGTTAAACCCAGTAAGTACCTGCTGTTCATTGTTCCAGTTTGGCTTTTTTTTCTCACTGAATGTCCGGCGCTTCATGTGCTGTGTTGTATTGAAGCAGGAAATGTGTTATAGTAACTTTGAGATGTCCACTGTATATCAACCTTATGAAGTTTATATATATAATATATAAACAATTCTTCAGCATGGCTAAGGCTCTCTGTTTCCTGTAAATATAATGTGTGATGTAGTGGAATAGTGTATTTACCTGCTGGAGAAGCAGGTGGTTGAGAGGTGTCTCTCCCTAAGGACGCTCTGTTGACAGTGTCGGTGCTGTCCTGCTCGATGACTCCCACTGCTCGAGGGGACTTGTTTGGAGAGGACGGGCAGCAGAAAGCTCGCAGAGAGTGGGATGGCCCTGTTTGGCCCTGTTTGGACACCTCCTGGGTCTGATTCAGTTCCACACTGCTGCAGCTCTGGGAGCTCATCTGGCGCAGCACGCCCCCATCTGTGTGTGAGGGTCTAGGGGCAGAGCCAGAGCCCTTGAGACCCTGCACGTCTTTAGCCCTCTTCTCTGTTTCCTGGTAGATCCTCCAGAAGAGCACGCTCATGATGGACACAGGGAGGTAGAAGGCGGCAATGGCTGTGCAGAAGGTGATAATGGGCTCTGATAGGAACTGTATGTAGCACTCTGTGGGCTGCACTGTTCGCTCTCCCACAATGTACTGCCAAAACAGGATGGCTGGAGCCCAGAGAACCAAGGAGACGGACCAGGCCAGACAAATCATCACCATTGCCCGCTTTGTGGTGCGTTTGGCCATGTAGGTCAAAGGTCGAGTCACAGAGAAATACCTAAAAACAAAACAAACAAAAGAACATCAATGCTTGCTCAAATGTGTTAAGGAGTGATGAAACTATGTTAAAAAGTTTTCTTTGAACATAGTTTGATTTTATGTTTAACTTTTCTTAAAGCTATAAATTCCCACAAAAATTCTAAATATTTTTTCAAGGAATACTGGCTTGAGTTGTGCATTAGTTGGAAAAGCTGTACTCAGAGGGCATTTACTTCGCAGAATCTGAAAGAACATGCTCTCTGTACAGAAATTCCACACTAATAAATACATTTAGTGTTGTTGGCTGATGTTGAAGGTTTATTCTTTGCCTCATGGCTGTTTTGACGTACTTTCCCAGGTGGTGGCCCTTATCTATTATTGGCCCAGGACAAACGTTTGCATCCCTCTGTAAAACTGATTTTGGCTAGGGTACATCACTTTCAACTGTGGAGTTTAGTGTCTACAGTAGACCTGTTGCAGACTCAGTTGAGAAAAGAAAAGGTATTGCAAGTCTCTCACCTGTCGAAGCTGATGACCAGTAGGTTCATAACAGAGGCATTGCTAGCCACATAGTCAATGGCGAGCCACACGTCACACACCAGAGGCCCCAGGGCCCACTGGTCCATAATGATGTAGGTGGTGTAGAGATTCATGGAGAGTGTACCGATGGTCAGGTCTGCAAAGGCCAGGCTGAGGAGGTAGTAGTTGTTCACGGTTTTCAGAGCTTTGTTGATTTTGAATGAGACCAGAACAAGAATATTCCCCACCACTGTGACCAGGGACAGTGAGCCAGTCAGGAAGACTATTATTATAACCTGCAAATACATTCAAGAGAGAGTCTTAACTCAATACATATGCTTCCACGCACAATAAGACACTATTTACAAAAGTATTAGAATCAAATGTTGTAATATGATTGTCATGTGGTCTTTAATACATTTGAGTGTATTAGTTGTGTTCAGAGTGCAGCACATGTGAGTTACAAGGATAAAGTAGAATAGAGATGTTCGGGTTGTTTATGCTCTTTTGGTAACCTTTATTTTTTGGCAATAACATAATAAAAATGTACCTGTACCTGCCAGATAGTGTGCCCACCCAACGGGTCAAACCCCGGGGGGGTAGATGCTGGAGTGTAGTTCAGATGGCTCATGTTCTCTCTCTGATCAGACCAGCTCCATTCTCTCACAGCAGCCAGTACATCCTGCGGCTGGGGTTTGAAAGGTGGGTTCTCACCTGGGGGGCTGGGGTTGGCCTGTGGCACCAAACTAAGGCTGCTTGTCATGTTTCAGACAACACTGGACATCTACAAACAAAGTGCAAGTCCAGCCAGGTTTAGCGGGGAGCCTTTGTACATGAATGAAGTCTTGATAAAAGTTAGAAAATGGAATATTAAGTGTCCTCCCATTCACCAGGATAGAACAGCAGGTCTGCAGACTCCGGGTTTTGCTGGCTCTGGCATAGATTAGCATAGCCTGTAAAGAAGTCTATATTCACTAATACAGGCTGTACTAATTAAAGCCACAACCACCTCTCTCTTCTTCCATTATTCAGCAGGAAGCATGTTCTTTAACAGTCCGTGCAGCTTGTTGATTTTTAGGGGATCTTTTATTTGGGGGAACATGTGTTAGAATGATTTAATATTTTTTGAAACTCTGTTCAAGATTATTTATTATCTATTCTGAAAGGTGTTGAGACCTTGAGTTATATAATGTATGTTCATTAACTTGCACTTTCCCAACCAAAAAGAAAAAAGAAAAAAAGGCTGCACTGCATGTGTGTCCAAATCAAACCTGAGAGAAGTTCAAAATGTACAGTTGGAAAAGAGGATGCAATTACCTGGGGTGCTTGATAGTCTTTTGGAAAGATTCATTTCCACACTGTTTTCCTGTATTAAAAGTGTTGAGGTGTGCCTTGTGCCTTGCAATTGCAATGATCTATAAGCTTAATTCCTGTGTATATTGATCATCTTCTAATTACTGTTTCAGTGGACTTTTTGTTTGTTCTCTGACTTTCTGTTTGTTGAATCAACAGTTCTTAGAAGCCCACTAAGGCAACTGCTGTTGTTTTAGGCGCTACAAAAATAAATTGAAATGCATTTATTCAGCCCATCCTCTGCCCTACCCTCACTGCACTAATGGAAGACCACATCCCTACTCTATATTTCTATATTACGAAACAATAAAATGTAAACTACTTTGGCTAAGGAAATTCCTCAAATTCATTAGGGTGAAATTATTTTAGCCTGTAAACCTGTAAACACTTTTTAAAATATCCAGCATATAACCAAAACAGAATATATTTCTGAAATGTCCAGAGGAATTTCTCAGTAGTTGTGTGATAAATGCATGTACTCACCTGGGCTGGTCAGCGCTGCTCTCACTCTGAGCTCACTGAGGGCTGATCTGCAAAACTGTGGACCAGAGCTCCTCCTTCCTCGTCCAACCACAACACTAGAACCTCTTCTGTTTTATGTTTTTCCAAGGTCAAATACTTAGTCGTGCTTATTTAACATTAAATTCCATTAAATTATATGTATTATGATTACTTATACTAGGTTTATTAGTGACAATAAAGTCATGACATTGTTGCTGTTCAAAAAACAGTCTCCAGATGCCTACAACTGTGGCCATACCTGCTTGCCAATTCCTGATCTTGTCAGCTCTCTGAAGCTAATTAGGACAGGGCCTGTTTAGTACTTGAATTGGAGACCGATGGAACACTAGATACAGTGGTGCAGCTAGAGGGAATGTCATTGTGTCCTCAGGCAAGACACTTCACCTACATTGCCTAAAGTGCTTTGAGTGCCTTGAAGGTGGAAAAGTGCAATATAGATACATTGTAATAAAAAATATATAAAATATAACTGAACTTTTTCTATAATGCAACATTCCCGGACGAATGAGGGCTTACACCGACTTGTAATATGGAGGCATTTTGAGATCTTTCCATCAGTATTCATAGGTCATTACACTTTAATTTAAAGTAGCATATTTTATACTACAAAGCCATACTAGGTGCCCTCCCTCCTTACATGTGCGAACTTATTTACAAGTTTTGAGTCCAAAGATCACTTTCACAATAAAAGGTTTTGTATTTTTATTAATTGAATAAATACATGAATAAAAAGATCATGAATATTAATAAATGCATATTTAAATTTCAGTTTTAATAAGCAAGCTCAAATTTACAATGACCATTCCCTTCATACATTCCTGAACCCTCGCTGACGCAAAGAAAAAGGATGCCCTTATGTCATTTACAAACCTGTGACATTTCAAGACTACAAACATTTTATTCTAAATATACAATCACTATCCAATGACTCTGTGCATGGTGTACATTTTAGATTGTTTGGTCATTTGGGTTGATTAGACAGGACAACAAAGACGCCATAAAGATTAAAGGTGAGCAGAGGCGGAGTCCAGACCTCAACCTACAGCGCTGAGGTGGGCTGTCTGTAAATGTGCTCTGTATGTGCCACATGCTCTACCAACTGAATATACAAAAGGGTCCTTTCAGAATATTATCATAAACCTGCAGGAAACATGCAATGTGTTCCTAGGCTACTAAGAACACAATTTATTTTAACATAGCATTCCTCAAAAAGTTAAAAAATACATCTGAACACATGCCCATGGTCGTGTAAACTGCTCTGCGCTCATACCCATCATAGGACTGCTGTCACATGGGTCAGTGCGGCTGCAGTGTGGACACAGACAGAACAACTCTCACCTTCACAGTAATTATCATCAGAAACTATTAAATCTATGCATGTAAAATCCACAATCTTCATGATTTTTTGGTGGAGGGTGTTCAGCATTGGAGTTCATTCATACAAATTGGCAACAAATGCGTGAGCAGAAAGCTGATGGAGGTGCCCATTATTTTGGATGTATCAGCATGGATCCTGTTTTTCCACTTTGCCCTCACCTAAAGCACTCCCCGACAGCAGTAGGACACAAACGGGTGACTGCTGTGATGAGGACACGCTCTATCTAGAGGCCACTGCTGTTACCGAAGGGTTCTCACATCAACTGGAAGACATCTGTAGTGAAGAGTGTGAAGACATAAGGTTTAAATACGTCACTGCACAACTAAGTGTCCAGGCCAAAGGGGGAGTGTAGAGTGGCCACAGAGTGGATGTGTCCGGCTGCACCATGAGGCCCTGGCTTAAGGCACTGGTTCCTGTCTGCTCCATGACTCTACAGCCCCCAATTACCAATACATTTAGATGCTCAATCTTCTCACTCCGCAACTTTGGTATTGCTTTCCATCACCAGCACCTGGAGAACGCATGCATCTACCACAGACGCTCATGGCTCTTCACTATTAGAACAGTGTGTCAGGTCCATTGATAGCAATGACCTCAGTTAAAGTGCACATTGTTAATTAAATGATACAAAGTGAAAGTAAGATTCTTTCTGTCACTGGTAAAAGTTGAGGCATCTGAGTACACTTCGTTTTTTAAATGTTTTACATGAAAAATACCAATGTATTACTGTAGTTTATTGCAGAAAGCAATAACTAGACAATGGTCTATCCATTCATCAACAGTGAAAAGGTTGGAAATGGTCTTTAGTATGAACAGAATGAAGGTCTTTGATCACTTCTTAGTGGTCCTGAGTGCTCAGGCACAATAAAATCTTATGAAGCACATACTACTTTGAACTTGACAGTTCATATTTATTATAGAGTAGTTGTGACAGCTCCTCTCCTGTTCTTTCAGATACTCCGGAGTACAGCCAGTCTCAGCATAGAGGAGGGGGTCGTGCTGGTTCCGGGGTGGGCCTGAGGGGATGGAAGAGTTATTGCGAAATGCTTCATTGGAGCTCAACATGTGCCCACATGCAACGTGCATTAAACAGAAGAGTCGAGACGAGAAGAGTTCCCAAACCAGCAGTGAGTTGGTCCAGTTATGAGCCCTAGCCCATGTCTGTGCTGTTCAGATGAGCATTTCAGTCTAACAAAACAGTGTCTCCGTGTGCTGGAGGCACCCGAACCAGGGACCTTCACTTAGAGGAGGAAAAAGTAGCAGATTATCTGACTAAGAATCAATTGAGCTGATCCTCATATTGTTTACGGAAACAGTCTCCAGCAGGAAAGAACTCCCAGCAGCGCTCCTGGTACATCTTCCACACATAGGACTCCTGTGGACAGAGGGCATACATTTAAACCAGGTTTAGAATATCTATTGTGCTTTTTTCTGCTATATAGTTCTAATCTACAACACCTGTGGATCATTCGATTATATTTTTGACATTTTAAATCGCAATAAAACGACTTAATTAGAAAAACAAGTCTGCTTACTTCCGGGTTGAAAACTGGCCCCTTTAACACTAACCTTACCCAACTTAACCATGTTATTGTAAATGAATGAATGATTGAAAACCACGTTTATTAAAACTGTAATTAGTTTTTTTGCCACCGGATGTGGGGTTCTCAGTTTGGGGAAGTTGCACAAAGTGATGAGGACGTGACTATCATTCAATTATTAGGCCTAATTCTGTCACTTTTAACAAACCTTCCCCATGTGACCGACGTACAAGACTTTGAGAAATCAAAAGGTAGAAACAGACTTGCTTTTTTGTGGTTTGTTAAAAGCCCTGACAATAAACTAATTGACAGATGCGAGACAAAAACCCATCTAGGTCTCATGACAAGCATTTTGAATCATGTTTAGAGCACACTTTTGAAGCGCATGCGTTTTGGGGCTTCAAATCTGAGTCGAAACACCCGTTTCAATAAGGCCATCACTACCTAAAAGTCACTTTTCCATAATAGATCTACTTTAAGAGATCCTACAGGATGGCACTTCTATTGTAACAGTGACGTGTGTGGCTCTCACATTATCTCAGTCGATACGACCTCCAAGCACTACTATATGATGAGATAGTTGGGTTTTTTGGGATTAGGTGGGATTACCTGGCCAGTGTGCTCTGTCTCGTCTTTGTTGATCAAATACATCACAAAGAATCTGAAAAACAGGACAGTTAGGTTGAAACTGACTCAAAGAAGTCCCAAACACAGATAAACAATAGCTCTTAAGGTAACAGAAACAAAAACCGATCTGAGTAATGATACTCACAGGTAGTTGGCCAAATTGTGCTCCTGAAGAGTGTGTGTTTCAAATCCATGAGGCACCGTATCAAAATAGTCATTTCCGATTCCACAGATAAAGCATTTGGTCTGAAAGAAACATCATGATGTGAAGTCATCAAATAATGGAAAGAGGGCATCTTCTCAGTATCATAGGGGGACATGAGCCATGGAACTGGTTTTAGTGTCTCGTTTTCTGTTTCTTGTGTGTTTTTTGGTTTGTACACTGTTCATGTCCTCAGTGTTTTATTTAGACATGTCTTTTGTGTGCTTGTATTTCAGTTTGACTTCCTGTCTGTTAATTGTGACACCTGTTGTGTCCCCTGGTGTATTTAAGCCCCATGTTTCACCTTCGTTGGTCCAATGCCTTTGGTTGTCCTATTACCTGTAAATTCCTTTGTTTTTGCATTTTGTCTGTGACTTTTTTTTGTTGTTGAAGTTTTGCCTTTTGGATCGTTCGGTTTATTTCTCCTATGTGACAACATGCTTCCACTATGCCTCCCTATTCCCCAGAATATTCAGAACACATTAAATATTTTTAAAAAAAATAAAAACTCACCTCCATGTCTTCCTTCACTTGTTCCTGTTGATCTCGCAGTTCTCCAAAGGCATCGATGATTAAACCTGCACACAAGAAAATCAATACTGACAGTCATATGTAATCTTGAGTAATTGCCCTGTCATTTTCTAAATGCCTGAGTATGCTGCAATGCAATGCTTATGCATGTGTGGTCCTTTTGGCTAATATGGGGCTTGCCAAATGGTGCCCTTTACTTCAAGGTAGTCAATCAGATAATGGCCGTGTTTTCCACGTAGGACTACTGCACTGGCTCCTGTCACAGCATTAAAGCATGCAAAGGTGCTGTGTGTTATATAGTTTACAAATATTTTCACTAGGGCCAAACTGCCATGTAGTAATTTAAATGTGAGAGTCTGTTAATAATGTTGCAGATCTGCAAATTCTTGAAAGGGGAGGGGCCTACCCTGGATGATGGCCAACAGGATGACGATAACAAAGAAGAAGAAGGTGATATCAAAGATGATTCGGTAAATCTCATATTCGTCTCCGGCCGGGTCTTCAATCTGGTCCCCAATGCCTCCACCCGCACGCACACCCACATACATGTGGAACATGTAGCACTGCAGAACAGAGGGGACACACTAAGCACAGCGGAGAGCATGGAGAGTACCCTGTAGAGAGCCCCCAATAGAGAGCACCCAATAGAAAGTACCCAATAGAGAGAACACAGATTAGAGTACAGAGTGTGTGGGCTGGATAGGACTATCTGAATTGAAGCTTGTTAATAACACTGAGGTCCATCTAAAAGTCCAGAGGGAAGTGGGCCATGATGTGGGTCCCACATTGTGCCAATGGTTATTGTAAGGGATTTTCTTTTGCCACATTCTGGTGTTGCCCACACACGCACCCACACACATACAACCGTCACCCAGCCCCTTAGAAGGACAGGAGCCGAGGAGCTGTTCCGGGTGGCTGGCTGAGAGGATTACGGTCTGTCCTGGGCTTTCCGGGTGACTCCTTCCCGCCGCAGCCCCCTGTTCACCCCTGCACCACGGCCTTATATAGTGTACTGTAGAGGGAACAGCTGCTCCCACTGCTCTCCAGTCAGACATATCGCTCTATACTTACTCTGATGTTGAGTGATGTGCTTTCACAGCCAACTGTCTGTACATGCTCTGAATTTGTGTCATTTACCTTAAAAGTGCATTATGTAATTATGTAACTTGTCCTGGATGGAAAATGTTCCATCCAGGATGGTATTAGATGTATCTCTCTTGCATTCATTAAATTACCTTGAAAAGTTTTCATTTTTACAGTGGAAGGCACGCTTCTCCACAGTGACCTATAACTTGGTCTGGTTGTCTCCATGAAGATATATATAGGTTTAATGCAATATTGTGGAACATCATAGACAAATCAATAACATTTCCATGGAAAAAAGCAGATGGAGGGCGGCTCTTCACCCAGAAAGGTTACATTAATTTAATTGTTTTGACTTGATAATATTTGTTTAGATCAGTAAACAAATAGCCAGACCTGGCACAATTCATTGCAACAGTATGATATAAAAATCTTTTTTTTTAATTCAACAGTATGACACTAAATAAAAAAGAGAGAAGTGTGTAATTTATGGGGTCATGGCATGTTATTATATACTACATGGAGTCTGCATGTGGGAAACAGGCTGCTTCCTGAGTAGAGCTTGGGCGCCTGTGCATTGAGCCCAGACCCTCAGCCCATAGAAGGAGCCCCAGAGCAGCTCACCGTCAGCATGTCGTCACACTTCATGTCCGGCAAGTCCCCGTCCTCACTTTTGTTGTAGAACTTTCTGAAGAAGTTAAACGCCACCACAGTGTAGAGGTAGACCACCACAGCCAGGAGCCCCACTGTCAACACCAGCTGCAGAGGAGGTGGAACACAGCTTATATTTACACAGGATAGAGTTAGGAACTAGCTTAACTGTGAGATATTTTGTAGATTAAATTAAACAAAATCACAACATTTTGAGATTTTATTCTGTACACATATCACAATAGGTTTATTAAAGATGGAAAATGTTGAACTAAAGTTTGCCCTTCGCACCTGCTTCCCATTGTGAGTGACAGAGGAGAGGATGGTGCGCAGCGTTTTGAAGCCCATGGCAATGTCCAGAAGGTGAGCCGCAAAGAAAAAGTTGTTGTAGTGTCCCAGGATAGACATGGTCATGTACCAGGCCAGGTACAGAAAGGACTGAGGGAGAGAACACATAGTTTGAGTTAACATCTGTCCCAAACCTGAACTCGAGGACCTTATTCAACCACAGCAGGTTTTAGCAGTTCCATACAACTTAATACCTCACCAAAGGTGGAAGGTACAGTAGTAAAAGTACCGTACTTAAGTAAAATGGTTAGGTATCTGAACTTTATCCCTCTACCTATGTCATCAGTATGCAACGGCACGTTGAGACAATTGAGACAATTTACATGAGACAATTTACACTTAACAATCATCATACAGTTAACAAATGAAGGTGTTATATGGTATTATTGTTAGTCAAATCATAACTATTGTGTAATTTATATGGATTTTGACTCTTATTTTCAATATGTTTACTAGGTAACAGTTGTCATATTTGCTGCCCATGTCCAACCAGGATGTAACATTATAAACTTTACAAACATGGTCAAACTGGGGACAAATAGGCAACATCTTTAGTCAAATCTGAATTATAATTGTGTTCACTACGTTTCAGTGAAATGTGTAGTCCAACCTGTCATATAGATTTTAAGTGGTTTTTACAGTGGATGCTTTCTACTTTTACTTCACTACATTTAAAAGAAGGTATCTGTGCTTTCTATTCCAGTAAATTTTTTTACTGGACTGAAAAGTAGAATGTGATATTCATATGGTTTGAAGTGTTATTTTTTAAACATGTTCATGGTAACATTGTGCATAAAGTTTTGAGTTTAAGTTCCAGCTTTGGGCAAACAAAAATATACACAAAAAATGTATTGGAAAAATAAAGAAATGGATTCGAATTTCTAGTGTCGATCAAAGACCAGCATCATTCTTTATTATTATTTTTCAAAATCTGTGTAAAATACTTGTTACTTTTTTAAGTAACATTTTAAGGCGTACTTCAAAGCCTTTACATAAGTAGATTTTTTGTGTGCAACAAATACTTTTACATAGTAAAATACTTTTACTGAGTTTATTTTTTTCTCCTGTATCTATACTTTTAACAAAATTGAGTACTTCTACAATGTGAAAAAGGTTTACGTAGAAAATGAAAGGTGTCAAGTGCAACAGTTCCATGGGAAGCCCTGGTGAGCTTCTCTGCACTTACATTGTCAGTGAAAACCACTCCCAGCTTCCAAATCTGGTACTTGACATCAATGGAATTGAGTCTATTAAAGAAATACAATTAAATCTGTTTGCTTGTGGCACCCCAGGTCACCTGGGTGATAGAGCAATACTCACACAGCGGCCAGTGAGCTGTCTCTGCGAGGCTTCCTCTTCTTCTGAGAGTCACTGAAGTCCAGTGCTGCCCTGTCCATTCCCAGGAGCTCACTGATGCGGTCATGACCATAAAACTCTCCATATTTATCCATCACCTGACATCAAACATACAATGAATCACAGAACAAATACAATTGTATGCTTAATTTCACTAATAGATCATTGAAATAGGTCATCGGCACTTGATCAGTTGTAATATCCCATCGCACATTTTAAGCCAAACATACCTTTCTTTTCACAAATTTGTCCCAGTAATTGTTTGGAAATGACCTACACAGCACAAAATACAATTAAATTGGGATGTTATGAAGTATAATTTTAAATAATATATGAGAGGAACAGGTGCTACTCACTGTGTGTTTATGACCAGCCGGTCCCACTGTCCCTTAATGTCATCTTCTGACGGTTGTTCTGTTATGTATAGACCATCAAATTCAAGCTTCCGGGCCACTTCCTTTTCCCTTTTAAATATAACCAGAGGAACCTGAAACACACCAGCCAATCAGAAGTGGGAAGTACAGTGACATTACATTTCATGCCATGTGTCTTGGTCTTATTTAATACTGTTAGAAATTCTATTCACATTTAGAAAGGCAAAAAAATTAATTTGTGGATATGCAGTTATATTATATTCTTGTGTGTGGTGCTGAGGACATGCCTTGAGACAGTAGTATCCAATGATGCAGAAGAAGGAGATGACAGTGTGCAGAATGGCCAGGATTCTAAGTGTTGGCTCCATGTAGCCACTACTCTCTTCTAGAACAAAACGCACTGTGGCTGGTTTGCGGGACAGCCCTGAGTGGGCCAAAACATCAGCCTGAGCTTCTCCCAGGACCTGTCCTTCCACTGAGTCCGCCTGGACTGTACTGTCAGGGGGGCTGGGGGGCACTCTCTCCTCCACCACTGAGGCTGAGGCTGTGGACACCTGTAGCAAAAGAGTAAATGTTGTCACTGCCAAAATCATTAAAAGTGGAGTAAGAACAAAAGGGAGCAACATCACATTCAAATGTATTCTAAGTGTCAGGTTGAGCCCACAGATGTAACAAAATGATCACATCCATGCATGGGCTATGGTATACAGTATAATGATAACCATGTGCTGTTTTTACCTTACCCGTTACATGAACAAACTTGAGTTAGTCTTACCTTATAGAAAAGGAGGATGAAGTTGATGGCAAAGGCCACTAGAAGTGCAAGCATCCTCATGTTGTAAAAGTTTCTGGCAAAGTAGTTCTATGGCGAGCAGAGACAGAGCATAATGAAGGGTCTGCATAAGGCATGGACTGAACAGGGCTGCAAAACCTACCAGCATCTTCCTCTGATAGGCCAAGATCTTCTTCCAGAACGCAGACTCCTGTTGGTCCGCTTCATCTGATCTGGAGACACGCTGCCGTCTTACTTTGGGCTTTTCCTTCACGTTCTTTACAACCTGTTGTTTGTCTTTTTCCACATGCTCAGTCCTATTTTTCAAAACATGTTCTGAATTAAAATATATTAATATATATTCACTTTCCTTTAAAAAAGACGATTGAAGATGGTTGTTAGTTATTCCTATCATTTATGGACAATTTTTGACCCATCACAAAAGCGTCCCTCAACAAATTATGACTCCCCACTGATTTCAGACTAAATACGGGTAAACTCCCCATATCGCCGCAATAAGCTTGAGTTGCATCTCACTCTCCTTGTCTGGACATGGAGAAGGTCAGAGGTTAAGTAATAACCTACACAAAGAAAATAAAATGAGAGCATACTCAGATTTATTGTCTGTGTCACAAGAGGCATCTGGGCTTGGAGACTTTCCCTCGGGGGGTGAGCTCTGAGACTAAAACAAAGACAGAAAGAGAGTTTTCAGTGTACGTGAGGGTATATTGTTGGATTATTTACAAGAATGATTTATGCCCACTCGGTGGCGCTGTCGGGGTTCTGTCGGAGGAGTGGCTGAGGGCACAGGGCTGTTGAGCAGCTGGGTCAGACTGGCATTGGGATTGTGGGGGGTGATCTTGTACTGGCCTCCTTCACGTCTCAGGTCCAGGCCAAAGATGTCCGACAGCAGCTCAGTCTCACTGGTGTTCACTACCAAGTCAGCCAGGTCCGCCAGGTCCTCTTTAGCTGAGCTCCTCTCAGACCTCCTGTCCCGCTCCCCTTCCCCTCGCACTTCATCCTGGGTGGGGTCTGGCATGTTGGCTAACAGCTCTGATACCTGGAGGAGCAATTCACCACATCAACACATTTATGTATCCGAAATTAATGCTGGGTTTTTCTGTTTTCTGTTTGCCTGGAAAGTTCCACAATGGGGCCTTCAATGTATTTATCTCCATGAAGAACACGCAAGAGGTACTACCAGGCCAAGTTATAGGTCAAATCTGTGGCAAAGCAATCACTCACAATAAGAATGTTTTTTTCCCCTCCAATAAAAACACCTGTACTTGAATGAATGCTTGGATACATTTATTCCCATACTGTTGAACTCGCCTTTATGGTCTTGGCCCCCTCCACCAAGTTTCCACCCATGAATGTGTTGTAGAATATTCGACAGAAGCCTCTGGCCACACTGAAGGCCATGTGGAGAAGGCCCAGGAGGATGGCACAGTAGCAGGACAACAGTGTGCCCACCAGCTCTCTCAGCGTCATGTTCTTCACCCTCTTCATCTGCTTCTTCAAGCTCTTCACAGAAAGTACCTACACACATAAAAAGCATCCTGCTATCTCCATCACCAGTATCAAAGGTCTGCCCAAAGACGACTGATCTTTTTTACGGGGCTATCTCTGTGTTGTGATGGTTTACCTTGATAAGCAGAAGTAGGTTGTAGCGAAGAGTGACCAGAGCCATACAGACAGTGTTGAGAGTTAAGAAGCCCAGGTCAGAGGTGTCTTCGTCAGGCCGTTCTTTCTCACTCTCCTCTTTCACCATGGAGCGCTCTCCTGCGTCAGACATCTGCGCTGCCAGCTGCATCTCAAAGATGGTGTCCTCACAGAAGTTTACAAACAGCTCCATTTTCTCCTTCTCTCCACCTTCATTCACCACATCAAAGATGAACTGACGCTTGGACTCTTTCACCTGGTCAGACACAACACTCGGTAGTAATGCCAAAATAAGATGCATATTCTATCTTGAGAAGGAAATTACAAACAGGCAGTGAAGTTCTTGTCTTGATTAGGACTATATCACAAGTTATAGGCAGAAGAAGGCCAGCTGAGCTCAAACTGTAGTCACTCTTGCAGCACTAGAACTCACCTGTGGTTTCTCCCATTGTGTGCGACTGGACTCGCTGATCTCAAAGTACACCCTCTCAATGCGTTTGGCGCTGCCCATGATTTCAATCCTGCCCAGAAATGGCTGGAAGTAGTTGAGTACGCTGTCTGCCAGCTCCAGGAAGGTCTGCAGGCGACAGTCATGAGGCATGTGCTCTGACAGATTTGTCAGCAGGACAGCCACATTGAAGCCTATATCCTTCACAAACAAGCAGCAACATTTTAGAATCTTGCTTGGCAAAGCAATGTTTGAATAATCCCAGGGGGAGGATTAAAATACTGTCAACAAGAGCTATACCTTTGCCGGCTCATGAAAGCGCTGCACAAACTCCTCATAATCGAGCAGTTCATTTTCGTCAGTCTCAGCACAGGAAAGTAGGAAGTCTGTCTCTGATGGAGTATAGTGCTTATGACTCTCCATGGCCTTGTGAAAGTCCCTTTTAGAGATCACACCTGTAATTCAGGATAGTTACAAGTCATCCTTCACTGGTATGTGTAATAATAATCAAATCAGACATACGAACCTTTTCCATCTTGATCATACTCCTTGAAGGCATCAGATGAGGTAAGGTCTTTCAGTTTGAGAAACATGTCAAAGAATTTGAGGATCATCTCCACATTGTTGGAGGACTCCACCAGCATGTCCACCATCTGCTTACCAATGGTACCATTCACCACGTTACCTGAAAGTTCAAATCAAACACAGGCTGATTTACCAGGTGAGCCACTGAGACACCTGAGGAGCTGGAGGAACTGAGGACGTGAGCTGGGCCAGGATCTGTTTGGACAGCGGCTTTGAAGACCTGATTGCAGGATAATTCCAACGCTCCTCCAGTTTATTAATGTGTGATGTTTATCAACGTATGACGTTTACCTTCCAGCATGGACAGCAGCATGACCACCATGTCCTTCTGAAGATCCATCAGTTCTTTCAGTAGGTCAATTTGACTGGAGTCCTATTAAAAAAATCATTTTCACTTATATTTTACGGATTTGTCATCCTATATGAGAACGAGCACTGACCTGGGACAGCTTCATCTGCATATGAGCAAAGACATGCAGGAAGCCCACCACTGCATCCCACAGACGACTATGAGCCAAGCTCTGCTGGTTGCCTGTGCATGGTCCCTATAAAGGCCAGGGAAACACATCACACTTCTCACCAGTCACCGGTCCAGTTAAGTGAAGTCGAATGAAAGTTTGTACCTGGATATACTCTGTGAGCGTGTTGAATACTTGTTTTGCAACATTTATGGCTTTGGAGAAGTTCCTCTGCCCCTGCTCATCGATGACATCTTTGCCAGAATAATACCAGTAGAAGTCACTGATTGACTCCTGCACAAATATCAGAGGGCTTTATAATAAGCAAACCACCGCACAGAGCAGATCCTCCAGAAATAAGAGCTCCGACCTGGACGCGCAGCAGGTAGTCCACTGTAGAGATGATAATGTTGACAGTCGTATTATTTCCGGTCTGTGTCCTCAGGTAGTTCTGGAAATCTAAAAAAAAATATCCATGAAATACCATCTCAACCATGTTTTGGCCTAAATGTTATCGCAAACTTTTAGGCCAAAGCAGGGTTAAGATGGTATATTCGGAGATGGCCTTGAAGCCTAGAAGAGTGAGCTGTGTAAGGGATTCTTTAACAAACCTGAATTGTGTCCTTCACAGAGCAGCTGCAGGAAGCGGAACAGGTCACACGTGAACTGATCATCCTGCATGACCTTCTCTCCTGGAGGTGGAAAAAATAGCCAAACAGGCAGACAGAGCCCATGCACAAGCAGGACAGCCAGGGAGGGGGTACAGGAAGATGAGAGTGAACAAGAATTCAGAAGAGATGGGCCAAGTCACTTCCAGCACACACTTCCTAATGAGCAGTGGGAAACAACAGCACTCTGAGAACTCACCAAGCAGCACTAAAGCCACGCTTCCACTGGGCAGAACACATGAACTGGTATGGCACGGACTGCTGGGACAAAGTCCACAGAGACTTGTTTACTACTTCATTATGTTTAACCAAATTTGTTAGTGTTCATACAGGATAGCACTGCAGTTGTATAACTGGCAAGTGTACTGTGCCAACACAGATAATACATTCCAATAGAAGCATGCCTTAATGCTGACATTTTCTTTAGGAGTAAGAGCAGAGAAATTAAGAGCTGCAGATAGTTGTGGGGATTAATAAAATGTGGCTTTGACCCAGAAAATGGAGAAAGAAACACAATGAGAGGAAGGTAAGACACCAAAAGATATCTAAATACATAAAATGTGCACAGGACAGCAAACTGAGAAGAGGGAGAACTACCTGTATTACAGGGATACTTGATTCTTGCATAAATTACATGCTGCCCTGTCCGGTGGACAAATATACAAGGTGAGGTGTACCAGCATCAGGGCTCCACACAGGGACTACTACTGCTACTGTGAATCAAACAGAATCTATTCTGCAAGAAGTGTAAACAAAGGATGGGAAAAACTAGTCTTTGAATTAAGACAAAGAAATCAACATGCTATCACTAAAAATGCAGTATTTAAAGTATAGCTGTAGAACCACTAAGGGCTGTTTTTGTAGCATTGAACCTACATGGGCACAGGGAGAACATGCAAACTCCACCCACACAGGACCTACAAGGGTCAGGAATAAACCCCATAACTCATGAGGCAGGACAGCTTATGCTAAACCTCTATGATACAGTAGAAATGTATACAATATACGTACTGTATATGCTAAAGGTCTAATGAAACTCACTATAAACCATTAATCGTTGTTATCTTTTTTGTTAAAGTTCTCAGGATAGAAAACATACAACACAAAAAACTTAGAAAGTACTTGAACAGACAAACACCAACACATGACCAAATCCAGACACAAGAGATGTGACGGAGCAGAGGAGGACAGAGGGAGGACACCTCTGGATTAGTGTTTATCCTGTACCAGACGTGCTTTGCATCCTGAGCTGAGTTTGACATGACATGATGAAATAAGAAGTACCTTAACCCCCAAAGACCTTTCATATGTCATTTTTTAAAATTTACAAAAATGTTGCAATATTAAAACGAGACAACACAAATGTTATATTATAAAAGCAGCTCTTTGGGTCAAAATCAGGCCACAGTGCGGTGTTTGTATTGCATTTAATCAATTGCTTCAATACAGTAAGATAACATTGGCCCAGGTCACCCTTGAAAAGGAGGTTTCAATCTCATTGGGATTTTTACCTGGTTAAATAAAGGTTAATAAACGGAAGAAAGGGTCAGATACAATGTTACACTAAAAGGTCGTCTGTCACAGGTTTTTGTGCAGGTGGCACAACTGGATATATTATATATATCAGGGCTATTCAGCATAAGGCCCAGGCCAAATCAGGCCTTCCAAGCAATTTAATCCGGCCCGCAACACATCTTTCAAATACATCAAATTATTTTAAAAATTTGATGATTAAAAACTTGTTTACTGGTTTAATTCTGGGTTAGCACTAGTTTAGACCTGGTTTGGTCTTGGTTTAGTCCTTGTCTAATTCTGTTTTAGACCTGGACAATTTTGCAAAGCAATTTTGGTAAAGCATTTTGTGTGTTATTTCACCCAAAAATCTAAGCTATCAGTAGTTATTGTATTGTATTAACTCAGTTTATTGAGACAGTGTTGGGGACAATTTGTGTCACCCAAAATGTTGTGACGTAATGTGCACCTCCGGCCCAAAAGCTTTGGCCCTCCGAAAAATCGGGCCCTCGGGAAAATTAAGTTGAATATATATGATATATATCTTTCCAAAGACCAAATTTATCTTAATTTGCTAATTTGCTACTTAGTAGCCTTATGACATCAGAAAATGTATTGGTGTTAATTTAATATTATAATTCCTTTCAGGATAAATAAATGTCAGATGAGAATTCAAGGCGATTCTAATCATTTAGGACGCTCCTCCCCTGTGGGATAGCCCTCTGTACTTCATCAGGAATGTGCATGTCTGCAAATATATATAATTATAAAGAATATAAATTCATAAATTATAAATTATATATGGATTTATTTATTTATTTTTAGAATAGTTTCGAGCTCTACATGTGCCAGGATAATGAGGAAATTCTGCAACTAATAACTCTCAATATTTCAATATTGCAACAGTAACAAAATGAGGGATAATTTTTATGTAACCAGAGGATTAAATATTCACAACTTTGTTCTTGTTTATTCGGATAGAGGGGTCTTATGATCACAAGCAGAAACATGTAAAAGCAGGTTCCACAATAACATTGTAGTATCACAACCAGAGGCATTTGAGGGTTAAACACCATTCAATTGGCTTTTATTCTTTCTGTATGCTAATATTTTATTTTTCACATGCTCTTAGATGGAAGGCTGAAATTAAGGAATTTGTTGCTAAAAGCTGGTTTAATTCAAGATCCTTTCTGGACACGGGACACAACAGTTAGTTACTTCAAGGCAACTTCTTGGACAAAGTCCCTTGTAAGTGGACATTGTAAGTCATTCTAAAACAATTTAAAGCATGTGAAACTGTTCTGTAGACCTGTTTTATTCATCTCAATAGCCTATATTAAAGGGGAAGTACAATTAATTTGAAGACATGTTTACTGCCATGACAGGACTCAGGACTTGAGCACAACTGACATAAACCAGAGAAGAGAAAGGAGAGACCAACCAATCAACACACAGCAAAATGGCAGAGGCATAATTACCACGCTCATGACTGGTGACTGAGGAAAGTGCCCAAAACAAACATGAGAAAAGAAGACAACAGAGGAAAGAAAGAGTGTAAGAAACAAAGAGAAAGTCAGAACCAGACCCAGAGCTGGAGGTCCAGCGCCGGTCAAAGCTCACTATCCAAGTGTTCACAACCAGACTGTGAGGCTGTCATTTACAAAGCTCTGCATGATAGCCTCACTAAAAGTGTCCGCTGTGAGCCCAAAGAGTCATACACAAGAAAATATTCAGACACAGGGCACAGGAAATGAAAACAAATAAAGACAATTGTTGCTTAAGTACTCAATGTTAATTAGTAAATCCCAGGTTTTGACGTGCTACAGTACCTGAATTTTCATTCAAAATAAAAAGTTAGAGTTATGATCATGACAACATATGAAATGGGAAGATCATATTGTGGGGCTCATATGGACATTTGAGACATTGTGAACAGTTAGAATAAAAATGCTGTTACCTGATCCTTCCTCCGTCACCATTCCCAGACCTTCGGCTTTGTTCTGTCGCTCAAAGGCATTTAGATCCAAAACACTGGGGAAAATCAAAACTGCTGTTAAGTCTTTCCTTCTGAAACACTGTGAACACAAATGGGCTGAACAACACATTTTTAACAAAATGTAAACAACATTCACATAATTACATATTGCTGTCAGCACAGAGTAGAAACAAAGCTCTACCTGCATGACTGCATGAGCCTCGCCAGACTCTGGAAGAAACCCACATCCTTTTTGTCTTTGAGATAATCCAGCATTTTCTGTGAGAGGCAGAGGAGGGAGACTCAGTACCCTTGTCAGACCCCAGTCCAAAAAGAGGTGGAACAGAGTACCTGCTGCACTGTGGAGTTCCCTCCATTCAAAATGGCAATGCCCAGCTTCAGCGTAGAGGCCACCATCAGGCCCATCTCACCTGAGGGACCAAAACATCTCAATCTCAACAAATCAAGGTCACAGACTGCTAAAGTCAAGTCCACACACATGTGACATCTCAGTCTCTGTTGGGACTCATGGGACATATTTCTATAAAAGCACAGATGTAGTGTACTATAATACTACTGACAAATCTTCTAGTACAGTGGTCCTCAAACTGGGATACAGGTGGTATGCCGGCTCCTTCAGGTGGTACGCAGATTCCTCTGCAATTCAAATAATACACAAATTCCTCTGCAATTCCAATATTTGCTGAAGATAAAGTAAATTGAATCCACATTTTTGTCTTCCTTTGAGTTGTCCTTGTTTAGAACTAGTAAAGAAATTGTGTAGTCCTATTTTAGACCTCTTTTAGCCATAGTTTAAATCTAGAAAAGTCTGTTTTAGATCTGTTTTAGATCTGGTGGTACTCGGAGAACCAAATTATATTTAGACGTCTCACGGTTTTGAACAGGAATTTCTAATAGAGAACATTAGAAAGCGTATTATAAATACATTTACCTCCTAAACCAGCTCAGTACTTCCCCATTCCCTCTGTTCCATATTATAATATCCTGACATTTTTTAATTTTTAGAATTTTATTTAAGAACACCTTTGCTTGCGCTCAGGGTTTGGAGCACCATCTCCGCAGCTCCGCGGTCATGCAGCCGAGCCTGCTGGTACAACAGCTTCTGCTTCTCCATTTCCTTCTCCTGTTACACAGACAAATCACTGGCTGCTCAGACACATGCAGGTCAGTCAGTCCATAGTCCAAACCAAAAACAGACAAACCTCAAAAGTCTTCACCTCTTCACCATCTTCATCTTCTTCATCATGGCAGCTCTGAGGAGAACCAATGACACATTCAGACACTTTGTAAAGATGTCACTGATGCACTAACAACAGAATTAGACAGTAATTACAATAAATAAAAGTAAAGTAAAAGAAAGAACAGATGTAGCTGTTCAAGATGAACAAACTGAGCAGATTATAATAATAAAAAATGTTTTATAATGTTATTATTGGCTCAAAGTGAGCCAAACGGCTCTGTATTCTGTCTTAATGATTTATTAACAAACAAATATGAATATAAGGTTTATTGTTTTGTTAAAAGAATTTACAAAGATGTGGGGGTTTTTAAATCTTTTTAACATTGTTATTCTATTTTTTCAAAGGGGAGTTGAGATTTATTCGGAGTATCTATTTGAGGGGTGCAAGGTGGCAGAGCGGTTAAAGCTCTCTTAGTGAATGAAAGTGAGAGTGAATGGTTGTCTGTGTCTCTGTCTCTGTGTTAACCCTGCGACTAGCTGGCCCCTGTCCAGGGTATACGACGCCTAATGCCCAAAGCCACTGGGATAGGCTCCAGTCACCCACGAACGGGAAACGCGGTAGTAAATGAATGAATGTATCTATTTGTGCTAAAAAGCTGTCAGTAGTTGCAAAGGAGACTAAATCAAGTCTATTCCCCTGAAAATATGTTAATAAAAGGCAATTTATTCATCATCTCTTGACAAATAAACTTTTTAAATGCAACATAAAATTAGGTTTGGCCCTCGGCACACTAATACATCATTTTGGTCACCCCTGCACTAGAGACTGTGTTATTAGTTATTTATAATGATTTTATGGTATAGTTGATTATAGTATTTGTTCACATCAGCTCCGCTAGTGTGAGTTTAAGACACTGTGGGTTGGAGTAGCGAATATTTGCCTCTAAAATAAAGAGAGTTGGTTCTTTCAATTCATTGCAGAGAAACTGTTCTTGGAGCTGGATCTGAGCCAAAAGACCCATGACAGGAACAGGCAGTTCCAGCAGAGGAACAAGAAGCATGTACCTTAGCCATGATGTCTGCATAAGCCATGTACAGCAGATCCTCATCCAGTTTACTGCAGCCAACACACAAAGATTCAAAGTTCAGAGATTACACTGCATATTACCGAAAATATTCTGCTGCTGCTATTTACAGCCAATTTTAACAAAATTGTCAGTTTTGCAATTAATTATATCATTTTTTAGCCATCCGAGCATCCACAAAAATGTATTATTTAAGAGTAAAGTAAATATCGGAGAGAACATTTATAGTATAGTAAATATAATTGTAAATTTGATAGTTAAATTATTAAAGTGATTTATAGAAGAGTTATTGAAAATGAAATTGTCACATGTGCACTGTTCTTTTTGTACTATTTCTGACCATCTATACATTTTATGCATGCCTTATTTGATATATTTTGCTATTATTATTGTTCATTGTTGTATGTTGCACCTTAATTCACCGGAATTTTGTTCACTGACAATGGCAATAAACCTTTTTCTGATTCTGACTTGAGAGGAAACGTGTGTAGAATATGCACCATTTCTCAGTGAGAGCAGTTCTGCTGAACAGCTGAATGAGCTGATGCAAAGGATCTATGAGCTTTACTGCTTCTTCCTCCTCTAACGACTCCCGTTCACCTGGTTTCTGTCAAAACAATAAAACATAGATACAAGTTTAATGAACCAGAGCTCAAAGAGCCGTTTGAATTGAGTACCTACAGCCAGATCTTCTATGAGTTTATCCTCAAAGTAGTGCTCTTCTGCTTCTATCCAGGACTTTTCGTAGCCTTGCAGGAACAGGTTAACAGCACGGTGCCTGCACAGACAACAGTCACTAGAAACTGTCTTACATGCTAGGTGCAGTCTGTTGGTGCATGGATATTACCTTGGTAAGTTGTAGAGAGGCGCCATTCGGAAACATGCCACCACTGCCCTCTTCCTCTGTTTAGAGAGCAGCTTGTGCCACACAGCCTTCTTACTGCGCTGAGGATGCTCCACCTGAAGAGAGATAAACTGAAGTCAGCTATTCTCACTGGGATGGAAATAAATCTTAAAACAGACCTGGTCCAGATGGAAAAGTACATGTGCAATGTCCAGGACCCTGTCCACAGTTTTGTCTGGGTCTGAGGAGTCTTCACAGTGACTGGGGAGTTCTCGATACAAGGCCCTCTGCCAGCGGATGGCCGGGTCCTCCAGCTGTGGGACACACAGCACAGTGAGCATCAGGGTGAAGGACTCTGCTACGTTCATGCTCTGCTTGTTAAACTTTCCTGAACCTAAACACACCTTGCCCTGTAGGTGGAGGTTGTTTCTGATGATCTCTCTGACTTCATCCTCTGTGTCCTTCTGTTGACAAAAGTCTGGGTGGTTAGATGCCTAGAGTGAGTGCGATGAGTGCTGTATGTCATGTAGTACCTGAGTGAAGCGGTTTTTGGCCAGTGCAATCAGCTCCTGTTCTCCCGGAGCACACATGTTGAGCCCCACAGGCAGGAGCCTCTTCAGGGTGGCCACAATCAGACTGGTCTGCATGGTGTAGCGGTCTCCCTTCCTCTTCATCTTCTTCCTTTCCTGGTCTGACACTAAGCCCTAGGCACAAAGTTAACCCAACAGAAATTAACCATACTGACCTAAACGTCTTGATAATGGATTCGGTCATTGAGCTCCGATAATTCACCTTGGACATCTTACACTTGGTGTCAGAGAGGAGGAACGACATGTTGTTGATTTCATTCTGAACCACAAAATTCTGCTCCTCTCTTTTGAAGTTCTGAGGAATGAGGACCAGACCGTGAGGACATTGCCTGTAGCTGTACCTTTAAAAGTGTGACGCTGACTATGCATCAATAGATTTGAAAAACATCTTACGTGAGATTTGGCCCAGAAAATGAAGACCTCAGCCACCATCCTGAACAGCTCTTCGGCGTCAGTGTTGGACTCCTTCAACCATCGTGCCCTATGACATTTCACTGTCTTTCACTTTTTAAGGTTCACAATATTCAAATAATAATTTCCTCTTCACTGTTTAAGTTAGAAAGTGATACTATAAAACTACTATAAAATTCAAAGTACATTTAAAAGCAATACATTTTATTTTATATTTATATTTTTTTGTAATACACACTGTACTGGTATTGAAATAAAATGTATTCTGCGATATATTAAGCAGCCTTGGATTACAATAGTAAACCCAACTCCTCTCTGTGGTTTGTACCTGTTGTAGTCAACAAATCGGATGAGCAGCGGGTAGAAGGCATACAGGTCCCGCACCAGGATGGTGAACTGGTCCATGATGAGCAGCTCTGTCTCAGACATCTCCCCTCTGCCCTCTGCCTTACTTTGCTCCTCATCCAGAAGAACCACTGAGGCTTTCTGAGCACAGACAATCACCACTATTGCATGCACTTTAACTAGTCTTAATGTAATGGTGAAACATTCTAAAGGGAATGCACTACAGATACTTACTTTCTTTAGTTTGTCCATGAGAGGCAGGAAGTGGGTCTTGAGAAGTTCTGGTTGAGCCTTGCTGATTATGGGCTGAGAAAATACTTTAGGATAGAGGGAGGGGCATGAGCATCACTCTTTAACCAAATAGATAAAAGAGATGTAGGACGCATGTACCTGCCAGCCTCTTCATCCAGGCTCCTTCATCAATTCCCAGGTTGTTGTAGATGATTTTGAGGATGTTTCCCAGCAGAGCATTCATATGCTGGGAGGTGACCGCTGTGCAGTAGCCCTCCGCCCGCTCCGCTGTGTTCTCTGGGCCGTGCTCCCACCAGTGGGACATGTAGTTACACAGCATAGGCAACACTACCTGCAACAGAAGCAGAGCTAACCCCTGCGGCCTGTTTGGGATGTGTGAAGGGGGACCGCTCCTACCTCCATCACGTGAGGCATCTGTGTGTACCTCATGCCAGACTGTGCCAACTCAGTGATCTCCTGCAGACATGTGTCCAGGTTGGGAAGGAGGGGACAGACTTGACTGACCTGTCCTTGAATGCCAAGGGCTACAGAAAAAGATACAGTCAGTTTATATATTATTTTGTCTGAATCAGCATTACACTGCTCTTATTTAAAAATAAAATCATTTTGTTTCTATATTTTGTTTTTATTTTCCGCGAAACATAAATTCACCATCATTATGCTACAACAAGATGACAAAACCATGTCATGATTGGTAGCTTGCATGGTAGAAAATAACGCACACGTTTCCCCACCACAAATAAGGGAACTGTGCATTCTAAAGGTGGCTCCTTGTAAATCAACTGTTGACTCTGGAGTCTGGAGATCTATCAAATCTTTGTTAGCATAGAATTAAATAGTCTCTACATACATTTACCTGTGCGCTCTTTTGTGGCTCTGCTGTTGTAGATGGAAAAGGGGTTGAATTTGTTCAGGTGGGGCTCCAGGAAAGCAACAGGGAATGCAGCAGAGAATGCTGCAAGACACTTTCCTAAAGCGGGCCGCTGTCTGAATACAGAGACACCAAGATGTTATCAGGCAGAAAACAAGTGTCCACTGAACTGCAGCCAGAGAGCCGGCCCACCTCTCCACATAGATGCTTGTGTTGGTGCCCAGTAGGTACAGACTGTTGAGTATTCTGTAGCAGGAAACCTGAACATCATCCACTGCAAGAGAAGAGCAGAAGCACCTTTATAACCAGCTCCAACAGTGGGACGGGCTGAGTGTGAGGTGCATACAGATCAAGTCCTCTCCAAAGGCGTTCTGCCCGATGTGCTTGTACAGGGAGGAGAGCACGGGCAACAGAGCCACAGTGGTGTAGTTGATGATCTGGGTGACTCCTCGCGGCTGCTCTCGGCTGTGGCTGAACTGACCCAGAAGCAGGTTTTCTTGAGTCTTTTCCAGATCCTCAGCGGCATTCACAAAGTAGCACCTGAGGGCCGCTTTTACTGACTCCAGCCCAGTCTTCATCACTGTCCTACAACATGCACATACATTCAGAAAATGACAGCGCTACCTTTGTTACATATAATATACATTCAGAGTCTATGGTTTGACCTGGCATCCAGGCTCTGGCCCAGGATCTGCAGACAGTTCACAATGGAGCTTGCATTGTTCCCTGTAAAAGATGACATACAGGTAGCTAAAAAGGTTGTGCTACTGAAAACGGAGCACATCATGTAAGAGCAAACTTAAATAGGAATCTGATCTGGCTGTTTGAGTTCCAGTGTTACAGGCAGATTTGATCAATCATAATGTATGTGTGGACAATAGACACTAAAAAATCAAAATAACATACATTATATATTTTTTTACAACTGATGTTTTTAAAATGTCTCTAACGCCACTTGTTTAACACAATATATATAGTCAATATATTAGTTCCATCATCACATCTTGTAAGCTAAGCAGGATTTGGCCTGGTTAGTACACCTATGGGAGACTACTGGAATTCCAGGTGAGCCAGTAAGGCAACAGTGGCTCAAATCTCTGTGTCCTTGGGCCAGACACTTCCCCCACCTTGTGTATGGCTGTGGTGTGTACATAAGTGAGCAATGGAGGTAGTCAGCTGCGCCGATAGCACAGATGAACTATCTTACTTCCGTCAGTCAATCCCTGAGCAGCTGTGACTTCAAAAGTAGCTTAGAGTATGAAGGGAATATTATTATAATTGTTGAGTGCTGTGTGACGTAAGCCTCCGCTGAGAACGGCGCACCACGAACACATGCAGGACTACACACACACACAAGGGCCCTTACCAAACAAGGATATCCTGTGTCTGACCAGAACGCCCAGTTTGCAGAAAAGGCTGGACAGTTTCAAGAAGAGCATGTAGAAAATGAGAGGAGAATAGGACAGGGTTTATCAGAGATGAGTTCTACTGAAAATCCCCGCGACTCCTCTGTTAAACCATGTGCAACATGCAAACAAATGTCTTTTCAACATTATTGTACTCAGCTGCTTACGACCCTTTGAAGCATTGGCATAAAATAAAAAGTATGAAGTCAATCCACTTTGCTGACCTGGTGACCATCTCTTTCTCCTTGTTGGAGGCGTGGCCACCACTGCTGATTGGATGGATGGCCGTAGATAGGAAGTAAAGCCGATGGTTTTTGAAGTATTGATCCAATAAAGGCAGAACCACCTGAGGATAGAGTTGAAAACAAGTCCAGTGAGCAAGGAAGCTAATGGGTCTGGATAAAGCGTAGTTTTGATTTTATACCAACCTTCCCAAAGAATTTGATCTGTTGTTCATGTGGAATCTTTTCTCCTTTTTGTCTTGGACCCACATCTGACAAGAAAAAAACACCAGTCATAATTTGATCCCCAAAAAATTCTAAGTAAACATAATTTTAAATGGAGAAAGATGTTTGACCCCTTTATTGTCACACTTACCAAAGTCCATCATGTGCTGGTGAGCCTGGTCCACATATGTGATAAGTTGTTGCAGGAAAGTGTAGGCAAAGCGCTTCTCTATGGCAGGGGTGTCCAGCTCGGGAGACTTCACACCCCTGAGTGAGAAAACAAAATATTCAGAGAGCTTGGACTTGCCCTGGTCTTATTCTACGTGTAAACTCACATGCTGCAAAACATAATATCAGTGACAAAGTAACTAATAAATAGTTCTTTACAACAAATGGTTGTTGTAAATGGAATATTCCTACTAGAAAACATCTGGCTTGCAGTTCACCTGGACACTATATATCCGTTGATCTGCAGGAACTTGAGGATGTCTTGTGCTTTTTCTCTGTCTCTGGCCTTTTCTTTGGCGGTCAGAGTGTCATAGGGGACCAAGAGTGGATGGTTCCCTCCTCCTGTGTGAGACAACTGTCAGCTTAAAACTCAATGAGTCTTTTTGGAACAGGCTCTAGAATGTACCTTTGGCTTCCAGCTCTAGTTTCTTTTTCCTGGCCCAGATATTATGGTAATTCTCAGCAAGCAGCTCTGCCATAGACTGAGGACAGGGTGTGAAAGCATGTGATGGTATAAGTAAGCCACTCAAGTGCGCTATAGGTTTGTGCATGTAGGGGTACCTGCATGTCTCTGGACAGAGTTACGTTGCTCATATCAATAGGCCTCGGGATGAAAGCTGGACCTCCTTCAAATGACAACTGGAAAGGACAAACATGTGTACGTAGACATACTCACGCATGAGGTATATATCGTTTTCTTAGTCAAGGAGCAGCACTGAACTTCAAAGCCTCTCATGTAAAAGAGCAGTGGCCACTACACTGACCTGGCTGACCTGTGAGGTCCTCCTGGTCTTGTTGTTGAGACTTGCTGGGTCTGATTCCTTGATGCGCTCGATGCTCCAGCCCCAGAAAAACATGGTCTTCAGAGACTCTGTGACAGACCAGCGGTACGCCTCCCTGTCCTGAACACAAATGCACACAGCGTCAGGAACACAGCTGGGAAATGGACTCGTACATAGATGCTGTGTACCTTCTCAGGGAGACTTTTATAAGGCTTCAGTAAGGGTGTGTTTTGGACATTTCACAGATCGGATCTCCATGGGACCAGCCACAGGAAAACTTGAACAAATATATAAACAGACACGTATTATTTTATTTAGTATTATGGTGTTTGTGTGTGTGGTGTGTTGTGTGTGGTGTGTGTGTGTGGTGTGTTTTTTGCTATTTGTTTTAGAGAACACTTTTAAAATCTGCAGACCAAGTGTTCCGACCTTTTCCGTGCACCATTTCTCGTGGTTGTGTTCTGCATATCGCGTGGTGAAACAGTCGAGTTTTCAGGCACAGTCACACTGTGGAAAAATTATTACAGTTACAGAGATACTATATTCAGGACACAACTTAATTTTGTGCAGCTTACCTAGTGGTGTCAGCAGGCTGAGGTGTGAAGTTCCCTTCTGAGTCCATGGAAGACTGTTTCTCCATCAGAGTCATGTAATTGGACTCCATGTAGTCTGGAGGCAGAGCTCCTGCCACAGCGCTGAGGCAGGGAAGCGCCAGCTTAAACAGCTCCTGCTCGTATGGCTGTACACAAATACCACTGTACACACCGTAGTCTGAATCATTTTAATGGTATAACCATGAAGCGCTAACCTTACGCGACAGAGCGTCAAAGATCCCCCAGAAGAGTTTCCTAGAGAGGTGCAGCTCCTCATCTGACGCTGCCCCAAAGCTGCCCCAGCCACCAGACAGACAGTAATACTTCCAGCAGCGCTCGTAGTGGTTGGTCAGTAGCTGAAACAAGCAGCCACACATTGAGGTTTGTTTTGCAGAATAATAGTGGCATGTTTTCTCTTGAATGAGGCCTTCCTGTGTCAGTAGCTTTGTCAGTGGGGAGAAAAGACAATTATACACACACACTACATTTTCAGACCACAAAAAAACTGACAAAGTGAAAACAGATGCTTTGGTGAATATTGTACATCTTGTACACAAATGATTGCTGCTAGCACTCACACAGGCATTAGCGTATGCTTGTTGATGACACTGAGTTGGTCAGCTTATTACAGGATGGAGAGACTGGCCATGGCCTGTTGTCAGTGACTCTGTGGAGTGGTGTGACTCCCGCAATCTTAAACTCAATGTGCAAAAAAAAAAAAGGAACACAAAGCTCTTTTTTGAAAAATAGTCACTGCAGAAAGCTTGGTACATTCTGTCCAGCACTGTGTTTGTGTTGCTACCCTGAAAGAAGGCATCCCAGAGCCAAATTTAATCCTCCTGCTATTAATGCTCTTATTCATCTTTGACTTGAGGCAAAGGATCTAATCTATCTTAAGAATCATTAACGATGTCTCTCTTAATTTAGGGCCTCTAAATGTGGTTGTTCCCCTATGCCTATCAATTATATTATTCTTTTAATTGTCTGTTGTTTGTACTGCCACTGCACACCAAACAATAAAGGTTTTGATTAGAACAGAATAATGTATAATTGTATGCTCATGTGTTACACAATGATAAAGGCAGAGGCTGCTTTAGGCTTGTGTGATGTAGCATGGGTTTCTCACTTTTAAAGGCATCTTGGTGTGTTCATTGAGCAGAGGGACATCAAACACCAGCCTTCTCAACAGATGCTGCATCATAGAAGGCCTCAGCTTCCTGAACAAGAGAGACACTGGTTCAGACATAGCTCTCTGGAGTGATGGATGACAATCTGAGGTTTATCTTACCCGCACACAGAAAGCAGGCACTCTTCGATGACGTCACGCTGGGCCTTAGTCAGACAGCAGCCTCTGGACAGGCGATACACAGTGTGGAGCAGGGAGTCGATCAAGGAGGCAAACGGCTCAGTGCCCGCAAACAGAGGAGCACATTTAGTCAGCAGGGGCAACACAGCTGTGCAGAGGTACCGGTTCAGAGCCAGTGCCATGTCTGTAGCACTTAGAGCCACCTAGCACAGAGAAGCATGCAACATGTTGTTCAGTTTCATTCTGACATTTGTAGTCCGTTGGTTAACCCAGTCTCTCAGTCTCCTCTCAGCTCCTTCATATACAGTAGATCTGTCCAACTGTATTAATATTTGACTTGTGAGAGTATAATTTTACCGTATCCAGTGAGGCAGCAGCTCTCAGATCAGGTAAAAAACCTATCTCCAGTAAGTGCAGGAGGAAGTTCTGGTCTTCAATTCCATAGACACGGTCCAGGAACAGCACCATGGCTGCTTTGTGGTCCGGACAGAAGCCAGCCGACATGTCCGGCTCCAAAACCACACCATCTGTCAATATCAGAATCAGAATCAGAAAAGGTTTATTGCCATTGTCAATGGCGTTAAGGTGCAACATAAAACACTGATCATTAATAAAAACGACATATATGAAATCAAAAGGGCATGCATTAAGAAACAATTTAAAATGACTATAGTATAAAATAAAAATAGGCTCACTATGTACACAAGAATTTACAGTTAAATATGCGTAAGATATGTGTGTTGACATATCATTCAGTCATGCACTGGCTAACACTATAAACTGATCCATATGACAGACCTTTGGTGAGGCTAGGCATGGAGAACGGGATGCTGATTACTCCCACCAGGTCCTCGATGGGAATAAGAGAGCGCAGGATGGCTCTGATCCGAATGGCTTCACCTTTGCCTGCGTGGATCAACTGACAAAGAGAAAACAAGAAGTGAATTCGAGAGTGTATCCTGGTACTGTGTGTGCATGTGTGTGTGTGTGTGTGTGTGTGTGTGTGTGTGTGGAGTTTCTCACATGCATCTCAGGGGCGCAGCGGCCCAGCAAATCAATCAAAGCTGAGTAGAAGGTCATGATGGCGTTTCCCATGTGGATAGTGTCATCCTCTTCATCCTCCATCAGGTCACTGCAGTAGTACACACAGCATGAAATTCTTCTATTACTTTTATATTCCAGATGTCCTCTTATATTTTCTTAAGGTAGTAAGTTTGTACATATTTTTACTATGCAGTCCAAGACCAAATCACTGAGAGCTTCATGGTCATTAGAAATAGGTCTCTAAAGGAAACATTGTATTACACATACCTCAACATAAATGATCAATCATAACAATGTATATGGTATTGTTGTATTTTAAATAAAGGGGAAAAATTATTCAAAATCAACTGTGCTTCCTCCTCATGAGTTTACTCAAAGTTGTATTCTGATTCATTCATGTATGTTTGAGTAGTGTTCTGCAAATGAGTCTCCATTGAGTAGAAAATTCCCCACATGCCCACATCCCTGTCCTGAGGTATAAAGAGGCTTATCAGTTCTGGAGTTTTGTACAGGCAGTCACTGGACCCGTTTCTATTACTGTTTAGATTAAAATTGTGGTTCACATTGAACAAAATGTAAATTAATGATCTACTCTATCTAGTTCAATAACCTGAAAAAAAGCATAATACACAGCATCAGCATAATATGTCTCCTTTAAAGTTATTTAAAACACTGAAGAACAAAATATCTTACAGTGTCCGATTAAGCTCAGATGTGGGGGAGGGGCCATCTCTGCAGGGATCCTGAGAAGTTTTAATTGCTTCTTCCATGGCTGACAACAGGCCATCTCCCCCTTCTCCTCGAAGAGCGGGACCGAAACACTCAGGTCTGCGGATCAGCAGCCTCACCACCACATTGGCATTTTCCTCCACACTTTCCCCTGCACAGAAACATGTTCATATTGTCCGAAGAGAAACTGGTCATATGATGCTTCAAATTTTACCATTGCAAAAAACAGCAAAACGCAGGAAGTCCAAGTAGCGCTCTCCTTCTACCGGGTTCCAGCCAATGTCAGGGTAACCTTTCCGCACTAACATCACACAGCTCTGTAAGCCACATCCAGCCAGGTAACGCACCACCTGAAAAAGGACACATGTGTACACAATTAAGTGGTGTTCATCTTCTGGTGGTATAATAACACATCACCCCATTACAGAGCGCTTTATGGCCACTCAGTCGCTTTACATTGCATTGTTCATTCGAGGCGCACACTTGACTACTGTCCTAGAAAACTGTGCCAACTTCCTTCTCTCTCTGATCACCACCAATCACTCAAACACCACATTCATACTTAAACCGGGTTTGGTACAGGTATATGCGCTATGCTCATAGTGGCCCTTTACCTTCTCCAGGTCCGGTTCCCTCAACGCCAAGGCGAGCTCATTGTTGTCCATAACAGATGCCGCTGCCACATCTAGAGGAGTTGAACCACGCATGGAAGGTGATGCTGAGAGGACAATAAGCAGAAGATGTACTGCTGTAGATGTTGTTTACTGCATCCATTTTGAAAACAGAATTTGGATATGCCTACCTAGCCCCACACTGCTGTTTTCCAGGAGGTAACTGAGATGGTCAAACATTGCCTTCTGGTTCTGGCGGCTGATTCGACAGAAGTAACAGAGAAAACGACAACAGTTGGCCACCATTTTGGGGAATGTAATTTCCTAAAAGGCATTTTCACAGAAACAGATGATCAGTATTTAAAGGGCACAGATACTGCAGAGACAGGAGGAGAAGAACAGATGATACCTTGGAGTCACCCCCGCTCAAGACGTTGACCATCACTTCCATAACAGTCTCGTGCATACCCAGAGCTCTCATCAGGTTGGGGTGCTGGTAGAATACCTTGTTGTTCATGATATCACTGCATATACAGGAAATATCATAGTGTCACAAAGGTGAATTTGCTGGGGAAAAGTATATTGATATGACATGTAAAGTAGTTTGAATGATAAATGAAAGGTGATAGTCCACTTTTACTCAGCGTAATCCTTTCACACATTCGATTTAACTTAACTAATCTTTCTAGTGGCCATTTAGTTTAGTATGATTTCAATTTTAGTGTCACCATTAGTAGTTTTTCAAAATGTCCTCTCTATGTGCATTTCATTCAAAAGGTAGTTCAAGGCTCCATCATACAGGCCAATTTAACTGTAATTACAATGACATGCTGCTGTCAGCTGTACACATCTCTCTCACATCACCTCTGACTCACATCACTCATTTAGGTAACAGATGAGATAATGGTAATAATGAACACACCCAAGTCCACGAATCATAAGTTTCTCCTCTTCTCGTCCCATGCGCACACTCAGCAACGAGCGGATTTGACCCAGAGCAGCAAGGAGGGTTATAGTGTCCTCTATTGACACAGAGTTTATGGTGTAGGTCTTGGGAAGAGCACGAACCTGAAAACATGTGGTCAGTAAGGCACTAATGGACTAAGATGAATCAACAACTGTCACTGTCTTATTGTGTCATTCCAAAGTTATGAAATCATGTATTAGTTTGGGGGAAGAAAGAGCTGTTGATGAGACTGCCTGCACTCACCAGTCCTCCAATGCCGTCATATTGGCGATGAAGTAAGACAAACATGGCCCGAACAAGCTCCGGGTCCTCGATCACCGCCTCCTGAGCCCAGCGCACCATGGTGTCTGAGATGAGCTGCTGAAGAGTGCCTGAAGAGGAAGACATCAAAACGAGCTTTACTTACTGCCAGATTCTAGAAAAGACAATAGGACTGGAGGAGGGAAGAACAAAACAAGAAGCGTGAAAAGGATCAAATATGAAGGGAAGTGGACTCTAGCTTCATTTTGCATCACTTGAGTCTTTCATAAAATAGCAATGATTTACATAACATGACAACAGTGACAGGAAGGGGTTTGACTGAGACAGGAGAGGGGACTGTAAGTGTCACATCTCCAGCTCTGGAGGAAGACCACACTCACTCAGTTTCCTCCCATGTGTCTCCAGAGGCAGATGAGCCATCTTCTTCTTCAGATTTGACACTTTCTCGACTAATGACATGAGGCGTCCCCTGATGGTGATATCAGCACTCTGGTCCAGGGATGTATCTTCATCCAGTTCTGTATTAAACACAAAAAGAAGCTGTGATCTATTATTTTTCATAACATATTGTAACATGTGTTATTTAATGTCTAGAGTAATTAAAAATATAGGTGACACATTGAAACCAGCTAAATCTGTTTGCGTCTCTTCAATCTAGAAACTATAAAAGGTGTATATTTAGCTCATTGTATAGTTGACACCATATCTTAATCTTAAAAAGGAAGGACGTATGAGCAGTTTACCACAGTGCCTCATCAGGTCATCATGGAAGTCCAGCAGCTGCTCCCGGATGTCAGTGGGACAGGGGCACTCCTGCTTTTCATCCTTGAAATTTAACAGCATGTTGATAATTTAAAGTTTTTGAATTTGAAGTTATACTTTTAAAACGTATGGAACTGACATGACAAATAATACTAAAGCAACCAGCTAAGACAGAAAAAAAAAAAAAAAAGTTCTTAATGCCCTTTTTCACATTGTTGAAACTGTGTTAATATACTCAACAAAGCTAGTAAAAGATAGGATGTATTTGGCCCCTACCTGTTCCTGGGGAGGAGAGCGAAACTCTTTGGTCTTCTTTGCTGTGAGGGCAGCGGACATGTTGAGAGCAAGCATCACTTCATTGTACCGAAAACGCTGATTGTCCTGAAGGCACGCCACAAAGTCATCAGAAAAGGCCACCACAGCCTCAATCCGATGGCGAAGCTGGCAGTCGCACAGGAAGCACAGCACGTGGCACATCTATAAAACAGGGAAATAAACAAAAAAAACAGGTAAGATAGAGAAACCTAATACTCCACTCACTGCTTTAGTGTACTTACAGCACAACAGCTGACCACTGCTATAGTTTTGCTGCCAGTGAGAGAATTTAGCTGAAACTTAAGGTAGGTGGCTTGTAACAATGTAATGTTATAAGTGGCAATGTGGTATCTAAGCCGCTATTGTATGAACAAATGTAAACAAATAACAAAATGGTTACATTTCTGTATCCTTGTGTAACATTTGGCCAGGGCCTGCCTCGCCTGGACCCCTGTGTTTTTTCAAAAATTTGCTTTCATCTACATATGCTGACGATCTCTGGTCATGAGGTTGGTGCTTAATCCTCCCACTCCACCAATTCACTGCCTGCACCTGCCAACACCCCAGCCAATAAAAATGTTTCTCACCTGCCTGTCTACACGGCTGAATCAGTGACACCTAGTAAATTGATTTGTAACACCTTGTATCAATAAAACTAAGCAAACTGAGGCGAGAGTCACCTGTAGTTTGACTGACTCTGGAAGCTTCATCTGCAGCAGCCCCTCTTTGTTCACAGGCTGCTGTTCCTCAGGCTTCTGCTCTGAAAACACATTAGGTTCAATCAGACGCAGAATCCTCTTGAGGTCTCCGTTCTTGAACAGTCCCATGATGAGCATTGTGTACACCAATTTGATGACAGGCACAAACAGAAACTCTGTGCTTCCACCGATGGGGTCCCGCACATGCATGTTCCCCTCCTGCACTGCCTCTGTCAGCATCTCAATGGTCTTCTCTTTCAGGACGTCCAGGGGGAACTCAGGGCTGTTCTGGAAGCAGTCTCCTGAGAGTGCGCTTTCAGTGCTGTGGTTGTAGTTTGCAGAGCGGTTACAGATGAAGTTAGGTGACGAGAAAAGCATTCGGGGCTGGAGTGAGGTGCTCAGGCCAATGCCAGGGAGCCCTTGTTCATTCGTGTCTTCAGGAAACAGAGTGATGCTCTTGGTCGCCTCTGTCATGGGGACAATGTACTCATTGTTCATCATGAGGCGTGCCGTAGCGTAGCTGCTCAGGTGGATGTCAATGAGGAGGTCATAGTATCCTGCTCGCAGCAGCCCTGCACGGTCACACAGGGTTGTCAGTACTCACAATAAATTCATTTGCATTAAGACAAAAGGAAGGAATTCACTTTCTGAGTGTCAGTTACCAGACTATGTGACACATTTGAATGATAACGCGACGTACCGGGCATGTACTTGTCCTGAATGGCCTGTAGCAGTTGGGCCTCGTCCACGTGGGAGCACAGGGCATGGGCCACGCGCCGGTTACCCAGGGCACAGATGGCAGAATAGAGTCTGAGGGTGTGGTAGTGGAACCGCAGCAGCTCCTTTCGCTCTGATAGCTCCAGGATGTCCACCCACCTGCAGTACAGACATGGAACAAAAATGCATGACTGCCAAGCACAACACTTGTACCAAAGCACAAAGAGTGGGCTTCACCTACCTGTTCTCCTCTGGGATGTGCAGAGACATGAATTGCAGCGCCTCAGAGCACTGTACCATCCAGCCGTATCTGTCATTGATCCGGGACACACCCACCTACGAAACAGTACACAACACATCAACGTACACAAACTACTCAGGGTATCACAAAAAATATAGCGTTGTCTCATGAAAAAAACAGCTCCACTTTTACAATTGAAGGGCACACATTAGCATATAGAGACACTGACTTATCAAGAAAACCCAGTCCTATTAAGACTTGATGCTCAGTACTTTGAGAAAGTGGTTGGGTACTCTGCTCCATAAAACTGGAGTGAGGAACTGGACATGGAGACGTGGAGGGCACTGAGGAGATGGGTTCTTCCGCTCACTTCGGTACAGAGCCGCAGACAGAGGCATGATGTTCTGTCAATGAAAACAATCAAAGAATAAAACAGTCCTGTTTCTAGTGTCTGTTTTTCATCTAAGAGCTCTTACTTTGATGCGACCTAACTCAAACTGGAAAACATTGGGACTTGTAGCCTTGGCGAACACTGCAGGGAAAAGCTTTGTGCTGGGCTCCACCTGGAGGAAGATCACAGAAGTTACATGACTATTTTTAGAAATACATTTCAGAACGTAACTTGTCAAACATTTTAAGCTTTAGAATTGACAACAACAGAACAAAAACGATATAATCTTGAAAGAAGCAGACCTGATAGAAGGTGCTGAGCTCTTTGCCATTGGCAGTGAAACTCAACAGCCCCAAAGTTGTGTCCAGCAAACAACCAATCTCTAATCCATTATTGTTCCTGCCTTGACCTGGGCTGCTGCTTTCTCCGGCCCACACCATGTAGCAGTTACTGCGCTTTATACTGAGGCAGAAGGTGACAATTAACATACACAAAGAACAATAACCCCAGTGGTTTGTACACCACCAGGTTACACTGGCTCACCTCTCGTGCACTTTGCCCTTCTCGTCGCCCAGTGTGACAGTGACAGTGCGCACTTTCTGCAGCTCAAAACCAGGATCGTACTGATGGAAGTCTGATGTGACCCAGCCCACCCACACACTGCTGGGCTCCTGTCCTGGGAAAATCCGCACCGAGTAGTAATACTGTACACAGAGGAGCACAGCAGTTATGAATACTAAAAAGTGTCTATACACTATAATACTAAATACACTATAACGCTCTAATATTAAATATATACATCTCTATGAACATGATCAGATAACTTTATGCTCAGTTGTCAACAATATACAGTGTTTTTGTGTGCTTACAGTAGAGGCGTGCATCTCATACTCGTCCTTGTCTTCTCTGTCATCAGCCATCTCTTCTTCAGGCAGAGGGGTTACAGCCGGGCAGCTGTTGTCCGGCTTATTCCTCTTCAGCATGAATCTGTAAGAAAGAGTAAGAAAGTTCAGTCACCAGACACAAGGCCCTGTCAGCTTGAGTGGGGGGTGGTCCGCACCTCTGCTTGAGCTTGGAGGGCTTCTCTTGGGTGTAATCTTTGTGGTTGTTGAACTCATCTCTCTCAGGACCGTTGGGTCCACTGTAGCTGTGTGACGTCTTCATCAGAACTTCAAAATCAGACACCGTTTCAAAGTCCTCAAGCTCCTAAAGTAGCCAACAACAAAAACAGTGACTATATTATACTATACCTATTTTATCTCGGTTGTGCTTTTGACTGTACCCTTTTTGGTGAGAAAAAGCTGCTGTTGGTTGGACTTCTGAAGAAAGACTCTGCGCACTCTACAGGCATGCTCAACCTATAAAACATTATGTCGGGGTTGTTGTTCTGGGAGCCAAAGGACTTCTGGGTGACTTTGAGGCAGGGACAGGACTCTACATTTCCATTAATCCGCGTCACCTGAAAACATAATTATCAAGAAGAAAATAAGTCATGTTTTGTCCTATAACTTTAGAATTATTGAATTGATTGTTGATTGGATGTTGTCTGAAAATGATAAAGAAGAAAGTTTAATTTATTCGAACAATATGTTTGCAATCGGAGATGCATAAAAGTCCAAAATGAGGGATTGGCTATACAGTGTTTATCTATTTAAAACACTAAGTGATAAATTAGATCACATGATAAATTCATGTGATTTAATGTCTTCTGGTCAGGACGAGCCGCTCTTCTGGAGACATTGCAAATGTCATCTTCTTGAGCTCATGTTTATCATAAATGTGAATTTAGTTTGAAGATTTTTCTTACAATCATCTTCACAAACCCTGGCATTGGGGCCGGGGTGTGTTACTTGCCTCTATGTGTTGGTGTTGGGGTGGCACAGGGACAAATTGGGGCAGCCTCTTGCTCAGCCACATGGTGACGTCACGGTTCATATTGACAGCAAACGGTTCATAACCTTCCTGCAGCCCACAGATGGTGAAGTACTTCAGCATGCTCACGTCTTTGCCAAAGTTCATCCGGCCCACCTGGCAGACCCCCAGACTACACACAGGGATGAAGCCTGAAAAAGCATTCAAAGGGTAAATACTTAACTTTAAGTCTGAATGCAACCTAAACATGTCGGAAACATGACAAATAAAACTAACCATCTCCAACTTCAAAGTCCTTGAAAGCTAGCTCTGAGCCTGAGTCATCCAGCATGACTTCTCCGTTAAGAGTGAACATCATGGTGTGCTCATTGAGGTCTACCATACAGCCCACCACATCTCCAGTCTGCCAGGCCCGACCAAAGTGCTCGTTACCCTGGTGCCAACGCTGAACCTGTGAACATTATGTGAACATTATGTGAACAACAGAACTATGAATTGTTTATTTCAGTGTTTATTTGTTAGGGACTGATGACAATATCAATATCAAATTTATATATAAACCAACAGCATCAGCTGACCAAACTGCTGTACAGGCAGTGTAAACAAGAAATGAAAAATATAGCCAAAAAAAGATCAAAACAAGATCGAATCTAATAATTACACCACAAGATGATCTGGTCTACACTGAATTTAAGGTCAAAGCAAAAAGGAGTGCTCCACACACTGAGCAGTATGGACACGAAGGGGCAGGCTGTTCCATAATTTAGGGGCCATCACTGAAAAGGCTCAATCTCCTCCGGACACAAACTTGGATTTAGGAACAGTGAGGAGGAGCTCATGAGCAGACCTAAGGGCTCTAGGAGGAGAGTGTGACCGCAGCAGCTCTGGCAGGTACTGTGGCCCCAATAAATTAAAACATTTAAAAACAATCAGTAGAATCAATTCTGAGAGCAACTGGGGGCCAGAGAACAGGTAGTGATGCGCTCCCGTGTTCTCGTGTAGCTAAACACATGAGGTAATCTGATGCTTGTTGGATCAGTGTGTTTAAAACCTGGGCAGATCCCATTTCACAAAATGGGGTGCTGAATTGGTTGTGAAAACAGAAATAAATGCTGTGATGAATGTCAAGAAAGACGAATTATGTAACGCACTCATACATACACTTTACCTCTCTTTCTCTGTTCACCCCACCAGCTAGGACCCTGACACTCGCTCACTCCCCACACATACAATACATACAATGTACAAATGATCACATGATTTTGGTAATTAATAATTCGATCAAATTAAGTTGTACCTTGAACCCATCAAATACAAATGCCTGGTCGTCGGAGCCCAGTTCTTGGTCTGGGAGACAGCCTGGTCTGGCCCAACCGACTCTCATCTGACCAGAAGTGAGCACCTGCACAAAACAATAGCCTTAGGTGAGAATGGCCTCAGTATCTTTGGTCAACATCGTTACATTTCATTACCTCCAGTTCAAAGTACCACTTCCCAACATTCACACAGTAGGTTTTCTCGGCTCTGAAAATGCGGAACCTCTCAGCCGACATGTTACTGAGGTCAGACTGGGCTGAAAGTGACATATCAGACACATAAGTTGCTGTGTCATTGTTATAACAAACTAAAAGAGTGTGGCAGCCATACTGTGGTCTTGGTCTTGAGCCTCCAGATTGTAGCCGTAGCCCAGAAGAGTGCGCACAGCTTCTCGAAGACTGTCTTTGTTTGATTTCTTGGTTCTTTCATCCAGCAGTATGTAAGGGACCAGCCGAGGGTTCCTGCGATTCTTCACATCCTGAACATTTGATTTATTGGTTATTTCTGTTTGGGGCTGACAATACAGTTACTGATTCTAACATTTCTCTGTGAGCATGTCATCTTAAAGATGTACTCCTGCCATCCTAATGCCAGCTGGACAACTGTCTAGATTGAGAATGTTGATCTAAATAATGCATATTGTACTGTCAAGAACAAGCATTTAGATACAGTTCATGCAAAGGCTACCTATGTTTACTCCAAGGTAAATAATGTCTTGGCTTTCTTAAAACAATCAACATAACTTTAAACATATTACTATATCAATCAGTTTTGGCGAGCTCTGACCTGCTGGATGCCGTAAGTCCAGCCCTGGCGTATGCGGTCTCTGGCCCAGACGTTGTGTGCGTTCTCTGCCAGTTTGTCCACCATGGCCTCCTGTGTAGAAGTCAGTCTGATGTGGCTGAGGTCCAGAGGAGCTGGCTTGTACCCACTGGACAGCTCATAACTGCACAGACAAACACTGCAGCTGACACATGGACGTCTAGTTGGTCTTTAACATAAAAAGACCAACAAAAAGACATTAACACTGTTATGCACACACACACACGCCAAATCACAGTTGACGCATGAATTACACATCTGAAAGAATTATGTTACAATGGTTTGGCTGTAAAGATATTTTCAAACTTACGTTGAAGACAGTTTCATGCTCCGGACCTTTTCCACAGCGTGTTCATCAGCCAGGCCTACGTGGCACCCCAAAGCCAGGAGGGTCCTGCACAACAGACCACCACTCATTACTTTTCTGACAAAATGCCTTTGTTACATTGAAATTGAAAATGGTTGAAGTCAAGTAACAGCCTAATGACATTTCAACTATATAATTGTCTAAAAATGATGCCATTTAAACAAAGCCTTACTTCAGAGTCTCTAGTGACATCTGGAGGTTATAGCTGCGTTCTTGTTCCGGGAGCTTGGAGAACTCCACCAAACAAGGATGTTGCCGCTTGTTGTCATCTCGTACCTTTGTCACAAAAAACATTACAGATTTCTGCTGAGTACTAAACACATAAAAGCTCACCTTGCTCTAAAGCAGTGGTTCTGAACCTTTTTCAGCTCGGACTCCCAAAATTACAATTGTTGGCATTTGCGACCCCCAAAAACATGAAAATAGGCTAAACCGCAAAAGTATCAATGTCTGATGTTTGAATTTATTTACAAGATATAGGTCTAGATACATAATTTCTTTAGGCCAAAAAATAGGAATCTACATTTACCACTGCATTTGAAGGTTGTCAAGCATTGTTTATGACGTAAACATCGACGAGACTCTTTATCTAAGCAGATAGTCACACTGGACAATGTCAGTCTAGCCTCCAGTTCTGCTGTAAGAAACCTTGGAGTCTTGTTTTACCAAGAGCTCTCATTCAAAGCACATATGAATCAAGCTTGTGAAAACAGCCTATTTTTACAAAACTAAAATCAGACAAATCTTGCCTAAAGTGATGTTGAAACTCATCCATGCATTTGTTGCATTGAGATTAGACTACTGCAACTTCCTGCTTGCATCGCATCCTAAAAGCTCAATAAAATGCAGCAGCAAGATTACAAACAGGAACTAAAAGAAGAGAACACATTACACCGATGCTCAAGTCTCTTCACTGGCTCAAATTTTAATTCTTCTCCTGCTGACTTACAAAACCATAAATGACATGGCCCCATCCTACCTCAAAGATGCTATAGTACCATATCATCCAAACAGAGCACTTCGCTCTCAAAATGCTGGACTTCTGGTGGTCCCAAGTGTCTCTAAAAGCACAGTAGGAGGTAGAGCGTTTAGCATCCAAGCTCCTGTGTTATGGAATCTGTCCCTGTCCATGTTAAAGAGCCCAACAGTCTCTTCATTTAAGACCAGGCTTAAAACGTTCATCTTTGAAACAGTTTATGGTCAGAGCATAGGCCTATGCTAGGGGAAGCACTATCCTCTGCTTCTTCCTACTTTCCCTTTAAACATTATTTTATATCTTCGTTCACCTGTAGTCTGTCCTTCTTCCACTCCCCTTGGGGAGTGGTGCTGTTTCAGACACTGCTGATGCTGCACCAGTGACGTCTCGTGAACATTATTTAATCTGCTTCTGAACATTGTTTCATTTGCTAGTCTATGATTGATCAATGACTGATTTCATTGTCACCCATCTAGGCAACTGATGTTGTGATTTTGGGCGTTACAAAAATAAATTGAATTGAATGAATTAAAAATGGGTGTGAACTCACTGCTCCGAAAGTCCATCCCAATTCGATCTTATTCATAACCCACAACTCATGGATATTTTCAGCTAATTTCTCACGGATCCTCTCCAGATGAGGTGGAAGCACAATCTGAAAACAAACCCATCTCATGTTAGATCCCTTTATACCCTTTAATTATCCTCTTACTTGCATCACTGTAATAGTTTGTACCTGGCTGGTATCCACAGGGGTGGGAGTGAAGGCTGCTTGGCTTAATGTAAGTGTTGGTCCGAGTAGGTCTTGTGCAGCTGTTTGATCAGCACTGGCTTCTAGTTTTAGCTTTTCTCGAGGCAAAACAGCTTCATAACATGGAGCATATCCAGGAGGAGGAAGAAACTTAAACTCTCCATGACGCCCCCCCAGGAGAAATCGAATCCTGCAAGATGACATTCCATTAATATGTCTAAATACCTCTTCATTTGATTGATGGATAAATACTCACTTTACTCCTGCAGAGAAGCTTGCCACGGGGAAAAAAAGGCCATCCGAATTGAAGTTCTCAAACATGCCTTGAACTGGCTGTCCATTGATCCTGAAGGAGATACTGGGCACGCTCAGATCGAGGCAGCAGCTCACCACATCCTCAGCTTTTAGCAGGTGCTGGTTTGGAGAGCTTACTGTACGAGCAACGCAACCTATGACCACAAGACATAATATCTGTGTTAATGTACATGATTTTTTAAGGCTTTATATTCGTACATGATAATCTCATCTCAAGTCTAGTATTAGTGTGAAGTAGGTATGTACTAGTATGTCAAGTTTACTCGGTTAATCAATGCTTGCAAGTGATTATTCAGGTCACAATATCATATATTATAAAAATTTCAAAACCATCCAAAAAAGAAAAAACTAAATGTAATCTGCTTTTTAATTTGGCTCAATTGCTTTTTAATTTGGCTGTTTATCTCACATTAATTTATCATTAGGAAAATGTTATCTCATAAAGCTGATCACATACTAGAGGAATGGTCAACTATTAGACAATGAATTAAAGATTTCACAATTCTTTTGTCATGGTGTTAATAATTGTGAATAATTGTAAAATTGTGACGTTTTGACACATAATATTATAACACAAAAATACAATATTGTGACATCCCTACTATGTAGAAATGCTACAAATCTCTTGATCGTGTAAACTGTAGTGGAGAGTCATACCTGACCAGAGGTGGAGCCCATCAAAGCTGTAGGAGTACAGATCATCTCCCACCCCATTAGCCCCCCAGCCTTCTCCTCCGCTGGGGCAGGGGCCATACCCGCTTGTGTTGGCCCAACCCACCCTCAAATGAGTGGCCTCAGCAGTCATGAAAGCCATGGCCTGGTCCACAATCAACTCATAGTACCATTTCTTATACTGAGCAGAACCTTCACTGACCCCCAGGAAGATGTTGGGACGAATGCTGAGAAGGAGAGAAAGCAGAAGAAACAAAACAGAAGATGAATATTGATTCATAAGGGAAAGAACACAGTAGCTTAAAAACTATAAAGAAAAACAATTCTAAGGTAGACAGAGAACCGCACATGTCGAGGAATATGCCTGGGCATTGAGGGACTATGGTTCTATTAGCTCTAATAGTGTTACTACAATAATAAAATGTCAATCTCAATTTTGACACAAAGAAAAAAGCTTGATACTTGCTCCAATGATAATATATAAGAGATGTCTTAAGCTTTCAACAAGAAAAAATATTGCTTTTTTTTCAATGTTACCATGTGGTCTTATACTAGTGCTGATATTCCAGAAAGGTCAGTTTTTGTATTTTTTATTTTTTTCAGTATCGATATTTGTTCAAATGAGTATCTAGTTTTGAATTTGTATCAATTAAAATCTTGGTAACAACCCTAGTCTGTATTTGGTCTGTTAGGTGCCTTCATATTGTCTGTCTTCTGAGTATTGGGTGTATATGAACCTGCTGACGTGGTTAGTGAGCCTGGTCTGCAGGAGCAGATCCCGTCCTGGGAGCAAGTTGTCACAGATAAGGTGTTGGTTTGAGCGCACTGCCACACCATTACAAACACAGAGAGAGCAGAGCACATCCAAGACCTACACCCATCACAGAAAGAGAGAAAGTGTAAGGGGGGTTCTTTGAATGAACATCTAATATACATTTCTATTAAATATTGGAAGGATGTATGTTAAGAGTATGGTCGTACCTTATGGTTGCGTCCATGCTTATCCAGTAGTGATATGATGGATTTAATATGGCCCTCTTTGATAATGTTCAGGGCCTCAGGACTCTCCACCAGGACACAGTGAAGCACCTCCAGTATCCCTGAAATGATTGCATGACAGCCTTAAAGTAATCTTTTTAATTAATTAATCACGCTATCTATAAGATTGACCAACCAGAAGAGGCTTCCAGTCTCTCAAGTCTGCTGATGAGCCAGTCCAGTGAGCTGGAGAACTGGGCACAGTTCTTTCTGTTTCCCCTGATCAGAGCAGCTGAGCAGTGTGAGAGCGAGAGAGAGAGAGAGAGAGAGAGAGAGAGAGAGAGAGAGAGAGAGAGAGAGAGAGAGAGAGAGAGAGAGAGAGAGAGAGAGAGAGAGAGAGAGAGAGAGCAAGCGAGAGAAAGAGAGAGAGAGGAGGAATAGCGAGAGAGAGAAGAGAGAGAGAGAGAGAGAGAGAGAGGAGAGCAGAGAGAGAGAGCAGAGAGAGACGAGGCGAGAGAGCTGAGAGAGCGAAGAGCGAGAGCGAAGAGCGGAGCGAGAAAGAGAGCGAGAGAGAGAGAGAGGGCGAGCGAGAGAGAGAGGAGAGAGAAGAGAGCGAGTAAAGAGTGGAGACGAGAGCGAGAGAGAGAGCGAGAGAGAGAGAGAGCGAGAGAGAGAGAAGAGGCGCAGAGGAGAGAGCGAGAGGATGAGAGAGAGAGAGAGAGAGAGAAGAGAGAGAGAGAGAGCGAGCAAGAGAGAGAGCGAGAAGAGAGAGCGAGAGAGAGGAGGAGAGCAAGCGAGAGAGAGAGAGAGAGAGAGAGAGAGAGAGAGAGAGAGAGAGCGAGCGAGAGAGAGCGACGGAGAAGAGAGAGAGAGAGAGAGAGCGAGAGAGCGAGCAGAGAGCGAGCAGAGAAGAGAAGAGAAGAGAGAGAGAGAGAGAGCGAGAGAGAGGGAGAGAGCGAGAGAGAGCGGAGAGAGAGCGAGAGAGCGAGGAGAAAGAGAGCAAGAGAGAGAGACGAGAGAGCGAGAGAAGAGAGAGAGAGAGAGCGCGAGAGAGAGAGCGAGAGAGAGGAGCGAGAGAGAGAGAGGAGAGAGCCAGAGAGAGAAGCGAGAGTGAGAGAGAGAGAGAGAGAGAGGAGACGAGAGCAGCGAGAGAGAGCGAGAGCAGAGAGAGCGAGAGAGAGCGAGAGAGAGAGAGAGCGAGAGAGAGAGAGAGAGAGCGAAGGAGGGAGAGGCAGGAATGAACGTAGGAAGCGGAAGACGAGAACGCGAGAGAGAAGAGAGGAGCAGGGGAGAGAGAGCAGAGAGCGAGCGAGAGCGAAGAGGGAAGGAGAGGGACAAATGCGAGAGCGACAGAAGCAAGAGCGAGAAGAGGAGAGCGAGAGAGAGAGAGCGAGCAAGAGGAGACGACAAGAGAGAAGAGACCGTAGCTGAGAGAGAGAGAGAGCGCCCAGCGCAATGAGAGAAGGAAGAGGAGCGAGAAAGGAAAAAATATAGGGAGCGAGAGAGAGCGAGAGAGCAGCGAGAGGAAGCGAGACGAGAGAAGAGAGAGAAAGAAAGGAGAGAGAAGAGAGAGAGAGAGAGAGAGAGGAGAGAGAGAGAGAGAGAGAGAGAGAGAGAGAGAGAGAGAGAGAGAGAGAGAGAGAGAGAGAGAGAGAGAGAGAGAGAGAGAAGAAAGAGAGAGAGAGACAATAACATATTGATGAATGTGCACTGCCCCATATTAAATAAAACAAACTAAATGTATGCTCTTATTTTCTCAAATACACAATACAGAGCTTTGTAAAGTAGCTGGGGGACAGGTCATTTATTATCTTAAAGCAATCGCCGATGTTCATTCTCACAAATTAAGCCCTGTATTTTCAATCAAAACACATTTAATAAAGCAGATCACTAAACGTACCCAGCAGCTCATAGAGAGAGTTGAGAATAGAGCTCCAGGCCTCTCCAGCCGCTTGTCCAACAGCTTCAGCAAAATGTGCCGCACTGCTGTAGACATGAAGGTGATCTATGCACTCGAGCACCAGGCTGATCATCCCCTGAGGGAGAACCACGCAGTAATCACAGGCCTCCACATGGGACAAATATCAAGACATTTGAAGACAAGCGATTACCTCCTCCTGAAAGAGGTTCTGCCGGTTCTTGAGAGCTCTCAGACGATTCTGCTTGACTTCATGTTCAAGTTGCTCATCGGGAGGTTGAAAGTAGCCAATCAGGTCCTGCAGACTAAGATTAATCGAGTCTATGGGAAGGTCTGAGGTGGAACTCTTTCCTTTTCTCCTCAAAGTGTCCAGATCACTGTCAGAGGGAATTAGAGGAGACAATAAAGTGCAGGAACAGGTCCATGCATCAAAGCTCAGTAATGTGTGTAATGTTTTTACTCCAGGATGGTAATCTAAAATGTTTCAGTTGTGTTGTCACAAACCGGATAAAGAGGTTGAAGAGGAAGGCGGAGCTTCGGATGACCCTGGCAGCACGGCTCTCCTCGTGCTGGGACCGAGACAGCGTCAGTCCGTCGTCCATGTGGCCCTCGTGGTGCATTATGGCCTATACATTAAAAGATGATATACACAATAAAATTAGAAATATATTTGTCCTGGCAAATTATGTTTTAAAGTCTTATCTAATTTAAAAATATATAGTTATTGCATTTCATTCAAAAGATCTTTTATGCAGATTTTAAAATAAGAGTTTGTGTCGAGTGTTCCTTCTGAAACATTCTTAAAGGCGACTTCGGAAACCCTTTACCTGCAGAAGAGTCTGTAATGTTACCTCACCTTCCTCTGCACTCCTCCCATGCGTGCACACTTGGCATCCACAGTCTGGTAGGTGAGCCACAGACATGTGTCCACATGCTGAATGTAACACACCGAGTCTCCATATTTAATGTCCGGCGCGCCCATCCCGTCCACCTCCTTCCTCACTCCAGGGTCAAGCTTTTCCTATGAGCAGCAAAGTGTTTCAGACACAACATTGACCTCTGCAATGTAAGTAAGCAAGCCTGCTACCCTTTATAAAACCTGTTTCAACACACACACATAGATTACACTTAAATTTGCACAAAAGTGTGGAGTGTGTGCTAGGCTTTTGCCTGTGCCGTGTGTGTATTACAGTGGGTAGTATGTTGTACCTTTGAGGATCTGAAGCAGAAGGCAGTAGACTTGATGTCGGCCCTGTCTTTGTCCATGAGCAGCAGAACGCGGTCGTGGCTCAAACTCAGGTACTTCCCTGTGGTCACATGACGCAGTCGGAATGGCTGACCCCAGCGAATATGGCTCCCACTCCACCTGAGGATAACAGGATTTGACTGTGATCACTGACTTTAAAAAAAAAAAAAACTTTAAATACTAGTTCAAACATTGTCATGAACATTGACAATATATTCACCACTTCCTCAACACACCACTTGAGAACTCTGAGTTAGTGTGTCATTGCACATACTGAACAGGAGAGTGTATTTTCCCCTCACAGATGTGTTGGAGAGGGGCCGCACAGTAAGGGCTGATTCATAGTGACTCATATCAGTCACAAATACATGCGTCATATCTGTAACAGTGGTGCCCCCTGAGGGTCAGTGAGCACGCTCCACTTCACCCAGCTGGATGCACAGGCCCCAAACTGTCCTTTTCATCCTGTGTAACACTTTTTGGATCACTGCAAAGGAACTACTGGAAAGGGCGGCAGTAGCTCAGTGGTGGTGTGTTGGAACACTAATATGAAAGTTGGTAGTTCGATCCCAGCTCTAGCATATCCAGTATACTGACATTAGGCCAGGACGTATGTGTGGGCACAAAACCAAGACCACCGATGGATAAAAGCTTTACTGCTGTATATAATATACTCACATAACTCTGAGGGTCTCGAGTCTCCACAATGATCGGGCGTGGCTGGACACAGCTCCTCCTTCATAATGAACAGACCTGAAAATCATAAGGGACACATGGATTTGTTCAGGATTCGACACACACACACACACACACACACACACACACAAAACAAAACCATCGTTTGAGTTCTGTGATGACAGCAGGGTCATCCTTACCGTCTGTGATCATTCCCATGCTCTCCGGATGGGACAGTCAGACACTCATCCATGTGACCGTGAAGGAGGCGCATGACATCCCCGCCAATCAGATATCCTGTGACCGACAACACAAGACAGGTGTGCCCACTGCTTATAAGTGTAGAGGACACAGTCTTACCTTGAGCCACCTCGCTGCCTGAGCAGATGGGAGCCACACTCCACAGTGTCTGCTGGAAGGCTGCGTCCACGTGTAGACTGTCTGTGCCGTAGGACAGGTGCTGCAGAGGACACATCAACACTGGAGTTTACAAGTTTCTCACAATTTACTCTGGTAAAAATGATCATTTTACATTACATTTTACATCATTACTCACATATTCAAAATATCTATTTAAAAAAGAATATTGTGAAAAATACACTGTACCAAAAGGCATTGTTATCATAAAAATACACACTTTCAAAGCACCAAATTTGACTTTAGGCTCTTGTTGGGGCTCATGTGCCACTCACCAAGTATCTCTCAGACGAGACGCTGACCAGGATCAAGTCGTCCCCGACTCGGACCTTCTCTCCTTCTGAGCGCTGCTTTGAGGCTGGATGGATGGTCCACCAGCAGGCCTCCCCTATACACACAGGTGTATGTGAAAACAAGAGTCTTCAGGGCACTCTTACAACGCTAAATCAGATTAAACACTGCGATATAACACAAATATGGAACAAGTCATATGTAAAAACACCACCACAAAGAACTTAAACACTACATTTTTTATTATTAAAACTACATTAGTTAGATTCAATTCCATGAATATGTTTTATAGTACTACATCTTTGCATTTCGGAAGACTTTCTAAAACATTTTAGTATCTAGAAGCTCCTTTCGTACAGTCATGTGTGAGATGTGTCCAGGGGCTTACCTGTAGTGTCCTCCTGCAGCCCCACGTCAAAGGCCAGCTTGTCTGTGGACGAGCGGGACGTGGACAGGCAGCACAGGTACTACACACAAACACACGTTCTTAGCACAACTTGTTCTCAGAGCAGCAGTGGGGGTTAATATTGTACACACAAGTAGGCTGCATTACCTTTACCTCTAAACTTAGACAATATATCCTAATTTACAAGTGTGGTGCTTTCACTGACCATCGAGCTGTAGGAGTGTCGCAGCAGTACGGCGTGTCCATAGAGAAGAGTGCGATGGCCCCCGCCCTGTGCAGTCTGAAAATACAACAAGACACATTCTAATGTGGAGACGCACAATTAGGAGGAGCTCTGTTTAGGAAAAATATGAATTAAAAGCAACCAACAATACAAAAATACCACTTAACAAAAGCACAGTGCGAGATGCTAGATGTCAGTTGCTATTTGTTATTTGTCAAGCCAAACTATACATTTAGACTCGCAGAGAAGCGCTGTTGCACACACAGAAAATACCAGACGCACGGACATTAGCCAGTTTGTTAAAACAAGCCCTGCCTTTAATCATGAAGATTCCCAAATCAGTAGTTAGGAACCCCTAGTGAGTCCTCGGAGGGTTCTTAACAAAAAAGAGGTTCAAACTAGACTTAATTATAATGAAAAGATGGCACGTTCAATTGTTTTGTTTTTGTTTGTTTTTTAATAACATTTATTACTTTTTAACTAACTTTTTTTCAGACATAAAGGTGGGAGACAAGATGCAAAATACACAACAATCAAATTAGTCCATTTAATCCATAAGACTATTATATCGATGATGTTTTTTAGTAACCTTTGATTTATACAATAAGGATGTTGGGGTCTCAAACATATCCAGACTAAAAAGTTGTGCGTGTGCTGTGTTAGGCAATGGCTAATCATATAAAACTTTTTACAAATTTTCTTGGAACTTGTATGGGGATAATACATTTTTGTAGTGGTGACTGAGCACACTTTAGCAACACACAGCGTGCCGTGCAGTAAGACAACAATGAGCCTTGCATCTGGAGAGTGTGGCTTATAAGTGTCACTAACTCAAATGTCACATCAACACACACTGAGGAGCTGGTATTAACATTAGAGCCAGGAGCTGCGCTTAACCACAGCCCGGAGGAGACAGACACCAAACACAGGCACAAAGAGAGGCCGGGACCTACCCACACTTCCACATCTATATGCTGTGTGCAAACAAGAGAAAATAGAGTCGTTTCAGAGAGAACAACCAAGCAACCCGTGTCCACACAAAGCATCCGGAGTACCGCTGTCCACTGAGGAGCAAAAGTATCCTCACACTATAAACTGTATCTATTGCTAGAATGGAGTGGGAGAGCGCGAGGTATGCAAAGCCATGTCGGAGGCTGCTGTAACAGGGTCAGAATGATGCAATGTTCTTTGAGGGAACTGAAGGAGATGGAAGTACAGAGGCAGTTTTCAGAGTCCAGCATCAAATGGTAAAGAAAGGATTTCAAATAGTAGTAAGGTTTTGTGTTTTGAGAAGATGTTTTATTTTTCAGTTCACACAGTAGTGCAAACTCTAAAATATTTTAGGAAAACTCCTAAGCTGCCCCAGTTGTCGAGTGGGTAACAGACAGTAAGCCAGGCTCTGTGAGGCTTTGACTTAGAGCAAACCCTAACCCTGGGAACAACTAGTTTCTATCATATGGTATTTGGGTACATTTTTTAAATAAATGTTTTTTAATAATGTAAACCTTATTAATGCACCTTTAAAGGGGCATTGTGTAATATTGAGGAATCTCTTAGATATATTCATGTATTTTAGGTGAATTAAATTAACTTTTTAGCAGTAATTATTCAATGCATAAATATGCCTCATAATAAATGTTCTCTTAAATACATATTTAGCCATGTGGTGGGTGGATCACTCGTTATCATCCAGGGGTGACCCGGATACACTGTGAACAGTGGCCTGGTGATGTAGAAAAGTGCACGAGACATATGCCCTCAGATCGAAAGTGGAATTGCTATTGTTTGGATAATTTTTTACACAGTACACCTGAATCCATCCTGTGTCTGGCTTGATGTAGATCTACCTAAAATGTTATTTTGTAGAACGGTCCCTATTTCAAATTTAAATTCACTTATGGATTGATAATAACTGATGATTCTGCCAACTGTTAGCATTCTGGCAGTAGTTTGCTCCACACAAAGCTAGTCTGAAATGCACCTAGTGCTCCAGTCCACTCATACATGAGTGTGTGTGTGTGTGTGTGTGTGTGTTCGTACGTGTTTGTGTGTAGGTATGAGATAGTGTGTTGAGCCGGGTTGGACTCACCGCGTCCGCCTTGTCTTCTGTGTTGGCGAGCATCTCCTGTAGTGCCCGTACCGACAGAGACTGCTCCAGCACAAAGGTGCAAATGGACAGGTCTGGAGGCACATTCTGAGCAGAAATCACAGCAGATTCAGACACGGCCACAGTTGTTACTCAGTATTCTACAAATAAGAAGATACTTGCATAAGAACCATTTTGTGAAATTGTGTTGTTTATTAGGAATGATTGGATAACAGGAAGAGTTAGAAGTTAGCTTAACAGTGTCATAACAAAAATATTAAATAATAATACCAATATTCATCATCATGATCATAATAATACATTTTATTTTTGTGTATTTCAGGAAAAATGTTTGCAGGTAATTTAATTAAATTCCTTTTTTTTTTATTCAGAGTTTAATCCAAGCCACTAACTTGTACATACTGTGGCAGTATGTGGGTTCAGAATTAGCATGTGTTGTTTAAAGTTCGGTGCAGGGGACAGAACTCTGAGTGTTGGTCGAACCTTGGAGTTGGAGATGGACTCAAGGAAGCACAGTCTGTTACCGAAGCCCTCGGCCGCCAGACACAGCTTCTGTTGCTCTTTGTGCAGGGTGGCAGAGCACTGCAGGACCACCTCATCATCCTGCACACAGAGAGTGCTCACTGTGAGGACAGAAGGCATGAACCCGATCATTCTGCTTGGGGACTTCATCATGAGATGAATGCTTATGATGTTCAGTATTATACTGTACCTGCACACACAGGTCCCCACACAGAACCATGTAAGGGCATGGGCAGAACAGAACAGCCCACCCACAGCTCTGTGTCTGAGGGCCTTGTAAGGAAGAGCGACCCAGAGCCAGGAGCATGGAGCACATCCACACCGCTCACACACACCACAGGCCTCTACACTGCACCCACACAAACAGGGCCACATTCTGTCAATGCTAAGAACAGCTCCAGGAACATGTTGGACATGTTTTCTGTTTATTCGATGTGAATCAAGACGGTATTACTATCCCAGACACTTGACTTCTGAGCTCAGTGAGACAACCTGAGACAAGGTTCACATTTCTTCATGAGCTCAGCCATACGATTCAAGAGCATCTTTGAATGCAGTGAGCACTACATTTTCTGTCCCCCTCCCTGCCCTAGTCAGAGCGTGGGGCTTAGAGCTGCCACCAGCACTGACCTGCTCTAAGGATCAGTCCAGGACAGGGCAGTTTCCTGCTTGTGCTGGATGCGCCGCAGCCTAAATCCCCTGAATCAATCCTGTCACTGCCTGCAGTTCCGCACCACATGCTCACTCACACATTTGTTTGATAACAAGACCTGCCCCAAAATCCTCAGATTTCACAAAACACATCAGGCCCTAGACACGTGTTAGCCCCTCTCATTTGTACATCTGTCCCCTTGAAGACATGCACTGTGCTGCTGGTAGACCTGACTTCAACAATATGAGGGCTGTTTTGAACTAAAAGACGGAAGCAGGTGTTACACTGCAGCCCAGAGAGGACAAGCCATCCCAGTGCTGCAGAGAGCAGACTTTCTATATGGGACACTGGAGAAAGTTTAGGAAGTTTGTTAGTGAGGCCACAAGCCCCTGTGGGACAGGCACGGACGGCAGCAGAACTGTCAGGAAGGGGAGCTAAACCCTGCTCCAGAAAGTCTGCCTCAGTCAGCAGTGTGATGAATGAGAGAGCTCCCCTTGTCTATGTAGGCCACAACACAAGGAGAAACTTACCACATGAGTCACACACTCTCCTCTAGATGCAAACACAGAACTTTACTTTAACTTCAAATGGAACAGCCTCTGTTCAAGTTATGGACACCTCATCTCTCTATTGTCTTCAAAAGCACATTTTGACAGAGCACAGATGTGAAATGAAAAAGGACATGCTCTAAACACTAAAATGGTGAACAGATATATAATAGGATAGAGGAGTCTGCAGAAGAACCTCCAGCCACATTCTTCTGCACAACAGCATTCAGGCTCCATCTTTTTATGTGAACCTGCGCTGGGCCTTTGAACCTCTTAAAGGTCATCAATCTTCAAAGAGGCTTTAGCTTCAGAAGCAGAGGCACCTCCCACACGTGACCCTCCCCTAATATCCAGTCCCAACATTAATTGGAAAATAATATAATTATAGTAAAATAAGACAAACAATTCACTTACAAAGACCCCAAACCTATGTATGCTACTAAGAGTTCAATAACAGTCATTCTAATTAAGAGAGGACAGAATATTGGCAGTTTCATCAAAATGACCCAGACTGATGAGGGGTTAAAGAGACACATCAACTGAGAATTTAAACAATGAATGTGGCAACAAAGGACTTTAAAAAGAAACAAGGAAAAACATGGAAAAACAGTCAAATTGATTTTCTGTTAGCAGATTCTTTACCCCAAGGAGCATTTATTCGATGTGGACAGTAAATAATGTCACTGCAGCATGATGCATTGTCCTCTGTAAGCACATGTATGGCATACAGAGCGGACATGCTCTGTATGCCACCGGGCATGCTCTTGTTTTATGCTATGCACACGTTCATGTAAATCCAATTATACAGCATTGAAAAATCCAACTACACTGGGGTCTATAGAAAATATATAAATGTAAACAACTATTGTGCACATATTTTGAAGGGTCTTTCTCCTAATTCAGAGTCACATCATTCACTCAGTCACACTGTTTCTGTTTCTGTTACTCTGATAGAAGTGTGGCTGTCTCTTCTGACCAATGCCAATAACAAAACCACACACATATTCATTAGGGCAAGGTGTCTTGCTTAAGCACACAACACCAGAGGCAGGATAATAGAAACACAGCTGTACATGATGCACTAGTGAGAATGGTTAACTTGGGATAAACCTATGTCAAATTGTAGAAAAAGATACAAATGTAGTCATTAGGAGATTGAGAAAGAATTTTAGATGAAAGTCAAACCACGTCCAGATGACTACAACTGAATGATTTTTCTATGATGGAACACTCCTGGACAAATGAGGGATTACACCGACCTATGTCAAATTGAATGATTAAAGATCACAATTTGAGAATTATTCACGATTATTGACTCCGTGAAAAATAACTGTGAAATCCTTAATTGAGTTTCATTCAAACTGTCAATGTCTTCAAGAAACTGAAACAGAATTGAAGTTAGTGTGACATACACAGTCAGCCAGATAATAAATAAATAAACACACACACAAACACACATTCATACACACTTAACATTTAGGTTTGGGCTATTATTTTGGAGTATAGATTGGTATGAAATTGATTGATTTGAGTCCTTAAAATTGTATTGTGAGCCGAGTTAATTCATGTATTTACACTGATATATATTACATAATACAAAATACAAAAATGACTTGACTACATAAGATCAGACCAAATAAAAAGGCTGTAGTCCTTCACACTGGTCACTCACAGTTTTAACTAACCAAGCTACAGTTAAAGTTAAAGCTGATGCTGACGCTGCAGTTTTGGTAATGATGATGTTTAGAATGAAACATGTCTGTCCAGGTCTGCAGCTGCCCTGTGCACAGTAAAGACATGGTATCCTGAGCTTGTATTGATTTGCATTTTTAAAGTGCACTTACCCAGAAAGCTGCAGGGTTGGGAAGAAGGGGGTGGACAGACGGACCCCCGAGAGGCCAATTCACTAACCTCTCTCACACCAGCTTTTAGGCTCAGAGACACAACTCTAGCCTGAGAAAGCCCATCCAGACGCAAAGGCTTTCAGAGCTTCTCCTGACCCCAGAGACCACGATGGAAACTACAAACAATACTGGAATACAATCAATCATCAGGTCCTCTCCCCATGTCCCCAGTCCACAAACACATTCCTCCAGTGAGGCACTGGTGAGGTTTGGTCTCCGACAAAAGCCCTTGACCCAACAGTGAGATGTTTTGGAGAAGCTCTCTGGAGGAACGTCCACAGACATGAACACAATTTTAAAGATGCAGTGTAACTTTTCTGGTGGGGTGTCCGCCACCTGCTTGTTTCCATGGAGTTGTTTTTGCTTTGTTAAGCCCACAAAAAGTGTTTTCAATAAAAAAAATTGTTTTTTTTTAAATGTGTCTAAAATACCTTGAAAAAGATCTGCAATATTCTTACATTGAGCAGCGTTCCTTTTCCACAGATCTGACTTGTAACTTTGGTTGGTGCCACTACCTGATTGCCTACATGTTGATAGTTTAATGTGGAATAGTATATTAAGTCTCTTCATTGTAGCATATCACCGTCGTATTCAGCCAATTTCCATTTGTTTACTTTTATTGTTGTTAAATTACCAGGTGACAATTTTAACCCTGCAAGTATGAATTCTGGATTTTTAAAAATAACTGCAAACAAGAACAGAGAAGTGGGCAGAGATAAGGGGTAGGTGAAAACAGATATTTTCTAAGCACTCAAGCCACAAACAAAGGACAAATGTGGAAACTGCTCATCCAACATGAATGAACCAAATGAAATACAACTCCAAGTACGCTAATGACAAAAGCTTGGGCCACATTTCTGTAGACCTATTGCAACGGCAGCACAGTACTGCAATAAGGGTAATAACAGTTTCCTATAAAAGGCCAATGTAGCTCCAGCTCACACACTGCAAAATCACTTCTTCAAAATACTGACACATCAATGGGAAAATAAACTGCACCCTCTGCTGCTCACACATAAAAGATGAACTTGTTATGATAAAATGTCCCTTGTTTTGCATTGCTTTATTGTCTAAAACATGGCACTCTCACTGAGAACTATGTATGGTTCAAACATTTCAGCAGTGGGCAATAAGCAGGTCTGTGTGGGGACTGGACGGTGGATACCGGGCAGTCACATGTTCCTGCAGCACCGCTCTGCAGCACCCCCCCTCCGGCCCCCACCCAGCCCAGACCCCGTGGCCTGAAGGGAGACAGTCTGTGCACCTCTTACCTGTCACTTACACGCAGACATGACTAAAACATCCCGGGTTATCTGAGCCGACTGTGCGACAGCGCAGAACTCTTCACGTCTGCACGCACTTACATAACACTTTAAATCATCGCTTTGTGCGTTTCCCCTTTGAAGCAAAATGCATGGCTGGAGATTGTAATTTGTCATGCACTGCTGTTCTATTTGGGAGTAAATCAGATTTGAGTCGGTCAGCTATGGATGCGCATTGCTGTCATATGCTTCTAATTTTTACATAATTCTTGCCACACTGTCATGCATGTTTGCCTCCGGGGAGGAGATGCCTGCGGGCTCAGCGTGTGCCTAACGCTTGGGCCAGATTCCAGATGCTTACAACTCGTAATTGAGCTGTACAAAGACAAACGCAACAGTTCATCAAGCCGCCGACTCTAAACTGACAAATCGCCGAGCTTCAGCCAAGGATGAACCGCACTGCGCCCGCATCCACCCAACACCAACATCGCACACAAAACGCCTCTGCGGCCGAACGACAACATCTCCGGGACATCACCGCCCACCTCACCCTCCGCCGCCGCCAGTCTGCCGCCTGTGTACCACTTGTCTACGGTCAGGGCTCCATCAGTGCGCTGCGGATCACTGACCACAGAGAGAGTAGCCCATCGGAGCGTCCTGTCTTAATGCGGTAAAGTCCCAGCCCTGGGCACGCGCACGGGGAGAGCCGCAGTAGCGCAGCATTATCGTTACAGGGTGAAACTTACGGTCCTGAGGAACTGGATCTCGTCCTCAGCCTCCGCGCCCTCGGCCATGCTGAGCTCCGGTGAAGATGCTCCTGACGCAGCAGCGGAGAGCCCGGGCGCGTGCTCCTGTGTGCTCGTGAGGCTGGAGACGGAGAAAGAGATGAACAGTCGAACTTGCCTCTCATTGGGCGCCTCACGCACGCGGAGGGAGGAGCTGCAGGAAGCACAGGTACCGGCGCGTGTGAGCGTGTGAGCGTGGAGGAGACCACGTCTTGACATCGATCAGTTTAATTCTTGGTCGATTTTTACGTTGCATCTTTGATGAATTAAGTATTTATTATTATTCACACATATCAAACGAGAGAAAGTCTTAAAGAGGTCTTCTGATGCCTACTCCTGAGAGAACCTCCTTGAATCGGTAAAAAAGTGAAAAGATTGATAAATCCTCATCATCCCTGGATCCCTAAGCAGAGACACAAGCATAAGTGAGGCAAATGGAGGCAGATGATTTGTTAATTTGATTTATTTTAAGACATTTAAGATCGGAACATTTCCCACATAAAAACATTTACAGTAACAAAAACGTACAATAGACAGCTAAAATTGCAGCATATACAGGGACAGTTTTGCTTTTTGTATTGGCATAAAATAGTGCTGGTGGTTTATTTATATCAGTTCAGTGAAGATAAAAGATCAGATTGTGTATCAAAAGTATCTGTGAGAGACTGAGGGCCTCAGCCTAAAATTCAGGGTCATAGGCCAGAATGGGAGCGAGCCACTTCTCCACCTCAAAGACATCCATGCTCTTCCGCTGGGCGTAGTCTTCCACCTGAGGACAAGAACAAACATTCAGTCCTGGAACCACCTCAAATACTTAAAACAGATTTACAATGTAGGGACATTTAAAAATCTCTTCAAGTACTGATAAAACGTTCAGATTCTATAATGTGAAAATGTCACACTCTCATAGGGAAGTGGTAACATTTTATAAAAACTGCACTTTTAACAGACAGAATAAAGCTTGAACAAAGACTTAATTCATAAAGAACAAAAAGTTTATCAAGAATGATTCAAGCTCTGTAACTACTTAATTAAGAGGCTAGGTTTGAATTAGCATATTGGTGCAATATTATAAAAGCGGTACCTTAGTTTTCCCTATTTATTATGTTCTGTATATACATATTCAACAAAAAACAAAAGGATAATCCACAAATGTTGAACCTGGCAATTGAGCGACTTTGAACCTAAAAAGAAACATTTTACTACCAGCAACAATAACAATTATAAGCTTTTGGAATGATGTCTTCTGAAACCTATTGGCTTAATTAATGCCAATGCCATGCTGATGCAGGTCATTTAACACAGGTCGGCTGCATCTCTCTCAGATCTTCCTCAAGCACTGACACAAAAGTTTGCCCAGAGGATGAAATAAGCATGTGCCGGTACCTGCTCCTTGGTGATCTTCCCCACAGCGAAGTACGAGGCCTGGGGGTGTGACAGGTACAGTCCCGACACAGACGCAGCAGGTGTCATGGCCAAAGACTCTGTCAGACTGATGCCTGCACAAAACAGGAGCACACAACATTACATACATACTTTCCAATGTAAACTTTCCAAATCAAAGTGTCTATCTAACCTCAAAAATGCCAGAAAGGTAAAACCCATGAATATTGTCAATGGAACACAAAAACACATACTCTGCCTCATTCAACTCAAGTGACATCTGGTCGGGTCTGCAGGCTAAGAAGGCATTTTTACTGTAGTTCCACTTTGGGTAATTATGTATGCACATTTAAGATACTAAGATGCCCCCAGGGAAAATCATTGTATTAATTGAAGTAAAATAACAATGTTGATTAGGGAAGAATAAAACTTCCCTCCGGCATAACTTTAAGAAAGTGACTGCATCTCCAAAACCAGTTCTGCTTTTATCAGAAAAAAAACCTCTCTTCCGCTCTCTCATTTTAGGAGTGAAGCAGGTATGAATGTGCTACCAGTGTTTTGGTGGATGTTGGCCAAGCTCCACATAGTCTTCTTCTCTGTGTGGTCGGGTTGGCTGGGGTAGCCAGCAGCTGGTCTGATGCCCTGGTACTGAATCTTGAGCATCTCTGAGGTCTGAAGGGATTCTTCTGTGCTATAGCCCCACAGCTCCTTCCTGACGTGAGCATGGAGGTGCTCTGCAAAGGCCTGGACACAGCAGAGGAAGCACAACATTAATTTCCATTTCCTTTTATTCATGTGCAATAATAAAGTCGCTTACCTCAGCCAGTCGGTCTGCCAGAGCCTTGACCATGATGCTGCTGTAGTCATCTCCTTCGTCTTGGAACTGTTGGCTCAGCTCCTCTGCCCCAAACACAGCCACAGCAAATAGCCCCAGGTAGTCCTTTACACCAGAGTCCGGGGGGGCAATAAAGTCAGACAGGCAGAGATATGGTTCAGGGTTGGAAGGGTCCTTCTCCACCTGTCACACAGCACATGCTCAGTAAGAGGACAAAGAGCATTTCTGTGTTCTGCTGAGAGCTGCTAATGGAGAGGTACCTGTTGGCGCAGACCATAAAACACAGCTGTGGGCTCAGTGTCTCCAGAAACCTGGACATCTTCTCTGTACAAGCAGATGTCATCTCCTCTACTCTGGGCCTGCCAGAATCCTACCAAGCCCCGCCCCTTCAGAGTGGAGCTGTCAATCATCTGCTGAAGCATCTTCTGGGCGTCTTTGAAGAGGCGCAGAGCCTCTGAGCCTGCAGAGAAACGAGCGTCAGTCAAAGAGGGCATTTCTCAAGGGCCTCGTACCTCACTACCTAATTTAGGCTTGATTCTAAAAGTAGTGGCACTAACCAACAGTCTTGTCTTTGAAGATCTTGGGGTACCCTCTGTTGGGGTACTTTCCTCTGAGCTGCCAAACATCAAAGAAGGGTTTCCAATCGATGTAGTCCAAGAGACTTTTAAGGTCATAATCATCAAAGACGTGAGTGCCAAGGAACTGGGGCGGCACTGTACACAAACAAACACACCCCCATCAGGAAATATTATTTATGATTGAAAGAGAGGAACACGCTTCTGTGAAGTAAAATGGCGTTTGTATGTGTCACCTGGTTTTGGTGTTGACTGCCAGTCGATGTGTAGACCCTTCTCTTTGGCCTTAGTCAGAGACAAGTATCTGCGATCCTAACGCAACAGAGCATATGTAGTTTAAAAATCACTCTAAATACCCACTCTTAATTGGGTAAATGAGAAGGGGGAAAATTATGGCAGGGTTAAAAGTTGTTAAATGTAAATTTTGCATATGTCTTGCATATGGTTCTAAAAATTACTTGATATAAATTAAAAATTCCTGTTAAATCACAAGCAAATATTTTTTTCCAAATTTGTAAATCCTGTTATACACATTTTAATTATAACAGCACCTTCAAAGAGTCGTAGTGATCCTGTCTGACGTCCTCATACTCTTCTTTCAGCTCATCAAAATACTCATCCTTTTGAGAATCATCCTTGAGCTGCGAGCACTGAACACACAATTCATCTATCAGTTCCAGGGAGCATACTGTGTGAACTTTAAGGCAGGCATAAGTATAAGGTGTTCTTACAACCAGCACTGCACGGGAAGCATCCAAAACATGGACCACAGGAGAGCTGTAGCGAGGCGCAATCTTCACGGCTGTGTGAGTCCTGACAGAACACTACAGTTTTACACAAATACCACAGACAAATTGATGTTTTGAAACTGCATCACAAAATTCTAAATTTAAATTCTATATATGGATGTCAGCTTCCTGTTTATTAGGTGACATCTTGAGACTTTTGATCAAAATATATAATATGGTGGCACGGCGAAGCAAGTCCTTAAAACATGGACCACAGGAGAGCTGTAGCGAGGCGCAATCTTCACGGCTGTGTGAGTCCTGACAGAACACTACAGTTTTACACAAATACCACAGACAAATTGATGTTTTGAAACTGCATCACAAAATTCTAAATTTAAATTCTATATATGGATGTCAGCTTTCCTGTTTATTAGGTGACATCTTGAGGACTTTTGATCAAAATATATAATATGGTGGTCATCATTTTCCTTAATGCAGTTTTGCCATGACCGGGGTTAGCAAACCTGTTCCGTTTTAAGACCTTAAAAGGACAAATATTATGATTTTTTTTTTTTTTGGTGTCTCGTTATTAGCCTTTAAACATGCTCTTGAGTACCTTTATTTATGTAGTTATACTTTTTTTCTTCTAAACTACATTTGGATTTCTGCTGGTTCGGATGGTGGAGTGATGCAGTTTCAAAACATCAGATCCATGATTTCAACGCATTTCAAGCTGGCCTCTCACTTCTGGGTCTAAGCATTTGTACTGGCCGTGATTAGACGGAAGAAATTCACAGAATTGGCAATGATTTATAGACTTAAAAAACAGCAGAGAACACTCTTAGAGCCACGTCACAGACCGCGGAAATGCCAGTTATCAAGGAGATTCAGAACAGAGTGTTTTTAATGCTCAGAGGGGAGAGGATTTTCTAACCAGGATTCAAACTAGCATGAAATAAGCTAAATGTTACGACGGGTATGTTTTTCATGAGGGAACAATGTTAGAACATGGTTAAAGCTCAAAAAGGTCAATGTTGCATATGTGTCTGTCCAAAATCTAACTACATTTCTAGCAATACAGGTCCACATGCAAATTGGTAGCTATCTACAGTCAAAGGTAATGAGTGTCCCAACATCTACAGCAACATCATGAGGTACAGTCGAAATGTTTGCAGTTCTACAGACAGACTGTGGCAGTGTACGTACATGCACGCGGTCGACCATACACTTGGTCGCACTGTAGGGGAGCAAAATAGGCCTACGGTTTATAAATGTTAGTCACATTATTTGCATTTTATTTTTAAAATTTCCATTTTATTTAATGCTTTTTGAAGTAATTAAATGTCCATAAAAGCCTTAGAAACATGTTATAGGGTCTGGGCATTTGTAAGTACTTATAGGTTTGTTTCAGTTCATATTCATGTATTCAAGTACTCTAAGAAAATAAGTTGTGTAGAAAATATTAATACATTTTCTTTAACACTGATGCAATAAAATGTCCTTTTCATCCACTCACGTTATATAACCCATGCACAACTCAATTAATCTGTGAAACAAATAATGCTAACAGCTTTATCTAAACTAGGTTTCACTTGCATTTTGTCAACAACAAATAAGTAAGCATTAATAATGATTTTAATACCATCCACTCACACCAGTCTAACTGGGAGGTGGGACAGTTTCTTTATCTGTCCCATGGATCTCCCTGTCATGTTTGTGAGAAGCAGCGCTGCCGCTACTTGGGAAAGCATGTCGGAGCCACGGAGAACATGGACTGGATCAGTGGGAGAAAATATGGACTGGAGTTCTATGAAAACAGTTGATTCTTTTGGAGTAACAGAATGGATTCATGAAAGACATTTGTTTTGATGATCAGTGATTAGCACTGCATAATTTGATTGGCGAGATGATGAGGTAAACACTGCATTATGTATAAAACCAATCTTCTTATGCGCCCTGGGACTGATGGACTGGTAAGACTGGACTTTACTTGGACGTGGTGGCTCCTCCTATCAACAGCGGTGTACTCATTCCAAGCCTCTCCATCTCTTTGGCCACATGGATCATCTCGTCCAGTGATGGAGTGATGAGTCCAGACAGCCCGATGATGTCTGCACAAAACCAAACATAGATAATATTAGCCCCTGCACACATTCTCACCGTACTGTATTGGTTTGAATAAAGTCTCGGTTACCTGCTCTACGAGCAACAGCCTCCCGGAGGATCTGATCACATGGAACCATCACACCCAGGTCCACCACTCTGAAAGCACACAACACTTACAAACACATCCTGGGACAGGACAAATTGACACAGGTTAACAGTACCTGAAGTTATTACAGCCCAGGACAACACCAACAATGTTTTTGCCGATATCATGGACATCTCCTTTTACTGTGGCCAGGACAATAGTGCCCTGATAGGGATCCTGTAGTAACAACATCAACAAATCAGTTTTCTATGTATTCTAATTCATTGTATTTATCCATGTCCCATAACTACAGTAAACTAGGCATTATGCTCAGTCAGAATAGAGGAAAATTCATATAATACTAAATGCAATGTTATGCAGCTATCAATATCCCTTTAACAGTCAATTAAAACATCCAGACTCACGCTTTCTGTAGTTACTCCTGAAGACTTCATCATCTCTTCTCTCTCCTTCTCCATGAATGGAATCAGATATCCCACAGCCTTCTTCATCACACGAGCAGATTTAATGACCTAAACAATGGTGGGTTAGGGTTAGTCTGTGACATAAACGACACTCTCATACTTGAGGACAGTACCAACCTGAGGCAGGAACATCTTGCCTGCTCCAAACAGGTCCCCCACCACCTTCATACCATTCATCAAGGGCCCTTCAATGATGTGGAGGGGCCGCGTGTAGCACTCCAGGGCCCGACACTCCTCCACGTCTTTCTACCACATATTTCTCTACTCCCTGAATACAAACAGTTCTTCAGATCTCGTCATTATTTATCTGGCCTTTTCAAAGCTTTACAGGTTTTTTAGTGCGTTAGTCTGGAAATTTATGGAATTTATTTCTCTCAAGAGGAGACTCAACAAAAACATTATGAAATTAAGCTGTTAGGCTACGTTCACACTGCAGGGTCTGAGGCATAATTTAGATTTTTTTTTTTTTTTTAATCTGATTTTTTTTAATGTGGTGTCTGCGTTTCTGTCTGGTGTTAACGGAATACAGCTTGATGTGTCCTACATGCGCACAAAAGAAAACAACGTCATATTTCAATGTGTTTACCGAAGAAAAAAAGGCACATTACGCGGTCGCATCATGCCGCGTCCACTCCTTTAATTGATGTCCTTATTTTTTTTAAATTTCGCATGAAGGCTTTTTATTTCCACTGGCATTGCAGCCAGGAGCGCTTAATCCAGTGCTATTCAACTTTATTTAACAGGGGGCCAGATCTTTTGGCCGGCCTGGCTTCTGGACCGGAGGTGCACAACACTTACTACAGTAACGACATTTTGGGTCGTACAAAATATCCTGTTTCAATATATTAAGAAGTCAATACAGTACAACTACTGCTGATAGATATGATTTGTGTGAGAAATAACATTCAAAATGCTTTACCAACATTTCTTTGAAAAATTGCCCAACCAGAACTGAACCAAAACTAAAACTAGACTAGAACCAAAAAAGTCTAAACACAAACAAACAAGAACTAAACCAAGACCAAATCAGGTCTAAAAACTGTGCTAACCAAGAAATAAACCAGTAAATAAGATTTTTATCTTTTCAATATTTGCAAAATGGCCCGTGGACCGGATTAAACTGATTGGGGGGCCTGATTTGGCCCGAGGGCTTTACATTGAATAGCCCTGGCCTAATCCCTCGCTTGGCCAACTCCTTCGCAATCTCCTCAAATACTGCCCAATTACGGTACTCTATTTTTGGCTCAATTGACTTTTCACACTGTATATTGATTAGTTCACAAACTTCTTCCTTCTTCCACTGATTTTTGACTGTTTCATCTGCCATTTCTCTCCACTTTGACTCAGAATTGTGACATTTATCCCGGAAATGTTGCCCATTTATGACGTTCAGGTTGGATCTGGGGACCTGGGCGTTCAGATTGAAGTCTAAAAGTGCGGATACGTATTGGATTTATTGCCACATATGAAAGTGGCCTGGGTCGGAGCTGAAAAAAATCAAATGTGTGCTGTTCACACTGCCAGGAAAAAACAATTGGATACAGGTCACATATGGGCAAAAAATAATAATAAATAAATAAAAAATTCGGAATTGCCCTACAGTGTGAACGTAGCCTTATTCGAACCATTTGACACATTTAAAAACAGATCTGAGTTCATCTAATATAATAACTCAATCAAGTGTGTGCCGCTTTGTGTTGTGTAGTGTTCAGTGATTTTACTTTGATGAGCGCGTATTCTAGCCTCTCCTCCACAGTCCCCTCTCTCCACTCTTCAGTCTGAATAGTCTTCTTGGCACCTTTCACATTATTCTATTGAAGAGTCCATTGTAAGAGATGGATGCACAGAGCTCTTTAGATTAGAAATATTCTTTGTACCTGAGCATATGTCAGCAGCTTCTCTGTGGCTTCAGGATCTTTATTCCAGATCAGGTTCTCACAGAGTTCTAACAATTCTTTGTCGATGTTGTCGTACACTGGCAAATTCCCAGCATTTACTATGCCCATATCCAGTCCATGCTGCAGAGAGAAGCATTATTTATAACCATAGAGGGGTGCTCGTATCACATATTTGGTTTAGAAGTTCAAAACAAATTTACTTGGTACTAGGTCCATAGCAAGCTTTTAAATGTACAAACAAATTGCCATTGTAAGACAGGTACACCCAAATGTATGTACCTTGATGGCATGATAGAGAAAGGCCCCATGCATGGCTTCTCTAATGGCCTCCATCCCTCGAAAGGCAAAGGACAGGTTGGACAGTCCTCCACTTACCCGGACTCTCGGTAACGTTTCCTACAAGAATTCAACATATTAGATCAGAGACATTTGACTGGGGAAGGACATTGCAGCAACTGTCAAAAGCTGGATTCACACTCAATGCTGCAGCACAGCTACTAAAAGGGATGGACTGACCTTGATTAGCTGAGTAGCCCTGATAAAATTGACGGCGTACTGGTTGTGTTCCTCCATCCCCGTGCCAATGGTTAGGATGTTGGGGTCAAAGATAATGTCGTTGGGGTCATATCCCACTTTGCTGACCAACAGCCAATAGGCACGAGAGCAGATCTCCACTTTGCGATCCGTATCTGTGGCCTATGTAAACACTGCAGTTTAGGTTAAGGAGCATTTTTAAATCACATGTTTAAGAGGTAACTATAGATAAGTTGCTGAAACGCAGTACATGAGGAAGAAAGCGAGAGCATGAGTGAGAGGAGCAGACCTGTCCCTTTTCGTCGAAGGCCATGACCACGACTGCAGCCCCGTAGCGCTTCACTGTGGCAGCTCTCTGGAGGAAGTCCTTCTCTCCTTCCTTCAGACTGATGCTGTTCACAATGCACTTCCCCTGACAGCACTTGAGCCCGGCCTCAATCACAGCAAAATTGGACGAGTCTATGCACAGAGGAACCTGAAGAGAGGACGTAAATGTTGTATAGTATGTATAGGTATAATGCCACCAAGAGCTATGTATGCAAGAGCTACAGCAACTTGTGTCCTTACTTTTGCAATATCGGGCTCCGAACCAATAAAGTTGCAGAATCGTGCCATCGCAGCCGGGCCTTCCAGCATGCCTTCATCCATATTTATATCCAGGACCTGAGCCCCCATCTCCACTTGAGCTTTAGCAATGCTTAGAGCCTCCTGAACAGCAGGGGGTGTGCAATTTAGAAACACTCAAACAGGAATAAACATAAAAAAAATACTTCCCTCACCTCATAGTTTCCTGTCATAATCAGCTTGGCAAACTTGCGTGATCCAGCTACATTACAGCGTTCACCTATGTTCACAAAGTTGGTATGTGGGCCAATCCTGAATGGCTCTAAACCTGAAATTAAAAGAAACAGGGGTCACTGGAAAAAGCTGGAGACAGGGTCCATGTCACTTATCCCAGGGGTATATGTGGAAAGTGTTTTGTAAGAATGATTGTCAAAGGCTTTTGACAATCCAGGGTCACATTAATGCAATGTTAATCTGTGTTGTTATACTTTTTTACTGTAACCAAGCCACACCAAGAAGTAAAATATTAAGATAGCAAACATTCTTATCAAGTAGACAAGTCACAAGAGAAGTCTGAAGCAGAGAGTACCTGAGAGTTGGAGGTACTCCTGGTAGAGCTGAGAAGGAGGAGATCGGGGTGCAATGCGTCGCACCGCTTCACTGATGGCCCTGCATGACAGAAGAACACTGTTAGAAGTGCTCCGACAATGGCTGCACCTTGTACTGCAGTCGGAGTTTGTCCTGTGTGTAACCTGATGTGAGCTGGAGTGGTTCCACAGCAGCCGCCCACAACATTCACCAGTCCATCCATTGCAAACTCCTGCTCACAGGAGAACAGTATGTGTATTTAAACAGCATAGAAGACATCATTTTGACAGGTTTCCACATTACCTTCATACTAGAGCCAGTGACCTCAGGGGTCTCATCATAGCCTCCAAACGTGTTTGGCAGGCCTGACAACACCATAAGAGGTCATACATGCTTTATAAACATCTGATAAACATCTGCTTTTTGAATGCTTAAAGTCACCTGCATTAGGATAGCACAACACAAACGCAGATGTGCTCTTGCCAATGGCCTCGATGAATGGCCTCATCTCTGTCGCCCCCAAGGCACAGTTTAGACCCAAACTAGACACAGTAGGGAGACAGTGAGAGGAAGACAGGTACACACAGAGGTATATGTGGAATCTAACTCACCAAAGAGGTCTGGAGTGTGCCAAGCTGACCACAAAGGCCTCACTCGTCTGCCCCGACAGTGTCCTGCCACTTCGGTCCACAATAGTCCCTGAGATCTAAGTCCACCACAGGCAATTAAAACCAACATGTGCACAGAACCATATCTCATGTTAGAGGAGAATCTTACAAAGATAGGCTTCCTCTCATAAGTCTCCTCAAACAGAAGGTCAATAGCAAATAAGGCAGCCTGGGGACAAAACACAACAATTTTAACCCATCTTTTCAAAAGGCACCTGGCTGGACATCAAAGTTATAATACCATTCATGTGTCTTGATACTACGCCTCTCCAAAATGATAAACAAGTATGACATAACTGAATAACCTTAGCATTGGCAGTGTCAAAGATTGTTTCCACCAAAAGGATGTCCACTCCTCCGTCCAACAGCCCTCGGACCTGCTCAGAGTAGGCCTCCACCAGCTCATCAAATGCTGAACATAGATAAAATGTGACGAAGGTCAGAAGCATTCCTTTCTTATCACAAATGCAAACAAAGCATTTGAAATCTGTTCACAATTCTGAGAGTCTTACTGATGTTCCTGAAATCTGGCTTTTCCACTGAAGGAGAGACAGACAGTGTTTTGTTGGTGGGACCCAATGCCCCTGCCACGTACCGCTTAGAACCTGATAAAACAGTCAGAAAATACCTCAATAAGCACAATGTGGTCATTTCTAAAGTACGCTGCCTGTAATGGTCTATTACCACTGAGTTTGAAGAGATCATCTACAGCCTTCCTTGCCAGTTCAGCAGACACCCTGTTTAGCCGATAAGCCTGACAACACAACACAAAGCAACAGTCACTGAAATTGAAGCACAGGCATATCTCAACATGGATCTCATGTTTCACCCTGCTGAGACACAATACCATTAGAATTGCGGAATAACGGAAAAAAGGTTTTATAGCAAAAAAAAAAGAACATTTTTATCACAATATTATCTAAGGCAATATCTCATGAAAATAAATACCTCTCAAATCACTAAGCACTTCCATCATACAAAAATTAAAAACAAAAAAATTAAACTAAAACTGAAACTAAAAAATGTCTTACACTACGATTAAATATTGCCTAAATATTCCAAAAATATCTTTATCATATAGAGGAGTCATACCTGATTTGAGGAAAAACACAGAGCACATCGTTTTAACCTAACCTTTCATCTTTCATAGTTGAATGTGTGAGTTATGTTCAGAAGATGCCCATAACCAACAGCGGTTTGATGCTAAATGCGTATCTTTGTGAATGGACAAAGACATCGTGCGAACGTACCAGGTGTTCCAGCCGGTAGTCGGCCTGTGCCACAGACGTGCTGCTGAACGTGTTGGTCTCAATGATGTCGGCCCCAGCCTCGAGGTATTCCTGTCAGAGGAACAAATGCCATTACTCACCCACAAATCCACCCTGGAACACAAACTGGGTATAGTGAAAACAAACGGTCTTGGTGCTTTGATACCGTCACAAAGAACCTCAAGATGCTACTCTCACACGCACATTTGTATGGTTCTGCAACAGCTAATCTCAAATACGCCCAATTCATTCAATTACTGAAATATACTGAAAGAATAAACAACTAATTAAGTTCAAGCCAGGTCAGACTCAGCATAATGTAAAAAGAGGCTGTAGTACCTTGTGTATTTGGTAGATGATCTGTGGCTGTGTGAGGCTGAGCAGGTCGTTGTTCCCCTTCAGGGCGACAGAGTGGTCCCTGAACTCGTCCCCTCTGAAATGCTCTTCCTCCAGCCTCTGCTGCTGGATCATGGTACCCATGGCTCCGTCCAGGACCAGAATCCTCCGCTGCAGTAGAGCACGTAACTCTTGCTCCAGAGGACACCGAGACATGGCTGTTTGGAAGTTATCATTTACATTCTGGGTTAATTTGTGTATGAACGAGGTGGGTAGTACATTTACTTGAGAACCTTTATAATAACATTGTACCTCGAGTAGATTTCAGACACCAAACTTTTACTCCTACTTGAACATTTTATATTATATATTATAACAGTACTTTTGCTTGAGTAAAGGATTTGGTTACTCTTCCTGTGTGTAATTCTGACCAAACCTTCATTGCGACAATGAGATTATTTGAAGAATACTTCACCCATATTGCCTTGTATGAATCTGATGTGTGCGTGAATGATTGGTGGAAGTGCAGATGGCGCAGATTGGCAGCCTTGCTTCAGTCAGTCAATAATCAATAAGAATTGATGACACTGCTAACAAACACATTTGTTAGGCTTCATAGGCCAATAATCATTTTAATGTCCACACACAAGAATATGTTGCGTCAACTCAGATAACCTCATCCTCGGACGATCCATGAACTATTCATGGAGATCGGCGCACGTTTCTGTCACAGACGTGAACGGACGAATCAGCAGACAAGAGGCCATCAAAGGCCAGATTCCGACCCTCAGACCGGACTGATGAGCGCAAACAGTCCACGTCCAACCCATGATCCAAACCATGATCCAAACCACACGTGCGCGCAGCCACTGCATTGAAATGCACAGGAAAAAGCGCAATGACGGGACATTTACCGGCGGTTGAAGCCTCCTGGAGGACGTTGGTCGGGGCCATGTTCTGCACCTTCATCAAATACCGCCCCACGACTCTTTCGAGGATCCCTCCGTAAATGTTGAGCCGAACTTTTGCAACTTCAGTAACGAACGAACCGGTTTTTACGAAACATCTACTTCCGGCCAGAGCACTTCAGAATAAAATGAGGCTCCCCCTCTCAGTGCGGCCCATGGATGTGGTGCGGCCACACCACGGATCTATTGAAATAACGATGTCGTGCACATTTACTGTATTAAGTCGCACCAAAGTACATAAGTCAGGGGTGTGCAAACTTTTTACATCGAGGGCCGCATTTTGAAACGTATCCGGCGCAGAGGGCCACAGACGACCGACAATAACGTGAATCATTCGAAATGTTGTATTTGACATAGTTTCGATGGGCCTCCACACCTTTATTAAAACTTGGAACATTATTAGGTTAATATAACATCAAAATGTTTGTATTTTTCATATTTTAGAGTAAAAACTACAACTTGTTGTTTGGGTCAACTTAGCAGGAAGCCTGAGGGCCAACAAAAATTGGTCTGAAGGCCGCATTTGGGCCCCGGGCCACAGTTTGGACACCCCTGACATACGTGATTCACGCACACAGGAAATGTGACTTGTAAGGGGATCATTACCATAACTCAATCTGAGTAATCATTCTTTTAATACATACAACCCTCTGAAAATTCAATAGTAAAGATTAGGCTGCTTTAATGGGACAAAATGAAAGACTAAATCAAAAAAACAAGTTACATGAGACTATGTATTTATTTAAAACAAATAAAACATTCCTTTTTTACAAATAGATTATTACAAAAATTGCAGTCCGTCAGTGCAGTCAGTTCTCAGCGTTTCCCTTTAGACTTGAACGCACACTTTTCTTCTCCGTCTGGCCCATGACTCGATATAGCTTCTTGCGCAGCTCCCGTTGCCGCTTGGATTTGGCCTCCTCCTCCTGACTCTTCTGCTGAAGGAACCTTTTGTGCTTGATGTGTTTTACAGTTTTGGCCTTCTTAGTTTTGTGGTTGTGCACTGTGCCCAGGGCCTGTAGGAGGGCCATCAACTGCAGAGGAAAAGCACAGAACAGTTTGGATTCACAACTTGCTACAGATGTTTTGAGAGTTGAAAATAAAAACTAAATAGAATCTACTGCCAGTGACACAAGCAAATCTAGCAATTCAGAAAATAAATCCATAAAAAAAAAGAAAACCACTAAAGAAAATAATTGACACATAGGGCCATTGGACTAGGCGCTATGGGAAAACTCAGTTCTGAAACATTTAGAAAATAAAATATTACACAATTTAGATAATACGTTAAACCGGTGTGTCTGCATATTAGTCTTGCCTTCCTCTCGTGCGGTTCCCGGATCACACCCGGCCTCTGGAGGTCTCTGGGGGTCTTTCCTTTAGGTTGCTGCTGCTTGGGCTTGCTCTTGAAGGGAAGGGCTTTCTGGAGCTCTTTCGGGATGTGCAGTTTGTTGAAGCGTCTGGGAGTACGCGAAACAGGCTGAAAACATTTCATGAAGATGTGTTAATGTTATTTATGGTAGTTACCGGTAGTACAAAAATCACGCTCAGGGCAGAGGGGTTGGCATACATCGGGTTAAATTAAAGAAAATATATTGTACAAAATCAACTTTTGAGAGCTTTGTTATAATTGTTTTCCCCATCTTTATTCTCCTGCAAGCAAGATGCTATTGCTTTGAAAATTCCCATTTGCCCCCAACACGCCCACTGCTGCAATCTTACTACCTTTGAAAAAAATAATTCTCAGCCATGCCGTGAATATCAACTATCCATAGGTGGGGTCAGGGGCAGTCCAGCAACACTGCACTTTGTTGGGATGAGGTTTACTGTGACGTACTGTAAAGCGGCAGACAAATCTGCTCTACAGTTTTCAACTGCATTTTCCGTTAAAAAAGGAACCATATGGAAGATTTCGTTTTTATATTCCATAATCATCACCCGTGTCCCTGGATAGGAGGAAGCAAATTTAACAAAATCAAACTTTTTCCATTAACATTACAATCGTTAATGACAAGAATGTGGGACAAGATGTCCACTTTGTTTATTATTATTTGGCGTTTTGGTTCCCCAGAATAAGCTTCAGTTAAAGAATTGAGAATAGAGTTCTGAGCTGAACTTGAGGCATGGCCTCAAGGAGAAACACTTGTATTTGTAATTCAGTCCTTCTCATTTTTAAAGTGAAATGGTATATAGAACAAAGTGTAATTGCAGGGATGTCACCATTAACCGTTTTTTCTATCATAGTAACGTACAGCAGTGTGCGCACACGCGCAGCCCAGCGTGTCAACAAGACTGGATAAACGCGCTAAACGACCGGTCCTTTACACACGGGGTCAACACACTAGTGCGAGTGAACAGCGCGAGCTACAGTCAACGGGAGTAGTTTTTTGGGGGGGGTTTTTATGCCGCTGCTTCTTGAGTTTACACGGGCAGGGCGAGGCACCGCACCGCCGACGCCGCTGGAGTGCAAAGCGGCCGCTCAGTGCGAGCCGAAAGTGGAGCCACTGAACCCACAAGCTCAAAGGGAAGGAGAGAGAAAGGAGCAGACAGGTAGTTAGAGCGTAGGCTTACCTGTAAACGCTTTTTTATTCTTCACAAATCTGTTTGTTGTTGGCGTGAGCCAAAGTCTCAAGCCCCTCCCGTGAGCGCAACCATGGAGGTTAATCTCACTAATAAATTATATAAGGCTTAAAAGAGCTACAATGAGGGGCCAATAAACTTATATTTATATTATGTACCGTATTTTGCGGACCATAAGCCGCTACTTTTGTCAGATGTTTTGAGCCATGCGGCTTATTTAGAGGCTGCGGCTTTTCTGTGGTTTTTTTCTTTCACCGCTAGGGGCGAACTAACCGGAATTAGAATCAAAACTACAGAAAAGTTAAGCAAAGAAGCAGATGTTGGTTTTTTATTCAGCTAGCAAATAGAACACGGACGACAAATTACCAACTATAAATTATTTTCAAATTCTTGCCCCATCATTATGGAACCCAAACGAAGAAGTTCGTACGAAGCAAGTTTTAAGCTGAAGGCCATCGATCTTGCTAGGAAACCGCGCGGCTGCACGCAAGCTTAACATCAATGAATGTACGGTGAGACGCTGGAGGGACAGCGGGGAGATCATGCGATGCCAAAAGTCAAAGGAAAGAGTTCTGCGGCCTATACAAAAGGTGCGGCCTATGTATTGTTTTATTATCGTTTTTTTAAAAATAGAGCAAATGCGGCTTATATAGGGGAGCGGCTAAAAGTCCGGAAAATACGGTAATCCATTTCTGGCCAATACATTTGTTATTTTTAAATGAATCTGCTGAATTATGATAATCGTGACTCTAAAATGAATATTGTGACATCCCTACGGTGGCAGTAGTATAGTCGCGGCGAGACAGTAGGGGGGAGCAAAGTGTTTTCTTCTTCCTAGGAAGTTTAACAGAAAATTATTGAGAAGCACTGGTGTAATTGTAGTTCCTATTTTTAAGAGCGTATGGTTCTTTTAAGTTATTTTGATCAATAATGCGATTTCAAATATAAAGTAATGATCAACGGGTGTCATAGATTATATCTATATGACAAACTAATAAAAGTCTTATCTATGCTTTGTCAAGTACATGTCAGCAGTGCATACCTTGTACAGAGAGTCAGTGTTAGGCTTGTTGCGGATGCCGAGGTCATGTTTGAGCTGGCCCAGAGTCCTCATGCCCGCCCAGCTATCCTTCTGTCCCACAGGCAGTAGCAAATTTGTGACCGCATTGTAAAGCTGAGGGACAACCACAGGATACCAGGAGCGCAGAAACACTATGTCTGCACAAAACAACACAGAATCACATTTTTCAACTGGATTGTTTCATCCCTTCCGACCGCCAGAAGGCAGTGCTGAAAGCACTGAATTTGCAGGGAAAATGTTGTGCTTTCAGCACCGCCTTCTGATGGTCAGAAGAGATTCATAGAACCTTAGTTACATACATAACTCTCAAAGTATTGATACATAGAACCGGATACTGCTTTTCTCAGATGATTAACAAAAATTACTTTCTCACCACTCATTAGAAGACGGTCCTCAAAGGTGGCTCTGAACGCTCCTGGGGGCGTAGACAGGGCCTTTTTTATTTGACCTCTGACCCCTGACACACTTCGAATTGAGGCCCCTTCAAACTTGGCCACTTCCAGCACAGTGTTGAACATGCCCTACCACAACAATACACATTCATGTTTATTATAACCTAATCACAAAGACAGAGCAATTGTGAGTCATAGTATCACCTTAACAAAACTGGTGTTTTTGAAAATCTTATACGGGTAACCCAGGAGTTTGAGCTTCTTTACTATGGTCACAGACTTGTCAACATCTAAAATGACCCCTGTGGCTGCAATACGGAAATTAGCCTACAAACAGAACACTGTATTAGATCGAAGTGCATTTTTACAGATACTGTCCAGAGAATGAGCACAGCTTACCTTCACTCCAGCCACTGACTGTAGAGCCAAGAAGCCTGTGCCCTGTGGAGTGATTGGTCCTAGAGCACACAGGAGACACTTTAAGTTGTAGTGTATACACATCAATACATATTAAATCAATAAATTAGCTTCATTTTTTTTGTTTGTGTGAAAATATAAAAACGTCTGCCTCTAACATTATATTAGAATGTTTTTCTTTTCTCCTTCTGACGTCGTGTGTCTCACCCCAGATGGAGGCCCCACAGTGCATGTGCTGGGGAGTATACTTGAGCAGACGATGGCGTCCGTTGTGGTCCTCAATGTGATACAGGGGGATGGTCTGGAACCGTCGCCAGCCTAAGGACAAGATCAAGGGGTCTCGAGTCTTCAGGATACGTTCATACCAGCGATGCTTCTTCAGGCGCATCTGGAGGATCAACACTCACATTACAATAAACACTCAATTCTAATAGAAGTTTTTTTTCCCTTACAAAACAATTAATGTAAGACTGCATTTAGAGGTGAGCACCAAACAGCTAACCTGGCCCATGCCAGATTGATGTATCACTCTTAATTGATCTACACATTTATGGAGACCAGAAAGTATCTTGTCGAAACCGGTCGCGAAAAGGCAAAACATCATGACAAATATTTGAAGCTGATTGGTTGAAGCGTCACAACAGCGGGAAAAGTAGTGAAATAAAATCTTGTTAAATCCAGTTGAGAGAAAAGACGACATCTTTCCTGTCCTCAAATGAACAAAATGCTTCTATGTGCAAGTTTTTTTTATTTATTTAAAAGTATTTTTTTTAATTTAGTTAAATTGTAAGAAAAAAATAGGTCAAAGTACGTCTGTCGGCATTTCCATACTTGTTTAGGTTTGTCCCTTTGACTTCCGCCCAAACCACAATGCGGCCTACAGCTTTTACACATACTTTGTCTTATTTGTAAAAGTTCTGAAACATATACAACTTCCGTATGCTTATGCTGCAGACTGCACTCACTACTGCCATTAAGTTTTAAAGTTGGAGGACTGACCTGCAGGTATCCCACGTTGCCTTCACTGGAGGTCAGCCCACCCAGGATGATGGGATAGTGTGGGTCAAAGTTGGTCACAAACTCACAGGGCAGAGAGGATATTTCTAGTCGCACATACATGCCCGGTCTAAAGCCTTCATACTGTACTCTGGTCTCATCATCCATGGCCTCAAACTCAGCCCGGTTCAGCTGCACAAAATGAGACATGGTTAAATTGGCATCGAACTAAGAAGGAAGAGAAGACTTGCATATAGAGCACCTCTGCCTGTTTTTGCAACTCCTCTTTCAGGTCATCAAAGTACGTGGCCTCGCCGTCGTCGTACTCTGAGTCGAAACGCTCCTTCAGTCTACGCTTCCTCTCCAGACGTTGCTTCGACTGCTCCTCATCAGTCTGCACCAGTGGCTGCTCTTCATCTTCTGCTTCACTATTATTCTCTACCTACAAAACAACCAGAATGGTACATGTAATGTATTATTTTAAAAAGGATTAAATCAGCACCGTACTCATACAATCCACACACCAGACGCAAACAATTCACAGACAGTTTAGATGAAACCTACCTGCTCTTCTACACACTGGTTCTTATGAACCTCTCCCGTTTCCAAATCCTCAAAGTCCCCATACAACTCATCTGAAATGACAACTAAATCAGTCTAAGCCCATAATCACTCATCATTTAACTTTAACCTGTAGGTCAGGGGTGCCCATTGTGTCGATTATGATCTACCAGTCGATCTCGAAGGCAGTGGCAGTCGATATCAAAGTAAACTTTATTGCTAAGATACAGTATATACACACACTGAGCGAGTGTATCAAATAGTGCGCACATTGAGGTCCCCAAAAACGCAAGAGAACCATGAGTTACAATCAGCGCGAAGAGCCTACAGTTGTTATTTTGTCCGCTTTCTCAGTGAGTTTCGGAAGTAGCACATTGCAGCGCGAGCCGACAACACAAGACAACAGTGGAAATGTAGAACACTCACATGAGGGAGGCGAGAGAGGAGGAGTCAGGCCGAGGAGCAGGAGCGTAAGCCTACCTGTTCACGCCGTTTCTGTCCTTCACAAAGCAGTTTGTTGTTGACGTGACCTGAAGGAAGACTTTCATGATGTCTCAAGCCCCCCTCTCAGCGTTACCATGGAGCTTGTCTAATTATAATAACTATTATTATTAGTTAAAAAGAGATTCAAGTGAGGTGATATGCTAAACCATCAGTTATTTAGTCTAGTTATTATTTTATTTTCAAAATAGTCATCTGTATTAATGGGTCTAGTCAAATTAATTAACAGATTTTCTCTTCCCTGCTTTATATTGCACGTCTATACATAATAAAATATTATTAGGCCTATATTGCTTTCTGTAGCTGTTAATAAAAAAAAAGTAATATAAATCTATAGGTAGATATTCAGGCTTTGCCGAATCTAAAAGTAGCTTGCACGCTGAAAAAGTGTGGGCACCCCTGCTTTAGGTGAATGCTCCATGAAACAAGAGCCGTGTTATATTCAGTGGTTTCCATACCGTCCTCTTTGAGCAGAGTGGCGGCATCCTCACTGTGCTCCCATTTTCCGGTCACAAAGCAGTCCCTGATAGAGTCCATAACCTGAGCAAACACAACACAAGATCACTAGAGCTTGGCTAACTGAAATTCCGATTTGCCCCTCGTACACAGTATGCAGTGTGTGAGCCACATATCCAGTCAGAGCTGGTAATATTTCTGGTGTGTTCCTACCTGCTGTAAATCCCAGTTTTGACTTTCGTTTGAATGGACACGGGAGCAGTCCAGAGCATCGGCCTGAAGTCTCTTATTTTTCTGAGGCCGGCTGACTCGAAATAATCCGCCCAACTCGTCATCCTCCTCTTCAGCCTGCACTCCGGCAGCTTCTACCACTGTGGTCAGGCAGTGAACAGATTAAACATCTGTAAAGATTAAACTTCTGTTAAAATGTGACCGTACCTGAGCCATACACCAGTTTACGCAAATTAGGGACTGCTTCTTGTTGCCGTAGAAAAGCTTCTGATGCTTTCTGCTGCAGGCCCTCTTTCCAGCGTAGGGCCCCTGTGTTCACAATGTTGAACATTATAATCTTCAAAATGTAATAGAAACGTGAAAACTATTTCTACACTGTAAAATTATGTTCAACCATGGATTGGGTTAGAGGGACATTTGAAAGCCTGATTGGAGTCAGTGTATTGCACCATACTGTTATTGCAACGCAAACCAGTGGTCTCACCTTGCTCCTCTTCGGACCCCTCCTCTTCTTCGGACCCCTCCTCTTCTTCGGACCCCTCCTCTTCTACGGACCCCTCCTCTTCTACGGACCCCTCCTCTTCTTCTCCTCTTCTTCGGACCCCTCCTCTTCTTCGGACCCCTCCTCTTCTTCGGACCCCTCCTCTTCTTCGGACCCCTCCTCTTCTTCGGACCCCTCCTCTTCCCCAGAGTTTTCCTCTTCATAGCTCTGGTCCTCCAAGTCCTCCTCATTCTTCTCCAGCTCGTCCTCACTGTCCGCGAATGCTGGTAGCTCTGACAAGGCCTGCTCCAATTTTTGTTTCTTCTGAAGGGGTCCACTCCCATCCCTGGTCGGTCTCAAAATCTCATTTATGTCACCACCATGCTCATCATTCTCGTCCTCATCCTGTTCTTCTTCATCTTCCTCTTCCTCTTCCTCTTCACTGGAGCCGCTGGCCTGGTCCTGGTTGTCATTGAAGACCACTCTTCTCCTGCTGCGTCCGGTCTGTTGGTCACACACGATTTCCTCCTGGAGCCTACATCACACACATCATTTGGTCTGAACAAGACATTGCCGAACACAGAACTATCGACAAACATTGGGTGCAACAGCAAACAAAAAGACAAAGAAACAGTAAAGCCATAAACTTGCCGCTCTTGATCTTGTAAGTCCTCAGGGTTGAGAGTGGCCGAACCAGTGAACAGAGACACCTTACTGGCGGCCATTTTGGCATCTAACGTGGCATGTGTGTCAAGAAGAGACTGGACAAGCTCTGTAGTAGGACGTGCCTCCTCCTGCAGGGAAATAATAACATCACTACAAAAAATAAAAAACACTTGACTCAAAAACAACACTAATGCAGATGTCAATAAGTAAAACCGCAAACGTAGCATTGCAAATTACAGACTTTGGTTTCTAATCGTTTTAAATTATCCTGAAATGTGTTTTTAGCCAGTAGGAATGATCTGCGTTTGTTAGTTAGGCTTGTTATTTTCTGGGTATAGTAATTGTTAAGATGGCTTAATCAAATAAATATATTATGCCGTATTACTTTGTGAGACAAACCTGTTGTTGCTTGACGTGACTTGCAGGCAGGTCCACATAAACTGCATCTTTGTCATAGACCACACCCCCCACTCCAGCCATGGGGGCGTATAGCAGGCGCTCCTTCTCATTCAGGGCTCTCTTCTTTTGTGCGTCTGGCAGCGAGCAGGGGTCAGGAAGAAAGTTCACATCTGACACCTGGTAATCCCCCACCCCTGTCAACCAAGACACAAACCTTTAGTCACATGACAGGAATCATTAGAGTAGCTGATGTAAGCTAAATTGAGAGAGCTTCACCAGCAATATGAATGTGGCTCTTGTTCTTTAGATACGTCCCTCGCAGGTAGCCGTAGAGGGAAACAGAACGATCACACTTGGGTTCAGTCCTGACTTTCTCAGGGTTAGTAAGGTCCTCCATCCTGTCAACACAGCTCAGTTATAAAAAACATTACCATTTTATTTTCTTAATCGATAACATACACAGGATTTGTCAGGGTCGTGTAACTATTTTGGCACAAATTCTAAAAAAAAAAGAATCAACTGTTTGCTTTTACAAACTGCAGCTCTCCAGAGGGCAATGTACGGCAACGTATCATAAAGGGGCCGGCGCTAAACAGTGCAACGGTTTTCAACCTGGAGGTAAGCTTGTTTTTTATTAAGTAGTTTTGGATCAATATTGCGAGGTCTAAAAATAAAGCATAATGATCCATGGGTGTTGTCGATAAGAACTATTGTAGATAAGAACTATATAGCAGACAAAAGCACAATAGGTCTTTTTAAAAAAACTAAATATTATATGGAGATAAAAACGTTTTGTTTCCATATTGCCATGCCCAAAACGCGTATACTCTCTCTTACTGCACTGTACATAACTCACCGATCAACCAAAACATAAGGATGGGACGTTTGCCACATCAGAGGACGAAACTTCATCACAGAGATGAAGCGACCCAGATTTTTAACCTCCTGCGTCTGGTACTCCCCGTACACCATACCAGACAGGTAAAACAGCTTGGCACCCTGGACAAAATCATAAAGCATAGCTACAATACAACCGATGACTACACAATTTTAATCTTTTGATAGTTTGACATTGAAATTATTTTTTTATTTTTTTTGTAGAGATATCTCAACTGCTTCTCGTAGTACATCGACAGAATTAGAGAATTTGCGAGAACAGAGTTTACCTGGTAAACCTCTGTCCAGAAGCGGTGTTTTAAGTTCTTTTTGGTTTTGCGCAGAGTCTTGTTGTTCTTGAAAGCGTCCAGATGAGTGAGAACGCCCATGATACGAGGGAAACCGTGAACCTGGCAGATGTTAAGGAACTCAAAAGTCTCCATCTCAAACCCAAAGCTGGCATCAATAAGCATCAATACCTACAATAATATAAAAAGTTTAAAAAACATTTAGAAATTTGGAAATTCAAACCTCCTCAAAATTTAAATAGATAACTCACCAGGTCTGCAACTTTAGCCAGATCAATCATGGTGTTGATGTCGTTGGTGCACTCCATGAAGGTGAGCCTGCGCTTCTTTCCTGCAGGACATACACTAAAGCATAAGCACAAGTCGTCCACTTACTGGATATGCTGAAAGGGAATACTCACCCGAAACAATGGTTACAGGCCCACAAATGTCGCCCAGCTTTTGCCTGGTGAAGTTCTTGATAAGACAGCGAATCAGTGTACTTTTTCCCACTTTTGGAGGTCCCATCACCACTATGACCACAGGAGGGGGCTCCAGCGGAGTGCGGTCTACTAAAGGTATGTGGTGCTTTTTAGCCTTTATATCCTGGGCCCTAAAATCACAAAAGACAGGGCGATAATGAAAAAAAGTGTTTTTACATTGTCTTAACTAAAACCCACACATTTCTAGAATTATTAAAAAGTACTGTAGGAAAGATGACCTGACCTGTGGAAGGTTTTGGCCATGCGCACAGCTGACTGCACGCCAAAGGCTTTAGGGTTACGCTTGCGCTCATCTTCTTCAGTGGAGGGGCCCTGCTTCCTCAGCTTCTTCTTCTCCGCTTTGGGTCCACTATGTTTTTGCTGGTGCTTCCTCTGCTTCTTCACCTTTGCATCCATTTTGGCAAAGAGCTGCAAAATAAAAATACTATCATAATCTCTCTATAATGATGTGCGTAACCTTCCATTTGTGCAATACACTGACAGTATACATCCTGACTGCAGTATTGTCTCAGCACAACATTTTGTCACAGATACAAATTAGGTACTCGTGACCCCCTAAAGAGAGATGATATAGGCTACTGTAATTGCTTAATTTATTAGGTCAGGACAGTGCATGTCAATGAACATACGTGAAACACATGAGGCAAACACGCCGGAATAGCCATGGGCCAATTTTCATTCGTTGTACCGCATGAACTCATTCATACACATGTCTTTAGTGGTAAGGGAAACCGGAGTACCCGAAGGAAACAAACAGACCCGGGGAGAACATGCAAACTACACACAGAAAGGCCCTGTACACCTGGGAATCGATCCAAGGACCTTCTTGCAGTGAAGCGAGGGCACTAATCATGTGCCCGCAAATGCGTATTTTCGTTGAATTAATCTCTATTTCACTTTTATTATTACTAATAAATAAAAACACAAAACAAACGTGAAATAGTTGGTGAACGATAGCCCTGCTCTCTGTCCTCCACCGTGTTTACAACTTTCAAGACTCCTGCGAGAAATTGCCCTTAACAGCACGGAACGGCTTTCCCAAATCAAATGTTATTACACATAATACAGTTTTGTCCCCATCAATTAAATAAAACATATTGAATCAAACCTCGGGCTTAACTGCGACTCCGGTGGATGTGTTTTCACCAGAGTATTCACGTGTGGCCGTGAACCGGAAGCGCGTGGTGCACGGGAAAAACTGGCTACTGAGGAAACAAATGTGGTAAATGGTTCCGCTATTCATGAAAATTCAAAAGCGCCCTCTGTCCGATATATTATAGACCCATACCCCTGTCCCACACACGTTTGAACTGATGGCGTTTCCTGAAACTTTACCAAAAATGAATAACTCTATATGTCAAATGTAGAACTATGTCAATTCCCGGAAGCCTCCCTTGTCTCCTTCTTCATTACTGGTGTTTCATGAAGATCCACTAGATGGTAGTGGTGAGTCTGTAAGGACAGATGTTCTGCAACTGGTTGTTTCATGCTCTTTTCACCTCCTCAATAACTATCTTGTTGCTTGCCTTGTTTAGCCTTTTTCACCGGTCGGGGGGGAATGTTGTTCTGTTCTACTGTTCCCATTTTATGTATTGACAACAGGTTTCAAATAACTGAGCCATAAAGGTAAGAATAAAACAAGAACCTTTTCGAAAGACAGAATATCGAAACACTAAATATGGTTTGAGGTGTAGGCTTAGAAATATTCTCTTCGGCTACCAAGTTTCGGTATTTCGGTACAGAGACGGCATACATGCCTTTTCTATTTTTCTAACTGTGTTCACTCTTCAATTGGATTTCCCTGACAAACCAAGGTTCAGTGCGCCACATCAGTCTAACAAACAGGCCTCTGAGGCATTACTACTAGTCCTGAACATGAGCTATAAAAGGAGACTGTCCTCAAAGTAAGACTGTTACAGTAGAGCAGATGAAAGAACAGTCAGAGAAAGCCAGGGTGAAGTTTGGGAGGGATTGTGTTTAATGGTGTCAGCTGGCAGAGGTTCACAGAGACAGTGCACAACAGTGCAGTGTCTGCTCCACACTTTTATTTTGAGACGGCTTCAACAGAGAAACTTCACAAATGACCCCTCACCTCAGAGTCTATCTCAAATGCCACATCAAGGCTGCTATGGTAATGACTTGCATGCGTTTGACCACATGGTGTTATTACTGTATATTGATCAGGTCAACTAGGTTATTATTACGCCTATAGGTTTGTTTGGGATTGGTTGTTAAATTATTTTTAGCAGTTGAAAGACTTTGGATAGGTTTCGGTGTTGCGGTGGGCTGTTTTAAATCATGTTCCATGAACCATATCAGGCTGGTTGTGCATTAGCACAGGCACAACCAGCTCTTGTGTTTAGATCTGTAGAGCTCATAAGAGCCTCTGAACTGCTCCCTCCAGACGTCATTCTCACCTGCCTAATAACCACACAAGAGCAACAACAGGTTCACATTAGTCCATTACTCATTTCATTCATTCTCCACACTCAGTGGTAGAAAACTGTTCCAGCCATACCTGCCCTGGGCTGACTGCTCAAAGTGTGTTGGTATGGATGTCTCTCCTGAGGTTGTTGCTGATAACTGCGAATGGTTGTGGTTGATTCAGTGTGGTTTCACAGTAAATTAGACCAGCCTTTATTGTCCCTGGAGGAAAATTTGGCGAGAAGTCCAAAATAAACATCAGAAAGGAAAGAAAAATGTCTGATAAAAGGCTAACACAATAATAAATTTGGGAGCTAATTTAGCAGTGCAGACTTGATTCTTTAGCATTGAAAAGGAATATCAAATGTTGAAGAAATTGTGATTGCCAGGCGCCCCACCAAAAATATTGGACTGAAATTAACAAGGCATTGCAGACTGTTTTTGTCGTCATCATCATCATCCCATTTAATTTCAGAACTACATACTTGAGCCTCAAAAACTCCTGCCATGGACACAATAAATGGATATCTTTGACATATACTCCTGGCAGCAGGGAAAAACCCCATTAAAAAATGTATACAAATGGCCCTGAAAATGAAGAACTGGACCAACATTATAACTGACATACAGAAAATTGAAGAAAAAATCACTTTTGGAAATTAATTAAAAAATTGAGACTTTTGACTTTGGACTAAATGACTTTGTGTGCCTTAATTTTTCTTTGTGTGTCTTCTTTCTTTCTTTCTTCTTTCTTTACTTATTTAATTTATTATCTTTGGTCTTGAAAAAAAAAATATCTGCAATTATCAAAATTGTGACCATAACGATTTCAAGTTCACCCGGAGACAGATAGGAAGGACAAAGAGAAATACAAAAGATCGTTTATGGAGTTGGAGCATGGGTGCAATAGTGAGATCTGGAGAGAGTGATTTTGGACCTGTGTCATTGGGCAGAGCATCGCAGCCCTCGGCAGATGAATGAGGCTATAACACACAAGCAGGTTTCCACACCATTGCCTCAGGCAAACCCACTCACTACTCAAAACCTCAAACACATCATTCAACTGAAGCCAGATTTGACACAACATAAAGTACTTGAGAAACTTGCTTTCCTAACATACAGCCTGCCAAACATACATCTTATAATAATTGCAAAAAGATTTGTGTGCTATTTTTAAATAATTATAATTTAACAGTGGGTCTAATGGGCCAATGTTGAAGCAGTATGAATGAATAGGTAGCAATATTAGGACCTGGGACATTGTCCTCTTTGGGTTCCAGAAGAGATATTCGAAACATTCTCTGACAAAGATTGATCTGCTGGCATCCTCACATTGGAACAACATTCTGTGTGGTTGACATTGAGGACTCATAGTCCAGATGAGGAATTTTGATGGCATTAGGATAGTGCCACTTACTGAGCAGAGATTATTTATTTATTTATGTATCTGACAGGGAGATTGCACAATAAATATATTGCACAGACCAGAGATTCAGGATGATATGGGATTTGATGTCACTGGATGTTTCTGTTGCAGTCTGTGAATACGTGCGTCACTCCAGTCATGTGAGTACTTCAGACGGCACACGCCCTTTGAATTTTCAGGGTACCAGGGGCCATGATGAATCCCAGATTGGAATATTAACCTGGTTCAGGATCTGGCCAGTCTGGCTGCAGGTGTAAAGCCAAAGGGACAGCATAGGGTCTTGTCAGATCATGCCATGACACTGACAGCTGACACTCCTCACCCTAGTTATCTCAAGAATGTGTGCTAGGAGCCCTTCACTTCCACTGTCCACCTACTGTAGCCCCTCACGCTCTCATACATCATCTGTCTGTCCGTTCACCCGCCAGGAAAGGGCAGCTTCCACACGTAAACTGCCAGGGCCACACTGCTGCGCTACGAGGGCCCCTGTCAGAACCTGGAGGACCCCTGACGGAGCCTGGAGGGCCACGCTGACTCGGTGTGGTGTGGACAAAGTGAGCCGTCGCATCAGTCTCCATTATGGCCCTGTGTTGGCACTGCTGTCGTGTTCCTGTGGTACGCCAATGGAGAGCCTGTCTCATGCATCATCAGGGACAAAGGCCAGGCAGTGGGGAGAGGCCCCCGGGGGGAGGGCCCTTCCTGCCCCCTCCCCCTCAGAATCTCCTGAGTACAGTTCAGACACTGGTGCTTAATTTCGTCACTCACATGTTTGCTTTGTGTCCTGAGATCCCTTAGGTCAATATTATGACTATTAACATATTACATGTTTATAGCAGAAGGAGCCCTGACATGTCATGAAGTCATACAGATACAGTACATGTGCCTGCAAATCATCAGAAGAAGGTATATTTTGCTCAGTTACAATTACATATTAGAGTACATTTCTGAAGAATTTTGACTTGGACTCAAACTACTGTACTTAACAATAAAGACGTGATCATGGACTTCAGAAGGACCTCACACCTTCTACAGTGTCTAGCCCTCAAAAGAACAGTGGTGAAACAGGGCTGTTACAGGTTCCTGAACCTGCAGGTCTGGGCACCTCTCAGTCAGACCTACAAGGGACTTGTAGAAAGCCTCTTATGCCACACTGGCAGAGAGGAAGGCTCTTTAAAGAGTCAATAACACTACAAAGGAGATAATAGGGATAAAATGACCAACTATAGAAACAATCTACTCACCAAGCTGTCAGAAAAGAGCAGGAAGGATTATGAAGGACTCAAGCCACCAAGCTCACTCTGCTCAAACACAAGCACTGCACAGTCAAAGATATATACGAGCAGACAGAACCTTTTTCAACCTCTCAAATTATGGACGCACTTGACAAATACATTTCTTGAATCTTGAACAATATTAAATTATAGAACACTTGTGTTTCTTTTTTTTTTTTTTTTTTTTAAATAACAGAACCTGAATATTATTAAATGTCTGGCCAATTAATTAATCATTAATCAGATTTTACGTCCAAAAATATTTTCTATAGTTGCTCATTACTTCAGTTCATCAAACATTTTTTACGGTTGTAGTCATTATTTAAGTCACTAAACTGCTACCCTACCCACCTCTAATAATAATGCATTGGGTATAGGCCAAGACGTTCCCAACTGCTTGACAATGATGCACTCTTCACTCTTCAGACACACAGACGGTGCGGTAACAGCCACTGTCCAGGCCAGACAGGGCCTTTGTGTGCATATTCTCCCCATGTATGTGCTCCGATTTCCTTACATCGGTGCTTAGTTGCATCTGATCTTCAAACTTGTCTTTCCCAAGGAGACACAACCACAGAAATCCTGAATCTTGAAAGCTAGGTATAAGAATAACATTTTTTACTGATTGAGCTGTTGCCATTCTTTCACTGTTTATGGGTCCCTCACATGAGCGTGGAGGTGCAAGAGCCCACACTTGTAGAGGTAATAGCCTCCGGAGCAGAGTCCTTAACAGAGACAAATGAGCCAGTTCCAGTCCATTGTGCCCGGCCAGTCTTGGACTCAGGAGCCAACTGTGATGGAGGACCATGGTACCACAGTTTACCCTGATGACTTTCAGAGCACTGACCCCTGACAAACACTTACAGCTGACTGTTCTGTGCACTCTAGGTGCAGATCAAACACAGGTACAAGTGTGGTCAGAACCATGTGCGTGTGAGCAGTGGGACATGAAGATATTTGAGAGGTCAACTCTGGACTGGACATTTGTCCTCCTGATCCCCTGTGTCCCCCTCTTTGTTCATTGGGACAAACATTAACATAGCCATATGCAAATATTTTTTCCAGCAGCATAATACATTTTGATCTTTGGCTTGTGGGCATTCTTGGCACGCCGGTGCCCACATGGACAAGCTTTTATTGTCAGCTCATAATAATGATGGGTGTGATGAGAACTGGACACAAAGGCCTCAGTGACAGTCCCTCCATAAACTGCAGAACAGATCAGAAAACTCAATACAAACTCTTCTTTTTGGTACAGTTTTGGTAAGATTGGCTCCTATGGTTGGTAACAAGGGTAGGGGGGTCAATAGCCACATCAGTTAACAAGGAAAAATTGTTCTGTACGCATATCCTTGCAGTCAAAGGAAACTTAAAGTGCTATGCATCATGTGGCAGTGACAAACATGGTTTCTCTGAGTCTGTGGCTTGCTTATATCACTTTTGCCAGGTGACCCATAATGATCTCCAGTAAAAAAAACAACAACTGAAAGACAGTGAGCCACTGAGACCCGCTGGTATGTGGTTATGCAAATACTGGACACACAATCAGTACTTCAGTCAGATCTTTGGCTGCCACTCTGAGGAAGCTATGATAAATGTCCCTTGACTTTTCTGCAATGTGAGACATGCACATTTTAAACAGTCCGAATAATGATGCCTTTATGTTTATCCAATAAACATGGCACACATTGACTTATCCAGCATTCATCTCACCATGAACTGATGGAGAACAGTGCCATTCAGAGAGCAAACAGCAGGCGTAGCTATATTCACTTCTACTCAACTGTTTTAAACAGCGTGGCTCAAAACAACATTCGTTTTTATTCCTAGGGTTTTAGCCAATTTCTCTATTTAATGCAGCTGTCTGTTAAAACATAGACACTTCTTCCCACCCACTCCTCCTATCGGGCAGACTGTAAGACTCAGAGTGACTGACAAATGGATACAACCAACCACAGTGAAGTGTGAGCTTTCAGAAGAAGCTGACTTTATTGATCTCTTAAAGGAGATGGGAAATTACACAAAATGTATATGAATCATGATAAAATTCAAATTGTGATATAAATGTATTTGTTTTATGTATACTTCACTTTCATACCTCTCGATGATCCGCATTTTTGTTCTTTTTTAAAGTTTCGATCACTGTACGCTACACAACAGAGACTATTACCTTCTACTACTACTATCTTCTTACTAGAGCAGACATTCATCTTATGTATGGACCTTATGTTTGTTCTATGTGTCCTTGATAAAGATTCATAATAATAATAATAATAATAATAATAATAATAATAATAATAATAATAATAGTGCTAGTAATAATATTAATCATAATAATAATAATAATCATAATAATCATAATAATAGTTCAGCTGGCTAAAAAATGGCACCAAAACAATTACGTGCATGAATCTGAAATATGAACCACAGAGCAGATCAGTCTACGTATTTCGTGAAGAGGGGTCTCTAAGCAACATGTCCGCACTCACGAGGCTCATTATTTCCAAAAAGGATGTGGATACTTACCCATAAAACAACCCTCGAGCCACACACGTAAAATCAAACTACGCCTTGTGAAGAGGTGCTCCAGCCGTATAGGCCACATTGTGCACAAGCACTGCGTAACTGGAGCGCATGGAGGAGGTGGTACAGAGTTAGACTTTGTGCGGCACTGTAGGCCTACATGGGCATATATCTTTTTTGCTGACTTTGTGCAAAATTATAGCCTAGTCTTTTTTGACTCCATACATGGGAGTATACAAGCAGTGGCGTTCCAAGGGTGTCTTGGGGTCCCAAGCGAAACATCACAAGGGGCTTTCCAGACATCATCCCTTCTGCTCTTAACATTTGAACTTAAATAAAATCATTAGCCATTGATAAACATTACGCTTTGCAACAATAATGCCATGTTTAGTTGTTGCAGTTGCTGAACAGTATGTCAAAGAATTCACTGATGTTGTTGTCGAAGTAAAAAACTACACTCAATTGTAATGAGCTAACAAATAATCTTAAAGCCAGATTGTCATTCTTCTTTATAAATAAAAAAGCTTATACCTCTTAATTGTAGAAAACAGTTAATTCAGGCTATTCTTTCAATTCTAAATTATGGTGATATTATATATATGCATTCTACGGCAACTGTCTTAAAACCTCTGAAGTTAGTTTTTCAGTTTTTCATTCAGCATTAGGGTTCATTGAAAGAGAAGGATACAGAACTCTCCACTGTGAATTATATTCTAAAGTAGGATGGCAATCATGGATGTGTGAAGAGAACAGCACTGCTTTTTGTTTGTTAATAAGGCTCTAGTTGGCATTTTGCCTGATTCTTTATCAAGTATGCTGCACATCAGATCAAGTATTCATCAACTGAGATCTCAAGACATTATTTTACAGATGCATCGTGTCAACTCAGAGTCAGGGAAAAAAGGTTTTCAGCAACTTTGCTTCTTACCTGTGGAATAAATCACAGAGAATATTTAAATTAAATGATTGTATGCCTTTTAATGAATTCAAAACCCTGGTTAAAAATGACCTACTTCGTCAGGGGTCTTGCTTTGTATAGTATAATGTATTATCCCATTATGTATGTGTAAGTGTGTTTTTATGCATGTGTTAATTTTATTGATAGTTTTAGTTAATGTTGTTGGTGTTTGGTTAGTTTATTTGTTTGTTTTATTTGTATTTGATACTGCAGAGGGTACAAATGAAAAAGAGAGTTTCTCGCATTGGGTATCACCTGTATAAATAAAATAAGCAAATAAGGACTAGCCTCTGGCAATGCCTGTCTAGACTGTTGGATACGCCTCTGTGTACAAGAAACAGGGAAGGGGGGCAAAAGGGCCTGAATTGGACCCTCATCATTATTTTGATTCCTCTTAGTTTAATATCAAAGGGGGACCAAAGTGAGATTTCTTACCCCAGGCGTCCAAATTCCTGTTGACGGGCCTGTTCAATGCAACCAGTATCTTTTACTTGAGTTTTCCCATTTCCTGTATTGGTTGTTTTCAGATTCTAGAATGTGATGGTTGGGCAAGAGCCAGATTTCCCTATTGATTACATTGTACTTTGCCATGAAAAAAAAGTTTAATCTGACCATTTCTATTAGTGATTTTAGACTCATTAGCTTCTTGGATTACAACCCCCAAAAAAAAATCGTAATTTTAACAATATGCACTTTAGCTGCCCTCATTTGTATTAAATAGTTGCCCCTCGAGACGACCGCTATTGTGATTCTGGGCGTTTCAAAAATGAATTTAATTGATTTGAATTGAATAGTATTGGCCTATGGAATGTTGTGATGTCATCTGATTCAGATGACAGGCTTTTGCTGCGTTTCAGACCAAGCCTACTCTTTGCTATTTTGCCATTACCAGTGGTCTGAATGTTTACGTTAAAATGAGACCACTAAATCCTGGAAAGCCTGCAGACCCAAAGACCCTAGCATCTGTCGAATGGCCTTGGCGCAGCAAGGTTCAATGTCCGTACGGTCTATAACAGCGGCTCTCCCAAAGACCCCTGGGTAATGTAGTTCTCATTAGAAAGAGTCTCGTTATCTATTCCCCATGTTGCTGCTCAACCAGTATTTCTACTTAGACGAGTGAGCTCATAGAAAATTAATAAAATCGTGACCTATAATAAATACTTGCTCTGATGCATTTCTGTGGCGTTTGCCTTCTCGTTGTTTACTAAACTTGTATTCCCATGCTCCTTTGCAGAGTCTGCGCACTGCGCAGACGCACGCTCACCAGCAGAGGGACAGTCGACTGAGGTGACTGTTTATCCGTGAGCTGGGCAGCTTTCTCCACTAGAAATGAATCCTTTTACCAAATTTGTTCTGAATAATACTGTTAAATATAGTTTTGAAACGTAAAGAGAACGCATCGAAGCACTCTGAGGAACATTAGTGGGAAAACGGTCCGCGTCAGTGCCAGGACTCCGCAGGATGCCGCGGGACAGAACTCCTCTCATCCAGAAAATCGCCAAACAGGCTTCTGTCACCTTTAAAGACTGTCTGTCCGAAGACAATGGAGAACACAAGCCGCTCCCCGACCAACACAAACAGCTCATCTCCCTCGTGACCGCGCTCAGGGCCGCTGATCTCAAGTTAGCTCCCCGGAAAAGCAGCCGCCCTGGACCAGAAGGGGCCCAGAGCCCGCCTGTGACATATATGCACATCTGTGAAACACCAGTGTTTAGCATGGGTGTGTTCCTTCTCCGCTCGGGCACCGCCATCCCGCTGCACGACCACCCGGGAATGAACGGCATGATAAAGGTAGTCACACAGTATAGACTTTTCTTAACTTCTGTTAGGCACGGCCCCCACTGTAAAACTCAGACCAGACCCATAACTTCATTCTTTCTCCAAACCTCAGCTTCATACTCTCAGTCTCCACTAAGGAGAGACAACCTGCCGTTCACCTATGGTTGTGGTTTATTGTTGATAAAAAGTGAACAGGGAGCATGCTCCAGCTGTAGACTCACAGCAGACTTTGACCTGATTGAACTGCAGTGAGGACGCTTTGCTCATATAAACCTACATTTTCTTAAACAACAACACAATACAGTATTTTTGTTTGCCGAGGTCTCTGGATTCATGCATCTTCCCAGGGGATTATCCCAATGGCAATGTTTGGTTGATGATATGGAACTCCATCTAAACTATGTCTGTAATAGTCTCAGTTGAGTTTAAAGTATTGCACAAAAAATGTACTTCAAATGTTGCAGAAACATTACCCTGATTTAGAAGACTGCCATGAAAGTTTGTTTCATTATATTCTTAACTGAGTTTCAGCTCTTTTTTGACGGTTGCTTGTTTCGATATGTCACCTCTAGTCCGTAGGTAGTGTCAGCTTGCCTCTGTTTGTCTACTGTCAAGAAACATTGTGTTTCAGATACAATTGACCCAGCCCGTTATGGAAATGTCTATAATACGCAAACAAAAAACGTGGCCACTCACAATCCCCTATAAACCTGGCCAGGGAATAAACCCAGCAAGACCACTTTGCAGATGGTTACAAAGGCCGCCGCAGTTCAGATCACCACAGAGGTTAGTGCCGGTCACCTTGGCTAAACAACTTGCTAAAGTTGTTGTTATAGTGGTCGTTTGTGTACTTGAATGGTGTAATGACAGTTGTATGATGTTTCTGTTTAGGCAAGGCAAGGCAAGTTTATTTGTAGACCACAATTCTTACACAAAGGCAATTCAAAGTGCTTCACACAACAGGAAAAAAAATCATTACAATCACAAAAACAAGACAGAAATCACAAAAACCTTTTATTTAAAGAAATTTAAAGGTGCCATTTTCAGCCTATCCGTCAAATAGTTTAATAACATAATAGAGAAGAGTGCAAAGAAAAATAATTTCAGTCATATGCACAGCCAAACAAAACAGTTTTTATCTTAGATTTGAACATTGCCAGAGTTGAGGCCTGTCTCACATCCTCATGAAGACTGTTCCAGATTTTAGCTGCATAAAACTGAAACGCAGATTCCCCATGTTTAGTCCTGACTCTGGGCACCAGCAGGAAGCCGGTCCCTGAGGTCCTCAGAGTCCGAGATGGTTCATATGGCACTAACATGTCCGAGATGTACTTTGGTGCTAGGCCATGGAGAGACTTTGTATACAAGCAGAGCTGGTTTGAAGTCTATTCTCTGAGCCACAGGGAGCCAGTGCAGAGACCTGAGCACAGGACTAATGTGATCGTACTTCCTGGTTCTGGTCAGGACCCGAGCAGCAGCGTTCTGGATGTACTGCAGCTGTTTTACAGCTCGTTTGGAGAGGCCAGTGAGCAGGCCGTTACAGTAGTCTAATCTACTAGAGACAAACGCATGGATAAGTCTCTCCAGGTCTGGTTTAGACACTATACTTTTGATTTTGGCAATGTTTTTTAGATGGTTAAAAAGCTGCTGATGTTATTAATCTGACGTGGCTGTTTAAAATTCAAGTCTGAGTCCATTATTACCCCCAGATTTCTAACTTGATTTGTAGGTTTTAGAGCGAGACTCTGGAGGTGACTGTTAACACTTTCTCTTTGTTTCTGTGGACCAAAGACGATGATTTCAGTCTTGTCTGAGTTCAGCTGGAGAAAGTTGTTTTGCGCGTCAGTGTTCAGGTGGATGTCATTTGTCACCTTGACAAGAGCAGTCTCAGTGCTGTGTGATGAGGTCTCAAACCTGACTGGAAAACATCAAATGAGTTGTTTATTAAGAGGAAATCAGTGAGCTTGTTGGTAAACAACCTTTCAAGGACTTTGCCCCAAAATGCAGATTAGAGATGGGCCTTGGTAATTACTCAGTACTGCAGCATCAAGACTGCTCTTCTTTAGGAGAGGCTTTATGACCGCAGTTTTCAAAGACATTGGGAATGTTCCAGATTGATGTGAGTGAGTGGTGCTAAGAAACTGTTCAGCACAGACTTTAGAAATCTGGTGGGTAACACATCGAGGCAGCATGTAGATGAACTCAAACTGTAAATCTAACTGTAACTCTTGTGTACATAGAAATGCCTATTTTATATTTATTGTATAGTAATTTTAAATTGTTTCTTAATGCATGCCCTTTTTGATTGAATATATGTTGTTTTATTATTGCTCAGTGTTCTATGTTGCACCTTAATGCCGAGACAAGTTCCTATGTTTGTGAATTTTGTTAATTGACAATGGCAATAAACTCTTTCTGATTCTGATTCTGATGTAGATGAACTCTCTGATGATCTCCTGGACAGTTTTGTCAGTTACAGGTGCAAAGTGAGTCAGCTCTAAGTGTGTCAGCTCTGTAAATCTCTTTCTGAACCTGGAGCTTAGACTTTCGCCATTTTCGTTCGGCCCGACGGCACTCCCTTTTCTGTGCCCTGACCCAAATCATCATTTCTCCATGGCGCCTTCTGCTTATTTTTTAACAATTTCAGCCTTCATAAGGGCAATGGTGTAGAGAACATTCAAAACACTCGACGTAACAGAGTTCAACAAATCATTTACATTAGAACATTATCATTTCCATAAACAGTTTTCCTGTGCTGTCATTTATGGGATTTACTTGATTGGTGTGGTGACAGTTGTATGATGTTTCTGTTTAGGTGGTGTATGGGAAGGTGAGCGTGCGCTGCTTTGACAAACTGGACTCCAATGGTGTAGACCCCCCTGTGTTTGAGCCGCCCCTGGCCCACTCACAGGTCTCGTCTCTGTGCCGCTCCGTGCTGCACTGTGTGTCCGAGTACTCTGCTAGCAGCCCCCCCTGTCTACTCACTCCCCAGCGAGACAACTTGCACCAGATTGAAGCACTGGGAGGTCCTGCCGCCTTTCTGGACATCTTGGCACCCCCTTATGACCCTGACAATAACCGAGACTGTCACTACTACAGCGTCCTACAGTCCTTGGCCCCAAGCTCTGAGAACCCAGAGGAAACGTGGCTCTTAGAGATCCCTCAGCCAGAAGACTTCTGGTGCGGGGGCCAGGCTTACCCTGGGCCCCCAGTGTCTGTGTGAACAGGGTGAACAGTTGCTTCGGTAGGTGTAAAAAACAGTGCAGAGACTTACAGTAAATGTTACAGTATACTTTTTTAAAGCAACTATATATATTTTTTTACAATGTACACCAATGTACTGTATATAAATAAAAACATTTGAAATTAAGGGAAGACAAAGAGAGTCAACTACATGTCATATTATCACCACATCAAAATTGCAAGTATTGGGACAAACCCTGGAACTAAGTCTGGACCAGACCAGGACTAAACCAGTACTAGAACAGGACCAAACCAATTCTACAGTAGATCACAAACTGGGCTATGACTCAGACCAAAAAAAATGTGAATGCACTGAGTCCACTATTATCACTACTATTTTCATTTCACCTTCTCATTAAAATGCAATGTTCATTAAAAGGATTTAATATGAAGCACAGGTTTGGTTTGTGCCCAGCTGGACCCACAGGACTGAGCCAATGGGACGGCCGGTGGAAGTTACGGACATGTTGAGGTCGAAAACTGATAAGTGTTATGTTATGTTGGTATGATTGTGAATCAATAAATAATGCCATACATGCTTGAATAGACTTTCCTACTGTCTCCATCTGTGTTTTTACACCCTGAATATATGAATGGTAACTGAAAAACATGCTTTTATACCTGCCAGTTTTGACTGATCTTCTGGGAAAAAAAACAGGATTCCAGTCCTAAATGTTGAAATAGAGAAATATCAAATGGGCATGAGCTTTAGTATTATTGGACCTTATGTCCTCAAATGCACAATGTTCATGACTCCATAAGGTATGGTAAGGTAGGATCAGATTTGTCTTATCAGTCCCCTGCTGTGCAGACTAGACTGAAATATACTAACGTATACTAAAGTATTTGGACACAAAGGTATTTGTTTGTGTTATTGACATTAATTCATTTTATTGGCGTTGCCTCTTATATCTAAAATTGTTGCAACAAAGTCAGTAATTGTATTTTAAGATTAGAAAGGAAAACCATCAAATTTGAGAGTAAAAAGACAGAAAAAAATAAACAATATAACAAACGCCTTCTTTAAATGCCGGGAAGTTAAAATAGGAAAAATGGACTAAAATGAAGGGGGGAAATAGCTTCTGATAAAGGTTTAAAGTTAAGGGCCTAAAGGCGCTGTTGCCTGGAGTAACGTAAAGAACAGTGACTTTAAGGACTTCGAGTATAGAAATGAGCTGGAAACACATTTTATGTGTATGAAATGAACCAAAGCTCCCATCTAGTGTAGGCCTACTGTACAATCACGCACATTTCTGAAAATGACCTGTGTATGGGCCTAATGGTCATATCATGGCAAGCCCCTGCACCTGTTCTCTGCTCGATACATTGGCCGTGCGTAAAATGGGCATCTGATACTGACGACCGTGAGGTGCGGTCCGGGTCCGTGCCGTGCCGTGGTCGGTGCAGATCTCCACTGTCAAACACCGTAACCCACCGGATCACGGTGGAACGACAACGTTTTAAACTGGTTACTATCCTTATTTATCATTTTTTATTTTTATATATATATATATATATATATATATATATATATATATATATATATATATATATATATATATATATATATATATATATATATATATATATATATATATATATATATATATATATATATATATATATATATATTTATATGCGATAGACAAATGAGGCCTACCTCCACTGACTGAAAAAATAATCAGGTCCACGTTTCAATACAGGCTACAAGTGCTAAGCCAAAATATATATATATATATATATATATATAACATAAAGATAACATATTTTATTTTTATGTACAGACCTATTATTTGGGAGAGAAAAACAACGTGCGCTCCGGGACCAAACTCTCCGCGTCACGGGACTTCCCCACGCACTTTCCTTCGACGAGTGCGGCCCACAGTGTCATTAGTCAGAACTAAAGAAGACATTCGCGCTTCCAAAGCTACTTCAATGAAATGTGACTTGGACAAAAACACAGAGGCGCGCTCATCTCCAATCATATTTAATTCACTGCACACATCACATCTGATATTTACACTTTACACTTTACATATTTTACACTTTTTTTTCTTTACAAAAAGTACACTTTTGTACAGTATAAAAATATACCCTTTCCTTTTCAGTCTGAGCGTGATACAAGGCACTACGCGCGCTCTGTGAGCAACGCCATTCTGGTCCAGTTTATTAAGTTTATGTGCGCGTCTCCGCACACGCACACGGGGCCAGTGCGCGCTACGAACAAAGTGCGCTAGAGCCTGACGAAGAGGAGGAGACAGCTGAGGATTTGCGTTCCTTCTGTCGCAGGTGAATCTTCGTATGCCTTTTCCGCTCGTCACTGCGTGCAAACTTTCGCCCGCAGAAGTCACAGGCAAAGGGCTTCTCGCCCGTGTGCGTACGGATGTGAGTGGTCAGGTGGTCACTGCGGCTGAAGTTGCGCATACAGATGCGGCATTGAAATGGCTTGTGTCCGGTGTGGATGCGAATGTGACGCGTAAGTTCATCCGAGCGGGAGAAGCGGCGGTCGCAACCTTCCGCAGGGCACGGGTATGGCCTCTCGTGCACAGGTGTTTTGCTGGGCCGGTTGGGATATTTCCGGGGCCGCAGAATGGGCCGAAGAGGCAGGTTCTGAGGGCTGTATGCAGAGGGCAGTCTGGAGCCTGCCTCAAGGCCTGCAGGTGCCCCAAGTGTGAAATTTCTGATGGTGTTGAGCGGGGTCAGAGGCGGCGGCACGCGGAACGTGTCTAACGGACATGGTCCAAAGGGCTTCCGTTCTGGGGGTTCTCGCTGACAGGCGGGTTGGAAGAAGCCCGTGTAGTCCGGAATAAGGGGGAACATCCCAGGGTCTGCCGTGGTGGGTTTAGGAGATGCGTAAGAAGGCGGTGGGTAAGACATGGGCCCGGTGGGTGCCAGAAACGCTGACGGGTCCTGAAACTCCCCACAGGTGGAGGATGTGTAGGGTGGTGGAGGGGAGTACATCTGCTGCTCGGCCTGAGTATGTGCCATGCTGCAACTTTGTGCACGGGACAAGTGACCGGGAGAGCGCGAGGATGGCGAAGAGCAGGCGGAGGAGGAGGGGGGCGGAGGCTGCGCCACGTTGAAGATTCCTGACACAATGTTAATGACCCCCTCGGGGCTCCACGAGCCCGGGTATTGAGAGTCAATGGAGAACTTGCCCATGTAGGTGAATGTCTGACGGGGACCAGGGGCCAGCGCAGGGGCCAACCCACTGTAGGACAGTCTCTCTGCGGAGTGGTCCAGCAGCGGTTCTGTGCGAGACAAGACAGAGTTCAAAAAGTTTAGCTCAACACTAAAAATAGCCTATTCAACTACCGCATGCATTCATATTCAACTATTGTCGTTTTCAGTTTTGACCACATGTGAAAGCCTCTTACCTGTGGTGGTCTGATCGTAGTGGCCCAAATCGCTGCTGAAAGGGACGGAGGTGTGAAGAGTGCCTGACATGTCTTCCATGGAGTACAAGCTCTCGGGCCCTGGGTGTGCGTAGCCCCCCAGGCTCACAGCCACTTTGTCCAGGGTCTTTGCGGTCATGATGATTTCCGCTGAGCGCAGGAGCGTGTGCGCGCTGTCGGTGGATCGCTTTGGGTCAGTCCTGGAGCGCACGGTGAGAGTGAGATCAGGAGCATGGCCCGCATCTCGCTTTGGTTTTAAGGGAATCCTTTTCAATATGCTGATACGTCATTGTCCTTATAGGGAGTGGGAGTGGCGAGAACAGACACTCGGTGCACAAGCGCTGCAACTGCTCATTGGCTGAGTTGTCAGTGACGTTGTCACACGGAGGATGTCACACGGAGGTTGTCAAAGACCTGCTCCAGACTCCGTGCGGGCTTCGTACACAGTCAAGCGCTTTACCAGTCACACACGACATGTGTCCATCTCCATAGACTCTAAATGCCTAGTTGCCTACTTGTTCAAATGAGACATTCCGGGTTTAACTTACCATAAAAGGCGTGATCCGGTGCGTGAGGTACACCTCACTGTTCTATATTTGGCTTTGTTCCGGAAAGTGATGCTCGGAAAGTGTCACTCAAAGCGACCACAGGCAAATGATGTGGAGCGGAATCTCCTCAGAGGAAAGTGCACGCGCGTTTTCACTCCACGCAAGGAAATGACTCGTCCAAACAGTTACAATTAGAACAGGTACAGAGGGCAGTGGGCAGTGGAGCGTGGGTGAACTTAAAATAACTCAAATCAGATACAGTACCTGCGAGCTGCCGCTGAGAGCTACTGATTAACCCATGATGGCGGGATCCACGCGTGTCATTAAAACTAACTGCCATTAAAAATAGCTTCAGGATAGCCCATATATTCATGATATAAATACGGCATTTGAATGCACTAAAAAGTCTGCCCAGAGCCAACGAGGAGCGCGCCCTCTGGCGGTGCGTCATGAGACTGTCTCCCTGGCGCACGCGGTGTAAAGTCCCTTCGTGGGAGGAGAAGTTGACAAACAGAAATATGGTGGATTTTTGTTTCCATTGTTTATACCTTAATATAGCCTAACCCTGTGATGTATGCAAAAAAGTTGACATTGCCAATTTATAAGCGGCCTAATTCCCAAAGGTACAAACATGTACGTGCGCAGTGTTAAATAAAACTTAAACGGCATGTTGGGGGTGTATGTTAAAAAATTAGCATTTTCGACATTTGCTGTATTTATTTTCAAAATCAGTCCGATCAAAACTGAAAGTAGCATCGCGGACAATGCAGTTTGTACCACAGCACCGTCCCGGCGGTCACACCCTACGCGCATCCATCAGCCTTGCGCCTACACGGCCGTCAATAACAGGCTTCAACGAACACGCGCCTCCACCACCCGAACGGGAAGACTGGGATGGAGAGGGGAGAAAGGAGAGGATGTTGGAGAAAGAGAGAGGAGATGGAGAGAAGGAGAGAAGGAGGAGAGAAGAAAGTTGAACAAAGAGAACTGGAGAACACTGTGATCTCTGCATGGGACATGGGACATTTGTAAATGGAGATCTTTTGGATCATTTTAAAAAATGTTGCCTGATGTTTTGTTTTAAGATCAAATGGGCGACTGCTTCATAGTTAATGTTATAATATATTTAAGTTTTGTTCAACAATATCAATAATGCTTAAGACTTGATTTTAAACATGTTTTTGACATATTGACATATTTGACATATTTGGAATGCACACTTCATGTCAACCAAATTGAATATCACAGAAATTTCCTTGTCAATTTCAGTGCTAATATTTGGGACTGGACATGCACCAGGTCAGTGACCGGATTCCTCTGAACATGTGCACAAAGGATTTGTAGTCCTGGCTTTCAAGATGCAAAAATTCCTCTCTTTTTTTTTTGTTGCTAGAATTGAGTAGGCTTTGTAAGGATACAATAGTTTAAATACAACCACATTTCCTTAATGGGTATCACTAGATACACTGACTGGCTCATTTTACCAACACATGTGGTTTAAAGTGAGATGATAAATTTAAGCAACTGTATTATAACAGTAAACATATTTTCTACTGAATAATTAAAGGAAACTTGATTCCTTAAGGACCAAACTGATGTTAAGGTTTACACTGATGTTAACAGACATTTTAAAATACCAAAAATATCAAAAGTTACCTGACCCAATTCAAATATCACTTTGAACATTGAATGAATAATATAAGGATGCAACAAAACACATTCAAATGAAACCACAAGAATTATGTTAATATTGCATTTTGTATTGTTAGGAATGTTCATTATTTAATAACATTTTATCTAGTTTAAGTGTTAGTTTAGTGTAACTAACCATGCTATGAATTATTCACTTTCCACACGCCGTCAGGCAGCAGCAGTGGGAGATTCAGGGATAGGGGAATAAAATCTGCCTTTGGTTCAATTCTGAATAACAATAAGCAGAATGGTGACATAGTAATAATCTGATTCCATTATGAACCACCACATTCATAAAACATGAATGACATCTCTGATGAAGTGGGCAGAACTGAAGCCCAGAGAATGAAGTACTGACATTACACAGCAGCGCCTGGGTTAATGCCCTGCTCAAAGCCACTTCAGTGGCACTCTCTAACCGGTTCTCACTGGAACACACCAAACCCATTTTCACAGAGGTGGACCATCACAGAGTCAGCCACACAACTTCTGCTTTTCTTCACAGAGTTTTTTCATCCATCTGTGAATCTGCCGCATTTGCCGAGAGCTTCCCAGACAAATGTTTAGAGGGCTTTTGAGTTGAAAGAAGTTATTGCCACCAGAAGATGGCCAAAATAAAAAGTGAATATAAAGGAACAGAAGAATACCCAATAACCACTTTATCAATGATGTGCATGAGTCCATGAGAGGATAGCTCATATCAGATATGCAGTCTGTTTCCTGATTGAAAGGGTTTAGAGGAGGGAGAATAAACATCAGACCTATCATTATTGGATGAGTGTCACATTGATAGTGCAGTGAAGCAGATAGGACTCAGTGGACTTGTGAGAGAGTGTTGTGCTGACAAGGCTGAGGGCAGAGAATGTGAGCTGAAACAGTGTGAACCACACATGAACAAAAGCCTCAGCCACAAAAGGCTCTCAGATCCACAGCACAACGTCTCAAAAGCTTCTGCTCCTTGGGCCCATGAGAGGAATGTGTCCGCCTCCACACTGCCATCAGGAAGCACTGGGCGCTGGGACAGCGGCGCTCGCCCACGGACACACAAACATGTAAGCTCTGTGCCCAGAGGACGGGTCCCGCCAGGGTCTTCCTCAGCAGCTGTCTCTCAGGGCTCTTCCTGATATTGTGATGATTCAAAGGAAATGTTTTTAGTTCTAAGAGTCACAAATGCAGCTCTGTATCAAGCACTTTCACTCAAACTCCCACTGTGAGCCAGGACCAAAGTCCACGATGCTGAGGTCTGCAGACTGTGTCCAGCTCTGAGCCAAAACTACATAACACATCATTTAGGCCTATATCCAACACCGACTCATTTCATTTATTTATTTATCATTGTTCAATGACATTAAGTATCAAAGCAGAGACGCTCATATCAGTATCAAATCTTTGAGATCCTGTAACCTTTGATGCTGGCGGGAAATTTTCTTATCTAAAAATATAGAAAACATCGACATACTACAAAAACTGCTCTTTTACAGCATTTATTATTATCATTATTATTATCATTATTATTATCATCATCATCATCATCATCATCATCATCATCATCATCATCATCATCATCATCATTATTATTATTATTATTATTATTATTATCATCATCATCATCATCATCATCATCATCATCATCATCATCATCATTATTATTATTATTACTATTATTATTATTATTATTATTATTATTATTTATTATTATCATTATTATTATTATTATCATTATCATCATCATCATCATCATCATCATCATCATCATCATCATTATTATTATTATTATTATGATTACTATTATTAATAATAATAAAATGACATCCTTGATGACACATTAATACAAATTGTATTGACTGAAAATGATTGATTTTGATATATTACCAGTCAAATTAAAACCTATGTGAAATACTTTTGAAAACTGTTTATTTTCTCCCTTATTTCTATTACAGACAGAAAAGATTTGTTGATTTTATTTATTTTCCAAATGTAATTCTTTTATGCCAATTTTCTGCTAGATTGAATTTACTCAAAATATCAAATAAGATACCTAAAATACCCTCAGTAATGTTTCTGTAATCCATATGTCAACATAATGAAAAGGAATTTAAAGGAATTTAAACCTGTCCAAAATATGTGCAACTTTGGGATTTCTAACGGGATTTTATTTTTAAACGTTACATGATGAAAGACTTGTAATACATTGATTCTTATATTTATAGAAAATACACTTCTGAAGAAGTTTGAAATTGATACCTAAATTTAAGATTAGCTTTCCTATTCACATGCAGTGTCTCACCTTAGAAAATGAGGATGTTTTTTCTGATTCCAGGAAGAATATTGTGCAGAGCAGAACTTAATTATTGCAGTCAAGACAAGATTAAAATCAGAAAATTTAAAATGTGAAGTCCAACAAGGATGAATTGTCTCTTGCAGGGAAGTCTTGGATGATGATGTTTAATGGTAGTGGCTGAAAACCAGAGAACCTGAAGGTAACCAGATGAGACTGACCTACCCACACTAATGTGTACAGAAGTAGTAACTTGTGATAGATCGGGGGAATAAAGAAGAAAAGACAAAGTCAAATTTAACTCACAAGAAGTAATTGAGGGTTCACGCTGAGTCATGGCGACCCCACGGCCTCCTTCCTCCTACACTTGCATTCAGTGTGAACTGAGAACCTCCATGGAGGATGTGTTTGCATTGGGCTATCTAAATGATCTCAGAGTAATCAGTGACTGGTGTGTGCATACGCGTGTGTTTTCTCCAGAGATCATCCCAAGGAAAGCATGACAGATTGGAGCTGAAAAAATCTCCATTGTGCTGACATGTTCACCCCACTCACAGTGCAGCAGGCAGATGTGGGGGCGGTGGTCCTGGGGGGTCAGTGGATGTGGGAGGACTGGGTTTTTCTTTTCTAATGCCGTGTAGGTGTTTCTTTCTTCTGGTCATCTCAGGGATTAAGAAGACACCTTCCACAATTGGACATGAGGAGGTCTTCCCGCCTCTGTATAGAACAGCTCTGTGATGTTTCAGTTCAAATGTTACTCAATGTACATTTTGGTTTAAGAGGACATCTTGAAGTCAGACGGGTCTGATAGACTTATCGACAAACTCAGGTCATGCGTTCTAATACACTAAACTAATCATGAGAGTTTCTGATCTCCTCAGCTGCAGCACCACACTGCAGAAAGAACCACCTCATCATTTCTGGTTGGGTTTGGGTTATTATAGCTCATCAAGATGTTAATTAGTGAGGAGTCTCTTGGTGGGACCTACAAGTGACAGCGGGACAGCCCATCTCAAATCAGGGTTAGTTAGTTCTTTTTCACTGACCAGGAACACCAAATATTTGTATTCAGACCCAAAACTAGAGCGTCTACATCTGCTGTGTGCTGTGTGGTAGGTTTGTGAACATTTCAGATAGAGAGCTTGTCTGTTTCCACCTCCAGAATATTTGAGTACAGAGATGAGATAAGTTAGGAGCCTTTTTGTAAATGTTTTGCACCTGCTGTGTGAAATGAGTCCTACTCATGTATTGTGAGTATGTGGGTCCTACAGTAGTTTTAGGACAAGTCGAAGTAAACGTCTCATTTATCATGTCGTTCGTGTAGCCTCGTGTCAAAGTCCACATGGGAGCGGCCAAAGGTCAGAGGTCATGGTGATTTGGTTGGGGCTCATTAAAGCGGTCCCCAGCCTGCACCATTAGACTGAGCTGGCTCCATCGTTGACATTTGACTTGAGCATCATCAGAAAACATTACTGCTAATGTCCTGGAACAACCATAAAGAGTTTGAATGATGTTCTCATCTGGGCTCATTAAAACCAGCCGCGGTGTGCGCAGCCTATCAACATGGCTTCTATCTGACAGTTTAGAGCTAAGCTGGATGGCTTTGCTACACAGACACAACAGAGGTGCTCACAGGTGCAAGGCCACAGACAGGATTTCCAGTGAGATTTGACCCTGAACATTAAACCCCAAAAACAATTGACACTTAAACCTGTAAATAAAACAACATGAGATATTTACAGGTGCATTTTATAAAACCTTTTTGGTAGAGGGAACGATAATATTCCTTTCATAATATTGCATTTTTGTATTTTCTATCTGCATAGAGACACAGCAGGGGACTTCACCAGGTCAAGTTACAGGTCATATCCGTGGAGATGCAACATTGCGCACAGTAGGAATGTATTAGTATTTCAACTGTATTCTATTGTAGTTTTTCAAGGAACAAAAACACCTTTAAATGAATCAATGCAAGAAAGACATGCCTGTAGAATATTCATTATGCAATAACATCTCCTTGAAGACAAGCAGGTGGCCCAACAGAACCGACCCCCAACAGAAAAGGGACAGTGCGTCAAAGCAATTGGTGGTACTATAACTGTGTTTGATTCTTGACAGTGTGTGTTAGCTGTGCTTAGGCACGTGTTTTCAGGTCTGATGGGAAGGATGGGTTTTTTCTGTGTGCACTGTTGGACCCTGCACCACATGTCAGTGCTGCAAAGTCTTTGATTGTTGAGACAAAATGGTAAAGACATTAGGCAAATGGCCTCATTAGAGCCGTTCATCTTCACCTGTTGACTAGCTGCTCCCAGGAGCTGCTCTGGTGTCAGCGAGTAACAAACGAGGCCGACTAATCTCTGTTTGAGTTAGTGTGGGCCGCGAGTGTAAGGCCTGTGGAGACCAGGCTGGGTTCTACCTGCCCGCCCATTAGACTGGAGCCCATCCATCAAAAATGATCCATCTTCAGCGTTCAGCAGCTGTCCGTCACAATAATGAGCCACTATATTCAAACAAATACCTCAATAAATAATCGGAGCGGCGTCCAGTCACGTTCAGCGTCTTCCATATCGTTGTCCAATGTCCTGTTCTTGTTTCCTCTGTCCAGTGTGCTTCTCTGCATGGCCCTGTTTCTGAAATGGCCATAAAAGTCACAGGCGGTTACACAGAGCTGCAAAGAGCCGTTAATATTTATGTGTGTCATAATCATTAATGAGAGAAATGATTGGAAGTGTCTTCATGTCATGCCTGGTTAACATGTAGCTTCAGACCAGAAAAGTAATTGTATTGTGGTCTGTTCCACGAATCCAGTCCCTCAATTGCCCATGGTACATAGAAGTCCAGTGTCCAGTGTCTCCGGCAGGACTGCTAACACAGACTTGTGGCTCATGTCGGGAGGGACATCCAGACACTGAGAACTTGTTCAGATGAATCTGCCTTGGCCCATAGACATGCATGTACCCAGAGACTACAGTGTGTGTCAGTGTGTATTCATATCCCAATAACCCACTGCTGGTTTCAGGACTATTATTATTATTATAGTGAAGGACACCCCATTTGTCCTTGTTACGCCAGAGAATATGAACACATTGAATATTTGTGCTGCCATTTTCTGCAGATGTCTCCATCTTTCTCTGAGCTCACCCCGAATCATTCCCCATAATTTAGACATTTATATAATGCGGCTGATTATCATTCGCAGATCATTGAACGAGTCACTTTATCAGAGGTATCAAAGGCTGGAAGAGTGAGGCCTTGAAGTCATTTAGGGGGAGAGAAGATCTGGAAACTTGACGATTAGGATTACACTACATTTTTACAATCAAGTAGATTCAGTTTATTTAAATATACATTTTAATTTGACACTGACTTGGAGCAGGATAGACAGTCATTAGCTCACCTATCAGCTCTAATGGATATACAGAGTGGAAAGTCATCACAACACTGACTGGATTACAGCCAATTAGAGAAGAGGAGGTGGGGGAGAGGGACAGAGATTGAGACAACCATTGCACCAATAATGTGCTAATTGTGTGCGTGTCACATGAGAAAGTTTGTTCTTATTAAAATATTTCGGAAAAAATGAGCGTTAACTGAATCATGCGTGTCGTGTTTCTGTATTTGTTTCCACATAATCAGATGTTGTTCATTAATGTCCTCCTTCAGCTGTAAACATGCACTTATTGTATGTCAGTACAAACAGGAGACTGGCATGCTCTTCTTACTTTGGTCACACAAAACTAAGCCTGAATTTGATGTTTTAGTTGTCCAGCTTTTCCTGACACCGATATGGAGACAGATATTATGTCTTCTTTCTCCAAAATGGCAAAACTAATTCACACGTTTGGTAAAAGCATTGGATAAACAAAAGTCCAAACACTGGGTGAACAAAAGCCAGTAGCCAAAATAGTTGCATTATTCAATTGCCCTTTACGCTTAACCAGTACTCAAAAACGATACCAAATCCAGTAATTTAGTTTTCTGGATCAGAGTTGATACCCAGTTTTGGTGTAAGATCATCCCTTCAGTTTTACAAATGTGAAAATGACCAGACCAGGGCAGCCACCGTCTGAACGTTGAACACATCGAAGTGCACTCTATTAGCTTAAATAAGATGCAAATGAAAACATTCCTCACCCACAACCACCTACTCGCCTTGTTGACCTGATCGCTGAGGGACAAAGTGTTCGTGGTCTCTGCTTTTCTGATAACTGGTTTCGTTTATTTGTGACTTTGAACCATGTGGAAAGGAGTGTGTCTCAATGGGGACCTAAAATATCTTTTGCTGATCTCTTTGGGGGGTCAAGGTTGAGTGACTTCTTATGTATTTATCAGGGTTTGGGACTGGTACAGAGAAATGTGCCGTTGTGGTGAGTATGAGCTGACTTGATGATAGAACAGCGGCGCTCACAGTCCACACAGTGAGTTTAATAAAGCGTGCTGGTGATGGATGATGGCATTACGAGGCTCGGGTTTCCAGCTGGAGAAACCTGTGCCAGCGACTTAATGCAGTTAAAGCAGAGGAGGAACGCTCGGCCTTCATTTAGCGCTGCAAGGGGGGGCATAATCACACATCATTATCAGATAGACTATAGGAGGGGGGTCTTTTTAATGTTGTGACAATAGAGTAGGAGTAAATTAGACAGAGCATCACCTCAGGCTGATAACAGACTTTATAATTGAATGCCATTCAGTTGAACAGACACTAGACAAACATGGGCCCACAGTCACTGCTACTGATGAACAGATTCACCTGTGTCGGGGATGTCCACATTATGTCCACGCATTATGTCCGCATTATGTCCCATTATGTATTGTCCACATAAAGACATAGTATGTGTTACACGTCTCGGAATGATGGGCAAACTCATTCACTGGTGCAACATATTTAATTTCTTTATTTCAGCATCTGCAACAGATATCAAACACTTAATACAGGACACCGCTTAATTCCTGTTGTGCGCTGTGCTTACTGACTGTATTTCTTCGGCGGGGCGTCAGCACTTAGTAGCGAAAGCATCAAGCACCCTCTGCTGGTGACATCCGAGTATTACACTTCAAAACACAACATCTAAACAGTAGTGATAGTTCTTGTTAATACTAGTTAAACAAAAAAAATATATGGGGGCAACCATTTTACAGTCTGATTAAATAAACATAGTGCCACACTCTCCCCCACAAAAATAAATGTCTCCTGACATTTCTATTTCTAAGGCAGTCTCTTCAGCACACTGGAAAAACCCACGGTCTCCAAAAGGTGGTGCTCTCAATAACCTGAGTCTTAACCTTACAGTCCCTTTGAACCAAAGTCGGCTGACCTAAAGTGTTGTAACTCAGTACCATTGGTTGTTGTCGCTGTCGTTGGGGTCGCTGCATCATAGTCACAGTCTTACCTCCATTGCCGATGTCTGTTTGGGACTCACCAAACCCTGGCCCGTCACGGTCTTGTTTAGGGTTCTGGTTCCGCACTGGAACGTCTATTTCGTTTCTGTAGTGGCATATCCTCTTCGCTCTGTAGTGGCATATCCTCTTCGCTCTGTAGTGGCACATCCTCTTCGCTCTGTAGTGGCATATCCTCTTCCGGTTGCACTGTGTCCGGCTGAGGCTGGAAGGGCTCCGCCCTGGGGTTGAGTGGAGTTTGCCGCTGTCGTCCTCTTGGGCCGGGTCGGAGGTACCACTGGTAGGTGCCGCTGTCGTCATCGTCGGATGTGTCATCATGTTCTGCCAGCTGAATCTCTCTGCGTTGGGTTCGGGACTTTCTCTTGGCTGCAGCTGGGGACAGTAGATGGTGGTTTCTCACAGGGCAAGAAATCGCAAGGCAGCAGAAGATTCCTGTGCACCACTCTGTCTCTTCCTTTACCATTTTCAGGACTTATTTGATACACTGGGCTATCTTCAGCTTTTCTCTCCTTCACTTTGTAAACTTGGTCCTCCCAGTAGGACTGAATCTTCGCGGGACCCCCTCTGGGCGTTAGGTTGCGGATGAGAACTCTATCGCCAGGTTGAAGATCTCTACCCTTGACTTTCTTGTCGTAGTAAATCTTCCCTCGAGCAGCTTCCTTGTCCATTGTTTTTGTGGCGACAGCGTAGGCCTCCTGCATTCGCCTTTTCCAACTACTCACATAATCATCATAGTCTACATGGGACTCCTCTTTCTTTAATGCCGAACAGCAGGTCGATTGGCAAACGTGGGGCACGGCCAAAGACAAGGTAGTATGGAGCGTAGCCGGTCGCTTCACTTTTCGTGCAGTTGTATGCATGAACGACTTTAGCCAGAGACTCTTTCCAATCTTCCTTTTCCTTGTCCTCTAGGGTTCGCAACATGGACAACAGGGTGCGGTTAAATCTCTCCACCTGTCCATTACCTTGTGGTGGTAGGGTGTGGTGTGAGATCCCTGGATGCCTGAGAGTTCTTTCAGTCTTGTCATCAACTTGTTCTCAAACTCTTTACCCATGTCGTGATGCAATCTTGTAGGGAACCCAAACTTGAGTGCAAAGTCATTGAACAGCTTGTCAGCAACAGTTTTGGCTGTTTTGTTCCTTGTAGCGTAGGCTTGAGCAAACCTCGTAAAGTGATCCATCACTACTAAAATGTACTCATAACCGTGTTTGCACTTTTCCAAGTGGAGGAAGTCAATGGAGACAAGCTGAAACGGGTATGTAGTGTGAATTGTTTTTCAGAGGCGCTCGAGTCTGCATACTGGGCTTTTTCTTTTTTAGGCACTGGCACACTTCTGTCACAAAGTGCTCCACGTCTTTGCTCATTTGTGACCAATAGAACCTTTCCCTTATCAGGTCGAGTGTCCTTTCCACCCCTAAATGACCCATGTCTTGGTGTAGTTCTTTGTAGATCAGTGGACGGAAGGCTTTAGGGACCAACAACTGCTCCCTACGCACAGTTCGGCGGCGCAGGACACCATCTTGATCGATGTGAAGCTTCAACCATTGCTTAAGTAGTGTGGCGACGGCCGGATGTTCCGACTTCACCTCAGTTCTACCTGGTCTCCTGTTCTGACACTTGAACCAAATTACCCTAGCTAGGATCTCATCCTCTTCTTGTGCCTTGCGAATCTGGTCTGGAGAAAAAGGCTGGTCAGTGTTCGCGTCTTTGACCAAGGTTAGGGCGCTGACCTGGACCACTCCCACGCCTTGGTACTCCACTTCCACGGACTCCATGGATGCACTTATTGCTTCTTGACCGACTTCGACTGTACAACTGTTCATGTAGTTCTCGATGTCTAGCGGCATCCGTGACAGCCCATCAGCATCAGCGTTGTTCTTGCCTGGGCGATAGCGTATGGAGAAGTTGTAATCAGCTAGTTCCGCAACCCACCTGTGGCCGGTGGCATTGAGTTTCGCAGTTGTGAGGACGTACGTTAGTGGGTTATTATCGGTGTATATACCACAAACGATGAGGCATGGTACAGATAATCCCGAAAACGTTCACAAATGGCCCACTTCATTGCCAGGAACTCTAACTTGCCAGAGTGTAGGTGGTACTTTTTCTCTGCAGGACTTAACGTGCGGGAGCCAAACGCTATCACTCTCATCTTCCCTTGTTGTCGTTGGTACAATACCGCACCTAAACCAACTTGTGAGGCGTCACAGTGTAACACGAAGGGCTGCGTGAAGTCAGGGTACCCGAGGATAGGAGGCTTGGTAAGCGCATCTACCAGCTGGCTTAACACTTCTTGGTGAAAGCTGGTCCACAGAATGGGCGTGCGTGACGGTAAGTGACCTTTATTCTTTTTAACTCCCTTTTTAGACTTTTCTAATTGGACTGGTGTGGTGTTGTCAGAAGTTGGAGGGCTGAGCAGGCCGTACAGTGGGTGGGCCACACGGGAAAAGTTAGGGATGAAGGGCCTGTAATAAGAGAGGAAACCAAGCATCTGACGTACCTCTCCGACAGTTGTAGGTGTCTTTTCTTTTAGAGCCCTCACTGGCGCCATCTCTGCCGGGTCCATAGTGTAACCATCTCCTGTCACCAGCTTTCCCAGAAACTTCACACTGCGCCTGAAAATTTCACATTTCTTTGGGGTCAATTTAACACCGTGCTCTTTGTAGCGCTGGAGGACCAGACGGATGTGCTCTAAGTGGTCTTCAAAACTGTTACTGTGCACCAGGTTGTCGTCCAGATATGGGAGGCAAATAGTGTCTCTAAGGCCTGCCAAACAATGTTCCATGCTTCGCTGGAACTCAGCCGGTGCGGAGCTCAAACCGAAAGGAATGCGCACACCATTCATATAGCCCCAGGGTGTGATGAACGCTGTCAGCGGGCGGCTCTCTTCATCAAGGCAACCCTGGTGGTACGCTTTTCCTTGGTCTAAAACTGAGAACCAGGAACTCCCACCCAGGGCATCCAACATGTCCTGAATCCTAGGTATTGGATGGCGGTCTGGAACTGACTTACGATTGAGTTCTCGGAAGTCACACAACAGAGACGGAGACTTCCATCTTTCTTGCGGACACACACCACGGGCGATGAGTAGGGAGACCTTGAGGGTGTGATCCAACCTTTGTTAAGCAGGTCTTGCAAGTACTCTTTAACTTCTTTGTGAAGAGGCTTCGGAACAGACATGTAGGTCTTTTGCACTGGGCAAGTGTTGTGTAGGGTTATGTGCATCTTAAGTGATGGGATGCAGCCTACATCATCATTATTAAATGCAAATGCCTCACATTCGGCCTTCAACACTTTCCTGACTGCTTCTTGTTGACTCTGCGTTAAATGCTGGAGATCCACAGGTGGGTCCCATTTCTTTGGTCTTTCTGTGTGTCTTTTTCCTCAGACTGTTCTGTATGACTTGACTTGTGTGACTTAAACTCTGTACTGTGTATTTCTTCTTGTGGCAGTTTGTTCCCATTACTCTGAATGTCTGCAGAATAAACTGTCTTAACTGGTTCAAGGTGTCCAATAACTTTACGACTGGCCAGATAGATGGTGTAATCTGTGGTGTTAGTCACTGGAATGGGCACATATGGCACATTTTTTGTCTGGAATTTTAACTAGTACATCATTATAAATGATGCCCTCCGGTGGTGGGTCAGGTGAAAACAGCATATCCTGACCTCTGGCCTGTGGACTAGTATGTGCCCGCATGTGGACTACTGTGACTTGGTTAGCGTGCAATGCCACTGCTCTCGCACCGGTACGTACCACACCAGCCTCTTCCCTTTTGTTTTGCACTAGCTTGACAACATTGTGAGCAGTCCGTACCGTTATTTCAAAAGCTTTACTTACTTTGTATGCAAGCTGCTTTCGTCCACCTTTAGTCTTTCCTTCTTTCTTGTTCACCACAGCCTCAATAACGTTGTAGCCAATAATAGGATCATTTGCTACTGCTGGATCACTGCAAACTAGCATTGGTACTTGCAACTCACTTGTATTTGGCAAATCCCCGTTGAGTCTGAAACTGACTTCAATCCAGCCGATGTAGGGAATGGGCGTGTCATTGGCAGCAAATACTGTAAGAGTCTCGCCATCTAACAGTTCCGAGATGGGCCGGACGACTGTGTGGGGAAGATGTCCCTTCCGCCAGTTGTCATTTACTATACTGGACTGTGCGCCGGTGTCCCACAACACTTTGACTGGGTGGTTGTCCATAAAACAGTTCACCATGCATCGGTTTCCAACAAGGCTAACTAACTGTGTCTTGGACTGAGGGGGTAAATAATGGACTTCACTTACAGCTGAGAGGGCATTAGTTGTTGTGGCTGTGGGGGCGGGTGTTGGACTCTGTTGCTCACTTTGGGACACTTGGTTTATGACTACTGCTGGTCCCTCCTCAGTAGTCCCTCCCCGTTTCCCGACAGTCTCTGAACTCGACATCCACGAGAGAAGTGACCTTCCTGCCCACATTTGAAACAGTGTGGACAGTTATCCCCTTTCGCATCTTCTCTGCACTTTTTACACCCCCTTTCTCTCTGTCTTGGTCCCATGGAACGGGGACCCGCTTCCATGGCAGACATAAAAACATTTGTTTCATCTCTTTACGTAGTTCTTCGATGATCTGCTGTGTGTGTTTGTACTTTCACTTTTAGTCTCTTTACCTTTTATGGCTTTGACAGCCACTGCAGTCTGGGATTCTCTTGGTTTGGTGGAGCTCTGGACAGGTGTAGGGTCCATCTGGCATTCTGTCTGGAGTTCCTGCACTTTGGGACTCTTGGCTGCAGTGGATCTTCTACGCTTCTCCAGTCTTTCGTTTTCCAGTTTTGATACTTCATTTACTCTTTCAATCAGTTCTTCATCTGTTATGCTCAAAATTGCTGAGTAGAGCAACAACTGGTACTTAATTGAGTCACTGAGCAGCCCCGTTTCAATTGAGCGTAGAAACTTGCGCTGGATTGTGATTTGTGATTCGGCTGTACAGCTCATCAGTTTCCTCATCCGCTGCCCTCCACAACAGTTTCTCTTTTAGTTCGATGGCACGAAATACAAAGTTCAGGGCAGTTTCTTTGGCCTCTTGGGAGATATTGAGGAGCTGGTGGTATACTTCAGTGGAACTGTCTACCTTGTAATGTCCCTTTAATATTGTGAGCAATTTGCTCAGGGTCAGTCCACGTTTTATCTCCAACATGTCTCTCAGGGAAGGCCTGGGCTAATGGCCCTGATCACCGCCTCAACAACTTCAGTCTCTGAATGTCCTTTTTCCATGCCCATCTCGATTTGACGGACTAGGCTGAGGTAAGACAGCTTTTCTTTCTGTCCATGCTCTCCTATCTGCCCACAGATTTTGAACTCCCTTCTCAGTGTTACCTCTTGCAGAGTGTTTGCTGGTTCTGGGCGAATTCTGCGAGGAGACGGCAAAACCTCGGGGCGCAGTGACACGTACAGATGCTTCCTCGGTTCCTTTCGTTGGAGTGGGTTCTGCTTGTTCCTTTTCACCCAGCTGCTTTATGCCTTTAATCAGTTTATCAATGTATGTGCTTAGGTCTGTGTAAAACTGTTCAATTTCGTCGTCTTTTTGATTCATCTCAATCTTATCGAACATGTCCTCTGCCATCATGATAAGTGCCCTCTTTGTCTTTTCGAGAGGTTCTCCGCTGTCCAGGCCGGAACATTTCAGTCGACCACACACGTCCACGAGAAGCTCTCTCTCCAGCTGCCACAAGGCGGCACTCACTTGATCACGCAGAGGCTGTACTTTGTCCATCATTGCTTGAAGATGAAGGTTCGTCTCTTGGGAAGGAGGATGGGTGATGGTGATGATGACTCACTAGTGCCTCCTCCTGGCTGGCTCGCCAAAATATGTTACACGTCTCGGAATGATGGGCCAACTCATTCACTGGTGCAACATATTTAATTTCTTTATTTCAGCATCTGCAACAGATATCAAACACTTAATACAGGACACACCGCTTAATTCCTGTTGTGCGCTGTGCTTACTGACTGTATTTCTTCGGCGGGGCGTCAGCACTTAGTAGCGAAAGCATCAAGCACCCTCTGCTGGTGACATCCGAGTATTACACTTCAAAACACAACATCTAAACAGTAGTGATAGTTCTTGTTAATACTAGTTAAACAAAAAATATATGGGGGCAACCATTTTACAGTCTGATTAAATAACATAGTGCCACACTTGCATTATTTAACTCCTCTTGTTTGATTCTCTCGAAATCAGGGAACTTTCACCAGAACGAGTAAACCACACATACTAGATAATAAGGCATGGGCTTGATTGCTCCCACCGTCTTTTACTAGAATAGTTGTTCAGGTAAAACTGAAATCAAAATGACTTCACTCTACTTTAGTGCGTCAGTTTATACGGAGCCATGTTGCACCATTTCAATTTAAACTCTGCTTAACTTGAAACTAGTTTTAACAGCAATTTAAATCTGTTTTCACTAAATTACATTAACACAAAAAGGAGTTTACTCTTAAGACTGAATGTTACCACCATGTACAATGCTGTTTCAGACTCAAAAGTCTGATTTTCCTCACTCACTTTCTGAGTGACATGTTGATTTACCCAGTCACTGTGAGGTGTAAACTCTAAGAAGAAGGTAATATAAAGCTACAGTGCACCTGCATCGTGATAAATGATATTTGGAACCTATGCTCCAAGAACATTGTCCTGAACCTTTGAAGCCCAAAACTGACTGAGATCTGAGGTTATAGGGTCAGAGATACAACCACAGTTTTGAGCTGAAGGTTTGGCATATAAAGTCACCAGAGGAGCATCTAAGCAGCAGCATTAACACATGCATGCCTTTCCCTCTGTTCTCTTTAGTGCGTTTTAATTGGAGGGAAACAGGAGCGAAGAGAGGGGCGAAAACATGATTACACTCTGCAGCACCACAACAGGGTATTGTGAAGATGTAATTACAGCAGGCTATTGTTTAATTTGCCTCTCGATGGTTAAATTCTGAAGAAAAGGCTCTAGTTTCAGGCTCATCTGGGCCGAGGAGGAACTGCTCTCCCCAGTGCAGTTCACATATCATCACACAGCGGAGATCAAATGAATTTGTCATGCTTTGACTAATGACAGGAAAGAGGAATAAACCCAGTTAGAAAATCATCAAGATTCCCGACGTGCACGCTCTTGGTCTGAAGTGGGGGGGTTGGCAGTGGAGGGTCTCGAAGCCTGAATATTGAGCTGTGGCTGATGGGATGTGAGGGCGCAGCGGCCCAGAATAGCAGCAGGATAAAGGAATGTACAGAAACTCCCCCAACCATTCCCTTATTAGTTTTGTACTTATTCAATCTGCCAGCCATTTTCTGAAAATAATATTCTTTAATGTGCATCCTAACCAAGCAGGGCTGTAACTCCACTGAGGCTGTAATGGAGAAACTTGAAAGAGGATGATATTTGATGAAGACCATAAACTCTGTAAACTATGCAATACTTGAGGCTGGTTAAATATACCTCTGTGCCCAAGAGCTCGCGGTAAAGACATATTCTGACTCACTTCCATGATTCTCTGCAGCCACCGGGGCATCAGGGTTGTTCTCTTCAGCAGAGACTCAAATGGCTTAGACACATGTCTCGCAGATAGTATAAGGACATATTTATTGTTAATTGTCTGCTGAAATATTCATAGTCAGGGCTGAGGTGCTCTCTATGTCTCCATGGATCAATGCACTCTGCTCATAACTTATCACCAATCAATAGCTTAGGCTGTGTTCAGGCTGCCTCTAGGCTTTAGTTCGTGGTTTTACTCCCGTAGATCCAGATTATTTAAGTTTAAGGTGTCACACCGCTGGTTTTATGAATTGAAGATGAATGGATAACATTTGTCTGGAAACCTGCTGGCCACATCGATTATGAAGGATGTGTGAGAAGAGGGTAAATCCCTGGTCTCAGCCTGGCTGCCCTGTGCCCCTGTACCGCTGCCTCAGCACACTCTTTGTCGTTGAGAAGGGACGACCACCTCCGTACGTCCACTGTCCCCTACACCTCCGTACTGCCACTGTGTCCTCGCACTTCCTTCCTCTCACTATAGAGCAAAACTCTAGACAGGGCCATTATGGCCGACGAGGTGTCGCTGCTGTCATGTCCTGTCAGCAAAACAAAGAGTCAGGAGACGGATGAGCTGTGGACACTCTCACTCCTCTGCCTCCTGCTGAAGGCCCCCGCCCTCATATAGCCCCAGCACTGATACAAGCACAGGCTCGGGTCCAGGACTGAATTAGGCCCTGATCTTGAAAGCTTTGTAAAAGAGATTACGATTCATACTCATTTTTAAGAGTTGAGACAAACCTAGACCATTGAATGAAAAGTGTAAAAGGAATAACACATCATGATTAATATAGTTGCAAATTTAAATGGGGGGAAATGTGCTGTTTTGATGCATGAACTTTATTCTTTTTGTCTCTCTGTGATAGAAATGTTCATCAGGCAATAGGTCAAATTATTCCATTGCCTCACAAAAACAAAGACATAGTCTGCTTTATTCAGGTACTTAGTATTGAACTATAACAGTAATCAGTAATCATAATTTTACATTTTTACACAACTACAGAAATGATAAGCCCCATCTCTACGGTTTAACATCCCACCAAAACAAACAGCAGATTTACATGAACATGTTTGTATTTTTGAAAAGTGGCTATATGTGACATTTTAGAACACTATCACGCTGAGTCATATGTTTTCAAATAATCACAACTAAGTACAGGGATGTGGGTGGGTTTAGGGGTGGGTGAAAACATGAATTTTCTGAGCCTCAGTTGCAGGACAATACAGGATTACGCAAACATGCAGGAATCCATCAAAACACAACTTTGAGCCAGACTGATGACATTTGGATAAAAGTCAAAATGTCTTTTAACCAGTGTCTAAATGACTACAACTTCTACGATGGAACACTGGATAAATGAGGGACAACACACTACTTTGAGTAAACTAATGATGAGGAAACATCATTGTAACAAGGTTAAAAACTCATTAAGGTTCATTTTGCATGATATATTACCTTTAAAAACCTCTTAAGCCGGACTAGTCTCTAGTCAGCTTGGACATATCTTCGGAAAAGAAAAGTATAATAAATTACATAAAAATTGCATGTTTACATAGTCTACATGGCTGGGACTCAGGGCTTACTTTTCTGATGTGAAATCAAGCAAATATATCATACTGCGTAAAGGTTAATCAGAGTTAAACACAATCATTGGATTTTCGGCCAAAAATATTAAATACAAGTAGAAAAAGACATAAAAAACTATAGAGAATTGAATTTGTTTTTCAAGGCAGGGTTAGCCCCAGCCGCCCCTTTCTTGCCATATAAATCTTGATATAGTTTTGTCCAATTGAGAAAATATATAGTCATCCGAAATTGAGAGCGAAGAAAGAGAGCGAAACGAAACCTGAATAAAACATTATTTTTCATAGTTTCATTAAAAAAAAAGGGGGACATAGTTTTTCTCTAAAATTGTTGACAAATATTTAAGAGAGTCTTTTTGCCATTTGAATGTCTATGCATTTCTTTAAGCTTTGTGGTCCATAGGCTTTAATTGACAGGGGGGGCAGGGTGAAATGGGGAGAGGGGACGACATGCCGTAAATCATCAGGGTCGGGATTCAAACTCACGAAACTGCGGCCGTGCATACATGTGCTGTGCCTTAACCACTCGACCACTGGGGGGCACTGGATGTATATGCATTTCTAAATGTAAAAGGAGGTTGATGGTGAGAAATCATTTCAATCTTCTTTATACATCAAATGCATTACATTGGGTATGAGACTTTCTGGCCTGGTTGAAAATAGCATCTACAGAGCAGGATACTTCATGTTCTATTTTGTCAATCTGAATTGTTTTTGTTTGTCTGATGTATTGAGTCAATGGTTGCAAATACAAAGTAAACAAAAAAGGGAGACCAAGCACATCCCTGTCTTAGCACTTTTTCACTGGGTCTGTCGGATAACCATTAATCCTAATTCTTGATGGATTATTATACGTAGCCTTGATGATATTTATTATTACTTCACCTATTTCAGATTTGTTTTGTCCTGTAAATACCGGTAGATAGGGCCAGCTAACAGAATCAAAAGCTTTCTCTGTGTCTAAACGAATTATTATTGTCTAAAATTGTCTTGGGTTTGTTGTTATTAATGAATCCTGTCTGATTATTATTGATTTATTTATTGATTTATTTAACCAGGTAAGAACACATTGAGATCGAGATTTCTTCATGTATTAATCTTGGGAGGATCTGTTCTATTATTAGAAGACATGTACTGTATATTTATGAGTTGATATGTACCTTCTTTAGGTATTAAGGATACTGGTTTCCTTCCATTTTGGAGAAATCTGACCTTTTTAGTGCCTTTTACTTTACTTTAAAAGTGCAGGAGTGTCTCTCTTTTACTATGTCACTTTGAAGTGAACCCATCACTCCTTGGTGACTTATTGTTCTTTGTATTTCCTTAAGGGTAATTTAAGATACTAATTTGCTCGTCCATCATGACGGGTTGGTTCAGTGTTTCAAGAAAGGAATTTGTTTCATACAAGGTGAATTTCAAATATATTTTCTTTTCAAAAACTGACTTTCGAAAGCCTCAACTCTATTCTTTCACATTCAACACCACCAATAGAGGAGAGAGATTGTTTTCCTAGGATTTCTAATGTGTTTTAGAAGGAAAACACATAGGCAGCATTGGAGTTGATGCACATGAGTTCACATTCCATCTCTAACCTCTACTTTCTATTAATTTAGGAAAACAATACATTGTTATTGCAGGCTTTACTGACATTTATTCATCAACGTCAGGTTTTGTGTCAGATGAGGTTGACAGAGAGAACTTCATAATATTGCCTACTATAAGACAAAGAATAAAAAAGACAATATATAGTGGTCGAGCGGTGAGGGCATCAGCACAAATGCCAGGCTTCAAGGGCAGCCAGCTGCAGCGTCATGAGTTCAAATCCTGATTCCAACAATGTACTGCATGTCCTCTCTTCTCTCTCATCCCCCATTTCATGCTCACCTTTCCTGTCTAATACGGGCCAAAAAATTATTAAAAAAGCCAATATACAAAAAGTGGTGCAGAGATGTATGTGAAATAGGAAAGTATGGAGCTTTTTTAATACTTTAGTTGTTATAATGTTTCTTTCTATGTTCAAACTTTCTTTCTATGTTTCACTGACGGCATGTAGAAATGGACCAGTGAGTTCACTCTGTCACTGCAGCCAACAGATCAGTCTGTGGATGCAAAACAACTTTCTCCAGCTGAACTAAAGATAGAAGTTATTGTCTTTGGCCCACAGAAACCAATAGAAAGTGTTCCTCACACCGAAACCTACAAATCATGTGAGAAATCTAGGGGTAATAATGGACTCAGACTTGAACTTTAACAGCCACATCAAATCAACAACATCAGCAGCTTTTTACCATCTAAAAACATTGCACAAAATCAAAGGTACAGTATCTAAACCAGACTTGGAGAGATATATGCATTTGTGTCCAGGGTTAGATTTTTGTAATTGTCTGCACTGGCCTCTTCAAACACGGCAGAGCATCCAGAACGCTGCTGCTCGGGTCCTGACTCGAAATAGGATGATCACATTTGACCTGTGCTCAGGTCTCTGGCTTTCTGTGGCTTAGAGAATATAACTCAAAGCAGCTCTGTGTCTAAGTTTCTCCATGGCCGAGCACCAAAGTACATATCTGACATGTTAGTGACATAGGAAGCATCTCGAACTCTGTGGAGCTCAGGAAACTGCCTTCTGCTGGTGCCAGAGCCAGGACTAAACATGGGGAATCTGTAGGGCTGGAGCAATATATATAATTTTGCAATATCATGTCAGGTGGTTTTGTTGTACCATATTGTATCCCATGTAATCTTAATACTTTAAAAACATCTTGTTTATAATAAACCTGTAGCGCTTCATTACTTTCACAGTGACATGAATTCAGGAAAGGACTCCCAGACTTCCATCACTCCCAGACACTTTCTCCAGCTCCTCCGGGGGGATCTCGAGTCATTCCCAGCCAGCCAATATACATAGTCCCTCCAGTGTGTCCAGGGTCTTCCCTAAGGACATGCCCGGAGGCATCCGAGCCACTTCAGCAGGCTCCTCTCGACGTGGAGGAGCAGCGGCTCCTCTCCAAGCTCCTCCCATGTGACTGAGCTCCTCACCTTATCTCTAAGGGAGCACCCAGCCACCCTGTGAAGGAAACTCATTTTGACCCAAAGTTTGTGACAATAGGTGAGAGTGTTGATTGTTGATTGACCAGTAAATTGAGAGATCTGCTTTCTACTTACCTCCTTTTACCTTACTTGAACTACTTGAACTCCTCCACTTGGGGCAAGGAGGAGGCAAGCCACCTTTTTCCGGTCAAGAGCCATGGCCTCGGATTTGGAGGTACTGATCCTCATCCCAGCTGCTTCACACTCGGCAGCAAATCGTCCCAGTGCATGTTACAAGTTCGATGGAGCCATCAGGACAACATCATCTGCAAACAGCAGGGATGAGATGTTATGTTATGAAAAGCTTGCTATGCCTAATGTCCAAGGAGGAATGTAGTAGAACCCTAAACATGCATGTCATATATAAAATCCTCAAGCTCAAACTATGGTAGTCCTGCCAAAGCCTATAGCTCAAGATCTGGGTCCTTGTGCACTGAGCTGTGGCACCCACTGCTCCTGTCACTGTCAGCGGCATTGGAGGATGGGTCGAATGCTGAGGAGAAATAAAGTGTATCTTAACCAACCTTAAAATGAGAGGAGAAGGGTGAGGAAAATGGAGAATGTGAACCATCTGATTGTTTTTCATTTGTTTCATTTAGTGTCATTTTGCATGCGGGAAAAATCACTGTTCATGACAGTGCGCCCCATGTACGGAAACCTATTCTCATATCTATCGCATTAGATCCTTTTTCTTTTTGTTCAACTGCATCACTTTTTGTCCACACTGTCAGGTGTAGGGATATGTTGAAACATTATTTTAGTTCATGAATTAATGTTTTATATTCTCTGCACAGTAAAGCATAAAAGGGAAACTAATTATCTGATCAAATCATCTTATGTGTCTTAAATATAGAATTAAATAAAATGTTGAAGGCTACTGTGTGTAACTTGATATTTGGAAGTTACATTTCACACCGGTGAAAAAAGGCAACATCATGGGTGTAGATTGAGTCGTGAAAGTGCGCCCCCTCCTGTTAATTTACTGTAAAGTGTGGTGGACATTGCCTTTAGAGTATATCATCATCAGCCTATGTACATACAAATAAAAACATGGCACACCACAATGTGAAAACAAAAAAATATATATTTATTTAATTAAATGATGGAAGCTATTTATATATGATGATATGACATCATAAATAAAATCATAAAAGTCCTTCTAAATCAAATCACCCACCCCCACCCCCACAAAAAGAACATTTATACCAGTGCAATGTTCATGTCAAAAACTGCAGAAAGAGATATCAAATAAATACACAGCGACTCAATAGAGCATCTGTGCCAGTGCAAACAAGACGTACAGTAAAACAACGGAGAGAATAATGCTCCCAAAGTAAACATCTCCAATATATGAACAAGTGCAGTCACCAATCACGGCCTACAAGGCTTAAGTTACAAATTATTTCGCACCGGTTTAGTATGATACAGCCACACAGTAAGGACACTGTTGGCTTTGGTCTCATTAAGACCCAGATGGACATAACAGCTGTGTTGGTAAAGACGAAGAGTCTCTGATGATGGTGTATCATCCAAGCGTCCTGCACATTTCTGTTCAACATTTAAGCATGCCGATGCTCAGCAGACAGCCAACCCTCACAAAGAGCATGAATATTTTATTTATTATACCAACATTTGCAATAAATCAAAATAAAATGTCTATGAATGCAAATGACCCAGATTGGACCACCCTATCCTCCACTGAATCCCTACAGCAGATTTCCCCCCAGGCTAAATGGAGTGAACTTCTGGGCCTGCTGGGCTCCAATCTCAGCCACGTACAGAGCTCCAGTCTTCAGGTCCAGGTCAACTAAGTGGGGCTTTGTGTCCTCCCCAAGCTGGATCACACTCTCCACCCTGCACTGGCCGATCACACCCACAGGAGGCGCCTCTAGCACTGTCAGCTGGTTGGTGTTGAGCTGCACAACCACTAGGTGCTTCTTGTCAGGGGTTATACGCACGGAGTAAGGCGCATCCTCAGTGAAGCAGCTGCCCCATGTGCCGAGCCACTCCCCGGTGACAGAGTTAAAGACTTGAATGCGTTTGTTGCCACGGTCGGCCACCCACACCCTTTGAACCGCGTCCACGGTCACACTGTGGGGAATGTAGAACTGCGACATTCCCTGGCCCTTCTCCCCATGCATCCACAGGACATCCAGCTCTGGGGACAGTTTGATGAGCCGGTTGTTCAGGCCCCCGTCCCCATCCACTATGTAGATATCGCCGGATGAGTGTACAAAGATTTCAGCGGGCTGATCAAACTGCAGAGGGCTGACCCCAGAGCCAGCCTGGCCCGGAGTGCCTAGGACCTGCGCACACACAGAGGATGTTAGGGACCTGTGTGTTGTTGTCGGTAAACTAGAAGTCATCTTTTATTTACTGTAGCTTGAAGAATTGTACCTCTTGCTTCAAAAGCAAGTACCTGTTTTACTATGGACTTTCTTTTAATAAAATATGTATTATTTATCCATTTCTGTTCGATTTGTCTTCAAATCAGGTTCAGAAAACGTGATTTATCCTCAAAGAGTCAATTCCATTTGCACTCACAAATCCCAGCATTAAAATATAAGATCTTACACAACAGTGCACACAAGGTGATCATCAATTAGCATAAGCGCAAATGAAGCATACAGTGCAACAGTCATGGGAGCACAAGATGCAAATGCCAGAGAGGTGTCTGTGTGTGCGTTATTAACTGGATAGTAAAATATGTGTAGTCAAAGTGAGATGAGGGTTCACCTGGAGGAGTTTCCCTGAAGGAGAGTATTGTTTGACACAGTGCCCGTACGGCCCGGTGCCCACATCGGTGACCCACACGCTGGGGCTGGAGGTAGCTGCGTCAGCCACAAACAGGCCATGGGGCATCTCCAGAGTGCTGCTGTTCCAGGACATCAGCAAATGCCCATCTGTGCTGAACACCAGCATCTTGGGCACATTGTCACCTGTAAGACAGGCCACATAGCATGAACAGAAATTCAGCCACAAACATGTGTTCACAAATGTATAATTCTGCAATTGTTAGCACAGAAGAGAGTATTCAGGTGTTTTACTGTGATGCCTCCGCTTAAAAATCATTCAATTGCGCAAAAGTATCAAAGATTTCCTGTTTTAGAGCCCAGATAGTGAAGACGGCCGGACTACGTTTATAAACCCGTCAGGTTTTAGTTAGGTCTATTTCAGTTTGAAGCAGAATTCTGGGCATGATTTGACAATAACATTCGTGAACCAACTATTGTTCTTTCTCTGCGTGTGTTTGCCACACTGTACAAAGTAAGGTGTTGGTGTTATCAGGAAAGAGAATACTCTGTGGTCCATTTAAAACAGCTGCGTGACAAATACCCTAGGACTTTGAAAGCAGGTCTATGTTATAAGAAAACTATAAACACTAAAACCATGTCGGATATCCACACATCTCTCACGAGTTGCGCGTCCGTGGGCACTTGGGCATTAACCATTAGCCTGGCACAGACATCCTAAAGGAAGGATGGCGCGGTCGGCCAATAAACATAACTTTGTTCAAAGTATCCACAACATTCAGAATCTGGCCCAGAAGCAAACCTTGTTACCTCTCTGCGCGACGTACACCACGCCCGCATACTGATTTACCGCAACCGCGAACACTGCGCCGGTGAAGAGCTCGGGGTTGCGGGGCCAAGTCAGGTCGAGCTTGTACAGCGGACTACCGAGCAGCTGGTAGTCCCGTGAAGCGGACCTGGAGGCCCGCTGCTGCGAGCCAAGGCCCGCGTACAGCAGCAGAAGGAGCAGCACGGAGCCCGCGGTAGAGATAAGCACGCATGTTCTCCGCAAGTTCATCCCAGGACCCTAAGCTTCTGCGGCTATAACATTCACAACTCCAAAGGGCGAACGTGGGACTTTAGATATAAAACCACAGAGTCAGAACCATGACACGCACGGACCATTGACTGTACCAGGAAATAAACGAGGATATGTTTCCTTCGGATCTCTTCCTCCACTTCACTGTATTCGAGGCCAGCTGACGCCCTCTAGTGGTCACATGCTGTACTCCCTGCGACACTGTCCTAACCGATTTTTAATAGATCTATGGTCCTAACCTGATCCATATCTTGTTATCCAACTCGACTCAATCAGACTTATAACCACAGCACAATATTTACAAGTTATAATACGTGTTCATGCTACAGTTGCTAGGCTACATACGGTAGAATAGCCTTGCTGTCAAAAGTCTTCAAAAAGTCCGAATTAGTCAGAAAGTAGTATATGTTCACGTCAGAATCAGAATCAAAATCAGAAAAGGTTTATTGCCATTGTCAATGAACAAAATTCACAAACATAAAACTTGTTCCGGCGTCAAAAGGTGCAACATACAACTATGAACAATAATAAAAACAACATATATGAAATCAAAAGGGCATGCATTAAAGAAAACTGCTTAAATTTACAATAGAATAAAATAAAGCTAAAAACAGGCTTACAATGTACACAAACTTTACAGTTAAACATGCACACCAACAGTTAAACATGCACACCAATACCAACATATGAGTTGTTATCTGATTTCTGGACCTTTGAGATTATATACATGCAAACTGCCACATCTGATGATCAGAAAGTTATTTACATATCAAAATCTAGGTAAAGATTACAATCAAAATTCGGCAACGAATATTTTTATAGTCAACTAGTCAAATGCCAAACGTCTTTTTTAATTCAAGTCAATTGGCATTAGTGGGAAAAGTGTGGCATTTTCGAAATAAGTGGGAAGAGGGACAGAGGCTTAAATGTCAGCAGCTGACGCAAATACCTGTGTGACCTGTAATTTCATAATACATCGGAGGGGGGCAGCATCCCAACCAACATTGAAGCGGAAGAAGACGTTCGGCGGAGACCTGACTGCTGCTTCTCTGGCAGGAATTTTCTATTCGTATTTTTTCACTCTTTTTAAGAAGTGCGAATGACAGTGCGTGACGGACAAAGGCACCGTTCATGTAGAGTAATCCGTCGAAGATTGGGCTCCATGGAGGTCGCGGACAGCCCTCTAAACCTCGTAAGTGTCCGTGTTGTTATGTTGCAATAACAGGCTAACATTACAACAGCTAACGGCTAACACTGATCCGCTAATGTTGTGTTTGCCTCATCAGAGCAAGGGTGTTTTTCATTTGGTCCTTTATACTCACTGTAAATACGTATGAATCTCATGCTTGAGTCGAGTTGTGGTGCTTTGCTAGTGTAGTGTTCCTGTTTCAATTGAATAACTTATAATATAATATTATATTATATATATATTTATATATATATATATACACACACACACACACACACACACTTTACCCTGTTACCCTGTTACCCACAATTTCTAGAAATCCAAATCAATATGACGACCTCTTCCACCCCAAGAACAAAATGTGTAGTACTTAATTTGTACAGATTGTGTGCGTGTCATTGGTTTGTTTTTGTTGTCTTAGGCTCATCAGCAGTGCAGGAAGGCTGAGCGACTGCTGTCTGCAGGGAAATATGAAGAGGCAATTCTGTGTCACAGGAAAGCTGCAGGTAAAGCTTCTCCCAGAGCTGCTTTCTGTGTTACCATCAAATCAACCTGCTCAGTTTGTCTCAAGTGGTTCTTCTCTGTCATAGATCTTCTGTCTGATGCAATGAAGAACACGCAAGTGGAGCAGGTGAGACACATCTAGTATTTTATACTAGTATCTAGTATAATCTCATGTATCCATAGTTGAATAATGCAGCCATTAAATGTTCAGTCTGTTGGGATTACTCACATACTCCATGAATCAGCCTTGCATTAACTTTTCTTTCAGATGGAGTTAGCTGTTAGTGAGAACCTTCCTGTCCTTGTTCCATCCACTGTACTTGTGTCACACTGCAGAGCTCTGCACATGTCCCACAAATGAACCTTTTTTTTGTATGAGGTTCAACAGCATGGAAACGGTTTAATTACTCTCTCCTAACTCTGCCACATGGGTTCACAGGCTCGTCTGTCCATGGAACTGCAAAGGGACGCCCACATTAAACAGCAGAGACTGATCCAGGAGCGCTGGAAGAGAGAGACCAGAAGACAGACCACTAAAGCCCGGACAATGCCCCCCGTATCTTCACCCCAGCCTCCAGATCCACTGCAATGTCCTGGGTTGGCGACCCGTGAGAGGTCCAGGGATCGGGAGTACGACACTCTTCTGTATCAGCTGCAGACGCGCCAGAGTGGAGGTCCTCCTGCGCCCCAGCCCTGCTCTGGCTCAAAGACCACTAAAGACGACAAGACACGTCTGGAGGAGCAGCAGACCACCATTGAGGACCTACGACGGCTGGTGGAGCACCTGATGGATGAGAACCTGCGCCTGACCACAGAGAATGATAGGCTGAGGATCGAGAACGCACGGCTGCAGTCAGAGGCCGCAGACTTCGTGGAACGCTCTGAGCTGTGGGTGCTGCCACAGCCGGGGGGTGCTATGGGAACAGGAGGGGGCCATGAGAAAAGGGGGAAGGGGAAGGAGATCGCCATCCCCACACTCCCTCCCCTGGAGATGCCTGCACAGGAGGACCTTTGTCTGGACGATCTTCCTCCTCTCGAGCTGCCTGAGGACATTCAGAATGAACTGAGAGAGCTGCTGGAGGCAGACAAACTGTGACACACACGTCAAACGCACACAGGAGTCATAGAGGGTCAGAGGTCAGTTGTAATTAAGGACTGGGTTCAGGAGCTTGCATTAGGTTATAATTGTTGGAGCAAATGCTCGTATACATTTGTTTGTCTATGTTGCAGCCTGCAACAACTTTTTATTTGATTTTTATTCATTTAGGCAATTCATGTATTCGGTGTACAGGCAGTAGTAGCCTGAACGGACAGAGAGTGTTTGCTTACATTTTTTTCTCCAGCGCTGTAGGCTTCTCTTTTTCTAAAACCAGTGGTCACCTATACATGTTATTGGAAATCCCATTTTTGGAAAGCTGTAGAGAAAGGCATCAAAGCCACTTGTCGTAGACACATTTGTGATGTTTTTTTTTACAGTTTTAATGATGATTTAATATCTATTTGATCCTGAGGATATTGAGTTGTACCCAAAAGGAATGGGATTACTTACCTTAAGTACTTAAAAATGTCTGTCTGTTTTAGATGTAATGGATTGCCATTATACTTTCTGTGGCATAGTTTAGACTGTTTTCTCTGACCATTGGGCCCTGTCCTGTGTACGTCAGACTGTTCACGTCTACCCCTCTGAAGATTACTGCTGTTCAGGGATATATGTTCTGTCATTAATATTATATTTGATGCCATTTTAATGTGGTCTTGACCTCAAACCTGTACTTCACCACAGAAGAGGGATCTATGGTGTCATATTTATTAATGAATACATGAAAGTTGTAAAGATCTATTAAAGGGTTTATAATTTGTCTTCATGTCCTCCACACACATTTCTCAGGAGGCTTTATACCGCCTCGAAGATCAGTGCCAGTCTGAAATCAGTTGTGTGGGGAATGACCTGTTTGAACATTCTTTACACGTACAAATGTGACAATTTAATAATAATAAAAAAAGTTTAGTATGTTATTAATTTGTAATAGATCTGATTATGAAATGACTTTGTCGACACAATAAACTGTACTGTAAACCAAGTGTAATTAAGTGTTCTCTTGTGCTTGTCAGTGTTTTAAAATGGATTGATGTAGATTGCCCTGTGGAAAAGATTTATGAGATTTGTGTGTCTAGACTGGAAGGAACTGTAGGTAAGATCATCATAAACATGTCAAAAACCCAGCATCTTCACCAATCATGAATCGGTGCTAGTGCAGCCTCTGCAGCTCCGTGAGGGAATTCTGGAGGTTCTAAGCTGAACATGAGACTGAAACAAATCTGTATGTGTCCTCTATCTGCAGGTTAAAGCGCTGCCAACACAGGTTCAGTGGTGATTGTAGTTCTTTTCAAAGCAGTAAGAGCGCCGGCTACACACGGTTCCTTTAACCTGAGCTGAATTTTGCAGAAAGGACACACACACACAATAAGGCATTTGGAACAAGCGCTCATAGGCTTTATTAAAATGCAGTAATCCACACTGCATGAAAAGCATTGGAATTAGCTTTGGTTTAGTAAATTAGTTACAAAAATATGCATTTAGGAAGAACAAAATCTAAAAAGCCCTCCTAGACTACTATAGCATATTTGGTCGTTTTTCTGACACCATATCACTGTAGTAACGGCTGATTTTGAGTAGTGAGCAACCCCTGAAATGACGAGCAACATCAGAATCACCAAGTTCTATTGAAGCCATATGTGCAAAGTTCTACAACAAAGACACTCCAGAAGCAGTATCAACGTGTACAGGAAAACACTTTCTGAATAGAAAAATAAGCCCCCTGTTTTCTGGGGCAATTTTTTCTAAAACAAGCAGCAAGGACACACCAAACACAGCACAAGTTCATATGTTAAAAAGACAATTTTTAAAAGATGGTATAGAGCCACCAGGACATATGTCTGTTTCTCTCATGTTTGTAAACGAGTCCCTGAATACACACTCAACAAAAAACAGATAAAATACAGCAGAATATATACAAAACACATATGCATGTTTAATAAGTTTTGGTTCAAATTTGTTTCTTCCTAATTGTGGATTTAAAGTGATAAAAGTCAACTCCATACACAACACAAAATATAAAAAAGTTAAACTTGAAAAAAAAAATAGAAGCACTCATGGTGAAGATAAATCCAATATCGTGGCTGCTTCAAGTTCATTAAAACATGTCAGCATTAAAACAGACTGACTGGACAGACACCAGAATCCACCAACCAGAGACCAGCAAGTGTGGGGGACCAGGATCCACCAATCAGAGAGGAGTGTGAAACTGAGCACAGTAGTGTTCACATGTAGTTGACAGAGTTGAGTGGTGGCCTCTTCTTCCCTTTAATCTTCAGAGATCCATATCGGGCCTGTGGACAGGTGCAGATAGCGGTAGAGTGTTTACTTGAGTTGGGTTAGAAGCATCTGTAGATTAGAGCCACACTTACATCTTTGCGTAGCCTGGAACGTGTCAGCTTTACACTCTGAGAGCGTCGTAGTCCTTTCTGAGTTACTGCTTCGTCCTCAGAGAATGTGGGCTCTGCCTCCTCATCCGTCCGCTCCTCGGGCTCATAGAAGTACTCTGAAACAAAGCATGTAAAGTGTATTGGCTTTTTTCACACAGACCTACAGAACCAGTTAGTCTCAGAGAGCCCAGGTTAATATAGAAGCTCGTGTCATAGAAGGGATCCAACTGTGAAAAGCTGAAGCATACCAGCAGAGGGCAGTGTGACAAAGCACATCAGGCCTTACTTAGATGCAGGGTGTAAAGGTGGTGGTGGTGGTGGTGGTGGTGGCTGGTGGTGGTGGTGGTGGTGCTGGTGGTGGTGGTGGTGGTGGTGGTAAAAAAAAACCCCCACATACTCAACTTTATTTGAGAGATCTGAAATCTTCACATGATGGTCTTGTGAAGCACATATTGGATTTGAGGAAATTACATTACTGTAGTAAGAGTCTGATCATGTGACTAGCTGGCAGATCACATGACCTCCTGCTAGAGGCTGCAGTCAAGATCCTATTGACAAAAGCTGCTCCCTCCATTATCCCCTGCACTATCTTCTGTTTTCCACCACTACCTCCACAGCTTTTTTAAATGTTTCATATCTGTATTACTTTTTTAGGTGCTTTTTGTTTGTTTGGCTAGCATCCGTCTATTATTTAATTTAATTTAATTTAATATGTTCTTTTACATGTGAATGTACAACATGTAATACATTTCCCATTGAGAACAGGAGGAAGAGACCAAGTCTTATTTAACCCCTACCCCATTCTTTACACAATTAATAGACATAAACATAAACACAAACATAGAAGGCCACTTAAAAAGGAAAGAAAAGACAATGGATGGCTAACACACAATTTTGTCCAGAGTTCCACTGCTTTACACATTAGTTTAAGTGTAGCATTTTAAAATCAAATTTCCTTCTGCTTCTCTCACTACTCACAGCAGAAGACCACACGGTAACAAACAATGTTTTGCTTTGTGCATCGTTAAAAAAGGATTTGTCCAATCATTTAGAAATCGAAAAATTTTCATCAGGCCTATACAGACTCCAAAACATGCGATGTGCTTAGAGAAGAGGTTTTATTGTTGAGTTGCGAATGCATCTAAATGACACAGGAAATTTGTAATGCGAGTGTTTTTGATGAAAAATAATTAGAATGGCCTCAAGTCGTCTCATAGTCATGGGCCTTTTGCGATCTAAACAACTGATCAATACATCGAAAGAATAGATTTACCATCCCCATCGGCAGCATCTGTACTGAGGGCCCTCCTCATCGCTGGGTTGGATGTCTGGGAGCTGTAGGGGTAGAGCTGGTTTCCCTGCTCGTCGCGTTGGCCAATCTGACTCAGGTCATGCATGCTCAGGCTGCGCAGCTTCTCTGTGATGGCCCCCTGACCCTGTTGAACGCAAGACATCTCACTTAACCATAGGTACAAACACAAAGTGGGCTTTACTGGATCCTGCAATGAGTTTTAGACTTTAGTGACTCTCATTTATGACTCATTCAAATATTGTCTTGTCCATTTTATTCTAACCAGTTGCAGAGTCATATGGAGCTCAATATATAATACACTCTTAATTCCTTTTTTGTAAGACGTTAAGACTTTACACATTAATAAATGAGTAACCAGATGATTCTAACTATATTATATTAAGGAAAGGTCTTGATACTCAACACAAAATAATAGTGTAGTTTTATAATAATAAAGAACAAGACCATTCTAAGACTATTCAAAAATAAAAAATCCAATTATGTCATATTCATGGAATTTTATGCAGTATTGATACTTTACTTTAGTTTCAAGTTTTTATACTATTATTGATTAGTATAAAGTTATTGATTTGTTTTTTGACGACTCCATTTCAGATTAATGTATAAATTACAAAAACTAACGAAAAATGAGAATTATGGTCATAAACATAAATGCGTTGAACCACACAATGATCAGGTTGAATGAAAACCGGGACAAACACTGTATATTATAACTATATGATATGATTTGAAACAATTGTGTGACATAATGCAGTGGGCAAATGCAGTCATGCGGAGGTCGGGTCTATGGGGACATGGAGACGTAAAAGAACCAAATATGAGAAGACGGGACAGAGCACCATGCTTTACCTCTACAGGCTGCTCCCTCACGCGGCACACTGCAGCAGGAGTGACAGCTGTTAGGTTATTTATGCAGTCACCATTATAGCATGCTCTACAATCTGTGTTCTCTAAAACATTTATCTTGTTTGTGTTCTATTTTGTGTAGCATGTCTACACTTTCAAGCAAACAGGTAGATTACACTTCAAAACAACAGCCATGTAAGACATTTATATACTCTTTGTTGTAAATAATATATCTCTCTATATTTCTAAAGAAATATGTGACAAAGATAGATTAACCACAAGATTGGGCATCGAGCATCAAAGTATATTATTTTTTTTATTGTATATGTTTCTTCTCAATTGTGGACTTAAAGTTGCACTATGTAACAGCTTGTGGACACCACCTGCTTGTCTACATTAGGTTACGGGCCTGAAATGTTACACAGTATGGCATTAAAGTATCTACATTCCTTTCGTTTGATCGCATGCTTTTATTGCTCAAAAATACAGTGAGAAACATGCATTGTTACTGTGAGCGGGGTTCACAATTCTGACCTGTAACATTCCAGACAAAGCAGAAATATCTCCAAGGAGACAAGCAGGTGGCGGACCTACCACCAGAAAAGTTACAGAATGTATCATTAACATGTACAGATGGCATTCTTTGGTATCACTTTTTCCTTGTTTTGCTCATGGCACATTACCTGATTGAAATAAATGCATGAAATTATAATACATATTTAATAGTAAGTAGTTTTAATATTTTCAATGACAAATTATATTTTTTATCAGTCACAATTTGGCTCTCAATACTGAAGATCTACCCTAAAGTATAATCGTATACTAAAATACTATTCCATGCAAATTGATTAGGAAAAAGCTGCTCTAGATCATTCATTTTTCAATCTGGTACCGTCTGAACACTGCCAGAAATTACATAAAATATAAAATACTCCCAAAACATAACTAATAAAAGAAGATTTTTTTTTAAATCTTGCTGAGCCCCTGCTTGCTCTAGGCGCGTTGTGATCAGGATTAATGTGTGACTTGGATGTGCCGTTGGATTAGCTGGTGCACTGGGCCGGAGGCAGATCAGCAGGGATTATGTGATATTCTCCAGACTCACGCAAGGCTGATGAAACCCCTCTCCTCCACCCCCTCATCCAGACATCGCTCCTGTGGGGACCCTCATACCTGCTATTGCCTTCACTGTCCACACCTGCTGCTGCAAAACTAATAGGATGAATCGATCTATTACGGTAACGCTATTAAATTAGTGGAGTGCATGGGCTCTCAAACATGGCAGGTGCTGGGAGAAGAGGTTTTAATCCCCAATACATATATTTACTAACATTTTATATTTTGTAAATGTGTACGTATACAAATCTTACATTGGTATCAAATTACATGATATCTTTACTTCATATGTTATTACATATGCTTTTAATTGAGCTACTTTGTCTAATGACAGTACCTCAACTCTAAATGACAGTACCTCATTTTTATGTGTGCGTACAAATGAAAAGAATATACTTTCCCCCAAATGACTTTGTAATGTAAAAATATTTACGTTCGACAAATTGTCATTCTCAGGTCAAACCACTTTAATGTATCACTATCATTCTAATAATTTACATGTTTGTTATTCATTGCCTTTGAAGAGCACTTGCCTTGACTGCAGCAGTTACAGCCGCTGTGGCCGCAATGTTCAGGCCCTGTTTGCCAAAGTTCACCATGGTCACGTAGCTCTTCTCCTTCGCCTGCACAATGTACTCATCTATTTCCTGTAAAAGAGAAATCCATAGCACTTTTAGTAGGCAGATCTGTCCAATGAAAGACCATATCCATGGTCAAGTAAAGGGCCCATCGTACCCTCTCTCGGGACGACAGCAGTGGGTGCAAACACTTCCTATAGATGAGGCTGGCTCCACGAGTGTACGGTGACAGCAGCCAGATCACAAACGCCACTTTCAGCTCATAGTACAGAGGGAACCTGAGAAAACACCATTTTGGATCAAAGGAATCGTTTGCTGGAATCAGATCAGTGACCGCCACCTTCTGGTCTCTACAGAGATGATATTGCTTTACCAGGAATGGCACATTGTTAATATCCGCATGTACTCATATGAAGGTGCACACATGGTTTTAGAACAGCTGTTTTCAGACGGCGAAGAGAAACTCCAACAAAGCACAGCCAATCAAAGCGCCGTTTTCGGCCCTTACTTTCAAGGTTGACGAGACATGAAATACTTGTGGGATCATTTTGCGGCTTTTACAGGATACTCTTTGGTAGAAAGAGTATCTGTATTACTTAAAAACACCAGAAATGGAATATATATGAAAGACAAATATGTTCAAAGCCCTACTCTGAAACATAAGAACACCACAAAGCAGCAGCATCTCCATGAGGCAGGTAAGTGGCGGACACAACCTAAAAAACCTTTAAGATTCAGTCAAAAACATGAAAAAGGTGTACATAAATGTGGTGTTTTTAACTCACCATGCCAGGGTTAGATCAGTGATGGTCTCCGCCACTGTGTAGAGTGCAAACACAATCCAGTACATCATCCAGCGAACCTACAGCACCAACAAACACACGCTTTATTTTGACTTTCATAAGTGACTCCTGTTTCTACCAGGTGCTAAAAACAGATTCTCTTTAATGGGAAAATCAGTTTGACCATCAACAGCTTTGTCTATTGGAATACTTAGTTTCTTCCTCTATCCGTACATGGAAATCAGGACTGACAACACCCTTTTAAATACAAATGTAAATACATTTTTTAAAAAGGTATGGTTTTCACTGTGCATCAATGACTTCATTAGTTCAATGATCAATTACAAAACTGCATGACTTAAATAGGACTATTTGATACTTACATATTCTTTGACATTCTTGGTCTTGACTGCTTTGTAAGAGTAATAAGCTGGATACAGCGTTCCAAACAACAGCCTAGAAACAAAAACACAATGCTGTCAATGCACATTGTAATACAGCAAATCAATTACACGCAGTTGGAATCAAGCATGTGGCAAATCACAGCCACAAAGTACTCCATTATGTACGGTAGTTATACAAAATTATACTTTGTTACACTGAAATAAAATGTTTATTCATTTTCCTGTTTTTTGGTCTATATGCATTATTAGACAGGACGGTGCAGTGGGAAACAGCGTTGAGACTGGGGAAAGACATGCAGCAAATCACTGGAGCTGGATTCGAACTGATGACACACGGTCTGCCCATATCGTAACCACTTCACCGCCGAGCCGCAGGAAATAACCATCTATTTCCACACTGTCAATTTATGACTAAATTAGTTACTAGTGCATTCTGGATACTATCTATAACCTATAATAAGTGCCGTAACCAATGCAGTCAGTCATTCAGCCTCTTCCTTTATTTTTTCTGTTGGTAGTTATGGGAAACAGAGATATATAATACACCGTACACTGACAGACTGTCCTCTGGCATTCATTCACAAGGACCAGGTGTGAGCCCCTAACTAACCCAACGGTGACAAGGCCCAGTTACCAAGGACGGAAGAACGATATGATTTTATTTTCATCTATTTTTCTAACACAAATGACAGGCCAGCTCTACACACTGGTCCACACGAACAGCCTGGTGTGTACCATGTGACCAATGCCATGGTGGTTTAGTTGGCTTGAGTTGCTTTGGAAACCAGCAGGCTCCAGACTCTCCCATGACGGCTACATCTGTGTCAGTGTAGCCTGTGCTGTTTAACAAAGGGCCGAGGCCGGAGCTGGTTAATAAGAGCAGCGTGTTTGTGGGCTGAGGAGAAGCTCTGACCAACACAAAGAACACAGTGTGGCTGCTGCGGTCACCATGGAAACGCTCCAACGTGCACCAGACATCAGCGGATTCAGGACTATGGCTTTGAATCATGTGTGGCGTATGCTACAGCCAGTGTCTATCTGAGACTGACCAATTTAGCTACTTAAGATTCATTTTAGATTGGATCGTTTTTATGCAAATAGATCCCCATTGCCCTGGGTACTCAACCGTGGAAAGGAAGATCACCATATCAAAGTTCATCACAATGTATAACTTTGACAAAACCTTGAATGAACTGTGGTTACCTTTGTGACCGCTTCCTGGGATATCGAATCTGCTACATAATTTGCCCATTTTAAGTGGAGCTGGTGATTAATCCGACAGATAGTTTTTATTATTAACATTATTTTAGTTCAACCATACATGAAAAAGATCCGAGCATACTTTGAGAGGTTTCAGTTATTGTTGTAGAATGAGGGGTATTCCCTCAACTTTCTTTGAACTTCCAACACTTTTGCCCCTTATTAATAACTTTTTACAGTCACATTTTCTAATTGTACTTTTAAACAGGCCTATTCTTGTTATCTAAAAGGCAGAAGTTTAGACCAGAGTTTGGAGTCATACTCACTCTAGGCCTGCATGAACATGTAACTGTGACTAGCACAGACACATACAGGCAGTGCAACGTGGCTTGGTAAAGCACATTGTTGGCAGTGTCATTAGAAAACTTGATTACTGTAAATCTTAATTACTAGTTGTTTACAGCAATATCGACACTCACTTTCGAGTATGTTTAATAGCTAAATGCAAAAGATGGTACAGCTCGGTTTATAATTAACCCGCAAAAACAGCTCATGGACTGAAGAGTTCCTTAGGATTTGCTTATGCTAAATCATATAGAAATGACCTGAGACTGTCAGGTTTAGGTTTAAGATAAAGGATAAATGTTCGCAATCAAGCCCACCAGATCTTAAAATGATGTGGGTCATACTATAAGTAAAACAGAAACAGCCTTGTGCTACAGAGAAAAAATAAAAGAAGCAGATGTATAGGCGTTCTTCCTTAGGGACATGAGGTCATATTTAAAAGTGATACAGAGCAAAACGCACTGCTTTACCAATTGATATATAATAACTTTGTTTAAGGAGCTGGGCGATATGGCCAAAGAATAAATCACACTATTTTTTTTATCAATCAGTCACATATTTTACAATTCTAGTATTTTTACTAATAATGGTCATAATACTGTGAGTGAACATAAACAGAGCAGACTTTTCAGTCAGTAACACAAATTATTATAAGTTTGAAAACTACTCCAAGGCACAGGACTAAAAATCCCCCTGCTGATTTTAAATGACTGTATCTGCATTCTATTAAAATTAAATGAATTGCACTGCCCTCTTTGTTAGTTTACGCTACAATCATTTATACAAAGTATGTTTCTTATTAGTGTAGTGCCCCCCCCCAATCTTAAAACCACCCTGCGCTTCCTCCTATGCTGCTCATTTCCTCTGTCCTGGTTTCAACACCTCAGTCTGTCCACTGCAGCTGAAAAAACAGGCCCTTCCCCACCTCAGGAACACAGCATACAAGCAAATGGGGAGAGAGAAAGGGAGAGTGAGGGAGGGAGGAAAGGGGGGGTCAAACCAAGAGCAGGCTCCAGGACAGAGAAGAGAAACAGTAAGAGGGGGAGGCGGGCTGGGACTCGACGCCAACATCTGGTTTGAGCCTGAGGAAAGAGATCTGATTCCATGACTTTTCCCCTAAAAACACAGAGGATGATTGTTGGGGAAAGTGCTGCTCCAGCAAATGGCTCCGTTCACTGTGGACTGGAACACTGGCTCACTCGCTCACAGAGAAGTTCACATAACACTCCTGTCCCGTACACATAGTTCTCTAACACAAAGGTCACTTAGGCTCCTACAGCAAAGGTGGGACTAAAAAACAGAGCGTAGTTCATTAACATGCACACCATCTCCACCACAGTAGTAGTTTACACAGCTGTCACGTCACAGGGCTTTACCAAAATGTGTTTATTAAATAGATAATGGTTTGAAGATAAGCTATATAATAATAAATGTACAACATCTAAGAGTGAAACCATAATTTAATAGACAACTAATGGTTATTCTGCAATCAATTACTCTAGAAAGTAGCAAGTGAGTATATTCGAAACAGGTCTTTCAACAAAACCACAAAATGATCATCTTTCTCATGTCATTTTGGTTCACAAAACCCTCTCAACACATTCTCTGGAGCCTGTGTATAGTACAGATAATGATTATTCTATTAGTAAACTATTTGACAATTATTTCAAATATAATTTTGCAATTAGTCGATTAACTTGACCATCCTTAGAATAACCAGAGTCCCAGGGCATGTTCTGTCCTTAGGCATTCTCTGCAAGGAAAAACAAAAAAGAAGCACCGCATTAAAGGAGAAAGCTGTAGGGACGGATAGGATTAAAGGATAATATAACTGATGAGAGAACTGAAAAAATAATGACAATTCAGTGTATAAATATGCTGTTCCTTTTTTCAATACTACACCTTCTCATTTGTGTGAAGAATGTTTTATTTTTGGCAGCTCCACCAAACATGCATTAGGAGCTGTGAGTTTGTGTGTTCAGTGTGTGAAACGGGACCCACACAGGTGTACTCGGGTTACCACTGCTCTCATATGTCACATACAACACTCCAGCCTTCTCAGGTTCACATCTTTCGCCATCACTTTTGGAATACAATTGCAGTACTATACTCTTACTATTTTTTTCATTTTCTTCCCAAACATGTAAAAACAAAACAAAAACAAAACTAACTTCCACATAACTTTACAACTGAAAATCTTTAAAAACAAAATAAAAGCCCCCCAAACATTCTAAAATAATACTGAATTTGACCACAGCTGTAAATAAGAGTGTTATTATTATAATTATTATTATTATAATTATTATTATTATTATTAATAATAATATTTTACGAGTTATTTCTAAGTTATCTGTTTTTATTATCATACTTCAGTGCCTAATCTGTGTTGCAACACTCTAATATCCCCATTGTGGGACAAATAAAGGTTATCTTATCTTATTCTTACTGAGAGGCAAGCGTGCTAACTGCTGTGCCATGTGATTGCCCTTCCATATGTTTATATTTTTTTTACAATGGTAGGTCAAATTACATTAGTCTCAGCCTTTCACCCACAGTCTGTGGTCTTTCATACAACAAAATGGAATGAACAAACTTTTGCAATCAATAGCGTCATGTCTGTTTTTAATTTATTTTTTTATCTTTTGTACATGTATGTTTCTCTATAAACATAACTTTGGTTGCCCCATATTAGACAAGACAAAAAAGGTAGGCCTATATCTTTCTTGAAGGACTGTTCACAACATGCTTTGTGCTCAGCAATGATACAGCACAGAAAAATGTACTCTCTCCGTCTACTCTATGTCTACTATGTGTAAAACCTACACATCAAGTTAGAAATCTGGGGGTAATAATGGACTCAGATTTGAATTTTAACAGCCACGTCAGATCAATCACATCAGCAGCTTTTTACCATCTAAAAAACATTGCCAAAATCAAAAGTATAGTGGTCTAAACCAGACCTGGAGAGACTTATCCATGCGTTTGTCTCTAGTAGATTAGACTACTGTAACGGCCTGCTCACTGGCCTCTCCAAACGAGCTGTAAAACAGCTGCAGTACATCCAGAACGCCGCTGCTCGGGTCCTGACTAGAACCAGGAAGTACGATCACATTAGTCCTGTGCTCAGGTCTCTGCACTGGCTCCCTGTGGCTCAGAGAATAGACTTCAAACAGCTCTGCTTGTATACAAGTCTCTCCATGGCCTAGCACCAAAGTACTCTCGGACATGTTAGTGCCATATGAACCATCTCGGACTCTGAGGACCTCAGACCGGCCTCCTGCTGGTGCCCAGAGTCAGGACTAAACATGGGGATCTGCATTTCAGTTTTATGCAGCTAAAATCTGGAACAGTCTTCCTGAGGATGTGAGAACAGGCCGCTACTCTGGCAATGTTCAAATCTAAACTAAAAACTGTTTGTTTGGCTGTGCATATGATGAAATGCTTTTCTTTGCACTCTTCTCTTTTATGTCTTGAACTAAGATTTGTGATTCTTTGTGATTTTAATGCATTTTTTCCTGTTGTGTGAAGCACTTTGAATTGCCTTGTGTACGAATTGTGCTCTACAAATAAACTTGCCTTGCCTTGCCTTGCCTTACTACGAGACTCTAGATCAGGGGTGGGCAATTATTTTTCCTCCAAGGGCCATATTCGAAACAAGGCAAGTGGCGGCGGGCCAGACCACGGTCATTGGTGTAACAAATTCTTAACTATAAACACTTTTCTATAACATATAGGCTATTGAAACTATTATTTCATTCATTTCATGTAAGCTACTTTTAGATTTATATTACTTTTTTTATAAACAGCTATATAAACATGTATAGACGTGCAATATAAAGCAGAGGAGAGAAAATCTGTTAATTAACTTGACTAGACCCATTCATACAGATGACTATTTTGAAAATAAAATAATAACTAGACTAAATAACATATGGTTTAGCTTATAATCACCTCACTTGAAGCTCTAATATTAGTTATTATAATAAGACAAGCTCCATGGTAACGCTGGGAGGAGGGGCTTAAGACGTCGAGAAAGTCAGCTTTCCTTTGGGTCGCGTCAATAACAAATTGCTCTGTGAAGGACACAAACAGTGCTCAGAGTGTAATTCTACCTGTCTCCACCTGCTCCTCGGCCTGACTCCCTCTCCTCTCTCTCCTCCCTCATGTGAACATTCTACGTTTCCAAGGCCGCTCAGCGCGAGCTGACAATAGCTCGCACTGAGCGGCCGCGGTGTGCTCCTGCCGAAACTCACTGAGAAAGCGGACAAAATAACAACTGTAGGCTCCTCGCGCTGATTGTAACTCATGGTTCACTCGAGCTTTTGGGGACCTCCATGTGCGCACCATGTGATACACTCGCTCAGCGTGTGTATATACTGTATCTTAGCGGCAGCCAATAAACTTTGCTTTGGTATCAACTGCCTCTGAGATTGACTGCCAATGCGTCCGAGATCGACTGGTAGATCGCGATCGACGCAATGGGCACCCCTGCTCTAGGGGAAGCCTGGTTAAAGATACACAGGACTGGTTTTGGTCCCTCTGGGCCCATCACATGCTTGAACCCAGACACTACCATAATTCCTGGACATCTCTACAGCCACTCCGTCCTAGATGTGGAGCTCATTTTCATCAACCAAGTTTTTCTTTTTTGGGGCAGGATTGTCTCTTTGGTTAGAGAATTTGCCCTGTCTGACCATTGCATACTCTTGTTGTGTCGTTGGGTATGGCACTTCACACATCTTGCTTACTTATGTATATGGCGTGTAGGGGATTGGTTGGGCTAGAAATGTATATTGCCGCAGATTGACAGCCTTGTTTCCGTCAATCTACCGCATGGCAGTGGCTTAAGAAGAAGCGCTCTGTAACTGATTTGATTTGCCTAAGAACAGATATATTGTAAGCTCTTAGGGTTAAAATTAGATTTCTGTGTGATGCCTGCATCCAAGTTGTAGAGCATTTTTATCCTGTGTGAACCAGGAAGTGCACCGTTAGTTGTTGTTAGAATTATTGTGACACCACAAATCCTTATAAACGAGGATGTTTGGAATTAAATGAGGGAAATAGGAAATAAGTTTTTACCAACAAGACATGTACGCCTTAAAATCAACTTTTCTTCTAATAACACAATTCATTTACCAGAGAGTGCATAACTCTTTTTATCTGACTTATTAGAAGAAAAACAAAAGTTGATATTAAAAAGAAGTCAGAATGAATTGACCAAATATAATATACAGTGCATTTAAGGCCACACCAAGCCAAAGCAATTTTTACCCACTGAGGGTGAGCAGAAAATTTGGTGCAGTTGGCCATAGAGTTTCATTGGTTTGAATCGTGTCTGTGAATGTATAGTTTATACCATGTGGCCACCTACTTAGAAGTTTTTGCCGGCTGTCACTTTAAGATTTGATCTGGAGAGCCCTTTAATCTCACCACCTTCGATTGTGAAGAGTGAATGAATAATAATTCAAATTAAAGCAACACACTATGTTTACTTTGAGAATGCTCTTGATTCTATTTTTGTCCGCTTTCTCCAGAGAACTGGTCAGACCACTCTTGTCCCCATTTACAGGTCAAAGAGCCAAAAAGCTACGAACAGGTGGTATAATGTATGATTAGGATATATGTTGTTCACAAGTTATTTTCCTTTTGTATAACTCAATTACACACATCAAAGTGGTGGAAGTTTAACTTTCCCTTATAATTATATAGAATGACTGTTTTTGGAGTTATCTGTTCTGCTGGGGAGATGCGGCTGTATTGACTGGTCTTATTTGTTTATAGGGAAATTCATTTTGGGCAGTTAATTACATAAGCGTAAGCGTATAACAAAAGCGTCACTCCACCTGTACCTGTAGAGCAGGCCCAGTGAAGTGACAGCGAATGAAAAATTGTTGTGACACATCAGGATTACATTACAAAAAGAGACATTTTCCAGTGCCACTCCCTCCTCCTGCACATTCCTATCCTCCATTATGTTGTGTAACAGGCAGCACTACTCAGTACAGTACGCACTCACAAAGAGGCAGAATATATGGGCTTGAGGCAAAAGTGGGCCGTTTACCAGTGGAGCAAACCGCAATGTATGCCATGATTCAGAAGACGCCAGATTTTCCTTACAGTGGCTATTTCAATTGATCAATTTCAAAGTTTGAAAATATTGAAAAGTTTCCAACAGGTTTGTACGGAGACTATGGTGGCACAAGCGATCCATATTTGAATAATCTTATTTAATAAATTGTTGGACAATCAATGTCACTTATTGTTGCCTCTGTGAATCAAAAAGCATGATTAAATATAGTTACTTCTATACGTTCATGCCAATACCACAAGCATAATGTATCATTTATATTACCATTGTTTTTGTTCAGTTTGTCTTCAGACTATGGGGACGAAAATAGAATACAGGGGCCCCACAGCCTCCTTTGTTAATGAAGAACACTGTATTCTCACTTACGTGCCCTGAAAAAAGCCCTATATAAGGACGTCATGTTTGTGCATTTGACAAGCGCTGACAACACATAGACAATAGCAAAAAATACTCGGGGAAATTTTGGGTGTGACTTAATTTCTAGTCCAGGTTTCGTCAGTGCCAAAGTATAACACTCGCTTTTCCAAGTACTCCCCATAATCTAAACTCAAACTTGTTACATCTAATTACATCATAAATGATCTGCGTTAGGCCATACCCAAGAGCACATATTCCACTGCGAGCCCCCCGACGACCCCAGCCCCTCCCAGCTCAGTAAACACTTTAATTTGACGTTTGTGAAGCCTGGCCCTGGGTCACGTGTGAGATCGTGGTTCAGACAGGTCGAACTTGACGTAGGATTAGCAGTTAGCTCGCTGCTCACCTAAAGTCATGTAGGCTGCGACTAAGTTAAAGGCCATTGTTTCCCACTGCCGCCGTTGAGCTGATACTTACACAACGCTCCTTGAGATGAGCCAGGACACCATCCTGACCGCCTTTGTTGTGCGAAGAGACGGCAACAATAGCGAGAGCAGCAGCCGTCTTCTTCTTCTGCCCGTGAGCCTATCGAGCTGCAAACTTTACAGCCCAAAAAATACGCGACCAAACGCCGGTTCTTCCACGCGAACGTTACAAATAAAAACTTGGTGAGTCAGGAAACCACTGCGTTAACGTTCAAGTCCATACAGCCATGACCAAACGCGCTATTTTCACGATTTACAGCAGCCTTTCGCAGGTCTTTGCCGTGTTGTCTCCCCAGGTTCTCTTCGCACTTTAGTTCCTGCCCCAGTCCGGGACTTGGGTAGCAGCAACGTCACCAGGAAGAACCGACCTGTCCAAGTGTGCCATTGGCTACGCTGATGTGTTTACAACAATAGCGCATTATGATTGGCCAAGCGGGTTTGCTCGTGTGACGTGACATTCACTTCGTATTTATTTAAAAAAAAAACAAAAAAAACATAAGGGATTACGGCGACATAAATCATTTTCTATCCACGAGAAATGAAAATGTACCTATGTAGCCAAAGCAGGTAACAAGACTTCAAAATATTACCTGTGGGTTTATATGCAACATTTTGAGGACGTTCCCCCATTGAAGTGATAAAATGTTTTGTCTATATTGTTTAATGGCAATATGGCAACGGTTCTCATTTCTCATCATCCCGAAACCCATGGATAAGCAGGGAGCTAAACCCCATAGATAGGTGACTTTTTCATGACTTTTTTCCCATTCAAAAGATATAATATTAAGTTGTCTGTAATTCTACTCCATTGATTGGTCATACAGGGATTTGCCTTTCAGCCACCCACTAAGCTATTATGTCTTGCTGTTTTATTAACATTTTTTAATTTAATGTTTAAAATGTCATAATCCGAATCATCATCAAGGATTTTTTTTATTTATTTTTTCTCACATTGAGACGAGTTATCAAAATTATGTAGAAATGGAGAGCACTTTGGTCTACTGCATTTAATTCAACATGTAGTATAGATACATAGATAGATTATAGATAATTTTTTTTTTTTTTTTCAATTAATACTGTTATTACACTGCTCATTTCAATATGTAGTAATATCACATCACACATCACTGTAGGCGCCAAAAGTGGAGATGGATATGCGTTCATTAAGGGGTTCTTTGTGATTGCAGAGGTTTGTATGCGGCGTGTGTAGCCTGCATGAGCGTGCATGAGAGAAAGAAGGGGGTGGTGAGTTCAGACCTACTTGTTATTCATACAGCGGCTGCAGCGGTGTGCAGCCATGTGAGCACATCTCAGAGGAGCCTTTCTGGTCACATATAGATTGTCTGGTCCGGACTGGGGGATGACAGCCCCTCTCCCCTACACCACCATCCACTGTACCACTGAAAAATACATGACCAACACACTGCACAGACACATGCATTATTCACTGTGTAAAGGAATTTCAGCCACATTCATTCATGCACTTTCACAGATGGTCAAATATGACAGTCTGGGATACAACTGCAATATAAAAGATAAACCTAAATGACATTTTAAAGCAACTGGGGTCAGGAGCAATTTATCTGGTATGATCCTGTCCCAACCCAGTCAAAATGAACATTCTTCTATCACTAAATGTTTTCTTCTACTGTATAAAGGGCGTGTGGTGGAATGACAGGAGTAAAGGTCATATTGGCAGTTTCATCCCAGTTCTGACCAGTGCATACTGTTGTTGTGTCCTTGGGCAAGACACGTTACCCACCTAGCCTGTGTGGATGTGTTGCATAGACTGTATATAGAATAACACAATTTATGTACATAGTCTATGTGTTATGTGTTGTGTGTGTGTGTGAGTGCATGAGTGAGTGGTGCAAGTAGTAGAGACTCAGTTGGTGGAGATGAACAGCCACAGTCATGTCAGTCAGCCCCAGGGCAGCTGTGGCTACATGAGTCAGTAACCAAGTGTGAGAAATGAATGAAATGCAAACCTTGTAAAACATAAAACCAAGAATATTATTATTGGCTCTGTCTCTTCTGAGAGAAATTATTTATCATATGGGTGTCCTGGGAAGACCTGGAAAAATCCTATAGGCCCCACAGTTTATATGCTTGATTAAACAAGTGCAATTAAGATGCGTGTTTATCCTGGGGATATAGTTTAGGATTAATATTGGAGATTGCATTGCACAAATGAAATCTAGACCTACCAGGCTATGTCTATAAATGTATAGTTTTGGGACAGACAGCTCAACAGAACTGACGTCAATTTGATCAAAGAATAGACTTTTCATAATAGAGAGCTCGTCATGTGTTCCCCTGAAAGTCTCCAGCACGAGGAGAACGTTACCTGAGCTGCTCCTTCACGCCCGTCTGCGTGCTGCAGGACTAAAGACGTATAGCCTATTCCTTTGTCCCTCTCCCATCTCCCCCCGGAGGCGGTTCTGCCGGGCTGCGTCTCACACACGAACTTCAGCCGTGTCCTTAAGATCCCTCAATTCAAGAACAGAGGAGAAGCAGCCGCGCACTCTCACTGGAAGCCAATGAGAGTCCGCCATAACATTGTAACATTTTCTTTTTAAAATCACTAGGACCATATACTTACCCAATTAGGCTTTATTTTGTTAGTTCAACTGTTCTTTCCATTCAATTAAAGGGAACAACTATCAAATTGCCCACAATAGGATAGATTCTCCACTACGCATAAACACTTTGGTTTAACAGTACGTCATAGTCAATGGGAAATGAGAAAAACAACAGCCTCATTTCTAACTAAGGAGAAAAACGATGTGGAGCCACATCTGGGCATTTGCTGTTGTTTGTCCCGACCTGTACTTGTTTGTTTATGGATCAGTTATCATAATTAAATTCAAATGAAAGACTATTAAAACACTGTCAATAGCCTTGAGAAAAAGTTGTGCGGACGTCGATGAAAACGCAAAGGAAAAAGAGTGGGGCAAACAGTGAAAATAGTGCGGTGCGGAAGGAGACGTGTCCTGGCTGTGGTCTGTGAATGCTTACGGATCTTGCGGAGAAACACAACTATGGACGGCGGCGGTGATGCGGTTCAGTGTTCCACGGCTTTTTCACGCGCAGAGAAAAGATCCTGACGCTCGGCGGGTGGAGACTGCTACACATTTAAATCCCCCGGGTGGATTTTTCAGCTTTTTACCAACAAAATACCCCTTTTTTCGTTTCCTTTCTACCGTTAGTGTCGCTTTGATGTCGTAAATGACGGGTCTGTAGGGGCGTCGTTGTTGGGAAGTTTTTTGTTGCGGGGGGGTTGTGTGACTAGCGCAGGGCCATGGCAGTCGAGGCTCGGCCGGAGCTGGTCGGGAAGCGGTTCCTCTGTGTCAGCGGGGACGCGCCGCCTGAAATCGGTGATATTGGCCGGTGGTCGTGGCGATCCGGAGTCATACGAGCCGTGAACCACCGCGACAATGACATATCCGACTTGACGGTAAGGGAAAACTGACTTTGTCCCGACTGTTACATGCAAAGCGAATGGGAAAATCTGTGTGGTTGGTGGCTAGCCAGCAAGGCAGTGCTGTACTCTGCCAGACGGAAATGATTTTGAGGTTTTACTGTGGGATTACACATTTGTGGTTCTATAAGACACGACTTTTGGTTACGCCTGTGATGTCCCTATGTCTTTTGTCATTTGAAAACGCTACTTTTCTACAATTTGACTGATTAACTGGGCTTGTTAACGTGAAACAAGCAGCCAGCAGGGGGTTTGGAGAAGCACACCGCCAGCTCAGGCAGACAGCACACTACTTAATTCACAAACTAACTATTTAACACATTAAATTGGCTGTAATTCATAGCCTTCATCAAGTCTCGGAGCAGTCTCAAATGAAGACCATACCTTGTAGTTGTACATGACATAATTTGATCACTTATTGCTGTTTTCAGTAGTTGTTTAGTTCCAGATTGTGCAAAAGAAGCTCTCTGCCTTTCGTCTGCTGCATTGTAATCACCTGTAGTACATGTTTCACCTACTCAAGTATCCATGTGAAGAAGAAAAGGTGCGTTTCCCAGCCTGAGGTCTGTCTGGAGCCTCCGTGACAGGATATGCCCAAAGTGTGTGTTGGGTGACAGGGCAAGAGAGTAGTGACACCTTACCTCTTACTTATCGCTCACAATCTGCGTTATTTGAGCGTGATAATCGACCTCAAAGCTGCGTCTGGCAGTGTTTTTCTGGCGGACAACAGCCGCATTCGGAGCTGGACATAGACGCAGGAATGCTGACTTGTAAAAACAGAAAAAAAAACCTTTCTGCTGCAGGCTCAAGGAGTGCCTCTGTGTATTTACTATCGCTAGAGTTGATTGTTATTCTATTGTCACGCTGTCATTCATGTCATGCCAAATGTCTGCGTGTTTTTGTGCCATAGATGCAGAATGAACGGTGTGTGTGCCCTGACAAGCCCTTGCTGGTGAAGCTGTACTGTACTCTCAGCGCTGCTCCTTTGTTCCCAGTGTTCTTCAGCAGATATGCGTGTTCTCAGCCCATTGTTCAGGCTGTTCCTCACATGCTCCTGCAGATAGTGGCATGTAGTGGTTATTGCATCATGGACAGAACTGTCTGGACATTGCCAGGACGCGTGTGGCACTGGTGACATGACTGTTGGTCAGTCAGGGCTGTAGAATTGGATTGGCGGATTGGCGATGGGATCAGAGCCAAGTTGGACGATGTCGTGTGGCTGTGTAGCTTTTATAGTACAGAACGGGAAACACAAAGACATGTTTATTTTCCAAACGTGATTTGTGATTCCAAAGACGTGTTGTCATAATACTGAAATGTCGAACTCAATTTCAGTACTTAGGAATAGGCTTGATACTCAATACCAATTTTGATATCACGATGATAAAAAAAAAATTTAGAATGGCATTTTTTATTTTGATTTTCAACACTACATATTAGACTTCCTTTTTGTTGCCATGTGGTCACATACTAGTTCTGATAAAGCTGACTGACTGACTTTTGACTACTGTATTCCAAAGTTGGTCTATCCAAAAGCTTACACTAATTGCATTTTCTGGATGTCATTGCATGCTTCAACTAAGTGAACATATCTAATTCTAGATATAAAATAAAGTTTGTTTATAATAAGAAACAAACATGTAATAAAACGAGTATTTATTTGAATAATTCACGGTTGAACGTTTGGTTTATGTATGGATATTCAATTCTACTTCATACGATCTCTCTATCCTACTGTTCTGATGCAGAATCGTGAATTCACCATTGTGACAGGGATAAAAAACATGAATTCAAAGCACCTAGGGAAATTAAGCCAAATATTACTTAATGCCAGTCTTGTGTCCCTGCTTATTGGAAAAAAAGTAGACAATGCTTATTTCTGTTCTGGATTTAGAAAACTGAAGACGGATAAATAAATAAATATATATTATAACAGCTATGTTGACTTCTAATTTTCTCCAGTCGAGTGCAGCAGGTGAACAAGGTCAGCCAAGCTATCATTCATCCGTCACAAACAACATCCTCTCATTCACCTCTTCAACCAGCCCTTTTGAGTTTGTTTAGTGTGTTTGTATTCTGGTTCATGTTGCCCCAGCGTAAAGGAGAGAGAAGGGTGACTAAATGTCTTTAGCATAGGATTGCCATCTCCAAATGACCTCAGTCCCTCCTCGTAAGGTGGAGGCGACATGGTCCTTCTGTAACTGGGTGTCAGTGTTTTGGAACCAGTTCAATACTTTGTTGAGGTGGACACCCAGGTGACTCACTCATCTCAGACACAAAGAACATGCTGTTGTTGAAACTGGAGTTGTATCAAGGTGGCTGAAGATGAACCTGTCCATGGTCCCCAGGGAGCTGAAGGCCATAGGTCTGTTATGGTGGATGCAGGAACCAGAACCTCACTTTAGAAAACACAATTACTGTTAAAGCTCAGGCTGGGAATCACAGGGTCCCTCACGATTCGATTCGATACACTGCTCACGATACTATAAGATAACAGTATTGCGATATGTGCGATAATTTATATATTGCTCATTATATGAAAAAAAAAATATTATTTTAACAATGTTTTTCTTTGTTTAGCCATGACCTGCACAAGCTTAAAATTAAATACACAAATTTCAATTATCACAACGGGGAATACTTCAAATGATAAATGATACCAAAAATTACTCAATGCAAAAAAATATAAATGCAGCTCTCGATATCGATACTGACCAAATTTAGTATCGTATAGATATTTTAGACCACCCCTAAGTAAAGCTGCACAATTTTGTTTATAAATAGGATATTTGCAGACTACATCGTCGATACCGTCTCTTCAGATCAGTTAAAGTTCTTTTTAGTTCTTTCATTGTGTCGGAACTGTTGATTAGCCCTGTTGTACGACTCTGGTTGAAATTATCCTGGATAATTCTCATTTACCCAGATAGATTAACCTTGACAGGAGCGCTTCTGGATTAGCGGTTTTACGAAGCAGGTTAACAACCGGCTGAGTTAACGCTGGGTTTCTGTTTATGAGCACATTCATGTGGAACAGGAAGCTGTCTCTCGGCCAACTATCACAATATATTCGAATTTAAAGAGAGTTTATCTCAATATCATTGATAAACCACAAATCTGTTCATGAAGCTCGTGAAAAATGTATCCTACTGCATTCTGGACTGAATAAATGGTGCATCATACAATTATCTTGTCATCTGAGGATACATGGGCTGTAGTTGTTGGTCGACTAAAGACATGTCCCGCAATTAGTCATCTAAAGGGGACAGTGGCGTGAAACTGACACAAGCTTCCGACACATTTCAGTATCTCTATGATCTGACTATGTATCTGACCCTAACAGGGCCACCACAGCACTATTTATAATACAAGGTACTAGGAAACAACAGTGTATTTATGAAAAAGGCAGATTCATGACTCACTCCCAAATCTTCAGCTCTACTCTCTACCTTCTCCTTTCTGCTGTCATCCCATATAATTCCTTATAAGCTAAATAAACTAATTGATGGACTAATCAAAATAACCTCCTCATTCAGCTTCTGAGTGAATGTGTTTTCTTTTAAGGATCACACACATTTTTGATTGAGGATGTCACCATATCAGATTTTAGTGTTAACAATTTTAGAACATGAAAAAGCAATGGTGAAATCCATAATTCACTTTTATTTACATAGATCACCATTGCTCTTGTATGCGACCATCTTTAAATGAATGGCAAAATAAACCTCCAGATAAAAACAGGGCTGTTGGAGTATAAATTGATTAGAAATGACTTGTTTTTGCTCTCAAGTCTCCCTTCTTTATGGTTCTTACGATTGTGTTGTGACCCGAATAATAACACTTATTGATCAACTGCATAATCTTGACATCCCAAGTACAGGAAGAATGGAGAAGGGTGCTTTGGGTGTTTTGGCACTATAAACCCTTGGAATTATGCAATTGTGAAAAAATGGCAGCAGTATGTCTTCTAAAAGTTTGGGGGAAAAAGCCTGAACAAACGCTGCAGGAGCATTTCCACTAATTACTTCAGTCTGTATTTTCCCAGTAAGATTAAAAGTAGCTCTATAAAAGCACAGTCTGTAATATTAATATTGCATGTACTGGGCGCTCCTGATCTTCAAGTGTCACTGCACAAGTACACAAAAACACCGCATGGAGCAACAGCACGTAGGACATCATAAATAATACCTTTTGAACTGCTGATTTCACCTCATGATTTCTGAAAAAGGGACGGGAGACAGTTGGACCTAGTTTTACCTGCTGATATAACTTGCCCTGTTTAATTCATGAATGAAATTATAGTGTTTAATGTAGCTCATAAGATTCTTATTATTCTGTGATACTATAGCATTATGAAGTCTATTCCAGAAATGTGTTTGAAGCAGTTACAAACTCCCAAATATGGCTCCACACGTTGCCTAATATGCTTAATATCTAAAACCATTAAGGAGAGTATTGTTTTAATTAAAAGCTCGCAGTCCTCGGGGCAGTAAGCAGACTGGTACAATGTGGTTACGCAACACTTAGTAGACGTTAGGGATGTCACGGTATCAAATTTGAGAGTCACAATTATTGTGAGGGGAAATATCACGATTTAACGATTAATCACGATTATCAGCAAAAAGAAAGGAAACATTTATATTGTATTTTTTTTATGTTTAAACTTGGAAATATTCCTGTGAGAGGAAATCCTAACCTGCCTGCCCTTTTTGATACAGAGAATAATTAAACAAAATAAAGTATAATGGCCACAAATGGATTAAATGATATAAATGTATGCTTATTGGCACCTCATTGTAGCTCTTAAGTATTATTATTTATTAGTGAGATGAGCTCATGGGAACGCTCAGGGGCTTGAAACTTTAAGAAAGTCACTTTTCTTTGGCTCACGTCAACAACTAACAGATTTGTGAAGAATAAAACAGCGTTTACAGGTAAGGGTATGCTCTGGCAATACCTTTCTCCTCTGCCTTTCTCGCTCTCTCTCTCTCCTCCTTCGAGCTTGTTTGTTCTATGGCTCTCGGCTTGTGCTTAGCGGCCGCTTTGCGCTCCAGCGCTGTCAGCAGCGCAGTCCCTCGCTCTGCTCCATGTAAACTCCATAAAGCGGCGACATACAACAACTGTACGCCACACGCTGGCTGTAGTTCACGCAGTTGACTCGTACTAGTGTAGACCTCCGTGTGTAACGGACCGGTCGTTCGGCGCATTTATCCAGTCTTGTTGACACGCTGAGCTCTGTCCGACACACAAACGGGGGTCCTTGACTCGCATTGCGCCAGGAGACTACCGTGGCCAAAAATAATGGTCGCGGCAATTGAAACATTTCGGCAGTTCGAATCCCGCTCCAGACATTAACATCCAGGTAGAGCAGTCAGATCCACTGACCCACAGATTGGCGGTGTGATCGCATCTGCCTCAGGTGAATACTGCTGTTGTGTCCTTGGACAACGTACAACTGGTGTGTGAATGTGTGTGAATGGGCGACTGGTTCCTTGATGTAAAGCCCTTTGAGTGCCTTAAAGGTAGAACAGTGCTATATAAATGTGATCTTTTTACCATTTTTACAATCATTATAAACGGATAGGGCTTGTTTACGCGCTCGCCTCCCCTCCGTTCAATACAATTACACACGTGCGCGTACTCCGCCCGTGACGTGCACTAGTGTAGACCTCCCTGTGCAATGGACCGGTCGTGCAGTGTTTATCCAGTCTTGTTGACACGCTGTGCTCCGTCCGACACTGGTCCCTGACCTGCATTGCGCCTGGCGACATTTTATATATACTGCAGTTTAAAAAAAATAATTGCGGCAATTGAGAAAACGGTTAATCTAGACATCCCTAGTAGCAGTAAAAGTTAAAAATGTCTGTTTGAATGAGGACAAAGAACACCTCCTCAACAGTTTTAAAGGGGCAAGTTTCCTTGGGACTAATCAAGAACACATGTGTATTCAGAAAAGCCAGTTGTCACGATGGGCCCTCAGAATTCAAATGTCCACAGTGATCCTGAATGCGGCGTGCTCTGTCGCCTCATTGTGCCCGCTGTACAGTCGAGCCATCAGCACAAAACTCTGTGGCAAGAAGCTTCCACACATGGCCCGAACATCAGCGATCATCGTTTCTACACAGAATCACAGTGGAATGCTGAGCTGGTCAGCCGACTCAGCTCCTATTGCACGGGATTACCGAGACTCTAGATCTGCCCCACAGCACGGCTTTATTCCATCGGTTTCATATTGGCCTCCACCTGAAATCTGGATCCAGTTGTGTCCTGTGTTTAAACTTCTCTATATATTACGTCTACCATAAGTTACTGGCATATACATTTTCCCTTGTTACAATATGATGGATATTTAAGTTTCCAGGTACGTCAGGAATCAGGAATGGCTGCCATGTCTATTTTGTTATTAAATGCAAGTCTACGCCTAATTTTTGTTTACGTCAGAGAATACTTTCAAACAAATCTGACCCTCACACTTGGTCCTGATGTCTTGTATTGACCCACATGTCCTGATGAGTCTCAAGAAATTTGAGTAACATTGTTTTCTCAGGGCTCTTGACACTTGAGCTTGAATTGGCACATGCCACGCTGTGGAAGCTGATGGATCAAACGTGCTAAACAGGCTGTTGGCTCTGTGTTCTCTGCTGGTGTTTGCTATTAAGCCGCAGGTGTTATTTGCATCTCGTATTATTCAGATTGTCTCTGTCAATCTTCATGCCTTACCACAATGCTGTCTAAAATGTCTAAAACATGTGACTTGGTAGTAATGACCAGTATAATGACACTTTCAATATTCCCACTTTTTCCCACAAATTTTAAGTACAACCAAATTGTTGCATTTGCCTCCATGTGAAAAAATTAGCTGGAATCACGGATGTACAGTATAAAATAATTGTGGTCAGCGTGGAGGGATATTTGGTCAAATTTAGGTGGCACTCAAATCTTTCATAAACCCTATTTAGACAAAAGAGTCTGATAATATAGACCAGTGGTCCTCACTATTTTTTAAGAGCCACAGATGGACCAAAGGGAAGGAGCTTAGGCACAAAACATCATCTCCACAGAAGACTCTTAGTACATTTTCTAAACTTCTCTTTCCATAACACACATGCACAGTGTTTACCTCAAGTCTTTGTTTGCACATAGAGAGCGCTGTGAAGAAAAATAATTTGTCTGTCCTTTATATCTTAGAATTTCCTCTTCTTAGAATTTTCCTCTTTCCTCTGATGACTAATATTGCTTTTATTTGTTTTTTCCTTCGAATATCTGCTGTTTTTGAGCTTGTCCCCTTGCCGCCATCTTCGTGCAGAGTTTTGTTGTGTTTTTCATCATGAGTGTTTGTATACTTGGTTGTCTTTCCCATGCTCTGTCTATTTCTCGGTTGAGAATTGTATTAGAAACCAGTCAATTTTCTCCGATTTGATGTTGCTTTTTGGGTAGTGTGCCATCTTAAGTCGAATCTCTGGATGCACAACAGTCAACAAGGGTTCCACTCTTGAAAACAATGCCGTTAAAGATTGCAACATTTTCCAGCACTGGCGAAGGCAGAGATGTTTAAGTGCGATTTACATTTATTTAGCCAATTTATTGTATTTTGTGCATCATAAAATCAGGTTGACCACACCTACGAACCACACCGCTTAAAGCTGAGGACACGCTACACAACTTTTAGTCAGATCTTCGCAAGATTTTCAGTCGCGCTTAGTCACTCTCAGTCGTCTCTAGTGGAAGTCAGTCGCAGCTGCTTCAGGCTCGTAGTGTGGGCCGGTTACGACTGGACTCAACCGGAAAGACGTGACTAGACTCCAGTCGCAGTCATTCAAACATGTTTGAGTTATTATAAGCCTGATTTTGGCCGCGCTCCGGAGCAAAGAGATGTTTACTGAGCCCAGCAGCCAATGAGGAGAAGACGCGACAGCCTAAATTCAGCAATAAAAAATTGCTCTGTATAATTATTAAAGATTATATTTATAGACTTGTTTTGTGTATTGATTGTATTTTGGAGGATAAGTGTCTTCGGTTTTGGTGTAGTGTTACTGTCAGTTAAGTGTGGACCAGACTCTCAATCGCACTCAGTCCGGTCGTGTAGTGTGGACCCTCCTCAACATTCTAAATCATTCACAACTGGAAAAGTCTGACGAAGACTGTAATTACATCATCTCTTACCTATTGTCTGATATAGAAGATATATTCTAGTTTTTTTTAAGCGTTTGGAGAGCTTTTAATAATGTAATAATTATAATGCTGCAATAGTCTGACTTGCCTCTTTTGACTGAAATGTGCTTGGAGCATGTTGACCCTGAGAGCACACAGCTGTTGTCTGCTCACTCTGATAAGAAACAACAGAAGAACCACCATCACGGTTAAGAGCAGAGGTTCTGGGGTCAGCGAATGTGAGATTGTCCATCCCAAACAGTGTGTTGCGCCTAAAGACACTCACTACCTTTTTACAGGCAAGCCAGGAAAACCGAATAAGTGGCCTAGATTTTTCAAAATGCATGTCAACCTGGGAAGTACAAAATACAAGTAACAAGCAAGTGCAAGTACAATTGCGGTGCCTTGATTCAAATCTATAACATCTCAATTACACATCTAGAAGTAAGATTTGAGTTGTATCTGCAATTAACCACGCAGTCCGAAAAAGACTAGGAGCAGACGAGGAGAGGCATTCAACTGCACGCGGTAAGAAACACAGTGAAATATTAGACATGTGTTTGGACATGTACTCACTCCCTTTAGATCAGCGGAGAAATCAAAACTATGGCCACCACCCCAGACTAGCATGTGTGGTGTCATCTTGATCCGCATTAAAATTAAGGTTTTCATCCTGTTAAAATTAAATTGTAAAACTACCAGAGATGTGTTTGGAGCAAATAACTGTGGGCAATGCAGGTATTAGCATATCTGAAAATCAAAACCCCAGCGTTAATGATCTTTGCCAAAAGGAAATATTGTAGAAAAAGATTCAGTTGTAGTCATCTGGACTCTGTTTCAACTCATCCAAGAGTCATTGTCACATCTATGTAACAAGTCTGCGGACTCAGGTTTATATCCTACTCTGTGAAAGCCCTGCCCACAGGGCGGGACCTCCTGATAATGGGCCATTGAAACCAACTGAGCTGGACCAATTTACATCCTACTGTACACTGACTTTCGCTCCCTCCCCATTGAGTACCTAATTAGCATCCGAATGCCTTGGTCGTCTCCAGGGTTTCAGCAAACCACTATAAACAACTGGAAGGTTGAATCTTGAACCTCCATTACGATTTTAAGAAAGGATTCTATTTCTTTCCTTTTTTAAATTTTTTTTTAATTACAAAGATGTTCTCCTTAACCCCTCTTTCAAACCATCTTTACTCCCTGCTCACCTTCACCTCCACCTCACTGTCTTCAATAGAGTGGTTTGTGGCTTTGAGATGAAGATGCTCAGTGCTCTAGGGTCCTGAACTTGCATGTCTTCTGTGCTGATAAAGCCTCTTGTGAAGTGGCTGTTTAATCCCCCTAGGCAGAGATGGGCTCGCCAGTCCCTCCCATAGTTGCCAACTTGTACATCGTTTGTACAAGTCGATTGTTTTAGCTGCATGTACACAGGGACAAGAGTGGTCTGGTCCGTTTGGGGGCAAAGACTAATCGAGTTTGGTTGTTTAGGGCAGAGTCAGAGTTTTCTGCATGTAAAGTTAGTGATTTTGTTGCTCTGTGACAGAGACAGCTTAGAAGTTGTGACGCTCCTGAGCCCTGAGTTGAGCGCAGACCTGCAGGCCACACTACAACCACCCACTGCACCATTTCACTTACACTTAATAATAATATATCTGTTTTGATTGGGACCGTTTTCACAGTAATGTCAAATTCTATTGACACCAAGGAAAGAAGTAAATTTGGTGAACAACAAAACCCCTAATCATGTTTAATCACAGTCTTTCTGTTAATTCTTAACTCTGAATAATTTCTCTAATTTTAAAAATGTGGTCTGTTTGTATAATTCAAATTTTTACCTTAATTTTCATTTGTAAGCTCAACTGGCACAATCTTTGGCTGTGTAGAATTCTGTTCAGAAACCCATGTGAGTTTTATGAATTATGTAATCTATTATTGATTGATTTTTAGTTTCAAAGTATTGTGTTTTTTGACAAAGCCAGGACAGCTGAGCCCCGAGCCCCGAGTCTGCAGTCTGGAGCAGAGCTGTCTGCAAAGCAGCTTGTGAAGGACTTGATCCTAAATCAGTGGTCATGTGACCGGCGTGTGTGCTTGGATTATAAGAGTGAGTGAAAGAGAGGCTGTCTGCACTCACACTCTGTGGCCTGGAGCTGAACACTGGAGGTGGAGAGAGTCTGGAGGTGAATAAATCAAACAAATCCTAACTGGATCAAGTCTGCAATATTCAAAAAGCCTCAAAAACACACTACACTGGCGTTTTAACGCATAAACCCAGAGAGGGTTTCTGTGTGTTTGTCACTGAGCTCCACACACCTGTGACTAGTGCTGCTCCTCAGCGCTCCCACAGCTCAGGCTCTAGTCTCTGTCACTTAGGAGTTTGTCCTTTCGAGGGGAAGAAAGTCCAGTGGGCCGGGGGGCCAGGGCAGACGCTGTCCTCTTTCTCTCGCTGAGGCGTATCATGTGAACTCATGTAGCAGCCTTTCAGGTCTCTGTCCACGGTTTTAGCGGATTAAACAACGCTCTTTAAGTTCTTGGAGGTTTTTTTTCTCAGTGTTTGTCCTGTATTTCACAAAAAAAGGTATTTAAATATAGTACAGGTTTTTTTTTATCATTAGGCTTGTTGTTTAGCAGTTTTGTCTCAAACTTTTAAAAATCTATATCAAGGTAAAAGCTCAAACCTAATACAAACAGCTATAACCTTAACTATCACTTTCTTTGGACTGTACTTATTCAGCCGTGTGAAGAGAGCCATGTTCCATGTGGGTTCTTTCTGCCATTTTATTGCTTTGAAATTATTCCGATGAGGCTTTATTTTAGCTGTATGTGCATATTGCGTGTAGTTCACGAATGATCAGTTGCAGTTTGTGGTTGGTATCCAGCACCGACTGATGCGGGACATTTATGTTGTGGTTTTATGCAGCCCTGCTTCAGAGAAACTCGGGGCCAACTCTGATCACACGCTTCATAACTGTATAGTTTGTTCGAACCTGGAGAGAGTATCTGTGATGCATTAACCGCTTGGTCGTCCAGGCCTTGTGACCGCTGCTCCATCAGGGCCTCTCTGTGGGTTTGTTTGGAAAGCTTGAACTGTTTTTCCTGGTGCCTGGAGTATTTTGGGACTGGCTCTCAGGGAACAGTGGGCCGACCCAGATCTCTGTGTTGTGGGCCAGCTGAGTATTGGCTGCTGTTGTGTTATCAGGCACTGGCTCGAATCTTCTTACTAATATATTTTTTTTTTTACATATTCACCCAAATCAACTATAGCATAAGACAACGAATAGTCACTGCACCGGAGTCTGTAAACAAAGGGAACACGTCCACTTTGCTTTGGTCAGACAAATGGCCAAGTGGGCAACTCAATTTAATTTCTTCCAATGAAAAAAATGCAACTTTAAGTTTTTTTTAAAAAAAAGCTATTTAGTCTATACAGCATCCAAAAGGTTGTTTTAATTTAGTTCTCTCACAATGTGTCACATCGTGAGCTGTTTCCTGGTTTTGGTCCACACTCTGGTCCGTTTGAATGGATTCACAGGTCAAATGAACCGCGCCAGACCTTGATTAAATCAGACCAATGCCTTGTTTCCATGGGGGCGGAGCGGTGCTGTGCAGTTGTTTTTCCACAGTGTAAAGTGACCCATTTGAGGGGTCCTAAGCGGCCTGCAGGAGGTACGACCTCCCAAATGGGTCTGCCACAGACTGACTCCAGGTCAGCTTTAGCTGAGGACCACAGTCATCTAACACTGACTTAAAGGAGACCTATTATGCAAAAGCAACTTTAAGGAACTTTTAACTTACTATATTATAATTGTTCCCCCTTGTCATTAAACCAGTCAAAGTTGCATTTAGAGTGATTCATACATGTTTGAGTAATCTTTATTCTCCTGCGAACAAGTCACCGTTGCTTTGTCTGTCTAGGTTTTACCGCTCCCCAGCTTTCTCCCCGAGTCACGCCCACTGCTTTTTACTTACTTCGTTCAGCAATTTTATTTTCCTAAACTGGGACACACACCCATTTTGGCACAAATGAAAAAAAAATCCTCTGTTCTCTATTGTTAACTGCTACTCTCAAAAAGCAACGCAACATTAAAGGTGACGGTGTAAATTAGTGGGTAATTCCGTATGTAAGAAGATTTATTTTTTAAACTTGTCATATCTTTTAGGTCAATATTGTGATTTAAAACTTCCAAAATACAACATAATGAATCCTTGGCGTGGTAGATTAGAACTATATAGAGGACGAAAGCACTGTAGGCCTTCTTTCAATGACTGCAGCCATGGCAATTTGTATGTTGAGCCGATATGCTTAGCAAAATAAAGCTAGTGGCCGTTAGCAACAGCTGTTTCTTGTTTATTAACGCGAGACCAAAAATGTTATATTCCAAGTGCATTTTGCATCTAACACCAGCAAAACTCACTGAATTACATGAAACATGAGATGTTAACATGTGGCATAGATGAGCTGAGAAGTTAAATAAATGCTGAAATAAAGTACAGTAGTTCTTGTTCACACATCTCAGCGCCACAAACTTACTAGATGTCTTTTTGTGAATTGCTTGGGTTTCATGGATAAAAAGCATAATTCAGGTGCAATTTTATTTATTACGATTACGTCACGGGTCACAGCAGTGGGTGTGTCTTGCTCGAACTGGATAGTAGTCAAAATGCAGTTGTTGGGGAGGCAGTGGCCCCCACCTGGCCTGCGCCATGCCCCCTCTAACGGTCTCTGGCCATTGAAATGAGGCTCGACACCCACATTTCGAAACGGACCAGGTTTTGCTTCTTTTAGTCCGGATCAGAGTCAAATGGCATGGAAAGTCTGGTTACTTTAGGCATTCACAATCACCCAAACAAACCAGACTTTCTGCACAAGTAAAAACAATCTATGTGTTTGGTGTGGTTTCTGCCTAAAGTCATTATAAGTGTGGTAGGGATGTCACAATATCAAATGTTGGTGTTACTATTATTGTGAGAAGAAATAATCACAATATAACGGTTATTGACACAATGTCAATAATTGTTATATCGTAGGGCTGTAGTCGACTAAAGAAATTCTTGGTTGATTAAAGACGTGCTCTGTGTATTAGTCGACTAAAGGGCCAAAGGTGTGGTGCAGGCAAAAAGATTAAATATCCCTGTGATTTGACTATGTAGCTGTACCCACCGACAAGACCACAAGATCACGCAAATCAGAAGTCTACAGTGTAACCGGTGTATTTCTTTTTAACAGATAAATACAGTAAAGTCCCGCCACAATAATGAGTCTACTAATAAAAATGTTGGACGACCAAGACGCCATCAACCGATTAAACGACTACAGATCTACAGCTCTCGGGCAGCCGGATACAGTATAGTTTTACTCATGGCTCTTGCATGTCTTATGTTTAAGTAGGTGACACTTGATACAGGGATCATTTAACTAACTTGAACAAGTAAATAAAGCTTCTCATGTCTTAAATTGCTGCGTGTGTAATGTTAGCAGTGTGACCAAGCCTTCTATGAATGGACAGTGTAAATGAAAGGTTTGGTGTATTTAGTTTGCATTCCTACTCCCAAGAAATCAATTTGATGTGCATTATTTTAACCTTTACCCTTCATAACCTTTCAATGTTATGTGTAGAGTAACAAGTGTTTTCTCAAGTATAAAAAAACCCCAAAAACTTGAACTACAATTGAGGTGTCTTGATGTTTAATCTTCTCTATTTCACTATCACTCTTTGAGGCAACTGCTGTTGTGATTTTGGGCAGTACAAAAATAAATTACATTGAATTGAATCTCAAAGATCTCAATAACACATCTGGAGAAGTCTGTATGTAATTTGTATTCCTGCTGCATGTAACGGTGCAGTCTGATCACACTAGGAGCAGACAACAAGAGTCATTCGACTGCACGGGGCAGGAAACAGACAAGGATATATTAGACCTGTGTTTGGACTCTTTTTAGATCAGAAGCGATGACAAACTACAGCCCCTTTCCCGCGGACAAGCACATGTTTTGTTTGGCTCCACTGAGTTAAAGTGAAAGTAAAAACTCCTAAAGCTTCAGTGTGTTTTATTTGTGCTGCAGAGGGCAAATAACACATTTCTGATGGGGCAAAGATGAATTGAGCATGGTTGTTTAGCGCACTCACTGCTCTCTGTGAATGTAGACGCACTGATTGTGGGTTAAGAATTGTTTTAAAGATTTCTCCCAAACATTATATCCTTGTGATACCAGTTAAAAAGGCAAGCTAGTATTATACAGTATGTAGCTGCATACGACATGCATGCACTGTACAGCTGCAGAAAATGATTGTCATTCATTAGTGATGTAAGAAACTATTAAGGAAACCCAAACTAAATCATATCGGCTAATATATTGATTATCTGCACCAGCCAAGGGATTACATTGGCTCTATACTAATAATAAAGAGGGTTGTGCTCTTGTGTATACACCAAAACATCACTTGGCAATAAACAAACCACAATGTAGCTTATCAATAGTAAGTTATGAATGCTGACAATTAGAGATATTTTTCTTTTATGTTTAGCGTTGACGTGTCATTGAAAGTCATCCGTTGATGGGACTGGGATGACCTGTCGAGTCACTCACTACTTTCATTACGTCTGTTATCTGTGTTGGAGTGTCATGTTTACTGTGCAGCGTATGATTTTGTCTGAGGTTTTCTTGATGCAGCTGATAAAAGGAGTACTTCATTGTGTTGACTGGTTCATGATATATTATGTGTATGAATGCAGTATATTGGGCCCACGTGTGTAATAGTTCAGCGAAGAGTAGTGTGTGATGTGTGTTGTGTTGAGCTGTAGTGCAGTGTTGCAGTGCAGCCTGCTCACTTTGACTGCGCTCACATCTTCTACAGCCTCAGAATGGAGAGATGAGCAGATGAAGGAGAGCTGAAATGAAAGAGTGAATGCTATTTGAAAAATGAAGGGGGTGTGCAGTCATTAGTCATTGCTGTGCCACAGAGCTGTGCCGAGTGGAGGAGAGAGAGCCCTTCTTTCTGCTCTGTCTGGCCTCTCTCCCATAGCAACAGTGGCTTAGCCACGTGAACACAGTTCCTTTGAGTTTAGCATGGCTCGCTGCTTAACTCCTTCAGCGCCAAACTGCTGCTTTGTCTGCTCCAACCAGCGCCACAGGTTTAAAACTGTGTTTCTGTCCCCGGTGCATTGATTCTGATCTAACTGAACTCTGTACAAAATGCGCCCTATTGAATTGCTAAATTTGCTTTTGGCTTGCGTTAATTGAATAATAATTATCTGTATGTTTAATTTTTTCCCTCAGTTATTTGTACATTAAGTTATTTCGTGCTGTTTATTAGAAGCACATGGCTGATTTGCATAGTCCACTTGTAACAGTTTGTCAGAGGTTCTGCTCAACCAAAACTATTGAAATAAAAGCTGTCACAAAGTATGAGTATGACAAACATAGATTCTCTGTTAGTGCAGTTTTTCTACTACCTCACTTACTGAGAATGTAGCATCAATTTGGGAAATTTATATATATTTCGGAACTGACCCAAAGGTCAGCAGCTTGGACCAAGTGCTGTAGTTGTGTCCTTAGGCAATGGGGGATAGCGCAGATTGGCAGCCTTGCTTTTGTCTGTTTACCCCAGGGCAGCTGTGGCTACAGAAATAATTGCCACAGAGTATTGGGGGGAATGAATAATGTCTTGTCTTGCCTGTTCCCATCCTCATTTCTGAGGGTCGGGGAGCATGCATATCTTGACCAGCGTCCTCCACAGACTCCTTTTCTTTTACCACGGTTGTGCTGTTCCCAAGAGAGAGAGATTTTGGTACCTGGTATATGCCATGATTTTTGTTTTCTTTGTCCTGATTATGAGCTGGAATTCCCTTGACACAGTGCCTACCTTGTTGAGCAAGACCTGGTGTCCTTCTGGGGGCGGTGATGATGATGAGCTTATAAGGACGATGTCAGCAAAACGTGGCTTGTTGATGTTTCGGTCAGTATCATTGACTCCAACCCAGTTTAGCTCATTACTTCCTCAGAGTGTAGGTTGAAACAGACTGGTGACATAGGGCATCCCTTTTGGACATCTTTTACGGATGTTGAACCATTCAGAAAGTTTGTTTTCCACTCTGACAGCTGGAAAATGAATAATGACCTTGATGCATTACAGTATATCATTCCAGACCATATGGCAATACAAGTACCCAGGGGTCTCGCTACGTAGATTCAGGGGGCGCCATCCCTAACATGATAAATCAAATGGCCCGCCATCCGTTTTGACATGGGGGAGGGGGGGGGAGGATAAACTATCCCTAAAACCATCATTAAAATACTACTTCAAATAAACAAGTCTTAGTCTTAGGTTTCAAAAGCGCTGTGTGTTTTATTACAATCAGACTCATATTCACGGAGAAATGAAAAAAAGACACTCGGAAGGTAGGTTTATGCTGTAATTTGGCCGACACGCCCCCTCCCGCTCCATTCGCGCGGACCTGATTTTCCGCGTCGGCGTTCAGGGAAAAAATTGAAACTACTGCCAACGTCTTCTCCGCTGCCCTTTTACATACGGGAAGTATAATCCGAGCAGGAGAGCGCACATGCGATACGGCGATCTGCCGCATTGAAATGAAACTTTCTTGGCCAGACCTGACTCTCGGGTCTAAAGACAACATGTGTATCACTACACAGATACAGAGTCTACAGTTGTTTTTTTGTCCGCTTTCTCAGAGTTCCGGAAGTGAGAGCACTGGTACCGATACGTAGAGCTTTACTGAGATACTTTTAAACATCAATTCTTTATAAATTGTCGTGTCCTACACTTAATCTTCTGTTTGTGTAGCCATTAAAAGATTCTGATTCTTCTGACACTAAAACTACTCTGTGTGCAAAGATGATTCATAAATCAAATGTGTTCTGATATTGACCGCATTGTGAACATTGCTTCAGCCTGTAAATTGCAATCAAATGGAAAGTGATTATTAGTTTTAGTGGTGTCGTATAAAACAACTGAGAGCTTAGTTTTGCTCAAGGTCTCATAACGATCAGTGCGGGAAAAACTCCAGTCTGCAACATAAAGATGCACCAATCTTTGGTCATCTGTCATTATTTAAAAACTAATGCCAGTGTGGAGACTTGGGCTGCACAATAAATCCCAAAAGCATAGAGCCCGCAATAACGCCAATGTCCTCCATTTGACATGTTTTTTTTTTACGAAAATTGTTAAAGTTATTGACAAGTTTCCTTATTCAGTCATTCCTGAGAAATGGCGACAATGGCCAGTAAATTGTCTCAATACATGCATCTCTCTTCAATATCCTGAACTATTACACAATCCATAAAGCTGTCTAGATTGGACCCCGTCTGTGCTATATTATTATCTGAATATAATCATTGTTATACCGGTAATTCATTTTGTATTTTTTGTTTTTACGGTCTTATTTACAGCTTACTTTGTTTATGTTTATGGGCAGTGACAAATCCATCCACACTAGTGCAATCAATTCCTCTAAAAGGCAAGCAGAAGTACAATATACTGCAGTGTACTACAGACTTGTACCCTGAAGTACTACTACACCCAGTACAGTGTGGCTTTGTCCATCTGCAGAGCTGCGTGTGTGTGTGCGTGTGCGTGTGTGTGCGCGTGCGTGTGTGTGCGCGTGCGCGTGCTGGTTCCACCCTCCAAAGCCTCTCCTCTGCTGCTTTTATTCTACACAAATGGAAGAGAATTGATTCCAGATGGCAACGCTCTCGTCATGTCAGTGCTCGAAGAATTCCTGTGCACACACCAGCCAGCTCCGAGCCCAGTAAAACTCCCAAATACTACTTTTACTTTTAACACCAGTGTTTTTGTTCTTGTAAACTGTTGTGCCGAGGAATTGCTCATGAAAGCCTAAAGTATTTCGGAATTGTGCGAAAACAGTGTTGAAACAGCACTGAGTTGAAGGTGGGCTGTTTGCCAATAGATCACAATTTTCTTCACGATCATGTTCACTGGTGCGTCACTGACCAATTGGAGGAATGGGTGGAGAGAAGTCTGTTTTATTCTTTGAGTTGGACTAAACGATAAAAGGATAATCCCAAATGAGCCTTTTTCCACAGGGATCACGTCACGACTCAATGTTTCTCGTCATATCACCCTGATGTGACATGGACAACAATGCTTTTAACAGAATGGCGACAGGATTAAAGAAACGTGCTCTGCCCATTCTTTCTAAAACTATTCTTGGTCCTCTCTCTAACACACACCAGATTTGATTTATTCAAAGCTTATCTTATGTCTTTGTGGTTGTTGCATAAAAGTTTTGGAGTTTGTCCATCTAACTGGCATAGTAAAAACATTTTGAATAAGCCAAAGTAACAAACAGCATTATGTTTGAAATTGAATTCACAAGGTTTGTTGTTTTTCAATTGGGATTATAAAGGGAAGTGATAGTTCTGCATGTTTGTATTTAATTTGACAGTCAATTTACAATTTTTGTGACGTTTGAAGAGATTTTAGGACATTTATGATGAATATTCTCCAATTTTGGGACATCAAGACTATTTGGTTAATCAATAATTGTTATTGTGGTCTCAATGTAATCGGAAGAATCAAAAAGGAATAATCATGACTATTTTAGAAACAAAATGAATATATAATGTATATAATATAGTGCTTTAGTTATGTATCCGTAATCTTGAATAATCATTATCGTACCGTTTCTTCTGATTTATAATCGCAACACTAAAATGTGATATTGTCTGAATATAGTCCGTATATTTGTGTCAATATGGTCCACCCATATTAGTAAGTTAGTAACTGCTCTTGTGCTCTGAGTGCAGCTGACAGCCCTGGAGTAGACCGCTCATTTGACGTGTCTCAGTTGGAATGTGGGCCACAATTAAACAAGTTAACTCTTGTAAGCAAAGGCTGTAAAGATTTTCTCATTGTCTTCAGGGTTTCTTCTAATGTTTCTGGTTTGGGGCTGCTTTGCTGTAAAAACACTCTTTTGGTAAAGGTATTTTCTGGGCTTTAAGCCTTTTTATAAATACGAAAAGGAAAAAAAATGTGTTGTGATGTGAAGCTAGTATCTAAACTGGTGTCACCTTCTCTTTTCCTGTCACATGTTAACTAGATGATGAATGATTGGGGATTTTTAAATGTCTTTATTGGTGTTCAAATCGACTGTTGACATTTGAGCAGTTTATATCCAAAATGGGACATTTAGGTCTAGTTCTGGTGTCCGTTTGTTTGGATGGGAAAAGCATGGAGCTGGTTGTAGCATGTTTAGATTATGTATCTCTAAAAAACCTCTGGACCCACTTTGTTTTGAAACCTCAACTGATTGCCAAAATTAGTCTTGGTCCAATTCCCAACAAATACTTATTATTTGCTCTGCTCCAAATCACATGACGGAGCAATACCCTCAGCTTGTTGTCAGTGACGTCCAGTCCAAAGTTTTGTTGACTTGAAACACTTCATTGTGAAGAAAGGGATGACACAGAACGGACTGTCAAGGGCTGGGTTTGAATAACAATGGGCATTTATAAACAGTAAAAAACATCTTTTTTAAGACTGACATATTTACAATTACTGGAACAGATGGTACAAATTTGCCAGATTCTGATTCTACACAGTCTTGTTTTTGGGTACATTTTCAGTTTTCTAAAAATAAATGAATTCGCTGTTAAAAATTGCAACTAATTACGTGGTTCAAGATGAACCTTTTTAGAAGCAGAAACAATGTGTCTCTTCCACCTGTAGTAATTTGTGAAAACATAATCTGACTTTATTACAATTCACTGGTCACTCTACCTGCTCTTTGATTTTGTCAATACGCTGCACTTATTGTTCAAAAAAGTAGCCTTTGTTAATAGTTATTTATCTCATTTTTTAAATTGCATGTTTCTATTCATCTGATGTTTTTCGATTGCATGACGAAACACTGGAATTTCCGCATCATGTGACAAATATAGGATCTCTTATCATATATATCAATCTGCATCACAAAAGCATTATTATTATTTTTATTTTTATTATTATTATGTCTCTTCTCTTCCTGGTAGAAGTTCGAGATGTATTGTCTGCCCATGAGATGGCATCAAAATTGTCAAAATGTACAGGGGAAATTCACTTGTTAGTTGTCTTCAGTAAAATTGTTGAGGAAGAAAAAGACCCAAAACAAGACATTTTTGATCAGGAAACATTAAATCGTCTGTCCGGGTTGTGTAGGTTCATGTGTACCTGCTGCCTCGCTCATGTGGTGCTTTAAGACAAGAGCTTGTGTCGTGTCGAGTCGATGTGTCCACTGATTGGTCCTATTCACCTTATTCCAGAAGCCCATCTGGACACCGCCATTTGACCTAATCCTCCTTCCGGTTGTGTTAGTTTACATAGGGCTGCTGACCTCGAGAGAAAACAAGTTCTAAACAAACTAACAAAACAGTTTTGATGAGCTCAACACGTTTTAATAAGACTTGGAACATTATTATTAGGTTAGCATAACAAATTTGTCAGTAAAAAGTACTACTTTATGTTGTTTGGGCCGCATTTGGCCCCCGGGCTATAGTTTGGACAGCCCTGACTTAAGTGGATGAAGTTCTCGCTCGACCGAAAGTGTCATTACAACCGAAGTGCTGATTTGTGGCAAAAAGAAGCAACAGTGGGCGGGGCGGAATAGGGTCAATACTGAAACTTGACCTGCACGTTACAATACATGTCTGCATGGCTACACACATACTGTTGGCGTCTCCTGTTACTGTTTACAGCATGGCAAGAATTGCACGCTAAACCTGAGAAAATCAAAAGACTGACTTGGGACTCTACTTGGACTTGTGTGTTTCTGAAGGACTTGGACTCGAGCACCGTAGCCTCTTTCTGGACTTGGATCTTCGAGCTCTTGATTCCTCTACAAAGTGCACCTCTATGTGGTTAATAAATGAGCTCTTCAAGGTGGATTTCAGTTTAAAGGTAGTTAAACAGTCACACAACACTTCAGTATGTGAGGGTGAGGACATACAAGTAACAAAACAGAACATTTGCTGCTTACTGTGACTACATTTCAGGTCATAATGATAAGATTCAAACTTGACTCTTGTCCTATATGACACTGACTCGAACAATGCGGACTTGAGAAGTTTACAACAAAAGTGCTGTTGTAAATAAGATGCTTTAAGAAATATACAACAATTCAAATGTGTTTTGGTGTTTCGTTTACATGATGCCAATTAGTGAATATGAGTGAGAGACAGTTGTTTTTCTCACAGGTGGCCTGTCGCTAAAATGACAACATTTTTAAATAAATAAATTTACCAATACTATTTTTTTGCACAAGTGGGGTTAACAGGATTTGAGCTGTGAAGGGTTTGAATACTGACTGAAGAATGACTTCTATGAATAAGTCCTAAAGTGTTTCATTCTGCTATATTTTCCGTAGCATGCTGTTAACAATGCTATACATTTAGAAAAGGGATTATCCATCTTTTAGGTTATTGTGTCAGTGCCATGAAGTAGTTTGAAGTAAGTCTACAGGCATAATGTTTCCCTTAAATGTGCTTAAATGCGCTCAGGTAACAAACATGTCCAGTGCAGTGGAGTAACACAATGAAACAAAAGCAAGTCTGGCAAATGGACAGTAATTAGAATTTTCAACAATCTAATGTGAGCGTGTGTCAGCACTAATGATCTTGTTTTTGAGAGTGCTGTTGTGGAAATGATACATTCAGCTATCCACCAATAAAGAACCTCCAAAACCACCTCTAATAAATATACTTGTACTCTATGCCTTGTAGTTACAGCAAGCTTCACTCTGATTAATAAATGATCAAATAATACTTCACAGTCTGAGTCATACGTTTTCAAAACTCTGTGAAATGTTTTTAGTAGACCTGTGTAAACTTTGTGATTGAAAAGAGCGGGTTAGAGGAGGGGCAGAGTGTGAGTCCTCTGTGGTTTATGGAGTCAACTGACTAATCTGTGCCAAACGTGTGCCACATTCATGTGTTCTGTTTGATAGAATGTCTTCACCTCCAGCCAAGTAATCTAACAATATAATTGTGTTAGTGTTCCTGTGCATGCGTACGCTTTCTCCCGGAGCCAGGAAACATGTCATTTGAAACGCTGGCTCACTGGAATTTGTAGCCCACATGCTGTAGCAGGAGACAGACACGTGAGCGCTTGACCTCAAACCATCCTGAGCGGGGGAGGGGGAAAGGAAGCGGGAGAGGGGAGGGGGGTAGGGGCTGCGGGGAGGAGGACTGACACAGAAACAACCCAGAGAGGGAAAACAGAAGATTTGTAACAGGACCTGGACCAAAGCAGGCTCCAGCTTTACTGCACTTAGGTCCAAACTACCAGAGCTGGCTTTGTTTTTTCTTTGGTTTAGTTTGTTAATAAAGCACTGTCATTTCAACATTATCTTCACAACTGAACCAATGACTGGCGTTGTAGAAAATAACAAAATACCCCATGTTCATTTCAAAGTATCACGGTCAGTCTATGATGAACTTTCTGAAACCATCTAATTCATCTGTTTCTGGCAATTGATACCTTCCCGTTTTTAAGGTTTTTGTGCAGCTCTGCCAAGACCCTGTTCCTAAACCTGTCCCAAAGTTTTAACCTTATTATCATGCCCATTCATATGGTTTTCTATTCTATTACATTTTTATATATTATACAGCCTTTGTTTGCAACTTTTACACATAAGATGAAGACCGAGAACCCTGATTTGAAAGTTTATGACACACTAAATTTTTTTATTAATAGAATAAAAAGAAAGAGCTGCTTTAAATGATATACACAATATTTAAATTTTGCTCATCTTCAAAACAACATTCACAATGATTAATGTTGATATGTTGCCCACCTCTACTTATAACTTTCTTTTTGATTGTGCATTTCAGAACAACTACATTCTTGTATTACTGAAGCAGTTCTATTTGAATGTGTCCTGGAGTGTTAATGCTCCTGCAGTGCCCCGGCTGATATTTTTGAGTCCGTATTGCCCTTGGAAGTTGGCTTTTTGTGCTGTGTAGTTTGCCCGGCTGCTACTAAATATAAAGGAGCTGTAACTAGGTTTAATTGGCAGCAAACATTGTCTGAACACACCACAAGAACTGCTATTCTCAAATGTGTTAGAACACTGACGAGGCTGCGTTTTCAATATTAACATTTTTAAATGCGTATAAAACCACAAAACTCTGCATATTCTGAATGTATGAATATGAGATGCCTCCTCCTCTGCACCAACCAATAGAAAAAAGAAATGCAACTAATCAAAGCCTACATAAATGTAGTACAGTCAAGTCTAATTATGACATTTTTTCACCATTTCTCTAATCTACTTCATCATTCCATGACAGTGTATGCTAAAGATTTGCTCTATTGTAGTGATGCATCAAAATACTTAAAGGTGTACTATGTGACTTTTCTGGAGGAGGGTAGTGCACCTTTTTAACTAGCCTATTCAATTCCAAATTTAGTAGGACTAATAACGTAAGTGTGACTGCTCTGTAAAGAGACGGCTGTATCTAACGCTTGTGAATGCCATTTATTTCAAGCATAACCGAAGTGCATGAGATGCATTGCTTTTTTAATCGAGTTGTGTGCCTTTGAATCGTAATCAATTCCCACCTCTACTTTATTGTCCCCGAAAGGATATTTTGTGCTGCATTTATCTCATGTCTCTGCAGTGGTCGCCCAGGGTCTTTCAGCAGATTGGGAGCAAGGGTCTTGTTCAGGACTCGGAGGATGTTTATACATTGTCTAATTATTACATTTGTGATTGTGACTTGAACCCTATGAATCGCAGGAGCATCCACTCTCTGGATTGGCACGGCTCTTTTAGCACTGTCTGTACGTTGTTGCCATAGAAACCGTGTATGCTAACATAAGCGCTGTTTGGTGAATCTGAATCCCTGTACGTGATTTTGGCTTGTTCAGTTGGTGATGTGTCGCTGATGTTACTCTACTCTGAAATGTGACCTACTCTCATAGAATACATTAATTATTGATGTGACAGAGGCAGAGAACCAGCAGACACAACCTCCACATCCCCTTTAAGACACTTCAGTCCGTCCAGCTCCACATTCCCTTTAAAGTACACTTTCGTTTTTTTTTTGTTTTTTTTTACCCTGCCGTAATCGAGCAAGATTATGCAGGTGTTGGTGCACAAACGAACCAAGCCACAGCCCTGTGACGTCATTATATAGTGTGTGCTTTGTTTACATGTTGCTAACACTGTAGTAGAGAAAACAAGTCCAGTAGCTGAGAAACGATTATTAACCAGGATGCATTAAGGATGAATCTGCTGAGCTGAAAGGGTGAATTATTCAGGATCATTCATTAATTCAGGACAATTGTTCTCGGCCATCAGCCTTAATTTTGTCTTCTAGGCCGATCTTTGACCAGGTGCTTGTTTGCATTGCTATTGCCAAAGGAACCTCGCAGACAAATTAATTTTAATACAGGATGGCAGGGGAAACGCTGCCTCTGATTGGCTACCTTTCCTGCCACCCGGTTAAAAACAAATTTGCGCACCGCACAGTGAGCACATGTAAAACTAGCGTGATCAGCTGAGTTTACTAGTTTTAAAATTTGTCTTCTGTCCAATCCATAGGATACAGCGTTGATTTAACCAATAAGATGTCATTGTAAAATGAAAAGTAAAGTCATTGTATATCCCGTTGGTTCTCAAACTTAGGGAGATATTAAGGCATGTGCGGGCATGGGTATGGGCAGTGTGTTTTATGGGCCATGGGTCATCCACGGCGAAGTTAGTTGCAGAATGAATGGACAGATGACGCTGAGGACAGTTCTGACCTCAGAGTGCTCATCATTGAGCCAGGCTCTGACTTTTGCCTGCTTATTTTGTCACGCATGTGTGTGACTCGCTAGAAAAACGTTTGTGAACGACTTTTAAAGCCTACTAATTGTTGTTGTTCTAAGGTGGTACTTTGGCTCCGCAGCTCAAGCTACTAAAGATGCGCTTTTTTTTTTTTTTTTTTACCTTCGGCTCAGGATGAACCAAGAAATGATTTATTTCATAGCGGGTCGAGTTGGGGTGGGTCATGAAAGGGCTTGTATCTCTGCGGTACATGTGTACCTTTTGCATTTAGCCGCTTCTTTATTAGGGTTGTTTCTCCGTGAATATGAGGCTCATTGTAATACACATCGCAGCTTAATGTGTAGAGAACACATCTTCTGTCCAAAATATCTACAGAACTATCTAACACCACATCTGCTCTGCTCCTCCCTTTGCTTGGCTCCTCTGTGTGATCCACAGGTAGGAGAGAGCGCGGGAGAAAGAGAGAGAGGTTGGAGATGCAAAGGAAAAGACGCAAACTCCTCATTCAAATTAGTTTTAGTCTGAAATGTGTTGAAATGCATTAGGCCTATATTGTCACCAGTTTCGTACTTTCAGGATACATATTATATTGTACTTGGCAATACCCAGACCTACTACATTGACTTATCGTTGAGTAAATGGGAAACAAACAATATTCCTTGGTTCATCACCAGTCACTCATATATACGCTTTTGAGTGATTTGTTTCCAGTAGGTATGTTAACGTTAACTGTGACTCATTTGGGATAAGTATTTATTTTGTATTTATTTAATGTTGTTGTTTAAATCTTTTTAATAGCTCAGTTTTACTAGGATTTTTAAGATAGTACTTCAAAACTTGTCATGACACACAGGGCTAAACATTTCTGAGAAAAAGTGTGTTAGTTTGTAGAGGTCTAAACTACATGGTTGGAGAATTTTGTACATAATAAGATGGGGTATTTTTTGGCATTAATATGAACATTTTAGACAGATACCGAAGGTTTGATAGAGCTATCATTTACATTTAGCACTGTGTTTAGATATAGGTATGCTATTGTATGATTATTTATGAGCGTATAATTAGCCTTCACACTTTTCCATTCTGTGAATTTCCTGTTTTATTTAGATCTATCAGACTGAAGTGTCTCTCTGAACCTCTCCAGTCTGTGTGTCATCATCGTGTTGCTCTGCCTCCTACTGTAACAGCAGCAGTGACAGTTTTTCTGTGTCTCCTTTCCTTCTTTAATCCACTCACACTAAAGTTATATGAAGTAAACATGAGGAAAACTAGTAAACTAACATCCAGAATAAAGACTGGATTCAAGTTTACAGTCTGCTCTTTCGGAATATAGCAGAATGAATCCGTCCACGGAGCTGTTGTTTTCTTCCTGTTTCTGCAAAGAACAGCAGTTAACTCTTTCGTTACAATTGCCACCATTCAAAATTATGTTTAGATTTAATTTAGTATTAATTTTGTACCCTGCATGATGAGGCCCTCTCCACATCCCCTTTAAGACCCCTGGGTGAGTCCCCAGAGCAGGTTCACAAACTGATGCAAGAGGCAGACGGAGGTCCTTGAGTCCGTGATGGGCTTGTGTTTTAATCCTGTGCCTGACCTCAGCAGCCGCTCTGTCCTGGGCTCACCTCACCTCCATCTGTCACAGCAGACATCCACAAAGCGCTGTCCCGACTGCCCTGGTGCTCTTTGTTAAACACTCATCGTGAAGTTGCTACATGACAAGGACTTTTGCTGAATTGTGTATGCAGTCATTCAGTGGTGTCAGTTTGACGAGGCTGGCATAGCAGTAGGAAAAGTGTTTTGACTGGAATCTGTTGTGTACACTGAGCCAAGCATACGAATATTTGAATCACAAAAAAGGTTTAAAATGAAGTAAGCTCCGCCTGTCTTTTTGGATTTGGATATCGTCATAAAAATTCTGTGAGAGATGACCAAACCTCAGATTTTTGTGCAATGTGTTGAAATCAAAATGTATTTAACTTCTTATAGTGATGGAGGCAAAGTATTGTAATTATATCAACCTTTGTGAACCTGGCTTTGCCTGGTTTCTTTCTCTGAACAGCTTTGGCTAAAGGATATGAGATTAAACCACTATCATTATTATCCTGGATTAAAATGTGGCAGCAGCAGTATTTCCCACAGATCTGTGTTGAGACAATGGTGGCACTCATGATCCTTATTTATAGCATTTTATAAATACTTATTCTTAACTTCTGGATTGTCTAAATTTCTGTTTTTGCCTCTTTTAAGCAATGGTTTTGACCGCAATTCATGTGGCCGAAGCGACTACTGCAATCTTGATGACAAAAAACACATTCTCTCTGTGGGCCGTGCCAACAGAAGGCATTACAAAGGATTCCTCTTCTGTAACATCACCAAAGACACAGTTTATCACCAGAAATGGGTTACTGTGGTCAGGAGGGATCAGTGGATTCAGGCATGGCAAGTTTATTTGTATAGCACAAACTAAATTTGTAGAGATTTACAGAAAACACTCCAGACTGAGGCTGAGCCGTTTGTTTCAGGTAGTTACTAGCTGGCTAATGGTAGTTTACACCTTATTGCGTGGCTATACTAATAAACAGAAGCCTATTTGCAAACAGTTTTAACAAGACTAATTTCCAGCTGTCCGGGTGCTATATTTTAGGATCTGACAGTCACTCACCCGTGTACAAAGTCCGTGCTCTTGAAAGCTTTGAGGGCTTGTCCGGTGTTCAGAAAATGATATGGTTTATTCATGTAATAGTGAAGCACAGGTTAATACTCCTGGATGTGTTTTTAAAATGTGCACTTTTAACAAAATGCTACCCCTAAAACATAAATTGCAATCTAATCAAATTTTATGCATTATTTGTATTGTTATTAGCCCTTAAACATGCTCTTGAGTACCTTTTTAGTTTGGCATCTCATGTTTTAGAACAAAACATTTTTTCAAAATAAAGAACAAAGTTGTATTTGGATCTCTGCTGTTTGACTCTAACCTGGCTCATGCTAGATTGATCTGTGTTTCACTCTGAATTGAGTTCTTCATATGAATCAATCCGGGAAGGTTCTCGCCAAAAGTCGTCTGGGCATTAAAAAAATACTTTACAAACTTTACCAATACGCTGATTGGTCGAGCAGTGGAAGACGCAGAAAATCTAAATTGTCTTACAACCAGTGTTCAGAAAAGCAGTCCTTTATTTTGGTTTGGGTTGTTTTGACTTCCGCCCAAACCTCAATGCTGCCATGTGATTGGTTCCAGTCCAGCCTAGGGCTGTCGCGGTTAAACTTTTTCCCTTGCGGTAACTTTGCTTGCCTCAACACCGTGGTTTGAGGTATGTTTTGTGGCCCATAGGCCCATAATAATGCATGTAAATTGAGGTTGAACTTGAATTATAGCAACAAAAAATAACAGCAGGCATGTGACTGTGTGCGTGTGTACATTAATGGCCAATATGATGCAAAAAGGGGCATCTTGAAAAGCACTAATATTATTTATGGTTATGTTTCGTTTTTGTTTTCCACATGTGCGGCACCGATGCTTTCACTGCACGTTTATGGGTGAAAGAGGAGGATCATGGCGGATTGGATAGTATTTTCATTTTGGCTGAAACTTTACGCGCCCTCTGTTCAGCTGCATCTTCTCACTGGATTTTAACCACACCACATTTACTTACGGTTCACGGTTTTATCTGGGCCGAGGAGGAGGAGGAGGGGGAGGAGTACAGCCAAGTGCTCATTATGCTCATCACAACAGACTGTTTCTTGGATTTACGCACAATGCACAGACTTTGTTTTCAGGAGGATATAAGGGCAGTTCCTTTATCAGTAAACTGATGCTGTGCTTTGTTTGGGTCGATGTAGGCTTATTTCAAAACATGGTGCTGTTTGTGCAGAATGCTCAGTTGTGCTCACCTGCACTGTTACTGTAAGTGCTGTATCTATGGACTGTGATGAGATTCAGTTTCAAGGCATCGAAAGTTGGCACCCTAAACTCAGTCTCACGGCAGAACATGGTGAAAGTTTTCTCAAAAGGCAGACGTGTGATAACATAGTTCATCTTAAAACAGTTTAATTACAGTGGGCATGTGCGTGAAACTTCATTAAAATGTCAAATGCGGTTACACTACCTGAGTCCTTTTTGTGTTTTTAGTGATCATAGCATGGTATAGCAATATTGTGGTTACCACGACAGCCCTAGTCCTGCCTGTGGGCCCTAAATGCCATGTGATTGGCCCACTTTGCAGACTGCCCATGAATCAGCAGGAGCCTAACACGATGGAATCTCAAGAGTTTGTGAACTCACAAAAAATTTGAGAATTCTTCTTGCAGATACGGTTAGTTTAACCTGGGACTACCTGTGTTTTGGCCATTTACAGGCTGCCAAAAGAATTCCACAGAGTTTAAGATAAACATTTCAGCACATTTCAAGCTGGCCCATCACTTCTGCTTCTCAGCTGTACTGCTGTACTGATCGTGATTACTCGGGAGTCTTGCAATAATTTATAGACTGAGAAAACGACAGAATATTTTCAGAGCCACGTTACAGATCGAGAAAAGGTCAGTTATTGAGGAGATTCAGGGGTGTTTTTGACGCTTAGAGGGGAGAAGATTTTCTATCCAGGATTCATCAAACTAATTTGAATGAAGTGAACAATGAGTTGGAATATGTTAAAAAGCTCAGAAAAGTACATTTTGCATAATATGCGTCCTTTTTAAAGGAAAAAACATTAACTTCAGATCCCACATTTTTATCTGTTCAGTGGGAGACCACCTTTACGCAAATGACTGAAACAAAAAGAAACCTATTAATTAATAATTGGGTTTTTATAGCTCCTTTCATGACACCCAAACCGCGATACAAACACAACAGGTTTGTGCTTGGGCTGCAGAGTATATCGTAACTTTAGCAATATTTGCCCGCACAATAATGGTATCACAACAAACTAAATATACTGCAATAATGCCTAGGTGCGCCATCAGACAGAAATGGACTTACATTTTTATTTAAGGCAGCAACACATTTGTGTTATCATATAACACAAATGTCATATAATGATTGTGTCAAATATCACAATATCAGAAAAAAAACATATTATAAATGAAAATAAGGAAAATCAAAACATTGCAATGTAATTTAAAATAAAAAGTATATCAACGCTACAATATGTGGTGGATTATAAAAGGAAGGTAACAAGCCGTGATGAAGTGTACTTTAGCAGTGAGCGAGCGCCTGTGCTCCTGCTCTCAGTTTGAGCGGGTGTTGGTCCTCACATCGATGTTGACATGAGAGCAGGCAGCCGCAGTGAAAGACTTTTGTGTGTGTGCGTGCCGAGGGCGGGACTGGTGCACAGGAGGGATTTTCCCATGGAGCCTTGCTGCTCTGCCCTAGATTCCACACACTGATTGTCTGGATGCAGCGTGAGCTATTCTTGGAACAGAATTATCGGGAGAGCAGAGGAAGAGAAAGTGTCTGTGTCGGCGTGTCCTTGCCTCGTGCGGAATATTCAACAGTCTCCATTTAAAAATACACAACAATAAACAACAAACAACACAGACCTCATGAAGCCCAGGGCTCACAGGTCGAAGAGCGCTACTGCCAGCTGCTTCTGTGCCTTTTACTATTCTACTTATTCAGTCTGGTCACAACCTTCCTTGATTTTACTGAAAGATGTTCCTGTCATAACAAATTGTGAAATGAGAAAATTACACCTTTAAAATGATCATACTGGAACTACTTTATGACATTGAAGCATGATAATAACCGTAAATAACTGTCATAAAAAACATGACATGCCATAAATAAATTCCAGTGAATGTTTATACATAGTAATTTCCATTAGAGCATGTGTACGTTCGTCCAAAAATAGCCTAATATAAAAAAGGTGTTTCAGAGCGTGTTTTCCTCGATGCCATCCTTATTGTACGTAACTAGACAGCCACTTTTACAGCTGTTCCTGCTGAAGACTAATTCACTGAGTCCCTGATGAGAACAAATGATTATACATCAGACTGACACAGAATATGAAATCTATCATGCACTATTTGATAGTGAAAAGAGCTGCTGCCTCCTGTGCTGTGCCCCGACAGTGTGAAGATGTCTCATCCACCACACTTTGAGATATGCACTCGGACAGAAAACTTTTATTTTAAAGTATTCAGGTTAAGGTTTAGTTACACATTATTTTCCCGTAGGGATATTTGTCCGCTCTACCCATCCTTCAATGTCACTGGTGCCAGGGTTTTGTGCATTTTTAGGTTTGATGGGAGAAACCTGCACACTCTGCACAGAAAGGTCCGGCCCAGGTGTCAAACCCGCAAACTTCTTGCTATGAGGTGAGAGTGCTAGCATGCTGATGGGTTGAGTTGATACCAGATACAATATTGGTCTACTAAATACCAGGTGCTTGTATTCTTACTCATCAATAAAGGTCCCAATACTAGAACCTGATATGGTACTCTTGGCTCACCTCTCAGCTGGGCACTGAGCTGCGAGTGAAAGGAGTTGGCCATAGAGATAAAGCCAACTGTACATCCTGAACTCTGCTTTCTGACTGGAAATATTTAAGGCAGTTAGATCTGGTTTTGATAATTCATAGTTCATCAGAGATATTAGCTCAGTGATTATTTACACTGTCATTGCAGGCCATTGTTGCCAAGTGGTGCTAGCAATATAATACTTGTTCATGCTTGGTGACTTGCTGCAACTGGAAAAAACAAATCCAGTTACTAATTAGTGCAGGCAGGATTAAAGCTTTTTATGAAAAAAGGTAAAAGTAAAAAATTATCAGACAAGACAGTATAGTGTGAAATGGGGATGAGACTGGATAAGGACATTGCAGCAAACTGCCAAGAGCCAGATTTGAATTCACAACGCTGCGGGTTGCTCACATGGAGTGCACGTGTGCTCTCCAGGCAACCACTGTGCAGCCCAGGATCAGAGCTTGTTAAAGGGTTATAACATGAATAAAAAACTTTGATTGGTGGAGACTTTAAGCAAAACTGACATAGAAGACGACAACGGCATAATACTTTATAAAACTACTTCAAAATAATTGCCTGGGCTCTAGACTAATCTTACTGGGGCAACATCTTTTTTAATTGTTTCTCATTTTCACATGTCAACTTTCTGCTGCCCTTATGTCGCCAAATTCCTGTCATTATTTTGTGCTGAAGAAATAAAAATGTTGACACTTGAGTTCTATGCTATGTGATAAGATTGAACCCCCAGAACTCATGAAGCATCCTCTTTGGCTGCAGCTCGGGGCTGCGCTGTAAAAGCGAAGGGGACACAGGTCCAGGACTGCATGAGACAACACTAGACTAACGAGTTTTGAGAGTGCAGTGCCTAGCGGGTGGAAGCACAACTGAAAAGTTTAGAGGAGGCTGCAGACTTTCATCTCTGCAGGACCTGTACGTCTCCAGGGCTCTGGGACGAGCAGGTCGGATCACCGCTGACTCTTCTCACCCTGGACATGGTCTATATGAACCACTTCCCTCAAGCAGGAGGCTACGGTCCATCCGGACCAGAACCTCCCGCCACAAGAATTGTTTCTTTCCCTCTGCCGTTGTACTCATGAACACTTCTTAAACACCTGCCACTTTAACTATAATTCAATTAATCACTCACTGCACTCACAACTATAAATTTAACTGTAAAGTCTTGTGTAAATAGTAAGCCTATTTTTATTTTATACTATAGTAATAAATAATTTCTTAATGCATTCCCTTTGATTTCATATATGTTGTTTTTTTATTATTGATCAGTGTTTTATGTTGCACCTTAATGCCAGAAACAAGTTCCGATGTTTGTGAATTCTGTTCATTGACAATGGCAATAAACCCTTACTGATTCTGAGAAGCCGCAGCTACTCCCCTGGCACTGCTGCTGTGCGAGTGCGAGCGCACCATCTGAGTTTTGGAGAAAACAGTCTGACACATAACTTTGTCACATGTGCCCCCTGTTTACAAAACCTGTGTGGGCGTTTTACTCGCAGTCTAGAGCCCTGTCAAGTTACTAGGGACATCTGTAGAGATTAGGCGTTGCACAATTCTGTACTATTCAGCCTATTTTCTATGGGACCAGTAGGTCTGTTTTTAGAGGTGTTTTCTATTATGAATTCATGTCAATGCATTACATGAGCAGACATTACAATGCGGTGCAGTAGACAGAGGTTCAATATGCATCAATAAACTAGAAGTGGTTTTCTGTTCTGCAGCTTTAGTGATAAGGACATTAGCTTTTGTATTTTGTTTTACCACTCGTCTGAATGTGGGTAGCATGTATCGAATGAAAATTACACAATTGCATACTAGTTTATACAGGATAGTTTGATACGTTTGGATTTGCCACTACAAGTGAAATATGCACATAAGTTATCACCTTCTCCGTGCAGTGGATCAAAGCCAGCTATTTCTGACCTCAGATCATGTCAGACTCTTACACTGTCCTGTAATCTTGTGATTGGATTTTTGATCTGAGTCTATTTAGACTTTCTTTTTCTTTTTGGGTATTGTCAAACAAATGAAAGCGCCTGCATGTAAGTTATGGTGTTCTCTGTCTGACTGTAGGCTGACTGTGGGCTCTTCTGCTCGCTGTGGTGGGCTGTAGTCTCCTGCGTGTGCCGTTTTTAGTCTCTCAGTGGAATAGTATTTGTTCTAGTAGCCTGTCACTACGGTTATCATTACCGTGCAGCTGTATGTTTAAGTTGTTTCCCTGTGCACTGTGCGCGTCTTTGTTCTCTCAGAGTAACGTGTCCGGACTACGCTTTTACTGCCTCTGTTTCCATAGCAACAGACTGCACGGACCATTCAGCGCTCCTTGCGGCTGCCGTGACTCTCTTCTGAGAGCATCCGCACGAGATCCATAGCAGGAGAAATGGATCTCGTGCACGCTTCAGTTAGGTTGGGCCAAAGCGATATTGCTCATATCATCTATATTTTTTAAAAGGTGGTGAAATAAAATTTGAAAATCGTGATAGATTGGATGTGCTCTGCAGCTTCAGTTAGAGTAGCTTAAACACCTTCTGTGGAGGCTCTGCAGATGCTTAAAACACATATGCTGACAGAGAAAAGACTTGTAGCGTGCAAGCAAAACTTAACTGCAACTCTAAAATGTAAATAAAGTAATATTAGCTATAAAGGTATACGATAATAAGGTAGACAAAGTATATTTTCTAGTTATATCTTCAATGATATCATCATCACAAATGTTGTCTTTTTATACCCTGATAAGAATGTTGGACCACATTATCCAGCCCTACATTCCATACTCGTGTTCGCTCAGGGCCCGGCTCAGCGGGAAAGTCACTGCACATGAACTACTCGGGTCACATGACGAAGATCTTCCACAGTCCGATGTGACCAGCGATCACTTCTCACTGTTAGATGCTGCTCAGGAGAACTAATTACAGCATAAACTAGGTTTAACCCAATTTCTGAGAAAATGTTTCTTAAGATTTTGTGCCTGTGAGCTTTATTGACAGGAAAGTAGTGTGAAATGGGGGATGAGAGAGAAGGGAGGACACACACCTAAAATGTCAGAATCAGGAATCTAACTCACAACGCAGCGGCCGGCTGCACTTGAAGCCTGGCATATGTGTGCTGTGCCTTAACCACTCGACCACCAGGCTGTGTGTGTACATGTATACCGTATTTTCCGGACTTTTAGCCGCTCCCCTATATAAGCCGCATTTCTCTATTTTTTAAAAAACGATAATAAAACAATACATAGGCCGCACCTTTGTATAAGCCGCAGAACTCTTTCCTTGACTTTTGGCATCGCATGAGCTCGTCCCGCTGTCCCCCTCCAGCGTCTCACCGTACATTCATTGATGTTAAGCTTGCGTGCAGCCGCGCGGTTTCCTAGCAAGATCGATGGCCTTCAGCTTAAAACTTGCTTCATACGAACTTCTTCGTTTGGGTTCCATAATGATGGGGCAAGAATTTGAAAATTAAGTTTATATTGGTAATTTGTCGTCCGTGTTCTATTTGCTAGCTGAATTAAAAAGCAACATCTGCTTCTTTGCTTTTCGTAGTTTTGATGCTAAATTCCGGTTAGTTCGCCCTAGCGGTGAAAGAAAAAAAAACCACAGAAAAAGCCGCAGCCTCTAAATAAGCCGCATGGCTCAAAAAATCTGACAAAAGTAGCGGCTAATGGTCCGCAAAATACGGTATTGTGTGTTAATATGTATAATATTGAAAAAAAGATCGACACAGATTGAGATCTCGTTATGTGAAATAAATCTATTATTAGGAGGGGGTTTTGAATCAAGGTCCAGTCAGTTAAACCAGGTTTGAGCAAGCAGCAGTCTTTGAAGGAAGAAATATTGAATATTTTTTGTGTTAAATGGCGCAGATTAAAGTCTGAATTGTTTATGTTCACGTCTTGTATTGTAACTGCAGCTGCCCCACATCTGTATTGAATAACTTTAGCCTATATCATAGCCTGCTGCTAAGTCTATCTTAATGTCACAGAAACAAAACCTTAATTTGAGGAAGAACGGAGCCAGGAGGGAAGCAATTACGGTGGACTCGCTTCAACGTTAATGCAGGAAGGGCCAGAATGCCCAGTGTATCACAGGAACAAATGTTTTTACATAAAAGTTGATGCACTTTTTCTTGCCTGCGTTTGTGGCTGCACGGAAAGAAGAGAACAGACGGCAATGCTTTTGAAATCAACGATGTCAAATCAAACATTGTGAAATAGTACAAATCCATGTCATACACCTACATCAGCAGCACGCCCTCAGTCCTCCAAGTGATGTGAAGCATGTAAACAGCACAAAATAGGTGACGAACACGGACCATCTCACTAAAATGAATACAGCTCAAAATGGACAAGCCCCCCTCATATTATACACTTCTTGTTAATGCTTATAACTCTACCCAGTTCAAATTAGAAATAAATGATCATAATATACATATAGTATAATAGAAGTGGCCTAACTTCTTTACCAAAGCTAATTCAATCCAAAGCCTACATGCTAACCATTGAAAAAAAAAAAAAAAAAAGTCTCTTTTGGGTAAGGTCAAAATAATCACAATATATCTATGGCATGGACTGTTTTGTACCATTTTCACTGGTGTTAAAGTTGAGGTTTCAAATTCCGTTGTAGTAAATTCAGACTGAAATCTTCATTTACAGTCCGGTCGCTGCTCCCTCCGCTGTGTCTCGGGGCAAACTTAAAGCCGTGCAGACAGGTTTGTTTATTTCAATGACACAAGGGAAACTGAGGTCATTTAGAACAAACTCAAACTTCTCTCTCCTCAGATTAACAGTATTTAGTGCTTTGCTCATTGATTCAATGTGTGTGTGTGTGTGTGTGTGTGTGTTATTCAGGGTTCTGCCGATTAGGGCCCAGCACCTCCAGCTTCCTTTTTATATTGGTATTGTATCAGCCCACAAAATCCATATCAGTCGGGCCCTATACAGATACTGGTATTGGCAAAAGCTCTGATATTTTGAGGTACGTAATTAGCTGGATGATGTTTGAAAAACCCTAGAGTTATGTTCTTCCTTTACTTTCTACTTTTAAACTGCCAGGGTTGTTTCGATTCAGAGGGACCATATGTTACTCGGATGGTTTAGTCCACCCGTCAATCACACACCTACCAGAACTTTGGGAGCTAAGATCAGAACCTGGACTACACAGAAAGTGTGGCAAGAATCCCATAGAAGTACTGACAGTGATTATTTCTATTGGATATTGAGACTTTTTAATGCGTTATTAACCAAAAGAAGGTTGAAACATGGTGACTGAAGGCTTCTAGATAGATATTTACATATAAGGAATATTGTGTATGAAAATCAGATTTATATTTTTGGATCCAGATTAGTCTATAAATTGTTGGAGCCCTGTCTCTGAGTGCAGAAGCCTGAACTAAACTTAAATATAACACTTTAGGTTGAACCTCTGACTCTCTGACTTGACTCTTGGAAAGGGACAGGGACTTGCTTTGAGGTCGAGTTGCGCCTTTCAACTTCTCTATTAGACATGACTAAAGAGTATCAAAAAACAAACTGGCAGAAATAAAAGACACAATTTATGTTCGCTCCACCACACTTTTCTAACGCTGTTTTGATACGCTGAGAGAGAACTAGACTGAGGAAAGGAGTTCTGTAACATTGTGTCCTCACTTCACCCCACTCTCAGTAACGCGTCTGGTTGGGACAGAAATGGCATCAGGCATAAAAAATCTGCAAAATCACCATGCGGCTTGTTTGCTGTGGCAAAGCTGAGGAATAGTTTTGGCTTGTTTTGTGATGTAATGCTACTATTCTTTATTAGAAACACTATGAAATAAGCTGAGGAGAGGGTGTCATTTTGCAGTGTCATGGTCTCATTAATTGTGTGCAACTGAGATGGTGTGTGTGCGTGTGCATGTGCGCGCCTTGGCCTTCAGAAATGTGCCATATGTAAACAATAATATTATGAACTATTGCAATAGTTTGAACCCGAGGGAGCGTATCAGTGGTCTGCGTAGCATGGCTGTACTCTGAGAAAAACACATTTTTCGGTCATTTGTAAACATTCTAATGATCGGTAATCTCCTGCTCTAAATGTCTTTGTAACATTTAAGGCAGGCGATTGTTGTCATTGTTTTGCACAGAAGTCTAACATTAGTGTCTGGAACTGGCTACCTCTGGCCCTCATCTTGAGTATTAAAAGACATTATTGTGATGCTGTTGTGGATGTAAAGTTTTAACTGGACTTTTTTAAGTGAGGTGGATATGATTGTTGTGGCATGTCACTGAAATTCAGCAAATATCTAAATAGTTTTTTTCCATTGTTCTCTAGGATCCACAGCTATGAGTCTGCTGTTTTTTGTTCTATACTGGTGTTTTATTTGTGGAAGCGTTGGCTCACAGATAGTGGAGGGGGGGCAGGCAGATTGTCCTGGGATGACACCATCAGGACACCGGAGCAGGAGCTTGACTTGTGGTGAGGGGGGGGGGGGGGGTGCTGACGCGTGATTGGCTGAGGCCTGTCCTTGTTCGCTCACACTCTGCACTGCAGTGGACTGAACAGTGAGGCTGATGAGAGATGCCCTCGCTGCTCTCACTCCGATTAAAGTCTTTTTCACATCAGTAGACTTCTGGTCGTCTTGAGCATTTGCTTTTTATGACTGTCTCCACTCAACTGTTAGTTACTACATGTGGAAAGTGCACAAAGTATTCTGATTCACACAGATTTGAACACAGGGATGAAGCTGTAAAACTGTAACCATGGCAACTGCAAAGAGGCTGAACCTAAACCAATCACTGCTCTGGCTCTAGAGCAGCATCATTCATAGATAAGGCGGCAAGATTATTTGCATTTCCACCAAAGTCGCAATTTCATTGGTTGCAATTAGACACACAATTCTTCCCCGAACAACAAAAACCTGTTTTTAGTCAGAAAACCTGCTAAACCTGTAGTTTAGACCTCTACAATGGATGGGTTCTTGTATCGTTAGCAGTTTCAGTCTCTCCCTCTGATGTTAATGCTTCTGGGCAGGTTAAATAGTGCACTCTGAACAGATTTGTATTATTAAAACAATAAATTGTAAATTTAATCACAATTGCAATGCTTCTCAATTGGGTTGCGACGCATCAGATTTCATGATATGTTAAAATGATGACACTAATTTAATCTTCTTTGATTGAAAACAGTCAGTTTGAGTGAAATTGAGTCAGATAACACAATAAACTATATATAAACACTTTTCTGTTTGGGTATCATGGAGGCAGGTTGTGGTATTTTAGTGATGTATAGATGTGGCTATATTGCTGTCCTGCTTCCATCCAGAACAGCTGCAGCTTGTATTTCTGTGTCAATGTGGAGCTAAACTTTCACCACTTTGTTCATCTGAGTTGATATGAGACCCCTGCAGAGGAACGGCACTGGAGCGAATCACACTATGAAACTGCTGTAACTGAATATTAAGCATGTCTGTGTAATCCCTCATTCGTCCAGGAGTGTTCATTGTAGAAAAAGATTCAGTTGTCATCTGGACTCTGTTTTAGCTTTCACAGAGTGGGCTATAAACCTGAGTTCTCAGACTTGTTTCACAGATTGAGAATGACTCTTGGATGAGAGTCGAAACGTTTTTTGTTTTTTTTTAAAACCAGATGACTACAACTGAATCTTTTTCTACAATGAATATTAAGCAGTTTATTTGAAAACAGAACTGTCCGCCATAGACTAGATAATGAATATGATGAGAGAATACATTTGATTTATTATTTGGATAATTGTGTTTTTATTGATGCCTATTCATTTAGGAACAGTGTGTGAATTGATCTACTTCTCAAAGTACTAATTGCTTCAAGGGCTCACATTTTTTCAGAAAACATGACAAGGTTTTAACATAGGTTTTTTGCCCTGAGCTGGAGTTTAGAGTTCCTCGTGGGTCGGGCCCCTTTATCACTGCAGGTTCTCCCTTTCAGATAACTGATGAACCACAACTTCTGACCTGTTGCTTCTGTCTATATCCATTACCTTGTTTTCTTTTTTGTGGCGTTCAGCACTGAATATGAAGGACGTCATGTTTTTGGTGCTTTTATCCGTTTGTAGAATTGAATGATGCAACAAAGAAGGACCTCTCATGAGAATAACTGTTTTGGGCTGTTTTAGAAACTGCTGTGATTTCGACTGTATTGTGTGAACGTTTTCATTTGTGATGATGTCGTTCCGTCTGTCCGCAGGTTTACGTGGAGTTTGACGACCAGGAATGGGAGAAGAGGGAGTGGGTCAAAGTGTACGAGGACTTCCAGCTGTTTCTCCTGGAGCACCAGCTGGTCTGGGCCAAGAGGAAGGACACCAGGACGGGACCAGGGACTGGAGGGACCGCTGGGGGCCTCCTGCAGGGGACCAAGGCCAAGCACATCCAGTGGCCTGCGCTGGTAAGAGCTCAATGTCTGCACACAGCTTATGTGATACAGGGTTTGCAAGATAATTCCGGAATTGTGCTCCCACAGATTGGAATTCTTTACAGAAAACCATTCAACTCTGAAATCTTATACTTACTGCTCTGTTTGATGCCTTTCTGAAAGACCTGGAAATGCATTTATTGACCTGTCACTGTTTCTAATTGTGCCTTGTCTGTTTTATATGAACTTTAACCATTTATTTTAAATGTGTCTATGGGTTGTGCTGTCGATGCGTCTTGGTCAGGGTCAAAGGGTTAAAGAGTCAAAGAAAGATAAAATAAAAAAAATATCAATTTGTCATGAAATTCAACCTGATTAAGTGAAAGAAAATCAAAATGTCCTCAAACATCAGACTAAATTGTCTTATCGTTTTAATATAACTACTGCTTTGTCTAAATCTAAAATGTATTCTCTCCCGTGGCATCTTTTGATCTGTGTATTCTCCGGAAAACTATTTCTTGATTACTAAATTATTTCAATAATTAATGAGTTATGATTGATTGGTTGCAGAATTAGAATGACAAGTATTTTGTAAGAAACTGATGCTGTTTGTTTTACATTAACTTTCAATGGTATACAGCAATATTTGTGCACTTTTGTGTTGATTCTCATTTGTGCACGTACCCCACAAGGCTCTTCTTTTTGTAAAAAATACCATCTGATTATTGGTGTGAAAAAATCAAGAGAATCCAGTTCAATGTGAGCTATTCCTCTTTGTCAATACCGCCCACGTCTTGTTGCGAGTTCTGCGTGTTTGTTTGGAGTGTAGCCACAGTTCAATGACCTTATCACTGTAACATGTTTACAGTTTGAGTTTTGTAGCACTTCAAATAATGTTAATGATTTCTGTTCCCCTGCCTTTTGTTTAAACTTGGTTCATGTGGAGACAAAGTCAGATGGTTGGGTGCTTTTGTGCTGTTTAGTGACTAGTTTAGTAAAGTGCAGACCTGCCCACAGACACAGAGCAGTCTAGTTAATCCCTCTTACATAACTCTGTGAACTCAGAGCGAGAGCCGCTCTGTGCTCGAGGCGCGTGTCCTGCTGCTGTGCACGGGGGATGTAGTCAGACTGTTGGCAGCTCACAAAGGCTTGTGTGACCCAAATGTTACAGCTATACAGGTTTTTAGTGTGAAGAGACAGACATCACTGAACACAAAACTACTCGGTCACTAAATGTGCGAGTCACATCTTTTAAATGCCCAAATGCAGGTAAAAGGTGCTAAGCCTCAACAGAGGAAGCTTTATTATTGTTCCAGACCATGAAGACTTTGCATATGATAAAAGTGCATGGCCAGGCAACGCTTTCATTACAGCGAGGGGAAGTGTGCGCCTACAAAGCTCAATTGTCCCCAGACCCATGCTTCCCCACTCGGCAGACCGTGCTATTGCACAGATCCGAGAGGTGAACCTTTTGGCACTGGATGCATGTTCTGTTTGTCGGCTGTTTGTCTGCTGGTGCGGGTGTTTGTTTTTAACAAACCATTTCATGTTTGCCAAGAAATTATAACTTATGTAGTGGTTTAAATAAAAAATGTATATACTCGCAATGCGATCTTCTTCTCAGATCTCAATATAATATATGTAGCCTAAGTAGTAGCCTAAACGAGCGTTCACACCACGGCACCATGGCCAAAGCGTCCAGTTTACATTCAAAGTCTATGTGGACGCCCGTCCTGGGCATCCAGCGTTTTTGCGGCGCGAGTCCTGCGCTTTGAGCGTCGGACACGTCATGTTGGGCGCTTGAGTGTCAGAACTTTTTTGTGGTAGACGCGGCGCAGCAACCGATCAGAGATTACGCTCCAGTGACGTACCTACGCACTACCCAGAAGGAGGACCAAAGCAAACCCTTCACCGATTAAAAAATCAGTCAGACGCAGCTCTTGGAGCAAATAATGATATTCACTAAACTCTGCTCACCTATCTGCGGGACCCAGACACGCCACAGAGCCGATCGCCTCAGTTTTTGGACTTTGTAAAGTAAATACACCAAATACACTTCCTCAACCTTAGGATAGCAACACCAGGAAACACAACTACTCCTCCACTGCACATATGTGCTGGATGACTCGGACGCACGTCTGCTGTTGAGTTTATTTTTGGGACGCGCATCCAAAGCGTCTGCCTTCAAATGTACAGGCATCCAACTCGGGCGTCAAGCGTGAATTTCGATGCGGCGGTGTGAACATAGTTTAAGGCCCAATCTCAATTCTACTCCTTAGCCCTCAGTGTTCACAAGAGACTAGGCCAAGCGCTCCACACCCCTTCAAACGGAGCCAATTCAGATGCACACTTCAGAATAAGGGGTAGGGGGAGTTTCAGTAAAACACGGAAAGTCTGGCAAAATAAACTCACAGATGTAATCAATAATCACTGGGGTGTACCGATATAATGGCCAATATTCATGTCATTGAGCAATATCGGTTTCAGTCCGCGATGTTACACCTTTTGTAATAAGAGTTAACTGCCGTCCCTTCACAAACAGTTTATAACGGCAGAAAGCCTCTGTCCATGAGCTGTTGTTTTCTTCCTAACACAACAGACTGTGACCTTTAATCCAGTCTTTATTCTGAGGCAAAAGCCCAAGAAATGACAGTTAGGTTTCATCTAAAACTTTCAGAGCTTTTAAAAGTCTATCATTAAATATAAGTGACTCGCAATAAACGATTTCCCCCCCCAGACATTATTTGACTAGTTTTCCTCTTAAACAATCAGTTTGTTTCTGTTTATGTTTTTGCCAAATAACTTTTTAGTGCGAGTGGTTTAAAGAAGGATAAGTGTGTGTGATCAGACAGTCTGAGGAGGAGCAGCTGTAAGAGCAGCAGCCACAGCGATGATGATGATGCTGATGCTGATGATGATGACACACGGACTGGAGAGATTCAGAGAGACATTTTAATCTGAGAAATAATCTAAATAAAACTGGACAGTCAGTGAAGGCTAATTTTAATCAAATATTATAGCCTATCTATATCTGAACACAGAGCTAAATAAAACGTTTTAGTTTTCAAATGTTTTGCGTTTTTACCCAAATGAAGGGTATAATGTGTTCTAACTTTACCCGAATGAAGGGTATAATGTGTTCTAACTCAACATTTTAAAATAGTTTGTCCTTATTTTAAAATGCAGCAATATTTCTTGAGAGATTATATATATATATATATAATATATATAATATATATATATGAGAGTGTGTGTTTTTTAAAATAAATAAAGTATAGAAAATATCGGTCTAATATCGGTTATCAGCCCAAGCGTTTCCAATAACATCGGTATCGGCCCTAAAATGTCCATATCTGTGCACCAGTAATAATCACTTAAATGATTAAAAGATTGCTCTTTTAGAGTTTGGAATTGCTGTGTGCCACTGCAATTTGCTGAAAGCGGAACAAACGTATGCTTCATGTTTATGTTTCGCTTTATCATCTCCAGTTGCTTTCACCACAGCGAACGCCTCAGTTTGCATGTTCTGCCACACCTGGACTTTACAAACGTTATCCAACAGCGTTATAGTACTGGACATGAGAGCTAAGCCCTGGTGCGGGCAAGAGATCTGCGCGGGGTGGCAGATCTCTGTGAGAAGGGCGACAGCTGACCCTTCTCACCCTGGAAATTGACTACCGTATTTTCCGGACTTTTAGCTTAGCTGCTCCCCTATATAAGCCGCATTTGCTCTATTTTTAAAAAAAACGATAATAAAACAATACATAGGCCGCACCTCTTTGTATAAGCCGCAGAACTCTTTCCTTGACTTTTGGCATCGCATGAGCTCGTCCCGCTGTCCCCCTCCAGCGTCTCACCGTACATTCATTGATGTTAAGCTTGCGTGCAGCCGCGCGGCTTCCTAGCCAAATCGATGGCCTTCAGCTTAAAACTTGCTTCATACGAACTTCTTCGTTTTGGTTCCATAATGATGGGGCAAGAATTTGAAAATAATTTATAGTTGGTAATTTGTCGTCCGTGTTCTATTTGCTAGCTGAATAAAAAAGCAACATCTGCTTCTTTGCTTTTCTGTAGTTTTGATGCTAATTCCGGTTAGTTCCGCCCCTAGCGGTGAAAGAAAAAAACCACAGAAAAGCCGCAGCCTCTAAATAAGCCGCATGGCTCAAAACATCTGACAAAAGTAGCGGCTAATGGTCCGCAAAATACGGTACTTGACCCACTCCTCGGGCAGGAGGCTACGTCCATTTGGACCAGAACCTCTTTGCCACAAGAACAGTTTCTTTCCCGTTGAGCACAACCTGTCACTTTAATAAGCACATCAGCCACTTATTATTATATTATTTTGCACTATTGTCTGACCAACCTTTTGCTACACAAAATGTACAAAGTCTTAAATCTATTTTTAAAATAAGCAAATAAAACAATATATTATAACTACAGCATCAGTCTGCTGAAGTTCACAAGTAATCGCCATCATTTTTTATTCATTAGACATATTCTATCCTAACACCACACTCAATTTCTCGGCTTGTGTGTTTTTGTTTTTTTCCTTTCATTTACAACGACTAGATAAACTAGGGCTGTCCCATTTCCAAGGGCTGTGTTGTCAGCCCATCCCCTTGGCCCTCATTTTCAAGTTGTAGGGCTAAGGGGAAGGGCTGGGGGTATAAATGAGAATTGACATTGGCCTTAGTCAAAAAAGGCTGGCTCCAGTCCGGATTTTAACCTGTGCCCAGGCTGGCAGAGGGAAGAGGAGGCCTCATAGACCCTTGTGTGGCACATGTGGCTGTGATGACTCTGTGTGCCGTTTGACTCAGACCACCAGCTCTGATCTGCTTGTGCTGTGTTCATTTTACTATGCGCACTTCGTACAGTAGCCATGTGTCCAGAGCAGCATCACAGCTGTGACTCATATTCTTCCCTCATGTTTTCCCTGTAGAGTTGCAGTCTCTCTGAGGGTATGCTGTTGGGCTGCCCAGATACTAATTTATACTAAAACTAGCATAGTATTTAGATACTAATTTGAACAATTATCAAATACACAAGAGAAAATGAGAAGGGTCTGGCTGCAGCCAATGGGCAGCGCCATGTTAAGTGGAGCTCCACTAGCTTTACATCTGGTTTGGCTTAATACTCAACTATCAAACCCTAACACCTAACGTTACTCAACTTAACCATGTAGCTATTGTAAATTAATAAATTATCCCTGTTTTTAGAAAATGTATTTAATTTTTTGCCACCGGATGTGACTGAGTGGAACTCCACTCAGCAGCCAATGGTGGCAAACCTGCACGCCATACAGCGTCTGCACCTGGACTCTCTCTCACACAACAGCACCTGGTGTCTCTGACAACATGTTTAAGACTTTACAAAACAGCTGAATACTTCACCAAAGGACACTTGTGTGTTTTTAAAGAGTTTGTATCTCAATCCTAACGCTAATTCTACTGTTGAGGCATAACAAATCTAAAAATAAAACCAGTTTAAATAACAACTGAAATAATCTTCGCAGAGAAACGATGAGACAGTCTGTACTTTAAAATTGTATTGGTTTTTCATTTTGTATTTTGACATTTTAATAAAAGTTATTATTGGCTGAGAAACTGTTACCGTAGCCAACTGCTGCTGTTTGCAGAGCCCTTTTTGTGAATGGCTTGAATGATCTTGATTTGTCAGAACTAGTACAAGACCACATGGTAATTCTAAAAAAGTACCATTATTTTTGGTCGAAAAATTACTTTTTGTCTAAATTTTGGTATTGTAATTTGTATAAAGTATTGTGAGCAGTCTCTCCTCTCTCATTGTTCCCTCAGCACACAGTGTTCAGCTTTACATCTGTGATCCACGGATTACATCAGCTCTTTTTCCCTGGAGCCATAAGCACTCATTCCAGACTGGCTCTCATCATCCTCAGGCAGAGCCGACGGAGGCTACACCGGCTCTTTATAACGCTCAACTGTCTTTTAATACAAATGCTGAAGTGATTCTCTGATAGCAATTGAAACTGTCCACATTGTGCTCATGTCTGCCACCCCTGCATTATTTAAGGAAGGCTAAGGTGGATAATATATTAAAATTTAGATTGTGTTTGTTGTTTTAACAATATGCAACATTTGAATGGAACCTCAGGAACCTGCCAGGGCCAGTGTCGTATTAAACAGTGGCAAACATCTAGAGTACGTTTTTGGTGGTGCACTTAATAAGTAGGGCTGTAATACTTTTGTCATTTAGTCAATTGAGACAACCAAGACACCAATCCATGGTGTCTTAGGTGACCAAAAATGATATTGTTAGTTATATTTAGATTAAAAGGATTTATATGGGACAACAGCCAAAAGGAGCTACGAGTTAGCTGAAGATTTTTTACTGACACATGAGTTTAATCTGACTAAATACGCAGTTAACTAGTATTTTTCTGTATAAAATGTTTTAGTACATTTTTGCTCTTGAGTAATTTCTTTGTTAAAACTACTGTGGCTATGGCCGATCCCTTATCAGACCTGGGTTAGCCCCAGTTTAGCCCTGGAATTGTCCAGTTACAGAAGTGATTTAGGTCTGGTGGTACTCAGAAAGCCAAATCTTTTCTTTGGTGGTACTTGGTTTAAATAGTTTGAGAACCTCCGATTGAGATCCAAAGGATTTCTATGGGACAACGGCAAAAAGGAGATGTGGAGTGAGTTAGCTGAAGATTTTTGAATGAATCATGAGTTTAATCACGCATGTTTATACAACCTATGAATACACTGTTAACTTGTACTTTCCTGTATGAATAGTTATTTTGGCATTCCTGTGCAGTTGTAGTCTTTTGAATACATTTTGGGTTTGACACATTGAGATACTTGATTTTTTTTAAATAGGTTTGACCACACCTCCTTTTAGTCGACTACTCGACCAAGTTGGTGTAATCCCTCATTCGTCCAGGAGTGTTCCATTGTAGAAAAAGATTCAGTTGTAGTCATCTGGACTCTGTTTTAGAAAAACAAAATGTTTCTACTCTCATCCAAGAGTCATTCTCAATCTGTGAAACAAGTCTGAGAACTCAGGTTTATATCCTACTCTGTGAAAGCCCTGCCCACAGGGCGGGAACCCTGATAATGGGCCATCAGGACAGTGTATCCTCCTCACTGTATCCTCTGCACCCAACCTTAAAGGGGACATATTAGGCGAAATCAACATTTAAGAGCTTAATCATGTTATAGGATCTTATTATTAACCCAGTCAAAGTTGTATTAAGAGTGTTGCATGAGATCTTTTTCCACATGTGTGCACAATCTTGTGGCAATTTTATCTCCCAAGATCTTGTGGCACAAGATCTTGCCCCGTCCCTTGTAAAAATAATGTGTTAACTTTTTTACACTGAGCCTGCATCATACATTCATATGTATATGGGTGGTGCAGTGTCTTGCCCATGGACACAAAAGTAGTATTCACTAGTTGTTGCTAGGATTGACCCGAACCTAACCATTGTGTTTGTGGATGATCTAACCACTGAGCCACTGCCGCCACAACCATTATAACATGTGTAGGGACTTGAAAATGAGGTCACAGAGATCCACTAACGGTTCTTTGGCGGTTCTACTTTCCATAAAAACACAACATGCATGTTCAAATGAAATAAAACGACCGCCTCCACAGAGGAGTAGTTCATGCCGTCCTGGCTGTTATTGTCATGTCAGTGTATCATCTGTAAATTGCTTCTTTAAAGTCCTACTTTTTGCCCTTGTGTGGAAGAGCGATGTGTGTTTCTTCTTTGTTTGCCTCGACTGCTGCAGACGCCTTGAAACCTACTGTGTCTCCTAGCAACAATGGCTCACTTTGGAAAATGAAGCTGGGCTCACATTCACATTTGGCTGGACTTGAGTAGTGTCCTGTGCTCCAGTAGACAGCGCAGTGTGGAGACAACGGAAATGTGTCAGACGTTACAATAATAAAAGGTTTGGTCATGTTTTAAAGGTGTATTGTGTAACATTTCTGGTGGAGGGTTTGTCACTTGCTTGTGTCTATGGAAATGTTGAAATATTCCTCAAAATAACTCATAACTTAAACTGCTCCAACTCAATGGAGACAAGCAGGTGATAGCACCAAGCCTAGCTACAGGTCAGATCTGTGGAAGGCAAGCTCACTCATAGTAAGACTGTTTGTTAAGGTATTTTTGAGTAATAAAAACACACGTATAATTGAATAAATGCAAGATGGATCTGTTTAATCCCGTACTGTGAAGCATTCCAGACAAACATCTCCAAAGAGAAAACCTCCACCAGAAAATGCTATAGTTCACGTTGAACTCATTTGTTCTCAGCATTTGTCCCGTCCTTCAATTCTGCTGGACTATCTGTAAAGAGGTGTGGAGACAGTGCGAGCGTAAGACGCTTATGTTGTGGAGATCATCAGTTTTGGGTGTCGCCTCCTTCCCTCATCTGCTAAATTGTGCCCGTTCTATACAAACTCACTCCTTCGTCCCTAGAGCGAATCACTGTATGCGGTAGTTATTTTGTTTTGTTGGAATAAAAAATAAGTCAGCTTTGGTCATGTCATATCGATTTGACTACAGAAATGTTAATTTTGATATCCTGTTTCATGAATGTTGTTTCTTGTGGCGCTGCTTCTTGGCCAGAGAACCAATAATGTGAACGAGTATTGATTCCCAGTGATTTACTTCATATCATCTTTTATTGCACTAGCAGCAAACAAGTGGCTGTTTTGTGGTTCATTAACATTTGAGCTGTAGAAAGTTGTATTATTTACTTATGTGACTCATAAATATCATCACGCTTTATCACGTTTGTTCTATTTAATGCGGCTCATGTTTCATGGTTTCATTCTTTTGCTCAATAGGTTCCTAAGATGTTTGTGCTTTAGGGTTAAAATACCAAAAGGAATAGAGTCTTCAATATTATCGTTTATTGTTAATTAAATTAAGTGTTTTTTAAAATGCACAACTGTTTCTCAACTAAACAACATCCAGGCAATAAGTCACATGTTTTCAGCAAAATCCCATACTGTTATAACTGTGTTGTTGTTATAGAGGAGCTTCTGCTAACTCGACTGCTGTTTTGTCTGTAAATGTTCTCAATGTCTGTGCTCTACTGAGTTAGAGTGGTGGTGAAAGTGGGTCAGAGGTTTTAAAAGGACTGTTATTGCCCTGGCAACTGTCCTTTTTCCCTCTGCCCAAACCTCGCCTGCAATACTTGGGTCAATTAATAATAAGAGACACAGAACTCTTTTAAAAATGAGTGCAACAGCTGTTTGCATAATTGAAATGGAGAAAAAAAAAACGTACAATTGTTATGCTACATTGGGCCGCTTCGTTATGGTTATCAAATCATGATTATTATTTGAATGAATTATTATTCAAGCACAGTCAAAAATAGCTTTAGAGGATGTACGTATTATTTTTTTATCTGTAATTTTTTGTGAGCCATGCTTAGTTTTAAACCCTTTTTAGATCAGACGAATGGCTTTGTTCTTGTTTTTTTTTCCTTCACTTGCTCTATTTTTGCTATTAATTGAATTGGGCATAAGTAATTAACTTCATTGCTCAGCCCTCTTGATGTACAATGATGAAAATGTAGAGTCATCAAGGAACCTGCAGAATAGCAACAAAATAAAACCTATAAAAACTCACATAAACACAAAATTGACATGAATTCGTCTAAGGCTACCAGTGAATCATATAAAACTGCTCCAAGTATTCGTCCCCAGCTCCGCGCGGGGGCTGCTGTCTCGGGTGGCGGTGCGGCGCAGGCCAGTGAAAGTGGGTCAGAGTGTGTTCTGTTTGTTCCTCTGAGCAGCAGATGGAGCGGGCTGCTGTAATCACTGTGTGCCACACTCTCAGTGCACCATGAGCCCACAAAAAAAGATGGCCGCCACTGCTGCTCTGTCGACTGTTTTTACACCATTCATGTGCTCCTGATCAGACATAGGTGATCCTGAGTTCAACTGTAAACCCAGAACTGTAAAGCTGTGTAAGCACTTTGAGGGTGATAAGGTAAAAGAAAATGACTGTTGGTTGGTAAAGCAGTGGCGCGCATGTGAGACTCTCCACTAAGTCCCTACTTTTTCATGCACAGAGAACTCCCAGGAGTGCTATACAACCAAATTCAATTAATCCTTGCCTAAAAACTGGTCTGACCACTCTTGTCCCAGTCTCCAGCAGGTCAAAGAACTGAATAGGTGCGAACGTTCAGGGGAGTCTAGTAATTTAGCATTAGCACAAAATAAAAACAAACAAAACTGAGACAAAACCAAGACTCAAGGCGTTATTTGGTAGAATAACCACGCATGTGCAACAGCATTATCCCCTGCACCACCGGTAAAGTGCTTTTCAACGGTTTCATTTCAAAAACTGTACATTTCGTCAGAGGGAGGACATGGGTGTATTGCGATATATTTCGTTTCTTGCGTTATACATTTTTGGCTCCGATAATATTGCAATATACTTTTGTGATATATTGTGCAGCCCTAAACATTTTAGCTTTAATTGCTAATAAAACAGCTTTCATACATATAACCAGACTTTTGGCAAAGACTATTAGGTGTCAACTCACATTGAGCATTTGATTTTCAGACATAAGAACTGTGTTGCTCACAAGTTATTTTCACTCCACTGCACAAATATCATATTGGAGCTGGTAGTTCACTTTTAACACATTTAACATCCTTTGCAGCTCAGTTATCCAGTTTTCCCTGATATCTGAATCAATACTACAGCATCCACATTTTTGTTTGATTAAATTTTGTATTTATTATGAATATCAATTCATCAGTCTGTTTGTGTAGTATCATTTATAATTTTGTTTTGTAAGTATCTACTTTAAATTGTGCTCTGCTGCTTGACAGTGGCTTTTCCTGGACAATTTTCTCTTCTGCTTTTTCAGTGACTGATGAATATACTGTAAACTTAAAAAAAATGTCTGGCCCGCAGGTTTTATCAGACAGGACCACTGTAGCCTGAAAGTTGGAGAGAGACGGTAGAGACATTTCACAAATGTTCAATGCCTGGAATCGAAGCCCTGACAACCACACTCATGCAACGCCTTTAACCACTGTACCACCGCCGAGCATAATTACAAAATCTTTATTAATCTCAGAGGAAATTTAAGAGCGACCAGCTGTTTTATACTACAACAACAACTAAATATAGCCGCGAGCGGCAATGATCGGCCCTCGCCGCCGTCACGCCCCGGCCCGCAACACAAGGATTTTCCTCCTTTTATTACACCTACTGCCGAATCCGTGCCGCTATCGCGCTTTCTCCCCTTTGCTTTACAAATTGTTATTATTGTGCATTATTGTGTCCTGAAAATTACAACATTTACAATACAAAAATGGGATAAATATTGATGTTCCACTCCTGAGGACGAGTCTCGCCAAATTTTAGGTTAGTCAGGCTAACGTCCTAGGAGGAGTTCGGAAAAGTATGAAGTGGAAATTTCAGAGATTCAATTTTCCCATTGGGATAACCTGGGAGGTTTCGCTCATCGCTACGGCTACACCGTAAGATTTATGGCATGGGTCTGATGTTGTTTTTTTATCGGGACACCAAAATAGATTTTGGGTAAAATTGCAAATATTTTGGAAAATGTAAAATTTTTATGCCCTATAGAAACTTTAATTTCACTCTCTAGGAGGCGCTATTGCGGCAATTTCGTTGTTTTTTTTTCAATGAGCAGGTCCAAGCTTTAAAGTTTAACAATTGATTAAAATGTGCCAAATTTTAATCGATTTGACAAATTTGCGGCTGTGCCGCACAGACACCGTAAAATGTATCATAAAATTTCGATAGCTTTTGATGCCCTGCTCCTCAAGAGGATATTCCCCAAATTTGACCTTGATCGGGCTATCGCCCAAAGAGTTGGTTAAATGTGGAAATTTGAGCGATTTTCCCATTAGGATAACATTGTATGCTTCTGTCATCGCTACAGCTACGCCGTAAAAAATGTGGCATAAGTCTGATTGGCTTTTTTGATCGGGATGCAAAAATTGAATTTTGGGCCAAATTTTCGTAAAACAAAATTTTTTCTCCATGTAAATCTTTTCTCCATACTCTGTAGGGGGCGCTCTCGCGCCCATTTCGTTTTTTTCACAATGAACAGGTCCAAGCTTGAACGTTTAACAATTTATTCAAATTTGGTCCACATCGGACCCGTTTTGTGCAAATGGGAGCAATTTTTAAATTTGCAACATCTCAAATTGCGTTGTCCAAATTTGTGGCTACGCCGCACAAAGACCGTAAGAGTTATCCAAAAAAATTTATAACTTTAGATGCCCTACTTGTCTAGAGGATGTACACCGATTTAGAGGCCAGTGGGAGAAACGCCCTAGGAGGAGTTTGTTAAAGTTCGACGTGAGGAAAATTGCTGACTTGGCGTGCCTTCGGCATGGGATTTTTCACTGGTTGTTGGCAGGGGCGACTGGGTGATCGCCACGGCAATCGCCACTGGCGACGGGACAGTTACAACGCAGCTGAAGGCCAACAGACCCCACGCCTTGCTGGGGCTCAGACCTAATAAATAAACTATAATATTTTGAGCAAAAACAATATAGCCGTTGCCACTGCAACTACATATTATACACAATTTGAAAGCTCTGAGCCTTCCCCACGCGACCGTGTAGGGGAATTTTCATTCACCATCCCGTCGGGCTACCCCACGCAGTCCCCATAGACTTCCATTCATTTTAGCAGATACAAGTATGGCTCATGCCTGCGACATGGTTCTCGAGTACAGCACAATGCCAGGAGTGTTTTGAGTGTTTTTGGAGGAATGCAGCACTTCGCGCTGCTGTCAAATTCACTCATTGTTGCATGCACAGCGCGCATGTTTGGTCAGACTGTTGCAACTCTGCCGAAGGCAGCCCTACCCCCTGCTGGGGCTCGGGCCTAATAATATTCCAATGCGAAAACAATGTTTCCCATTTTTCAAATATCATAAACTATACATTTTTGGAAAGCACTTGCGCTTTCCTACGTCATAGTGTGGGTCCCTGGTCACTGACGGGCACTTTCGTTGATTTTCAGCAGGCTCCGCCCACTTTGAGTTATTGGACCTCTGTACAATAATAGTGTTCAATTTTTGCCTTACATGCTTATATGTACGGAACGTGCTTGAGTTTGTGAATGCATTCGTGAGCTCCTTAGCGCAAACGAGCACTTTCCACGTAAAGCGCTCGTGCGCACTTTTGCACGGGTTTTGCCCGTTTACGACGATAATGTAAAATTTTCTTACTACTAATTAGTATGCACGGGACGTGCATACTAATTATACTAAAATAAATAAATTACTAACAAACAATAAAAAACGTCTTAAAATAGACGCATACAACGATTTGCTTTTGTGTTTGGCCAGAGAGTTGGGCCAACTGAGGCAGCGGGGGACATTAGGAAAGGCAAGTTTATTTGTAGAGCACAATTCGTACACAAGGCAATTCAAAGTGCTTCACAGTGTCTGTGTGCAACTGGTGTGGGAATGTGTGTGAATGGGTTCCTTGATGTAAAGTGCTTTGAGTACCTTGAAGTTACAAAAGCACTATATAATGTGACCATTTAACAAGAAAAAAATCACAGACATGACTGAAATCACAAAACGGTTTAAGACATAAAAGAGTGCAAATAAAATCCTTTCAATCATGCACAGCTAAACAAAACCGTTTTAAGCTTGGATTTGAACATTGTCAGAGTAGAGGATTGTGTCAGTCCGTGTGACATTTATGAATATGTAAAAAAAAAAAAAAATATTTACAATAAATTTAAAATAGACAACAAAAATAAAAACATTGTGGTGAATATAAAGACTTGGTCTGGTACTGCTGTTACCAGTCTTGGCATCAATTAGAATCCGATTGAAAGTGATCAAGCTTTCTGACTCAACAAAGCCTTAATTTGTCAAGGTTAAGTCTTTTTTCCCCATCAAAGGAAACAAACACTTACTGTACTGTATATATGACTGCTTGTATTATTAACTAAAGTAACTTGTGAAAAGAAAGCTGAAGGTTTGGTTAGTCCCCATTGTGTGAACTTTGAACTGTCATTGCTGCACAGTACAGAGCGTGTGCTACTGTACTCTGTAAATCTGTCACATTCCACAGTGACCTGAGCAGGTCAAAGGTCGCCTCTGTATTCTTCACACTGAGGGGCACAAGTGCTCCGTGTGTCCCATTTCTCTGCTACATTCTCACAGCTCTCTCATAAATGGTCCCACACTCTTCTGTTAGAGTGAACGGTCTCGTGTTTTTATTAAACTGTAAAAGTCCTACGGCGTGACTGCAGCGTGGCTCAGTGGTGCAGCCACGGAGCTCACCTGCCGGAACAAGACCTAATGACCGAGATGTGAGCGCAGGACACTTCAGATAGTAGTATTACGGTCGGGACATGATATGACATGATGCATTTAAGCTTGACTGCACTAAACCGTATGATTTTCAATGTTTCGCCCTTAAAACACAGCTAAAGAGGGAGAGAGAGCAATAGATCACTTCAAAATACACCCCAGAAAGACAGGACCTCCAAAAAGTGATGTTTGTATGTTGAGGCTTTGGTGCAGGGTGGATACATGTGTGTGTGGAGCATGTTCACATCTTCTTAAAGTGTTCTTGAGCCATGCAGTGAATCCGATCAGAGTCATTGTACTGCACATTGGGATAAAGCTCAGAAGGGCAGATCTTGTTGCTGCCCTGTCTGTGTACCAGACACGCATTTTGACAGCTCTGGTACAATTTGTTTGTCTGAAATTTGGAAGAAATTGCCGACCATGTGCGGCAGCACTTTTCCCTCAACATTGTTTATCTGAAACGTATTTTGAACGGATAAAGGCCTCATTTCATCTTGATTTGAATTGTTTTGCACTATATTACAGAAGCGGATTCTTTTACATTACTGTATGGTTGGTTGGTTGGTTAGTTTGATCTGATTTGAGTTCAGGAGTTTGCCCTTCAACTTGTTTGGGATCCTTTAGCTGGTTTGAGCTGGGCATGTCCCGAGCATATTGTTGGTTGTATTAAGATTATATTCATGAGGTGTTGTCTCAAGACTGAGGTGATTATTTTCATTTGCAGTCATTGAGAAATATTATACACTTCCTCTGGACAGCTTTACTATTGCTGGGCATGTTGCAGCCTTCTCATGTTGCACCTTTAAAGTAGAGGTTTCCAAGATTTTTGTTTTGTTTTTTTAATAGTAGATTGCTGAGGTGAAACCTGTTCCTCCTCCCCTCACCTGGCCTTTGTTCAGACGCACGTGTCACTTAAACCGGTGTCACAAACCGGCTTCACGTGATGCAATCGATGGGAATTCGAAAATACTCTGCAAATGCAACATACTTCCTGATATTGAAAAGGAAAGAAAAATAACCTTGTTCCTGCTTATATTTATTTGCAAAAGTAGTTTAACTATGTTGCTTGGCAGTATTTATGTGCATTTAGAACTTCAAAGTTTTAGTGGCCAACCTCTTAACTCTGAACGCCTCAAAGCGGAACGTGTCTTTCCTAGTTGTAGTTGACAGATGTAAAGCTCAGATCGTGGAAAATAGAGTACAAACAAATGGATTATGTATAAAGAGGATTTCAGCTCCACCTGCAGATCAGATGCTTTTCCTGCTCAGTCTTTTCAAAAGGTTTCCCGTTTTGCTGAGTCTTGTTTTCTTGTTGTAGCTGCTGTAAGAACAGTCTATGGGATTTCTCCAAAACAGATTACTTTAATGTTGGGTCTGGCGTGAGGCAGAGTTGGACGGTTGAGCTGGGGGAGTTACGTTCCGTGGCCGCCTTTTTATCAGGCCAAAACTGGCATGCTGCCAGACAGCAGTAACGTAGAAACTGGTGTTATGTGAAAATAAAGCGGGCTCTGGTCGGGCAGTCTAATTACAAATGGAAGCTTGAAGATAAGTTTCCTCATAGACACAAGTCACAAAATCTAAATGTTTTACCCTTTGCAGATTGCTGCTGTCCTGTAATCAATGTCTCATCATACTGTATACTTCTATCCGGTTTTGGATACATTTATTGCCAGAAATGTTATGACGGGAAAGTCAGACTACTGTTAAAAATCTTCCCCAGCCCATTCTCAATGGAGTTCAGGTCTGGACTGTGAAAAGGATGCGTCTGATGGTCAGATCTTGCAGAACCTGCGCCCTGAACTACTCCTCCATGATTAGAGCCCAATGAATCCTGAAATGTATGTTGTTCATGCTGCAAATGCTGATCATAGATAAAATGGATCAAATATAGGGTAATGTTTAGTCTTTTTTAATGTATCTGACACTTAAACTTCTAATACGGCTAGAGACACTTTTAGCACTTTTTATTACATAGATTGCCAAAATATCTTATCTTGATTCTGTCATATAGACATCCATACATATAGAGATATTCATTTTTGTCAATAGTGGCCACCCCTCTGCTCATGCCATCAGGGAAGAAAAGAAAGAAAAAAAATCAGTGTATAGAAGCAAAAATACTTACTTTCTATTCAATATATACAAATGTAGAGTGATGAATTTATTATTTGTCAAGCTGTTTATGTCACGATAACTTTATCTTTCAGAAAGTTCTTAAACCTGCTCGCATACTAGAAGAATGGTGATGGTATAAATAAAATTTAACTGCTGTTTGCCTATGGTGTACATAAATGTGGGTGTGATGATTCTTCTCAAAATAACAATCAAATGTGATACCGTGACCTCATTCTTTGTTGCAGTTGGTCAGGTTCAACAACATTATTTGCTCCGCCTCTAACTTATTTCCCTAATTAAATCCAGGTGTTGACTTTTGTTGCTTGGCATTAAACTCATGCCCGGCAAGTTGCTCTTGAAAGGGTTGTGTTCCTTTAAATGTTCATAGGCGCTTGTGCAGCGCTGCCTGGGTGTGTGGAGTGAGCGTGCGAGCTTGCGTCAGCCTCGCTCCCTCCTTTTCCTCCTCGTCCTTGCCCCTCCCCCGCTCCTCAGCGCCTCGGCAGCAGTTAAAATGTCGGCCGTGGAATAGTGCCGTGCTCGGGCCCGTCTGTCTTCTCCCCACCTGTAGTCCGAGCTGAGTGGATCTGTGGAGTTGTGCCGTGCCCGGTCCATCCAGACACTGAGGTAATGGAGTGGGGGTTGTGCGGTGCTGCTGGGGCTGTAGCCATTAGCACTCGGGCGGATTCTGCAGTAATGGCTGTGTGTGTATTTTGAGCTGAAAAAAGAGCAGAGTTGGAAGAAGATGCTCAGGTGTTCTTGTGTCATCTGGTTTCTTTGGTTTTCCGATGAATGTTGTGAAAGCGCTGTGGTTCGTTTGGCGCATGAGGGGTGCGACATATGGGCAGAACCTACTCCCACACTGACAGCTTGGATGTGTGACATCACCTCTATCCAATCTCCACACACTGACAAGATTTTATAAGGCAGATGATTAATCTGATTAGGTTCTAAAAGCTCACCATTGTTGCTTTCTCCCCACACACTGTCCCTTCCACTTTGCCCCATGAATAGGTGTGGAAAAAGTCTGTTACTATGATAGTCCATAAGCAGCCAGCAGTCTGAAGAGTATAGCAGTGTCGTGTGTTTAAGAATGGTTTTGTATGGAGAATTGAAGCGCAGATTTTGTCTGAGCTGTCAGTCAAATTTGCTTCATCAAAATTCTGTTCTGAATGATGAGTGCACTCTTCCCTCCTTTTAAACCTCTCGACAGTAGCTTTAAAAACATGATCACAAAAGCTTGTAAACCATTGTAATTTCAATGATCATGATTTTGTTTCAATTTATGAGCAGCCCTAATTGAAATAAACCTACTATACGAAGAATTGGAGGGCGAAGTAAAACAAATCAGCTTTAATTCTCCAGCATGATAGGTCAATATTTAGTTTGGGCCGACCACTGACTAAAAGACATGCATGGAGCTTGAACACTGCTCGGTTACATGTTGGTTGTGAATCGGGGTTGTGGATGAATTTGTAGTTATTTGAATTAGGGCTGTGCAGTTTATCGAATTTGTATCTCGATTCAATCATTTCTAATCGTCAATGATCAGCTTGAGTCTTTATTCGAGAGGTCCACAGCCAATCGTCAGTCAGTAAAAACATGTGGTGAGAAGCAGAGTTCAGAGGAGGAAATCAGTTGTCAGTTTTTATCTTAAATGGCCATGATGAAAAGTATGCTTGTATGAACTTGATACTGAAATACAGTTATTTGTTTTTAGTAAGACAAAATAAAAGCAAACATTTTGAAATTGTCTGATTCTTTTCTGTAACATCACCCAGCCCCATATCAAATTTGGGGAATATGAGCCAGAATCGGCCATAAATATCTGCAAAGCTTATTTCTGATCCAGTTTGCACAAATGACGATGATTAGTCTTAAGTGGGTTATGCAGCATGTTGTTGTGTTGGTGGTGGTGTTATTATTATTGCTATTTATTATTGTTGTTATTTTTGAGAGTTCTTCAATGAGACACCACTAAGTGCACATAAAACCAGGCCTGTGGGGTGCTCCCCGACAGCAGCAGGAAGTGAGCGTACTTCCTGCTTAAATGCACTTCCTCTTTGTGTGTCCATTCGACTTCTGCTTGTCTAAAAGAAGAAGGCATTAATGTCATGTTGTACTATTGCTTAAAATGAGTGAAAAAACGTGCTGTCTTTAAATGGTTTCAACTTGAACTTCTTCTGATATAATGATAAAACAGTAGTGCAGGCACCGTGTCTTATCACGCAGCAGGGAGTCTGTTTACACCACCTTTTAGTCGTAGCTTGGCTCAACATGAACCAGAGGAAGACAGGTACTAAAAGAGTTGTTGTCACCCAGTGGGCAAGTGTGAAGCCGCGCAGAGATGTGCCAAACAAAGAAGAGTGCGGCTGAGGACTAATGGAATGAGGTCACCTGTCTCAAATGTGACTTTCAAATCCTGTTTGAAATCCCATCTTTCTTTTCTAGCCTACTCCACATAATCTCATTATTATTAGAGTGCTGACAACTTTGTTACTGTGTACACATTTTATTACAAATGTGTGTATTGCTTTTGAACCATTTCTATGATTTGTTTTTTTTATAACAAATTGTTTAATGACAATGTTTAATTGTTTTTTTATTATCTTTTATATTGTACCTTGAGAGGCACCCATAATTAAAATGTGTTGTTGTTTATTATTGTTTGTTGTTATTGTTATTATCATTGTTACTATATTATTATTATTATTAAGCCTTTGTTAATAAGCTGTTTTATTGATATTACATTTTATTTCTCTCCTAGAGATTGAGCTATTGTGCTAACCTCGGCATATTTATGTTGAAGCTGTTGCTGACACATTGATTGATATGCACTGTCCTAATAAAAAATAAATTAATAAGATTAAACAGTATGCAGCGGAAAAGATTTGTCAAAAAAAATAGTATCTTAACTTATGTTGTAAATATGTACGTAAACAGAAAAGAATAGTTTCCTTTTTAGATGTTTATCAGAACTAGTGCTGTTACATTCCCTTGTGTTTTTTATTATAATTTCTGTATCAAAATCCATATGCAATCAGTCATAAAAAGTTAATAAATTCACTCTTTACGGCTCAAATCTTGTAAAAAAAAGTGTCCCAAAGAGCAAAGAAAACTTACATGATCAATAAGTTGATATATTTATTATCCTGTCAAGCATAACTTACAGGCCTTGATGTCTTTGAACGTATCAAAAAACGTATTAAAAAAAATTGGAAGAAAAGAGATTGATCCTGACTCTATTAAATCTAAAAAACAACGTAATTTGTCCCATAAAATGGCAATTCGGTGCATTATCAGAGCCAGTGGATGATGTTGAAGAATCTTAACCTTAATCCTGTGTGGTTTTCGTTGCAGTCCTTCAAACCTGTGGTGGGGAAGAGCCTCCTGTCGTCCGTCCTTGCTGTGGAGTTCCTCTTGGACCGACAGCTTGACTTCCTGCCCGAGCACACCACATTACAGCCCTACCAGGTACGACCCCCGCGCACACGACCCGCACACACAAGCCCGACACCGGCTTCGCATCAGAACTACGGCTGGGAAATGAGTCGAATTTGAATCAAGAACGAGAGTCACTTTGGACTTTAGAACGGAAAAGTCTACAGCTAATCGTCAGTCGGAAAAAACATGTGGTTTGTAGCAGTGTTTTGACTTTGCAGGAAGAAATTGGGCTGTTTTTTGGGTTAAAGTCTGACTATGTTGCTCAAGAAATCATTACAATAAAGGGTGGTAAAGAAGATGGTTTAATGCCTCTTGCACAGTAACCTAAAAGCATAAAAAAACACAAGTAAATCCTAAGAAATAAACTGCGATTATTTGTAACAGTCCGCCATTAAAAATGCAAAAAATCTACATATTTTAGGCTTGCACAGCGTGATTGTAATGGCTTTTATTCTCTCTCACTTCAAAGTTGTGACTAGGGATGTTCAGATTATTCGGTTAATAAATCCCCTTATCATTCCGGCTGAGTTTCCCTAAAATGCCTGACTGAAATCACGCCAATTAAAGTTGAAGTGGTTTTTGAACCCTTTGGAGTATAAACACATGACTGGGCTCTTTGTGAAGCTCTCTTTGTAGTTTTGGCCTCTGTTGTCAGGTTCATTCTAAGTGCTAACATGCACAGAGGAAAATCAGATTTCAAATCCTGCAGAGTTTTTCTGGGGTAAATTTAAAGAGGAGTTAAAGCTGCTTTTGGGAGTATTTGTTGGGTTTTGACAATTCCCGTTTCAAAGCTGAATCCACTAAAAATGAGAGTTGTTACAAAGTTTTAAAACGACTGGGTGGAATGCCTGTAAAAAGATCTTTTCCTCTGGGTTATATCGTTCCTTTTATGTTTTACTTCCCTTTTATCAGACGGTTGACAAAAGTGAATACATTAAGAGTAATTTCAACTCAGACTTGTTTGCAGTGTTCCAAACAAGTAAATCTAAATGTAATTCGTAACTTTATTTTATCATAAAGTACATTTGATTTCATAAAGATGGTAACATACTAGAGGAATTGTTGTGAATTAAGTGAGGTTTTCACTAGTAAAATATTATTATTATTATTATTTATTATTGATGATGATATTATTTAAGTTTATGTGACATGTCTGCTTTGATGCTGCACTGCAATCATTTTGAACACTGCTTTCTTCTATTTTTGGTGCGTCATGTCCTCGAGCTAAGGTCTAACTCACTGCGGCCTGTGCAGCGCTGTGTGTTTTCTCTTCTGTTGCCACTCGATTGGTGTTTATCTTGGCACTAGCACTTTGTTGTATATCTGTCCTTCAATCTGACACGGATTGAATTCGAGCCTCATCGTTGGTGTGTAAGGACAATATGATGATCTGTCAGAAGTTGCTTGGTGTGATGTTTTAAACTGAACAGCCTGTTGTAATTCTGCCCCACTCGACCGTGTGTGTGTGTGTGTGTGTGTGTGTGTGTGTGTGTGGAGGCTCAGCTGATAAGGAATCGACTATCGTGTTAATTAGCGAGAGATGGTGATTCCCCGAACTAGAGCTGTAGTGGAGAGCTTTTTTTACAGTCTTTGTTTCAATCAGAATATAACGGAGTCTAAAATAAGACATTTATCTCGTGGAATTATTTTTCACCAGTGTGTTTGATTAGTCAGACTCAAATGTTTAGTCGTAACCAACATTCAACACAAATTGTAATACATTTCACAATTTAACTTTTACAATGTCTAACTTGTAAAAAAGTTAATGGTTTAATCTGGGGTTTAATAGAGTAGGCACTACTGTCCTCTTTTCCCCATATTCACTCCTTTTGAGCGCTTCTTTGAGCTTTCCGTTGTTCTGCTGCTGTCAAGCTACGAAATGTTTATTTGACGCTAATCAATCAATATTCATGGAGAACAATGCAAAAAAGTGAATGAAAAGTGCAAACCAACACCAATGCAGCCGACACATGGAAGCGTCAAAGTCAAACTCGTTCGTCCAAAAGACAGATGTTATAATTTTACCAACAGTATAAATAAAAGTTTCGCAGTCATGAGAAAAACGTTTGCAGCCTCAGTCCACAGCACCGAGGCAGAGGGAAAGAGGTGGGTTTAGGGCGGCCCACATCATGCAGCCAAGTGACTGAGCAGTGGCCTGCTAAAATAGTACATTTAAAATTCACCAGAACAAAGGAAATCCCTTATGATTTCTTCAAAGTTTGCTCCCCAGACACCACTACCTGTTTTGTGCCTATATATGCAAATAACTTTGATGTTGAAGGATGTCCTATAGATAACCCTAACCCTATATGTTGGGATACATTCTTTTCAAGTTTAGACTATAGAAAATGCTGTTCCAGCCAAAATAAGACTAGAGCTAGGCTGTGGTCTCAACGATCCATAGTCCAGTCCTGCCTTTAGCCACACATCTGATGCATCGAACCTAGGGCTAAGGTGGAATGACACACACAGACACTGGGACAATACCGGCACTGTTAATTCTTCATATCAGAGTGCATTTCTTGTAGTCTTACCACAATATGCCACACATATATAGCAATAACCACAAGTACTGTTGTTCTTGTTGCCAGTTTCCAGATGAGCCGTTGTGGTGCGGTGCAGTACAGTACTTGAACTCTTACCACAGGGAGCACTAGAGCGGCTCTAGGACCTGTGGATAGTGTCTGATACTGTACAAGGACAAGGTACTCATGTGAAATCTTAGAGCAGGTTTGAGCACGTTTGTTGGCACTTCAGCTCAAAGCAGACACTACAAATGTGCGCAGACAAATGCTGCTGGGGTTGTCTACATTGATACTGTCTGGATGGTTCCAAGAGCCAAGGTTACCATCAGTCTGTGATAAAGCTGTTGTGTCATTTACTGCATTGCATCAGAGTTTGTATCATAATATACTTGTTGCATTGCTGTGTTCCTGTGCCTGTACAGTTGGGGCTGTTGTTTAGCATGTATCTAAAGTACTTCCTCTGTTCAATACAAACATACAAAATAGTAGCTCAAATGTTCAGGCCTACATGTCAGTCGTACTTAAAGAACTGTACATAGCTTGCATTCTTTCTGTTTTAAATAGTATACTGCAATCACAACTGAACCTGACATTGCTTTAACTGTGTTTCTCCTTGTCACTTTAAGGACAGGCCATGTCTCATTTTCAGCTCAGAACCTCCATAATACTTTAATTGAGCTGCAGAGTCTTGACTGGAGCTTCAGGTGGTGACCATTCAGATCAGAGAGGACTGGATTGAGAGACTGGATTGAGAGACAGGGTCTCTCAATCCAGTTGGACAATAGTCTTGAGAACAAAAGCACCAAATGTGGGAAAAGGAAGCATCAACTTAGCCACGCTGTCCAATATTTTTGTTATGAAGAATAAAGTAACAGTAAAAGCTATATCTGTTTACCTGGTATTTGGGGACACAGATCATGTTTACAAAATAACAAATGAAAATGTCATGCTATTTAACTTGAGTAAGAGTTGTTTGCTGTCCTGGCCTTTTGTGTTGGGCCCTTTACACCTTTAGACAGACACCCAAACACCCTTAACTTACTGTGCTCTCCACCCTACCAGAATAGACTTCTAATATTAGAAAGTGAAATGGTAGTAAGTGGATAAGAACAGTTGGTATGGTCTTGTTTCTTTCTTATTTGCCCAGTTGTATGAGCTGCACTAATTAAACTAAGATTCTCCATGTGAATTTAAAGAACTGGCATTTACTAGTTAAAACATTTTCAATAATTTGTCTCGTGTCAAATACAGAATTTATCAGGCTGATTAAAATGTTGGAATATTTTTTTATTTTCTAATATTATACTTTTTGGACCTGGGACAGTGCTTTATTGTTGGCGGAGACCAGTTGTGACTTCCCTCTGATAAACGGGCTGTATGGAGAGATTTTTGTAGCCCATAGTTTAGATATGAATTCTACTGAGACATTGAATGTGTAAAACATGATCAAACACAGCAAAGATTATTCAACTTGTCTAGTATAAATGCAAAAAATGCTAATTTGTTTCTATTCCACTATTTGTTTATGTCATTGACCCCTTCAAACCTGCTTCGATTAGCTCATAGTAGTTTATCCTGAGTTGAAGCTTCAGTGCACTCTAGATCTATTTACTTTTCAATTAGTTTGGTCAATATTCACATGCTTCTCAGTTTGGAGATACATTGCATGTTAATAATTTCTCTGTACATAGTTTGGTATTTTTACTCGGGGATAATAATTACATATTATCATGAGAGTAACATACAGGACAAAGTGCATTGATCATTGTGTGTGTTTCAGGATGAGGTGGACAGCCAGAGCCCTGTCCTGAGAGAACACCCACAGCTCCATGAAGAGATCAAGTGCTGGCTCAAGGACCAGAAGGTTCAAGAAATTTTTATGCAAGGTATGATTTCATCTCGAAAAACTGTCATATCATATGTTTTGTTCGAAGAGTTAATTTGTTTTTATTTTCAGGTCCCTATTCTCTGAATGGCTACCGCGTACGAGTGTATAGACAAGACTCGGCCACCCAGTGGTTTACTGGCATCATTACACATCACGATCTTTTCAGCCGCAATATGGTCGTCATGAACGACCAGGTAAAAATCTTAAACCCCAGAGTGCATCATTACATAACTTTTTTTTGTTTCTTTTCATCTGATATTATATCTCTGTGCGGTGTGTGTTGTTCAGGTGCTAGAGCCTCAGAACGTTGACCCGTCTATGCTCCAGATGACCTTTCTAGATGATGTTGTCCATTCGCTGCTGAAAGGAGAAAATATTGGTATCCAATCGAGAAGAAGGTCTCGCTCGAGCCAGAACAACAACAACAACTCAGCTCATGTAAGTCTAAGGAGCTACTAAACTATGTTCCGCAGCCACAGCGGTTTTCCTCTCTTTGTCACGCAAACAGTGCATTCTAAAAAAAATACTGGCTACAGTACAGTTACATTATCTGGGGCCTCATTTATAAAAACATGCTACCTGTCTTCCGTCAGTCTAGATTAAAATTCCCGACGGTGTGCACACAACTACCTGTAAATGTACGGTAATAATACATCCCTTCGCAACAAAATAAACACACACTTGACTCCCTGGATATTATCAAATAGTGAGTATTCTGAATCCTTAAAATAGACCATATTTATTCAAGTAGGTCTTAGTGGAGTGTCTGTCTGTGGTCAGTTCACATCATTAAAGGCCGAGCACAAACTCTTCTCTGTGGAAGTAATGCACAGCTTGAAGTGCTCCTTTCGTTCAGGTTCATAAACAATTGACTTGAATTGGTAATAACAAATCCTTCCATTGCACATTCCAATTGACTTTTGCTGAATTTATTATAACTGAATTCGATGCTTTTTAGAGAGATGACAATACTTGTATGGAAGCACACAAAACAGTGATTGCTTCATGTGTTTAAATATCATTACCCCTCCTTTTCTGTGGATGGTTGTGTCATTTTTCTAAAATGTGCATGGGCCAATATGTTTTTGGTAGAGATCTCCAAAAGTGGAATGAGTGCAAGAAATATGTATGAGTTTTTTTATACTTTATAAATGAGGCCCATGGACATGTCCTCCTACCCATGTTCTGTACTATATACCCTGCTGTGACCAGCAGAGGTCACTGTGTTATCAAAATGTTCACTGTCTGCTGTTCTGTATCTTTTATGATGAGTAGTATAGTTATATTTTTTTGTGATGAGCACAGTCACTTTCATTTGGATCGCTGACCGGACCCTCCTGACTAAATATGCAAATGGTGCTGAAAAAAACTGACCATTTGTGACATTTTCCCTTGTAAATTATGTATAGACTGCTAAAGATGAATAATTTTCTATCCCAAGACAATAATTTAATTTAATTTGACATAGCTTTGGAACATTCATTGACAATTCACATGTATACAAAACGGTAGAAACAGTTTTTTTATGACTGAGTCCAGCATATAGTGACGTGTCGCACAGGAGGCGAAGGATCAGTGGCTCAAATGCAGTCCGTGATGTTTGGCCCCCGCACTCATTAACACAATCTTTCCTTGTCCCATATTTTTTTTTCTTCTGTTTATTTGATTTTGCTCTGTTTTTTGTTTTGATTTGTCCTGGTAATTGTTGACACATTAAAGATGGCAGGAGGGAGACCCAGCGGGACCACGGGCACTACTCAGGTACTTACCTCAGAGCAAACAGCGCACACTGACACCACACTGATAAGATATACCATGTACTTATTAGATTGTTCAGTACTAGACATTTACAACCCTCTTTAGGCTGACATGATGCCTGCCTCTGTACTCAATGTTCTCATTATTGTTTTTACGTCTTTTTACAAATGTCACCGAATGCATTGTTGAATGTGTGTCGCCATGTTCTTGCAGAGTCATTACACCAGAGCTCAGGCCAATAGCCCCCGGCCCATTATGACCTCATCAGGCAACACTAAAGGTTCCCAGGGCTCTGCGGGTTCACTGCAGCAAAGCCAACAGCAGGTCAGCCACTCGCCCAGCAGCGGCACACGGGAACCTAAAGAACCACGCACCGCCCGCTCATCCAGGAGGAAAGGCTCCGACAGCAGTGTCCCAGAGGAGGACAAAGACACTCTGGCAAGAGGTAAGGAACCCAAGAGCACACCTGTGTCCTTATTACATCCAGAGTTAAAAAATTAGCGCTCAGCTTCATCATAAGGCACAATGTAATCATTTGTAGCAATGCTAAATGTCACCTCCTTTTGCAGTCATTTTAAACGTTGTCTTGTTTTTTCTCACATTAACTTACTGCATTTCATGTCTTCTTCACATCTCTAACTTAAAGTAATTTTAAACTGTGCTGTAAACAAAGGATAAGCCCGCATGTTTTTTCCTTTTCTAGACTCGAAGTCAAAGGCCAAGCTGGCGATAAACAAACGCAGAAAAGGAGATGAAGAGGAGAAAAAGGCAGGACCTAAGAGACTTAAGACTGAAATTACATCAGATCTATCAGAAAGCAGTGACTCTGAGAACCCTCACAAGAGGATCGTCCACTCCTCTTGTTCCTCTTCATCATCATCATCTTCATCCTCCTCCTCCTCTTCCTCCTCCTCCTCTGAGACCAACTCTGAGAATGAGCTAAAGACTCAAAACAGTGATGTCAAAGTAAATGTTTCTAAAATGGAGGAGGATGAGAAACCACTGATCCAGGGATGCAAAAGTAACTCCTCATCACTGATTGGTCGCCGATCCCCATGGGCGGAGCTTCAGCTGTCAGATGACAACAAAAAGGGCGTTCTAAAGGAAGCAGCTAAGGTCATATCTAAAGAGGAGGAGGAGTTGGTGGCAGTTACGCAGATCACCCAGTCTCCACAGGGTACGATTACATTATTATTATTATTTATAAGCCTATGACGGCAATATTCAGAAATATTTCTTTCTTTAACATTGTAAAATGTACATGGTATCCTACAGAGATGCACTGATGCTATTATTGGGTTTGATGTAGAAAGAATACTGAATCGGGTAACTGTTGAAGACTATGGTGGAACGTTACGATCAGTAAATGTGTTAAAAGACTATATACTAGCTAGCTGGCATTTTTTAATATGTTTGATTCACTGGGAAATCTGCAAAGATGGAGTGTCAGTGTGAATGCCCTGCTGTGTGCTACATGTATTTGTCTTCTTCCAGGGCCGTCCCAGACCAGCCTTCTCAATAGCAGTGTGATTGACATCACAGATGACCCCCAGGCCACAGTCGATCAGGAGAGCTCCGAGGCTGTGTCTGCTCTCCTGGCCTCGCAGAAGGCTGAGTCCACATCCCTGTCGCCGTACCTGCCCTTAAACCCCTCGCCAGTTTGCTCGCCGCCGGTGCCCCCCTCGCCATCAGAGAGCCGCAGAGAGCCAGAACCCATCCCACAGTCCCACAGCAATCTGGGAGGTGCCATCGCAGTCCCTAAAAGCTCAAACAAGGCTGAGATACCCACGTCTGAAGTGATCAGGTAAATGCAGCATGGTGCAACTCAACAAACCTGATCAGTTTGGATTAGCTTATGATTTACATTTCTAGAATTTTTGTTTGCTTTTGATGGCAGCAGCAATGTGTCAAAGTAGGAATGTGTTGACTGTTCTGTTCTGGAAATCAGTGCATTGATCATAAGACCTAATTACCATGCCCTACTCACGGTGTGTTTTGTTCTTTCAGAGCGATTACGTCCATATCAGAAACTGTGGAGAAACCGGTCATTCCTCAAGTAGTTCAGCAGACGCCCTTCAGCCACATACATCCAGGCATAAGGAGTCCACCGCCATCGGTCGAAGAGAGTCGAAAAAACCATCTCCAGCCGATCCACCAGCACCAGAGCCTCAGCCCAGACAAGAAGAGCCCCAGTCCCAAACCTACACCACCCGATGCCCCCAAAGTCAAACCACAGCAGCCCTCACAGCAGCCCTCACAGCAGCCCTCACAGCAGCCCTCACAGCAGCCATCAGCAGCCCTCACAGCAGCCCTCACAGCAAGCCCCCACAGCAGCCCTCACAGCAGCCTCTCACAGGGCAGCCTCACAGCAGCCCTCACAGCAGCCCTCACAGCAGCTCCAAGCAGCCCTCACAGCAGCCCTCACAGCAGCCCTCACAGCCAGCCCTTCACAGCACCCTTCACAGCACCCTTCACAGCACCCTTCAGCACCTCACAGCACCCCTCACAGCACCCCTCACAGCACCCCTCACAGCACCCCTCACAGCACCCCTCACAGCACCCCTCACAGCACCCCTCACAGCACCCCTCACAGCACCCTCACAGCACCAGGGCCACCCCCACCCTCATATGTTCCCCCCAACAGGCCCAGAGTATCCCAGGGCTAAGCCCTCCCCAGGACTGTTGGACATCTCCAAACCAAAACCAAACACCTCTCCGGAGGTGTCTAAACATAAAATGCAGCGATACACAGACAACTCTCCTTCCCCTGTAGGTCGTCTCTCCTCGAAAGTGGACTCAGGAGACACGCCCCGCTCCAGTTTTAAGCCAGTTCAGTCTCGTTCAGAATCCGCTGGACGTTGCACCCCCACCAGCACCAAGAGCCCTCTGATCATTGACAAGAACGAGACTTTCACGGTTTACAGGGACCCTGCACTTGTTCGTTCCGATGCCGACAACACTCCCTCGGTCTCCACTAATCACGTAGCGGCGTATCTGCACCCCCACCTTCATGCCCTTCCCTCGCCACATTCACCCTGCCTTACGCCCACCACACACCTCCTGGCTCCACCGCACACTTCAGGCCTACCTCACCCACACCTTTTACCTCCAGGAGTACTCCCGGCTATGGCCTCGCCATCAGCCTCTCTCCTTGGAGGGCCCTCTCGGCTGGACTCGCCTGGTGCTCTGGGTCACCTTTCCCTGACACACCAGCAGCAGTTCCTTCAGGTTTACTGTCACTTTACTATTTATTTACACTAGCTCTTTCTGACTTCATCTCTTTTGTAGTCTATAATAAAGTCAAAGCATAGCAGTCATTATTTAAGCTGCTTATTTGTAAAAAATAAAAGAAGACTCTCACAACAATGTTTTTATTAATAAATAATTTTGTTTTCTTTCTTCAGGGACAAGGCCCCCCTCCTCCTCTCTTGGCTCAGGCTCACAGTGGGGCGGCAGGGTTGGGTCTGTACCCAATCCTCTGGCAGTACCCCAATGGAACACCTGCGTCTTACCCCCCAGGCCTCAATCTGACCCCCACAGCCAAGTGGGTCCACCACGACAACCCTGTCCCAGTTAGTTCTGAGGCTGCTCTCAGAAGGGTATGTTTGATCACACGTGACATGTACAGGATCAGATAAACTAGATCCTGATGAATTGTAAGTAGACAATGACAGCACAGTACTTGGTTTTTCTGCAGAACACTGCCAGTCCGTGGCTTCACCAGGCCGGAGCCGGCACAGACACTTTGGGTTTGCTGAGTCATGTTCCAGTCCGACCGGCCAGTGCCGATGCCCACCGCCAAATGAAGATCACTTCACACACCAGCCCACCCCTGTCCAAAACCTGCATGGACCTCCATAAAGAGTAAGTTTAGCCACAGATGAACAGAAAGAATTCACTGAGATATTTTTGAAAAACAGAGGATTCATGAGAGAGGAGAGGCCTAAATATATTTGTCAAGAGTTTTCTAATTTTTCAGTAGTTGGGTTTGCAAAATCGAGCCAGAAAAAGCACTTGTAAAAACTAAAGTAACACACTTCTCAAAGGATCCATGCTGTCCACTGTCAGACATAAACAAGGACGCATATGTGATGTGTGTTCATTAATTGTCGCAGATGGTGGGTGACGTTTGGGAACTTAAAATGCCCTTTACACATGTCCACACTCAAACAAAACTTCCCTTTGATCAGTTTTTGCCAAAAGCACGGTTTTAAAAGGTATTATCCTACAGTTATATGTGGATGACAGGTCAAATCGTAGAAAAATATGTCTTTTATCAGATACCCGGCTACGTGTGTACATGGCCTAAATCTGAGCTGAATAAGAAATAAATATTTGGTATAAAAGCTGCTTGACTTATGTTCACAGTGATTCTGACAAGAAGAGCTTCATGGAGCCCATCAGGACTATGACCCTGGCCCAGTTAAAACAGGAGCAGAGTGACAGGAGCCGAACCCCCACAGGAAAAGACCACCTCCATCGCCTTTATTCCGACCACAGCAAAGCGCGGCTCAGCAGTCAGGTACGCTGCTGATTTCAGATCAATAGGCAAATACAGTCTGGCACATCTGGTCAAGTATGATAGTAATACTTTGTAAAATTACATTCTCTATAAGGACTTGAGCAATAAGTTCAGTAGAAGGAAATGGTCACAAAACTTTACAATTTTTTTTCTGCAGGAAATTATTCACGTGACAGACCGGGCCATTAAATATAAGGAGGAGAACCGTCAGATCCTAAAGGAGAGCATTGAGGTTGCACCTTTCACAGCAAAGATCCAGCGATGTAGTGAGCAAAGCCTGGACCGGGACAGAGACCACACTCGTGAACCTGCCTTTTCTCCCCGGATTCAGACGCTAGCCTCCCCTAGTCACAAATCTTCCCACGCACACGACTTGAAAACCACGATCCTCACACCCTCATGTCATCCAAGAGAAAAGCAACTACTTTACTAACCTGTCCAACAGTGTAGTAAACGAGCCCCATAAAAAAAAAAAAAACAAAAAAAAAAAAAAAAGAAGACTCTATCCCTCTAAGGACAGTGCATTCTATGACAAAGTGTCTGTCGGAGCGTCAGGGGTGGTGGCAAGTGTTGGCGCAGCTGTTCCCAGCCCAGGAGTGCTGTCTTTGGGCAGCTACAGCTCTAAAGGCTCTCTGTCTAAGCCTCCTCCCCTCATTAAGCACCAGCCTGAAGGAGGAGAGGGTCTGGCTGGTAAGATTACAGAGCAGCTGAGCCAGCAGGTGGCGTTGGTGCAGCCTCACCACTTGCTTCACACAGGATTAGACAGGATAGAGCGCCACAGCCCTATCATCTCGCCACTGTCCTCGTCCACAGCCCCGAGTGCACAGCAGATCAGGGCCATGCCGTCTTTGCATCGAGCCCCTGTCTTCCACCCCCCTACGCAGCACTCTTTGGACCGAAAAGAGCCTGAAAGAGAGCGTGTAGTTTACGGTGGACGTCTCTCTCCTCCCACCCTGACCCCCATTCAGCCCGTCAGTTTACTATCAGGGGGGAGTAAGAGCTCCGTGGAGCAGCAGAAACCCCCCACCCTGCTGCCTGAACTCAGGGACCTTAAAGCTCACGGCGCAATCAGTCACAACACATCCATGGGCCCTACCAGCCGAGCAGAGGTGAGCCTGATGGATGCATGGAGGAGCAGAGACATCATTCAGGAAAAAGGAGGAGCAAGGTGTAAGCCTCAGGCTGCGACAGCATCTGTCATTGTGCGCTCCTCAACGTCTATCAAATATGACAGTTCTTTTGGTGCTAACAAATCTGGTGCTCTTATCTTAAAGGAGTCACCCCAGGGAAGATTTTACCCAGCAAAGCCCCAAGGAGAGAGCCTGAGGCCAAGTGATGGTGCTAAAGACACTGGGCTCAGCCTTGTCATCCAGTCAAACTCTATCTTGTGTGACTTGGGGGTCCAGTATAAAACAAATCATGAGAATATTGGGGTCAAAGGCACCAATTCTGTTTGTATGGGGGGGTGGACTGCTGTGTCAACCCCCCAGGATTCTGACTATTGTCACTCCCTAAGAGGTGGCATTGGCAGCCAAGGACAAGCTCACTCTGGAGAGAACCATGAGCGGCTCTCTACCTCCTCTCCTGGAGGCACGGCCGCAGGGTCTCCTCAGCTCAGCCCCTGTAACTCTGTTTCCGGTGGGAATCAGCTCTACCCCACCTCATTTGTCCACCTAAAAAAGCACAAAGCTGCCTGGGCTGCAGCGCAATCACGGACCTCTGTCTCTTGCTCAGATGTGGTGGAGAAGATTTCCACTCAACCTTCGCCCCCACCAGCTCGCATGAGCCAACCCTCACCTTCATTTGACAGTAGCAGTAACAGCTCAGCCAGTGGCTCCACAACCCCAAACAAATCCAGCCCTGTTCCTAACGGCCAGCCGTCTACTTCAGCCACATGTTCTCTACAATCAAACAACTACCACAAGCTGAAGAAGGCCTGGTTAACCCGGCACTCTGAGGAGGACAGGAGCACTAGTAGTCCCTCGTGCCCTCCTGTGGTCAAAGTGGAGAAGACAGCTCACACGATCACCTGCAGCACAGCCACATCTAACAGCACTACAGCCATGTCCGACATGATCAAACCATGCACCGTCAACCTCAGTGCCTCCACCTCCAGTGAGGTGGATGTCAGCAAGGACAGTGGCACCAGAGGTCAGTCTGACGACAAGGCAGAGGAGAGGAGAACGCCGTCCTCCAGACGAGGGCCTAAAAGGCCTTACGATTCTGGCTCAGAAAGTGGAGCCGATGACTCGGACACGAGTGAGAGCAAGATAGAGGGTCGTGCCAAACGTCAGCCCAAGCCTACCTACAAGAAGAAGCAGAACGACATGGCCAAGAGGAGAGGGGACGACAAGGATGACGATGACTTGAAACCCAATGGCATTTTCCGTTCTGCCCGTGAGAAGACTAAACTAAAACTGGCCAGCAGCAGTAAGTAAACTTTTCATTTACATGTGGTTTTGCTTTGCTGTGCTCTTCACTGTTACGCTTGTGCAGACGGGATTCCACGCTCCGTATTGAAGGACTGGAGAAAGGTGAAGAAGTTAAAGCAGACAGGAGAGTCTTTTCTTCAAGATGATTCATGTGCAGAGATTGGGCCTAACCTTCAGAAATGTCGGGAGTGCAGGGTCTTCCGCTCCAAGAAGGGCGAAGAGCCAGCGCACTCGCCAGTCTTCTGCCGCTTCTACTATTTCAGACGGTAACTAGACCATGGCCCAGTGCCCTTATCAGCTAATACAATGTGATATTAATGCAAATCTGATCATGAATTCCAAGTGGAATGGGAAAAGGCTCTTTCTAACATTAATGTCAAGTCAAATTGTTAAACCTGTTTTTGTTTTAGGTTTATATCCATTTTTAATGGTTTATATATTATTTTACATTACAACATTTGAAGTGTGATTTCATCTGTCATATCCCAGGCTTACCTACACTAAGAACGGAGTAATTCGGATGGACGGCTTCTCCTCTCCAGACCAGTTTGATGATGAGGCCCTCTCTCTGTGGGCCCCAAAATCTGCAGAAGATGGTTACCTAAACCAAAACATAGCCAAGTATATTCTCAGCTTCATAGGTGACAAGTTTTGCCAAATGGTTTCCATCGAGAACACTGCAGCATCCTGGATTAAGAAGGATGGTAAATTTTCAGTGCCATGAGATGTTGTATCCAACAGATTATAGCCTGATTTTAGGTCATTTTGAACTACTTTCTTGTTCTTTTGTAGGCAAGTTGGCGTGGAAGCGTGCAGTAAGAGGAGTGAGGGAAATGTGTGATGCCTGTGAAGCTACTCTCTTCAACATCCACTGGGTCTGTCAGAAGTGTGGCTTTGTGGTCTGCCTGGACTGTTTCAAGGCCAAAGAGAAGAAGAGCTCCAAAGGTGACACTTCTTCTGAAAATAGTTTTATAGTTTTCTGTTTATCTTTTGCAAATATTCATGTGTGCCTTTTGTGTTTTACTTGTTTAGACAAAGAACTGTACAGCTGGTTGAAGTGTGTGAAAGGCCAACCTCATGACCACAAACACCTGATGCCCACTCAGATTATCCCGGGCACAGGTAACCCTCTCTCTCCACCCCTGCCTTTACAGATGATCTGCCTTTATGACTCTATTAACAGCTTCTGCTTGTTACAGTGCTGACTGAACTAGTGACATCTATGCACGCTCTGAGAGAGAAACTGAACATCAAAGCTCACTGTCCTTGCACAGCCAACAAACAGAATCTCCTCAACAAGCTTCCAAATACAAATGGAGTGTCCCAGGTAGAGTGCCTTCACCAGATCCTTCAGTGAGAGTCCAGTGCACCTGGTTCATATCTGATGTATGTGTTTTAGGTTCTGCAGAATGTTCTCAACCACAGTAACAAGCTGTCCGTGGGCAAGGCGGAATCCACAGGTCTACAACAGAAGTCGGACCAGCTCCTGACCAAAGCAGAGACCAACGGAGGAGGTAGCAGCCCGGTCAGCGACACAGGCAGTGGTCTGGCAACACCCCCAGAGTCCCAGTCTCCTCTGCATTTTCTGGCCAATCTGGCTGAACAGAAGTCCAAAGAGGAGAAGAAAGGTCAGACCCTATTTGATCAAATGGGGTTAGGGGTTAGATTCCCCCAGAGCTCGCATTAAGGCAGCATTGCATCAGCAAATCACTTACATCTGCTCTTCTGTTCCTTCAATGTTGTTGCTGTCCGTATAGACTGAGTAAATGGTAATCTCTACTCCTTTGTCCATCGTCTAACCTACAGAAAATAAGGAATCATTGCTGGGTAAATCTGTGAAGGAGGAGAAGGAGGGGGATCTGGAGTTGCTGCAGCACTGTAAAGGCAGCTCTCTAGTGGCCAACAGCACAGAGCAGGGTTCCACTCTGAGGGACCTCCTCACCACCACCGCAGGAAAACTAAAGCTGGGATCCACCGATGCAGGGATTGCCTTTGCACCAGTCTACTCTACAGCCTCACAGGTAAGAACCACACGTAAGACTAAACACCAGCCTCTCATCTACAGCTCGGCTAATAATGTCTCTATTGCAGACTGGGAAAGGAGGAAGAACAATGCCCAACATCCTTGATGATATCATTGCCTCAGTAGTAGAAAATAAAATTCCTGCAAGTCGTCAAAATCTTGCATCTAAATTGTCTCTCAAACAAGAGTCTGTCATAATAAACAACAGCAGCCCCAGCCCTGGCGTTCCAGATGACACCAAAACGGAAAAGAAGAAATCAGTCACACCAACAGATGAATCCACAAACCAGTATCCAGACATTCCCCACAGCTGGCTAAACAACAAGCGGCTACTGTGGCTCAAAGACCACCGCAACCAGAACAACTGTAAACTGTTCAGAGAGAGCTGGAAACAGGGGCAGGTTAGTGGCACCAGGCTGAGAGACACGAGGGCGATTCTCATATTGGGTTTGCTCATCTCTGCTTCTCTTTCAGCCCGTGTTGGTTTCCGGGATCCACAAGCGACTCAACCCCAGTATGTGGAAGGCGGACTCCTTCAACCAGGAGTTTGCTGATCACCAGGGAGATCTCCTCAACTGCAAGGACCAGGTGGTGTCCAACTCTGGAATCAAGGAGTTCTGGGATGGATTTGAAGACATCACCAGTGAGTTTCTGAGTGTGTTGCAAACGGAAAGCATCTTAAAATAGACAGAATTTAAAATAAAGCAATAGAAAACGTCACTAAGCACACAATTGATGCAGGGGTGCACTTTATTCAAACTATTTCCATTTATAAAATGCTCCTTATAAACATATTTGGTCTTTTAACCAGGTTTAAATATATGAACCAAGACTATTCTGACTGGTTACGTCTTTGTTGTAACGGAAATAATTGTGTTTTCAGAGCGGCCCAAGTCCAAAGATGGAGACCCTATGGTGTACAGGCTGAAAGACTGGCCTTCAGGCGAGGAGTTCATGGCTCTCATGCCTTCAAGGTACGAATCAACAACCACAATTCAAGTTGATCATTAAAGCAGTAACACCTGGTGAAATGCTGAATGTAAGAAATGGCCTCCCAGAGTTTGTTTAAACGACATTTTTTTATTCTAGTCTTTGCAGATTGCAAATTGTGATGAACATGGTTGGGTGTGTTGGTTATTTATTTTGTATAATATTTCAGATATGACGATCTAATGAAGAACCTACCTTTGCCAGAGTACTCTGACCCAGAGGGCAGTCTGAACCTAGCCTCTCATCTCCCATCGTTCTTTGTCAGACCGGATTTGGGTCCCAGACTTTGCTGTGCCTATGGTGGGCATAATCTTAACACCTGGACCTAAAAATACTCTGCCTTTGAATATTTTTACTCACTTGCTTTGGTTTGTCCAGGTGTAGCTGCGTCACAGGACCAGGACTTTGGCACAGCAAACCTTCACGTGGAGGTCTCAGATGTGGTCTCAGTCCTGGTTTATGTGGGAGTAGCCAAGGGTAATGGCGTTTTGTCCAAAACAGGTAAGACAAGGCAGGGTTTGTTATTATATATAGAATATCAAAATCTGACAATACCAGCATCTACAGTCCAGCTCCCAATATTTAAGATGCATCATTAACGAACATGTTAAGCCATCAAACTGTTCTTATTCATTCAAGTCAACATCATTATTAATATTATAGAAATTCAGAAAGGGGGATTGCCATTGTCAGTGAACAAGATTCACAAACTAGGACTGTGTTTGAGATATGGTGCAACAAAACAATAAATAATAATAAAAATAGTCAAAATATAAACTATGATCAAATAACAGGCATGTATAAAATGACTCAAATACAAAATATAGACAGTTCTATTAACATTGCTTTGACTTTTTTATTCTGCAATGGCACAAGCAGTTTATAATGGCATTTCTGGTACAGGAGTGTTGAAGCGGCTGGAAGAAGAGGACCTGGATGAGGGGGTCCGCCGGAGACTGAAGGACTCCTCTGAAACACCAGGGGCACTGTGGCACATCTACCTCAACAAAGATCTCGACAAAGTGAGAGAGTTCCTTCATAAGGTCGGTATCTGAATGCAGTTCCTTTCTCACTTGAGAGACTGTGGCGCTCATGTGTGTCTGTCTCCCCTCAGCTGTGTAAGGAGCAGGGGCTGGACATCTCTCAGGACCAGGACCCCCTTCGAGAGCATGGCTGGTACCTGAGCCGCAAGCAGCGCCAGCACCTCTTGGATCAGCACGGGGTCCAGTCCTGGACCGTGGTGCAGTTTCTGGGAGACTCTGTGATCATCCCGGCAGGAGCCATGCTCCAGGTACTGCGACACCTGTGGGACAAGTTACCGGGAAAGGGGGGCGCAGTTAAAATAACTGTTTAGCTCACACCTGGAGTTAATAATGAACACGCTCTTCTGCACATCTTTCTATAGATGCTTGTGTTATTTAATGGGCATGTTTCATGCTTTGCCTGGAATGTTCTACAGAATGGAATTAGTCATATCTATCTTGCATTTAATCAACTACAAATGTTTTAACTGCTAAAAAAAAAAACGTACTGTGAGCGTGTTTGCCTCTCCATAGATGTGTTTAGTGCCATACTGTGCAACATTTCAGGCTCCCACCAAAAAAGTTGCATAGGTCACCTTTAAAGTGCATTTGGCAGGTTTTCATGTTTTTTTTATTATACTTTGTTTAGTGGAATTGTACCTGTGGTAAATATTTATCATAGTTCTCTATCAGTCAAGTGGCATTTTGTGAAGGAAAGTTGAAAACTCCAGGAAGTAGTGCTTTTCGATGGTGCAGTGGTTCAATTCACTTTATTTTTGTAACGCCCAAAATCACAACAGCAGTTGCCTCGAGGGGCGACAGTGAAAAACAGATTAAACAATGTTCATAGGGACTTGGCAATGTCCCAAGCTCCCCTGTCCTTAGACCCTCCTTCTCGGCCAGGAAAATCTACCAAACCTCAACTAGAATCAGCCCAGAACTACACGGCGGGAACTGGTCAATGATTTGAAGACAGCTGGGACCACCATCACAAAGATAAGCAACACACTACGTCGTCATGAGGTGAAATCCTGCATTGCCCGAAAGGTTCCCCTACTACACAAAAATCATGTAAAGGCCCATCTGAAATTTGCTAAAGAACATCTGGACGATCCAGAGGAGGTTTGGGAGAATGTGATGTGGTCAGATGAGACCAAAATGGAACTGTTTGGTTTAAAGACCACTCGCCGTGTTTGGAGGAAGAAGGAGGCTGAGTTGCATCCCCAGAACACCAGACCTACTGTGAAGCACGGGGGTGGAAACATCATTCTTTGGGGATGCTTTTCTGCAAAAGGGACAGGAAGACTGGTCCGTATCAATGGCAAGATGAATGGGGTCATGTATTGTGACATTTTGGGTAAAGAACCTCCTTCCCTCGGTCAGAGAATTGAAGATGAAACGTGGCTGGGTCTTCAGCATGATTACCATCCAAAGCACAGCCAGGAAAACCAAGGAGTGGCTCAATAAAAAGCATATCAAGGTTCTGGAGTGGCCTAGACGGTCTCCAGACCTCAACCCAATCCAAAACTTGTGAAGGGAGTTGAAACTCCATGTTGCCAAGCGACAGCCCTCAAACATCACAGCTCTAGAGAAGATCTGTGCAGAGGAGTGGGCCAAAATACCAACTAAAGTGTGTGTAGACCTGGTCACGAACTACCGGAACTGTTTGACCTCGGTCATTATCAACCAAGGCTACATTACAAAGTATTAAAAGTAACTTTTGCTGGCTGCCCAATACTTATTGGCCACCCATTTTCACAAATAAATAGTTTTAAAATCATGCAATGTGATTTCCTGGATTTTTTCTGAAAAAAAATTACATTCTGTCCCTCACGCTTGATGTGAAAATGACAAACCTCTTATCTTTTTAAATGGGTGAACTTGCACATTTTTAAGTTGCCCAATATTTATTGTCCCAACTGTATGTGTGTGTGTATATGTATGTGTGTGTGTATGTATATATATTGTATATATTTTCTTTTTCTGTTTTGCAACTAAACATTGTACATGGCGTTTTAGTAGCCTTCTCAACTGTTCCTAGTCCATGTATTTTTTCATGTTAGTGCAAACCAGGTTCAATTGCAGCTGTGTTAAAGCAATCCAAATAGAGTTTGTGCTGCCAGCTATGATTAAACTCTCCCACTGCATTTTAAGAGGAAGTGAAGCCCCTCCTCGCGCCATTTAAGTCCAAACACAGAACAGACCATGCAATTCATATGCGAGTTCAACCAAAATTGATAAACCCTGTAGCGGCAACGATTCCACTGGACCCCGCAATCTGTTCGCCAATGAGGCCCCCAAAATGACACTGAGATTTAAACGTTGTTGCATCCGTGAAATGATATACCGGTTGTCACTTGGTTTGTTTACATAGTTCACGTGTGGTGCTATTTGTATGTAAATCCCTTTCTGCTCGAGCCCTGAAGCTGACTAACTATCGCCCTCAGGTCCAGAACCTCCACAGCTGTATTCAGGTCATCAATGATTTCGTGTCTCCTGAGCACGTGGCCAACTCGTTTCTGCTCACTCAAGAGCTGCGGCCCACCAAAGAAGAGGTCAACTACGAAGATAAGCTGCAGGTATGAGCCGCGTGTCCAGTATATTCTCAAGTGGCGCTGGTCCGTAATGTCACTGAAAGAGAAATTTGAGTTTGCAAAACAGATTATGAAACCCACAGTGGATCACAGCTACTTTTAAAGACTACTAAAACACAATAAGATCAAAATGCAACAAATTAGGTTGAGCTTTTAAGTTTGCGAGTTTGTAAACCAGTATTGATTTTACAGTGCAGATTCAAAACACATCCAGGAGCATTCACTTTTAAGAAAAGAATAAATTGTGAACTTCTAAATTAATACAAGAATCACATACATTTCAGAACATGTTTGTAAACGTCTAAACTGCAGGGTTAGCAAAAACAGGATATGAAGTTATCTGCAAATATTATCTAAAATGATGACAGCTTTCTAATTTGCAGATTGTGACCACTCAAATTGTGCTCAAATTGTGATTCACTCGCCATTTTGATGTGTCTTTGGTGTAATCATGTCTTGCTTGCATTGTTCGATCTCTGACACGGTCTCTTGTGTGCTGAACCAGGTGAAGAACATTCTGTACCACTGTGTGAAGGAGGCCGTGAGCGCTCTGAGGAGGAACAGCACTGAATCAGACACATAACGACCTGGTCCCGCCGTACCTCCCTGTGCCTCCTCAGAGCTTTATGACACCAGTGGCAGGTTGCAGCACCTCCTCATGCGGGACAGACTCGCAGCATCACCAGCAGAAGCTCCGCCCCCTCCCCTCGTCCCCATGGCAACACGAGGCGAGGACCAATGCAATGTGTTTTCTTCTGTACTTTGTTTGTGTCCTTTTCTGTTGCTAATCGTTCACTCATGGTGACTCATTTCCTCTGTGAAGATGTATTTATTTCATAGTTTTATGAAAAGTTTTTAGAAAAAAATCCTTCATGTAAATGTGATTTGTACAGTTTTTGAAATTGTAGTAGTTTGAGTTAAACGGCTCTACTGTGACAGAGGACACACTCGCACACACGCACACCAGCTAATGCCTGTAACTTTGGGAAACAATGCTCTATGTCCTCCCGCCATAACAAAGAACTGCCAAACTGTACAGACTGTAAGTATGATGTACAGAAAAAAGGCCTATTCACTTCAGCATTTGATGAAACGCAACAGTATTTACAGAAAAGATGTAATTTATTTAAGAAAATAATTGTCTGTTTATGTTTTGTTAAGATTTACTATGGTGAACTTTTGAAGTTAAAAGATAATTGAAACTATATGTAAATATATATACATATATACATTCACTGAGGTATTTTTTTAAAACATGGCTTGCTTCAATTTAAAAATTTAAAGTGCAAGTGTTACATGCTTTGTACATTGAAGTTCAAAAGGGTTTTACATTTTCCATTAAAATGGATTTATCAAGAGCTTGGCGTGTTTCCTTCTTAATCATCTTATTCCGCGCGTCTGTTTTAAAATTATAGTTATAATTATAGTCACAATAGTTTTTCAATGACGTCCTCTCGTTTGAAGAGCACAACATCCCGCTATTCACGGCCAGCAGAGGGAGCTGCAGATCCACGTTCATCCCGTTCATTTCATAGACCGAGAGCACAGCCGTTTGACAATCCATGCGCATCATTATATTCATGGCTTTATTAAAATATTAAGTAGCTTAAACTTGTCAAAGCGTATTTCATCCAAACGTCCCTGAGACCTGAGTGTGAGATCTGGCGCGTCTTGAGCATGAGGTCATGCCGAGAGCGCGCGTGTGGAGTTGTCTTTTTGGTTAATCTCCTGGGACAGTTGTTTCAAGTAATGTTCGGCATTGTTACTGTTGCTGATGAGGACGGTCATGGTTTGGGATGATATTGAGGGGTGGAACTGCAATTGCAAAATGAAAACATTTTGTTGAAGAGCCCTGTTCAGGTCAAATGAGCCACGTGATCAGGTAAAAAATTAACTTTACTAAATTTGTCTAGTCAGAATTTTTGGAAAAATAAAGATGAATATATAAATGTTAACTTTAACAAGCTTGTAAAACATTAAATGAGCACCTTTTAAAGTGCGTTACACAGCCCTTGAATGAGTGGCGCAGAGCCCTCTGCTCAGGCACTGCCCCAAACGTGTGGCAACTGTTTCAATCATGATTATGGTAATAATGGTGGTGTAAGAGGCAAGAACCAGATCTACTATAATCGTGGAGCATTGTATTGCATGTATTTCACAATTGGGCATGCACATGCAACATTATGTTATTAAACTTATATGTGCAGTGCATTTATTTTAAACCCTAAACGATGCTCATTTTAGCTGAAAGGCACGGCCTGATTTACCTGAAGACTTTCACATTTTGACACCTTTGTACGGCAGCCTATTGCATTCACTTGAATTTTAAAAAACGTGATTTTATTATAGTAAAAAATGTGTTATGAATTAAAATCTGTTTTTTTAAGAAAGTAAACTCAGTTTAAATTAGAAAACTGAGATGTCTGTAAAAGATCATAATGGTCCGTTTAAATAAATAAATGCATTACATCCCCTTGAGACGTTATTTAACCCATTGTTGGTGACCTGCTGCACTTGCTGGAGTTGGGTGTGACCTGTCCACATCTGACTCACTCCATTTACTCCCAACCGTGGATGAAGACTAATGGACATGTTGCATTTTGTGCTGTTCTAAAGTGTTGGCCAATGCATTTGATTATGGTATAAAGCAAATTCATAAATCAACTTAATTACAAAATAAATCACCTACAGCCAAGCCAGAAGAGCCTGTTCATGGATGATGTAATGCTGCAGGTCAGCTCAGGTCCAATGATGATCATCCACTTTTCCCATTAAAAAAACACAATTTATTGTAATCATAAAACAACTTATTTAATGAAAAACAACTTATTTAATGAAAAACGAAAGATATTCAACTGAATGTCGGCTTCCGTATTGATTAGACAGGAAGTGAATGGCTCAAAGCTTATGTGGCCCATTTTACCTGACTTCACGCACAGTCTGTTCACGTGTTTTATTGTTAAAGTCAGGATGGTTAAAGGGCGGCGGTTCTCGTCTGTAAGTGCTTGAGTGCGGGTTACGCGGAGTACAGCCAGAGCCGAGTTCACGCGGAGTTCACACACTGCACGCAGAGGTCACGCAGAGGTCACCAGTGGAGCGTCCGCACGAAGAGCGCAGTGTTTGTCAGAGGTGGGTAGAAATGACTCACTTTTACTCACATTTTCTTGAGTGATTCAGTTATTGAATTCATGTTTCATAAAAAATTGACTTGAGTCTTAAGTCTAAAATCAGAGCTTCTCTTTACGATGACTTTATGAAAAGATGTGAAAGTGTTGATCTCATGGATCTATTATATTAAGGTTTACCTTTAGCCTTTGCTTTTTAAATGGTTTTATTTGATCTTTTAACAGTACTGTATTATTGCATTCATATTATTAAATCGTACAACAGATGAATACAGTAGGCTTACTTGGTATTTTTAGTTCTTACACTGATTCAAATATTAAAAAAATATATACATAAAATTGGTATCTGCAATCTTAAAGTGCGACATTTTGTCTGACACTTTTTAGTTCTTTCAACAAATGGCCTTTTTTCTTATAAGTCATTATCATGAAGTTTTTTTTATTTATGAATGAATGACTTTTTACTTGATCTTGGTAGTGGACACACTTTTTGCAGGGCAGCTCTAATAAGTTTCAGAAGCTCTCTCTTTCTTCACCATGATTCACCTCCATCCTGTGATCCCAAAATCTTGATGTTGAATTTCTCTGGTTGCACTGTGCACATCACAAAACCATTTACAAATAAAGTGTATATTAGAGTCAAAGTTTGTGCTTTCGTCTGTCCAGACCGCAGTTCAGAGCCTGCAGAATGTCACCTGTATTGATTAATTCACGCAAAAGCATTTCATTGCTACATTTTCTTGAACTATTTAGGCAGTTGTTTGTTATGGTCCATCCCATTTAAAAGACCCAAAATGAATGTGTCTATCCCATGCTCTTTGCAGCTTTAACCTGCTGATTGTGGCTGAGGAGCGTGAAACCCATTGGCTTGGGTCGCTGTGGAGTTCAACAGCAGCGTCCCAAGCAGAGGGTTGTACTCCCTGCTGGGACTTCACCATCTGAGCTCAGGTCAGGCCCACGTGCTCTTTACCATTTGGCTGACTCGGAGTTGCCCTTCAATAAAAATGGACCCCAAGTGTTCTCTCACCTCTGGATTATCTGACCATTCACCAGGGATGGTGTCACTTTAGACCCGAACTAGTTCAGAAAAATATTTCTTGGAGAATTTCGAGACGGGATAAACAGTGTGTGTGTGTGTGTGTGTGTGTATATATATATGTGTGTGTATATATATATATATATATATATATATATGTTTGTTGCAGAGGACACTAGTAACTGTAGGCTTTGCAATTTGCTAAGAGGGTGGACATATATTTAAGTTAAGAAACACTAATTGACAAATCAACATGGAATAATAACTTTAGTTGGGGGTGGGTGTGTGACTGGGGGTGAGACAGGGGTGAGGGTTTAAGTTAAGGGCAGATAGTCAGTCAGTTGAGGAAGGTGTGTGTCCTCTGAACGACCCTGCTCTGTATGTATGTGCACACACATGCATGCACTCACAGATGGAGAGGCCTCATTAGCCTGTACTGAGACTGTGCAACTAATTATTATTTTATTTTTATTTTTATTTGCAGATAACAGTCAGCAATCAGCTTAGGTCATTTTAATTGACATGGTCTATCAGCCAATCCTGTGTCAGTTAAAAGTATGTCTTTTTGGAGAGGTATTCAGTATAAACTTTTTGTTGGACATATGGATCAGATGAAATCCAGATGTAATCCAGCTCATCTAGCAGCACTGCTGACCAGCTAATGGAATGGTGACCATCCAAAGGGTCCACACAGCCCACCGCCCACACCTTGGACAGGGGGCCGCAGAGTTGACTGTTGCCCTTCCGCTCCATAGATTTCTCTGGAACATTGAAGCAGCAGGAGTCGAGGGGACAGGTGCTGTTGACAGGCTGCTTCCCGTGTCTGCTCTACACACAGAGCCAAAGTCACCTGTCAGTGTGGCCGGGTGAAATGGTGTAGAGGTGATGATGCTGGTTGTGTGTTTAGTGGTGGTTTAGTGGTGGCCCTAAACAAGATGAGTTTTTTGGCCCATAAAATAACTAGTCTAGAAGCATGCAAAAAACTTGGGTAAAGTCATTTATCCTGGGTCTTTATTGTAATTTTTGTTTTAAAACTCTGTATTTTGTCATTTTAAACAGAATTTTTCAACAGAGGTAAACAAACTCATTGCAGTGTGATGGTTTTGAATTTGGGACCTTGGTGAAGTAGCTCTGGACTCTGAGCACCTTGGTGGTAATTATTTTCTGCACTGATTTACTTTATTTATAATTTCTCATTTTTATCGTGGGTCTCCTGATGCTTAGAGTGGAGTCCTCACACATCCTCACTTTGCCTGATTCTCTTCAGTGGGAAATGCCTCCAAACTGGTGGTGCTGGCTCAGTCCTTGCTTATTATTTCCTAATTCCTTATTATTTATCAGATGACACATGTTATTCCTTCTATAGCTCTCCAGTATCTGCCCATCGACCCCAACAGTAGTAGCAAGGAAAGTGTATGAATAATACACTGACTTGTGTGTGGGTTATGTTTCCTCCCAAGTGTACAGAGAGCACATGAGCCATTGCCCAAGTTCCAAAGTTCAGGCCTGCCTCTGTTGTAAATATCTGAAAAATAGGGGAATATGTTGTTGTGTCCATGGGCGACACAAGTTAGTTGTGTACAGTAAGTACTGGGTGTGTGAATGTGACATGTGACGTGATGTTTGAGAGGTTGTTAGTCCAGAATGGCACTCCATCAGTCTATTAGTGTCCACTTGGATTCAACTAAGTAGGTTCAAGCCTCCTACTGAATAACTGCTGCATGGGTGAAGATCTTTCAGCTACAACTCTGTATTCAAACCCAATTGATGCAGTGACGGCATCATTTTTGAAACAACCATGTGGAAAGACAAATCCTGTGGTCATGGAAAATATATCAGTATATTTGAGGAGCGTCAAATCATTGGCATCAAGGAGGCAAAACATCTAAGGAAAAGCAGAAACTAATCAGAAAACGGTGAGAACCTTTGGGATGAGATGGAGAAGGCTTTGTGCAGTGGTCACTCTCTCACATTATCCTTTTCTTTGGTGAAGCTTTATTAGACCAGACAGTTCAGCATGAAACTGGGGTTATATATATATGTGTGTGTGTGTGTGTGTGTGTGTGTGTGTGTGTGTGTGTGTGTGTATGTATATGTATTATATATATATATATATGTAGTGTGTGTGTGTATATGTGTGTGTGTGTATATGTGTGTGTATATATATGTGTGTATAATATGTGTGTATATATATGTGTGTATGTATATTATGTGTATATATATGTATATATATGTATATATTATATATATAATATATTGTGTATATGTGTGTGTGTGTGTGTGTGTATGTGTGTGTAAATACATATATACATAAATTATATCTATATTTAAGATACACATACACTAATAATATGGATTATTTAGTTCAATTTTACATATGTTTAGTTCTATGAAGTTTTCCTTACTCTCTTACATCCTGCTTTGGAGCCCCCTAGTGGCTTCATAGCTTCATATGCCGTATAGACTGAAACAAATGGCTTTGAGCCCTGGCTGTGTATGTCAAAGCCACATCCACTTCAGACTTTTCCACGGCCTCTTTAATGGATCTGGTCACAAACAACAATATTTTAATTAATGATGGCACAGGATTGTTTTTTTTTTTCAGTTAGGTCTACTGGGGAAAAACAATCTACAGTTATTTATTTTTTGTTGTGTGTATGTCGATTGAAGGCAGTAATTGTTTAGTATGAAGTGAAACGTATGTAGGATTAAATGTAGTAAATGGGTTTATTTCGATTCGTATATGAGAGGACTGATCTATCCCAGGTCTACACTACTCCGGGTTCTGACAGATCTACAGAGCTGCAGCAGATTCCCACAACTGTGAAAAGCCTTATGCACCTTTACAGAGAGTGGAATGCATCGTGTGGGCAGCAGGTGAACCTTCATGTGTCGCTCAGGGCAACATACCTCTCAGTGTAACTGCGTGGCCACCATAGCTTCAGTTCAGAGCCATAAGAATGATTTAGTCTGCACCATGTTCCTGACCCACACCAACTGAAAGAGAGTGAACATGAAGCTCTTTAACTGTGAGCTGTAAATTGATGGAGAACAATGGACCGGAGGAGGAGAGGAGGCAAAGTTCAGAGAAGTTCACTCGTATCGTTGGAGAGCAGCAGCAGTGTGGATAGGACAAGCGTGCATTAACGTGTCAGCTGCAATTTACTAGTACAATTTGGCATGAAGTTTGCCCTGGTCCTGATGACTTACAGTGCTCAGCATTTGTGGATCCAATATCACAAACACAATTGAACTTCACTGAAGAGTAATAAACAAAAGGCTGGACAAGTGCACAAAGCCCTGTGGCCTGCTGTAAAATAAAGCAGCTCACATCGCTGAACTGCCACAACATCTAAACCACAAGAGTGCGACACATCCACTGTGTGGAGGGGGCATGGGGGTGCTCTGTCTCAGCCTGTATCAGAGTGAATAGTCTCTAAAATGATTGGTGTGAACTCCGTTTCACCCCGGCTGCACTCATCTGCCACAGTCATCAGTTCCATGCATTCCACATTTTGTCTTGTTTCCACTGTGTGTAACTAAACACCTGCAGGAGGCAGGGGACACTGACGTCATGATGCGACAGCAGCCCACACACACGCCTCTGGTTTTGATTTACGATGATGAGATTTGATGCAAGAGATTACTTAAGACTAGAAATAAGTGCATCAAAATGTTATTTTGCTAAATGTATTTTATTAAATAAAATCTCATACATTTTAGTAGTCACTTCAGTAAGTGAAAAATATAAAGTAAAATCTACATATATACACAAGTCTATAATACATATGCTCATGGTACAAGTGTCCCATGTGCGGAGTGCCTCTGGTTATATAAACATATTTACAAAACTCTACAGTATTTCATTTGTAACTCATGAACTTGGTGGGCAGATTGTCCACAGGGTACACCGTGGGCCCGGTCTTCATGGTAGGGGGCCCATTCAGGAGAGTCCAGTGGGACTTGGACACAAGCTCCACAAGAAAGATCTTCAGCAGGACTTTGGCAAACTCTTTCCCCACGCACATCCTGCTGCCCCCACCAAAGGGAATGTAATGGAAGCGGGCCGAGTCAGAACAGTGCTTGGACAGAAAGCGCTCTGGCTGGAACTCCTCTTTGTGAGGAAAGATTTCAGCTACATCATGTGTGTCACAGATGCTGTAGATGACGTTCCAGCCTTTGGGGATCTGGTAGCCCTAAAATGCAATAATTATGAGTCAACACAAAGTCACACCATTGAACACCTAAACTCGGAGAGTGAAGGAACAAACATACGTTGAGTTCAAACGTCTTGAGGGCAACTCTGAATCCACCAGGGACAGGAGGGTTGAGCCGCAAAGTCTCCTTGATCACACAGCTGGTGTATTTGAGCTGCTCCAGCCACTCCATGGTGAGGTTCTGAGGGTCCATGCCCTGCTCCTCCTGCAAAACAAACAGAACATCATGTGGTGTGACTGGAATGGCTCATCTGGAGAATATCAGGAGAGGACAGTTGTTAACCAAAATACTCAGGGATCCTTTTTAAGGAAATGCAAAAATACTGTGACTGACCTTCTCCAGGAGCTCTAGGCGGAGGCGGTTCACAGCATCAGGGTTGAGGCCCAGGAACATAACCAGCGAGGTGGCTGTACTGGCTGTGGTCTCGTGGCCCCCAAACAGCAGCTCTGTGGCCGACTCTTTAATGGCCTGCCAGAGAGACACCATAAACACCATGTACTACTGTGTGTGGTGCAAAAACTTTTGACAACTGCCATCAATGTGCCTAAACATGTGCAATGTGGTTTTCCCTGTCTTTGATGTGAAACGTGGTGATGAGCAAATGACTCGAACATTCACAGACGGTCAAGGAGATGTGGGGTACCTGCATGCTGAGGGGCTCTCCATTCTTGCAGCTGCTGTCAATGAGCTGCTGGAGAGCGTCCCGGGGCCGGGAGCCCTTATCACAGTCCTGTAACTTCTGCTTGATGTTCTCCTCAATTTTGGAGTGGATGAAGTTCCTGGCCTTCAGGCCCTGTGATAAAGCAGGTCAGTATAGAACAGACACACGCACACTGGTATGAGGCAGGAGAGACTAGGTGGGTGAGCCTACCCGGTACAGGCCGCTGAAGGGCACGTCTATGGGCAGAGAGAAGAGATTTCGGATCATCTCCTCAAAGGCCTCCACCAGCTGCTGCTCCTGTGTTCTTATCTGTTCTGCCTGGAAGCCCAGGAGGACCCTCATGGCAATGCGGAACATGAGGCGTTTTACATCAGGGTAGACCAGCACACAGGTATCCCGGGACAGCCAGTCCTGCACCGCAGCCCGTACCTCCTCCTGGATCACAGGGACGTACAGCTCCAGCGCCTCCCTGGAGAAAGCCCGCATGATGGCCTGCATGGGACAGAGAAGTCAGTAGACTGCAATACAACTGAAAAACATCTTCCATTAAGCTTCCCAAAGAGGCCACTCAAGAAAACACCATACCTTCTTCTTAGACTTGTGCTGTGATCCGTGTACGCTGGACAGAGTGTCTGAGCCCAGGATGGACCGCACAGAAGCGGGCCACTGAACGGAGACGAGCCGGTGCTCTCCGGTCAGAATTTGCTTGACGTTGTCTGCCCCCATAACTCGCAACGGTACGATTGCCGAACAGATGCGTGGTAGATAAACCGTACTTCTGCGCTTCATACGCAGAAACTTCTCCTCTGCACACAAAAATAACGATGTTTGAGTTAAACGTGCTTAAAATGAAAGCTCTAGGACGCCAGGTGTTGTGGCGCTTACCTGGAGGTGAGCTGCAGCGTCTCTCCGAGGAAAGGCAGACCATGGAGCCCGGGGGCAGCGGCCGAGGGCAGCCGGGGTCCCGGCCTCTCAGTAGGTATACTTCCCATAGTAAGTGCCACTAAGAAAAAGCAGTACGGGCAGAATTATGGTGCAAAGGAAAGTGGCCAGCAGCGTGTTCAGAGCCATGGCGCAGTGACGAGTTCTCAGAGAGTCTGACAGCCGTGCCGCCCGTGAGGCTCTTATAGGCTCCTCACTCTCCTCCCTCACATAAATTAGTTCACACAAAGTTCATCTTTAATTGTGGCCGTCAACCCCCGCCTACAACCTGTGCTGCCTGCGCGCTGCACCATTTGTTCAGTCCAGCTTTAATCCGTACCTCCTGTAGCAGGGGCATTTCACTGAGAAAAGGTGCTGCTTTCAGTAAGACAATGTGAGTACCAAGACGTCTTTGTTTTCCGAGAGGCCTCTTTAGGCCTCCGTAGTGCTTAATCTGCCTGCAGGGTGGACCACATTCACTCCAGAGCCAACTCTCCACAGTTCCACAGCGCATTAATCCGCCTCCCGTGAACCCGGCAGCTGTCATTCAAAGTGCGGCTCTGGAGGCTGACGCTCCGCTCTTCTCCGTGAGCCTGAACTACAGCTTGGACCAGTTTCCAATCCTGAGAATCCAGCAGTAAAGCTGGAGCCATGTTATAAAGTTATACACACCCAGGTTCAAACCTGGGTCAGTGGGCTCGCCGCGCACAGACGCGCGAGGTTATCCTCGGGCTAGGCACAGAGTAAACAGAGGCACATCAGCGTAAAGTGCTTTTACGACCTGAGGAGCGTGCGCGTGCATGTCAGAGACAACCTGGTGCCGTGTTCAGCTCAGTTCACTGGGACACGGCACAGGAAGAGCACGCCTCATGACCCAAGTGTGCCTCGGACGTTCTCCCGGGAGAAGTGTCACGTGAACCGCCAACACTTCACTATGTCCCGGTGGACTAAAGTAACTCGTGTGAGCGCTCATTTATTGTTTGAAGGCGTCAAAAACAATTACGCACGTGCAAATGATAAACAGAAGACACGAGTCCATTTATCTGAACATGCAAGCTTTTTATAGAAACGGCAGACTTAGAGGCCCTGTGACGGTGAGGGGTGAAGAGGAAACCTGCGGGAATGAATCGGTAGAAAAGACTGAGCAGTGCTCTGCTGTCCCGTCCATGCGTGTAGCATGTCCCCACAGCTCCTCCCCCGCTCGCGCTCCCTGACCTGCTTGTGACCCTGACATCTCTGTGAACTCTGCACCAAGTTCACTGTCCGCCCAGCGCACGTTCTCACGCACGCGCAGGAGGCACTGTCAAAGAGCAGCCCCGCCTCAGGCACCGAACTAATACAGCAGTTAAGGGGCCGCTTTGGAGCCAGAGTCATAAGCCACAGACCAAAGCAGGTTTGAACACAAGTGTCATCAGATCCACGCCATTGGTGTAAGCAAGAGGAAAATCAATAATTATATTAGACTACAACCAGATGTGGTCATTATATCCACATAAGAGGTTTTTATATCTTCTGTGGAGCAAGTCTTGACCTCGACATAACCCTGACCAAAGTGGCCATATGAACTTACAGGAACTATTTGTGGAGCATGCAGTTGTGGGAGATAATCCCAGTTCTGATCAAAGAGCAGTTATCTGTGAGGGGCAGTTGGACACAGCGACTGTGAGGTGTGGAGGTGAGGGGTCACTGCAGAGTCAGGCCGGTTCAGCCTCAGGTCAGGGGCTCCACACAGGTCAGTGCCTGCTGTCAGAGCACCTCACCGTCACACCACTCACTGTACACGACGCACGCAGCAGCCAAGACCGCAACATCCATGAAAGGACCAAGAGCTTTTAAGATTTTCACCAAACATGTGTGCGAAAACAGCCGTACACAATACATTGTAACAGATATTTAAGACGAATATCCTTGAAAAAAGCAAATGCAGTACAGTCTGCAAATAACCATGTAGTTATAACAACGAGACAGTGGTATTATTTGTGACCCTTGCACTCTTTAGTCGTGACCCCGATCTGAGTGGGATGCTGCTGGACTGGAGGGCTTTGAGGAGGGCCTTCAGGATGTGGTGTGAATGAGCCGGGCATCCTGTCTCCGTTGTATTGTTGCAGGGGTGTTAAAACGTTTGATCCTGGCACTAAAATACTTGTCACATCTATTGACAGTCAGGAAGAACCCTGCCCCCAAAGCGACACAGGAACGCCAAGTTGCCGTCTGCCACACTCACTGCCCAAACCATACGCTCCGGTCATAAACATGCTCGTTTGGCTCCAGCACTTAGCCTTTGTAGAACATAAGGAGTCATAAAATATTCAAACACATGCAAGGTACTATCCACCTCCAATTTAGAAATGACTGAGAAAGTTAGAAAATACATGTGGTTATAATGTGACAACATATCACAGATTTCACTTTTCCTCATGGTCAGAGAGCTGAAGTCAGGAGCAGAGTGAAGAGGACCATGGGCTGAAGTGGCGTGGTCATCAGCACTTTGTAAAGCAGCCTGGATTTGTGGACTTTCCTGGTGTTAGTCACATTCAACATACAATAGAGTACAAAAGCTGTGCTCTTTATTGGCATTGTAAGTCTGCTTCTGACAGAGTGGAATTGGTTGTATTCGGGTGAGTGAAGTTCATGTAAAGGAATGATGCATGAACTGCCAGATCATATTTGTATTTTACAAAATATGCATTATTTACATGCAATTTACAGGGAATATTCACAATGATAAAAATAAATTAAACTGAAATAAAATTCTCAGTGCAAGTTTATCCAAAAATGAAAACAGTCTTAATTAATGTGATTTAGATTTAGGACAGCCAATAGGATACATGAATTATTGCTGTGCTGTGTGGATTTATGGATTAAAGACTAAAGCTTCAGTTCACCCTGAGAAACAAAAACATGGAAATAAAAATGATAAAAACATTTAAATATATACTATTTGGGATGTTCTCTTAACATCTATCCTCTGCTTTAAAACAGGACTACAGAGGTGTTTAACAACTGGCAACGATCATTCCTTGTATGTAATAGCTGATACAAGCCTTAATGAAAGGCTTAAACGTTACTGAGGGAACTCTGACAAAGTCTGCTGCATGTGCCCAGCCCAAATGGTGACTCGCCACACACTTCATTCACCTCCAAGCCATTGTATCTTGCGGTGAACGTCAGTCTTCACAAAACGTCATAATTCCCCTTACAGTAATCTGAAACAGTGTTTCTGCACCAAGTACTGGGGTGATTCTCATGCTCTGCTTTTGAGCAGGTAAGCGAAAATAAAACAACAAACAATGAAATAATAAATATATAAATATTAGTGGGATAAACAATGGCATAAGAGTGCCTGATGTTGTATTTCTTCCTTTGTAAAGTTGTAGGCCTGACTCCACGCATGGAGAACACATGTAAAAGGTAAAATTAATAGATTCAGAACAATAGAGTCAGAACAGTACTTGTGGCTTTCTTGCCGTTTCACATCACAAGCAGATTGGTCACACATATTTTACATTTGTCAGTATTTATCTGTTAAAACGCAGTGCTAGTGTTCATCCACTGTTTGGAGCATTTGTGCAAGTCCCAGTTTAGTGTGTAGTCCCAGGCAAAGTCTTCTTCATAAACAGTTTTACGTGTGAGGTATAAGCAGGCTCAGATGAACAACAGACAGTTCTGAGCCCCTTTGTCCAACAGCAACAGGAAATGGAGCACTCCGGGATCCAGATGAAATGTCTTAGCAAGTGTTTGGTTTTGCCTTTTCAGTAATTTACCAATGTTTATATTAAGATTAAAGCAAACCAAGCAACGTCACAAATAATGCTTTGAGCAATTACCTTACTTGAAAACTGGATAAATACAGATCCATTATCCACTTTAGTGTCCGGTTCCATTGTCATTTAGTTTAGTTTTGAAATTCTGACCATTATTTCTGTAATTAGCATTCTTTGTTTTCTAATAATAGGACCTTGGACCTTACCTCATCCTACTCTCAGACAGTCTATAGTGAAACAGAGAGCGCAGGTCAGTCCTGGAGTTTGTGGAGGTTATGCGTTCAGGACGACATGCCGTTGACCAGGCTCCGCAGCTGCTTCACCACAGTCTCGATCAGCTTCTGCTTGTCCCGATCATTCTTCCTGAACTGAGAGAAGATGTTGTTCTTCTTACCGGTGTCCTTCATCCTAGAACAAAGAGAAAGCATGAGAAAAGAAACACTAAACGACGATGTAGAATTTTAAAAAGTATTTCTTAAACATTAAATCCAGACATATTCAAATAAGCTAGTGATTTTACTGTTGATAATTGTTGTGTTGTTGTATTCACAATCTAAAAAGCATGTAAATGTATAGTATATGATGTACAAGTTGTTCACTGTTAAGTTTATGGTTTTGGCCAAGCTAATTATCCGATCAAAAACCCAAATGATGGCCACTATTTGGGTTGCCATATCCTAAAACCAGTGTTTGTGTGCTCCAAAACATTTGCTTTACAAAATATGAAGTTAGTGTAAGTGCAGTGAGTCATACATACCCTCTGTGAACCCTTCAGCAGCCACAGGGAAGACAAAGGAAACAGATTTTAGAGGAGCTCAACAGACTAATGTCCATGTGGGGGACGACTCCTTCTTACTGTTAATGTGCTGATTTTGTGTATGTTTGGAGGTGCACTTACTTCTCTAGTAGGGCCAGGGCAGTAGCTGGGTTAACGCGCAGGTATTTGGAGTTGGGCTGCCCGTAGTCCGCCAGATATGTCGACCAATCCCACACCATGAACAGGTCCAGGAGCTGAACACACATAATCACAACATATCAACAATACGTAAGCAAACATATTATGGATATTACAAAAAATATAGTTCATTAAACATTTAAATTACAATTAATTGTTGTTGTCTTCTTTGTCTAATCGGTTAATCTGTTAAAATATCTACAAAAATAACTATGACATTTTCTTTCTATGACATGACTTTTATTCACTTTAATTCACACGGTCCAAGTTAGCATATATTGATATATTTTCAAGCCTTATCTAAAAAGTGATTGAGATTTTGTTTAAACATATAACAATAATAGTTTCAAATATACGATACATCTTGCGCCTTTATTTTTCAAATTTATAAATTGAATTGTAATATTTCAATCAAATTCTACATTTTAATTGTTGGATTCAATGGAACTAGAAAGAGGAAAACTCTTGGATGTATTTTTGGAGGGGGATTGAGTTGGCTCTACATGTTGTAGTTGGTTTATATAAATAAGATCGATTATAATGGGAGTAGTTGCAGTGGGCTGTGAGAGCCTTACAGCGTGATGGTGTGGGGAGTGGCAGTGTCACCGACAGCCAACAGCTTGAGTTCAGTGTTAGCGAGCGGTCAGCAGCCGGCTCATCACTCTCACTCCAAGCACTTGTTTATGCGGGTCGCCAGAGAAACAAGTTTGGTGGGATAAGGGAGGAGGGATCTCTGCTAAATGATGACCATTAAGAGTGTGGGGATCCCCCGGTTCACGACCCCTCAGTAACCTAATGGAGATGACCCCCCCACAGACAGTATATGCTAATGTGAGGGAGAAACAGCTGGGTGTGAGGTTGAAAGAGCAGCTTACTGATAATAGCATTATTCATCTGCTCGACGCTCAGAGAGAGTGAGAGACAAAGACATTCTTCTCACCTGGAGCTTTACCTCGGTCACAAACGACACAAGCATCACCACATCAGCGTCCGCTGAGCCCTCGCACCGCTTGCAACAAAATGACTACACTCAATGTTGGAAACAACAATCTAAACCTCTTTGTGCCAATGAGAGATTTAGCTTTGCAGTTTTAAAAGAACAATATAGCACTTAAGTAGATGTTTGGTATGTTCAATATCAATGTATTTGGGCTCAATATTTATCATATGCTCTTTATTGGCACAAGTGGGGAACTCCATAGTATTTGTTGAGCATTTATGCGAAGTGTAGAAGGTAGAATAAAATTTAAGACTCATTATTGATCATTTTTCTTTTGTAAATCGTGTTTTAATGTAGTAATAGTGTGTTCTTCCTCTGTACTAAACACATGTACAATAGGCTCCTCCCCTCTGGGGGCCAGGACTCCTCTGAAAGAGATTCTAAATCTCACTGGGACTTCCTGGTTGAATAAAGGTCAATAAATAAATAAATGTATCGAAGTAAAATATTTTAGGTAGCAAGTCCATTCTCTATTTTTCTATTTTCTGCAACAATATCTCACACTGTAACATGTGTTGTAGCATCAGACCTCTGAGAGGGAATGTTGTTTTGTCTGTGAACATTGCATGGCCTCAGTATAACCTCTGCCTTCCTGATGCCTGTGCATACACCCCGGGCTGGGATTAACACGGCCGCCCTGAGCCACTGTTCGGAGGAAACATATGAAGAGATCCACAGTGTTGTGTTATAATTATGCCCCAGAGGACTGACAGCAGTGCGGCCTTCTGCTGAATGTGTGAGAGCTAATGCAGGTGAGGAGTTGAAAAGGTTAGATCTGAGCATTACCTAAGTGAGAAGCAGCATGTTTTTTTAAAAGGACATTGCTGGTATGTGAAGTGTGGCTGCCCTGTGTTGCCCTGTTAATCTGAGCCTGGAGTAGAGGCACAGCTTCAGTTTAACGAGCTGTACCTAACGTTTTTTCTGGCAGGGGGAAATTCTTCCAATCTGTATACAAAATATTGCAAAATTAGTCATTTGTCAAAAAATCAAGACTACTGCGTGCTGTTTGCTTCTTATTATACTTAAAGCATTTACACAAAATTAAACTCATGTCAGGCAAAGCAATGACATAAAAAGTAGGCGACTGGTGCTGGATGCTCCTTTTTAAAGGCTTCCATCTGAGATAAATATTGCATTCATGTTTTTACCTTTGCTCATTTCTGATGTAGATTGTCTTACCTGTCTCAGGTCGATGAAAGCCAACTGCAGAGTGTCTCCTTGAAATCCAGGAACAGGTTCAGAGCTTGCAAACACTGAGGAGTCACAATCAGATAGGAATACACAGAAAAGGTAAATGCCGGTGCAATGACCTGATGTAGTAATGGTGTTATATTATCAGTACACTTACATTCGCACTGAATGACGTCCAGATTGAACTGCTGAATGGCCCCCATGCTGACCTGCTTGAGCTCTGAGTCCAGGAGCATCTGCATGAGGGAGGTGGAGAGGTGCTTACAGGCCGACATGCAGGCCGTCTGAGCCACCTTACCCTGTGCACAGGGGCAGAGAGGGGCAACAACATCAGAAACACTCAATTTAAGATCTACTACCGAAGGACATGCACAGTTGAGTTTACAGTTCCAATATGTCACTTGAGTGTACAGTGTCCACTTGCTCAGCAGTCAATCCAATGGAATGGTGAATAAATGAAAGTGGTTTACTCTTTTGTATCCACATGCATCAAGTCAAACGCAGGAATAATGTGGTGGCTCTTGGAATGTATGTAATGAATGATGACGAGTTTAGAGTGGCACAGTGAGCGTCGTCTACAGAGCCCCACACCATTCCTGTGGACTAAAACAGTCATGCTGAACAAGACTGGCAAACACAGTGGAGATACATCAGTAGCATCATTGGCGCTGGATCAGACAAGGCCAAAGCTCAGACACTGACCACAGTCTGCAGCCTTTATCACACTGACCAACATTTTATAAAATTAGGGACAAACAGGAGCGGTTTTGGTGTAATATGGTGGTAGTGTATGTGATGTTTATGACCCTGTGAGTCATAGATTTTACACTAGTTGTGCATAGAACTGTCCTGTTATACCAGCTGGTGATACAAGAAACAAATTATAACATGTTTTAGTATTAAGTAATCATGCTTAAGTTGTGACTTTGGTGAATATGTCTCACTGTCCTAGGTTTGCATGATAAATGAGACCCATCACACACAAGACCAGTCATTACCACAGCCACAAAGAGCAGCAGCTTTGACACACTCCCAGATACACTGATGATGTTTCTCAAAAACAGTCTCAATGTGTTCAAATTCTGCTCTTTAAACAAAAGCTGTTCATGGTGTCTGGAGGTAAAGCTGCTGGACATACAGGGCTAAATATTCCTGCCTGGTTCACAATTGGTTTTATTTCTATTCTGACACGGTGCAATGGCATTTTTTAAATTTAATTGATTATTACTCACACTCAGAAAAATATATGGCTTCTGAGCCCTGAAGACCAAACGTCTCATTCATCACATTGAGTTGAATTGACACAATCCAGTGCTTTATTTTAAGTGTATGTGTAAAAGGGACTGCAGAGTTCTACATTCAAACAGCACACAAGAAAACTGGATACATTGAAGTGCTTCTTGAAGTTGCTTTGAAACCACACTGGGTTTAACCTCAATAGATCATCCTTTCATTCTGAGCTCAGGGGTTTGAGTGAGGACGATGACTGACCCGTCAATGCAAAAAACACATTTTGATACAAGAGAACCTGCTCTACTTGAACACTCCTTATTCCTTCAGAGACACACTTCACACAATAAAATATCCCTGTTTACATCACCACCAATTTGTGCACCATGTTCAAGATACGGCCCAGACTTTGTATGAAGGAGCCACAATTACAGAGGCTCAGTGAAGCAGACGGAAGTAAGCATGCTCTCCCCAATCCTCAGGTACTCACCGACATGGACGCATGGTCATTGTTGTTATTCTGAGCACAAGCCCAAATCAACAAAACATGGAAAAGGGGAAGGGAAAGAGGGAGAGGAAAAGAAAAGTGGTAACCATAGTAAATGGACAGAAGGCATTCAGTTCATCAATAAAATTTGTGCATGCAAGACAGAGTTCACATGAAAGGGCAAGAGTAAAGGCAAGAGTAAATTTGTAAAGGAAAAAAATATATACAAATGTGCAAAAATGGGTGAGCATGCAAAATTTATAAAAAATAAAAAATAACTAAAAGAGTTTTGTTTCATAACAAAAGGAGGAAGAAGCCATTGCCAACAGTGACCCGAAAAAGCATTCGACACAAGCTTCTCACCTAGTTTCAGACTTGTTCCAGCATTTCAATATATTAAGCACACGCACACCTTCTCTTTGAATCTTTGTACAGTACGGTACAGGCTCAAACCAGGCTCCTGCTTTCACTACTTCAGGCCGGGGAACCACTATTTGTTGAGCAATTAGCAATACAAGTATTATGAAATACCTGGTATTAAACCTTTTACTTATCAGGTATGGCACAGTAAACAGGAATATACTCCCAGAGCACCACTTACTCGCTACAGAAACATCAAAATTAGAAATGTTTAAATTCTCAAGAATACAGAACAACAAAGGTTATTCCACAATTGCAATAGTCAATGAAAGAATATCTTGCTCTAATGATGAATATAACCAAACTAAAACTCATCTGTCCATTTTACTATTCAAAGGCCCAGTGAAAAGGCTCAACATGTGAGAGGTGACAGTGACGTACCGGCAGGTGAGTGAACACCTGGAAGGTGGAGCGCAGAAAATTGATGAGGTCCATGAGGTACCCAGATGCCCGGCCGTCAGACTCAGCCATGCCCCAGTCGTAGTCTGCCAGCTGAATGAACTCATCGATCTTTTGGTTAAGTTTAGTATAGATTTCTCCTTCAGCTGCATGTCGAGCATCCTGGTGAAGACACAGTAGGTCAAAGAGTATAAAGTCCATTGCATCAACCTTCCAGAGCCTGTTACCATGTTTTATCATCATATACATTCTCAAGAGTTGTTTTTTGTTACTCATGCGAGTGATCTTATTTTATAGTTCCCAAGATCAGAGAATAAACACTAGTAAAATGTCTATAGCATAAACATATAGAAAACTAATGACTATTTCCCTGGACAGTACCTTGAATGTGGACAGGCCGTAGAGGCGCGTGGTGTGGACCGTCTCTGGAGACACGTTGGTGATGTTGGTGATGAACTCTTCTAAATACCTGCAGGCCTGCTCCAGGTGAGTGCTGTTGATGATGATCTGCACCAGCTGCACAGATCAAACATTGGCTTTAGAATATGACCTTCTTGTCTCCCTGTACAGTCGCTTTAGTGAGACATACCTCAGTCAGGCCTATGTGGGGCTTCTTAATGAGGTTCTGCAGACAACTGCTCAGAATTCTGGTCAGCAGTAGATTTGTGGATTTTCTCAACATATCATCAATTTCGGTTGAGCTGAAACAAGACAACAATATTTGGTGTTCATCTCTAGTGAATACAATAGCTTGTTTAAAAGGTGTGGATGGAGTTACCTTCTGTGGAGTGACTCTGAAAATTTAAGGCTGGCATAGATGAACTCTTTGACCTGGGAGTAGATCTGAGGCACCGACTGGGACATTGGTAGCTTCTTTGGGAAGTCCTGCTGCTTTTGCACAGAAAGTATAAAAAAAAAACAGAAGTGGAGATAAAACTGCACAATTTATATGAAACTGTCAACACAGTCATTAAAAGCATTAGGTTAATAAGGAAAAGAGACTGAGCGTTACCTTCTCCAGCTCAGGGTCATGGAAGGGGAAGCGGCTGATGACAGACTTGTATTCTTCCTCTGTCTCGACTGGAATAGGGCTGTAATTGTCCAGCTCAAAGATTTCTCTGCAGAAGATCAGCAAAACAGAATTGAGTGAGACCACAGTGCAAAAAGCAAAGCATGTTTTCTATAGCAAGAATCAAAAGAGAAGGTCCCACCGGAAGACCAGAGCCCACTTCTTCAACAAAGTCTCATTGTACTGGTCTCGGACCTCAAACAGCAGGTCGAACAGGCGGGTGACTGGAAACCCATAGCCCTGTGAGCAACATGCATAATGTTCAGAGCCAATCACCTACATCTCAAGACAAGCAGGAAAGTGCCCACACTGACCTGGAGTGTGTCCGCAAAGATCACTATCAGGTTCTTCAATTCCAAAACCAGGTCTGGGTCATCACAGTAAGACTTAAAAACAACAGAAAATATACTGTCGTAACTTTGTTATTGTGTTTGTAAATATTGTGTTGTTTTTTGGGGTTTTGGTTAACGTCAGATCTAAAGAAGATAATGAACATCTAGTAAGTTCAAGTAAATGAAACATTATATTTGTACTACTTTGAAATGGAGGGATACCACTGTGGTCCGTGGTAAACAGTAGTTCAGTAGGAGGCCTGACCTTTCCATTGACAGTAGCGGTCATAAAGTCGTAGTGACTCCAGGAGTGGGCTGTCACACCCCTCGCACTGCGTTCACAGTGATTTATTAGCCTCAGACAGGTCACTCCACACGGACTCAGGATTAATCTCAGATCATGAGTGCTCAGTACAGAGCACATTAGTTGATAGTATTAGTAGTATGAACATGAGGAGAGGATGAGTTAAAGTGAAGGATCAGTGTGATGGTGGGCTGCTGAAGGCCGGGGGGCATGGGACCCCATACTGGGAGCCTATTCTTCACACTGTTAGCATAATCCTCTGCTCATTTACAACTGAGTGGACCCCAGCCGTCAGGAATATGGCTCCTTAATCTTCCGTTATTGTTACAATCTGTCTCTCATTAAGTCTCAATCACCTCCCTTTGGCCCATTTTCACAACAGTTTATCAGGGACCTGCATAATGCATTACCAGACTACTGTGGATATCCAGTCATTTACAAGTCTCTCAGTGTGATGGAGGTTTCAAATCCTTACAGAATGTGTGCGCAGCACAGCGATGATCTTGGCCAGGGCCATGTTCCACAGCTCATCAGTGAAAGCTTTGGTCACCAGGCCTTGAGTGGCATTTAGGATGTGATCCTCGACTACAAAGAACCTGCAGGAGAAATACATTTAGAATTTGAATAAAAAAATTGCACACAGGCATGTTTCTAAATAAAACATGATAAAAACCTACCCTACTATCTGATTGAAGTATCTTCTGTAGCCTTCCACGGTTTCATGCTGAGCAGACAGAAATAGCAGGTTGAAATAAACCAAACTGTTGACTATGTGGGAAATGAAACAGACTGTGATGTTTTTACCATATTGGCTTGTGGCTGCAGTACAAGCCGCGCTTGTTTCTTCCTCTGCTTTCTGTAGTAGTTTTCAAATGTTTCTCTGTCACCCTAGAAACACCCCAAAACAAGTGCAAACTTTTAGGGTCCTATAAAGACGGCAATGCTAAACGGCCCCTTCCTTAAACATCATAGATAATTTTATAAAAAGGTAAATATTATGAGTATAATAATTTTGGCAATAAAACAACATTCCTGCATTCCGGGGCACTCACCAGCACAGTGTATATGTGTAGACATCGGTAAACTGGAGAGAAGTCCACCAGCTCCTGAGCCGTCAGGATCTAGACAAACATTGACCACACAAACAAACATTAGAGCTACTCTACAACTCATGTACAAACATTTGTTCTTATTTAGTTCAAAAAGTCAGCGTTACCTCTTCATCTGTCTCCCCGTCTTCTTCCATCTCCTCATCCATCTGTCCGTTGTGAGTGTGGTGAGTTAGAGAGTATGAAGGCCGAGAGTAGTGTCCAGTGCTGGCCTGTTTGGCCACAGCGCTGTTGAATGTTCTGTGCTGCTGAGCCTGTTGGGTTTCAGATAGTTACATGTATGCTAAAGTGTGTGCTGTCATGCTAACAGCGTGCTGCTGTGTCCAGTGTCTGAGGGCTCATACTTGTCTCATTGCCGTCTCTCCCACTTTGTCCGAGTGTTTTCTGATGCTCTCTAGAAAGTCCTTCAGGTCCGACATAGAGATCTCCTTGATCTCCTCTCGGAGTCTGGGCAGATTCTCTGCCATGATTTGACAGAACCTGTATTGACTCACTCTGCAAACAAAATAACTACCTTTCAGAGAATGTGACAATTTGATTGTTTTAATAATAATTTGTAACAGCTATAAAACACAAGACTAGAGCCCTTTACAAACAGCACACACGGGTGATCTCTGGGTGCTGTCCACCCCAGCTCTTCTCCTGTTCTTTTCATTACATCCATGTCAATAAAGTCAGCAGTACTGCTGTATTTTGCATTTGCACATAAGAGGAACAAGTCCGTATGCAGCGGGGGGAGGGGCGATCTACTCAAAACGAACGCAGGAATAATTGGTGTACTTACAGGTATTTTTACCACGTGCCCACGAGCTAACGCGCACCCTTAAATAAAGAAATGTGAAGCAAAGCATGTGGTTGAGCGCAAGGAGTGTTATGCACAGCACTCTCCAACGGCATCAGAGGTGGTAGCAGACGGAGAATCTCCTCCTAAGAACAAACAACCGACCGACCCGCACTTAGCACTAGGGCGTGGAAATATAAACTCTGGGTGGGAAAAGTGGGTAGGAAAAGTGTGCACAAACAACTACTCGCTCTGCGTTTGAACTGGCTGAAGTCCGTCAGGATGTGCATGTTTGTAAAGGGCTTCATAAAGACTTGTACCTGGGAATATAAACTTTCTCAAGCTGCTCCATGGTCTTCAGCGCTGCATAATACCTGCACAAATGCACATATGAAACAGAACCACAGTGTATTTTTGAAGAAAAGTTTACACCATTTGAAAATAACAAGAAGTTGTGCTGTGTTCAAAATCATGCTGATGACAAATCCAAAACAGAACTAATACCATTCATAGAGGTCAAGTGAAATGTGTGCACAAGGATGGCAATATGTTTTTACAGTGAAATAGCCCAATAACTTTGACCTCTAAAAGTGGAAACTAATGTACTGTAACATAATGGACCTGCCTCGAATCAGAAACATTGTGATATAAATCTATCTGGATGAGACCCATCCAGAAGCTCTGTCCAATCCACTAATTCGTTTTTAAAAAGCTTTGGTTTATTTTTTTTCATTATAACTAAACTAATAAAGATATGTATGCTGTATGTAAGTCCTTACCTTTTGACTTCCAGCTGCTCCTTCAGTTTACTGTACATTTCTAGAACTGAAAAATACAAAAACAGGAAACAACATCAGCTCTACTGTTGTGGGAAAATTCACTATATTACAATGCATCAAAAATCATATTATGTTTAAATTTGACTAGTGGGTGTCTAAATTTTCAAGTCTGTTAATGTTACCCCACACAGTTTTGGGGAAAATGTGAAAAACAAAATGATTATAATGTGGGATTATACATACATATATATATATATATATATATATATATATATATATATATATATATATATATATATATATATATATATATATATATATATATATATATATATATATATATATATACATATATATACATATATAGATACATATATACATATACATATACACATACATATATACATACATATATACATACATATATATAATATATATATTTAATATATATATTTATATTTATTTATTTATATAGCTAGATAGATAGATATAGCCGTTTGACTAAAGGCTATGAAGAGCAGTGCTGCCCTCTACTGTCCAGACAGATTACAGCAATGGTATCTCGTTAGTATCATTATTATTATTATACAGATAAAAAGGCATTGAATAAATAGATAATACATTCTGCCTGGGCAAGAACTATTTAGCAACTTCTTGTGATTTTTGGGTCTTTTTGAGTTCAGCCATCAGTATGATGGAAGCTACATCCTTTTGTCCCTTTAGCAAGTCTTTCAATAGCAGTATAGATTTCCAGCATTAAATACTGTCTGAAATCTGCTTTGTGTTTAAAGTGCTCCTTTAATTGTCTGAAAGCATACAAGCCAGACAGTTCAAAACAATTGCCTATTGTTTGATTCTAATTGCCAGTGTCAGTTGGATTGGAGTTTTGTAGCGCCTCCTAGAGAGAACCAGTGTGAAGTGTGTTTTGAGGATGTCCCTTATGTTTTGTGCTCTTCACAATTATTACTGTATTATGCTTATTGCCTTATCCTCACTATCCAGTTGAGAAAAATTGATCAAATATTACATACAATATTAAGTTACCCGTCAATACCTAATTCGTGTTATAAAGTACCTGGAATACAAAGCTGCATTTTTTCCACAGTGGTGGCCATGTTTCTTTGCTGAATACGACAGCGAATCACATCTTCAGTCTGAACAGTCACCTGCAAATACAGAGGAAGTGAAAGATTGTTACCATCAATAAAATCATGGTTATTCTTCAAATTAGATGTGCTGCTGCTACTACTTGGGCTGTGCAAGAACTTGTGGAAGCAGTTTGGGCTAGAAGATGTAAACAGTGTTTTTGTTATTATTCATTTATACATGGATTTTTTGCTAATCCATAACAAAACAAAAAGTGCAAATATGCTTTTTAATTTTTTTTAGCTTTAATCTGGATACAACAGATATAAACTCTACATATTAGATCATGTAGAACCAGTGACCATGACTGGTGTATGTACAGTGCTTGTGTTCCTACCTCTCTTCCAGCTTCCTGTAATCTTCGGTTGGTGTCTCTGACTTGACCCTGTGAAGAGATGAAAAATTTAGAGGCTCATATTTTCAAACAAAAACATATTCACAATGGAAAAGATACAAAGGCATTGTGGCAGTGGGGAGATCAGTAGCCAGGTCTAATCACACATTAACTAGCTCAAACAGTCATCTGATGCTGTTCACCACACCCACAGAGATCTACGTCCCCCACATTTCATAAATCAGCCATTTTGTAAGGTCATTTTTACTGACACAGACTGCAAACAATTAAATAAAGCAACATTATACAACCCATTACACAACATGTTCTACACTGCCACACAACAGTGCTTTTAATAAGACTTACCATTAGTTTCTCAGCATCAGCGCGGACTTTGAGCAGTTCTGTGATGGCGTCCACAAAACCTTGGTGATGAAAGTTGCACATCTTTTCGATCTCTCGGTCATGGTTTCGGATCCGGGCGTCCAGCTTTTCCATAAAACGCTTATGTGCATTGGCCTGGTCATCATAAATGGACCTGGAGCACAGGTTAGTTTACAGAGATGCTTTGAAGAGATGCTTTGAATACAGCAGCTTGGAGGGCTTTAAAATGCCTCTTCACAGGCATTGCACTACGACGATTGAACTTTATCAATAAGTAACAGTCTTGGTAATAAAATAAGCTACTACTGTGATCATTGTGATAGCAACTTTAGATTTTATTAACAGTATCAGAACCATACCTCATATTTACAGTGCATTCATGTTTTTTGCCATACTTGAAAATGTTTATTTGTGGTTGTGCGCAGATCCGTCTGTGCACGCTTGTGCAGAGAGCTGAAGGTCACTATGCCCTGCGCTCAGGTGACATTTATGGCTTGTCGGTATCTCGAGTACGGACTGATTGGGAAAAACAAGCCATCTGTTATGCTGCTCCTGCAGCTTGGAACTCCTTTCAATGAGAATTGAGGTTGTATGAGCTGGTCTCACTGAGGGGTTTTTGCTCAATTTTAAAAACAAAGAGCGAGAATCCCATGAAAATTGTCCATGCTTTTAAATGTTCTGTCTTATTTTTTTCTTAAATGTCTCTTTTAAAAGTGTAAATGTTTTCTTGATTTGGAAGCTACAACATTTTCACTTTGCCCTAGGTCACCCTTGAAAAAGTGGTTTAAATCTCCATGGGTTTCACCTGGTTAAATAAAGGTTAAAAAATATATTTATAAAAAAATAAAATTGCTAAATTAATGTTGAATAGAGATATTCCTTTTTGTCCCTGAACTGGGGACATATTTCACCAATAGTTGTACAACATTGTGTTAGGGAATCTGAAGACTTCTGAACTGATGGCAGTACGGATGCCTGACTGTTTTGTAAAAACAAATTATGTGTCTCCAACATCAGAGCTATCCGAGCTAAAAGAAATTAAGGGCGAGAAGTTTTAGATCCCAGATTATTAATTAGAGGGAAAGCTTTTAAACAAAAGAAGACTGATTTGTTAATAATATATCAGCAGCCATTTAAAATGACTCCTTCTCAATCCACGAACACAGTACAGACAATAAGAGTGCAGTTATGCGCAGCAACATGTCACTATTACTAATTTGACTTGTTCCTGCATATTGGTTTAATTCTATATCATTTTAACAACACAGAGGCCTTCAGGTCGATGTGGATATGAAAAATGAAATCCACACAATAAAATTGGGCCTGAACATTACATTGACGATGGAGCTTAAGATACCGGACACTGACAGCTGGATTCATGATGATGAGCACCACACCTACACACTCACACATGACACACAATTACACTCACATTTATGACACACAATTGCACACTCGCATATATGACACACACACTGCACACTCACATAAAGACACACACCTACACACTCACATAAAGACACACACCTACACACTCACATAAAGACACACACCTACACACTCACATAAAGACACACACCTACACACTCACATTAAAGACACACACCTACACATCACATAAAGACTACACACCTACACACTACTCACATAAAGACACACACCTACACACTCACATAAGACCACACAAACACTACAAAAACACCTCCCTAAAACCACATAAAAATAAAGCACCCACCAACCTACACACTCACATTAAAGACACACACCTACACACTCACATAAAGACACACACCTGCCACACTCACATAAAGACAACAGACCTGACACACTCACATATATGACACACACCTGCACACTCACATAAAGACACACACCTGCACACTCACATATATGACACACAATTACAACACTCACATATATGACACACACCTGCACACTCATATATGACACACACCTGCACACTCATATATGACACACACCTACACACTCACACATATGACACAGACCTACACTCTCACACATGACACAGACCTACACTCTCACACATGACACACCTACACGCTCACACATGACACTACACACCTACACACCTACACGCTCACACGCTCACACATGACACACACCTACACGCTCACACATGAGACACACACTCACATATGAGACACACACTCACATATGAGACACACACTCACATATGAGACACACACACACTCACATATGAGACACACACTCACATATGAGACACACACTCACATATGAGACACACACATATATAATAATGACACCTACAGATGATGCGCGTCAGGTTCCCGGAAGTGCACATCAGATAAATGCATATTCATTCACAAACAACCATTAGTTAAGATATTACGGATATTGTCATGTATCTATCTGTTGCAGATATTGTTTGTGCTTTATTTGGACCGTATTCTCGGTGTGTCTGGTCGGCTATGAGCTAAAAGACCGTTAGCCGGGGCTAGCTCGTAAACAAAAGGTCCTGAGATCTTAATAATACAGATAATCACGCAAACATACTACACTTGTAATGCATGTAAACCTGTCTAAAATCTCACCGGAGAGTGGGGCCGACGCAGGCCGTTTCCGTGCTCTCTATCTCCTGTAAAATGCGTTCGTGCTCCGTTACACACTCAAGGCTCTCGGTGTCCGCCCATGACTGCTGTCTGCAGCAGTACAGTACGCCCCGCGGCCTGCAGGGCGCGCAACGAGCTCGAGCCAATGTTCTTGTACACTTTACACCACTGTTCAGTGTCCACACCACTGGTGTCCACAGCCCAGTGTCCACTGGCCTCTGTCCACTGTCCACATCCACTGGCCTCTGTCCACTGTCCACTAAACACACCACTGTCCACTGTACACTGGCCTTTGTCCACTGTCCACTGTACACACCACTGTCCACTGTACACACCACTGTCCACTGTACACACCACTGTCCACTGTACACTGGCCTTTGTCCACTGTCCACTGTACACACCACTGTCCACTCCACTAGCCTCTTTCCACTGTACACTCACTGTACACACCACTGTCCACTGTCCTCTGTCCACTGTACACACCACTGTCCACTCCACTAGCCTCTTTCCACTGTACACTCACTGTACACACCACTGTCCACTGTCCTCTGTCCACTGTACACACCACTGTCCACTCCACTATCCACTGTCCACTCCACTGTCCACTGTACACACCACTGTCCACTCCACTGCCCACTGTATACTGTCCATTGTACACTCCACTGTCCACTCCGCTGTCCACTCCACTGTCCACTGTACACACCACTGTCCACTCCACTGTACACTGTCCATTGTACACTCCACTGTCGACTCCACTGTCCACTGTCCACTGTCCACATCCACTGTCCACTGTCCACTGTCCACTGTCCACTCCACTGTCCACTGTACACTCCCACTGTTCCACTGTACACCACCACTGTCCACTCCACTGGTCCACTGTCCACTGTCCACTGTCCACACACTGTCCACACTCCACTGTACACACCACTGTCCACTGTCCACACCACTGTACACACCACTGTCCACTGTCCATTCCACTGTCCACTGTACACACCACTGTCCACTCCACTGTCCACTGTCCACTGTCCACACCGCTGTCCAGTGTAAAGAGGGGTGTGTCACAAAATGATGGGCCCTGGGTGCAAACTGTCTTGGTGGGTCTGCATTACATGTTCTCTATTCATGGGTTTCAGATTAATATTATATAATGCAACATTTTGAGGACATTTTACCAGTTGAAAATAGAATATTTTGTATTAAAATGTTAATCACTATGGTGCGGTCCTAATTTCGCATTATTCTGAAAACAGGCCAGTAAAGGCCAGTGCAGGGCATAAACATGTTCAAAGGCGCAGGGTCTATTCACAACAATGCCTTTGAGGTACCCAGTGTATAGTGCAGTAATATGCATCAGTGAGAATAGTGAGAGTGGTATTTTTTAGTTTTCAGTCTACTAGATCAAATTGCATCATGGCTTAAATACCCCCTCTTCATAGCCACATATCTATGAGTCACTCAGTTTTCTATAGGGCACCATAGTGAGGACCCTAAGTGAGGACCCCAAAGACAAACATGTCATGCTCCATAAATTACCTTAGGGTTGTCCCCAGTGGCAGGTCAACAGACTCCAGCTCTGCACATATGGTATTGAAAGTGCTGTCTTCTCTGCCCTCTGCTCCTGGCTCAGCCCTGTGGAGTGTGGAGACGGCCATGTCTGTTCTAAGAGCTGCAGCTCGGAGCAGCTGAGTGTGAATACCTGCTTCATCAGCACAAAGTCAGGAAGCCTGGCAGAGACAGAGAACTTGTGATTCAGTGAACTTTGGAACACCTCACAGCAATAGTAAACCTCACACAATCGGTGAAGGTCAGTGTAAACTTTATGTTGAGTTGAAAAAAAAGAACATCTGTAAAGATGTAACCTCAAACATGATTTGGATATTCACTTTTGTCTCGGTTTTTATGCTCAGATTCAGGACTACATCACTTCTGAGATGTTCTATGACTAATTGAACCTGAGGTTTACTGCTGTTTATTTCCTTCACACTGACTGTGGAAGTTGGTGCATGAAAGCATTGTGTAGTTGACAAAACCACTTCTGCTTTCCTGCTATTCTTCTGCGGATGGATTGGCTGATTGTGAGTGTGCCTGGGCCTATATGACAACATGCACTTTCAAAAGGCCTGACTATGAGTTTCCTTATTGCTCAACTGAAAAGGAGAAGTGCTCTCATATTAAGCTCTGATTGTTTTCACATTGTAGAATATGCAGAAGTCATTATTTATGTTTTTCATTTTTAGCAATATATAATTCTTCAAATGTTCAACCTTTTATCTTTTATTATATATCATTCAGCTATTATCAAAGGCTTGTGATGTTCATCTACATCTGGCAAAGCTTGGACATTTCAACAAATTATGCATAGCTATTAAAATGGTATGATATTACAAATCTATATTGAGTATCTAGTTTCAAGTGGTCAAATGAGAAAATTACTTGATTTGCATGTTTGCATGTTTCACTTATAGTTAAATTGCAATTGTCCACTTGCATGACAATAAAGTTAGACCATCTTCAATCATCAAAATGTTGTGCCCTGTGTCGATGAGTTCCCCTGTTGCAGTGCAGGATATGTCACTGTTCTTCCTGTTTCCTGTCCTGCTCTGCTCCACTGGCCTTGTGTCTCCCTCAGCAAACCTACTGACAGTTTAAAAAGTTGGGGTTTGTCTTGTTCTACAGATGCTCTGGTTTTGTCCATGTACACGTATCTCATCTTTTTTTAAAAAGCTTTTAATACAGTACACTGTAATCTCTGTAGATAGTTTTACAGTTCACACATTCACACATAGGGGAATCTATAACTCTGACTTGCATTTTTACTCTACTTTAACTTGCATGAAAAATGGCTAATAATATTATACATGTTATGTGAAAAGTGAAACCATCAGATTTAAAAATGCACCCATCCAAAGAAATTGCATGAAGTGAATGTCTGCTTTACAGTCTGCGCAGGTGTGACAGAAAATAACCTGCAGAGGGCGCCCTTAAACCTCAGTTCAGTCAAAGACTATTTTTCAACCGTGCGTGCTAGGTAAGTATAGTATAGTTTAGATTTTAGTAAGTATAGTATATTTTAGATTTTAATTAAAACCAACATCCTCATTTCATAATGATGCTCTAGTTTTTATGCATAAAGCGTCTTTCTTGGGATGAGTGGGCATAACAGATCTTCTCTCAGAACAGAAATTAGAAATTCAATGCTATTAATTTAATTTTATAGCTGTTTTTTGCAGGCCTACTACAGGCTCATCACCAAAGTAGTACTCAGTGACGTAGGGTTAGGGTTAACGTTATGATAAAAGTGTACTCTTACTTGAGTAAAAGGTTTGGTTTGTAGTCTGTGCTTTGAAAATATCTTATTTTGTGCATTAGTTAAGATTTTATATTTGTCCTTCAAATGAAAACCAATGAAATTATAAATCAGTTTCTCTTACAATTACTCTTACTTGAGCATTACTCCCACTTAAGTAATTACTTGGACTACTACTTTTACTGGATACGTCGTAAAACGTATTCACTCTAAATACAGGCAGAATTCAAATTTCTTTTAGGATGGTTACCTGGACGACTAAGAAATTAAGTGATTACACTATACCTCTCCTTGAATAATATTACTTTGAAGTAACGTTACTCTTACTTAAGTACAATTTTCGACTACCACCCACTTCTGCTTATCACACTTTTGTTTAAGCAGTGGGACTCCCCAAGAGACAACTGGCCGTTTCAGTTTGTGGTGACATACACACATCACTGCACAGACCCGTGTCTCTGACCCACTATCTGCACACAGACAGACAGTTGGAAACCAAATATGTGGAAGTACTGAACAGCAGCCTGGTATAAGAAGGAGAAAGCAGCAAGGGGTCCAGTGATTAACAACCTAATGATTTTCACGTTTTAATGGTTTTTATTGAGAATTTTCCAGAAGCTTTAGGACAATCCGTTTTGTTGGCCTATTGTCCATCCATCCAGCTTCTTCCACTTATCCGGGGCCGGGTCACGGGGGCAACAGTCTAAGCAGGTACTCCCAGACTTCCCTCACACCAGACACTTCCTCCAGCTCCTCCGGAGGGATCCTGAGGCGTTCCCAGGCCAGCCAAGGGACATAGTCCCTCGTGTCCTGGCTCTTCCCGGCCTAACATATACGTAAAATATACGTAAAAAGCATTTTTTATTAACTGTGCCCCAAATGTGTCCCAATACACATTAGAAAATATATGCAAATTCTAACTTTTGTTTATTTTGTTTTTGTCAACTAGTTTTGTAATTTGTGTATTCAAAAAAATAAAAAATTCAACATGGTATATTTTGGGTCTAACCCTATTCTTCTGTCACAGTTCAGCAAGGCCACTGAGCCTTATAGGTACAATAATTCTTCAAGCTTGTTGTATTCAGTGTGAGTGCTCTGGTGACTGCTGACTGAGCGCAGTAAAACCTTTCAGATAGCTTACTGAACTCTTAAGTGTTCTGGTGAAAGAGCAGTGGCCTGATGCATGCAAGACCACATCTCCTCTCCAACATGAGGCATTCGACAGTGATGACCCACTGTCACAGTTGTGAAATAGTCTAGCACTTTTTAAGAGACGGGAAGTGAAACAGGAGTAAACAAGCTGGGCAGAGGTGCTCAAACGTTAGTGGTGTCAGGGGTTGGGGGCACAAGTAGGAAAGGAAGAGATGCATAATGACATTCACACTTTCAGTCATACAGAAGCCACCTAGAAAACATACACCCAGAGCATATTCTCATTAAAAACTATGGCATATATCTTGTCCTTCAAAATAAACCTTTACAGTGACCTCCCAACCTTTTTTATGCATCAACACGCAAAGCTGTTTGTACTGACAAAGACATATAAAGTTATGTCAGGAAAAAAGACCAGCGCAAGATGAGATTCAAAGGCCTTGTGAAAGAAAATATGTTTTTAATTATAAAGTCAGTCAGTGGTGCAGTACGGGGGTTGACAGCATATATTGGACAGGACATTTGTGTACAGATCATGCAAAATTACATACTATATATATACTATAATAAATATATGCCGTACTTTTTCTCCAGTGACAATGTTTGAAATAAAATCTGTATAAGATCCATGCAAAAAAAGTTCCTTCAGCTCCTTCTGCACTGGCTTGGTGTGCACTTACTAATTAATTTAGCTCTGCCCCAGGCCAGAACCATTCCTAAATCTATAGTTCCTGGTTTTTGTTTAGCACCGCCCTCTACAGCTCCTGCATTCTTTCATCTCTGTCCTTTCCTGTCTATGTGGCCATCACTGTTTTCACAGTGGTGTGGCGGAAACCAAACACATGAACATTGCATTGTTCGACCCGGGCCCATTATAGCTGCCAACAAGTGCAGCAATAATTTCCTGAAAGGCCACACTAATGAAGGCAGCAGCATGTGTCGTGAGGCAATTGAACAACAAAAACTCAACCTCAACAAAAGAATGGATGATTAGTTGCTGCCTTTTTCTAAATTGCCGCAGAGATTTAAGTTTTAAATTGTGGTCAATATTTTCTATCAGATGAGAGTTGATACAAATATATTTATTAGCAGTTTGATTTTTGAAAGTGTGCATGCAAGGAATTTTCTGGTATTATTATGCACAGTAGAGTCCTTTGTCCTGAGGGCTGTTACTCTCACCAAACTGCTGTGGTGCACAATTGTTGACCCTACCTGACAGATCCTCTGCTAAGCTGCACTGAGCCCTTTGACTGAGACTGAGAAGCGCAATGAAAATTATTCTGCATCTGAATTTGAATCTCCTTTGGTATCTATAAAGTATCTATCTATTTGCTGTTGTGAGGCTTGACAAACATTCATGTTTCCCCCTTTCACAGACACTGATTTCCCCTGTTTTGTTACTCCATTCCCTAACCTGCTCCACATCCAACGATCCCAACCTTCTGTCCTCAAGCGACTCCAGTCTTTTAGTCCTCTCTTCTTCTGAGTGACATCAAGTCAACCTTTCTTTAATTGTATCTTTGTTGATTTTTGTCAGATTTACCTGACTTACACTCATTCTGACCACAGTTACATTGTTACATTACATGGTTGTACATATGCTTCATGATAAACACTAATGTTTTTTGTTGTTGCTGTTTTTTGTTTTATTTCCTTCAATTTAGTGGTATTTTAACTTGATTCAGCTGCGGCTGAACATCCCCTCAGTTACAGCCTGCATGATGCTTTGAAGTAACCCATGGTTCCAGGATACAGAATTAAATGGAAGCAAATAAAGATAACATCTGTATTGAGCATATATTTATTATAATGTTCTAAACATCAGCCAGTGGACCAGCTCCTAGTTTATACAACTAAAAGCTGGACTTAAATTCTTATCAGAGTGGAAAGACAAACTTACATGCTCTTTCCTTCCTGCACACATTAACTGTACATTGTTCCAAAAATGTCACTTGTGCCTAATAGCACTTTAATTGAGTCTGATGTTTGCGGCGCTTGGTCATCACTATTTATTATAAGCTGTTTGCTCTGCCTGTGGCCTGTTTGAACGACTAATCGCTCAGATGGAGCCTATCTAAATTGTATGGTGAGGCAGAAAATCCTGTACTCTTTTAAGTAGTGTCTGACAACCTGAAACTGTGCCTGTCTTCCGTTCCACAATGGCCTAATTGAAAGGCAAATATTCCAGCTGAGTGCACTCATGAATCAGTGGGGCATCTCTCCTTGGCTGCCTGAGGAATGAAGTGCTGCTGTTCTTCATGGTCTGTTCCTGATCTGTGACCACTGAAAGATAGTAAGATGCTCTCTTTACCTTATGGCTTTAGCGTTAGGGCATGTCACATTAGATCACAAACGATTTCACAATTGCTCTCTTTATAAAAATTTTAGCAAAGTTAAGCCTAAAGATTAAAACCGGGGGCACAGGCTTAGTTCTTATAATTGGCTGTAAAGCAAATGATGATCATGCAAAATAATGCCTCTAAAATTCAAAGACATTCGATGATTTGACAGCATAGTTTGAATGAGCCAATCAGATGGCTCGTTAAGACTATGAAAATGGCATTTATCTAAAGGAGCTCTAGGGATAACAGTAATGTTTAAAGGATGATCTTTCTGCACCTGCAGCAGACCAGTGTAGGTAGGAAAAACACATTTGTCATCATTACAGCTCTTTGGGGTGACATTGGGTTTTCTGTTGCTCTGAGCTCACTTTATGTTTGCCATCTCTCAGCACAGTCCATTTAACCGAGTCCAGCCCTGGAGTGAGCCTGCTGTTTGCCTGTGGACCTGCTCATGGATCATGTGCTCTGTCAGACCAGAGTATTTCCTCTGCAGATTCGTCTTCGTAGTTTGTAGTTGTGTTATTTCTGCAGTTGGAGACTGTCATAATTACAAAGTTGACAATGGTGCCACTATGACAGCGGGCAGTAGTATTTCAATGATTTGCTGAAATGTGATTGTTTTCTCATGTTTGTACAGTGCATGGGGATAAATATGGTGGGATTTTAAACACATCCATCACTAATTATTAATTTATGGGACAAATGAAATGCATGTAAGATCTGAGACGGGAACACACTGAAAGAGACCAAGTCCAGGTATCAAACTTGTCCTGCCAAGTATAGTTATAAAGCATGAATTCTTCAAATGGCCTCTTGATGTCCTGTCCCCTCGGGTGGTGATACTATACTTATCAGTGGTGGTGGGTTGTCTCATTAATTGATTGACTCTGAAGCAGGCCTCAGAGGAAGGGCAGATAATGGTTTCCATTTGGCCAAGGTCAACACTCCACACATTCCACAGTTGTTCAATTATAAGTACACATTAACCGATCACACACACATCTCATGAGAAAGATAAAGATAAAGTAATGTCCTACCATTAGATTTCTTAAACTAACCTATGAATAAGGAGGAAGTCTGCCTTTTCAGTGGGGTCTAATGTTACTTACAGGAGGTGTGATGGGCCTCTTCATATTTTATGATCATCAGAACTGAACATGACTGAACAGTGAGTTTTTGTTCTGGGCTGAAGGTCTTTAGATCAAGGAGAGGTGTGCAGTGTCGGACTGGCCCTTTGGAACCTGTTTACTGTCCCCAACATTTCACCCAGCCCTGTGTGCACTATGAGTCCTTTTGTTGACTTTCCCCAGCACAATCTGTGAAGCATTACACAATAGAGGATCAATCGATGAGCTGCTGTTAGTTTTGGAATCGTCCGTGTGGGTATATGCGTGAGTATATGTGCGGAGTGCTGTCACTCTTCAGACAGCTTCAGTCTTTGTGCAGGTACCGGGCCGCTCTTCCAAACGTGTGTATATCTATATAGATCTATACATAGATCTATATATATATTGTATGCTGTACATGAACAGAGGATTCAGATGGTATTGTCATCAGTCACTGTCCCGGTTGGTTGTATAGTGCTCACTGTGCTGAGGCTTCTCACAATCATTAACCTCATCTACTTACCGAAAACTCCCCCTCTATTTGCACAACAGCCCATCGATAAGCTATTTGAAGTTTTAATGTCCTACTGATCTGTAGCTTCACTCACACAGGCCGAAGCCTTCAGAACATTCGAATGTAATGGATACTGATATGAGTATTGTTTTGTAACACTTATCTCTACCAATATATTATCAGCAAATATAAAATAACCAAAACTGCACACAAAAAACCTGGAAAGAAATTTAAGAAACACATTGTCATGACTTAAAAACAAAACTCATGATTTACAAAACAAAACTATTCATTTATTAATGTGAAATTAAGAATAACAGAAATATTGGACGTTTTTGGCATTGTATGATAAGCACAAAACATTAAATACTCGATTTTCAGAGAAAGAGGGAAGAGCCATCGAACATAGAGGCAGAGGCACTGTACTGCAAAGGGTCGTCAAGGCAACAGAGGAGAGTCGGCTGGACTTGTCTTGCTCAAGAGATCAAAACTTCCTTGAAAATAGTTTTGGCTATTGATTCCCCAATAAAGAAGGGGGTTTATAAATAACAGTGCAACGTTTATGAAAAATTTCAAAAAAAGACTACAGCATAAAACAATTTTATCATGCATTTAATGTAGACAAACAAATAATGAATGTTGAAGTGTTATTTCAAAAAAAAAAAAAAAGAAAAAAAAAAAAAAAAAAAATTAAAAAAAAAAAAAAAAAAAAAAGAAGAAGCAAGATCTCAGTCATCCAGCTGAGCAAAGTTACTCAATATAGTGCTGTTTACAGTCACTGTGCTGAGGGTAGTTGAGGTCTGTGGGTGCTAGTCCATGTCAGATACATTATGTGACACAACATTCTCCACAGACACAAGGGTTTATACGTTTTTGAGTCCATATTATTATTAACATTAGTGTCCTGGAACTGCCTCATATATTGTCATATAGTCATATATTGACTCAGTAGCAGTTTTCAGTCTTGTTGGCTTTCACAATCAAGAGCTTCCTTGGTCAGAAGCATGAGCTCTGTATCTGCCCTGTAGTGTGTGCATTTATTATTAGAGAGTTCAAATCAGAGGCACTGAAGGTTCTAGTCTCACAGGGGACACCATGGACCTCAGAAGGGACCACACAGAACTTAAAGGGACAGTGGAGACCTCAGAGGGACAGCGGCTGCCTCAGAAGGACAGCGGAGACCTCAAAGGGGACCATCCGGAACTCATAGGGACAGTGGGGACCTCAGAGGGACAGTGAGGACCTCAAAGGGGACCAGGAGGAACTCAGAGGGGATAGTGTCGTCATCACAGGGGACTGTCCTCAGAGGGGAGAGTGTGGGGTTCTAATGGAATGGCTGGAGTCCCCAATGTCCAGCTCTTGGTCTGTCTCTGACAGCTCTGAGTCCAGCTGGTGCTGTGAGGGCTGAGGTGATCGGGGGCTGCATGGCTGTCCTGCTGAGGGGCTCTTCATGGGGCTGGGCTCACACTTGGCTCCCTGAGGGGTCTCCTAGGGGACAAAAACAGGTTTTGAAGAAGTTCAAATAGTGTGCAACGCTCTGACATTAATATCTCACCTGTTTGAGCCGGCGCCACTTGGCCCTTCGGTTTTGGAACCAGGTTTTTACCTAAAAACGATGAGAGATTTTAATATTTTGAAGCCAACAGAAGTTTCTTCGTGGGATTCACTGTTCCACTCTGAAGCTTTCCCATTATTATTCAACAGTATTTTGTGGCTCCGCTGGTGGGTCAGGGCAGGGTGCTTACCTGTCGCTCAGTCAGCTGCAGACTCTTGGCCAGTCTCTTCCGTTCCGGAGGAGAGAGGTATTTCTGAGAGTCAAACTTCTTCTCCAGTTCCAGTGTCTGCTCATTGGAGAAGCGCACCTGGCCCCCTTTCCTTTTGTGCAGGGGCCGCGGCAGGAAAGGACCCCAAAGCAAAGGTTTACCTAGCATCAGAAAACACACACTCTATTGACTGCTGCAAGTGAATAGAAAAAAATCTTGAATTTAAAAATATTAATTTGAAACTTCTTCTGGGTTACTCACATAAACGTAAGATATAAATGAATTGCAAGTTTTTCATCATAAATAAATATATAGGCATTTTATCTGTAAATATTGCCAAAATTGCACATATTTGGGACATTTAAATCAGAAAAATGGACAGAGCCAGGTTTAAATTGCTTGGTTCAAGTTGCTGACATAACAAAGAAAAAGTGGACCTCTAATATAGTTTAGAGCTGACTGAAAATTCAAATTCCTCCTAATTTATTACACGTAAACTGTGATAAATTAGGCTTAGAATTAGATGGCAAAAATATGTCTGGACTTGCTGTCAAAATCTTTATGCGCAGTGGGAGGCATTTTAAGAAAACGGTCTTTGAAGTTACAATTTCTCATATAAATGGATGTGAGTAGATTAAATGGTCATATCTATATGGCTTTTTTCTACCTGTAGTTTCACGCCGCAATCACTGAAAAACGTTTCTTTATGATCTGTAGGGGGGAAAGAGATATAGCCTAATACTCTATCATTAGCCTAATAAACAGCCGTACAGTGTTTGTTGGTTTGTTTGTTTGTTTTGGTTTTTTGCCCGCGCACTCACGGCGTTTCAGTCATGAAAACCCTCATGTGGGCGCAGGGTTGGGAGCCGCGTTTCCGTTGGACTTAACGAGGCTCGGACTGAGGAAACGCGTTTGCGGCAAAGACCAGTTTCCTGCCTCTAAAGACAATTTGAAGAGTATGAAAATAATAATAGCCTAAATGTCTAGATGGGTAAATAAAAATATGTTTTCATGAAAAACGCTACAAATAGGCCAAGCCTTTGCAGCCTAAACTTTCTTAACCGAGTCTGTACACATGGGTTTTTGAGTTAGACTTTTGGTGTATGAGGGGTTTAAGTGAGCGCTCTTTGAGATTGAAGCAGCTGCCTACAGGAAGTGCAACAATAGTGAACATATCAGCGCCGAGTGTTTCCTCTATGGTTTCTATTGAGGATGTGGAGAAATAATCAGCAGCGCGCAGCGTGCCCCGAGGAAGTCCTGGCCCAACTCCTCCATCACACTATCAGCGGAAACAGCACCGCAGCGGCTCGGGCCCGCGACCTGAGGCCTCCATGAGGCCACAGAGCACGCAGTGTGATGTGGCGCGCACACAGTGTCAGCGCGCGTGTCACGCTCGGCTCCTGTGAAGTGCAGAACAATAGGATCCAGGAAGACGAGTCAGGGTCTTCACCAAGTGCGCATGGGTTTAATTTGCCACAACAAATAGGTTATTATGTTATGCTATGTCCATTTGATCCACAAAGCGGTGCTTCAGAAGCTAAATCAGTGCCGTTTACTAAATTATGTTTTCCCCCTGATAATATTATTTTGGTTGGAAAATGTGCCACATATTTGTGCAAAAGTGACCTAAAGCACAGCCTTCAGCATTTCAAAACATGAAAAAGTTAATAAAATATTAATCACCAGATTTGAGATTACACTAACGTGTGATGATAGCGCGAATATGCGCGCAGAGATGCGCACACCAGGCTTAAAGACGATGATAATAATAATAATAATAATAATAATAATAATAATAATAATAATAATAATAATAATAATAATAATAATAATAATAATAATAATAATAATAATAATAATAATAATAATAGTAGGCCTAAACCGTTTGGTTAGGTCTATCGCATAAAGTTGGGTTTGGGCTCTCACTCTGTGCCAGCATGTTTTGTGTCCTTTGTCAATGCACTTTTGTTCCAGCTTTGTTAGTTGGCTCTTTTCCCCCTCAAAATTCAAAACCTGATATTTCCATCGGCACATGACTGTGTAAACATCTGTCAAGTGCGGCCCAGAAGACTCAGACTCACCCAGAGGCTCGTGACGGAGTAGTGCCTGCGCGTACTCGCCCACGGCGCGTGCCTGCGGCTGTAGTGGGTACATTGACCCGGGGTATGGCCCTGGCGGGTAGGGCGACGTGAAGAGTGGGTGCAAAGGCGTAGGTTCGTAGATGTGAGTACGGTACGGAGACACCAGACTCGTGAAAGATGAGTGTGCAGAAGGAACTGTGGGGACGTGCGTGAGCGGTGGGAGACAGGGCGGCGGGGACGCACGGGGCACTGAGGCTCCGGGCCCGCTCCGGCTCAGGATGTCCTCGATGGAGAAAGGTGTCCGCTGTGCTGGCGGCTGCGTGGTCATGGCTGCATACACTGGTACCGACATGTGCCTGGGCTCTGGGGTCTCTTGCTGCACCCCAAGGCGTCCAGCCCGCGTGGAGTGGATGGTTGTTCAGTGCGTAAAGCTGTAAGATCCCTCTGTAGTAAAGCAGGTCTCGAGTCTCCTGCTCTCTCACCAAGGATTTGGACAGGGCTTAGGCGAGCAAATGTTTGTGAGAAGCTTTGAACTCTGAGGGCTGTGAGCTGCAGCGTTACCTCCCACACACTGGACCGTTATGCGTCTGCGGCAAAGGGGAAAAGTGATAAGCGCGCGGCCCACTTCCTGCAGGTGTCCGAGCTGGCTCCTCATTGGTCTTCTCCAACGCGTGCGGCCCTAGAACCAAGATAAGTGCAGTTCAGAAGAATCATGTCCATGGCCCATCATCAGTGGCCGGTAACGGACACATCTGTCGACCCGCAGAGCGCGTGTTGGAAACAGCGATAGGCTAAACGTTTGTCAGCAGACCCCTGTTACCCTTGTACATGGAAATAAGGGACATCGTTCCTCCGGGGCGCAGTAAGTTTTAGGTGGACCCAAAAACAGTGAAAGCTGTTGCAGAACAAAACAAATTTCCATTTGCAAGTAGGCTAAAAAATCCCGTGCCAAGCCAATAACAACAACCACACAACGAACAGCACATAGTCTACAGGCGGAAGTAAACAATCTTAATGATACATTGATTGGTCATTCCAGAAGTGTGTTGTAGATGAATTAAAAGGCCGGAGGCAGACTCACATCCTGTGAGCGCTGTAGCGGTTTCCTCAATCTGTTAAACAATAACGCGGACACTTCTCTGTTTGGGAGTGACACCTCGAGCCTTCGCCAGATTTTTTATGACCATTACTGCTTTCAGAATTCTTATCAATGCTTTACAATGTTCGATTTTCTAATGAGGGTTAAAGCGAACTCACTTCTAACTTTCCAACGGCTCCAATTTAGATAAATTGTCTGCTTCAAGGCAAACAGTCTTGAAGTCATCAAAGAAGTCACCAAAAGGCTAATATTTATACTAGGACAATGATTGCAGCGCATTGATCCCGCAGCTTCCCCTGGCGTCAGGCCAGTGTCCAAAAATGATTGATCGGTCCGAAGCAAGCGGCCGCTCAATGGCTCCAGACAGCGGCCGGGGCCCCTCTTATGCGAACCCAAAAGGCCGTTTGAGGCAAAGTTGGGAGATTGTACACTGTAGTGCGTGGTTCTGATTTAATACAACTGAACCAGATCCATGGGCCTAAACAGGATACGTGCTCAATTAGACTACGGAAAAAGGTTAATTTTGTAGGCATAAATGAAAAATTCATTTTAAACATTAATACACTGTAAAATGTACTTTTGTTAAGCATATATTAGTAGTGTTTTGGAATTCATGTTTACATGACAAGTGACTTTACTCCAGACTTGGAAAGACAGAAAAATTGGGTAGAACGTGCAGCCAGATTTGTATAGATGTAATTGTGAATTGTGTATTTTTTACAGAATTACCATTCTGTAATTAATTAGAACATTGACTAAATCACAATTGGTCCACTTATGAATAGGTTCATACTGAGCTTTGACATTCACATGACATCAAATGATTTTAATAACATAATATTAGGTGCCAGACAGCGTTTCCCCCAATGAAAAGCCATAAAGATTTAATGCAAAACTCAAAATGCACAAGTCTACACAATCAACAACGCCATGTCACGTGTGACACTTCTGTTGGTGGTTTTACCCGCTCATGAGAATGGAACTTTTTTTTTTTTTTTTTTTTTTCATCCAGCACAGTCTCATATTCCATGCCGGTATTGGCTTCAGAAAGTCTCAATGATTGCTGGTCTGGTCTGCGTCAGGACAGGCCTCAGAATGTGCGGCCGTCATCTGATTGGTGGTGGGACAAGCCTGCAGCATTTTGAGAATATGTCCCAAAGTCCAGTGGTCCTCATGAAGGACATCTTCCAACGTAAAAGGGCCCTGTTTTGTCCTGGTCAGGGATTTCACATGTGCGCAAGATGACAAAGCTGTAACATAAAATTAATTCAGCTAAGGGCATCGTTATTATTGATAATCATAGTGTGTGTGTGTCTTACCTTTTCCAAGATCATCCACCAAGCTTCTGACATAAAATCCACCTCCACACTCTACATCTGCCCAACAGAGAAGAGAACAGATTCAGTTCAGAATTAACTTAAGTCACATTGAAAACATAGTGTGGTTCTCTGACCTAGAGTGAACAGTGGAGGGCTGAAGTCCTGCAGTGATATGTTATAGACAGTGACTGCTCGAGCAGGTTTGGCCTCCACTTTGTGACCCTGTTTCAGCAGTACAGACAAACGCTGACCATCCTTCTTCAACGCGGAGTAGCTGCGAAACAATCAATGAATCTTTTGAAATGTTTCTAAGACAAACACACAAAAACAAGGAGTGAACTATTTTGTAAAAGTATGCAATTGATTATGTTTATGATTGATGTTATATTTTATTATTTATGATTCAGTACACACTGCACATTTTAAAACATAGCCAGCGTTTTACATTTTAGGGATTATTTTAGTGTGTGAATGTTTAAAAGCGTGTGTGGTTGTGTGCGGGTGTGTATGTGTGTATACATGGTGGGATGGCTGTGTGTGTGAGGAAATTATTTAAATAGTCTATGTAAAGCACTTTGTTTTACATGCCTTGCATAAAAAGATCAAAACAAAAGGTGCACAAACGAACCAAATAAAACAACTCCTTTATAGCGGGGTGGTCATAGAAAAGAGAAAAGTAATACTCACAGCGGGGGGACCTGCAGGATGTTGCCGACAAAGCTCTTCAGCTTTTCCTCCATGTCTGCTCTGGTGATATGCTCTGTCCCAAGGTAAACATTCAATAAGAAAAGGCACAGAAGATGGGTTGTCTCTCTAATCCACAATAAACTCACCAAAGGCTTTCTCCAGTGTCACAGTACCAGTGGCATCAAGAGTGTCTGTGGCCTTTCCCAATTCACCCACTGTTGTATATTTCTGACAATAACATGCACAACATTTTCTAGCATTCATTGTTTTTACGATCCAAAAGATACACAACACAACAGGACATAAACTGTTAAAGGACTCACCTTAGACCCAGCCAACATTGCACTGAGCATTTTGGTTCCATTTCCAACACCAACCACTGCTGAAACATTCAGTGATCAGCACATTATCCAGAAGTAGAATGCTCCAGAGGCAGGACCACAGTTTTCAGATTGAAGTGTGCATTACAACTCTGTCATTGTTTTTATGTTGAACCTGGTTGGACTCATTTCATGTAGTTTATCTGAATGGAAATATGCTACTCTGCCTTTTTAAATTCTTGAGGATATAGCGCCCCCTGTTGATGACGGAACACTGGTCAGCTAAAAAGCTCATAGCCCAACATCCTTGAGGTTACAGACCTAAGACTCCACTTGCAGCACTGTCCAGAGTCCCACCGTGGCCCATCTTCATACTCTGTCTTTTCCTTTTCCTCGGGTTGGGGTTGGTGACCCCCGCCTCTGTCAAACAGCCACAAGTTTAGTAAGTACTAAAGTCCAATAGGAATGACACACAAATGATTTTGTACCTCTCAGTAAAGCCTCCTTGAGCGCGTTTAGCACATCGGCAGATGTAGGCCCCTCCTTTTTAAACACCGCAAAAACTCCATTCAGAGCCTGCAGTCTGGATACAGAGCTGATGATGGGCACAGCCATGGGCACAGTCAGGGGCACCGCGATGTTACTCAAATTTCCAGCCATGCTTTCTCTTCTTCGTTTTAGGACGTTGAATTGTGTACAAGCGCCACCTAGCGTCCTACATAATATCAGAAAGCCCTAAACAATCAGGTGATTCTGAAGGCGACTTTAATCATTGGCATTGGAAGGGTGTTTTATGCAGCCTACTCATAGAATTTAATTTGATACGTTATTGGTTTAGGAATTTGTGGCGTAATTTCGTCTCACCCTCCTGACCAGCTGGCGGCGATAGGCATGGGTTTGTGGGTAAAGAAAGGACTTCCATAACCATCATGCTTAGCGCCGCACTTGTTTGTTCTTCCGCGTTACGGTTGTTTTGTTGTAGATACTTCAGGTTTGTAGTATTTTCTGAAAGGGTTTATTCAGCTCGTTTGGTCTAAACCAATGTCCAAAAACTATAAATGGGTTTCAATTAGATAAAGAGGTAGACGTAAAGTGAAGTTATTGTCTGCCTTAGTTTCACAAGATGTTATTGTGTTTTCTGTTTTTTTTCAGTCAGATTTTTGTGTTACATTTGCCATAGAAATCTCAAGCACAGTGGCTAAACTTACATGGCCAAAAAAGTCAGATAAAGTACGCACATGCATCTAATTAGTGATTTTACATGCACATTAGTCCTGATTAACTAAATGCATGTATTTTACTGTGGTATTTGGAAGTCCAATGATTAAATGATCAGATTTGGGTGTAAACAACAGTCTGTGTTTCCTGCAGCTTGTGTGAGTATGGGGGATCTGAGGAGCACGTTCCTGAGCCTGTGCAGGGAGAGTGGTGTGGAGCCACAGGAGGGGGTCCTGTCCCAGTTGCAGAAGGGGCCACTACTGGACCTGAGTGGACACAGCCTGTCCTCAGACACATGCTCAGTGCTGTCCAGGACTCTCCACAAGAACCATGTGGTCACAGAGCTGCTGCTGAGCAACTGTATGCTCAGCGAGGAAGGTCTGTGCTCCTGTTAGATCTCTGATTTTAATCATGTGGAATCCAGTAATTTGGATCAAATAATTCTCTCACACACCAGTCACTACTCTGAAGGCTGCTCTTGCTATTTGTACTATTTACCACTGCTTTGTTAAATATATTTTAAAATGGTTTTACACTTGCATGCAATAAACTCCACAACTCTTTGATTGAAAGTACCAAACTCCCCCATACTCAGCTTTTGGTTAATGAAGAATATGCATATGTTAGCCCTGTTGAGGTCAGCTGACAAATCAGAATTGTCCTGATGGGGTAGTTTTGTGTGTTGATCCCAGGGGCCATTGCACTCTTAACTGGACTCACTGGAAACACCTCGCTGAAAGTCCTCGATCTGAAGGTAATGCCCTACACATTTAGTTATGTACAAACCAGTACGGTTTGTGTTTCTTGTTTAAATCAGTGAGATTTATTACAGGGTAATAACCTCAGAGCTGCTGGAGCTGAAGTCCTGGGAAGGTTGTTAGCGCAAACTAATTCATTAAACAGGTGACGTTTATGAATTTAATGTCTGTTTTACTGGCCATCCATCCTTGTGTAACATTTCCTTTTTTGTCCACAATTTTGTGCTTTTTTTTTAGGTTGGTGCTGGAGTGGAATGCACTTGGCTTATGGGATGAGGCATTTTCTCTCTTTTGTGAAGGCCTAGCCTCAAACTCTAGTGTGAAACAGCTGGATCTGCGGAATAATCAGATCAACCCCCAGGGGGCATCAGAACTGTCTCAAGCCCTCAAACGCAACAACAGCCTGGAAATGTTAGGTGCCTCTGCTTTTCTGTCTGTTGTAAAACACTGGATAGTATCATTTATTCAGTTTTATTGCTATGTACCCTATGTGTGCTTGATTGCCACAGTAAACTGTAAAACCGTCTTTGCAGATCTGAGATGGAACAATATTGGCCTCTTGGGGGGGCGCGCTCTACTAGAGGCTCTGCAGAAGAATAAGAGTCTTGTTCAGCTGGAGATCGCAGGAAACAACATCCCGAGTGACATGGTGCGAACCCTGGGTGAGAGCTCCCTTCTTGGATGTATTGGCAGCAGTTCAATGCAGGCTAAATGCAATTTCTCAAAGTGAACAGGTGAACAGTTGGCCGTGTGTGTATACAAAATCCATATTAACAATATGGAACTTATTATGGCAAGACTTGTTACAGTCAGTAAGGAATACACAGGAGGGTGATTTGACTATCATTTATATTATCATTAGAATCAGAATCAGAAAGAGTTTATTGCCATTGTCAATGAACAAAATTCACAAACATAGGAACTTGTCTCGGCCTTAAGGTGCAACATAGAACACTGAGCAATAATACCACCCCCCACCAACCCCTTAACGACATATATTCAATCAAAAAGGGCATGCATTAGGAAACAATTTAAAATTACTATACAATAAAAATAAAAATAGGCATTATTATTATTATTATTATTATTATTATTAAATGTATGAGTTTCTGGGGGGATATAATTGTACTTAAAAGGATCAGAACTGACTGTGATACAATGGATACGAAATTATTATGGTAAAAATGCTGTTGGTTTTGACGGTTTCAGAACAGAGCACAGCCCATAACAGCAAACAGCAGAGTGCGATGAGGGAGAACCGCAGCAGAACACAGGTGCTCAGTAAAGAGATCCAGATCCTGAAGGAGGAAAAGGGGCGACAGGTGACTGATCCTTTGTGCAAGGCCTGGATTTGTTTGTGTTCGTTGATCTTGGTTAAAACGGTTTTGTTTGTGATGGACTTTGTTAGTTTCTGAGCCTGATGGAGACCATAGATCGACAGAGAGATGAGATGGGACGCTCAAAACAGGTAAAATCTCAACACATAATGTATATTATGCATTTGGGTATCCATTTTTAAAATACTAAAATCATTTAAATATGTTATATCGTTCTTAGATGCACATCTGTGCAGATGGCCCAACTCCAGGAAGCTCTGAATGAGAGGACATCTGCTGTCAGTTCTCTTACTGCCAAGTAATAATTGTACTTATCAAGCGTATCCCATTTTAGTTTATGTGCCATCTCAGTGTAGAACTCACTTTGTATGTGTAAGGTGATGTAATGTGCTAAATCTGCATCCGTGTTCAGGGAAATAACAAAGCAAAGGTGATCAAAATGCATATGACATCCTTAAAATAACACTGACCTGCAGTCATGATGCTAATAATAACTTCAGATAAAAAGATATTTACAGTTGGCGCAGGTTAGAGCTTAGCTGAGTACACAAAGTGATGCTGTGCTCTCTGTAGGTTACAGATGGCTGAGGCCGCATTGGCTCTGTCTGAACAGAAGAACACCAACATGGCTACCCTGCTCACTCAGACAAAGACTGAGAAGGAGCAAATTTGGGAACGGCACAACAGGGAGAAGAAGAAAGAACTAGAGGTACTGAAAATCATTATGAGTTTTGAATTGTAATAAATGGAGACAACATTGTTTTGGACCATTATCTACAACAGGGCAGTGTTCTCAAAGAAAGCAAGCTTCTCAAAGAAATTCAGAGTCTGAACAGCAACAATGTCCAGCTGAGAAATAAGGTAAACCCCACAGTGACATGTGGGCCTCATGACTCCTACAGCTACACTTCAGCTCAGTGTTTGTGTGACAGGTGGACGAAATGGAACGCAAGTGCAAGTCCCAGCAGCAGCACATTTTTGAGATAAAACAACAACTGACTAACAGCACGGCAGAGCTCAAGATTCGTCTCTCCCAAGCTGAAGGTAAAGCAGCTGGGCTTCCACACCCACAGCACTGAATCTGACATGGATAAGAACATGATGAGTGGTGACTAATGATCAGATGCTGTTTAACACAGAGCGACTAGAGAAGGAGAAACTGTATTCAAAACATCTTCAACTTTGGAGAACCAGAACAGCCTGCACCACAAGGAGGTCAGTTCAGCCTCTCTTTGGAGGCCATAGAGTCAACAGTCCTCTGGAAAAACCCACTACATAATGACTTGTGTGTGTGACGAACAGGTGGAGAATGTGAATCGTCATCAAGAGGAGAGTGAGAGAGCATTACAAGAACGCATTTTTAAACTTGAGGCTCAGAGAATCCAATTGGAAGAGGTTTGTTAAGCTTTGTTAAGCCTAAAGAAGACATCTCATGTTTTTTTGTTTGGTATTTATAATAACAATAATTATATCATACGCAGGTCCATATTTTCCATTTTGTTGTTCATTGTACATTGCAATGAACATCTACAGTTTACAGGTTATTACAAGGTTCACTGACTTTCTGTTCCAAACTTCCCTTCCTCTTCATAGTGGCATTTTACCGCAACAAGGAGTGGATTTTTATTATTATTTTAAAATAAATTTTTGAGCCCAACATGTATGACCTGAATATAGGGGGGTGAAATCAGACATTTTCTGAGCACTCAAACCTCTAATGCAGGACAATGCAGGATACCTCAAACATGCATGAATCAATTGAAATATAATTTTGATTGAGCTTATGATGAGGGAACATTAGTAACAAGTTTGTTTTGTGTGTGAGGAGGTATGTCTGTTTGCTGGAGGTGATCTTTCAGCCTTTGTCCCATAGGAGGTGAGCCAGGCCAAAGCTCTGTGTGTGAGCGAGCGTGCTCAGGCCCAGGAGGAGCTAGGCCGTGTGAGGGCACAGCTTCGACTCGAGGAGGTCTGTTCTTCCTTTACAGACTGGACAAGTACTATGCTCCATTATAGAGGGTTTGACTGTGTGTTATGTGTGAGCAGAGGGAGCAGGTGTCTTCTTTGAAGGAGAAGCTGTCCTCCCTTCGCTGTTCCCTGCAGGAGGCTCAGCTGCACTCATCCCAACAGAAGGACCTGATCTCAGAGCTACAGGCCCGGAGCAGCCAGCACAGCCTGGAGGTGGACACTCTGAGGCGGAGGATTGACGAGCTCCAGCAGGTCTGTACTCCACTTTACTCTAAGAAATATCCATCTGTGAATCACAATTTTCTTATTTTTGGCTCATTATTTTGTGTATACCTCAAACACTTTCGACATATGATAAAGTGGTATGACAACAATTATATTTTCCAGGGGGCCAGATTTCTCGAAGGGCTAAGGGGGGCCAGACTACAAAATCCCACCACAATTTAATGTTTTATCTCTCTAAGATCCACTAACAACTCACAGTGGCACAATTCACCAACAAAAATCAACATAGGACTTTACTTTAAGAGAAGTAAAAATATCATAACAATGACTAAAAACAGGACAAAAGCACTAAAATCCAGTGTTTACCAGAAACCTGACTTGACTAGTGCAAAGCAGACCTGGGATAAGAGCAGGTTTAAACCAAGACTAAATAAACCATATGTACCAGAAAAACATGGATAAACTATAAAACAGGACTAAAGCGGGACTAAAGCGGGACTAAAGCGGGACTAAATCAGGACTAAATCAGGACTAACGCAGGACTAACGCAGGACTAACGCAGGACTAACGCAGGACTAACGCAGGACTAAAGCAGGACTAAAGCAGGACTAAAGCAGGACTAACGCAGGACTAACGCAGGACTAACGCAGGACTAAAGCAGGACTATTTTAAAATAAATGTCATTAGAACAATTGGTTCAAATGATATTAAAACGTAGTAGCCTACAGTAGCTTCCAACATGCAAAGTATCATGTATGTTTTTGGAGTTCTCTGACCTGCAGCAGTCTATTAAAAATAGCCCAAGCAGAGTATTGAAATATATGCAACGTCATGAAATGGACAACGGGAAAAAGTTCCTGCAAGCACTAAACTTGTGACCTGCACCTGAGAAATAATGTATTTTTTATCTTTCCTTCGCCTCCATAGTCACGTTAAGATATAAAATTATGTTTGTTTTATTACAATTCAACACATTCACAGAGAAATTAGCTTATGAATTTAGACGCGCCTAAAACAAAAGTGCACATGTTCCGGAACGAGACCACCTTTCCTAACCCAACCTGTGAAGCAATACGCACATCACACACAGCGGTTTGATGTACCGTGCACTCACACAGACCTTTCAATCCAACGAAGAAGCCCGGGAAACACGCTTTCCTCCGGTCCCACTGTGCATAATGTTCCTCGTTAACGAGCAGACTTCCAAACACTTGGAGCACACGGTCCTTATGCATGTTACATTTACACCAAATCATCAGTGAAGCTGTTATTTACTGTGTCTGTAGCCTCACACGTTTGTGCTTTGACAGAGCAGTGTTTCAGAGGAACCAGGGCTCTGGCCCGCTGTGACCACTGGCGGAGCAGCAGCAAAGCAGCGCAGAGTGCTGCAGCTGCCGCGCAGCACCACGGAAGCAACACAAAAAAAATTTAATAATATATTTTTCATTATGGGAAACTGGGCCACAGGCTAGACCAAATTACTTCGGGGTTCGGACCTGGCCCGCGGACCGCCTTTTGGAGACTCCTGCTGTATGATATAGTGAATAGACTTTTCTCTACAGCTTGAAAATAGTATCGAAACATGTAGGCTCTTTTCAATTAGGGACGCACCAATATTGATTGAGAAATTATGCCACTGGCACTGCCAACTTAGTCCTTGTTATCAGGCCTACGTCATCAAAGGTTATGACTTTCCCTTCAGTTGATGCATAGCAAGGCTTGAATGGACAATACCACAGTGTGTTGAGCATCCAAGTCTCCGTGCCCCATACATTGGTAAATAAACGTCTACTGTGTAAGACATTCAGTGTCCAGTCTCTTTACACCAGGTTACTTAATTTATTCTATAACATAGAAGTAACACTAGTATCACTCTGGTATCAACTCTGATCCAGGAAAACTTATTTACTCAAGGTTTTAGTTCCAGGATATTTGTAGAGGTGTAGAGCAATCAATGAATGTGATAAGACTTCACATTAATTGATGTCCTAGCCATTGTTGGACCAGAATTGAATGTCTATTATCTAATATTGGAACTCTCACAACACTGTTAACTGAAGAATAAGTAACAGTTACATTATATTTAAGTAAATGGTGTCTTAAGGAAAGGAGTACTTTCAGTCTCTGCTCGGGTTAGTATTACTACCGGTATTAGAACTTTAAAAGCTAAATCTGTGCATTCTTATCATTAAATGAAAGGCTCTCATCTTGGAACAGTATTACGTTTGGTGTGAATTATATAACAGAACAGTGTTTTAACCATAGTAAGTAAGTAAATAAATGTTATTTGTATAGCACCTTTCACAGACAGAGTCAGTCACAAAGTGCTTCACAAAAACGCAGAATAAAACATGTCGATGTTTAATTTGCAGGAGTTGTCGGGGAAAGAGCAGGAGAAAGTGGCGGAGGTGAACAAGGTGCGGGTGGAGCTTCAGGAGCAGATTGGGCGTTTGGAGACTGAGAGAGCAGCTCAAACTGGACTCAAAGAGAAGATAGGCGCTCTGGAAAGAGAGATGAAAGGTTAGTTCAGTGGTCTGTCATTTTACATATAAGTAAGTCTAAAAAAATAAATTGTTGAAAGGTAGATAATTGTGCCTAAAAGGACCAAGCAGAGTGGAGAATGTTTATGTTCTCTTAAATCTCGACAATATAGGACAGTAACAGAAGAATGTTTTGTATAAAGAACCTATACCATTATGTGTATTTTGTATATAGTGAAAAGAAAAGCCCTGAATTTGAACATTAAACAGTGTCGTTGACTGCATTTAATTTGACTTAGTTTGTGCCATTAATGGTGCTATGTTCTTGTGTGCAGTGCAGAGCAGCAACCACAGGGAGGCGCTCCGGGACAAAGACAGTGAGATATCGTCGTTGTTAGAGAAAGTGCGTCTGAGAGACATTCAGATCCAGAGAATAATGGAGGCGGAGGCACAAAGAGCCAGCTACCTGCAGAGTGCCATTCTCACCTATGTGCAGGGCTCTCCACTGGGACACTTCAGCAGTGCAAACAAACCCCTGTGACCCACGCAAACTGTTTTTTTTTGGAGAACATGCACTCTGCTCTATGAGATTGAACTTCCAAACCGCAACCTTTCAACTGAGAGGCAGCCAGGATATAAACTAATATTTCTGCCATAGTAACAAGGACACATGAAATACACTCACACATCTGCATTGAGCTTAACAGTAAGTCAAGTAGTAGGCCTATATTATATGGGCCTAGGGTATCACAGAATTGCAGAAGCTTTTAAAAATATCCACTGGTGCCTTCATGCTGTGAAACGATCTCAGATTTGCTTTTTATAAGCAGTGCCACTGCTGGTGCAATTCATCCTCCTGTAGAACTATATCAGGGAAATCTTGCCTAATTGCTGTAGAGTATAGCAGGTAAACCTCACCTAATCATGTTGATTTGCATTCATTCTTCAGGTGTTTGTTTATTTTAATAAAAGGCTTGATACCACTTGTAAGAATTGAATAGACTTGAATACATACAGATCAGTTTAGTGACAAAAGGTTTGTATTACAGTCTGTATCACAGACCTATTGCCAGTAAACTGAAAGCAAATTGGCCCAGTTATTGACCACTATTATTAGTATAGTTTAAGGATGCATAGGATTTAAATAATGTTGAACGGATTTTAAATTGTGATTTATGATTTGCTAAACTCTACTGCCGTGTGAGTCGCTCACTTACGTCCAGTCTCACAGCCGCGCTCCTAAAAATGTGCTGCTATTCCTTTAAGAACCTTCGGTATTTTCCGGAGTCGCTCGGTACTACGCGGTCGTCGACGAGCCCTTTCACTGCGTCTCCATCGCCGAGCGGACAAACCCACAGCTCCCATCCGAGACCAGAGCACAGACTGACGGATCTGTGACCGCTCAGTACCGGCGTGTGAAGCTCCAGCTCTGCACAAATGCAAGCGATCAAATGCGTGGTGGTGGGCGATGGGTGAGAGCCGAAGCTTGTGTGCGGTGCAGGGATGCGTCTACGTGCGGGCGGACAGGGATGGGAGGATGCTATGAGGAAAGGGGGCTGGGGCGCTGGTTCGCGGCTCGCTTGCTTCTATGCGGGCTCATTTTGCATGTGTTGTTGCTGTTGCGGGCGTCCTACGTGTACTACAGGCGGCTATGGGTCGTTCACTGTGGTTTGTGACAAAGGCCCGGGATGCTGAGGGAACACCTACACAGGCCACGGGAGGCTGGCGGATGTGCTGATGCGTGCTGAGGAATGCGAGCAGGCCCTGCTGCTCTTCGGCTGCTCCTCCGCTCCCCTGCTCAGGGCCTGTGATGGGTTGTACATCGCCCAGCAAAGCAATCACGTTCGTCTGGAATGTGCTCTTGACTATGCAGAGTTTGCTGTCTGTTAAGCTAACGGAGAAACTCGAGTGTTATCGCTTGTTTGTGTAGGAAGACAAACGGGCCTACTCATCAGTCATTAGGTCACTGGCAACTTTAGCGACCATTAGTACATGACTTCTTCACACTCTATGTCGGATATTCGAAGGCTATTGGCCGCGATAAAGGGTGTCTCAAAGGGGAATATAGGCTGAAAACTGCTAAAAAAAACACCAACAAACAAAAACACAAAAAAATACTCCTTTGTGATGACAGTGACATCTCTGTGCATGTTTATAACCTGTGTTCATACTGGCAAAGAGGAGAGTCTGTGTGTCCATCTGCCTGGTCCGGCCTTGTGTATGTGCTCCGAGGGCCATAGATGGGGGTGGTACAGGGGGCTGTTGTGTCCCTCAGGCCACACAAATGTAGGGCAGTGTGTGTGGCACATAATGAACGAGACACTACAGTGAAGAGTGCATGTACTAACTCTGTATTCTCCACAGAGCTGTGGGTAAGACCTGTCTGCTCATCAGCTACACCACCAATGCCTTCCCCGGAGAGTACATCCCCACAGTGTAAGTCACACAACATGTTGGAATACTTTTATTACTACTCATGATTGACGCTGTTTAGGAGAGTTTCTTGTTGTTTACGGTCCTCATGTAGTCATGTCTGATATTCACTAATGCTTTCATCTTCCCTTTGGTTCAACAATGTCCCACTGATTCACCTGCTCAGTCTCGTCTTAGCTTAATTAGTGTCCTACATACTTGGCTTTAACGTTTGAAATGAGTAATCCTTGTATGTTACATGTTTTGTTCACAGCTTTGACAACTACTCTGCCAATGTTATGGTGGATGGGAAACCGGTGAATCTGGGCCTTTGGGACACAGCGGGACAGGAGGACTATGACAGGCTGAGACCTCTGTCCTATCCCCAGACGGTATTATCCACACATACTGCACTGCACCATCAAAACACAAGAGTGACAGTTTCCTGGACTTATGAAAATTCAGGAGATATAGCTTCCGCTGAGCTCCACAATACCAATCGTTTCAAATATGCAACATCAGGAGACTAGCATTTCACACATTCTGCATAAAATAGAGGATTATACATTTTTCTTGTCCCACCCACTTCCTCTGAGTCACTGTCATTAGAAGAAAGCCTGAATAGTCGTGTCTCTGGTTCTCTCCCAGGATGTGTTCTTGATATGCTTCTCCCTGGTCAGCCCGGCTTCCTTTGAGAACGTCCGCGCTAAGGTCAGTAGGTGGGCCCCTGGTCCTTTTTAAGCCGCGCCTGACCACTAGGAGGCACATCTTTGGCTCCACCTGGCTCACTCCACTCTGCCTCCAGACCTGGATTTAGCACACTTCAGTTTGGAGTGACTCATGTGGTAAAGCCAGGTCTGGAGCAGGGCATCGTCTTTGTCGAGGGATGCTCAGGTCTTCAGTGGGTTCACAACAGAGCTCTTGGGGTGCTCTTATGTGAAAACGCACCTTTATCTGCTGCCAGACTCCCTCTGTAAAGACACCGAGATGAAGAGTTTCATCTTCATTTCATCTGGATTTAAGGTACGACTGAAGTTACAGAAGAACTAAACTCAAACTGAACAGGTTCTAAAGTGTGCAAACCATTCCTCACTATATATATTTATAGAATATAACTTTTAATTCAACTAAACAAAACAAATTGTATATATTTGTTTTATTGTTGTTTTTTTAACGAGGATATGCAAATCATATTGTATTAGATATTAGTTATACATAAATTTAGCTTTTATTTTAAATCAGTTGAAAATATTGGGTTCGCTCTTTTTATCATATTACATGTAGTGGGCCGCACACAGACCCTGCAGTGACTCGGATCACTCTAACCCTCTTCTCTCTCACTTACCTGTTTTTGTTCCTGAAAACGTGTGTGTGGCTCCAGTGGTACCCTGAAGTGCGGCACCACTGTCCCAACACCCCCATCATCCTAGTGGGCACCAAGCTGGACCTGAGGGACGACAAGGACACTATTGAGCGTCTGCGGGACAAAAAGCTCTCCCCCATCACCTACCCCCAGGGCCTGGCCATGGCCCGTGAGATAGGTACCTCTCCATTGTCCCAAACACTGCTGCGTGATCTGATTCGGTCAGCGCTGTTGCTGAGTGGCTGTCTTGTGTTTTTAGGAGCAGTAAAGTACCTGGAGTGCTCTGCCCTGACCCAGCGAGGCCTGAAGACCGTGTTCGACGAGGCCATCCGAGCCGTGCTCTGCCCTCCACCAGTCAAGAAGAGGGGCAAGAGGTGCACTCTTTTTTAGACTCCGCCCACATCACCTGGATGCCACCACGGGCACTCTGAGAATATGGAAAAGTGAGTGAGAGTGCACTGCTCAGACTGCTTTCTTTATATCAATGTTTTTCCAAGTGATATTAGCTACAAGACCATTATTATTGAGTCCAGTTTTTTACCATGGCAATATGAATATGTCCATAGATTCTGTGTGAAAGACAGTCCACCATGCTAGGTACTGTAGAACTTGAGTGTGGCATGAGGGCTACAATGTTTTTACTCAAACACGCACCTCTGAACCAGTGTGTGGGACACCGTGAGGTCACAAAGCATGTTGTATACACTGGCATGAACACCCCGAGGTGTGTGCTTTTGCCTCTGCGAGATTTGTCTTCTCTGCACTCATCAGTGTGGTTCATCTCAGAGCAGTACCCTTCATTTCAGTCTGACAGTGGCAGAAATGGTCACGTCCATCCAGAACAGGACTGGTTGTGTTTTATGCCTGTGAGGTCACAGTTTGGAGATTTATAAATTATTTTGTATCTGTTTTTGTTCCATGTAACAGAGCTGACTTCAATTGGGTTGTTTCCTTTTCAAAATTCACACAGGCATCTCCATGACAGTAATTTGTTGACTTGATAGAAGCAAGCAGTTGAAGCCATCAGATACTCTGAGGCTGTTGACACTGTGAAGGTACAATGGAAGGCAGGCTGATCTGGGGCGCACCACAGGACACAGGGTTCCTATCTCCACATTCACTCTCCTGTCTGGAATGAAGTATTAGTAAATGACCATGAGTATTTCAGGCGGCCTTTGTGGTCATTGTCATACGAAGCCTTGTTTTATCGTGGCCTTGAGTCAGAACTATAGGTGAGAACTTACAGTGCTGTATGTGTCAAATAAATATTGTTTGCAATGTACCACAAGATATAGTGGAGATGTGGTACTTAGAGAGTTGCTAACATTTAATATGATAGAAAGATTAGATTCTGTGCCATGTTTATAAGTACTTTCCACATGTGTAGTGTGCACTGTATTAAATTCTGTCATACACATTGTCATCCTCTCCTTCTCCAGCTTCTCTTTGAATTTGGTTTTCATTCAAAAAAGTTCAGGCAAACCACATTTAACTCATGACCCATGTTGGGGCCAAACTGGAAGAATGCAGTAAAATATGCCATAATTATTTCTCGTAAAGGTGGCTTATTTCTTGTTATCTGTTTTATTTTTTGGTAGTTGACACTGTTAACAGCAGAATATGTTGTTGTTTTTATTTTGACTCTTCTTTTCACTTAACCCATGCATCTGTGTGGCTGCCCTCACAGTGGAAACCGCGCTTAGACGACCCAGACGCAACGTTAACTAAATCGTAAATTCAAGTATTGAATTTAAAGGTCTGTTGACACATAATTGCATAACATTTTTGTAGTCAGTTGTAATCTGAGTAGTGTACTTAATGATATTTTGAAACTGCGGATTAAGGATTGGAGAGCACTTCAGCCTCAAACGGGGGGCAATGATTCTTAAATGAGTGCACTCTGAAGTCGTTTTCTGCACTGGAATGGTGAAGTTGCAGGCTTAAAACATGGCTCTGGCATAATACACGTGAAACAGATAAATATATTTCATTGAACAGAACCGGTACACAAAGTAATGATCTCGTTCTTTAGTACATCTTCAGTGTATTTAGTGTTCAGGTTAGGCCTAATGTGAGTGTGTGCACAAGGACCATGTACTCTGGGGTTTTTAATGTCACGTTTAGTACCATTCGATATTATTTTCCAACGCTAAATGCCACCGAGAAAGAAGGATGTGAAGTTATGTACAGTTTAGAAATAATACATTATCTATCTAGATTCACATGTACCAGTGCATTTAGAACTTACGACTCTAAATCTATTGGAATCGTAGGCTTTTCTTGTCTCCTGATGAGGTGAGAAAGGAGCCAGCTTGTGCAAGTGGCCCTTTTTCAAATGCATTTGTGTTTTTGGCTGCAGTAAGCGCCACCATGTGGTGAGGCGCTTTTCAGTCCTCACTTTCTTTGGGTTGCAAACTTGCATAGCACCAGTGTGGTAAACTGATATCTGTGGTCTTGCCTAGCTATAATTTAAAATGTAGCTGAGAAACAGCAAAAAATGTGATTTACTATTGCATGGAAAGTGTCTGGTATTGAGCTGCTGTAACTCTTAGGAGTGATACGAAACGCATTGGCCATGTACTTATGTAATGTAAGATGACTTGTTCAAACTGTTTGTCTTATTTTTTATGACTTAACGTCTGTGTGGTGACATATTTCAATTTTGTATACTAAATGTATGAAGAACGTGCTCTACTGTCTCTTTTATTCTGATCTGATTTTTGTACACACATTTTCCTCTATTGTAAATTATTTACCTGTGGTTTTTGGATTATAGTAGAATTACTGTGACACTACAAGCTGTGCAATCATTGGAAAACATTTTTAACCTCCAAGTTGCTGGTTAAACCGCTTTGCCATGGGCCTGCCTATGAAAAGGGATCACACTCAGATACGTGAAAATTGACTTTATTTCTATTATAAAAACAAATTGATCTCAACAACACAAGAAGCCCCCGTCCACAGGCAGAGTCGCTCCACTAGTCATGTTGCTCTTGTCACTCAGCAGGAACAAAATACTGTTGACCACATCTTCCACCTCTGCAAAAAACAACAACACAGGGACACTTTTAGCTGGATAACAGATTCAGGTTTTGAAAGACCAGATTATGTAGGGCTATGCTATCTGAATTTTAATTATTGTCGCCACTAAACAAAAATGCAGTGTCTTGTAAAACATAAATCAAACCCTTTCTAAGTGTTCATACCATGAGACGCAGATCTATCGTCCTCTACAGGGTAACTTTTGACATTACATAAATAACTGTTTAAATAATCCTGATTTTAAACAATAATATTTAATATATTAAGTGGTCAAATAGACCTAAAAATACTGACCTGCGAATCGACCCAAGGGGATGCGGGACTTCATAGCGCTGGCTTTTTCAGGATCACTCCAGCCGATACGTCCCATCTCAGTCATCACTACTGTGGGGTTCACGCAGTTCACACGGATCTGTTCAGAGTAAGCCCACACAAGGTCAACAAAGAATATTAACGCACGCATCAGTTTCAAAGACAAACTTGAATAGTGGGTGACACAACAAAAAGGAATATCTAGACTTATTTTTGCATTAGGTTGAAATGTGCTGAAATGTGCAACGCAAATGTCTTGGTTTAGGTTCAGGTATTACACAAATGTGACTAGACCATAAATCATAAAGTTGCAGAAACACTCTTTATTTGGAAGATTACACGATATGTTTCTGTCTCGTTTGAGGTCAACTATACAAACTATAAAATTGATAGTCTAATTAGGCACATCTTCAAAATAACAGTTGCAATATTAGAAATGTTTTGATATATCTCCCACTTCTACGAGTAAATAGATGTAATACCATCAAAACTACTCAAATGAATATTCCGAACTAAAGACTTTTTAACTCGAGTTGTACCTGATGGGGCCCCAGCTCCAGGGCCATGACTTTGGTCAACATGTCCAGGGCTGCTTTAGTCGAACCTAGACAAGTACACATACAATACATTTAGGTACATTTGTTTGTTTTAAGTCATTTCATGTGGATCAATAAAGTGTTTATAAAATATATAAGTATAAATGTTAGTTACTGACAGTAGACGGCGTGGTCCCTGAGAGCGCACTGTGAAGCCTGGCTCGACACGTTCACAATGGACCCTCCTGAGCCCCTGGCCTTCATGGAACGGGCCACTATCTGTCACACAGCATTCAGACTCAGAGAGGAGCGTGCAAACTGAAAGAATATACTTTAATCTGTACCTGAGACACATGCAGAACAGCCTTCACATTCACACTGAACGACCTCCCAAAACACAAGCAATAGAAATTAGGGTTTTATTTTGTAAATGGAAGCATTTAGGGAATTATTGTGTCCGTACTGGTCAAACTTCTCTGGGGTGACTTCGAGGACCGGCTGCAGATTGGCACAGGCTGCATTGTTGACGAGCAGGTCGAAGGGTCCAGCCTGATCCAGGGCCGCTGCTGTGGCCCCCCAGTCGGCCAGGTCCACACACAGAGGAACAATGGAGGGACACTGACAAATTACAGACTTACATTTACACTAGCAATTCCAAGGCCATGTTGAAATAACACAGATTTTTTACTTTAAAATGAACAATCTGTGGTTAGATAATAATCCCATGTAGGGTGACTTCCGCAAACTGTAGAAAAAGAGTGTTATATGGGGGATAAGGAGGGATGACTCAGGAAATTTAAATTGATAAAAAATAACTGCAATAGTAAAAATAAATAACTACACCATATGATTTTTTGTTTTCATCACTCGTAACACACATAGAGATTGGCATAGCAATAGATGACCACATACAGTATAACAAACTTGAATGCCTGTACACACACTGTCTGGATTTCTTTGCGAGAAAAATGCCTGTATGCAAATCTCACGTTTTGGACAAAGTGAGCCACTCTAAATAAGTGGGGCAAGAAAAAGGGGCCTAAATGATTGTGCAGCGAAAAAAGGGCAGGTGATCACCCCCATCCCATGCAGTGAGGTGGTGTGTGTCAGGTCCCACCTGGAGGAGCAGGCTGTCCAGGTCAGTCTGTGTTCTTGTGAGTGCTGTGACCTTTGCCCCACAGCAGGACAGGGCACATGCTGTGGCTCTGCCGATCCCTGCCACATGCACAAACAGAAAAACATACACCGTGGGAGGAGCAAATAGAGTTCCAATTTGCAGATTGAGTGTGTTTGCCTTCTCTAAAGCGAGTTGGACCCAGACCCAGACCCAGATTCAACAGAATCTCACCAAGAAGGTCCAGCAGCAGAGGGTGTTCACTGACACTGTCTACTCTTCTATAGAGCAGTGACATGTTTTCAGGGGGTCCCCAAATGATACGGAAACATTTTGAATAAGTCAATACAATACAATAGTCTTAACCAAGGCTTGACACCCTTGAAATGCAGTTGTAAATGATTATTGTGTTGGCCTACTAAAGTCATTTATCTAGGGATATATTTTCAGAATAAAAGCAAACATTAGACATGAGGCTACATTATCACTTAACGGAGAGCCTTTTTTCTTTCCATGTTTAGGGGTTACGGATGCCAACTGTTGTTATTTAGGGGGTCACGGCTGAAAAGGGTTGAGAACCACTGCTATAGAGTCATGGGGACAATTCACCCCATCATCATCATCATCATCATCATAGTGTGAGTACGGTACCTCAGCCATCAGCTTGTGACATATTTTCTTTTTCACCATGAAGTGAACCCACTGCCAAATAAACAATGCTGTGTCGATTGTGCCGCTCAGCTCCATTCCCTTTTACTTTGGAGTTCCATTTCCGCCGTTTCTAGTCTTCTTCAGATTTACTGCACAAATCGCAGAACTAAATGTGCAGATTAAATGTTTAGTGAAAGTATAACATTTCCGATTTAGAAAGCAAAGGTTATTTAGAGTTTTTATTTGCATTCAACTCACTCTAAACAGCCTGTAAATCTATGTACGAACCTTGTTAAGCGCGTTTTGTACCGAGCAGTGTTTGGCGCAGTGTGGTTTAGGCTAATAAACCTTTCAAGAGCCTCACCTTTCCCTGCTCCCGTGACGAGCGCATGTTTCCCCGCGAACGAGATCTCCATCTGCCCAAGATCCGCGCAGGTTTTGGAGCTTTTGCCTGGAGGAGCAGGACGTAGAGGACTGTCCTGCAGGAACAGGAAACGCGCTTCTGCTTCTCCAACGTGAACTTTGCTTTGATTGACCCGAGAAAAGCACGCGACGTCACGCACGAGCTGCAACACCTTTAGACACAGGCCCACTCGGGGTACTCTAGGTTTGAGACACATTTTTTCCATTTCCTGGTGAATTCTACTCTTAATTTATTTTTACCCAGACCGTTTAAATCATGTTAATAAAGACATTTGTTATGATTTTTGTTCCCATTAGGGAATTGGGAGAACAGATTTTAGTCTCCATAATGTAATATACCCACTACAGAAACACCAATGAACTACATTCTTGACTGAGCTAAAAGCTTTATTTTCAAAAAGCACCATACAATAATACAATTAAAATCAGTCAATCAATCGATTCACCGACCAGCAGTGAACCACATCATATTTAAAGCATTTCCACAACTCCGTAACACTGAGGATAAAAACACTTATGGTTATGTATCGAGTCTCTCTGCTCTTGGAGCCATCTTTCTGTGGGTTTCGGCTTATAGCACACACACATACAGTGCAAACATGGGTGAACAATCCAGAGAGATGAGCGTTAAAGATGAGTGTAACTTCAGCAAGTCATGACAAAAAAATAGTAGTGTTTATGTTGGTGTAATCCCTCATTTGTCCAGGAGTGTTCCATTCTCAGTTGAATCTTTTTCTACAGTAGTGTTTGTGGCAGAATCTTTCTCAAACAGTGGAGCGGCCACAAGTCAGTAACTCACTAAAGCCTACTTAGTACATCTTATTGCACTTACACTTGACACTGATATGATTAACACTGTCTGTCCGTAGATACTGCCTCACCATTCACAGACCTTTCTTTGGTTTTGAGGATGATTGCATGCAGAAGCAAGTTGACAAGGTAAAGAAATGAAGGTGCGTTCAGTGACCGGATTCAAGTTTGACCTTTGGACACCAGTCTGTATTTGGGTACAGCAGACAGTGAACAGTCTTAAACCTGGAGATAAGATTCAACAGGTTATTCAGCAAAACCCAATTTTCAATGCAACTTATGAATTTATGAATATTTACCGTGTTGGGTCCTCTGCAAGTGAAAACCTTCCACCAACACTGACCACATTTCTTCTATTCTCAAAGCCGCCATAGCTGAGGGTCACCTGGGCAAAACCAACAGGCTCAGGGGCACTTTACAGACACAAGTTCATGATCATGAAACTGCACTAATGCAATATTAATTATGCTAATATTAGCCTCCGGGGAATGCTACAAAACCTGCAATAACCAGTTTTCATTTATGAACAACATTTTCCAAACAATTCCTAACCCATTTAGCCAAGGCTACGTTTTACGGGCTAGTATTTGCAAACACAAGTTGTATGGAAGTTAAAACAAGCAAGATGAAAGAATAGACAGACAGAACAGGAACACATTTTTAAAAAATACAGGGCATAGGAATTATGAACGATTAACTGTGAGAAAGAAGTCGCAGTGGCGATCAGTAAGAAAAGAATAGATTTTGAATTGAAATGATGGTTCACTTACAACCCATTGGATTACTTTCTTAGGAAAGTCATTTTGTAGGACATACCTGCTCCAGGACTGTCTCTGGAGGTAGCTTCCGCAGGTTCTCCAGGTGAGAATGAAACAGCAGAGTGTGGGTCATCTTCACCTCCAACAAAGCCTCGATGATGTAGCCAATTGTGCAGTCATCCGGCAGACGGATTTTCTCTGCAGTGCTGATGAAGTTCCCTAAACTAAAGACAAAGATATCAAAATGTATTGTCACAAATCTTTTTCTAGGATGGAACACTGACATATCAAAGTGTACCTCATTTATTTTTTTTAACAAACAAAGTGCATTTCTTTGCCGCTTCAGTAGAAACGTTGAAAGTAAGAATATGTAATAAAACCCGTGGTCCCAAATATGGTTACCTAATTGTGAACCCCAGGCCTTTGCTGAGAACAGAAACGGAAGTGTCATTGAGACTAATCTACTACAGAGAGCACCCACCTGGCCCACGGGCTCATCTTTAGAGCCAGACCACGACTGATGCAGAAGCCCGCTCCCCCTGTGGCAAACCAGAACTGCACAGACACCTGCAGGGGCAGAGATGTAACATAGTATTAAAATTACTTTGGTTGTGCAAAAGTTTGTATAAATTATACTGAAAACAATTGAAATTGGCTTGTGTTATATTTAAAAAGGCACAGTGTGTAACTTTTCTGATGCTGGAGCATGTCTTCATGTAGATGCTATTAGCTTTGTCTGGAATGTTCCCAAATATGGCATTTAATTCATCTTTCTCCATGGAGACAAGCAGGTGACAAGCCTGCTCACAGGAAGAACACGTTTTTCAAGGTATTTTTGAGTAATAGAAACCTCTGGAATTGAGTAAGACGGATGAGTGCACCTTTTAAAGATGAGCCATCTCCATAGAAAACCTTATTGAGTAATAAGCCTTTAGTCACATAAGCAGTGAGCTAACTGACCAAGCCGTTGCTTTTGACCTTCTCTGATGCCTCAATGGGGTGGTCCAGGCTGGGGCGGCCCAGGTACACGTCCTGACTGTGGTGATATGAGGAAAGCAGCAGCAGCAGGCTGGGCAGCAGTACATAGTTGTCATCATCTACATGGCAGAACCACCTGCACAAACACACAGATGCTGTGTCTCAATTCCGGGTCTGCAAGCTCCAAAGGACCCAGCCGACGGAGGCTGGTCTTCCAAGTAGCCTCCGTGGGCCGCAAAGGCCGTCCTGAAATGGGACAAGCCTAGCTCACGGAACTACTCCGTCACCAAACAACCAAGACTCGCTGCTGATGCTAATGCCACACAAATTACGCACGGAAGTATTAAAAAGAGCACACACCAAGGATAAAATATTGGGACTTTGAGCCCAAGAGATTATAGATCATCTCACCCAAATCTTTTGTCTAAAACAAAATATTATGTTCAGCTCTTGTAAAATATACATATACACGCACACATACATATACACGCACACATACATATAACACACACACATAACACACACACATAACACACATAACACACACACACACACACACATAACACACACACACACACATAACAAAAAAACAACACACAACCACCACACACACCAACACCCACAACAACACACACACACACACACACACACACACACACACACACACACACACACACACACACACACACACACACACACACACACACACACACACACACACACACACACAACACACACACCACACCACACACACACACACACACACACACACACACACAGAGGCCTGAAGGTGGCCCTGTATACTCACTTCTTCTGTGACTCTATGAATTTATCATACTCGACCGACATCTTGCAGCAAAGAGCCTGTCGCGTATGAGCTGCAGAGCAGTTGGTGTTGATCAGATTAGTTCCTGCCAGAAAAGTACACATTAATTAAAAATGCAGATTATCATAAATTACCTCAATTTAGAGGCAATGGATCAAGTTCATATTAAATCATCTTTTACTTTTAACATAATTGCAATCATCTCGTTGTTCATTACCTGTTCTCAACAACAGATCCCTGTCCTCGCCATCAGTGAAGATGTATGTCTGAAATATAACAAAAGAATCAATAAGACTGTCACAAATTGTGACACACAACTTTTTGCATCCTATAAAATTCTGTAGATCAATACATTGCAATAATTATTTATTTCATACACCGAAAGGTTCTCATGTATTTGAAAACTGGGCTTGAAATCCTTTTCTCTTTTCATGAAAGAGCTGGTGTGCTCGCCGGTGGTGCAGTGGTTAAGGGTGTTGCACATGTGTGGTTACTAATGCTTTCCCCGCTGCGTCATGGTTTCCATTCTGGCCCTCGACCATCTGCCGAATGTCTCTCCCCATTTCACACTACAACTGTAGCCTTTGGGCCAAAAATGATTAAAAAAAATATTATAATAAAATAAAAATGCAATAGATGAGATCAAATGTAGTTTTACGTCATTATATTTGAGAAATTTCTAACTGTTTATTTTCCATTGGCATCACAAGTTAATTTGAGACAAGGGCAGACGAAACATGCAGGGAAATAAAGGACATTGGGGGATTTTTATTAGTTGGATTTTATAGTTATAGTTATAACCATTTAATCAAATTAATTAACCAACAGATCAGTGCTCACCTGTCGTTTGGCCTGGGAAACCCAGGTTTGGATCAGAAGGTCCAGTCTTGACCTATGGAACTTTCTTGTAGTCTTCACAGCAATAAAAACATCCTCTATGTCCAAAGGTTCGTGTTTGATATGGCCATTAGAGGGAGCCCATGTGCCTCTCCTCTTCAGCGGGACCTCGGTTGGAGTGTGGCTGAAGTTCCTGTACGTTTCATTTGGAGGAGGCCTGAACTGAGCTTTGGGCTGGGGAAGAGCCAGAGGTTGGGCAGGGGGCCACAGGCAGGGCAAGAGAAGCAGCAGGCCACTGAAAGCCAGAGAGAGGCAAAAACACAATTTATTGATGCCCACTGAGGCTCTGTGCATGGTGAAACGCCTCAGGACCAACGTCCTAGAGAGGCCTGCTCCATGGTCACGTCCTCATGTCCTCGCAGACGCCTCAGGACCTGCACGCAGGACAAAGACACATTAAACTCTCACTGAAATGAAAGAAATTGAAAAATTTCAAGCGATATTTGATTTGTGTGGTTTCCCCCTTCAGAACAGATGTTCAAACACGGGGTTCTGCGCTGTATGCTAAATTAGTGTGTGATTTTAAAAGCCTACACCTAGTCTCGTTCGTTACTTCCAGCAGAGGGCGTCAGACAACGACAATATGTGTTGAATGTGAAGTATAATATAATCAAACAAACTGTGTAGCGTAGGCTATAAATTAAACCCTTGCCCATAGACATATGGGTGTCAGTTCGAGCTAGATGCATTAAAATGGTCGCATAGGGCGAGCCTCCCTATAAAAACACAAGCCTGCTAGTGTTTACAATGCCTGGTTGGGTCCATGAGTGCGTGTCGTCTAAAAGACCACCTAATGAAACCAAAATTGTATTATATATCCAAAGTGGGAAACATTGGACTCACCCATTACGCACCAAACAAATCCTTATCCCAGAATCACGTGCAGACGTATTATAAAGGACAAAAGCCACTCCACATTACGGACTCGGCGCAGATCTCTTCCTTTATTTCTCCTTGCTCTACTGTTCTCTACAACGGGACACAACTTTGGCATTTAGACTAAACTAATCCGAACCCTAAACCAAACAAGTGAAACTTTCCTCAAGGAAAACATCTGGGTCTTTCGTTTTCGCCCAGAATGCTGTCATTTCCGGAATACAGTCGTTTCAAAATAAGACCGACTGAAAAGTAGTGATGAGCAAAATCGGTGAATACGTTCCATGGATCTATTATATTATCCGTTCAACAAACATAGTTAGAAGCTGTTGAATACAAACAGGCTACGGTGAAGACAGTTTTAGATTCCATTCATTTTTCACATTAACCACAGTTCAAATCAGACGCACCAGGCGCTCTGCTGCGTTAGGCGCATGCACGTGTACTTTCTCGGGATCCTGACTTACAAACTTGGGAGCACGAACAAAAAATATTAATATTTTTGCAGCAAAAACAATATAGCTGTTGCCACGACAACTACATATTGTACACAATTTGAAAGGTTTCGAGCTTACTCCCCATAGACTTCCTTTTAGCAGTTACAAGCATGGATGTATTATATTAACAAGTATGTCTATTATTTAAATAATGTCAACTAATTTAGAATAGAAAACTAAACCAAAACTAAACAGACACCAAAATATACCATGAGCTGAGAGAAGAGGTTTGATCACTTACAGAGTAGCAATTACCCTAAAAATACACAGGAAACATGTAGGAAAGGCAAGTTTATTTGTAGAGCGCAATTCGTACACAAAGAAATTCAAAATGCTTCACACAACAGGAAAAAATGCATTAAAATCACAAAGACATGACAGAAATCACGAATAAAATATTTTTTCTGTCATCTGCACAGCTAAACAAAACAGTTTTTACATTGCCAAAGTAGAGGTCTGTCTCACATCTTCAGGAAGACTATTCCAGAGTTTATCTGCATAAAAATGAAACGCAGATTCCCCATGTTTAGTTCTGACTCCAGCAGGAGGCAGGTCCCTGAGGTTCTCAGAGTCTGAGAAGGGTCATATGGCACTAACATGTCCATGGAGAGACTTGTATACAAGCAGAGCTGCTTTAAAGTCTATTCTCTGAGCCACAGGGAGCCAGTGCAGAGACCTGAGCACAGGACTAATGTGATCGTACTTCCTGGTTCTAGTCAGGGGACGAGCAGCGGCGTTCTGGATGTACTGCAGCTGTTTTACAGCTCGTTTGGAGAGGCCAGTGAGCAGGCCGTTACAGGCTATATCTAATGTTTTTCATGAAAAACCTATTTTGCTGTGAATATACACTCTACAAAGATGTTCTCAAGCGGTATCTTTGGTCCTTAGTCTAAAAAATAACCGTTATTTGCCACCCAGATTGCAAAAGACACTTTTCATTCATACATATAAGTGCACAGTATATGGTACATCTCAGGTTTGTGCATCAGACTACAAAAATAATTGTTGAATTACAGCAGCGTGGAAGATCAACACATGTTCACCTTACTAGATAGCTACAACAGGCATTTGGTAGTGCCTCATTGTGTCTGCACTGGGCACACAGTCAGAGAGCTAAAGTGGCCTAGTGTGAATTCAGAGCGCAGTCTGAAGGCGGGGATCAGAGGTTCACTAAATGCAGATTGAAAAGAGTGGATCAACTCAAGGCCATCAGGCAACACTGTGAAGAAGGACAGGACTCCCTCCTCCCAGTCCAAGTACACCGCTACTATGGACTCGGCACCTTCACGGGAGCACTCCCTGTGGGTGCTTTTTAGTATCTGTTTCTCTATGATATCATTATGCAAGGCAAAGTAAGACCTGGAGGAGCAGTGCAGAGCCCAGGAGTAGCGGTTGCCTCCAAGCTTACTAATACTCGTGCTTCCTTTCCTCTGGATTCCTCTGTAAGTCACTGCAATAGACACCAGGCCTCTCCATTTCACCTCCCAATAACAGCGCCCTGTCAAGCCCTCGCAGCATAAAATTTGGTGCCAAAAGTCAAAGTGGTCTACCCCCAGCTGGTCTGGGGTCTCGTCTACATCACCCTCTATAACACAGTTGTTCTCGAACCACATGAGTCCTCTGTGTGCTGTGTTTAGGTCCATTGTGAGTTCACAAGCGTCTGCACAAACAGGCACAGAGTGAGCAGACTGTGAGCTGACACACATGCATTAAAAGCATACTTACACTTCTTTGGTCCTGAAATCAGACGACACGCTCCACCATGCTCAGTCCTGTAGGTTAAGTCAGTTATTTAACACAGTAAATATGTTTTTTGTTGTGTTTTTCTTTTTTTAAGCCCAGAGAGAATAAATTCTCAGTCTTTACCTAAGAGAGTTGAGGCTGCAGGTAGGCCGCTCTTGTACCACAGACAGCATGTGTATCCCTGAGTCTCCAGGATGGTTGTACCTTAAATCCAGCTCTGTAAGCCGGCAGCTGTCCAGAGCACTTCCCAGGAGACTGACGCCTTTCTCTGTAAGCAAACAGCCTGAGAGCCTACAGTAGACCCAATCACAACAGGAGAGATATAATTCAAACACAATCTATCACCACTTTATGACACCTCAAACGGAATTCTATTTGTATTTTATGAATCATTATCACATATTTGTGAAGCAAGGCTGAAAAAGGGGTGTGACCTGAGTATCTTCACATTGCAGCGAGGGGTCATAAGTCCGTTGCAGAGAAGCTCTATCCCCAGGTCCTGAAGCTGGTTGTTACTCAAATCCAGGACCTGCAGGGCAGACGTGTGGCACTGCAGAACCTTGCTGAGGTCCTCACAACCTGTGCTCGTCAAGTCACAGCCACTCATTCTGAGGAACACATTACTATTACAACCTGAGTGTGAGGGGATGTGAAAGAGGCTTTATGCAGACATGGGCACCTAAGGGTGGTGAGGGTGCAGTGGGGGCTCTGTAGGCCCTCTGAGAGAAGCTTGATTCCCTGGTTCTGGAGGGAGTTGTCACTAACATCCAGCTGTGTAAGAGCACAGAGCGGAGAGGAGAGCAGGCCACACAGCACTCTGCAGCTCCCCTCTGTGAGTCTGCAGCCTCTGAGCCTGGACACAACACATACGTCACACAGCCCAAACACAATTTTCTCATGTGCCTAATGGTCACAGGCCAGACCTGAGAACTTGAAGATTACTGAGTGGACTCGTCAGCCCACCAGCCAGTGTGGACAGCCCAGAATCTTGCAGCTCTGTGTAGCTCAGATCTAGCCTTTTTAGTAAACAGGACTCACTCCTAAGAACTTTGGCCAAGGCCTCACAGCAGGGATGTAATAAAGTCAAGCCAGACAAACTAGAGAAGAATTGAACATGTCAATGTTGTAAAAATGAATGTAGTCTGGAATAATCAAAGAATACCTGGATTCCGTGGAAACTTCAATAACTGGCAAAAGCTTGAAAAAAGCTTCTACTGAGCAATTAAACTTTCTCAGCTCAAACACTTCACACGTGTCCAAGAGCAGAGTGAAGACCAGTGCAGACCACTGAACAGAAGACAGTCTTTCAATCGATAAGACTCCAGAGCTTAGGAACTTCTGGGCCTCCTCCAACAGATTTGTGTCCCTCAGTTCATTCAGGCACTGAAACAGGTTTATGGTCTTGTCTGATTCAAGACCTTCCCTAAATTTGTCTTTCACATACGCCGCTTCACTGATCTTGGCTTTCACATATGCTGCTGCTTCCCTGCTGCTATGGGGGCTCGGCTGGATGTGCTTTGTGATGCCCTGGAGGAGATTCTGATTGCTCTGTAATGACAAGCCCAAGAGAAAACGCAGAAACAGGTCAAGGTGTCCATTATTGCTCTGCAGGGCCTTGTCCACAGCACTACAATAGAAGGCTTTCTCAGCCCCACTGTTCTTCACCGGCTTCAACTTGGGCTGTGTGGATCGGGCTACAGACAGAAGGTTGACCCCAGTATTGAAGAAGATCAGATGGACATAAAGAGCAGACAGAAACTCCTGAACAGTTAGATGGATGAAGCAGTAGACCTTGTCCTGGTACAGGCCTTGCTCCTCTTTAAATACCTGTGTGAACACTCCAGAGTACACTGAGGCCGCTGCAGTGTCCAGCCCACACTGCTTCAGGTCCGACTCGTAGAAGATCAGGTTTCCTTTCTGCAGCTGTTCAAAAGCCAGTTTTCCCAGGGACAGCACCATCTTCTTGGTCTCTGAAGTCCAGGGAGAGTCCATTTCCGAGCGTCCGTCATACTTACGACTCTTCACTTTGGTCTGGACCACCAGGAGGTGGATGTACATCTGGGTGAGGGTGTGGGGCAAGTGCCCCATAGTCCCGGTATCCAGCACATGCTCCAGGACAGTGGAGAGGATCCAGCAGAAGATTGGAATATAGCACATGTTGTGGAGGCTGCGGTTTATCTTTATGTGGTTAATGACGTCTGTTGCTCGTTCATGTCTGAATTTTTTCCTGAAGTACAGCTCTTTTTGTACATCAGTGAACCCTCGTACTTCTGTCACCATGGAGACGCACTCAGGAGGGATCTGATTGGCAGCTGCAGGACGTGTGGTTATCCAGAGTTGAGCGGAGGGGAGCAGCTTCCCCATGATGAGGTTCACCAACAGGACGTCCAGAGGCACAGACTCAATGGTGTCTGTCAGGCTTGGACAATTTTGGAAGTCCAGATTAAGTCTGGACTCGTCTAAACCGTCAAATATAAATACAACTCTAACGTCATCAAAGTTGCAGATTCCAGCTTCTTTTATTTCTGGAAAGAAGTGCTGAACAAAGTTCACAAGGCTGAAGCTCCTGTCTCTGAACACATTGAGCTCTCTGAAGCTGAAAGGAAGCATGAATTTGATGTTGTGGTGTGCTTTGAATTCAGTCCAATCCAGCACCACCTTCTGGACACACAGTGTTTTACCTATGCCAGCCACTCCCTTGGTCAGCATTCTCCTCCCAGACTGCTCTCCACGGAGCAACTTTCCAAACATGTCCTCACATTTAACAACCTTGTCCCTGTGTTTACGAGCGTCGGTTTGTATTTGACGAACCTCGTGCTCTAAGTTGACACTCCCAGTGTTGCCCTCTGTGATCCATAAATCTGTGTAGATCTCATTTAAGTCGGTTTGGTGTCCGGCTTTACTGACACCTTCAAAAACATGTTGGAACCTCCTCTTTAGGTTGGATTTCAGTTTAGACTTGCATTTCTCAGCTTTAGTCCCTAAGAAAACCAAAGAAAATGTATTCTGTCAAATCTTCACAATTAGCATATGACATCAGGAGTAGTGCACCAGCCATTTCGAGGTAGTGTTTTAGTGAAAAATGAGTAAATATTCAAAATAACCCAATGATAATCTTTATTCACTTTATTCTGCCCACTTGCTTTCAACTGTTCGACTGTTACTGACCTGCACTACCGGAATCCCATTTATTTCAGTGCAGAACTAGAGAAAAATATTTTATAAAGTAGGTGGATTTGTGTAAATGTTTAACAAGTAAAAAATGCACCCTTTCTCTGGGTGTCTTGAAAATGGCTCTGTAGTCTAGATTAAATATATTTGCAGTACAGAAAAAAGAGCATCACCCAACCGGAAGGAGGGGTACAATTCCTAGGTGAATACACATTTAATATACAAATCTGATATCTACGACAGGTAACTACTGCAGACCAACTCATGTCTGACGTGAGAGAATACTATCTGTGCAATCGATTTGTGGAAAAATAAATCACACAGGTAAATTTAAAAAAAAACTATACATTTTTCAATCTTTTCACTTTAAGTTACCATCACCCATAGGAGTGTCTCACACTTACGACTGAGCAGACACTGAGCCACGTGGTCCTGCTTCATCTTTCTGAGGAAGTATGTGGAGAGGAAGAGTATAGCCTCTTTGCTGCTCCTCGTGTCCCCATCGTCCTCTTCACCCGTGCTCTCTGGGTCTGCATCACTCTCCTCATTCAACATCCTTTCCAAATGATTCAGTTCGCTCTCCACAAATAATCCAATCCTTACTTTGAGCTCCTGCAACACTCAAACGATAATGAGGATATCTAAGGAGGCTGACTTCATTTCAAGTGAAAACTCAGTAGAGCTGTACATTCACAACTGTTAAATACACACCTTCATGATATGACTGTGTGGCATGGGATGCTGAAACTCAGATCTCTGCTGGTCACCAAAAACATCAGCTGAGGCACACTGCAGATGACTGAGGAAGATGACATTGGAGGTTTAGAAAAGCTATGCCTTAATAGAAAAATGTCACGGCATTGGTCCTATATAAGTAAATATTGTGCAGCTAAATAACCAGTTATTGATTATCCCCACCTTGTAGTTTGATTTAAACCAGTGTAAGACATGTTCTCCAGTGACAGCGTGTTTGGTTTGAATTCATTTGGATGCTCCATGGACCAGTCACTCTTAAGTGAATCACATCTGCCTGCAGAGGTCAGCGCCCCAGGCTGAATCCTGCAGAATAGAACATGAATTAGAAGGACTGCAACTTGGTGAATGGCTCTGTCTATTTGTCGATCTATCTATCCATCCATTCAACTATCGAAGCATAAGCAACCAAATTGGCACCACCTATACACTGGCATGATAAGCAAAGGTTTCGAGACTTTGAATGCGGACCATTTATTCTCTGCATCCGGATCCTGGTTCGAATCTTTGGACATTTCTCCTGGTGCAGTGGATGCAGGTCTGGGGAAATGCAGAACATGACAGCATTTTCAGACATTAGAAATGTAGGGCTATATTGTTCACTCAGTGAAAAACTTTCAAAGCAAGGCTTTGACAAAAGGCTTCGCCTACTGTTTTTGAAATGAGATTGGGTTTCCCATGGACTGGTAACTGCCTGCGCTCATACAGCTGGTGGCCGGCCCAAGTGCCTCTTGCTGCTCCTCCATCATGTTGGTGTGCGGATGAACTCCGGCCGTAAGAACTCAGTCTCAGCTATGTTTTTGTATCCCTTTGGTCATAGCGTTGTCGGCTGCAGCCAGGCAGGACCCATTAAATCTGCTTTCACTGAAAATTCACATCAAATCAGGACAGTGATTATAGGTCCGGGGCCCCCACAAGTTTAAGACTTCACACTTTACATTTATATTTCTTTAGTAGTCTTCTTATCAGTAAAGCCTAGTCTACTGACATTATTTGTATGTTCGGCTATGAGTAAAAGGAAAATGATAAATTAAAATTCACTGTTTAGCTGTAAGATTGCAGTTTGTTGACCTGGTTTATGGTTCATTTACCTAATTACTGAGCCTATCCACTTGAAACAAAAACCAACACATAGTTCAATGTCTTCTCTTTCAGCATTTTGTCCCGTTAACTTCTCAAATGATTCAACCCCAAAGTGATTGCTGTCAGTTGAAAGGTCATTAAGGAATAATATTAATATGTAAACTTTGTTGAGGCAATCCAAAACAAATGATCCAAAAGTTCATCATTAGTGGATCATGAATTTGGAGATTTCTTTCAAAAACAGTGGCTCCAGCCCTCCATCCACCCCCTACTATGACATCATCAAATTGTAGGTAAACTTTCACATGTGTTTAGGTTTTGAATTATTCATTAGTCATTTGGACTATATCTATTGGTGCATACCATTGTAAAGATTAGACAAAAATAGTCCCAATAAAAGCTAATTGATATGTGTTCTTACAACTTTACTGACACAATGTGGAGGCCTATTCTTCACAAATGTCTAACCTTAGTTTACATCACAATCGATCGCGTACGGATGATCATTTCTGGAGCCTATACTGATCAAAAACACAAAACATTCACTGCAGACATACCGCTTTTCTCTCAATGAGAGGCTGAAGAAATCCGTGTTTTGTCTCTAGGAAATGAAGCAAAGTACCTGTGGTGCGCTCAAAGCTCAGTAAACGAAAGTGAAAGCTAAAACGAAATAAACGTTAGAGACAACTGCGTCATCTACTGTTAAGAATGAGGCCTGCGAGATTTAAGCTTTATCTTTTTCAGAACGCAGAACACATTTCGATGATTCTAAAGTATCAGAAATAAATAATTCAATCAAAATAAATTTGTGTAATATATACATTTTCATTTTGCGTGTATAATTTGGACTATAAGAAAAGAAATTAAAATTCTACTTTGAAAATAGTGATTAACAACAAAGAATTCTCAGGGTTTAAATGCATTTAATGAGTTGAGATGTAACAAAAATCATATAAAAATACAAGACTTTTCACAGACTCAAAGTCTGGTCATAATAGTCACTGACCTGCTCCTCACTGTGTTCATAAAGCAGGCATAAACACACTAACATTAAACTGTAATATGTTAAATTATAACACAAAAACAAACTCACCCAAAATAGAAAAACATACACTTTCATATTATTAAATAAAGTGATAAAAAGGTGCCAAACCATTGATCGGCTAGTGAGCTTTACTCAGAAGTACAAATACATTTGTGTTAACAATGTGGATGTAGGTGCTTCACAGCTGCACACGCTTGGAACAGGAGCTCACATTTTAGCGTCTGTGCACCTCAGCAAACATCCAAATATTTTGGCCACACAAACGCTTAATTTGAGTTAGTGTTAGTATGTTGTATTCATTTTATTACTGTAAATATATGTGGAATCAAGAAACAGCATTGACCGACTGTCTGCACATTGCCTTTTGAAGAATATTTGTAAAGGACCAGTGTAATGGAACCAGACCCAGCAGAACAATTAAACAGGATGTGACATATTCACATGGATCCCCTGGTCCACGGGACACATACATGCTGGAGTTGAGGACAACCTACAGGGCCAGACGCAATAGGAATGTGACAGACTAAGATTCCTCATGTAGAGCTAGTGTGCTACAGTCCTGGGACCTTCAGACAGCGAGTTGTGGATGATGGTGCAGATGGATTTGACCCCTGGATCCTGAAGGATGGAGTGGTGGTCCCCCTCGATCACATGCACCGATATAGGGCCGTCACAAACCTGCAACACACAACACCATTTTTCACCAATGAGCCAAAATAATAAAAGGGTTTATGCATGGCAGTTATTTTTGACAATGGCTCCAAATCATGTGTCAATAAAACTAACAAAGTTTGGGCTGTAAATGTCAGTGCCTTCAATGCATGGCTGAGCTGTGCAGAGCGCCAGGAAAATACCTGTTCTCTTGAACTTAAGGCTATTGAGATCAACCTCAGGCCTCTCTCTAGACATGTGTTTACATTCTATAATGACTTACATTACTGTACATGTTTACTGAACATTCCAGTTGCACTAAATGCCACGCTGATTAATTGATGCTCTACTATAATTTCTTTGTTACGTGTAACAATGTCAATACATTTTTGAATCTCTTACTTCGTGAAGCTTGTAGTCTGCTCCCAAACTCTGCTCATACTGGCCGCTGGTCGCAGCCCGCAGTAACACAATCCTTCCGTGATACTTAGTGGTTGGTAGGTAACTGTCGGCAGCCTTGAGTTTGTGGTAGAAAGCGGTGGCTCCAAAGTACAAAGCGTCCCGGCTCAGGTCCTTGTGGTTGGAGGTGATAAGGTTGACAGCAGTGGTCACACGAGCGTCCAGGTCTGAGAGTGGCAGGAGAGCCTCCACCAACTGCCAAAAAATGTCAAACTATTAAACACAATTCTAAAAATTAAGATATGAAAATGCTGCTTAATGCTAAGCCACATCGCATAGGCTATCACTGCTCTGGTATGGACTGTTAAAATACCTTATTGTATTCCATTCCTGTGAACTGCTGAATGAAAGCACACAGCGCCTCAGTCTCGGCCTCAGACTCTTTGTCTGGGTTAAGTTTGGCTCTGTAGCTCTGAGGAACAAATTAATACATTATATTCATTGTACTTTGATACTTTATCATTATCAGCAATGTTTTTGGATATTTGTTAGGTCTGAGACCTGCGTGTATGCTGCTACATAGGAGTGTGAACCATCCAGCAAAAACAGACACTCAACAGTGGAGCCCTGCGCCTGCATCTGACAACACATTTCAAAGGCCACACAGGCTCCAAACGAGTAGCCGGCAAGTCGATATGGCCCCTCCAGCTGGACCTGCCTCACACAGGAAATGTAGTAGGCTGCCAGGGACTGGATGCTTTCAAGAGGGGCAGCTAAACAGACACAATGATCATAAAAACACCATAAATACATGAACTTCCAAAGCAAACTCCATGGTGATATGACCACTGTACCTGTGGTGCACTGCAGGCCATGGCAGGGAACGCCTAGCTCAGAGGCCAAGGCCTTGAAGACGGACACAGTGCCCTCAATGGGATGCACCAGGAACAAGGGCCGTTCCTGATTCTGCACCGCGTTAACGGCTGTCAGAGTGGGGCCCTCAGGGTCCACCAACAGGCCGCTGATGTCAGAGCCCAACACAGAGACAAGCTGTCCTTTGGGAGTATCAGGTACATCTGCAACGAGCAAGAAATTATGGATTAGTTTAATAAAGAGTCTTGAAAAAATATCCTTATTACCTTACCTTTACCTTTTTATGGCTATATTATTATTATTATTATTATTATTATTATTATTATTATTATTATTATTATTATTATTATTATTATTATTATTATTATTATTATTATTATTATTATACAGGATTTTAATACCCAGAACAATTCATGCATAATTTAGGAAAATAGACCACCAATCAATTAGTCCTATTTTAAATACTTTTTATTTCACAACTACAATATCATTATTGTACATATTGCCTAAAAATTGTATTGTAAAGAAGTGAGAGAAACCTTTTGCACTGGACCCCTTGTTGTCAGCCAATTCCCGCAGTTTTTTGATGGTCAACAGTCGGATGTCCCTCATTGTCATAACAAGATCATAATCTCGCTCCAGAGTCTGGCGAACCTCCACGCCCATCAGAGAGTCCAGACCCAAGTCTGCCAAAGTGGCCTCTGCATTTAGGCTGTTCACATCACGCACACCTAAAACATGACGGTGGTTAACAACATTTACACATTCATTTTACCATACTTTCTTTTCAGACATGGGGCCATACCCAGAATATGTGCTACAGCCTCCACCAGGTTAGCCTGACCCCCGGACTCGCCTTTGACCACCATCCGCTCTGCCAGCACAAAGCTGGACATGACTGGTTTTCCTAAGCACAGGAACAGGTCCAGCACTTCTAAACAGGAGGTAATGCGCTGAGGCAGAGTGCCCCCTATTACTGTGTCATTGTCTCCCATGGTCTCCAGCACCACACCCACATCCCCAATGGCCCCCCATTGTATAGCCAGGCCTGGCAGACCATCTCTCTGCCGCTTTTCACACACACGCTCCATCGCAGAGTTGGCAAAGCCGTAGTTACTTTGTCCTGCATTACCACGTCCACAGCTCACAGAGGAGAAGACCACAAAGTAGCTCAACTCTGGACAGCTTTCCCGTGTCACTCTGAAGCAAAAAGAATTTGTTCCAATCAAAGAGCACACCAGTTTTGGCTATATCACGGAAGAACAGGTCTCAACATACCTGTCTAGATTCAGTGTTCCATCATATTTAGGTTTGTTGACCTCCAGGAAGAGTTGAGGTGTCAAATTCTCCAACATGCCATCTCTGAGAACCTGAATCATAATTAGAAGACATAATTAAAATCATGATGTGTAAAAAAAACAGTGACAGACCATAAACAGATTAGTATGTGTATGCATATCAGTTTATGTGTTTTACCATGGCAAGGTGGAAGACTCCTCCCACAGGTCCCAGTCTGTGAGCCTCACTTATGAGCCCCTCAGCTCCTTTGAGTGAGGACACATCACTTGTTGACACCAGTACCTCCAAGCCCTGAGCCCTCCACTCCTGCACCCGCTTCACCTGGTACCCTGCACCCACATCAGATCATTAAAGAAGATAAAAACCGTCTCAACATTTTATGGCTCAAGTCTGTGACCTATACAGCAGCTCATCTTTTATTATTAGATTATTTGTGCACAGATATAATTGAATGAGTTCAGAGAGTCCAGCGTGGCCTTACCATTGCGAATGCCTGATCTGGAAGTCAACACTATTTTGCGGGCCCCTCTTTCCATGAGCCACTGCGCCAGCTCTAGTCCAAAGCCCCCAAGGCCTCCAGTGATGATGTATGAAAGAGAAGGGGAGCAAAACGTCCGGCAGATGGCTGGAAGAGTTGAGAGGGGGCTGACAGTGGAATCATGTTCCTCACGGATCTGGATTTCAAATTGAAGAAACATAATTGATTTAACATGGATTAATACAGTCTCTCTTCAAAATTGGCTAATAATTTGTACTTTAAGAGTCAATATTCACAATACATTTGACTGTAGATTCATGTGTGATTTTTCAATGACTTTACCTTGAGTAGAACTTTGCCAATGTGCTTTCCCTGGGCCATGAATCTGAAGGCCTGTTCAACTTGTTCTTTTTCAAACACTGTTGTTTTTAGAGGTTTTACTACACCTCCCAGAATCCCTTCCTGCAGCAACTGGGACACCTCTTCCCACTCGGGGTTTCCCTCCTCAAACAACGCATCGAGCAGGATGCCATGGAAGGCCACGTTCTTCAAGAACACAGCCATACCTGGAAGGCGATGACACATTTCTAACATTAAAAACATTAATAATAATAATAATAATAATAATAATAATAATAATAATAATAAGAATTTAATAATAATTAATAATTTATTCATGTTTCAGTGTCAGGTTAAGGTTATACAGATTAATTCTCCTTTCCATCTCCAACTGTTTTAGTCAACACAAACTAGTTGTTTGTACTTACCTAAAGGGGAGTTGTTGGACAGGTCGTATTTCCCAATCTCCAGGAATCGTCCATGACGAGCGAGGCAGCGTACGCTGGCCTGCAGCTTCTCTTCTGCCAGTGAGTTCAGTACCACATTCACACCTGAGACACACAAGACAACATTTCCAAACCCATGTCCTGCAGCAGGAACAGATTTGAGGAACAATGGGGCGGAATAGAACAGTGGAACTCACCTTTTCCTTTCGTGTGGAGGAGAACATGCTGCTCAAACGATGCATCTCTGGAATTAGCAAAACACTCATTGAAGAGCTGTGGAAACCGCTGTTGTAAGTACGCCTTTTTCTCTGCTGAGCCTGCACACAGAAGGTTACATTCCATTATTTTAAGACTCACAGCACATGGAAAAATGTAATGAAAATGTAGTTTACTTTCATATAGTCTCATGAACTGACCTTTGTTTTTAATCATACCTTGACATCAGTGGTGGAAGTAATGAAGTACTATACTATAGTAATTTTAAATTGTTTCTCAATGCATGCCCTTTTGTTTGATTCAATATATGTTGTTTTATTATTGATCAGTGTTTTGTGTTGCACCTTAACGCCGAGACAAGTTCCTATGTCTGTGAAACTTGTTCATTGACAATGGCAATAAACCCATTCTGATTCTGATTCTGAAGTAAAAGTAGTGTACTTAAGTAAAATGTTTAGGTTTAATTTACTACATTTGGAAGCAGTATCTGTATTCCATTTTTGAAATGGACTAAAAAGTATTTTTTCTTAAGGTTTAATGTAGAAGCTTCAGTTGCCGTCATCTAGAGACGTTTCGACTCAGCCATCCATTCTCAATCTGCGGATCTAGTCTGAGAACTCAGATTCTTATCCTCCACTGAGTAAACCCAGTTTTTTCTACAATGGCTCGCTTCTGGACGAATGAGGGATTACACAGACTTTATGGTAGGTTTATGTTTTGAAATGGCTGAGGGGGGGCTTCGGATAACTGACAATGAGGACTATTCTTTATCTAGAGCACAATTTGATCTTTTAGAAGTTCTAAAAACCTTTGTGAATAATTTTGACTTTTTACTGTACTTAAATACTTTTACTTAAGTAGACTTTTAAATGTGCCACTTTGATCTTTACGAGAGTATTTTTTTGCTTCTGTAGCTATCATAGTTTTACATCCATGAAGTTGCAGTTTGTGAAGACATTTTGAAATAAATTAAAGTTTAAAAAAAAGTTTTTACAGGAAGTAGTTCGGAGTTCTAAAATGGAATCCCTCTAGCTATGTCATCAATATGCAATAACAATTTACTCTAAACTGTCAGAAACATTCATCAGTTAAAACAATTATTCAACTAATTAAAGGTGTTATCATAATATTTATTTTCAACATTTGATATGGAGCCTAAACTGTCAAGGTCTGTTCATAAATGAACCTAATCAGGTGAATGGGGCTTATTCTTACCGACTGTGGTGAAAACTTTGCACTTCTGGCTCAGTGCTATAGCAATGGCCGCTTGGCCAACCCCCCCAGAACCGGAGTGGATCAGAACACTCTCCCCAGGCCGCAATCTGCCTCGCACCACCAGGGAGTAGTACGCTGTGGCATACACCACAGGCACAGATGCTGCCTGCTCCAGAGTCCTGCCAGAAAGTTAGGTATACTGGTGAGTCTTAATTACAGTATATATATATATATATATATACATATACACACATGTTTGAAGTGTTGATTAGGACTGATTGACATTTTTCATGTAGTTGATGCATTATCATTGAGCCTAATGTTCATGTTTGTGCACATACGCACCAGTCTGAGGGAACACTCCAGAGAAATCGTTTGTCTGCATTCACACATGTTGCCAGGCCATTTGCTGGGAGCAGGCCCATAACTCTCTGATCACTTTGATCTCGACCTGAAAACTCCATCCCCAGCAGGCACTGCTGAAGGGCTGCGTCGCCTACAGTTTTCCAAATAACAGAGTGAGAGGTCACTTCTATTCTTTCTCCGTACTTCTTAATGTTAATAGAAAGACCAAAAGAGAAACACTGGGATCGTACCTGGAATGGCGTCCGGGGGCAGTTTTCCTGTGGCTAACATAATGTCTCTAAAGTTGAGAGAGCTGTAAAAGACACTGCACAGCTCTGAGTTTGGGTTGGTGGGTTTAAAGTGCTTGAGAGGAGAGGCAATCCAGCGTAGAGAGGACAGGTCCCCTCGAGTCAACACGTTCACATAGGCCTGTTGCGTCTGCTCCTCTCTCAGGCCTTAATAAAGACACAAACATCCATTAGATTCAAAGTGACCACACATGCATGCTTACAGCTCGCTCAGGTAAGTACCGTTGGTGAGGAGCTGGTGTCGGAAGGCCCCCCACTCGCCATCTCTCCATACATTCATCACAAGGTCTTTATAGAGCAGCGACTTAAAGGCTTTTTCCGATGGAACAAGGCTCGGTATGGCAGATGACTCATCCAGATTGGATATGAAAGCACAGCTGCAGAAGAGAGTAAATATAACTACTCTCTCAGGTGCTAAGAGGTTAAAATACGCAATAATGTTCTGACATAAACATACCGGATTCGATGGCCACCAGGTTCCTGGCGCAGGCAGTTGACCAGTCCCACCACACCACAGTGAGGCTGAGAAGCAGTGAGCCAAATGGGGTGGTCAGAGGGTTCAGACAGCAAAGACTGCAGAGAAAAGAGCTTGTCAGGTAACTGACCCACAAATGGCATTTGACATTAGGACTAACTTTGAGGGTCTCCACCCATTTGTAGGATGCATCATCCACTGACAAAAACACAGGGTCTGGTGTGGAGATGCGATGGCGACAAAGGAACAGTGCAGAACCATAACACGACGTCCATACACTGACCAGGTCCAGAGAAGCCTTCAAAAAACACCTTTCCCACTCAGCCTGCAAAAGACAAGCCAGAATGGAGATATATCATATCACTGATACATCTGATAAATTATCCAAATTTAAGTACACAACACAGAACTATATTAAACTTGTAAACCTAAATACACTGACCTGTGAAACAAGCCCATGCTGGGCCCCACTAGTGGTAGGCCTACAGAGAAAGGCCAGGGTCTCCCCCAGGGTGCCTCCCTTTAACAGCACATGTAGGAGGACAAACCCACCCACTCTGGTCCCAGAAGCAAGGTTTGATATAAGCTGCTCCGGTTCACTCTGCAAAAGGCCCCAGTGGTTACAGAGCAGGAGGTCAGCAGCTCCTGCTGAGGCTCCTGGCGCGGGGCCTGTCCAAGGGTCCCACTGTGCTGAGCCGAGCCCCAGCTCTTCCAGAGTGTCTGTCAAAGGGCTCAGGAGCTCAGTGTGCACCGCAGTGGCAGTGTACTCCACTTGTAACATGGGCTCCATGTTGAAAAGGGCTAATGCATGGGGGAATAGTTGTCCCTCGTCAGCAAATGCCTAAACACAGGGACAGAAAAAAGTCAGAGCTATAGATTAAAGGCAAAAGGTGTCTGCTTATCCATATTGTGGTCACTCACTTCAATCACCCTGAGCTTGCCAGGCCTGCTGTTCTCAAGAGCGGTGTCCAGGCTGTGTCTGAAAGCAGGGTCCCTCAGAAAGCTGTGGATCAGTGAATCATGGAGCAGACTAGACCTCTCCTTCTCCACCAGCTGCTGTATCTCAGACTCTAGGTTCCCATTTAGCTCCAATGCACACAGAAGTGCTAGCAGCTGGGGCAGGCCCCTTTCAGAGGGCACTGGGTTGGGTATGGGGCTGACTGACACACCATCTACTCCTGGCACACTCAGGGTCACACCGTGAGTTTTCAGCTTCAACTGCAGGTTGAGTATCAATCCTGAAGAGATATTTAATACTTATGGTAACCATACCCACTGACTAAAATATTGATCAAATTACAGCTTTTCAAATAAAATCTTGACCAGTACTTCACAGTCACATACCTTTGCATAGATTCATCTGCTCCGAAAGGTGTGCATTCTCTTTCAAGCAATTCGTTTTCATGTAAGGGACAAAGCAGAAATCTTCCAGAGTGGGAGCGCTCTGCTGCTGCTGTCGACGAGGAGCCACTGTAGCATGAAGCCCACTGATCTGGACTCCCCCAGCCACGATCACATCCACACAGTGATCTACACTGATGCCAACAGCTGTGTGACAGAAAGATTTATTATAGAACATTGGACCTCAAAAATAAAAATCATTAATAATTGTTCAGTTTTGAAAATATTATGCACATGGAAATTGTAGTGAAAATGTCCTCATCTCTGTTGAGGAACGGATGATTAGTATTGACAAATTGACCATGAATGAGGTCAAATGTCTATGATAATTCTGTAGACACAGTTTAGGGTGTGGACATGCATCAGCTAAGACAATACGATGTTCATACCGAGCATTGACATTAAAAACATTTTTCCACTAACCCAGTTTATTATCAGCGTACTGCCACAGCTTCTCCAAATGGGCTTGTGGGTTGATCTGGACAGAGCGGATCCTGGTGGGGAGGCGCAGGCTCCGTCCAGGCAGACCCAGCACGATCATCTGTAACATGGTGTCCAGAAAGACCACCCAGTTCCCTGTCCACTGGAGCGCTCCCCTGTCCCCTGACAATCAAAGCACACATTTAACATGGTCAAGGATAACCTTTGTTAATTGAACACTTTTAAAGTTAAAATGGACGGACGGCAGGCATGCTACATTTATTTATGGTGAAGCTTTCCATCACAATTTAATTTCTTTACAAAATGTAGTAATTTGGACATATCCCAAACGTGATGACTTGATTTTATCTACCTGCAATGTTTGACTCTAAAATTCCTTGGAAGGTCTTTCCATAGTCGTAGCCTCGCAGTCTGAGCTCTTTATAAATGTCTGGGGTCTTCATCTTCAGTTTGGAGTCACCCTCAATGTCGTTTTCTGTCATTATGTGATCACCCAGGAAATGAAATTCAGTGTCCTCTGGCAGTCTCACTTTTCCTACAAATAGAAAGATGAAATTTAGCATGTTCAAAAAACAGAAGCCTTGAATGTGCCTTACACTTTGTGCATACCACTAACTGTTAGGTTTCCGTTCTCAGAAACCTCAAATGTATGAGTAGCAGGCATAAGACGCACTTCCAGCTGCACAGAGCCTGACAGGACAAGCACAACACATCAGCATCAAACAAGGAGGGAGTCTACCTCATTAATGCTGTATTTCCTCACCGCTTCGGGGGAGAATAGTGGCTCTGTGGATGGCCACATCTTCAAATGTGACAGGTGTAGTATCGAGAACCATCCCCAAGCTTTTGACCAAGGTTCGCCAGGCTAAAACCAGGTAACCAGTTGCTGGAAACAGGACTCTACCATCAATGCAGTGACCAAGCATGTAGTGGTCAGGAGACTCTGGGTTTATGTCTGCTTAGTGAAAAAAAAAATAAAAATAAAAATAGAAACAGAATGAACAAACTATAAATTGATAGGAAAAAGATGTTAACGTTTTTTCACCTCTCGTTTGAGTGGACATATTTTGCTAAATTGTCTTTATCCAACTTTTGTGTTCCCACCCCTTTAGCTTACTTGCATTTTTATGAATTCGTGCATTTTGGTCCTGCCTTTGAGGGTTGGGTGTTTTTTTGAGTGAATTTTTGTTTTCAACAATAAAAACACCTATTAAAATCTGCAGCTAGCTTGAGTGAAATGGCTTTGTGTGAGGGCGGGGCCAGCCGCAGAGATTCAGTCTTACAGTTTTAAACAGGAATTATTAAGTTGTTTTAGATATATAGTTTACTATAAAAAAATATATTTAAAAAAAGATCTATGCATGTTATAGTTCAATACTAAATATTCAAACAAAAGCAAACAATGTCTTCATTAAATTCTGAAATTATAAATTCTGAAATAATAATTTTTCTATTACAAACTATTATTTATTAAACCTCAGCTGTACATTACCGATGTTGTAGATGATTGCAGAATTGGATGCTCCAGAGCCAAAGGAGAAGTCTGCAGCTTTAGGGACATCCCAAGTCTGGGCATGATCCCATTGCACTAGAGGTGAGAGGAGAGGCGTTCCAACCGGGACCGGGTAGGATGTGTGTGGGCTCAGCTTGTTACAGTCCACATTTATTCTGTACCAGGGAAAGAGAGCATTCAAACATATGAACAAAGAAATATTACAATATTCTGGTGTCCTTAAGTGATTTGAATGATAATCGACCCGCTCATGTAGATCTTGCCGATGCTGGACAGGAAGAAGTCCATGTTGTTGACATGGTCTCGTTTCATCAGTGGAATGATGGAGCAGGTATGTTTGAGGCTGCGTTTCAGGATAGCCTGTGCACAAGTAAACATTCCTTTTGTCAGTGTAAATACGCCTCAAAAATCTACACAATAAGCACATTTGGGGAAGATTCAGTAGAATGATCTGTTTTGTAACACATTATGCTGGTGACAAAGATTTATAACTGCACTATTATAAATCGACTAGTAATTTTCTAGTTATGGTCCTGTTTTTTTTGTTTGTTTTTTATAAATCCAAGTGAAATGTCAATCCAGAAGTACTGTACCTGCAGAAGAGCATGAGGGGCAATCTCCAGCACCACAGCATCCTCCGGCACCAGGCTCAGCCCCTCCTGGAAAAGCACTGGGCTCACCAGGTTATTCACATGGTACTCGGCTGAACTGGACAGGGCAAGAGGCGAGTCCCAGGCAGACTGAGGGATACTGGTGCTGACCCAGCGAGGAGAGCGCGGCTGTGGCTGTCTGATCACCTACACAAACTCAACCCTGAGTTAAAGCCACCACAGACAACAGTATGAAACAACTATATGTCAAGAGTCTTGACCTTCTTCAGAGCAGCCAGGAGCGCTGGAGCTAGGGAAGCCATAAAGTATGAATGGAAGGCCACACCAGCACTGCGCACTTCTTTAGCAAACACTCCTTTGTTTTTCAGCTCCTGGACAAACAGGTGGACTGCATCCTAATAAAAGCAGACGTTGGACGTTTAACAACTTATTTCAATAATTAGCGTTAAGAAAAACAGAAGCATGAACCTGAGGGCCAGAGATTGTGACCGTGTCCTCAGCATTGTGACAGGCTGGAACCACTCCTTTCGGACACTGTGCCTTACATTCCTCCCACGTCAGCCCTAGAACACACAATGTCAGACAGGCCTGCTGCTGAGCACAATCCAGCTATAGGGTAAAACAATCTAAGGAAAATAGCCTTACTGCCAATAATAGCGAGTAATATTATACTATAATAAAAATAATATTAAATACCATTGTTTTTTCATTCTCAAAGTCTAGTCTTAACACTAACAATTCTTATGGACAATGTGGAGGATATCTGGAGAAAATTTGAATGTTATTTCACATCTAAAACCTACCGACAGCGGCCATGCCTCCAGGGGGAAGGCTGGCCTCTTTGATACAGCGCCCCCTCCAGTATGCAGCCAGAACAGCTTCTTCATGACTGAGGGAGCCGTCCGCGTAGCCACAGGCCAATTCTCCCACAGAGTGACCCACAATCCCATCAGGTTGCAGGCCAATCTTTTTTAACAGGTCAATCTGGGCAATCTATAAGAATGGTCATATCTTAAATGTAAAAACAGTTCAGCTGCCAACTGCCATACACAAATGGAGACAATAATAGTGACTCTCAGTGAAACTACCAAAGTTCTTATATATCTGAATGTAGAAAAAGATTCAGTTGTAGTCATCTGGACACTGTTTTTAGAAAAACTAAATATTTCGACTCTCATCCAAGAGTCATTCTCAATCTGCGGATCGAGTCTGGGAACTCAGATATTTAACAAACTGTGTAGGACCTGCCCACTGGGCGGGACCTCCTGATAAATGGTGTTTACAGTTTCACTTGAGACTACCCTTCTTTGTATCCTAAACAGGAATTTCTTGTTCTTTGCAATTTTTCCGACAGTTCAGAGACTCCTTTTCTTCTTGGTTCTGTTTCCATTTTTTCCCTCATTGACAGATAGAGACTCCATTTCTTCTTGGTTCCGTTTCCCTTTGGTCCCCTGCTTTTTGATTCTCTTCACTTTGTTAAGAGCCCAAGCAGAGAGACCATTCCAGCAAGAAGAAGGAAGAAAAACATGTTCGGAATGCTGCTTTTGTTTTTTTGACTACACAAAATTCTTGTTCATTTTAAAACAAGGCAACATTTTATACAAAAACTGATTCACCCTAAGGACAAGATGCCGACACAAAATAGAGCAATGTATTCTATCCAATGCAGTGAAGAAGGTTACAGGTGAGACTAAACAGCAAATTCAGGACCACAGAGCGCCGTGCATCTTCATCTTAAAGCCACAAACCACTCTTTTGAAGACAAGGAGGTGAAGATTCTAAGCAGGGAGAAAATATGGTTTGAAACAGGAGTTAAGGAGGCAATTTTTGTTAAAAAAAAAAGAGAACCCCTCTATAACCAGAAATGGAGGTTTAAGGTACAACCTGCCGGTTGTGTATAATGGTGTATTGAAGCCATAGATCGAGAGATGCCCTGGGCTTTCTGATGCTAATCGGGTACTCAGTGAGGAGGGAGCGGAAGTCAGTTTACAATAGGATTTGATAGCCCATTAAAGGGCTGTTAGGATACAAAGAAGAGTAGTCTCAAGTGAAACTGTAAGTACCCTTTATCAGGAGGTCCCGCCCGGTGGGCAGGGCCTACACAGAGTAGGTTAAATATCTGAGTTCCCAGACTCGATCCGCAGATTGAGAATGAGAGTCGAAATATTTGTTTTTCTAAAAACAAAGTCCAGATGACTACAACTGAATCTTTTGCTACAATAGAACACTCCTGGACGAATGAGGGATTGCACCGACTTTGTACCTGAATAGCTGCAAGGCCCACGAAGGCATGGATTGTATTGTCAAACGTGTCCTCTGTGGCTTCCATGAGCATCTGCGATACAACCAGCCCTGTGTCCTTCAGGGCTTTATCTGAGCGTAGGATGGAGGCTCTGAAGTCAGGCAGCTGCATGAGACTTTTGCCCATCCCAGCCCACTGGGTCCCCATACCTGCAAGAGAGGGACATCATTTACATAAGGGTGCTGGGAAACCTGTGAATGAAAATGCTGTTCAATTATAGATCAAATACTAATAAAGTACAACACATTTTAAGAAATATCAGTTAGGTTTTATCTCTTAATGTAAACAAGTAAAGCAGCTGGGATTTAATCCATGTTCAGTAGTTAAATGGTACCTGAGCAGATGTACCAGATTGGGCGGTGGGCAGACTGCGCCGGCTGAACCTCGCTGATGTTTGGTTCAGAGCCCAGTACAGTGTACCCCCTGAAAGCCATCCCGGGGGCGGCAGAGACGTCTGTGAGCAAAGACAGAAAGCTGTGGTCTCCAGAGTGCTGCTGTGCTTTCTGCAGCAGAACCTTGACAGCTCCCTCTGTGCGACCACAAGCTGAAATCACTCGAGCCACACTGTTCACACTCTCTGCTTGTCTACAGTCGTTTGGACGAAGAATCACATGGACATTTGAACCTCCAAATCCAAATGAATTAATTCCCACAATGCCACCTTTGACCGGAATTGGCAGGTTCACAACTCTGAGTCTGCCGTCAGTCAGAGCCGGAATGTCAGGGTTAGGATTAGAGTAGTGTAGATTCGGAGCCCATACTCCTTTCTCCAAAGACAGCACCACCTGCAAAAAAGACATCACATAAAGAAGATTATTAACTAAGTTGTAATATTGAAAGTGCAAAGAAAAATGTTGCGCAGGGGTACCTTTGCCAGAGCAGCTAAACCTGAAGCCGGTTCAGGATGGCCCATATTGGACTTAGTGGAGCCTAAGAGCAAAGGATCGTTTCTTTTCTCGCAAAATACACCAACAATGCCATTCACTTCTTGGGGGTCACCAACCTATAATCAGACAGTCAATTATAATATATAGTATGCCACTTCAAACAGCGAAAAAAAAAAAGTATAGTTCATGGTATGTTATTTTAAATAAATTCTATTTAGAAAAGGAGTGCCAGGTCTGAGCTTCGACTGAATTATTATACTCTGTTCTTATCTTGACATAGAATCTTGCACATGTACTGTACATTACCTTAGTGCCAGTGCCGTGAGCCTCTATGTACTCCACTTGCTCTGGACTAATTCCGGCCTCTTCATAAAGAGCGCTCACCAGCCTCTGCTGCATGTGCCCAGAAGGGAACGTCACCCCTGACACAGAACCAGGCCAAAGACGTCAGAGTTCATGCTTAAGAGTCTGCACCCATCCCCCATTTTCTCTCATAGACTCAGCACTTACCCTGCTCTTTGTATCCATCTGTGTTGTTTCCAGCATTCACCACTGTTGCATAGATTCTCTTTGCCACTGAACGCTTGGTTAGCAGCACAACTACTGCTGCTTCTGAACGGCAATATCCATTTCCTGTTAGCGAGAACAGGGGGGAAAAATCATATCTATTGCTATGTAATCAGTTCAACACAATCATTATTAAAACCTTAAATGTTGACTTATGTTTTACATTGGATTTGGCAATTTATAACAGACCCAAAACATTGATTTTAGAGGAAGTGAGAACGTAGTAACATTAGTGCATGTACAGTATAAAGTCTAATTTACCCGAGGCATCAAAGGACTTGCAGGTTCCGTCTGGACTGAGCATGCCCAGCTTCATGAACTGAACTGAGGTGTTGGGTTTGAGCAGCAGGTTAACTCCTCCTACCAGCGCAGCCTCACACTGACCCAGACGAATGGCGTGGAAGGCATTTTCTAATGCCAACAAACTGGAGGAGCAAGCTGTGTCTATAGCGGTGCTGGGACCTTGGGAGGACAGAAAGGGTGAGCCTGGTGTTGATTGATGCAAAATATTAGAATACTAGAGTCATTACCGTTGAAGTCAAAGTAGTAGGAAAGTCGATTAGCCAGCATGGCACGTTGGCAGCCAGTCATGCTGTAGCCCAACAGCTCCTCTGGGTCTCGACTGAAGGCTTCGCTTGCCTCTGATCCACTTACCCCAATGTACACCCCTGTCTTAGAGCCCCGCAGTGAGGCCGGGTTCTGCCCTATTATTAGCAGCATAAAATCAAATTATATTTTTTCTATACAGGTGAAGCAGTTGACAGTTATCAACGGAAAAGCAATTAAAGAGACATTTCATCGGAGCTGCTCAACTGGCCTGTACTGGAATATTACCTGCATCTACAATGGCCTCATAAGACACTTCCAGCATCAAACGCAGCTGAGGGTCCATGGTGTTGGCCTGTTTGGGATGAACTCCAAAAAACACTGCATCAAAGTGGCTTATGTCTTTCAATTTGCCATTTCTCCGTGGAAGGCCATACAAACCTAGTGACAAAAAATGACAAAGTCAAAGAATATCATAACATAGTTTAAATGTGGTCCTAATAAGTGACAACAAAGAAAGATTTTAAAGACTTGCTGGACAAATGACACCTCTTCACAGGGATATGTGCACATGTGCTCTGACCTGGCTCCCAGCGTCTGTTGTCCTCTGTGACCATGTCCACACCGCCAAGCAGATTTTCCCAAAACTCCTCCAGGTTGTTGGACTCAGGCAGACGGCCTGATATCCCAGCTATGACAATATCCTCCATCTTGAACAATAAAAATCAATCATGTCAGCTATGGTTAGTTCAATGAAAAACAGAGATACAAATAAGTCAAGGCGACATTATCTAAAATGAAAAGATAAGATAAAACTTTATTGATCCCACACGATACTTGCAATCTAGAAAATATCTACCAAACTCTACGTGGAAAACCGCAGGACTTAAAACAAATATGGATGGAAATATGACTATGCGTCTAGATAGAACCTAGGAACATTATATCAAATTTTAGATACTATCGTATAGGAGAAAATGCTACAAAAAAAATCTAATTAAAAGTTAAAATAGATCATAATTTTGTGATTTATTACACAGACATTTCAGATCGGTCTGACAATTCAACCGCAACTAATACCGTTCATTTAAAGTTATGTTTTAACACATTTCTGTTGGATTAACATAATACTGCGAAACAGAACACCCCTAAAAAATAAAGATTCATCTTTGTCCTACCTATAGACATATGAGAGGTTGTAAGTGGATGACGTTATGTGCACAAAGAGATCTGTGACAAGAATCAACACAATAGGCCTATCTGTCCTCAATAATATCTGGAATTGGGGTTAAAATAGAAATTGTGATCTGAAGCCTGTGGCAATAAGCTTTGGAGATATTGTCATATTATTCAGCACAATGCTTTAAAGACAGACTTTCCCCTCCCGATCGTCCCATTTTTTCAGCCTTCAACATGTTTTTATTGAGTGGCAGGTAAAGGGCATATTTAAGGAGAGTGAACATACATGGATTGTGATCAAATTGAAGTTGTAGTCTAGCAAGAGTGGTGCTGGGGTGGAGCTAAATAAAGATGAATTAAAAAACTTAATGTTTTTCCTTTCATTTATTGTAATCTAAGCCTTCACTCTGGGGTGCAGTAGTAGAATTCGGAGAAAAATCCAGAGAACAATAGAGTTATGACTGAGTCATTACTGTCTAATGAGGCTCCTCTGGCCTGGACAGAGGAGTGTCAGCGTTAAGGCAGGGCTCGCTCACATCCCTGATCTGGTTCTCCTTCAGACCTAGTCAAACGCTGTCAAATAAACTCATTGTGGGATGTACTTGTAAAATGTTTTATCTGTCACAAAAAAATGAAATATAAATTGCATGTCATTCTTCCGAACACCTCACCAGAAGCTCAGCAACATGACAAGAGCTGGCTTGTCACTGAGGTACACTGTTCAGTTTGACACGCTCTAATTACACCCTCCCGAGGGGACAGTTCACAGCACAAACACACAGTTGAATCCCTGCCCTTATCTTGGATGATACAGTCAAACATTTTAAAAGTGTTGCAAAGTTAACATGATCATTTTACAATTAGTGCAAGCAAAGCCTCAAAGCCAGTAATTTAAGGTACAAATAGCCAGATATTGTTTTATATTCTGAACTTCATGCCCACTTTCTCACTCCTTTCTCCATCACAAGCAGCCTTTCAGCACCAATACACACAGTTCAGAATGGCTGCTGATTAACTTACTGTGATTACAGCCGGCGTCTTGTTGCTGGAGTTATCTTAGTTCCCTGTTGGCATGCAGTGTTCCGGTCTGTCCGTTAAGTTCGTTTGTACGTGATGGAAGTGACGGGGACGGTCCGTGATAACGCAGTCTGGACCTTGACGTCAGCCTCGGTGCCTCATTGAATGCGTTTTTCTCTGGAGATTTTAAGCGTGCAAGTCCAGTGTGGGCCACGCCACATGGGCTGACAGCTTGGCTCGGCCGCACAGTCCAATGAGAGCAGAGGCAGGGCTTTTGGATGCAGCGGCGGGTCGTGATTCGCTGGCAGCGCCTGAATTCTGAGAGCGGAAGTGAGGCGTTTTGACAGGGGGTTACTACAGTTCAAGTGTGTTTCAGGACGGACATCCTCTTGGTTTGTCTTTCAACATTGCATCGCTTTTGCGTGATAGCTTTAGGGTTAGTACTGTAGCAAGCGTGTTACAACTCTGATATAACGCTAAACTTTAAACCAAAGGAGAAAATGCCACGAAATGCGCCTTTAACTAAAATTACCTGAATATTTAGCCATGGTTACTGCTAAGGCAACCTACTATGTACACATGGATGGCATGTTTAGATAACCTTTCAAGTCTAGAAAACAGTTGCCAGTGTATTGCATAACTTTACCGCGACAGAGCTCAGCAGACACACGTGTTATGGCAATGTGCTTTGTCTTGACAGACAGCCGAGTAGGCCAATCACAGAGCAGGGGTGTGCGTGACAGACCAATGACAGACGGAGCTTTTCTCTGTTGCGTGTAAGGTGATTAGGAGGCGGGGGCTCAGTGGTGACACGCAGGGTTTACGGAGGTTCATGTTCATGTGCTTCCTACTGACCTACTGAAGCTGAAACGGCTGAAACAAACGCGCCCAGACTTGGCTGCGCTAAAACAAATACAGTCAATGGTTCAAACACAGAGTCCCCTGATCTGGTGATGCAAGAACCTATAGCGTGACAAAAGACTATGGAATGTTGCAGCATTTGAGCCATCATTTATTCATTGTAACAAAAATACAAAATACAGAAGGAAAAAAAATCAAATTCATGAAATAAAAAACTGATTAGCATTTTATTAATAAAAAAAAAATCAAGTACAATTAAAATGGTTATTCTTCTTTTTGTGCATCTTGGTTGTTTTGATTGATCTTTAACTCTCTTATGTGGTCAGTCTTTGATGTTGTAGTTCCTGATTTTGGCAGATTTGGCAGTGTTTTTTAGTAGGACTTTCTTCTGTGTAGGTTTGGCTGTAGACTGTTTGTGAACCGGAGCACTCACCCCACACACCTCCATCTGAGATCCACCAGTGACCAGCCCCAAGGAGACCTCCGAACAGACCTCAGGCTGGACCTCAACAAGGTCTTCAGCGTTGTCTTCTGAGTGGTCTTCAGGAAAAGAGAGCATATATTCAATCCAACCACATTTTTTTCAATTATGCAAAATCCAACCTTTATTCTGTATTATTCTGTCAACCCTAGTATATTCCAAACCTACATTATACACTAATTAAAAGTAACTTTGTGGCAGTAAGTAGTTGCATTGGATGTAAATGTGAATGCCATTTGGCCTATAGGTAATTATTTATTAAGGACAGTGCACAGATATCAGTCATCTCAAAGAGAAATGATGCCCTGCACCATTATTGCATTTCAATCATTATCTTGAGCTAGTGTTTCACTAGTGTTTCAATGCTCCCTCAATGTGTAATGTATATTTATTTCTTAATTTTATTCCCATCGTTATTAATGTATTTTTTGTTCAAACGGTGAATGGTGCACAACTGCTATTTGCACTGTTATAACTACTATCAACTGAAAAACACCAAGCATCTTAGTTGTGGTCTAAGTTGACGAAACTGTCCAGTTCTGCACCCAAGGCACAGTTGGGCAGTATCTAAATACATTAAATACATACATTTTTAGTAACTGTATTATGGTATAGTTTATAGTTCTATTTGTTGGTATAGATGGATGGATTTGAAATGTTGACAGTGAGTGGCAAAAGTGTGTAACTATCAATGAAATTTGAAAGAACTCATACAATGTGGTACTTCATTATTCAATTTAGGGTGTGTTTTTACAACATTATTTTATTTTATTTTTATTGAACCTTTATTTAATCAGGAAAGTCCCCTTGAGATTAAAAATCTCTTTTCCAAGGCAGCAACCTTTAACATACAGATGAACAACATAAAAATAACATGAGTTATGAGAAACAATTGCACATCATTGAGTCTCCAGTGTTTTCCACCTGGTTTTAAAGACATTTAAGGACAAGACCTCAGTCAATTTCGTCTTTCTGCAACATATTCCAAGCAAAAGGAGCTGAGTGTAGAAAGGCTTTCTTCCCCAGCTCTGTGCAGGCAAAAGGAACAGAACATTCTCTGTGCGATCAAAGTACTAATGTACCTGTACTGTAATCAAACTTGTACTAATGTCCTTGCCTCCTAGTGGCCAGAGAAGGCCATCGCACTTGTGAGTACAAGTCACAGTGATGTGTCACAGCTCTGCAGTTAGTAATGAACCTGAGAGAAGCATGATAAACAGTGTCCACCATTTGAAGACAGGTATAGGAGGCATTCCCTTAAAAAATATCACCATAATCTAATACAAATTTAAAAATCGCTTTTTAACACAATTTAAGTTTTGTTATGTTTGGTTTCAAAGTGAGGGAGTCATCATCAAGACACCAAGGTATATGTATTCATGAACCACTTCTACAACGTTCCCATCAAGAGTGGACAATACTGGAACAGCTGAGGCACTTTCTTAAAGTCTAATCTAATACATATCAATGTAAAAGTATTCAGAGTTCTCTAATTGGACTATGTTACGGCAAATGTTACAACATACATTTTAATGCAAGTATTCAGTGTTTTCTTAAAATTTTTCTTACATGTTCAAATTTAACATTAGAAGCAGATAACATGCTGAAAGTACCTTGTGAAGGCCTCTGGTCCAGCAGAGCCCAGAGGGTACTCAGAGATGGCAGTGATTCTTCAGATTGTCTGTTAGCCTGGAGCAGCTGGAAGCAGTTAGGAAGTGAACTCTGCAGAGAGAAAGAGTGATCCATCAGATGCTGGTATAAGTATGCATGTTGGACACTCAAGCAGATGAGGGTGAGGTACTAACCTGTGTTGAGAGCTGCTCTCGGGCTACAGACACCCTTGATTCTTTCTCAGAGGATTCAGTCTTCAGATTGTTGGAGTCACGAACCGTGTGGTTTTCCGTGTCACGGTTACTCTGATTGAGTTCAACAGTGCAGACTTGAGCTCGCAGGCCGTTACATAGCTCAATTAACTGCTGTCGGTCTCTGTTCAAGCGAGCTATACACAAGGCTGCCTGCTTCAACCTAGAGCGCAACTGAGCTAATGCTGAGTTTTCACTGCTGACACGCCCACAAGAGCACACACAAGATGACTTTTGTGGCTGAAAGAAAGAGAGAAAGCATGAATAGTGTAGTATTAGTATTTCAAATAATAAAGTTTCTTCAGGCAGTCAAACATACACCTGTTTGGGGTAGGGGTTGCTTCATCGGTACATTATAGTTTCTTTTAAAATGTACTTATAGCGTGGTCAAGATGGTTAATGTACCTCTTTGGTGACGTTTGCTTCCAACTGTTGGACATCTTCTTTCTTTGGATAATTAACGTCTTTATTCACCCCGTTTTCTATTTCTACCACAAAGGAAATAATAACAATAAAAATGCTGTTTACATAGGAACTTGTCTCGACATTAAGGTGCAACATAAAACACTGATCAATAATAAAAACAACATATATGAAATCAAAAAGGGCATGCATTAAGAAACAATTTAAAATTACTATAAAATAAAAATAAAAATAGGCATTACTATGTACACAAGATTATTGTTATAACCATACCTGTGTGATGTGGTGGAGTGGTGCAGCTTAGCTCCTCCATTTGTTTCCTCATTTCACTCACCACAGCCTGAAGTCTACAGTTTTGCTGTTTTAAAGCAGTAATTTCATGCGAAGCTAGGAGTCTAGTGTCTGGAACGCACCCCTTTACAAAGAAAGAGATTTTTTTTCTATAGACCTACCATATGATGCAATGAAACAACCAAAACAGTGAGGAAAGGCAAGGGCAACAAGGGAGTACAGATAAAGATTGTGCTCCCACCTGTATGGCCAGATCCCGCTCTTTTGTGACACACTGCAGTAACACTGTTAGCTCCTGGAGTTGGACCTTTGTTTCAATTAACTCAGCATTCACCTAAATTGTTATCAAATTATTTATTGTCACATTTGTGGTCACATTTATACAACGCTTTCAACCTCCAATGGGCATTCAAAGCGCTTACCCATTCACACACACCCACACACATCCGCAAAAACATCTGCACACACACACCCTCACGAACACATTCATACATACACCACAGTACACAGACACAGGGGTAAGGCGGGTGAAGTGTCTTGCTCAAGGACACTTGTTATTCATATTTGATAGCTGGCATCAAACCATCAACCTGTGGGCCAGTGGATCCGACCGCTCTGCCAGCTTCACTATGCAGGACTCAAACGGCCAACTTTCAGATCAGTGGACAAACACTTCACACAGAGCCATTGTAATAACATATTATAACCGCACTTTATTGGTTCTATAATCTTGTCTTTTATCTTGTTATACTTGTCCTTATGGTATGTTGCTTAGCTCTAGCGTTAGTGTTATATCGTTACCATTAAATTATAATTGCTGAATGTCCAAATAGCTGCATTTAGTGTTGAGGTACTCACTTTCTCTCTGGTTGCAGTCAGCTCTTGAATAAGCCGCTCATGGGCCAGATAATGTTTACTTTGGATATCCCCACAGTTCTTCTGCCACTCCAATTCCTGCTGCACCATTCTTTGCTCCAAGTGTTTCTCCCGCTCCAAACTTCTACTGAGCTCTTTCTTGTATCTGATAACACACATCATTCATACGATTTACATAACTGTCCGAAGGTTGCTATAGTTCCAAGATGCAATGGCATGTAAAAACTCCTCTCTATTGTCTCCTTCCTCACCTGTCAATAATGTCCTCTCTCTCCTGCAGCTGCTCCTGGTGTTGTGTCTTCATAGATAAGGCTTGAGCAGACAGTGTGTCCAGGTCTCTTTGCAGTTTGAATATGAATTTGTGCACCTCCTTGAGCTGTTCTTTGTGGTTCTCATCAAGAAATCTCTCAGCCCTGGTCACAGTTGAAATACACAGCATGTTCTGCTAATCTGTCAGCACACTGACAGAGCCAGTCCATATGAGAGAACTCAGAAAACAAGTCATACCCTTTGATATCTACATAAGTGGTGTTTTTCTGGACTCCAGGAAGCGCTTTTGTCTGAATGTCCTTGGTAGCTTCTTTCTGGATAAAGAGAGATATGTTTAAATCCCAGGAATCACACATGGTGAGTGTATTTTATAACTGAATGTATTGTTCTGGCAGTACCTTGAGTTGGACCTGCTGTTCTATAAGCTCCAAGATGCTATATTGTACCAAAGAAAAGAGACTATGGTTAAAAGAACATTCTCTCTTTCTGAAAGCAGAAAAAAAGACTGGCCCCTTGTGGCTAAACTGCTCTCTGACCATAGCTTATGTTTGTCAGCTTTTCAAATTTCCATAAACTCTCCCAAACACAGAAATTAGAGATGAATGCAGAAACCTTTGGCTGTTGCTGTTTCTAGATGTGAGAAGCTCATATCGGTGCAACTCTTGATCTCGCTCCGCTAAGACATCCAAGTTATACCTGAAGTCTTTTCTGAGTTGTTGAAATTGTCTCCTGAAAATGAAGACATCACAACAACAATGTAAAATTATCATTAAAAACATACATTTAAACAGTTCATCCACAATTTAGCTCAACAAAGATATTGGACAGGTTACATCAGATGCAGTGCACATGGAACACATCGGCCAGCCTCCACCCCATATTATACAGTGCTATGCTTTCAATTTATTCTAAGGGTCATCTTTGTGTAAATAAGTATATTTTGTATTGTATGGCTCCCCAAACACAAGTCAAACCCCAGTGAAAGGGATGAGTAGAAGGCAGCTGTTATTACAGTGACCTCAGCAGTCCTACAAGCTGACCGCCTCCAGCTCTCACCTCCGTACATGTGATATTAAACTGAGGAATTTTAGTTCTGACACAAGTATTTGGACATTTCATAAGTTGTGAATTTTTGCTGATAGCATATCTGCTGCTTTTGACCATGCGCACGCTCATTTCTGAGCGAGAAACACCTTTCGAAAGCTCCACAAACACATGCCAACAGTGAGTAAATGGTTCTTGTATGTGTGCAAATAGTTCAACTCTTCCAGTGCACGATAAAACTAACAATCCAGTTTAGACCTAACAATTGTTTTTCTCCACAAGAGCAGTACATTGTTACCTGAGTGAGGAGTAGTTCTCCTGGGCTGTTCTGAGGCTCTTCTCCAGGCGGTGAATCTCTGAAGCACTCATCTGACCTCTAAATGTAACAGGCTGCCTCTCCATCGCCATCTAAAACTGCCTTAATCCAGTATGGTCAATCATAGTGTTTAGGGACAGGCTCATTTGGTAGACTATTCAATAGTCTGATCAAGATGTCATGTTATTTTTGCTGTTGGAACGTAAAGGGGATAAAGCATGGGAATACTAGCAGCTGAACAGCTCTCCTTAAGTCCTCGTTTTGTTTCATAAAAAGTATGTTACACGAATACCTAATATCATAGCAATGGTCAATGCAAACATAAACCAAACGTTACATTTGTTAGGCTACATGTAAACGCCTTCCTTGGTATTGTTTTTGTCCTTTGTGCATTCTTGCACCACTTTTTGTCTGGAGTTTTAGATTTTAATTTTACGTGCATGCATTTGGATCGACACTTACCATAAGCATTATGGGTTGCCACTTGTGATGGGAAAGCAAAAGCCAGCTAATTATTTGTCATACATGAGTACTTCAGGGGCAGGTTATTGTAATGTTTCCATTGTTTGTTGCGGTCGTTAGGCAACGGTCCGTTCTTTAAAACCAGCCCCTTCTAAGCAGCAGTACGCCACAATGGTTCCGCTATGGGGAAAAGTCTTTCCCCCCTTTGTGTTGATTGTTTGATACTTCGTGAGCTTCGAAGTACGAGGTATATTGGAGTGCATTACATTCCCAAAATGATGAGACAAACTGGTTAAGAGAGAGTGAGAGAGACACAGGGGGCGGGGCACACGCATTAAAACTGGGCTGTTCACGTGCCAGAGATGCTGGGGCCGCAGGACATCAGGTAAGACCAGGGTCAGATACAATATTTTTGCCTTTGGCGGTTGACATCATTTATTCTTTATTTTCTTCTACAGATATTAGGGTATCATTTAATTCAGTATGTTTAAATTTTGTTTTGCTTCTGTGTTATAAATCAAGACTCAAGCCAAATCTTTGACTAGGGCAACAACTATAGTATAGGCTAAGAATAACATGTGTGTGTGTGTGTGTGTGTGATACAGTAGTTCTCATAATGCAAACATCACACAATGTCTGTCTGTTCTGTTGTAAGGATTTTATTTTATTGTGCTATTTTGTTTTTGTGCATCTGGAATAGAGAATTGTTTACTTTTACTTTTTCTTCTGCTGTTACTTATGAATGTCTGTATGCCATGGTTTGTACATTTCTTTCAATTTTTTTTAAATAAAAAAACATCACACATTGTATTCTTGTGTGGTCTTACTTTTGCAGACCTCAGAAGTGGAATGGGTGGTGCAGTGGTGGATGTGGGACCTCCAGGGGTCAAGGCTCCGGATGGTGGCTGGGGCTGGGCAGTGCTGATTGGCTGCTTCGTCATCACAGGCTTCTCATATGCCTTCCCCAAAGCGGTCAGTGTGTTCTTCAAGGAGCTCATGCATGAGTTTGGAGTGGGCTACAGCGACATGGCGTGGATCTCTTCCATCCTGTTGGCCATGTTGTATGGCACAGGTACTGACCACTCCCCACACTCACAGGCTGATCTAAACATCAGTAGACGTCATATGATTCAATTTAATCTTGATTGGTTAGAATGGTCTGCATATATAGCAATTATGTCCAAATCACTCAAACCAAGAGATGCAGGAAAAATATTTATAGGATTCTTTCCGGAAACTGGCCAGCTCAGGTTCTGGCAGTTCCCATTCATTTTATTTATTGTCAGAGGCTATTTAACAAATTTCACTCTACAACACATTTTATTTTTATATTGAATAGTAGAAGACAGAGAAGGTCCTTTTTTGTTTTTAAAACACAACGCGACAGATCATTAATACTCCAAGTGAGCATTATTGAAGCTACAGTACAAAGAGAAAGGAGGATTTAGTTTTATGATTTTAACATTTTATTTACAATTTTACATTTCATATTTTTTAGACATTTACATTTTTTTAGTGATTCATGATTGACAAAAACTAAATATTAGACATGGGATATCTGAAATTGTCATAAAAATGGTCAGACACACAGGCCTGGAGCACAGACCTTAGTGAAGGGAAATGTGACTGTATTTTGGGGCTGAGTGAGACTTCTGTCCAGGCCCCCTGTGCTCTGTGCTGGTCAACAGATATGGCTGCCGGCCTGTCATGATGGTGGGCGGGCTCCTGGCTTCTTTGGGGATGGTCCTGGCCTCTTTCGCCACCCATATCATTCACATCTATGTGTGCACAGGGATGATAACAGGTAAGAATCACAGCAGCCGTCTTTTCCTTAGAAATGTATCTTGGTCCACAAAAAAGTTGAAAAATGGATTGAACTAAACAACCATTTCACAATTTAATTGCAATGCTTCCCCTTTTTGCCATATTTATTGTACATTTGTCAAGTATATCTCTATTTAGGAGAGAAAAGCTTGCAATGACCTGGTCACTCATATAGTCAGCTGACCTCTTTCATCACACTGTTGAACATGTAATACATGATAATCCAGGGGGACAGTGCATCTATACATGAATAAATCTGGTCAAATCTCTATCCAAAATATAGTTATAAGTATATTTCATGTAACCAAACATAATATTCAGATGTCTATTGCTGACCTAAATATTTCCCGTACTTGTACCCTCAGGACTAGGCCTGGCACTGAACTTCCAGCCCTCTCTCATAATGCTCAACCTCTACTTTAATGAGAAACGTCCTTTGGCAAACGGGCTAGCGGCAGCTGGTAGCCCGGTGGCCCTGTGCTGTCTGTCTCCTCTGGGGCAGTTCTTCCAGCACCAGTATGGCTGGAGGGGGGGCTTCCTCATCCTGGGGGGGCTGCTACTCAACTGTTGTGCCTGTGGAGCCCTCATGAGGCCCTTACTGCCCCCAAAGAAGAGTAAGGAGCTGAAGACAGAGAAGGTCCAGACGAGAAGAAAACTGTTGGACTTCAGTGTGTTTAAAGACGGAGGATTTCTCATCTACACAGTGGCGGCTTCCACCATGGTGCTGGGCCTGTTTGTGCCGCCAGTCTTTGTGGTGAACTATGCTAAAAGTCTGAACTACGAGGACACCAAGTCTGCTCTGCTACTGACCATCCTGGGCCTGGTGGATATGTTTGCGCGACCTGCCTCAGGGTTCATTGCAGGCATGAAGTCTGTGAGACCACGCTGCGTCTACCTCTTCAGTTTTGCCATGATCTTTAACGGGTGTACTGACCTCATATGCGCTCAGGTAATAGCCAAGCCTTTATTTGATTTAAAAATCAATACATAATCAAATCCACATCCACACCAATTTCACAATAGAAAAAAAGAACCATACGAGAGTAATATGTTCCATGTTTGCCTTTCCAATTCCCCCTCCTTTTTGTACGATGGCAGAGTGACTAGCACTCACCTCGCAGCAAGAAGGTCGCAAGTTCGACTCCAGGGTCGGCCCAAGCTTTCTGTGTGGTTTACATGTTTCTCCCCATGTCTGGGGGGGTTTCTTCCAGGTACTCCAGTTTCCCCCCCATCAACTCAAAATATCTCTGTTTATTTTTTTTACGTTATAGCATAAAACACATACTTTGAAGACGTACAACTACAATAGGTGGCGGTAAATGCACCTTTTCAGTTGGCTGCCAACCAACATTAAAAGTAATACAACAACAATAACAATAACAATAGGTAAAATCCTTCAGCTAAGTTACTCCTGACCAAGCCAGCTCAAGACCTGGAGGTGGGTCCCTGGGTGCTGCACTGTGGCGCCCACTCCTGACAGGTTGTCCCAGTGGCATTGAAGGATGGGCCGAGGAAACAATTCACAGAGGCAACAATTCACTACGGGGACAATAAAGTGTACCTTAACCTTAATAATAAAATTCAATCTAATAGTAATATCTGTATCTAAAAATAATACTCTTATCCGTAGGTCAACACATACACTGGACTGGTGCTGTTCTGTGTCTTCTTTGGCATCTCCTATGGCATGGTGGGGGCACTACAGTTTGAGGTTCTCATGGCTCTGGTCGGGACAGAGAAGTTCTCCAGTGCCATCGGGCTGGTGCTGCTCATGGAGGCCATGGCGGTGCTGGTGGGACCGCCAGGAGCAGGTCAGAACTGCATTGAGCACGGGATTAGGATTTACAATATAATAAGGCAAAAGAAATGAACAGACTTGTTCAGAAAATGTCAAGCATGGAAAAAAGCTGGTAACAGAATGGGGTGGGGCAGAGAGCCACACAGCTCCACACAGACTGTGTAGGGCATGGCATGGCATGGATCATGGCAGAGCATTATGGAGTTTAGTGGTGAGAGTGTGTTAAATGTTCTCTCCTTACCTTGTGTATTGCAGGTCGTTTGCTGGATGCCACTCACCAGTACATGCATGCCTTTCTGCTGGCTGGAGCTGAAGTCACACTCTCTGCCTTAATCCTGGCTCTGGGAAATTTCTTCTGCATCAAAACCAAACACACAGCTCCACCAGCGTCTACTGAGATGAGTGTACGAGCTGTAGAGAGGGACACGCTGCATTCTGATGACGTGAAGACAGAGGATGAGAAAAGAGATCTGCGAGATGCCAGGGAGATGGAGGAGGCTTTAGGATACCAGGAGGAACTCGAAGAAACATCTGCTGTCCCCATCCAGACAAACACTGATCAAACTCAGCCATAGCTGTCATAACAACACCTTTGGGCCTGAGTCAGGGGTAACTTCTGTCAGGAGAAATCTAACCTGAGCAATGTTGGGTTATAATTTTACATGTATATATCGCTAAGAAAATAAATACAAGTAAAGTACAAGTATTTTGAAAGAGTTGTTGTGTTTTTACCCATATTACAGCACAATACAGCAATATGAGGGCTGAATATCTGAACAGCTGTCTTTTCCCCTAATGAGGACTTTAAGTAATTGCCCGAACAAAGACACTCAGAACATAGGGCATGGCTTAGTGATCAAATGTTAAAGAATTCAAATTGTTGTTGGTTTTACAACAACTTCAAATACAATAAAATGTTAATGTGAAGCTATCTTGAGTGAAATGTGTGTTCACATTTACATATATTATTTTAGTATGCAACTTCTCAATATGCAGAGATACACAAACAAAGCTATAAACCTCGTGCATGCCAGATAAGAGCAGAGTGATAAGGGAGCAGTCAGAGGATTGAATGTTCATTTTTGTAGACTCGTGCTGGTTGACGCTTGCTGGGCAAATGAAACTATTAATATGGGGGATTGTGCTCCTGGGCAGCTCTCTCTGTGCTGCTGCACCCACACACAACACTGCTGGCTCTGGGAGGAACAAGTTACTGCTCATCTCTTTTGATGGCTTTCGCTGGGACTATGATCGCGAGGTGGACACACCAAACCTGGACAAAATGGTCCAAGATGGAGTGAAGGCTCGATATGTGACCCCCCCATTTATCACCATCACCAGCCCGGCCCACTTCAGCATCCTCACAGGTATACTGCATGATTCAGCATAGAGCTCCAATTTCCAAAAGCACTTGGACTTGGAGTGTTTTGCTGCTTTTAAGATAAATCCAACGCTTTCTGATTTAAATTTCAAATGCACTGAATTACTCTGAAATACGCTTTGTAATGAGATTCCTAATCTCTAGCTGAGCTTTGAACCAGCACAAAGTCTATACTGACTCTACATACAAATATCTTTACTGAGGTCCTGTTTATGTAAAAACTACAGCCAGTGAGTGTTGTTGACATATGTTTCTATTCATAGGACGTTATGTTGAGAACCATGGAGTGATTCACAACATGTGGTTCAACACTACCACTCAGGAGAAGAAACAGTACTACGAAGCCCAGTTTGTTGACTCGTACTGGGACAATGGCAGCCTGCCCCTCTGGATAACAGCACAGAGACAGGTTTGCCACATCCATACAAACTACCACACAATTAATTATCAAACCGTCACACCTATAATGCTGTGGGTGGTGGATAAAAATAGAAAATTAATTCTGGTTGTCAAACAAATCATCAACCTTATAACACTGAAGTAACAAGATCATCTGAAATGTTGAGGGACAGTCAACTTCATTTAACACTGAGACTTGTCTTCATCTTCTGTACCTCACCTGAATTTTCTCTGTGTTGAAAATAGTAAACCATTGCACATTGGAGATTGTTCTTGTGTTTTGACAGGGCCTTAAAACTGGCTCGCTGCATTTCCCTGGGACAGCTGCAACATACCAAGGAGAGACAGCAATGCATCGGCAGATTGAACCCCCTCTGTACAATCACACAAATGAGACCGAATGGAGGATCAACATCGATAAGGTCCTTGTTGACTGGTTCCAAAAGCAAGACTTGGACTTTGTCACGTTGTACTTTGGGGAACCAGATTTAACGGGACATAAATATGGACCAGATTCCCCAGAGGTGAAGGAAATGGTCCGACAGGTTGATCGAACAGTGGGCTACATCCGTGAGCGGCTCCAGCAGGTTGGGTTGGCAGAAAGAGTGAATGTGATCATGACTGCAGACCATGGCATGTCCACTGTATTGAGAGGTGAGCAAGTCCAAGAAATCCTTCTGTCAAAAATCCCAAACTTCAGTTTTCGGGACATCCAGTTCCAGCTCTTAGACTATGGAGCTTTAGGAATGCTGCTGCCTAAGGAGGGGAAGCTGGAGAAGGTATACCAAGCTCTGAGGAACAGTCACCCGCACTTACACGTTTACAAGAAGCACGATGTTCCAGCTAGATTGCACTACAGCAGCCACCAACGCCTCCTGCCACTCATTCTAATCGCAGACGCAGGATATGTCATCAATGGGGTAGGTCTGAACATACTAAAGTATCCCACGTCACTGTTTAAGGTACAATCATAGAGTAGTCTTCCTCTCATGCTATTCTCACATGAGACTTGATCCACCTGTCACTTGCTCAGAGAATGACAGAAGATGACCAATAGGTTGAGTTGGTGGGGAAAAGTACAGAATCACAATATAACAACCCTTCCATATCGTCACATGATCAGGTTATGATGTATATGTATATGTCTATACAGGGCGTGCTCCTATACAGGGATATTTTAATGTTACAGGATAAGAAAGCTATTATTTTGGGGGTTGTAGTACAATTGCACTTATAAATGTAAGTAATACTGTAAGTAAATTTAAAAATAAACTGGACTAGATCAAGTGCTAGAGTGAGGAAGACCAAACCAACTCTACATCAGTGGACTAAACTGGGCTCAAACCAGAACTAAATGTTCCTTGTGCCAGTATTTCACCTTTAAAACACGGAATGAGCTCTTTTTCTTCTTTTCTTTAAATATGGAGATGATCACATTTTTATGAGCACTTTAGATTTGTTTCTATGGAATGAGAGGCTTTGCTAAGACAGTTTCCCACCTTTTCCACACAGTTTTTGCCCTTGCATTACGACAAAGGAGACCATGGCTTTGACAATGAGCTCATGGACATGAAGGCCTTCTTCAGAGCAGTGGGTCCAGACTTTCACAAGAACCTGCTGGTGGAGCCATTTGACCTGGTAGACGTGTACCCACTCATGTGCCACCTTCTGGGGATACGACCAGAGGTCAATGATGGTCGCCTGGAGAGGACCACAGCAATGCTGGTTTCTGAAGGAAACACAGGAGATAATAACAGTATGTAATAACAACGTAATTAAAAATACACAAAATGTAAAGCAATTGGTTTTATTCGGTGTCATGAGCAGTAGAAATGTTTCTTCAATGATAGTAAAATATATATGTAAATATTGTACTGTGACTTTAATACTGTGCTAATGTTGTGACTATTGTGGCTCTACCTCCAGCTCTATAGTGCTCATTATGGAGCTAAACAGTATCCAATATACCTCTGGATGTGATAAAAGTACATTTCTCATAAATCTTTTCTTGTGGTTTAGTAGAAAAAATCGATTAGGAGCATGCTTAAGGCTTTGATGCCATGTGGTAATGACTAGACTATTCAGTCAATATAAATTAATAATAAAAACTCATGGGAAAAAATCTGTGTGTGATGGTTTTAGAGTTACCCCAAAGCTGATTTTACTGTATTTTAAAAGTATGAGACAAATGAATGTGAATTTAACATTTGGAAACAGAAGTTCCTGCTGTTTTAATCCTGTGCCATTTTGTACACACGCAGGTGGAGGAGGCATGATCCTGGTAATAGCAGCAATCGGGCTTTTTGTACTCATCTTCATCATCATTGCCACATACCACATCTGGAAAAGGACCAAAGACTGACAACAGGTTTAAATTGAAATTTAAGTGTTCTACAGAAATTGCACTTGAGTGTAGCTCTGGGCTGTGCAAAAAAATATAACATTATTATTCCAATATTTAGAAATATCAACTGCATATCCTCATATTGTCATATATTCATGTCTAACCCTATTCTAATGGAGGGAAACAATGTTAGGAAGTAGCTACATGTATCAGAAATATGTAGACCTATCCAAAATACAAATGCAAAGTAACTTTATTATTCCGGTACAGTTACACTTTAATTTGGTTGTGTAATTTGGAGTACAGAAACATTCCTTAATTCAAGTGAATATATTGCGGTATTTGATCATATAATTTAGAGTTCAAAATGCATAATATAAAGTGAGAAATAAAGGAAACACAGCTCTTGTGATGAGTGCATGTGCAATTTTTTCTCCTCTAATCACTGATAAAAAGAGGCAAAACAAATGGTGCAAAAAACACAAAGCGGTCTTTAGTTGTGACCAAGCCCCTCTGATGACGTGGTGGATAAGAAAAGCTTCTAAATTACTATTTTGTTTCCACAAAATGGAATTTTTACAGAAATTAGTTAATGTGTGTGTACAAAAATGTGTTTATTCGTTCCCACGAACAAAATCGTAGCCAACTCGTTCCCACAAATTATCCCATTTGTGGCCAAAAATTAAGACATTTACCGCCAATGGTATTTTAAACCCAGTTAAATTCAGAAATTTATCAAATCGTTCCTATCCATTATTGCAAGCCAATTCCCCTCTTTATTTGGATCTTACGGCAGCTTGCAGGCTACTGCCACCATGGAAGTAGACTTAAGGGTTTTTTTTAGGCATACAAATATGCTAGAAATAATAACGCAACTTTAAAATAAAGATTCTTAAACTGATAATATGATTTACTCCGGCATACAGCGCACTCTGGTACATTTGGCACATAGCATATCGATGGATTTTGGCTTCCGTGTAGATATTATACATTATACTTTACCTACATGTACAAATTGACTAATTCAAGGGAACAAATTGGATGTTGCTTGAAGATATTAGTTGAAATATTTACAATTAGGCTTATGGAGTCGGCAACAGGTGAAGTAAACATCCACAGAAAAAAAAAAATGAACACAGACACTGCTTTTCCACATGAGTATTTTAAGCCAATCACACAGCCCTTTGTTGATCTCACTCATGGCCATGTGGGCGGGTTATTATAATAGATCCATGGTAACAAGATACAAGCAATGTTGGGTTGAAGTTACATTTGAAAACTATGTTATTTCATTTTACAGAATGCATATCTGGCTTTACGGTGCATATTGATATAATACGGGCCTTTGCGTGACAAGATTATGCGCCGTGTGTCTCTTTGCATCTTGCGCCCCCTGGGGTCTGATTCAAGAGTATGCAGGTTAACGCGCTAAACTTGTGGCGTATGTGGGCTACGATCACTTAAGAGCACCCTCGACAGAACAGTCCGGAACAGAACCATGTCCCGGTTGAAACCTGGTTCAGCGGGACCTGGGCCGATGAGGACCAGGCTGGACGCGGCTGCTCGCCTCAGTGTCTGAGCGGACTCTGGTAGGTCTGAAATGTGAACGTTATTGCTTTGTAGCCTAACAAAATAGTGTCAGACTATTACCAAGTAGGCCTAATGGTCTTATTTGTATGTAGTTACACGTATTTACCACCCATCCCAAATAGTTAATTGCATAATTATATGCCAGAAATATTTGATGGCGCTCTAACGGTAGCTAAAGCGAAACCAAAGCTGTATTCATAGCTAAGGCTAAGTTAAAATGGAGGCGGGTCAGCTGCTGTTTAGTGATGCGCACAACACTGACAGAGAACAATGTTCCCCTTTTCTATAAGGTAGTGCACATGAGTGAACATAAGTCTACTGAAAGACATCAGGATGACTGACTCCACCGGACCGGCCAAATCCGACCGCTCCAGCACCAGGGCGCTCTCCCCGGGTCACTTCAGGAGCACGCCCTGCACTGCAGGTCCTGCTAGGCTCGCTTCACTCAGAACCAGGGATATGACCCTGGTAGGAGCACCCAAAAAACCACGAGTAAGGATGGTGGATTATTAGAAAAATAATAATAATACTAAGGCATCCAAGCTGTAATACTTAATGTGCATTTTCTGTATCAGAGAACGTTTGAACCAAATGTCCATGTGGTTAGAAAGAGCAAAGATGAGTAAGTAATCCTAATTTATATGCAAGTATTGCACATTTAAGTGCCTTGGGTCTTGTCCTATGCATTGACTGTTTTGCAGACTAAAAGTACAGCATACCACATCTCCAAAACAGCAGAGATTGGAGAGAGAGGAGAAGAGAAAAGAGCGGAGAGTAGTGAAAAGAGAGAAGCCTCGGATCATACAGTCCCACTCCATCTTTGAACAGGGTCCAGCGGCCTGCACACGGAGAACAGGTTCAGACTACCTCTGTGTTCAGCCCAAGGTCCCTCTGAGAGCGCTGACCATGTGATGTTTGTCCAGGCCGAGGCGCCACTCTGCTTGAGTCCAGCCGTCCCCCCTGTAACCAGCTCAAAAGGGAGCCAGAGGAGGACAGCCACACTGCTTTGAGCAAGCTGTACAGAGATGATGTACACATTTCACTTTTTGAATCTATAAAAACCAAACTCAACTAAACCATTCTTCAAATTAAAGCACTACTTGATGTTGATAGTGGTGTTTGTTTTACAGTTTATAGACGATCCTACTCTGAGGAACAGCTCCAAGCTGAAGCCCATTCAGCTTCCTCTAAAACATGCTCCATCTCTGAGTGTCACTGGTACGACTACGCTGACCCCGCTCTATCTCTGAATTTATGCAGATGTCATAACAGGCTACAGTGCTCACCTCCAAATATGTAAAATACAAACACCCCTGTTATCACCTTTTCTATTTTTATCGTTTTTAATCTTTCGGACTGCATGCATCATATCTATCAAAAACACAGTATTGTATTACTATTGGAACACACCTCATTACTTTCTCCCTTGCAGCTCAGGGCACACGATGTCACGACGAGGAAGTGTGTCAGGCAAAGCAGCCCTCCCTGGTGGAGCTCCTCAGTGATCTGCATGTGTCCGACAGGGATGAGCTCTTTTTTATGCAGCTCCCAGACTGTATGCCCGTTAAAACATTAGGACCAAGACCTCCAGACACTGCCAGATATGGACCCTCAAAACAAGCCAAAAGAGACCTGCCTCAAGACAAAGCGGGGACTAACCTGCAAACACAAGTGAGATTTACATCAACAATCTATTACTTTTAATGTAATTGCCAACAACACAAAGAACACACATATTATTCTATGAGTTTAAACATGAAGATGAAAGCTATTTAACAAGATAACAATCAAATCTGACTGTTTCCAAACCTCTTGCTGGCCAGAGCTTGCCACCAAAGCAAAACATAAACCCATGAAGCTACATACTCCACCATTTACTGCATCAATACCTTGACACCTGCTCTTCGTGGTGGTCTGTGTTGCATGCAGGAGCCAGTGCTGTCCAATTTTTCTGAGGGTCTTCTGGGTAAACTGCAGCTTCGGAAATCAGGAAAAGTGGTGCTGAAGCTGGGGGACATCAGCATGGACGTGACTGAGGGGGCAGCCCTCTCTTTCCTGCAGGTACCACAGCGAACCCTAACACTATTCTGACATTACTGTAGTATACGCTCACCTCGGTCGATGTTGTCTTGCAGCAGCTCGTGTCGGTGCGTCTGTCCGAGGGCCGCTCCGGAGACATGATGGTCCTGGGGAATGTCGGTCACAAGCTTGTTTTGTCTCCCGTTTTTCAGACTTTGCTTGACCGATCTGAGAACAAGAGCCCCTAGAAAATCTTTTTCAAACAAATGGCAGCTAATGTTACATTAGAATGGCTGTGACTGGTCAGTAGGGCTGCAGTCGCCCTAATTCTTGGAAAGAAATTCTTGGTCGACTAAAGAGGTGTCCTGTGCATCAATAAATTGACTAAAAGGGGGCATGGTGTCAAAACTACTAGGATTTCATGCAAAAATTACTTTGGCTTGCAAAAGCATTCGTACCCATGGAACTTTTACACATTTTGTCACATCACAACCACAACTTAAATAAACTGTATTGGCATTTTTTGTGAAAGAGCAACACAAAGTGGCAAACAATTAGGATTTATAATTTAAAAATAATAAATTAAAAAACTGAAAAGTGCAGCGTGCAAAAGTATTCAGCTTCCCTCAGTCAAAGTCAATACTTTGTGGAACCGCCTTTTGCTGCAATTACGTCTGAAAGTCTTTTGGGGTGTGTTCCTACCAGCTTTCACAAACACGCAGAGGACATTTTTGCCCCTTCTTCTTTGCAAAACAGCTCAAGCTCAGTCAGATTTGACGGAGAGCGTTTGTGAACAGCAGTTTTCAGATTTTAGATTCTCAATTGGATTTAAGTATGGCCTTTGACTGGTCCATTCTAACCAAACCATTCCATTGCAGCCCTGGCTTTACGTTTAGGTCGTTGTTCTGCTGGAAGGTGAACTTCTGCCCCAGTCTCATGTCTCATGACACAAACAGGTTTTCTTCCAGATTGCCCTGTATTTGGCTTCTGGCAAACTGCAAACAGGACTTCTTTATGGCTGTTTTTCAACAATGGCTTTCTTCTTGCCGCTCTTCCATAAAGGCCAGATTTGTGCAGTGCATAACTAACCGTTGAGTCCCTGTCCATCTGAGCTGTGGATCTCTGCAGCTCCTCCAGAGTTACCATGGTCCTCTTGGCTGCATCAGTGCTCTGCTTTTTCGGCCTGTAGTTTTGATGGACGGCAATGACTTGGTAGGTTTGTAGCTGTGCCATACTCTTTCCATTTTTGGATGATGGATTGAGCAGCGCTCTGTGAGATGTTCAAAGCTTGGGAAGTCTCTTTATAACTTAACCCTGCTTTAAAATTTATCACAACTTTATCCCCTTTAGCCCCAGCATTCTCTTAACAAATGTCTGTAGCCTTCACACTACCGCTGCATTTATACTGATATTAGATTACACACAAGCAGACTCTTATTGAATCATTAGGTCAACAATAAATCTTTCAGCAAACATCAGGAAACTTCTGACAGCAGTTGGTTGCACTCATGCTGTACTTTCCGGTTTGTTTGCTTTTGTTTGTAAATCTGTAAATCATGTACAATTTAGTTTCCACTTCACTATTGTGTGCCACTTTGTGTTGCTCTTTAACAAAAAATGCCAATAGAATTTATTTAAGTTTGTGGTTGTGACGTGACAAAATGCGGAAAAGTTTCCGGGCTATGAACACTTTTGCAGTGAAGTACGAGTAAACAGTGTCTTCGCAAAGGTAGATTAAAGTGTCCAGTCACTCCCAAAACTACAGTTAACTCACTCCATGCATTTTCCCTTGAACTGATCCACATAAATCCTAAAATCCAAATAAATAAATTTGTCAGCTAAGACACCATTGACCGATTAATCGACCACAGCCCTAGTGGTCAGTGTTTGCCATTCAGTCCCAGTTCCGATCAGTGCATGTCGTCTTGACTAATACTCGGGCACTTCACCCACCTTGCCTATGTGTGAATGTAATGCTTGACTGGTGCTGGTCAGATGGTGCAGTGACATCCTTACCAGTCTACCCCGTGGCAGCTTTGACTAGACATTATTGTGAATTATTTAGTAGTTTAACCTGTTGGAGGCATATTTATTCACATTGCGCTCCCGATGTATATAATGGAGGGTTCGGTCCACTTTACTCCTCTGCCTTTTGAATTAGGCAGAAATATTTACTATTTTTATAACTCTTTTATAACTGTTGTATCTAAAAAGCCTTCATCTTTTCTCATGGTTGATGGGTATAATAACAATGTATATCAATAGTAGGAAAGAAGCGATGCTTTTAAAATGTACAGAACTATTATTTCATTGTACTTGACTTTTCATAATTTATTTTTAAGATCCATGTTAGCTGAGCTTGACAACCATGGAAATCTCTAGTGTTGATGTTGTGAAATTACATTTTATTGAATAACTGCAATAGAAACATTTAATAACATTTTTATGATTGTATTTTTAAAAAATATTTTTTTCAGCCTAAGGCTTTGTTTGATAAGACAGTCGTAGCGTGAAATGGTGTACCGTATATAGATTGTCTACAAACATCAAGGGCTGGACTCGAACCCAAGATGCTGCGGTGGCAGCAACCACACATGTTCAACGCTCTTAACCACTGCACCTTTTAACAAAAAATTAAACATTTCTCCTTTGTAAAAATGTGTGTATTGAACTTTATTGCATAATGAAAATGCATCTTACACTTTGCACATTCTTCAAGGGCATAAGTCACTTCATAAACATAATGCAGACATAATGAACTATGGTGATAGGTTCTACCAAAGGGGCTTTTGTAACGACTTTGTAATAACCGGACAGTTCATAATCATAAAGAATGGCTTAACATAAGTGTAAATATACATTTCTGAACCATAACAGAAAACATTGAGCTGTTAACATCAAGGGGCTCACCAGTTATTTCAAATTATGCCTCAGTAGATTATTTAAATTGAATCACAATCAATATATGAATGGTCATAAAATATTCATACGCCATGGGGGTCTTAGGAATTTATTAACCAGCCAACTTTGTAGTTTAAGCTTCTAGAAAAATTATGAAATGCATGTTATTCTTGTATTCAATTAGCAGATGATATTTCAGTAGTCTCTCAAGTTTTAGAAAAGGTTTCAAAGGTAGTTATCCAGAAAAGGTTGAAATCAAACTATCAAGATATTACCTAGATCATTCTGCTCTACCTCTTAGCTGTAAAGGTGTTGGAAAATGCTCAAGTCAGAACTGAACAGCAGTTTTAATACGTAAATCAATTTACCTATTCAGGCACCTCCCTGAAAAAGTCATAGCACAACTAAGAACTCAATCAATATAGTTTTAAGATTTTGAATTAACCCCACATCTTATGTCTTTTTTGAAGTTCTAACTGTTTTAGTGGTGCTGCTTTTTGCCTTCGATTTAGTAGTTTTGGCTTTGCCTGTTGCCCTTTTCACAACTTTTTTCTTTGCTTTGGTTGTAGGTTTTCTGTTTGTTCTGGACAGAGTTTGCTCACGTAGCAAATCTTCTCGTCCTATTTCCACCATGTGTTCTTCCCATGATTTCATTTCATTTTTATAGCGGATTTTGTCATCTTCAGCCAACTGGGTATAGACCTGTGAGGAGTAGAAATTGTCAAAATAAATGTTATATTAAAAGAACTTGAAAAGTCACAATATGGAACACACCTGCTTCTGGTGACTGAAAAGATTCCTCCAGTCTTGTAACAGTGACTTCATTTTTGCCTAGATTTCAAAAATGTGTATTACTTAAGAATTACAAACAAGCAGTTTATCATTTAATGACATAACACAAGCATCATGCTGCAGCCTCATCAGTGTGTGTGTGTAAGAACTGACCTGCATGGTGGCTCCTCTGGCCTCTTCAAAGTGCTCCGACATGTATATGTTAAACGGAGAGCGGGGACGCTTTGGTTTTCCGAGAGAAGTCAACTCCTGTGAGAAAAACCCCTCAGTAATCAAGTTTTTTTTCTTTTACAAAACTATCAACACCATGTTCATATCATCCTATATAACAAACAATAACTTGAGTAGCTTTGTGAGACAGAATTTGATCAACAAATAATTTTTCTCCTCTCTAGTATGGTGATGTCAGTCCATGAATTTCATTTAACTACTCTGTCCTCGATGCGTTTATGCCTCGTGCTATCCTCATATTAAGCGTTCAAATGTACTCCAGTTAAACAGTTCCCCAAATGGTATAAACGACAGCGGGAACACAGACAGAGAATAAGTAGTCAGGTCTCAGGGCTCCCGTGTGTCAAGACCGCTCGCGGTCTCCCGGGTCGCCTGGACAGCGGAAGAAAGTATTCAAGATAGGCAGAAGGACCCAATGGTAGTGTCAGGGTCAAATAACCTTAAAAAAGCATACATTTCATCAGATTGTGATTTTCAGATTTTTGAGCGTTACCCGTTTTTTGCGAATGGCCTTCCGTTTGGCGAGTCTCTGTTTCTTGTCCAAAGCCTGCTGCTTCTCCTGTGCTGGGGTCAGCTGAGCCATGTAGCTCTGGAGGTCCACTTTAAACTGCTCCCTGGCTTTTACAGAGGCTTCCTCAAAAGGCTGTGGGACAACAAGGATTTAGGTTAAGCGGCAAGAAATATACTGTTCCCAAAACTGAACCAGTACTAGTAAATAACAATGTATGACTTAATAGTGGATAACTTACTTTTTTCTGTTCAGGGCTCAATGTCCTCCACTGTTGAGCAATTTTCCTAATAACATCCACAGACCTGATCTCTGAAAACAACATTCAGCCTTATAAAGTGTAGATCCACATTTCTATTTAAATTGTCAGTGTATTTACCTGGATGCAGTCTGACCATGATGGGCTGCTGCTGCAAAACATATTGCATGTATGCATTAAGGGGCCTTTTGGGGGGTGCACTGGCCACAGTACTGAGCCACTTAACACAGATGGAGGAGGTGGGGAGAAAGCTGGTGCTCCTGCCGCAAATACAACACCACAGGATTAGAGCTGCTTACAAATAGAGGTGGACTTTGTGTTGAGTAGACACTGAGCACATTTACAGTAAAAACCGTTTTGCATAAGTTTACTTGTCAAACATGCACAGGTGTGAAGAAAAAGAAAGACATCAGTTGTAACTATGTTCACATGCACACCAAACCTCTAAGATCACATATCATTTTATCTTTTTGATAATCATGCAAACAGCCAGGGATGAACATACTACTGAGACATTTTGGATACAAGAACTACCTAGTCTATATTGGTCATTATATGTTATAACCACAACACACGTTTGATTTCCTGTTAGGTTGAGTTTGGACATGAGCAAAATAGTCCCCTCCAGACATGCGTCGTTCCCAACATGCATTTCTCTTATTGGATTCAATGCGTTCGAAATCCGTATCAATGAATTATAAAATAAATTATATTGCGAAGAAAAACGAATTCAGTTCACAACACCATCTCCGTGCTGATTAAGTAGTACAGGCGGAAATAAAAAGGACAAACAAGGACAGGTGGGGGTCTCTGGTCTTACCTCGCTACAGAAGTTGTGGAGAAGACACATTTGGCCCAAAGGCTCGCGGCTGCAAACACAAGACTGGACGGCGCCATAATGACGAAGAACGTTTCACTGTTTTATCGAGCAAAAGCAGTCTTACACTGTCTCTTATTACACCTTGGAACAGGAAAGACCCTCTGCTGAATGTTTATAAAGGTGGGCTGCAAAAGGCGCCTTGACTTGCATGATGGGGAAAGCACACTTCCGCTTCCGCTGGACCGTTGTTTTCTACTATCGTTTCATACAAGAATGCTAAGCAACAGATAAAGGATTTAAGTTATATATAGTTGTATAGTTATGCGTCGCGGGGCTGTTAGTGGTGTATACAGTATTTTCTGAAATGTTTATTTGGTCCGTAAACGCAAAACAAATCAGAATGTCAAGCGGTCTTGCTCCAGCAGGGGGCGGTAGCGGTGACACCGTGCTTTAAGACCACAGTCCACATACGAGCAGCACGAGCACGTACAAGTGTGACCTGAATCCCACCACAGATGTAAGATGGGGCTCCAACCACCTTTGCTTCACCTCCTCCAACTCTGAACGGGATAAATGCCTTCACTCTCTGTGCACGGTCCGTGTGAGCTGTTTTCCGTGGACTCGTGAGGATAGTTACGCAGCTGGCCTCTCCGCGAGGGAACGGGAATGTTTGTCTATTCGGCTCCAAAAGGGTGTGTGCTGGTGCCTGGGGCTGGTTATGGGCCCTGGGGGCAGCACCGTGGATTTACGTCAGTGTCAGGGGAGGATTACTCATTATAAAGACGGAGAGGAGCTGTGTCAGCTAGCTGGTCACACAGGCGTGTTGTCCTTATCCGGACATGCTAAACGTTAGCATTTACAAAGACAGTCCACTGCTGTGTGCGCATATTCACTCCAGTGTTTAAGTCCACTGACGGACCGATCTGACTGGGGTTTGTTTGGCAGCTGTGAGTGGACACCGTGACGTAATGAGCCGCGAGCACCCATAGGAGCGGAGTGGGATGTGAAGTGGGATGTGGCCACGATGCATTTGTGTGGCCGCTGAGGAGGTGATGACCGTCACTGCCGAGCTGAGCCCCGGGAGTGTGGCCAGCCTCCGGTGTGCTTCCTGCTCTGCTATCCGCGTGTGGATGCTGTCAGAAGGCGCAGTTACCGACCACTCCCGCGCGGAGATCTACAGCACCCATGAAGGCTCCAGTGCTCACCCAGAGCCTCTGCTGAGCTCGTGTTCATGTGTAATAACAGCATGTGAACCACTATCATTTTAACACGACTGTTTTTTTTTTTTAATCGTGAAGCCGCTGTTCTCAGACTTTATTTGTTGCAAACAGCCTGTTTTTAAGCAAAGGGGAGCAAATGGAGTCGTCAATAGCCCTGGGCAGACTGGACACTGGTCCTGCCACTGTGGGGGGCACAGGGGCTTCAAGGCTGAGTGGCGTTGAACCCGCACACGAGAGAGGTGCTCAGCGGCACCAGGGCCCGCACCTGAACGGCTGCGTGCCTCTGTCCCACCAGGTGGCGGGACATAAGTACGGAGTGGACAAAGTGGGTGAGTAAAGACTTCGTAAAGTAAAGGTTTCTTTCTGAAGGGTGTGTTGTTCCTGGTCTGCCTCTGTTTGCGTGCACAGGTGTGCGCGAGAGTGCGTGCGCGTCTTGTTGGCACTGGGGAATTGTTCTTCGTGAAGTTATCTGCACAGTCTGTTAAAGTACAATCTCATGATAAAGCCAGTGTCCTATTCAGCCACAGCTCTACAGAAACGTTGAATAGCTCCAATAGGTTCTCCTCAAATGACCGTTTAAATATATCACATTTTAGTTAAAATTATATTCTCCTCTTGATCATTATAATCTATTAAAAACTACTGTTAAACATGTCGTTTCACTGATCAACACTTATTTACCCGTGGCCATATCACCAGAGTGAGTCATAAAGTCCTGTCCAAAGTTTTTTCCCTATAATCATTCAAAGGCTCATAAATGTGTAATGCAATTGTTCCTGCGTTTGTGAAAGAACATGGGTAATTTTCTGCTATTGCACAGTGATGTTAGTGAAACGCCAGGAGCCAGTGGTTAAGCATTTAGTATTTCTTCATATGAATAAGCAGTAAGTGTGGAACCGGCTCTTAATCCTGCTCAACCAGTTTCCCTTACTTTCTCTCATCTGCATTCTGTCCTGGGCTCATTTTTACGGCTGGGTTTGCATTGGGTTTTGTCCCAGTTGTCTTGATCATAAAAAAGAACGTCAAACAAGAAGACATTTGTTACGTCTATTAATCCACTTTATTTATAGAGCAAAAGACTGTTCTTAAATTTTGCAATCAATTTTAAGAAAACAAATAATAATACTCACATCATTACCTTCTTTCTAAAGGGGTGGACAATTTGCAAAATCTAATTTTATCACAATTTTCTTGGAATCAGATAAAAAAAAAAGTTTCTTTATATTTTCTTGAAGAAGTAACTAAAGTAATCTGTTTATTCTGAAAGTAGTTAAATCCACCTGCATTGCTGAACCATTTGTAGGAGTGGGTGGGGAATACGATCACAAGCCGATTTTTATCACAATATGGCCCAGCCCTTCACCCAAATGTAAAATTTTGGAAATTTACTTAATTGTAGATAACAAATTACTTCTAATTGAAAGATCTACATCAGATACTGTGTGCCGTTTCATGTTTCAGGTTAATCAAACAGGTCTTTTTGTTCTTGTTATAGGTATTTTACAGCATCCAGATGGGACAGTTTTGAAACAGCTCCAGCCCCCACCCAGAGGTCCAAGAGAGATGCACTTTTACAGCATGGTACACCAAAAACCTGTCTACTTCAACTGTTCTTTTTGTACAAGGCAGAACGGAGCTGTAGTCCCGCTCTTATCAGACACTAAAGTTGACTCTGACCACACAGATTGTTTTTATCCTATAATCCAGCATGTGACAGGCTTTACACAGTGGTGAGTGGATGCAAGACTTTGGTCTCGCAACCAAAACAGCTGCAAAAAAGTGCTTAAAGCATACGTTCCTGTTCATTCTGCTTCTGTGTTGTGGTAAGAATGCATTTGTAGTCGGTCACACAAACTTGCATTGATGAAGGCCAGCATTTACCACAATGATACTTAATCCCTGTCACCAGATGCATTAACTACGTTATATGATGGATTTAAAGAAGATGTATAAGTATAATGTTTGATGTACCATTGATACTGTTGAATCTGTATTTGACCAAATTCAAGACAAGAGTAGTTTACTGCTGTAATAATAACATTCTCCAGTTGAATTTAGCATAACTTGGGAGCCTTATTAATGATTAATGTTGTGTTTTTGTAAACTGTTATGGTCCTGTACGCAGTCACACTCCACATTCAGTTCTGAAGGCATTTAATTGAAATAAAGCTGTAGTATGAAGATCCAGGGAAAGTGATGCAGTGTATGAGTTTGATTTAGCGTGTGTTTGTCACAGGTGTATGCGGACGACTGCTGTGACCCCTGTCTTCTGGAGCTTAGGAACTACCTTCCAAAATACTACGGCACCTGGGCCTCTCCAGACAACCCGAGCGGTACAAGTTCATAAACTGTGATATATGTAGCTGTTTTAGCCTTAATTGCTTGAAAGAGATGCTTTATTGTAACTGTTAAAATGTTGACAAAAATCAATGCCGGTTTAGCCTTTAGTGCAGGGCCATTCAACATAAGGCTCGGGGGCCAAATCAGGTCCTCCAAGCAATTTAATCTGGTCCAAGACCCATCGTGCAGCTATTAAAAAATTATAATAAAATCTTGTTTACTGGTTTAATTCTGGGGTAGCAGTAGTTTAGACCTGGTTGGGTCTTGGTTTAGACTTGTTTTGATTCTGGGTCTAGTCCTAGTTTAATTCTAGTTCTGCACTGGATTGGCAATTTTGCAAAGAAATACTTTTAAAGCCATTTTGTATGTTATTTCTCACAAAAATCGAATCTATCAGTTATTGAAATAGTGTTTGGGTTCTTGGCCCTCTGACCAATCAGAGTGAGAGTTTGAACTGGGTAAAAGGCAATGATCTGAAAATAGGCTAAAATTACCATAAAATCCAACCTTTGTGAAAGCTGTAGGTCCCTGTCAGCCAAACACAAGTAGTTTGTGTTTACATTGTGAAAGAACTGGCGACATGTTTAAGATGGCAATACTCTATCCAGTTTATTTGAATAGATCCATGGATGGAACCCAGGAATGACCAGTCACACGTCATACTTTTGACTCCTCTTCCAACAGTTTTTATCAAAAACACTTCAAACTTGGTCAACACAGACAAAATCTATGCACAATACAAAAATATAATTAATTTGATTAGAAATAAAACCATGGGGCGTGGTTATGATTCTTCAACAAAATGGCCATTTAAAAGAAAAAAAAGATATAATTCACAACGAATCAACCCATTATGCTTTAGGAGGGGGCAGAACCTGTTTTTTCTTTGTGGACACATACAGGTACATCAAGCATCTCTAGGTAAACAAAAAAGTACAGCTCCACCCTAATCAACAGAGAACGCCTAATATTTTGGTTCAAAGTTGAGTCATCCAAAATTTAGCCCATTATCAAACTTTCCCAGGGTTTTGATTCAATGTATTCCAAACTGAGGCAGCATCATCAGGACATAGCTAAGATCGAAAGTCGTTAAACTTATTTACATCATATATTAACATTTGCATATTTACATGTCCCAGGGTGTGGTCATGACAAGCTTGTAACAAAGCATTTTCCCTGTAACTTTTGCAATCGACAATGGATTGAAATGGAACCAATGGAGGGTTTGCGTGTTTTGGAGTTGTCCTGGCTTCTGTCTTCTGAAAATGATTAACCAGTATCCCCTACAAAATGAAAATGGAATAGAATTTTTCGTTTTTTGTTTTCTGATTGAAACGGATCTTTGGTGGAGTTGCTAAACATTCAGAAAGATAATCCATCCAGTGTTAACAATCCTTCTTTAGGTAGCTGAGCAAATGTGTTGCTTTCACTGTTAATCTCGAATATGTGACTAATACATGTGTCACACATAAATGTTTTCTTGTGATGCAGACCGTTACCTGAAACTGGAAGATGTGACTCGGCTCTTTCAGAAGCCGTGTATTATGGATGTGAAGTTAGGCCAACGCAGCTATGACCCCTTTGCCTCTCAGGAGAAGCGGGAGCAGCAGATCCGGAAGTACCCTCTGATGGAGGAGATCGGCTTTCTGCTGCTGGGCATGAGGGTGAGAAGCCAGCAGACTCTGTTCTGCTTTTGTTTTACTGGGGAATGGGGAGATGTAGTCAATGCCAGGATTAAAGGTCTGGTGAGGGGCTAGACGACTCCCTTTGGATTATCACGGTGTACACTCCTTGAACAATCTTCCAGTTTGACCCGGAACATTGATTTCCCTTACAGACATCACAGTTCATTCCACAACTTTCAGTAAAAAGTAAATGTTTAACTGCCTGTGGTGTAAAGTTTCAACATGTTTTGAGATCCTGTGCAAATACTTGAAGCTGCAGGTCACTCAGACTGTCAAGTACATTTGGTTGCATTACTTTGCTGTTGTTTTTTTTTTTTTATAAAGTAAAAATTACTTTTTTAAAATATTGTAATGCATAGTGAGCTTTAAGGGCTTTATTATTATCTGACCTAAAGATTAAAGTGTAGTTTTGCACCAACACAAGATTTAATATAATATTATACAGTGCCTCCGAGTGGCCAGGTCATGAGTGCAGAGCCTCAGGCTCCGCGACAGAGGAGGGCACCTAACTATTCTTGATGTTTGGTATGATGGTGCCATTGCAAATGCAGATAAGATGGGATATTTCCTGTTGCTTGTGTAAAGTATGCGTGTGAGAGACAAATCAAGGATGTTTTGTACCAATTTGTGCTGTTTGTTTGGATCCAGGAAACACGAAAGGCCTAATGAGACCTCATCAGTTCACAAAAATGTGTAAATGCCCTTACAAAGTGACTGTAGTCTTATAACTGTGCATCCCAAATGAAATATATTAGGGCTGCAACGATTACTCGAGTAAATCAAATAGTTCAATTTACAAAAAAGCTTCGATTATTATTTTATTGTCTTGATGATTTATTTAATTTACATATTTAATTAAAAACATGTGTATCTGTGGCGCACGGAACGGCTTTTGTTTCACGCGGCGCGTTCCAAACTCACGAGTGCGACCGGGAAGAGTTTTGTTGTGTGAAAGAGCACGGTGTCCTGAGCCACAACTAGCTCCGTGCGCCGCCCACCCCAGCCCCCGCGGACCCCCACACAACAACTCTGCTTCCCACTCACACTCGTACGTTTAAACAGCCAATACACATGGAAACAGCACAGAGGACCTCGACCATCTTATAATAATCTGTTGTGAAACAGAAAGTCTGCGGTGACGACACACAGGCTAAAGTGAACGTCACACGGAGCCAACGCCGCAAAACGGCAAAATGCAGAGCCACCGCTCAAAACACCAGGATGACTGGTCCCACCCAACATAAAGTTTTACAAACACATTTCTTATTTTAAGTGATGTGACATAAACGCAAATTAATTCATAGCTACTATAACTGTGTACACACAGTCTGTGTCCTTTAAATATATTCTTCAAACAGAACAGTTTGGACTGGTGACATGTTGCTGTTTTGGATTCATACTTGTAAAATTAAGAAAATGTGTTATTTTAAGCCGAAACTCCATTTGTTTATTACTATTAACTATAACATTTATTTAAAAAAAATAAATAAATATGCTTTTAAATGGTTTACGGCATGTACAAAAAAAAGTACCGATTAATCGAAAAAAGGAATTGATAGATTACTCGATTACTACAATAATCGATAGCTACAGCTCTAAAATATATATATTAAAAAAATACCTCAGACTCAATAAGTACTGTTACTATATGATTACATGAATATTCTATTCATGGGTTTCTGTCACATTACTTTGTTATCACTCTGAAACTCATGGACCACAGAACTGCAGAATGTCCTCTATACCAGTGGTTCTCAGACTTTTTCAGTTGCGACCCCCAAATTTATAATCATTGGCATTCATGACCACTGCATTTGAAGGATGTTGAGCCTTGTTTAAGACTATTGCTTAACTTTTCAAATTTTCCCCATATCACCTGGGGACCTCCTGATATCATTTCACGACCCCCAGGTTGAGGACCACTGATCCATACTACTACACATTTTTTACTGTTTTACTGTTGACATTTTAAAATTACGCATATAAACTGCTCTGTTCAGGTTTATAATGTGTCCAGTGACTCGTTTGACTCCTACGATCAGCACTACGGACGGAAGCTGCTGAAGGACACTCTCAAAGATGGTAAGTCCACGAAGCTGTAAAGTCAACGGTCTTTATGGTCAAACCCAAACTTACTTTAAATATGGGAACATGCCATTATGAAGAACTGTGTTTTATTTAACTACAGAAATATCACTCTCTGTTCCCAGGTTTGGCCAAATTCTTTTTTAATGGAGTTGCCCTCAGAAAGGATGCCGTGTTAACGAGTATTGCAAAAGTGCAGCAGATCCTGCGCTGGTTTGAGTCCCAGCAGCAGTTGAGCTTCTATGCCAGTTCACTGCTGTTTGTGTATGAGGGTCAGCCCTCTGCACCCCTCCACAACCCTCTTCAAGATAAGATCCCTGCCCCAGGCGCAGGATGGAAGGAGGGACATACCGCAGAATACAATAATAACAACATCCAGGAGCCCATCTCCTGGGATTACAGCCTAGACACCATCTGCACCAATCACAAGAGCCTGTGCCAGCAGCAGTGTAAAGAGCAGCAGCCCAACCACAATCAGGAGGCTGCTGGGCAAGTGGCGGTGAGGACAAGAGGGGCGGAGACTGGAGCAGGTTCCGCGGTGGAGGTGCGCATGATTGACTTTGCTCATGTGTTTCCCAGCGACACTCAAGACCAGGGCTACATCTACGGCCTCAAACACCTGCTGAGTGTCCTCCAGCAGCTGCTGCACGAGCCAGAGCTCCACTAAACTGTCCATGCATTACTCCAATCCATGAACTTGTGGACGTTTTATTTACATTTGGCCTTGAGAAAACCAAAGCCAGGAAATGATACATCTTTTGTTGATAGAAACTGCATATAGAACACTAAAATTGCAGCTTTTAAAGTTACCAAATTACAAAATGATCTAGTTACTTTGTCTGAAGGGCAGGGGCCAAACAATTTGTGCAGCTTTTCCTGATTTCGTTTTTCTCATGTCCAAATCCTTTTCTGCCTTGAGTCATCTCAGCTCCTCCATGCGCCGTACAGCCTTCGTCTCAGAGCATTGTTGGTCACGCCTACCTCCAAAACGGGCTCTCATTCACCAATGTCTGTTCCAGTAAGAAGCAGTCCGAGATGGCCCTATCCATGGCAAGAAATAGAGTTTTAAAAATCTATTTTTTGCTTTACGCATAGAATATATTTTTTTAAGAGTGTGACGTGTAACATAACAGGTGTGACAAAGATTTCTTGCCACAGCTTTGGTGAATTAGAGTTGCTGCTGGACTGGCGTAGTTTCCTTAATGCTATCCCCATTTTCTTCTAAACTCCCAATGACAATATCAATGTTTAACTCAATGTTCGTGGCCAACCCTTTCATGTTTGCGCAAGTTCTTTATTTTGTTACCACTGTTAAGAGGTCTCTAACTCAGGTACACATTATATTTTAAATTAATTGTTCCCCTTGATTTTTCTGTTGAGGCTAGTCCTGTGATCAAACATTTGACCATCAAGTGCACACAGGAATCTTCACTAGCTAAGGTTTGTACATGCAAGAATCAGCTTTTGTCCAAACCCTGCAAGTATAACCCCCGAGAAGAGGTGAACTAAGCACCTTATTTACAAAGGTCCTGGCTTGGGTACACGTAATAGAGACAATTGTTGATTTTAATTAAATGAACCATTAACAAATTTACTTCCTTTACTTACAAACATTTAACAAATTTGATCAACCACAGTTTGGACTCAGCTCCACTTCAAATAAACAAATTCCATAGATTGTCTATCGACATTGGTCAATTTAATAAAGGTTGCGACACAACAAATCCTTTTAGAAAGTTTATTATACGCCAATAATTGGTGATGTGCAAGAATACTAGAACAAGAATATGAATGTTTTTTCATACATGGTGTATTTAATTTTGTTTGTCCTACTAATGAAAACTAAAAATCCAGAGCCACAGGATATGAAAGAATCGGTTGTGATGGGTGTTAAACACATTGTAATACAAACTGAAATTAAGACCATTTTGCTCTTAAGCCTTCAAAGCTTTGCAGCGCTTTGGGTTCGGTCTAACCAGTGAATTTGTTCTGTTGTTAAGTTATGTCTGTCAATCAAAAGGCATTTTTCCAGTGTGTCTCTGAAGCATATTTTGCAGTCACATCAGTCTTCTTTTTGTTGTCGTGCAAACTGCTCTCTGCCCTGTGGTTTGTCAATGTGAAAGACATGCAAAGTTTACAGGTTTGTTTATTACTGCCCATTTTGATGTCTTGGAAATATTGATTGATGATTATTATGGCAGCTTTACATCTCATGTACGTTCTTTTTGATACTTACAGCACCTAAACTGGACTGGACCAGGCCTGCTTGTCTGTTGTGGGAGGGTTGGTTCTTGTGCACTTTATTCATGCAGAGTCATGTGACTGCCTCAAGCCACACCCACTCCACATCCTCTCATAAAGCTCTCTGGTGTCTTTAAGCTGTAGCTCTATTTAGTGGGTCTATTTTGTATTATCATAGTAACCACATGATTATCTTAATCACACCAGTGCAATCCTTCATGAAAACATTGTGATGTTTTATTTTGTCTATGTAACATTGTCACAGACATTTCATCTCATCCCTGCAATAAGCTGTTATTTGCAGCTGTACTAATGATATTCTTTTCCTGTACTTCTTAGAACTTGATTGAAACATTGAGTTCTAATTTCATAGTGTCTGACATACTGTATAAAGAACACTAAATCATAGATTGAAGCAGTGAAGACATGTCTGATAGTAGTAGAGCAGAACTACTGTCTACAAAAGGTTAAGAGCTGAATGAGATCTGTCTCCCACAGTGACTATCTGCTCAGGCCACTTTCTGATTTTGAGTTATAGATTTATTTTTTATAAAATCGAAGATATTTGGGCAAGAGATTCCACTGGTGTTACGTTTGGGCCTATGGAAAACTATGGGTGGGTTGAAATGAGCCAGCCACTGCCAAACGAGAGGCTTACAGCAAACCCCCATCAATGTAAATGTAAATAAAAATAGTACAAATAATCCTCTAATCTTATTTGTTCTTAATATTTTTGCATAAATAAAAATATACTATTCTATGTTGGTACTCCTGCAAATGTTATTTAAGCCATTTTAAATTTTATTATAAATAAATAATCCATCAAATGGCCAAATAATGCAATAAATAAATAAATTAGGTTGTCCACTGAGTGGCAGTGTGTGTTGTGTTGTATATTGGTGGAATTTTGCAGTAACGGCCTTTGACACAATCAAAACTACAACAGAGAGCGATGAAACAAAGGCTTGCAAAAGTATTTGTAACCCTGATTCCACATTTTGTGGAACAAAACAACAAACCTAAATAAATTGTACGTGTGGTATTTTTTGTGGAAGAGAAACTCTTTTTTTTTTTATATATATATATAAAAAAACTGAAAAGTGCCATGTGCAAAAGCATTCAGCCTCTTTTCCCTGAGTGCAGCCAACTGCTGTCAGAAGTTTCCTGATGTTCGCTGAAAGATTGAATGCTGACCTAATGATTCAATAAGAATCCATGTGTGTGTAATCTAACCTCAGTGTAAATGCAGCTGTTTGTTAAGAGAATGTTGGGGCGAAAACCGCATCATGAAGTCCAGTGAACGCACCAGACAAGTCGGATAAAGCTGTGATAAAGTTTAAAGCAAGGTTAGGTTATCAGTCGGTGTAATCCCTCATTTATCCTGGAGTGTTCCATTGTAGAAAAAGATTCCGTTGTAGTGGGCTATCCTACTGTAAACTGACTTTCGCTGGCCAGGGCGTCTCCTGCTCCATGGCTTCAACACACTATTTTATACAACCGGTATGTTGTACTTAAACAGAATTCACTTCTGTTTAAACTGAAATGGAGGTTTAAGGTGCAACCCACTGGTAGCCCATTACAGGGCTTAGGATACGAAGAAGAGTAGTCTCAAGTGAAACTGTAAACACCCTTTATCAGGAGGTCCCGTCGAGTGGACAGGGCCTACAGAGTAAATTAAATATCTGAGTTCCCAGACTCGATCCGTAGATTGAGAATGACTCTTGGATGAGATAAAAATGTTTCCCAAGCTTTGAACATCTCACAGGGCACTGTTCAATCCACCAATCTGTAGAAATACTGCATACAGTACCCTGTATACAATGTATCATTCTGGCCTTCATGGAAGAGTGGTAAGAATAAAGCCATTGATGAAGTCCTGTTTGCCAGAAGCCATGCGGGGGACACAACAAACATGTGGAAGAAGCTGCTCTGGTCTGATGAGACCAAAATTGAAGTTTTTGGTCTAAAAGAAAGCTGTGTGTGACAGGAAAGTAACACGACACATGACTCTGAACACACCATGCCCACTGCAAACATGGTGGTCCAGCCTCATGTTGGGGGCTGCTGTTCTTCAGCAGAGACAGGGAAGCTGCTCAGAGCTGATGGGAAGATGGATGGAGCCAAATACAGGGCAATCTTGGAAGAAAACCTGTTTATGTCTGCAAAAGACATGAGACTGGGGCAGACGTTCACCTTCATGGCACCAATGAAGTGATTTAAACAAAACATTCATGAGTTAGAATGGCCCAAATCCAAATCGAGAATTTGTTGCAAGATCTGAAAACTGCTGCTCACAAATGCTCTCCATCAAATCTGACTGAGCAGTTTTTCAAAGAAGAAAGTGCAAAAATGTCTGTGGATGTGCAAAGCTGGTAGAGACACACCCCAAAAGACTCTCAGCTGTAATTGCAGCTAAAGGAGGTTCCACAAAGTATTATCTCAGGAAGACTGAATACTTTTTGCATGCTGCACATTTAAGTTTCGAATACATATTTTTAAAATCTGGATAATAATGCATAATTTTCCTTCCACTTGCCACTTTGTTTTGCTTTCACAGAAAATGCCAATGCCATTTATTTAAATTTGTGGTCGTGAATTGACAAAATGTGGAAAAGTTCCAGGGGTACAAATACTTTTGCAAGCCACTGCAAAGGAATCAGGTTTAGTTTAAGATCTCCTTGCCGAAATAAGGTCTTAAAGTCTATTAGAAAAGGAAATCACTTTGCTTTATTATCATTATTAAAGCATTCATTGAATATTGAAGTGCAAAATATATTGTCCTCATTCAGTGTAATCTAAAATAAAACAAAGGGAAGCTACAAAAAAATAGCTGTACCTAAATATGTTTGTATTTTTACACAAAGGCGTGCTTTTATGGTCAACAATGTGACAGAAGCTAGTTACACGTGCAAAAAAACCAACAGGATTTATAATTCTTACAATATTTAGATTGGAGGAATGGCTCAAAATCTTGGTAAAAACAATGGCAACAGCTGATGCTCCTCCGGATTACCACTGTAGGAAAAACCTACATCATTCTGATCGGAACATAAACCCCTCCAGCGAAGACCTTCCTGTAATGCCCCCTTTTTACTTCAAGGACAAGGCTAAAATTACACAATACAACAATTACATTCAATTTATTTTCATACTGTTAATTAAGCATATACTTTTAAAAAATATGTATTTATAATATTTTATTTATTTAGAAACGAGAAAAAAAAAGAGAATTTAAAAATAACAGTGTGGGTAGAGTCAGAAAAAACATTCTTGCCGCTGCCAATGGGATTTTTAAGTGTGGCATCATCACAGTTAGAGCCGAGTTCCAAAGACACGCAGAAAATGGGAAACTGTCTCTGGATCAAGGGACAGAAACAATTTCACAGCAAATAAAATCAGTGGAAGCATGAGTACAGATTTGTTTCCAATAAAAGTGATAGTTTTCCATTTGAATTTCATTTAAAAAAAAAATAATATATATATATATATATTTTTTTTTAAATGAAAAAAATAAAACAAATTGGATAAATTTAAAAATAATATTTTAGAAAAAAATAAAATCGGGCTTCCTGAGGAAAGAAAGGTTAAGGCACACAAGATTCTAAATAAAAGTGCATTCAGTCCAATTTCTTTCATATTTTTCAGTTTCCAAGTTGAGTTTGTATGTGATGTCTGTTACGGTGTCGGTCCGGTCATTAGTTGTCGGTGTATTTTGTGTCATCCATTTTTTGTGATGGCCTTTTTCCCAGCCTCTTGAAGTATGCTCCAAAGGTATCCATCTATATTGTGTCGTCAAAATACATCGTTTTGAAATTGAGTGGGATGATGGTGTCAAAAACAGTCAAAAACAGCTTTGTTAATTCCATCCAATATTTATGTGGGCCACCTGGACCACATTGAGTCCCTCCCTGTGAGTAGTGAGCACCCCATTTTTATTTTTAACCATTGCATTAAAATTGAAAAAATAATTACATTATTTAAAATGATCTCAAGAAGAACTTCTTACAGAAAAATAATTACATTATTTAAAATGATCTCAAGAAGAACTTCTTACAGTAAAACCTTTTAAGACAGCATTGTACAATGCCCTGGAGCAGGTTAAATGTTTTGCAGAGATATGACGGCGAGTAAATTAGGCTGCAATTCCACTGGACCCAGAAGTAGAAAAAGTAAAAAAGGTACTACATATTCTCTCTTAGAAAATGAACGTAGTATTAGCTGTTAACAACTGCTTTAGGGCCTGTGGGTAATATTTCAGAAATATTCTGTGGGCAATCTCATATGTGTCCCCCTGAGGTGTGCTTGGATACTTGTGACCGTTGAAGACAAAGCCCCTTTCCACCTGAAATACAGCTTGGTTAAAAGTGTCTTCTTTGAAGGGTGTCCCACTGTTGAGGCACTCCACAAGAGTGTGCACAAAAAGCGCCCATCGCTGGCCATAGTAGTCCTCCATGAGGCCACCCCATTCCTTACTGGCATAGTCCAGGATCTCTCCACTGGGACCCCACAGGGTGAGTTGGTTTCGTGCGTTCATGTCGTACAGTTGGGCCTCAGTCTCGTCCAGTGCCAGGGATCGGGCCCTTTCCAGCCACACGCCCAGAAGGAAGCTACGCTCACTGTTCAGGAGGCGGTTCAGCTCCGGCAAGAGGTCATAAACCAGCACGCCCCCAGCAGTCAGGAGCTCCGCAAACTTCTGTTTATGGAATGCATCGACAATGTCCTGGTAAAACCATGTGGTCATCACCTCCAGCACTTGCCGTGTGATATCCACCAAGTCGTAGCGGAACGTCTCCTTGGACATGAGTGCTGGGGCAGCATCCATCAGCAGTTTCCAGGCCTGGATAAGATCAGCGGGCTTGTACCACAGCGCTGTGTTCATATGGAAGGAGGGCCGTCGCATGAGCGGACTGTGGTTGTGGTTTCTGTAATGAGCCACTGTGCAGTTGTACACACTAGCGAACAGCAGCTTCCAGGCAGTGCCTAGGTTTTCCTGTGTGCTTCCATAACGGCGGATTGCATAAAGAGACACCCATTTTTCCAGGTTGACAGGCTCCTTACGCCAGGCCAGCTCACTCATCAGCTCATAGATAACTGGATTCTGCTCAATGCCCTCAGGCGTCATGCCTGTGCCAACCATTGTTGAGTTAGGGAAATGCAATGCTTTAAATGGGCCTGAGTTAATGCTCTCTACTGTGCCAAAAAATCCAGTGTTTCCTCCAAAGTTATGAAGCATGCACCAGATAAATGGCTGTCCATAGAAAGAGTTTGTGTGAGAGAAAATTGGTTCTGTTTCAGCGAACAAATCCAGCACAATCATCCGTCCAAGTGGTACTCCATGGAGTAAGGCCTGGATCTGGGATGGTTTCCAAAAGGCCTGGTTACTGAAGAAGAGCCAGCCTTGCATGAGCCAAACAGCCTGAGGGTCCACTGCAGAGCAAAGAATTTTGGTCAGGCCCCCATGTTCAAATCAAATATTGATTTTACTTTTAATTTGTTGTAATTATTAAATTGTATTAATTAATACAATTTAAATACAAGCACCATACTTTGGTGGCAAAATAATCCTTCCAATTATAATCTGTTCACAATAAGATAAACTCAAAGGGGCTCTCTCTAATATGATGAGGGAGTGGAAAAACTGACCTGCCGTCATGGTTTTGAAGACTGAGCGGCTGACGGAGGAAAGGTAGGCAGGATCTGACGAGGGCGGCGTCATCTCATTGAAGGTGTCTGTGTTATAGATGTGATCTGTCCCAAACTGTTTGACCACTTGTGAGAGGAAGAGAGAGCCGATTCGATAGAAGAGTGGATCTTGGGGGTCTAAGACGTAAGAGCAGGAGTAGCTGCAGTTGAAACGGGCCCATGGTCCCAGTCTTGTGGCATTTGCATTTGGATACAATCTAAAACATAAGAATTAGGGAAAGTCAGGCTTGGGTATTGGCTTGTATTGAACAAATATAAAAAGGGATCGTTTAATATTTATCATTACTATACTAACTTTTAACTATATAAAAGTACTATATATTTATTCTAACCTCAAGATTCCTTTCGGGATATTTCCAGAGAAGGCTGGAAGAACAGGAATTATGCCAAACGATCGCATTCTCTCCAAGATCTTAAACTGCAGACAAGGGGAAAGAAGGCGAGAAGCAATGACAATTTCTAGTTTTATTTCCACTTGGATGTAAAAGAACAGTCAGCAAGGAAACAGCCTCAGAAAAATGGAAAAAATAAATATCCATGAAAATAAAAACTAGATACAGTGCAATGGCGCAGCATAAACAACTGTGAACCTTTTTTGTTGTTGTTCAGAATGAGGCTAAAATCTGTACTAAAGTTTTGAAAAGTTGTAGTTAATAATAGTTAATAATGAAAGATGTTAAATACAGCAACATTTTAAACGGTTAGAGAAGTTAAATGATTGTGATGATGAAATCAAAGAGGAAATTAAGAAATTAAGAAATAGTGGATTAGGCACTTTGGCACCATCTGCTGGTTATTTGTATATACACCAGGGGGCAATTATTTTCTCTTGAGGGCCACATTATATTGGCATCCTCCTCCAGTGTTTGAACCACTCTTTCAGGAGCCATAATTATTTAGTTTTCCTTTTTATTTAAGGCTACAGCTGTTTTTCAGTCTATAAATAGTGTTGCTGCAAAAACATTATTATTATTATTTTTAAAAATCATTTTACCACTATCACTCTGATTTCAAGAGATTAGGCCTACAAACTACAGCACACACAGCTACAGTCGGCTCCTTTCAGACTACAGCCACTTGAGGTGCTTTTTTGGAGAGATTTTGATCCAGATCTGTTCTTCTATTGGACAGCATTAGTGCATCATCAAATAAGATATGATACAGAAGTATAAGACTATTGCAGTAGAACACATGCATATGTATAAATCATAATCATATCACTCTTTGATCTTTGTTTTGTTTTGTAAAAGACAAGACCAAACACACAGCCCTGTCAATAAATGTATAATGGATCTTTTGGTGGTCTGGGTTTCTAGATGATAGAGAAACATTGACGTCTTAGTGATTAGTTTTATAAAGATCAGAGACAATACAGTCTCTTTTCTGTTCAATATGGTGTGGAGAGGGTGGTTCTCTAGTGCACATCCCCGTAGGCAAGCTTTGCTGTTTGTAACTGTAAATAGAAATAAAAAGATGTAGCAATTATGTTTCTTAGCGTAGGAACCCCTTGGCGTTCCCATGGAGAAAAAGAGATTGACTTTTTGTCAGTTACAAATAGATTATTGTGGAAATCTGGTGATTGCAAAAAATATTTGTTAGTTATTTTTATGGATTGGACCTAATCCCAAGTAGAAACAAGATTACCGGGTCGTACTTGCTTTTTGCTGCCTTGAATGGTACATTGGAATATAAAAAGGACTGCGTCTTATAGGGCTGCAACAAATGATCTTCTATTGGTCACCATGAAACAGGAATATGTGGTTTGAACCAGTGTGCAGTAAGGTGAAACACCATGAATACCATTCGAAATTATGAAGACTGGCGCCACCCGATGGTTAAACAGATATAATGTAGAGGCTTTAATTCCTGGTTTCTTCCTGTTCCATAAGTAAGTGCTCATAACAGATTGTGTTTTTTTCATTTCAGAGTTTCAAGGGTTGATTAGGTTATTTGAAACAGTTTGGCAAAGACTCGACAAGTAAAAATTTAGTTGTAGTTGTAGTTAAGACAGTAAAGACAGTAAAGACGGCTCGTACTGATGCTATGGGGGAATCTTTATTATTCCTCTGTCATTAGATACACAGTGAAAAGATAAAAAAGGACAGAAAACATGGACATGGTGCTTTGGCTTGCAGCCATACAGGGACCTTCTTTCATCATAATGCATATTAACATAATTGGATCCTTTCCTATGGGTTCTATGAATCAATTCTTATTGTATCAAGACAAAACCATCTTGCCTGGCAAAACAAACTGGCTTATTTCTCCATGTATTCCATACGGAAAGTGATTTCTTTGGAATACAAATCATTTTGGCTGTCCATGCAAAAAATATGTATATAAAAAAAATCTGTATTTATGCTTAATATTTGTAATTACTTTGGATTGTGATTCATAAATGAACATAATTACCATTTGCCAGTCTTTGCCATGAATGCCAATTCTGACCCATAATGCAACACTTACCACTCTAACAATCTTTAGTCATGTGACATCTACTTTGCTATTGATCATATTAGAATGTGTGTTTGAATTTACGATATTTATAGACATTTTTAGTGCTTTTAAAATTCTGACTATATTTATATTCTTGCTAATTTTATTAAATATTCAATAATGCTACAAATTGGAACATGGGTGTGAGTACCTGGAGGTTGAGCTGGTTCACATGCCAGGACTGGGGCAGAGGTCCTCCGAAGCGAAACATGTTTCCCATTCGATTCCACGCCAGGAAGGCTGGTCCAGAGAAAAACTCCTCTATCTCAGACTGGTTTAGGCCCAGAGAGCGATACACCTAATACACAGATTCATGCTCAAAACCTACCTCCATAAGAGGTTTTAATATACTCATACCTCAGTAGGCTTCACCTTTGAAGAACTAAGATATATTTACAACATAAATCAAAAACACAAATTGTACATGTTTCTGTCTTTTTAACTCATTCTTGCTTTGTCAGAGTCATTAAAAAAAAAAAAAAAAAAAAAAAAAAAATCTTATATCAGCATGTGACATGATTTGGCCTTTTATGTGCCAGCTAACAACTAAACAGGTTACGCTTCTCTACATCACAGCGTAAATCCTGTGCAATGTTTTTTATTGTACTGTATATACAAACTTGGAATAATATGATTAATAATATTAATTGTAATATTTCATAGGAGGGCAAGTTCATCCCCATCAGCCACTCGAGGACTGTGACTAAATAAGGTCAATATAACCTCTTCACATGTAGCAATAATATTTTAATTGCAGAGCAGCTCACCTCCTGCCACAGCGCCTCCTGTCCGTGAAGGCCAGGGGCAGGTGATCCCATTTAGGGCCATCCAGTCGATCTCTCTCTCCCACCGAGGCCAGTCCCACCACACGGACGAGTAGCTGACTGTGCACACATTCGGTAGTATCGGAACCTGCAATACCAATAAAGAATAGTCAGAAATGCATATACTATAACCGTGTGAGACGTCCAAGTATTTACATAAAACTGTCTCTTCATTATATTTATAATATAAATTTCTTATTGATTTTTTTATCTTGATTTATTGGATCTCAAATAAAAAGGGGTCTACATTTCTGACTGCATTCACTGGTAAGTTTAGCTGATAGTCAAAAGACAGGTGAATGATTCACTTTTAAAGTACTATTTTTTGTGATTTGTGTAAAGTCAGTTCTAACTTAATTTGATAGATTGTTCCCTGCCTCAAGGTGAGGCAGGGAACAATAGGCCCATCCCAGTTCAATGTGGCCATTAGCAGGTCCCGCCCTGTGGGCAGGACTCTCACTGAGTAGGATAAAACAAGAGTTCTCAGACTTGTTTCTCTGATTGAGAATGACTCTTGGATGAGAGTTGAAACGTTTTGTTTTTCTAAAACAGAGTCCAGATGACTACAACTGAATCTTTTTCTACAATGAACACTCCTGGACGAATGAGGGATTACACCGACAGATATTACATATGTTAAGATGTTGCACTGCTCTGCTTTCTTTGCCCATTCTGCATATTTCCAGCAATACACACAGTAGCATTGCAGATTTAAATGACTTGGAGTCACGGATGCATGCTTTTTTCAGTGCATGCCAGAACACACACGACATGACATAACTGTGAGGAGATGAGGCGGCTCTAATGCAAAACAGTCAATGCTTAAGGCTATGAAACTGCTATGACATACCGGCTAAACCAGTATTTTGGGAGTCCAAACATGCCAGCTCTACATTGTCATATTTAAAAAGACATCAGGCTTTAAAGTGCTCTGGGAGTTTGGGAGTTTGTGTGTGTGTGTGTGTGTGTGTGTGTGTGTGTGTGTGTGTGTGTGTGTGTGTGTGTGTGTGTGTGTGTGTGTGTGTGTGTGTGTGTGTGTGGTGTGTGTGTGGTGTGTGTGTGTGTGTGTGTGTGTGTGTACGAGGACTGTTGTGTGGAGCTGGCCCTGGGCCCAAACACAGTGAATGGCCTTTATGAAAAACAGCTTGAAAGAGGCCGTTTTGCTGAGCTCAGTTGAATTAACCGGTGCAGTATTTCATTGCAGTCTACTCCCACCAACTGTCACGAGCGCGTCACACCGGGGAGCAAAACGTCCCAAAAATCCTGAATTACTTTTGACACATTGGATTCACTGATCTCTGCAAAACAATTTAATTCATTTTTACAGAGGCCAGGCCAGGTTATGTTTCAAGTTCGACTGTACGATAGTCTGGAATGTGGACCCGGAACAATATTTGCAGTATCAACTTGACAAGTATTCTCATGTCACATTTTGCTTGAATTTACGTGTCATGCCAAAGAAGAGGTAAATATCTGAAATTAAAGTTGTGTACGCGCACAGGTAAATAATAATAAAGAGGCCTGAGACGAAAGGGGCATATCACCAGATTCTCCCTTTGATCGCTTAGACTTTAAAACATACTTGTGCGGGCTGGCGATGCGCAGGACCCCGCTGAGCTTGGGCAGAGGTTGGGGCAGGTCCATCTGATCTCCGGACCAGGACACGTGACAGTTGCAGAAATATTTGAGGTAGTTGTAGATCCCGGACGCCACCGCCACGCCGCTGCTGCCGGTGACCACCACTTTGTTGTTCTTGGTGGAGCGGAGTTCACACACGTCCAGACTGTCGTTGGACAGGCTCTTGTTTACGGACACGATGAACTCCGACGCACGAGACCCAATGAGCCTTTGGAGCAGCCCTTTGACAGCGCTGCCCTGCTGCTGCTCACTGCTGCCCGACCTGAGGTGCTCCAGAGTGGCAAATGTCCGCTGCGCAGTCACGCTCCCGCACAGCGCAAGGAAGAGGAGAAGCCTCCAAACGCCGCAGGAGAACATCTTCACCCGCGATCAACACTCTTTCCTTCCACGCCAACACTTTCGAAAACATTTCCTACTTTCTCCGAACCAGGAAGCGCCAAGTGACTGTGAACCAATCCTCACAGACAACCAATCACAAGCAACTTTGACCACAGTCATATGATCGGTCACATGACGGCTCTGAAATGTACACTTCAATGTACAAAGAAAATCAGGACTGGTAAAACGGGGGGCTACATGACTTAAAATGCCCACAAAACTCTAAACTTGACTTAATTACGCACTCTGGAACTTTAAACATTCTACTCCCTTAAAGAACTAAGAGTGCTGGAGAAGGAAGTCTATCATTAATGAATAAATTGGTCAAGACAAAAGGAGTTCCATATAAAAGTGTTTATTTATCAAAATACGGTTCCACGTTGCTATACACCACACAAACTGGACTACAAAGATCTGCTGGTGAGACCAACCTAAAGTTAGAAGTAAACAGTAGGCTTAAAGGGTTACACTAAAGCACAAGGCGCTGAAATAAGCAACAATACAATCTAACGTTGTGTTTTTGGTTTAATCAGAATTGGCCTGATCACAGAGCTTTCCATAGACTGCCATGAAGTGGATTCCTGAGGTTAACTGCATTCACTTGCCTACATGTGCAAGACTTCACAAAGCTTTGACAGAAAGATGTGGTGTACAAATTATCCAAGTGTTTCTGCTCATTAGTTTCAATAAGCAACACTCAAGGCACAGGCATAATATCTATATCCATGCAAGCATATGCATATCAAGTGCACACTAGCAACTGATTAAAAAACATTAGATTATTTTTGATGCCCCAGAGAGGTGGACTTGTTATTGCGAGATGGCCCTCGCATATCAAGGGTCAGAGCTGTTAATGTTTTTTTATATATATATATATATATATATATATAAATCCGCGCTGTTTTTTGTAATACTTGGACATCAAATACAGTATTTTGATTAGAACAATTGTATAAATCTAATACTACTTGATTATCAATCAATCAATAGGCCAGGCACAATTATTAGGTTTTAAAAGGCATTCTGAAGCAAAAGGTATTTGCAGGCATTAAAAGTCAAGAAGGCTTTTATACTTTTACATCTAAACAAATGGATGGCAAAATATTTTCAAACATTTCTTGCAACCCATTTTGTGATCAATGTTTTTAAATTTCAGGTCATGTAAAAGTGTGCAAGAGAAGTTTTCAATGTAAGCAGCTTAGTGGATAGAAAGTTTCAATATATTTCAATAACTGGATGAACATTTTTTGTGATTTGCTGTTCTATCTCTTCAGTTCATCATAAAAGTACATACTACTGTCAGACTAAGTGCTATTTTAAACATTTGTGACTCAACAGATTGAATTGAATGGTCGTAAATGGAAACAAACAGTGTAATACTAATACCTGTCCCACTGTATTTAAATTTAGTATTAAGGCTGCAAGATTAATCAAATTAAATCTAAACGCCAATTTGAATGGACACAATTAGTATAATATTTTCCTCCTCAAACAAAATATCCAGGGTTTTATAAGATTGGCAGTTTTTCAGTCTTTCAGTCTTTGTCAATTCTCCTGAACATGTTTAAAATGTGAACTTTGAACTATTGCTAAAACAAAAGTGTAAAATCAAAATCAAAATCGCGATACAATTAAAAACAAAAACAAAATGCAATTAGATATTTTTCCCAAATAGTGCAGCCCTATTTAGTATATATTAATATATAGGTTGTTATATGGAAAAATAGTAATCTTCTAAATGTAGCTTGTTCCCAACTCACAAGTTAATTAAAAAAATCACAACAACAACAAAAATGCAGCAATGACCAAAACCGTTTAACACATTTATGACAAAGCCCTGAAAGAGGATAACAGGACTGGGTCAAACCAGGCACATTACAAACGGGTGTGTGTTTAAAAGGCATCACTGGGCCCTTACACAAAGTCGGGCTGTGGAGGTCCTCAGGTCTGCTGGTTTCCCCATTGGTTTGCCATGGGCCGGCTAAGCAGCTCCTCCACATGACGAGCCACGTCCATCGTGTCCTCCAGGTCAAATTCTCCTTCAGCGTCCAACATGGCCTCAGTCCTAACAGGTACAACAGTACACATTCACTTCACAGGCTAAAGACAACCCTGTAGATGCATTATGTTCAGTCAAGGAAACACACAGTAGACAAGGGGACACGTTGTCCCACCAATATATTATTTGTCGATCAGGATATGGTTAGGTTGAGGAACAGGTATTTACGGTTAGGGGGGAAAAGATTGTGCCACTAGAGTTGTTAAAAAGTTATTACTGATTAGTATCTACAAATAAAAGTGACTAATATTGTATACTAAGACAATTTGGACCACTTATGAATAAGTTTATTCTGGGTCTGTAGCAGAGCTAATTGGCCTAAAAGATTACATGGTACTCAGCAAAACTACCATTAGTGTGTGAAAAATTAGCAATATGATATCAACATAGATATAGATATATACTCAGTACTTTTTTATTCAAGTTGAGTTTAACATTTTAGTAACATGACAACACTACAACAGACATTCACAGACATAATGAAAATGGCACCAATGTGCCAAAAACATAAATATAAGGACCAGGTCACCATTGAAAAAGAGGTTTCAATCTCAATGATTTAACCTGGTTAAAAAACTTTTTAATATAATAAAATAAATAAATACAAATATTGGCATAGATCAAACCACCATTTAGTTTCAGGTAAGTTGTTAGAAAAGTTTTACCATTTTCCAAAAGACTGAAGAGAGAACCAATTTCACCCCTCCATATGTTGAAAGGAGAAACAAGAAACTGTACGTCTGATTACAGGGGTTCTTACATGGAGGGGAAGACGGTGAAGCTGCTCGTGTGGCCCACAGAAGGCGATGTGGTCTGGTCCATGAAGCTGGGAGGTTCAGGGTTAGGGCTGGTGAATCTGACAAACATGTTTAAGAAGTCATCCACATCAATGGGACAAACAAGCAGAACAAGCTGATAGCGGGCTTTATAGTTAATATTAATTATATGAATAGATTTATGTCTGATTAAATATTTTCTGGCATCGTGAATATACATACTTCTAATACTTATATGTCCTGAATATTGTACTCACTCTGGAACAACTTGTTTGATCTGCGGTTTGACATATCCATCAACAGGTGCTTTGGCTGTAAAAGAAAAGAATGGTACAATTGGTACATCCCCCCACCAAAAAATATTTACCTTAAGTTAAGATTGAGTGTACATACAGAGAGGGGGCGTGTAGTACTTGGCAAATACGTCATTTTTAGGCTTATCCGGATACAGAAACAACAGGTGATTGAGGTCACTGATGCGGTCAGCGAGAGAACGAATGGAGAAGTCCTTGGTGGTGTAAGGCAGCAGATTCCAGACCAACCGCTCTCCTGTTCCAACACACAACAATTAGGAACCAGGAATCCACGCAACAGTTGTAAAATACCTAATAATTTATTTGATTAAAAGGACAGTTGGATTTGTTCAACCTGATTTGTTGGGGTTTTCAGCTACCCAGGCGATGGTGATGCCTCCAATTTCTGAGTCACTGAAGCGCAGCAGAAATGTCCCATTAGGTTTGGAGAGGAGCATGTCTTGGGCCTGATGCTTGTTGACAAAGCCCAAGATGGCCCTATTCAAGAGTTTGAACACTTTCAAACATACATTTCAATAAACATAGTATATCCCATCTTAAGGAAAAAGACTAACCCATCATTCCAGTGAGGCTTTAGATGTTTTTTCATGAGCTCAACAACTCCATCAAACCATTGCCAAAAGGTAAAGTTGCGTCCAGGCAAGCTCTCCTGTGAATGTAAAGCAATCCAAGTTACCAGACTGGTTTTGTAAAAATGTAGCACATTAAGGATAGTTTACTCGGTTGAACTGGGCCCAGGAAATGGTCATGTTGCGGAAGTCCTCAGGGTTATTACTGGTGCTGCTGAAAGCCTTTTGTGCCAGGAACACCAGGTTCTCCTCCGAAAGGCCTCGCGCACTGTGCATCTCCGCCTTGTACTTCATGTCCAAAGCCTCACAAAGCTGCGGCCACAGCACTTTATCTGGGACAATGAAAGGCACCCGCCCCTGAAAGGACAATAAAAAAGAAAAATTGTTTTTAACCCACGTACTATCTTTGAGGGTAGCACAAGGGTTAAGCATGTTTTTAAATTGTTTTATGTGGACCGCCAGAGTTTGAAACATAGATTGACTGAAAATCATGTTGATGCATTGTTATAAATGCAAGGCAGTTAGTTGGCATTCCCATTTGTTTAAATTATTAAATAAGATTTAATAAATGAATATAAAATCAAACTGACCGGCTCAGCAAAGGCATTGTCCCATAGGACTGTAGCTGTGGCGTTGTTGTCCTGGCTGCCATGAACAATCACCACCACTGGTAAAGACAATGTCTGCAGGGCAAGACAAAAGAGTAAATATTCACCTTCACTCTGCTTAGGATGAGTAAAAGCCCATATTTGTTTTTTGTTGACATATCACACCGTCTGTTGGCCTTTTGAGCCATCTTTGAATAGAACCAGTAAATTAAATATCAATAGAATTTTTATATGTATATTGTACTGTGCTATACAATACAATGTACTGTATAGTGGAAAGTAAGTATCCTTACCTTGACATGAAAGACAAGCTCGTTGCCCCCAACACTAAACTGTGATTCAAACAGGACAGTAAACTTCTCCTCTGTGACTGACTCAGCTCCGCGGCGGTCCGAGCGCTTGATCCTCTTTAAGGACTGTTAAAGCAGTACAGGGTGAGTTGAATACATACCAAATAACTAAACTAACTAACTAGGAATCTCCTGATTTGCAGATCAAAAGGAGAAAAAGGAACAAATTTACTCATATTACTCAGACCAGGGTCTCACACCACAAGAAACAGCTATTAAAAATGTGGCCAATGTTAACGCTTAATCTAATAGAACGTTGTATAATGCTTTGTGTAATACACATCAAGTGTAATACACATCAAGTGTTATTTGAGTACCATGTTTCTGAAGTGAGCGCTGAGGGTCCCTGTGGCCTGGTGATACTCCATCACACAGTTGTTGTTCAAGATCTCTCCACTGCTTTCACTGAAAACCACAGACCGTAAACCACAGAGCGTGCACAGGTGTAGAAGAGAGTCAGTGCGTCTCACCTGTGTGTGCTTTCATTTTTTAACAGTGCTTTGGCTTGCTGCTCACTCACAATTATAGCTTTAACCTGAGGTGGGTTCATGTGGACATTAAGTTTTCCACCCACTAGAAGGCGCACAGTGGCTGCAAACTTAGTCTGAGTCTTTAACACCTGGGGTGGCTGCTTTTCAATGATAAAGGTGCTAAAAACAAATATTCAATTATTATTCAATGATTTACTTTGCAAAAAACTGAAAGCATTGCAAACCCTTTACCTTGTAACTAGGGCAGAAATGATGTCAGTGATATCAGTGTTGAGTTTGCTCAGCAGCTCCTCCATGGGGCCAGGCAGAGGCAGCTGCTGGGTCAGGTGTTCACAGCGACGGATCTGCTGCCTGTTCTGCCAGATGAGGTCAGCCAGTTTCTCACACCTCAAAACAAAAAAAGGGAGATACATGCAGTGTACGGTTACGTTTATTTCACCCCCTCATTAATGTTCATTGAGCAAACCTTACCAGGACTGGAGCACGTCCAGTCCCCCTTCATGTGGACCTCCGTTGCCGGCCAGCTGCTGTCTTCTCTTCCACTGGATGAGCTCCTCATCCAGAATTAATGTTTGCTGTTTCCTCAAGAGAGCAAAAGTCTTCTGATGTTGTTCTGACAGATCCTGAAGGACAAGCACACCGCCATCAGAATTACTTTTAACCCTATAGAAATCAAGGTACACATCAAAACTACGTAAAACTGAAAGCTGATATGTAATCAACCCAATAAGTGTGGCTGAAAAGAGCAGAGTTGGTGTAAGATTCAGACATTTGACCAAAAGGAGGATAAGACCAAATATTAGTGTTTGTACACTCGTAACAGACAAATTAATATCAATATTGAACATCATAAATGTAGCCTCAAAATCAATGGTGCACAATCTGTACTTACGAGTCTGTACTTCTGGAGTGTGCTGGCCTCTCTGGTGAGCCAGGACTCCACTGTGGCTCTCTTACTCTGGAGGGTTGGCTCTCTCTGAGTGCGCTCGGCTGCCGGCAGGGAGGCAAGGCTGCTTATCTGAGCTAAAGCATAAGGGAAAACGGGCAACAAACAGTGAAGGCATGGTTAGGAGTTTCCTCTTTCCTTTTGCCATCGGGACACAACTTTGAAAAATTATTCTGTAATTTAAACATCTTTCTTAGTGCTAAAGAAACTTGAACTCCCACTCCTATCCAGTTACACACAATGATTTGGACTACTAATTATGCAAAACAGGCATTCTAGAGCTTTTCACAGAGGAGGACGCTCCAAGCATACCCAACAGAAACAGTCTTTGTGTCTCTTGTGCCTTAAAAAAAGTTTAACTAAGCTGGGTATTTCATGGGGTTTGAAAGGCCTGTGTATGGAGCAGTGGACATATTGTAGTCAGCGTAAATTTTACCTTGGATGCGAAGGTTCTCTTGATATTGAATAATAAAGTATTCCTGGCTGTGCTGAATCTTCCTCATCTCATTTTCAGTCTCCTGTGTTGCCAGCCGTAACTCCTCAAAGGCCTGGTTGATCTGCTGATGGCGCTGGGACAAACTATCCATGGACTGACCTTCTGTACCACTACTCGCCTGTCAACAAACAGAAAAAGAGCCTTTGGACCACTGCTTCCAAACACACTGTACACTACAAAACTATAGTATAGGCATAAGAAATTCAGAAAGAGTTTGCAGCAGTTTATAAAACTACAGCAATTCAATTCCTACTAGTATCTGTTACCATAGCGCTCTCACCGAGTCCTGTACTGTAAACCTGGGTAAATGTTCTATAGATGTTTATTTTTGGAAAATAAAATTGCACAACTATTTCAGAGCAGCAGGAGTTCTGTACACCTAATTCAGGAAGTTGCCAAAGGCACCGCCATTTACTGTACGCTCCTTCTGGGTGTGTAATTTTGGAAAGAGCTGCCAATCTTGACAAATAAATTCTATACAGACCACAAGCCACCCAGAGAAAGAGTGCTTGGTTTATTTGTTGGTGCACATACAACATTTTACACAAATTAACCTGTCATTACTTAATTTAATACTGTTAACCGCGAGAAAGTCTTGCGGCTAAAATATTCTCTATTGAAATGAATGGAATACCCACTCAACCGGAAATCCCAGCAGGAAAGGACGTGTGAGTCAGTGGCAGTCAGAAGTAAAAAAGAGAGCCAGAATAAGGTGAGCTACTCTTTTTAAATGTTTTATTATAATTTATATCATTTAATAAAGCTATGCTCAAAAGTAACTACACCCTTTGTTTATCTTGAAATAACCTATTAAAAAAAAAAAACATTTCAAAACAGTGGTGTAAACTAGTCTCAATTGCATAAACATGATGGGATTGTACTTACATTTGTAGCATCTTGAACGAGCCTCTTCTCTGACTGCAGGATGTGTCGGATACAGCGCACAAGCTCCAATGGACAGCGGTCATACGTGCTCTGGACACACACATGGAATAGTTTGGCTCCGTTATTCTGGCTTTATAGTATTTAAGAATGGCACAAAAGGAATTGGATGTTTCTACGATGTTTCTACATCGGCCCAACACTCATAAAAGAGACATACCTTGAACTGGGTGGCATAATGACCAAGCTTTATCTTGAGCAGGAAACCATCCTCTCCTCCCTGAAGCTGTGCCTTCTTCTGGAGCTCTGCAACCAGGCTGTCCAGCAAACGCTTGGCTTTGGCCTCCTCTCCAGGGTTTTCCAGCTCTACTGCGTCCCTGCAGTAGACACAGTCCATTCATGGCAAAGCTTGACGGTGGAAGCATATTAGATGAGTCATTTTAAAACTAAAATCTACCTACCATGATTGGTTTTCAATCCACTGAGCCAGGTAGTGTCGCACTTCAATGGGAAAGTGCTGTCCGTACAGAGCTTGCATCTGGTGTAATGCATCACCTTGTAGTTGCTGGGCTTGGATCCACATAGCCATAGTGCCACTGGGGGAAAAAAACAGGATTCGATTTATTTTTTGGGCAGGACAGCTGAGCGTGAAATGGGGATGAGAGATAAGCCAGGATATTGTGCGGAGCCGGGATTCGAACTACACTGTGGCCGGCTGCACATGGAGCTTGGCATATGTGCTTCCTAAACCACTGAGTAGCAAATTTAATTAAACAAATTAATTCTATTTCAATTTAATTTATCTCTGTAGAGTCAAACAGTAGTTGCCTCGCAGGGCTTCTCATAACTTCTCAATGAAACTGTCATTGGTCAATAGAGCAGATTAACCAACGTTCACAGAAAATGATCTAATGGTTGGCCCCAGAATATCCCCCCGTCCTGTTCAGAGGTCCAATATCCATGGGATTCAGAATGTGAGGAAAAGTCCTCAAAATGTGGCATACAACAAGACGCTGAAACCCATAAACAGGTGGTGTGGACCACCCAGGGGGATTTAATCTGTTGAAACATTTGCATACAGTAGCATTCTTATAATATACGGATGTACAAAATAAGTGTGGCTGAGTCTAAAGTATTATTTGAATGTGGTTGTGAAAGCTGGACTGTTGTCGTCTGTTGTAGTAAAGTTTCAGAGGCGTTTTCCTGGCTTGCCCTAGCAGCATTAGCTCGGTACTAGCCTGGACCTGCGGTACGTATGCGCTTCACACACACATCATGTGAGACACTACCCGTGTTGGCTCTTACGCAGCTCATGTAGCACTCCGTACAGAAAGAGTCTGTAGAAAAGTCCACACCGCTGGAGCTGGTGCCAGAGGCGCTCATGCTACGGCTACATGCTCCTTCCTCTTCTACTGGAGCAGCTGTCAACCGCGGAAGTACAACAGCCAGGGACTTCACGTGAACCCATCAGGCGCACGGGGCTCGCACTGTGACACTCTGTCGCTAGATGGCGCAACCCTACAGGTTATAAATTAGGCGCAACTATGGCGCACCCGCATCTCGTTTTCAAAGCCTTCTCAAAATGTGAAGGGGGCTGTAGTTTTGCATTTTTACTTAATCGCAAAATGTTCGATTCATTTTTGCAAACATTCTCAATTAAAAACAAAAAAGTGATTTCAATGGAGATACTTGGATTAGCCTAAGAGTATCACAAAATATGAAACATCAAGGTGTTGTCAGCGAATGAAAACCACTCATTTGATAAAGACACCTTGAAGCAGGCTCTGATGTGAGTGATATCAGAGCCATGGTTAAAAGACATTTACAATATAAAAAGTAGATGATACACAATAGTTTTTAATTTAATCTAGAGATAAATGTCATATACTTTACGAAATAAATACTTTTTGTGAAGTTCAAATACAATTTCAAGAGAAATTACAAAGAGTAAGTCTTGCTTTGTTTTTCTTAAAACCGTGGCATTTAGATCAGTTAATGATTAAAATGTATTTTGTATATTTCTTTTGCCTCTGTTTGTACATTATAAGACAAAGGTAGTATTTTGAGGACTTTTGCCCATTCAAAAGGTATAATATTTAGTTTTGAATTGTTAATTTCTATGGTAACAGTGCTATACTTGTTTCACTGTGTAACCCATACACAGAACAATGTCTTGAAATTGGCTCTAGTCTAGCTCTGTGTACTTCTGGGCCCTGGGGACAAACTATCTTGGTGGTGAACCCAAGCTACATACGCACCTGTGGCTTTGTCTCTGAAGAATAAACACACTGAGCTTAATCTCTGCATCATTGTGCCAAATTTGGGATCCCCAAATGAAAGTAATGTACAACATCATGAAGGCCTCCTCTTCATCATCATCACCTAGCTGGAGAAAATGTACTAGCCGCTTCATCAACAGACACAGTAATATTGTTTTTCCTATTATTTAACTACTGTGCCACTATTTTCACTTTGCTCACCACAATGTCATCCCTCCACCTTCTTCTACCTCTCCTTACCCCAAACACTCCCCCCAGCCCCTAGAGAAGGATCCACCCAAGGCATGCTTAGACAATCAACAGAGGCTATTCATATGAACTATATTTTTTATTAGACTAAAATCATCTCTTGTTCAACTCACATAACGGTCACTCAAACCATTGGATGTTTTTGCCTTGACCATGAGTAAGCTTTTTCTTAATATACTGAGTTTAATAATGGGCCTACAGACATAAAGAAAAGTACAAAAGAAGTCTCAAAATTAGTGAACTAAACTTTATTAAAGTGAATATTAAGCTAGTGGTTCAGAAAAGAATATTCAAACAAACAATTGTGATGATTTTTTGTGCTTACCTTGAAGAAAAAATGACTATTTAAAGAGAAATAACTACGTGTTGTCAGCCCTCTCACGTGTGTAGGCGTCTGAGCTTTATCTGTGATGTGTTTCTACAGAGCTCAAAGCTCAGAGAGCACCAGGGTGTATTGTATCAATTCACCCACATCTGCACATGTGATCAACAAATACAAATACAATACAATACAATAGATCTATCAAAAGCACGCAGTAAAATAATGTGTGGACACAGGAGGTTGGGAGGAAGGAACAGAACAGTTATTCAGTAGATAATAGTTGAAATAGTTGATGTTCAAAGAGGCTGCAGCAGTTACAGCTACAGATAGAGAGTCAGATGACATCGAAACAAAAACATATGTCTTGGTTTAATAATGATAGAAACATCTTCTGGTATGGAGCAATTAGTGTAAGGTACAATCAGGCTATATGATGCGCATTTGTTTTGAAAATGTCAGATGATTATAATCGCATTTTTACATTGGGGAACATTTATTTTCTGTTCAATACTGCGTTAGTTGTTCTTTTTGTCACATTATTTCTTTGTTCCAACAGTCAATCACTTCAAACTTCTCTCTTAGTCTTGTAAATAAATGGGCCATAGATGTAATGATAGTGTGGTGTAATGTGTTACATGTGACTTAGACTAATCACTGTCTCTGTCCTGGTCTTCATCCTTCTGCAGCTCGTCTTGGCTGTCCTCATCCTCGTGATCCTCTGCTTCTTCAACTTCATCGTGTTCCTCCGCCTCCTCTTCCTCTCCTCCACCGTTCAACATCTCCATCTCTACCTCCACCGCCTCGTCCTGCAGCTCAGTGTCCACCCCGCTGAAGGCCTCTCCCTCCTGGGACACCTCGATCATCTCCGTTCCCTGCACCACCTCCACTTCCCCCTCACGGAACTTCTTGACATGGAAGGTGAAGGGGGGCACCTTGTAGACAGCTGTCTTGGATCGGGCATAAACCACATGGTCTGGTGTGAAGGCCTTCTTCACCTTGTCCCGTCCCGTTTGCATTTTCTGCTTGCGCTCGGGGTTTACAGACATACGCGTTCCCAACTTGCCCATCTTCTTCTCAATGTTATGGCGCGTCTTCTCCAAGTTCTCTTTGGTCTTTTGCCTGGTCTTCTCCAAGTTTTCTTTGGTTTTCTGTTTAGTTTTTTCTATGTTCTCCTTAGTTTTTTGTTTAGTTTTCTCAATGTTCTCTTTGGTCTTCTGCTTGGTTTTCTCAATGTTATCTTTGGTTTTTTGTTTGGTCTTCTCCAGATTTTCCTTGGTCTTGGCCTTGGTCTTGTCCATCTTCTCCTTGGAAAAGACAGTCTTTAGAGTTTGGACACGCTGCAGGCTGCTACGTTTGATGCGCTCTGCCCGTGTCTCCTCCAATACGTCCTCAACGTCCACACCCTCTTCATCTGAGGACAGCTCCACATGGGGCTTGTCAGTGCTCTGTCCTGCCTCCTCTCCTGGCTCCTCCACTCCCTCCTTGAGCTCCAGCATACTGCCTCCCCTGCTTCCAGCCATAGACTCTGATGCCTTCAAGGATTTGGAGATACTGAGCCTGGAAGGTATCTTCACGTCATCCTGTTGGTACACAAATCAGGATGTGTTGAGTAGGTAATTGGCAAATACACAAACAGCACACATATACAATTTTTTTCTTTTAAGCCCCCCACCACACTCGACAACTCAAGTATTTAATCTGTATATAGAGCTAACCGTGGATGCTTGTTCAAACTGAGATCATTTAACCTTGTAGTAAAAATGTATTTGTTGAGTTGCATGGACCTAGGAAAACTTGGGCCATTAAATTGTAGCTAATAGGGATCCTAATAAAACAATGGTGCAGCGGTCCTCCCTTCAGGTTTGGCCTAATTTTTCTCCTACTTTAGTAGTTGGTTAGGACTCCTATAGCAATTGTGCAATATTTTAGACCTTGTTTAGATTTGGTGGTAGTCAATAGGCTAAATATTTTCCTCAGTGGTACTTGGTATAAAAACTTTGACAGATGTGAAGTTTTTGTGTCCTTTTTGTTCCCCCGTTGTTACAAGCCGTACAAGGACAAGTTTAGGTGAAGTGGTCACTGCTCGCAGCCCACATGGACCCCTCCAGTCTTGTTACTTTAACTTGCCCTTCCCTTTTTTCTTCATGGTAGTATGTTCTAAGATATGTCCCCATAACTTCATGGATGTAATGGTATAGCTTGTTTGTGAAACGCTGCCATGGAGTGGCTTCCTCTTTCCATTCTGCAGGCAACTGCTTGAGCAATTATGTCCCTAAACGTCTGCAGGGCTCACAGTCCCAGCAAAACAGGAACACACAGGGCCGAGACAAAAGCCCACCGGACGACAGGATGTGTGTAAGAGGGAGATCTCTTTGTGGAAACATGTGAATAACCGCGTAAGTGGAATCATGCTTCAAAATCTCAGACTTCCATCTGCGCAAAAGGAAAACAAGCTGATGATGTAACCAGAAGTGTCAGTGTCCATTGTGTGGGACTACAGTTTAATTGGGTCTTTATGAAGCCATTGTATTTCAACATTGGAACTTGGCCTTGAAAGAAGGCATTTTCCTTCAGGGCTGTATCAGGACAGCTTACCTGCTCACACACACACACACACACACACACACACACACACATATCAGTCATCAACAATATACTAAGCTATAAGAACCATGAGAATAGCTGCAGTCTTCTGGTGTTTCTCACATTTAACACACCACATAATAAATACACATCCCAGAGGATAGTAATCTAAGAGAGACAGAGACTACACAGAATACCTGCAATACCTGTAATAACATGATCATTTAATGTAGGCCTACAAGCACAGTGAGCACTCTCTCTAGACCGTGTCGGTGTGCATGGAAAAGGGTTTGGGAAGTGGAGCATTCACCTTGGTGTTGACTTCCTGACCCTCCTCATTTAATGGGACATTGTTCTTGAAGCGGCTGCAGGAAAGTCTCTCAAAACCTTGGAAAATACTGTACAAGCCTGAGTTATGCGTTGGGCGTGTGTCTACCCTCTTTCTGAGAACGCATGTGGTGAAGGAGGGAAAGCTGATTTTACGAGGGCACAATGATCGCTGTCTTGTGATTTCTTTCACCACAACACCAGATACAAGCCCTCTACCTCTGTTGCTGTGTATGTTTGTGTTTCCATGGAAACACTGCCGGCTTGCAATTATACGGATTCATGTGGCCAGTATTTGATTTTTTTTATCTGTATGACTCATGGCTCTTTGTGGTGAGCTGTACTTTTTCTTACTGCATAACAGCGTAACCATCATCAGAGTTTGGGACTTTGGGCTGCATTTTGTTGCGTTAACTCTCATTCATCAGGAAACTTTGATAACAAGTTAGTCTCTTGAGAGCTGCAATATTCTGCAGATTTATTTAATTAAAAAGTTGCAATCTCAACTGTATTTCATTCAACACAAACCAACTTTGTGTTAAGAAGTTAGTTAGATCACATGGCCAGCCTTTTGCTTTATTGGCTGGATTGTCAGCTGGGTCACATGAGTCTAGCCCGGTTCTGCTTTTGGGCTCTGATGTGTTTTTTTTGGGGGGGGGGAGACACTGGTCTGACTCTGGCTTTAGGGCAGTTACACTTTGTTTCCAGTGTATCCACTACGTACAGATTGATGGCGCTCACGCAAACACAAGCTATACAAGGGTTTCCAAGGCTGCACCAGTGAGGCCTGAAGCAGCTCCCAGTTCCATCAAACAGCTGAGGAAAACGTTTACATCACCTGAAGGCACGGCACTGACGGGGGGCAGCCATGGCCTTGCTACCGCCAACTCTATACTGATATAAGTCCAATTGAAAAACATCAGTTCATGGTTCACAGCGGGAAAATGATTTGTTTTTAGGAGCTGAAAAAACTAAAAAGGTCATTGTAATTGATTTGTCTCTTATTTATGCACACTATAATGGCCAATGGAATCATAAGACACTCACTAACAAGCAACTGTGAGTCAGACCCATCTGAGTCATCTGAAAGCTTCACTTTTTTGTTTATTTAAGTGTATGGTAACTCAAACAAACTCAAACTTGTTGACACCAATGAGAGGAACATATTAAAAAGGAATTTGTAAAAACAGTTAAGGGGCATTCAAATAATTAATGTACATAACTTCTTGCATTCTGACTTTATTCCATCTTAATTAAGATATTTGAAGAATAATTACAAAGAGAAATAACGTCTTTCTTTTTAAAAACACTATTCCTTGTCTCAAAGTTACCAAAACAGGACAGCATTCTGCCAAAGACTCTTTCCTTTTCACAATCAAACAAGTATGTGATGGTTGCTATTTTTAGACGCCCCTCTGTTGAGTGTGCGCCCCCCCAACCTCGCCCTGTCCCCGCACTCCAAGCCTCATCACACAGGCTTCATGAAAACATTCTGCTCTTAGCTCAAACTATAAGCCAGTTCTGATCTGGAAACAGTTAGGCCTTCCATTGCCATTTATGGAGTGGTAGTGAAGAATGGCTTTGGAGTGATGAATTTACATGCACTGACTTGGAGCCTGAGAAATCCCAGACAGCTGCTGGCGTATCTCTGAATCCTTTGAAGGTGTGTTCACAAGAAATTCAATAATTGAGTTTTGGTTATGTAAAATATGCACAAACCAAAACATTACAGGTGCACTGTTTTTTTGTGGTACAGGTTGTGTATTTTTGTACAATAGTGGTCTGGACTTGTGGCGGAGCTGACTTGAAACGTAGACCACTGCTTAATCTTGGTCAAGGCATTGTTTATTTCTAGTCACATCCTACATTGTATTTTCTGCCTTTGTGCTGCTTTAATTATCCTGGTTATATCCTGATTGATTCAAGTTTTCTACCTATATTTGGAAATGCAGAGTTTGAAGTCCATTGACAATACTCAAATGAATATCTTGTCTCAGTTCCGTCTTATTATGAATTAATAGGTTTCAAGCTAAAACAATGGTCCTGTGTTGTTACAGTAATTACGCAATTCAAATCGAATTATTTTTATCTTATGAAAAAAGGAAAAGCCCTCACAAAATTCTTCAAATCAGGAGGAAACGATTTGCCTGAAACCAATGCATAGCTACCTATTATTGTGTTATAAACATCAGTGCAACTCAGATAACCCTAAATGACATTCCATTTTCATCCGGAGTTTGCAGGTGTTGCAGATGTTTTCGACAGCAAATTGAATGAATGGGTTGTGGATAGAAATAGTCATGAGGCAAGGCTCTTTGTGGGCCGTGGAGGAGTCTGGATGCTGGGATGGGTGCATTTTTCTGAAGGGTGGAGACATGGAGGAGTGGAAAACAAGGCAGTGACTGGTTCCACATGAGGAGGAAGCAGAAGCAGAAGCAGAGCATGCCTACACCATATATCAGCTGTCTAAATAAAGTCCCATTACATCCACACCTCACACCTATACATCCCGCAGTGCAGTGCCGTAGGATTACTGATCCTTTACGGTTTATAGCATGTAGGCTCATTCAATTTAGGCCTATTTCTTAAGTAGGACTCTTAAAGTGTTTTGGTAACTGCCGTGTATTGCCATGTGTAAAACAATGAGATACTGTGTGCAGAGGGAGCTGGTTGGCCTCTTGAATAAATAAATGAATCCTTATGCCCTTGTTGGCAGCTACAAAAAAAGTCAGTGTTTTGAAGTAGAGAAAGCCAGAGAAAGGCATTTCAGGGGGAGTTTCTCTTCCACAGAGCCAAGCCCTTGGCAACAACAGCCACTATCTGCACAAGTTTGACATCTGACTGTGTTTATGAGAGAGGAATGTATTGGGAAATCTATCTAACTATCTCCCCAAACAAGCACCTAATGAAATGAATGCCTGGATGTGATGATGGAAATTGGATGATAATTTATGGGTCTAGAGCATAAAAACCATGCAGGGTGGCGTGTCAGGTCAGGAACGCTCCGGTTTTCAGAGTACAAGGCCTAACTAACACTTGGAAAGAGTAAGGAGAACCACTGAGTCAGGGCTGGAAACTCTGAATGTTGTTACACTGTTGTGCAAAAAGCTGCAAGCTATTCCACATCACCCCCGGGCCGGCGCACTCCACTCTGCTCTGTCTCTACCAGGCACAACTTTGAGGAGGCCTGTGGTATTTTCCATCTCCTTAATAAAAAGAAGCTGATGATGAGGGGGCCAAGGATGACGCAGCGTAGAGTTCACATGTGAAGACTTGTATTTTTAGAGTCATGAATATTGTACTTAGAGAAGAAAATATCTCCAGACAGAGAAATGCATTCAACCAGCATGTGAATGGGAGCATGGGAGGAGCAAGGGACGCAAATGAGATAGGTCCCATGAGATATTTGTTTTCAATGGAAAATGTTACATTATTTTGAATATAAAAGTATATGTTCATATTATTTAAGGTATTTATTTAAAAACTTTTTACAACTGTACCACTTCAGAAAATCATTGGATTTGAGCCAGCGAGCCACATAACAAAACAAATTTGAAGTGGAGGGCCACAGTCCGGTGGCCAATACAATCAATCATTTAGATGGGTGAATTTATAGCTTTGATAGAACCACCGTACTTTTGAGAAGGCTTGGAACATCATTTTTAGTCTGTACGTTATGTTTGTAGATTATGGTGGTAGAATTTTATATCATTTTCTGTAAAAGGTTCTGTCAATTATCATTTGGGACAATTCAGCCGGTTTTAGGGCTGCATTTGGCCCCTGAGCCATAGTTTGGACACTCATACCATAAAAGAACTGAACTAAGATCCATCCAGAACTAAACCAGGTACAGATCACCTAGAATCATGTTAATGTGCAGTATTACAAAGTGTCATAAGTTATCCTCACTCAGGACTCACCCTCTCACAGGACTCACCCTCAAACAGGACTCACCCTCTCACAGGACTCACTCTCTCACAGGACTCACCCTCACACAGGACACACCCTCACACAAGACTCACCCTCACTCAGGACTCACCCTCACACAAGACTCACCCTCACACAGGACTCACCCTCTCACAGGGATACCCTAAACTCACCCTTCACCAGGACTCACCCTCACACAATGACTCACCCTCACACAGGACCCCACCCTCTCATAGGACTCACCCTCACACAGGACCCACCCTCTCACAGAGTCACCTCACAGGACTCACCCTCTCACAGGACTTCATCCTCTCACAGGACCCACCCTCTCACAGGACTTACCCTCACACAGGGACCCACCTCTCACAGGACTCATCCTCACACAGGACTCATCCTCAAACCAGGACTCACCCACACAGACCCACCTCTCACAGGACTCACCCTCTCACAGGACTCACCCTCTCACAGGAGTCACCTCACAGGACTCACCTCTCACAGGAGTCACCTCACAGGACTCACCCTCTCACAGGACTCACCTCTCACAGGAGTCACCTCACAGGACTCACCCTCTCACAGGACTCACCCTCACACAGGACTCACCCTCTCACAGGACTCATCCTCACAGGACCACCCTCTCACAGGACTCACCCTCTCACAGGACTTCACCCTCACACAGGACTCACCCTCACAACAGACTCACCCTCACACAGGACCACCCTCTCACAGGACTCCCTCACACAGACTCATCCTCAACCAGGACTCACCCTCACACAGGACCCACCCTCTCACAGGACTCACCCTCTCACAGGACTCATCCTCACACAGGACTCATCCTCAACAGGACTCACCCTCTCAACAGGACCCACCCTCTCACAGGACTCACCCTCTCACAGGACACCACCCTCACACAGGACTCACCCTCACACAAGACTCACCCTCACACAGGACCCAGCCGCCTCTCACAGGACTCATCCCACACAGGATCATACTCACACAGGACTCATCTCAACCAGGACTCACCCTCACACAGGACCCACCCTCTCACAGGACTCACCCTCTCACAGATCATTCCCTCCACAAGCTCTCACGACTCATCACACTCCTCACAGGACTCATCCTCTCACAGGCATCTCACACCCTCACACAGGACTCACCCTCTCAACACATCCTCTCACAGGACCCACCCTCACACAGGACTCACCCTCACACAGGACTCACCCTCACACAGGACCCACCCTCTCACAGGACTCATCTTCTCACAGGAGTCACCTCACAGGATTCACCTTCACACAGGAGTCACCTTCTCACAGGACTCACCCTCTCACAGGACCCACCCTCTCACAGGAGTCACCTTCTCACAGGACTCACCCTCTCACAGGACTCACCCTCTCACAGGACTCTCTCAGTGAGTGAACTGACCTGATAGATCATGACTTTGAAGTTCCGTCTCTTCAGCAGCTCTGCCTCGTTGGTCTCCAGTTTTTTAATCTGGCCTCCTTGTTTCTCGAGATTGGCTCGGACCGTTTTCACATTGACGCTGACCTTGCGGACCTTCTCCATCATCTTGTTAACGCTGTTGGAGGTGGTGTTGTGGCTCTTGGCCAGCTTCAGCAGCTCTCCCTGGATGGTGGTGACAGAGCGCTCCATCTCCTGCTGTCGGGCCTCCAGGCCGCTCTGCGTGTGCTGGATCTGGTCCACGGCCCCAATGATCTTGTCGAGCAGCGAGAGCACCACAGCCCCATTCATGGGCTGATCTGCAGCAGCCTGTTGCATGCCCTGCTCTGCCTCAGCCTCTGGACCTGCAGAGGCTTCTGTCTTTCCCTCAGTCGGCTCTTCATCATCTGAGGCAGGAAGGTTGATCTCGTCATCCGAGATCTCAGTGAGCGTCTGTGGCTCCAGAAGAACGCTGGGCTGCTCCAGTGTTTCCATGGCTGCCATATTTGTAAATATGAGCTAATCAATTCCTGTGTATTCTTTTTAGGTCCTATTAGAGCTGCAGCTCCTGACCCTCTGCTTGTTTCTCTGGTCCTTGAAGCAGCTGGAGTGAGAGTGGATGGGAATACCACAGCAGGCAGAGAAACCTCCAGGCAAGCATCAGCCCACTGTCTTTTTTCTCTCTGGCTCCCCCCTTTTTTCCACTGCACACTTCTCTTCCCTGGGCCCTCCCCTTCAGCGGGGCCTGGTCGGCCCTGCGCCCGCCTCAGTGCTCTGTCAGTGTTGTAGAAATGTTCAGCTCTACAAGCTCAGGCACAGCTCGAGGAAGGAATGCCCAGAACTGTTGTGACTGCCTTTGTCTTACCATTGTTCTGGTTATTTGTCATAAAAATTGGTAAATCATATGGAAGAACAGAAGAGCCAAGATAATAAAGAGAGAAAGGCATAATAGTGTTAAAAAGTGCCTACAGTTACCTCTTGACCAGCTATTCCTTTTTGATCTTTTGAAATAAAATATGAAGTGTGGATAACAAAAAATACAATGTAATTATTTTATAAATGCATGTAAACCACTGTGTCATCCAGTTCGTTCAGACTTTAATCTATGTATGTCAGTGGTCTATGTATGTCAGTGGTTTCTATTCCATATCGCAGAAATGATGATGAAAAACACATGGCATACCACACGAAAGCGTGGGGCTGCAGTGAAAGGCTCATGTAGTCTGTGGGAGTTCCCGTTGGCAGAGGTCCAGTGACCTGGGTAGTGCCCTCCACAGAGTGGAGAGTTCAGACCTGACTGACTCAACTTTTGGCTCGCTGTGGACTGTTCCACTCTGCTCAAGTCAGCCTCTGCTCTGTGGACAGCACAGCACTGCTTCAGGGGCGATATATACTGTATATAGGATATATCAACAGCAATGTCAGAATAGAACATTTGGACTGGCTGCATTAAGGTTTTTGTTTTGACAACAATGTAATCCAGAACAAATGGAAACTAATAATATAACAGTGCTTGAAATTATTAGCCAAGTTTTGGATAGATTAGCCAGGTTTAGGATTTATAATATGAACTATTATAGGCTACTTCCATGATAGATGATCCCAGTGGCAGTAGCTGCAGTCATAAAGAAGACATATCACCTGGCATGTTTTAAAACCGAATTTAGTTTGGACGATAAAATGTTACTCCTAAATACAGTAGGTAACGTGCCGGACAGCCCAAATACATTTTCCCAAACCACCACAGCAATTTCTCAAGGGTCGGCTTTTAATCTGTTAATTTCCGCTTTCTGACCACCCGTTTCCGGTATTGAAAGGCGCTTCACCGCTGCATCATCAACAGCAGCATCCTCATCCTCCTCGCTGAATCAGTTCGCGTAAACAGCTCAGCTTTTCTCAGAGGTGAGTCGATCGATGCTAACTTACATGTTTCAACCAACGTGTGTGTATTTTGTCATGCATCAGTAGAAGATAGTTGTCGTGTGGACGTGTTCGTGATGGAAAGATGGAGCAGGCTCAGTCCGCAGCATCATGGCGTCCTTCTCAAGGGCAGAGGATGCAGCAGAGGAGGCCACACTCTATGTTCACCTCAGACTTGAATCTTTCAGTTGTTTCTAAATGGTTCTTTAACATCAGAAGCCCTGGAGAACATATTGTGTTTCTAACCTAAATTTCACATGTGTCATCTGTCACCTTGGTGTGTCTACTGCTGTACCTCTGAAGACAAACTGGCACCATAGTCTGTTAGGTCTAGCCTGATTATCTAAGGTTAAGTCACACATGCCTGACTATCTTTCATCAATTGGACCTCTATGAAATGGAATAGATTTCAATGTAGACAAAACATTAACCTACAATAATTAATTTTATGGAAAAAAAATATATAACATACTCAGTAACAGAATGGTAGTTCTATATGTAAGTGACAACATATTATGATGTCCCCTTGCAGGTTGTTGGAGCCAGAGCAGTGTGAATCATGGGGGAGCTGTTCCGCAGTGAGGAGATGACGCTGGCGCAGCTCTTCCTTCAGTCGGAGGCGGCCTACTGCTGCGTCAGTGAGCTGGGAGAGCTGGGCATGGTCCAGTTTAGAGATGTGAGACGCTTTGACTCTAGGACTGCACTTTATTTAAACAAATATAGGAATCACAATATCAGCAGTGTAATATTTATATTGCAAGAGACTATAATAAAGTACAGTGACACTATTAGTTTTAATGCTCTTTGTGCAGCCCTACTCTGTACCTTTTAAACTTACAGAACTAAATCGTTTTTTTCCCACTGCAGCTGAATCCGGACGTAAACGTGTTCCAGCGCAAGTTTGTGAATGAAGTGCGAAGATGTGAAGAGATGGATAGGAAACTAAGTAAGTACTAAACATTTGATATATTACACAATTTTAGATATGCATTTATAAATCTACTAACCTTTACTCTGTACAGGATTTGTGGAAAAGGAGATCAGAAAAGCCACCATTCCTACAGTGGATACAGGAGAGAATCCAGAGGTTCCTTTTCCTCGGGACATGATCGACCTTGAGGTACGCTGAATGATTTTGTTTTGACTTTTTTCTGACAGGCCTCACTATTTTATATGTACTTTATTTACGTAAGAATTCCATTCAGAGTGCACATTTTTAAACATGTGCAGGAGTTTTGCCATTGAGAGAAGGCCAAAATGGAAACTACTAAACTAGTTCAAGAATCACACGTATTTAAGAAGTCTAATTTGAAGTGTTCTCTACAATTACATGGTTTATTATGTTGTATGCTGAGGACTTTATAGACTTAAGCAAACTTAATTGATCCACAAGGGAAATTACTTGGACCCAGTGGCTCGCTTTATGCAGCGTGCTGTTGTGTGTCATAGGCCACGTTTGAGAAGTTGGAGAATGAGCTGAAGGAGATCAACACAAACCAGGAGGCTCTGAAGAAGAACTTCCTGGAGCTAACCGAACTCAAGCATATTCTGCGGCGGACACAGCAATTCTTTGACGAGGTTTGTCTACATATTAACTGTTATCTGAAAATGTCAATTGCACCCAATTATTAGTGCCTGAGCAATATTTATAGCTGAAGTTACAGTATTTTCACAGATTTTATCTTATTGTAGAAATCTTACTCTAGAAATTTGGGGATGGGCATTTGGTTTTCTTTTTTTAATTATTATTTTTTTTTTCAGATTTATAAACAAAAATATATACAAAACACAGAACACAAAACGACCAGAGAGAATAAATCAAAAGAAAACACAAATAGATTGCAACTTAACATAAACCCAAACAAATTCACGGCCTATTTAAATTAAAATGAGAGTCCCTGTAGAGAGTGGTGATGTTTGTTTCATCCATTTCTTTGTGATGGCCTTTTTTCCTGCCAAAAGTACCTTCCAAAGGTATCCATTTTTTGTGTCCATGGCAGGAGTTTTGAGGCCCAAATACATAGTTCTGAAATCCACTGGGATGGTGATGTCATAAATTGTCTGTAAGGCTTTGTTGATCTCAGTCCAAAACTTGTGAACAACAGGACAATCCCAAAACACATGATATTTGCCTCCGGGCTGCCACATCCCCTCCAACAGTCCGCATTTTCCCTTGAGTAATGGGCACTTTGATATGGGGTTATAAAGAAGCGAGACACATTTTTCCAACAGAATTCCCCCCACACATGTGATTTTGTGGTTTTCCAATGAGATGTACATATACTTTCCCACTCTTCATCGTCCAGAACAAAGTGACCCTCTCTTTCCCATTTACCCTTAATGTAATCAGTAGTGACTGCCCAAATTATTAATACATGTGTACAATTTAGATAGTTCAGATTGATATGCTTTAATAAATATGATGGTCGTCATTCTTTTTGTTTTCTTGGTTCTGATAACTCCTTTTGTGTAAATACCTATAAAAGTCCTGTTTCTCTAAGTCAAAGGATTCTTTCAACTCATCAAAGCTCTTCAGAGGATTCTCCTTCACAATCCGGTAAAAGACCTTTTACCTTTTTGTTGACTTAAAATCTTGAGTCTGTGCTGTTAGGTGTGAAATTTTGATCATAAGCCAACCAATTTAAAACGTTAACATCTTTGTTTAGTTTGTATGTTTTGATCAGCTCCCTCCATGTTGCAAGAACAGACTTCACTCAGGGGTTCTCCACCCCCCCCAAATGACTCAACCGTCTGCCATCTGCCAGTAACTCCCGGCACAATATTCACACACACCAGTACAGCTGAAATAAAGTATTTTTTCTGACAGGGCAAACCCCAGCCCCCTTTTCCTTTTGATAACTGTAAAGTTTTGAATCGGATACAGTTTTTTCCCCTGCCATATGAATCTTGAGCTTGCTTTATTCCACTCATCAAACAGCCGGTTGGGGATGGAAACTGGAAGAGTCTGGAACAGATAGAGAAACAGTCTCGTATTTTAAAAATTGTTCTTTCAGCTTGTTGTTTTTTAAGTTTCTAAGATAGTAATTTAGAACATTTTGATCCACTCTCATAATATTGTGTGAAGTCAGATGATAATTTCTCGTATCTTTTTAATTTCTTGTAGCATTTTAGGACACCCCTTTTTGGCATGGTTTTCCTTGCATATCATTTAGCTTTTTCTCCCTTTGTTTCTTTTTTTTGGAGGCTATAGCTATAATTTGGTCCTCTCAAGACTGCTTTGGAAGCATCCCAAAGGATGGGTGGAGAAATTTACCCAGTATCATTTTCCTCCGGATAAGTCTTAATGTTGTTGGACATTTTTTTCGTCTTTCCTCCAATTCTACAGAGATGTAGATAGGAGCATGATCACTTAAGTCTATTGTGCCCATATCTGCTTCAGTGATTTTAGATCTGTCTTTATTGAGAATAAAAAAGTAGTCTATTCTGGAATAGAGTGTATGTGGATTTGAAAAATGGGTATACTAGCGTGCCCTAGGGTTCATTTCCCTCCATATGTCAATCAGTCCTATAGTCTTCAATAAGAGACGGAACTTCGTGTTAATTGTTCCTCCAGTGCCTCTTGAGTTCGACATGTCCAGTGTAAGCTGAATGCAAAGATTCCAAATTAGGGTTCCCTCAGAGTGGTTCACAATCAGGTTGATTGGTGGAGCATACACATTTAAAAGAGTGAAAACCTTTCCATTAATATTCCCCTTAACCAGTACATATCTGCCATCTTTATCCTTACATTCAAAACTCTGTTCAAAAACTATTAGGCTTGAGATCAATATTGCCACTCCCCTCTTATGTTTGCCTCTGTATGATGAATAATAGGATTTTTTATAACAAAATTTCGTTTTTGATGTTCAGTGTCATTCAAGTGGGTCTCTTAAAAATGTAATGTCTCTTCTTTCTCTTTTCATTTTTGTCAAAATTTTTGTTCGTTTTATTGGGTTCAGTATGCCATTGACATTGAAGGATGCGACTTGTAACACTGGGGTTGGTTGTTTCGATCTCACCGTTGACCTCCTTCGAATGTTTTTAATCTCTCTGGTCTAAAACAAACACACACAAGAGCCATAGGACGGGCTTTTGGTTTTCAAGCATAAAGAACAGCGATAGAACAATTAAAATTCAAGACATTTATTCATATTTTCATTTGAAATATTGTGAGATCGATGGTGCTCTTGTTCTTGAATGAAGTTATATTGGTGCTTTTTGGCAAGCTATAGTAATATGTGCTTGTTTCTTTCTGAAGATGGAGGACCCTAATTTGCTGGAGGAATCTTCTGCTCTGATGGAGGCCAGTGAGGGAGGCCGCGGAGCCCCTCTCAGGCTGGGGTAAGATACTGTTTTTACATAAGCTCAGCTAACTTTTGTATAAATCTATTTCTTTGTGAAAGCTTGTTTTGTTGCTGAGCTTTTATAATTCTAATGATGAAACTGTAGCCAATCAGCACTTGTATCGAATTAAATAAATGAATATCTACATGAGATAAAACAAATGTAAATAAAATAATCTCCTTGGGCATTAACTCAAGTCAAAATGAAATCAAATAAGAAATATATATTCTGCGTTGTTCAAGTAATTTGAAAATATTATTATTATTATTTTATTATATATTATTATTATGCAGCATAATGATTTAGTACGCTGCAGAATCGTGCCTTTTGTAGACCAGCCGTGTTGTTGTATGTAATACGTAGGAGCAGTAGGCTGAGTCGTCTCTGTTGGCTGTAGGTTCGTGGCTGGTGTCATCAGTCGAGAGAGGATCCCCACCTTTGAGAGGATGCTGTGGAGGGTGTGTCGCGGGAACGTCTTTTTACGGAAGGCAGAGATCGAGGACCCTCTGGAGGACCCCACTACGGTCTGTCAACCTGTGCATGTCAAAAGAGCTTTAAGATGACTGAACATTCAAGTGATGATCATACTTAGCTGATTAAACAAAGAAAAACTACAGAATTATAATAGAAACAATATAAAAATATAGTAAAAGATAGTTGAATATGGGCCAAATTAAACAGGAGCACTGAAACATGAATAAAGCTGGGCCCGAAAGCGAAATAAATCCAAATATTTTGACTTGTTAGCTGTCCTTTTGTCCCCTCTGGACTAGATGGCAGAATTAAACTCTCCTTTCTTTGTATTATACATTTTATTGTAATGTGTACTTTATTTGAAAATAATCTAAATTATATTTTATGTTTTACAGGGCGATCAGGTCCACAAATCAGTTTTCATCATCTTTTTCCAAGGAGACCAGCTGAAAAACAGGGTTAAGAAGATCTGTGAGGGGTACGTCTCTGCGACAGTGGTGGGAACATCAAGCTATGGGCCACGATGAGGCCTTGCTGCACACATATTTATAATAATATTTAATATCTTTAATTGAAAATATTCCAAGAACACGGAGTTAGGGCTGTATGTCTTTAGTCGTTTCGTTGATTAATCGGTTGATGTGTTGTATTTATCAACCAAAATGTGTATTAGCGGACTCATTTCATTTCTATTTAATTAAACTCAACTCAAATAATTTAGTTAGATGAAAAGTATTTATATTTGATGACAGCCAACAGGGCAGGACATGAAGGGTGTTAGCAGCAGATTAAACAATGAGTTTAATCTGCTTTTTTGCATAAATACGCCATTTCCTAGTACTTTTCTGTATAAATAGTAACTCCTTCCTTAGTCTTAGTCTTGTGAGTGAAGTTTGGGTCGGATAGAGCTACTTAATAGTTTTGAGCGCTTTTGCCACGCCCCCTTTTGAGTGGATTGGCAGGGCATGTCTTTAGTTGACCAAGTATTTCTTCAGTCAACTAGAGACACAATGTTCATGACTCTGTGTTTGTGGCAGGTTCCGCGCCTCTCTGTACCCCTGTCCTGAAACCCCACAGGAGAGGAAAGAGATGCTGGCAGGAGTCAACAGCCGCATCGACGACCTCCAGATGGTGAGAGTTATTTATTTTTTGTCACTGCTCAGTGCTGTGTTGTAGATGTAGCTTTAAAGAAAATAACGAATTAATGGATGCTTTTGAAATGGAACCATTTATATAGTATTTTCTACTAAAATCAAATTAGTTAACCACACCTTTATACTTAGCATTTTGAAAAGTATTGTAAAATAATAATGTCACAAGTCAAAATATGGTTGCACTGTACTAGGATCATCATCATGACCATGGTGTAAATGTTTTCAAAACAGTTCACAATGCACTTGGCACCTCTTTCAAAGGTTATTGGAGTTTTTTGTGCTGTTGAATGCACAAATTAATCCAAAACTGGGCACAGCAGGATGTCAGTTTGTGTATGGTGTCGCAGAGTTTCAAAGGCTTTACATTTTTTTCGCTGTAACAGACCTGGTGCCAAGGTCCAGACTGGCCAGAGCTCATTATTCTTCAATGAAATCTGTTGTTGTGAAATCTTGTTGTTTTTATTATTATTATATTAATGTAAGATATCCTCTTCAGGTCTTAAATCAAACTGAAGACCATCGGCAGAGAGTGCTGCAGGCGGCCTCAAAGACCATGAGGGTGTGGTTCATCAAAGTGAGAAAAATGAAGGCCATCTACCACACACTGAACCTGTGCAACATCGACGTGACCCAGAAATGCCTCATTGCTGAAGTCTGGTGTCCTGTCTCAGACCTGGACTCCATCCAGTTTGCTCTTCGCAGGGGGACCGTAAGTTACTGGGCACTCTGCGAGGGTCAGACGTTAAGTCCAAAAGATTGACTGTTGTGTGTTTCGCAGGAGAGAAGTGGCTCAACGGTGCCCTCGATCCTCAACAGGATGCAAACCCAACAGACTCCTCCAACCTTCAACAAGACCAACAAATTCACATCCGGATTCCAGAACATTGTTGATGCCTATGGTATTGGGAACTACAGAGAGATTAATCCAGGTAATACACTGAGCACTATAGCTAGCAACAGTCCAGTGAAAACAGGTGGTTTGTGAATACGTTTGAAGAGATTTTTGTGTTTTCCAGCTCCTTACACCATCATCACCTTCCCCTTCCTGTTTGCGGTCATGTTTGGGGACATGGGACACGGATTGCTGATGACCTGCTTCGCCCTGTACCTGGTCATACGAGAGAGTCGCCTTCTGGCACAGAAGGGCGACAACGAGGTACAGAGGGACCAACTTGAGTTTGTATTAGGCCGTGTCCACACGTCGCCGGATAGCTGATAAAACGCATATATTTTCTATGATTTGACCTGTCGTCCACACATAACCGGAGGATTATGCTCTTGAAAACGATGCTTTTGGAAAACTCCGACCAAAGTGAAGATTTCAGAAAACTCCGGTTTTGTGTTTGAGTGTGGACATGGAGCGCAATTATACGGGTTTGTGTGGGTGGACATATATTTGAAATTATTATGTGTGTACGCAGTACTTTTTATTAAACGAAGGGCGGCGGATATGCGTTTATAAAAATACCCGCCCACGTGTGCACATGGCCTCATTCTACGTTGAATTCAGAGTATGCAATAATATTTCTTGATTCGCCCATAGATGTTTAACATGGTGTTTGCTGGACGCTACATTATTCTTCTCATGGGAATGTTCTCTGTCTACACTGGCATCATCTACAATGACTGCTTCTCCAAATCCCTCAACATGTTTGGTTCTGGATGGAGTGTGCGACCCATGTTTGGCCCTAAGGGAGCAAACTGGTCGTAAGTTAAACTTTTTTTGTTTGTGGTGTAAATTTAACGATATTCCAGAATCTGCATCAAAACAAATAACTGACCTTTTTACACTGTAGGTTTGAAATGCTGGGTTCAAACGCAGCCCTGCAGTTGGATCCAGCTATACCAGGCGTGTTTAATGGACCATATCCTCTGGGAATTGATCCGGTAAAACCCAACTCCAACAATCAGACGTTTACTCAGTTATCTGCGATACTGTAGCGTTAACTTCAAATTGTTCCTTTAGATATGGAACATTGCCACAAACAAATTGACCTTCCTCAACTCATTCAAGATGAAGATGTCTGTGATCCTCGGTGTCATTCATATGATTTTTGGAGTGTCTCTCAGTCTGTTCAACCACATGTGAGTCCTACTGCCATAAAAGCCCCTCAAATCTTAGACTGGATTCACAAACACAGTCACACAAACTTAGTGAAACTTAGTGAAGTTTGTGTGTCATATGTTTTAAATGTTTTTTTCATATAAAAAAAACATTTAAAACAGGGATATTTTGTAGGGAATCTAAGTCTATCTGATATTTATTTCAGATGACTGTGCACATAGGCTGCACTGCAATAAATAATACAATGGTTGGTTAATTCTTCTCTTTGTAATCACAGGTACTTCAAGAAGCCCCTCAACATCTTTCTAGGGTTCATTCCAGAGATTGTTTTCATGACCTCTCTCTTTGGCTACCTGGCCCTGTTAATTTTCTACAAATGGACCGCGTATGATGTCTACAACTCTAAAGATGCCCCCAGCCTTCTTATCCACTTCATCAACATGTGTCTGTTCAACTATAACGATCCCACCAACAAGCCTCTGTACCGGGGACAGGTGCACACCCGACACTCTCAAAGCTCTAAAATTAGTCATTAGTCCACATTGAATTTAGACAAGGTTTTGGCCTCACCGACATGAAGGTTTGAATTTGGGGCAGTCAATCACTTCACTGGGCAGTAGAAATACACAATATAGTGCAGATATTGATGTTTCAGATAACACGATGTATATAACTGTGTGTTTGATTTGCAGATGGGGATCCAGGTGTTGTTGGTCCTGATTGCCCTTGCATGTGTTCCCTGTATGCTGTTTGTAAAAACGATGGTGCTTCGGCGTCAGCACCTGTGGAAAAAGCACCTGGTATGTGTCTGTCCTCACCTTCTACCGTTCTGCTTGCATTAACTTGAACTTTCTTCATTCCTCTTCTGCCATTTATTTCATTGCTCATTGTCTAACATGAAAAACAAAGTTTCAATGCCATCAAAAATCATATGTCCTTAAAGGGCACCTAGTTCCAGTAGATGTTGATATTGAACATTTCATTTTAGGAGCCCTTCAGTACTGGGGGCTCAGTGCATTGAAAAAGGCTCAGGCTTGCTTTAAGCTGGACACAGCTTTTGTGGCTTTTGTATCTAGTCCCAGAAGAGGGAAGAAACCCCTGCAGAGAATCTAGAGCAGTCTTTAGAGCAAACTGGCGTGTCCTCATCATCCACCGGACTCCCCCAACAGGGCACGCAGAAGCTCGGAGGGGTGCGAGTGGGTAATGGGCCCACAGAGGACGAGGCTGGCATCATGGACCACGACCATCTGTCCCACCACTCGGACGAGGGGGATGAGGTGGGTATCATCACTCCTACACTAAGAAAGCTCCTTCACAGACACAGATGACCAGAACAGCAGTTTTCTGAATATTAACTATATCATAACAAATAATATTAAAATCTTAATCTGCTTGTGCAGAACTCTACTATATTTTTCATTGATTGCAGTGCTAGAGTAGGTCCCCAGCATTCCCACAACTCTCCTCAAAATAACATTGTTAATGTTCAAATCTAACTATGCTTTTTGTTTATGTTACAGCACACAGTGGAAGAACCAGTAAGTACACTTCTTACACCTCACCTGGTTTTATTATACACATGCACATATTTATAATGATGTATGGGAAGAACAGTGCATGTAACACGCCAACACCTTTGACTCTTTGAATAGAAATAACAATGGCCTCTTCCATGAACTCTGTCTAACTCTCACTTGAACAAAGGAGGAGCATGAAAAACGGAAACTTATCTTGCCAAGTCAAACCCACAATGAGTGTAAACTAGCAATATGTTCCTCTGTTTTTACCTGACTGTTCCAGACAGGAAAGGCCTGTGTTGCTCCAAGAGCGAAAGCCAAAGAATGTTGTTCAAATACTTTAATAAGATAAGCAGGCTAGTGAAATCGATACATTTGCCTGTTCAGATAGCGCCAAACCCATCCACCCAACCTTTAGTCCAAGTGTACTGCATGCCTATCTGGGGCTCAGTGATCCTTGCTCGAGCGTGGGCCAAGTGTGTGAGCATCGAGTTTACTGGTGTTTTGAAAATGTGAATTTTGTCATTTCTCCACAGTTCGATTTTGGAGATGTAGCGGTCCATCAGGCCATTCACACCATAGAGTACTGCCTGGGCTGCATCTCCAACACAGCATCCTACCTGCGCCTTTGGGCTCTCAGCTTGGCTCATGCACGTACGTCTGCCTCTAAAAGTACAGATAGATGCTTTAACACGACACAGTGTCTCACAAGTGTCTCATTATCCACAGAGCTGTCCGAGGTTCTCTGGGGCATGGTCATGCGTCTGGGCTTGTCCTCGCGCAGTGGAGGTGGCTTTTTCGGACTGTCAATCATCTTTTCGGCCTTTGCCACTCTCACTGTAGCCATCCTTCTGGTCATGGAGGGGCTGTCCGCCTTCCTGCACGCCTTGCGTCTGCACTGGTAAGAAATGTACAGTTTATCGGTTATGTTTATTACAGATAACAGTATTCCAGAGGAAGACAAACAAAAATGCTGCCTTGCACTATGTTATTTTGGATGAATTTAATGTTAATGTTAGTGTTGGAATAACAAGATGTCAACATAGTGTGTTTATTGGGGCCGTCCTCCCTGTTTAATGTAAAAAAAAATCATACCATGTGTGAAAAGCTACATTCTTTCCTGGCTGATAGTGCTTTAACTGTACAGTCCAATGTGCTCTGTGCCATCGCTGCCCAGCACCGCCTACTTCTGCTCATACCATTGTCCTGACTCATGTCAAAATCCACAGGCTCTCAAGCTATTTACAATTAAACCAAAAAAGATAATGAAAAATGTTCCAAAGTAATCATAGTTTACACAATAGCTTCCTAGTAGTTTATCAAAAACTAAGCCCTCTGTGACTGGGAGTGTGACTGTAGCTGTTGGTCTCTGGAAAGGTGAAAGGTTAAAGGTTGTAGGAAAGTATTTTTCACAGAGTTAAGTAAATAGTGGTTTTCAAAGTGGAGCCTGTTCACACATAAATGCTGATGAGCTTGCTGTACAAACACGCACTCTCAGAGGTACACAGACTTCAACCAAACCCAAACTAGGACGACACTAGGACTAAACTAGGGACTAAATTAGGGACTAGACTAGGGACTAAACTAGGGACTAAACTAGGGCTACACCAGAACTAAACTGGGGACTAATCAAAGACCAAGATTTAAAGGGGTCTGAACAAGACTAAACCCAATATCTACATCAGGAGGACTAAACTAGTTTTAAACCAGGACGACAAAAAACTAGACCAGGAAGAAATCAGGACTAAACAAGGGACCTTCCTCTAAGACTAAACAAAGGTGAAGACTAAACCAGGAATACATGGGCACAAATCCGGGATCAAACCAGGATTAAAACAGGACTAAACCTGAAATGTGCCAGGATGACACTTGTGGAACTACAGTAAAGCAAACTGGGAACTCGACCAGGCTTACACAAGTCTTATGTTTTGTTTTTTATGTTTTTCTTTTTCAGGGTGGAATTCCAGAACAAGTTTTACACAGGCCAGGGATTTAAATTTGTCCCATTCTCGTTTGAGAGTATCCTGGAGGGGCGCTTTGACGAGTAGAGACCCCATAGTGCAGACCTCAGCCCCTGCTAAATGTGCATGAGCCCTCTTCTGCCTCCCAGTGGTGATCGTGGTGCTTGTGGTAACATTGTGTACAAGTAACATGCTTCAGCAGTGTTGTCTCGTTTATTATTCATTGTGGATCATCTCAAATAAATGCAGTGGAAAGTATAAAGAAAAAAACAATTAACACAGAACAAAGTGGACATGTGACTTCAAGTAGACAAGTATTTTAAATGTTGTTTATTTTTCTTATTCCTTTTATATACTGTATGAATTGAATCATTATTTATTTAATTTAAATGTGCGTTTTTGTCTTGAAACATATCGTCTTTATTTTATTTATTTTTGTATGTTTGGCACATATCAAATATAAATCACTGGTGCATAATCATGAATACGATCTGCGTGTGATCTACTGTGTGATCTAGTGTCGATAGAGTAACGCATGTGACCCATCAGCGTCGGGGTCTGGCGTCGGGGTCTGGAGCCAGCTCTAGTTTGGACCACAATCGTCTCTCTGTGGGGCTGTTTTGTTGTCGAATCTGGAAGGGTAAACGCTGTCCAATGTTGATGTCCTTCCCCAACAGTTCTGTGCTATGAGTGAACTGTCAATCTGTGATGTTCAATAAAGTTACTGCTGATTGACCTTGTGTTCCGTGAGTTCTGCCGGGGTTTGGGTCTGACTGAGCTCTTGTTTTCTATTACATAATTTACAAATATGTACACCGCAATATAATCCGCTCCAAAACTGAATTCATGAATTTATTTCTTTGTTCAGACATGTAAATTCTCCATAGCTCAAACCCAAAAGCAGTGTTAGAAATATGATCTATCTTTTAAAAAATAATACATAATTCAAAGTCGTTGTATAATCTTTCAAATGTGACTTGGCCCACCCAAAATGTGCTATGGGATAATAATGGGGATAAAGTAGGTTGTTCACTGCCAATGTTGCATCTCTGATTGGGCATCTATTTATATTTATCATTTATGTATATTTATAATCAGGACTTTTAAGGGACAATGATTGTGTTGAGTCTTGGACCCCCCCCAAATCCGTGTGACAACTGCATTCAAAATCATTCAAACAGAGCTGTTATTCTTAAGTAGTTTATTCTGTGTAAAAGTCCAATCTTACAAAAATGAGCCATGCTGCAACAAACAAAACGCCATCAACAACACTTAATACAACCCAACATTTGGCTTTATTTACAAAGTCTATGAAAGCGCCATCACAGCACGAACAGACAGAAGAGACCAGTTTCACTATCAAAACATGTACAAATCTCTAACCACTATATACTTAAGTACCTCCGATTCTTTAGAACTATTCACATGTTTTCTGTAATTTGTATCCAAAATAAATTGTGCACCATAACTCATTTCAATTCTTTTCAGACAGTAATATTCCCAATACATTAAATCATTTTATCAAATATATATATGTAGTTATAGATGTATATATATATAGCACCACAATATAATGGTTGAATATACTCAGGAGGGGATGTCACATACAAAAGACCCGTGTTAGTATCAACAAAAACAAAAGCACACTCCACTGCTCAGTCACTCCAATGGAAACCCATCACCTTTGAGACAATGATGGCATGTCAAGAACTGTTCAGTAGTTGTTCACAAGTATCTTTTTGGTTGCAATGGGCTTCCACATGTAGGGGTCACACACACAGAGAGAGGCAAATTAATGCAACACAATCAAGCTGAGCACACCAAGACACACAAGTACAATTCACTGACTCTGGTCTGGACAGATGCAAGGCCAAGATCCCCAAAGCATTTCTGATGTACTTTATGTTTAGCAGTTATACAAACGTAAATAAAAAAGGTATTCAGGTCCTAAAGAATGTTTTAAAAGCATCTTGGAGGCAGAAAAATACAGATTAGTTCAGAAGTGTTCAAACAGCCAAGGTTGATTGATAAATAGGCTTCAAAATGTATTGTCTGTCTGGCGAGCTCAACAGTAAATGTGGGGCAGTCGTTCATTGTACTGGTGTTGACAATGAAAGTATATACTCTGCATCCATTCCAAAGATCATTTATTCCACCAATCACCAAGCCCAGATAAAGGTCAGGGGAAAATGACATAAGTAAAGCTACAAAAGAGAGACCACTGTTTTATGGAGACATTAGAATAAAGTAATGCATGTTATAGGTTTGCAAACTACATTTTTTCAAAAAGTCTTTTGCAAACAATGCAGTCGATTCCTTTTTTGTCTCCACAGATACTTTGCCACGTACAATGCCACGTGTGAGATATAGGCATTTTAAAATCAATAGGAGTCATATTGTTTTGGCCCTTGAAAGATGTGCAAGAGCTTTTTTTGAACTGGACTAACAAGTTCGTTTGTCTGACGCCCTCTGACCCAACCTAGCCTTGCATTTGACCCACCAGATGAGGCCCACATTATTATACAGTTACATGACCTATTGGACCCTTACACATTTGAAAGGAAGTTATGATTAATAATAGAAAAACAGGTCAAAGGTTAGCCATATTAAGAACTGAAATTTGGAGATGAACTAAAGATTTTTTAGAACATCACAAGCAGCAGTTTTGATTGTGCATCATTTGGGTTCATCTGCAGGAGACTAGCAGCACAGATTCAACAGTCTTCTATACGTCTGTACTAAGATTTTTCATGAATGCTCTGTAGCGCCCCTTCTGGAGCATCAGTGATTCTGCTGATTGTGACACAGGCGTTATTGCTCATTTGGTCTTAAAATAGTTTTCCTCCATCTGAACACTCCCAACATTTCAGTAATTGTAACTAGTCAAATCACATGGACTAAACCGGGAACCACAGATGAGGGCAAATACACAACTACAAAAGAAGCAACATTCATTCCTGTTTCGAAAGACAAAATGATAATAAACTTGATCTTCAATGTCATGTTTTCTTTTGATGTATTAAATATTTTAAATAGCTTAATGAGTCCATGTTTTGATGAGAACAAACATACGTGAGACAGTACCCAAATACACAGACAAAACAATGTTAAGCATACAAATTCAATAAATGGCCATTCAAAACAACAAACACAAAACTGACCCAGAAATTAAAGGTGCACTATGTAACTTTTCTAATGGAGGGCCCGCTACCTGCTCTTCTGATGTTATGGCTTTGACTGGAATGTTCCAAGATATGGCATTAAACATTTCCATAGAGATGAGCATGTAACGTCACCAAGCCAAGTTACAGGTCAGTTCTGTGGAAAAACTACTCCACTCACAGTAATAATGCATGTTTTTCAAGGTATTTTGAGTGTAATTGATAAATGCAAAATAGATCATGTCATATTCTGTGAATCTCCAGATAAGCGGACACTCAACCAAAATGTACATGGTGCAACTTTAACAGTTTTGACCGGGTATTTCCACACACATCCTGAAATCAGGATGATCCGTTAATGACTCAATGGAGATATGGAAGATAGAAATCCAACAAAGAAAGGGGAATATTTGCTTTAACAACCTAAAATGGGATGGAAAGTTTAAAACCATAAATGATAAAGAAGTCATGGAACCCTTGATCAAATAAACTCAAACAGCTTTAATACATCATCATTATCACTTCTATAAAAGTCTTTTTTTATATAAATTTTACGTAGCTTACATATAACTCCATAGAACAGATGCGTGATCATTTGAGCCAATGTAACAAAGAAATCTTCCTGAGAATTGAATGAGGAAACCTTACTGGTAGAGATAGGATTTCTTAGCATCTTCTGCCGCCAATATAAGACATTTAGTCCAACATTTATTTATTCATTTATTAAATCATCTTCATACGGAATCTGAATAAACTCTGAAATCTCTACTTATTGCATATGTTAATATTGAATCAGATTTCACGACTACCTCATGTGCTGTCATACAATTTGTTGGTTTGGCGTTCTGTTATGTAAATGAGTTTTTTGCATATGCCAACACACACATTTAGCTCGTGGGTAACAATTAGAGGTAGTACAAAAACAGCTGCAGAGATCACACTATAGTTTTCTCCATACCATCACAGTCAGAAATATTTTATACCTTTTATATATGAATCTATTTAAGCCCAGTATTTAACAGTATCTTATGAATGCTGCCACAACTATAGAAAAAGCAGTGCATTGTTCATTATTAACAAAAGTAGTAATTCTGTGGCTCAGCTTTGACTCTAGCTTGCATACATGTGGCATCCATATGAAAACGCCCACTAAATCCTCCCTATAGTTTTTGCATTTATATTGAAAATATGAGAATGCTACACATGCTGACGCTGCCATCGTCTCCAGTGTGTCACTTTAGATTTGTGTGTGGGGGGGGGGGGGGGGGGGCGGGGAAGCTTGATAATTTAGTTTATAACTTATTTTAGTGTTAAATCCAAGGAAAAACAAAACACTTTTAGGGCTTCACTAATTGGTTTTGCCACTATAACAAATATTGCCTTGGCATGTGACGGTAAACTAGGTCGGTTGCTGCTCACAACCCCAATGATAGGTTGATCAGTACTTAACAAAATATACATATTCTACATAATTTACACAGTTGTGACACACTTGGGACCAGGTGAATTGTCCTCCCTTGCCTGCCATAGTGTGGAGGTGAGAGTTCTGTAGAATCAAAAAGGTCCTTATCACACCAGTAAGGTTACACTATCACCGTCTGCCAACACCAAACATGTCATGTGCTGAACTTAGCTGTTGGCATCTCTGACCAACATGAACACACAGGGAAATGCTCCTCTTACTGAGACATTTACAGACTTAATGAATCGCAAGAAGGCCCACTCACACTTTCATTGCAAGTTTCAAATTGTTTCAAATACAGAAAATGTGTTGATTCTGTTAAAGTGTTATTTAGGAATTCTGTATCGTGTTTGTCTATGAAGCCGGATTGGGTATCCCAAAATTTCTGTGCAGTCATGTTTGATCAGGAAGATGCAGCAGACTCGGATCAGAAAGAAACTGATGATGATGAAGATGAGCAGCTTTGTTCTCACACCACATGCTGTAATGCCTATTGTCTATAGTTCCATCTGAATACACATACTTTGTGAATAGAATCATCTTTAAGAAACATGGAGCTTTTCCCACACAGCCACCAAAGTCATGAAAATAACGTCAGGGCAAAATTAATCATTACAAAAGATATTCAAGTACTATGAACAAAACAATATAGTCCATCAGGCAATATAGTCTATATGAAAACAAAATGTACACAAGTGTTGGATCAGCTCCTAATCTGCTCTGACCAAAGGGGATCCTGTGTGTCTGACTCCGGACCTGACGAGACAAATGTAAAAAAACAAAAGTGAAGAGCTGGCTCAAAAGATGATCCTCACAGTTTGGACAGGTCTCCAGAGGCTGACGGAGAAACCCGCTTTTGTTCGAAGCCTTGTTCTCATTGGTCCACCATCCACCATCAGAGGACAACCTGCCTGCGTAGAGTCTGCTGGGCCGGCGTCTCGTGGTGAGCTGCTGTCCGCTCCCTTGCCTCAGGGCTCCTGTTTGATGTAGTAGCTGCCCGAGCCGTTGCTCTCCTGGTCTGAGATGGTCTGGGAGAAGGTGAAGTCGTCCACTTCGGCTGCCTCCTCCTTCATGCGCATTGTGGACTCTGCACAAGACCAGAGCAGGCATTGGGATCAGCAAACGGCAAAACACAAACCAGCTACTAACGCTGAAGAAGAAATGGCCCAGAAATGGACCTGCCCTCAAGGTAATGAGAGTTGAATAAACAAGTTCATGAAAATCAAAAACATCATCTATGAAATATATCTTCTCCCACTAAAGGGCCTGTCAAAAAACCTCAAGGCCAGCTTTAACTGCTTCGTGTTGATCTCCACTGGACAGTGTGCATTGTCCTGTTGCACGGTAATCACATGCATTGCACTCAAACATTTTTTAAACCAGTTTATTCAATAACGATAATATATGATATGATATAGTGCAAGTTTCATCTTCCTCTCCTTTTCACTCCTACTATAGCACTTCCCTCAACAGTCTGTACGTTTCCTTTTTCTGACTTAGGTTCAAACCTGCTGAGAAAAGATATTTTTAATGCAGAATCTAAAACACAAAACAAAAAACAGAAACAAAAATAACAAAAAACACTTACAAACCCCACCCGACAATGAAGCCAGGACTTTAAGAGCTCATATAAATCATTATTATACTTTGTTGACTTGACTTTCCCCTCATGTTAAAAGTTAATTAAGGGAACAGGGAAATTGCTCAATTAGACACGTATAAGTACTTTCTTACTTACTTCTTACTGCGCTTACTTGAGTTCCATCTCAAATAAACTTTTGAGTAATGTGTGAACAGTTCACCAAATCTCTCTTTTTTAATATAAATATAAAATGTTTAGTTATTGTCTGAGGAAATTTGATGTGATCAAATATACGCTCATGATCCCTGGAGACTTTATCCCGAACTCTTATTGGTGCATAAATTCCTCGCTCTCTTAGTGGGTCCCTCCCGTTCAGCCGGCTCTGGAGCATGCACCTTGTTAGACCAGATCTGTCTCCACAGTGGGGCCAGAGTTAGAGGATAGTGTGCCATTTACCTGATTTGCGAGATTGGTGAAGGTGTGTTCGGGGCCGAACGGGCCCCTGGGTGGGATAAGGGGGCGGACTCTGCTCTTCATCCCCCGAGAAGCTCCTCCTCCTGCCTGCCTGACTGAAGGGCCGTCGACCAACCGGAATCTTCCTCTCTAAACACCAAGCCAGACGGAGTGAGCTACCAGGGGCTCAGACAGGCTCACTGTTAGACTCACACGTCACAGGACTCACAGGAGCCTCAAGAACAAGCCCCTGGTCAGCTGGACTGCGCTGACCCACTGAGCATGTGCACTGCCTGCTTCACTGCTGCACAAACCAGCTGCTACTATTTACAGTTAGCATTTAGACAAGCTGCAATTTTACACTTGACCAAACTAGGCAATCAACCCAATGTATATTATTAGAACAAGCTGGTTTACTGCAGGTCAGTCTGAAGTCCACAGTGCACGGCTCATTTAGTTTTCTGTTCACACATATGCTCTCGTGTTTCCCGTGGCAAACTATGTGTGTGTTAATGTCTATCCTTTCATCCTCAGCGTGAAACAGACCTCAGACAGATTAGCAAACCCAGTGAGAGTACCCAGTTGTGAACAGAATAGTACTGTTGAAAGTACTGGAGTACTCACTTTTCTTTTGGCTTTTATACTGAGGAGCCTTCTTTTTCTGCTTGGGAACAGACGCAGCCACGTCTCTGTTACCTGAACAAGACACATCACATCACACTGTTAGTGTTACAAAAATGTGCTGGTTTGTCACTCGCAAGGTACAACATTTACAAACCCTATAACAAACTTGGTTATAGTACAATACAGTAATTGTAGTACTCCAGAAATGTGCTTGACTTTATCTTTAATGGTTTTCTTACCACGGGTTAAAATAATGGAAAGTAAAATTTGAAAGTAATGGCTTGGTTTGCAGAGAGGGTCTTACTCTGTGCGGCGGGGGGCTGCAGCTGGTACCCCGTCAGCTGACACCAGCCCACAGGATACAGATCTGGAGACTCGCAGTCCACCCACTGGTCATACTCGTCTTCCCAGCCGTCAAAATGGATTCTCAGTAAACGATGCACGATCCTGGTCACAGTGGCGACACACACCAGCCTCGGCTCCATCAGATCCACTGCCTCCAGTTTCATGCCCTGTCGAAACCCATGGTTGGGCACGTCCTACAAAGCAACAAACGGGGAGAAATAGCAAAGGTGGCGAATTAGATGCAGAAAACCCTGGAAAAGTAGATTGATTAAGCAATTAAGCTACAGTGAATACCTTGTTAAAGAACTTGACTGGAGCAGCTATTGAACCCGTTTCTCTGAGGTAGTCAAACCATTTAAATGGCAGTTTAGTGTACCCTAAAGAAACAAAGCATGAATGAGAGTGATAAAAATGTATTGTTGGCTTGTGACTGAGACATTATGTACTGTATTGTTTTTAGTCTGCATGTCAGGTCTTTGTACCTCTTGGGGGAGTGAGTTCAATCTCATTGATTTCACAGAAGCCGGCGGGGAAAATGGAGGGGGATGTGCCGTGATAACAAAACCAATCAGACCCATCGAGCGCCTCAGAGCCATCTATTCCGATCATTACATAGCCGTCTGCCAGCACCTACAACATCCCGGGAACAATCAGAAGGGGGCGCTCTCCTCACTCGTGTGTCATGGCTCACTAACCTTTCTGACAGTGGCTACGCAGATCGCCGAGAGGTTGAGCGGGTCGATAGCTTCCAACTTCATCCCATCTTTAAACCATTCTCCACTTTGGTCCACATCTTTCACCTGATTATTATAATAGTTTAATAATACACAATTCATTTCTTTATTTAAAAAAAAATTAAAATAAGAGCAGTATATCACCTTTTGAAAAAGTTGTGGTGGAGCATCTAGCTGACCATCCATTTTCTTTGCAACATCTGAAAAAATATATATAAATAAAATTTGAATGATGGCTGCAGCCACAATTCATTTTATGCATGGCATGCACATGAAAAAAATTGCACTCTTCATTAATCTCTCTCTCATAATAAGGCTGTTATAGTAAATTACTGATTTGTTTTACAAAGTAAACTAAAGCTACAAAATAGCTGGCACCTCCTGCCATGGGTAACTGCATCAGATATGCATCTCACCCACCGGAGCGTTTGAAGCGGTGTCCAATGGAGCGGGACCAGCCGATGTTATGGATGAGAGGGCTGTACATGTGGCACCAGAAGTCATCAGATCCGTCCTCGCACTCCTCGTAAACGAGCCGCAGACGGCCCCCGATCACCTGCTCCACTAGAGCCACCCGCGTTCGGCACAGGTAGTTCTTATCCACTACTTCCACACGCATCAGTTTCTTAAATGGAAACTGCATGTTCTCGTGAACCTGAGGAAAACAATTAAGCGCAAGAATTTTCAGTAAAACACAAAAGTTATTGCGCTGCCCAGTGGTCGAGTGGTTAGAATCCCGACTCTGACAATTTACTGCATGCCCTCTCTTCTCTCTCAACCTCCATTTCACACTCTCCTCTCCTTTCTAATAAAGCCTTTGGGCCAAAAAAATCTAGGGTTATCAACCGGAGTATAAAACTTGTGGGTATTTCAGTGACGACGGCAAGATTTAAGGAACTGCTTAGCCTGAACTCCAACTATCCATTATAGTACCAATTTCACCACTCTCCTTAATGTATTAACAAATAAAACACATAAACTTGAAATATTAGGCGGCTGAGTGGCTAGCACTAACCGTAACACAAAGACCCCTTCTATTCGTAGAAATGTCTCCAGAGAAGCCCTAAGAAAAATTGGTGCTTTTGACAGAAGAGACTAACCTTGGTGTTGAAGTCTGGTGGCAGTGTTTTTGCTCCAGTGAGACGCTTTACCAAAATGGCCTTCCAGTTTGAGTATTTGTGTTGAATACCTGAAAGTGATATAAAAAACAACTACAATCAGAAATGTCTTGTTTACCACATGCTTCAAGCTCAGTTGAAGGTTTACATTTACATAATTTTTCAGACATTCAGACAAATTACAGAATCTTGCTGCAATTAGAATATATGTTACAAGCAAATTCAAACTAAATAAAAACCAAACCATTAAAATAATATATTTCCAGACGTGATATAGGCACAACTAACTTTTAGGAGGTACTAGGGGTTTGCCGCTGGAGGCGCACCATCCTACAGGGTGCACCTCAGGGATGCAGAGGTTACTCCAAAAGTCTTTACTGTTGTCCACATCAAAGCCCTCGTAGCGGAGCAAAGCCTTGAAGCCTGCAGAAACAGTAGCAGTCAGTCACACATTAGCTCAACACTCCATCATGTACAATTGCCTATGCGCACTGGACAGACAGGTCTACCGCTATTTACAGGGCTTCAGTTGATTGACAAAGAAAACAGATACTGTCTGTAAACAGGTAGAATTCTATAAGCAACAGCAAGCTGCTGTCTGCAACTGTTATTCCCGAGGACCTTTTTTTAATTATCTCAAGCAGGGTGTACCCCGCCTAAGGCCCAAAGGCACTGGTATAGGCTCCAGTCACCCGCGACCCCTAACGGGAACAAGCGGTAGAAAATGGATGGATGGATGGATGGACAATCGTATTTTAGTACAGAAAATGCAAAAAGTTGCATTCCAACATGATATAATCAATGGCAGAGCGACAGTAGAATAACTAAAGAAAAAGCTAGTCATCTCACAATACAATAAAGGGTCAGCAGTCTACTCTTGATCAAAAACAGTACTGGCCCCAATAGAATTCCACTTGAGTTGTTTTAAAATTATTCTTATAATTTACCGGCCAGCTTGATGATCTCTGCGATCCAGTAGACCTTAGTGGAGAGATTGGTATCAGAGTTGATGATCTCGAGTCTCACTCCCTCAGCGATGCCTCCCCAACATGTCCCCATGGGGGCCTGACACAAAGAAGTGGATTTCAGTGACCTGCAGACCCTCACTCTTCTTACAGTATGGAGCTGTGCTGGCTTACATGTTTAAAGCAGCTGACCGGAGCACCCTCTGTGTTATTGTTGCAGATGTAGTGTCCCCAGTCAAAGCTGTCAGCTGCTACAACTGGGAGATGGAAAAACATGAATAGCACATAGCTTTGAATTTGTAGTCATTAGTATTTAAAAACACATACCGGCTTTTGACTTTGCCTGGTTCTGTTGACTCGCTTGATACTGAGCGTAGGCGGCCAGCTTTGCCATAAGAGGCTGCTTCTGTAAAACTTTTGCCTTCTTTGTTGGTGGCTTGCCCTTTGAAAAATACCATTTGAATATATTTAAGAAAAACTGAATTTTCCAATGTTTTCAAGGAGTGAGGATGGAAAATATATTTTAACTTTTTACTAAGTTATCTGGACAATTACTATTTTACAATCTGACAAATATAGTGTGACTGTGATTGGTGGGAAAGAAAGGGCCAGAAGTGCAGATTGGTGGGCACGCTTCTGCCATTCTGCCTCTAGGGCAACTGGGGAAGAGTTATTGGCATCAGAGAGGTTGCAAAATACACATAAATACTCGGTTTTCAAAATCAGAAGGCTAGTTTTTTGTTTTAGATACCCACAGTATGAGTTACCTGGAGTCTGGCCAAAATGCTGGCTTTTTTAGAATTTGAAGAGTAGCTTCTGGAACATGAGACGCTGCAGAAGCGCTTGGTCTTTGAGTAAAATGCATCTCGCACTCCAACCATCCCACACATCTCACAGGTGGCTGAGAAGGGGGGAAAAAAAACAGCAACATGAAGAAATGAACACAAGTAAAAAAATAAAACATCTTTTCAATGCATACCTTATTTTAAAAAGGGAAAACAATCTGTAAAATTGTGTTTTATACATGACTGTACAAAATGAGGAATACAGTACAACTTCCACTTGTAATGCTAAACTTATTTAGACAAACCAACATCTTTGGCTATCCATTAAAGTTAAACTTTGATTATGAGATCCTTTAAACCACCAACCCTCTCCCATGACCTTTTCTACGTACCCATTCCCGCCTTGCCATCAGGATAGGTGTACACCTGTCCATTGTTCTTGATGATGGGCAGATTAGTTGGAATAGAAGGCACAACTTCATCCTCACTGTCCTCGGAGCTGGAGCTGCTGGTCGACTCCTCACTGCAACTGTCGTAGCCATCAAACATCCCGAAAGAGTCTCTCCGTTTACGCTCCGAACGAGGAGTGCGCTCAGCCTGGAACCAAAGGGGAGAACATTAGTCAGTGTGGTTTCCTTTACTTATACAGTGCATTCAAGAAAGTATTATATGAGGACAATACATTTTATTATGTTGTGACCACATATGATTAGAATGTCAGTGTGAAATTGTGTTTTATATTCTTTTAAAAACATTCTAAAAAGTTGCTTTATTACCTATAACCAGCATAGAATATTAAATTATGATTTGAATGAGATTCTGTGTCAAGCCTCAACACTATGAGGAAATGGAAGGCTACAGAATCCTTGCTGAGGACTACACCCACTGTATGTGTACTACTACATGTACAGCTTGTCTAGTGCATTTGTGTGCTACATATACAGTGTGTGTACTACATGTACTGCATGTTATGCTAAATGTGGTGGAGGAGTAAGTTATAGAAGCTTGGCATTGGATCTCTATAGAGAGAAAACAACCGGGAAATGATTTATTAAATTAGTATTATACATTATTAAATGTTTAAAATATCTCCATTGCAATAAATGCAAGCTGAGAAGGGAAATTGTGTCCTTTGTGGTTGACACTGTAGTATTGTTTACAGCGCGCACACTTCCTTCTTTTAGAATAGCAGGTGATGTGAGCAGGAAATGCATGCTTGAAAACGAAAATGACAGCCTGAAATATGTCGAATGCATCTGCAGACCAGATTATTAAAAAGAATAAAAGCTAAAATGTTACGCTGAACGATCATATAAAATAGCCACAGCTAACGTTAGCATCGTGCTAGCGGAAACCTGTTTTTCTTGTTTTCACTAGCAGATACATGACAACAATATGTTGCAGTGTAGTAGTTAAAGGCATGCACATTTTAAGCAATTGTAAGGGAATTTGCAACTGAATACACGTCAGAGGGGGGGTAAATGTTTAGCTATGATGTTAGCTTGTTTCCATAAAAAGATAACAACAAAGGAGGAGCGCTAGCCTGAGCAAATCCTGTAGAGAAGCTTCGCGGCCCTTTACATTTCTTTTTCACTCACCAAATCTCGTGTGTCTTCCATCAGCCCTTCATATAGGCAACATTCAGATGATCTCTGCTGTGCACCACAAACAGTACCCCATATAGTGGGCTGTATTACTATCAATAAAATGTCTAAATCTTAAATGAGTAGTACAGAGCAGGATATCAACAAATTACAGCGCTTGTGCGCATGTGCGTACGTAACCTACTTTTGTGTGATTGGTGGATTAAGAATGGAGGTCACGAGCGCTGCAGAAACATAACAGTGGTCCTATCGTCAATGAATGAATGACTTGTTGAGGTCTTTGCAAATTTACAACCGTGACAACCGTAGGAATCATCACCCTAACCCAAAATTTTAAGTATTAACCAACCTCATAATACATTAACAGTGACCATTTCAAGAACTATCCGTTTCACATAAAATAAAAGGTTTATTTAATATAGTGCATTTACATTTTAATACTGACCATATTTAGTGGACAACATTCAAGAAATGCTGTTTCTATTAGCCTACCTGGGCTTTTGAATTTCTATACATCTTTGCAAAATAATCACATAACGTTACATGAAAATGAAAATATAGGCATGGTTAGCCACAAACTATTACAGCCCAATTAACATATATCACAGTGCTTCATTAGAATACTGCTATTGGTACATTCTGCGTATCATATTGCAACAAAGGACTGGTTCAAACTGAACAACTTGACTAAACAGGGCTAACATGAAAATGGCTGGAAGAGTTGAGCAGATAAGGCTTTGATGTTGAGGAATTATTGGGTCCTGTGTCCTGTGGAGCATAATGTTACTGCTAGAGTAAAACAGCCACAAATGGAGAAAATAAAGAGACCTGAAGATATACTCTTCAAACAATAAAGGAACATTTTCAGTTGCTTTGGTGTAGAAAGACACCACCCTTTCTGCTCCACAGCTATAGATAGTTTCTTAATTCCCTTGATCCTTCCTCCAAAGACTACTTTGTAGCACTTTTATGGAGTTGATTCCTCCAAAACAGAGTCAAGTGTCACACTTGCCTGCCTGGAGTGCATGTAGAACATTATAATAAAAACAATGTTTTTACACACAAAAAGAAGCCAGACATGTCCGTGTGTCTCAGTCAACCTATTCAAATATATCAACATTTTGTGAATATTTTGTTATCAAGTTATTTAGGCTGAAATAAAGCGTATTAGTATTGTACTTTGCATCTGTTATTGTCTGGTTCCCGTTTGCTTTCTACGGATTACGAATGATTCCACTCTTATACTACGACGTTAAGGTGTAAAGAGTTTGCCTACTAACCCGGTCCTTCTTCCATATCCTGTCGGTCTTTCTTCATCTAAAGTGCTACTGTTTCTGGAGTAATCTCCAAATATACATGTCGATGTGACCTGAAATAAATTAATCTAACTACCGGTACACTAACAATATTGAAGGTGATCACCGTCCAAAGTCTGTGTGTCTATGTCTCTGTGTTAACCCTGCAACGAGTTGGCCACTGTCCAGGGTGTACCCCGCCGAAGGCCCAAAGGCACTGGGATAGGCTCCAGTCACCCGCGACCCCTAATGGGAACAAGCAGTAGAAAATGAATGAACGCCATCATTTAACATAATTTCATCCTATAAAGTGCTTCAGAAGCCAAGGATCCTGGCAATTCAGAAACACCCTGTGCGTTACAAATATATGGGGGCCTCGCATATATTCCTAAAAATCTATTTTATACATTCTTTTGAGAGGCATGTCCATGGAGAGATGCACAAAGGGATGGGCTAAGAGAGAGAAGCTGTCAAAAGGAAGAAATCCTCAGCCTACCGAGACACTATGCTGGTCCATCATTGTCCCTCTCCCCAAGAAGCCCCGGATCACTGGACTTAATGACTACAGGCCTGTGACGCTGAAGTCTGTAGTGATGAAGTCATTTGAATGCCTGGTCTTGCCCCACTTCAAGTCCTTCACCTCCTCCCTGCTGGACCCCCTGCAGTTCACCTACAGAGCCAACAGGTCTGTAGACAACGCCACCAACCTGGCACCACTTCATTCTGCAGCATCTGGAACCCCGGGAACCTACGCCAGGGTCCTGTTTGTGGACTTCAGCTCCGCATTCAACACCATCCTCCCTGCTCTGCTCCAGGACAAGCTCTCCCAGCTCAATGTGCCTGACTCCACCTGCTTGTGGATCACTGACTTCCTGTCGGATCTGAGGCAGTGCGTACGGCTGGGGAAGAATGTCTCAGACACTCGGGCTATCAGTACAGGAGCTCCACAGGGCTGGGTACTTTCTCTTCTGCTCTTCTCCCTGTACACAAACTGATGCACCTCCAGCCACGACTCCATAAAACTGATCAAGTTTGCGGATGACACCACCCTCATCGGGCTCATCTCGGACGGGGATGAGTCCGTCTACAGGAGGGAGGTGGACCGGCCGGTGTCCTGCTGCAGCGGTAACAACCTGGAGCTCAACACCCAGAAGACAGTGGAGATGATTGTGGACTTCAGGAAAGTCACAACCCCCCCACAGACTCCCCCATCACCACCATGGACCCCTTCCACTTCCACTGCAACCCCATCACCCTGGACCTCAAGTGGGAGCCCACCATCAGCTCCCTCATCAAGAAGGCCCAGCAGAGGATTACTTCCTGCGGCAGCTGAGGAAAGCTAACACAGGGACAAACAGACTACAGCGCATTGTGCGTTCTGCTGAGAAGGTGATCAGCTGCAGACTTCCATCTCTTCAGGACCTGTACGTCTCCAGGACTCTGGGACCAGCAGGTCGGATCACAGTTGACACTTCTCACCCTGGACACGGACTATTTGACCCACTCCGCTCAGGCAGAAGGCTACGGTCCATCCGAACAAGAACCTCCCGCCACAAGAACGGTTTCTTTCCCTCTGCCGTTGGACTCATGAACGCTTCTTAACAAGTCACTTTAACTATAACTTAATCAACAACCACTCATTGCACTGGTCACTTCTGCACTACTTCTGTAAATGTAACTGTACATGTTGTGTACATACTAAGTCTTTTTTTTATCTTATCGTAAATAGAAGTTGTTTTTCTTTAATGCATGCCTTATTCGAAATATAGTTTGCTTTATTATTGTTCATTGTGGTACCGAATCACTAAAGCAAGTTCCTAGCCTGTGAATTTTGTTCACTGACAATGACAATAAACCTTTCTGATTCTGATTCTGGTTGTGTTGGTCATGGGTCCTTCCTTGTGCACACCCACAGAATGAAGAAAGGGAGACCAATGTTGGGCCTCCATGCTCTTCCAGATCTAAATCCCCCGGGACATTATGTTTAGGCCCTTCGGGTGTTCCAGGTTGGACCACAAAATGTCTAGCTCAGCGATTCTCGGGGTTAGACCTAGGGGGAGATAACCCAAAATACCATCCCTCTCCTCAAGGGGGATAAAGCCAGCAGCGAAGCACGAGGGAGCCATGTAGACCATGACCATTGTGTATTGCAGACATTTCTTTCCCAATTGCGAGGTCAGTTTTCTTATTCATCATTGTGGCAGCTTTTTTTTTCTAAAACAGACTTTCCAGATCAGTGTTGATTTCCAATATGTATTAAATCCCATTTTAAATCTGATGCAATTTCAAAGTGTTCCTTTATTTTATGTGAAGAATATATAATAATTACCTTCAGCAGGACTCAAAGTAGCTCATTGACATCTTCAACACTTCCTGAGATTGACGGAGCTTCTGAAAAAGGCACACTATGTGATGTCATACAGCACATGTGATGTCATACAGCACTGTCATGCAAAGGCTGGAGCGCCCTCTACTGGACACTCAATTATTTACAAGTGCTAACCAAACAAATTTACACGGCATATTGTACAAGTAGTATCATGCAGTAGCTCAAACTACACAATGTTTAGTAAAAGTAAATATTTCAATATGTCTTGTGTGAAATAATGGTAATTGCAGAAAGTGCACCTGACAAAGTTGCAACATGAACGTTGACCCACTCTTAAATCAGGCATAACTCACCCCTTTTAGACATCGCGATCGTTCTGAAGGCGACCTACCTGATAAACTGATGCAGGAGAGACTCAGCTCTGAGGATGCACCCACAACATCATTCTGCAGGAATAACAGGAGAAAAGCACACAGTAAAAACTAAGAGTTCATGTATTATTGTAATGTGTGACAGTTAAATTATGTTAAAAGGAGTAAAAATTTACTATTTTTTTATTTTAAGAGGTAATAAACACTGACCAGCATTTTTTGTAGACAGTCAAAATTGTCACCTGGAATCATCCCATTCATTTCATTAAAACTGGCATGACCAAGTTGAACAAGCTCTTCCCCAATATCTACAGTCTGCAATCAGAGTTTATGACAATAAAAATAAAAATATAAGTCAGATAGACACACAGGGCGTCACAGGTGGGCAAAAACCATCATCTGCGCTGACTTTTCCCTCCGTGCAGTCGTAGAGCTTGACACTTGGCCATGACGAGACCTCAGAGTGGGAGTAGCTGCACAGTTTGGCCTGTAGAGGGCGCCACAGGGCACAGTGCGTCAGCCGCTCAAAGTCATCCAGGGCAGCCTCAGACCAGCAGTCGCCTGAACACACACACACAAACAAACACACAAACACACACACACACACACACACAAACAAACACACACTTATGAAGCTGTCTGCATGTTCTAAAACCAGAGTTTATTTTCCTAAATTAATTACCTTACCATTTGGTTGTACACCAGCCAAGTTACACTCAATAGCTTGGAAAGGTAAGCTGAGGAAGTCACTCCTGAAACGCAGCAGACACTTATAATTTGAATGTCACCTCTGTATATGAGCAAATTATTTCACAAAACTGACCAGAGTTATGATCAGATTTAATTTTTCGGATAGTAAAAATGTGTCTAGTAAAAAGTTAATTTCATAATTTAAAGCAATTAAAAGAATGTTTAATCTATATAATTTTCCATTGTCTATACTGCTGCCTTCATGACATGTGCATGAGAGAAGATGATCCTTTCCACTTGTGAAGTAGTAATTATGAGTGTGTTTTGTGCATTTGCAGGTCATAACAAAATGAAACGGCATACAGTGTATGTAAGTAAATTAAAGTGAGACAATACCCTACAGATCTTAGGGGAAAAGCAAATAATTCTAAATGTTAAGTGGAGACATAGATGCCAACTTTTGTATAATTATGTAGGTATCAAAATAACTTGCTAACAAGTATAAAAACGTTTAAGATTTTTCAATTGTAATTCTTTTGTTGCCGTCTGCCATAGTAAGAGGTCAAAGGTTATTTCATCCCAGCCAAAAAACAGTTCATGTGCAATTTCCCACTCAACAGTGGCCTTTACCATCATTTCCATAGCACATGAAGGCAGCATAGCTGCCTGATACATGACACCTTAATGATATGAGCAAATCAAACTGTTCTATTTCATCCCTACTCACTACCAAAGGGTGGTGTTGAAAGGACTGAATCAAGCTTCTCAAAGAGTGGGCCATTTAAGGGGTTGCAGAGCCTTGCCGGGGGTGCGTGAGAAGTTTATTACATGTTACACACGATGGACGTGTTTTCAGCTACAAACAGCCAGCACAAACATGGGGTTAAATCTCTACATACAGAGAGTGGAGTGGAGCAGTCCGTCTCGGTTAAAACTGGACGATACGAAAAATCGATTTATCTCGATTTTCGATTCAATTTGATTTGGTCTTTTCAAAAACAAAGTAAAAATGGCTTTTAGCAATGATTTCATGAAGATAAACTATACAAACTTTTAATTTGTGCCATTTAACACAAATAATTTTCAAATGTTTTCCTCCAAAGTCTGACCTCCGCTTAAAGCCACATGTTTTTACTGACAGATTATCAATTATGGGCCAACCTCTCGATTAAAAAACCCGTCTAAATAATTGACGATTTAACATGCCCCGATGACATGACTCTCACACACTGTCTGTACCATGCGCTCTGTCACTCTCCGCGCCCCTCTGCTGCTCCGTGCTTTGGTTCTGTCCCCCTGCAGACAGACATGTAAAACTGACCCATCCACTGTCTGCACAGGGGGGCATGGATAATTCCTCAATCTTCTAAAGGGGGCGCACCTGAAAAAGTTTGAGAAGTACGGCACTGAATGATTCGCTTTGCGCATGTGCAGTGAATACTTCATTGTTTTCAGCACTGCCCTCTGGCGGTCAGTAGGGAACCATAGATAGTTACAATTGTAATTTGTTTTAATGGCGTGGTACCTCATGCGACACAGGCTGTCCTGGGGCAGTTCTCCATTGTCTCCAAAGTCCACATAGTACAGGTCCACCAATCCAGACGGCAGTGCCCCAAGAACCCTTGCTCTGTTCCAAGTCCCGTGGGCCTGATAAGGAGCAGCAACGATGTCCCCTACCACAACACTCTCCACTCTCTGCTCCTACACATGACCACATATAATAATAGACACAGAGCTTACATGTACGCATATTAAAAAAAATGATTTTCTTACAGATGGATTCCCATTGCTGTAGTAGCGGTTCATCTCCTCAATAAGTTTATCCAGCTGTAGAGAGCGCACTCCCAGAATCTGGATCCAGAAGTGGTTAGGGTTTTCGGAAGCAGACACATAGACCTCCAAGTGTTCATCAGGCTGGAAGCTCAGATCTGGGCTGGGAACTGACAAAGACACAGTACCATGCAAATTAATATGAATGAAATGAAATGAAAACAGCAGGGGATATAGGGCCATTCTGATAAAAAATCTATAGATCATAAAACTGTATTCTTTTTTTAATAAGTGTATATACGTGTAAAACAATTCTTTCTGGGCTAGCATGGCCCTTGAACATGTAATGAACTGTATGCTAAATTGCTGGTTGTAGGCGGTGGAATTTTATGTTAGTGAACAATTTTAATCCAATGGAAATCTAATCGACAGCACAAACAGTTAATTCTTTCGATTTGGACTATAAAACAGCTACTCACTTTCAAACTTGGAGATTTGTGTGAGGGATTCAGAGGACAGACTGTGGTCTGATCCGGTGCTCTGCAGATCATCCACCTCAGTCTCCGCTGGGGTCCCACGAATCTCTGAATGCCGTTTCTCGGGCTCGTTCACCACACTATTATTGTTGAGGCCCATTGAAAGCTCAGTCTCCCCTCTCTCTTTGGGCTGGAGTCGACGTTTGTGACGCTGGGCTGACGACTGGCAGATCTTTGTCCTCACCAAGAGATCCTCCTTCACCTTCTCTAAAACAAGAATCTATAAACACACACATGACAAGTAAATTAAATTAAATACACTTTTTAAAGGATATTTATTAAGTGCTCCAAAGTAATAGAATAATAATCGTAATCAAAAATGTATTAATTGCACAGCCCAACCTCTAACTGACTATACAACCCAAGGCAATTGTTCCTACACAGCTCGATTCATGATACAAGGGAATCCATTGGTGGAAAACTAGACAAATCTTTACGCACCAACAGCAACGATTACAATTTGTAACTTATTGCTCTGAATCATTAAACTTGAGCAAAAAAGTTGTTAAATTCATATGCTCTGTATGTTGTGTGAGGAACTGCTGACCTTGGCTTGCTGCACCTCCTGCCTGCTTCCAGTGATGGTGACGCTGCCTTTAGCCCCAGGACCTTGAGCTCTTTCTTTGGAGCAGGCCACTTTAGCTCCTGTGGTTCGGGTAATGTGCTTAAGACTCTCTCCTCCACGCCCTAAAACAGAAGGAGAGACAAACATCAAACGGTTTAGTACTGTAATTGTGTTTTAGCGTTGCCATTTCTATTTATTTTTATCATTTGCCTCAATGTTTAAAAAAATGAATAAATAAAAGATAGCACCTAAAACTTTGACAAAATGCAAGTTTCCATTTGGTGTCGAGGTGAAACTGTAGTATGTTTTTAACCTGTTCTCCACCCATTAACATCTCCACACCAGTAACAGTACCCTTAGCCCAGTGGCCTTCATAGGGAAGCCCTTTGTAGTACTTGTGATACAGGGGGTAGATGCCCATTGTCCTGTAAACATACTGTCACTACACATTTTATTACTAGCTAACGTTACCAATGATGCGGCCAAATGCAGTCTGAGGCACTTCCATGGTCTCGGACAAGGGCTCACAGTCTGTGACCAGGCTCTCCAGCACACAGCGGGCAAAGAGCACCTGCTCCTTGGACCCCTGCAGCAGGAAGCACACCTCACTCTTGGAGCCAGAATCAGACAGGACCCTGACAAGGGCTCCAGACTTCTGAGTAACCTGAAAACACACCACATAAACTACTGTTCAGGAGCTGTTAGAACTGAACAGTACTAAGGTAGGCCTTAATCACCATGTTTTCTATGTGAACAAAGGCTGTCTTAAGGGGAAGGGGTCTGCAACTCACCACATCTAAAAAAGTGGCCTGGTATCTTGAGATGTTCCTGTAAACTTCAACAGGGAGAACAACCTTCGACACTTCAATATCTGCCTCTTCACCTGGTCAGAATCAAATATAGGCAAACTATAATCAGAGGTGACCTCATGTAATGAGTCAGTGTCCTCTTTACTCACTGCTCCTGTTGAGGTGGCGGTAGAGCATGTATCCAACTGTGGCCCCCACAGACAGACCTGCTGCCAGAGCCACCACTTTCCCTGAGGTCAGGCCCCGAGGCCCGTCTCTAATGGCATCCATGAAGGCGCTCCACCTGAAACACACATACAGTCTTCTTCCACCTGTAAAAGCTGTCACCCCAGAGACAAGCTCAGGCAAAGCTCCATGGTGTGACTGCCAGTGCTGGTAGAGCCCCAATAAATAAAATGTAAAGAAATACTTGTTTGTACACTGAAACTAATTATACATTTAATTTATTATTACACGTATGATACATGCTGAAGCAGTAGTCTTGAGAAGTCTTAGTCTACCTAGTTTAATGGTGTGAGAAGTGCTTAGATGATGAACGCCATGCTGTTGTAACAGAGGAGCAGAGACCGGTGCCATGCAGAGGACTCTCACTTGGGCACGAACTCTTTGGGACCAGGGCAGATAAACACGTGCGACTGTGAGACTCCCACCTCCATCTGGGACCTCCACAGTCTGCCCTTTTGCTGGATTTTAGAGAGTGAGGCTGGGACAGTTCATGCAGAGCAAGAACACACTTAAGCAAATCCCAACCAGAAATCCAAAAACAGGGGCTACCAGTTTGAGGCTACAATTTGTCCTAATATGTCACACCACTGCAGTTCTTAGCGCTTTAGCGGCAGTGTTTATCAAATGGTCCAAGGCTTGAGGCAAAGGAAAACATTTGCTACAGTAGGCATCAGGCTAAAGCTACACAGTTAGCAGAAGATAATCAATACTAAGGCCTTGTCAACTTATATCTAAACCGAACATGATTGCCGGCATACTTTACCACGTGCTTAACGCAGAGGTAAAATTGCAAATTCAAACTTAAAATAGCAAATACAGTGAGTAAAACACACTTACGGCGCTTGCCCTTCCTAACGCTAATGAAGCTGTCACTATTTTCAAGCTACAGCAGCGCAGACACGCCGCGCGGGCCGGAAACACAAACTAAACCGGATGTTGATTCCCAACGTTAGGATACAAACAAAGTAGTCTCAAGTGAAACTGTAAACACCAATTATCAGGAGGTCCCGACCAGTGTAGGATAGAGTAGGATAAATATCTGAATCCCCAGACTCGATCCACAAATTGAGAATAACTCTTGGATGAGAGTCAAAACCTTTTTTTTTTTTTTTCAAACAGTGTTCTGATGACTACAACTGAACAATTTTCTACAATAAACCGGATGTTGTTTTCACAGTTGTCCTGACGTACCTTTTCAACATAGTAACCATGTAGATAAAATGTCATTTATTTATATCACATTGACAGGACAGAATCAAACTGGCTGCACATTTTTTAAATCATTTTAAGAAAATACAAAATATACATTTTCGTTTTTGTTGGCGTTTATGAGCAGATAAAAATAATAGATATCTGTAGATCCCTTAATCAAGACTGAAAGGGACTGAATCTCATGCAGCATTGTTGGGAGCAAACGTGTTCACAACTGGTACAAACACAATTTAACAAGAGAAATAGAACTTATACATTTCTTTACTGACTCAACTGTTGCTTCACTAACTCCAAAAAGCCACACACATTCTATTGCAATTGTCTTATGTTTTTTAAAGTGTTTCATAAAAGTATAATACAATTATTTAAATAAAAAGTGGTGCAACCTTTCAGGAGTGTTTAGGACCATGCAACATTGTACTTTTTTAAATGTATTTTTTTGCTTTTCATAAAACATTCCTCATGCCTCAATTTAGATGGATAATATTTTTTTCTCTATTAAAATTAGGATTTTGATTAGTTCTTTCCACCACCCTTTGAACAAATATTGCAGTCATCTGTAGTTAATGTTGAACATTTGGTTGATGGCTTGGTTGGCTATAAGTGTTCTTGGCGGAGGGTTTTTCAGAAAAAAATTAAAAGGGAGAGTTCATGCCAAGCTTAGTCTCGAACTGCAGCTTCTGCCTCTTCTGGTATCGCACTCTCACACTGTAAAACAGATTAAACCATTTAATTAATAAATCATAGTTTGAAGTTTTATGATAATAATGCTGCTATGTATTAGTTACCTTAAAAAAAGAAAAGTCATATTGCATTCATATTGTTAACTTACACAAGACTTGCTAAAGCTGCAGTTTAGTCACTGACCTCTTTATTTTATTTTAGCTACCATACATTGTCTGGTCAACTCAACAAATGTGCTGTTCATATGTGTCTTCCATGGGGTGTGTGGATTGCGTACCGTATTTCATGCATTTTGACGACCTCGTTGACCACCACCACCAGCAGAGGTGACAGAGACATCAGCAGCCAGGCTAACAGAGGAATATCCTGCAGTTTGAAGTCCAGAGGGCTGCTCTGGTCCCGCCAAAACTGGTAATCCACTGTGGCTTGCACCATCTGACCAAGCAAACTACAAGCACAGACAATCCATGCCACATCTAAGGTTGTATAAATGTGAGAAAGCATCTGGATAAAGTGAATGTGACTTACACGACAGGGATAGTGAGGCACCACCAGGTGTTGCTGAAGGGACTCTTTCTCCACAGTGACTGAGAGCGATGCACGTAGCTCAGAGAAATCACCACTGAGAAGAGGAGATATTTAGTCCAGGTTTAACAAAATATGGATACAGGAAGTGTGAGTTAAGATCCTTACCAGTGTGTAATACCAAGAAGGCTGCCATCACCTTCTGAGTTAGTAGTAGACTGCTCGACAGCTGCCCAAACCACTTAGGAGCCTCAGCAGACGAGCTGGTTCAGAAATATTAATATATAAATATAATAAAGTTTATTTAAAAACAATTTTATAGTCGCATGGTCTTAGACGGAGGGTATGTGAAATTTGCATTTAAAATTTCATAAACATAAACGAGGTAAATATGTTTCAATCAAATGTAATGTCGGTGTAATCCCTCATTCGTCCAGGAGTGTTCCATTGTAGAAAAAGATTCAGTTGTAGTCATCTGGACTGTTATTTTCTAAAACAGAGTCCAGATGACTACAACTGAATCTTTTTCTACAATCAAATGTAATGTTGACATATTTTAAAATTTAAAAAATGTAAATAAACATGGGACATGCTGGCCAAGTTGTTTATTGTTTAGCGTTTTGGTTCTCAAGTCCAAACCAAACATTAGTCAGTTCTAGTGCAGCCTCTGCAGTTTAGTGAGGAAATAGGCTGTGCACAATGACACCTGGCTAGTCACTGTTCTGCTCATATCATATCTCCATGAGGTATGCGAGTAACGCAAAAATCAATACGATCATGCAGTGTACACAAACTTGCGGCAGGATGTCACTGGCAACATGTAAAGACTTTACAATTAAGATGATGAATACTGAGCTATGCATTTATAAAAAAGGTAGTTTGGTACTTTGTGTCTTGATTCTAATGCCAATTTTGGCCCACAACTCGCTGTCCACTGCATGAGCAGTCAGTATTTGCTGATTTTAGCGCAACTCTTCATCTGCATACAGAGAACACCTTCAAGGTTTTCTCATTAATTTGCTGCCACTGGCATGTTAGATTGGGATTTTAGTTCCTTATTTAAACCGGTAAGAGCTCAGGCGACATACCCTTCCTTTAAGGTCCAACGTTAAAATATGTATCGTGAACTATAACGTTTTGTAGTAATTCACTGCAGTTTCGAGGATGTTGTGTCGATACCTTGCTGTGAAGATGGAGGCACAGCTGGCAGTGCTGTTTTCTGCAAGCGTCAGATTACTGCTGCGACAGACCTCCTGCAAAGTGAAGCCGAAGGCCAGCAGACAGGCACACACTGACAGGCCAAACTTTAACAGGAAACAGCCCAAGAAGTAGTTCTGAGTCTGCCCATAACACATTGAAAATAGTTAGGATAATATTAAACACAGCCAAACTGCAGCTTTGATACACTCTTGCTATCATACATACCTTCTTCGGGATGGCGTTGAGGTTCTTTCCAGTGGCTACAGTCATCACTGAACTGTCAGGAGGTTTTCCTAAAAGAGACACACTGCCACAAAACAGACAATAATAAAACCCAATTGTTCGTAACGGTGTAACAACTATGTACTAATACAAACAAAAAATACTGTCCTCAGAGACATTTCATTTGATTATTTACGAAGCACAAAACGTATTAGATCAAGCAAAGTGGCATAATAATATAATAATATGTGGTTATACAAATTTTAACATGCTAAAAAATGTAAATGTGAATATGCACTGAACAATACCTGAGCAATGGACAGCTAAAGCAGGACACCCAAAGAATGTCAGTGGTGTTGACAGGAGGAGGCAGCTGAGCCAGGCATGCTAAGAACTTGATTTGAATATAAAGTTATCTACCAAATCAACATAATCATTATAATATAATAGTTCTAACAAAAATCACCTGGATGATAACAAGACTGAGTTGACATTGAAGGAGGAAAAGAAAGCACTTGCGGATGCCATAGGTAGTGTGTCTGGCCTGAAAAGGACAAAACACCAATAAAAGCAAATCCAATATTATGAATGAGACTTGTTTCAGCAACATGCTCCCATACCTGCTCAATGAGACGGACCATGCTGACGCTCTCCCCCCGATGGAAGCTGACAGAACAACCCAGACTGTTGAGCTGCCCCGACAGCCTCAGAGGGGACAGGCCCTCCAGCTCTCCACTGAACCCCCCTCCAGTGGCATAACCAAAAGTCTCCCATGAGCACTGCGATGGGTACAGTGGATCCAACGATATGCTGTTCACACAAAAATCCAACATCTTATGACACTATCAAGGTTACTTTGTTTTTCTAGTATCAAAATCAAAAGATAATTCCAGCAATTAACTAACAATGCATCAATTGTGTTGTTTGGACAATGAAAAGCATGGGTAAATTGTGCTTAAAAAGGTCATTTTTAAATACTGAAATGTATGCTTGGTACATACCTGAGGTCACTCTGGAGGAAGAGGCGGCTGTTGCGGAAGTTGGCAGAGCTGCCCAGACAGCATGTGACCTCCCTGTTCTCTTGCATGATCTTCATCATCTCACACATGGCTGAGGGAAAAAGTGGAGCAGTTAATTGACAATCTGAACCTAAACTTCAGGGTTTATGATGTGGGACTCACTGTCGGGGGTACAGTCTGTGAAGAGTGGCACCAACAGAGGCACATTATCTATGTTTTTCAGGTGCGGGCGAACCTGGTGGATACCACGAGGTAGTTTGGCCTGAAAATACAGTAGGGTTAGGGTTCCAGTAGAGCCTAAGGGAATCATATAACATACTTGAAATAATAAATAGTGTTACCCTATTGCAGTCCTCCAGGAAGCTGGGCACATCACTGTCTGTGGGCTGGAAACTGACCATGTCTGAGTGAGCCTCCTCCTCAGGCAGAAGAGGACCCTCGGCTTCGTCACGAGAATCTGTGAAATCCCCATGGCAGTCAAGAAAATGACTTCATAATATACAAATTTCAATTGATTGATCAAGCATTCCATAATCTAAAATTGGTAATCAGATGTCTGAAGAAGGGCTCTGACAAGAAATGTCAGATGTGGTTCATGCCTATAGCCTGATGATCGCATCTACTGACATGTGGCTCCTCTTGAAGAAATGTACACAATTCAAGGCTTGAGTGTTGCAGCAGAACATTCTCGAGCAAATCTCTTGATTGTGTCCATGATTAATCAGTGGCCTAAATGCATTCTCAAACACTAACTGAGATCACATTGCAAGTTTGTTTCTCTGACACATTCAGAGCACAATTGTTTTTATTTTAAAGCAGATCTAAGTAACTCAATAGAGCTCCCCTTGCAGCTCCCTTGTGAAAATACTTTGCCAAAAAAGAGACTCAAAACTTTTTTTTTTTTTTTTTATGTTTTAAGACAGTATAATCACATACAAAAACATTTCACATTGCCAAATAGACTCAAAACTTTTTTTTTTTTTTTTTATGTTTTAAGACAGTATAATCACATACAAAAACATTTCACATTGCCAAATATAAAAAAAGAACCAAGGTTTCTCAGCCGTGTTGTCTTCTCGTCGAGGTTTAAGGGCTGGTTTTCCACCCAGAGACAGCAGGAGGAGACGATGGGCACATATTTAACCATAAAAGGCATTCAATAAAGTGAAAAAGTTACCAAGTTCTGCTTTAAAAATCACTTTGTTTAACTGTGAATATAGAAGGTGTAATTTTTGTGTAAATATCTGCGTACACACCGAGACAAGTTTATTTTTTACTTTATTTTATTAGTAAATTCTTAATTTAAGCATGCCATATTTGACTCTATAGACATTGCTATTATTATTTTATTATTCATTGTTTTATGTTGCACCTTAACGTTCCTATGTTTGCGAACTGTGTTCAAAGACAATGGCAATAAACCTTTTCTGATTCTGGTTATAACGCCTCCTAAATTACCTTGGTTTAGGTCCTCATGGAAAGAACCGTGGCTGGGGCTGGAGGGAGCTCCATCACATGGACTGTCTCCGTTTGGTGTCAGAGAGATGTGACAGTTCCAGCCTGTCTCCAAACCCATCTTCTCTGCAAACACCTGGACAAAAGTACAGTACAGAATAACATCAGAACATCAGAATAACAAGTAAAGTACAGAATAATATCAGTTATATACTGGTTCATAAATCTTGTACCGTCATCTAAACTCTTCTCTCACATTTATATAATTCTCTATCCCAGCTGCATAATTAAGTGTCAACACATTAATATCATAAATTATCTCTCTCTCACTCCTAATAATTGTTGTTCTACTGTATGTAGAAGTAAGCAACAATAAATACAATACAATTTAGATATCTAGTCTGTTTACCTTGCTGCGCAGTTCATCTTCCATAGAAAAGTAGACAAAGCGGATACATGCGGTGACCAGAGCATCGATGAGTCTGACTGTATCCAGTCTAGCCTGAAACTGTGAGGACACCATCCCAATGAAGATCTGACCACTGAGGGCACTAACACAGTCCTCTCTCTCCGCGCCCTCCCCAATGCCCTCTGCGTGGGACAGAGATGAAAACAAAACAAACAAAAAAATATATCAGGATAACAGGACATTTTGTCTATTCCAAATAATTTCCATTTTAGTGTTGTCTGTTTTAGGTTAGACTGGATTAAAATATTTCCATTTACATGGCATGTTAAAGTCCAGGGACAAATTGAATTTGATGTGCCGGCACTTGAAAGAGTTGCTTTAGGTATGCACACGTACCATCTGAACTCCAGCTGTTTCGGCAGGAGCCATGTTTGAGAGGAGTAGTGGAGGGTAGCTCCAGCCCAGAGAACACACAGGGTCCCGGGGCAAGCTCCAGACATTTCCCATTGAGCTGACTGGACAGAGACACTTGCATGGGCTTATAGGCAAAGGCTGAGCAGTAACCGGACAAACAGGCACGCTGGTAGAAGTCCAGGACTTTCTTTCTGCAAAATATGAAAGAAAAGTATTCAGTTAAAACAACAAAACAAATAATAATACTGTACTGGAAATGCTGTGCATTATGACATGGGCTGTACCGGTCTGAGCCTGAGAGGGGGTAAATATCTGTCCCATCCCAGAAGTCTGTGCAGGCCTCCAGGATGAGGTCAGCTGATCCATGAGAAAGCATCTGGACATGATCTGTGTCAGACACAAAGAACATGTTTGACGACATATGCTTGGATAGTTTCTCCTGTTTGTGGATTCAAAAGCCATTTTTTAATGACTTACTGGAGGAGGAGTCCCGCACAAACAGAGAGATGAGGTGAGAGAGGGGGAGGCTGACGTTTGATGAAGTAATGCAGTCGACGGGAAGAAAGCTCCTTAGTCTTCTCTCCTGAAGGCAGCTGGTACAGAGCCAGGTGGTTCTCCTGTTTAAACAGCTCCCGCGCTCCTGGGGTGAAGCCTGTGTATAGAACATGCTGTGACGTACCCACAGGAATTTTGACTGAGAAATTAAAAGGCAACTATAAAAGAACAAAGTCGATCGTTCACAAGTTGCCGGCATCTATCTTCTCCACATGTTTTATTTATTTATTTATTAACTGTAAAAAACATTTCGAACATTAGCAATAATAATGTTATGTAAAATGCAATGCTTACCAATGAGTCGAGAGAGCTCACAGAGACCCCAGGGCACGTTTACAGGCTGGACGGTGCCGTTGCTCTCTTGAAGGGCCAGGTTGGACAAGTGGTCGGAGAACCTGCAGAGCTGCTGAGTCACACTGGCATTACACAGGTTTAACATGATGTTCAGACCCAAGGGTTTGAGAGAGGGAAGGTGACACTGCCAGGACAGGTCATCAAACTGGATACTAGCAGGGTTCTGCTGGTCCTGGGACAGGCTCAGCATCTCCAGGTGGTAGTCACATACAAAGTCGTCTGCCTCAGCCTCTGGGCAGCCAAACCCAAACTCCTACAAGAGAATAACATATGAGAATATTTGGAATCAATGAGCCTATTCAGCTATTGCCGGCCCAAATTCTGTTCTTATACGTAAAGTTACAGTTCATGCATTTCCAACTATTACTTTGTTTCATAGTTTTACACCAGTCAAGTGACAACACAAACTAAAACATCTTTTTTTAATCAATACAAAATTTAAAAATTTCAACAATGTCAAGTTGTTACCATGTACTTTTATTTGTCTAACACTATTGTGCAAATTAGACGTTTTGGCTCTTGTTAACAGTATGGTTGCTAGGTAACAGCAGTGGCATGCGATGACTTTTATGGATGGGTAAGCAAGACTTCAGGTGTCTGTTTGCCCATCCATAGTGGATAACACAAAAGTGGAAAAAAAAAACAAAAATAAAAGGGAACCCCCGGTTTCCCACGAGAAAACAAAGACTCTTTAAAAGATAGTTTTTAAGTCAGTTTGTTGACGGTGTTTTTGCTTCGCTTCTCCTCGCACATGCACAGTTAGGCCCAAACCTGCAAACATCCTTGATTCCCACACAGGTTTATTCAACGTGTTTTGAGCATAGATCCATGGGTTTGAAGCTGTGTGGTCCTTAGAGCGCATGCGTAGACCTCTAAACGAAGCTGCTCTTCGCTCTGGTTCTAAAAGCTCATGTTGGAGAGCGGAGCATGAACGGGTCTCTGAACACGGTCACACACTGAGCCGCTGCGGGAAAATAAGAATCGCGCTTCCCACACAGTATTGCCCAGCGGCCACTGAAACAAACTGACTTCAGCCAAGCTTCAGCTTCAGCTACCGCCTCTGGGAACTACATCTACATCACATAGATCCAACCAGAAAGTAAAAGTGTGAACTTCACCAACATTTTCAAACTAGGGAAAACTAGGGAAGATTCTGAGTAAAATCTTTAATGTAATTATGTTATCTACAGTTGAATAAAATTGTAATTCTAACCTGTCATATGCACTTTAAATTTCGAATGTGGTATGAGATTGAAAATGTGTGTTCTCCTCACCTGTCCCTGATCGTCCTCTCCTCCCTCCGTGTCATGGCTGAAGCTCACATTGGATCCAGAGTGGTGTTTGGTCCGAGTGCGTGTGGGCTGTCCACATTTTTGAGGCTTTAGGTTCTCTGTGGACAGGGCATTATCCTGTGACATTTCACTTGGTTCCACACCATCCACTTGGGACCCTCCAGGCTGACACAGCAGTGCCTCTCCCTCTTGGGCCTAAAATAACAAAGGTCAGAAGTAATTAGGGTTTAGTAGATTACAAACACAGTCTAAATGCTTTGCCATCCACCTCATCGTGGTCCTCTTCTGTGTCCATCCTGCAGAAGGAGTTGACCGATAGGTCGTCCCTGAGGTCGTCCTGACTATTGTGGGGAGGTTCCACTCTTCCACTGAAAAACAGCACGGTCTCGGGGCTGGGGTTTGGCCACGATAGGACACCCTGCTTATCCACGCAGCATAGAACCTATGTACAAAAGGCATAACGGTTGTCTTCATTCAATGTTGCTATAGAAATATATTACATTCAAATGTGACATAATAATAGTAAACTTGCAGTGACAGAGCCCAGGATGTGCAGAAGGCTCGAAGTGTAGCACAGTGTCTGAGAGTCTCCCTTCAACACTCCAACCAGGTGCCTCCACACACAGCGCAGCATCTCCTGCACACAATTCAATTACATCATAATAATGCTAATACGCAACAAAATTGCCACAATTATAAAATTGAGAATTCCTTGGATAGGAAAAGCAAGCAATTGGGCGGGAAAAGAAAACATACTGCTCTTAAAATCAGAGAAAGACACAAAATAACTAAAATGTAAAACATTTTTTTCAATTTAGTAAATGCTTATTACAAAATAAAACTAGTCCGAGGACTATATATTATATAAAGTCATTTTTTCCCCTTTTCTACTTCTGAGAAAAAGCCAGTAACTGCACTACCACAAAAACTTGCATTGAAATTAATGACAGATGCACTGCTCATGTGGGGAAATGACAGGAGCTCATCATGCAATACACAATACTGTTGGAATCTTGTAATTTTGAATTTTTAAAACATTTTTATAAAATCACTGACAAGGCAAAAAGAAAGTAGGCAACGTCCCTTGCAATGCCTTTACAAGGGTCTATAAATATAATAGAAGCAGCAGCTGGATTGGGGTTGTACATATAGTGATGTACCATACTTAGTATGGTACATCACTATATGTGATAGTTGGGACAAATGAGGACGGCCCATGTAAAATGGAAGTAGAACCAATAACACCAATTAAATTCATGACAAATCAGAATAAAGCAGTGAAAAGGGCAAGCAATGCGACAGGAACATAAGACAATTTAATTTTTAGAACCATGATGTTTTACTGACAAAAAGTGCCATAACCATAGTTATATTTTATGATCATAAATTATAGGAAATTCAAAACTATTTTGTCTTGTCGGTATTGTTGGTGGTTGTTGGTAAGCAAAGCCATGTGCTGTAGTCCACAGGAGGGAGGCAGCAGTGAAAAAAAGGTCAGGTGGAGCAGGTGGAGGAGTCGTGCGAGACAGTGAAAGTTATACCTGAGAGGAAACCACTTCGGTGTAGCTGCTTAGTGTGTCCTCAGAAAACTTAGCAAGCTGGGGCAAAAACACAGCAGGTTAAGGCACACAGGAGGAACGTACAGGGTTAGACTGATAAGACTTAAGATTATTTTGTGACTCTAAATATAACATGGCTAGGAGGAAAAAGTCTCTACAACTGTCTTATCAAGTCCTATATCAGTCTAATCCTTCCATGTTTTAAAATATCCACATGTGACACTGGTTATTTCAGTTGCACAGCTACAGCACACATGTAGTTTCCCCTTAAAATCATTTTTTTTGTCTGACTCAAGTCATCCTTTCTTAATTTCACATCAGCTTCCAGATAATAAACCCATAATTGTGTGACCGAAGTGGGAAGTGTTGAAATACTAAAATAATCTGTCCTCCTTTGAAGAGCTACGGTCTAGTTGATAAACCACAAGCTTGTTAACAATTTACTTTTTGACAGTTGACCCCACTGGCCATCACCACTACTCAATTACAGGGTCTGAGGCTGATTTTAGTGGTCTGGATTTGTTCAAAAGTGTATCATGTAGTTTGGTGTCAAGAGAGACTTCTTTTTTTTTTTTTTTTTTTTTTTTGATTTTCTTTTTTTTTAAAGGATAAAATATCTTTGTGTGTCCTTACCAGACCAGCTGGAGATGCTTTGCTGAACTCGGCCAGGACCTGAGCCTCACCAAACGCATTTACCAGGACCCACATGACCGGGAAGAGCAGCGGCAGGATGGGCAGGACTCCCATCAACTGATCAATCAATCAACATCAGTTTAGAACAACATGTTTGCCTTGGGTTTATAAGCTTGTCATATTTAGGCAGAAAAAGGCAATTTAGGATGACAACACTTTACCTGGAGCTGACAGAAGTTGTACCATAGAGGTGTAAGACTGGGGGCATCACAAAAATATCGGATAGTATTGACAATTAAAAAGGCAGTCTGAGGAGAGAGCGCAGAGCAAAGAGTTAGGCATGAAAAAGAAACCATCCAAAAGTCAAAGTGGTTTGAGGGTTCTCACCAACACAACAGGACACACTAACTTGGTGATGACTGACTGCACAGTGAAGCGTTCATTATCCAGCACGGTCACTGGACGAGACAACGCCAACTCCAGGCCATTTCTGAAAACACAATGCATTTGCTTCTGTTTGTTTCTTGGCGTACTCGAGTCCATTGCAAGTTTGAGTATGCATATCCCAATTAAAAAGCGCTGTACCGGAATTTTACTATCTTAAAAATGTGAAAAACAGAAGTAAGGTCCAGAGTTATTCTCCATTTTCCAACCGCATTTCTAACATTATTATTTTTCACAGCAACACGTTTATAGGCATGTTCACAACTTGAGTGGATTTTTGTCATCATGGTAATGCTAACAAGAACCAAATCAAGCACAACCCCTTTAAACATATGTTGAAATGTACCTGACCGTGTCCAGCACAGGCGTCCGAACTACCCTGAAAAGCCGGTGATGCTGAGGACTCTGGGGCCCTCTCTTATCTGTGGCTTGGGGGGAGGGAGGAGGCGAGAATGGGGGGAAGAGGTCTCCAGGCTCCAATACGATGTGCTCATCATCCTGAAGACAACAAAACAAGTCGAGTCATTACCACTTTCAATATCTACAGAAAAAACACTTTCTTCAAAGCCAGTAAAAAGGATAACTATACTCAGATGGTATTTTAACAATGCATCAAGAACGCCGCTATTGTGCCTGTGAATGTCCTGGTTGTGATTTGCAGAAAAAATGAATGAACTTTAAAGATCAAATATCCTATTTTTCCCATTTCATAGTCGACTCTAAGGGCATAGTTGATAATAATAAGTGTTGTGCAATACCCATAACATAATAGTTATAAAAGATCACCCATATCTTGGATCCGCACACAAACCCGGAAGTGCAGACGGCTTAGTTTGAGATTTGCCCCCACCTTCGCGAAGATCGATCGGCCTCCCCCGGCCAACACGTGACGTAGTCTCAGTGTGAGCATGCGTTCCCCGCCCACCCCGTGACGTAGCCTCGAGTGGAATGTAAACAGAGACCGAGTCGTGCGCCGGTCAGCGCCAGTACACAACGGCACATGTCAGCGCAGCAGCGTTGGATCAAAAGAAGTAGCGTTTTTGAAGCTAACTGTGGCTAAATACCTGCGGTTTCTCTGGAGCGCGGGGGGAGTGTTACAGGTACAGAGTGATTCCTGGAGGAGGGGCTGAAACAGGGAAGTGTGCTGCGACACTCACCAGGCCGACTCATCCTGGTGAGTAGGCCTCGTTCGTCTGCTCATTAGAGGGAAAGGATAGAGACTATTCTCTTGCTAAAGACTGCAGGAATCAATCAAAAAACCACTTTGGGCACATATACAACGTACCAATAGCAATGTAAGAAGGTTAAATGCTCTGAAAAGTTGATTTTGCATGATATAGGACCTTTAAGGGATTACAATGGCATTTTACAAATGTAAAATGATCTACATACAGTACGTTAGCGTTTCATACTAAATACCCCCCAAAAAAAGTATAATATGTCTTCTTTAATGGTCCAAATCGCCAACTTATTATAATTTTTTTTTGCTGTAGGCTTTATTGACAGGAAAGTAGTGTGAAATGGGGAATGAGAGAGAAGGGAGGACATGCAGTAAATGTCGGAGTCAGGAATCAAACCAACAACACTGCGGTCGGCTGCATGGCATAATGTGCTGTGCCTTAACCACTCGACCACCGGGCAACACCGCCAACATATTTTATATATAGGTTCTAGATTATTATAGGTAAGATAGATGCATACCTTGATCCCTCTAAGAGAAGCAAAAGCCTCCTGTCCTGGCCTCAAGGCGATGACATCTCCTTCCACCAGCAGGCTGACAGGACAGTTGATGAGCTGGGAGTCTCTGTAGGTCCAGTGGAGGGACCAAGACGGGGATGTAGGGGTGTACAGGTCCGGGTACATGGATGTGGCCCAGCAAACATCACCCACACAAGCGGACAAGTAGTCTAAAACAAAAGCAAAGAATTACCTTTATTTTTTCTGTAGTTAAGCATAATTTTCATCTCTTTGCGTTTATAGCTTATATTCAATTAAAGTCGACATCCAACTTCTAAAAATCTATCTCCTTTGCAACTAGTCTTACCACTGAGCTGGCCAATGATAGCTCTGAGGCGGCGGACCATCTCTGTTTTCTGGAGCCGCTGTTGTCGCCGGACCAGCAGCAGGTTCACCAACAGGAGGAGCAGGAGGGCAGCAGCGTTGGACAGCTCCACTCCAGAACTATAGATGAATGTGAATTATAAATGAGAAACAGCAGCTAGATAAAGCTTGTTATTTTGACAGTAGAATCAAAGAGGGCAAAGACTTCTATGACTGAAGTTGCTGTTTTACTGAGAAAGTACAATACGGTTAAAATAGAGAGATACTGGGCCTATCCATATGAAACGCCTCAACATTTGACAGAATTATGCAAATATACAGTCGCATGATCATGAATGGATGAACTGACCTGCCCTTGGGTTGGCAGCCATAACAACTGATGAACCCCAGAACGACCAGCAGAGTTAGGGCCACAGCAGGCCAGTGCAAGCAGGAGTGACGGTTCACATGAAACAGGAAGCTGTTTGCCCATTGGTCCTATTTCAGTACATCACAAAATCCTGATTTACAAGTCAGCCACAAAAATACTGCTCCTGCTTCAAAGCCGGGAGCCCTCACAAATTCATGCCCTTTTATGGCATGTATAAACATTTGCTGATTTGACAATTTTTTCACATGTGCCATACATTTTCCCGATGGCCTTTTATGATATGTAAACAGCATATTGCATGATCGCATATAGAGTAACAAATTAGTTAAAAGCTTGTTCTTGTACCAGAACAGATGAGTGTCGGCGTGTGGCTCTCTGGTGCTGCTCTAACAGAGCCGTGAGCTGGTCTCGGAGCTTCCCCAGAGCCTGCCTTGTGGACAAGCCCAGAGCGACAGCATTCTCCCCCTGGGAAAGAGCACGAGCAGAGAGTCACAACAATCTTAAAATATGTTCATATTCAAAATCACATCAATAGTCATACAGTTTAACATGTTTCATATTGCACAATTAATATTTTTTCCATTGGTAATATAAAATAACTTGGATTTTGCAACACAACAATTCAGTTAATTGAGAACTAAAAGCATGCATCAAAATTAACGAATGGTTATGATAAAGATTATTTTAACGGTCAGTGAGAAGTACCATTTTCCCATGCTCCGGGTCAGATCATGCCTCTGAGCTCATACAAACATTCTGGGGCTGGGAGTTATATTTGGGTCTTTTTAATCGTGGCTTGGAGCGGAGTTCAAACACTGAAGGAAGAAATTTGACTTTTGTCTGTGTTAAATGGCATGATTAAAAGTCTTTAATGTTTTTGTTTAGGAATTACTATTTGTTTTATTTGTTTTTAATTGTTTTTAAGACCAAGTGAAATCTAATTGAAAATTGAGATCAATATGATGAAACAATTCTGATTATTTAGTTTTGTCATATAGCCCAGGCCTATAATTTAGTGAGTGATGCAAAAAAATACTGATTGTCAGCACTGTGTTGAAATCCATTATAAAAGAAACATTCCACACTTCTGTGAACCTGTGGCCTGTGGAGTAACTTATAAGCTGACTGTCCAAACAAATAAACACTGGAAATATGTGTTATAGTTTAGGTTTAAACTTTTCTGTCAACGCAGAGTTAAATCCTGAACCACTGATTACTACAGGGAGTAAAACAGTGCTTAACAGTGGGCGTACGCTTGTAAATTCCCTATGCTTTTTTGTAATAGACTTTCAGAACAATTCAAATATTAGGAGTTTGAATGCATGAGAGGCGAACCAGCTATGGGGAAAACGCTGAAAACTAACAAATACACCAACATTATTTTATAATATTGCAATATTTCTGATAAAAAACTGATAAAAATGTGTGTTCTCTGATGGCGAGATGGTGACTAGTTTGAGAAGCAAACTCTTCAGGGCCTCTGCATAAACACCATGAATTTAGCAACCCCACCCTCTCCATTACCTGCTTCTTATCCTGCGTCTCCATGGTAGCCACAGCTGCTCAGCATGCTCCGCCCCCTCAGGAGTCACGCCCAGCAGGTGTGACCCCGTCAGCGCAGCTTCACACTGGGCCTGGGGGGATGGTACTATAAGGATGCGTCCGGGTAGTCCCAGAACACACAAAGAGAGGAGAGTCCAGAATGGGCCCGGTGTTGGTACCGCCCAGGGTCCTCTCCAGACTGCCCAAGCACACAGCAGTTTGTCCACTATTGGCTGCTTCTCATATTGATCCAGATTAGGCCTGCGGAGATCAAACTAATTTATAACATAAACAGCCAAGTCTGTACATTCACTCTTCCCAGTATAATTTTAAGAAATTCTGTCTTTTGATTGCGTGTACCTAAAAGACAATTAATTACATTAATTCTGATCCTCTAGACAGAGTTGCTCACAAACCAGTCCTGTCTCTAATGGGCACCAAGAGGGCATGGATATTCTGCCTGCAAACATGATGAGATCCTGATCCCAGCATATCTCTGAGGTGGACTCATTCTGCTGAGCCAAATTGTTCAGGAGTATTGGACAAACATAACAATAAAGCATTGTGTGTTCTTGAGACCCAGACCTTGGAGACTGCTTTGACCCCAATTCATTGGAGAAAAGTGTGATTTGATTGCCATAATGTAGCCCATACGAGCTGTATGCAATCATATCCCTGACGCCCTAGACATCTACTTTGATTGTAAAGGGGGTAAAGTGACTTATCACTAAAGGCAGACTGTGACATTGAAAACACAATTCTATTCATGATGTAAGGTTTAGGTTGATCAGAAACATGCAGGCTACTTGATGGGATAATTAAAAATCCCATGAAAGAGAAATTAAGGTATAGGGCTGCAACGATTACTCAAGTAAATCGAATAATTCGATTACAAAAAAGCTTCAATTATTATTTGATTGCCTCGATAATTCGTTTAATTTACATATTTAATTAAAACGTGAATCGGTGGCGTGCAGAGCGCACGGAACGACTTGTGGCGCTTTTGTTTCAAACGGAACTTGTTCCGGACCTGCAGCAACTAAAGCACGACAGAGTCACAAGTGTGACTGGGAAGAGTTTTGTTGTGTGAAAGAGCACGGTGTTCTGAGCTGCAACTCTAACTACTGTAACTAGCTCCGTGTGTCATTTACCCCAGCCCCCGCACCCCTGATCCGCCACCGCAGACCCCCCACTACATACTCCGTACTACTCCCCCACACAAAACTCTTCGCCGTTCACTCCTCTGCTTTGAAACAGCCAATCCATCCATAGAAACAGCGCGAGGGCCGCGACCACGAAACAAAAACTCTGATGACAGGGCAAAGCAAGGAGGCTAAAGTGAACGGCACACGGAACCAATGCTGCAAAATGGTATCACTGGTCTCACTCAACATAAAGTTTTACAAACAAGTTTCTTATTTTAAGTGACGTGACATAAATGCAAATTAATTTCATAGCTACTGTCACTGTTTACAAACAATCTGTGACAAGTAAATTAATCCTTTATAGATACAAACAGAACAGTTTGGACTGAAGTGAAATGTTGCCGTTTTGGGGACAAACTTATGAAATAAAGAATAAAATATGTTATTTTAAGTAGAAGCTCCTTATTTGTTATTTGTTTATTACTATGAACTATAACGTTCATTTAAAAAATTATTTTATATGCTTTTAAATGGTTTATGAAATGTACAAAAATATACAGATTAATCGAGGAAAAGAATCGATAGATTACTCGATTACTAAAATAATTGATAGCTGCAGCCCTATCAGGGTACCACTCGGCGGTCAAGTAGATTTTTTTTGTCAGGTCCATGCGCAACTGGCCACAGCGTTGAATTTGTGAATTATATTTGCTGAATGTCCTTCCCTCTCTAATCCCCATTTCATGCTACAATGCCCCGTCCAATAAAGCTTACGGGTCTTAAAAATGAAACAAAAAACGGGACCTCAGGTGCCCATGGGCCACTCTTTGTTTTGCCATAAAACTCCTGACAGCAGATCCTCTGACCACATAGGCAGCTTTCTCTGGCACAAAACACAAGACAAGTCAGCACTTTGTATTGGCCAGGACCACAGCATTCTGCCCCTCATGCCCAAGATCCAAACTGGAACAGCCCCATCAGAAATATTGAAGATTAAAGCACTCAAATATGCTTAAATACATAAGTCTATCCCTGCTGATATTTATCTTAGTTTACTATGCACCCATTGAGTGAGCTAAATCAGGAGCAGACTACTACAGATAGATTAAGCCTTAATCCCTGTCGGAAAAGATAAACTCACACTACACTGGAAAACAACAACTAAGAATAGAACCATTTCTAGTAACATTGCAACCCCTTAAAATGCTTGAGACTGACAGTGCCACGCATTTATTAAGAAGTTGGGTCAGTAGTATGCAGATATAATGTGGTCAATGTTTGAGACTTGGTTAAATTTGGGTACAGGTGCAAATTGAATGCAGTAATTGTGATAAATGACTCACCCGTATGTAATATTGCAAAGCTTCTTCGGAAAGACACATTATATTTAAATCTGACGCCATATCTAACGATGCACATCCGTGAGGATATAATAACTAATATAATAGAAATAAAATAATAAATAGCGTCAAAATGAATATCTATAGGCCATACTCATTACTGACCCGTGTGAAGATAACAGGTCACCCAGACTGCACGTGTTAATGATAAAATAGCAACAGTGGTTCACTTGATTTAAATCCCCGTCAATAATTCAGACGAACTGGACACAGGCGTCTCCTTCATGTCAAAGACAGATGCTGATCCAGAGCCCAACCAAAGAACGCTTATGCCCACCGTGTTCACAGGTTTATGAGCACGCACAAACGTTATTCACAATACACCTACCTGGGAGTTATAAGCGAGTGTCAAATGATCTTGTAAAATGTGTTTTTATGATATAATCCCGGTAGTTCCGCAGGTTCAGTGCCAAACTGCGGCCATGTTGAGACGTTCTGCCTGGAAGCGGACGGAGACTTGTGATTGGTCAACACGGAACACTCTGACATCTGATTGGTCAATGCAACAGTGGGCGAACGCCAGTCTGTTTATGGCTCTGTTTTGAAATAGGAAACTTGAGCTTTTAGAGGTGACCAGATTGATGTCAAGTACACAACCCCCGTGATGCATTTTTATTTCATGAAAATGTATTGATTAGAAATTCTAATTCATTTAACATTCATTTAATTTCTAATTCTAATTTAGAATACAGAAAAATACAGTAAAAGTAAAAGCAGTGAGCTTGATTACTGGTCTAAAGTCTGCAGACCCCCGTGTACAGTCTAAACTTTATCTATCAACACATTTTTGCTCTTAATTTGGCCATAATGACTGTATCAATATTTTAGATTTTGGTTGCAAATATTAAATTCCGATTATATCTATTGGTCCTGCACTATTTACAATTGTTGTCACCAAAACAAAATTTTATTGAAATGTCAGAGTTTAGGGCAATAGGGCAATAGAAAATGCAATTAGTGGTGGGAAAACACACTAAAAACGAGAGTGTAGTCAAAAATATCTGTGTAACCTTTCAATACACTCTGTGGCCTCTCAAAGATAATAGATTCTACAGTAGTATCCATATGTGGAGGTGTGTGACCTGACCTCCTGCACTTACTTTCTTACTTTGAGATGTCTGAGAAAAAAAAAAAAAAAAAAAAATATATATAATATATATATATATATATATATATATATATATATATATATATATATATATATATATAAGGTGCTTATTGATGTATTTCTTTCTTTGGCCAAAATGTCCTCCTCCCTGAGAGCCGATTTAGACTGATACCTCTCCTCTGCAACTTAAATTAATTTGAACATTTTCAATAATTTTGCTACAGAAACATTTCCTTTTTGTAGTATATAACCTCATCTCAAAGCCACAAACTCCTCCATTGAAGACAGTGAGGTGGAGATTCTGAGCAGGGAGAAAAGATGGTTTGAAAGAGGAGTTAAGGAGACAATCTTTGTTAAAAAAGAGAATCCTTTAAATCGTAATGGAGGTTTAAGATTGGTCTGCTGTAACCCTGGAGCCAAAGTCAGTGAACAATAGGTCCATCCCAGTTGGTTTCGATGGCCCATTATCAGGGGTCCCACCCTGTGGGCAGGGCTTTCACGGAGTAGGATATAAACCTGAGTTCTCAGACTTTGTTTCACAGAATTATAATGAAATAAGACTGTAGCTCAAGTTTAATTCTTTAATAGAAATGTAATTTAATGCAAAGCATAATTTTTATACATAATAATAATAATATATAATTTATAAAATATTCAGACTTATGCAAATATTTATATAATTTAAGTATTGGTTTCACTTTTTATTTTCTATCAAATTAGTTCAATTTTATTTATTTTTTTGATGCAAAATGTAAACAAGGAATGATTAATATCAGATTCACATAAGTTCTTGAATAATACATTTTGGCATAAGCTAGTGGTTGGAGATAGAGCTGCTGACGGGAGGTTGCACCAGCTCTCTGATCACCATGGCCAGGGTGTGGCACAGCTCCTTGGCCTAGGAATGAGGAAACACAAGATTGTTAAAAAATAAAAATAAAAAATAGCTTGCAATACTTAACTCAACTCCTAGGATACAATACTTTACAGTTTAATTATGCATACAAGACACACTGGAAATAGATCTAATTCGACCATGGTGATTATAGATTACATAGAGGAGCCAGGTGTGTCTTTATGAATACTTTGGACATGTACAGAGAAGGGATAATGAAAATATTGGCTCTTTCCAAATATCTCCCCCTTTTCCTTGTGTGGTTTACTGCCCGATAAGCAAACCCCCTGACCCCCAAAGAGGTATTTAGGGACTCTTGCTTTGCCCTAAAACAAAAAAACATACCAGTGCTCCACGTTGGCTGCCCAGCCCCAACTGTACTATATATTAGAATGTGGTGAGTAAGTGACTGTTGTGGTCGGAGGGGCAGATTGGCGACCTCGCTTTTGTTAATCTACCCCAGGGCAGGTACGGCTACAATAGTAGCTTAGAACGATCAAGTATGGAGTGAGTGAACAATGAAATGTAAAGGCTTATATTATTATTATTGACGCAACCACATCTGCTTCACCAAAACAGGACAGTACCTGCTTGGTTTGAATGGAGAATTTCTTTGGCCGACCTGGGTTTCCATAATCAATGTCCACTCCTGGAATTTTGCCCATTTTTTTGGGCGCGGACAGTGCGCATGGCCTGTATGTCCCCTAGGGGGATTTGGAACACTTGCTCCTGTACACAATACAAGACATTATTACTCAGAAAATGAGTTATGGTCTTTTGAGAAGGGCTATATGTGGTGTACCTGGGTTTTGGGGTGAATGAGGAGAACTCCATCCTGACTGAGGCTGACTATGCAGGGAGAAGGAACACCACGTTGGCTCACCTTCTCAGCCCAGAAAAGGCTAGCGCCAAACAGAGGCCGAGTAGCAATAACATCTGCAGAAAAACAGTGTGGTGAGAGAGCAACTAATTATGTAAATATGTTTTATTCACATTATAGATTATTTACTTTTTAGTTACACAGTAATAGCAGTACATTTTAGCTGAGATAATTTACTCACAACAATGTGACAATTTTAACAAAAGCAAAACGGTCCCACAACAGACACCTACCAATGAACCGGGTCTTGGCTTCTTGCGAATTGAGGTCCTGCATTTGTGACATCTGTCCCACACAGAGAGAGTGGAGCTCCTCCAAAGAGGAGCTGGCCTCTCGGACGGGGACATACTGTTTCAACTCCGCTCTGACACAACAAAACATCCAGAAAAGATGGTGTTAGTCCTGGGTGTGACAAACGGTGGTTAACAGTGTTTTGTTTCCTTGCGATGTTAGAGGGAATTACATGCAGCCTATTGTTGAGAACCGTATTTGAACTCCGCAGCCTCTCAAACATGGCAAGCATATGTGCTATCTACTCGACCACAAGCAGCACGCAATGTAAGATATTTTTTTTTCAATACAGAACACAACACGGCCAGAGAGCAAAAATCTAAATAAGAACACAAGTAGACTAAACATCAAAACTGAATGGAACTTAAGTAAAACTTGTGACGCACGGTGACGGAGCACTCTGGAGCCCATCAGCCAATCTCTGCAGAACGACCAGTTCTGCCGTCTGCTGCACCCCTCCAAAGGTCAGAGACAGCTGCTGGTTCAGGTATTGCCCCAACAGCTACAACACAGAATGCATTGATGAATCATGATATTACAGAGCAGAGGCACAGAATGTTGTTCAGTGGAGTAAAGAAAACAACCATCTTATGAACACGTCAAAAACATGTTAACTCAGGGTTAGTAATTGATTTTAGTAACTGTGATCTACCTATTGTAATTGCTGACTCTGAGTAAATGTTTTGGTCTGACCACATCTAATGATATGAGCTGGAACACAAACACAAGTAACAGAATAAGGTGGCTTCTCAACGTTTTTGTTTTGTTGCGAAGTCTTGAATTCACACCGAAAATATTTTTCATCGCTGCACTATTAAAAGTCTTCTTGCCAGCGATAACACTGAGAGGAGACCTTTAAATAATGTGGTCCACTCTGTTAAAAAACAAACAAACTGTCCTTGAGGCTCTTTACAAATGCAGACTCATAAAAACTTCTTGAACAATGCATTTGATCCAGCACTTTACTATATTTTTCAGCTTTTTTCTCTTAATCTTTCTAGCTTATTTATGTGGTTGTTTTACTGTGCACGTTTTTGCATACGTTTTCCAATGTGGTTTTAAACATTAAATGGCAAATACACTGAACTGGAGGAGTACCTGCTGGTAGTGGAAGTCGAGGTAAAGCTCATTGTTAAAGGACAGGGGGCTCCTCCAGATGAGCCTCCTTAAGGACATACTTATGGAGGAATCGTCAAGGAGGAAGTCAAAAATGTACTCCTCGGGGTGAAGGGGTCGCATCATGCCATCTGTGACACACAAAGAGGTAAGTTATTTCCCAAAGAGGAAATAACTGTCTGTTTTATGTTAGAGCAGCTGTTTTTTTGTGTCCATTGGCAAGACACTCATCAAATTTGTGGGATAATTCTGAGCCATTATTGCTGCTATTAACCCTATTTACAGCAATAACCTTAAGTTGTGGATGCGCCTAATCATTTGTGTGCTCCTTACAAGCAAACATTGACCTAGAAAGATGGCTCCATACTCAAGGATGTATACACTACATGTTCAAATACTGTTACATCTTGCTTTGCTTATTTTAATATGAAATAACCGGTCATGAATTAAGTATTAATGAAAACAAATTGTAACCTTTATCTCGGTTAGCAATGATGGCAAACTCATTCACTTCAGCGAGGTCTGTAATGGCCATCTCTCTGCAGAGGTCACTCACCACGTCTATGGCCATCTGAAATGTTCAATATTTATGAGACAGCTGTAAAAAGAATTAAATAGACACATCTGTGACATCTCACACTGAAGCTGCGGATCTTTGTGGGGAAGTCAACTCCTCCTGGCAGATTGATGCCGATTCGCCGAGAACCTTTTCCCGCCTGCAGAGTCACACTCTTATATTTTAGATATTTGTAGACGTGAGGAAAAGTTGAAGGTTGAAGTATACTTGCCATGAGAGCTTCCATTTCTATTTCAGAAGGAATGGTGCGACGGCTTCCAAAAGAGATGGAGCGCTGCAGGTTTTCAAGGCAGTATGCAGCCAACTCTAAAGACAATTAAAACAAAACTGAGAATTAACAACAGAAACTTGCTTTCCAAAGTAACTGATCATGTGTGACTGATCACACTTAAGAACCCTCTTCTTGGCCTCACCTAAATTGAAAGACAGATAAAGTCTTCAGTCAAATAACGTCATGAAATCTTTGTATTTCTAGTGCTAACATTTGTCAATAAACAATATTTGATTTTAATAACAAAAGTAGGTATGACGGCACCTTGATAAGGGTTATGTGGGTTGTCGGCAAGTAGCTCTAGGTGGTGGCAGAGGTACGGCTGGAGCGTCCCAGAGCAGGAGAACAAGCCTGTGCAAAGGTTCAGCAGCCTCCAGCCCAAAGTACAACTGGACCTTCAAACAAATACACATATGCATTGACTCCACATAACTTGGGTTGAAAGGATTGGTTTCGGAATTTATATACATTACATTATTTAATGTATGAAATAACATAAATAGATCAAGTATAACTCACTTATTGTAATTGTCTGTAATTTGCTTCACAATCTGGCAGAATATCTCATCTCTCAGAAGTTCATTTTCCTTCCCCAGCTGACCAGAGCAGAGAAATAAATGAGTTTGAATAGCTGTAAATCAGAACAGAGAAGTGGCTAATGCTCACTGACCAGTAAGATGTGGCGCAGGCAGTCGGTTTGGCTGCCTTTCTTAGGCAGCGGGGCATCTCCCGTGAACTGCAGCAAGTCTGACGGACACAATATTGATCAAAATACTGCATTATTTCGGCACACACTCGGTTTGCAATTAGGTTTGCAACAATTGAGTTGTTCTTCACCATCATACATCATCTGGCATATGGACAAGTATACATATATACGCCATTCTCACTACATAAATGAGCATCAGTGTGGAGTGAGAGAAAGCAAAATAATGTTGTTTTAATGATAAAGCGGACTATTGCAGAAGAGAGGACCAAAAGTGAGAGGAACAAAAGAGGTATAAAAACTTACTGCTGAAGCACTGCACAGACTGCTGATTTAACTCTGCGTCATTGAAAAGAATGAGAGATTCCTGCAGCGGCACCTGTAAACCAACATATACTTCATAGAACCAGGGAAAGAACGCTGATCATGTGAAATAACTATTGTATTATACATATTACTTAGTGATCTTAGTTATTGGACCTGTTCTGGTCTCCTTATTTAAGACATATTTAAGTACTACAATTGTGCACACTCCTTACATCAGTATACTTGACAGCCTCAGAAAAGTTCCTCCCAGTGGATGGCAGACCTTCGCTTCCAACACTTTAAAAATGAAAAGTTACATGGCACATGTTAGCAGTGAAGGGTCTTTGTAGTCATATCTGAGACGTGATCTCACCGGAAGTATTTCATGGCAAACTCAGCCATAGGAGAGTAGATCTCCTGGTCCTGGGCAGAGCTCTGAAGAGAGTTTTGAGCCCAAACTTGAACTGAGCCCTGGACAGAGGCCTCTCTGCTGCCAGGAGGTGGTGTCTGTGGAGGTGGTCTCTGTGGTTGTGGTCTTTGTGGAGGTGGTCCCTGTGATATGGGACCCTGTGGCGCGGGCCCTGGGGGAGGCCTCAGGCTCCTCAAGCTCTTCCTCCTCTCATCTCTTCGGTCCAGGTGAAGACTGTGGTAGTCCGGAGCAGCAGAAGGCTGAGTGAGTTCTACTGGGAACAGACCAGAGCGCCCCCCGGTGGAGCCAAACATCCAGCCTGAAGAACACAAGATAGTTTAGTTAAAGAAGATCTCATTAACTTTAAATTTGCTAAAGTTTTAGGAAATTAGTACATATTTTATGTGCTATATGTTATATCATTATACCGATTAATCTAGTGACACATACTGTTACTGGAGTCATTAGGAACACACCTGTCTGGAGCCCTTCTACTGCCTGCAGTCGGATGACATCTCCTCTGGTGAAGCTGAGCATGCTTTTGTCATCTGTCATGTGACTCTTCAGTGCCACCACGTGACCTGAACCCTAATTGAAAAGATGTTGTGAAGAAATACTATATACGACAAACACCAGACTGCAGTAGACAACATTAACCTGGGCAGGACGAGCGCAATAGTAGCACACTGACCTGGATGAGTTCATACAGAAAGAGCTTGATCATGGCAGATATTTGTGGAGCCCTGGAGGACTTGAGCACCATGTGCTCACTTTTCAGCTCCACCTCCACTTTGTCTGCTCCTCTGAGCTCTATGGACAGCATTTCTGCAAAACTACACTCACAAAACAAAACACAAACTGGGTTAAAAGGAGTTTTGTAAACAGGTATTGCTGGTGACACTTCGTATGACACGAATATTACCTGTAGCTGCGAAGGAGTCGGAGGTGTTTGGGGTTGATACCTGAGGCACGGACCACCTTGAGGAGACGGATCCCTCTATGGGTTACTCCTAAAATTTGAGCATCTTGGCTGTCCACCTGCATCGCACAGTTTACTCATAGTTTAACAAGAAAACAAATATTAGGCCAATGAATACTATTCCACTTTCTGCCTGTCGTAAGTGCATCCTTACCTTCACAGGGAACAATCTGCTGAAGTAGTTCTCCCAGTTGTCCCGAGCCGCGATGACAATTCGCTTCTTCATGAAGTCATCCTGGATGGTGCTTATAGTTGTGCCAACATTGAAGTTTGCTGGCATGATTACATGATTAGTTATTCATAAAGTGTGACATCTGTAGCCTCTTTACTCAATGCCTAAGCAACTAAAGTACAGTGTAAATGCATGTGTTTCTCAGTCATGATTCTCACCGAGTAGATCTTTCATCTTCCTCCTCTCCTCTCGGCTGATCCGCAGGCAGCTGTCTGAGTATGTGTCCCTCATGATCTTTATAACACACCGAATGTTAAAATAATGTAAAAATAGTATCCATCTTAATAAATAAAGGTGAAGACCCATGTACTAACCTGTTCACACAGCAGGTTGAGGATGTAGGCCCGGTTAAACATTTCTTTGGGATAAAATACCTGTAAAGACAGGTGATGATTACACCTCAATATATAAGTACAGCATCAGCCAGTGCATGCCATCTGAGAGTGAATGGTGACAACAAATATTTACGTAAGTGTTAGTACAGCCATTGACGAAAAATTACGATTGCCAAAGTAGAGTAAAAAATTGTGTATGAAGAGCTGTCAAGTGTATTTCTCCTTTGCGATATCAATAAAATGTTATCTTTTATTATCTTATCCATAATAGGCTTCAACTTTTGCCTTCTTTATTTATGAACCTTTATTTAACCAGGTAAGAAACCCATCGAGTTCGAGATCTCTTTTACAAGAGTGAACTGGAAGAAAGGAAAGACTAGATAGGACACAAAATCATAAATCAATTCCACTAATATGACATTTAAGAACAAATAAAAAACTGAATTTACATTTAGAAAGCACAGACATTTTATCCATATCTGAACATCCAGCTTTTTATTCTGCAGATGTGTATTAAAAAAAAGTCACCTCTTTCCGTAGGAACAACTTGCCGGGCAGGCTGGAGTAGGAGAGGTAGTTCTGAGGGAGGAGGCGATGTAGCCGAGAGGAAAGACCTTCATCATCTTCAACTTCAATTTACAAACATGTTAGAAGTTAAGATATAATGACATATTTAGTAAAAATAATAATGACAATCCAGCTTGCAGCACAGTGGTATAACACCCAGGTGAAAAAGGTCAAAACCTTTAGTTTTTTCAGAGAATGTTGATATGGGGCTGCCCGATAAATTAAATTTGAATTGTATGGTGATTGAATTGTCGACCAGCCAATCATATTGAAGTAAAAGAATGTTGCATGCCGGCTGTATGTACAAATATAGCAAATGCAATGTTGTCCAAATTTGTCAATGGCTTAGAAAACTCAGTAAAGAAGGCACGAGTAAACTAAAATCACCCTTACTGAGAGCTGGTGTTGCTGATTCCGGGGGGTTCAGGGTACGCTGGAGAACAGGTGCAGGCTCAGGCGGAGGAGGAGGAGCTTCAGGTGGAGGATTTTCAGCGGGAGGTGGAGGCGGAGGTGTTTCGGGGGGAGGCGGGGGAGGGGCCTGCTTTGAGCGCTGGGAGTTGAACAGATCTTCCAAAGGTCGCTGTTTCTGCTTCATGTTGTTAGAAATGGCTCGGCGCCCCCTAGTGGACACAGGGGACCGCGGTGGGGAGGAAGTCTTGACGGGGGGAGGCAGAGGGGTCCACTGTTTCTATGAATCAGAGGTGACTGTTTAAGAGAATTTTTGGTCAATAATGGAGCAATAGTGTTTGATGACCCTCACCTTTTGTTGCTGCGCCGGGGATGCATTTTTCAATTTGTCCAGAGCTTCCTGCTTAGGGTTATTCTTTTTCACAAACTGCTTTTTACTTGGTCTGTAAAAACAATCAAACATTTTGTAAAAAAAATATAAAAAAGACAAAAGTGAGCTGATGTCACTATATTAGGTACTTTGCATGGTCATTAATAATCAGATAACCCAATAATTAGATCTGATTTTAGGTGTGTGTTTACATGCAAAAGATAAATCAAAAACACTTGGTAACATGTGTCAGTTAATCAATGGATTCTTAGAGTAACTGTTGAATTTGGAAGACAAAGAATAATTAATTAAAAAAATAATTGTTTAAATCTTTTACATTTTCTCTTTAATTTTTCTCTTTGCCACATTAGTAAGCACCTTTTTGCATCATTGTCCTCGTTAGGACTGGCACAGGTTACTCACATCAAAAGGAACTGTTTACATTTCAATAATCTGATAACTCCAGAAATCAGATCAGGATTTTTGGTGTGCAATAGAACATAGCCCTTGTTACTTGCTATAGGAACTTTATTTCCTTGAACTGACCTGGCCGGTTGGATGGACACTGGCTCTGGAGCAGGACGGCTGTTGTATTGTTTGATGATTTCCCTGATATTTGAGGTGGGTTCAAGATGTTCTTTGTTCATAGGGGCAGGGCTTGGTTTGGGGGTGTCTTCTTTGGCGGGAGCAGGCTTTGCGCTCTTCACTGTAGCACAATCAAAATTACAAAAAGTTTTTTTCTAAATAGCTATAAAGTTGTCAGCTCACCTTTAGGCTTGGGTTTGACAGGGGGAGGAGATGGACTGGACCGAGGTGGAGAGCGAGGTTTTCTGGCTGGGGGAGAGGAGGAGGAGGGGCGCGAGGTAGACACTGGGCGCTGTTTCACTGATTTGGCTTCTCCTAAAAAGACAAAATGCACAAAACTGAAACTCATCATTGACAGTGACAGAGTAAATTTAATTCGGTTTTCAGATTAGAAAGTTGTATAATTGTTGCTGAATAGTCTCTATAACTCTGGAAAAGATGGCCGAGACCTTTACTAACTGTTCTGAGAAGCTTGTCTCTAGTTGTAAATGGTGTAATTACCAATCTTCTCAAAGAACTCCAACTTCTCCCGAACTGACAGCAGATCGTCAGGGTCAGGTAAGTCCACTTCTGTCTCTGGCTGCAAATTAAATGAAAGTAAGTCAATGAACCAGTCAGTTTACAATAACAACATCTTATCTCTTGTCTCCATCCAACCCATATTTAACTTTCCTGAGTTTTAGAAGAATATAGTACCTCTGGCTCAGGCCTCTTGACACTGGTGCTGCGTTTGAGGTGCGTGGTTTTGTTTTTGGGGGGAGCTGGAGGAGGACTTGGAGGAGACGGTGATCTGGAGCGTTCTTTGGGTCTGCGCTGAGACCGTCTCCTCCTCCTCCTCTCCTCCTCTTCTCTCTCCTCTCTCTCGTCTCTCTCCTCTCTCGCTTCTCGTGCCTCTCTCTCTTCTCGTGCCTCTCTCTCTTCTCGTGCCTCCCTCAGTCCTCTTTGGCGCTGCTGCTTCCTTTGCTGTTCTTGCTGTTGCTGCTGGGACAGGGTCATGGCCTGCATGGTCATCTGTTGGGCCTACTCCATGCACAGGACAGCAGAGATGAGATGACACGTTTCACTTATACTGTGCAACATGGTAAAAACAGCTACGGAGAGGACTGAAGTCACCTCACCAAAAGAACAGCCTGTTGGTTGATGACAGCCTGCTGAGTGGCAGCCATCTGCATGGGGTCCGCCAGGGAGGGGCCCATCATCGGGTTCATCGCGGGGCTCTGCGGCATCATCATGGCTGTGATACAGAAAGAGTGATTTATACTTTGATTTAATAAATGAAGTGAGTCTAAATGAATGAACATTAAGTTAAAGCATCTGAAAAAATATGAAACACAGTAAATGTCGGCGTGTAAGCCTGGAGTAAAAAATTGCTGCACAGGGCACCGTGAACAGACATTGGTGTCGGGGATCACCTGGCATGGTTGGCATCATAGGGTTGGTGCCATAGAGAGGAAGGGGGGAAGTCATTGGTGTTCCTAAAAAGACACGATAGTAATCAGTACCAATTATATACCAATAATACACAAAACTCTAAGAGTAGGGTATAAAAGAAATACTGTACATGTAAACAATTATTCAGCCATAATAACAATAAGCATACCCATTGGATATGTTGGCATTGTCATAGGTACACCTGAAAGAAAGTCAGACGAAGTTAATATTTACAACCACTTTACTTAGAAGGTACTATGCTATTTATCTGATCTGGCAATCAAAATATTGAGGAAGTAAGAATCCTTTCATACCAGCTCCATAAAGTCCACTGTGCATGGGTCCAACCCCTCCCGCGCCTCTCATTCTGCGGTTCAGCAGTGCCACTCGCTCTGCGTCCTACACACAGAGAGGGACCAGCTCCATTAGACGAGCTGTAAGACTCTCATTTATGAAGTCAGAGCAGTCTTTAGACAACAGAGTCGCTTTTGCAATGATTTGATGTCTCTAAATGTCTGTTTTTATTATAATGGGACATGCAGACAACAGAAATATTTTTTAGATAGTTGAAAGGAGGCAGAGACACCCTTGTCTGAGCCTGGATTGTGACAATTACAAGAAAATAAAACCTGAAAGTTTATAGTCTATGCATGTGTATCTGGTCATCCTTTCCTTGTCAGGCTGTTAAAGGTCCTACATAATTACTCAGGCTACTCATTTTGTAAAATTGATGATCACTTATAATAAAATTAGACATCAATCAACATGATATTGTATTGAAGTATGTGGAAACATTTGTACAGAAAAGAACTGTAAAAATCATCAGTGAAAATGGATACAGAGATTCGACAAGCCCAATATTTCTACAGTTAAAGACATTGAAATTCAATGAATATGTTAAAGACTATGTAGAAAGCAAATCAGACGCAATAATCTACATAAAATATTTACCAATTCACTTCAAAATTGCATGTAATAGCTCTGTTTTACGACTGAAAATTTGGAACCGTAAATCTTTTTATTGTGAAAAAGGGGCAGGTATTATACATTTTATATTTCTGCTCCTTTTCATTCACACAATTTAATATAAAAAAACCCTTTATGCTACATGGCATTTAAAGGGTGTGAGGGGCGTGAACTCAATCAATATTTGTGGACTTTCTGTTCTGACTTTTCTTTTTTAGTGAAGGTGTGTCTTCTTTTATATGGTTTGCACACAGTGTGGCCAGGACTAACCGGAGGTCCATTATCCAGCACTGGCTCGAACAAGTCATCAACGTAAGCATCCATCTGCCGACCGCGACCCTCCTGTGGATAATCTCTACTCCAGGGGTTTGGTTCTGGTAACGGCAGCTCTGGGGCTTGCATGAGAGGAGCCGGGGGAATAAAGCCATCCAGGTCTGAAGAGGCAGTCCTAGCACAACAAAGTCTGTCAAATTTAAACTAAAAACGTATAGAAATATTCCACTTTAATCTATATTTTAATGAAGTGTTTTCCCCCTAATACTGTCTAAAAATGCCCATCCCAGGTACTAAACTCAAACATTCATGAACTAAAATGTGAATGTAAGGGCCTGTGGTTGGCACCTGTCTCCATGGGTGAAGAGGTAATCCGAGTGCAACGACGAGGGGGTCCCAGGGGGGAGTGGCACTTCCGCCTCCGCTCCAGCCAGAAGATCCATGACAAAGTCTGAGCCCGCCAGATCTGTCCAGCCTTCATCCGCGAAGAGTGAGACCGACCAACCCTGCAGCGCCTCCGTCACCCCTCTTTAGGACACACAGGACAATCACTGAGATTAGGACGGGAATTGGGTTTGGGAATGACAGGGAATTTACACTCAAACCAGAAGGGACAGGATGACAAGGACTATAAAATCAAATCATTTGTGAGGTTGGTGGTGGTGTGGTGTGTGTATGGAAAAGAAGAGTGTCTTAGCTCAGTGACCTGAAATGGAGGAGCCATGAGGCGATTTGCTCCCCTGTGGTCCAGGACTCCACTTCGGCAGTCAGTTTCTCATCTGCAGGAGAGATTGCCAATATCAAATAGTAACATTTTTAACATGATTTCTGGGTTGTGTATGTGTGGACCGACCGTTGAAGGTGTGGACTTCCAGCAGCATGCCGCTTCTCTTCTGGTTGCAGGTCCATTCTAGCCGTGTGGGGGGATAGATTCGAGTGCAGGGAAGGGGCAGCTGTAGGGATGTCAGCAGTTTATGTTGGCACAGAGAACAGTACAGGTCTGGGGCCTGATCAGAGACATACCTGTGGAGGGAAAATCAATAACTAGTGTCAAATAATTAATAATTTGCAAAGATGTGCATTTGAGTAGGTAGCACACACTTGAGTAGAGGCCTGTCCAGCGCTGGTGAGGGGGTGAAAGCACTGAGGCAGCAGGCCAGGAGCAGCCAGCACCTAAGTCCTCTCTGCTCGTCCTTCTGCCCCCATGTGTGGTACACCAGCTGGGCCAGGATCTCGTCCCTTAAAGCTGGGCGGCTCTGGCACTTCTCCACAATGAAGTTCCCCAATACTTGCTCCTGCCAGTGGTTGAGGTCCTGCTCACCAGTGAACCTGAGGATCTGGGGAAATCACAGAGTAAATAAAGAAAGAGGACAGGAGGACTGCGGTGATGATAATGGCCCTGTACCAGTTTGTTCAGGTCCAGGGCACTTCTGGCATCATCTGGCTCCAGATGGGTGAGGGGTCTCTGGAGCGGGAGGCCCTGAGGCTGGCACCATGTGTCCTGATAGAAGAAAACGCAACAAGATAAACCATTTCAGTTAGGACAAAGTGTGTAAGGTGAAATAAATACAAGAGTTTGGTACATATTGGAGAGTAATAAGTAACAAATTAAGTAACTAAATAATCAACTGTACAGAGATAGAAACAGACTGATGTCGAACGTTCTCACACTCACCTTTAATAAGGTCTTGGCATAACGAGAGAATGGATATCGGTCAATGTCCGAAGGGAGGCTGAGCTTGTGTTCAGACCTGACCTGTGGAGAGGCCACATGAGTGACCTCTGACCCTTGGAGCCGTCCTGTACAAAATAGATGCAAACACAAAATAAATAATGAGAAAAAATATCTGTAAGTGCTCTGAATTAATATTAACCTGCTTCGGCCTGTAGTCGGGCAGAAAGCTCGGCTGGGATCTCCAACAGCCCCACATCCTGCACAACAGAACACAACAAACACTTTTCAAGGAGCTATTCCTTTAAACATTATAATAAAAACAAAAAATGTTAATTCCAAGAAAATAATTTAATCACAGGCTTGATATATTTAATTTCCTCTTGAATTTTTCTGGGTGACAATTTTTTTTTTTTTAACTTAATAAACTAATCTTAATACCAGTTTTCCTCAAAAATGAAAATGTTTAGGGCATAATATTCCCACTTACCATACTTAGGAGGAGAGACTTTGCCTTGGTCACTGCCTTTGCTTTTTTCTTCACGTGAAAATCCTTAAACCACAGATGAAGCCAATAGAGAGAACTGTCAGTCTTTATTTACCATCTGTAAGGCCAGGTTTGCTCCGTGGCCGCTGATGATTTCATTTGTCTTAAATCCAGAGTTATTCTTAGAGGCACTAGTGTTAAATAGCCCACACCCAACAGCAAGGCCCGCCTCCTTCAATGGCTCCAAAAGTCCAACACTATCCGTTTATCACAGGCTTTACAACATGGGAGTCATCTCAATCCTTACTATCTCAAATGGTTATTTCATTAGTTAAATCTTTGTTGTGATAGAGAATGTTCCGTCATAAAATAATTGTATTCTAAACTCTGTAGTAATCCTGTAACTGACAATTAACAAGCCCACTGCATCTTGTCTGCTCTCATTCATTTATTCAAAACAAAAACAAGGAAATACAGTTCTGTTGTTTTTACTTTTATAGTAAGATGGGATCACAAAATAGATTTAGTAGACACTATTCTGGTCTCGCCACTTATTTCTATATGGCAAAAGTAAATTGCCATATATTATCGAAATGATTAATGACTTAAACAAATATTATAACTTTAATAAGCATCTTGAATCTTTATTTGAAAGTTCTCAAAGAAAATACAGCAGACATCATAAATCTTGCACACCACATAAAAATATACATTACATTATATACAAAAGTTATACTAATGTTTTTTTTTTTTTAATTAGGCTTACAGTGAATAACCAGTTACTATCCTGTCATCTGATACTCACCGTTCCTGCCTGTTTGTATTATTTAAACTGTGTCAAACCCTTTAAAGCCATAATGTGAGGGCAGCGGAAACATTTGAAAGATAAGAAATAGAGAAGGTGAACCAAACGGCCTACCTGTCAGAGCAGAGCCAGCACAGGGTCAGAGCGGCTCCGGAGGTGGAAGAAAGACACACTGCTTCAAGTTTCACTTAAGAGGGGTTGAAGTCCAGGACAGTGGAAAGGTGTGTACTGGACGCATGCGTCAGGTCAGATAAGAGTATGTTTACAGGTAATAATAATATAAAAGTAGAAGTATTTGTGAGTGTGAAAATGTAAAACCAATGTAAAACTGATATATGTCAAAAAAATATATATAGATGGAAAAGACAGGTTGCTGAATAATGAAAAACTAGGGAGTAAAGAGCCATCAAATTTGTCTCCTAAACAATTTAGTATATTTCTTATATTCAATAATGATTTTTGTCTGAATGTCTCACAAACTGTATCTCCTTTTACATGATGATGTGATGTTGGTTCAGGTTTATAGCTCAATAAAAGGAACAAACACAGCGTTGCTTAGTAACCTGAGCGCCGTGGGTGGGTCTATGTGGCATAAAGGCGGGGTCTGTGTGTCACTCAAACCTTCCTCCAGTGGTGATGCTTGATGGTGTTCCTGGTGATCATTATCGCAGCCCAGAACTGGGTAATGGTCTGCCTCAGCCTCTTGTAGTGCTTCCTGCAGGGGACAGGGGGCAGTGTCAGATCCGCTCTGGTTGGGTTACAGACTGGGGGCAGCGCACAGCACTGATCCAGTTACAGCTTTTACAAAGAAAGTCAAACTGAACCACGTCTGCTCTAATTTCTCTTCTTTATAACTGTTGTTTTCAGATGTGCAGTGCGCACCTGGCCTGGTGTCCACGGATGTGACTCTGGATAACTATGGCCTTCTGTTTGAAGAAGCGGAAGTTCCTCCTGCACAGAAATCCCCTGATGTTCCTCTGGATGGTGATGGCGGCCCAGGTCTGAGTGCTGCTCCACTTGTCCTCCAGCAGTTGGTACAGGCGCTCCTTCAGGAACACCTGTGTACATACACCATCCTCATATGGTTTAAATATTAGTATTTGCAACACATGCAAATGGAGAAACTACCAGTTATATTGCTCCTTTACTATAATAAAATCTTGAGATGGCAAACAGTGAGTCCGTTGATGGATCAGGAAATGTTAGGCAGATGGTCTTCAAAGATCCAAGATATAGAAAGGAGAACAGAGGCATTCTGACTTAAAATGAAAGTCCTTTATTAAGCTATTGGGACATGCAAATAATATATAATAACAGTAAAATCTTTTATTATTATTATTTATTATTATTAATTATTATTATTATTATTATTATTATTATTATTATTATTATTATTATTATTATTATTATTATTACTACAGTGTATTTATATAGCGCTTTACCACCTTCAAGGCATTCAAAGTGCTTTACTTAGGCGATGTGGGTCTTGCCTGAGGACACAATGACCTTTCCTCTAGCCACCCCACTGTGGCATCTAGTGCTCCACCGGTCTCCTATCCAAGTACTAACCAGGCCCAGTTCTGCTTAGCTTCCAAGAGCTGACAAGATCGGGCATTGGCAAGCAGGTATGGCCAAAATCTTAAATGATAAGTGGGCATGATTGGCAGTATCAAAGCTATTTGATAGCATATCTTCCCAAAATCTTCATGGAGTCAATAAAAAGGGTATACAGGCACGGTGCTCTGAGACTCAAAATCAGCACTAGTATACATCTGAGGGAAAATGAGAAAGAATTCAGATTTGAAGAGCTAGTGTGTAGTTTTCTGTTCTCACCTTTGTGAGTCCGAGCTGGTATTGTCCTGCCTCTGCTTCATTGGAGTCCAGCAGAGCCACAGTCTGCTCCCTGTCAGAGCCTTGGCTGTCCCGCAGATTCAGTAGCACTCCGAACCTGCAACACAGCACCATCACATTCACCAAACAGCATCACATATCCTGCACACCTGCACAAGACCACAATACACGCAGAGACAAGTTTATGGGTATCATATATAATCTCCATTACTTCTATTGTGTATGTAATAGGTTAGCTAAGCTTTATGTCCAGTTTTACCAGGACTGTGTATTTGGATACATTTTTCATAAAAATTACCCACACAGTACAAATTTCTCCGTTGAGGAGACAATAAAGGTTTATCTTATCTTATCTTACATTACTTGTGCGTAGCAAAAACTGTCCCATTGCTCTGTCACTGCTTCATCCTTTAAATTTACTCTCCCCAACATTTTCTTACATGCATCATTCTCTCTCTCCACATAGTCGGGTTCATGTCACTAGTCCAGTACTTTTGACTCGGAAGTTTGCTCAGAAAATGCATTTGTTCCTTGTCTACCAGCGGACACAGTCTGGGTGACTTACATAGGTCACATGGTAACCAGCCATGTATGAAGTCCAACACTTTTATTCATATTGGAAACACTAAGAGGGCAATTCCATACTAGAGCATTCCTGTGCCATTTTTACACTTCCAACATAGATCATTTTTGCCAGTAACCATGTTATGGAGACTTGATGGAGTATAATAATACCTATGAGGAATATTATTGAATAAATAAATATAAGACACATCCCCCGTTATTTGCATGTTATCTTCAGATTTATCATTGAGATTTCTTTCCCATCTAGTTTCAAGACTTTTACTAAAGCTGTTTTTTACCCATGGTACATATTGCACCATTATAAAGCTTTGCTGAGTTATGGAGATAGCAACGGAAATGTCTCATGTCTCAACTTTCTCTCATGTGGCAGCATTCATTTTAGTTTTTGCTTTACCCTTAATTAAATCTAAATTTGACTGTAACTACATTCCATTGATGAAATTCATCATGTCTTCTTTTAATTATTCTTTTATTGGGTTTCATTTAAAAAAAATAGGTTGTTCTTTTACCTTGACATGTTTCGGTGGTCACCTTCCTCAGAAGTGTCATCCGATTGCTGTGACGTGTAATTTATCAGTCTGACAGATCTGCCAGACTGGCCACGCCCCCTGCCACATGATGGTCTCTGGAGAAGCGTGTCCCAGACATGTGGGAGCGCGCAAGCTCCTTCGTCTGTGATCATTGTTGTTGTGCCTCATTTACGGATCGCTTCACGTATCCAGCGTTTGTACTTATGTCTTTCTGTTCCAATTATTATTAATAATATAATAATATATGCAATAATTATTATTATTATAATTATTATTATTATAATAATTATTAAAACCAACCTATTTTGTCCTTATAAACGAAACAAACAATAGTATAACATTGTAAATAACTATAACTAAACCACAATACCTTTGCATGAATTGGGAGTACAGGATCCGCACAGGATAGCCCTCTTTTCGGATGTGGATGGTTTCCAGGACACCAGCGTGTTTGAGCTGAGCTGACACATAATTCAAGTCAAATATCCCTGGAAGCTAGAATTTTGAGGAAGAAATTATCTACACAGTAATATATATTAATTTATTATACATTTTTGCATAATCAGGAGCACTGACCTTCACATAGTTTGGTTTCAGACAGCGGATAAATGTGGTTTTGCATCTGGAAAACAAAAAAATATCACACAGCCGCCGCACAGGTCTGACCAGATATATAAAGTATAATGTTTTGAATGTATATAATTACACAAAAACAAAAAATATTTTGCTTTGAAAATTCTAAAAGTGTGAACAGGCATGGCAACTGACATTATTTGTTGAATTACAATTGGATTAAAATACAGTTTATAATCATCAAAAGGAAAAGGAAAATTATTTACATTTTCTACTTGCCAAAAAGTTGATCCACACAAAGGTTGATTCCCTTCTTTATATTAGCTTTTGGAAAACTATGAGCTTATTTAGAGTTGATGAGAAGATATAAAGAGCCTGTTTGTGTATGAGCTCATAAGGTGCAGTACCTTTCGAGGCGTTGTGTGAGTTCACTGAGTGACTGAAGGAAGTGGGAAGCTGCAGTGGCGGGCTGCTGGCGGAGGCCCTTGCCCCTCCAGCCAAGCTCTCTTTGCTGGATGTACCCCTCATGGACCTTCCGGAAGAGCTCCGACACCATCTAGGACAAGTGGATATGGTCACTCACTCATCACCTTTTCTGGATGAACTGCTATGGTTTTGAAATATAGACTGTTTACGTTCAGCCGACTTTTGGCAAAAAGCTCCAGGACCTCTGTTCGAAACTGATCATGGTTCTTATTCAGGAAATTTTGAACCTGCAGAAGGGAAAACAGAAGGCGAATTAACTTTCTCTAAGACTTAAACAGGAATAATATTATGTAACCTTCAATCCTCGTGCTTTTAAGGAAAGCATTTAATGTTGTTTAATTTTGTGCCCCTACAAATGTTTTTTGAGCTGACCTGGTATGTCACAGCTCCAGCGTAGTGATACACCGTGAACACAGGCATGGGGCTCTTGGGTTTGGCATAGAATGGGTTGTTCCCATGGTGATAGTGGCATTTCTGTAGGAAGGTGTGGTCCGTGGCCTAAAAAAGCACACATCAGTTGGGTTTGATTGTAATCCCAAACACCCCTGCCCTTTGCTCACAAACCTGCAGCAGGCAGGTCTGGTCATCCAGGATCCGGAGAATGCCGTGAGGGCGAGATGAGATGAGCTCCACGCATGAAGTTGAGTTTTTGAGAGGCATTGGGTACCACTGAATCTGCTCTGCATGGTACTCTTCCTGCAAAGGCCCAAGCCCACAAACACAGGTAAGTTAAAATACAGTTTTTTTGTATTTTGACTCTTTGTATTGAAGCCTATAGCATGAGGGGTACAAACCTGTTCCTGAATAAGGACGGCCTTGTTGACAAAGTGCTGGAGTTGTTCATTGGCAAAGTTGATACAGAGTTGCTCAAAGCTGTTCACTGCCAAGTCCTATGCAAAACATTGATACTGTTATACAGTATTACAGTCACAACTAAAGCTATATTATAAGTTAAAAACAACCGGGAAAAGTGTTTATTACTGCAAACCAGATAAAAAGCCAACCTCAAAACCATAAATGTCCACGACGCCGACTGTACTGTCCATCTCTGCAGGACTCAGCCAATCATTGATCTGCTCCAGAAGCCAATGAAAGAGCACCGAGTACAAGGCTTTGGCAATGGCATCTCTAAAGAACAATAGCACATTTTATTAATCTTTGATACTTGAATAACAAATAATATATCAGGTATTGCAGGGGCTTAATTTAAGTAAAACGTTTCTGAATAAAGTCGATGCTACTGTACCTGGATTCAATGGCACTTTCCACCGAAAGGGGGCAGTAGATCCTATCATATGTGGTTTCCTGTAAAGGAGAAAAGCTGACTGAAGTTTGATTAATGCTACATGTAACATCTGCTTGCAGTAATTTATTTTCTCATGGTAAGTCTTTTTTATTTTATTTTAGGTATTAGTGTCATGTCCTATTAATTATTAGTGTCATGGATATTACTTTATTAAAATGTTTGCATTTTATTACTTGTTATCTTGTTCAAAATAAATTACTAAATAAAATAGATTAAAGTAGATCGATGGATATTGGAACTCAGCACAATGTACATACAATGAAAGTCGCTCCAATCAAAATGACATACATGTACACACATTTTTATAAAACTCCAGTTTTAACCAGATTACAGAGTTGCTTTACAGCATGTGTTGTCGAGTTGCACTTACAGTGACTCTATGTGTGATGACAGTTTGGAGGGCCTCAGAGGAGACCTGCAGAAGGGAACCCACTCTCCTGGCCTCACATTGGCTGAAGATCCGCGCCACCTCAAACGACTCGCTCTGAAACAGAACTCCACAATGTCCATTTAAATGTGAAGTGCATCATATAGAAAGTTTGATTTCCTAAACCTGATCACATACTAGACAGAGGAATAGTTACATATTAGACAAAATGTAAGGATTTCACTGTTGGCATCAATGATCTTGAATAATTTGAGTTATAATTAGTTTTCTAATTATTTCTCACAATAATTATAATCGATCTAATCTTTATCTTGTATGAACTACAGGTAGAAAAAAAAATAATGACCTTCATCCTGCACCTCTTGATTTGTTCATAGATCTGCAGTATATGTACACTACTACAGGGTGGACCCTAAGTTTCCATACACAGCATTGGTCGGCGTGGTCCCATGGAGTGGCTTCCCAGATCCCCAGATCTCTCCCCTCTTGATTTCTATCTTTGGGGGCACTTGACGGCCATGGTGCATCAGGTAAAGATATGAGACATAAATCATCTCAAGGAGCGTATCATTAACGCCATTACAAGCATAACTCCAACTGTCCAAATGAAAGTTCATCAACAGTGGAAAACTGTATTAATACGTGTTTTTGAAACAATGGTAATCATGTAGAGCACTTTATATAAATAAAAACAGTTGTCCAACATCGAATGTTTATTTTTTTCTATCTATGGAAACGTATATAGATTTACAATTGACATGTATTGAAAGTAAATGCATTGAACATGGGGTGACTGGGGGTCAAAGGTCAACGGTGCTCCTGTCCTTAGCATGACTGACCTCGTAAGAGCTGAAGCAGATGTTGCCCAACTGCAGAATGGATGACAGTATGGCCCACACTGTACTGATCTGATCTGGGTGCAAACCGATGGTTTCAAAACACTGCACCAAAAAGAGGAAGTCCTGTTTATCTTGTTTTCCCTTCAGCTCACAGGCCCCACCCTGAAAGGACAAAAAAGCAAAGAGCGAAGCTAATGAGGCTACAATTATTGTGAATATCGATATCAAAATATTTGCCTTTCAAATTTTAGGAGGATAACCATGTGGATTTTGTGCAAAGGAACGATATCATTTCAGAAGCTGTTTGGCCTACGGGGCACAGATTTTTGTGTGCAAATTTATTTGACAGTGTGACTGAAAATATTGTCAGTTAAATCTTCCCACAGTAACCATAGTAAAACTTCACCTCGCATTCTCCGTGCTCTGTACCTGGTTGAGGTAGTAGTAGGTCTCTGCTCCCTGCAGGTACAGCTCCTGTTTGTCCCATTCATTCATTCCTGCCAACATCTCGTAGAACACGTGGAAGTTCCTCTCCTCGCTGGCCTAGTGCACACACACAATCAGAATAAACCAGAGTTTGGAGTAACATCACATGATTGATTGGCATGATGATCGGCCAATTTAACCACAACTCTGCGCTAAATTATCAAAATTGAAATTATGGCTGTATCCATGCAGGATACATACAATACAATAATATACATACTTACATGTTTTTCCAACTCTTTCTAATTAAACTGACGCTTTGATTGTGCTTTGAATGTGGTTATAATTAGGTATGTTAATGTCCAGTGCCAGAAATATGGATTGATGAGATTAAGAATATAGATTGATTAACATGTAACATGGACATTAATAATCTCAATCTAAGAAATCCCATTGTATACATGATTTGAAATACATTTCAATTTCATCCAATTCATTTTCAGTTTATAACAGCCAGCAGTCTCACCTGGAAGACCACTCTAGACTTCTCCAGGAGGTATTGTGAGAGAGAGGTTCCAATGACAGACCCACTGTAGACCAGGAGAGGGTTTAGGAGCCAGTCCAAGTGAGCAGCGGACATATTGGTTACTCAGAATCAGAATCAGAATCAGAATGGGTTTATTGCCATTGTCAATGAACAAAATTCACAAACATAGGAACTTGTCTCGACATTAAGGTGCGACATAAAACACTGATCAATAATAAAAACAACATATATTCAATCCAAAGGGCATGCATTAAGAAACCATTTAAAATTACTATAGTGTAAAAGAAAAAGAAAAATAGGCTCACCGGAGGATGTGTATGTGCAAGTACTTGCCAAAGCGACTCGAGTTGTTGTTTAGGATAGTTTTGGCATTTCCAAAGCTCTCCAGGATATGAAAGACCTCCATGGGCTTTTTGTGGCATAAAAAAGGAAGGCAAAGAAGAACCAGATTAATATTGCCTTTCATATGTGTTGACATTTTGAGTTTATTAAAGTCACCCCAAACCATCCAGTACCCAGGAGACCTAAAATGTATGTGAAGTACAGAGAATGACAATGTAATCATTTTTCAAGTCATCCACAAACAATGCATCTATTCTCAGTTGTTTTTATGTGATTTTGTGTACGGCTCCATGTGTGTCTTTGAATTTCCAATTTAGGATGAATAAAGTGTTTATTGAATTTATTGAACTGAATTCACCTGCCGTAAGGTGCCATTTCTGTCCTCATACATGCAGCTGAGGTAGTGCACAATCAGTTTGGTAGCTTCAGTCTTGCCAGATCCGCTCTGTCCACTGGAAAATTAAACACAATTTAATTATAGATACTTCAAACAGACTTCATGTTTATGTATTAGCAAAAATGTACATTATACATTACAAAATTCTACATTTTGTCATATAGTTTCTTAAAATCTGCAACACACAACTTTCCTCTTGTAAGTATATTTTGATTTACCACCAAAGAAGTGTAGTGTAAAAGTAGTACTTTGTGACTGAATCTGACCACTGCACACTGTCCACACCGAATTGTAAAACATTTCATCGATTGCAAATGAATATTAAAGAGTTTTGGAAGGGGATTGGAATTTTATATAGCCATTTTTGTAATCTATAATGATGTTGTTTTAGGTTAATTTTGCGGTTTAAAATGACCAATGACCAATACATTTCAAGATATTTGTATGTTAAAGGTTATGACTTAATAACAAATAAAATACAAATACAAATACAAATTAAATTAAATTTTTCTGTTTTTCACTTAATTTCAAGCTTGATACAATACAAAAGGACAGAATTCAGGGGGCTTGAGAAGTAAGAATTTGTGACACACATGCAAATAAAAAAAAGTACCTGACAATGATGCAATGCTCTTGTGAGGAAATTTGGGATTGTTTATAAGCTGCATCTGCTACAGCGTACACATGACTACAACGAGACAAAGAGCAGGCATTTCACAGACAGGAAACAGCACTTCCACTGACGAGATAAGACTCATTGTGTTTACGGAGGGTTCCTGTGCTGCTCCTGGCCCTGGTATCTCAGCCGCAGCTCCTCAGTGTAGATGTTAAGAGGCTTGAAAGGGTTAATGGACAGCAGCATGTTTCCAATGTAGGTCTAAAAATATACAAAGAAACATTTTTATTTATAGTCTTTAGCCTTTGTACTTTTCTTTATACAAGCTTAAACAAATAATGTGCAAAAATACAACTGCAGAGAGGTATATAGTAACAACATAATACATAGTAAAATCCCAAAGGCCATTTTTTCCCCATGTACAATCATTTATTTGTATCTCAACTAGAACAGTATGAGTGAAACTTACGTATATACTGTCCCGTTGAAATCTCTTTCTCAGGTTTAGTAACACAGAGCTCTCACTCACCTCTCTGACACCAAAATGAATAAGATATATTTACAGTCAGACTTTTTTTTTTTTTTGCATTCTGCATTGTGTACAAATGTACACTAACTGTAGTTGGGACAGATCCTCCAGCTCATCCACCTCCACGAGCTTGTTACTACCTGGCAGCACCACCTTTGACACACACAAGAAACACAAGAGAAAACATGGGATATAGGACATCACAATACTGTCTATCGCCTCCAGTTTTCAGAAGAGACACAAGTTAAAATATTTTGAGTTTTATTTTTTGTAAGCACTACACTTTATGTCACAGTAATTCAGAAGGCTATTCAGTGTTCTATGGTAGTTATTTAATCATATGAAGAAGTAAAAAGGACATTTCTACCTGTGTGCTAAGCAGTCGGTGCTCCAGCATTTCTTGAGTGGGGTCCTCAGATTCCCACAGACCCCTGCCTTTGTCAGTCACTGTAGTCTTCGTCTGTCGCTCATCGTCATAAACTGTCCATCGGGTCAGTTTCTCCACTGTCTGATGAGGCAGCAGATTCTCAGCCCGCAACCAGTTCTACAACAAACTTTAATTATACTTCCTGTAAAAATTCTATTTACTTATAGGTGCACATTATACATTTTCTGGTGTGTGTGTCTGTGTATTTGTGCATCTGGGTGTCTGTGTGTCTGTGTGTCATGGTTTATGTGTTGGTGGGTCCTTCACGTGCTTGTCTCCATGGAGATGTTTTTGCTTTGCCTAGAATGTTACACAGTATTATACAAATCCATCCTGCATTTACAGTAGGATTTTTCAGACCCCAAAATGCATTGACCAACATACATTCTTAGTGTGAGTGAGAGTGTTGTCTACACGGAGTTATTAGTTTAAGTCTGTGAAACCTTCCAGGCAAAGCAATAACATCTCCATAAAGACATGAAGGTGCTGAACCACCATCAGAAAAGTTACATAGTGCACCTTATATTGTGTATGTTCCTATACCTGAGGGTCTCCACTCATGCAGGGGTTTTCTGCCCAGTGCATGTCTGGTTGGACGATGGTGAACACCCCTCTGTTCTCCATAAGCTCAGCCACTTCCCTGTCTGTCTCCTCTTCATACAACGATCGCACATTTGCCACTCTCGGGCCCGCCTGACTCGTTTGAAAGCGGGGTGTAGACTCCGTTTCCGCTTCAGATTGAGTAGGTGCAGCTTCGGTGCTTGCTGCAGGCGTGGTGCTGGAAGAAGGACCCATCTTTGCTCTTGTTGGTTGCAAAATACCACTGTGCTTCAGGTTTGTGAGAGCCGCCCTTTTCGTTGCGTTTTCAGTTACCTCTGATGTGTCTGCTGAATGAAATCCTCTTTCTGTCCCATCTTCCAAAGCATGCACGACCGCTGGCAGTGGCTTCTTCAAGGTTCTGAGTAGGGTGAGGTCAGGTTTGACTGGGAGAACGAGCCGGGCCCCTGGTTTTGGAGGTTTGGATTCTGCCTTGATGGATGCTCCCTCATTAGACCCTGAAGTTGCAGATGATTCCTGAGCATTAGCTTTTGACTTGTTGATTTTATTAATTCTTGGCAAAACAACTGCAAATTTAGCGTCCAGTTCTTGGTTTCCTGATAAAGTGTCATTCTCCTCTACTCGTAATGACCCTTCGATTTTTTTATCTTTTTCTTTTTCTTTCATGGCCTCAGAAGTTTTCTTTTTTATACTGGCAAAAGTGGTTTTACCGGCAACTTTGACAGCCATTTTATGTTTGAACAAGTTACTTTTTGGTTTACTGCTGCTTTTCTTTCGTTTCCCTGCCTGAACAGAGAGCCAGCGAGAAAGCCCAATAGCTCTCGCCCAAACTGAAATCTTTTTCCTCAAATTACAACCTCTGTGCATTTTCTTCTGAATCCAACCAGACATTTTATGAAGTGTTGTCATGCCTTTTTTCCCTGAAATTAATTGTTTTGTGATTTCATTATCTCCATCTGCAGCTTTAGCCTGTGACAATTCTTCTCCCAACTTGGATTTGTTCAGCATTGTGTTGGTCTTCTTCTGCAGTGTTTTCATCTGGGCCTTCTTCAGGAGAAAGCTCTGATTGGGACTAAGCTCCTTTTGGTCTTCCTCTTTGCCTTCAGACTCCAGCAGCGTTTGTAAGTTTTTACTTTTGTTTTTCAGCAGCATCACTCGATCTTGAGCCTTGATGACTGTGGATAGACTTGGCTCCATCACCTCCTCTTCCTCCTCGCTGGCGTTATCTGTGCTATCCTCATTTTTGGTGGGTTCAGATCTTTTTGACAGACCTCCGGGAGCTTGTTTTTTGCTCTTGGATTTTTCTTGCTTTTTGAGAATTTGTTGATTTTTCTTCTCTTCTTTTGCTTTCTGTTTGGCCTCCTTCTCCAGTCTTTGCTTTTCTGCTTTTGCTAAACGCTTTTCCTCTTTCTGTGCCTCCTTGTCTGGCTTGTTTTTCCTAAACATCTTCTTGCGTCGTACTTGCACTGGCTTTGAAACTGTACTTTGTTTGGCTTTTCTGCGCGATCTGCCAACAGGTTTCTTGACTAGTTCTTCATCACTTCCACCAGTGCTTTCAGACGCTGGACAGTCTCCATCCTGCTGGTTTTCTGGTTTATTTAAAGGTTCTGGGCTTTGTTCCTCTTCAGACTCGCTGGCAGATCTGTCTGAGTCACTTTTTGGTTCTGATTCTTGCTTGGCTGTAGGTGTAATGTCCAGAGAACTCTTGTGCCCGCTCTCCTCGATGCTGGTAGAGCTCTCCTGCTCACTGCTGTGCTCCTCCTCTTTCTGCTTCTCAGGATCCGATTCGGTGGCCTCCTCTGAGCTTCCTCCAGTGCTCTCCGATGCCTGGTCCCTCTCATCTTCAGACTCCTTATCCGTCCTTTTGTTCACCTCTTTTGGGGAGGGCTTTTGGCTGGACCCCCTGGACTTTGCCACTACTCTCACTTTGGTCTTGCTCTTGCTGCTGTTTTCTTTCACTGTGGGTTTCCCAGTTTGTTTGGACGGGCTCCTTTTTACTTCATCTTTTTTATGCCCCCTTTTTGTTTCACAATTTTTTGGCAGAGGCTTTTTTATTTTTGGTCTCACATTTTTGGGTTCTTTTGTTGCCTTGGATGCATGGACCATACTTGCAGACTTAGCAGGTGCTATTCTTATTCCCTAAACCAAAAATCTAAAAAGAAGTATGATATAATCAGATATCTTATATCAAATATGCAACTACCAATAAAAAGTTCCCCAGCCGTAACTAATATTTAACTGCAATAATTTTATTCAATGAAAGCACTATTATCAACATCTAAACAAGTAGCAGTGAAACAATATCTTGGCCTAAAAGCAGTTGTAAAAGACCCTGGGGGTAAAGTGGTAAGACCTGTATCAGTGTGGCTTACCTGGCCTCTCAAGTGAAATCCTGGCAAAGCTGGGGGGCCTCAAAATGCCCTGACTGGTCTTTAAGTCCTGCTGTCAATGACACTAACTAGATTCAGAACGAGAACTGACAGCCTTCTACTATGTATCTCCAAAAGTGTGTGTGGTTTATGGATGCACAATGACCTCTTTACCAAAGGCCTGTGACACGTATGAACGCACAGGTTCATACAAACACAAAGTGCTTTTTGAATAATTTAGTAAATTGTGGTGGTTTGCATGAGCAGCTGCTGAATGCCTGCAGTGAAAGGTGAGAGGCACCAGCCCGAGTGAAGACAAAAGCTGTTGATGGAGGCAAAGGAGGAAACTGTTGCTCTACGCTTGGGCCTAGAATGTACAGGAACTAACTATATAGTTGGTACTTTCTGTAAAAACTATATAGACTTTTTCATCGGAATGAAAATGTACAGACAGGATTTGTTATCAAACAATAAATGCAAGATAACATAAGACAATCCCTACACATTCTGGCAACCCCATTTCATCTTTAAAAAGACCTATCCATTTAAACGGCAAACGGAAACTCATAAATATTGAGGTGTGGTCTTCCATAAAGATTTATAAAAATATCTTGAAAATTTGACTCTTATCCCATACTTAAATCTAAGTCAAAGGACTGAAAATATAAAAATGTATGTTTTGTCCAGATTTCTCCATCTGTTCACAACATGACAAGATTGTAAAAGAAAATCACACAACAAGCTATGATATGTTGAAAGAATCCTTTGACTTGGAGAAAAAGGACTTTTATAAGTATTTACAGATAACGAGTTATCGAAACCAAGAAATTAAACTAAGCAACAACCACTGTAACCCTTCGACTGAAATATTGATTAAAGCTTATAAATAAGAACTTTCAAGGGTAATAATATCTAAATGATATAACAATTTGGGCAGTCACTCTATCATATTAAAAATAAATGGGAAAGACAGAGTAATTTTATTTTGACTGATGAAGAATGGGAAACTGTATGCACATCTCTGTGGAAAAACACAAAATCACATGCTTGGAGGGAATTCTGATGGAAAAATGTGTCATGTTTCTTCATAACACCATGTCAAACTCTTCATTATTTACAAGGAAATTCCAACTGCTGGAGAAAGTGGTTGCCAGGAGGGACTGTCCTATAATGTTAAAAAATATTGGACTGAGATCAATATAGTGCAGAAGACTTTGACCACAATCCCACTATGTATTTGGACCTCAAAACTCCTGCCATGGATATCTTTGGAGCATACTCCTGGAGGAAGGAAAGAAGGCCATTACAAAAATAATGTAAGACTCAAACTACATTGACAATCAAGGACTGGACTGTCATTATAACTGACATACGGAATATGGAGATCACATTTGGACTTAATTTGAAATTGGACATTTATTTTGGAGTTTGTGTGCCTTAATTTTATCTTGATATCTTGTGATTTTCTCTGCCGTTTTCTCTCTGGTCTTTTTTTGTTTCTTGTATGGTAAGTATAGAACAAAAACAGTCAAAATACACTTTACTCTAATTACGTGGGACTAGGACATACAGTAAGGTGTAGCAGTGGCTTTCACAGAACCACTCAAATCTGTAATAGGTCTGACACTGTTCAAGGTATAACCTATTAAGCCAGGTCTAAAATAGGACAACATTAATTCTACAATAGTTCTAACCATGAACCCCAAGGATCGGAGGACAAAGATTTGAATAAAATTGACTCTAAATCAAGCAAATACAGGAACTGAAGATGTCCTCAGTTCGAAATCCAGTGAGGTTGCTTATTATGCATCCAAGGGTCATGTCAGATTTACTTTGTGTCCCTAGTTTATGCACAAGAGCCCAAAGCCATGACAGAGTTGATTTTAAAGTTTAGGCAGTAGTAATTAAGTTCACTCAACACATGGCAACAGTAACTTCAAAAGAGGTCCACAGCTATAGGCCCCCCAAGGCCAAGAAGCTGCTTTACTCAGGAGATCTGGTTTCAGCCAAGTCACAGCTCCAGGCCTTTAGCAGACAAAGCATTTCATTCCATAATAGATGATTGGCAGAGGAAGTGTTAACAGATACCTCCTTTATCCACTTGACTGGAAATGACCCACATTACCTGCCTTTAATTGAACCTGAAACATTTTTTCTTTGTGAAACATAATCAATCAATAAGGCCAATGCCAAACAAGGGTTTTTACATCATTGTCATACATTTATTTGGCCCTGCATTATGGTTTTGGTCAGATAATAGTGCTGTTACTCTGTCCCGGTTAGTTTTGTCCCTGAGCAATGCGCTTGAATGGTCTTGCACACTTTAACTTCATCAATCTAGTTGTAATCTCAAAGCATTAGGTTTTAGCTCATTGAAGGACTGCAGCAGAACAGTTATTTTATCTTTTAATGATTGTGTAGCCTATTTACAAACTCATGTCCGCACAAATTGGTCTTTCCCAGCACATTGGCTTTCCTGTCACAATTACAATCCTGATAGTAACTGAAAGAGTTGCACAAAGGGGGCATATTATCCAGAAACGATCTCTGTATGATTCGTTTTTATTATATTATAGCGGTTTTCCCCCATCATTAGCTTATTCACTCATAGTAGTATCTTGTTTGACTAATACATGTTTGAACAAGCTGCATTCGAGCCTTGGGTGCTCAGAAAATGTCGGTTTTTACCCACCCTCTATCTCCGCCCACTGCCCTGTACTTGTGATTATTTAAAAAATTCAGACAAATGTTTTTCAACAATAAAAACATCAGGCGTTTGCTCCAGTGAAATGCGACTTTAACTTATACAATAAAAAATTTGAAAGTTTTTATAAAAGTGCACAGTAAAAATGTTTTCTTTGCAAGCTGTGACTCATATCAGCTTCATAGAGTAAATATTAATACATAAGAACAAGAATGAAACACACACCAAGTTACAGATAATCTTGTTATAATTAGGATCAATACATTGTAGTGTAAAATACAAATTAGAAAATTAAGAGTTCACAATCTACAAAAATATATTCTAAAGCAGATACTAAAACCCAGCATTCTGAGACAGTACCAAATGTGCCGTAGCAGCAGCCACCCCCATCAAACAGCACTCAAACAAACAGTAGTGCATTCATACATTAAAAAGATTAGACTAATAGCTTACATTTACAGGTACAATCTAAATGACGTAAGATTTGCTCATGTTACAAATGTTTACAGACAATTCCTATTACGGTAAAAGCAATAACAGTACCTTTGTATTGCTGTGATTTAGAGGACGGAAAGCCAGCAGTAGTACAATTAGTACAGTACTTCAAACTGTAGTGATAGATTCAAGAGGCAGGCTGCTCTGGAAAATTGTAGCAAGAAAGTAAATCTGAAATCCTACCCCTTATATGCATAAGTATTGCATAAATAGTTGCATGTATGTGGTATTGCATAAATCTGTATGGGGTGGGGTTGAAAAAGTCATGTAAAAAATATTGCTAAAAGATAAAAATGTAAAATAATTAACAGTAAATAAAAGAAAAAAGGAAAAAAGTAATTTAAATTTACAAAAGATTTCACAGTAGATGAAATTCTCCAAACAAAATTAAATTATGAAATAAAAAAGTCCTATATTTTACAAGTTTTGTTTATAAAATCCAAGAATCAAAGTAATTTTTGGTTGGTAATTCTTATTCTTCATAATTAATTTAAAAAAAATGTCTACTTCAAGAGATTAAAAAAGAGGCACATTTTGAAGAAGCAACCAAAGAAGGTAATGTAGAATATTCTACATTACCTTCCACGTCCTGTCTAAAGCACTATGGCTGTGGTCACGTGATGTGCAAGTGTGCTTTGGTTAGTTGTGTAGTGGCTGGTCTTTTTAGGCACAAGTTTCTCCTCAAGCAGGCGTGATATACTTCTCTCCACCAGGGGGAAATGTGTGCTCTCAGTCTGAGGTCAAGGTCATCAGTGGTTGTTCACAGGTTAAACTGCAAAAAAAAAAAAATAGTAAGTGTCTTTATTAGAAAAATAATCCGTTTCAGAAATCTGTTGTATATTGTACCTCTTTTATACATCCAATTGGCCACAGCACTCTATAAATTATTCTCCAGTAGCCTGTGTCATGAAGAAAAAAAGAAAATGTGTTTTTCTATTAAATAAAATTCAGCACAGTTGTAACATTTCTGCGTCTGCATGAAATACTTACAACGAACCCCCTTCCAGTGACATTTGAATCTCTTGTAGTACTTCTGCAACAAACATAAACAGATGTCACAAAGTGGCTTCAGTTGGTTAAATTAAATGATTAGATTCAGCAGTACTCACTCTCATCATTGAGCAGAGCATGCTCCATCACACGCCGCGCTGTACTCTCTAAAACACAAAAAGTACAATAATACTAGATTAATTCAGCTTGAATATCCTACTGTCATCAATAGAAACAAATTCAAAGTCACTTCAAACACTGTGGACATACTTAAGACTCACCTGCATCATCACTATCCTTCTCAGAGGTCCTGCCAAAACAAAGATAGAAATAATAAAAGGAGGATCTTATATAAAAGTGAGTGCAAGTATTGCATGGTACACACCTGTGGGCAGCATTAGCACTGTCAGTCTGAGTGCGCGGGTGAAGAGGGGCTTCGACCAGGCAGCGCAGCTCCACCAGAGAGCGCGTGGACAAAGAGAAGCGCTCAAACTCAGATGGAGAAATGAGATAGAAGCCTGCAATAACATACTTTTAGACTAACAAAACATTTGAAAAACAGAAATCTTCAAGTCCGGAAATATTACCTTGGCCGTGTTTAGTGAAGACACATGATGCGATGCCGCTGACATCCTCTTTGCGGATGCAGGGGTAGTGCACCTGCATTTTTAGTGAAGGCAACGAAACCACATGTACGTCTCCCTGATTGGTGAGGAACATTAGGTTACTCTCGCTGTACTCCTCCGTTCGATTACTGCCAAACAAGGCCACCCCAACTTTTCGCACTCTGGACCCATCCACTGCCGTGAGCTTCAGTTTCATCTTAGCACTAACTTTTGGCAGCGAAAAAATCTGAAACAATATAGCACAATATAACCCAGACTGGTAAATTGCATTATATGTTTTTTAATGCAATTTGCTGAGCAATCATCTTGAGAACCCTCCTGACCTTAAATTGTTCTTCTGAAACCACCAGTACATGATGTGAGCCGTGTAAATCCGGAGAGCGGGCGAGGTCATGGGCCACCTCCAGGGGCTCAGGCAGTGGGGCGCCATGTCCGTCCAACACCACAATGCCAACCACAGGCGCTCGGTGCATCAGCTGGATCTCTTTTGCTGTAGTGAATTAAACAGATAAACTGTCACAAACCTGGAGAGGAGTTTAAAAATAACTCAAAAAACCCTCTGACCTGGTTGTGCTGAGACGGGCTCGTCTGCGCGGTGCTCCACGGGAGGAATGCGCAGCATGTAGGCAAACACACAGCCTCCGTTAGTGCCTGCCCACAACGAGGGAGTGTGGTGAGAACCTGGGAGGATATGTCATAAGTTCAACACTGCACAAACAGAATGTGAATATTAGCACTTAACCTTTTAGCACATACTGTCCGATAGAAAGGTGTCTGCAAAGTAGAGTGTTCTGACCAGGCCTGTGAAAGAGTCGTCTGAAGAGCGCGCCTCAATCTTTCTCTGAACAGGGGCCAGCTCCATCTCTGCCAGCTCTGCCTCTAGACGAGCATTGGCTTCCTGCAGCTACAACACACAATTCCATTTTATTATATACAATATATATACACATTACACCAGTATGATCATACCTGACTAAGATAAGCGATAAATTATTTACTTGAATTGGTCAAAAGTTTTAAAATACACTTTTTTTTGTGGGCATATAAATAGTGACAATTTCAAAAGTTTTACCTTTGCGGCATTGTTGACATGATGTTTGCGAAGAGATACTCGACTGCGGCGAATTCTTCTAAAAGACTGACGAAGAGACTTTTTGATACTCTTCACTCTGGATAACGGTCCCTCCATGGCCAGCTGATCACTGGGGTTTAAGGTGCACCTACAGGGATATGCAGTTATATTAGCACATTGATACTATTAATGGCTTAGAATTAATTTTACGTGATCAGTACGCTATTAGATATAATTTTTTTTAAATCTTTAAAAATTGATGGATGTACATACTTGACAAAAACATTATTCTTTTGTTGATAATCAAACAATCCAAATCCATGGCTAGTGCCAAAAGCGATAAGTTTCCATTCAGAATGAAGGTTGAGGGCAGTGACCACCGCGGGAGGCTGACACTGGACCAGAGCAAACGGCTGAAAACCTGGAGGGAACAACACAGGCTCCTCACGCACATCCAGGCGAGTGTGGCCCTGAGGGAAAACGCAGAAAAAACAAGCGAACTATATGGTCAATATGGAGCTTTGATTATTGATTATAGTGACAATATTCAGTGTAGACCTGTGTTTACAACTAGACAGAATATGCCCTGATTTTTTTAGATGGTCCATTGCTTTGCTTCCGACTACAGGCCTATAAGACTAAATACTATGCCTCCATTATTTCTATGGAAAAGCTCAAATGGGCTAAGTACCTTCCAGCGGAATCCCTCTTGGCCTTGGAGCAAGTCCACAACTTTGGCCTCAACGCTCTGCTCCGCAGCTTCATCATTCAGCTCCATCACAAGGATCTGAGTTACAGAGCACTCATCAACAAACAGGTCTTCTTTTTAACATCACATTATTTATTTTGATATGAATTTGCACTATTGTATAGTAAGTTTGTCACCTGTCCAGCCGTGCCAGCCACAATCAGATAGCCGCTGTATTTACACAAATGTATCTTTTGGATACCCAACCGTGGATCATCGCTGTACGGATCAAAGCAGCCCACCTAAGTAAAAAAAAAAAAATACAAGACAAGGGATGTCTCGATATCAAATCTTAGTGTTACGATTATTGTAAGAAAAAGCATCACAGTTTATTCACAATTACTGAGATCATAACCAAATAACAGTGAAATCTTTCATTTTATTTCATTCCCTAACATGTTACTATTCTTCAAGTTTGTGACTTGCTTTTTAAAATCAAACTTTCTGGATGACATTTTAAAAAATTCTATGTAAAGCACTTGAGATGTCTGTGAGCATGAAAAGTGCTCTACAAATAAAATTGATAAATATAACCCTTGTGTTACCCTAAAAGATTCAAAACACAGGTTCAAAACACCTTTTAAAAAAAAAATAAAAACAACAAAAACAAACATTAAACCACCACTTTTTCATGTTGTGGAGGGAGGGGTGAGTAAATGTGACAAAAACAGCCAGAGAAAAGTTATTTACATTTAGATGTATTTTTGGACAATAGATTTAATTTCTAATTTTGCTTCTAATATGGTCACAATTATTGATTTTTAGTTTTTACAATTACATTGTGACCTGAATAATCACAATTAAGAATTAACCTAGTAATCTTGACATAGTTAGTTAAGACCATCACCGTCCTTATGGACGATTGCAATTTTTTAAAATTCAAATTTAATGCCTTTTTGTACCTTTCTGAAAGGTGGCCACTCTCCTTCGCTGCTTTGGTTCATGTTGTCATTGGGGTCTGCATCTGTGTCGAATACTATGGCAGTACTCAGCTTGTACAGAGGATAGAGGCAGACCCCCGAGGCATCCCAGAAACGAACTGTCCCATCCTCGTGCCTACACAAAAATACAAAGTGAAACTAGAGGCAGGCGAGCGTTGTGCTGTGGGTGGGGGCTGTGTACTGACCCTGTGAGGAGCAGGTCTCTCTGAGGGGGGTCTGAGGCCTGGCTTTGACCTCCAGTTATGGGCCAAGGCTGGAAGAAGGCAAGGCAAGTTTATTTGTAGAGCACAATTCGTATACAAGGCAATTCAAAGTGCTTCACACAACAGGAAAAATTTGCATTAAAAACACAAAAACAAGACAGAAATCACAAAACCTTAATTTAAGGAAATTTAAAGGTGCCATTTTCAGCCTATCCGTCAAATAGTTTAAGGCACATGTGTCAAACGCAAGGCCCGCGGGCCAGATGTGGCCCGCCAGATGTTTTCATCTGGCCCGCCGAACATTTCTAGTTTATAATTATTCATTTCCAATAGATATATCGCGTTTTTAATCGCTAGACTACAATTCCCACAATCCTTTGCAGCCGCGGCCCCTCCCCGCGCTGCTCCCCCCGCGGCCCCTCCCCCGCGCTGCTCTGCACTGTGTGCCTCAAGTGCAGAGGGACAGCGACCAGCGACATTCATCGCAGCAGATTTAAAATCGAACACACCGGCAGCGATGACCTGTAGCGCTCTGCTCCAGGCAGATCGTGGGAAACACGAGAATAAAGAAAAGAGGCGGTTTTGTGGACGTTAGAGCTGTGCTAAAAGCGGCGCTAATGTGAAGCTAACAACAAGAAAACAAACTTCTTTGCTGACAACTCTGTGAGGAAAACATCCAAACCAGTGCAAAACAGATCATGAGCCACAGGTAAAAACACAGGTCAGAGTGTAATAAAGTCTGAACATGACAGAGTGACTGATGCTCTTGTCAATCCATTCACAGAAAAACATAAAAGATAAATAAAGCTCAGTCAAACGCATTTACTTTGCTTGTTTATTTTATATTTTAATGATTATGTTACTGTGTTTGTAGGAAAGCCAAACTGTTAAGCTCGCCCACATGTGTTAGGTTTCGTTTTTGCAACAGTAGTGTTACAAAACAGTAATGGCAGCCTCGTATTCGGAGGAGAAAGCTCCAAAACAATTAAGGACACGCGTCAGGTTTTACCTCCGTTTTGCTGTGCGTGAATGAACAACGCAAAGGGAAAGGTTATTCTATGGAAAGCTTAATTGTCAGTAACACAAGAGTACTCTAACGCGTTACTTTTATAACACATCGTTAGTTTTCCAGGGCAGTAACGAGGTTACTTTTAAAAGTAACGCTAGCCAACACTGAACAGTAGATCATGGTGTGGGTTACTTTTGTAATTATTAGGCTTAGATTAAACATTTTATCCAATAGGTTGGGTTCACATTCAAGAATTTGATTAAGTCAAAATCCAAGATTGAAGGTAGAGTCTAATATTACTCAAAGGGTGAGAAAAAAAAATCCAAACGGAAAATGGACATTTATTTGTTGGGGATAAAGTCTACAAACTTGATATACAAATAATATTGTCACCGCAGACAACAGTGGAAGATGTGTGATTGAATAGTGTTTGTAACTGTATTATTTCAGAATTATTTTGAACACGTTTTAGGGACAATAGAATGTAATTTCTGACAGAAAAATATTGTTGATAAATATTACAATGTGGTTTTCTGCTAGTCCAGATCATTCTAAAAAATATATGCTGGAATTTGTTCCATTTATGTTTTTTGAAGTATCTATACTATGAGTATTTAGTTTTGATACAAGCTTTAGTATCGTTTTGTACCAATATTTGTGACACCAGTAAGTGTCTTTATAGATCCCTAATGTTGTAAAGTGTACGCTTGTCTTACACTACACAAAATATGTGTTAATGGCAGTGATGAATCCAAGTACATTAGAGACATTGTCAAACTGGATGGAAACAAACGCAAAGGGCTTTCAACTTAACACAAAAACACAGCTCTGCTTCTGGGCTTTGAACACCATTCTCATTCCATTTCTCACCCGTTTTGAGTATTGCGTGTGCTGCAGATTGCCCGCCGCACTGATCCGCTCCCACAGCTTGAACGGGATGGAGGAGACGTGGTGTGAGCAGGTGATGGCAGAGCTGTGCAAGGGGACCAGGTATGGGGTCTGTATGACGGGCCAGCCTTCTGTCTGCAGGTCGATCACCACCAGCTCCTCCTCCACCAGGACCACCACAGCACTGGGGTTTCCTGTCCATGTGCGCACAACAAAGACATTTACTCATGTTATTGATTTGAAGGGAAACAATATGCAATATAATAATCTATTAATGTTTTGACTATATGACTTCTGTACATAAACAAAAGATAATTTAACCCGACTGAAAAAGCTGTTCTGTTTCATGTCTTCCACATGAAAAATTTAAAAGTGAGTCTCTCTAAAAGAGACTCACTTGAAATGGCAGCCCACTGAGGCCAGATTAAAATGGATTAATATGTGAATGTGTAGAGAGTGTGATTGAAGGAATCTAGTGTTCTCACTAGAGAAAAGTACTTTTACTTTAAAAAAAAAAAAAAAAAATTAAATTTATAAACATATAAAAAACAACCTACAAAAGTACTTTTACTTTAAAAAAAAAAAAAAAAAATTAAATTTATAAACATATAAAAAACAACGCAGAGAAAGATAACAAGACCACAGAGAAAAGAAATAAAGCAAAAATAAGTAGACATCCAACCAGAACAAAAATCAAAAAGAGAAATCACGGCACACAGAACCTAAAGAAAAGATCCCATTCAGTCCACAATCTGTTGAATTTGTCCATTTTCAAATTAAGTTTGAATGTAATCTTTACATTTTACGAATGTCCAATGTCAGTCCAGTCCTTTATTGTCTGTGAATTTTGTGTCATCCATTTTTTGTGAGAGCCTTTTTTGCTGCCACCAGGAGGATGCTCCAGAGATAGCTGCCTGTTGTGTCTATGGCAGGAGTCCTGAGGACCAAATACATAGTTCTGAAATCTATTGAGATGGTGACACCATAGTCGGTAAAACAATTGTCCAAAACATCTGCGCAACTGCACGGTCTGTGAATAATGGGCACTTTGACATGGCGTTATAAAAAAAAAAGTGTCACATTTTTCCAACAGAATTCTCTCCACACATGTGATTTTGTGGTTCTCCACTGAGATGTACTTACCTATTCTTCATCAGCCAAAACAGTGACACTCTCTTTTCCATCTATCCTTAATGTAATCAGTAGTGTCTGCTCAAATTCTTAATAATTTTTTTGTAAATACCTATAAACGTCTTGCTTCTCCAAGTCAAAGAATTCTGTCAACATATCAATGCATTTCAAGTGATTCTCCTCAACAATCTGGTAAAAAAAAACCTTAATACCTTTTGTTGTCCAAAATCTTCCTAAGATCTTCCTAAATCTTGAGTCTGTGCTGTGCCTCCCTGGATTCATGCCCGTCCCAGCCTGCTTCAAGTCGTCCATCATCGTCCCTCTCCCCAAGAACCCCTGGATCACTGGACTTAATGACTACAGGCTAGCGGCGCTGACCTCTGTAGTCATGAAGTAATTTGAACGCCTGGTCTTGCCCCACCTCAAGTCCTTCACCTCCTCCCTGCTGGACTCCCAGCATTTCGCCTACAGAGCCAAAAGCTCTGTAAACGGTGCCATCAACCTGGCACTCTACTTCATCTTGCAGCATCTGGACTCCCCAGGAACCTATGTCAGGATCCTGTTTGTGGACTTCAGCTCTGCGTTCAACACCATCCTCCCTGCTCAGCTCCAGGACAAGTTCTCCCAGCTCAATGTGCCAGACTCCACCTGCAGGTGGATCAGACTTCCTGATGAATCGGAGGCAGTGCGTGCGGCTTGGGAAGAATGTCTCAGACAGTCGGACTATCAGCACAGGGCCTCCACGGGCTGTGTCTCCTCTGCTATTCTCCCTGTAAACAAACTGCTGCACCTCCAGCCACGACTCCGTAAAACTGATCAAGTTTGCGGATGACACCACCCTCATCGGACTCATCTCGGACGGGGATGAGTCTGTCTACAGGAGGGAGGTGGACCGGCTGGTGTCCTGGCACAGTGGTAACAACCTGGAGTTCAATGCCCAGAAGACAGTGGAGATGATCGTGGACTTCAGGAAAGTCACAGCAACCCAACCTCCACTCTCCCGGTTGTGGTTTCTGGCTCGAGAGGAAATCTTCACACCTGGTAGAACAACTGCCCTGATACTCTGCAAATGAGGCAGCGCCCACAGGTGGAGCTTCCGTGCCTCCACTAGTGAGGGAATGGATCTTGTGCCCCCTTAATGATTTATGTGGTCAACTGTTGCCGAGCTGTCTGACCGAACACGAACATGTCTCCCCCTGAGGGCAGGAAGGAAGAAAATGAGTGCAATGCGAACAGCGCTCCTGTGTTGAAGCCTCTCCTGAGGACTCCAAACACCTCTGACCTCCTGTGGTTCCAAACAGCCCCCCAGCCTGTAAGCGAGGAGTCTGTAACTACTACCTCTCGACGACACGGAAGAGAGCCCAGAGGATCACCACTGCAAAGTAACTCCCCGTTTCCCCAAGACCGGAGATGCTGAAGACATTGAGTGGAGAGCTGCACAGATCTCTGCTGGTGCAGCTGTGGATGTAGGCCCAGATTGTTGAGCCAAATCTGTAAGGGGCGCAAGTACAGAAGCTTCAGAGGTATCAATCAACAATGATGGGAAAACTTACGGACGTAAGTTTGAGTTTGCCCATCAACTGAAAAAGCAAACCGAATGACACTGATTCCTCTGGACATGGGAAATGAGATTGAGCATATTTGTCACTCTCTGGGGGGACGGAGAGGCCCTCATGGTCACAGAATTGATGGCAATGCCAATGAAGATTGCCTTGAGGCTGGGAATCAATGAGCTCTTTGCAACGTTCACTGAAAACCCCAATTGTGACACATGGTCCAATGGAATGGAAGTGTCTCTGAGTCATTTTCTTGGCCCCTTGGTGGCCGAAAAGTGGGCTGGAGAGAGGGTTGACTGGCCTGACCTTGGTCATCAGAAACACGTCCGGTTCCTGGTAAGGATGAGACTCTTGCCGCAGGACGAAAGGAGTTAGTACCTCTGGGCTGGGGTCACGATGCAATTCAGCAAGTGTCTGCGAGATTTATTTGCCTAAACAGCCCGCTCCAAGGTCTGCTGTCCAAACAAAGGACCTTGCAACAAGTAAAGTGCAAAGTATACCCCGGCAGGACTGAAACAGGGGGGACTAGGCGAACCACACCTAGCGTGGTCAGAGTGGACATCAGCCTTCCAAGCTCTCTGGACATGTAGGCAAATGCCTGAAGTGAAGTATCACTTGGGCTCTGCGTAGCGTTGTCAACTCCTGCCTCTTTCAGAGACTGAGAAAGGGCAAGGGCTAAGTGAGAGAGAGTGATACAGCAGCTCGGATCGGTCGCCAGGGTATCATAGCTTTTGGTAATGAGGTCATCTGTGACTCGGCACTGAGGTGGGTAACGGGCCTCCGGTCGGGGAACATCAGCTGGCGCTATAACCAGGCCCCCAATAGTGCCATCAACGGAGGGCATGCGATCCAATCAGTACTTAGTTGCATCTTGCATAGCACTCAAACTCTTGCAGTCCCGTGGGAAATGAGTAAACAACTTGGGATCTGCCCAACATCGTTGTAACTCAATGTATGGCAAAGAGGCTGGAACACTAAATACAGGCTTCTGTGAGACTTTCACAAAGGCACTTGTAGAAACAGCCGCCACAGGTGTATCAACTCAAAGTCTTGATAAGGCCAACTGAATAGCCGGGTGAACAGAGAAAAACTCAGGTTCTGTCCCCAAGGGCTCCAGGTCTGAGGAGAGGGAGCTCACAACAGAGGGGTTAGGGGAGTGGCAGCCTTCAACCTGACCCACCAGAAAATCTGCACCATCTGCTCTGAACAAAGTATCTGAGGCAGCAATGCATATAGCATCCTCCCTAGGCTGATCAGTACTGGAATCTGTCTGATCTTCCTCATTGTCAGGAGTGGGGCTAGGCACAGTGGGAGGACCAATAGGTTTCAGGCCAAGGAGCAAGGACTTAATCTGGGCAAATTCAGAAGCCAAAGTGTCTACTTCACGATGACTTCTCTTGGCCGCAGGGGCCTCCATGTGAGGACGCTTACGGCGTTTAGGGTTCTTAACAGGACTGGAGGCCAGAGTCAGTTTAGGCATTGTACTTTAAACCGCTGCCAGTCTGGCGGTCCTGCCTGCTAGTGGAATGGAGATACAATTAACAGGCATCTTCTGTCAGAGCCTGTTTCAGATGTCCAATCCCTAGACAATGTGGACATAGAGTATGGCCATCTTCTGGGTTTAGAGGGGCCAAGCAACTGTTGCAACCATGCATCAAAGATGACATCATGCGGTTACTAGACAGGCCAATAATTACGAAACCAAACGCCAGTGGCAGGAATCCACATAGCACAAAACAGTTAAGTGCACCAGAGCGAATAGCACTCATAAGCCACTGGTTTAAGTACAACTAGTGACACGGGAGGAGGCAGACACTCACAAGTTGCCAATAAATACTGTGAACACAGTAAATAACCAGAATAATGGGAGCACAGGGACAAGCTACCTTCACCGCAAAATAAGCCAGTAACAACGGTGCTAGTAAAGCGGGAGAAACACTCACCAATCCCAGACTGGCGGTGTCACAGGAGCGAAGAGCTCAACACCGGTTGAGAATAGACAGTAACTACAGTGTTGTTGGAGAGAAAGCACTCACGAGGCACCAGATCATGCATTTGGTAACACGACTAAACAGTAAAATATAAAACCGAAGTATAGCTTGACAACACCACAAGACAAGCCAATAAACAGCCATGTCACAGGAGCAGAGTCACTTAGGGGGGCGCAAGTTATGACGAGCTCATAACACGAGTGTTAAAAACAATCACAAAATGGCGGTGTCGCTAGAGCGAGAGCACCCACGAGGCAATGGTTCAGTACTAGCTAGCAGCTCTGAAAATATAAGCTAAATGTATCAAAATCCGCAGACTAACAGATAATTTAGCTGTGTAAACTGGCCGCCCAACGTATGAAGGCTAGCCAGCTAATAGTCGCTATCTAACACACAGCGTAACGCAAACTATTTAATATTTTGCCAACAACTGCAAATAATACTGGAGGTAACGACAAAAGTGTGAGACTGTCTCGCAGTCTCCGGAGGACGTGAGGCGCAGCTCCAATATGTGAGGCTCCAAGCGAGAATGGCAAAGAATCCGAAGTAATAATCCAAAGGAACTTCAATCTATCGCTGATGCGAGAAATGTAGAAAGAAAAGAATGCTGGGTGCGTCGGGTATATATGTGGTACTGACGTCACCCAGATCACGTCCACGACGTGACTTTGTTGATATTTAATCTCGACCTATTTGCTGCCCACACATTTAGATATCCCCTCCTTGAACCGACGCCTTAACATGGTGGAGGGGTTTGAGCGCCCGAATGATCTCAGGAGCTGTGTTGTCCGGGGCTTCAAGCCCCTAGTAGGGTCTCCCAAGGCAAACAGGTCCTGGGTGACGGGTCAGACAAAGATCGGTTCACAAGCCCCATATGCGCCCCACCCTGGAGCCAGGGCTGGGGTGGGTGCTCGAGGGCGAGTACCTGGTGGCCCGGCCTTTCCACGGGCCTGAACCTGAACGAGTGACGTGGGGGCCGTCTCTCCGTGAACCACCACGCTACCTGCGGGAGGATCCGTAAGGGGCTGGTGCAGAAGGGATCTGGGCGCAGTCGACGCTGGACGCTCCACTTCTCTGGTTGTTGCCTACGGGGGAGAGGCGGCGGGTGGCGTGGGCTTGTGCTATTGGCCCCACAGCTCAGCCGCCATGTGTGTTGAGTTCACTTTAACCAATGAACGAGAGGGGTCTCTACGCCTTTGGGTTGGGGACAGGTTCTCACTGTGGTGTCGGCCTATGAAGCCGAACAACGGTGCTGAGTACCCGGCCTTCTTGGGAGTCCCTGGGAGGGGTACTGGACAGTGCTCCGCACGGGGACTCCGTTGTTCTACTGGGGGACTTTAACGCCACAACGTGGGCACGACAGTGGACACCTGGAGAGGGGTGATTGGTAAGACGGCCTCCCTAAGATCTAACAAGCGGTGTTCAGTTATCGAACTTCTGTGCTAGGCACGGACTGTCCATAACAAACACCATGTTCAAGCACAAGGGTGTCACAGTGCACGTGGCACCAGAACACCCTGAGCGCCGTTTGTACTGTGTACGCGGCGGGCCAGGTCGTGCCGAGGCTCATGCTGTCAGAGGCAAAAACCCGGGGCTGGGAGGAGTTCGGGGAGGCCATGGAGGAGGACTATCGGTCGGCCCCAAAGAAATTCTGGCAAACCGTCCGGCGCCTCAGGAGGGGGAAGCAGTGTTTCACACACAGTTTACGGTGTGGGTGGGGACATGCTGACCTCGACTGGGGACTGTCGTCGACGGTGGAGGAGTATACTTATTGAGGACCTCAGCGTAATATTCCATCTGTCACTGTCTAGGAGGACAGTAGAGACTGAGGGAACTTGCGAGGCTTGACTGTCATCTATCACGCTTCAAGCCGAAAGTCACTGAGTCCCTCTGGATGTTGGCAGGACAGTTCTTGGTTTGACACGTGCTCTGCAACATCGCGTGGCGATCGGGGAACTGGTGGCCTCTGGACTGCAGCCGGAGAGTGGTGGTCTCGCACTCTGTTCAAGAGGAAGGGGACGAGGGTTGTTTTCCAACCACTATTGAGGATCAGGACTCGCTCAGCCTCGCACAATGGTAAGGCATCTATTCACAGCGGTACTGGAGAGGAAGAATCCGACCGATAGTCGAACCTCGAGATTCAGGAGGAGCAGAGTGGTTTTCGTCTGGTCGTGGAACACTGACCAGCTCTATACTCTCCATCGGGTGCTCGAGGGTTCATCGGAGTTTGCCCAACCAGTCCACATGTGCTTTGTGGATCTGGAGAAGGCTTCGACCGTGTCCACACAGGGTCGCCCTTTGGGGGTGCTGCGGGAGTACGGGGTCCGGGGCCCTTTGCTCAGGCTGTCCGTCCCTTATGACCGAGCAGGAGCTGTGGTTCGCATTGCGCGCAGTAAGTTAAGACCTGTTCCCAGTGCGTGTTGGACTCCGCCAGGGTGCCCTCTTGTCACCGGTTTGTTCCTTGTTTTTATGGGACAGAATTTTAGGCGCTGTCAGGGGTCGGAGGGGTCCGTTTGGAGAACACAGGACCTACATCTCTGCTGTTTGCAAAATAATGTTGTCCTGATGGCTCCATCAACCTGGACCTGCAACAGGCACTGGGGACGGTTTGCAGCCGAGTGTGAAGCAGCTGGGATGAAGAATCAGCACCTCCAAATCTAGGCCAATGGTTCTCAACCGGAAAAAGGTGGCTTCCCTCTCCAGGTGTGTGGGGAGTCCTTGCACCAAGTGGAGGAGTTCAAGTATATCAGGGTCTTGTTCACGAGTGAGGGAGTGGTGGAGCGTGAGATTGGACAGGCGGATCGTGCAGCATCCGCCGTGATGCGGTCGCTTGCATCGGACTGTTGTAGTAAAGAAAGAGTGAGTCGAAAGACAAAGTCTCGACTTACCGGTCATCTACGTTCCTACCCTCACCTATGGTATGAGCTTATGGTACAGTGACCGAAAAGGACAAGATCACGGGATACAAGACGCCTTGCGAAAGAGATGAGTTTCCTCAGCAGGGTGGCTGGGCGCTCCCTTAGAGATAGGGTGAGGAGCTCAGTCACACGGGAGGAGCTCGGAGTAGAGCTGCTGCTCCTCCATGTTGAAAGGAGCCAGCTGAGGTGGCTCGGGCATCTGTTCCGGATGCCTCCTGTGTTTCGGGTATGTCCCACTGGGAGGAGGCCCCGGGTAAGACCCAGGACACGCTGGAGGGACTATGTCTCTCGGCTGGCCTGGGAACGCCTCGGGATCCACCCGGAGGAGGAAGTGTCTGGGGATAAGGAAGTCTGGGAGTCCCTGCTTAGACTGCTGTCCCCGCGACCCGGTCCCGGATAAAGCGGAAGAAGATGGATGGATGGATGGACATTTAGATATCCAGGTGCTAAGCACCGTCCTCTGGCGTTCAGGAGGAATTAAATAGCACCTCATAATCAGGCCTCGTGGGTTATCAGCTGCTTGTCTTTTTTGGCCCAGGCGATGTGCTCTTTCTATTGTAATGGGGAGGGGGTCCAACATGTCTGAGATTGTTCCTATGTGATTTTGACTCCAAATCCAGGATCTTACTTTTCATATTCTTCACCTTCTTCCGCAGTACCACTACCTCAGCTCGCAGCTCCAGCAGCTCATCCGTATTGTTTTACATGTTATTCGGCCTCACCGATGCGTGTTCCATCCGCTCCCGCCGCTTTTAGCCGCAGATTTGATTTTGTCATATCGGGCTGTGCCATACGCTGCTCTCATTTCAACTCTGACGCAGTCACACTGGATTTCACTTTTCATTTCATGCAGCATAAGGTCCAGTTGGTGTAAGGTGATCTCCACTCCTCCTTCCGACAAAGGTGAGCTTGGAAACCCCACTTTGGGACGGAGCTCTGTTTACCGGCGGAGCACAGGCTGTCAGCAGATGCGTCGGGAATGTTCGCCATGTTAGCTTCGCTTGCTTATGAGGCGGTGCCGTGGGCCGTTAGCTTTGTTTGTTTAGTTCCCGTAGCGTTACCAGTTTTGTGTTTTCCCTGTTTGCTCATCTCTTGCTCCTCATGCTTTCTTGGGATTTTGTGGGTGAAACGGTGATTTTCAAGATACATTTCGGCAGCAACGAGTGTCTACTTCCACGTCATAACCGGAAGTCCCTTCATTTTCAGTTTCAAGCCAATTATTATTTTGTACAGTTAAAGCCAGAGAAGATGAAACAGGATTCTTATCCAAAATTACTTCTTCAGATGTTTAATTTTTGGCATTGATTGTTTCACTAGCATTAAGGACTGTTTTTGTTAATTTAAGTTTAATCAGGATATATCTCAGAAAGATAAAAGGCGAAAGAATGACAGCGAAAGAAAGAATATATGAATGACAGCAGGATTTTCTCCTCACCTGTGTTTTGAGGTCCTTCTGTGATCACAAAGAAGTCTATAATCCTTGATGTGAAGTCCAAAGCCACATGTGTTTTACTATGAATTACTGTGATACAATGTCTGTCTCCATAACTGGCCCTGGGCATTCCTCCACTGAACAGCAGAAAAGGGGGCCTAAAAAACAGAAAATATCAAAACGACTCCAAATATTACTGGGTTGGAAAGAATACAAAAATACGCATACCCTTCTTCAGTGGGCAGCTGCATAATTTTTGTTATCGCCTTGCAGGGAAAGTGTCCTGTAACAAATGTCATCATGAGCAAGAGAAACACTACCGGTAGTTAGTGAGAAAATGATCATGAGTTTGTTCAGACCATAGGGAATGTCAGACTTCTCCTCGTCTTCATTGTTTGGGTCATTGCTCCCCACCATCCATCGACAATAGCTTCCATCACTGTGTGAGCTCAGGATGTAGCTCCCATCTTCCGTCCACCACACACTTTCTAGATGCTGTTGAGACCAAATATACCATCATTGAAACCTAATATTTAACTACACAAGTTTTAGCATCTAGGAGAAGCAGATTAAAAAATCAGACATAAAAGCAAGGTGAAGCAGAGCTCACCTGTGTGGCTGGGATGTGCTGAAGAGCGCAGTGCTTTTCCAGGTCCCACACCACCATCAGGCCGCGGCCGTACCCAATCACCACCTGGTTGGAGTCGACCGGGTTTTCCTGCAGAGCCTCTACATGCTCCAGATTTCTGCGGCCAATGTAGTCCTCTGGGACGCTTTAAATCATAGGAAAAAAAACAACAGACATAATATGAACAAAGCATAGCTTTGGATAGAGAACACATCACAACTAATTTATTCATGTTCAATGTAAAATACGTCTGGTTATGGAAATATATTATAGATGAGGATATGCGACACATATTATGATTTATTGAGTGACTGTGTAATTCCTGCCATCACTTTTGGTATTCCTTGGTCTCGTAGTTTTTTCGGGATTTCTCAAAGTTGCAATTTTTCCCTATCATTTAGAGTGGTGAATTGTACAACTTGTAGTTGTTCTAGAATGACTTTGTAGTTCTAGTACTTGTAGTGTTTTCATCATGCAAAGATCATGGAAACTGTCCAGAACTACAAGAACTACTTTGTAGTTCTAATAATTGTAGCGTATGCAGTTTTTTCATCATTCAATGATCATGGTAGTATTTATTTTGTATTTGTTTTGAGGGTTCTTTCAGAACAACAAGTTAAAAGTTTCCCCATTAGTACTATTAGTACTCATTATAATATGGTTTCACAAAAGTAAATTCCCAGCCCTTTTAAAAACACTATTAAAGCACCAGAAATGTTGCTCTTTTTGAAAATAAAAAGACAAAATATTTTTATTGAGCATCACAAGCTTGATAAACCTCCCAAAGCGCAACACTGTGGTCATTATTTATTCTACCACAAACACTGTGAGAGCAATAGAAAAAAGGGAATATCTGTTTTTATCTTTTACACAGTTACGATACAGACCGTATTAGAATTACCTTAATAGGGAACCTTATTTACTTGACTACTAAAACTACTTTTTAGTAATGTTTATAGAAGGATTCAAATGCCAATTGAATTTGGTCTTTGGTTAAGATTGCATTACTTTGCCTGTCCCGTATACGGATAAAAAAAATAAAAAAATCTTTCAGCTTGTTTTCTAAGTTTCCAGGATAATACATTTTGATTTTGATCCACTTTTGTAATACCTTTGTATTGGCCTTTTCTTACAATTTCTTCTGAGGTTGGATCATTAAATTTTGCCTCATATCTTTTTAATTTCCTTTAGCACTTTAGGGTTACCCTTCCTGGCATGTTTTACCTCCAGCAATTTTAGTTTTTCTTGTAGATCATTTAGCTGTTTCCCTTTGTTTTTCTTGTTATTTTGCTGAAGCAAGGGCTATATTTTTTTAAATTATATTCTTCATTAGTCATATTTTTTATTACAGTCTTCATTAATTTACGAAATTTGTGCCCTTTGAGTTTGACACATCCAATGTAGGCTGAATGCAAAAATTCAAGATTAGAGTTCCCTCAGGGTGGTTTGCAATCAGGTCCATAATATAATATAGAAGGTGATATCACTCCTTGGTGGAACATACACATTCAATAGAGTAAAAACTTGTGTTTGCCTCCGTATGATGAATAGTACGATTTTTTATAACAAAATGATGTTCGTTTTTGAGGAGCTATGTCACTTAAATGTGTTTCTTGTAAATGTATAATGTCATTTTTGTTAATATTTTTGATCGTTTGAGTTCAATATGCGGTTTACGTAAAAAAGTAAAAAATAAATAAGCTACTCGTAACACTTCCGATGCCATTGGATTGATTGAATTCTTTAAATTTCTGATGTTATTAAACTCTCTGGTCAAACCCATCATACAAAACATACGAACTACAGAAACACAAAATATATGAAATATGCACTGAACCCATAACCTCATCATATAAAAGATTGCAAAGAGGGGGAGGGGAAGTCCATTCCCAGTGAAGGGCCCACCGAAAAACTCCCCGGCTCCTGGAACCAATCTTCACAGAGAACTTAATACACCACCTCCCCAGACCACCACGCTCCTCCGCTGTCCCCTGCATGTATATTTACATTGTCCCACAAATCCTATCTCCCACATTTGACACTGATGAGCGGATGCAACTAGACAGAGTTTATGCACAGAGCAGACAGCCAACATAGAGCACAAAGTCTGATGTCAAAAACAAATAAATCATCCATCCATCCATCCATCTTCTTCCGCTTTATCCGGGGCCGGGTCGCGGGGGCAGCAGTCTAAGCAGGGACTCCCAGACTTCCTTATCCCCAAACACTTCCTTCAACTCCTCCGGGGGGATCCCGAGGCGTTCCCAGGCCAGCCGAGAGACATAGTCCCTCCAGCGTGTCCTGGGCCTCCTCCCGGTGGGACATGCCCGAAACACCTCCCTAGGGAGGCGTCCAGGAGGCACCCGAACAGGGAACTGCCCCGCCGAAAAAACCGGCCCCCCCCCTCCCCCCAACTTGGGTCCCCCCCTCCTCTCGACGTGAGGAGCCAGCGCTCTACCCGAGCTCCTCCCGCGTGCGACCTGGAGGCTTCCTCATCCTATCTCTAAGGGTGCGCACCCAGCCCAACCCTGACGGAGGAAACTGCATTTCGAACCTTGTAATACTCGCGATCTTGTCTTTTCGTCAGTGACGCATGTCAAAGCTCATGACCATACTGGTGAGGGCAGGAACGTAGATTGACGCGTTAAATTCGAGAGCTTTGTCTTTCGGACTCTCAGCTCCCTTTACACCAGCAGGTCCGATGCAGCGACGCGCATCACTGGCCGGAACGCTGCCACGATCCGCCTGTCAATTCTTTCGCTCCATCCTTCCCCTAACTCGTGAGAAAGTAGACCCCCGAGATACTTTAGAACTCCTCCACTTGGGGCAGAGGACTTCCACCCAACCAACCTGGCAGGGGCAAAGCCACCTTTTTTCCGGTCGGACGAAACCAGTGGCCTCCAGCATTTGGAGGTGCTGATTCTCATCCCAGCTGGCTTCCGACTCGGAACTGCAAACCGTCCCAGTGCGATGTTGCAGGTCCAGGTCTTGATGGAGCCATCAGGACAACATCAATATGGCAAAGCAGCGAGATGAGATCCCTGTGTTTTCTCAAACGGACCGACCCTCCGACCGACCTGACTGCGTCTTAGAAATTCTTGTCCATAAAAAACAATGACAGACCGGTGAAAGGGAGCCCTGGCGGAGTCCAACACGCACTGGGAAGGTCTGACTTACTCGCCGGCAATGGCGAACTAGACATAGCTCCTGCTCGCGGTTCATATCAGGGACGACAGCCCTGAGCAAAGGCCCCCGGACCCCGTACTCCCGCAGCACAACCCCGCCAAAGGGGCACCGCGTGGACACGGTCGACCGCCTTCTGCCAGGATCCCAAAAGCGGATGTGGATTGTGTTGGGCAAACTCCCATGAACCCTTCAAGAACCCCGAGGAGAGTATAAGAGATGGTCCAGTGTTCCAACACGACCAGGACAGAAAACCACACTACTGCCTCCTCCTGAGATCCGAGGTTCGACTATCGGTTCGGATTTCCTCCTCAGTCCAGTACCCAGTGGAATAGACCTTTACCAGGGAGGACTGAGGAGTGGGTGATCCCTCTTAATAGTTTGGAAGCAACACCCTCCGGTTCCCCCTTCTTGAACAGAGGGACCACCAGACCCTGGTCTGCCGGTCCAGAAGGCCACACGTCCCCGACCGGGCAACATACGCGATGTTTGCAGAGGGCGTGTCAACCAAAACAGTCCTGTCAACATCCAGAGACTTTGCAAGGTACCTCAAAGGGGCGTATCTCTCAATTCCACCTCGAACCCAGGAGCCTCTGCCAACTCGAGGAGTTTGCCCAACAACCTCTTGTGACTTCGCGCTTGGGTGATAGATGAGTCAAGCACTCCGACGTCCTCAGTCTCTACTTCCTCTTCAGAAGACGTGAACTAGTGGGAATTTAGGAGGTCCTCAAAGTACTCCTTCCACCGTTCCGAACGACATCCGCCAGCTCCGAGGTCGAGCAGGTCTCCACCCGCACCGTAAACGGTGTTGGTGGAGCACTGCTCTTCCCACTCCTGAGGTGCCGGACGGTTTGCCAGAATTTCTTTGGGGCCCGGCCGATAGTCCTCCTCCGATGGCCTCCCCGAACTCCTCCCAGACCCGGGTTTTTGCCTCTGTGACAGCACGAGCTGCGCGCACGCCTGGCCCGCCGATACCCGTCAACGGCCTCAGGAGTCCCACAAGCCAAAGAGGCCTGATAGGCCTTCCTTCTTCCGCCTGACGGCATCCCTTACTATCCGGTGTCCACCACCGGGTTTCGGGGGTTGCCGCCGCGACAGGCACCTGAGACCCTTGCGACCACAGCTCCGAGCAGCCGCATTGACAATGGAGGTCGAGAACATGGTCCACTCGGACTCAATGTCCCCAGCCTCCCCCGGGATTTAGGAGAAGCTCTCCCGGAGGTTGAATGAAGACCCGCGACAGGTCCGGTTGAACAGCTCCGCCCCTCTCTTACCCGAGTGTCCAAGACACGCGGCCGGAGGTCAGATGACACGACAACAAGTCAATCATTGACCTCCGGCCTACAAATAAATCACACCACAATAATCATTTTCTTCACATCAACAGAATGTATTACCAGTGACCATAGCCTGAACTCACATAGCTGGTGCTCCATCTCATCGTTGTTCAGTTCTCCAGGTGTTTTTGAGCTGTGCTTTTACGCTTCAAAAGGGATGCCTCAATTCCTTCTTCTTGAATTCCTCACAGATATGGCACAAACTGTTTTCGTTGTTGACAAATCTTGTATGGAATATCCGGGTTAAAGACACTCGTTTGTCTTTGTACTGGGGTGTCCTTTAACTTTGCAGCCGTCAGGACGTGTTTCTTGACATGAATGATTAAGAAAGCTCATTATCAGGCCTTGTAGTTTATGATCTTTGTTTACCGGCGGGGAGCGGACATGTTAGCCTTGTTAGCTTGTGAGGCGATCTGTTTTCCACCGAGCCGCGGACAGTCAGCTTTGTTATTTATTTCCTGTAGCATTACCAGTCTTGTGTTTTCTGCGTTTGCTCCTCTATTGCTCTTCGTTTCTTTGGAATTTTGTGGGTTAAGCAATGATTTTTAAGACAAATTTCTGCAGTAGCAGATTGAGAGCGCATCTACTCTGACGTCTTAACCCAGTGGTCCCAAACTACGGCCCGGGGGCGGATACGCCCGCCTCCACATTTTGACCAGCGCCCTGAACAACACAAGAGACGCATTATTCATGCTCAATGAGCATAGATTCTGCTCTGACAACTGAAGCTGAACTTTTACCCAAGACTGTGCACGCACAACAACAAACTTTCTGTGAAGAACCAGAGAGGGTTATTTGATTTTTATTGATTTCATGAATAGTGTTATTTAATATTTTCCTGAATTCTTTTTTTCTGTGAAGAACCCAGAGAGGTTATTGATTTTTATTGATTTCATGAATAGTGTTATTATATATTTCCTGAATTCTTTTTTTCTGTGTAGAACCAGAGAGGGTTATTTGATCTCGGAAAGGGTTATTCATATTTGGTTATATGTGGCTTTTCTGGAAAACAATACATGTTTACATTTAGGCACCCCTGCGATTGTCACACTTTTTTCTGGTTCAAACTGACCCTGGCCCCCCATCAGAGAAGGGAAAAGTTATGTGGCCCTTACAGGAAAACGTTTGGGGACCCCTGTCTTAACCGGAAGTTGCTGGTTAGGTTTTAATAACAAAATCTGATGACCCACCTGCTCTGCACCTGATCCAAGCTGATGTTTCGCTCCTCCAGCTCTCTGAAACCAGGAACCTCCACAATAAATACATGCCCCCCTTCTGTCCCCAACAGCAGCAGCTCACCGGACGAGTGGGGCAGGACAGCTGTCACTCTGGTGACATGTGGAAGAGCCCTGGCAACAACACAAGTCATGGACTATTAATAAAGGAATAAATCAAGATTTTCCTAATGTTTTGTATTTCTAATTAAATTGAAACACTTGGGGCCAAAAACTGGCATTCAAAAGTTATGCCTCATATACAGGCAATGAAAGAAGTGAGCAATAACATTGTTTGATTTTCAGTTTTTCAATTTGTTTCCAAAATTAAAAATAAATAAGTACATAAATACATTAAAAAAAATATTGAAATACAGCCTCAGAGCATTGTTTCTTTATTTTACCTTTATTTGTTTTTGCGCAGTGCGGAGCGCTCGCCTTCATCCCAGGACTAAACCCAGACTAAACCCAGACTAAAAACAGACTAAAAACAGACTAAAAACAGACTAAAAACAGACTAAAAACAGACTAAACCCAGACTAAACCAGGTTCAAAACACAGAGATGCTGAGCAGAGAATACGGCGCAGTCTGCGTACACATCTCTGCTTATAAACTCGATTTGCGATCCATAAATGAGGGCAGACAGCAGCGGAGTCACGGGAGCGGATGATCCAGGAGCACACATCCCTAGACTGCTGTGATGACCCGCATTAGTCCCGGTGTCAGTCCTCTGAGCCCCCGGTGAAGGTTGTCACCCAGTGTGGAGAGTTTACAGGCAGAGATGTGTGCGCGGACTTCCCGTGCGTAACAGTGTGGCACTTGCCCTGCAAGATGGGCTTGTGCCGATTTAACCGGACTAAACCAAGACCAGGCCCAGGAAAACAAGGACTGCATGTGTTACATCCAGCACAACACAGCTGGACACCTGAGAGCTCGGTGGGATACTGCATGGTCCGGAGGGTGCGAGAACGATGCACACACTGTGGTCAGCTCCGTCTGATCGTACATGCGGATCTCGTCTGTGCAGACTGGGACAAGGATTTTGGGTGAATGTGATGAGACAATGGGGATTTATCCAGTGGTCATTTGGCCACAGTCTAGTCTGGCCCAGACCACGCAGTACCAGGTGTCCACCGCCGGAGGTGGTGTCTAGCAAAGAGCTTTAAGAACAAAGCGCTAATGGCGCTGCGCTGTTTACGTGAGTGGGAGAATAATTTTACAACATGACATTTGACTGCATCCATTATTCTATAATTTGTGTTATTTAGACCCATGAATGCTGTTTTATTATGATTATCTTGACCATATGGACATAGTAACAGTGCACTCCAGTGCACTAATTTTGAAGTTTATTAGTTACGATTCTAGCCATTCACAGAATGCACCACACCACGCCCTGAAGTTACTTTACTCCACTTAATATTTTGGCATGATCACAACTCTTGCTTAGAATTCCACACCCTGCGCTGTCATCAAGCAATATGTGAAAAGTTAACGCTAAGACCGGGAGCAAAACACGGCCCAAAGTGTGACATCCGAAAATTCTCTTTGCATTTGTTCCCTTTCAAGAGCCACCACAGCAAATCATCAATCTACATCTAACCCCATCCTCTGTACATGACAACTTCACATCCTCTTTCATAGTGAAGAGTAAGAGTAACTCCCCTTTTTGATCAACATCTTCAACTCAACAATAACCATTAAAAATTACATTTAAATCAGTGTGAACAATATTCGGTTTTACCCAGGGGGTCCAGTCAGTGTGAAGCGTCCAATCTCTAGAAGTTCTGAAAGACCTTTATGTGCTTGTAAAGTCCACATGTGCAAACTGTTATCATCCAGCAGTGTGACCAGTTCAACCTGAACACAAACCATTGTTTTAAATCAAACTTTGACAAAAGAGAGATGTTTGTGGTGAAGTCCTGACCTGGTGTGGGAGAAAGTGCACTTGAGTCACTGCAGCACTCTCATCATGTAACCCCATAAACTCCACGCCAGGGGCCCCAAATCTAAACACTGTATAAGGACTTAACAACACGACTGTCCTGTTTGAATAATAAACAAAATATTTCAATCATCATCAATGGAGGATACAGTTTGATGGCTCCAGACCGGGTGCCAATGGCCAGGAGCTGGAGGGACGAGCTGTAGCCCAAAGCACTGGGCTGGTGAGGAAACCCATGCTCCACAGTCTGTACACAGAAAAAGCAGTTTTATTAAAACTTCACAATAGATTCATTGCAGGTAATACTTTATAAAGTCTTTATTTTTCACAGAGATTATTTAGGAAGAGAACTTGCCTTGTTGAACTGAAAAAGTTCCTGTTTTAGCCGATCTCTTTGGGACTCATGGCCGTGCCGTCTGAACCTCTTCATGCTCTCAGTGTGGAGACTCTAGGCCACTGCAGGCCTGCTGCCCACCTGCCACAGCACAGCAAAATACATTAAGAAATGTATTTGCATTAAATTGTTGTGCAACAATGGGAGTCCCAGTACCTGTTGAGGAAAGTCAATACTCTTAAGGATCAGCCCCATTTCTGCCCCTTATTTCTGTGGGAAATTGTGTAATTCACAACACTTGTTCCAGGGAAGCACCTGGAGGCCTCAGGTTAATGAGAAACTGTGTGTCATATAGCAGTTCCTGGTCTGTGTACAGTGGCTCTTAGTCACTTAGGCCTTATCTGACAGAGACTAAAAACTACCAGGTCAATGTCCTTTCTATCCAAATTCAACAAAGCACTGTGGCACTTTTCAGTGAGGTCACCTAATTCCCAGCATATCCAAACGTTAAAGGAGTTGAAGAAGGAAAAAGTGAATAAACATGTCCAGACTTGGCCTTAACAGCGACAGAAGGTTGTTCAACAGGCAGCGCTACATTACAGAGGTCTCTCAGCTACTTAGTTCATACAACTGGGTCTGAACAAGTGGCCAGGAAATGCCTGGCATCCAAAGCATTCTACATATGGGCTTATGAAATCAGTGTTTAAATTGCAGAGCAAGAGCAGGAAAAAGTGACTTCATCATGATTTATCTTCTGATTCAAAGCACTCAGACTGCTACCAGACAGCAATAAACCTCCGACAGAACAAAGTGAGACATTGCACAGTAGATATGACAACAGCGGCAATGTCAGTGACCCATTATTCTTTAAAATAGTTCAAAATAGCTCAAGCTCAGTCAGATTGGATGGAGAACATTTCTGAACAGCAGTTTTCAGATCTTGCCACAGATTCTCGGTTGGATTTAGGTCTGGACTTTGACTGGGCCATTCTATCACATTAATATGTTTTGTTTTAAACCAGTCCATTGGCGCTATGGCTTTATGTTGAGGGTTGTTATCAAGTTGGAATTTGAACGTTGAATGGCCATGTCTTGGTAGGTTTGTAGTTGTGCCATACTCTTTCCATTTCCGGATGATGGCTTGAACAGTGCTCTGTGAGATGTTCAAAGCTTGCGAAATCTTTTTATAACATAACCCTGCTTTAAACTTCTCCACTTTTCAGTTTTTTACAAAAATAAATAAATAAAAATATATCCATCTATAATTCTTCTTCCACTTCACAATTGTGGGCCTTTTTGTGTTGCTCTTTCACAAAAAATGCCAATACAATTTATACAAGTTTGTGGTTATGACAACTGACGGGACAAAAAAGTTCCAGGGGTACGAATAGGCAAGTCTCAGTACGTATGTTCTGTTTAGAACTGAGCAGAGTTTGAATGGACAGACATTTACGGTAGAACAGTGACTACTCAGAATGATTCTAACGTTAGAAGTGCTTTGCATTTTATTTTTAAGTAACCAGTAGTACAGTATCTAAAAGTAAAAATTAGAAAGTGTTCTGCGATTAAGACATTTTTTCCATTCCTAGTTCAAAATACCCGTGTTTTCACTTTTAAACTTTTAATGCCTGCAGTGCACCTGATCAATGTTTGATTAATTTAGTAACAACTAATCAAATCTTAATGTCCAGGTAACTAACCTACTATTGAGAGATACACCTGCAAGCAACTTGCTATGCTGAGCAACTTTTCGTTACCAGGACACATTTCCAAAAATTTAGAAAGGAACTAGGTCAGGATCATTTATGCAATTGTGCATGTTTTAAGTTTATGTGGGTAGTGAGAGTACTTGGAGACATACATCGATGGAGGAACCTGCCAGACTCAGGGAGAAGAGACCTACAGCTGAGGTGAGTGTCACACAGTCAGCCAGCCATCGTGACAGCTACACAGAGCATCTCATCTTTTGTGCATGTATATTTATGTCTCATGAGGGATGTCACAATTATTAGGTTAATCGATAATCACACAACACAATATAATATATGATATAAGAACTAAGAAATAATCATTGTGCCAATTTTAGAAGCAAAATTAAGTATTTTTAGTTCATTTTATCATCCAAAAGATAGACCTAAATGTAAATAACTTTTTTTAATCTGGCTGTTTTTGTCAAATTTACCTTTATTTTGCCTTTCAGAAAGTTCATTTTCGTAAAGCCGGTCACAAACTAGAGGAACAGTAACATGTTAGACCACGAGAATGAAAGAAAATGAAAGAGCTCACTGTTGTTTGGTCTCAATGATCGTTAAATCGTGATGTTTTTTCTCACAATATTTGTAACAATAACATTTTATATCGTGACATCCCTACCCCTGAGCTACTCACTTTGGAAATGATCTGTCAATCATCTTCATTATTAGTGCAGCCCTGGACAAGTCTTAAATGCTGTCCCTACTTTACACCTGCATATAAAAAGTACTGGGTGACCTTAAACACTCCTAAAATCAAACATTAGCTTTTTCAATTGGGAAAATCCTCCAGCTCAGTTGTCCTGACCAAGCCAAGCTCAAGATCTGGAGATGGGTCCCCGAGCCCTGTGCAGCAAGGATTGTCCCAGCGACTGAAAGGATGGGTCAAATGCAGAGAACCAAATAAACTGTTGCGGCCCTAAACATACATAAGCAGTTCACACCCATTCAACGAGCAGTCACACCCATTCAACAATCTCCTCATTCCACACTTGGTTACACATTTTACCATGTTGGATTATGGGAACAGCCTCCCTACCTGCAGATGTCCCACAGGAAGGGTGAACTGTTTTGCCTCCATTTCAGGTGGTGGCAGGTGCAACAGAACAAGTCAAGAGAACAAAGCCTGTTTGTTTAGTCCTGACCAGAGTGAGAGTGGGTGAGTGGGGGAGTCTTCTTTAACCACCAGGATGACAACACCACTGTCTGATTTTGCAAGTTGTGGTCAAGGAGAGAAGATATAAATCACTTTCCATCAGCAATTACAAGTACTGTACTTTTAGGGAGAATTTATGCTTGCAAACACACCATATCAAAACTGGGACTAAACTAAGCCAATAGACCAGGATAGAAACCCCACAAGTCGACATGGGGTCTAAACAGGACCAAACCAGGACAAGTGAGAATGCACCCTTAATATAAAGGCCAATTGTATCTGAAAACTTTTTGGTGGACCAAAGGATTTAAAAGGGGCCCGCGCCTGTGTTTCACAGTTTCTCCGTTTTCTCGGATGTAAACAATACTCCCCTCTCAACAAAGACATGACTCAAAGGCCTCATCATACCTGCCTGCCAGGAGGACACACCTTTCTGTGGTTACGCTTCCGTCATTACACAACAATGCACTGGATCTGCTGCTTTACTAATACAACTTCATGTGCAAATTGAGTTGCAACACTTGAACGCCAGTTTCAGTTTCGTAGTAGCCAACAAGCATCTAAAAAGTAATGTATTGCTCGAGTTCAATTTAATTTAGAGCACAATGGAAGTTTCTCCAATAACAATTCATCCTTCAATGTCATGGCAAGAGCTGTAGTGCCCTCTACTCTACTTTTAAAAAAGGTGAAAGTGCGTTATAGTTATATCCCCCTGTCAGAGCAAGAAAGTAAACTCTATGGCCATTTACAGCAGAACCTTTTCAGTACAATGAGGTTTATGACTTGGATGATGCACAATGCACAATGACATAATGGTGAGGCGAGAAAACCAAAGCCATAGAAAAGTAGCTCTCGGCGTCTTTTCCGAGTCTAGAAAAAAGGTGGATCAACTTCTCACCATCTGCACATAACCAGAAGATCGCGATCAACAGTTTGGGGCCTCGTCTGGTTCGTACCCACCTGATTCAGAGAAGCCGTGTCTCCGCCGTCGCCGTGCACAGCTGAACAGGTTTCTCCAACAGTCCCAGAGCCGTCCACGCACTTCAATCCAAAGTGCTTTACTCTTATAGAAAATCCCGGAAACCCGTAGACAAGAAAACCCAGTTGCTTGAAGAGCAGATTAGAGAGATTATTATAATTCACGTATATCGTGCGCGACTTCCTTTTTTTCGTGCTGTAGTGGAAATAGCCACACTGTTTCCTGCTGCTAAGCTAAACTTCAGTGCTCTCAAACTCCTCCCACATGCTACGTTCAAGCACACCCCGTGCACTCCGAAAGCAACTACAAACTTCCGCTTTATTCCTAACCATGGATCTAACCTGTAAATATATATATACACTTTTTAAATCTGTAAACATAAATTAAACAAATAAATAAAACCCCTGTTTTTAAACAAAGCAAAATCTCCCAAACTACTATCCAATACTTTATTAACGTGATTATTCTTTTATTTTTTTTAGTAGCACAAATAAACAGTAAAGAGTTGCCTACTTAAAATATTGCCTCCACCATCCTTCCATTGTTTTTTTGGGGGATTTTGTACACAAAGTAGTTGTGTAGGTTGGGTTATTATCATAGGCTACATGTAATTAACGCAGTATATTTCATATCAACACATTATTTATGACTATATAATAATAATAATAATAATAATAATAATAATAATAATAATAATAATAATATTTAGATAATTTAATTGTGCATGTATTTATTTAATTTAGTATATTACATCCTCCATAGATCACGGCTCACCAACTCACATAGACTTCATACACCTAAGCCATAGCCAATAGGGTGAAACTGTCAAAGAGAAGACGTCTATCTACCTGCCATACTAGTACCGGGCTCCAGGGCGGATCCGCCTTCGGTCCGCCAAATGTGTACGTGCCGCATACGTGCTGTGTTTGTGCTCACTTCGCGTCGAGGTACCGTGGACCGCAAGGGCTGTGATTGGTTGATCCACACGGACTATATGGGTAACTCATTGAATAGTTTAGAACTGCTGAGTTTTGTCACAGAAAGTCTCTAGGACTCTGGGACGAGCAGGTCGGATTACAGCTGACCCTTCTCACCCTGGACACGGACTATTTTAGCCACTCCCCCTACGGTCCATCAGGACCAGAACCTCCCGCCACAAGAACAGATTCTTTCCCTCTGCCGTTGGACTCATGAACACTTCTTAACCCGTCAATTTATTGAACAACCACTCAATTTACCTGTACATTCTGTGTACATACTGTAAGTATGTAAAGTCTAGACATGTGCCTGAGATATGCAGATCTAAGTTAAACTCACATGTGCTGTTGTCAGTCAGACTTGAACGAAGCTAGAGGTTATGACCTTATGGGGAAGCTGGTGTGTACCGGAATGAAGATAAAAACTCCAGAGACATCACGTGAACGGGGTCCTTCTCTCCCATTGGGTTGCCATCAAGTCTATTCTGTTCCCTCTCTTCTGTTCCTGGCATTTCCTATACCTTGGGTACCAATCCAATAAACTTGATTCCTCTATATCTGTACTAGTTTTTATTATCGGCCTCAGATTACACCCACCTACAATTTGGTGTCAGAAGTGGGATTTCGCGACAAAAACAGGTATAGTGTTTTTTTTTTAAATACTTATCTGTTAAAAGTTGAAATTGAATCTTAAATGGAGTGTAATTTGACATTTGCAATGTGATGATAGGAACATGTCTGTAGCGGCAGAGTGACACCACTCTAACCATAATCGATCAAGGGTTAAACACAACGCAGGCCAGACTGAGTGTGTGAGTGTGAAAAAATAAGTGAAGAGCCTTTTTAAAATAAAAAAGAGACGTCAAGAGTAAAACAGAGAAATAAAATAGAAGTTAAGCGTAAAACAGAGATATAAAATAGAGACGTAAGAGTAAAACCAGAAATATAAAATAGGACGATGTTCAAGAGTAAACAGAGAATAAAATAGAGACGTGACGACAGACGACGGGGTCGCTTAAAAAATCGTACGTAAAAAGTTGCTAGCAGCAAAATATAAAACAAAATCGTACGTAAAACAAAAGAGACGATAAACAAAAGAGAACGTAAAACCAAAGAAACGTAAACAACAAAATAGAGACGTGAAAACAAATAGAGACGTGATAAAAGACGACCGGGTCGTGCTTTAAAGAACCGTACTATATCCTAAAGTGAAATGCGCGCATGAAAGGAACAGTGAAACCCATAAGCAATGGACAGGCCGTTCGGTGGGGTTACCGAGTTAATACCTGCGATAGCAAAAAAAGTGAAAATAAGTGCAACGAAATAATACAAAATAATAATAATAAAATAAATAAAAATAAATGTAGGCGTTTCGGTGGAGATAACCTGACGGATAACGCGAAGAAATAAACAAATGGGAATTAATGAGATTTAAAAGGATAGGTAACAAAACATTGATATGATTTGAGTGGTACCCAAACTCTTTAAAATGGTATGGAAGTTAACTGTCATTTTGCAAATGAACAACATATTTTTTCTTTTTAGAACAAAAATAAGCAGAAATACATGGAATCTGTGTTGCAATTTTTCTTTCTGTTCCCCGCATGTGACTGTTTGTGAAGTGTGGTGAAATTAATATGGGTGCGGGCACAAAGCATTGCAGTCGATAAGATTACCAAAAAATGTGAATTAGATATAAAACTGAGCATGATCTACCCAGAGCTGAGACAACAAGTCAAGAAATTACATTAAGGCAAATCCAAAATTGATAGTGATTTCAGAATAAAATCAACAAACTTTTTGAATCCTAGGGAATGGATGCAAACAAAATTAGGAATTTATTATTACAACCGTACTCTGACGAACTTGCAAAGTGGTCAGACAACCAGTAACCCTCAGAGGGTAGTTTCAAACGTGAAAAGTTGGACATAGTAAGAAGCATCTAATAAGATGAAACAAAAGTGTCTGACCCAAATTGGAACTTACATTTATATGGTAAGAAGTATAACAAGTTTGAACATGGAAAAAAAATGTCTGTTCAATTTCCAGGCAAATAATCTAAATCAAAAACAAAAATGCCAACTTTGGCCACGCGCTACTAGTATCACAGACCAGCGAAAGAATGCAAAGCAATAAACTAACCATCACATGCTGTCATCGGTGAAGAAGATTTAGACTTAGATTTATGGCTGTTGGACATAAGTAACGGCCTCCGCAGAAGGAGGAAGTGACACAATAAAACAGTAATAAAGCCGAAGGCTAATCTTCGCGAGGAGACGACACCGGCGAGAGAGCGGAAAAAGCATGGCGAAAGTTGTGCGTGCAAAACTGGTACAGCAATGGACATGAGGCATTGAAAAAAATGGAGGGACACAAGAGCAATAGACCCCACAGCGCTAAAACAAACAGGCAAGAGATTAGGACATATCTGCTAATATTCGATCATGGTTACAAAAGACAAAATAAGTGAGATGCTATTACAGACGAAGAGGCACAAGACATTTGTGGAATACATTTGACTTAAATATCAAAGGCAAGAAGCAGACGAGGACACCGAGGCAGAACGCACAGCAACTACAAGCACCGCTTATTTTTGTATGATGAAAAAGTACTATTAAAACCATTGTTTATAGGTGAAGTTTCTAAAATAATTGAAGATGCTCCTTCCCCGATTTCTAAATCAAACTCCTTCATTAAATTGGTATATACACTAATCATGCATGGATCTCTTCTGGCAGAGACAATTCGATACATTCTGTCAACACTGATGCCATACGAGTCTGGAAACACTGATACAGGCAGTAACACAATACAGTGAAGAAAACGACGGACCCAATTGAAAAGAGAAGTCGAGTTAGATAAATAAATGAATCCGTGTTGAGTAAAACACACAAACCAAGATCATATCAAGGAAATTGAGTGAATATTTGAAGAACACAGGCTACACAAAACAAGGACATGACACTAATTTTATGTGTAAAAGAAACAGGAAGAATCTGTGTCAGATTTTGCTAAAAGATTCAAAAAGTATGGTCTGATGATGCACGAATGGAAATGAAAAGTAGAACAGAAAACCCATTTTTTTGTATCAATGTTTCTGAATGCACTATGATGACCAGACTAGTTACACAATTAAACTAGCATGCCCAGAAGTATATTCATATGCACCAAATGCTCTTAATGAAAAAGGTCAGAGAATTGGAGGCTGTTGGTCTGCTAAAAGCTGAAAAACTAAAAAAACTCTTTCTCTTTTCCCGTAATGCAGGTGCGAATCAGCAGGGAAACGCAAGAAGATGGAACCAGACACTGAACCAAAATAGACTGCAACAGAGTGAGGATAGATGTTACAACTGTGGGAATTTTTAGGACACTGGGCAAGAAACTGTAGAAGGTCAAAGTACAGTGAGCCGAGGAAGATACAGATACACTAAATGACACACCACGAAACATTAGGAGATTCCCTGTCTCTGATAGAGGCCAAAAAGAATGTTTTCTGGAAATAGGAATGCCAGCCGCAGGACGACATTCGTTTTAATTGCCGTGTTTGACAGCTCCACAAATGCAACTCACGACCACTACATCTGAATTGCCTAGCCTAAAACTTAACAGTTAATTGGTAAAAAAGTACCTTTTTTGATTGACACAGGAGCTACGATGTCTTGCATTAATGACAAGGCCTTTTCAAAACACGCAACCAACAAACGATTGACGCGGTTGGACTGACAGGCGTCCTTCAAAAACAATCATTGACTGAGCCATTACAGATTGAATTGAATAATCCGAGTGATACAACACCCCTTTTTGTTGAGCCATACAGTTCCAATTTCATTATTGGGAAGAGATTTATTGTGGCAAATTGAATGCAAACAATAATATGTAAAACTGATGGAATTATAGTCAAATTACCAAGCAAAACTGTCCAACAATTTATGATGCACACTTTACCAGATGGCAATGACTTCTTCACAAAGGCGACACTAAAAGATGTCAAACCAGCACAAGTACTGTCTTTTGGAAAACATCAAACAGGTAGCAAAATGTAAATGCAGCAGCGGCAGTGACGATGCTAAATTTGAAACCAGTTGAAAAGCCTTTTGCTTATACAGAAAACAGTCAGTGAAGGTAAATTGGACTTGCAGTTGTTTTTCTTATGCCCAGCGGGACTAATTCTAGTCCACAGAACAACTAATGAAATACAAATTGATGTCTATGTTTTTGCAATTGCCAACAATTTTGCTGACATCGCTTGTATTGTTTCATGTCTTCTACTGAGAATCGAGGAGAGTCCAGATTCCAGAGATGAGACCGAGACTACGTAATATGGGCATACGATATGGAGAACCAGAGAACTTTTTCATCAGGTTGCAAAAATGCTCGATCCACAACAATAGAGGTCAAGTCAACGCCAGAATTGGTAGCTATAAACACTCCAAATTTTTATTGTCAAAAATACCACGCAAATTGTGGGCACTGCATTCCAATCATGCAGGTCTATTGATATAACGCCATACAGGGCTAAAATTAACTATGCTAAATTCCCAGTTTTTGTTCAAACAATATCCACTCTCCAAAAGAAAAAGAACAGGGGTTATAAACAGTAATTGAAAGTTTGTTAACACAAGGGATTGTCGAAAAAAGAAAGGTTGCATGTAACAGCCCTGTAAATCCAATATTGAAGCCTGGGACCAATAAATGGGAGATTCACACAGGATTTGAGAAAAGTTAAATAGAAATAATATTTCCAATACCACCTACTGTTGCCAGATTTTATGCAATTTTGACTCGCTATATCGCATCCAATTCAAAATATTTCACGGTGATAGACCTGTCTTCGGCATACTTTTCCATCCCAGTGGACAAGCAGACGCAAGAGTTGTTTGGATTTACTTTTCAAAATCAAAACTATTGCTTAACAAGATTGAGCATGGATTCATTGACTCAGCGGCATATTATTGCAGCGAAATCAAGAAATTTGTCTCACTATTTAACATGTCCTGGAGAATCCACAATACAGTTGTACTTTGATGACATTCTGATTTCATCTCCCACAGAAACAGACTGTGTCAAGGGACTCAATGGCGCTGCTGTTACATCTAGCACATGGAGGACATAAAGTTTCATTGGCAAAATGCAACTGTCCAAAAGGCAGTGCACTACTTGGGACATGTTTTTGAAAATGGTTGCCGTTTTTTGTCAAACAGAAAGAGTACAAGCAATAACGAAGGTGCAGAGACCAAAGACAAAGCGGAAATGTTTATCCTTTCTTGGTCTTGTCAACTACTCCAGACAATGGCTACCGAACTATGCTTTTTACGATGCGATTCTACGAAAAGCAACGTTGAAAGGCGAAGCAGAGGAGCTGCTTTGGACTGAAGAAATGAAACATGCATTCAGACACATTAAGTTTCTGTTGTGTCAGGCCACAGCGTGGGATTGCCAGATTATGCAATGACTTTCCACTTGGTATGTGTCGCAGGATGGGACGTCTGCCTTCGCAGTTTTGGCACAATCCATGGAGGAGCATTGAGACCAGTTGCGTATTTTTTCCACGACTCTGCCCCTCATAGTGCGTGGATGATTGCGTGTCTGAAGGAGACAGCCGCAGTCTGCGATAATGGTAGAAAAAGCACAAAAAATTGTGTTGGCACACCCTTTGATATTATCACACCAAACACATGATTGCAGTAATCCTGAACAACATCAAAACACAACATATGACTAGCCAAAGGCGAAGTAATTATGAACACATTTTGATTGGAACACCAAAATTTGCAAATTTCAACAATAACACAATAGTACCCAGCTTTGGATCTAACAAGTGTTGTTGTATGGAACTGATGTAGAAGTAGATGAAGAACCACACGAGTGTTTAAAACTGATAGACGGAGCTACAAGCATCAGGACAGATTTATGTGAGACTCCTTTGTTAAAAGATGACTTGACACTGTATTGTGATGGATCTGCTATGAAGACCTTGACGACAAAAACAGTTTCTAGCAGGTTATGCAGTTGTTAATGACCGTAAACATGTATTGAGGCATACGGTCTGCCAGTTAAATCAGCGCAAGCAGCCGAATTAGTAGCACTAAACTCGGGCATGCACAATAGCTGAAGGGAAAAAAGTAACAATATTTACAGATTCTAAATACGCATTTTCAGTGGCGCATGATTTTTGGTACGATTTGGGAAAATAGAGGTTTTGTGACATCGGCAGGAAAACCCATCAAACATGCGCAAACTAGTGCAAGAACTTCTCACAGCCATGGATGCTGCCGGAAGAAAATTGCCGTCGTAAAATTGCTGCTGGACATGGTAAAAAAGGTGATACTAACACGATCCATAATGACTATGCTGATAAATGTGCAAAAGATGCAGCTATCAGGCATGTATTTCCACCCTGGATAGTGAATTCCAGTGTGTTAATTGACAGACACGAAATTAACAGTACCTGTTTCTGTTACAGACATCGCAGAAAATGCAGAACAAAGCAACGGCACTTGAAAAGGGACAATGGCTGAAACAAAAATGGTACAAAGGCGAGGATAATGTATGGAAGGCGTTGAATAACAAAATTGTACTTCCTAAGAGCGCGTTCTAATCCCATCATTGATTATTTACATGGAATAACACATGCAAATTAATCAAGCTATTAACCTCCTTACATACACAAGATGTTTGCTGTAATAGGAGTGGAAACAGCACGTGCGTAGATACGTTAGACAGTGTTTAGTTTTGTGCTAGATGCAATACACATGTAAGACCAGCTAAATTCGAACATTTACCTCTACTGAAGGACCTTTTCAACAATTGCAAATTGACTTTACACATATGCCAAAGGTCAGGGGATTTGCATATTTGTTAGTAATGAGTTGATCGTTTTTTCAAGGTGGCCTGAGGCATTTCCTACAAGGAAGGAAAATGCACAAACAGTTGTCAAATGTCTAATGGAACATATAATTCCACGTTTCGGAATTCCTATGTCCATTGATTCAGACAATGGAACTCCATTCACATCAAGAATCACTAAAATTGGTTGTCTCAAGGTTTAGGAATTAAATGGCTGTATCACATTCCATATTCACCACCCGTCAAGTGGACAGGTGGAAAGAATGAACAGGACCTATTAAAGATAAGGCTTTGAAGATACATATGTCAAAACGTCTAACATGGTTCGATGCTCTATCCGTTTGCATTATTGACAATTCGAGCAATGCCAAATAGATCCAATGCTTTGTCACCACATGAAATTTTAATGGGGCGCCCTTTTCCTTTAGCAATAAAAGAAAACTAATGTTAACTTCGATCTTACCTAATCTGCATGAACTACAGCAACAATACGTGCATATAACTATTCACATTTTTATTGCACAGTATTTGACACAGGTGGCTGACGTCAATCCGGTGTTGTCCAGACGAACCAACACCACCCGTTCTCAACCAGGCGACAGGGTGCTAGTAACGCAGCCTGAAACCAACAGCTACGGAACCAAGATATAGCGAACCAGCGGAAGTGTTGCTGGCAACGCGCACAGCGGTGATAAGTCCGGGGGATTCCAGCATGGATTCATGCAAGCAGACTCAAGCCAGCGCCAACGGAGACCGTAAAGACAACGAACTTTAAATATTACGTTAAAGTTTACTTAGTAATGCATTTTAGTCACTATAGGTGGTTTTGCATATATTCCATCGAGTAAAGGGGAACCCCATTATGAAAATGATAGATGTACACAGGAGAAACTGACTGAGACAATACAGGACGGGACAGATGTACTATATATGACATTGAAACGGAAAAGGTAGAGAGGAGAACAACTAATCATTAGGTCATTTATAGTCAAATCAGTGACTTCGACGTTTACAGTTATTCAAGCTTCGGACAAAGCACAGATAGATGCGATTAGACAATCTGCCCTTGCTACTGATGTTGATTCTGTTTCTAGTCATTCTTTCGACACAGTTTCGGACATTTCGGAACAAGAAACGCTGAACCAGGATTGGCCCTGAAGCTACATAATCGTACACGGGAAGACGTTATCGGAGATGAGGAGAAAAAGAGGGGATGAATGGAGGACGTTGCGAGCAAGAAACGGACGAAACTGGAGAAGTTCGAACCCGTTTCTGACGAGGAATGGATTGAAGAAGATGCAGAATATCTTCAATATGGTCCATCTTGTTAAAAGAAATGAGCAGAAAATAACAAACAGAGCTAAAAGTAATGAAAAGTGAGTCTTAAATTGTTTAGATTTAACAGTGAATTTGTTTTGTTTAAAAATACTTTAATCTCAATGAAAATTTATATTGTGATTATATGTTAATACATTTGCATAAAGATTCTTGGACGTCTTAGGGAACGGTTTACGGATTGGCGGTCCGAATCGTAGAGATTTTCTTTTCCCACCAAGATATCATGGTAAAAGCCATTACTTATCAAACCTTGGTCATACAGTATAACTATTGCATGTACACATTCAAATGCACATGCCAAAACAGCCGGTGGGTTTTTGATCTCTATGTCCAGAACTCTTACGACATATCAAGTGCAAATGTTGTAATGTACATAGCATCAAATAGAGGGAATTGTTTAAATTAAAAAAGGGGGGATTTGTAAGTATGTAAAGTCTAGACATGTGCCTGAGATATGCAGATCTAAGTTAAACTCAACATGTGGCTGTTGTCAGTCAGACTTGAACGAAGCTAGAGGTTATGAACCTTATGGGGAAGTCTGGTGTGGACCGGATGAGATAAAAACTCCAGAGACACACGTGAACGGGGTCTTCTCTCCCTTGGGTTGCATCAAGTCTACCTATTCTGTTCCCTCTCTTCTGTTCCTGCATTTCCTATACCTTGGTACCAATCCAATAAACTTGATTCCTCTATATCTGTACTAGTTTTATTATCGGCCTCAGATTACACCCACCTACACATACTAAGTCTATTTTTATCTTATTAGTCATTTTAAATTGTTTTTCTTTAATGCATGACCACTTTTTTCTTTTTTATTGTTCATTGTTGTATGTTGCACTGAATCACCAAAGCAAGTTCCTAGCCTGTGAATTTTGACATGGCAATAAACCTTTCCGCCAGGAATCCAACCTTTTCCCTTTGTCACCGGTTTTGTTAATTGCTTTTATGGACAGAATTTCTAGGCGCAGTCATTGGTCGGAGGGTGACCACAGCATCTCATCTCTGCTCTTTGCAGATGATGTTGTCCTGATGGCTCCATCAAACCTGCAACATGCACTGGGACGGTTTGCGGGCGAGTGTGAAGCAGCCGGGATGAGAATCAGCACCCCCAAATCCGAGGCCATGGTTCTCAACTGGAAAAAGGTGGCTTGCCCTCTCCAGGTGTGTGGGGAGTCCTTGCCCCAAGTGGAGGAGATTAAGTATCTTGGGGTCTTGTTCCCAAGTGAGGGAAGGATGGAACGTGAGATTGACAGGCAGATCGATGCAGCGTCTACATTGATGTGGTCGCTGTATCGGACTGTTGTAGCGACGAAGGAGCTGAGTCGAAAGACAAAGCTCTCGATTTACCGGTCAATCTACGTTCCTCCCCTCACCTATGGTCATAGAGCTTTGGGTAGTGACCGAAAGGACAAGATTGCGGATACAAGTGGTCAAAATGGGTTTCCTCCTGCTTCCTTCCTGGCCGGGTGCTCCCTTAGAGATAGGGTGAGGAGCTCAGTCACAAGGGAGGAGCTTGGAGTAGAGCCGCTGCTCCTCAACATTGAGAGGAGCCAGCTGAGATGGCTCGGGCATCTGTTCCGGATGCCTCCAAGGCGCCTCCCTGGGGAGGTGTTTCGGGCATGTCCCACCGGGAAGAGACCCTAACCCACTAAGGACACACTGGAGGGACTGTCTCTCGGCTGGCCTGGCAACACCTTGGGATCCCTCCGGAGGAGTTGGAGGAAGTGTCTGGGCAGTTTGTAATACCGTCAACGCTTTTATTTTGAAAGGGGTTTGTTTAACAACCACAAAGTGTCTCGAAACAGAAGTTACAATTGCAGCTAGTAAAAAAGGCAAGTGCGCACCTCGTGTGCTGTGAAAGCTGGGTAAAAACTAAAGTTTATTCGCTAATCCGTCATTAAAAGTATCCCTTAGCTCCTGGTTGATTAGGGAACAAGGTTGGTAGCTGTTTATATCTTACCCAGTAGATGGCGCCAGGTAGTTTTGCTAATATTTAGGTTAACGAAATGCAATTTAAAAGGTTTATTTAATGTTTAGCACAGACAAGACATTTCATGATTAAAAGGAGTTTATTAATATACGTAGAATTAGTTAGAAATTATAGATAAGGATTGTCATGAAGATAATCAATATATTAAAGGTTAAAAAGGTAAATGTGACAACTGTAAAATCTGATTGTTGTATTTGTATTTCTTGTAGCTCTTACGGTGTGTTCACATATGAGGTATGGTAATCAAAGTTGTGAACCATTAGTTTGAGAGACGATCTCAGATTCAAGGTCTGGATTGCAAAAGGAATAAACGTTTTTCACCAGATTGTAAAAGATAATCACATTAAAAGCTTTGATATGTTGAAGGAATCTTTTGACTTGGAGAAAAGGGACTTTTATAGGTATTTACAAATAAGGAGTTATTATAACCAAGAAATTTAACGTTCGAAATTCAAGTAATGACCACCCTCTGACAGAATGTTTTTATCAAGGCTTATAAATCAGAACTTTCAAGGGGACTAATATCTAAATTATATCAATGCATTACTAATCTAAACAACAAATGCTAACTGTTTGAGATCATGTGTTTTGGGACTGTCCTGTTGCTCATGAAGCTGCTTTTAGCGTTGGTATTTTTACCAGTTTGTCATGACTAAAGGATACACCCGCTGCACTTCTCGTTCTGCGTGAATGAGGGGCGTACACTGTTTACTCAAAAGTTTCATGTCAGAGGTTCTGGATCGGACGAGACGGCGCTTGGGTCTGGATCCGACCCGGAGTCCACTATTTCTGACCTGGGGCATAGACGCCACCTCACTCCCTCACCTGTTGCCAACATTACCAGGCTGGTGTAAATGATATGCTTAACAGCCTTCATTCAAACGTATGATGCGGTGCTCGCGAACTCGGGTATGTGTATCTGCCCCATGATCTGCCCCCATGACAGGGCCCCGGCTCGGAGCTCTCGTCTCGCCGCCAGCCTCCGAGCGCTGTCAGAGAGCTGACATGACAGACTCATGTACTTTCAAACAGCAGTCTCTTTGTAAAATAAGTTCAATACCTGGAGAGAGTTGTTGAGATTGCAGTTTATTTTTATCGTCAAGTCTTCTTCTTTCGTTTTTCTGCACCGGAGGGATATATTATTTTGGACATGACGACCACGTTATGTTGTGTTTATGTCTTGCTTCCATTCCGCTAATTCTATTGCCACAATGAAGTTGACCAATCAGCGCAGGTCAAGTGCCTTGATTGTCAGTTTGTCATTACAAATAAATGCTGTTTGTGTGTTAAATGTTATCGCTGTGTGCGCTTCCCGCGCTAGCAGCAGCAACAGCACAACTACGCTAGTGGCGCACACCGCGCTTGTGTTTCGCGTAAATCAGGTTGCCAGATTGGGGGCCTTTTTAACGTCTCGGGACCTAAGCGGCTGCTTAGTTCGCTTATAGGCTGGGCCGGCCCTGCTTGTGGACTCTAGAGGCACAAGACCGGGAATCTTACAGTGTAACTTTAAAATCCCGACCAGAGAGTAGAACATGCTAGATTCCTGTTACATTATACAACTCTCAGTAACGCCTTTTGTGCCGTGGCTCGCACTGCTATGAGCTTTGCAGATCACGCCATGGTTCACCTGATCCCCACGTACAGGCAGAGCCTGAAGCTCTCAAAACCTGTAATGAGGACTTCTAAGTAGTTCAACGAGGTAGTGGAGGAGGTACGCACATTACAGATTGGGAGGTTTTCAGAGCTGCCACGGATAGCTTGGAAGAGTACACAAGACTGTGACGTCACACATTCGATTCTGGGAGGACAGCTTTATACCAACACATCAGTTATAATAATGACAAGCTCTGGTTCACACCAAAACTGAGGCAGCTGAGACAGCAGGAGTAGGCAGTGCACAGGGCTGGGGACAGAGAAAGGAACAAAGATGCGAAGTACGTGTGGCATCTCGTTAACAGTAATGACAATTACATTAAAATTAATCTTAAGTATAAGATTACGCCACCCCAGGAATTGCGCCTGGAGAGTTAGTATGACAACCATTAAAAAGGAGCACAGATTAGTTGGTGAGATAGCAGGTTTCATTATATTTGTTTTATTTAAATTTATTCTTGTTTAAACTTAATAGTTTTTCAATGAGTTTGTTTAGGATGAAAATCTGTTTATTGCAGGGTCCACATAGCAAAGTTTTTTTTCTTGACAGAGCAAAGAAAAACTGTTCATTAAATGGTTCACATATTCCATGGCAGAAATAGTCTTTATGATTCACGTAACATGTTGGGTAAACAGGAAACAGTGCGGTAGAACCGCTGTAGGTGGCAGGTGACAATAGGCTATAGTACAACGTGTGTACAGAAAGAAAAAAGGGTATTTACGGGTTGCCCGTAGCTCCACCTTCTCACCAATTACAAGCCCCGAGCCCCCCAACCGGAAACTGGCTTACCAGCAAGTCTCCTTTTATTCTAAATTCGAAAGCTCTTCTCCCTGTACACAAACTGCTGCACCAGCCCTGACTCCGTAAAACTGATCAAGTTTGTGGACACCACCCTTATCGGGCTCATCTCGGACAGGGATGAGTGTCTTCAGGAGGAAGGCGGACCAGCTGGTGTCCTGGTGCAGTGGTAATTACCTGGAGCTCAACGCCCAGAAAACAGTGGAGATGACAGTAAACTTCAGGAAAGTCACAGCCTCTAGCCCCCTCGCCCTGACAGACTCTCCCATCACCACCGTGGACTCCTTCCACTTCATTGGCATTGCTCAGGACCTCAAGGGGAAGCCCACCATCAGCTCCTTCACCAAGAAAGCCCAGCAGAGGATGTACTTCCTACGGCTGCTGAGGAAAGACAAGCTGCCAGTGCAGATGATTGTGCAGTTTTACACAGCCATCAGTGAGTCCATCCTCACCTCCTCCATCACCGTATGGTACGCTGGAGCCACAGCCAGGGACAAACTACAAAGACTAGTGTATTGTGCACTCTGCTGAGGTGATCGGCTGCAGACTTCCATCTCTGAAGGACCTGTACGTCTCCAGGACTCAGGGACGAGCATGTTGGATCACAGCTGACACTTCTCACCCTGGACATGGACTATTTGAGTGCACAAACAGTATTAGAATGCCAACAGCCTACTTGAAAACAAAAGGCTTATTGACTAAGCACTTGTAACTCTTGACTAAAGTGTCCTAATTTAAATCCTAGGTGATAAAAAAACATTTATATATACATTTTATATACTGTATATATAATTCTTAAAATAAAATATATATATATATATGTATATTATATGTACTGTATAGGTGTATATTATATATATATATAATATATATATAAATGGGGAACACTGAATTAATACATTACACAGTCACTCGACTAGATGCCGTGCAAGTGCGAGTGCGAGTGACTGCATAATGCATGGCCATATCCTGTACAGTTGCCATGACGATGACGTCACTGACGATGATGTCACCAATCACCAACATTCCTCCTCTCTAAGAGATAGGAAAACACAAATTATCCCACTCTTTGCGGGAAAATGTGTTTGTAAAAATTCTCAGGTCAGTACTATTTGGTACAAAACCTTGGCCATAAGTCAAGGCGCGCAAGGGTTAGCACCAGTAGGGAACTAGCTAGCTTGGATATAACATTGCTAGCCTGGTTCTCCCTGGCATTTCTCTTGTTTTTCTTGGACATGTTCCCAAACCAAGTGTTGTTTCTTCATATGTCTATTCCCACGTAAAAATATCGTGTCTCCCCAGGTGAACTCGCAATAAAGAGGGATTATTTCCACGGGTACGGCCGCAGCCAGACAGACACGTCCACACTAACCCACCATCATCCCAGAAATCAGAACCTGCTATATTACAACTAAAATCTTCATTTTGGAAATTAATTTAAATTCTTTTTTTTTTCATTAATTTTAGCTGGAATTCTCACTGACGGTGGTACAAATGTTTGTATGCTATGGCTCTGTGTCTTGTTCTATGTTTCTTCTGTGCTTTTTCTAACGGTTCTGATTTAGAGGAACCTGCTTTGATTTGCTTACACTGAACAAATGAACTACTAAACGGTGTGAATGGAGCAGTTTGATAGCAATGAGCTGATCATCCTGTACACATTTACCAAATTGTAAGACACTTTCTTACAATTGAGTGTCTAAACCCTGCGTGAAAACAATATGTATCTAAAGAATTTGTGAATCCTTTCAATTAAAGATTTTCTCTTTGGCTTATTTGTTGCTTTGCTTGTGTCTTTACTTTTGTTTGTTTTTTTGGTTCTATTGCCACGCTTGGGCCTACACAGAGAGCAGCCCACGTCCACTTGCACAGTTTTGACCGACTGTTTGGCTTTGCTGCATTTACGTTCGTAGTCATCATCGATTTCCATTTCCTCATTTCCACTGACCCATGGAGTTGGCACACGCTCTTGAATTTTTTGCCTTCTCACGTTGGTGGTTTCCAGAGTGCTCTCATCTTTGGAGTTGGAAAGATGTCTACTAATTCTTGCAGTTGTCTTGCAGCTTTCAGGGCTAATTCTATTGCCACATTGAACACACTTGGGCATGCACGGAGAGCGGCCCACATGTGTACTTGTTACTTTTCTGCCTGGTTCATGTTGTATAACAGGATGGCCTTGCACAGTTTTGACCGACTGTTCGGCTTCACTAGATTTACTTTCGTAGTCATCACTTTCCGTTTCCACATTTCCACTGACCCATGGAGTTGGCACACGCTCTTGAATTTTTTGCCTTCTCACGTTGGTAGTTTCCAGAGGGCGCTCATCTTCGGAGTTGGAAAGATGTTTACTTATTCTTGCCGTTTTCATGCCGCTTGCAGGGCTCGCTCTATTGCCATCGTGAGTATGCTTGGGTATACACAGGGAGCGGCCCACATCTGTACTTGTTACTTTTCTGTCTGATTCATTTTGTATAACAGGTTGGACTTGCACACTTTTGACCGACCGTTCGGCTTTGCTGCATTTACTTTTGTAGTCAGCATCGCTTTCCATTTCCACATTTCCATTGACCCGTGTAGTTGATACACGCTCTTGAATTATTTGCATTTTTACGTTTGTAGTTTCCAGAGTCCTTTCAACTTTGGAGTTGGAAAGATGTTTACTTTTTCTTGCAGTTTTCTTACAGCTTTCAGGATTTATTCTATTGCCACCCTGAGTACACTTGGGCATACACGGAGAGCGGCCCACATGAGTACTTGTTACTTTTCTGCCTGGTTCATGTTGTATAACAGGATAGACTTGCACAGTTTGGACCGAATGTTCGGCTTTGCCAAATTTACTTTTGTTGTCAGCACTGCTTTCCGTTTCCACATTTCCACTGACCCATGAAGTTAGTACACACTCTGGAATTTTTTGCCTCCTTACGTTGTTGGTTTCCAGAGTGCTCTCATCTTCTGAGTTGGAAAGATGTTTACTTTTCATTGCAGTTTTCTTGCAGCTTTCAGGATATATTCTATTGCCACCATGAGTACACTTGGGCATACACGGAGAGCGGCCCACATGTGTACTTGTTACTTTTCTGTCTGGTTCCTTTAGTGTGACAGGTTCGACTTGCACACTTTTGACCAACCGTTCGGCTTTGCTGCATTTACTTTCGTAGTCAGCATCACTTTTCATTTCCACATTTCCATTGACCCGTGTAGTTGACACATGCTCCTGAATTTTTTGCATTTTCACGTTGGTGGTTTCCAGAGTGCTCTCATCTGCGGATTTTGAAAGGCGTTTACTTTTTCTTGCAGTTTTCTTGCAGCTTTCAGGACTTATTCTATGGCCACTTTGAGTCCACTTGGGCATACACGGAGAGCGGCCCACATCTGTACTTGTTACTTTTCTGTCTGGTTCATGTTGTATACCAGAATAGACTTGCACACTTTGGACAGACTGTTTGGCTTTGCTGCATTTACTTCTACAGTCATCACCCCTTTCCATTTCCACACACTCTTGAATTTTTTGCATTTTTACGTTGGTGGTTTCCAGAGGCCACTCAACTTCGGAGTTGGAAAGATGTTTTATTGCAGTTTTCTTGCAGCTTTCAGGACTTATTCTATTGCCACCTTGATTACAATTGGGCATACATGGAGAGCGGCCCAAATCTGTACTTGTTACTTTTCTGCCTGGGTCATTCTGTATAACAAGCTTGACATGCACACTTTCGGCTTTGCTGCATTTACTTTCGTAGTCATCATCGCTTTCCATTTCCACATTTCCACTGACCAATCTATTGGGCACACGCTCTTGAATTTTTTGCATTTTTACGTTGGTGGTTTCCAGAGGGCATTCATCCTTGGAGTTGGAACGATGTTTTCTACTTGTAGTTTTCTTGCAGCTTTCAGGGCTTATGCCATTGCCACCTTGAGTGCACTTGGGCATACACGGAGAGTGGCCCAAATCTGTACTTGTTACTTTTCTGCCTGGTTCATGTTGTATAACAAGGTTGACATGCACACTTTTGACTGACCGTTCGGCTTTGCTGCATTTACTTTCATAGTCATCATCACTTTCCGTTTCCACTTTTCCACTGACCAATCTATTGGGCACACGCTCTTGAATGTTTTGCATTTTTACGTTGGTGGTTTCCAGAGGGCGCTCATCTTTGGAGTTGGAACAATGCTTACTTCTTGTAGTTTTCTTGCAGCTTTCAGGGCTTATTCTATTGCCACCTTGAGTGCACTTGGGCAAACACGGAGAGCGGCCCAAATCTGTATTTGTTACTTTTCTGCCTGGTTCATTTTGTATAACAGGTTGGACGTGTACAGTTTTATCCGACATTTCGGCTTTGCTGCATTTACTTTCGTAGTCATCATCGCTTTCCGTTTCCACATTTCCACTGACCAGTCCAGGTGGCCCACGCTCTTGAATTTTTAGCATTTTTACATTTGTAGTTTCCAGAGGGTGCTCATCTTCGGAATTGGACAGAAGTTGACTTTTCCTTGTAGTTTTCTTGCAGCTTTCAGGGCTTATTCTATTGCCACCTTGAGTACCCTTTGGCATACAAGGAGAGCGGCTCAAATCTGTACTTGTTACTTTTCTGTCTGGTTCATTTTGTTTAACAGAACTGACTTGCACAGTTTTGACCGAGAGTTCGGCTTTACTGCATTTACTCTCGTAATCGTCGCTTTCCGTTTCCACATTTCCACTGACCAATCCAGGTGGCACGCGCCCTTGAATTTTTAGCATTTTTACGTTGGTGGTTTCCAGAGTGCGCTCATCTTCGGAGTTGGAAATATGTTTACTTTTCCTTGTAGTTTTCTGGAAGCTTTCAGGGCTTATTCTATTGCCACCTTGAGTACACTTGGGCATACAAGGAGAGCGGTCCACATCTGTACTTGTTACTTTTCTGCCTGGTTCTTTTTGTGTAACAGGTTGGACTTGCACACTTTTGACCGACATTTCAGCTTTGCTGCATATACTTTTCCAGTCATCATCGCTTTCCGTTTCCACATTTCTACTGACCAATCCAGGTGGCACATGCTTTAGAATTTTTTGCATTTTTACCTTGGTGGTTTCCACAGTGCGCTCAGCTTTAGAGTTGGAAAGATGTTTACTTTTTGTTGCAGTTTTGTTGAAGCTTTCCATTTTCAAATTGTTAATTGTTACTTTTCTGTCTGGTTTGACATGCTGTATTGTCTTTTTGATATAGTGTTGTTTGACACTATTACTCTTACCATTAGAGCTTGACAAGGAGCTACTTATTCTGCTAACAACCGATGGGTTTGCCGTTTGTGAATCTTTGCAGTGACTGTCAATTGATCTTCTAGGGTCAGTTGTCTGCTTGATAAAGGGGTGTGTTAGCGCCCTTCCTGGGGTGAGCCTTTTCACCGGGTTTACCTGCAGGATTTTATTCAAAAGAATAAAAAACTGCCTGGTCTCCATCCTATCATCAAGGATTGACTTTGTGCGATATTCTGCCATGTTGTCCAAACTGGTGACGTTTTTTGATATGTATTTGCATGGGAGGTAGGGCTTTTGTGTTTTGTCCACGTATTCTTTGGGTGAGTTCAGGTGATAGCGGCCATGTGTTTCCTTGAAGAAGTGGCCCGTGAATAGGCCTTTTTGGAGTTGCTGGATATCAGGCATGCCTTGGATCTGTATAATAATCCTCATCATTTCATATTCGCATTTAATTGGAAATAAATGCTCGCCGAGGAATAAAAATGCCAGCACACACCCAACACTCCACATATCAACTGCCTCGTTCAATTTTATTCCCAAAGACACTTCTGGAGCCCGGTATCCAATAGCCTGGATGACAGAACCAGGAACCATTCTTCCCACAATGGCCGAAAAGCCAAAATTGATCAGCTTGATTTTAAAAGGTTCAAGTTTGTGGTTGACCAGCATGATATTGTCTAGCCTGAGATCCCCATGGATCAGTTTGTACTTTGCCAGTTCTTCAAATGCTTCCAGCAGCTGCTCGGTAATGTAGCGAATGTCTGAAAGGTCAAGAGGTTTCCTTTGTCTTCTACACATAAAATCAGACAAAGTGTGATCCAAATGCTCCATGACAATACAGACATTTTTCTGGTATTGAAAAAACTTAATGAACTTCACCACATTTTTACTCAGTGTCTTGAGAGCATATACCTCATTTTTGGTTGCTTTGATATTATTGAGTTGAGATATTTTTATAGCCACGATTTTGCTTGTAGAACAATCTAGGCACTTGAATACACTCCCATAGATGCCTTCTCCTTTCTGCTTTTTTATCAGGTATTTGCCAAAATCACCAGAAATTACATCTTTCTCTCTCAAAACAATTTCCTGTGTGTTTGAGGACATTTTGTTTATATATATTTTTAAATACTTGTGAGAGTGTTTTAAAACTGTCCTCTGTTGAATGTTAAACTATGAAGATTAAAATTCTTCTTTGGTGGTGTTTTATGGCAGTTGGTATCCATAGTTACATTACCCCCAGTCTTTAGACTTTATTCTTTAGACTCTATTCTTTAGACTCCATACTTCATACTTCAGACTTCATACTTCATTCTTTACAATTTAAATTATTCAACACAAGTTAAGTTAAATAGCTTTGACGTTGATGACATCACATGGCCAAAACCTTGTCACAGACCATGGCATATTCTAGAATTTGATGACGTCATAACCTCAAATGGAGAGCAGTAGTCACTTTTTGACTACATGACTACATGACTTTGCCATGATTTATTCACACATACACAGGTGTGAAACTCTGAGTTTGATGTAGGGGGAGACAGTGAATGCCAATAAACACTTGTTTAGTGATTTATGAATTATTATCATTAATAATAGTGGTAAGCCTAGTATTATTATAATCAGTTATAATACTAATAATAATACTAATACTACTACTACTACTTATTATCATTAATTAATAGTGGTAAGCCTAGTATTATTATAATCAGTTTATAATACTAATAAAATACTAATACTACTACTACTACTACTACTACTACTACTGCTACTAAATAATAATAATAAATAAGCTATTATAAATAGGCTAGTATTATTTTAAACATTTTATGTAAACCTAAAAAAAAAAAAGCAAACTGGCTATGTCTCCTACACTGTTCAGACAGTGATGGTGTTTGGCGTCGCAATGGCCCAACTTTAAAAACGCCTACAACCCTCACCCTAACCCTGTTGAGTCTGAAAAACTGCTAATGTACTTGAACTGAACCATGTTTTATTTACCTGTACAAATATCAAAACCAGTCAGTCCTACTGTTGAATTGTTTCTAGTATTAAAGAGAAAAAACCAGTAAAAATTTTCATCTGTAAGCTAGTGCAGGTTGATGTGTCCGTCCGAACCGTCGGTATCCTGTAAACAAAGATGATCACCAAAGGTTAAACATAGTTTGGATAGAGACCAATGTGTTTCTGATTTAGCTACGTCAATACTGTGTGTTAAAAAACAAAACAAGTTAATAGGGTTATGATCATCGATTTTATTTGTTAATTACTTCTATCTGTAAATGTGTTGTTTAAAAAAATGGTACATCTAATGTAAGGGGAAAGGAGATGTTTATGTATTTTGTCCTGCCTTAATGACCATAGTTACGTACTAGTAAGCACAAAATGTATCAATTGCGTTATACACCTAATGTCATGAGTGCTTCTCAAGAAAAAAAAAAATGTCATTTCGTCAACTCCGTCTCCTCATTGCATTTACCACAACCAAAGGGGAAGATTAATAGTATAATTTCATTTATTGCAGGGCGGGTTATAGAATACTGTCTGTGCTCCCGTGTATTTTTTGTGTTGATGTGTCTAAATTCACTTCCTCATTAGACAAAATTTTTTGAATATGGTCCGATTGTAATAACACAGCATTTTGAAGCTTTAAGACACAGAGACATGTCAACTGTTTTTGATCCTCTCAGGGCTTGCACTGAGAAGAGAGGGAGAGAGAGCGGGAGGATGAGAAACTCCAGTTCCCTTTTTAAAATTATTGTTCGGGTGCAGTCTGTTGTCAGCAGTTTAGAGCTTTTAGCTACATTTCAGACGAATCAAAAAAAGTTGTCCAATTCCTCTGCATTTCAATACGCAACCCTTTTAATGGATGTGAGGCGGATCGGGGTATTTGAAAAAGTTGATGCCGTGGTGTGGGGCAAAGGCCTGGGGCTCGTCAGAAATGCTAAATTGAGGGACCTGCCCACACTAGAAACACCGCAGTTGGGGAAAACTGACTACCAATTGGCTAATGGTCTCTCCTCTCAGCCTCACTCGCTCTCTTCTTTTGCTAGTGATAAACAGCTAAAAACCCATTTAAGAGTCTATAGTGGACATTCAGTGAAGCAGCGGCACTGCAGCTGGAAGAGTAAATGTACCCTGTAACAGACTGAACGCAAGTAAACAAAGGGGGTTTGTTTTTATTTTCAATTCATTCATCATTTTCTACCCGGTTATTTTTAAACATAAATATCCACATTCTCAAAATTTATACATGAAATATGATGTTTAAAATATAACTAGGCCTATTTATGATAGCATATAATTTATTATTATTACTGATAATAAAAAATTTTAGGCATAGTCTTTGTATCCTATTTCGAGCAGATCGCAGCTAAACAGCCCTGCTGAAAAACTGCTGGTCTTTGCTGGTCTGTGCTGGTCGATGCCTGGTGGAACCATATTAGACCGCACAAAACCAGCACAAACACAACAGACCACACAGACCTGCAAAGACCAGCATAAAACAGCAAGTTCATACTTTATCCATGGTTTCCATAGAAAAGTTGAAAATGAGGACATTACACAGCGATTCAAATTTAATACAAAATATTATAACTTTTGAATGTGAAAACAATTCTCAAAATGTCAGAAAAGCTGAAATCCATGATATACAATTTTAATATGCAGTTGGGTTCACTGACAATCACCTTTTGTTGTGTTCCTGAAAGCTGGTTGGCTGCTCGTGCTGTAGTTCGGCCTGTGCGGTAACTCTCAACCGAGTCTGGAAAGTAAAATAATAACGCATTTTGACTTACTTGGACATACAAGGACGGGTCTTGTTGTATTTAAATTCTGGATCAGAAGTGGAACAAATTAACCTCTCTTAAAGCATTGTAGATAAAGATTCAGTTGTAGTCATCTGGACTGTTTTAGAAACAAAACGTTTTCGAACTCTCATCCAAGAGTCTTTCTCAATATACGAATGAGGGATTACACTGACCTGTTTCTCAGTCCCTAAGAAGTTGTCAGCCTGCAGAAGCGTGTGCAATGTAAGCTGTTGTGTGCAGCTAAAGACTCACGGTAGCACAACGAACCACTGGATTGTGACTTTTTCGGTAAATTGCTTAGTTGTCTAAATGTGGGGCATTGGTCACAGTGATCAGAAACTAAACAGTCACGTTTTTACAATGATTTTTTTTATTGTACATATTGTAAGTCTAACGGAGAGCTAAGGGTTCACAGTTCACACTGGGTATTAACTGTCTAAGTATTATATGCTTCTCAGGATACTATAATAAACATACAGGACAGTGTATAAGTACCTTTATAATAAACAGTGTTAACAGACACGGGTCCGCGCACAATACAAATTGTTTAAGATGTATCGTTTTGTTCCAAAATAACATCAAAAAGTATTGATACTGGCGACACAGGGACGTGTCATGGGCGCGGAGAAGTTGGGGAATATTTTTATTCAAGTCCCGCTGTCCGTCGGGATTGTTAACAAGAAAAAACTGCGAGAAATAGAGATGTCCGTTTAGATTACCACAATCCCTTTTTGCAAATGACGCCACACAGTGGAGGGAGGGGTTGTGTCCCGACATCTACAACTATCTAATCAATCTTTCAGAATAAGTCGTAAATCTAGAGGGATGAGGTGTGTACAGTATAGTGATATCAACTTCTCCGTCCAAGGATGCTGGATAGTTGTAGATGTTTGGGATACGACACAGACTTTTGTCTCGCGTACTGTGTTGTTATGTTACTGAAGGCACTATGTTTGTAGGAAGTGAAAGTACAGAAGAGTGTGGCAGCGAGGAAGAAACGAAGCGCATGTATGCAGAAATGCGAGGCGCAAAGCACTCAAATAGTCCAGTTTCTGAGCTACAACCATAGTAGGAGCAAATGCAAGTGCATTCCATTTTACATTCGTAACAAAAAATCTGACTTCATAGCGAGAAGAGGGATCGTTTTTTTGCCTCGACGCCTTTGTGTGTATCACCGGTAAACGAAAAAAATATGACGAATATAAAATTAATAAACAAGACTCAGTCTGCCATTAAGTCTCGTGAAACCTCTGCTGAGGACCTGGACGGAACGCCTCTGTCTCAGTGCGGGGAGCGCACTCATCGGCTTTCTACTCTGCGGTTGACAAGCTGCTGAGAGGTGAGGGGTTTGTTGTTCTCGCCCCAAGACAGAACCATGGTGCACATGCGTAAATTCATTTATTGTGTTTTTTTTGAAGGAACTTACCTTCAATAAGAAAGACTATTTATGTGGTAAGCACTATATACACAGGAATTTGTCTTCTTTTTAATACATTAACAAATTAATTACTGTTGGTTTATCTCCAGGATGTTCCATGTAGAAAAATTTCAGTTAGCATCGCAGATGACACAACTGATATTTTTTTCTACTATCTAAACTGTAATAAAAATTGTGATGTATTTTTCTTTCACATAATTGAGACATGTACAATTGTAATGTTTCCTTTTGCAGCTAGGATAGAAAACAATTGTTTGATGATACTTTTGTACCTTTCAAATACTCTTACGTGGCATGAAGCTGGTCTGATTCCTGGTACGCAGGTTCTACCATGGCAGGGTCTACCATGCCGGTGTTTGCCGTGCTGGTCTATGCTTTTTTTGTCAGCTATTCTTTTTAATTTTCAGCAGGGTTGAGTTGTTTCAACGCCAACTACGAGAAAATATATTCCTAAAAGAAATAATGTAATAACTGTAACAAAACATAAAATGATTTGAAAATGCCTTCAAAACACATAACCTTAAATAAAAACAACACAACAAAAACATAATTACGCCACTCATTTATTATTCGACTGCCTTCACATTTTCCTGCCTGAATGTTACATTAATATAGGAATCTTGCTCGTCTGTGCAATCGTCAATCATGTACTGAGATTTAGAGGTTGGGCTCCTTCTGATGGGGTTGTTACATAGAATGTGGCATTTCCACTGTATCGCTCCTGGAAAAAAAAGAAGATATTTCAAATGTTGATACATACACTATGTAGATTTATTACAATTTAAAACTTACGTTTGCTACAGCTACACTGATGTGTAAAAATAAACAACAAATGGTTATAATTCAACACTGTTAAAGTGTTCAGTAGGTATTTGGGGATCCAGAATTCAATTAAATTCAATGTATTTCTGTAGAGCACAAAATCACAACAGCAGTTGCCTCATAGGGCTGTAGTGACCTGCAGATGACCTCCAAATGTTACCGCGGTGACAGGATTGCAGGACATAAGGTTTTTACCATGGTACTATCCCCCTATCTTTGGGGAGATGTATGATGTCTCTGCATACATAGCAGAGGCTTTTAAAGTCGGAATAAACGTTTTCCTAAAATGACTACTTTAATTTGAAACTGGATTCAAATGAACTCTAAAGAGTCTTTGTCCACAAGATTAATTGAATGTACATAATGTTCATGTTGTTCTGCATGTTCATTTAACTGTTTTATGACTCATGTGAACATTTCTACCAGTGTAACTACCGGTATGTGTATCTCTGTCAGCTGACTCAGAGTAGCATGGGTCTGATTGGTTGAACAATTATTTGGTCAATAAATCTTCATAAACCACATTTGGTAAAGTGTTCATTCATTTTCAGAAAAGGGGTCAATTAGGGGTTGGTTACATTCTCATAACCTTCGGATGGACTATTCATTTTTATAAATTAATTAATTTAGATATTTGATTATAGAATTGTTAAATGCCTAATAAAGGCCGGTGCCCCACACAACTCTTAAAATAGGATAAACATACAGACACTCATGCAGTGTGTCATGTTTGAAATCTTGATCCAATTCTGTAAGTCAATATCAACTTTGAACTTCACCCTCTTTCAAAAGTGAGAGGACATGAAAAATACTACAGTACTTGTACTAGTTGAACCACTATGGTCTGAAATTGTTGATTTTACCAGCAGAAAGTTAGAAACTCAAACAATGAAACCTGAATACTGTCCCACAGCATCATTTGTCAGACCTTCTTTGCAAGGAAAAACTAAAAAAAAAAAACTGTGGGAAATAACTGAAACATCGACGAGGACCACAATGAGTGAGAGAGCCAACTCCCTAGGACGTACATGCTACAGATGGTCCAGGACTGACGGTTATCCATGTGCAGATATAGACTGTGGAGCCAAAAATACTCAAAACAAAGGGATAGAGGGTGGTTCATCTAGTATAGCAGAGCTCATCCAGCCAGATGAAGAGCAGAACACAGTTTTAATTATTATTGGTATATGTAACTTTTCTGATGGGGGCTTTGCTATACGTATAATATATTTAAATAAGGCTCATGCAAATCTGTATACCCTTAAATGTGGTGAAGTTTAGTCAAAGAGTTCAAATGACATAAATCGAGAAATCCGTTGATTTTGGTCCATTGCCACAAAGCAGGTGACGTCAGGTGTTGAAGTCGGGCAGCAGCTTTTGACCAGAGTTGCAGTTCTTTTCCCGACTTGTGCCAGCGTTCAACTCGGAAAAACATTTTCCAGAGTTCCTGAGACCCACATGAATGCAGCATAGGCCTGGTGGTGCCACCTGCTTGTCTCCAGTGATACTTAGGTTTAACGCAATATTCCAAGCAAAGCATATATTGCACCTTTAATCTGTTTTCTGGATTAAAGTTAAAAAAGAAAAAAAAAAGAAAAAAAAAACTGTTTTGTTTGTTCTTTTCTGTGACCAAGTCTGATCTGTGTACAACTGTGAAATAAATGCAGTCACCAGTACTGTAGTTCAGTTTTCTACCTTAATATGGCTGATTGTTCTGTCAACAGCATGGGCCTGCAGCAGGGTCACTGTACATCCCCCAAAACCGCCTCCGGTCATTCTGCTGCCAAACACTCCCTCCACCTCCAGAGCAGCGGACACCAACTCATCCAGCTCCGGGCAGCTCACCTCGTACAGGTCCCTGACAACACAGCACATGATAACCTTCTAAAATGCCAATAATTTATAATTGAGTTTGAGGGCTAATCCGAATTCTAACGTAGAATTTGCATTTTTATTGTGAGATTGTTGAGGTTTTGACTTGGGTTATCGGTAATATTGCTGTAATTATTTGGCCTGTGCACATAAATAATAGTCTTACAATAGTTAATATATTTAGCTATAAAGACACTTCGTGGCACACACCGGAATTGTGGAACCTTTTAAATGTATGTTTATACCTGAGGGAGTTGTGGCTCTCTACCATTAGCTTGCCAACGTCTTTGTAAGCTCCACTCTTCAAAGCTTCAGCAGCTTGTTCTGTTCTTTGTATCTCCTCAATGACATGGCATGCACGATTGTAAGTTACTGCATCCAGTCGGTCTTTTGCCTCTGAGGGGGAGAGGAAAAGATACAGTTAATAGTAATAGTATTAATAGAAATTAGTTAGAATCTACAGATATGGTTTAATATATACACATAAAGGATATGTTGCACCTTTATCAACATGAACCCAACATGGGTTTAATAGCCTAATATACCTTCCAGTTCCTTCATAGTAGCTTCTCGCAGGCTAGCCTTCCCCAGGCTGACAGCAGCCTGCTCACATTGCCTTCGTCTGGTGGGATACTCACTGCCAGTCAATGAGTGCTTTACATTGGAATTAGTGATTAAAATGACAAGGTTAGTATCCGACAGAGGTACAGGCTTGGCCTCCATGGACCTAAAATGTTAACAATATTTTTTAGACCTAATTCTTGGTAAATGTCAGTCTTTTGTAATTTATTAATTTATAACCTGCAGTCAATAAGCAGAGCGTGGTCTTTTTTACCAAGAACAGAAACAAACTGGTCCATAATGCCACAAGGAACCCCAGCATGAGAGTGCTCCCCCTGCTGACAAGCCACTGCCTTAGCCACTTTATCACCATCATCTGAAACCAAAATAAAACATCAGCTTGAAAAATATTTCTAAAGTTAACCAAGCTTATAATACAATTTACAATGACCATTACATATAATACATAATATGTCATCAACAACAGTTTGCTGACATATTATGGATGATAGAGTTGAACATTTTGGACCGTCACCTGGCTTGATTTGCTGTAAAAAAGAGTAGAATGCCACCTCCAGTGAAGCAGAGCTGGACAGACCTCCTCCAAGAGGAACGCTACTCACTATCACTGCCCTGAAACCTGGGACAGGAGAAGCTGTGGGGGAAAAACATTTGGCCATCACACATGAAACACTGCATATCTGTCATCATAATGATAATGATTATGATATATGACAGGTGAGGTGCAAAGCACATAGTGCAGCATTACCTCTCAAACACATGACAACGTGTCTCTTGCAAGGTAGTACAAGGTATATTCATTTATAGAACTGTGCACAGTTCTATAAATGAATAGTTTACAATATAGAAAAATACAGTTGAGTTTCAACTTTCATATATTTACAGTACATTATAATCATGACTAAATGCAGCAGAACTGATCTTAACTCTTTTACCTCTATAATGATGTATAACTCCCTTGACATAGTTTGCCCATCTAGGTTTTCCAGAAACCAGATCAGTCTGCAGATTGAAGTCCACTCTCCGAGGCTGGTCTGCATCCTCATTTAATGTGACTATGCAGACATTGTCACCCGAGTTTTGTTTGCCAACAACCACTGTCACCATTGGCAGGGCCTTTGGTTTAACAAACATAATAATGCACAGTTAGTTAAATAAACTCAAAACATGCAGTTAGTTACCCCAACAGAAAGGTGCAATGCATAACTTTTCTGATCTCCATGAATATGTTGTTACTTTATCTGGAATATACAGTAGACCATTAAACAGATCCATCTTGCATTTATTTCATTATGGGTGTTTTTACTGCGTTCATTCACTGTGAGCGGGCTTGCCTCTCAACACACCTGACCTGTAACGTGGCCTGCTTGTCTCCATAGAGGTCAAAAATGTTCAGTGCCTACTGTGGAACATTTCAGGAGAGCAAAATCGTCTACCAGAAATGCTAAAAGCTGTGAGGTGATTTGGTAAGCAATGTGCTGCGAATAAAAGTATTCATCTGATGAGTCCATAATAGCTTCATTAAAGGTGCACAATGTAACTTTTCTAGTGAGGCGTGTGCCACCTGCTTGTCTTCATTGATATTGCTTTGATGTTCCACAGTATGCCATTAAACCATCTTGCATTTATGACATTTCTGGTGATCATATGGTCTAGAAATAAGCAGCAGTGAGTAGTTACAACGCTGTTACCATTGGCAGGACAAAGCCTTCATTGTAGTCTGTGTGCTCTCCGATCAGGTTGACTCTGCCCGGTGCACACGCGGCCTGCTGCGGCTCTTCTCCGAATTCCTGAACAAACTTCACACGAGCCTCTTCCACAAGCTCCGAAACGGCACGCACAGCACTGGCCATGAAACCAATTCTACACCAAAAACAACAACAAAACTAACAACTAAAGATTCACTTATAACTTAGAATGTTAAAATGATAAGCTGTAGCTTGTGCGCGTGATTTAAAGTTTTTGTTTGATTACTTCCTATGGGGATTCCATTTTCCTGCACTTGGCGTCCTATCTCTGACCACTCGTCTCCTCGATCCCGCCCACTGAAGATAGATAACCAATAGAAAACATCTTTCTTCTGTCCTCAGTAGCTTCAACTCGTCGGATTTACTGCTGAGGAAACGAGGAGTCGAAGTTTTGTCACGTTAAGAATGAGATGCACCCCAACAGTCAGGTGATTTTTCTTACTTCCTACAAGTTCCTCGAATAGTCCTGTTTTCAAGAGCTGTCATTTTTAGAGACGCCATCCGCTCTAAGAAAAACTACATGCATTTGTTATTGTTACAATAGTTTTATGCTGCCTCGGTCAACGGCGTGCTGTGTTAGGCTAAAGGTCTCACTTGCCACGGGCATTGCATCCAGCCTATGATGCAAAAACGCCCCCTGGTGTAACAAATAATTTGCTGCAAACCGTAGGAGTGTCACCCAACGTTTGTTTTTTGTTTTTTCATCTTCATTAGACTAAATTACATTTGGGTCATGAAATAACAAGATAATGCGATATAATTTACACCCTACATCTGAGGCATTATACATGGCCTCTGCTCACTCCACATTTGAAGTAAGACAAACAAGAGCGGCCCATAACAATCTACGGCCCATGATATACGCTACATTTATGACAAAGTGGATAAAGTGTCTTGCACAAGGATACAATCACAGTGAGTTGGCTACATCTTTGGTTTGCACATGCCACCCAAATTACAGGTTTATTGAAGTGGAAACATTGTAGCAAAACACTTCCCATACTGACCCAGACATAATTGTTTCAAGAGAACGACTACAGATTTTTCAAGAATACAATATCTTGGCATTACAACAGATTCAAAATGGTCAAACAAATCACACGTCAATAGAATCTGTAACAAAGTCAAATTTAATCTCAGCAATTTCAAACACATCCGCCAGCAAATGTCCACACAAGCCACTAAAATGTTCATGCACTCAATGATTCTATCACACATCACATTCTGTCTACCCACCTGGTCACTAGCTAACGTGACAACACTGAAACCTCTGCAATCACTTCACCACCGAACTGTCAAAATCCTGGACAAAAAAACCAAACCACACTCACCATTGCCCCATACTACACAAACATTGTCTACTCAGCTTGGAGATCATGGTCAAATACTCAACTCTCTGTCTATTTTACAGTCATTCATGGTCTGTCATCTCCGCCACTCAGTCAAGTTTATTAACATCAGAACCACCAGCCACAGCAGACCACCAGCCAGCCACAGCAGCCAGCAGAACCAGCAGAACCAGAGGAGCAGCAGAACCAGAGGAGCAGCAGAACCAGAGGAGCAGCAGACCACCAGCCCAGCAGAACCAGAGGACAGCAGAACCAGAGGAGCAGCAGAACCAGAGGAGCAGCAGAACCAGAGGAGCAGCAGAACCAGAGGAGCAGAACCAGAAGCAGCAGAGGAGCAGCGAGAGGGGACTGCGTTAACCCCTTCCGGAAAGGAACATTACGTCAAACTGCTTTTTCTGTCCGCGCTGCCTCTGACTGGAACCTCACACCCACAACTATCAAAAATGCGAACACGTATCACACCTTCAAATTTTAGTTAAAACAATGACTCATTGCAAACCAGATCTGCCAACACTAACTACACCTGCTCTTTCTGCTTCCATGTGTTTGTTTTCTATAGGGTGTGTATCTGTTTGTTTATGTGTCTGTTGTCTGTACATGGATGACTGATAAGTCTCTGTGTTATGATGTAAATAGTGCATATATTTCTAATTTCTATTTAAAATGCTTGCTTGTTTTTTAATTCCCTGTTTTAGGCTGACTGTAACAGCTGTCATGGGACTACAGATATAAAATAGCCTTTTCGCTAATTCTGGCATATTTACAGAAATGTTTATTAATATCCACTGTCCCAGAAATAAATAAATACCTCTAATTTAAAAACTATGAAGCCTTACTTCCTTTTTATTTTATCTTTTCACTCTCTGGTCTATCTGTTTTTGTTTTTTCCTCCGGTTTTGTTCTTATTATAACATGAACAATAATAATAATAATAATAATAATAATAATAATAATAATAAACAAAAATCTGGAAGAGAGCTTGCCAGCTTGTCTCCATGCTTATTGTTTGTTCTTTTATCTTTTTTTTTCATTAAAATACTGGTAATTGATTATGCAAGACAGATACGTTTAATGCCATGCAGTGGAACATTCCAAGCAAAGTAATAACATTTCAATGGAGACAAGCAGTTAGTAAGGGGCTCTCTACCGGAAAAGTGACATTGTATGTGGGTCTATAAGGATGCTGCATACTCCGATACAGTAGGTGGCAACCTGAACCATTAGTTTGAAGTCTGCAAAGTGATGCGGAAGCGGCTGTGGCAGATGAGGCGATGAGAGGCATTGCAGTAACCTAACCCTGTTCAATGAATGATGTATATTTAAGATTCATTTCTCTAATGGGTTTAAGATGAGATAAAGATGCCGAGTAAATAGCCTCTAAGCTTAAAGCCACCGCGCCCACCAGGTTTGTTTTTTTTTGTTTACTCTGAGCTGGAGCCAACACTCGTGTTGATTTACAATTGGGTAGTTTTTCATTCACCATGCAATATTAACTCTTGTGTCCACTCACTTCTGTGCCTGGTTGGTCAAATCTACACTGCTCCTGTCCAATATGTGTTCCTTGCAGCTGAGGACAGTGGTTTTTGTGGCGTGGGTGTTGTTCTACGTGATCTTTCTTCTCGCCGTCAAAGGAATGTGGACGGGCAAATACGCGCGCAGTCCCGTGGTGCGCGCACTGTTAAACGTCAACACGATGAGCGAGACAGTGGCTCCTGAAAATGAAGAGGTAAATTGGAACTTTTTCCTTACATATTTAATATTATTTCTTTCATCAAAATGCTTGGACGTTATTTTACTCGTTTTAAGGACGTCTGGCTATTTTGGTACCTGTCCCTCTTTTGGATGTCCTGTACAGCCAATTAGGCCCTTTTCCTGGGGCCAAATCAGGCCCTCCAATCGATTTAATCCGGCCCACAAACCATCTTCCAAAAATTAAAAATTAAATTAAAAATCTTTACTGGTTTACTTTTGGGTTAGCTAGTTTAGATCGGGTTGGGTCTTGGTTTAGTCCTTGTTTAATTCCGCTTTAGACCTATTTTGATTCTGGGTTCGTCCTGGTTCAGACCTGGTTAGTTCTAGTCTAGTCCTAGTTTAATTCTGGTTCAGTTCTCGATGGGCAATTTTCAAAGCAATATTGGTAAAGCATTTTGTAGTGATATTTCACAAAAATCTATTCTATCAATCGTTATTACATTTTAATAACTCAATTTATTGAAACCCAGAATGTTGTTACAGTGGCGTGTTGTGGCCCTTGGGAAAATTAAGTTGAATTGCCCTGCCCTAGAGGATGTAATTGAGGCCACATTAATTATAAAAAGTGAACTTGACATGGGTCTACATGACAATATTTTTTTCTCTCACAAAGAAAAGTGGCATTCACATTTGTAATAAATTGGCACCTATTGCTATTCCAATCTCTGAAATTAAAACAAAAAAAGCATATGGCGTTATTGCAACTACAGTATCTTATATGATCTTAAATTTGTCCCTCGATGTTCCAACACATTCAACGAGTCCCTCTTTTTCTACAATTTGTAGTTGTCGCCCTGTGACTGGGGAGGCTTTGAGATCAGAGCACCCTACCGTATAGTTCTTTTAGGTGATTGCTTTTATTTGCAGTGGTACCGGTGCGTCCCAGACCTGCTTGGAGATGAACTGCAGCCCCTCTTTGTTCAGAGCAGTCTGGACCGTGATACAAAAGTTTTCCTTAAACTCAGCATGGAAAAATCTGGCTGGCTCTTCACTCAGCTCTACCACTCATTTGTGTCGTCTGTCCTCAGCCCTGTGGTCTCACGCACCTCAATTAACGGGCAAGTACAACGCATGGACTTCTTTCTGTTATAATGAACAAATAGTTGTAATTAGAAACGTATTCCCTTATAGACACACACTGGCATACTAAACCATGCTAACCAACTAAACTGAGTCTTAAATGTTAAAAGTATAATTAAGCTCTGGAACGCTTTCGGAATGTTTTCAATTTTGATAGCAATAATGTCTATATGCTTTGATGAGTGTAAGAACTAGTATGTCAGACTCATCATGTTGTATATTTAATTTAATCTGATACATCTTTTAAGAACATTTTATTGTCCATTCTTTTTGTTCTTACTGTCTGTACATTTACATTACATCTTCAGGTTTCTGAGTCGTGGATCCATGTTTGTGTTCTCATCAGAGCAGTTTCAGCGCCTGCTCAGAGTGGGCCCGGAGTGGAGAGCTGACCGAATGTTAGACCTGGGGGCCGGGGACGGAGGAGTCACTCAGATCATGGGACCTCACTTCAGGGAGGTCTATGCCACTGAGGTCTCCCCGCCCATGAAATGGCATCTGCAGAGGAAGAATTACAAGTAAAGAAATTTTATCCATCTAATCTATGCAACTTTCAAACTCAACAATAGCATATCATCAAGGATCAGATCACAATTTAATTTTTGTTTTCATATTGCTCAGATCTTTATTCTTGGAAGTTAGCCTGTCTCTTATCCAATTTATCTGCAAAAATTCTCTTCTCTTATTTCTGTGCACTGTTTTGTACAGATTGCTGGGCATAGATGAATGGCATCAGACCGGGTTTAAATATGATCTCATAAGCTGTCTGAATTTGCTTGACCGCTGTGACGATCCTCTGGCTCTTCTTCGAGACATACGTGACTCCCTCGTCCCCAAAACTGGCAGACTGATTGTGGCTGCTGTGGTGCCCTTCCAGCCTTATGTGGAAGTTGGTAAGTTCAAGTTGTGCCTTTTTATTTGCAAAGGAGTAATTTTATAAAAGTTTTTTTTTTTTTAGGAGGGCAGTGGCAGCGCCCCAAAGAACATGTAAAGATTAAAGGAAAAACTTGGGAGGAGCAAGTGACAAACCTGTCCACAGAGGTATTTGAAAAGACTGGGTTTGAGGTAGAAGCAGTGACGAGATTACCTTACCTTTGTGAAGGCGACATGTACAATGATTATTACGTACTGGACGATGCCGTCTTTGTCTTAAAACCAACAAATCAAAGTCAAGATTTCCACTGAATGCCTGAGCATTATGGTACGGATGGCAAGAATCAGGCACTTTTTTCTCAAGACTTTCAAAATTAAAACATGCAGTGTTGTTTTATTGTCAAATCACATGTGGAAAACTCAAACTAAATGTCCTATAATTAACCAAATTTGCCGCACATTAAAGACTTGGGCCCCAGTCATAAGCGGCCAACAGTCATTTATATTTTGTCTTGTCAAGCTATGTGTTTATTTTATTTGTTGAACATTTGTATTGTGAGTCACTGCCTTAAAATATACCGAATAGAGAAAGACACTATTGTTAGCCTGAGTAAACACAAATGGTCAACCTAGTGTCACATTTATGCCCAAATTCTTTTCAGGCAAAAAGGGCACATCAAAAAACTTAACTGTTAGAGAATATTGATTTAATGGTCACCAGTCATTCTACGACTGCAAAATTTACTGCCTGCCCTACAATCCATTTCTGGAACATTTGTAACTGTTTTATAGTCAACAGGTCCCTTCTGAAAGAAAGAATAAGTCTCAAGTTGCCACCTGTATAAATATAAGCTTAATAAAAAAATAAAAGGTTTAAAGAATAGGATCAGTTGGTGACTTTTTTTAATCAGGCAATGTATAAAGAAATTGAACTGCCATCTTGTGTGTTTCAATTGAAATGTTAAACCCTTAAATAAACTACTGTTTTTTTTATTTTATTAATTTACCATTTTCTCACTTATTTACATTTTGTGTAAAATACTTGTGCTTCCTACTACTGTTTGGTGGCCATACTGTCTCTGTTTGTTTACTTTCTGGTGAAAACACCATTACTTATTGTATACAGCCTATCTGATATCAAAAACCTGATGTCCAACACTTTCCTCAATTAAATAAGATAATTTCTCTGTAACCATTAGCTTGTGAAGTCAAACACCATAAATGAGAAAGTCGCATCTATTGTCTTGAATTAATAATTTCCAAAACCATTCATTCTGTTAAATGGCGTAGATTGTAAAGAGTATTAACTGAAATGTATAACTCAATGTGTGTGGCACGAGTTTGTGAACTCACCGCGAGAATTCATCTGGCTGGCCAGGTTAAATAGTAGCCTATGTTGTATGGTACTAGAAGTTGCTGTTCTGGCATTAAGGAAAGGGCTTAAATATCTTGAGATTTATTCAACATGCAGCTTGATCTTAAAACTGGTCATTTTACTATTAGGGCAATTTATGAATAATTTAATTGCACTTTCACTGTGTCGAACTGCTCAACGCAAATTGAAGGACTACACATGCTCCATGTAAATATAGCGTGCTCTGATTGGCTGATGCTTTGAGCGTCTCTCGTTGGACATTGGATGCTGCCGCACTCGACACGTCCCTCAGCCACGTCGCGCTTTACTCGCCATTTTATTCCTCTAAATCTAGAACCAGTCATTAGTGCTGTCACTGGGCTTACTTCTTCAATTTCACATATAGTGGAACACATCCTAGCACTAATAGAGTGTTAGTTTGCATAGGTTTTCGCCAGCACTTCCAGAAACATGAACATCTTCAGGCTATCTGGTGATCTCTCCCATTTAGCAGCCATCATAATTCTGCTGCTAAAAATATGGAAAACCAGGTCTTGTGCCGGTGAGTGCATGTATGGCAAAACTTGCAATTTCTGTAACTTTTCATTTTGTGCAAACTATGCATTTTCGTTCAAATATGAGATTCTATTTGAGATATTATGCCAATAATGTCTGATATGCTGTGGAAGCCCATTAGCCGGGTTATGGCTAATGCTAGCTTGGTGGCTATTGCACTGTTCGTCTTCAAATCTGCCTGCTTATACTATATATTTCTGACGCTGCTTAGACTACTTGGGACCGTCCTATTTGTGAGGGGAAATGTGCAATACGTGGTGTGTAATAGTATTTGGGCGGCACCCTTTCATCATAGGCCGAAATATACAGCGGTTTTATGTTGGACCTTGACTGACTACCTGTGCTTTGCGTCGGCAACATGACGTTAGACGTGGCACCAACTTTGACAGCTGCATGCATGATGCATGAATTATCCGTGCTTTTCTGATATTCACATTTAGTGTTTTCAGATTGTTGCAGGTGTGATATTTCCTATTATATCTCATTTAAACCCAATTAACTTTAGGTTTAACTCGCCCTGCTGTACCAAAGGTCAATGGTATATCAGTTGTCTATTGAGCATATTGATATGCATGCTGTGAGTGAATATGCAACTATACAATAAGGGGAAAACAAGCATTCAACATTAACTACTAGCATGCACAACTTCATTTTAACAACTGGGATCTGTCTGTGACTGCCTTTTGACTGACACCATTTGAATGTATTTATTATAAAGTCTTTGCAAAAGTTGCCCTGTTATTGCCCCACAAATGAGGAGTAAATGATGACAAAGTAAATGTGTATTACAGGCATTTCTGGAAAGAGTCAGGTCCTGTTCGCCTTAGTGTTTACTACTCGTTACCTGGACCTGCTCACCTCCTTCATCTCACTCTACAACACCTCGATGAAGGTAAAACCCCATCCCATCTGCACGTAGTTTAATTGATTTGTAGAAAATTTTTCATTAACACTTTTCCGGCAAGAAGAACAAATCTGATTTTATAAATGAAAATCTTGCTGTATATGACAGTGACCAGTTCTTGTTTGGATTCTTAGGAACCACGAGACTTTTTAAATAATACATTTTATTAGCAGTTCTATTAAAGTTGTTTCCTGGTTTGTCTCTTAGGTTATCTACATTGGCTGTGCGTATGCCACTGTATATCTGATCTACGCAAAGTTTAAAGCCACATATGATGGCAACCATGACACCTTCAGAGTGGAGTTTCTGGTGGTTCCTGTGGGAGGACTAGCTTTCCTTGTCAACCATGACTTCTCCCCCCTCGAGGTAATGTATTCTGTCAACGTCTTGGCTGTTGGTGCTCTTTTATTAAACCAGTTTAACACTGATAAGACAGACGGTAACATCATTCATTGCAATATATGCACAATGTTAAGTATTATTAGGAAAGTGTGTCCTTCCTTCTTGAAAAACTATTGGCAAAGTTCTACAAAAGATTAAATGTAGAGAGCACTGAAATCATTTAGCAAATGGTCTGACCATTTGCTAAATATGTGCTTAATTATTTTAATCACTCTAATTCACAATAGTAAAGGGAAATTCATCCATTTGATATTCATAAAAGACTGTAGGTATATTGGAAAATATTCCGAATTCTTTTCTTGTCTTCCCTGAGTTTGACTGATGTATTTGTCTTGCTCAGATTCTGTGGACATTCTCCATCTATCTGGAGTCTGTGGCGATCTTGCCGCAGCTGTTCATGATCAGTAAAACAGGAGAGGCCGAGACCATCACCACACACTATCTGTTCTTCCTGGGACTATACAGAGCCCTATACCTCATCAACTGGATCTGGAGGTTTTACTTTGAGGCCTTCTTTGACATGATCGCCATTGTGGCCGGAGTAGTGCAGACCATTCTGTACTGCGATTTCTTCTATTTGTATGTCACAAAAGGTGAGTCTGAATCGGGGCTGAGCCAAAGTATGTGTAGAATCACTGTCATCAAGTCAAAAGAAACATAAAAACACTGTAGGTGCATCTTATTCTTTCTGTGTGCTAGAGTGGTCTGGTACGTTCTTACAACAAATAGAAAAGGAAAAAAAAAAAAAATGCTTTATTTGTTAACTGTACAGTGTTTGCTGGTATTAGATGTTTTGCATAAACATAAATGACATTACCTGCAGTGTTTATAATATATATATATATATATATATATATATATATATATATATATATATTATATATAATATATATTATATTTATCTATATATTATTCTCTCTTTCTCTCTCTAATCAAATAATTTCATTAACTGTGGTTTGGTGTTTAATTATACTCTTCACATGTGTTTACTATTGCAGTGCTGAAAGGAAAGAAGCTGAGCCTGCCAGCTTAAGTGCCATAAAGGAGTGCTGTGTCAGACTCGGAGGGAGAGTGGAGAAGACATCCACCTCCACCACCCCTACCACCTCTACTCCTAAAACTGGTGCAAGATGCCTGAGACAGAGCTCCGCCTCCTGGAAATCAACAGCATCTCTGTTTGATGCATCTTGCCTTAACTTTTTTATCACCTTGTATAAAAAGGAAGAAAAGTGAGATTTTTTTGTACATTCACTCGCGTTCTTTAAGGTCCTGGCTACACATGCACAAATATGTCGTTTTTAAAAGCAGGCTTTCAGGGCAAACCATTTCAGTCATTACACTTATGTATATCTTCTAATTGCAATTTAAAAAACAAAGAAAAACATTGACTATTTGTGCAGTTAAACATGTTTATAAATGGTAATGGCATGAAGTCCAGAGCAGTACACATTATTTTAATAATGTTTCTTTCTTGCAGCAAATATGTCACAAGCTCCACAATCATTTTAACAAAATATTTAAACCCTGTAAACCTTTCGACACACATTACTCTTTTTCTTGCTTTGTCTTGCTAACAATTTCATAGAGACTTAAAACTGCCAAAGCAAAACAAATTTGCATGTACTTGCTGTTTTATTGAGGTAATGCAAAAATAATTTTAAAATAGTTTTATATGTAAATGTACCTGTAAGTGTAGCCAGGGCCCATGTGCTGATGTAAATTGTTCTGATTTGGCACTGTATAATAACTGAAGAGAACTTTTTCCACGATGGCATAATATTTGTAATTGTATATTAGAAATCTGAGTTAATTTGGGTTTGGGCTTTTATTTCAGAGGGTCATGTTTTGCTTTTCTATTTGCGGTATATGCATTCCCAAGTACAAGGACCTCCAAAATGGATTTATTAGTGCACATGGTAACACTGTTCACACGTGAGACTGAACAAAGTAAAAAAGAAAAAAAATCCAAACAATGCCTTGTATTTAAAATCTCCACAACAGTTGCTGTAAATTTCATACTAATGTGGATTCTTTTTTATTATTGTCACACATTTACAAAAGTATTTTGGATGGCCAATATTTTACATAGTAATGAAATTCATCATCAAAATGCACTTTTTGTTTGTGACTTCTACGCTAATAAATTTTTCTGAGGGACAGATGTATTTATTTTTTTCTTGTTTCCAATAAACGGTGCAGAATGGTTTCTGTGTGTACTTTTCTTTTCTGTTTATAAGACATATAAGTGCACTAAACATTGCATGTGCTGTTTTACTTCCGATATTGTGTCTTCCACGTTTGACCCATCGAAAGGGGCAAAAGCGTTTTTTAAGTTGGTAAATAATACATGTAAGGTAATTTTGGAGTGTATGTGTGTAATTGAGAACATAAAATACATTAAGCTGTGTTCTTTATCGTGTGAGTATTTTTTCCCCCACTATATGCAACTGTAGAATAACTTTACAGACTCGTTCCAAAGGGCGGAACTATTGAAATAGCTTTGTTTGGTAGCGGATTGTTGATTTCGGCGGAACAGCAACGGTTGCGCAAAGATTATCGGTAAAGTCCCGACTCGGTTAAACCCGGGCAAAAACCCCCCAGAACGACTTTTTGGGTGTTTTCTTCATGATTACATCTTTAAAGTGAGCGGAGACAAAAACCAGGATGGAAAAGAGAGTATCCGTGTTACCAGGTGAGTTTAAAGGTGTGTAAACACAGCTCTCTGGCTAGGCCGCAACACGGACAGCGCGCGGGAATAGCATGGCTTTTTTTTAGTTTCTAAACGGATATATACGTTTGACAAAAATGCGTCTTGCATTTGAATTAAATCCCAGACTGGCTTGATACATATACATTGACGCTCAATTTAACAGTAAAACTACTACGGGACACCAGAACGAGATGTTAATGGCTATGCTAGCTTGTTGCTCCATTTGTCGCCATGTTTAATAAGTTATCAAGCCTAATCTAAAACCGTTTTAACTGCGTTTTTGTGCCTTATTTGTTTTATAATTTTTCTGATCTAACATTGACTTTAGCACCCAGGGTGCGCCTTTTTATTGTTGGTGCTGCCAACATATTGGTGAACCTCTTCAATGTGCAAGTCCCAATTTATCTAGCTGTTATCAGTCATAACATTGACGTTGTCCTCCCCTAGGCTCCTCTCTTTCCCTCTCCTACCTGCGTCTCTTGATTCCGCCTCATCGATTGATCTCAGCGGCGATTTGGCAGACAGTGGACCAAAAGATTGTGTCTGACTATGGTCTTGTGGAGGAGTTTGTGTTCAAGGTGACAGACATCGTTCCTCAGCTTCTTTCAACTAGACAACGAGCTGAACTGATTATGGGACTCAGAGCACGGGTATGAAGCTATTTGTTGTATTTTTCTCCACTCTTCTTAGTGTGCCACAATTTCCAACCGTAACACAGGGGCATGTTATGGTTGGTGGAAAGATAGAGGAGTAGGAAACATAAAAATCCATAACATAATTATACTTTATGTAACATTAATTCCAAAAGCTATCACTCTGTTTACAGTGTTCATGTGCTCCACCCAACACATCATGCAGTGGGGGTTGTATACACTAAAATTATTTTCTTAAATTAATGGTTAAGCGTGTTCCTTGTACTTAAATAGTTACTGCATTTTGTATGGAATTTGGAATTTTAAATGGATAGAGATTCTTTCTATTGTCCTTTTAAAAAAAAATAAAAATAAAATCACCTTCTAAACACAAACTGTCACTTAACTTCTTTGAAACTGAGAAAAATATTTACCACAGATACTTTCCCAGCAAATTGATTATGGATTAGAAAAACGAAATGACCTGTCATATGCACTTTCATTTTGTCATTCGGTTTACAACATGTTTTGACTGTCGTATTTCTTCAAGTGTAGACGATAAGTGCTTTCTGACTAGCTTTGCACATATTAAATCATGCATGTCCAAACTATAGCCCGAGGGCCAAATGCGGCCCTCAGACCCATTTTTGTTGGCCCTCTGGCTTCCCTCTAAATTGGTCCAAACAACAAAAAGTAGTACTTTTTACTGTAAATTTGGAAAAATTTCAAGCATTTTGATGTTACACCAACATAATATTAATGTTCCAAGTCTTATTAAAGGTGTGGAGGCCCAGCGAAACGATGTCAAAGGCAAAATTTGGAATGATTCACTTCATTGTCGGGTTGTCTATGGCCCTCTTCTCCGTATACATTTCAAAATGCGGCCCTCTGTGAAAAAAGTTTGGACAGCCCTGTATTAAATGCAAGTCTAAACTAAGGACCAGATCAGATAAAGTGTTAGTACCTGGGACCTGGCTTCTTATTACTCTGGCTTTCTTTGTTTTATAGCTGATCCTAGAACTGTGTCGGGCTGAGGACACTGCTCAAATCCAGATCATCCAGCCTCATTTGGACAGAATGCAGGAACTGGAGACTCTGTGGACTGTGGTGGTAAGACATGGTAGTTTAATACATCAGTGCCCCATTAATCTGAGAATATTTATTTATTGTTTTTATTTCAGACTCCTAATGCAGAGGAGGATCAATCTGAGTCTCATTTCATGGCTCTGGTTAAAAACTTGCTGAGTGACTCGGATGAGAGAAGAAATTTCTTTAATGTATGAATATGTGATTCTTTGCTTCCTAAATCTGGCCTGGCTTTGTATACATTGTATGATTTTTAAAATGCACATTATCCTTTGTTTTAGGATGTTTTTCCAGGTGACTTTGGTCCAACGTATGACAAAGCAATCCAAACATTGATGTGGCTGTTTCTGTCTCGACTTGAAAAGATTCTCCCCACTCAATCCCTGCAACAGGTAAAGAGCTCTGGGTGTGTTATTTTATCTCCATGTTTGCATTTATATTTTTTAAAAAATGTTTTCGTGTGACTTGTTTTGGTTAGATAGCATCACTTCTTGGTGACCCTTCCTGTGTTTTGAATGAATATATGGAGTCATTCTCGGATCCTCTGGAACTGAAGCTGTTGCTGGACACTTACAAAGACATCAGTCAATTAGACAACATTGGTGAGCTCTTTCAAGACTTACTGGCCTGGTCTCCCTCAAGAATATATATTTGATCTCAGGGGTAAAATAATGGTAATAAGTAATGTGTGTAAGATATTTAACTTTGAACATTTAGCTGTTCATCGTCCAGGCCTTATTGTATATCCCATCCCGTTATATGTCGCACTTCCTACACAAAATTGTCAGTTTTATCCCATCTTATTGACAAATGCAAGTTGAATATGAAGTAGAATTTCAAAAAGGTTAATTTCAACACATTCATTATATTTGTAAATCCCTCATAATCTCAATCATTAAATAAAATTTGCCCTATTGAATGAATGTGTGAGTGAATGGTTGTTTGTGTGTCTATGTCCCTGTGTTAACCCTGGGATGAGCTGGCCTTTGTCCAGGGTGTACCCTGCACAAGACCCAAAGTCACTAGTATAGGCTCTAGTCAACTGCGATAGAAAATTTATAAATGAATATTCATCTTCTGTTGCAGATTCTCTGGTTGTGGAAAGTGGCATTTTATCAGCCCTGTGTCTCCCATCAGAAGAACGGGTGTTAATTGTTAGTGCCCAAACAGAGCCAGATGCAGAGAGTGGGGTGGAGTATACAATCTGCAGCGAGATGGAGGTGGAGACTGACGATAAAGTATATGTTGAATCCGGCAGCTGTGAGGACGCGGTTCAGACCCAGTGGGCAGATTTGGGAACTGAAGTCAAATCTGAAGGAACTGAGATAGTGGTGCATTCAGTAGATGGCTGCAAAGACGATCATCACCCAGACAAAAGTGAGACACTGATGATTGGAGAGGACGGGCAGGTGACTGTACTAAGCGAACAGGCCAAGAGGCGCCGCGGTCGGCCCAAAAAAGCACCTCTAGATGAAGACTTTGAAGTAAAACTAACCAAGGAACAACTGGAAGATCCAGACTTTGTGATAGGACAAAGACCAGTGCGAAAGAACCGTGGTTTAAAGATGAAACGTTTACTTTCTCAGTGGAAAAGAACAAAGACAAAGAGTTCAAACAATACCAAAAATGTAAAAAAATCTCAAAGCAGTGACCTGAATGACCAAACGTGTAAGGTCTGCGGAACTGTAATGGCAAACAGCCAAATGTTAGACTGTCACATGAGCCAGCATGCTGATGAGGCGCCGTACTCCTGCTATTCTTGTGAAAAGGTCTATAAGAGCCTTCGATTCCTGCAGCGGCATAAATGTTCAAGTGTTGCGAAAGACAAAAGTGAACCGCCAAATGCTGACACTGATGACCTAGAAAAGGCAGCTGTAGATGGAGCTGAAGATGAGACTGGAGCAGGCGATGACAAGAGTATGACAGAAGGACCGTTCTACTGCCCACAATGCAGCGTGGAGTTCAAATGTAGACAGACATTCAGGTTTCATTTAAGAAACATTTGTTATGATGAACAGCAGGTTGACCCTGAGAAGACCGAGGATGAGAAACATTGTTTCAAATGTGATCAGTGTGACAAAGCATTCAAATACAAATCCACATTGGACTCCCATAAACAAACTCACAATCCCCTCTACTGCCATGCATGCATGAAGCTGGTGCGGGACTCGGATGCGCTGGCTCTGCACAAAGAGTCTCACACTCCATTCCAGTGTAATCACTGTGAGGAGAACTTCCCTGTGTTCAAGGCTCTTCATAAACACTATGTGGATGTGCACAACCTCACTGAACCATACACCTGTGCTCATTGTCAGACCACGTTTGTCAGTCTCAAACGCTTTATCCGTCATGAGTGGAAACACACAGGCTACCAGCCTTTCCAATGCTCTCAGTGTGTAAAACGATTCAGATCCTACTCTGACCTGGTGGAGCATCAGAGAAAACATACTAAAGCTTATCCATACCTTTGCTGGGAGTGTGGGAAAAAGTTTCGTCACAGTTTGACTTTGACAAGGCATGTGGCAAGAGTGCATCACTCTGGAGAGGCTGTGCTGGAGAAGCCCCCAGCAGCCTTTGGCTGTCATCAGTGTGGGAAGATGTTCACCTCCAGAAGATGTCTTCTCAAACATGACAACTTCCATCACAAAGGTTTGCGCTTCCCCTGTGAGTTCTGTGGGAAGGGTTTCTTTGGGAAAGATGCATTAGTACGGCACACTCTGATCCACACTGGAGAGAGACCGTTTAAGTGCGACGACTGTGACAAATCCTTCCGGTCATTGGCAGAGTTAAAAATTCACCGGCGCTACCACACTGGCGAGCGGCCCTTCAAATGCACGGTTTGTCAGAAGGGCTTTGTTCAGTCGTGCTTTCTGACTCTACACATGCGTTCGCATACTGGAGAACGACCATATGTCTGCGCTGTCTGTAGCAAGGGCTTCACAAGCCTACATGGGTTAAAGCGACACAGGAGGCTGGTTCATACATAGCCAAGGCTAATGACTTGTACTTGTATTCTTTGCAATACAATTGTTTTATATGCAGCCAGTTTGAACCTTATCAAGTGGATGCCGCCACTGCTTGTCAGCTTACGCATATTTGTCAGCCACACTTTTAATGTATGGCTGTCGGCTATTAAAATCATAAGGAATTGTATAGTTTTGGAAACTAAACATTTTAGTGTTTGATGTAGTTCTACATATTTGTATGTATGAAAGAAATTAACAGTGATTCCTTTAGGAATTAAATTAATTTTGATTTAACAATTTGCTTCTTTTACTTGGGCTTTCTCTCTTTGTTCATTTATAACTAATACATACAAAAACGTGGTGTATTTATTTTTGTTGTATTTACTTTAATTAACGTTAATTGTCAGAAACCAGGAAATTTATGTAATTTAAGACATACTAATTATAAAAGTCTGTCACCCCAGATGGGACTCGAACCCACAATCCCTGGCTTAGGAGGCCAGTGCCTTATCCATTAGGCCACTGGGGCTACGCAACCTAGATTTTAGCCAAATTTAAAAATATAGGAAGTAAACGCAACCTACCGTAAGTAATATGCATTTTTATATGTAATATTGACTCCTGTTTTTGCAGTGCCATCCTTTGGTTATTCGATATATTAAATGTTATTTATTTGCATTTAAGGAATAATCGACGAATATTATTTACTTGCATATAAGTACATTCCACTTATGATGGGTTTTTTTTTACCATGTTTTTAGTTTTGTTTTTTTAACCTCACAGTACATAATAGATGTGTGGGGTTTTTTTCCGCTGTTTTTAACAACCACGGGAGCAAACAGGAACCAGGCTGGGATGTTTTCCTTGTTTCTCGCACTGGCAGCTGACTGACGGTGGGGCAATGGTGGTCAGCTAGATTAGCGTTGCAAATAGCAACTTTTGTTTGCTTTTATGCTCACCTGGATTCCTCGAATTTGTTAAAATAATGAATTTACTACCGTCTAACCCACACGGGAATGGCCTTCTTTATGCTGGGTTCAATCAAGATCACGGTAAGTCTATTACACTTCAAAATGGAAATTGGTTACGTCGTTGATGCTAAGCTAAATCTATGAACGTTATCTCTGCATAATGTGAGAAGATGAATACACGACAGCACACCAACACTCTTAAAATGCGTATCATTTAACAGGTATCATTTTCTGTTAATGTAATTTCAAATGGTTCTTTAGCTAGAACACGACTATCAAAGTTGGCGTTTATCGATCTAATACAAGCTAATCATGCTAGCTGTCTTAGCTATTTTTATTTCCTGCTTACGCTATAACTAACGTTAGACTGACGCTGGTGTTATTTGGTTTACAAACTTATGAATGTGATCTGTGAAAATCTATAGAAATAATTGTTTTCACTCTTAAGTGACTAACGTTAGCATAACAAGGCCAGCAGCTGAAAAACTAAAACCAATAAATCTAGCTAAAGTAAAAAGTACATGTAGTGAATTAACGTTAGCTTTAACACGAGTAGAGCCTTGCATGCACCAAATGAATCACCAATGATTACAAAAAAACTTTAATCAAATCTATCATTAAGTATTGATTTAACGTTAATTAATTTAATGAATCCAATTGGACAGACATTACGTTATTGATTATTATGCGTCCTTATTAATTTATCTGTCTTAACATACTTTCGCAGTGGTAAGGGTATGTTAATAGCTCACTTTACGTTAGACACAAGGTGCTTCGCTCACCTAACGCTTCATCAAGCTCGTTTGAAACATACTTACGCTTCATGAACAGGTGCTTCAGAACACCTGTTCCTGAAATGTTAATTTACTCATCTGAATAATGTGTGTTATTTGGCCTTATCTAATAATTACATGTCTTTGTGCTCATGTGTGTCCAGGATGTTTTGCCTGTGGAATGGAAAATGGATTCCGTGTGTACAACACAGATCCTCTCAAAGAAAAGGAAAAGCAAGGTGAATATCATGCTAGAGGTGGGCAATATATTGAAATTTGGATTATATTGTGAATGCTGTTTTGAACATATGCAACATTTTATTGTTTAAGTCTTAATTGTATTTTTGCTAAGTTGCACTGAAACATTTGTATGGATGAATAAAACAAATGGATGGAATTAAAATTATATAAAATTTGTTATAACAAATTTTAAGGTGTACATATATAATATTTAAGCGCTTTTGTGATCTCACACATTGTACATTTGTCTGATAAATAAACATGAATGATGGCATTTAACATGTTTTAACACGCTTCTGTTGAATTGACATACTATTGTCTGAATATTGTTATCAGGATACTCCAAAAAACTATACAGAGATTAATTTTTGTCTATCACCCACCCCTATATTATACTACTTTTTGTACCTTAGAAGAAAAGTACATTGCAGCACAGTGCATAATGAGTAGATGTCATTTAAAGGTGTACAGCTGTTTAAAATCAATCAACAGCTGAAATATTTAGTTTGTGTTTTGTTTTTGTTTTTCTTGCATGTGTTTCAGAGTTCCTGGAGGGTGGAGTTGGACATGTGGAGATGCTATTTAGATGCAACTATTTAGCATTAGTTGGTGGAGGAAAGAAACCCAAGTATCCAACCAACAAAGGTACCCCCTCTAGTCTACCAACACCATTTTACCCAAGTTCCTGTAATAATTTTACTTTACACACAAATACAACTATCCCAGACTGTGATCAGTACCTTGCTTGGAAGTGTTAAAAGCAGCAAGTCCCTCAGGGTTAACTTTTTGTTTGGACACGGACCTCGGACAATGTTGAAATCAAAACGGTTCTGTTTAGCTGTGCCAATGACTGAAAGGATTTTCATCTGCACACTCCAATTTGGATGATTTTCTATGTTTTTGTGTACAGTATTTGTTTTGTGATTTATTTTTATTTTATTTTTTTAATGCATTTTTCTTCACTTTCACAACGTGGCAAAACTCATTTGTACATTAATAATTGAAGTCAAAAGCATTTATTTTTATATAAAAAAAACCTCATGAAGTTGTGAATGTTGTACATGCTGAATGTTGGGGTGAGTGACCCCTGAGAATCTATGATTGGTGCTCTATAATCAAATGTATATATTTTTTATTCCTCTAGTGATGATCTGGGATGACTTGAAGAAAAAGACCGTAATAGAAATAGAATTCTCCACAGAAGTCAAGGCTGTAAAACTTCGACGGGACAGGTAGTGTCTATAACTCTGTTTTACTTGTCATTTTAATTTTAAAATGATGAATAAATTGTACAAAGTATGATTTTGGATTTAATAACGCTCATCATTGTAGCTCTAACACAAATTTATCTGTGGCCAGAATTGTGGTGGTCCTGGACTCAATGATTAAAGTTTTCACCTTCACGCACAATCCCCATCAGCTGCACGTGTTTGAGACCTGCTACAACCCGAAAGGTGAGCCGAGGTCACAAGGGGTTCAAAGGCCTGATCAGTACAGTACAGTACAGACTTTGGGAATGACAGATGTTTCAGAATCTTACGACAAGTATAAGGGCCAACCAAATAAAAAATAATTAACGGGGTACTATGAGAATAAACTCGTAAATGAATGAGAATAAAGTCATACATTTATGAGAATAAATTCGTAGTCTAAATAAAGTCGACATTTAAACATTTAGGGGCCAGTGTCAAAGTGACGTGGACAATCCCCTGACCAGGACGCCAAATAATAGGCTTGGAAGAGTAAGCTTAGAACACATAAAAGCAAGACGATGGATCGCCACTGCAGTTTAACAGTACCTTTCCTGTTACGCATCATTCACAAACTGTTGGATCAACCCTTTACTTTCTCCATGGCGTAGCCGTAGTGGACCAGCCATGCTCCGTGCCACAGCCGCCCGCAGACAGGGGGAGGAGCCTCTGTGTTAATATTCACACATGCTCTGCGCCTCTATTGCTCAGCCTCAGTTTTACGCACCGATTCTGACCTTTTTTTGCATCCCTTGGACAAACTTGGTAAAACACCCGCCCACACTGGACAGCATAGTAGTGGTTGGTGGTGATACATTTTTGGGGCATGCACCAATTGTCTAGCGGAAGAAGATGGATTGCACCAATTGTGTTCATGCGATGATTACGCACACGCCATCATCCATACAAGCCTCTTACATCCGAGTAACACAACTACAGCCTAACACACCCATGTAACCCAGGCTGATAACTACAATGAGGGGATACTATAGCTAATAAAGACACATAGTGCTCACATGGCCATGCATGAGCGCAGATTCAACAACACACGCGCACCCAACACCGGAGTATGTCATTTTACACACATATCTCAACTATGAGGTGGCTTACAGTTGCCAAAAAACGAACACAAATGAAGTGCCATGCTCCCCAGAGGAGACAGAGTTTATGGGTTTAGTCCCTGATCCCAAATTCTGCAGAACCCGTCCACAACGCCCACCAGACCCTATACCACCAGACCCTATACCGTGGGTCTGGGGGGCGTTGTGGACGGGTTCTGCACAACTGCTGCGCAGTGCACACGGCTCCACAAGTTCGTAGTGCTGTGTTGTAAAACCTATGCACAATTTGCAAATTGAGGCGTGTCCGTCTGTCCGTCCGAGGGAGTCGGATCTCTCCTTCACTGTGGAACTCCTACAGGTTTCTACTTTTTCCCCAAAGAGGTTTGGTAGTTTTTCCTGGCCGAGAAGGAGGTTCTAAGGACAGGAGAGCTTGGGACATCTAAGGACACAGGATGTTGGGACATTACCAAGTCCCTATGAACATTGTTTATTCTGTTTTTATTCAGTTTTTTCCACTGTAGCCCCTCGAGGCAACCGCTGTTGTGATTTTGGGCATTACAAAAATAAATTGAATTGAATTGAAATGACTCATGAACGGTGACTTTATACAAAGTTTAGAAGGGTAAAGCGGCCGAAGTCGAGGGAGCACCTGCGGCTGTGGCTCTGACCGCGGTCAGAGTCCTGCCCAGTGCCCAGGAGCTGAGCTCCGCACAAAGACCCTTAACCAGAAGGACATGGGGGCACTGCACGGGGATATTATTGTTTGTGATGTCTAAAAGGTCCGCATTATAAAGTTTGATATCTATTGTGGGCTTTTGTGTTAACTTTTAACTCATCCAAGCCATTTTGACTACGACTTTATTCTCGTTAATTTACGAGTTTATTCTCGTAGTGCCCCGCAATTTTTAAATTTGGGTTGGCCCTTATACTTTGTCGGAGAATCCCTCTACGATATATAGCATAAAATCACTTGCATGCAGATCTATTATATCAAATATTGTTCATATTATGTCTTTAAGTTTTAGCCAGTAGATTTACATGATCAATTCATGCATTTATTGAACTTGTGGCTATTGTCTTAGAAACAGACCTGGATGTTAAACGATGTGCCCTCTCCACACAGGTCTGTGCGTGCTGTGTCCCAACAGTAACAACTCGCTCCTGGCGTTCCCTGGCACACACTCTGGTCATGTGCAGATTGTGGACCTGGCCAATACTGAGAAACCACCAGTGGACATTCCTGCCCATGAGGGGGCACTGTGTTGCATTGCCCTCAACTTGCAGGGCACCAGGATTGCTACTGCCTCAGAAAAGGTAACGGCTAAAAGAGAACAACAATTATTATTTACTTTATTTACTTACTCACATTTCTTGAACATAATTCATTTGTGATGGTACTAAAAAGATTGCTGTTTTCTCAGGGAACCCTCATAAGAATCTTTGACACTTCAGCTGGTCAGCTGATTCAGGAACTGAGGAGGGGTTCCCAGGCAGCTAACATCTATTGGTAATAATTACTTTGTCAAGTAAATGAACCTACACTCTTATTAAAAATAACCACATGTTAGACTTGTTCCCTAGATCTCATTCTCTTCAATTGAAACTTAAATACAGTATATATTGTATGTGACAGCAGTTTTAATTTTTATTTCAGCATTAACTTTAACCAGGATGCGTCCCTGATCTGTGTGTCAAGTGACCATGGGACTGTGCACATCTTTGCTGCTGAGGACCCCAAGAGGAACAAGCAAAGCAGGTTTGTAAACTTCATCACATCAGATCGTTCACAGAAACGTACTTTAGCTAAAAGTTACACTGTTAATTTTTATTTCAGTCTGGCCTCTGCTAGCTTCCTTCCCAAATATTTCAGCTCTAAATGGAGCTTCTCCAAGTTCCAGGTCCCCTCAGGTTCTCCCTGTGTCTGTGCCTTTGGGACGGAGCCCAACGCTGTCATTGGTACGATGCTCACAATCATGCCGGAAAACTGTTAAGTGGGAAATGACTGAACATTTTGAAATAATATTAAGATTACTTGCATACATTATCAAACTCCTTTATGTTTAGTCCTCTAGTCCTGACTAATGTTAATGTCGTTTGTAACTGTGTACACTGAGCTGCTTCTTGGCTTCTTGGCCAGGGCTCCCTTGTAAAAGAGGTTTTTATCTGAATGGGACTCTCCTGGTTAAATAAAAAAAAAATGACACATACCATTCTAAATTATAGATTAAGTGCTGCTCAACTGTGAATCTTATTCTATAGAAGTTCTCTATAGACTTTAAAAATTGCTGACAGAGCTCTTCTTTTGTTGCACCCCAAGCTATTTGTGCTGATGGCAGCTACTACAAGTTCCTCTTCAACCAGAAAGGGGAGTGCTCCAGAGATGTGTACGCCCAGTTCCTGGAGATGACCGATGAAAAGATCTGACCCCTGACCTTTCCTCACTGACTTCAGATATATTTTTCTTGAATGGGGACATACAGGACTCTTGGACAGAGCTGAACTGTCTGTGCTGACACTCTGAAAGTGAAAAGAGGGAATCGTTCTATTTTTGAGGCCTCTGTTTTAAACGTCTTCCGAAGACTTTTGAGGACGGCCAGCTGTTTTAATCACAGCTGTGATGGGAAAGACGATCAAACAAACCCAGAGTGTCTCTAAAGTGCGGGAAGCTGTGCATCTACAAGTATAAAGCTTCATTTATATACAGACTGTTGTATGTATGTATGTATATACAAGTGTATTATGAACAGGAGCACACCTGCCACTGAGGGGTCCTGTGATAAACATTACATAGTATTAGATATTCCTTTTAAGAATACTGGCTCCAGAGAAAGACTGAACATTGAGCAGAAATATAGATAATAGTAGCAAAATTAAGAACTAATACTTTGTGCAATGTTTTTTTTGTTTATTAACACAAACCTTATCCATCGGTTCTATTACTTCCAGAATTTTCTGCAGACATCACTTTTGCCTTACCAATCAATTTATTATACTTTATCGTCTAATTGGTAGTATAATTCGTACTGCCCAACTTTGGCTTCTACGTTGAATGCCCTTTTGTTTCTCGTTTCATGTATTCAATTAGGACTAAATGGTTTTCCCAGAAAACAAATTTGAATGACCGGCCAGGCTAAATCATTTGTCCTAAGATACAGAAACGCCCTGGTGAAACCCTGCGCTTAAAAACGATTCCAATGCACTACCAATGTAATGAGATGACCCAGTGATTCACTACAGTTCTTTCAGATCTTTAACCAACTACACAACTTCTGTGCAATAAACATTAACGAAATCATTTGTATGTCCAATCTCTGCAAAGCTTACACGATGCTGCCATGTTTTGTTCTACAGTAAATAAATGTGTACTTTTACACAGCCCGACTGTTCACTCTGGAGGGGTTTGGTTGGAAATAGTCTTGGTATGCAATAGCTACACTGTTTGGTCTACACACCAAGAAATAAAACGCTCAGAATTACTTTGCCCAGTGGAGAAGGCAGTTTACTTAAAGAATTACAAACTAACGCATTTTAAATAAGTTTATAAAAAAAAAAAAAAAAAAGGCATTACCCACCGAAGCAGAACAGACATCTATTACTGTTTTTTTCCCCTGGCATAACACAGAATACAGTCTGACTTTAGAACCGTAAACAGAAGAGAACTGAGCCAAGAGCGTCAACACAAAAAACAGCCAATGATGACGGAAAAGGAATACATTAAAATTAAAATTAAAGTCAAGGTTAAGTACAGCACTGGTCAGCACTGCCACAATTTCTTCAGATCCATATTAAGTTTAATGCTCACCTCTACATCTGGAACATGCAAGCTCCATGAAACATCTGTTATAAATACGCATGGCAATATACTTTGTCATTAGTTATTTGTAAAATATGAAAATTCTGTCATTGTACAGTAAGAAACAAATTACAGTTGCATGGGTGAGCAGAACATATAGTGTTTTCTTTTCTCAAAAGGAAAGACTACATTCATTTCACAAAGTCCACAAACAAAAAATATCAAGATGGTTGCGATGGGTGAATGTTACCCCCTCTTTTGAGTCAGTGCCTCAGATACACTTAAAAGGTCCTAAGATACACTTGTACAACGAAATACGTCATTATCTAGTCACAACAGGGTTAGGGACATGGAGGCTAGCTGCCGCAGATGGGAGTGTCCAAGAGCTTTCCTTACCAAAGTCACTGCTGCAACTTCTGTTTGTCATGCTACCAAAGTTTCAACTTCACCCCCGGTGTGCTTCTCAGTGCCAATAATTCACAGGTTTCACAAATAAGTTTATATATTTGGTCTTTAATATTTGAAAGACTAGTGGGAGACTTGCACATTCTCTGTAGAGTTTGGCACCGTGGCAGATATAATGGTCTGATGGAGAGATGTACAGAGGCGGAGTGTTGGGGAATGTTCACTTGTCTCCAATCTGTTCACTGAGCTTGCCTTCATCAGATCTGACTCTAGGGCCTTCAGCAACCTCGTTCTCCTCAGTTTTGATCCTCTTGGTCTCAGGTTCTTCAGACAATGCACCGTTCTGTCTCTTTGTGGGCAGAGAGGCCGAGGCAGAAGCGTGAGTGGCCAGCAGGTGGAGCGGGTTAGCCACCACTGAAAGAACAAAAGAGCAACTCTTCAAACTCAGTTCAAATAAAATGTGACAGGTTTTGGTTCAGAGGGCAGAGACAAATCCCGTTTGAAAGAAAACTTACAATTGATGATCGAAATTAACATAAAATCCTCAGCCAATTTCACCGGGCATGTACAGCTTAAAAACTCATTTCCAATGTATTTTTTTAGTTAGTGACACATACCTGTGGTTGTAGTTGTGCTGAGAGGCACAAGGTGCGTCCCATTCTGTGTGATAGTCTTTATGGGGAGTTGGTGCTGTCCCAAGGGGGTCTGTTGAACTATGGTGACTGTAGTGAGAGGAGGGGCCTGGGAGCTCTGGATGATCCGACTGACACCACCTATAGAGGGAGCACTCACAGATGAGATGGGCTCCATTTTAACTGCAAAACATGATGTAAACACTTATCAAGAGCAAGATTAATTTGTACTGTAGCACTAAACATTAGGTGATGTACGTAATCTGTCCCAGTAGCTGCTCATCTATAAATGACAAAGACACAGTCGGCTCCCGCTAACAGAGTGAAATCCATATATTTCCCCTGCATTCATTTTGAGATCTTGACATCAAGGTAAAAAAAAAGTTTTGATGTACTGTGTGAAGTGTACACGCAACAGGACACTGACCATGCCAGTAAACCTGGTGGTTGAAATGTTTTGTTACCTTTGACCTCCTGATGCTCCCCTCCATTTTCCTGAATCCCAGAACTCGCTGCAGCAGGCGGCCCTTCCATTTTTGCCATGGTCACAGCTGGGATCTGGTGGACCACATGCACAGTCTGCATAACAGGGGCAGGGCTACCAGTGGTCGTGACGATAGCGGGCGTGGCCACAGCATAGGTAACAGGCTTTATAGAGTTCTGAGGTAACTGCCTCTGGACCGCTATCAGCACAGGCTGACTGTTCAGAGACCCTGCGGTGGCACAGGAAGAACAGAATCACAACAATTAAAATAATGCTGAAGCTCTCTCTAAAAGAAAGAGTGCAGGTGTAACCAACACAATACTAGTCTAATATGTTTTTGTTTGGGTTTATCTGAAGGCAACTCAGTACCGTAGCAAAAATGTGTGTAGAATAAGACTTGTTTGTGAAAATGCAAAAGTATTGATTTGCAATGCACAAGTTGAAGGTTGATCATTAAAATAAGTATTGAAGTAAGTTATAAGAAGTTATAAGACTGGTTATATCGGTATAATTACCTGATGAATTTTGGGCAAATCGAGCCTCTTTGATGACGGCAAGTTTGGGCTGGACATTGGAAGTATTGATGGGGCCTGGAGGGGGTGTGGACTCCTGCTCCATAGGGACTGGGGAGCCCTCTCGGGACAGACTGTCAGGGGTCTGGACTCCACTGGAGTGAGCCGAAAGAGCCCCGGTATGGTTAGGAGAGGCTGGAGCACTCCTGCACAATGATTAGGTTATTACACATGTACTACATGGTTCGTGCACATAATGATACGACAAATAATACAATGGTGTCTGATGTGAAAACTCACTGAAAACTGCCTTCATTTGAAAACCCGGTCCTATTTGGAGGGCTGAATCTATAGAGCTAATGTTTTTGACACAACACTTTCTTTATTGAACCTTTATTTCACTAGAGGCCTGTTTTTTAAAACTCGTTTACTTTCTAAGCTAGACTCAAATGGCCAAGTGTGACATTGTTGTCATTTGGGTTTCATAAAGCATGCTCACACTCAGTCTCACTCGCCACAATTTAGACAGGGAACTTAAGACTGGTCTGGAGCAGACTTAAAGGCAGGCCAAGTAAAGGCTTAACTCTGTGTAAACATAGCATTTTGATTACTTTGTTTTTGGGGTTTTTTTTTATATATAAACATAAAACACAGAACAGTACAGAATGCAACCAGAGAGAGAAAACCAAAATAAAAAGAACACAAGTGTCTCTAAACATGAAAAGAATCAAAATCTCAACACATTTAAATGTGTCCCACTTGGTCCAAAGTCTGTCAAATTTGTTCCACTCCTCAAACAGCTGGTTGAGGATGGAAATTGGGAGAGTCTAAAATAGATAGAGAAATCTGAACAAAACAGTCATTTTTATAGTTTCAATCCTTTGAAGTCTTTCTTTACAGTGGAGAAAAGAAGGGTATAATCAAAAATATAAAAGATTGTTGACAATTCTTATGGAGAACACCTAAATATTTAAGGGATTTCATTTACCATATAAATGGGTAATTAAATTTTTACAGAGGAACAAATATTTTTGCAATATACCAAAACATGTTTTAATTATTAGATTAACTTGTTACAACTTGATATTTTTAAAAAATTTAAAGTTAGATTTATGATTTATTTCAGTAGATAGACTTTACTACTTTTGTCCTATTAACAATATGCACAAACATTTGACATCTTTCTTTTTTCATTATATTAAAATTAAACTCAAATTGCAAAGCATAAGTTAATCGTTTGAATATTAATAATTTATAAATGATTAAACATGAGCAGCACATTAGTGAGAGTGGGTTTTATCTTTGAGCCTGTGACTTTGTGATGGTAAAATACTATATATAATTCCCCTCCACTTCCTTTGTTCTTTTGTTTTTTTCCATTTCCCACTTCTCTGGTTGTGCCACACCAAACATGTTTTTAGGTCTTAACAGGGTTTTGGTAGAAGTGGGCGTGTCCTCTCCATAGTCTAGTATTGAGTTGATTGAAAGGTCAGTCCGTATCTTTGCTCCAGCCTCGTGGGTGGGAGTGAGACTGGGCTGAGTGCGGCTGGGAAAGTCCTGAGTGAGACTGGCAAAACAGACTAAGCTTGAACTCCTGTGTTTATGCTCAGTCAAGAGAAAAGCCAGAACGTGAGTTTGGCTTTACTGAATAAGTTTTATGAAACACACCCCAGCACTAATAATAAGAACGACTTTGTATTTACAATGTTGGCCTGGGTAAATGCCAACAAAAATCACAAGTTGTGACAGTGTGCCTTACCTTGAGGAAAGTGGTCCGACAGGCGTCCTGAAGCAGGGCACTCCGCGGGGCCTCCTCTTCCTGAAAGCCTGATCAATGAGTTTGCTCTCTGAGGCAGGGTCAATCCTCCAGAAGGAGCCCTTGCCTGGCTCCTCCTGAGAGCGTGCCACTTTGATGAAGTACCGGTTCAGAGACAAGTTGTGTCGGATTGAGTTCTGAAACACGAGTGCATTTACAACCATGCTTTTAATATCACTGTACGAGACATTTGTAGAGAAGTTAACGCTTGCATTTTATAACACGCGGTTCTAATTTAAAGCTTTAAATATATATCAGACACTGACCTGCCAGCCCTTGTCGGCGGTCCGATAGTAGGGGTAGTTCTTGGTGATGTGGGTGTAGATTCCATTCAGAGTGAGCTGCTTGTCTGGGGCCATGGTGATGGCTTGCACTATGAGCTGGGCATATGAATATGGAGGCTTGGAGTCATCCTGCAGAAAAGGTACAATGTATTAGTTATGTTTAACCTGAGGTTCAAATCGTCACAAGGTCTCCAAAGTCTATGTTGTCACTTGTGTTGTTGAGTGTATTCTAAACAATTTCAATCAGTAACAAAAATTATGATTGTATACACACACAACAGTATATTTTTCGTTCATGCACTCTTGATGTACATCATACAACGCATGGGATGTAACAAAATCCCAAAATTGTAGGTCTAGTAACTAGCCTGACTTGATACTGAGCCTAATACTCATTTCCCTTTGGAATGAGTTCACTGCTGCACCCGCTACATGACTGACCTGCACACAGAGCGCAGCGCCATGGACACGGACTGACCCGCACACTGCCCACTCAGCAGAGGACAGTTGTGACCATCAGAGCTCTCATCAGTAACCCAGGCTCTGACTTTTGTCTGCCCTTCGTGTTCCTTGTTTTGTCACGTGTGCGTATGACACAGCACAAATGCAAGGGAATTGTTGCCTCACCAAATACAAAAGTCAAATGCTTGCCTGTCAACAGCATTGCAGTGGCTTCAATGTACAGATATAAAGCATTTTTCTCAATGTTACATTCGTAGTCTATAAGTCTATAATCTACTTAAAAAAAATAGGCTTCCAAAAAAGGTTGGTTTGTGAAACATTAACAATTAGAATGGTCAATTAGTGTTTTTTCTGACCACTAATTGACCATTCTAATTGTTAACCAGAAACAGTTTAGTTAGAGGTCAGACAAAGGAAAAAAAAAAGAATCAGTACCTTTGGACTGTCCTCCCCAGAAGCATCCTTATCATTCTCAGAATGCGAGTGGTCTCCCATCAGGTCTGAGGCCAACACTCTTCCTGTCCTGTAGCTGGACAGGCCTGCCCCACGCGGACTGGAAGGGCATGAGTTAGCAGCACTGTAAAATCAAACAAATGGTCAAGCTATGTGTTTTATGATTAAGTTCACATGAACCCTGGCCCCACGTGCTGACCTGATGGTGCCTGTGGGAGAGGGCAGCGGGCTCATGAGATGGGCGATGTTGTCGGGAATGTTGATGGTGAGGGGTGAGATCTGGGGCTGAACGGGCTTCACCGGTGATTCGGGCACATTCCTGGGCTCCTTCTTCTCATGGGACAAGGCTGTGAAATTGATCTTTATACTCGTGCTGGGGAAGCGAAAACAGCACCTGTGGAAATAGAAGTCAAGATACATTCATTGAGCATCAATCCATCATGTGGTAGTTTATAGTTTGAAGTGGTTGAACAAATTTGGATTATTGCAGCAATGAGTTGCGCTGATACAGTCATCCAAACTAATTATATGAACTTGTCTGTGTTCTTTTGGTCCACCTCTGGAAATCTCAACACTCCGCATGGGCCTTTAATCAAAGAGGAATCAAATTAATTCATTTTATACCGCTTGCTATCGTTTGGGGTCGCGGGTGACTGGAGACTATACCAGTGAGGGAGGAAGCCAGAGAACCTGGAGAGAACCCACTGTAACAAAGGAAGGACATGCAGCCTTCATCCAGAGAACTCAAGTGATGTTGGTCTGGATGAATCAAACCCACGATCTCCTTATTGGGAGGCTAGAGCTCTGGCCTCTGTGCACCCACTGCTGTATAATGCATCATGCTTAATTATTTCCATGTGTATATGCAGTCTTACAGGCTGAGAATGAGTCACTTCTGCTGGAATGACAATATATAACCCAAATGTAAACAATGACATACGGACAATGGTGAAAAAGGTGGTATGACTAACTACAGACCAAAACAGTTCCAGTCAGTCAGGGAGTGAGTGTGTCTGTGATGAACAAGACAATTAAAGTGATACGATGTGACTTTCTGGAGGTGGAAAGCGTGATCCCGGGGCAATAGAAAGTTAAACCCATTATCTGTAATATTTTTAATCGAGATGGATACATTGTCCAGGCAAAGTACGAGTCAGGTTTGTGGAGATGTAAACACACTCACAGTAAGGACGTACTTTAAAAAATAATAATAATTCTAGAGCAATTAAAAAAAAAAAAAAAGAAGAAGAAGCTAACTATGCTTATAATTGTGTCTATTTTTGGCTAAATGTTACACGGTTAAATAAATAAATTCTGCATTAATTTGATCGAGTTTTAAGACTGCCTTTTGTGGCTATGTTAGAAGAATATCGGAATATAGTACCGGTAGCTAAACATTGGACATACAGCGCTAAAGCATGACTGTGACGTCTCGATGACGTAAACTTTACACACGTATCTCACACTACTGAATATGATACTAATAGTTTTTTAACAATATTTCAAAATGTGTAAAAACGTGTGTGTATCTAATGAACCTGGTTGTGCTAAAGCACATGGCAGTGTATTTGTATGTTCAGGGCGGCGGCGCCGGTTTGTGTACGGATTGACGCGCACGTGCAGCGCCACAGCGGGAAACAAAACAACAACAACGCAACGCTGCACGTACACACACTTACACACACGTACATTCGTATGAAAGTACTGCTGAAATGATCACGCTTACATGCGCGGGAGCTGCAAAGGTGGGGCTCCTCTTCTCTGGAACACTCCGTCTACAAACACCCCGTTTTTTCCCAGGCACCGGAGGTAGAATTCCCCGGTGCCCGTGCCATCTTCGCCGGCCGTGAATATCTCGAGATGCCGCCGGGAGATGAAACTCGAGTGTCCCATGCTGACGTCCACTGAGCCCTGAGAAGAGTTCCGGCCGATGGTTACCGACCTTTTCTTCATCAGATACTCGAATTCTCGGCCCTCGAGCCGGGCTACCGCCGACCCCATCCCGCTTACCACCGCCATCTTCTCACGTAACACTTTACTGGGGGATGTGAAACCACCTTTTAAACGAGATGGCAGCGAATTTGAAACTGAGACGGTTTACTGCTTGGCAGCGAGGGAAATCCAAATTTACACAGGAGAATTTAGCTAGGAACGTGCCAGACCGGGGGGACGCAGCGGCTCCGACCACCGCCGCGAGAAGAGGAAAAGCGAGACTCTCGACCAATCAAAAGCAGCCAAACTGAGGCACTGGAATGACGGACAGCGTCCTGGACCAATCACAGGCCGAGGTTGGTAAGCAGATGTGTGGTGTTTACCAATGACAACAATAATAAAGAAATAGCTGTAGGAAATGGAGCTCGGTTGCAGAGTAGAGTCCGTGGCAGATGAATGGAGCGCTGGAAAGCGGAAGATGAAGAGGATATGAGGAGGTTCATTCATTGTTTTAACCATTAGTCACGCTTTTTTCTTAGGACTGATTAGTAGACTTTAACCATCCATTAACTTATTACACATATTTCATCATTACAGTGTTATGTAGTAATACTAAAAGTCTAATTAAATCAAAGGGGGTCTTAATATATATAGCCATGTGTATAGAGTCAGATCCAGTAAATAAACAATCCAAGGCAACGTTTGGGATCAAATAAAAAAGTTTAGACACAGAGGCGTATAGACATTTAAAATATCACAAAGTAAAATAGAAATACCAAAATGACCGTAATTGAGTAGATCTTTGGGGTAATTTTACTTTTTTAAGTGTATTTTTTAAACTTTGGAAATTAGCTGCATATAAAATAATAGGAGTTACTGACAGCACAAGTCCAAATTGTTCCAAAGCACGGCTGTCTCACCACTGTGTCTGCTCCTCTGTACACCAACAGGCACACACACACAGTACTGATTAGCCAGAGTTCAGAGAATGCGGATTGGGGTTTAAAAGAATTTAGGGGTGGGCGATATTGACAAAAAAAATTCCCAATGACAATATTCAGACGATATTGTGTCAGCCTGTGCTAAACTTATCTTTAAATGTATTAGTTGAGGTTTAACTATCAGACAAATTAGAATTTCCTGTCAAATTACCCAAACAAGTGCAAAAATATCACTTTAAACTAATGCGGCCCTGTTATATACTCGATATTCAAATTTTACATATCTTCAAAACAACAATCAGAATTTCTCATGGTAACATGGTGTTTTGGATTCCTGTGTCCTGTGAAAGTGTCTGATTATTTGTTCCTTGGAGTTTAAAGAAGGCTCTCTCTCAGTGGCCTGGGGCTAAGACTGTGGACTGCTGCTGATTGGAATTATGGGTATTATCACAGCAGAAACCAGCAATATGTGTGCTAAAACATTTTCCTCACATACCTAACAGAAGACATAGTTTTGATAAATTAATATACATGGTATGGTTTTGTAGGTGACTCCAGTGGCAGCGCAGACCCTTATCACCAGGAGTTTCTGTAGCACAAGGGATCACAGGAGGAAATGGGCCACAAGGTAAAGTTCCAAAAACTTTTAAAACAGTGATAAAATAAAATTTGTACTTTAAATCATTGCACCACTCATACATTACTCCAGGCATGTCCAAACTATGGGCCAAGGGGCCAAATGCGGCCCTCAGACCAATTTTTGTTGGCCCTCTGGCTTCTTGTTAAGTTGGTCCAAACAACAAAAAGTAGTAATTTTTACTGGACAATTGGAAAAATTCAAGCATTTTGATGTTATATCAACCTAATATTAACGTTCCAAGTCTTGTGTAGAGGCCCATCAAAACAATGTCAAATGCAAAATTTGGAATGATTCACTTCATTGTCGGGTTGTCTGTGGCCCTCTGCTCCGTATAAGTTTTTAAATGCGGCCCTCTGTGAAAAATAGGCAGGCATATTTTTTTTTAGCTATTTGAGTTTCAAAGACTGGCCAAATCATGACTTGAACACTACCACTGAGCCACTTTCTTGCCCTTGGATGATCCCAGATAGGCACAATTTGGTCTATTATTTTTGCATTCTGAATACATGTCACAATGTTCACCAAAGGAACAAGTCAGTCGTTTTCTTGCCAAAAAATTTCCTAACATTTTTTTTTTAAACAAGCAGTGACTGAATATTTCTGACCTGCAATTACTGCTAAAGATCATTGTCATTTTATTATAAATTCAGATTTTTGGGTTTTTTGAGACCATGTGGTGTTATTAAATTCTGCAGTGTAATCACGCTCACACAATGCCTTTGAGGGCAACATTATACACGACTAAAAATAACCTTTAGTCGATTTAACTTTGAAAAGGCCATCATTTATAGTTATATAACTAGTTATAATTAATCGGAATCAACTGTTTAAAGTTTATTGATCCCTTTCCCCAGTCATCACCCTGAACTGCAAAAAAATGTATTTTCAAAAACAGCAAGTGCATTTAACCACTAGAGGGAGCCAGCCTTTTACCTTTCAAAGACAAACGTGCCAGTTTGTGCTGGGATTCTTTGTCACTATTTTATAATGGGCAAAAATTCAAATCAGTGGAATTAATCAGCAAATACTAAAATTATTTATATTGGTTATGTGTTCATGCAGCATTTAAATGACCCAATTAAACCCAATTAAGTTGTAGTGTAGTGAGTTTAATAGAGATATTATTTGGTTAATCGATAATTGGGATTATTCAGGTCACAATATAATCGTAAGAACTAAAAAATAATAATCGCGAGTATCTTAAAAGCAAAATTAAGTGGTTTTAATTAAATCTATAGTCAAAAAATATTCATCTTAATATAAAGTACTTTTTTATCTGGCTGTTTTTGGCACATTTACTTCATTTTGTCATTCAGACAGTTCAATTTCAAAAAGTTGGCCACAAAGTTGAGAAATAGTGTTTCACACTGTCAATAAATCGAGATGTTTTTTCTCACAATGATTGTAACACTAAAATCTGACATTGTGACATCCCTAGAGTATAGTTAGTCAACATTTTAAGATTTTTTTTTACCAATGATGATAATTTAGGACAAACACTTAATAGTGTACTGTGTGACTTTTTTGGTGGCACTTATCCTCATGAAGATGTTCTTAAATTGTCGTTATCTCCATGGAGACAAGCAGGTACTGCCACCAGGGCAAGTTACAGGTCACATCTGCCCGCTCACAGTAAAAACGCACGCATTTTTCAAGTTGTGGTTTTGTATGTATATGTCTGTGTGTATGTGTGTGTTTTGTAATAAAACATTTTCATTTTGTAAATGAATTAATGCCACCTAGATAAGTTTAAAGCATGGAGGCAAGCAGGTGGCGGACCCCCTACTAGAGAAGTTACATAGTGCACTTTTAAGCGGATCCTCTCCATTGCCACTGATGGGAGTGGCTCTGATTATCTTGTATTCTTGCTCCTGCAGTTTTCTCCTTTGTCAATGTGGGCTGATATTTTTAGCAATGCTCCAGTTCAGTAAAGATTTGACACCAATCCCCATTTAATGTGGCTTAATAGTTTGATTACATCCAGCAGGTCAGTTAGCAGAAAAAACAGGCTTACATGAAATCAGTTTTTGCAGGTTCTTTTGTATTGTGTGAAATAGTTTGTTGCTTACCTCAAAACATGAAGAACTTTAGGTTGGTGTCCATGCTTTGGTTGAAAAATCTCCGGATCTTTCTAATTGACATTTTTCTTCTTTTTGTGTTATTCCTGGGTTTCTGACTATGTCTATGACTAAAAACAAATTGCTTTTGATCTATAATGCAGATGGGAGTGGTTAAAATGTAATTTCTTGTTGCAATATAGCAAGTTTAAAGGTCTAATCTCAAATATAGTAAATTATCGGTTTGTGAATTTTCTCTCTTTTTTTTTCTTTAACAGTATGACATCATTGTGGAATCTAAAAAACACAAATTTGTATGCAATCTTACTCGTTATTGTCCCTTTCACACTTGGTTGTTTGGCTAATCAAAACATCTATTGAACATGCATGGTGTCAGTCATGCTCACGTGCCTTGCGGCTTTGCACACATGAAAACACGTACGCACACACTTACACACTTAAGAGCTTCATGCCACATCTGTTCCACTCCAAGTTAATTCAGTGTAAACAGCAGTGTTCTAAGAATGACAAGCTGGATTTCTCAATGGGGTTGAGTAAAGCATGAGTTAAAACAGAGGAGATGGCGACTGAATGATGGCAATTCAATACAAAACATTTAGGTCATGTTCGTGTTAGTGTTCTTGATTCTTGCCAGTTGATTCATTCACAAGCAATAGTAAACAAGTAGTTGCGTGTGTAAGTGTTGTGGGAAATGTGCATGAATTAAAGTATATAAATTGACGGCTTAGTTGAATTCAATTTGTATTAAGTGTGTTTTAAGCTATAATCTTCATCAGAAGCAGGAGTGCACGATAACATCAAATATGCAGTAACATACATAGATTGAAACTTCAGTTATTCACGGATAAACTGTATGACCTGAAAAGTCATACAGTTTTGGCCCCATATTTTCTTAATTTGCACTTTCTATTTTAATTTCAAAATCAAACTATTTCTTATTTAGTTTCTTATGTCAAATGAAAATGCACAAACATGTGACAACAACACTAGCAGTGCATTATACAACTTTAGATTTGACTCTAACATTGACTCTGCTCTTGTTTTTGACTCGTTAGCATGGCCGCAGCCAGACACCATGGACTATTTTCCCATTTACATCAACAGTGGTGAACATATCAATATTAAACGTATATATAAAATGTTGTCAATGTCCCAAGTGAACTCTGGGAAACGTAGTCGGGAGTAGAGTTTCACATGCCCGCCTGTGCGTCACTGTCATTTTAGACAGCACCGTAGATAGTGGACATGTTTAATGGATTAGCCCTTTTATTGGTGACAAGCAGAGATGGATGAACTACAACAAGACTGGACAATGAGAGGCCATTAAAAATAGAAAGCTGTGAAGGGCTGCCAGCACTTGAATAGGACCTGAGATGGCGAACAATACGCTCCAACCCTTGCGCTTTTACTTTCAATGCTTGCATGTTTTCCCCCCAATATCCCCCCTGAATTGTCTTCACCTGAGTGCCTCATATAATTGTGCATATTGAATCACTTTTACTCCATCTCCGACTAAGTGTTCGCCAAATGCTTAATTGCAAATTGATCAGAAAGGCACCTGGCACCTGCAAAATCATGTTCACATATCCTCATAAATTCTGTAGTGAACTATTTTTTAAACAGAGCTGGCTTGGGTAAACACCCACACATCCGCTGAATGCACTCAACTTTTTAGCATCACAAATGCCTACGCAAAACACATGTGGGCTACTTTCACATCCTGGTTTGAACTACATTACCATACAATTAAAATTCAGGCAGAAGAATCTAAGTTAATGTCTTCATATGTGCGCTATGTCGTGATCTTGAGGGCATTTCTCCTCAGCCTTACAGTTATTGTGCCTTGAATCCTCCAGAATCACGTTGAAAATAAAGAAATACATTCACAACTATGTTAAACCTTGTTCTTTTACCTTTGCTTGGAAACCAATCGTGAAAAAAACAATTAAGATGCTTAGTTCAAACCTGTCATCTTATAATTTATTAGAATGGACAACGAGCCAGATATGCTGACTACAGTGCATTACCAATTACCAGTCATCAGCAATACGCTACAGTTTCTCTAGTCACAACTCGGACATGATGACCAATGACTCAATTTAACTTTTTCTAATAAGAGCAATAGGTTGTCGAGGTATTCTTTGTCAGATAAGCTCACAGGGTCAAAGTTTGTGCTAAGATGTAGCGTTACTGAAGTGTTCAACATCAAGTTCTCATGAAAAAATATCTCCAGGCTTATCCTTATAATCCGCTCTTAGCCCCTTTTATCCTTCAGACTTAATTCTCTCATGGGGATATGGCAACCACAGAATCAACAAAGGCTGAATGAGCACCAATTGAACACTTGAGGAATTGTAGATAATGAAGCTCTTATTGTTTTTCATTTGCAGGTATGAGAAGAGATCATTTTATCCCTCACTTTGTCTCTAGAGTCTCATAAACCTGCTTGACAATGGCAGCTGGTTCACACAACCACAATGGGCTGCATTGACCAACACGCTGGTAATCCATCTCTCCTTGATTTTCAGACATGCACACAAAAGCCATGTGCTGATAGTAGCACTATAGGGCGTAATGGTGCTGTCAGCTGCACACAGAGCATCCTCTCCTCCGCTCCTCCCTCCTCTTCTCACTCCCTCGTCCTCTGGCTCCCCCGGCTCACTTTCACTCACTCTCTATGTACCACACATGAAAACAGGTTCCTACAGGGGAGCTCGCCTCTCATTGGGTGGAGAGACAGTAGCGAGAAAGGGAGTGCAAGAAGAAACAACTCTGGTGCTACAGAGGACTGAGGCTGAGCGAGGCGACACATCTCTTAATAGTACATGAGTGAGTGAGGTATAACTTATGTGAATGTGAGAGAGGAGAGGGCGGCGGCTGCTGGGACAGACCTGGGTGTCACCTGGACCTGATCTGCACTCATAGAATCGACAACTGTTTCTGACTGCTGCTTATGAACCTCCACGTCATTGTTTCTGGAGCTATTTTAGTCTACCCAGGATCAGGGTTGTGTTTGGGAGAGGCGCTGCTGTGAAGAGGGGCAGTGTTTTAAATGTGCGTCCCGGTGACTATTAGTGGACTGTACCTGCAGCACCTGGGACCACTGGAATGGTGTGACCTGCAGCCTGCCGAGGGCTGCGCACTTCTGGGTCAAAATGCCCGTGATGAAGGGCCTCCTGGCCCCTCAGAACACCTTCCTGGACACCATTGCCACACGCTTCGATGGCACTCGTAAGTGCAGCCTCTCCATACATTCAATTGTCTCAATGGGATGATGTAAAACTGGGCTCAGTGCTCAACACAATGAATGATGTCATTATGCTATGAATATCTTAAAGTAACATTAATAACTTTAACTTTGGTGTAGAGTTTGGAGTAATACTTTTATGTACTGGATGTTATTTGGTAACATACATGTTTCCAGAATCTGCTGTCAAATTCTAAAAATTCGTTAGGTAAAATGTATAATTTTCTTTCAGTATTTGGAATTAAGAGCAAGAGAAGGGAAGGACTGAGGCCCAAATAATGTCAGTTGTATGAATTAGTCCACTTTAAAACAATTTTTAAAAATTTTTTTCGGTGGATAATTATTAATTATTTAACCATATTATAAATAATTCAAATTATAATCACCACCACTTAAAAAATATTGATCAAGATATTAATATCTTCTTTATGCCTCCTTTGCTACCTGAAAAGTTTTGTTCAAATAGGACAAAATTCCAGTATGGTTATTTTAAGTGGGCCAGTTATTCAATAAAAATAAGTAAGACACATTTGTTTTTGTGAAAATTGAGCTTTGTTTTTGCATTGCATTAGTCACTGCTGAACTAAAACAACATCTGCTGCTTTGTGAATTGAGTTGAGTTTATTTGCACATTCAAGTCTCTGCTGTTAAAAAATTGACCTGCACAAATCACGTTGTCTTTTCCTATTTGTTTCAGGTAGTTAGCTTCAAACTGGCCACTGTAGAGCTATTAAGATAGCATATATCTCTGTTTCCTTCCCTGTGCCTGTCTTGTGTGTGTGTGAGTGTTTATCCCTTGTTTTGTTCCTGCTGCCACCGTTGGGACTCTCCGCGACTCATTGTAAACAAATACTTCTGGGACCACTGTGTTTTTGCCCAATCTTCTCCTTCTCTTGCCCTCATTTAAGAGTTTAGGAGCTGTCCATTCAGCACTACCTCCTTGTCTGGCACTGTGAAACAAACAATCAAACGAGTGACATCGCTGTGTAATTGATGTATAGATTCTATAATTATAGCTTTGACTTGGGACTTGGATGTTTTAATGAGAAGTTAGGGAATCTTTCAAGTGCAGAGGGACTGTGCAACAGAATTGGCTTGTGATATCTAAGATGAATAGTGTTGTTTGTAGAAGCCAGTGTGAAGCAGGGTCAAAGATTATTTTACTGGGTTTCATCTTAGCTAGAGTTCCCTTGAGCAAGACATTGGAGTTCAACATTTACAACACTCCCTGGGCAGACTTCTCCTTGACCTCCGGGTAAGGATACAACAGTCACCACAAGGTCTTTTAAATTTGCATGTGATATCGTCTATAAACGTCTACAGAGAGTTGTCCTAAGAATGTACTCTACTGTGCAGTGCATTTGTCTTGTGAATTGATGCTATATATTAAGAATTAAATTACCTCACATTATTGAAATCTTAAACTAATGGCACTCTGAAACAAAACAGTGATGAGAATCTTTCAAGCACTTGCAATCGTACTACTCCATTTTTTATGACATTTTTTCTTTGTTTATTTGGGAGCTTACATTTTGTTTCGGTTGTGTGTATGCCTTAACTATTTGTGCTCTCTGGATCTTCCCACTGTCGAGTTTTAGGTTAACATTAGACTTGAATTATCTATAGTCAGGAATAGGCACAGCCTAACTTGACAAATGTTCATATGTTCTAGTTTTTTTCAGCTCTGGGCCATAGTTGCTCTATATGTGCCTTTCTGACACACTAGACTTATGACCAGTTTGTGGCTAGTTGACATTAAGTTTAAATTGGAATGGCTAAAGTATAAAGGAATCCTTTTTTTATTTGAGCTAACTGGAGAGAATGTTCAACAATAATTCAAAACAACTGGACTTTGATTTGGAGCTGACATCACTTGTTTCTGAATTAATAATAAACTGTTTTAATATGCCTTGACATCTCAGAATCTGTGTTTCTTTATCAAATTGTAGAATATTATTTATGCTTCATATTTTACATCATGAAATCACAAAATTCAAAAATGCAGGTACATTTTTGTCGTTTTTACATTTACATTTTTTGTCCACCATAAGGCTCCTGGAGGGGTGGCACATTGCCCAAAGCTGAAAATAGCTTCCATTCCGTTGCCAGGGCGACAAGGTCCCACCACTTGACATGGATGATGCTCGAATTCTTGGGTCTTTGAGGCAAAGATGGTCCACCAAAACAGAGGACACTTGAACTTGCCTCCCAATTGGGGCTTGAAGAATGCAGCTGGGCTCTTATTTTGGCAAAGCACGGCTTCGAACAAGTGGCATTGTGGGAAACGCAGCGGCTGTTTTTTGACTAGTTACCTAACTGGTGGTAAGAGATCAATGTTTGTGCCTTTTTTCCCCCTAAAGATTATTTGATATTCAGTGATTATATTCTTTCTTTTTGTTATTAGTCGACTAGTCAAACTATTTTTTATTTTGTACATTACATTTTTAATAATCTTATTAGCCATTTTGGGTTAAGAATGCTGCTGTCTTCGTAATCAAATGTCTTTTGGCATGGGTTTGACAGTTTGACCTTTACCATTACTGAAATAATCAACAATTGATAGCCAATTATTCATTGCAGCCCTAACTGAGAATGGTAATACAAATCTATGCTACCTGAAAATATTTGGTCCAATAATCCATAAAACCCATATTGTTGAAAGGTCATTTCAGACCTTTCCTGAAATGGTAAACAATTTAAGCGTAAATGTTTCTTTCTTTACTGAACCTTTATCTTTGGTATTTTTCGTAAAATAACTATTTTTGATCTTGCAATTGGTAAAATTCCTTTCTGAACATTTGCACAGTACTGTACACACTGAATGTAAAAAATGTCCATCTACATTTTCATTTCTTGTTACACACAGTTGGAGAAAATGCTTTCACATCACAAAACATAAGCTGCCACTGTTGCTGACTTAGCTCCCATCCAATGAACCAACGTCTGGTTTTTCATAATATGCCACTTTAATATCCACAAACCTGACAGCTTTTCATAAAACTTGGTGCTTTATCAGAGCATCATTTATATTGCCATGACTATTCAATTATATTCATTACTCACAGCCTAAACAAGCTTTCAACTGCCTCTGTGAAAAGCCTCTCCACACAGGCAAATCCTTTTGTCAAACGCAAATAGACACGCACAGCAAATAACACAACACAAGACAATTTCATTTTTAAAGGCATATAAAGACTACACGTGGGTTGTTATCATTTTTTCTGGGTGTGAAAGATGTTTGCAGATATTGATTGGGCCAGGCAAGACCTCAGGCATGAAAAATGAACTAGACTTTTTTCTATTTAATGTTGATTTCCTAAACTGACAGGGTTATATTTCACAAGTATATAGAGGAAATGTCACAATAGGTTAAGGCAGTGACCTTTGGAGCGGTACATTGATGCCTCAAAGCAATGTCAGAGGTTTTGTCCCCTAGAGGAGTACAATATGTGTAGCGATGGGAAAAAGGTTTACTTCAGAGGTTTGTGATTGTCATATATGTTTAAAAATGCCTTATTTGTTGTATGATTTTATCTGCAGTGACTGGAGTCAAGCAATTTGGTTGACTTTAAATACTTCTTTAAAGTCAACTTATATACTTAATTAATCAATTTCTATGCATTTGACCCATCCTTCAGCCAGTGCCACAGGGGCAAACAGGACCAGATATTGAGCTCAGCTTGGCCAGGACCACCAAGCTGGATGATTTTACATATTCTGCATGTTTTGCTACTGAGTCAAAAGACTTTTACCACAAAAGAATCTAATGGCTTCATTATATTAGTGTTTGCTTGTCCCTCCTCTCTTCTGCGTATATTCAGGGTCACCATACAAGCTTCTGATTTATCACTAAGGATGATTCAATAGGTAAATCACCCTAGAGCACCCTTTGAAAAAGAGGTTTCAATCTCAATGGGTTAAATAAATGTGTAATAATAATAATAATAATAATAATAATAATAATAATAATAATAATAATAATAATAATAATAATAATAATAGTGATAAAAAATATTGTCTTAATTGTAAAATATTGTGACCACAGTATTTTTATTCTTATATACACTAAGCTGAACAAGAATATAACAAGAAACCCAATAGCTCCATAGTTGTTAGCTCCCTATACTTATAACCCCAAATCAAAAAATCTAATCATACAGCAAAATATTGTAAAGTGGTTTTCTTTGGCATAAAAGAACCCAAACGATGACAGTAGCAAAAAATCTGCTCAGTCAGTGCAATAGAAATTTGTTGTGTTGGCGACTGTTGGCATTACATAAGGACAGTGTAAAATGAGTTGACCTTGTTTAACCACAAGGCAGCAGTTAAAGACTGTAAATGTAAAATGCTACTTAGTAGTACCATAGTACCAAACCTTTAAAAGGAAAGGGGTGAGTATCAAGCAGATAAAAATATGTGAAAAACAAAGGTGGTGTGTTATAGGGTATATCGCTGATTATGCTTTCTCAATTGGTTCATCAGTACTCATACTCCTGTGTACTGCTCCTACTACTGTTTTTTGCAATTAAACAACTTTTACACTCGATAGCGTTGAAGTCGATTCTTGTCTAATCAAATAGAAAATAAATATCTGTCTCCCAAGCTTGACGTTCACAGGAGGTTTGCAAATAGCATCCAAACCTATTATAATGAATGCTGGAACAACAGCCTATATACATTTGATTGACACATTTGAGCAGCTTAAGCAACGTTTCCGTGTTGCTGTTGTAAAATAATGAGTCTTCAAAAGCACATCCTAATGAAAAATGGTTGGGTAACTTGATTTTTTTGCTGTCATGCATTTCAGTATGTATAAAGCAAACACTAAAATGCATAACCAGCTTTGACGTGTTTTTAAACAGAAACAGAAAATATGAACAAAGACTTTGATCAGTTTTAAAGACACAACCTCTCACAATACTCTGCCTCAAACGGGAAGCTAAGTTAGTATATTTGATCATATAAAATGAACTTGGTTGAGTTTGGCATGTGATGATGACACTCAGATGTATTTGTTTGTAGTTTGACCGCCTTAGTGTCTCTTCTTACTGTATTTATTCAACAACACCATTAAAACAAGCAGATCAACAGGCCAATGTCGAATGATGAGAAAATAGGACCATTGCTATACGAGTAACAATATAAAACAAAATATATTTTTTTTTAATGGGAAAAGTAATCAAAATGCCAATTTTCCATCACTTTGAAACACCAATGATAGAAAATACTTTTCTAGTATGTAGACCCAATGGAATCTGAGCCTCTGCAGAAAATTATTGTTGTTTGTTTGTGTTTTTGTCTTTTAATGTCTATGGACCAAGTAAGGGTCTGAAATAAAGTTACGATGTGATCACTAACAAATCTTGATATTTTTTGCAATATCAAAATAACAATATTCAGATGATGGTTAGATGTTAGACTGTTCCTGTAAATGTCTTGATTGGGAGATTACACTAGACGTTTCTGTTCCTTTTAGTTTACTCACCCCTTTTTCTGTCATTTGTTTTATTTATATTGTGTGAGTATAGACAATATACATGGTATTCTAATTTTGCATATCTCGAAAACAACAATTACAGTATTAGCCACATCTTGATGTATCTCCCACTTCTACTGAAAATATAAAATCACTTTTTTTTTTAACTTAAAATTCCTAACACACATCTCTTACTGTAACCACTTCTGAGTCTCTGTCATAGGATTGTTGCATGTGTCTAGCATTATACCTCCCCTGGGCCTGTATGTTACACCCGCTCCCTTGTTCCCACCACCCTCGGGCCCCTTTAGGGTGCCCTCCCCAGCGGGATTCTCACAGTGACAGCAGCTCTCTTGCGGGATAGTGTAAAGCAAAGGGCTGCTGCAGGCAGAGATAAGAGTCGCGTTCATTCCCCTCCGTGCTCTCTGCGGTTAAAGGGAGAGAGAGGCTGGTGTCAGATTGAACCTCACCATTGTTATCTATGTGATGAACAACTCCAAATGTTGCCATTGGAGCTGCTCTCCCTGTAACCAACACATACAGGACTACATATAGCATTGCGCATACATTTCAAGCATTCACACGTCCTAGTGTGGATTTTTATTTTTGTGCAGGCCAGTAGTCTAGACTGTTCAATGACAATAACAAAGGCCTAAGTAATAATATAGCAAATAAATTATTATATTGGACAAGATAACTTTTTTGCCACCCATTTAAAGTCATATTTGGAAAATATACATAGCCTATAGTATTATTGGTGTATAAATTAAAAAAAACGGTCCTTGTTGTTGGTGGATTAGTGTCTGTTTATCTACTGTAAATGTGCGTGGTCTTTCACACTGAAATCTATAACAGCTTCAGCTGGGTTACACCTTCCATCGCTGCTCCACTTCTGTCTGAGCGGTTGTAGGTGTGAGTGGGTGCCAGGCCTGGTGAAGCACTTTGCACAGTTCTCCATAAAAACGACCTCCAAAAATGTATTTAGCTTTTTAAAGACTTGGGTCACATACTGGGCTGTTCTGTAAAAAATATTTTACAAAGTAGTTTGGTCTAGGATTAAATGACGGCAGTTAAAACAATTGTAGAAGACTTTAGATGAAGAAGAGATAGTAGTATAATTAGGGCATATTTGTTCTCTACTTTAGGGCAAAGTGTTCCCCCAGTCCCTCACACCATTCCAAATGTGCTCAAGTGACTGTTTAGGTGCACTATATTTAACTTTTCAGCTTTTTTCTCCCTGAATATGTTATTGTTTGCCTGTAATGTGCCATTATATGGCATTTAATCTATTTATTCAATGTAGGTGTTTTTATTATTGAGGAAAATTAAACATCCATTCTTACTATGAGCGGGGTCTTCTCTCAACAGAACTGACTTGGCCTACAAATATTATAGCATCAGTAAAGGCACTGTTCCTGATTTTTACCTCCTTAAAAAGTGAAAAACAGAACTAGTTCATTATAAACAGTTTGGTCAAAATGTATTGCTGACTTGAATAATGCATTCTGAGCATCCAAATTGTTCACCACTATGCGTTTACAGCACTTTTCACCAGCTAGAGCAGACTTTGCTGTCACTGTAAAGCTAATGATCATTCTAACAGTGCACAGTGGTCTGATTGTGTCCCTAAGCGCTGCTTGTATCTGTACTGGGGCAAAAGAAGGTGTACTGTTTACAGTGGAACATTCCAAGCAAATCAATAATATCGCCATAGAGACAAGCAGGTACCAGACACCTCCAGCAGAAAAGTCACATATGAGTGCCATTATTTGTCATACAATGGGGAAATTCCATAGTACACCTTTAAGCACTGCTGTTAGCACTTAACTATTATATGGATGCTATATTTGTTGCCCATATTAGCAGAAAGCAACCACTTGAGCGAAAATGACAAAGATTAGGGTTCATCCACACTTAATGACTTAAAATACCAACTCCATAATTTGCATTTTAAAAACTGTACTCATTTATTAATAAGTTACGCTTCCATAGATTACATTCTGGCATCATTGTATGATTTATTAACTAAAGGACAAATAAAAGCTGTTATCTTATAGATAATCAATTATTACAGTACTATTCTATCTGTCCACAACAACCTGTGGCAATTAGTGATTACAAGCTGCTAAGTGGTAATTAGCTTTGAGCGGTTGTTTAGCCGAATCTGAGTCATCTGTCATCCCCTTCTTCACATGCAGAAGAACTTGTGACATCTTTTCACACTTTCACAGTAGCTCGTAGCATCATCATGTCAGATTACAGTTGTAGCGAGTCAGCACAGATGTGTAATTAAGGCAGGCGGGAGCAGCCAGTCGAAGCAATATCCTCCAGAGGATTACTGCCTAAGAATTGAGGCATTGTCGCAATCTCCCTAGACACTCGCTCAGAGAAAGTGTTTATTAAGCGGGCTCTGACTGTTTACATAGACGGGATGAAAACGGTCCTCGAGTGTTGAAAGAGCCAATAAGTGACTCTTGAATTAAACTTCTTGAAAACCTGAATCACGCTGTTGTTATTTAAGTGCCCCCAATTCGCACTCGACAACGCAGCATAAAAGTTTCCCATTGTGGCCAGTTAGTCAGAGTGCATTCTTGTGAAGTGATTTATGACTGCACCCGCCCTTGACCCATTTACAAGACCGATTTGATGCTGACTGCTGAACTATTCTTGGGTAAACATTACATAAACCAGAGAGGCTTTCTGGCTCACGCGGTTGTGAGGTTAGGGTTTTATAGATTGCGAAGAACAGGGTTTTTGCTAAAGGCGAGGTCGATGTCAAAGCAGACTTCACCTTTTCGCCTGTTCAAAGTAAATTGCAAATACAAAGGTATTTAGTGTATTGAGTTATCTAAAGTACACTTTTATAATTTCCCAAGGCATCCATTTTTCTTTGCAAGTTGGCACAATATAATTTTATATTCTTCACCTCTTTCCTTTGAGACATACCAACTATCTTTATTAGCTACACCAAGATTCAGCACTACTGTATCAAATCTCATCATAGAAGCTACATTTGCTTCAATTGTTTTAAAAATGGCAAAACAATCACAACTGAGCCTGGGGTGCCATTGCTTCACATTACGTCACATATTGAAGTTTGATTATATTAGATAGAACTATCTGACAATCAAAAGGGAAGAGATTGTATTTGGACAACACAATATGTATTTGGACATTTACATTGTTTACATTGTTACATTGGTTATGCTTAATCCCATATACAGTAGACTACTGTTAAATAATCATAGCTCGGTGGTTATCTACGTCAGCCACATTAACAAAAAACAAAATTCAAGCCAAGCATCAGAAAGAAAAATGACATTTAGTGCAGCCTTTTGTAAACTGCACTCTATTTTTCACTTTTTCTCTCCCGCACCTCAACACCAGGAGTCACAGAGCTCTATTTTTATATTCTTATCCTTCGGTAATACACTTTCATAACTTCCTAAGCACAAGGTATCACTGTGTAAGTTAGAGCAGCCTTTTACGCCGATACACAAGCCTATAAAATCCCCTTGGCTGCTGATGGATCTGCTTAATACTTCATCCTATAATTCCAGCCCTGACAGTTTGGTTTTTGCTGCGTATACCCTGGGAACGTTGTCACAGCCTGGAAAAGACATCCCCTATGGATTGCTTTCTGTTGAGTGTGGCCAATTAAAGTGCTAGATTGTAGAGCGAGCAGCTGCTTAATACTGCTCCTCCTTAGGTTGGCGTTGTATGGGATCAGTAAAATTCCAACATTCTCCTTCTCTCTCCCTGTCAGCGTGCCGCCTCGATGCCTGCCACTTAGAACATTTGAAATTTGAGGTTTTAACATAAGCGGCAGTGGAGGACATTCGTTGTAGCATTGAGAATGATGACAGACAAATGCATGGCCACAATACCAGTATTGATCTGTGGCTTTATTATTGACTTACCATAACTAATACATAATGTATTGTGAAGGGAATAGGCTTTTTGTTGAAAATAGAGTCATACGAACAAAAAAGACCTGTTTTAAGCTGTTCTGTACAATTAGGCCACTTCATGTTCTTAATGTTTTTCAGTATATTTTTTTTCTTTTGAGCATTGATTGTTCTTCTCTACATATTATTTCTTTGAATAGAAAAATATGCATTTCAACAATACCCTTGCTTGATTTGACACTAGCCAACAAATACTACATCTAAATCCACTCTGCGCGGCAGCTCATACATCTACTAGACCATTCAAATTCAGCAGAGGCACATCCACTTTGTGTATGTAATGGAGCTATGGCCTAATAGGGGCCCTGAAACCATGGGGAGGGACATTAAATTGTAGCTATCACCAAGATGAATATAGTCATAGCAGGTCGAATACACGCTACGTGAATACGGAGGCCTGTAGTTATTGGTGTAAGATCCCCAGAGAAAGACTATTCCATGCAGCATGGAACTGTCCATGGTGCTGAAATCAAACTATAGTGCTTTATCCTCCATACAGCAAACTTTTATTCAAATAAACCAGAACCTGCAATAAACCATCTCTTTATTAAACAGTTGTCAATCTCTGACAGGTCGCAGAGGTACACTGCATTTCCATTTTGAAGGATTATTAGTATGATAAACAATGGATAGGTGATTCAATAACTGTCTTTTTTACACATGTAAGCAACATTCAAAGAAAGAAAAAATCTTGAACCATAGAAACAATCACTACTGATGCTTCTTGCCTTTGATTATGTACAGTACATGCTGTGAATGCTACTGCAGAGATGAAAACATTGATAAGCTATTTTCTGTTTGATTGTGGCGTCTAACCCAAGCCTCCCTGAGGTGCTAAATTGGGTTGAAAAGGTCATATAGCATAGGTTTTCCATAGTTTTCATCGTATTTATACAAACACATTGAACACTCAGTTAATTCGCTCATTTCCCCTCAGGGCTTCCTATGAAGTAATGCACAAAAATCATAAGCAGACCTTTTTAGACAAGCTGAACAATAAGCTATGTTGCAAATACACAACCCAGAATTTTTCATCTTTCTTGCAGTCAAACCGGTTCTCAAACTTCAAGATGTTCTTCAGAGGGAAAGTGTGATAATATGGCAATAATCAATTAATTTTACTGTCTATTTCAAGCCTTTGCTAGTTCAGTGGTAAATGCTCTCTCCATTGAACTGAACGTAATCACATTTCACCATGGGCAAAATCAACAGAAACAAAAATACACTGCCTGCCACTTGGATTCAACTAAGCAAATACAGTAGGTTTGAGCCTCCTACTGGATAACTGCTGCATGGGTGATGATCTTTCAGCTGCAACGCTGCATTTAAACTCAACTGATGCAATGTGAGTGGCTTCTCATTTCTGAAACAAACCCTTGAGATGGGTCAAATCATTGGCCCTATTGAAGCCCATTGAGAATTTTTGGGATGAGCTAGAGAAGGCACTGGATGGAAGTAAATCTTTTAATATTGCAGAAGCTTATTGAAACTATGCCTCAGCGAATGTGTACTGTAATCAAAGCAAATTATTAGAGCATTTGCCCCTTTTTTTGGACGGGCAATGTATGAGTAATGTTAGGAAGTTTTTATGTTATGAAGTGTTTTGCCCACTCCTGCAAATTATGTAACAATAACGTAATGCATTTGGAATCCAAGGGTCGTTGTCCTCATAGGTTTAGGCGTTCGTACGACTTATGGTCATCTCTTTCCTCCAGTCCAGTACCAATTCCCTGACCATTCACATACATTACCAACTGACACTGTAGCATCATATAGAGCCAGGCCTGAAATCACATGATAACAGCCAAGGGAAATTAATTTAGTCTCTGCAGTCAACAAAGTGTGTTTCATGTTTATGAAAGCTTTAGCATGGCTTCAAAGAGCTAAACAAACTTTGATTTGGCTGTGAAAAGTAAATAGGTACGATATGGGAGTTCAAAACTGTTTTCAATAGAAGTCAGGCGTGCAATATTTACTGCTACTTATTAAGGGTATTAAAGAGACACTATGTAAGTATTTAGGGTCCAAAACATTTTGCCTGGAATTTGAAACGAAATGGCATAAAACGTAGCAATCTCCATGGAGACAAGCAGGTGACTCAACCATGACCAAGTGTTTTTGGCAATAAAGACGTCTGGGTCGGGAATTGAAAAATGAAAGATAAATCAGTTTAATGCCATAGTGCGGAAAATTCAAGGCAAAACAATAAAGATTTCATGAGACAAACATTTTACTTATTTTCCACCAGAAAAATGACTAGTCCACTTGTAAATGTTGCAAAAACAATGTTTAGTCTGTAATATTATATTCTTTGGTAATCTCAGTCTCAGAGAAAATGTATTACTAAACCCCTCATTTTCTAACCTTTCCCTTCTGACCTGTAGACAGTAACTTCCTGTTGGGGAACGCCCAGGGTCACCGCGGTTACCCCATCGTCTACTGTTCGGACGGTTTCTGTGAGCTGACCGGCTTCACTCGGACCGAGGTGATGCAGAAGAACTGCAGCTGCCGATTCCTGTACGGGACGGATACCAGCGAACATGTGGCCCAGCAAATGGAGAAGGCACTGGAGGGGCGTGAGGAGTACCAGGCGGAGGTGCACTTCTACAAAAAGAACGGTGAGCTGCATTCACTTCAGCTATTGTGGCATGGGGTAGGGTTTGGAAAGGGGTAACTCTGAAAGGCGAGATCGATAATATTGTTGTAGTTATTTATTGCACTTATTTAATTATTTACTTATCTTTCTTTTTATTAATTTAATTGTTTTCTATCAATCTAACGAATATAAATAGCAGGTGGTTCAAAAATGTTGGTAATAATAAATAATGTTAGAATTAAAAATATGTTGTAAAATATATTTTTCAATCGCAGTCCATAAATGAAGTACATGATCCAAATGGGGATTTAAGTACATTTTAAGGAGGTGTCCAAACCCTGGCCAAATATTTATTGTTCTCGACCATTAAAACCTACATAACAAACAGTTTGATTTGAGACAAACTTGATATTAACATTCTGAGACTAAATTAAGCTGTAGTGGCTTTCAATTCTCTGATAAATGCAATCTGTTTAATGACTCTCTGTATTGACCACCGGTTTGTGGCCCCCGGCTTCATCTGTTTCATACGGAATCATAGAACTGCCAGTGTGGCGTAAACAATATTTCTATGTTTGCGTATACTTTCAATAAGCGGCCCCTCGACGAAAAACGTTTGGACATCCCTGTTTTAGATGTTTAAAACAGCACTACATCTTTTACAACTTACTCCAACTATTTAGCTTAATACAACTTTGAAACTAAAGACAATCCAATAGATCTAGTCTATTCTAATAGTATTGACATTGCCTTAACTGGCCATTGTGCATAATTAGTTTAAAAAGCACCTCCGTCCGTGACTTTCCTGGCCTTTTCAGATGTCAGCAATTAAAAATTTGCATTTTTTTGTTGTCATGTAGTAGTACAGGTCTTCTGCAGAAAAAAAGTCTTGATATTTTCCAAAAACAGATAACAAAGTTAATCTGATTTGATTACATATTCAAGGTGATGGGGCAATTACCCTTCCTGCCAGTGCTTGCTAAAATGATGAAACACATATTAGACAAGAGAAATGTGTTTCTGTCTGTTCTGTTTGGGATTTAGTTTGTGGATTGACACTTAGATGTAACATTTTATTGGCAGAGAGGACTATTTTTAGATGATGTATGTGTGAGATTCAGCTATGCAATACAAGTCAAGTGTTTTGCAATGTTACATCAGACAAATCCAAAACAAAACTGTATATTGACTGCCCTATAGCAGTCCAAATGCGACCCTCAGACCATTTTTCTTGGCCCTCAGGCTGCCCAAACTTGTTTTATATTTTATATAGCGTTTTATTATTATTTGTTTATTTGATCAGGTCACTGATCAAATAAACAGTGCATGTTAATGAATATACATGATATATATGCTGTAAACATGCCGGATTGTCGCCATGGGCTAATTTTCACCCGCATTTACTCTCACAATCACACTCTCTTTCATACACCAGCATTACAGTGCCTTGCGAAAGTATTGGCCCATCTATAACTTTTTGACATTTTACCACATTTCGAGCTTCAAATATTAAGATAAAACATCAGAAATATTTGTGAGGAATCAACACCACGTGGGACGCAATTGTGAAGTGGAACGAAATTCACACAATATTTAATACTTTTTAACAAATTAAAACCTGAAAAGTAGGACGTGTAAAAATATTGGCCCCCTGTTCTCTCAGTGCAGCCAACTGACTCCAGAAGTTCCCTGATGATTTCTGAATTATCCCATGTTGACCTAAACCAAACAGAGTCCATCTGTGTGTCTCAGTATAAATGCACCTGCTCTGTGTTGGTCTCAGAGTCTGTTAAAGGAACACTAGGGAGCAATCAGGATCATGAAGACCAAGGAACACACCAGGCAGGTCCGGGATAAAGTTGTGGAGAAGTTCAAAGCAGGAATGGGATATAAGAAGGTTTCACAAGCTTTAAACGTCTCCCGGAGCACTGTGCGAGCAATAACATCAAAATGGAGAGACCACAAACCTACCAAGACCCGGCCGTCCCTTTAAACTTTCAGCCCGAACAAGGAGAAAACTTGTCCATAGGACAACTATTAGTCGTACTCTGCACACATCTGGCCTTTATGGAAGAGTGGCAAGAAGAAAGCCACTTCTGTTCAGAGTTTGCCAGAAGCCACATGGGTGACACAGAAGCCATGTGGAATAAGGTGCTCTGGTCAGATGAGACCAAAATTGACCTTTTTGGGCTGAATGCAAAACGTTAAGAGGTTTATGAGTAACACTGCACATCACCCTGAGTGCACCGTCCCCACTGTCAAACATAGTGGTGGCAGCATCATGGTCTGGGGCTGCTTTTCTTCAGCAGGGACTGAGAAGATCGTTAGAGTTGATGGGAAGATGGATGGAGCCAAATACAGGCCGATTCTGGCAGAAAATCTGTTGGAGTCTGCAAAAGACCTGAGACTGGGGCGGAGGTTCACCTTCCAACAGGAGAACGATCCTAAACATAAAGCCAAATCTACAATGGAATGGTTCAAAACTAACCATATAAAAGTGTTAGAATGGCCAACTCAAAGTCCAGACCTCAATCCAATGGAGAATCTGTGGAAAGATCTGAAAATTGCTGTGCACAAACGCTCTCCATCAAACCTTAAGGAACTTGAGCTGTTTTGTAAGGAGAAACGAGCAACTATTTCTGTCTCAAGATGTGCAAAACTTCTAGAGGCATAACCAAAAAGACTTGCAGCTGCAATCACAGCAAAATGAGGTTCTACAAAATATTAACTCAAAGTGGGCGATTCATTTTGCACGTCCTGCTTTTCAGTTTTTTATTTGTAAAAAACAATATGGAATGTTGAATAGGTTTTGTTCCACTTCACGATTGTGTCTCACATGGTGTTGATTCTTCAAAAAATATTTTCAGTTTTTTATATTAAATTTGAAGCCTGAAATGTGGCAAAATGTCAACAAGTTATAGGAGGGGCCAATACTTTCGCAAGGCACAGTACATGGAGGCAAGGTGGGTGAAATGACAGTCTGCACTACCGCCCCACTGTGGTCTCTGGCATTCCAGCGGATTCCCATTCAAGTACCAACCAGGATCATGTTGACCTGGATACTAGGTTATAAACCTATAAACCTATAACCTTTCTGTGAGCGGACTCCCCTCTCCACAGATTTGACCTGTAACTTGGCTTGTCTTGATTGTCTGTATAGAGGTTATTAATGATATACTGTGGTGAGAGGGTGGATACAAAACAAAATTACAAAACAAGCATCAACTTATTATTATAACATGTATGAACAAACCATGCAGAGCAGAAAAACATAAAACCTTGAATGTGTCTAAAGTGGTTCTAACCTAATATAGTGTAACATTTAAATCCTCTAAATTAGACTAGCGTCGGCATTTGATGTCACTTATGCAAAAGCAGCACTATTAAGCCTCTGATTGGCACAAAGGCTTATGTCCTCGCAGTAGAAACCTGTAGCATCAAAGCATATAAAGCTTTCATCCCCCAAAGCTGCAGCGCTGCATTTGAAGGCGTTTTACTCAACTCTTTATTGAAGCAGATGTTGTGCATGTTGTGTTATATTGGGCTTACTCAACAGTGTGGTGTCATTGTAACAGAGAAGAAAATATCTGACAAATGAGAAACTTGAATTAGACTTAATAAATTCTGTTGCATTCATAGCCAAAGCAACTGTCTACTGTACAACCCTGATTCCAAAAAGTTTAAGTTATGTTCACAATTACAGAATGATATTATGTTATGTATGAGTCAAGGTTACTATGCATTAACTTTATTGATTGATTAATGGGACTGAATGTGTTAGTTGCATGAATGTAAATATACTTTCATTGGGCTAGTAGGCTAGTGTTAATTAATTAATTTAGTTTAGAACTTGAAGGTTCTAGTACATTATGAAGAATGGACTCCTTTGAAAAAGTGATGCTAAATCTCAGTGGGACTTTCCTGGTTAAATAACAATTTAACATATTTAGTTTCAGCTGCTGTGTTTTCTTTTCATTCTTTTGCAGCATGTGTCGTAACTGTCATCAAATTTAAAATGTTGGCCAACTCTGGGCTCAATTGGCAATGGACCTCAACAAAATGGATATAATTTACATTCATAATTAATTAGAAAATTGACAAATTTAGCTTCCACCGGACAAATCAGGATAAACAGCCCGTATAAAGGGACATTACATAATTTGAGTTGTTAAAAATACACTTTGTTTCATTGTTTCCTCTCTGTGTCTTATTCCATTTCTTGTTTGTATACGTTTTTTCCTAGAAAATAAAATAAAATAATGTAGTCGACTTGTATTAAGGAACTCAAACATGATATTAACTTGGCTATTCATAGTAGAAAATTAAAGAGAACCACGGTTAACATGATTTAAAATAACAAAACTCGATCAACATAAGTCATTGAATCTGATATTGCATTAACTCTTGTTTTATTTACACTTTACACAGCACCCCGACTTTTCCCGTTGGTGTTGTGCAATGCTTTCTCTGTGTCTCTTTCCTTGTCAAACACTAGCAGCCAGTGACTAACACACAACCCACTGGGGGCATTATGGCAGAATTGAAACATCTGTTTGGAGCTGCTGCAGACTTGCTAATGAGCCGACTGGGTTATGGCCGGGTCTTATATCTATCTGCTGCTCCTGCCTCACTCGTTACAACCTCGTCCGCTGTGCTGCTCGCGCTGTTCTACTGAATTTGAGTCATTTTTAATTCGAGTTGTATTTTTAGAAAGGCCGGACCAGACTAGAGCTGTCATGATATTGAAAATCACAGACAACATCACACAAACGCGAGTCATTAGGAAAAACTGTTAGAGCAGAGGGGTGAAAAACAGATCTTTTTACAGGCTTTTTTTTGGACTCGCTCTAACTTTTATAAGCCTGGGAATCAAAGCTTAACAGTGGTGGCCCTTGACATTTTGCTTTTGAGAATTGTTACTTTACTTACTCACTATCTGTAAATAATTGTTCAACAATTCCAATATTTACATTTACCCAACTTGATTTTTGAGTATCTTGGTACTGGTTTATACTTGGTGATTTTTTTTTTTTAAATCCAAGTCCTAGTTACGGGATGGTTGAGTGAACTGAAACATGCACTTAAACCTAAATTTAGCACAGAATCGTTTTTCTTTGTTTTAATTAAACAGCATTTGGAGTTCTAAACAAAAGGTCCCAACGTTTGTTTTTTTGGTTGCAAAATGTAGCAACTGAAACTCAAAATAATTTTAACAGAATTCAAATTCTGTTTAAGCATTTTATCTTCCATAACTCCAGCTTCTAAACAATACTGGAAAGATGTCACACAGGCACATATTCTCATTTCCCCCCTTTCACTGCACATTAGTGTTACAAGTATGCAAGAAGAGTGGAATTTGAGCTTTTTGTCATTAACTGAAATATTGTTGGTACAAGACACAATGTAAGACACAATATTGTAAGTATAAGACATGATGTTAAGCCATCATAAAAGCCAGACATGTGGTAGTCTTAATGCTTTTGTTTTTGTTGTTGATGTTCATGTGGATGATTGTGGGTATTTTTTTCTTTCAGGAGCAGCTTTTTGGTGTTTGATGGACATTGTTCCCATCAAGAATGAAAAAGGTGAAATGGTCCTGTTTCTATTCTCCTTCAAGGACATCACAGACACTCACGGCAAAGGCAACCACAGCAGCAAGAGTGAAGGTAGACTGTTTACAAAAGTGCTCTTATTTGCTTACTATGAAAAATGATTTATGAGCAGGTGATCTTCTGGCCTCCAGCTTTCAGTTTTGCCACGCGCTCATACTCATCACTGTCACCCTGTACCCTGCAGATTTGTCTGGCTCTGCATTTGCTCACTGAACTCAAACAATGTTTTTCCAACAGGGAGTTGGTGAGTGTTCAAGTGGAACCTATAGACACCACTCCAAATACAAAATGCTTTAGCCAAAGACCAACTCGAGGAGGGGAATTGTATAGCCAATATTTGAATGTACTACATCCCAGGAAAAAAATACCTTTACAAATGACTGATACAAGTACTTATATTCATCACCTCCTCAGATGCTTTAAAATTTCCGTTAGCATCTACAGAACATTTTGAGGGTTGGCTAGAAATTGGTTAATTGAAATCAAGTAAATGTTGTGGGATGTTCTTGGATAAAATAGGGAACACAAACAAGGAAGAAACTAGGCGAAATAAAGCAGAAAATAACTAAAACCCACAAGGCATTTGCACACATTACAATATGAAGGACAACTCAAAAACAACTAAATAGAAACTTCACTTCCTGAACTCAGCTTTAGACACGTCACCTTAAAATACCCAGCCCTCAAGTGCCCCTTTTCTCTCACATTTTTTGATACATTTTTCTTACCTGTTTGACAGTGTCTGACGACAAACGGCGAAGGAGGAAGAGCAGCTCCCACTTCAGCGAGGCCAGGAAGCGTGGGCGCACCATGTTGTACCAGCTGACCAGCCAATTCTCCAGCAAGGGCGATGTCAACTTGAGCGGGGTAGATATCTTTTTCCATCTCCCTGACAGGCTTACACTTTACAACCTTGATCAAAATGACTAGATTCTCAGACAGGCAGTGACCTCATTTTTGACATTGAATTATGCATGACTTTAAGAGGCATTTTAGGGGTAAAACAATCTTGACCTAAAAAGCCATAGTGGAACTTCCCTGTCTCAGCAGCAAAGGCCCAATTTGTTTCTTCACTGTGAGATCAAAAATGTAATGAATCACTCTTTATTATAAACTACACTTGATGCATCGTGCCAACCTCATTAATTTCAATGGAATGCACCATTTAACAGTGTGTTATAACAGTTAATTACAATGTAGTTAGGATTTTGTTTAGAGGGTTGAATGTTATTACAGACTGTAAAAACTAAATGGAATGGGTTTAAATGTGTCACTGAAATAAACAAACCTAACAGTACTGGTAGAAGCAATACACATTTTTTGTTATTTAAAAAAGATACAGGAGCAAAATATGTACACAAGTAAAAGTAAAAGTATCACATATAAAAATATATTTAAGTATAAGCAAAAGAAAATGTACTTTGACAGTACAGGAGTTAAAATATTCGCACGCCGGACTATTAAAGTATCGTATAGTGATCTTGATTTTTTTTTAAAGAGCAGAAGCAACTGAATAGATTTTGTTTTCATTTGTACTTTTTTGTTGGCTCAAAGCCAAGATTGAACGCAAAACCTGTAGGCAGGATGTGAAATTGTTAAAAATAAATAAACCCCTCAACCGCTTCAGAACTTATTAATTGTTTTCTATCTAATATGTAATGGAGTAGAAGGTACATATATCCACTCTCAAATTAAGTAAAAGTAAGTCTTTAAATCCTATACAGAGGATTTGAAAATGCAGACTATTACATACTGTATTTACATTTTACATCTCATTGTAATTTTTTCTGCACTGAGCCCGATTTGGGGAGTCCTCGTCCTCTTTATTTTTTGCTTTTGTTGGCTTTTTTGGAGTTGACAAATGGCCAAGGTCGTCTCAGTGTTGGTGTTTGCTGAGAGGCAGAGGTGCGATGTATTACCGGTCGGTGGCATCATCATTAACACTTGTGCGGACATGCCAAAAGCTTAGCAGCAGCAGCAGGGACGCCCAAATGTGGCTTCTCTTCTCCCTGCCACGTTGCCTTATGTTACCTCTTAACTTAAGTGACTTTTCTCTCCACTATTATACACGTATACAAAGCAGACAAAGCCAATTTGAAATTACCCTTTGCATAATGTTCAGAATTCATTTACGTAATAGCTTGAAACACATATCATTCCTTTCAGCAGACAGACCTTATAGCTAAAATCATGCTGTATTATTTTTAGAGTAATAGCATGAATATTAAAGCCGTGCACTCCTAGCAGGCAAAGTAAGTTGCCGTTTTGCTCTAAGGTGCAAAGGAGAATGTTGAAAGTTGAATGTGGCACATTTTTCAAGATTATCCGCCCTCCCTACTGTGCTGTGTGAGGTGTTTCCATTGCTGTGGCATTTTACACAATGCACTGAAAGCAAAATATGTTTCAGAGAGAGTATGTTTACGTGAGACTCTGCTTTTCCTAATTCAAGGGCTTATTATTATTCATAATTTGGTTTCTTGCATAGTTTGCGTACATCAGATTGTTTTAATTTCTTTTATAATAGTCAATTTATGACCTGGCTGTACGGGCGATCAGTTTTTATTTTATTGTCAGTATGGAACAACCTTACATTTTGAAATAGCTTTATTTTTCTCTATACTTACTACCAGTCAGCCTTGTAAGGTCTTCAAGTAAGTTCCCACAGATAACAATCCCTACAGACAGCTTGCTTGATTTGTTCTTACATGAGATAAACAAAGTTCACTGAATTGTCATATCTTCGATTTACATACCATAATAATGTTTTCTGCATGCTGTGCCCATCTAAATCTATGTTGTAATTGTTTGCTTTGTATATACCAAACTTAACATCAACAGCTACATTTTTAGCAGCTGGAGTGAACTCAGGCCCACTTAGCCCCATAAGCCTTTTACTTATACTTCCTCGACTACTCTTTTAAACTCCATGTTTCAGCAGCTTCATTTGAATAATATCCTCTTTAATCCACAATGTAACCTCATATAACCCCTTTTAATTCTCATAAGCAGGGATTCAAACGTCTCACGCCAAGTGAAATGGTTATCAAAGTACCATCTTTAGTTAAATTATTTCACACTGAAATAGCATCACTACTTCAAGTTCAATCGACCAAGCAAGAATTAAACCATTTCTATTGAAGTTCGGGTCAAATGCACAGGACACATTTTACCACCGGGATAATAAAGTATGATACAAGGTTAATTTATGGTCGTCAGATCATTTATTTGGAATTTTTCGGACCTGAGTTTGTTTGTTTCGACGGCTCACTCGCAATCGTCCTCAGAATGTCTGGATTAAAGAGACAATTGAGAAACGGAAACGTGCCCACGGGACTGTCAACTGGGACGAGGGAGTCTATTTGCTCTCCCACGCCGGACTGCAGATGGCGCTGTCTTCCTCTCGGCAGAGGTAGGACAACAGCGCCATCTGTGAAAATGAGGTAACAAGACATCACGTGACACTCTGAAGAAGAGCAGTTGAAACTGTCAGGTAAATGAACAAACTCAATTAAATAATAAAGTATATCTTGCCATACACGCAGACATATTGAAGGTAGAACATAAATAAAATCAAACCCTGCACATTTAGAACTTAAGTGGGCCAAAACCATGACTTAGACTGCAAACACACATCAAAATTGTGACTAAACTGGGACACAATCCGGCACTAAACCTGGACTAGACAAAACAGAGACTAGATAAGGATCAAATCAAGTCTACATCAGGACAATACTGGGCGACAGAAATAAACCAACCAAAAGTCTCTGCATCACTATTCAGTGACAAGCATGAGAAGAAAATGAGAATAATATTTACATCTAGGTAGACTGTAGTCAACACAGTGGTCTTACATCCAAACCTAAACATGCCATCCTCCCACATTCACAGTTTTCAGAGCTGCCGTCTCTGTGTGAGTTTAGCCTAGCTCTTACTTTGCTAAAAATATGCCCCTCTCTTCCTCCACTGACTATTGCTCTATTTGTAGATGCACCATCCAGTCATTCAGGGAAATAAAATAAATGAGTTATGCAGTACCTATGCTTGGGAAAATAAAACTTTTAATGGGCACACAGGCATAAAGAGAAAATTGGAAATAGTAGCGGAAGTGACAAGCTCCAAATTTCAACAGCGATACTTTTTGCAAATAGAAAAACGACTCGAGGGACTTCATTGTATTTTATGACGTGTAGAGGCTGCATATATGTTTGATGAACTTCCATAAATATTTGTCTTACTGAATACATTTGGGCTTGTCTATGAGCTGTGACTGATTTGCGCTTTATGCCTGTTGGAAGCGTTGGGGGAGATTGCGGTTCATGGGTGCCATTGGATTGGTTGCAGTCGATGATGCATTCAGGGGCTGACAGTTTGAGCAGCTACTTTAGGACACAGCGAGCAAGCTACAGTCAGGCGTACAAGATGTCAAGAAGCTTTGTTTACCTTACCTTACCCTCAAAGGTCTCTACAAAAAAAGTATTCAAAGGTGAGACTTTTCTAGCGAATGGTAAGCCACCTGCTTGTCTCCATTGGTGATGTCGCTTTGCCTAGAATGTTCCGCTATATACCATGAAACTTGATCTATCTCCATGCAGATAAGGAGATGACGCCACCAGACCAAGTTACAGGTCAGCTCTGTGGAGAGTCGACCCCTCACAACAAAATTGCATGTTTTTCTAGGCATTTTAAGCACTATAAACTTGAAATAAATACACTAAAAACAGAATTTTAATAAATACCAGATAACATGGCAGCGCTTTAAAATGCGGGTCCTTAGTAAACTATTTATGAGACCTAACTTGTACCTTGAAAGTGTGTGTTGATAAGCAGTAATAATAGTCTTCCTGCTTCCGAAGAGTGCAGACGCTTCCCTGCTTGCTCCTGCCTGCTTCAGCTGCTTTCCTTATTTATTTTGCTTTTAAATCAGTTTTTGTCTTCCAAACATTTTTTGTTATGAAAACTTTTTGTTAATGACTTTTTAAGTCAACCAAGGATTTTAAGAACATTTTTAGAGTTTTAATCAACAAATCTGACGAACCAGCGACATGTCCGTGAGAAGAGAAACAAACTCCTGTAAACGCTGTTGGAAATTTCAACAAGAAATTCATGAGCTACAAGCACGGATATTTGCTTTGGAATCTGAAAAAGGACTGCACGATACAATCCCTGTGTCATCCAGTGGTAAGAAGTCCACATTTTTTACAAGAAAAACAGCAACTTTCAATTTAAACCGGAGTGACTCTGTTTCGTTTCCAAAACTGTCTAAAGGGCGGTTCGAAGCCTAAGCAATACAAAGATAATGTAACGCCACCTGAAATACAGCTTACAAACAGATTTTTACCACTTTCAAAGACTGAAATAAATGAACAAATAGAAAATGGGAGACATGACGTGGCGAAAAGGAAGACAGAGACAGAGAGAGAATCTGTGCCGTCAAGGTCGTCTTGATTGGGGATGGTGCGATAAGTCACGTGATGCATGAAAAAATCAAAAACACATTATTTTCCCAGCGCCACAGTCACTGAGATTACGTCACGTATTTCTAATGTTTTGGCCAAACATAAAGGAGTTAAACAGCTGATTGTGCACGTGGGCGCAGTGGACACACGACGCGAAGAGACTGAAGTTTTGAAAAGAGACTTCTTGGAGTTATTCGGCGTGCTTGATAAAATGAAAATAAAAAACATTCATAAGTGGACCTCTTCCAAACATTGACAGGAAGATAAACAAGTTTAGCCGGCTGCTTCAGCTGAACACATGGCTGTCCAAAGAGTGTGCAACAAGAGAATTGCACTACATTGAGAACTTCTATCTATTCTGGAAACGAGAGGACCTGTTTAAGAGAAATGGCCCACACCTCTGTAGAGGTGGAGTGAGGGTGCTGACAGAGAACCTGCTCCACACTCTGAGGCATTGGACTGGGCCTGGACAGGTCCTGAGAAGATAGTTAGAGGAGAGGAGAATGAGAGAAAAATTCCTGCTATAGTTAGAGAAGAGAGGAATGAGAGAAAATTCCTGCTCCATCAACCAGAGACCGAGCCAAAGTTTCAACATCAGCAGCACCACAACCACAGCCTCCACCAAAGGATTTATTAGCAGCCGCTCCACCACCTGCAGCAAAGAATTCAACTCCAACTGCTCCACGATCACCTCCACTACCTCCAGCAAAGGACTCATCTGCAGCAGCACCACAACAATCTTCACCACGGCTAGCGCAGGAGTTCATTTCAGTTCTTTCCTGCATGGTCCTCATCAAAGGCCTTGGACCCATCTGTGGCGGGCCTGGCAGTATCCCCGCCATCGCCCCTGCCCTCAGAGCAGCCCTGGATCCCCCCTGCAACATCTACTCCCACTACAGATTCCTCACTCTCCTTTCCATCTCCACTCTCACCCAGGGGTCTTCCCAGCCATCTTGAAACATCTGATCAAATCAGGCATTAAGATGGCTCCACTCACGCCTAATTTAGCAAGAGTTCTGATATCAACGATGATGAACTCTCCCCTGACTGTTGCTACACAGACAAAAATCACCCCACCAAAACCCACCCGCCTTTCACCTGGTCCCAAACGCTCACCGGCTCCCACTACACCAACAAAAGTCCCCCACCTATCCCCCCTCGCCTTTCACCTGGTATCTCCCATAGCTAGGATGCACTGGGTCTCAGCGTTGCCGGGACTTATAGTCATATTAAAAATCAAACCAACCCGGGGCCCTGTGTAAAAACAGCCTCCCCTAGTGCTATTTCTGTAGTAACATCACACAGATGGGAAAACAAAATGCGAGTCAGACTGCCCAATCTGAGAAATTTGATTCATATTCCCTGTAAAAAGATAACGCCCAGTCTCACTGAAACTAGTCTGAAACTTGCTGTGCTAAATGTCAGATCCTTATGTAACAAATCATTCTTAATTAATAATTTTATTTCTTCTTATAATCTTGATTTTATGTTTTTAACTGAAACATGGCTTGACAAAAACACAGGAAATTTAGTTCTAATAGAGAGTCTGCTCCACCCAACTTTATGTTTGAATCTGAAACACGAGAAAACAAAAAAGGGAGGAGGTGTGTGTGCTTTTGTTAGAGATGAAATAGTTACCCACAGGTTGTCCTTTGGGGGTGTTTTCAAAACATTTGAGTATGTAGCCTTTAAAATTGAGCTAAAACAGTCTCCATCCATTCTCTTCATTGTTTTATACAAGCCTCCTCAGCACTGCAAAAGTTTTATTGATGATTTTACTGAGATGCTTTCAGTCGTATGCACAGACTTTGATGGTTTGGTTATAACAGGTGATTTCAATGTTCATGTTGATAATATTTGTGACAGAAACGCTAAAGAGCTTCATGCTGTCCTTTGAAACTTTCGGTCTTACTCAGCGCGTGAGTGGCCCCACCCACAGCAGAGGGCACACTCTAGATCTTCTAATTACAAAAGGGGTTAATATTTCAAACGTCAATGTGGTCGATGTTGCTCTGTCTGATCATTTCTGTGTCTTCTTTGACCTGTCTGTTTTTCCCAAACCACCAGCTGGTCCTGCAATTGTCCGGAGGAGACACATAAATGACAGCACGGGAAAACTGTTTATGGAAATGATAAACTTTGAAAATGTCTCATGTTCTAATGTAAATGATTTGTTGAACTCTGTTACATCTAGTGTTTTGAATGTTCTCGACACCATTGCCCCTATGAAGGCTAAAATTGTTAAAAATAAGCAGAAGGCGCCATGGAGAAATGATGATTCGGTCAGGGCACAGAAAAGGGAGTGCCGTCGGGCCGAACGAAAATGGCGCAAGTCGAAGCTCCAGGTTCAGAAAGAGATTTACAGAGAGAAGTTGTACATGTACAACCTCATTTTATGTAGAACTAGGGAAGGATATTTTTCTGAAATAATTGGAAGCTGCAGTAACAACTCGCGTGTCCTGTTTGCCACAGTAAACAGATTAACAAACCCTCCAGCTCAGCTGCCGTTAGAACTCATTTCCACATCCAAGTGTAATGAGTTTGCATTATTCTTTAATGACAAAGTTCAGGGCATTAAAAATGCTATCAATTCTACAATGCAAAAAATAACCCTCAAACCACCTACACACTTAGAGCTGACTCACTTTGCACCTGTAACTGACAAAACTGTCCAGGAGATCATCACCAGCCTGAGTTCATCTACATGCTGCCTCGATGTGTTACCCACCAGATTTCTAAAGTCTGTGCTGAACAGTTTGTTAGCACCACTCACTCAATAGTTAACATGTCGCTTCAATCTGGAACATTCCCAATGTCTTTGAAAACTGCGGTCATAAAGCCTCTCCTAAAGAAGAGCAGTCTTGATGCCGCAGTACTGAGTCATTACCGGCCCATCTCTAATCTGCCATTTTGGGGCAAAGTCCTTGAAAAGGTTGTTTACCAACAGCTCACTGATTTCCTCTTAATAAACAACTCATTTGATGTTTTCCAGTCAGGTTTTAGACCTCATCACAGCACTGAGACTGCTCTTGTCAAGGTGACAAATGACATCCACCTGAACACTGACGCGGGCAAAGCCTCAGTCTTAATTCTGTTAGATCTGAGTGCTGCTTTTGACACTGTCGATCATGGGATCCTCTTACAGAGACTAGAGGACTGGGTGGGCATCACTGGCACTGCCTAAACTGGTTAAAGTCCTATCTGGAAGACAGGAAGTTCTTTGTCGAAATTGGTAACTGTGTCTCAGACCAGATGCCCTGACCTGTGGGGTGCCCCAAGGGTCAATCCTGGGACCCCTTCTGTTTCAACCTCTACATGCTGCCGGTGTTAGGTCAGTTGATACGCAGCGAGAATGTGTCCTATCACAATTATGCAGACGACACTCAGATCTATGTTTCACTGACGGCAGGTGAATATGGACCAGTGGATTCACTCTGTCACTGCATCCAACAGATCAGTGTGTGGATGCAAAACAACTTTCTCCAGCTGAACTCAGACAAGACTGAAATCATCGTCTTTGGCCCACAGAAACAAAAGAGAAAGTGTTAACAGTCACCTCCAGAGTCTCGCTCTAAAACCTACACATCAAGTTAGAAATCTGGGGGTAATAATGGACTCAGACTTGAATTTTAACAGCCACGTCAGATCAAAACATTCAGCAGTCTTTTACCTTTCCCAAACAAAAGGATCAACTATCCTTTTTAAACCAGACCTTGGAGAGACTTATCCATGCGTTTGTCTCTAGTAGATTAGACTACTGTAACGGCCTGCTCACTGGCCTCTCCAAACGAGCTGTAAAACAGCTGCAGTACATCCAGAACGCTGCTGCTCGGGTCCTGACTAGAACCAGGAAGTACGATCACATTAGTCCTGTGCTCAGGTCTCTGCACTGCTCCCTGTGGCTCAGGCTCAGAGAATAGACTTCAAAGCAGCTCTGCTTGTATACAAGTCTCTCCATGGCCTAGCACCAAAGTACATCTCGGACATGTTAGTGCCATATGAACCATCTCGGACTCTGAGGACCTCAGGGAACCGGCCTCCTGCTGGTGCCCAGAGTCAGGACTAAAATGGGGAATCTGCATTTCAGTTTTATGCAGCTAAAATCTGAGATATGCCTCTACCCTGGCAATTGTTCAAATCTAAGCTAAAAACTGTTTTGTTTAGCTGTGCATATGACTGAAATGATCTTATTGCACTCTTTTCTTATGTCTGAAATTATTTCTGTCATGTCTTTGTAATTTTAAATGTTTTTCCTGTTGTGTGAAGCACTTTGAATTGCCTTTGTGTACAAATTGTGCTCTACAAATAAACTTGCCTTGTCTTGCCTATTAGAAAATGAAGATGAATGAACATTGAACCTGCCTCAGAACTGAACTGAACTGAGCTGAACTTGACAATGGCCTATCTGACTTGACTCAAACTTTCTTATTAAAACAAAGGAAACCTTAAGACTTAATAGATTGCTAGAAATAAACCTTAGTGTCAATCAATTACAATATTAATAGCAATACATAATGTTATGTATTGCTATTAATATTGTAATTGCTAGACCAGCAATTAGGGGATGGAGATGTTAGAGCCATAATTTAATTGATTTAACAAAAGTTATTTTTTGTTTAAGCATAAATACAATCACAATTCTAACATCTTAGTATAAATTCATAGTTTTCTAAATATTAGTAAAGTTTAAGCCTTAAGTTATTTCTGTAATTTACGTTTAACCCATGCATCGGTATGGGGTGGAAGAGGGCAGGCCAAAGGGAAGTAGGTCAAATTGAATAGGTAAAATGGGGACAGGTGAGGAAGAACCAGATGGGAGTCGGAGGGTGACTGACACGGTCTTTGACCGCACATTTCAGTGCACATCGCCACGCTTTTGATTGTTCCAAAAATAAAAGAGATGAAATGCACTACGGACTACGTGAGTTTTTGTTTTGAAGAATTTTGTGTGAGTCAAAAGGCGGACACCCAAAGGATGGCTATTCTGCTGTTTTTGAGCTAATATTGACTAGAAGCCAATACATAGCTCTAATCAGAGCATTGCTGTAGTGGTGTGACCCAGCTCAATGGAAAAATATTGAGAGTAATATTGTTTAAACCAGTTTCAAATTGAAAGCAGTAATTTTAGGAAAAAGTTTATTACGACTTTAAAAGTGAAGCCTCTGCCATGTATGTAGAGACATCGTTCATCTTCCCAAAGGTAGGGGGATGGTACCATGGAAAAAACCGTATGTCCTGCACTCCTGTCACCATGGCAAAGTTCGGTAAACGTCGCAACCCCGAAGGTTACAATCATTGGCATTTGCAACCCCAAATACAAAACATATCCGAAACTACAAAAGGAAACTACAATGTCTAATGTTTGATTTTATTTTCAGGAAAGAGGCCTAGATACAATAATTTGGTGGGCCAACAAAGGAATCTTCATTTACCACTGCATTTGAAAGGTGTCAATCCAAGTTTAAGATTATTGCTTAACCTTTCAAATTTTCCCCATGCCAATAGGGGACACTCTAAAATAATTTCACAACGCCCATGGGGGTCCCAACCTTTGGGTTGAGAATCACTGCTTTAATGAACTTGTCTTAGGGTTATTACCTACATCAGGACTCCCTGGGAACCTATGCCAGGACCCTGTTTGTGAACTTCAGCTCTGCATTCAACACCATCCTCCCTGCTCTACTCCAGGACAAGCTCTCCCAGCTCAACATCCCTGACTCCACCTGCAGGTGGATCACTGACCTCCTGTCGGAGGCAGAGTGTACGGCTGGGGAAGATGTGTCTCAGATACTCAAACTATCAGCACAGGAGTCCACAGGGTTGTGTACTTTCTCCTCTGCTCTTCTCCCGTACACAAACTGCTGCAACTTCAGTCACAACTCCGTAAAACTGATTTAGTTTGCGGATGACACTACCCTCGTCGGGCTCATCTCGAAGGTGATCGGCTGCAGACTTTTATCCCTGCAGGACCTGTAGGTCTCTAGGACTCAGGCAAGCAGGACAAGCAGGTTGGATCATAGCCGACCCTTCTCACCCTGGACATGGACTATTTGAACCACTTTAATGCTTGCCGTTTTTGATATATTAAACTGTCGTGGATTTCTGAAATTGGCGAAAAATCCTCTATGTAGCTTTAAACTTCTATATTTCAAAAAGGCTCTCCAGCACTCCCTGCAAAGTTACAATGGGACAGAAACAATTAACTCCAAATTGACCATTTTTAACAACAGTAAAATTAGGGTTGGTGGGCACCCTTTCCACAGAAACACACCCTTCCAAGGTTGCTAGGGTTATGAGAGCCCTTTATCACTGTTTGCACTTTTAAATTTCTTGGGATGGTTTAAAGAAGCCCAAGGATCTGATCTCTGGATGGAACTACATTTAGTCACCCTGTGGATGAGTGAAGATGCAGAGTCTTATATGCATGATTCGTGCACTGATCAGAGCTAAACCAGGGCCTGTGATGAGTGCATTATTGATTTGGCATGTCTAAAGATGACTTCCAACATGAGTATGGAAGCAGATGCTGGCCTAAGTGCTATCAGCAGCATGAATCTCATGGAGCTGGGGCCTAATGCTCAGCCTTATTGTAGCTTAATGAAGCGCTAAGAGACAATTATTGGCATTTGGGCATTTGCCCAGCACTAATGGAGAAGAGAATCACAAACATGAAGCTGTTTATCACAGACACAAGGTCGGGATTTGTCACCAAAATGTGCTGAGCCTCTGCATCTTTAGCTGTAGAGTAATTAAATGTGAAGCATAAGCAACACCAGTAGAGAGTCAGCGCCTGAGGTAACAAAGCCACAGCGCAAAAATGTGAGGCAGGTTTGGGCAGATTCAGCGCTGTGGCGCTTGCTCACTGACACATGTGCTAATAGACAGAAGCAACAGGACAGATCAGGAGCCTGGGGTTTGTGGAAGGGGACAGGGCTGAGGAGATGGACATGTGTAGAGCATGCCCATAACCTCCACAGCAGCCTTTTTATGACTAAGGACAAATGTGTGCCTGTACTTCATTTAAACATTAATGAGCCATGGAATTTGCTCTAGCACAAGCCTGGTGCGGGCCCTCTGGTGCTTTTCTGATGCTCAGATGGTGCAGGATAAAGAGACCTTGCAAACGCTGCAGTAAATGCATAGCTAATTTTGTTAAAGAGAGCTGTCCTTGTAATGGTCAGACAGAGAGTTCAGTTGTATTGAGTGACAGATTCACAAGGGATTCAAATAGTAATAAATAATCTAAAATAAGAATGTAAAAAAACCGCACACATTACATTCTTTCAATAAGGCATTCCCTCATCAGGATTATTGTGAAGCTTAGAGAAGAAGAGAAGATGTGTTTGTTAAAATGTTTTATTTGGATGTGTCCTTTAACTGCTGCTCTTAACATCTCCACAGATCTGATTTGGCCTGGTGGCACTTTTCAAGTCCACACACCAGATTCGGATCATTCCAGCACAAAAATAATAAGTTATTTGAAATGTTATATTCCAACGTTTATAAAGCCATTATCGGTAGCTCATGTTCTGTAGAGCAGAAGCTTTTTTTTTTTAATTTATTTTTTTATTAAAAATAAAATAAATACTTTTTTTTCTGGAGTAGGTTGTATGTGGATTAGAAACATGGGTGTACTAATGTGCGCTGGGGTTCATCTTCCTCCAGAGGTCTTCCTTAATTTACAGAATTTGTTATTTATTGCTCCTCCAGTGTCTCCTGAATTTGATAGTGTAGGTTTGACGAGTTGGCCACTGTCCAGGGTGTACCCCGCCTAAGGCCCAAAGGCACAGGGATAGGCTCCAGTCACCCGCGACCCCTAACGGGAACAAGCGGTAGAAAATGGATGGATGGATGGTTTAACATGAAGATTTCAGTCACTGCCACAGATTAGGATTCCCACAGGGTGGTTTACAATCAGGTCTATAATATTACTATAGAAGGTGATAACACTCCCTGCTGGAGCATACACACACTGGTGGAGTAAAAACCTTTCAAATAATACTTTCTTTAACAAGTACATATCTGCCTGTCAAAGCAGCCCAGCCCTACTTCTCATGACCGTCTTCTCACTCTTCTCTCCTACTCTCCTATTTATATGAGCTAACTCCTAGTCCAGATAGATAGCCTATCTCCAGTCTAGCCAGAAGATGGGACCCTATGCAGGTTAAGCTTCAGCACTAATTTGGCTCAGGTATACAGGGTTAGACCAAACCCATGAATGCACAGGAAAAAACAAAGACAGGAGAGGAGGTGGAGTCGCTCTCTATGTAGATTCTAACTTGCATTGGAATCTAATCGAAAGCATGTCAACTACAATTGATAACATGTTAGAGTGTGTCACTGTTGAGATTCACATGGGGAAAAAAAAACAAAAACTGTTTGTTGCATATATAGAACACCTGGTTCTCCTCTGGATCATTTTAGTTCATATCTAATATGTTTCACTCAATTGGAAATAAGTCTTACATTGTCTGTGGTGATTTTAATGTTGACCTGCTTAACCCAGGTGGACCCAAGAAAACCACAGACTTTATAAATACATTCTATAATAGCACATTATTTCCAGTAATAGTAAAGCCAACTAGAGTAACAACAGAATCAGCAACATTAATTGATAATATATTTACAAATGAAATTGGTAAAATTGACGGAGGTCTTTTAGTAACTGATATTAGTGACCATCTTCCTGTTTTTGCAATTCTCCAAAATGTATATATAATACCATGTAATCAGACTAGTTACACTGAACAGTGAGACATAGAACACCTGAAGCAATTGAAACATTGAAAATGGAATTAAATAGGCATAACTGGGATGAGATTTATATGTATGAAAATCCTAATTAAGCATATGAACTTTTTTTTAGCAGAATTATTTGATATTTACAATCATTGTTGTCCACTTAAGACAATACAGTGATCCCTCGTTTATAGCGGGAGTTGCGTTCCAAAAATAACACGCGAAAAGTGAAATCCGCGAAGTAGTCAGCTTTATTTTTTTTCATTATTTCACAATGCAATACTGAACTATAGAATGAAACCAAAAATCAAAACCTGTTTTAAAGCCCAAAATGTATTTGAATATAGTAATTCTTTCTCCTCCTCCACCGTTGTGGGCTCGGATGTCCAGTCCGCCATTCTTGGATTTTCAAATCATGCATTTCCGCTAGGGCCGCATCTATTTTTGCATCCACTGTCTATTTGTAATTGTGTCAGTAATCGCCCATAATCACCAGGTCTATCTTGCTCTGGGTCCTCCCCACCACTGAGTCCGACCCAGTGCTCGGGAGCTGGAGCGAGAGGTGGCCGGAGCAGCGGCAAAACCTGAAGCCTGAGCCTGGTCCACAGCGCTAGCTGCCAGAGCTAGCTATCTTAAATGTAACATTTTTTGCCTGATTCCCAGTGGCGTTTTCTTTCTTTGTTTAGTCCTAACTCTGGCCGGTCCCTGAGGTCCTCAGAGATATGGTTTCATATGGCACTAACATGTCCGAGATGTTACTTTGGTGCTAGGCCATGGAGAGACTTGTATACAAGCAGAGCTGCTTTGAAGTCTATTCTCTGAGTCACAGGGAGCCAGTGCAGAGACCTGAGCACAGGACTAATGTGATCGTACTTCCTGGTTCTAGTCAGGACCCGAGCAGCGGCGTTCTGGATGTACTGCAGCTGTTTTACAGCTCGTTTGGAGAGGCCAGTGAAGCAGGCCGTTACAGTAGTCTAATCTACTAGAGACAAAACGCATGTGATAAGTCTCTCCAGGTCTGGTTTAGGACACTATACTTTTGATTTTGGCAATGTTTTTTAGATGGTCAAAAGCTGCTGATGTGATTGATTTGACGTGGCTGTTTAAAATTCAAATCTGAGTCCATTATTACCCCCAGATTTCTAACTTGATGTGTAGGTTTTAGAGCGAGACTCTGGAGGTGACAGTTAACACTTTCTCTTTGTTTCTGTGGGCCAAAAGACGATGATTTCAGTCTTGTCTGAGTTCAGCTGGAGAAAGTTTGTTTTGCATCCACACACTGATCTGTTGGATGCAGTGACAGAGTGAATCCACTGGTCCATATTCACCTGCCGTCAGTGAAACATAGATTTGAGTGTCGTCTGCATAATTGTGATAGGACACATTCTCGCTGCGTATCAACTGACCTAACGGCAGCATGTAGAGGTTGAACAGAAGGGGTCCCGAGGATTGACCCTTGGGGCACCCCACAGGTCAGGGGCATCTGGTCTGAGACACAGTTACCAATTTCGATAAAGAATTTCCTGTCTTCCAGATAGGACTTTAACCAGTTTAGAGCAGTGCCAGTGATGCCCACCCAGTCCTCTAGTCTCTGTAAGAGGGTCCCATGATCGACAGTGTCAAAAGCAGCACTCAGATCTAACAGAATTAAGACTTGAGGCTTTGCCCGCGTCAGTGTTCAGGTGGATGTCATTTGTCACCTTTGACAAGAGCAGTCTCAGTGCTGTGATGAGGTCTAAAACCTGACTGGAAAACATCAAATGAGTTGTTTATTAAGAGGAAATCAGTGAGCTGTTGGTAAACAACCTTTTCAAGGACTTTGCCCCAAAATGGCAGATTAGAGATGGGCCGGTAATTTACTCGGGTACTGCGGCATCAAGAACTGCTCTTCTTTAGGAGAGGCTTTATGACCGCAGTTTTCAAAAGACATTGAGAATGTTCCAGATTGAAGCGACATGTTAACTATTTGAGTGAGTGGTGCTAACAAACTGTTCAGCACAGACTTTAGAAATCTGGGAGGTCACACATCGAGGGCAGCATGTAGATGAACTCAGGCTGGTGATGATCTCCTGGACAGTTTTGTCAGTTACAGGGTGCAAAGTGAGTCAGCTCTAAGTGTGTAGGTGGTTTGAGGGTTATTTTTTGCATTGTAGAATTGATAGCATTTTTAATGCCCTGAACTTTGTCATTAAAGAATAATGCAAACTCATTACACTTGGATGTGGAAATGAGTTCTAACGGCAGCTGAGCTGGAGGGTTTGTTAATCTGTTTACTTGTGGCAAACAGGACACGCGAGTTGTTACTGGCAGCTTCCAAATATTTCAGAAAAATATCCTTCCCTAGTTCTACATAAAATGAGGTTGTACATGTTACAACTTCTCTCTGTAAATCTCTTTCTGAACCTGGAGGCTTCGACATGTCGCCATTTTCGTTCGGCCCGACGGCACTCCCTTTTCTGTGCCCTGACCGAATCATCATTTCTCCATGGCGCCTTCTGCTTATTTTTAACAATTTTAGCCTTCATAGGGGCAATGGTGTCGAGAACATTCAAAACACTAGATGTAACAGAGTTCAAACAAATCATTTTACATATAGAACATGAGACATTTTCAAAGTTTATCATTTCCATAAAAAGTTTTCCCGTGCTGTTCATTTATGTGTCTCCTCCGGACAACTGCAGGACCAGCTGGTGGTTTGGGAAAAACAGACAGGTCAAAGAAGACACAGAAATGATCAGACAGAGCAACATCGACCACATTGACGTTTGAAATATTAACCCCTTTTGTAATTAGAAGATCTAGAGTGTGCCCTCTGCTGTGGGTGGGGCCACTCACGTGTTTGAGTAAGACCGAAAGTTTCAAGGACAGCATGAAGCTCTTTAGCGTTTCTGTCAACAAATATTATGAACATGAACATTGAAATCACCTGTTATAACCCAAACCATCAAGAGTCTGTGCATACCACTGAAAGCATCTCAGTAAAATCATCAATAAAACTTTTGCAGTGCTGAGGAGGCTTGTTATAAAAACAATGAAGAGAATGGAATGGAGACTGTTTTAGCTCAATTTTAAAGGCTACATACTCAAATGTTGAAAACACCCCAAAGGACAACCTGTGGGTAACTATTTCATCTCTAACAAAAGCCACACACACCTCCTCCCTTTTTGTTTTTCTCAACAAAAAACAAAACTACAAAAATACTGGACGGATACTCCCAAGTATCATCCACAAGCACTCAAAAAATTCATTTTTATTCTGCAAAATATTTTTCTATAATTATTTTCTTAAAGATATTTTTAAACTGAAATAAAGAAAGTGGCTTTTTTTTAATTCATCGCAACAACTGTTCCATAATATAACTCACACAATAAACAATGCTCCCTCAGCGTCGTTCTCACATAAGGTCTGTCAAACATACACGTTCCCCTTAAATTATATTTACTTTCTCTCTGGGTAAACTTTGTCTTCAATGATAAAAGGATTTGATTATAATTGACTAAATACATAAACTTAGCAGTATACAGATCTACCAAGTCACAGAAACTTTAAAAAAGCTTTGATTGTATGAACAATGGGTTACTAGGCGAATTATAAGGTGCATGATTGATCAGTCTAATAAACCTTTTTTTGTAGTATGAAAATTGGTTTAGGTCTAGTTTTGTATGTATTTCCCCAAATTCAAATACCATATGTCAAAGTATGGTTGTTATGAGAGAAGAATAAAGTAAATATAAAGCATTTTTGTTTCAAAATATACTGTATTTGTATAAGATTGCAATAGTCTTATATTATTAATATTTTCTTCTGTACATTTGTATATGTGCTTTCCATGTCATTTTGCTATCAATGATCACTCCAAGAAACTTAATATAAACTGATCTCTTTCAATTTTCATAGCCTATTTATTTTAATCTTTCCATCATTCTCTAGATGTTTGTTACTGAACACCATAAATTTTTGTTTTGTTCAAATTCAATGATAATTTATTCAAAGCAAACCAATTGTTTAGCTTATGCAGTTCTCTCTCCATCACCTTCACCAGCTCACTAAGATTTTGACCAGCAGCAGTAAACGGTGGTATCGTCTGCAAACAAGACAAAATTAAGAACATCAGCTAATTTATGAATATCATTTATATATAATAAAAATAATTTCGGGCCCAAAACCGAGCCTTTTGGCACCTCACATCTAATTCTCTGCCAACTAGACTCTACTCCTTTTAGTAATATGAACATAGTGGAATCTATCTGATAAGTAATTTTATAACCAAGAATGTACTTTTCCCCTAAAGCCATATTTTTTCCAATTTTTGTAGTAAGATTGTGTGGTCAATAGTATCAAATGCTTTCTGCAGATCCAAAAATAAACCTATTGTATGGAGTTTTTGATCTAATGATTGGGAAATATTTTCAAACCACAACTGACATTGTTGTGGACCTGTGTGCTCTAAAACCAAAAACTGATGGTCATTTAATATATTGTTTAACTTCAACATAATTATCTAATCTTTTAACAAACAATTTCTCTTAATATTTTTGAAAATTAGGAAAGTAAAGAAAAGGGTCGATAATTACAAGTTCAGATGTTTGTCACCGCCTTTGTGCAAGGGAATAACTTTTGCTATTTTCATTTGGTTTGGAACAATTTCCTGTTTTAAAAGATGATTTACAGATAAAAGTAAATGGCGTGGACAATATATTCAATGATAATTTTTTAATATATCAGAATCAGAAAGAGTTTATTTCCATTGTCAATGAACAAAATTCAAAAACGTAGGAACTTGTCTCGGCCTTAAGGTGCAACATAAAACACTGAGCAATAATAAAAAACAACATATGTTCAATCAAAAAAGGGCATGCATTAGGAAACATTTTAAAATTACTGTACAATAAAAAAATAAAAATAGGCATTTCTATGTACACAAGAGTTATAGTTAGATTTACAGTTTTGAGTGCAGAAAGTGACAGTGCAGTGAGTGGTTGAATATTGCAGTTAAAGTGACAGGTGTTTTGAAGTGTTCATGAGTCCAACAGCAGAGGGAAAGAAACTATTCTTGTGGCGGGAGGTTCTGGTCCGGATGGACCGTAGCCTCCTGCCTGAGGGAGTGGTTCAAACAGACCATGTCCAGGGTGAGAAGGGTCAGCTGTGATCCGACCTGCTCCTCCCAGAGCCCTGGAGACGTACAGGTCCTGCAGAGATGGAAGTCTGCAGCCGACCACCTTCTCAGCAGAACGCACAATGCGCTGTAGTCTCTGTTTGTCCCTGGCTGTGGCTCCAGCGTACCACACGGTGATGGAGGAGGTGAGGATGGACTCAATGATGGCCGTGTAGAACTGCACCATCATCTGCACTGGCAGCTTGGCTTTCCTCAGCTGCCGCAAAGAAAAGTACATCCTCTGCTGGGCCTTCTTGATGAGGGAGCTGATGGAGGGCTCCCACTTGAGGTCCTGGGTGATGGTGGTGCCCAGGAAGCAGAAGGAGTCCACGGTGGTGATGGGGGAGTCTGTCATGATGAGGGGGGCTGGGGGCTGTGGCTTTCCTGAAGTCCACGATTATCTCCACTGTCTTCTGGGCGTTGAACTCCAGATTGTTACCGCTGCACCAGGACACCAGCCGGTCCACCTCCCTCCTGTAGTCAGACTCATCCCCCGTCCGAGATGAGCCCGATGAGGGTGGTGTCGTCCGCAAACTTGATGAGTTTTACGGAGTCGTGGCTGGAGGTGCAGCAGTTTGTGTACAGGGAGAAGAGTAGAGGGAAAGTACACAGCCCTGAGGAGCTCCGGTGCTGATAGTCCGAGTGTCTGAGACATTCTTCCCCAGCCGCACGCACTGCCTCCGATCCGTCAGGAAGTCAGTGATCCACCTGCAGGTGGAGTCAGGCACGTTGAGCTGGGAGAGCTTGTCCTGGAGCAGAGCAGGGAGGATGGTGTTGAAAGCAGAGCTGAAGTCCACAAACAGGATCCTGGCGTAGGTTCCCGGGGAGTCCAGATGCTGCAGGATGAAGTGGAGTGCCAGGTTGATGGTTAGGCGAACTGCAGGGGTCCAGCAGGGAGGAGGTGAAGGACTTGAGGTGGGGCAGGACCAGGCGTTCAAATGACTTCATGACTACAGACGTCAGCGCCACAGGCCTGTAGTCATTAAGTCCAGTGATCCGGGGCTTCTTGGGACAGGGACAATGATGGCAGACTTGAAGCAGGCTGGGACATGGCATGACTCCAGAGAGGTGTTAAAAAATGTCTGTGAAGACGGGGTTAACTCTCCTATATTTGATATATACATATCAAACCCATTATTATCAGTTGATTTTTTGTTTTTACAGCTCTTCACAATTTTCAATACTTCATTTTCATTTGTTGGGTTTCAAAAAAATGAATTTAAACCTTCATACGTGACCCCAATCTTAATTTCATTGTTTTGAGGGGGCACAATTTTTTTTGCCAATTTATGGCATCTATTTACAAAATAATCATTAAACTCATTAACTATTTTCCTTAATATGACTTATTTTGTCATCGTCTTTATTCAAATAATTAGGATATCCATTATTATTATCATGTTTCTTATGTATTAAACCATTCATTATTTTCCATGTTTCCTGGATATTTTGTCTATGTTGGATTAATAATTTTGAATAGTATTCTTTCTTAGAATTTCTGATTATATTAACCAATTTATTCTTATATTCTTGGTATTTGTTTTCAGAAACTTGCGTTCTGGATTTTAGGAATTTCCTATATAGTTGATTTTTCTTTCTGCAAGCCTTAATTATTCCTTGGTGAACCAAGGTTTCAACATCTTGCTTTACAAATTACAGTGATCACTCGCTATATCGCGTTTCATCTTTCACGGCTTCGCCGCTTCACGAATTTTTTTTACAGTGCGCGATTTTTTATAGTGCATTGTGCTCTGAATCCTGATTGGCTCAGGGGCTTTACTGTTGTCTAGAAATAAAATATTGACGCTGTACTGTATTGGTTTTTCATTTGTCAACAGTTTTCGTTTCTGTACATTCTGCCAACTTTACGTTTGCATTTTTCTCTGTGACAAAACCCACAATGTCAGCGCACGGCACAAGAATGGACCCTTTGGGACCCTTTGATGAGTCGTTCATTGCAGTTCTCAAATATAATCGAAGGTGGCATATCCGTTTATAAAAATTTCTTGCTCAGAAAAAGAAAGAACGCCAACAACGACCCATAACAATGTGTTCTTCTCTCAGAGAAAGACCCCTGCGCCTTCAGTAGAAAACAGACGCTACAGCGGGGCGGAGTCAGGATGAAGGGCGGAGTCAGGACGAAGAGGCACAGCTGGGACTGTGACATACGCGAGTGACAATGTTTCCAACCTTGTATTACTATATTCAAATACATTTTGGGCTTTAAAACAGGTTTTGATTTTTGGTTTCATTCTATAGTTCAGTATTGCATTGTGAAATAATGAAAAAAAATAAAGCTGACTACTTCGCGGATTTCACTTTTCGCGTGTTATTTTTGGAACGCAACTCCCGCTATAAACGAGGGATCACTGTATTGTCTTAAGTGGACAACAATGATTGTAAATATCAAATAATTCTGCTAAAAAAAAGTTCATATGCTTAATTAGGATTTTCATACATATAAATCTCATCCCAGTTATGCCTATTTAATTCCATTTTCAATGTTTCAATTGCTTCAGGTGTTCTATGTCTCACTGTTCAGTGTAACTAGTCTGATTACATGGTATTATATATACATTTTGGAGAATTGCAAAAACAGGAAGATGGTCACTAATATCAGTTACTAAAAGACCTCCGTCAATTTTACCAATTTCATTTGTAAATATATTATCAATTAATGTTGCTGATTCTGTGTGTTACTCTAGTTGGCTTTTACTATTACTGGAAATAATGTGCTATTATAGAATGTATTTATAAAGTCTGTGGTTTTCTTGGGTCCACCTGGGTTAAGCAGGTCAACATTAAAATCACCACAGACAATGTAAGACTTATTTCCAATTGAGTGAAACATATTAGATATGAACTAAAATGATCCAGAGGAGAACCAGGTGTTCTATATATGCAACAAACAGTTTTTGTTTTTTTTCCCCATGTGAATCTCAACAGTGACACACTCTAACATGTTATCAATTGTAGTTGACATGCTTTCGATTAGATTCCAATGCAAGTTAGAATCTACATAGAGAGCGACTCCACCTCCTCTCCTGTCTTTGTTTTTTCCTGTGCATTCATGGGTTTGGTCTAACCCTGTATACCTGAGCCAAATTAGTGCTGAAGCTTAACCTGCATAGGGTCCCATCTTCTGGCTAGACTGGAGATAGGCTATCTATCTGGACTAGGAGTTAGCTCATATAAATAGGAGAGTAGGAGAGAAGAGTGAGAAGACGGTCATGAGAAGTAGGGCTGGGCTGCTTTGACAGGCAGATATGTACTTGTTAAAGAAAGTATTATTTGAAAGGTTTTTACTCCACCAGTGTGTGTATGCTCCAGCAGGGAGTGTTATCACCTTCTATAGTAATATTATAGACCTGATTGTAAACCCACCCTGTGGGAATCCTAATCTGTGGCAGTGACTGAAATCTTCATGTTAAACCATCCATCCATCCATTTTCTACCGCTTGTTCCCGTTAGGGTCGCGGGTGACTGGAGCCTATCCCTGTGCCTTTGGGCCTTAGGCGGGGTACACCCTGGACAGTGGCCAACTCGTCAAACCTACACTATCAAATTCAGGAGACACTGGAGGAGCAATAAATAACAAATTCTGTAAATTAAGGAAGACCTCTGGAGGAAGATGAACCCCAGCGCACATTAGTACACCCATGTTTCTAATCCACATACAACCTACTCCAGAAAAAAAAGTATTTATTTTATTTTTAATAAAAAAATAAATTAAAAAAAAAAAAAGCTTCTGCTCTACAGAACATGAGCTACCGATAATGGCTTTATAAACGTTGGAATATAACATTTCAAATAACTTATTATTTTTGTGCTGGAATGATCCGAATCTGGTGTGTGTGGACTTGAAAAGTGCCACCAGGCCAAATCAGATCTGTGGAGATGTTAAGAGCAGCAGTTAAAGGACACATCCAAATAAAACATTTTAACAAACACATCTTCTCTTCTTCTCTAAGCTTCACAATAATCCTGATGAGGGAATGCCTTATTGAAAGAATGTAATGTGTGCGGTTTTTTTACATTCTTATTTTAGATTATTATTACTATTTGAATCCCTTGTGAATCTGTCACTCAATACAACTGAACTCTCTGTCTGACCATTACAAGGACAGCTCTCTTTAACAAAATTAGCTATGCATTTACTGCAGCGTTTGCAAGGTCTCTTTATCCTGCACCATCTGAGCATCAGAAAAGCACCAGAGGGCCCGCACCAGGCTTGTGCTAGAGCAAATTCCATGGCTCATTAATGTTTAAATGAAGTACAGGCACACATTTGTCCTTAGTCATAAAAAGGCTGCTGTGGAGGTTATGGGCATGCTCTACACATGTCCATCTCCTCAGCCCTGTCCCCTTCCACAAACCCCAGGCTCCTGATCTGTCCTGTTGCTTCTGTCTATTAGCACATGTGTCAGTGAGCAAGCGCCACAGCGCTGAATCTGCCCAAACCTGCCTCACATTTTTGCGCTGTGGCTTTGTTACCTCAGGCGCTGACTCTCTACTGGTGTTGCTTATGCTTCACATTTAATTACTCTACAGCTAAAGATGCAGAGGCTCAGCACATTTTGGTGACAAATCCCGACCTTGTGTCTGTGATAAACAGCTTCATGTTTGTGATTCTCTTCTCCATTAGTGCTGGGCAAATGCCCAAATGCCAATAATTGTCTCTTAGCGCTTCATTAAGCTACAATAAGGCTGAGCATTAGGCCCCAGCTCCATGAGATTCATGCTGCTGATAGCACTTAGGCCAGCATCTGCTTCCATACTCATGTTGGAAGTCATCTTTAGACATGCCAAATCAATAATGCACTCATCACAGGCCCTGGTTTAGCTCTGATCAGTGCACGAATCATGCATATAAGACTCTGCATCTTCACTCATCCACAGGGTGACTAAATGTAGTTCCATCCAGAGATCAGATCCTTGGGCTTCTTTAAACCATCCCAAGAAATTTAAAAGTGCAAACAGTGATAAAGGGCTCTCATAACCCTAGCAACCTTGGAAGGGTGTGTTTCTGTGGAAAGGGTGCCCACCAACCCTAATTTTACTGTTGTTAAAAATGGTCAATTTGGAGTTAATTGTTTCTGTCCCATTGTAACTTTGCAGGGAGTGCTGGAGAGCCTTTTTGAAATATAGAAGTTTAAAGCTACATAGAGGATTTTTCGCCAATTTCAGAAATCCACGACAGTTTAATATATCAAAAACGGCAAGCATTAAAGTGGTTCAAATAGTCCATGTCCAGGGTGAGAAGGGTCGGCTATGATCCAACCTGCTTGTCCTGCTTGCCTGAGTCCTAGAGACCTACAGGTCCTGCAGGGATAAAAGTCTGCAGCCGATCACCTTCGAGATGAGCCCGACGAGGGTAGTGTCATCCGCAAACTAAATCAGTTTTACGGAGTTGTGACTGAAGTTGCAGCAGTTTGTGTACGGGAGAAGAGCAGAGGAGAAAGTACACAACCCTGTGGACTCCTGTGCTGATAGTTTGAGTATCTGAGACACATCTTCCCCAGCCGTACACTCTGCCTCCGACAGGAGGTCAGTGATCCACCTGCAGGTGGAGTCAGGGATGTTGAGCTGGGAGAGCTTGTCCTGGAGTAGAGCAGGGAGGATGGTGTTGAATGCAGAGCTGAAGTTCACAAACAGGGTCCTGGCATAGGTTCCCAGGGAGTCCTGATGTAGGTAATAACCCTAAGACAAGTTCATTAAAGCAGTGATTCTCAACCCAAAGGTTGGGACCCCCATGGGCGTTGTGAAATTATTTTAGAGTGTCCCCTATTGGCATGGGGAAAATTTGAAAGGTTAAGCAATAATCTTAAACTTGGATTGACACCTTTCAAATGCAGTGGTAAATGAAGATTCCTTTGTTGGCCCACCAAATTATTGTATCTAGGCCTCTTTCCTGAAAATAAAATCAAACATTAGACATTGTAGTTTCCTTTTGTAGTTTCGGATATGTTTTGTATTTGGGGTTGCAAATGCCAATGATTGTAACCTTCGGGGTTGCGACGTTTACCGAACTTTGCCATGGTGACAGGAGTGCAGGACATACGGTTTTTTCCATGGTACCATCCCCCTACCTTTGGGAAGATGAACGATGTCTCTACATACATGGCAGAGGCTTCACTTTTAAAGTCGTAATAAACTTTTTCCTAAAATTACTGCTTTCAATTTGAAACTGGTTTAAACAATATTACTCTCAATATTTTTCCATTGAGCTGGGTCACACCACTACAGCAATGCTCTGATTAGAGCTATGTATTGGCTTCTAGTCAATATTAGCTCAAAAACAGCAGAATAGCCATCCTTTGGGTGTCCGCCTTTTGACTCACACAAAATTCTTCAAAACAAAAACTCACGTAGTCCGTAGTGCATTTCATCTCTTTTATTTTTGGAACAATCAAAAGCGTGGCGATGTGCACTGAAATGTGCGGTCAAAGACCGTGTCAGTCACCCTCCGACTCCCATCTGGTTCTTCCTCACCTGTCCCCATTTTACCTATTCAATTTGACCTACTTCCCTTTGGCCTGCCCTCTTCCACCCCATACCGATGCATGGGTTAAACGTAAATTACAGAAATAACTTAAGGCTTAAACTTTACTAATATTTAGAAAACTATGAATTTATACTAAGATGTTAGAATTGTGATTGTATTTATGCTTAAACAAAAAATAACTTTTGTTAAATCAATTAAATTATGGCTCTAACATCTCCATCCCCTAATTGCTGGTCTAGCAATTACAATATTAATAGCAATACATAACATTATGTATTGCTATTAATATTGTAATTGATTGACACTAAGGTTTATTTCTAGCAATCTATTAAGTCTTAAGGTTTCCTTTGTTTTAATAAGAAAGTTTGAGTCAAGTCAGATAGGCCATTGTCAAGTTCAGCTCAGTTCAGTTCAGTTCTGAGGCAGGTTCAATGTTCATTCATCTTCATTTTCTAATAGGCAAGACAAGGCAAGTTTATTTGTAGAGCACAATTTGTACACAAAGGCATTTCAAAGTGCTTCACACAACAGGAAAAACATTTAAATTACAAAGACATGACAGAATAATTTCAGACATAAGAAAAGAGTGCAATAAGATCATTTCAGTCGTATGCACAGCTAAACAAAACAGTTTTTAGCTTAGATTTGAACAATGCCAGGGTAGAGGCATATCTCAGATTTTAGCTGCATAAAACTGAAATGCTTTTTAGTCCAGACTCTGTGCACCAGCAGGAGGCTGGTTCCAGAGGTCCTCAGAGTCCGAGATGGTTCATATGGCACTAACATGTCCGAGATGTACTTTGGTGCTAGGCCATGAAGAGACTTGTATACAAGCAGAGCTGCTTTGAAGTCTATTCTCTGAGCCACAGGGAGTCAGTGCAGAGACCTGAACACAGGACTAATGTGATCGTTCTTCCTGGTTCTAGTCAGGACCCGAGCAGCAGCGTTCTGGATGTACTGCAGCTGTTTTACAGCTCGTTTGTAGGGGCCAGTGAACAGGCCGTTACAGTAGTCTAATCTACTAGAGACAAACGCATGGATAAGTCTCTCCAAGTCTGAAATAAAAAAGGATAGTGATCCTTTTGAATTTGGGAAAGGTAAAAGACTGCTAATGTTTCTAATTTGACGTGGCTGTTAAAATTCAAGTCTGAGTCCATTATTACCCCCAGATTTCTAACTTGATGTGTAGGTTTTAGAGCGAGACTCTGCAGGTGACTGTTAACACTTTCTTTGTGTTTCTATGGGCCAAAGACGATGATTTCAGTCTTGTCTGAGTTCAGCTGGAGAAAGTTGTTTTGCATCCACACACTGATCTGTTGGATGCAGTGACAGAGTGAATCCACTGGTCCATATTCACCTGCCGTCAGTGAAACATAGATTTGAGTGTCGTCTGCATAATTGTGATAGGACACATTTCTCACTGCGCATCAACTGACCTAACGGCAGCATGTAGAGGTTGAACAGAAGGGGTCCAGGATTGACCCTTGGGGCACCCCACAGGTCAGGGGCATCTGGTCTGAGACACAGTTACCAATTTCGACAAAGAACTTCCTGTCTTCCAGATAGGACTTTAACCAGTTTAGGGCAGTGCCAGTGATGTCTACCTAGTCCTCTAGTCTCTGTAAAAGTATCCCATGATCGACAGTGTCAAAAGCAGCACTCAGATCTAACAGAATTAAGACTGAGGCTTTGCCCGCGTCAGTGTGTTCAGGTGGATGTCATTTGTCACCACCTTGACAAGAGCAGTCTCAGTGCTGTGATGAGCGTCTAAAAACCTGACTGGGGAAAACATCAAATGAGTTGTTTTATTAAGAGGGAAATCAGTGAGCTGTTGGTAAACAACCTTTTCAAGGACTTTGCCCCAAAATGGCAGATTAGAGATGGGCTGGTAAATGACTCAGTACTGCGGCGTCAAGACTGCTCTTCTTTAGGAGAGGCTTTAATGACCGCAGTTTTCAAAGAAATTGAGGAATGTTCCAGATTGAAGCGACATGTTAACTATGTGAGTGAAGTGGTGCTAACAAACTGGTTCAGCACAGAAACTTTAGGAAAATCTGGTGGGTAACACATCGAGGCAGCACTGTAGATGAACTCAGACTGGTGATGATCTCCTGGAGCAGTTTTGTCAGTTACAGGTGCAAAGTGGACGTCAGCTCTAAGTGTGTAGGTGGTTTTGAGGGTTATTTTTTAAGCATTGTAGAATTGATAGCATTTTTATTGCCCTGAACTTTGTCATTAAAGAATAATGCAAACTCATTACACTTGGACGTGGGAAATGAGTTTCTAACGGCAAGCTGTGAGCTTTGGAGGGTTTGTTAATCTGTTGTACTGTGGCAAACAGGACACGCGAGTTGTTACTACAGCTTCCAATTATTTCAGAAAAATATTCCTTCCCTAGTTCTACATAAAATTAGGTTGTACATGTACTTCTCTCTGTAAAATCTCTCTTTTGAACCTGGAGCATTGACTTGCGCCATTTTCGTTCGGTGTCCGAGAACATTCAAAACACTAGATGTAACAGAGTTCACACAAATCATTTACATTAGAACATGAGACATTTTCAAAGTTTATCATTTCCAGAAACAGTTTTCCTGTGCTGTCATTTATGTGTCTCCTCCGACCGGACCAGGCCAAGACCAGCCGCTGGTTTGGGAAAAACAGGACAGGTCCAAAGAAGACACAGAAATGATCAGACAGAGCAACATCGACCACATTGACGTTTGAAATATTAACATCCCTTTTGTAATTAGAAGATCTAGAGTGGTGCCCTCTGCTGTGGGTGGGGCCACTCACGTAAGACCTTAAAAGTTTCAAGGATCAGGGTCAATTTTTAAAGGCTACGTACTCAAATGTTGAAAACACCCCAAAGGACAACCTGTTGGGTAACTATTTCATCTCTAAACAAAAGCCACACACAACCTCCTCCCTTTTTGTTTTCTCAAGTTTCAGATTCAAACTTAAAGTTGGGGGGGGGCAGATTCTATTAGAACTAAATTTCCCGTGTTTTTGTCAAGGCTTGTTTCAGTTAACAAAATAAAATCAAGATTATAAGAAGAAATAAAATTATTGATTAAGAATGAGTTGTTACATAAGGATCTGACATTTAGCACACCACGTTTCAGACTAGTTTCAGTGGGACTGGGCGTTATCTTTTTGCAGGGGATATGAATTAAATTTCTCGGATTGGGCAGCCTGGGGGTACTCATATGGAACTTTATTAGCACATTGCTCCAACAATATACCGCTATTATAACATCAAACTCTCTGGTCGCCCGTGAATGAATCTCCTGTATGTTTGCGTGCCCGACACTCACAAACTCTCCATTCCCCTCTCCTTTCCCTTCTCCCTCACCTCTGTGTTACCGACCGTCTTCATGTTTTTTTCTTTCAAAATACTGCGGGGGCTTGTCTTTTATTCCTGGGTGCTTGGTCTCTAAGTGGCGAAGCAGTTTTGAGAAGGCTTCATTGCCCTCATTTGAGAGCTGTGTCACCGCATATTATGCAGAGTGGGCTTGGTGTGTGGGAATCACCTGTCGCGATAAATCCATACTTCAAGTAGGACTCCTGGTACTGTCTGCTAAAACCTTTCTTTTCTTGGAAGTCGTAGGCTGCTCTTCTCTCTCTTCATTGTGCCTTTTCCCTTTCACAAAGAAACTTTCCAAAAGACACCTGTTTACTCATTTTGCTAGCTGGGTTAAATTTTGGCGCATTGTAACAGAGAGGAGAATACGGTCATTTCAAAATAAAAGACGTTTCAAAATAAAGACGCGCTCGACTCAGATAATAAATAAAACAGAAATAAAAAATTAATTCTTGTGTGGCCCGGTATTGATTGATCCGTGGACCGCCCGGGGGTTGGGGACCACTGCACTAGGGGATGCTGTTTTTACACAGGGCCCGGGTTGGTTTGATTTTTATTATGACTATAAGTCCCGGCAACGCTGAGACCCAGTGCATCCTAGCTATGGAGGAATACCAGGTGAAAGGTGAGGGGGATAGGTGGGGGCTTTTGTTTGTGTAGCGGGAGCCGTTGAGAGTTTGGGACCAGGTGAAAGGCAGGGGGTTTAGGCTGGGCGGTTTTTGTCTGTATAGCAGCAGTCAGGGGAGAGTTCATCATCTGTGAACTCTTAATCTTATTATATTGGGCGTGAGTGGAGCCATCTTAATGCCTTGATTTGATCAGATATTCAAGATGGCTGGGAAGGCCCCTGGGTGAGGGTGGAGATGGAAAGGAGAGTGAGGAATATGTAGCGGGAGTAGATGTTGCAGGGGGGATCCAGAGCTGGTCTCAGGGCAGGGGCGATGGCAGGGATGCCTGTCACAGATGGACTCCAAGGCCTTTGAATGAGGACCGGGGAAGAACTGAAATGACTCTGTTCGCTGTCCGCGGTGAAGATTGTTTGTGCTACTGCTGCTGATGAGTCCTTTGCTGGAGGTGGTGGAGGGGATCGTGGAGTAGCTGCAGTTGAATCCTTTGCTGGTGGTCGTGGGCGGCTGATCCTTTGGTGGAGGTTGTGGTTGTGGTGCTGCTGATGTTGAAACTTTGGCTCGGTCTCTGGTTGATGGAGCAGGAAATTCTTCTCTCATTCCTCTCTTCTCTAACTATCTGCTCAGGACCCTGGTCCAGGCCCAGCCTGTCCAGGCCCAGTCCAATGCCTCAGAGCGTGGAGCAAGGTTTCTCTGTCAGCACCCTCACTCCACCTCTACAGAGGTGTGGGCCATTTCTCTTAAAACAGGTCCTCTCGTTTCCAGAATAGATAGAAGTTCTCAATGTAGTGCAATTCTCTGTTGCACACTCTTTGGACAGCCATGTGTTCAGCTGAAGCAGCCGACTAAACTTGTTTATCTTGCTGTCGATGTTTGGAAGAGGTTTCCACTTATGAATGTTTTTATTTCCATTTTATCAAGCACGTCGAATAACTCCAAGAAGTCTCTTTTCAAAACTTCAGTCTCTTCGCGTCGTGTGTCCACTGCGCCCACGTGCACAATCAGCATTAACTCCTTTACATGTGGCCAAAACATTAGAAATACGTAACGTAATCTCAGTGATTGTGGCGCTGGGAAAAGAATGTGTTTTCATTTTTTCATGCATCATGTGACTTATCGCACCATCCCCAATCAAGACGACCTTGACGTTAGGCACAGATTCTCTCTCTGTCTCTGTCTTCCTTTTCGCCACGTCATTTCTCCCATTTTTCCTTTGTTAATTTACTTCAGTCTTTGAAAGTGGTAAAAATCTGTTTGTAAGCTGTATTTTAGGTGACTTTGTATTGCTTAGGCTTTGTACCGAGAATGTGCCTTCAGAAAGTTTTGGTAACGACACAGAGTCAGTCCGGTTTATGTTGAAAGTAGCGTTTTTTCTTGTAAAAAATTCGGACTTCTTACCACTGGATGACACTGGAATTGTATCGTGCAGTCCTTTTTCAGATTCCAAAGCAAATATCCGTGCTTGTAGCTCATGAATTTCTTCACAAGAGTTTGTTTCCCTTCTCCCGGACATGTCGCTGGCTCGTCAGATTTGTTGATGAAAACTCGAAAAATGCTCATAAAATCCTTGGTTTACTTAAAAAAAAAAAAAGTAATAATAAAAAATGTTTGGAAGACAAAAACTGATTAAAAAGCAAAGTAAATAAGGAAAGCAGCTATAGCAAGCAGGAGCAAGCAGGAAAGCGTCTGCACTCTTCGGAAGCAGGAAGTAAGAAAAATACCAAATACAGTTTGGTCACAGGACGTTGGCGAATACCAGTCTTAATCAGTTTCAGTTTTAATCAGGGCACTTCGCACTAATCCTTTACTTCCAGGCTGTGTTTGCAGGACTTGTTCTAGGATCCATGAATTCCTGGGAGCAGTGTGATCCACAATGACAACATTACCTGGTTCTAAATTCCTTTTCACTTTTTTCCATTTGCTTCTTTGTTGCATGATTGAGAGGTATTCTCTGACCCATCTTCTCCACAAAAGGTCAGCGAGATTTTGTCTCCATCTTTTCCTGGAGTATATGTCGTCTTTATTAAATAGTCCTGGAGACATAATCGGCTTTTAAGCTGCAGGAGATGGTTTGGTGTCAATGGTTCAACATTGTCATTTGTTACTGTTGTGATGGGCCTATCATTAATTATTGCTTCCACTTCGCAGAGCATCGTTTGCAGAGCCTCATCATCCATAACTTGTTCTTTTATTATAGAGCACAATGTCCTTTTCAGAGTTCGGATAAATCTCTCCCATACACCTACATGATGAGCTCCTCCTGCAGGGTTGAATATCTAGTTTATGCCTTTGTTTAGGAGTGTTTCACTAATATTGTTGAGATTTAACTCTTCCAGTGACTTTTTCAGTTCTTTATCTGCACCAACCAGGTTTGTGCCTTGATCTGATCTGATGCTTAATACAGTTCCTTTGCGACAAATGAATCTTCGGATTGCGTTTATACATGAGCTTGTGTCCAGACTGCTGGCTACTTCCAAATGCACAGCTCGAGTGTTTAAACAAGTGAAAATTACACCACATCTTTTCACAGTAGCTCGACCCCGTTTAGTTTCAAATGGTCTGAAATAGTCCACACCTACTGTGCCGAATGGTGGCATGTTAAGCAATACTCGGTCTTCTGGAAGATCTGCCATCTTCGGCTCTCCAGCCGCAGACTGCATTCGCCGGCAATAAACACAAGTTTTGATGATGTTGCAGCATTAGCAGAGGACATCCAGTATTTTTGATGTAATTTTGACCACATATGGTTTCAACCAGTATGACCAATTTGCTTATGGATGGTTTTAAGTATCAGCTTAGAGATGTGGGACCTTTTAGGCAAAATGATAGGATTTTTTATTTCTGTGGGCATAAACAGTTCGTTAATCCTGCCTCCAACTCTCGACAGGCCGCCATGGTCCAGTTTGGGGTCCATTTTGTAGATTGAACTGTTCTTAGGGCAGTACTTGTCCTATTCAATAGGTCAATTTCTAGTTTGTAATGTTGTCTTTGTTCATATGCAAGAATACATTGTTCAGCATGTTCAACATCTTTCACTGTCAACTTCTTCTTATTTTCTTTACATTTTTCATCCTTTTTTCCTTTTGACCTTTTTGGCCCTTAAACTTCAGCATCCATGCAACACTTCTTTTGAGTTTATTCCAATCCGAAAAAGAATCCATTAGTTTGTTGTTGGGACTTGTTTGACAGTGTTCACCAAGACATCCTTTTTGACCTCAGGGTCCTCATTTGACAAAGGATATTTCAGTGCCTCTGGAATAGATGGCCATTGTGTTTCGCTTTGTGCTAAGAAAGCTGGTCCTTTTATCCATCTTTTGGACTTTAGGAAAGCTTCAATGTTTAAACCACGTGAGGCATCATCTGCAGGATTTTGCATTGAGTCCACATATCTCCACTGATCCACAGAAGACAGCGCCTGGATTACGGCAACCCAGTTTGTAACAAAGGTTTGAAATCTTCGTGACTGGTTTTGAATGTATTAGCTCTGATTTTAACATGCGATGTGAGCAGCTGTGAGCTCCAGTCTGGGGCTAGTAATTTTCTTTAGAGGTGTTACTCTTGATTTTCCCAAAACTAAAGCCACATGAATGTGTCCTGAAGTGTTGCCGTTACTCTCAGGTAGCTGGCAGTGCCGTACCCCTGCTGGTTTGCATCAGAGAAATGATGTAATTGAGCTGTCACTGGTTTGCCAAAGTCGGCTGCTTCACTCTCAGCTTTAAACCGTCCCAGTGCATGTTGCAGATCCGGGTATGATGGAGCCATCAGGATAACATCGTCTGCAAACAGCATAGATAAAATCCCCAAATCGGACAAACTCCGACCTCTGACTGCGCCTAGAAATTCGGTCCATAAAAACAATGAACAGAACCGATGACAAAGGGCAGTCCTGGTGGAGTCCAACATCCACTGGGAACAGGTCTGACTTACTGCCGGCAATACGGACCCAGCTCCTGCTCCGGTCATACAGGGACCGAACAGCCCTGAGCAATGGGCTAGTAATTGCTCTGGGTACTGGAGAGAATATGACCGATGGTCATATTCTCTCCAGTACCCTGAAATAGACCTTACCGGGGAGGCTGAGGCGTGTGATCCCTCAGCCTCCCTCAGCCTTCAATAATGGACCACCCTGGTGGCTGGGTGCTCCCTTAGAGATAGGGTGAGGAGCTCAGTCATACGGGAGGAGCTTGGAATGGAGCCACTGCTCCTCCACGTCGAGAGGAGCCAGCTTTGGTGGCTCGGGCATCTGTTCCGGATGCCTCGTGGGCGCCTTCCTGAGGATGTGTTACAGGCATGTCCCACCGGGAAGAGGGCCCGGGGAAGACCCAAGACATGCTGGAGGGACTATGTCTTTCGGCTGGCCTGGGAACACCTCGGGATCCCCCCGGAGGAGTTGGAGGGGGAAGTCTGGGAGTCCCTGCTTAGACTGCTGCCCCTGCGACCCAGCCCGGGATGAGTGGAAGATGGATGGATGGATGGACGGACATTGCCTGTGCCAAAAAATTAACACAATAAACCACTAGGGCGGATAATGAAGTTTCTTTCAGAACCTATATTATGCTATTTTTCCCATTCCCTAGTCTACCCTAAGGGCATAGTTGATAATAATAAGTGTTGTGGAACACCCATATTATCATAGTTGTAAAATATCACCCATATCTTGGACCCCTCTCACAAATGTTCGCTTTGTTTATGTGAACGCAGTTCTTCATTGTACCATGGGGAGGCGCATTTAGGCCTAATGATCTTCTGTTTTAACGGAGCTGCAATGTCAAGAGCTGACTTCAGAGAATTCATGGTTGAGTCGACAATTTGATCACTTACACTGGGACGAAAGCTGTTCTCAGCAGAATCACATTAAATGTCACTGAATATTGGCTGTACTATTCCGCCGGACAATGTTACCATCCGTGTGAATCACGATTTGGTGGAACCTCTGTCTACTCTGCTTTATAAGCCTAACATAAAAAGTATTATAATAGACCTATGAGAGGTGGAGCAGAATTCTGCTATTTTTCTGATCAGAACATCAAACATGTTCTGTGACTGATTTTCCTCTGCACAAAACAATGCAGCAATGTGATTGGCTGATTTCTGTTACATGCAAAAACCTTTACGTTTCTCTCGTTTCTCTAGAGAGCAGAAAAGTTAGGTGTTGCAAAGTGAACTTTCGCATCAGTCAATGCTGCGCTTCTTTCTTATTTAGTCAGGTCAAATCAGATGAACAGGACAATTCTGATTTTTTCAGGCCACTTTCTTATGTGGAAATAAATCCGATATGTATACGTACTTTTACAATGCGACTTCAGTCTGAACGCTCAGGTCAGGTTTATCCGACCTGAACATCATCAATAGGCAAGATTTCCGAGATAGATGTGACAATTCTGAGTCAAAGTGGAGAGAAATGGCGGACGAAGGAGCCGAAAACTGTCAGTGAAAGAAGGAAGACATTTGTGAACTAAGCAATATACGGGGTGATAAATCAATTCAGGCAAAAATAGAGGGTTCGTACCGTAATCGGACAGTATTTGAGGAGCTTGCAGAGGAGTTGGCCGCGCAAGGGATTAAGCGCTCCTCGTAGCAATGACAGCAGAAATAAAAAGGCTCCGTGCGAAATTTTAAGAAATAAGGATGTCAGTAAAAGGAGTGGACGTGGCATGAAAAAAAAATCTGACTTAAACAAAAAATCCAAATTGGGCATTTTACCTTGCGAGTGTGAACGTAGCCTTAGTGACTTGGGTTCTATACTAATATTATTGACCTGATTGCAAACAACTCTGAGGGAACCTTCATCTGCAATTGGAATCTTCATGTAATAAATAAACTAACCTTGGAGGGAGATGAACCCCAGTGCGCACCAGAACACATATTTTTCTACTCCCCATACAATCTACTCCAGAATAGATCTTTAATAAAGACGGATCAGAAATCAGAGAGGTAGATTTAGGCACACTAGACTTAAATCTACGTTACTGTAGACTTAAACACATTGGAGTTTAATGCTGCTTAATTACCCTTTGGTTAAGAAAAAAATCTCAAACGACATTGAGACTAGGAAAATTACAATGGGGAAACTTTTCCACCCATCCTCTGCAATGCTGCAAAAGCAGTTTTGAGAGGTGAAATTATAGCTATTACCTTGGCATAAAAGAAAAAAAGGACAAAAGAAAAAGCTAAATGACCTGCAATAAAAACTAAGTGCTACAGGAAATGAAATAGATAAAAGAAGAAATGAATGATCTGATCTAACAGGAACAGGAAGAACGCCCTGTTTACCAAACGAGACAAGCAGAGTAATGTAATTTTAATTCAACAAGACCAAATACAATCGACATTTGAATCTTTCTACAAAAACGTTTTCTCTAAAAAGAAAAATATATGTATATTTTTATAGACACCCTCAATATGCCGGTCATGACAAAAGCGCAAAATAGGAGTTGACAAAACAATTTTGGAAAAACAGGGTGCAATCAAGAGACTAAAGAAAAATAAATCTCCGGCGAGTGATGAGTTCCCCTCAGAGTGGTATAAAGCTCTAAAAGAAACTCTTTCTGATCTGCTTTAAACCACATTTAATTGAGCACTTAAAAAAGCTCAGACTCCTAGTTGGAAAGAAGCCATAATATCTTTAATACCTAAAGAAGGGAAGGACTGACTTGACTGTGCCTCATATAGATATTTTGAATGTGGACTATCGTATAGACATCTCAATTATGTTCAAAATAATGGAACAATTACTCCCAAATTTAATTCACGGTGATCAAACAAGTTGTATTGACAAACGATAAACACAAGATGAAGATAAGTTTGTTATCTGAAGTTTAGGAGCAAAACCACACCCCTTTCATGCCCCTTCCTGTAGCGACACTATTTAAGCATCCAGGTCACACACATCAGTGTTGGTGACTTTGTGCCTCAGTAATTCCTGCCATTCAAGTTCCAACGTCCGGCACACTAGATTCGCCCTTCGACCTCACAACACAACCGCTCCGCCTTCCTCATCGCTGGCTGGCCTCCAGCTAATCCTAGGCCCCACCCACCGGACCATCATTCCCCCCGTCCGGATTCCGTCCACCAACACAGCCCCCCAACCCAGCCCCCCAACTCAGGGGGGCTGGGTTGAGAGCTACCTCCAACCACCGGTCAGAATTCTTACAGCCTCACGCTTGCATGCCCCGTCGGACCGATTAATTCCCAGGTCAGCTAGCCACACTCCACCGCGTTCCGACTTCTTTTTGCCCCCAGCTACCCCTTTCAGCTACTCTAGATGAATTGTTCTCCAGAGCCGCTGCTGGGCACCGGGATGTCCTCTCCAGAGCCGCCGATTCTTCTACCTTCTAGGAGTTCCCAGGCACCAACCTGAAGCTAAACCGGAGCTCTCTTCTCAGGAACATCTCTTCATGCTCCAAACAGCAGCTCTTGTTTCTCTTCTGTCATCTCAAATTAGCCATGCAGATCATCCCCTAGGAGCAAGCCTTCATCTCCCACCTCCCGACTCTAGCGCTTGCTGTTATTGATTCTCATCCAGACCGTCAAATCAGTGCTCCACCTTTATATGCTGTTCCAGCCACCAGTTTTGGGGATGGCAAGCGGTTCTTCATCCCTCGGCCTGATGAGTTTCTCCATCACCCATGTTCGTGGCTATCCAGTCCAATAACCCTGTAGTCATCGATATCAACAAATACATTCAGAACATTGGTTCCGGAGGCAGAATCAGAAAGGGTTTATTGCCATTGTCAATGAACAAAATTCACAAACATAGGAACTTGTCTCGGCCTTAAGGTGCAACACAAAACACTGAGCAATAATAAAAACAACATATATTCAATCCAAAGGGCATGCATTAAGAAACAATTTAAAATGACTATAGTATAAAATAAAAATAGGCATTACTATGTACACGAGAATTCCAGTTAAATTTACAGTTGTAGTGCAGAAAGTGACAGTGCAGGTAATGATTGGTGATGGGGGAGTCTGTCATGATGAGGGGGGGCTGGGGGGCTGTGACTTTCCTGAACTAAAGAAGGCTGCGCAGTGTCAATCAGTGAGCACTTTGATTTTGTGGTTTTATATAGACGTGTGAAAAAGTGCGTTTCGTTTTTGCATTAGGCAGTCACTCGCAATGGCTTCCTGCCATTGCAATTTCAAGTTCTAATTATTTTAATTTATCCTCTAGATGGGGGGTACCGAGGCCTGGGAGTCTACAGCCCTTATCGCCAGAGGCCCCAAAACAGCATTCATTTCAATACCTTCATGTTGTTCATGTTTCTTGTTTGTCAATAAACACTTTGCATCGTAGCTGGGGTTGTGGTCCTTGCTAGTGAGTATGGGCAAAAGAACACAGACATTGAACAGAAAAAAATTGAAAAAAAGTTGTACAAAAGGCCGGGTAATTTCTTTATTCCCATGAGTTTGTAGTTAGCGGCGCATCCAGTAGGGGGGGCGCCCGCCCTGCCATAATAATTGTGCTTTATGATGTGACCTGTATTCCTTTCCCTTTATGCTTGTATGACCAGTGTGCTTTACGATGTCTCCTGCATTCTTTTCCTCTATGTTTTGCATGACGTGCCTTGTGACATCCCAATGCTTTATGACATATGTGCTTCGAAGATTGAGTCCGCTCTTCTTAAAATTTTAGTATTGTTGTTGTCGGGGTTCAGTGAACGTGTTCAATAAAGCTCCTGAGCCCTTCTTTGCGTCTCCTCGTGGTTTCCATCTGTCCAATTATCTGTCCTGGCCTCAAGTGGTGCTCTGGCCGGCACTCCAGAGCAGTGACAGCACAAAAACTTGAACCAGCACCTCATGGTCCAGAGAGTCCGGGGATGTCTCCCCAACAAGTGTTATGGACAGACGAATCGAAGTTTGAGGTGTTCAGATCACACAGAAGAACATTTTGTGATACGCAGAACAACTGAAAAGATGCCGGAAGAGTGCCTGACGCCAGCTCTCAAGTAAGGCAGAGGTAATGTGATGGTCTGAGGTTACTTTGGTGCTGGTCAGGTGGCAGATTGGTTCAAGGTAAAAGGGATTTTGAATAAGGAAGGCTATCACTCCATTTTTGCAACACCATGCCATACCCTGTGGACGGCGCTTGATTGGAGCCAATTTCATCCTACAACAGGGCAATGACCCAAAGCACACCTCCAAATTGTGCAAGAACTATTTAGAGAAGAAGCTCAACCCCATTGAGCTTTTGTGGGAGCATCTTGACCGTATGGTACGCAAGTGCCCATCCAGCCAATCCAACTTCATTCAATGTCTTGACTATATTTTCTATTTTCCATTTTACAATTCATGTTATAAATAAAAGTGTGACTTTTCATGGAAAACACTAGTCTGGTCTGACTCCAAACTTTTGAACGGTTGTGTATATTTTTAAAAAATAATTTTAAAAAATGTACTCTAATCGCATACTTAAGTAAAAGTCTTGAAACTACAAAAATGAATGTGCTGCCCAGATCTCTTCCAGACTCTTCCTACTTGCATCCCCAACCGGCTCTTTGATGAATAGAATAAATACATTTTAAGATTTTTCTGACAAGGCTAATAACCTGGAAAGAGATTGGGGTTTACCTTGTCTGAAAAATTACTTTTGTAATGCTGTACTGGTTTGATCCAGAATATGAAAGTCAATTGAAAAATATTGAGTATTGTGATGTAGTGATGAGTTTTCTGTATGAGCCTTACTGGCAAAATCCCTGCGTATAATTTGTGTTTACAACTTGGAGGGAGCTAATCAAAACATAATCTAAATTAAGATATTAACAAAAGGTTTTCAACCTTAGTCGTAAAAGATAATCAAATGAAGGATTTGATGTGTTGAAAAAAATAATTTGATTTTGAGAAACAGGACTTTTATAGGTATTTACCAATAAGGAGTTGGAATTAAACAAAGTTAAGACCATTATAACCCTCTGACTGAAAAATGTATTAAGGCTTATAAATCAGAATTATCAACAGGAATAATATCTAAACTATATAAATATATTCACAATTTGGACTGTCACTCTACTAATTATATTAATAATATATGGGAAAGAGGGTAATTTTATCTTGACTAAAGAAGAATGGGAAATGTGGAGAACCACAACATTTGGAAATATTTCTGTTGGAAAAGTGATACACCAAGTCAAAGTGCATATTATTCTCAAAGAATACTCTATATTGGACATTTGCAAAATGGAAAAATTACATTCAGACTTGATTTGAAGATGGACAAATCTTACAGACTGAACTAAATGGGCTCGGTTTGGTTTACATGTGTGCTTTATTTTTGTTTCATTGTATGTCTACTGGTTTGGATTTTTGTGTACTGTTTCTCTCTATGGTCATGTTTCGTTTCTTTGTGTTCTTTTTTTTTTTTTAAATATGCTGTTATTGGGTTCTGCACTGGACTGAGATGTCTGATGTTTTTCCAGGGCTCCGATGACCACGGGCACCACTTTTGCCTTCACCCTCCACAACTTCTCCACTTCTTCTCTGAGCCCTTGGTATTTTTCCAGTTTCTTAAGATTCAAAGCCAGCATGGCAACATCGCTGACTTTGACATATTTAATTTCATGTAACTTAACTTTGAGGGACTTTTAACAGCAAAGGCGTGTGTTTGGACTGTTGAAAAACATCATGAGAACAAAATATGCAGCTTCTTTGCTGGGAAGGTATGGTACAGTCATAATTTAATGTTGTTTTAGATCGATGACAGTTGTGCAGGCTGATCAGGAAAGATTCCAGCCATACAAAGAAACCTAGCATAGATCCAAACGCTCTTTCTGGCAGTAAAAATCAAAGATTTTAAAACATATTTAAAGAGTTCTATTTCACTGATAATGTGAGTCTTTAGAAAGGCTTTTGAAGCTCTGAACTGCCTGTGTGGAGACAGAGCTCAGAATAGGATTAACAGACAGCGGTGTGATAAGAAAACCAGAGAAAATGGCGGCATAATCCTGTTTTGTGGTCTGCTCTACATCTTTGATCCTCTCTAAATTCATATGCAGAATGTGATAGAGGGCTGAGGAGATAAAGTCACAGATCCAAACACTATGTGAGATTTATCAGGGGCTCTATTGATAAGCCCCAAACATGAAACATTCAGTGATATGTCGAAGGATCTTTTTTGTTCAATTATAAGATGAGAGCACTGGATGATTTTTTAATGAGTTTGGGGTGAAAAAACTCTCTACTTTCCAATTTGACAATCATTATTGATTAAGTTTTTAAGTTATGCCCATGGACAGAAGCAGTTGTGACGCACAGCTCTGATTATACATTTGCTCGTAAACTTGTGAATGCAAAAAATAATAATAGAGAAATATTCACACAAATCCCATATGGACAATGATGTGCAAAGTGTGTTTGTAGCAGCCACCAGCCGATCGAGTGGGTAATGATCCTGAAAATTTCCACAAGTTAGCAGCCTCTGACAGGACACTTTGTCCCTGATTGCTCTCTCAAAAAGGGTTTGAGGCTTTGGCTCTGCGGCTTTGGCTCTGCGGCTTTGGCTCTGCGGCTTTGGCTCAGTGGCTTTGGTCTCATTGTGGCTCTCATTGCGCTGTAGCCACTGAAATAGCAAATAATTTTGGTTTACAATGTGAAATAAAATTTGTATTATTATATTTAGTGATAAATACAGTATGTAGATCAGGGTTCAATTCAATAGGCAACTTGCATGCCAAATCAGGCCCACTAAGAAAAGTTGTCTGGTAAGTTGGTAAAATGGGACATGCAACCACATTGCAAGGAAGCCTGGCACATTCATCGTCTCTGGCCCACCGTGAACAACAGCAGAGAGGCTTAATTAACACTAAGCAAAATGGTTGCTAGGTAAGCAAAGTTTTTACTTAGTGCACTGTGTTAACTCTGTTACTCAGTACTACTGTACTATGCCTATTACATCAATTCAAAAGCAAGGACCACACCACAGCAATGCAATACAAGAGAATATTTATTGATGATGACGACGACGACGACGATGACGACGACAACGATTGATTGATTAGAGACTCAGGATCGCTGGGTGAGACAGGATGGGGGCTCTGTCTCAGGTGATCAGCCCAGCTGATTCAGAACCCGGAGTGGTTGCAGAAAAAGGAGTTGGAGGTTGAGTCGTGGTCCAGCTCCCGAACTTCAGTCAATGATGAAGACCCAAGATGGCCCACGAAGACCCAAGATGGCACTGCAGAAGGCTGTCCTGGCTTTTCGTTGCTGGTTGTTTTGCATGTTTTTGTTTGTACATTGTGTGTCTGCGTGATCTTACACCCATGAAGAGTGCTTGTCCTTCCGAACCACAACTCCTACAGACCTAGTTCCAGTTTTTTTTAGCTTCTTCTGCAGAATTAGCCCTTCTTTTGGCTAAAAGAGTGAGAAGCTGCTGATGAGGAAAACGTGCACGCTGAGCGATATCTCCTCTGAGAAAGAAACAGGAAACCAGATCGCTGGAGCTATTGACTCGGCAGCTGGGGGAAGAATGATTGAGATGGTCGAGTTGCGATGATGCGCCCTGATAAAAGATGAGACGTACGACAGCACCTCTGGAAATGATGACGGAAGGGTGAACAGAGGTAGAAGACTGGCTTGCCAAGCCTGTAAAATAGATAGGATTGAGGTAGAGAGTAGAGGGTCGAAAGAGGGAATGTGAGATGATTGAGAGAGTATCCCGGTGCCCGGTGACAGTTCTGGAGAGAGACACCATCCCGGTGTCCGGCTGCAACCCTGGTGAAGATGCGGAAAAGGCTCGAGTAGGATAAGGGATGAATGAGAAAGGGGTTGAGTGGGATGAACGATGAATGAGGGAGGGATGAATGAAGAGTTGAAAGAAGATCAAATGGGGGACGGACACGGTGCGAGAAGGAGTAGGCATCTCTGTGTCAGTTGGCTCTGACAGAATGAATAGATAAGGGGATAGCGGCCGATGATAAATTAATTCATTCATTTTCTACCGCTTGTTCCTGTTAGGGGTCACGGGTGACTGGAGCCTATCCCAGTGCCTTGGGGCCGATGATACTCCGGGGCCAATATGAGCGTGGCTGTTGGCCGTGGATCGGAGCGTTTGTGGCTGTCGGCATTAGATCGGCTTAAGCATGGTTGTCGCCGTTGGCGTGATTGCCACCGTGGGTCGGTGTAAGCGTAGCTGCCGTTGGCATGGTTGCTGCGGTGGATTGACGTATGCATAGCTGCCGTTGCCGTGGTTGCCGGCGTGGATAGGCGTTAGCATGGCTGCCGTTGGCATGGTTGTCACCATGGATTGGCGTAAGCGTGGCTGCCGTTGGCGTGGTTGCCGCCGTGGATAGGTGTGAGCATGGCTACCGGCGAGGCTCGTGCCCGGAGCGAGCGTGGCTGGCACCGTGGATCGGAGCAAGCGAAGCTGCTGCCGTGGCTCGGAGCGAGCGAGGACTAGTATGAGTCGGAGTAGCATGTTAGCATGAGCCGGCGTAATGGTAATGATGAATGGGATGAAGGGTGAATGAGAGAAAATTAGCAGCGCTAGCATGGAATTTGGCAAAAGCCCGAAAGCGATGTGAGCATGTGTGGTAAGACATGTTGGGGGGGGCTAGCCTTGAAGACCCTGTGGTTAGAGCTTGTCCTATGTCATATGTGCCAATAGCAAAGGCTACACGGGTACTCGTACAACCACAGTTACGTTAGGTAACTTGGATTTTAGCTGTAATTGGAGCAGTAGGTGTAGAGGAGGTATGAAGGGATGCATGTGCGTGGGGGTTGAGTGTAGAGGTAAGCGTTTTTTTCTGCCAAAAATACTATGGGATAAATTTAAATTTCGGGTTTGCTTCGAGCTCGGGCATGCAAATCAAGTTAATTTGTCGGGCTCAGGCCGGATAGGGCTTCAATGCCCACGGGCCTGGGTCGGGTCGGGCTTACCTCTAGTTGAGTGCACTGCAAAGAGGGGAATGAGAGAAATTATGAGATGGGAAAGATTGAGCACAGAGGGAGCAGGCACGGTGTTATACAACCTGGCTCCTGCCACCAGGGGGAGCTGAGAGGTTGGGCTGCGGGCCCCTGGAGCGATAATGACATCAGCTGGGAACCAGGAAGTGCGGAGAATGACAAGTGGATATTTATCATCATAGCATCTGAAAGAAATGCCTTCTGACATCGGCCTGCAGCAGGCCAGCCGCGGTCCGATCTCTGGTGTCTACCTGCGTGGAGACGCACACGGAAGCGGTGCTGGGGAGCGGCGCGGGGGAGCGGTGCCCTGGTGCAGCGGCTGGTTGAATGAGGGGGAGAAGACCGAGAAGGAGAGCGCGTGGGTCCCGTTGGCTATGGACCAGAGGTCGGTGTGTGTGTGTGTAGAAGCCCCAGAGGTAGGGGTCCGCAGAAGAGGCGTGCGGAGGAGATTAGGGTGTTCGGAGGCTATGGAATCACTCCTACTGTGTGTGTGCGTGGTGGACAGGGGACCTGCGTTTGAGAATCCTCTGGGGAACGTGACTACTGGAGATACAACCGCCTGAAAGTTGAGACTGGGAACAGGTCCGAATCGAATAGAAAACGGCTCATGATTCTTGTCCAAACAAACGCTCTCGCTGACTGATTGTCTCTCTGTCAAGAGAGCAGAGACAACAAGAGATGCAGGGATAGGCCTGTATAAATAGGGCTTCTGGGTAATTAGAGGTGTGGTTAAAGAGTGGAGGCATGGTTGCTGGAGGAGTAGGAGGTTGAGGTGTGGTTCCGCTCCCGAACCCCAGTCAATGATTAACATCATCAACTACATTTACGCCACGGAGCTACGCTGTTTACGCTGGAAAACACATCCATCATGGCCGTGTTAGTGTAAGTGAATGTGCAATCTCTGCTTCATCTTTTTATACCAGAGGCTTTTGTCAGCTTGGTACAGCAAGAAGCCGTGGCTAGCTGGTTGCAGTGAAGCTAATGTTCTTTGTTTGTTTTTCGTGTTTACCTTTTAAAACTGCATCTACAGACTGGGTTTACTGTGAAAATGGTGCTCGGGACTTGAAACACCTGTCTGAGAATAATCAAAAACACAAAAACACAAAAATGACTATGGACAACTGTCTGCAGTTAGCTTTATTCTACACCACATAACTCAGTCACTCCAACACCACACAACTCAGTCACTCCAACACCACATAACTCAGTCACTCCAACACCACATAACTCAGTCACTCCTACAAGCCACATAACTCAGTCACTCCTACACCACATAACTCAGTCACTCCTACACCACAATAAACTCAGTCACTCCTACACACATAACTCAGTCACTCCTAACACACATAACTCAGTCACTCCTACACCACATCAAACTCAGTCACTCCTACACCACATAACTCAGTCACTCCTACACCACATAACTCAGTCACTCTTACACCATCATCCAGTTCTGTACTATGGGTTTTATTCTGTTGTTTTATTCTGTTGTTTTTATTTGTTGTTTTATTCTGCTGTTTTATCTCTTGTACAGTGTCCTTGGGTGTTCTGAAAGACGCTTTTAAATAAAATGTATTATTATTATTATTATTATTATTGGGAAAGGCTAACATCGCCACATAACTGGATGATAACGAGGCCATGACAAGACCGACAACCCAGGATTTTGCGTCTTCCTTAGACACCGCGCTTAAGGAACACTTGAACGTCTGTGTTCAACGGTACGTCCAAAATGATTCAGAATGAGCTCCTTGACTGTATGCTGGCCGTGAATAAAACTATATTCGTGAAAGTGGCTGATTTCTTATCAAGCCAAGCTGATGAGACTTCTGATGTGCCGAACCAGTGTAGCACTTGTGCTCTGTTTACCCCTGACTGAAAACACACCAAAGTTTATTATGCTGGATAATACCAATGCTGAAAGCATCACTGAACTTTTATTAATAAATAGATGGTTTGGTTATTAGAAAAGCCATGAAAGAATAAATGACATGTCTTTAAGAATAAGTCTGTTTACTTCATTAATTCAGGGGTAAACGTGTATTTAAAATGTGTATTCATACAGTCAATGTAAAATATTCACATTTGGACATAAAAAAAGCCCAAAAAAAACCGGTAGTGGTCAAATGTCAAATAGCCCCCCTTATATTTTGCATCACCAGCTGCCACTGTTCATAACCCGTCCCAACACGGGAATTAGAGAGGACAGTAGTGACCGTCAGACACTTGTCAGTGAGCCAGGCTTTGACTTGTTCATGGTGCTTGTTCTGTCACAGGTGTGTACATTTGACACTGTGCAGATACAATTAAATAGTTGCCTCACCAAATGCAAAAGTTATGGCCGCAATTAGTGACCGAAAAAGTGGGTCGCCAGAAAAATGTTTGCAAACCACTGGTCCAGTGGTCTGGACTAGATGTTAGTTTAATAGGTTGACAGATGTTACATGTTGAGTTTGATGAAGAAACAGACACCCCCTGTATTTTCTTTGTATTTTGCTTATGTGTCTTTTATTTTGGGTACATCCAAACCAGTAGAGGGTGCTCTAAGCGCTACTGTGGCGACTAGAGGGACAACGCACAGGCGCAGCTTCAGATTTAAACAAGCTCTGGCAAGACTAACACGTCTCCTCTCATCTATCCCCTGATATGAAAATTAACCTAAATCGGTCCAAATGTAATTCTGAGTTACAGGTAAGATTTTGAACAAACGATAACTGTCAGAAAGTGTATTTTATAAACGTATTTTTGTTGTCTCGTTTTCATGACGAGTCCACCATGTACAGTGTTAATACAGTCGTAATAACATATTTTAAGCTTTACTCAAGCAATGTAATTTGCTCAAGTGCTTAATAACATGCTAGTAACATGCAAGTTTATACCATTTTGATTGTAAATGTTACTCAAATTCCAGTTTAAGGCAACCGCCATGCACAGTTTTGTCCCCATTCAGAGGCGCTTTATCTGCCATATTGATTGCCATATTCTGACCTGCTTGTGTGTGTGTGTGTGTGTGTTAGAGAGGCGTAGGAGAAATGTAGAATATGCATGTATGTAAAATAATGTAACTGATGTACAAATATGGTTGAGACCGTGTATAAGTTAGTGTTTAATACTTAATTATAAATGTATGTAGTTTCATTTGCACGTCTATTATTGTATTGAGTCAATGTAGATATTCTTTTACTGTCTTTAACAAATATGTGAATGTTTATTGTCCTTTGTCATTTTGTTAATTATTGAATTTGTGAGAAATTTGAAGAGTTATTTGAGAGATATTTGAAGAGATATTTGAAGACTAACACGTCTCCCCCTCGTCTATCCACAGCTACACCACACTTTTGGGCTACACAGTTTAACCCTAGCTGTGTGCTATGGCCCAGCTTCCCCCTAGGACTGGCTCCATTAATAATAACATATTTATGTGGCATCTATTGAAGGGTAAATGAGAAATGACTGAGGAATGAAAAGAAAACAGTCACCAGGTTTACCACAGAAACAAGCACAACACACTTTATTCACAGCATAAGAAAATATTCTACAGTTAGTACAGTGGAGAAAGAATTAATTTGTAACATTACATCTGCCTATAGGGTGAAGTATGTGTAGGAGCTAGAGCACAGTAGACATGGATGAGGTTGTGTCCACATTACATAACATTCCAAAGAGATTAAAACTGAGAATTAGGTGGTGGAATTTTCCCTTTAACATTACTGATGTTTTGACCTGGTTTATGGGTTAATATTTCAATAATAACGTGCCCTATCCAGTAATTCAACAGTTCTTCTGCTTGGATATTCCTTTAAAAATAAAGAAACATGTATGTGGACCCTTTCCTTCCATCTCAAACATTGACATTAATTCTAGATGCGGAATCCAACCTATTCTGACTAACAGAGACACGGGGATCCAAATGACCCGTTGGAGCTTCAGGCTTTGCTCTTTTCGGACTCGGCCTCTGGACTTTCAGCTGCCCCTCCAAAGCGCTGGCTCAGCTCTGACGTAAGCACGGAGCAGCATGACCTCTGCCGAACAATACACAAAACATAGTGAAAACAATGTTGTGAAAACATAGTAAATCCTCTGGCCCTTCTTGCACCATTTTATGGCCATTTGACACTTTTTTTTTGCTTTCATTTGATGCTACAATGATTATATTTGACCCAGCCCTTATTAAATGATTACAGTTGTTCTATGCATCTGTCAAAAATACATATTATGCCATGTCTAAAAAACTCACACTCTCCCTTTTAACACAATTCAAGGTCCAATTGTCCAATCACAAATATTTTCACACTAAAGGCATTACCATGTAGAAGTAGGGCTTCATGATATTGGAAAAAACTGTGATATGCAATATGGGGTTAAAGTACTGCAATATCGATATTATTGCGATAATTTGCTCTCACCCAAATAAGGACTTAGAGTAAGTAAATTTTTCGCCTATTTAATTAGCAGTGTAGTTAAAGGTAGGCCACTTCTATTAGAATTAGAATATCATCTGATGCTGTATGTATGTGATGGCTACTTCCACGGTGCATGTTCAGGTTGCGTCTGAACAAATGCAAGATTAATACATAAAATAATAAAAAATGATCGCATAACATTGCCATACACATATCGCACGCTCCAATATTGCGATGACCATATTTTTTCAATATATGGTGCAGCCCTATGTAGAGGGGTCGGATCATGTGCACACTTTTGTCCCTGTTTGAGTTTGAGGTTGAAAAACACATACGAATGCTAATCCAATCCCATGTGATTTAATTTTTATTCATTTTTTAAAATAGCACCAACATTAAAAGATTATCAAAGTCCATTCTGGGAGTGATCAGTACACAGCTTGAGGTCGGTAATACCTACCTATTTTTGGGTAATCGGCACATGACATTTTGTGGTTAGGGTCTGCATTCCAAATTATTATGCAAATTAAATTTTTCTTTGATTTTGCCAAAAAGTCAATATAAATCACAGTCATCAGAATTTTCAAGTCTTGTTACTGAACAAACCTCTAAATGAAAACAGTATTTTTTTTCAAAAATAAAAACTTCCAAATTATTGTGCACAACAGAATTTCCAATCATGTTATACTTGCAAAGAACTAAAAATGGTCATTTGTTAAATTAGAATCATTAGCAGGTCATATTTACTGAAATCAGAAGCTATTTCAATCAAAACATTTGAACAGGTCAGGTTACATTTGAACCCTTATTTGACAGGAGCTTCACAATTCTTGCATCCATTGAACTTGTGAATTTCTGGAGAGTTTCTGCTTGAATTTCTTTGCACGATGTCAGAATAGTCTCCCAGAGCTGCTGTTTGGATGTGAACTGCCTCCTGCCCTCATAGATCTTTCACATGAGGATGCTCCAAAGGTTCTCAATAAGAGGAGGATGGGGACCACACCATGAGTTTGTCCTCTTTTATCGGTCATAGCAGCCAATGATGCAGAGGCATTCCTTGCAGCATGAGATGGTGCATAGTCATGCATGAAGAGGATTTTGTTACAGAAAGCACGGTTCTTCTTTTTGTAACATGAAGGAAAGTGTTCAGTCAGAAACTCCACATACTATACAGAGGTCATTTTCCCACCTTCATCCGAAAGGTGCCGACCAGCTCTCTCCTCTTAATTCCGGACCAAAAAATGCAAATATTTTTTTACTGCTTTGTAATGGCATTTTAGTAGCAGCTGTCTTAATCTGATGAATTTTTCTGGCAGAATCCTTCCTCATTGTGCCTTTATCTGCACAAATCTGTGTGCTCTCAATCAGCTACAAATCTCTTAATAGTACAATGATCCCCTTTAAGTTTTTGTGAAACATCTAAGGTTTTCATACTTTGTCCATGGCATTCAAGTATTTCACGCTTTTCGGCATTAACAAGATCCTTTTTCTTTCCCATATTGCTTGAAAATAGTGGTCTGCTTGATAATGTGGAACGTCCTCCTTAAGTAGTTGTTCCTTTAATTGGACCTAACTGGCAAACTAATTGGTACAGGGATCTGTGACCCCTGGTGTTCCCAACGTCTCCCTTCCAAGTAACAACCAGTGTCACAGTCTGCTCATCTCCTGTCTGCTGGTGTCTTTCCACTCTGCCAGTCAGCCACACCTCCTCATCAGACCCACTCCCTACACCTCTCTCTGCTCCTCTCAACCTGTTAGCCACGCCTCCTCATCAGGCCAACCCTCCACACCTGCCTGCATTTAAGCCTGGTCCTGTCTCTGCGCCAGTGCCAGATTGTTTTTGTGTTATGTCTGACTTTCCAGCGGTTTCCCCCGGACTGATTTCCTGTTGCCGACCTCGTTTATCCCCGACCTGGGTCTACTTCCAGGTAATATCCAGGGCTCTGCCCTGGATATTACCTCAGCCTTCTGTCTTCGACCACGAGTTTCGCCTGTTCCCTCCTGGTTAGACGCCTGCTCGGCTCTGTGGCTACACAGCTCACCACTGAACCTGTCAGCCAGCTAGGTAATCCACCTGTTGATGGTTTTACTTTCAGTCAGCAACGCCAGTCTCACTCCTTCTCCGATCTTGCAAAAGATCGCTGTGAACAAAGACTTTTCACCTTGACACGGTATGATCTGTTAAAGACTGCTGTGATAATAAAGGTTATTACCGTCTGTGACTCAATCTGCCTGTGCTGCTTTTGGGTCCTCACCATACCCGAAACAACCAGGCCTTATGCCTCGCATACACCGACTCCACTGCGGGTGCAGTTTGGGACCTAGGCGGGTTACTTGCAGATTGCCTATTACACCAACTTTTTTTTACAAACACCACGCTGATTTTTTGACCTGAAAACTGGAACAAACCGCTGCGGTGTCAATCATAATTATACTTCTTTCAACAGTTCCATGCAGCTCCTGGACCCGCGGCTTGGAGCAGCCAGTGTAAGAGGTTGAATTGATTTCAGTCACTTTCAAAGTGTTGTGGCTCCTGAATTGCATCCACATTGGAGTCAGTGTACTCGATGATATGACCACTTTTCCACCACAAACTGTCAAGATTTTGTTTTAATATCTGTTTCTAAACCATAATTGTTTATCTGATCACACACATTTCATACTTCTGTAGGTGAAACTGCACAATATACCAATATCTTTTAAATGCCTAATTAAAAACTCAAATGAGTGAGTCTTTATACTTAATTGGAAAATGGGTGTTAATGGAAAATGACATGCATTTTAAACAGCTGACCATATAAGGTCAAATGATGTCATCCCAGAAATATACAAGGAGTGTAATTTGACGCCAGATGGCTCAGAAAATATCCAGACACGAGCTAGCGGGTAAATATTGCCTTTTTTAAAATGTATTGTACGGGTGCAGTAGCACAAAAAATGGGACTTAACTCAAAAACCTGGACTTAGACCAGGGTCAAGTCTGTTTTAGGATGGGTTCAAACCAGGACCAAAGTATGCATACATTCAATTTGACTAGATCTAAACTCCCTTACCTTGCCATCCTTCGCCTGGCGGTGGGCTTTAGACAGTAGCTCAAGCAGGGCCAGAAGAACTCCCAGACTCAAACCCAACCCCAGCAGCACAAAAAGACCCCTCAGGTCGTGTGCCTCCAGGGAGCTCCCCTCGTGGTCCCCCATGCAGCTCCGTGCCCACCACTTATTCTTCAGGTAGGCCAGCGTCCCCGACTCGCTCAGCTCCAGGATAGCAATGGAAAGGTTCTTCATCAGAGAGAAGCCTGGTACAGGAAGGATGAGGGTTACATTTTCTATTAATATTGATGATAGTATCCCAAGAACCTAAGTACGCAAACATTTAAAATCCTAAAACTTGCTTTGCTGACCCTTTTTTGCTTTTTTAAACATTGTACAATGTTGCATCAGAAATATTGTTTCATTCATGCATGTATAATTCTACATATTTGAATTGTCTACCAGGTTCCACTTGATCTTTGATTAATGATAATTATCATTAATCAAACATCAAGTTTACAGGTTTCCTATAGCTGGATGAAGTGCGAGTGAAATCATGACTTTTAGTCTTACCATAGTCTAAAGTACCGGTCCTTTTTAACTATCTCAATCAAAATGTTGCACAGCTGTGCAGACCTGCTCAAAAATCCTGACGACATCCTGTTCATATTCAGGGTGCACTATGCAGCGTTTCTGGCAATGGTCCGCTACCTGCTTGTCTATAGAGATGTTATGTCATTGCCTGGAATGTTCCACTAATGGCATTAAAGGAATTTCTTGAATTTCTTGAACTACAGGGTTAGTTAGCCTAAAAAATCTGGGTAACTTTGGAAAAGAAAAAGCTTCAGTTGTAGTAGTTGAAGCACCTCTCCTTCACTGTGAAACTCTTACAGGTTTCTACTTTTTCCCGGCCGTGAAGGAGGGTCTATTTTTTAAAAAAAAAAGTATGAAGGTCTTTTACCAGCTTGTAAAGGAGAATCATCTGAAGCGCTTTGAGTTTAAAGAATCCTTTTGTCTGAAAGAAATAGAACTTTTATAGGCATTTACAAATGAGTTTATTATAAAGAAATCAAGGCATGATGACCATCATAGCCCTTTGACTGAAATGTTTATTAAAGCATAACTTTAGATATTAATCCCCTTGAATGTTAAATTGTACCAATGTATTAACAAATTGGGCAGCCAGTCTACTGATTTATATTAAGGGTAAATGGGAAGGAGAGGGTCACTTTGTTTTGGATGAAGAGTGGGAAAGTGTATGTACATCTCATTGGAGAAAATTCAGTTTGAAAAATTACTCACAGGAAAATGCAGACTCTTGTAGAGGATGTGGCAGCAGGAGGCAAACCACTATCATGTGTTTTGGGATTGTCCTGTTCACAAGTTTTGGACTGAGATCAATAAAGCCTTACAGACACTTCATCCCAATGGATTTCTGAACTGTGTATTTGGGCCTCAGGACTCCTGCTATGGACACAACCAGCAGTTATCTCTGGAGCATCCTCCTGGCAGCAGCAAAAAGGCCCTCACACAAAATGGATGGAACAAAATGCTCCAATCAACGACTGACATTATAATTAATATACATAAAATGGAAGAAAATATTTTTGAACTTGACAGAAAAATGGACACATTTCTCTTTTTTGTTTGTTCTTAAATTTAAAAGAAATTAAAACATCAACACAACAAATAAGAATGGGGGGGGGAAACCTTTCGTTATAGTTACAAAACTTCTAAAAAGATAAAAATCTCCTGATTCCTCCCAGCACACAGAAAGCACGATGTTCCGTGCACTTAAGAGTAAGTTTCATGGCAGTTTGCGTGATCAGTCAATAGATCAGAAAGACAAGTAACCAGAACAGTATAGTGAAGGTCAGATTTCATAGTGATGAGCAGCTACTGTAAAACGCTAATATTCCAGAAGAGCAATACATTTAAAGATGGCCATCTGCTATGGTAATGCAGCTGGTAATGTGTCAGAGCAGTGACATGCAGTGACTTTTCATTCAGGCAAGCAGAATGTCAAGTTGTCACAAAACTCCAATTTCAAACTGGATTTCGATACTAAGGAAAACACTTGATTCTCAAAATTTTAATGGCAGGTGCTATGTTGAATTAAATGACATTTGCTAACACTGACTGCGTCACTCAATGCATCAATCACAATTATTGAAATGATTTGAACGAGCGACATATTACTTTAGTACTACGGGTAACTACACAAAACGACATTCATGACGAGATACTCACAATAACAGCATACTGTTCAGACAGATGCACTTATAATCATGCCTTATTTGCCACAGACGCAACCTTAAAAACGTCTAACATCACAACAGCCGTGATAAAGCTCACCTGTCACTCCCATATGCAAATCAAACCACGTCTTTCCTGAAGAAACATCCTGTATTTCCCTGAAGTGGAGTTTGTCCAAAACAGCCACAGATTCACTCACTCTAGATAAATGTACCATTATTGCTTTGTCGCTGTTTTTGCTTCATAAAATGGTGTCGTGTCAGACACCATGCCGGTGTGAATACATTTTTTTGTGTTTTGCATGTTCCGATTTGTAGTGTTTTTCTGCCATTTTGCAGGAAATCTTACCAATGGAATCAATTTCCCCGCAATGGCCCTCGTTCGTAGGCATTGTCAGCAGCCTGGGCACATTGTAACTGTAACAGGCAGTATGGCCCTCCTCGTTTGCAGCTGCCGATGCAGGGGCCGTCCCAGTAACAGAGGTATCCGGAAAACTAGTGCCCACCTTACTGCATGGCCACAACTCAGGTGGGTCACTTATTTTTTTCTGACACTGCTTGGGGATATTTGGAAGATGCTTATGTCATCCCATGAACATTTGCATGAGTGGTGTCCCAGTGTCTCATAGTCAATGGTTTCTACCCTAACGGAGTGTTTATTTTCGCAACATTTTGCATCTTGTGATCGCCTCAAAACTTGCCACTGGCTTAAACTTAAGGCCACTAACGGCTTAGCCATACCCTGCATAGGTTACATGGAGCTGGACATCATCTTTTGTGGAAAACGTGTGCTTTCACGTCAAAGTGTTGCTTTCCAAGTGGTTAGAAGACGGGTTACCAGGTTACCAACATGGCTCTGCATTGTTTGGGATGGCTTCACGTTCAATTCCCTCTACACTTATGAAGGCGCTACAGAAGTGCCACATAGCTAGACTTCAGGTCCCAGTCAGAACATCCAGGTAAGTTAACGGTATATGGACAGAGGGCCTGTCACATCCCTGTGGTGCTTTGAAAATTGTGGCTACCACATGTTCTGAGCAGTTCTCACCTTAACCCCGAAGTGTTGTTTGGACCTCCAGAATTTGGCTTGCCGACTGGTTTGTTAGCATCGCCATCCTTGGTGGATGTTGTGCGAGGGACAGCTTACATCCCCGTCATTAATGCTGGTACAACCGAAGTGCTGCTATATTCACGCATTGTCATCAGCACTTTAGATCATGTCAATGTGGATGAGGACCCATCTTTAACGGCACATGCAACACAGATGGCCGCTACTGTGGCAGACCAAATTGATGCTGTTGATTTTGTCCATTTTGTTCCCGGACGAACAAAATGCAGCTTTCTTCTCCGAAACTAAGTTTCTGTGTTTAACCATGTCAAATCAGGATTTTGGGTGCATATACCTAATTACAAATTACATTCCCCTATTGGACAACATTCCTCTTTGCCAATGACATCGTCACATCCCTCTGTACATACTGGCCAGTGTCTACCACTGTCTCAAAGCTCCGATCCTTCTTGTGATTCACAAGTTATTGTCATAGATTTGTTGATGGTTTTGCAAAAGTGGCTGCTCCCTTGCACGATCAGGCTGCAGCATCATTGGGCACTCAAAAGGGCTCACAATCATAATGTTGATCTCTGGGAAAAGGAATGTCAAGAAAGCTTTAAGGCTCTAAAAGAAAAACTATCCACTTCAAAATTCCCCTTCAAACATGTGTAGTCTCCAAAAGGACAAGATCGGCCCGAGTTGAAGAGCGACATCATGCTCTGTCTTAGTTTTGCTTCGCCAGTGAGATCGCTTGGCGGAGAGGGAAGGTGTTCTGTACTGGTGGTGGCAAGGGGGTTTGGCAGCTGCTTGTGCTGAGCTCTCTCATTAGTGGGGTTTAAATAAGGTCCAGCAGGAGCATAGCCATTGGCATATAATATATAAAGGACCTTGGCTCTTTTGCAGTTTCGTTGTTATTGACCATGCATGGCCAAAGACGTGGCCAAATGATATGAGTGCGAGTGGTGCCAGATTGCGTAGGATTCTCGTCCTCCCGCTCATGCTTTAATGGACCATCTCATGGCTTCTAGGCCCAATGAACTCATAGCTCTTGACTTCACATTGTTGGAGCCATCACAAAATGGACTGCAGAATGTGTTGATCATGACTGATGTGTTCAGCAGCATGACAAGCAGGCCCAGAATGTTTCCAATGTCCTGGTTGCAGAATAGTTCTCAAAGTTTTGTGTTCCCTGTTGGATCCATTCAAACCATGGCCGCTGTTGTAACTTTTATGACATCGCCAAGTTAAGAACCACCCTCTACCACCCGGCCGGGAATGCAATGTTTAACCGTACACTGCACAATTTTCTTCACACTTGCTCTTGCTTACCACAAATACTGTATGCTTACAACACGACTCCTCACCAGCCCACTGGTTAATCTCTTGTTCCTTTTGATATTTGGCCAGGAACCCAGACTTCCAGTCGACTTTCTGTTGGGAAAAGTCATGAGTGGATTGCTTAACATCAGACTCGGTTGCAGTTGACGTTTGAAGAGGCAAGGACGCACCTGTAACCAACTGCAAATCGCAGGAAAGTACAACATGGCAAACATGTGCAAGATGCTCCCTTGAGAGAAGAGCAGCAAGTCCTTTGCGGAACTTTGGCTCTAAGGGCCATATAGTGTCTTGTGGGCTTCAACCATGGATGGCAGTCCACACCATCGCCCCAGCGCGTTATCAAACTTTTGCAAGGAATGTACATCGGTCCCTAGTAAAGCCATTAATTGGAGAATCTTCTCATCCAGTTCCTCACCAGTTCCTTGTTCCTTCTCTCCTTTGATTGCACAACGTCCACCCGATGAACTGCCTGATAGGGATTTTTTTTTTTTTTTTTTTTTTTTTGGTTCCCGGTGGATTTTTTTTTTTTTTTTTTTTTTTTTTTTTTTTTTTTTTTTTTTTATGGTTCCCGGTCAATGTGGGCAAGGCCCATTCACTGCATCTGTGGCTGTTGTCCATCCAAACAGGACTCCAATCCTCCTACACTTTCAGTCAAGGACAGGGGTGTGTGCAGGATTAGCCACCTACTGCAGATCGCCATCCTAACCTACATCACTTGCCTTGTTCCACTGTGGATGAGCTAAAAACGGATTCCAACACGATTGCTGCTTTCTTTTGACCATGAAACTAGGGTAACTGGGCCGAGGTCCATTGTCGAGGTGATGATCCAGAGAGGAAGGGTGTAATTTAATAATTAGTTTTAAACTTGTAACTCTACCTCTTGTTAGCCACACACCTTAAATGTATGGGATCTAGAGCCATTTGAACGGTCCAGCAACTGTTTTAACGATGATGAACTCTCCCTGACTGCTACTATACAGAAAAAAACCTCCCCACCTAAACCCCCCCGCATTTCAACTGGTATCCCACACGTTGTCCTTTGGGGTGTTTTCAACATTTGAGTACGTATCCTTTAAAATTTAGCTAAAACAGTCTCCATCGATTCTCTTGTTTTATTATAAGCCTCCCCACACTGCCAAAGTTTTATTGATGATTTTACTGAAATGCTTTCAGTTGTATGCACAGACTTTGATGGTTTGGCCATAACAGGTGATATTAATGTTCATGTTGATAATATTTGTGACCGAAACGCTAAAGAGCTTCATGCTGTCCTTGAAACTTACGGTCTTACTCAGCACGTGATTGCCCACCCACAGCAGAGGGCACACTCTAGATCTTCTAATTACAAAAAGGGGTTAATATTGCAAACGTCAATGTGGTCGATTTTGCTCTGTCTACTTTGACTTGTCTATTTTTCCCAAACCAACCGGCTGGTCCTGCAGTTGTTCGCGAAGACATATGACATAAATGATGGCGCAGGAAAACTATTTTATGGGAATGATAAACTTTGAAATAATAATAATAATAATAATAATAATAATATAACATTTTATTTAAAAGCGCCTTTCAGAACACCCAAGGACACTGTACAAGAGAATAAAACAACAGAATAAACAACAGAATAAAACCCACAGTACAGAACTGGATGATGGTGTTGGAGTGACTGAGTTATTGTGGTGTAGGATTGTCTGAACAGGTGAGTTTTGAGTCTGGATTTGAAAAGTGGAAGGGTGTCTATGTTGCGGAGGTCAGGAGGGAGAGAGTTCCAGAGCTGAGGAGCAGAGCGGCTGAAGGCTCTGCCCCCATTGAAATAAGACGGGAAGGAGGGGACAGAGAGCTGGAGAGAGGAGGAGGACCTGAGGGAGCGAGAGGGAGTGGAGATGTGTGAGGAGGTCAGAGATGTACGGTGGAGCCAGGTTATGGATAGCTTTGAAAGTATTTAGGATAATTTTGAAGTGAATCCGTTGTGTTTATGGGGAGCCAGTGAAGTTGTTGAAGGATGGGGGTGATGTGATGGCGGGAGGGCGTCCTGGTGATAATGCGGGCTGGCAGAGTTTTGGAGAAGCTGCAGTTTCTGGAGGGATTTATTGGGGAGACCAAAGAGGAGAGAGTTACAATAATCGATCCGGGAGGTGACTAGACTATGGACAAGTATGGCTGTGGTGTGAGGAGTGAGAGAAGGACGGAGACGAGAGATGTTGCGAAGGTGGAAGTAGGCGGAACGAGTGATGTTGTTGATGTGGGAGTGAAAGAAAGGGTGCTGTCGAGGATGACACCAGACTCTTGACTTGAGGGAGGGGAGGACAGTGGAGTCATTGATAGAAATTGTGAAACTGTTTGATTTTGAGAGAGTGGAAGGGTGGCCTACCAGTAGGACTTCGGTTTTAGAGCTGTTGAGTTTGAGGAGATTTGAAGAGAACCAGGAATTGATTTCCTGCAGACAGAGGGTAAGAGAGGCTGGTGGAGTGATGCAGTGGGTTTAGAGGAGAAGGTAGAGCTGGGTGTCATCCGCGTAGCAATGGAAATGAATGTTGTGTTTACGGAAGATGGAACCAAGAGGGAGAATGTAGATGATGAAAAGAAGGGGACCCAGGACAGAGCCCTGGGGCACACCAGCTGGGACAGGGAAGGGGTTGGATTGGTGGGATTTCAGTTGTATGAATTGACTGCGATCGGAGAGATAGGAAATGAACCAAGAGAGAGGAATGTGGGAGATGCCAATAGATTTAAGCCTATGGATGAGAGTGCTGTGTGAGATGGTGTCAAATGCTGCTGTTAGATCGAGGAGGATGAGAATAGATAGTAAATTAGAGTCAGAAGCTATGAGGAGATCATTTGTGATTTTAAGAAGTGCAGTTTCAGTGCTGTGAAGTGGACGGAAACCAGATTGAAAATGTTCATAGAGACTGTTTGAAATGAGATGGGTGTGAAGTTGAGAGGCGACTACTTTTTCAAGAATTTTGGATATAAAAGGTAAATTAGAGATGGGGCGCAGATTATTGAAATTGTTGGGATCTAATCCAGGTTTTTTCAGAATAGGGGTAACAGAGGCAGTTTTGAGTGATAATGGAACAGTTCCGGAGGTCAAGGATGAGTGGATGATATTAGAAATGAAGGGGGCAAGCGAAGGTAGGCAAGATTTGACCGAGAGCTGTGGGGAGAGGGTCAAGGTGACAGGTGGAAGGTTTGGAGTTCAAATGAATTCAGAGATTGTTTGGACAGAGGGAAGAGGAGAAGCTAGAAAATGGTGTAACATGAGAGAGGGGGAAGAGATGTCCACTCCAGGAACTGCAGCTTGGCTTGTTAGGTTGTGATGGATGGTAGTCACCTTGGAAACAAAGAAGGACATGAGGGAGTTACAGAAGTCAGGTGAATGCAGATGGTTGGGGAGCGAGTCAGGGGGTTTCGTTATGTTTGAGAGGAGGGAGAAGAGAGTCTTGGAGTTGTGTTGATTCGAGTGGATCAGACCAGAATAGTAGGAGGATTTGGCAGCAGATATAGTGTCCTTATAGAGCTGAATGTGGTTGTTGTACATGTCTTGTGTATGGTGAGTCCAGTTTTGTTTTGTAAGCGTTCCAGTTGTCGTCCTTTGGCTTTGAGTAGTCGGAGTGTGGGTGTAAACCAGGGTGCAGAGCGGGAGAAGGAAACAGGTCGGGTTTTTAGTGGAGCGTGGGAGTTGAGAAGGGTACGGAGGTTGTTATTATAGAGAAGAGGGGAACTAGGTCGTCAGTTGGGGTGTTAGCGACTGTACTGGGGAAGTTATTAATGTCAGATGAAAATGTGTTGATGTTGATGTCCTTGATTTTGCGAAATGATATGGTGCGAGGAAGGAAGAGTTTGGATAATGACAGATTTATGTTGAAGGTGATAAGCATATGGTCAGTGAAGGGGAGAGTGTGAGGTTTGCATTGAAATGGAGGTTACACCAGAACAGCATACGAGATCCAGAATATGACCTTTGCAGTGGGTAGGAAAGTGAATGTACTGTTGAAAACCAAAACTGGATAAAAAATCTTTGGGAGAGTGTTAGTAGAGACGTCCACGTGAATATTCAGGTCGCCAAGGATAACAGTATTTTCGGATAATGCAGAGAGAGATGGGTGAGGAGATGAGAGAAGTCATATTCAGAAGTCCTTATTATATTTGGGTGGACGGTAGATGGTAGTGACAGTCGTGGGGTGGGGTCCTGGGAGAAGAGAGGCAGAGTACTCGAAGGAGGAGAAAGACGGTCCAGACACCGGTAGAACTTTGCAGGTCTCGCGGTGAAACAACGCGAGACCTCCGCCCCGTCCACACAGGCGAGGCTGGCAGGTGTAAACAAATCCCGCTGGAGCGGACTCGTTGAGTGCGGCGAAATCACCGGGCCGCTGCCAAGTCTCCACTAGGCACAGAAAGTCAAGCCCGCGGTCGACGAGGAGGTCCGGATCATCTGCGCCTTGCCGTTTAGTGAGCGGACATTCAGGAGACCGAAGCGGACAGAGGTAGAGTTGGTGGAGCGAGCCGGTGGACCGAGCGGGAGAGGCTGGAGAACACACCGTGGTCAACTTCCCGACCAGGATTATGGGAGCGACGGCGAGTTGTAGACCAGAAGGATTTTATTGAATGAGAGTCATTGAACTGGAATTTACGGCGGGAATCCACGATGAGTGTATCTTCGACGGGGCAGGTAGGCGATGTCGGAGGGGACAGAGGAACCGGATGTTGGCTGAAGAGTGGAGACGATATGCCGAAGTTTTAGCAGTTCAACAACAGAATATTGGAGAAGTGCTTTGGTTGGCGAGTGGAGAAGGTTTAAAAGGAGCAAAGGTGAGTGGGAATCCATTGTAGTGTTTTGTAAATCCACATCGTTTCTCTGGCGGGGAACAGGAGATAGTGACAGGAGACGGCTGCAGATGGGGTCCGAAACAGGCAAGCAGATGAAGAACGGATGAAAATGCGACTGACAGTGGGATAGGAATGTAGATATAGGTGGGTATTTCAAAGTTCTTTAGCCACAAGTCAGTCACTCGATCCTGTACATGTAAAACTGTGAAGTATTTTAGCCGGCGAGCAGCGGCAGCAAAAGCGCGCCAGCGTTCACTCAAAATGTCTCATGTTCTAAATGTAAATGATTTGTTGAACTCCGTTACATCTAGTGTTTTGAATGTTCTCGACACCATTGCCCTATGAAGGCTAAAATTGTTAAAAAATAAGCAGAAGGCGCCATGGAGAAATTATGATTCGGTCAGAGCACAGAAAAGGGAGTGGCCGCCGGGCCGAACGAAAATGGCGCAAGTCAAAGCTCCAGGTTCAAAAGGAGATTTACAGAGAGAAGTTGTACATGTACAACCTCATTTTATGTAGAACTAGGGAAGGATATTTTTCTGAAATATTTGCTTCAATCTGGAACATTTCCAATTTCTTTGAAAACTGCGGTCATAAAGCCTCTCCTAAAGAAGAGCAGTCTTGATGCCGCAGTACTGAGTCATTACCGGCCCATCTCTAATCTGCCATTTTGGGGCAAACTCCTTGAAAAGGTTGTTTACCAGCAGCTCACTGATTTCCTCATAATAAACAACCTATTTGACGTTTTCCAGTCAGGTTTTAGACCTCATCACAGCACTGAGACTGCTCTTGTCAAGGTGACAAATGACATCCACCTGAACACTGACGCGGGGCAAAGCCTCAGTCTTCTGAATTCAGGATTCTGTTAGATCTGAGTGCTGCTTTTGACACTGTCAATCATTGGGATACTTTTACAGAGACCAGAGGAGGTGGACATCACTGGCACTGCCCTTAACTGGTTAAAGTCCTATCTAGTAGACAAGAAGTACTTTGTTGAAATTAGTAACCGTGTCCCAGACCAGATGCCCCTGACCTGTGGGGTGCCCCAAGGGTTAGTCCTGGGACCCCTTCTGTTCAACCTCTACATGCTGCCGTTAGGACACATTTTCGCTGCGTATCAACTGACCTATCACAATGATGCAGACGACACTCAAATCTATGTTTCACTGACGGCAGGTGAAGATGGAACAGTTGATTCACTCTGTCACTGCATCCAACAGATCAGTGTGTGGATGCAAAACAACTTTCTCCAGCTGAACTCAGACAAGACTGAAATCATCGTCTTTGGCTCACAGAAAAAAAAAGTGTGTTAGCAGTCACCTCCAGAGTCTCGCTCTAAAACCTACAAATCAAGTTAGAAATCCGGGGGTAATAATGGATTTCAAACTTGAATTTTAACAGCCACGTCAAATCAGTAACATTAGCAGCCTTTTACCATCTAAAAAAACATTGCCAAAATCAAAAGGATAGCATCTAAACCAGACTTGGAGAGACTTATCCATGTGTTTGTCACTAGTAGATTAGACTACTGTAACGGCCTGCTCACTGGCCTCTCCAAACGAGCTGTAAAACAGTTGCAGTACATCCAGAACGCTGCTGCTCGGATCCTCATTAGAACCAGGAACTATGATCACATTAGTCCTGTGCTCAGGTCTCTGCACTGGCTCCCTGTGGCTCAGAGAATAGACCTTAAAGCAGCTCTGCTTGTATACAAGTCTCTCCATGGCCTAGCACCAAAGTACATCTCGTCTCGGACATGTTAGTGCCATATGAAGCGTCTCGGACTCTGAGGACCTCAGGGACCGGCCTCCTGCTGGTGNTATATATATATATATATATATATATATATATAAATTCCCTTCTCACCCTCCGTGGGTGGTCTCATCCCATATTCTAAGCTCGGGTCCTGGGAGCTTGAGGGTTCTGCGCAGTATCTTTGCTGTTCCTAGTACTGCGTTTTTTCTGGACTGAGATGTCCGATGTTTTTCCAGGGATCTGTTGTAGCCACTCCTCCAGTTTGGGGGTCACTGCCCCGAGTGCTATGATATATATATATATATGTGTGTGTGTGTGTGTGTGTGTGTGTGTGTGTATGTGTGTGTAGGGGTGTTTGTTATTTATTAAAGCATTTTCAAGCCTCTACACCTGGAATGTTCCAGAGTATGGTATTAAAGAAAATACTAGGATTTACTTGCATGCATGTTTTTTCTGAACAATAAAATACCTGTACTTAAGTGAGTGGGATCTCCTCTCCACAGATCTGACATGGCATCACCTGCTTATTTTTATGGAGAGATATAAGTTTAATACTATACTGTGGAGCATTCCTTACAAACCAATACATCTTCATGGAGACAATCAGGTAAACCTTTTCAGCAACAAAAACACCTACAATTTAATCATGGATAAATGGATAAGTTTAATGCCACACAAGGTGGAACATTACAAGCAACATATTATCTCCATGGAGTCAAGGAAGTGGAGGACTTCCTACCAGAAAAGTAACATGGCTTGTTTCCACAGATTGAAACAATGCAAGAGTGTCTCCACTGTTTTAAATGAACCGTACAAGAGGTCAACCATGAGAAGTGCATGCTTCCAAAGTGGTCTGGCTCACTCTTGGCACTCGGAACACTTACTAGATCTTGTGATAAACTATTTCCACCGAAGGTAATTTTATACGTTGAGCAAATGTTTAGCAAAAGTTAGTGTCAGTTGTTTCCTCTTATTATCCAAACATTACATAAACAGACGTTAAAACACGGTGAAGAGGCACAAAGGAGTGAAATAAATGCAGAAGACTGGTGTGGAGGGTCAGGGCCAGTCGACACGTGACTGTAGATACAATTTTATCAATTGTAACAATCTATTACAAATGTTTTCAAAAGCGTAATAAAATATAGCATAATATGCCTCCTTTAAACAATTTGAAGAGTCAGATGCCCTACCCCTCCTGGTGCACATATCCCGGTATGAATGGCTCACTCTCACACAGGAGAGGGGCAGCGGGGGTGTAGGGCGTAATGGTGTCCAGGGAGAGCTCTGGATCGTCTTCTAGCTGGAGGTTAGCCGGCAGGAGCAGCAGTCTGTTGTGGCCTCGCGAACAGTTTGAAATGATGGACTCTTCATCAAATCTGGCACTCATGTCCTCCAAGCAATCATCTGCCTCGATGTTAATGGCGTGCGGCAGCTGCTGGACTGTCTGAGAGGGTACCAGGGTCTCTTTGTGCAAGGTAGTATCATGGTGGTATGAAACTAGCTCGTTGCTAAAGTTCACGGCCTCCACAGCATTGTTGGAGCAAATCCGGTTGCAACCGAGAATGGTGGTGAAAGCTCTGCGGAAATCGGCGTTGAATGCGTATATCACCGGGTTGAGGGATGAGTTAGCCCAACCGAACCAGACAAAAACAGTGAAAGTGGTGTCACTCACGCACGGAGGGTCACAGAAAGGCACGGTGCAGTTAAGAACAAAAAACGGCAGCCAGCAGAACACAAACACGCCCATGATGATCGAGAGGGTTTTGAGTACTTTGGTCTCCTTCTTGAAAGAGGACTTGAGTGAGGCCTCGTCGTGGGGCCGGTGCGGCTGCATGTGGTTAAGCCGCAGGTCCTGGGTCTGCTGGTGATGCGCCTGCTCAGCCGCCCGCTCCAGGGAGGTGATGCGGCGGATCTGCGTCTGGGCAATGCGGTAGATGCGGGTGTAGGTGGCCACCATGATGAGCACGGGGATGTAGAAGCTGATGAGGGAGGAGGAGATGGCGTAGGTGCGGTTCAGGTTGGCCACGCAGCTCTGCACACCGCCACCGCTGCTGTTCATACTGTGGGGGCAGCAAAGGAAAGTGTCTTAAAGGACAGATATTATGTCATATTTCTATTGTTATTGGCCTTAAAAATTTTTCTTTTTAGACAATATTATTATTAGGCCCGCATTAGGCGCCACAAGCTGGTGAGAGGCCTAATAGTTCCGCAAGGCCGTGCGAAGCGCTCGCCCACTTTCAAACACTCACTAACGCACTCCTCCACTCATGCACGTCCCGTACCTACTAATTAATAGTAAGAAAATGTCACATTATCGTCGTAAACGGGCAAAGCCCGTGGAAAAGTGCGCACTAAATGAGTGCTTTACATGGGGATGACGACCGCACCCCCATGTAAAGCACTCATTTGCTCTGAGTAGATCACGAATTCATTCCCCAACTCAAGCACGTTTCAGTTTCAGTTTCAGTTTAGTTTATTAGGACAATGTGCAGTTTCATTAAAAATATGTCTGCACCAGATTTAGCTTCAAGCTAATTTCCATCTGCAGTCCTCACAAAAATACAAGCTCAAGCTAATTTCCATCTGCAGTCCTCACAAAAATACATTACAAGTATAAAGTGCAATACAAATATAAGTGCTTATCTCCAGACCTCACAATCTAAAATACAGTACAATGAAACAAGTATATATAAGCATGGAAAATTAATAAAAGTGCCCGTCAGTGACCAGGGACCCACACCATGACGTAGGAAAGCGCTCGTGCTTCCGAAAATGTATAGTTTATGATATTTGAATTAAAATGGGAAACATTGTTTTCGCGTCAGAATATTTAGGCCCGAGCCCCAGCAGGGCGTAGGGCCTATTGGTCCTGCAATAGGCTGAAGGCCGCATTGCAATTGTCCGTCGTGGCGATTGCCCCTGGCAATAACCAGTGAAAAATCCCATGTCGAAGCGCTGCATTCCTCCAAAAACACTCAAAACACTCCTGGCATACTTGAGAGTCCATACTTTAAACTGCTCAAATTAATGGAAGTCTATGGGGAGTGGATGGGGAAACCCAGCGGGATTGCGAATGACAATGACAATTGATAATGACAATTCCACCCCACGGTGGCGTGGGGAAGGCTCAGAGCTTACATACGATCTATAATATGTGGTTGCAGTGGCAACGGCTATATTGTTTTTGCTCAAAATATTATTATAGTTTATTTATTTATTTTGTATTTATTATTCTTTGTTCTTCTGCTCTTTGAGCTCAAATTTGAGCCCCTGAACATGCTCAAAAACTCACCAAACTCACCAAACAGCCACAAACTTTTCACAAAATATTGACACTTTCAGTACACAATAATGCCCCTATTTGTAAATAAAGGAGAGAAATAGCGCCACAGATTTGGCAGTAGGTGTAATAAAAGGAGGAAAATTGGGGCACATTAGCGCCCCCTCTTGCGTTGCGGGTGGCGGGCTTCAAGGCACTCCAAACCCTCTTGAGTACCTAGTATTTAGTTTGGATTCTAATGTTTTAGAACAAAAGAAACATGGTTATAAAAAAATAAATTACTTCCAATGTCTCTGGCTTATCCAACGTGAGGAATTTAGCTATGGGCTCCATCTCCTGGCAGCATAGGAAATTACATTTGAGAGAATAAAATATCGGAGGCAAGTCACATGCTAATGTGGCCGAGCAGTAGTAATGATCAGGATCTGATGGCATAAAGGCGCAGAATAAGTCTGGTGATGATTTATGGAATCAAATAAAAGACACCCTATCTGTGTCCAAAGGTATGAAGTCAACATGCTCAAATCAAATATTGCTTCTACTACTAACAGATGCTAATTGTAATTACAAAAACATTGGACATTATGGCCATGTTAATTTGGTGTTTTGGTTCAAGACGGTTCAAGATGAGTATATCATTTGGGTGGCTAGTTTCAAAGCGGAAATTCCATTGGTTTTAACCATCTTCTCATAACGATTGTGCACATGTGGAAAATTATCAAACAAAAAAGTGTTTAATGTTGTTGAGTTGCAACTTTTGAGAAACCGTAATTCCAAAAAGCAGTGCTACAATGATGAAGCTGCGGGGTGCGAGCTACCGCAAAGAGCACACCTAATCCCACACCTAATCCTCCTGCCTACATCACCCCTCCCTCACAAACAGTACCAACTTTATACTACTTCATGCAACATTTTCACGGCCGTACGATTCGAGATAGAATTATGCCCCCATTGGCTTTCATGTTCAGTGTGACGTAGAGAATAAGTGTGCCAAATTTTAACTGTTAATGACAAGGACAATGACAGTGCCCGGGAGCTACAGCCCTCATCGCCATGCCAATAAACACTTTGCATCGTAACTGGAGTAACTGGAGCCTGTGCCAAATTTAATTTGTCTACGTCAACGTACATTTTTTCAACCCATTCAAAATGCTTGTAAACCAAAACGCATGTAAGTCTATGGCAATATTTGTTAGGTTGCCACAGTAAAATGCTTGCAGATAGAGGTATGCCATCATTGGCTTTTTTTGGTCAAAATGGCAAGAAAGATGTCTGCAAGTTAATTTTGCATAATATGTCCCCTTTAATCAGTGCAGCCTCTACAGCTCAGTGAGCCTGGAATTCTTGAGGAAAAAGAGCTGAACATGAGCCAAGTCTTGTCCACTGAGGAGAAACCATTATGTGTCAGCATTGCAACACAGGTTCGGTTGTGATTGTAGTAGTTCCTTTTTCATATTAAGTATGCAGGTAGCCAAGCAGTTGTAATGATTGTGATTTGATGACAGAAATGCTCAGCGCGAGTCTTTGAGGAATTTAAAAACAGCACAGAAGATTCTCGGAGCCATGTCACAGGTCGAGAAAACGTCACACATCAGGGAAATTCAGAATTCAGAATTGGACCTTCTAACCAGGATTCATCAATAGCATGAATTAAGCTAAATGAAACTCGAGGTATGTTTTTGATGAGGGAACAATGTTAGAACATGGTTAAAGTTTAAATTTTTACTAATATATCCTTTAACTTATTTAAATGCATAATTTGCATAACCACCTTCATTCCTAAACTATGTGCAGGAACATCCAGGGGTCACAAGGTCTCAGACCAGACTGATCTATAAAAAGCCTTTAGGATTTGATTTTTGTCGACTGTTCTTTCTCTGGTCTTGTTGTGTTTCACTGTTTGTTTTTTATATACTTGAATCATTGGGAAAAATAAATAAATGTTTAAACTAAAAAAATAAATAAAATGGTTATCCTTGATACAAAGGCCTATGCTTAATGTTCCCATCACATCATTAAAGTCTAGTCTATTTATTATTAGGAAAAATGAGGCTGGGTTTGCCATGTCAGTACTGTATCCTATGGGACGAACGGATAAAAAGAATTCACCTCAGACACGGATATTAAGTCTGAAGTGTGTGCTGAGCCTTATTGTCACCTTATAGCAGTGCCGTCATTGTGAAGAAACCGAATCATTACAGCACGTTCTCCTTTTCTAAATCAACCAGACAGTTTTATTTTATTTTATTTATTTATTTCTGGGACAATGCATATTAATAGACATTTCAAATATGCCAGAATTAGCCAAAAGGCTATTTTTCATCTGTAGACCCATGACAGCTGTTACAGTCAGCCTAAGACAGGCAATAAAAAACATGCAAGGATTTTACGTAGAAGTTAGAAACATATAAAGTGACGCTGTGCACGTGCACCTGTAGTTGACGCTGTAGTTGGCTCCGAGGTGCACCTCGTCCTCCAGCTGCTCCCGGACCTCCTGGTGCCAGTTGAGCTGCACAGGGATGAAGGAGATGAGGATGGACAGGGTCCAGGCCACGCCGACCATGACGCAGGCCACGCGGTGGGTCATCCTGCGCTCGTACTTGAACGGACTGGCGATGGCCCAGTAGCGGTCCACGCTGATGATGCACAGGTTCAGGATGGACGCGGTGGAGCACATGATGTCAAAGGCGATCCACACTCCACAGAAGCGACCGAAGAGCCACGTGCCAGTCACCTCCGTGATCGCCTCCCACGGCATCACCAGCACGGCCACGAACAGGTCCGACACGGCCAGCGAGATCACGAAGAAGTTTGTGACTTTGGAGCGGAGGTGACGGAATTTGACCACGGCGGCGCACACCAGCGTGTTCCCCAGCAGCGTGGACACGATGAGCAAGAAGAGCACGCAGCCCACGAGCACGCGCAGCCCGCCGCTGCCCGCGGCGTCCTCCTCGTCCTCCTCCTCCACCTCGCCGTCCAGCTCCGAGAACACGCGGCTCAAGTTACTCCACTGTGACGAGTTCTCCATGCCACACTGGAACAAACAGATCCTCTGGAATAACTTACTCCTGTACAGACGATCCACAAAGCCAAAGTGATGGAGAGACGGTTTTACGTAGTCATGGAAACCCGTTATCCAAAAACGACCCGTGCGCTCGAAGCAGATGTTACGCACACAAATAAGTCAAGACCATGGTGACTCGTCCTGACTCTGGTCCTGAAGTCTGTCCGAGTGTGAGTGCGTGCTTCTTGATGTGACTCACGCACTCTCCGCTCGTGGCGTGGAGCTGCTGTGGTCAGATGTGCGTGCATGCGTGAGTGTGTGCTCTTCAGCCCGCACAAAGCAAAGGTGGTGAGTGCTTTCCTCCACGCTCTGACTCTGGCTCCTCTCTCTCACACGCTGCTGGTTACGTGCTCTCACTCCTGGAGCCTGTTGATCTGTATTCATATTTGACTTCTCAGCACAATCACTTCTGCTGTGCTTGTAGTCAGGAGTGTTGCAAGCATCTCAAAAGTGTGGGTGTTGAGGGTGTGCTATGTATACGTATATGCTGGGTTATAATGTAAATCACATACACAAGGTAATATATTATGGCTCCTCTAAATAGGTCATTATTTCAGAATAAGAATTACTTTTATTCATCCCCTAGAGGAAAATCTTTTTCATCACAGACATTCAACCATTTGACCATATGTTGTAGAATTCATGTTGAACACATTTGTTAAAAATGTCTGTGTCACAGCTTTATTTAAATTGTTCTGGTGCAGTCCTGGTTCTTCAGACCAGTTATCTGCTCACTAAACATGTTGGAAGTAGCTATCTCCATGTTGAACATAGTTAAACATCACGTGTGTGGAAAACCCTGACATTGCAGCTGATCGATTGCCATGCTCATAGTTAATTATGTATTTAGTGTCTTCAGTCTTTAGCAGGTGGTGTCTCTGTAAGGCCTGGGCCTTTCTGGATAATTTAAAAACTCGAACAGAGCATATTCTTCACTGTAGAGAGAGAGCGAGAGAGAGCGAGAGAGAGCGAGAGAGAGCGAGAGAGAGAGAGAGAGAGAGAGAGAGAGAGAGAGATGTAAAGGAAAGAGACCGTGTCAGCAGGAAGGTTTAAACTTCTGAAAGTGCTAGTCGCTCAAATTATAAGGAAAACGAAAGCACTTTTTTTTCATCAACGTCATAAAAAGTAATAAAGGTAATGGGGGGAAAAATGGCGAACGTTGAACAAACTGAGACAGAACCTTTAACCCTGAAGAAAACGGTGTGAAATTGAGGGAATTGATTGAGGACCCCACGGTTGTAGAAAATGCGTTCAACAATTATCTTGTTGAGAGTGTATCTAAAATCAATTAGTTTGAACCCCGTAGTTAGGGTTAGGGTTCAACTTCAAACAAATTCGACCCTACATCACAGCAGAGGAAGCAAAGTCCTACCTTCACTGTATGCTTTTTTCTCATGGTCGTTTGCCGGTGTCACTGCACTCAAGCCAATTGAACAATTCTACATGAGATCAACTATGATACTGAATCGGAAACATCAGTCTTTTCACATGTGCTCTTCTAGAGAAATATCCTGTTTTAACATTTTCAAATCTGAAACTTTTTAAAAAACTGTTGTCTTGTGTATCGGGCATTAAATGGCTCTGCCCACCACCTCAAGGGGAATTCATCAAAAAAAGAACCTGACAGACCGGCAATAGATCCACAATGAATTCAATTCAATTAACAGGGAAAAACTACCAAACCTCTTTGGGAAAAAGTAGAAACCTGGAGAAGTTCCACAGTGAAGGAGAGCTCCAACTCCCTCGGACGGACAGTGGAGTCAGGGACAGTGCAACCTTTGTTTAATTTAAGAAACAACTTAAAGAATGGCTTATCGATTCTCAAAGATGTGACCATTAGAGAGAAACCAATACATTTTATTCTCCACAAGTCTAAATGTGTGCGTGAGTGTGTGTGTGTGTGTGTGTGTGTGTGTGTGTGTGTGTGTGTGTGTGTGGGTGTGTGTGCGTGTATGAATGTATGTATGTATGTATGAAAGTTGTAGTAGTGAGGACAGTCATAAGCACTTTAACTAAATGGACTTTAGTGTTATATTCATGTATATTTATGCGATTTCCTGTGTATTTTATCATGTCTTATCTGATCATGTCTGCTGTATCTGTTTTACTCTGTTGTGTCTTAACCTTGGTGTGCTTTTTGTTTACACTGTTACATCTGCTTTTACCCCCTGCCCCATGGGACTACGGATAGAAATTAGCGTTGAGATTAATCCGATGTGTTTACAGCATTAGCTGTTCATTAACACAATGCCGTCCCATTCAAATAAATAAATAAACTAAACTAAACTAAACTAAACTAAACTAGTGCATCATATCACGAGAAGTTTCAGTGCAGATATTTTTACCTCCTCTCACACGCATTTAGTGAAATAAAGTGTGGGTGTTGGGTAAACTGGGCTCAAAAAGTGTGGGTGTCACATTCTCTATGGGTGCGGCATGGCTGCTTGTAGTTCACAATGTTGCTTTTAAGAAAAGATCTAGAAAAGAAAAGATGAAAACTTCTTAATAATTCTGCAATTTAGCAATAGTCAAGTTTGAGTAGTGTGTAGCATTAATAGAAATAACAGATAAATATAGATGCAGAAACGCACAAACAAAAAAGATCACACTGCTCATTGTTTTTCAACCTTGTCCACTCCAAACTTTCAACCAGAGTGAAACACCACCGGCAATCTTTAGGGTTTGAGATTAGAGTGAGACGCTTCTCTAGTCAGCATCATAGCCTCCATCAGCTGATCTATACAACCACACGAGTCACAAGAGCAACACACACACGGATCATGCACAGATGAGCCGTCAGTTTGACAGAGGAAACAGGTGCACAAACTTCTGAACCTCTGTTTATGTTGCTTTGATAGTTTGGGCTTTAGTCTGGTTCAGAGGTGATGGCGGGTGATGATAATTTCTGCTAATATGATTTTTGAGAGAGAGAGAGAGAGAGAGAGAGAGAGAGAGCAGACTGTTAGTCAGCTTTAGTGCAGGTTTAGCAGCTCAGGGGTAGAAGGAGGAGTTAGAGGAGTGAGAGGTGATAGAAACATATAAAGTAGTTTTATGCTGTGATGAATACTCTAACACTAAAAAATAGCCATTACTAGTCCATTTGCTGAAAAGTATTCTGATCTTTCTGGGCCCTGGTCAACCACAGGCCCTTAGAATCTTTCCCCCTGAGCCCCTGTGTCCATACCCAAACCTCAGAGGTGAACATTTTGTGTTAACCCCATAAATCCCTCATTCAAGGAGAATGAGCAGTGAAGACTCCCCATGTTAGAGATGAGCGGGTTTTAAGAACTTGTTAAAAATGAACTGGGAGTTTGTACTTCCTTGGTTTCCCCTCTCTCGCCCTCCAAACACACAGGCGCTCAGTGCAAGAGCAGCAGAGCAGATGTGGAGGGGGGCAAACGTAGGGAGGCCGACAGTGGGGACAGCACAGACATGTTCTCTGTATGTTAAATTGGTTTATTATAATCTGACTCAAATGAACAAAGAAACGAGTCTGATGAGGAAATGAATTAAGACACTTCTAAATGCAGAGGTGCAGCTCAACCATGCCAACACGACCGTTGCTACTGTCAGCCTTTTTATGATCAACTTTTAAAAGAGAAATAAAACATTTCCATTCATTTTAAAACCATCATTAGATTATTTGATATGAAATATAAATAAATTGGTCAACCATTTAAAATAACTAGGCCTATTATAATACTTTTTACGTCATAACGTGTGTGTATTTGTGTATATATGTAACAATGTTGTTTGTTCTTTTGTCTGAATTACTGACTGCATGTAAGGTACTGCAATTGTGAGTAGTATCAAAGAAAATAATATTAAATTTTGGATTGTCACATGCTCCAGTAAAATGTAACAAAATATTACTTCATTATGGACATACAACTGATTTGACTGACCTTTTTAATGTGTTTTCTGTAACACAATAATATGTTATGTGAAAAGTAAACGTCTGATTTGTCTGAAACATAGGGGTTATTTTCTCCTCCGGACGCCATGAAAAATAGCCGCATTTGGCCCCCGGGCCATAGTTTGGACACCCCTGGCTTAGAAACTTTGATATGACATGTGAAAATATGCATACTACAGGTTTATAACGCAACTCTTTGGATAATTTACACTATTAAACTAGAGAATCTATCTAATCCAGTCCAATTCAACTTTATTTGTCTAGCACATTTGACCAACACAAAGTCTCCAACGTGTTGCGCAAGTAAAATATATTTTCAAACGAGACTTAAAAGTATCAACTCAAGGTGCAGTCTTTATTCGGGGAAGAAGAGAGTTCCAATGTTTGAGGCCGCGCGACAGAAAAGGCCCGGTCTTTTGAGTCTCATTTTTTGAGACAAGAAGTTGGAACTGGCCCTCAAACCTTACAGAAATCAAGACGTGTAGAGATAAAAGCATGGATTACTCGCTCCAGGTCGCTAAAAGAGAAAACCGATTTGAGTCTCGATAAAAGCCTGATGTAATAAAAACTAGATTTACCACGGCATTTATCTGCTTATCAAGCTCAAAATCCATCAATGATGGTTGCACTCGGCTCCTGGGCGGTGTTCAAGCGGGGAGAAAAGGCGTGCCGGGGCGGTCAGCTTTTGATGGCGAAAGCGCTGGAAGGCGGTCGCGCCTTCGAGATATCATCGCCGCTTGCAGCTTTCATTTTTGTTTTGTTATTATATTTGTGGTGTTCATTGTAAATGAAATAATTTGTCCAAAATTAATAAAATAGAAATTAATACAAAAAATATATATATAAAGCTTTTGTAATTTGTAGATCTACTCACAGTGGGAAAAGGAACCAACACTCAAGAAAATTACTGTTACACTTTTGTTCTTTTGTAGTTTACTCACATAAAATGTAAAGAAAAATCATGTATAAGCTTTTTAATCATACAATGCTATCACCATTATAGTAGTAGTAGTAGTAGATTTATTTGGCCATTTTACAGCTTAACAAGAATGTACATAACAACCATACACCATGGTTGCTATGCGCATAATTGGGACATATGAATCTGAAAAATGTATAGAGTAAGGTGAAAATGTTGTTCTTAATTGGTTGGCATATTACATTTTTGTTTCTTATTTAGTATTTGAGTAAACTAGATCTGACCAAAAATGTGCATAAAAATGATGCAAATTAGCAAATTATCATTAAAATTAGCATATCAGGGTTAGACTATAGATATAAACACATTTCTGTTTGATCTGTCCCAATCTTGTTCAATATTTGGATAAAACAGCTTTTGAAGTAAAACTTTCGCATATAAATCTATGGATAAAGCGGATTCCATGAAAAACATCTTGAGGTGCATGTTGGACAATATTGTTGTTTCCACAAGAAGGCTAACATCCTGAGAGAGCAACCTCAAACACTGAACATTGAAAAAAGTAAGTTTATTAACTTGTATTTATTTAGGTAGGTTGATTGAATAGCAATTAAGAACTACAACCTGGTCGAGGCAGAATTGTAGCCATTAAGAACTACAACCTGGTCGAGGCAGAATTGTATGCAGTATTTGATCAAGTCTTAATACACTCAACTCAAAAAGTAAAGTAAAATAAACAAACATCTTAATCAATAAAAGATTTTTTAAGATATATTCTTCATTTATATGTATATTGGTAGCAGCAGTAAAAAACATAAAAGGACTGTATGATTTAGGACAGATAAATCCTATGAGTTTCATCAATTCTCCACCAGATGGCACCAGTTGGTTACATTTGGGTCCTTGTATGTGCTCTGAGTTCTGATTGTCATGGATTTTTGCTCTTATTTTGCAGATGTTTTAATGAGGTAATGTTACAAAAAGAAGATAGCAAAAAAAGTGCAGTACTAGGAACAGCAAAGATACTGCGCAGAACCCTCAAGCTCCCAGGCCTCTGGTCCCGAGCTCAGAGGGTGAGAAGGGAATTTCATTTTTTGTAAATTAAAGAGACACAAAGGGCAATCAGTCTCTGAATACACAAAAAAACAGTGTCACATAAAAACATGACTAACCAATATTAGCACAGGATAGCAGTGCTTATGTGCACAAAATGAACAATAGAAATGCAATGAATAACAATGAAAAAAACGTTAGCATAGCTAGCGAGCATTAGCATAAGTAAAAATGCAAATGTGATCTAATTATCATATGAATAAGGTCGAACTGTACTCATATTAACATAGAACAAGTTATAAGCACACAAACTTACAGGCATATGCTCCCTTAAACCCTGAGCTATTTTGCACTTAAAAACACAAGCTGCAACTTCTGCTTATTGCTGACACACAGAAAAACATGGCTACTGCCGTACTTCCTTTACAACAAAGAAAGTGCAGGAAAACATGTGCCCTCTAGAGGACGGCAATACACCAACAGTATTTCTGGAACAGCACACTCTCTGCTTGATATAACGTATTATACCACACTATTAGACCCTATCACTGAACAGAATCACTTCTGAAATGCCCTTGGGTGAGGGGCAAGCTTGGATATACCCATGATAAGGCCTACATGACAGAAGATGCACAGTTCTCTGTATTAAGTTTGAGTGGACAGCAAAACAGGAACATATGGTCTGGGGATTTGCAACTGTTCCACTTCTTTAAGTCTATCCACATTTTCCACTACTCTTGTTTTTCAGCTCCCACACTCCCCGAAATGAGGGGCTGTTGGCGGATTGAAGTGGAAGGCTATCTTCTGAGGGGCCAGAATCTCCTGCAAGGCGGAGGTCATGGACCTGAAGGCGGTTCGGAGTTCACTCTCTCCACCACGGAAGTTGGTACCCTGATCTGAGTACAGCTCCGCCGGTGTTCCCCTCCTGGCGATGAATCGTCGGAGCGCCATGAGGAAGGTGTCGGTATCCAGGGAGGTTAGGACATCAAGGTGGACGGCTCTGGCCGTAAGGCCCACCTCTTCTCCACTTGGCGCCTGATCTTGATCTCGAAGGGTCCGAAGCAGTCCATGCCTGTCGAGTAAAAGGCAGATTTGTAGAGGCGGAGGCGGGCAATCAGCAGATCAACCGTCTGGGGGACAGACGGTCGTGACCTCCATCTGCGGCACTCCGGGCAGGTTCTTTGGTGGGGTCGCATCGCTTCTCGGCCTCTCAGGATCCAATAAGCACGCCTGAGCTCCGCAAAGACCCTCTTGGGCCCAGGATGGAGCAAGCGGTGATCAAAGTCCTGGAAGAGAAGGAGGGTGACAGGGTGTGTTGGATCCTAGGACCAGCGGGTGGAGATCGGAATCTGCAAGATCCTCACAACAGCGGAGACGCCCACCTACACGGATGACCTCCCTCGCCGGGTCGCACTCGGGAGCGAGTGCGATGAGGCGACTGCTGCGGCTGATGGGTCTGCCGGACCTGAGAAGGCGGTACTCCTCTGAGAAGCTCTCCTGCTGGGCTCGTCTCAGCACAACCCTCTCGGCCTGGATATAGTAGTCCTCAGCGGTTCTGCCTCCATCAACCACCCCATGTACCTGCGGGATGTTGGCCTCCAATAACCGCCGCCAGGCGCTATACTCTCCGAAGCTCATGGTAACCGGGTCTGCACTGACGGATACTCCGCAGAAGGTCTCCTTAAGACGTTCCGATTGGCCTGGGGATGCATCCGCGGTACCGCCTGGATCTGGGGGCTACTGAGGGGGGCCCTGGCTCCATCGGTTGGGCCTTGTCAACTCCTGTAGTGTTTTTCCCCGGGTTATGTCATCAGCAGGGTTTTGAGCTGAGTCGACATAACGCCAGATGTGATGCTGGGTCAGGTCCTGGATCTGGGTTATGCGGGTGCCGACGAAGACCTTTAAGCGGCATGACTCGGACGTCAGCCATGTGAGTACAGTCCGACCACAGCACCGTTCTCTGGATGTCTAGGGTAAGCTCAGTCCTCAGGAGGCTGGCGAGCCAAGCTCCGAGGAGAGTGCCACACAGCTCAAGGCGTGGAGATCACACGTTTAAGGGCACTTGAACACGTGAGCAAGCCATCAGGAAAGCCAGGGGTGAAATGCAGTCACTCAGTTGCAGTAAAAACACTTTCTGATTTCAGCGACAGTTGCAAATATTTACAGAGGAAGCTCCGATCCAGGCTTTATTTGATGTCACTGCGGAGTGCCCCCCTCAGGACCTGAAGACGTGCACGGTACGTACCACTAACTGCCTGCAAATGGGGCACTCGCTTATTCTTTTGCCACACCGTGTACACGTGATCATGTGACCACACTCCAGCAGCACACAGTCGATGGGAATGTCCATACAGATCCTGCACAGGAGCTTGTCTGCTGCTGCGGCGCCCCCTCATCATTGGGGAGAACAACTGGAACGACCTTCAACAGTACGCGGCCGCTCTCTGTCAGACGATCGAGATACAGGACATCTGTAGGTTGCTCTCCTTCCAGTGCAGGGGCAGTAGCTGGGGCAGGTGCCTTTGGAGTCTTGGAGTTAACCTGGTGAAGGACCTGCAGGTGGCGACCCTGACACAGGTTGCAAAGTTTCCGTAGGGTGGACTGTGTTGCCTGGTGTGAGCGGGCACAGCTCCAGCACCACTTGTTGGTCCTTATCCAGTCCGCGAGCTGCTTCTGGCTAAGCTTGGCGATGTCCGGACACTGACTCTGGTTACGATTGTCGCAGTAGGTGCAGTAGGGCTATGGCCTAGCTTTGTTGGAGTTATCCCCTATTGGCGCGGACGGACTTTCATGAAGGACGGTGATGGCACGCCTACTTGGTCTGGCGTCAGGTTTCTCCTTGGTGCCCCTGGGAGTGGGCAGTCCGACAAAGTCCCGACATATGGTTTCTGTCTCCAACCATTCGGCCAGGTCGTCGAGGGTGCGCGTCTCCCCCGGGCGTTCGTACGCATGCCGGCGGAACACGGCCCTCATCTCTTCGGGTAGCTTGCTCAGGAGTCGAACCACGTGAGAGCCGCACTGGAGTTCAACCGCACTGTCCAGGCCCAGGGTCTTCAGGATGCCTACGAGTGACTGAACTTCAATGGCAAATCCTGCAAACGTGCCTGCGTCCCCCCAGGGAACGTCCGGCATATCCATCACCTCGTTGATCCTTCCCAAGGCCAACTGGTTGGGTTGGCCCAGTCTCGTGGCCAGGGCCCTCATAGTGCTGCTATAAGGGGTGGCTGAGTGGATGTATGCCTCGGCTAGCTTCCTTCCTTCCTTCAACTTCAAATGATCCAACAGGATCCAATACTGTCATACTCCACGGGATCACCACATGTGAGCGTCGGGATGCTAGGTCAAGGACCCTTGTAGGTCTCTGGAGCTATCGCCTGTCGGGGTGTTTCCCTGTCATGTGGTGTCCTCCCTGATGGCGGCGGCCACGGGGAAGAAGCTCGAGGCCGACCTGATAGTAGGTCGTCACTAGAACTTGGCCCTGCAGGGGGTAGAGCAAGCTGGAGCTGGTACCCTGTCAGTGGGTGGGCGCCAGTGGTCGGCCCTGCAGGGGGTAGAGGAAGCCGGAACTGGTACCCTGTCGGGTGGTGTCCCTGGAGGCCACGTCGGCGTCGCTGGATGATGAGGAAACACGGGCTTGGCTCCATGTAGGGCATATATCTGCCTCTCTTCCATCTCCGCCCTCCGCATGTTCTGCAACTGGTTGATCCTTACAGCAGAGCCCAGCTTTGTATGGGTTTCGGGCCCTCTTGGCCCGAATCCTCCTCTCTCTCCTCTAGCACAGGAGGGAGTTAAGAGGGTTGGAACCTGTGCACCGACCGCAAGTGTGTCATAGGAGCGGGCACTGGACGCCACATTGGCGGGGCTGGAGGGTTCTGAAGAACAGGTTTGGTTCCCTGCTGGGGATAGACCTGCCCCTCCTCAGCCTCCAACGCCGCTGGTTCAGGTTTTTTAGCTGTCACTGCTCTGGAGTGCTGGCCAGAGCACCACTCGAGGCCTAGGCAACACAAGGCAAGGCAAGTTTATTTGTAGAGCACAATTCATACACAAGGCAATTCAAAGTGCTTCACACAACAGGAAAAAATGCATTAAAATCACAAAGACATGGCAGAAATCACTAATAGTTCAAGACATAAAAAGAGAAGAGTGCAAAGAAAAGCATTTCAGTCATATGCACAGCCAAACAAAACAGTTTTTAGTTTAGATTTGAACATTGCCAGAGTAGCGGCCTGTCTCACATCCTCAGGAAGACTGTTCCAGATTTTAGCTGCATAAAACTGAAACGCAGATTCCCCATGTTTAGTCCTGACTCTGGGCACCAGCAGGAGGCCGGTCCCTGAGGTCCTCAGAGTCCGAGATGGTTCATATGGCACTAACATGTCCCAGATGTACTTTGGTGCTAGGCCATGGAGAGACTTGTATAGAAGCAGAGCTGCTTTGAAGTCTGTTCTCTGAGCCACAAGGAGCCAGTGCAGAGACCTGAGCACAGGACTAATGTGATCATACTTCCTGGTTCTAGTCAGGACCCGAGCAGCAGCATTCTGGATGTACTGCAGCTGTTTTACAGCTCGTTTGGAGAGGCCAGTGAGCAGCCCGTTACAGTAGTCTAATCTACTAGAGACAAACGCATGGATAAGTCTCTCCAGGTCTGGTTTAGACACTATACTTTTGATTTTGGCAATGTTTTATAGATGGTAAAAAGCTGCTGATGTGATTGATCTGACGTGGCTGTTAAAATTCAAATCTGAGTCCATTATTACCCCCAGATTTCTAACTTGATTTGTAGGTTTTAGAGCGAGACTCTGGAGGTGACTGTTAACACTTTCTCTTTGTTTCTGTGGGACAAAGACGATGATTTCAGTCTTTTTCTGAGTTCAGCTGGAGAAAGTTGTTTTGCATCCACACACTGATCTGTTGGATGCAGTGACAGAGTGAATCCACTGGTCCATATTCACCTGCCGTCAGTGAAACATAGATTTGAGTGTCGTCTGCATAATTGTGATAGGACACATTCTCGCTGCGTATCAACTGACCTAAGGGCAGCATGTAGAGGTTGAACAAAAGGGGTCCCAGGATTGACCCTTGGGGCACCCCACAGGTCAGGGGCATCTGGTCTGAGACACAGTTACCAATTTCGACAAAGAACTTCCTGTCTTCCAGATAGGACTTTAACCAGTTTAGCGCAGTGCCAGTGATGCCCACCCAGTCCTCTAGTCTCTCTGGAAAAGTATCCCATGATCGACAGTGTCAAAAGCAGCACTCAGATCTAACAGAATTAAGACTGTGGCTTTGCCCGCGTCATTGTTCAGGTGGATGTCATTTGTCACCTTGACAAGAGCAGTCTCTGTGCTGTGATGAGGTCTAAAACCTGACTGGAAAACATCAAATGAGTTGTTTATTAAGAGGAAATCAGTGAGCTGTTGGTAAGCAACCTTTTCAAGGACTTTGCCCCAAAATGGCAGATTAGAGATGGGCCGGTAATTACTCAGTACTGCGGCATCAAGACTGCTCTTCTTTAGGAGAGGCTTTATGACCGCAGTTTTTCAAAGAAATTGGGAATGTTCCAGATTGAAGCGACATGTTAACTATTTCAGTGAGTGGTGCTAACAAAATGTTCAGCACAGACTTTAGAAATCTGGTGGGTAACACATCGAGACAGCATGTAGATGAACTCAGACTGGTGAATATCTCCTGGACAGTTTTGTCAGTTACAGGTGCAAAGTGAGTCAGCTCTAAGTGTGTAGGTGGTTTGAGGGTTATTTTTTACATTGTAGAATTTATAGCATTTTTTAATGCCCTGAACTTTGTCATTAAAGAATAACACAAACTCATTACACTTGGATGTGGAAATGAGTTCTAACGGCAGCTGAGCTGGAGGGTTTGTTAATCTGTTTACTGTGGCAAACAGGACACGCGAGTTGTTACTGCAGCTTCCAATTATTTCAGAAAAATATCCTTCCCTAGTTCTACATAAAATGAGGTTGTACATGTACAACTTCTCTGTAAATCTCTTTCTGAACTTGGAGCTTCGACCCTTTTTTGTGCCCTGACCGAATCATCATTTCTCCTTGGCGCCTTCTGCTTCTTTGTAACAATTTTTGCCTTCATAGTGGCAATGGTGTCGAGAACATTCAAAACACTAGATGAAAAGAGTTCAAGTTCAACAAATCATTTACATTAGAACATGAGACATTTTCAAAGTTAATCATTTCCATAAACAGTTTTCCCGTGCTGTCATTTATGTGTCTCCTCCGGAAAACTGCAGGACCAGCTGGTTTGCAGTGCTGAGGAGGCACTGCAAATGGTTTCAGCAGATCATTATAAACAACTTGCGTGTCTTCTGTGCTGTGCACAGACACGCAAGTTCAGGACCCCAGAGCGCTGTGCATCTTCATCTTAAAGCCACAAACCACTCTATTGAAGACAGTGAGGTGGAGATTCTGAGCAGGGAGAAAAGATGGTTTGAAAGAGGAGTTAAGGAGGCCATCTTTGTTAAAAAAGAGAATCCTTCATTAAATCGTAATGGAGGTTTAAGATTCAACCTTCCCGTTGTTTATAATGGTCTGCTGAAACCCTGGAGACGCCCTGGGCATTCGGATGCTAAATAGGCACTCAAGGTGAGGCAGGGAACAATAGAACAATAGGCCCATCCCAGTTTCAATGGGCCATTAGCAGGAGGTCCGCCCTGTGGGCAGGGCTCTCACAGAGTAGGATATAAACAAGAGTTCTCAGACTTGTTTCTCTGATTGAGAATGACTCTTGGATGAAGAGTTGAAACTTTTTGTTTTTTCTAAAAAAACAGAGTCCAGATGACTACAACTGAATCTTTTTTCTACAATGGAACACTCCTGGACGAATGAGGGATTACACCGACATAAGGATCTGACATTTAGCACAGCAAGTTTCAGACTAGTTTCAGTGAGACTGGGCGTTATCTTTTTACAGGGAATATGAATCAAAATTTCTCAGATTGGGCAGTCTGACTCGCATTTTGTTTCCCCGTCTGTGTGATGTTACTACAGAAATAGCACTAGGGGAGGCTGTTTTTACACAGGGCCCCGGGTTGTTTGATTTTTATTATGACTATAAGTCCCGGCAACGCTGAGACCCAGTGCATCCTATCTATGGGAGATACCAGGTGAAAGGCGAGGGGGGATAGGTGGGGGGGCTTTTGTTGGTGTAGCTGGAGCCGGTGAGCGTTTGGGACCAGGTGAATGAACGGCGGCGGGGGTTTAGGTGGGGTGATTTTTGTCTGTGTAGCAACAGTCAAGGGAGAGTTCATCATCGTTGATATCAGAACTCTTGATCTTGCTATATTAGGCGTGAGTGGAGCCATCTTAATGCCTGATTTGATAGATAAGATATTCAAGATGGCTGGGATGAGGGTGGAGATGGAAAAGGAGAGTGAGGAATCTGTAGTGGGAGTAGATGTTGCAGGGGGGATCCAGGGCTGCTCTGAGGGCAGGGGCGATGGCAGGGATACTGCCGGGCCCGCCACAGATGGCTCCAAGGCCTTTGATGAGGGCCGTGCAGGAAAGAACTGAAATGACTCCTGCGCTAGCCGCTTGGTGAAGATTGTTGTGGTGCTGCTGCAGATGAGTCCTTTGCTGGCAGGTGGTGGAGGTGATCGTGGAGCAGCTGGAGTTGAATTCTTTGCTGCTTGTGGTGGAGCGGCTGCTAATAAATCCTTTGGTGGGGGGTTGTGGTTGTGGTGCTGCTGATGTTGAAACATTGGCTCGGTCTCTGGTTGATGGAGCAGGAATTCTTCTCTCATTCCTCTCTTCTCCAACTATCTGCTCAGGACCCTGTCCAGGCCCCAGCCTGTCCAGGCCCAGCCCAATGCCTCAGAGCGTGGAGCAGGTTCTCTGTCAGCACCCTCACTCCACCTCTACAGAGGTGTGGGCCATTTCTCGTAAACAGGTCCTCTCGTTTCCAGAGAATAGATAGAAGTTCTCAATGTAGTGCAATCCTCTTGTTGCACACTCTTTGGACAGCCGTGTGTTCAGCTGAAGCAGCCGGCTGAACTTGTTTATCTTCCTGTCGATGTTTGGAAGAGGTCCACATATGAATGTTTTTATTTCCATTTTATTAAGCTCGTCGAATAACTCCAAGAAGTCTCTTTTCAAAAACTTCAGTCTCTTCGCGTCGTGTGTCCACTGCGCCCACGTGCACAATCAGCTGTTTAACTCCTTTATGTGTGGCCAAAACATTAGAAATACGTGACGTAATCTCAGTAACTGTGGCGCTGGGAAAAGAATGTGTTTTGATTTTTTCATGCATCACGTGACTTATCGCACCATCCCCAATCAAGACGACCTTGACGTTAGGCACAGATTCTCTCTCTGTCTCTGTCTGCCTTTTCGCCACGTCATGTCTCCCATTTTTCCTTTGTTCATTTACTTCAGTCTTTGAAAGTGGTAAAAATCTGTTTGTAAGCTGTATTTTAGGTGGCGTTACATTATCTTTGTTTTGCTTAGCCTTCGAACCGACCCTGTTTTCCTGGTCTTTAGACAGTTTTGGAGTCGAAACAGAGTCACTCCGGTTTAGGTTGAAAGTAGCTGTTTTTTCTTGTAAAAAATGTGGACTTCTTACCACTGGATGACACAGGGATTGTATCGTGCAGTCCTTTTTCAGATTCCAAAGTAAATATCCGTGCTTGTAGCTCATGAATTTCTTGTTGAAATTTCCAACAGCGTTTACAGGAGTTTTGTTTCTCTTCTCACGGACATGTTGATGGTTCGTCAGATTTGTTGATTAAAAGTCGAAAAATGCTCTTAAAATCCTTGGTTGACTTAAAAAAGTCATAATAAGGAAAGCAGCTGAAGCAAGCAGAAGCAAGCCGGGAAGCGTCTGCACTCTTCGGAATCCAGGAATGCAGGAAATAAGAACACAGGAGCTTGGTAGCTAAACACTCTACCTCCTACTGTGCTTTTAGAGACTCTTGGGTTTGGATGATAAGGTACTATAGCATCTTTGAGGTAGGATGGGTCCAGGTCATTTATGGCTTTGTAAGTCAGGAGGAGGATTTTGAATTTGATTCTAAACTCAACTGGGAGCCAGTGAAGAGACTCGAGCACTGCCGTAATGTGCGCTCTTCTTTTAATTCCTGTTAATAATCTTGCAGCTGCATTTTGAACCAGTTGAAAGCTTTTTATAGAGCTTTTAGTACACGCTGTGAGCAGGGAGTTAGAGTAGTCCAATCTTAATGTTAAAAAAACGCAGGGACAAGTATTTCAACATCGCTTTTAGACAAGATTTTTCTAATTTGGGCTATATTACGCGGATAGAAATAGGCTGTTTTACAGCCTTGATTTATGTGCGCTTTGATCAAATAAGACTCCAAGGTTTCTTACAGTGGAGCTGGAGGCTGACGTTGTCCAGTTTGATTATCTGCTCAGAAAAAAGCGTCTCGTAGATGTTTAGGGCCTAGTACGATGACCTCAGTTTTTTTCAGGGTTAAGAAGCAGATAATTAAGTGTCATCCAGGTTTTTATATCCTTCACACAAGCACTAGGTCTGTCTGCTTGATCGGTCTGACCGGGTTTCATTGATAAATACAGCTGTGTGTCATCTGCATAGCAATGGAAGTTAATGCCATCCTTGCTGATATTTTTACCGAACGGCAGCATGTAAAGAGTAAACAGAATTGGACCGAGTACTGAACCCTGTGGCACACCGTAGGTTACTTTAGAACGGGGTGAGGAGCTCTGGTTTACATTAACAAACTGGTACCTATTGGATAGGTAGGATTTAAACCAGCTGAGAGCTGTCCCTCTGACTCCTACATCACATTCTAACCTCTGCAGTAGAATGTTGTGGTCGATGGTGTCAAATGCTGTGCTGAGGTCGAATAGAACCAGGATCGAGACCAGTCCATCGTCAGCAGCTAATAACAAATCATTTGCGACTTTAACTAGTGCAGTTTCAGTGCTGTGGTGGGCTCTGAAATCTGACTGGAAAATTTCAAATAAGTTATTGTCCTGTAGATGGTGTCAAAGCTGTTTAACTACAACTCTTTCAAGGATTTTAGAGACAAAGGGTTTTTTGAAATAGGTCCGTAGTTTATCAACAGGTCAGGATCAAGATTAGGCTTTTTCAGAAGAGAATTAATGTTTGAAGGAACTTTCTTATGAAGTATTTATTATAATAAGAACAGAATCTATAATTAAGGGAAGAATGTCTTTGAGGAGTCTGCTTGGAATCGAGTCTAGAATACAAAATGACATTTTAGAGAACATAATGGCTGAAGTTATCTTTGCGTGATCAACAGCAGTGAACCTTTCTAGTGTTACTGATGGATTTATATGGGACACTAGTTTACAGCTTGGTCTTGTTCAGGGCTAATAGTGGGAGTAATTTCATCTAATTCATCTCTGATTGATTTTATTTTATTGTTAAAAAATAGAGTAAAATCATCGGAGCTGACAATTGACTGCGCCTAGACAGTCTGTCCATAAAAACAATGACCAGAACCGGTGACAAAAGGCAGCCCTGGAGGAGAACAGTGCCTGCAGTAAATTAGATTATTATTATTATTATTATTATTATTATCATAATAATAATTATTATTATTATCAATATATTTTCTTCATTATTATTATTATTATTATTATTATTGCATTGGCCCACCAGAGTGTGTTTTTTACATTTTCCTCCAAGTCTACAGTAATATAGATCGGAGCATGATCACTTTAGTCTATTGTAGTGATTTTCAATCGTTTTTTATTGAAAATAAAAAAAGTTGTCTATTCTGGAGTATTTCGTATGTGGATTAGAAAATGAGGTGTTTTAGTGTTCACCAGATATTAATCATTTCTATTCACCTTATTCCTGAAGCTCATCTGGGCGCCGCCAATCCATGTTATCCTTCTTCCGGTTGTATTAGTTAACATAGGGCTGCCAACCTCGAAAGAAAATAAGTTCTAAATAGACTAAAAAGCCATTTTCAGGCCACCCAGGCATTGGGTGCATTGTTGACTTGTTGGTGTAAATGAATATTGGACATTTTACACAAATGAATCTACTTTATAGCATAATTTAGCTGTGAGACTTTTCCCTCGTTCTCCATTTAAAAGAATGGGGTTCCCGGTTGACCAGAGGAGCAATTACATAGGAAGTGCCAATCCTTGGCAAAAAGAGGAAAAAGTGGGCGGGGCAGAATAACGTCAATATTCTTCCTTAATTTACGGAATTTTTAAATTTCCGGTGCCCCTTGAATTTGATACAGCTAATGTAGGTTGAACACGAAGATTCTAGTTGCCGCCACAGATTAGGTTTCCCTCAGATGCTATCAGGGCTATAATATTGGTGTAGAAAATGAAATCACTCCCTTGTGGAGCATATACCTTTATTAAAGTAAAAGAATATGAGATTGTTTCTGCAGTATCTGGACTCCAAATCCAGATTCTTGCTCTTAATAGCCTTGTTCTCCGTGGCTTTCAGCTCCTGCTTATTGTCCGAAATAAGTAGTTCCTTCTCAGCAGTGCGCCTGCCATCTCCTCCCACCTTGAGTCCCACCATATGGGCTTCTATTTTGTCAATGCAGATACTGCACTCAGCACTCAACTCTCAATGATACCATGCTGCATTTCACATTACATGAGGGCCAGCTTTTGTAGAGTTAATTCCTCTCTTCTTTCAGCCCGGCGATTCTGTACCGGGAATTGCTTTGATGATTCGTTTAATTTACATATTTAATAAAAAACACGTGAATCTGTGACGAGCGGACGGAACAACTTGTGGCACTTTTGTTTCACACGGAGCTTGTTCCGCTCGGACGAAGGCGCGACAGGAAGTGAGCGGCGCGTTTTAAACTCACGAGTGCGACTGGGAAGAGTTTTGATGAGTGAAAGAGCCATGGATCTATTATAATAATCCCGAGCTGCAACTCTTAACACCGCATCTAGCTCCGCCCACCCCAGCCCCCGCGCAGTCGACACGCCACCGCGGACCCCCGCGCCCCCGCGCTCCCCCACTCAACAACTCTGCTTCCCAGTCACAGTCGTACTTTTAAACAGCCAATGCACATGGAAACAGCACCGAGGACCGCGGTTATGTTAGAATAATCTGTTGTGAAACAGAAGGTCCGAGACGCGGAGGCCAAAGTGACCGGCACACGAGCCAAAACGACCAAATGCTCAAAACGCCAACAAATGTCTTATTTTAAGTGATGTGACAGAGCTACTGTAACTGTTTACAATCTATGACAAGTTAATGAAGTCCTTTATATATATTCTTTATATACAAACAGAACAGTTTGGACTGAAGTGAAATGTTGCTGTTTTGACAAAATTGATATGAAATTAAGAGAAAAATGTGTTATTTTAAGCAGAAATTCCTTATTTTGAATTTGTTTGTTACTATGAGCTATAACGTTTATCTAAAAAATTATTTAATATGTGTTTAAATGGTTTGCTGAATGCACCAAAAAATTAACCGATTACTCGATTAATCGAAGAAAAGAATCGATAGATTACTCGATTACTAAAATAATCGATAGCTGCAGCCCTACTCATCTCTAATAGCGTCTTTCCCTGGATTCTTTGAGTATAGTTGCTTTTTGCTCTGTTGATCCTTGCCTCCAAGTCGCGTCATGCTGTTGTCAGAGCGTTTGCATCCCCAGATTAAAATACCCAAGCCCAGGCTTTCATGAAACAGTGGACAACTCCGTTGAACCAAGGTCTCTGGTTGGGGTAAATGGTGATAGTAATTTTTTACTGGAGGTGACATCATGTAGCTGATGAAAGTGGATGCATATGCCTCCAGATTGACATTTAAACACTCCATTGTATTTAGTAGATGCATCTTTAGCAGACAGTCTTTGCTTTCAAAACAGTCCTGTGCGGGGACCATCACGAGAGAGATGTGATCAGAGAAGCCTAGATGGAGGCGTGGTTGGACCCTGTTGACAGCCCTGTTTGTGTACACCCGATCCAGTGTGTTGGTACAGGGCAGAATGTCAATCAAATGCACAAGATTGAAATCTTAAGCAATCGTGTAAAACGCCTCTGAATGCTGGTTCTGAAGTGAGCTGACGTCGTTTTATATTGTGGCATTCCCCAAGTTTATTGCTTGCATTTGCACTCTGATGTACATAAACAGCAACAACAAACACCGCTGTAAACAGACATGTGTGTGTGGCCGACATTTACCCGTGACATATTCAGAGACAGTTTCCATTCAAGCGGGTTCTCCCATTCTACAGTTTTTACCCCAACGGAGACTGCCACCTCTTTTCTTTCCTGAAAGGATCTAAACAAGCCTGGACACAAATAATAACTGAAAATATGGAATAAAGATGCTTGCTCCAAAAGGCAGAGCTGCTAATTTGATCTATCAGCATATAATGGAGCGCACTCAACAAGGCATATACATTTGACAGAACACTGGCACAGACTCTTATCCAATAAAATGCCTTAATAGTGTACAGGCAAAATTATTAGTTGTGCTGTTTTTTATTTTTCACAAATAGCTGCTTGAATACAATATTAAGCCTAATTTCATCCACAAACATGTTTAATGTCCCAGTGTTCAGTCGGCACACCTGGCTTTAAATGTTTTTGTTTTATGTGAGCTGGCACGTACCTCACCACATCTGTGGTATGGTGCGGAGCTACAGGTCTTAAGTTTAACCCCGCCCGTCTGCCGCACGTCTGTGAACGCCCTGTAAATGCCTCATCCTGAGTTAAAGCTCTAACCACTGTTTTAGAGTAGAGGGCAGGGCCTCTCTTTGTGTGGAGCCATGGAACACACACACACACAATTCCACATAGAACAGTGGAACAGGTAGTAGAGTGCATACACTATAACCAGAAGATTCACTTCATCTCAGCACCGACCAATGTCCTTGAGCAAATAACTTTTTCCTGCTTATCTTTGTATGGATGTGTATTTATCACATTGTGGGTCACTTCATGGGGACTAAAGGCACGTTTTTACTTGCCCTGACGACGCACTATTAAGGTATGCATGCAGTGCTGCCGATGTAAAAACGAATGTCTGAATTTGAAGTCAAATTTACTTATTTGGGTTTACCAGATGGTGCGTGATGGTGCGTGTAAATTATCATTTGTGTTCTGAGGCTGGACTTCGTGTGAGAAACTGGAACTGGAACTTACCTTGATTAGACCAGGACCAAACTAAGTAGAACAGGACAAAACTACATCAATATCAAGATTAAAATGTCCTTAAATCAAGGGCTATTATTTAAAACATACCTGGAGTTATAACATTTCATTCATGTCTGACCCTCTCTTTCCCATTTTTTTTTAGTATAATTAGTAGAGCGGATGTCCAAATTGGTAATACTTCTATATCATTTAAAATAAGATAAGAGAACCTTTATTTGTCCCACAATGGGGACATTTCAGTGTTGCAACACAGATTAGGTAAAGAAACACAGATTAGAAACAGAAGTGGAATAATAAAAACTTCCATAAAAATATACTTCAATCTGTATAAATACATTTAAATCTAATATAAATGTAAATAAAACTAATAGAAAAATTACACATTCTTATTTTCAGTACGTGGCTGTTATATGGACAGAAAATATTGCACCATATGTATACATTTAGATATTATTCCCCTTGAAAATTCTGATTTATAAATCTTACTAAATATTTTGGTCAGAAGGTTATAATAGTCGTCGCTCTATTTGATTTCTTGGTTATAACTTTTAAATAGCCATAAAAGTCCCGGTTCTCCAAGTCAAAACATACATATAACATTTTCAACATATCAAAGCATTTCATTTGATCATCTTTTACAACCTGAAACCCTTACCTTATTACCCTTATAACCCAAAATTTAAATATTAGTCAAACACAAATAAACACAAAATGCCATTTTTAAATGAAGGTTTTTATCATTAAGGGAAAACAAAATCCAAACCTACATGGCCCTGTGTGAAAAAGTAATTGCATCCTCAACCTAATGACTGGTTGGGCCATTGAATCATTGACTCACGTTCAGTAGGTGGACCACGCCTCAACCTCCTACCACTCCAGCTACCACGCCTCCACTCTTTAACCACACCTCTAATTACCCAGAAGCCCTATTTATACAGGTCTATCCCAGTATATCTTGTCATCTCTGCTCTCCCGTCAGTGAGCGCGTTTGTTTGAAAGAGAATCATGAGCCGTTTTCTATTAGATTCTGACCTGTTCTCAGTCTGAACTTTCAGTCGGTTGTATCCTCCATAGTCACATTCCTGAAGGTTCCTGCAAGCCAGAGAACTCCCGACGCAGGTCCCCACTCCACCACGCACACACGGTAGGCATGATCCCGTACTCTCCTAACACCATCTCCTCCGCACATGTCTCCACCGCGGACCTCTACCTTTGGAGCGTCCACGCACACACCGACCTCTACCACATAGTCAACAGGACCCATACGCTCCTTCTCCTCAATCGCAACGCCTCCTCCCCTCTTCAAGCGGACGTTGCGCCGCATCAACTTGCGCCACATTTCCCACCAAGGCACCCACGCCACTCCCTGCGCTACTTCCGTGCACGTCTCCGCGCAGGCAGACACCAGAGACCGGACCGTGGTCGGCCTGCAGTGGGCCAAAGTCGGAAGGCATTTCTTTCAGACGCTACGATGATAAATTTCCACTTGTCGGCACTTCCTGGTTCCTGGTCACCATTGCTCCACGGGCCCGCAGCCCGAGCTCTCTGTTTCACCTGGTGGCAGGAGCTAGGTTGTATAACCCCCTGTGCTTTCTCCCTCTGTTGTCAATTTTTCTCATCTCATAATTTCTCTCATCCCACTCTTTGCAGTGCACTCAACCCCCATGCACATGCATTCCTTCATTCCTTCATCCCTTCATACAACCTACAGCTGAAATCCAAGTTACCTAATGTAACCGTAGTTATACTAGTACGTGCGTAGCCTTTGCTATTAGCACATATGGCATTGAAGAGACCCCCCCACTCGCCCACTCAAACCCCCAATGCTTAATCAATGTACCATCTTCAACGCACTGGCTCTTTATTAATTGCCTCTCTCATTCTGGCTTAAGCTATTTTATGTTCATGCTTACTTATACTTATGCCAATCCGACATCAAGCTAATCAAGCTGTTCCTACTCTTTTCTTATGTGAAGTCTTAGCTTCCTCTTCTGCCAATTGACGCAACACCCACATCTCGTAGGCTCACAGTTTATGCTTCACTACATCACATTCATGTCACATCCAGTTGTTTGGCTTTGCTGCCATGTTAACTACAGGCATCTTTGGATATCCTATCTCACCCCTTTTTTCATGCTGTTTCTCATCTTAACTATTGCATACTGGCTTGATGCCACCTTCAGTCACACTTTTATCCCAGCTCCTGCTACCTCATCTTACCATGTCCACCTTGCCTTCTCACACATGATCACATCGCCTTCGGTTTTCTGCCATATATCATATGGCAGCCAGCGCTGCTCATGCTAGACATTTTCTCTCATTCACTCCTCATCACATTCATCATTACCATTACGCCGAATCATGCTAGCATGCTACTCCGACACATGCCCCAATCCAAGCTAGCAGCCAGGCTTGCTCCGATCCACGATGGCAGCTCACAACAGCCACACTCAAGCCGATCCATGGTGGCAGCCTCACTCGCACCAGCCTCACTGGCAGGCACACTCGCCAGAGCACCTGGATGCTCTCTCAACCATCTCACATTCCTTCTTTCGACCCTCCGCTCTCCTTCCTCAATCTGTCTATTTTACAGGTCTTTGCAGCCAGTTTTCTACCTCTGTCCATCCTTCCATCATAATTTCCAGAGGCGCAGACACACGTCTCATCACCGTAATTTGACAATCTCAATCATTCTTCCTCCAGCTACCGATTCAATAGCTCCGGCGATCGGGTTCCCGCTTCTTTCTCAGTGGAGACATCGGGTTTCCTGCTTCTTTCTCAGAGGAGAAATCTCTCAGCCTTAACCTCAATCTATTGTGCATCAATTGATGCATCAAAGACCGCTCAGCGCACTCCAGCTCCTTCCAACTCATTCCAGCTGCCATACGTACTAGAGCCAGTCCTCAAGCGCTTAGTCTTCTCTACCAGGCAATCCACACCTTCCTTTAACTTTAACTTTAGTGCACCTCTCAAGTCAACACACAGAAGTAGCAGACGCCAGCATTTAAATTATTTTCATGCGACCATCAAACTCCTCACTGACATGAGTCCTTCACTCGGTCCAAGGCTTCAAGGGAAGGCAGCTTCCTTCTGTCTACTCTAGCAGGTCCTCCACGTCCATTTGAATTATACTCCACTATCGTTCCAGACATTCTTTTGGTGGTCAGCAGGCACTCATTCGACAACACCCCTTAGTAGATCAGTAAGTGATATTCTATTACGCCGTACCTCTTAGTTCTCTAGATTATTAGTCTACTCTCCTCTATCAATCCGTCACCCGAATTGCTTTTTTACGCAAGTCACCATCATTTGCCTACTCCTGCTCACGATTCGCTGTCCCAAAATCTGACACTCAGCACTGAACTTTGACGACCATCCATATCGGTTTAGATTATGGTTTCCCTTAATAAAAAAACCCCAAAACCTTCAATAAAACCTTCACTTTTCAAAAACTGCATTTTGTGTTTACTTGTGTTGTATGGAAAAGAGAAATCTGGGCAAAACATATAATTTAATACTTTCAATCCATTTACGTAAATATAAGATTTTTACAGGTCTTTCTTTATAGACAAAAAAGGGGGGTATAGTATTTCTAATTTTTGACAAATCTTTATTGTGAATAATATAAATATTTGAGGGATTGAGCACGCGGACCATCGAGACAAAGGGTCGTTTAATTTGGCTCAGACATGGGACTCACCTCTGCAGAAACCACTACACAGGGACAGACGTGGTCAGTCTGGTAGTTCTGTCAGACTGACCTCGCCTGGGAATAAAATCTGATAAAAGACATGCCAAAACATCATACGTCCAAGCTCATTATACATATATCTGCTCCCACATAGAATTGTCGAATCTCCCCGGCTGAACTCGTAATATAGACGGATAACTCCAACGGACAAAGCCTGTCTAATTTAGGCGGCCATCCTCCGGGAATAGTTTTTTTTGAATAAGTTAAATGAAATGCAAAGTCTTTTCTGTCAGGTAAATTCTACATAACTTTTTTTTGTTTTTAAATAAAATATGTGGTTTTTATTAAATATAAATTTATATTTTGATAAGCCAAAATACAGCCAAGTTGTGACGATCATAACATAACAAATAACAATTCTAAGCTGATATAACTGAGCCCGGCCCTGGCCAAGGCTGGGACATCGAGGTGGGAGGGGTGGAACAGAGTAACAACACTGTTATGTGGAAAATAAAAGTGATTTAAAAAAATTAACACTAATCGGGTTAAACGTCCTGTGTTGACAGTTAATCCACGGCTTTAGGAAAACACCAGCAAATTATCCGGACCAACAGTGTGGCTGTTTGTTGTCATTCCAGAGTCGGTTCTGGCTGGCTGCTGCTGTACCGCCGCAATGACACCTATCTCAGTCTTGTACAAATAGGGCCCAGGTCCCGACCCCTGGCTGTTTGCATTTGCAGCTGGGAGTCCAGACAGCCCCACAGCACCGCCACCATGTATCAACACAAACTGTGAGCGGAATGCAGCGGCCCGTTTGACTGGACAGTGGACCTCCGAGTAACCCCACACTGTGACCCCACCATAAGCTGCACTTGTAACCCCTCACCCAGAAGGCACAGCCAGGCCACAGTACATGCTCCAGAGGCTCATAACCGTAGGCAGTCAGAACAGCATAAGAGCTTTTTTCATTTCTTCTTTCTGATAGAAATAATAATAATTTCTGGACTGAGATATCTGATGTTTTTCCAGGGATCTGTTGTAGCCACTCCTCAAGTTTGGGGGTCACTGTCCCGAGTGCTCCGATGACGACGGGCACCACTTTTGCCTTTACCCTCCACGTCTTCTCCAACTCTTCTCTGAGCCCTTTGTATTTCTCCAGTTTCTCGTGTTCCTCTTTCCTGATGTTTCCATCACTTTTTTGTTTTCCACTGTAGCCCCTCGAGGATGTTGTGATTTTGGAAGTTACAAAAATAAATTGAATTGAATTGAATTGAAATTGAACTTGGTATCACCACGTCAACCACAACGGCTTTCCTCTGCTGTTTATCCACCACTACAATGTCTGGTTGGTTTTCCATTACCATTCTGTCAGTCTGTATCTGGAAGTCCTACAGGATCTTGGCTCGGTCATTCTCTACCACCTTTGGGGGTGTTTCCCACTTTGCCGCCCATAGAGCGAAGGGTTCTCGTCATAGGTGGATAAAGATGGTAGGTACTGGTGGACTGGAAAGATCTTGAGGACTGCATTATAAGGAGGTCTTTAAGGTACTGCATTGTGGTGCGTTTCCCGTGTATGCACTGGTTTATATTCGATATGGAGGGTTATTGGGAACCAGTGGCGTGTCCAGAGAATTGGAGTGATGTGGCCAAACTTGCGTGTCCACGTCAGGAACACCTTGCAACACTACTTTTAATTCATTGATGCTTGTGAAGCTTCTGCAAGGGGAGCAGTAGTCCAACCAGGAGGAAACAAAGGCGTGGACCAACTTCTCAAACTTTGCAGAGGGAAAAAGAGGGAGGGAGTTTGGCTATGTTTCTCTTATGAAGATGCAGTTTTGGAAATATTTTGGACATGTGAGTCAAAGCTGTGGTGGCGGTTGAATTTGACTCCCAGATATGCAATCAATGGGCAGGGAATGGAGCTGGAGCGAGATTATGGCATATTTACTGTCAGCCAATCAACAACGTACACATTTACTGCAGATTAGTTTGATCACATAGTTTTATAAACCAACCAATGCAGTGCTTTTGATCTTATTTATTTATGCATTTTCTTTGATGAGGAAACTCTAGAACATCACACGTGCTGGTTAGTTGAGATCCTGCCCGCGCTAAAATTGATCTATTATGAAATGATTCTCCACACCTCTCTCTGTCATAATCATAGCAAGACAAAGTTAACCATGGCGGAAGTGAAAAGAAGAGATGTATTTATTAAAAATATGCCCTGTTTGTCTAGAGTGGTGGTGTATGGTCCACTAAACTGTCACTCACAATCTCCACGGAACCATGCTGGAGTCCAGTCAAGTAGAATAAATATAGGCACCTGTGTGCCTCAACATGAATTTGCAAGTGAAAAATACTATTTAAAATAGTCACCACTTATAGCACTTTTCTAGCAGGTTCCAACCCCTCCCCCCCAAAAAAAACATAAAATGGTATAAAATAAGGAATCCCATAAGTATAATGTTCATGTACACTGAAGCTCTAGGCCTATGGCATGTTTTAATGCGATGTTGGCTGGGTGTGGTGCCTCAGTGTTCATGAATTAGCTGAACTCTTGAACTGTCCTCAGGTATGTAACCGACAGACAAGCTGTCACTCAAATCCTACCAGAAATATTCGCTCTTGACAAGTTGGCCCAACTCCACGACTCATTGTCACAAGTTGTTAAATGTAATAGCTTTGAAATGTCTGTACAGACACATTTACATGCTGGACATACTAATTAAAGCAGAACTAATATTTTAACCCTATTGAACATCTTTGTAAGGCCTGATGGTTAAATATGTATTTTTGGGGCATCTGAAGTATTCGTTGTCACCCCCTCTCTGGGTGGACAACTACTTTTGCCGACATCGACCATAAAACCTGGCTATTTATTTTTTATATTTGACAATGTGATTATACTGTCTTCTTACGATAAAGAAAGACCAAAAAATTATATATATTTTGACCATGTATTTTCACAAGGGAGTTGCAGGTAGAGCTCGGGAGAGTTACTTAGTTCTGCTTTAATGTGAATGTTGTTTTGTTTTTTCCCTTCAGTGTTAAAAGGTAAAAACAGAACAAAAGAGAGCCCAGAACTAAACCCAGAGAGAGGAAGTAAGGGATATATAGGTGCGGTAACTGAGAGGTTCGGTTTACAATTTTAAACCAATGATTCCCTAGTCTCTCATTCGTACAAAAAACCTGGTCCTTGGTAGAATAGTTTTCAAAGTTCATCATTGATTATACAGTAGGCCAGGACCAGGGGTCCTATAGCTCGCAAGCTACCGGTAACTTGCAGCCCCATTTAGAGTAGTTAGGGATTTCCAATGTATACAAACGTTTGGCAGTCTACTTTGATTTATAACTATCTTTTTTTTCTTTTTAAAGATTACACAAAACCAACAGAACAAGCATGTTTTTAAAAATAAGAGTACAAATTGAACAACTAAACCAAAAAAGAAATATAACCATGGCATAGATAATAATTAAAATTAATGTTGGTCCATAATTGGTCAAATTTGTCCATTTCCACAGTTTAATCCGTTACTATGTCAGTTCAGTCTTTGATCTTTGGTGAGGTCTGTGTCATCCATTTCCTCGTGATAGCCTTTTTTTCTGCCGCAAATAGTTCATTTCAAAGGTATCCGTTTATTGTGTCCATGACAGGAGTTTTGAGGCCCATATACATAGTTCAATACTGCAGTGCATTGTTAATTTCAGTCCAATGTTTTTGAGGAACAGGACAGCCTCCTGGCTACCAAAGTTTCTCCAGCAGTTATCATTTTCCGTGTGTGAATAATGGGCACTTTGAAATGGAGTTATGAAAAAAAGTGAAACATTTTTCCAGCAAAATTCCCTCCAGACATGTGATTTTGAGGGCCTCCACTGGGATATGCAAACATGTTCCCACTCTGTCTGTCAAAACAAGATTACCTTCTTTTTCCCATTTGTTTTTAATATATTTAGTAGAGTAGCTGTCCAGATTAACAATGCATTGAAATAATTTAGATATTATTCCCCTTCAGAATCAGAATCAGAATCAGAAATCTTGAATCTTGAAAGTTCTTCATAAACCTTGATGCAAATTTCATTCAAATTCAGTCAGAGGGTTATAATGGTAATTACTTTGTTTAATTTCTTGGTTATAACAACTCCTTATTTTTAATTACCTATAAAAGTCCTGTTTCAACAAGCCAAAGAATTCTTTCAACATATCAAAGCTTTTCATGTGATTATCTTTTACAATCTGGTGAAAAACCTTTTAATCTGGTGATTACCTTTTGTAATCCAGACCTTGAATCTCAGGTCAGTTGTATTTGTTACAAAACTTTGGTCATAAACCAACCAGTTTAATCTTTTAACATCTCAAGCAATCTTGTAAGCACAGATTTTACCCAGGTATTCCTCCAAATACTCAACCATTTGTCATCTGCCAGGAAGGCCTGTGAAGGAACCCCCGGCAAACCATTACTCTCAATATAAAACATTCATTTTTATTGTTTCAATCCTTTGATTTAGACTTACAATAAGTATGGAATAAGATTCAATGTTTCAAGATCCTTCTACGGTATATAGTGGAGAAAAGGGGGGGTGCAGTTTTCAGTAAGATTGTTGACAATCTTTATGGAGAACTATGCCTAAATATTTAGGAGATTCAGTTTGCCATTTACTGTAAATGGATCGGTCTTACTAAAAGACATTTAGTTTGTTTCCAGACATCGGACCAGCATTATGAAAGTTTCTGATTTGGTCAAAAATAATAGATTGTCCGCATAGCAAGCAATTTAATATTTCCTCCCATCAATTGCAACATTACTGTCTAATATTGCTGAACCAATGGTTCCAAGTACAAAGCAAGCAAGAGGGGCGTTCAAATACAACCCCATCTTGCCCCTCTTTCCAGAGTCAGTAGGTCTGTCAAGTAACTGTTAATTTAAACTCTTGATATTGGACCCAAATATTCTATTTGAAATTTTTTCAGCATTTTAAATAAATAAAGCCAGCTAACAGAATGAAAATCTTTTTTTCTTTTTTTTTTGTATATGATTCATAACGTGTTTGTTGTTCGTTAATAAATCCTCTCTGATCATTGTTCATTAAATTTGGGAGAATATTTTTCCATTCTTTTGGACATAATTGAAGTACATATGCGATAGTCCACATTCAGGATTGAGATAGGTTTATATGAGGCACAGTCAAGTCAAGATATGATGGCTTCTTTCCAACTTGGAGGAGTTTTATTAAGTGCCCAGTTAATAGTTAAAAGTGTTTCTTTAAAAGCTTTATACAACTCATCGTGAACCCATCGCAGGTAACCATTGAACGGTACCTATCCTAGACTCAGAAAGGGTCAGAAAAACCCGCCCCTAAAACTAAATTCTGACCAGCATAACTTTATTTTACTGTAATACTCAAATACATAGTTCATGATTTGTTTGAACTTTTGAAACAGCACAGAAACTTTTTTGGGACTAAAGCAGTCTGGATTATACAGAGTCAACCCGGTGCAGTTTGAACGTGCTCTGGACACCTGCGGGTGAGGCATGAACTCACTCATAGTCTCACGCTTGCTTTGTTCACACTGGAGGTTTTTGTCGTTGCTATTTGTTTAAACTATTGATAACGTGGCTACTTTTTTCTTGCTTTTTCATTTAGCGCTTAGTCAAAGTACATCTACAAGGAGTGACATTGCCATCTTTGCCCAGTTAAACACATGCAAATACAAAAGTCAAGTTCCCTAGGCCTATCATTTATTAAACAGGGCTACAGAACATGCATTAAGTGAGGCTTATTGTGCTGACTTGCCACATTAGCCATTATTAATGTGGAGCAATTGGACCCACTCCTCCCTCTCTGTACTTCTCACTGAGTTACCCGACCCACCCATTATGGGTTATTTGGGTTATTTGTCTAGTTCATGTTAGGGTTCCCGTGTGACTGGTGCCTATCCCAGTGACCTTGGGCCATAGGCGCACACCCTGGATAGGGACCAGCTAGTTCCAGGGTTAACACAGACATAGATACATAGATTTGTCGGTGTAATCCCTCATTCGTCCTGGAGTGTTCCATTGTAGAAAAAGATTCAGTTGTAGTCATCTGGAAACCTTTTTTTAGAACAAAACGTTTCGACTCTCATCCAAGAGACATTCTCAATCTGCGAATAGAGCCTGAATATGAATGAATGGTTATCTATGTGTTCCCATTCACTGGGGGTAATTTTCGAGTGGCCAATTTTACCCATGTAGGAAGCCGGAGAACCCTGAGATAACCCACGGTAACACATGAAGTACATGCAGACTCCACACAGAGAGATCACTTAGTCTTGGTCTAGCCCAGAAATTAAAAAATTTAAATTTTCCTTATAGGGAGCCGAGAGCTCTGCCACCGTGCACCTATCATTAAGGCTATCTGATCAGCAAGTATATAAGAAAGATGGATGGATTTAAAACATTGAGGAATTAAGCTTGTGTGAATAAAATCAACTAACTAACTCCTAACTAATAGCATAATAAGTTAAGACATATTTAACTGGAATAATTATTAACACATTTAAAGATTTTTTCTCCAGCCTGGAAGATCTAAAAGAAGTTTTTTTTTAATATGCATGTTAAAAATGTCTTCCAAGTTAAGTAAAACAATGGAATGGGGTGCAGTGAGGCTCCTGAACAGCTGCTTGCTCCTCTTCTGCCTGGGGCAATGCTTGTGCCTAGGTATAGGTTAGAGCTACTTCCTGGGCTCCTGAAAAGTGGATGTGAAGGTGTTGCTCCAGACTACAGTTTGCTTAACTCCCTGACAACTCTGTGGGGTCAAAAGTCATGGTCAGCCTGAGGGTCCAGTCTGGTCAAGGACACTGCTCTCAGGTTTAATGGAGTATTTGAACTTGTGAACTTTGTTTTTAGTGGAAAAGTCTGGAGCCCACTTAATACACTAAGTTTGCTGCTCTTAATGTTGATGAGCTGGCTGGTGGAGAGCCTCAAGGTCCAATGGGATTCTGTATTTTGGGTTTTCCCTCCTTGTTGCCCAATTAGGCCCGAGCCGAAGGATGAGAATCCTCCTGGCGAGGGACTTATTAAAATTGTATCCGGGGTCCGGGAAAACGCAAAAATCGAGTAGTAAACAAGGACAAATAGGCCCCGTGTGTTATCGAAAACTAGTACTCAGTGATATGCAAATGTAGTGGCTATCTAATAAAATGTCTCTCTAACGCCCTCTCCAAATTAGATTTTTCAAAATTCATAAAAGACAATCTGATGTCGTGGACCACTGAAAAAAATTATAACCGGTTCACCAAGCACAATGGTACGACAGAGTATAAGGGCCAACCCGAATTTTAAAAACTGCGGGGCAATACGAGAATAAAATCATAACATTTCGACATTAAAGTCATAATTTTATGAGATTAAAGTTGAAGCCAGAAAAAAGTCCTACATTTACGAGAATAAACTCATAATTTAACGAGAATACATTTATAATTTAACGAGAATAAACTCGTAATCAAAAAGGCTTGGATGAGTAAAAAGTTAAACACAAAAGCCCACAATAGATATCGAACTTTATAATGCGGGCCTTTTAGACATCACAAACAATCATTTCCCCCGTGCAGAGCCCCCATGTCCTTCTGGTTAAGGGTCTGCGTGCGGACCTCAGCTCCTGGGCACTGGTCAGGACGACAGCGCTCAGAGCCACAGCCACTGGTGAGGGAGTCTTGGACGATACACGTCAATAATCTGCTCCCTCGACTTCGGGCGCTTCTAAACTTTGTATAAAGTCACCGATCATATGAGTTATTTGTGTGCATAGGTTTTACAACACAGCACTACGGGCTTGTGGAGCCGTGCGCACTGCACAGCAGTGCTCCAGACCCTGTACCGCGGGCCGCATGCTCTGATGTTGGGTGCACGTGTGTTGTTGGAGCTGCGCTCATGCATGGCCATGTATTCATTTTTCATTTTTTCATTTTATTTTATTTACACAGGGAAAACCCAATGAGAACATTTCTCTTTTTCATGAGTACCGGCCCTGTTTAAAACACAAAAACAAATAATCAACAAACACAGGATACTAAAACACAAATAAAACATTCAATAAAATGAACCAATACATAATAACACATTTATACATACAATATGAGATCAAATTATATAAAACAAGTGCATCGGGTGCCGTACACTACGAGCGGGGGTCCTTGAACCAGTGCCTTTAAAATCATTAAAAGGCATAAAATGACCTTAATTTTAAAAAGTCCACTGGGTTTTGTTCCACAGGAAGGAGCAAAGTTGTTGAAAGCCTTTTTTTCTTGTCTCTGTGTTTAAACGATGGGATTGTAAATAAAAATGTCCTGAGACCGGTCAAAACTGTGAATACCTGATCTGATGTGTAATAAACTTGATAAATAATCAGACAATTGCAAACTAGAGCTTTATACACAAACAAAAGGCAGTGCTGTTCTCTTTCGTGCATCCAATGATTGCCATTCTACTTTAGAATATAATTCACAGAAGTGGTGAGTTCTTGTATCCTTCTCCTGTTAATGAACCTTAGAGCTGAGCTTAGAGATGCATGAAAAACCGAGTTCAGATGGTTTTAACACTGTTGCTGTAGAATGCATATATATAATGTCAGCATAATCTAGAACTGAAAGAAGATGTAGCCTGGATTAACTATTTTCTTACAATTAAGAGGAAAACATTCTTTATTTCTAAAGAAGAATGACAATCTGGCTTTAAAAATGATTTGTCAGCTCTTGTATGTGTTTGTTGATGTTTGTTGAAGGAGAGTTTAAGTATTTGTAATGGGTACTTGTTCAATCATAATTACCATCAAGCTGTGAGAATCAAATTTTATTTTTTGGGTCAATTGAGTGTCTTTTGGAGAAGAGCATACATTTTGTTTTATTTGAATTAATTAATAATTTTAAATTAACACATTTGTGTTGGATGGACGTGAAAATCCTCTTGAATATTTTTAATCACTTGCTGCACAAGAAGGTGCCTTAGCATACAGAATGTCGTATCAAACTGCATACTGCGTTTTAGATGATGCCCAATTGAGTTTATATAAATTGTAAATAACAGTGGTCGAAGGACAGAGCATTGTGGAACACCGTTATGAAGGTAAGAAAAGTCAGATTGAAAGCCATCATCAGAAACAGCTTGAGCTCTATTGTGTGAGGTAATCTGCAACCCATTTTTTAGAATTGGCATCAAATCCAATAGCATCCAGACGCTCCAAGAGAATACAATAACCTACTGAAGGCCTTTGACAAATCAACAAAAACAGCAGCACATTCACTCACGGCTGTCCAATGCAATAGCAATATAATTTATAATTTTGGTAGCAACTGTGATAGTGCTGTGTACTGGTCTAAATCCAGACTGGTAGCTGTTTAAAATGGAATATTTGGTTAATAACGCATGCACCTGGTTACTTATGAGCTTCTCTAAGAGTTTTGCTCGGCAGGATAGTTTTGAGATTGGACGGAAAGTAATGGGATACTTTTAGTTTTAATTGTGAGATTAAAAACACAAGTTAAACAATTTCTTGGCTCTATAGAGAGCCAGATATTTAATACTTCATACTGTGCAAAGGGCTTAAGGAAAAAATACTTAATCATCAGGTCTATTTTCATGTATTTGGGCAGCAGCAACAGATGGAGCAGCAAGCATCAAAGATATTTCCAGATTTAGCACAAAGTGCTGATTAAACGCATCACAAATATTTTTTTTTGTCGTCGAGCTGATTGAATCCTTAATAATTTCATTTGGTAAAGAGGGAGTAGAATTTTGCGATATGGATTTAACAGTTTTCCAAAATTTTTGCAGAATTGCCGTGAGATTCTGAGAAAGTATTGACGTAGTAAGATGTTTTGGCTTTAACGAACAGTAGAGACATATTTATTGCTCTTAATTGACAAAACTGCTGCCTGAATCTGCTGCTGGTTTGGTTGCCGTGGCTTCTGCCCAGGGGCTTTGTCACGTTCACGAGATAATGCAAGCAATGTCTGGACAGAACCAGGGATTATTCTTATTTTTGACCCTGACTTCTTTTAAGAGGGGTGTGATTATCAGTAATAGCATTAAATGTTTCGTAATGAAAAAGTCCAGTGCTGTGTCACGGGTTCTGGAATACTAGTGGTTTAAACCCCAAATGTCACTATAGAACAGATGACACAGAAAATGAAACAGAAAATGCTTGCTCATTACAATGCTTATAGGACCTTTTAACGAAGTTATACTTGATTTGGATTTAATACATTTTGTGTTCCCCACACACCCAACAGGACAGTGTTCACTAAAGTCCAGAGGAAAGACACCACTAACAATGGTCATTCTGAGGCTTGTTGCTTAAGAATAATGTTCAATAATTTAGCTTTAAGTGGGTCTTTAGGTCAAGGTCAAGTCGAACGCAGGGAACAATGCACAGTAGAATAAGGTTGTGTAGAGGTTTCAATTCATTACAATAGTTTTTAGACTGTTCAAAGTAAGTTTTGAGATAACCAATCGATATTCATGTCATCCTAAAACAAGTAACTCAGAGCATGATCTGAAAGTGGAAGGGAAGGTAAAGACAGTCCTCTAGCTCACGGAGCAGACGCCGAAGGACCTAAAACCCTGATAACTGTCATTTTACCCAGTATTCATTTTTACCCAAAACCAGCATCTGTAAGAGCCTAGACTTGGAGACTTTGGAATTTACAGTAAACAGCTGCTATTTATATATAAATATTGCTACTCTGCCACCTCCTTAGAGGTCTATCAACATACGGAATATATTATAATGTGATTCTGTTAAATGAGAGGCATCAGACCTCCCATTACTAGTGTAGGTAACGATCATACTTTCCTGCTTTACAAACGCGCCACAACGAGAAGCGGCAAGAAGGAACTGCTTCCCCTGAAGCTGTGTATCTCGCTCACTGCTTGTTCCTGCCGTATGCTTCAGCCTCGCTCTTGCCGTTATTTGAATTTTGCTTTTAAATCAGTTTGTTGTCTTCCACAACATTTTTGTTATGAGGCTTTTTTAAGTCTGCAAATCCAGCGATTTTAAGAACATTTTTAGAGTTTTTAATCAACCAAATCCTGAGACGAACCAGCGACATGTCCGTGAGAAGGGAAACAAACTTCCTGTAAACGCTGTTGGGAAATTTCAACAAGAAATTCATGAGCTTACAAGCACGGAATATTTGCTTTGGAATCTGAAAAATGGACTGCACGATACAATCCCTGTGTCATCCAGTGGTAAGAAGTCCACATTTTTTACAAGAAAAACAGCAACTTTCAATTTAAACCGAGTGACTCTGTTTCGTTTTCCAAAACTCTCTAAAGACCATCTTGGAAACAAACTCGGTGCGAAAGCCTAAGCAATACAAAGATAATGTAACGCCACCTGAAAATACAAGCTTACAAACAGATTGTGCTACCACTTTCAGAGTCAAAGACTGAACAAGGGAAAAGTGTAAAATGAACAAAGGAAAAGATGTGGAAGACATGACGTGGCGAAAAGGCAGACAGAGACCAGAGAGAGAATCTGTGCCTAACGTCAAGGTCGTCTTTGATTTGGGATGGTGCGATAAGTCACGTGATGCATGCAAAAAATCAAAACACATTCTTTTCCCCCGGTAAGCGCCACAGTCACTGAGATTACGTCACGTCATTTTCTAAATGTTTTGGCCAACACATAAAGGAGTTAAACAGCTGATTGTGCACGTGGGCGCAGTGGACACATACGACAGACGAAGAGACTGAAAGTTTTGAAAAGAGACTTCTTTGGAGTTATTCGACGCGAGCTTAATTAAAATGGAAATTAAAAACATTTCCATAAGTGGACATTCATAGTGACCTCTTCCAAACATCGACAGGAAGATAAACAAGTTTAGCGGCTGCTTCAGAGCTGAAACACATGGCTGTCCTAAAGAGTGTGCAACCAAGAAGAGAATTGCACTACATTGAGAACTTCTATCTATTCTGGAAAACGAGAGGCCCGCTGTTTAAGAGAAATGGCCCATACCTATGCTGTGAGAGGTGGACACCTGAGATGGTGCTGAGGAGTGACTGACAGATAAAAGGAACCTGCTCACACGCTCTGAGAGGCATTGGACTGTGGCCTGGACAGGCTGGGCCTGGGGCAGGATCCTGAGCAGATAGTTAGAGAAGAGAGGAATGAGAGAAGAAATTCCTGCTCCATCAGCCAGAGACCGAGCCAATGTTTTCAACATCAAGGCAGCACCACAACCACAACCTCCACCAAAGGATTTGTATTAGCAGCAGCCGCTCTCACCACCACCAGCAAAGAATTCATAACTCCAGCTGCTCCACGGATCACCTCCACCCACCTTCCCCAGCAAAGGACTCATCTGCAGCAGCACCACAAACAATCTTCACCACGCAGCCAGCAACAGACATTTCGGCTTCTTCATCAGCACGCATGGTCCTCATCAAACTGGCCTCTGTGACAGGCCCATCGGCGAGCATCCCTGCCATCGCCCCTGCCCTCAGAGCAGCCCTGGATCCCCCCTGCAACTTCATCTGACTCCCACTACAGATTTCCTTCACTTTCCTTTCCATCTCCACCCTCACCCAGGGGTCTTCCCAGCCATCTTGAATATCTGATCAAATCAGGCATTATAGATGGCTCCACTCACGCCTAATATAGCAAGATCAAGAGTTCTGATATCAACGATGATGAACTCTCCCTGACTGTTGCTACCACAGACAAAAAATCGCCCCACCTAAACCCCTCCCGCCTTTCATCTAGTCCCAAACTCTCACCGGCTCCCGCTACACCAACAAGAGCCCCCCCACCTATCCCCCCTCGCCTTTCACCTGGTATCTCCCATAGCTAGGATGCACTGGGTCTCAGCGTTGCCGGGACTTATAGTCATATTAAAAATCTAAACCAACCCAGGGGCCCTGTGTAAAAACAGCCTCCCCTAGTGCTATTTTGCTGTAGTAACATCACACAGATGGGGAAAACAAAATGCGAGTCCATCTGGACTGATCATATTCCCTGGTAAAAAATCTGAGAAATTTGATTCATATTCGCTGAAAAGATAACGCCTAAGTCCCACTGAAACTAGTCTGAAATTTGCTGTGCTTAATGTCAGATCCTTATGTAACAAATCATTCTTAATTAATAATTTTATTTTTCTTCTATATATCTTGATTTTATGTTTTTAACGGAAACATGGCTTGACAAAAAACACAGGAAATTTAGTTCTAATAGATCTGCTCCACCCAACTTTATGGGTTTGAATCTGAAAACACGAGAAAACAAAAAGGGAGGAGGTGTGTGTGCTTTTGTTAGAGATGAAATAGTTACCCACAGGTTGTCCTTTGGGGTGTTTTCAACATTTGAGTACGTAGCCTTTAAAAAAGATTGAGCTAAAACAGTCTCCATCCATTCTCTTCATTGTTTTATACAAGCCTCCTCAGCACTGCAAAAAGTTTTATTGATGATTTTACTGAGATGCTTTCAGTTCCGTATGCACAGACTTTGATGGTTTGGTCATTAAACAGGTGAATTTCAATGTTCATGTTGATAATATCTGTGACAGAAACGCTAAAGAGCTTCATGCTGTCCTTGAAACTTTCGTCGGTCTAACTCAGCGCGTGAGTGGCCCCACCCACAGCAGAGGGCACACTCTAGATCTTCTAATTGCCAAAGGGAGGCGAGTTAATATTTCAAATGTGTCAATGTTGGTCGATGTTGCTCTGTCTGATCATTTCTGTGTCTTCTTTGACCTGTCTGTTTTTCCCAAACCACCAGCTGGTCCTCCTGCAGTTGTCCAGAGGAGACACATAAATGACAGCACGGGAAAACTGTTTCATGGAAATGATTAACTTCGAAAATGTCTCATGTTCTAATGTAAATGATTTTGTGAACTCTGTTACATCTAGTGTTTTGAATGTTACTCGACACCATTGCCCCTATGAAGGCTAAAATTGTTAAAAATAAGCAGAAGGCACCATGGAGAAATTGATGATTCGGTCAGGGCACAGAAAAGGGAGTGCCGCCGGGCCGAACGAAAATGGCGCAAGTCGAAGCTCCAAGTTCAGAAAGAGATTTACTGAGAGAGAAGTTGTACATGTACAACCTCATTTTATGTAGAACTAGGGAAGGATATTTTTCTGAAATAATTGGAAGCTGCAGAAACAACTCTGGCGTGTCCTGTTTTGCCACAGTAAACAGATTAACAAAACCCTCCAGCTCAGCTGCCGTTAGAACTCATTTCCACATCCAAGTGTAATGAGTTTGCATTATTCTTTAATGACAAAGTTCAGGGCATTAAAAATGCTATAAATTCTACAATGCAAAAAATAACCCTGTAAAACCACCTACACACTTAGAGCTGACTCACTTTGCACCTGTAACTGACAAAACTGTCCAGGGAGATCATCACACCAGCCTGTAGTTCATCTACATGCTGCCTCGATGTGTTACCCACCAGATTTCTAAAGTCTGTGCTGAACAGTTTGTTAGCACCACTCACTCAAATAGAATTAACATCCAAGCGTCGCTTCAATCTGGAACATTCCCAATGTCTTTGAAAACTGCGGTCATAAAGCCTCTCCTAAAGAAGAGCAGTCTTTGATGCCGCAGTACTGAGTCATTACCGGCCCGGCCCATCTCTAATCTGCCATTTTGGAGCAAAGTCCTTGAAAAGGTTGTTTACCAACAGCTCACTGATTTCCTCTTAATAAACAACTCTTTTGATGTTTTCCAGTCAGGGTTTTAGACCTCATCACAGCACTGAGACTGCTCTTGTCAAGGTGACAAATGACATCCACCTGAACACTGACGCGGGGCAAAGCCTCAAGTCTTAATTCTGTTAGATCTGAGTGCTGCTTTTGACACTGTCGATCATGGGATACTTTTACAGAGACTAGAGGACTGGGTGGGCATCACTGGCACTGCGCTAAACTGGTTAAAGTCCTATCTGGAAGACAATGAAAATTCTTTGTCGAAATTGGTAACTGTGTCTCAGACCAGATGCCCCTGACCTGTGGGGTGCCCCAAGGGTCAATACTGGGACCCCTTCTGTTCAACCTCTACATGCTGCCGTTAGGTCAGTTGATACGCAGCAAGAATGTGTCCTATCACAATTATGCAGACCGAGACGACACTCAGATCTATGTTTCACTGACGGCAGTGTGAATATGGACCAGTGGATTCACTCTGTCACTGCATCCAACAGATCAGTGTGTGGATGCAAAACAACTTTCTCCAGCTGAACTCAGACAAGACTGAAATCATCGTCTTTGGCCCACAGAAACAAAGGGAAAATGTTAGCAGTCACCTCCAGAGTCTCGCTCTAAAACCTACAAATCAAGTTAGAAATCTGGGGGTAATAATGGACTCAGACTTGAATTTTAACAGCCACGTCAGATCAATAACATCAGCAGCTTTTTACCATCTAAAAAACATTGCCAAAATCAAAAGTATAGAGTCTAAACCAGACCTGGAGAGACTTATTCATGCGTTTGTCTCTAGTAGATTAGACTACTGTAACGGCCTGCTCACTGGCCTCTCCAAACGAGCTGTAAAACAGCTGCAAGTACATCCAGAACGCTGCTGCTCGGGGTCCTGACTAGAACCAGGAAGTACGATCACATTAGTCCTGTGCTCAGGTCTCTGCACTGGCTCCCTGTGGCTCAGAGAATAGACTTCAAAGCAGCTCTGCTTGTATACAAGTCTCTCCATGGCCTAGCACCGAAAGTACATCTCGGACATGTTAGTGCCATATGAACCATCTCGGACTCTGAGGACCTCAGGGACCGGCCTCCTGCTGGTGCCCAGAGTCAGGACTAAACATGGGAATGTGCGTTTCAGTTTTATGCAGCTAAAATCTGGAACAGTCTTCCTGAGGATGTGAGACAGGCCGCTACTCTGGCAATGTTCAAATCTAAACTAAAAACTGTTTTGTTTTGGCTGTGCATATGACTGAAATGCTTTTCTTTGCACTCTTCTCTTTTATGTCTTGAACTATTTGACGGATATGAAAATGGCACTTTCAAATTGATTTTGTGATTTCTTCCATAATCTTTGTGATTTTAATGCATTTTTTCTGTTGTGTGAGCACCTTTGATTTGGCTTGTGTTAAGAATTAGTGCTCTAACAGAATAAACTGGCCTTGCTTTGCCTATTGACGGCAGAAAAAAGGCCCTGACACAGGAAAATGGCTTAACGGTAGACACAAACCTCCCCAACAATCAAAAGGTCTGGACTGACATAGTAACAGAAATCAGACATAGGAAAAAATGACCTTTGGACTTATTTGACAGACTTTGGACCAAATAGGACATTCATTTTTATTTAAATGTGCCGCGTTTATGAAAATTGAAAGTAAAAAAAAGAAATAACAGGATACATTCTTCCAACAGAATTTTTTCCGACATGTAACATTTTGGTTCGCCATTGAGAACCTGTACATATATTTTCTCATTCTTCGTCAGTAGACTAACGCCAAATGAGTCCCATCTAGTCCGGAGTCTTTCAAAATTGTCTCAATGAGAGAGAGATGCGAAATAAAGAGGCAAACTCAGTTCCTTTTTAAATGATTATTAGTCGTGCTGTTAAAATGCATCATTGCTCAGGTGCAGCACTTCCATGTTGTCAACAGTTTAGAGCGTTTAGGTAAGTTTTCGGACTGAATTAAAACCGTAGTCTAAATTACACTGCGTTTCAATACGCAACGTTTTTAATGGACGTGGAGCAGATTGGATCGAAATGAACAATTTAATGCCGTGGTGTGGGGCAAGAACGCCAAAATTGAGGGACACACCGGTTGGAATAAAACTCGATCCACGCATCACTAGGGAGCACCATCAGTTTGGGGAAAACTGACTGCAAACTTGTTCAAACTCGTTGCCTCCCCTCTCTTTATTCAGCCTTGCGTTCTCACTCTTATTTTGCCAGCTAAAACACCTGTTTAATCCCTTCGGGTGGTTCTAAAGCAGTTTCAAAAGCAGAGACGTGAGAATGAGTCGATAGTGGACAGTTCAGTTTGCACAGTGAATGTACCGCGCACACTGACTGAAGTGAACAAAAGGGGAGGGGTTTGTTATTTTGAAACATAAAATATCAAAATTTTTCAAAACTAAATAATATGGAAGAGATTTATTCTAATATTTAAATGCATATTTGAAAGCGACTTAATTACATGGTCGAATCAGTGAGGGGCTCAGGAGGGGACACTGTCAGAAAGGGGAGGACACCATCAGCCAAGGGTGGGGGTCCCCCCCATCCCCCCCATCTCTCCCGTGATTTCTGCCTATGGTGAGTTACAATGTGGATCCAGTCTCGCCTGAGACAGAAGTAAGTGGATTACGCTCTGCTTTATCCCACAACACTGAGGGTCAACGTGGATGGAAAAATAACAAGATTTACCAGAGCGGAGGAGGCATTGACATTTGCAGATACGCTGCCAGACCCGTGAGCAATTTGACATTCCCCCATTTTTCCCTTTGTTTTAATGAAAGGGACCTGGACTTATTAGAGCATGTGAGTATTTGCCCAATGTGGGCCAGTGTGTTCCAACTTTAGTTTGTAAATACCCAGGTGAAAATGTTATATTCAATTAAATTAAATTTATTTTTGTAACGCCCAAAATCACAACAGTAGTTGCCTCGAGGGGCTATAACAGTACCAGAGGGCCTTTTTTTTTTAAACATAGAAAATGTTTTTCCCTCTATATTCCTAAGACTTTTTGGATCACTCTGTGGGCTCTTTGCATTTTTTTGGCGGAAGCAATTTTTTTGTTTTTGCAGTTTGTTTGTTCTATTATGTTCTGTTGTTGTGGTTCCTATGTTTGTTTGTTGTGTTCAACCAGAGAGTCGTGTAACAAAAGCAGATTAGCAAAAGTCTTTTAATGTTCTTGGAATATTGATTCCAAATAAACGGTCAAAGATATTTACAAAGATGAGAAAACACGGCTGTTTTTGACATTGCCATCCCACTCAACTTTAGATCTATGTACCTGCTCCTGCCATGGACAAAATAAATGCATTCCTGTGGAACGTATTTTGGCAGCAGGAAAAAAGGCCATCACAACGAAAAGGATGAGACAAAACATACCAACAATCAAGGACTGGACATATTAGCAGACATTAGACAAATTTAAAAATATGATTTAAATGTTCCTTGATTTAGTTTCTTTTAATGTTTAGTGCTACTTGTATTCTTTTTATTTTGGTTTTTGCTTTCTGGTTGTGTTTTGTATTATTCTGTGTTGTTTAATCTTGTTGAAAAAAATACATAAATAAATAATAAAATAAATAGTCGTGGATTGTAGCAATTTTGCCTGTACTCATGCCTTAATTACAGTAACGTTAAACGTGGCTTCTGGATGCAAAAATGTCCCGTCACCGACCATTGTACATCGATGAATACTTGCACATACATTAACTGTAATAGCATTCCCCATGTTCTTGTGCGTGTCTGTGTGAGCGGGGTTACCTGCACAGGAGGTATGCGCCTGGCCCCCCTCTCAGACTGACGGCTGGAATGCTGACATAACAGATGTTGTCTGACAAACCCAGTAATTATGTGGAGGACGGCTGTATGTACGTACCCGCTCCCCAGCGCTCCACATCCTACTCCACCTCTGCCCAGCGCCTCTGCAGCAGCTGTACATCACACCCAAGAAACTCAGAGAGGAACTGTCAGAGAGCTCCAGACCTAAAACGGGTTCCACTGATTATCTTTGGTGGAGATCAGGACGATTTGAAAGAGTCTTAAGTGAACTGTACCGGCATCCAAAGGGAGCCGTAAGTGGTAGCAGCTCCTGGCACTTTAAATTCATTCAGAACACATTTAATTTATGTACATTTTATTTATGTTTGGGGGATGTCAGCTGCTCATGTAGCTGACCTCTGCGAGCACAGACCTGTGCATGGAAACACAGGCTGCCATTAAACAAACCAAACTGAGGAACTTCATGACGAACTGGTCTAGAAGCCATTCTAAACGTACCTTATGACATAAATGAGAAGAGATGGTATCAAAAGTAGCCACAGTATGACAGTATGCCTGTCGTGCCATCATATGAATGCAACCTAAACCACTTAAGAAAGTTTTTTTTAACAGTAAGTTACAGAAGACTGTGTTTCAGTGATTCCATTTGTACGCTCTTGTGAACACTTGTGACCTGTCGATGTTTGTTTAGTGGTGGAGTATTGCACCATACCACTGCAACAGACCAATTGGTTTACTTTTCTCTAAAGACCTCTCTTTTTCCTCATTATAATAATTAAGTGCTCTCTCAATGACCCGTAGCAGCCATTTAGAGGAATCATTGCTGATGTGTGTCTATTGTTCAGCGCTGAACACAAGCGAGTGCGAGGAGGTGGGCAGGTCAAGTACAGAGCGTGTTCGGCTATGAGGCCGGTGGCAAGGATTCCTCTTTGGTTAACTAAAGAATGTTGTTGTAATTATCTTTCTATTGATACAATGACATCACGGTGTACAATGTTAGCTTGATTTGAAGAAAGGTTCTAACCAGAACATGTGTTTTGATAAACGGTCAAACTCTTAGACTTACAAAGACCAAATTAAACTAGTTAACACACTTGCATTATTCCACAAAGAAACACTGCTCAGAAAAACCTTTCTATGTTGAACAGAGAAAAACTTTGACACTGTTTTCACCCTCATTTGGAAAATGGAGGCCTCTTATATGGAAGAACTGCCTTTGAACCAAAAAACACACAGATGAGGGGAGCCCATGCAGGCAGAGCTGTTTATAGCTTTGAGTGAGTGTGTTGTACATCGAGTGCGGCTTTCCGTGTGGAAGGTAGTTTGGGAAAAGCGAATGGCTCCTTTTGTTGGGTTACATCATCCAGTAGATCTACATTTGACCCACATTAAGGTCTTTGATGAAGGGGTGACTGATCTCTGTAATTTGTAGAAGAGTTTTTTTAGCTGAACCCCAGCTGACCCCACACTGCCCTCAGTGCGCCCCAGCTCTCTCCCAAGCAAATTAAAGACATTGTTGTGATTAGGCACAGGGCGCCTTACCTTTCTGTGCCCTCTTACCACACACTGCTGTGCTCAAATGATGGGCAGGGCTAACACAGGGCAGACTGACAACCACAGTCATCCTTGCTTTGCCTAAACTATAATTAGAAAGTTGCTTTGGGTCCAGTTTCTGGCCATATGGACAATAATGTTATTGTTACAATGATGCTTTAAAGCTGCAAAAGAATTTCTTTCTTTTTCAAACATTTTACTTGTTGATAGCTAATGATGCAAAGGTAGGCTAGAAAATATATTTATTTAAAATCAATTTAGAATGTGTACTTTGCCTCAGCCTTTTAATTTTATGATCATAGCTGCACTAATACTTCTCTATGATGTGGTGCACATGGTGACAGGTCAGTGTAAAGTGTAAAATCCTGACAAACAGACAGACAGTTACAGACTGGACTTTGGTGAGATTCTTCTCTGTTGTATAATGTTTCTGGCGCCCATGTTGTGTTGTCCTGTGTGCCGTTCTTCTCCAGTTCCCATGCACCCTCCCATGAGCTGACCGGTCACTGACCTGCACGGCTGGTGGCACAGCAGTGAACCCTGGTTCAAAACGTTGCCAAGTTCACAGTGGCTGAGCGTCCATCAGATAACGACCTCATCAGAGCTTCGGGCCCGTTGGTGGACATAATTAGGCAAGACTGTTTGTGTCCCATTAATTTTCTGCCACATAACTTCACCCCATTCTCTGCTTGTCAATGAAGGCGGCGAATTTGAGGCTGGACATGCCTGCTGACCTTCCCACTGACCACAGTACTGACCCCACTAATGACGGGATAATGTTAAGAAAGGAGCTGTGGAGTCAGATAAATGCTTGTGTGTGCTATGTTTACAGCTACCAAGACAGTGGAGGTAATGCTGTAGTTATCTGTCTGCACACACACAAAAAAAATGACCTTCTCTGGAGAAGGCCAGCCCTCGGCTCACCTGCACTTTCTGTAGGCTCTTTGCGCAGCATCACATGAAGACCGTAACATGCTGTCTATGATTATCCACCTGTAACTTGTTTTTTAAATATAGATTTTTTTACCACAGCTTCGCGAAAACCACATCGATATAGAATTAGGGTGGGAAGGGCTTGGACATTTGAGGTCAACCGCAAGTAGTGTTGACTTTTTGCTATGCAAAGAGCCCATTTCTCATTTGGAGATCTTTGGGAATCTTTCTACAGAGCACATTAGTTAGCCTAGAAAGGTTGGGCTACATATTATACAGTATATATTGTGCTCAAAAGACCTCCGAGAGATCTTAAGTTGCAGTTACATCTGTAATGTGTTGTTTGCATGAAGTAACATTGAAGCATAAAAGCTCATTGGCCAAGGGCTAAAAGATCAACATGTGTTCCTGGGGGTAAATTTGTTGTCAGCAACTCCCTTCAAATGAAAAGATACTGAATGTCCAAGTTCATTCTTATGGGTATGGGTTATCTGAATCCAATTTGTATTGTTTGTATAAAATGTATTGTTTGCATATAACTATAGTATATATATATATATATATATATATATATATATATATATATATATATATATATATATATATATATTCAATAGTGTTTCTGTGCCCTCATTGAGACTTAAGCACAGTACAGTAAAGTCAAAGACAAAACACTATAGTTAATCCTCTGTTCGTTTACTCTTTACATTAACTGTACAGCAGCTACATCTTAGTAAACACATCAACAGTATCGTATATACAGACTCCTTATAGCGGAGAAAGTGCTATCTCCTTCCATTAACGCTCCGTCCAAATCACAGTTCACAGCGCATCAAGCTTCAATAACAACACTTAATAAGAATAATAATTACTCTGTCTACTTACAGAAGTTTACACTTGCACTAGGTGGGCAGAGAAGTTAGTCTTTATATCTATAACTGCAGCAAAGAATCGTTACAGATGGCAAACATAACAAATTATACATCTGCATTTTTAAATACAGCTTATTTATAACACTACTTCATTTGAAACACAAATAACAGCACTGGTAGTAATTTGTATCACATTCAGAGAAAGTCCTTGGAACAAATTGAGAGAAAAGTCAAGTGCAAGTTCCATCAGGGGGTTTGTGGAGGAGCTCAGACTGTTGACAAGTCCAAACAGTCATCCAGGGTCACGAAAATAAGCTACTGGTTATGCTCGACGAATGCATAACTGAGCCGAGACTTAAGTAACTTATTTAAAAAGGCACCGTTCTTGAACATGTGTGCTACAGTCAGCAGTTACATAGTTGCAATAGTTGCAATAGTTTGCAGAAAGGCTTGCGTTTGAAGTGGTCTGCAGTCTGTTATCCAGGAACAAGCCAAGTCTTCATAATGTAAGCCAGTGAAATGCTGACTCTTATATTTTAATAAGTTAAATGCATTTACGGAGAAAGTCTTTTAGAGGCTTGAAGGGAGTGGGTTGGATGTGCAGGTGTATGGTTGGTGACACCATGCTCCAATGGAATCAAACCATCTTTACGTTGAACTGTATTTGAGGTGCATTCAAAATGGTTCTGATGGAGAAGAAATCATGACAAGGTAGGACATGGCACACGGTGTCAGTAGAAAATTGACAAGACACATGAGGAACATGTAGTTGTTGTCCAGTCACAGACCTAGTTCACGTCCAACTGGATTTGAGGTGCAGTGGAATTGGTTCTGATCGAGAAGGCCACAAAAGAATGTGTGATCAGTGAAGGCAGGCAGTGGTATCTGAATTTCATTAGCAGTGAAACCGGTTCTGATGGAGAAGATGTCTCTAGACATGATCAGCAAACTTGCTCAACTCAATAACTATAACGTGTAGATGTCCTTTATCTCGAATCACTAACCAACATCTTGTCCAAAGTGTTCGAAAACATGAGTCTGTTGTCTAAAGGGTGCAGTTGTATCTGAATTTGACGTGCAGTCCGTTGACCGGGTGCACGATTGGTACAGTCTGCATCTTGGGGAAGTCCTCTGTGGCCAATGTCCATGAGCTGGTTCCAATCAGCTCCACCGCCAAAGTCTTTAGGATGATCTGAGCCAGCTCTTTGCCCACGCAGCTACGCACTCCGCCTCCAAACGGGACATAACTGAAGCGCGACGCTCGACTCTCCTCCCGCTCCGAACCAAATCGGTCTGGGTCAAATTGCTCGGGACTTTGGAAGACGGCAGCGGTTTCATGGGTGTCACGGATACTGTACATGACACTCCAGCCTTTGGGGATCTGATAGCCCTGTGAAGGAGGACACAGAAGGGTTAATACGTCTGAAAACGCTGAAAAATAAACAGTGGCAGAGAAAGAGCGACTTACGTCCAGCTCAAATGTCTGCAGGGCCGTGCGGTACCCCCCAGACACTGGTGGTAGGTACCTCAGCACCTCTTTGACGATACAGTCCACATAGCGCAACTGGCTGAGCTTGTCCAGGCTCAGGTGGGGTATGTGTGAGCGGGGCACCTCGGGGAGTTCAGGTCGTGGCTGCTGACTCACTCCATTCAGAAGGTGGGTGCTCTCTGATGTGTCCTCCCTCTCTGTGGTCATGCTGACTGGACAGCTGCCATGGTGGGTTTCGTACCCCAGCCCTTCAGCTTCCAGCTCAGCCCGGGCACGCTCCACCACAGCAGGCTGTCGGAGGAGCTGCAGAATGAGGGATGTAGAGGCGCTGGCTGTGGTGGAGTGGGCCGCAAAGATCAACTCCACCGCTGTCTCCTAAATAAACAGAAAAAGTCAGAGGTTAAGGTACACTTAATTGTCCCTGTAGGAAAATATGCCAGCCAGATGCAGAAATTGTAGCACAAAACATGGCCATACCCACCATAGTGGTCTGAGGCTTGTCAGATCAACATCTATCTAGTATGCTAACTTTTAATTAAATAACTATGACTAACATCAATTGGACTAAACCTGAACTAGAAATGTGTTTCTCAATTATTGACCAATTACTGTTTCATTGTTTGAGTTTCACTTTTTCACGTGCTTAAATCAAATATTTTGCAAAGCCCTGCAATGCAAGAACTGTTGTGATTTTGGGCTCTACAAAAATAATTAGGATTTAATTTGATCAAATGAGGAAACCAGATCTAAAAGGGAAAATGGTCAGCACCAGGTCTGAACCAGATTTAACTTTACCAACTTAATCTAAAACATGACTAGCTATAATCTGGAAATAAATCAGGGCTTGAATGAAACCAAAACTAAAACATGAGAAAGATAGGTACCAGGATTAAACCATGACTAAATCAGTTCTCTGCTGGCTCTAAACCAGGTCTAAAAGTCAGTACCTTGAGCTCCTGTATGCTGAGCGTCTGGCCGTGCTCTTTGGCGCTGGAGAGCATGTAGTCAAAAGCATCGTTGTACTCGTCCGTTGTCTGTGGACATTGAGTCTTCTCCTCAATGATCTTCTCCATGTTGGCGTGGAGGATCTCTCTGGCCTTTATGCCCTGGACAAAAGTAGTGTACTATTTTACAACTTCAAAGGATAAATATTATGCTTTTTTTTTATGTATTGGCCTTCAAACAAGCTCTTGTACCTTTTACTTCAGCATATCATAACAAAATAAAGTATGCACTGAAAACCATGACTTTCTAAAAGTAAATAATCCTTCATCTACTGGCAGCAGAGGGGATCACCACGGGGTAACACAATTATCTTGCCCCGACATACTCATGCAGGTCCGTAACTATGAGTATTTTGTGAGGCTCAAAGGGAACTTTTTTATTATTGGATGACATAAAATACAAATCTGGGTATGTTTTTTATGCATGAACAATGTTATTCCATGTTTATAAACCATGTTTTTAATAAATCGCGTTCTCTGCCGCTGCTGATGAGGATGTGCGTGTTATAAGCTCATGTAATGAAAAAGGACCACCTGTAGCTCACACTCACAATGTTTGACAATGTTTGGTGGCTGCAGAAGCAGATTGCCCCTGGACAGCTGTTGCTACAGGAATAGTTTATTGCCACTGAGCATGTTCTGTTTTCTGTTTGTATGTCTGATTATGGTGGTTGGGAGAGCCTTGTTGGTGCTTCGTACTTTCTAAGCAGAATTTCATCCTCTCTCTTGGTTCACTCTCAGTCAACGTGAAGCTGCATGTCAGAAATGTGGGTGTGCTCGTTGTCTCAGACTTGAGATTTAAAAAGCACACTGTAGAGGCTAAGTTGGTCCACTAGTTTTGAGGATTTCCTAATGTGTTTTTCCAAAGAAAAGTCCAAAATATTGCGATAAAGCGTCTTTATTGGCCCCTATAGCCAGTACTCCATATAACATCAATAACACAATTCCACTAACAGGTAGTTCTCTCAGAGTCTCTGACGGTCCATAGACACCTGGTGCAGAACCATCTCTTGGATTCCCATCATTTTTCTTGTAATGTCCTTCATTGGAGCGGTATTTGAAGGCTTTGGTGGTGAGCCTTCTGCAGTTGGAGGTTGGTTGTGTCTTTAACTACCTCCACTGGATTTCTAAGAAGATTGAAACTTTTTGGAAGATTTTAGGACTGCCAATTTAGCTTTAGTAGCAGTTAGCTGTGTTTCCATTTCAAGTAATTCAAGCTACTGTCTGACATTTTGACTATCACACTCAGCTTCTGCCTTTACTGTATGTAAGCAGATGATTTTACAGTGCACTGTATTTCTCAAACCAACCAAATCAGAGTTAAGTTTAATAGAATGCCCATCCATAGTTAAGTAGAGAATGTGCACAAGTCTCTTATTTGACGGCTTACTTTCCATGAAAGTGTGAATTCATGCACAACCGCAATCCTCTCTCCATACGCACCACCAACATTGTGCACACGCCGCTTTCTGCTCCTCTGTGCCCCATGCAGGTGGTTTTTCGCTCCACGACGCACAAGCATCACTTGCCACTCCGGAAAACACGTCTTCCACGGGGCATCTTTCCTGTGCTATCCACAATCTCACGCTCCACTGCACTGCATGTGGTTGTCCGGTCCTCCACCGCGCGTCGCATCCTCTCCACACCACGACACTCCAAACAGCTTCACGGGGATCCACAGCCAAACAGACCATCGCTCACCAAGACATATAGGTGCGACCCAGATCTCCAAATCACAGTGGTGCCGCCAACTTCAGTAACCCTGTGTAGTGCTGCCCAATATAGCAAAGGTACCCTACTTGTCGGGTAAACTGAGGTTGTTTCTTACTTAATGTAGAGGCGAAGTCGGTGGACGATATTCGCCTCCTGGCTGCTAAGTTTTAACGCATGTTTCCAAAGACCAGTCCAAAATATTGTGATAAAACGTCTTTATTGGCCTCTATAGCCAATAATCCATATAACAATAACAATTCCACAAACAGGTAGTCCAGGCACGGTAATATGTACCTCTCAATGTTTAAAGCATAATAGTCACAGACACATAAAGACCTTTACAATGTTTAACTCAAGAGCTCCATTGCATCTTTGCTTTGTTCTGCCGTGTCTTTGGTTTTGTCTGGGTCTTTGGTTTGTTCTTCCACGCGCAGCAAAGCTGAGCAGTTCTCCACCAATTCTCTCTCACAAACATTGACCACGAGGGGACCAATGGATTTAACGTGTACATTTAACCAGGTGATATCAGCTCTGCTGCTCTACTTTCCGTATTCTTCCAGGTAAAGCTTCCTAAGTAATCTAAGTGAGTGTGTTCGGTCAAAAGATTTGTTAATAATTATTGCATACATTTTCTAATTGCATAAGTAAGCACTTTGACAGCCCTATGAATAAATTAAGGCATGTACGTTTTTGTTTTAGTATAACTAAAATGTCCAAAATGTACATTCAAACAAACATCACAATAATACCATGTGGCAACACTGATCTAAACAACAGTGTGCACCCTCTAGAGGAGCACACACGTCCTACAGATGCTGTACCTTGCGTAGGCCGCTGAGAGGTGCATCTATGGGCAGTGAGAAGAGGTTGTTCATGAGCTGCTCGAAGGTCTGGGCCAGGTACAGCAGCCGGTCCTCCTCCAGATGCAGTCCCAGGAGCACTCTGATAGCAATGCGAAAAGTCAGTGCTTTGGCCGCGGCGTACACGTCCACTGGGCCCTCCGCGCGACACCACTTATGGAGCTCCAGCTTCACCACATCCTGCAGCCGCGGCAGGTATGACTCCAGCGCCCCACGGCTGAACACCTTCGCCAGGATCTGAGGAGGAGGACAAAGAGACAGGTGATTTAGGAGCCGTCTTTCTTCATCTGTGGTTTTATATCATGTATTTACCTTCATAACCAGGCATGGGATCAGAATCAGAATCAGAATCAGAATCAGAAGGGGTTTATTGCCATTGTCAATGAACAAAATTCACAAACATAGGAACTTGTCTCGGCGTTAAGGTGCAACATAAAACACTAATCAATAATTACAACAACATATATGAAATCACAAAGGGCATGCATTAAGAAACAATTTAAATTGACTATACTATAAAATAAAAATAAAAATAGGCATTACTATGTACACAAGATTACAGTTAGATGATACAGGGGTGATATAGACTAAAGAATAATTTCTCAATATGACTAAGTTCTGTGTTTAAAAACGTATTATTTTGATATATTATTCAATAAACCATTATTTAAAGAGATATTATGTAACTTTATGAAGGTGGAAAATCACCTGCCTGATTTCAAAGAAATATAGAGTTAAAACCATTCTTAACATTCTCCATGCAGATAAGACACATTTTATGCCATACTGTGGCATATATATTAAATATTTTAGCCAAAGGCACAACATTTCCATGGAAACAAGCACGATTTGTACTTGGCCTCCTCCTCCAGGCCAAGTACAAATCAGGTTTGTGGAGATGCAAGCTGCTCACTATAAGGACACATGCTTTTCTTGATTAAAACATGCTTTTTTGGAGAAGTAGTTACACAGTGGCGCTTTAACAAGGAAAAAGGAAAAACAATGAGATTGAAATCTCTTTTTCAAGGGTGACCTGGGCCAAAGTGAAATTGCACCACCTTAGAGGAGGAGACCGTGAGACAGGCGAGACAGGGTGGGACAGGAAAGGACAGATGCACGAGATACACATGTAAAGAGCCATAAAACGAGCGCTGCTACAAACGAGGCAGACGCTGATGGACCTGATAACATCAGGACATCACCTGCAGCTCCAGGATTCAAATGTGTAGATTCACACACGACTGAAGTTTTACAGGAACAAAAGATAACCATATTTACATATACAAGTCACCAAAATCAACACTTTCTGTAATATTGATTCATATTAATATTTTAGTTACATGAAAGTATTCTCAAATATAAAGCTACCATGTTCAAAATAAATATTTATAAAAATGGTAATATTGATTTGTGTTCAACATTTATTATCATTTATTCTTAAGGTTTAAGACTTGAGTAAATTTAGCCTATATCAAGGAATATAAACCATATTTTTTATTGACTGAAACTTTTGTCTCCTCCATAAGTCCATCTCTAGAAAATTCACACTATTCTTTATCAAAATCAGTTAATTTAATGCTTTAATAGTTCTCAAAATTTTAATTTTTACTCTCAAAGTACATTGTTGAACCAGTACCTCAAAACTTTTACTAAATTGTTTTATGTAATACTTTTACTGGTCCTGTATCTGTACTTTTACTTTGGTTTAGGTGAACACTTCAGGCCACTCTTGCCATGACACAACAGCTTACCTTCCTCTTCCTCCTGTGCAGATCTCCGATGGAGTTGACGAGCGTGTTGGGCCCAAGTATGATGCGGGTGCTCTGGGGCCACTGCGTACACACCAGGCTATGTTCTCCCAGGAGGATCTTACGAATGTTCTCCGCTCCTGTCACTCGGATCACTGGCTTCCCCAAAAGATGAGTTTTGAAGACGTTTCCATGGCGCTCTCTGCGGGAGATGTGGAAGTTGGACCCCTATGGCGAGAAAACACAACCTCATTTTACACTTCCAGGATTTAGCAAAGTTCCAAAAAAGTTCAAACCTCTCTCAAGGTGTACATTTGAAAAACGGCTCAGTGTGTGTATCAAAAATACTGTAGACTCGCCTCGAGTGAAATATACTCGAATTCAAAGGGAAGGGAAAATTAGACACTGTACAAATTGATACTAAAATTAACTAAAACAATTTGAGCAAAGTAACAGGACAAAATGTGAACTTTCCTGAACATTTTCAGAATGATCTTGAGCTTTTTCAGAACTAAGACCACATGGAAATAATAAAAGACAGAACAAGGCCTATTATTTTGTATTGAAAATGTTTGATTGTGGTAATAAAATACGTATGGAGTATAAGGTCAATTATAGTGACACTAGTGCATTCACAGCTCTGCAGGCAGGCAGAGGTGCACACAGTGAACTCCGAACACTCAGAAGCCATTTTCTCACAAACTCAGCCCGTATTACATTATTGTGACCACCGCAACAAAACATGCCTGCGGACTTAGTAGTTGTACCCACCTGGAAGAGCCAGTGGAAGGTCTCGCCCACCAGCGGCCAGCCCATGGAGCCTTTGGGCAGCGGCAGACTGCTGTCCTTGTCCCGGGTCAGGCTCCAGCGCAGGCTCCACAGCTGCCGGGTCAGAGCCAGCAGTAACACCGCGGACAGCACAGACGTAAGCGCCGTGACCAGCGCCGACAGCACCGAGAACTGGAACATCATTCCAGCATGCACCTGCGAGTGTGCGTAAAACCTGCGTGTTTCCTCTGCTGCGTCTGCCTGAGAAAACACACTGTCACAAACACAACACCGCTTCATCCCTGAGCGTCTATGGTCTGCACTCAGCCTGCGCGCGCATGAGAGCCCCTCATCCACAACAAACTTTAGCCTTGTATAGGTTTAAAACCTGTCCGTGCCCAAAAGGAGTGAGGAGAGTGAGACATCTCCGAGGTACCGGGAGCATCCCGCGTGAGCGCGGCGCGTGCTTATCCTCTTGAGGAGTTCCCCTCATTCCTGCGCGCGGGGAGCTGTCAACTATTCCAAATAGTTTTAGTTTACATGCGCCTGCTTGTCTCGTGCGGCTTTATGATACAGTTGAGGCTCGCGCCTGCGGCTCAAGGCAGACCAGTAAATTAAATTTACTAACACACACACACACACACACACACACGATTACTGAGTCAGACTCACCTATGGTCTAGGAGGGTCCAGTCCGGAGCGCGAGGAGCTCCTCGTGTTAAGCGCAGTTACTGCAAATGTTGCTCCTGTGCCCCACTTTTATACTCGCGCCCGCAGACCGTGATCCACCTTCGGGATGACGTGTTGAATATGTTAAAGAGGGCAAGCGGCAGCGCACAGACAGACGCAGCGGTGCGCTCTGAGCCGCTCTGTGTATGTACAATGTGTGCGTCATGTGTACGTGAGGGAGCGCAGGACGTGGGGATGGAGCACGCGCTCAGGTAACCAATCAGCGGCGGCCTCGTGAGACGTGAGCCCCAGCTCCGGCCTCTGTCCTACGGAGGAGCTGCACTAGCGCGCGCGGCTCAATGCGCGCGGCTCGGGCACAAGACACTGCTGTGGGTTTGGTGTGACTTTAAGTTTATGACACAGGTCACGCGGGGTGAGACAAAAGTGCACACGGAGCTGCTGTTTAGCTCACACGAAAATGTTGCCAAGAGAAACGCCCATTATTTGACTCTGCCGTTACGCACGTGTCACGTTTTCCATGCGTTTCCAAGTTTGGCACAAACAATGAAAAAATAAAGGCCTGTCTCCAAAGCGTCACCGCGCGGCCTGCTCGCTGACCGGAATGTGACGGTTACACTCGCTGCCGCTCCGTGCCACAGGCGGTGAATTATGGGAAAGTGTTGGTTTGGCCTCCAGTTCTCTAGCTGTGGGCCTAAACCTTGTCACGAACGCGCTTAATTAGTTCCAGACCTCCCTCAGTTTCCCCCGTGAGAAGGCCGCGTCCAAGTCCACGCATAGGCCGCGCTCCTTAAGACGCGACAGGAGGCGATATTTAAAATCTGTACGTTTCACGTTTTAGTTATTGATATAATATATTTGATTAAATATCACGTGTGAAACCGAACGTATAAAGACATGAGGCTTTTTTCGATTTTGATATATATGTAGTGTGTGTGTGTGTGTATATATATATATATTATATTATATATATATATATATATATATATATATATATATATATATATATATATATATATTATCATATTAGAGATGTTTAATTATTACTGTTTGTATTGTATTACATTTTTGGCCATCATTAGTTAATAGATTAATAATGAAAATAATGAAAATGAGTAACTATGTCATTATTATTATTATTATTATTATTATTATTATTATTATTAATATTATTATTATTATTATTATTATTATTATTATTATTATTATTATATCTACAAACGAATAAGTAATAATAATTTGTTTTTTCTTATTCTATTTTCATGATTACTTTTCAGAAGGATTATTTTATTTGTTTTAATTTCCTCAAATCAACTCAAAACAAATAATTGCATATTTTCAACAACACAAAATCCTTTTAAATTTAGAATAAATAAAAAAATAAAAAAATACATAATCAATACTAATCAATAATTAATAATACAACTAATTAAACATTGCTGAATATATTTTGTGAGTCTTGTAAAGTCACATTGTTCACAACAGACCAATACAATAACTTAAGTTATTTGGAGTCAACAAAAGGACTTTACAGTGTTTGTTTTATCTTCGTCTGGAATGTTGTTTATATTGTATGTCATCATTTGAAAGTCCTGTTATGTTATGTTGTTTTTAAAAATGTATCCATATATTGACACAAACCTCTGGCATTGCCATGAACATATATTGTGACAATTTTTAGTGGTTTTCAGTGAAGTATTTCGAGGAAAGTGCTCACACACATATATGTGAAAAGTGCTCTAGCCATAGGAAGTTTTTTTCTCGGAATCTATTTCATGTTGTAAGTTGTTAAATCTGCAAATATAGCTGTAAATTGACCACAGACTTCTGTGTCGGGCATGTCATTGTATCCCAGCCTCTTTTGACTACAAGTGTGAATGTCTGTGTGCCCCCCTGCTCCCCCTCTGGCCCTCCCCCTGTCCCGCTCTGGTCCTCCTCCTGTACCCCATAAGGCTTGTTTCCACAGGTTCCCTATGGAGCAGACTGGAATAAACCGAAAGTGTCTGTTCTCCGCTGTACTGGCCAGTTTAAGGAGTCGGAAGTAGACCGTGAGAAGAGCTTCCAAAGCGGTCTGGCTCGCTTTTGGTCAGTGGAACCATTTAATACGAGATGATTGGACAAGAGAGAATGGATTCTCAAGTGAAAACAAGACAGCAAACCCAGATAGAAACAGAAATAAACCATTTCTAACCAATGCTGACTTGATCTTGTGATAAACTGCACTATTTCTCACTGATAACAATTGAGCCGACAGAGTTAGCTAAGCAAAGCTAAGCATAATGCTTCTAAAATTAACATAAGGAGTGGTTAAAACTTGGAGTAGATCCTTTGCAGAGAAGTGAAATAAATGCGGATAAGGTGAGGATAAATCAGAAGTAGTTTCTTGTTTACTCCAGCTTTAACCTTGTCTCACAGCCACACTAACTTGGAATAACTAAATGTCTTTTTGGGGTACGGTTTAGATTTTATTTATTGAGCTCATTTATCAGAGCTCTGCCTCTGGACCCAGAGCCAATATGCTCTAAAGTGAACCATCTGGGGTATGAGGACCAGTCTCTCCCTTGGTCCTGCCCCGTCCCCCATAGTCCATCCTCTGGTCCTCCCCCTTCCTGCCGCTCTCCCGCTGATCTGCCGTTGCTCTTTGTGATCAGATCTACTTCATCAGAGTGTCCAACTGTCAGCTCTCATCTGTGTCTGTCCTCACATCAGAGAGAGGCGGCTCCAGGGGCCACGGACTCCAGCGCATATGTCCATAAAATATGAGTGAGCCAGTGAAGGAATGACCAATTACATTTTCTAACTGTGTTGGAGATAAATACACAATGTACTATCCTCAGGCCTTTAGTGCACCGGCCTGTGAGAGGCAGTCGGATGTAGCTGTAGGTGAACTATCCCATTTTCCAGGTGGTGACTGTCTCAACAGAGATATTATTGCTTTAATCACGCAGTTTGCAGAGCTTTATATATAAACGTTAATTTCATATAAACTAATCATCTTCATGTCATCATTATTTGTGCCAAATGTTATAGTCCTGTCATAATTACAAAGTATGTGTGCATATGACCTCCTCTGAACTGCCACACTGCAGATCCCCAAAGAGAGTTTACGGGGTCCTGCGACCAAACCAGACTGGGTTGGAACAAAACAAACTCTTGAGAAGCCATCTTCTCAAGAGTTCCCGCTGATTCGTTTGCGCCGCACCAGTGGTAAACGAGCCAATCAAATGACATTTAGGCCGTGGCCTAAATGTCATGGCATCAGGCAGGACTGGAACAGAGCAGCACTGTGGTTTGGGCGGAAGTCAAAACAAGCCCAACCAAAACATACATGGCGGTGCGTACGGTCGTACTTCGTTCTATTTTAGGGGAAATACAGACTATTTTGTTTTTCAAAAACGTGCACACAGAGGCACTTAGTACATTTGTGGAGGAGAAAGAGGACTGTGCTTTTCTGAACACTGGATTGAACACAATTTATATTGTAATGCTTCTTCTGTTGTTGTGATGCTTTGACCAATCAGAGTGACGTTTTTTTTAAACATCTTAGCAACTTTTCGTGACAGACTTCCCAGATTGATTCATGTGAAGAACTCAATTCAGAGACACAGATCAATCTGGAGTGAGTCAGCCAGGTAGTTAAACAAATACATAAATAAATACTTAAATAAAAGCCCACTCATTGGATTTCCAGGTGGCCAACAAGAGATTAGCGTTATTTTCACAAAGTGCATGATTTAAAAAAAGTGTCTAATTCTTCTTATTAGTTCTCACAAACCATGTTAATATTCAAAAACATTTGTTTTAAAGCACATGCAAGGCTATTTTCAAACAGCAAAATCAAACTCGGGTGTTCCACCCTAGCACAACCAATCAGATCTCTGCTTTTGGGCCTTGCTTTTTATTATTAGCTGCAGACAATGCACAATGGTCTAATTTTGTTAGAAAGTGCTGGTTTTACAAAATGTTTTTGGTGGAACACAAAATGTACTCATTTACAATAAGAAAGTTGATTACCCAATATTTAATTTGCCCTACTATTGTACTGCAGTGTGATTCACTTCCATGCCTTTACTGGAACCAGAACAAATAAAAGTCAGGTGAGTTTCTGAGCCCGTTGTCTCCAGTGCGTCTGAGGGAGATGTGATCTGCAGGTGAAGTGTGGAGCTGGGGCAATGCCGGCCCCCAGGGAAGGGCCTCTCCATTACAGCAGTTTTAAAACGGGATTAGGATTATCCCAGTGGACCCTAGAGGGTGGGGTTTAGGGTGAGTCACTACGTTTACATGCACAAGTGTGCTTTTGATCTGATTTTTGTCTCACTTCTCCAGAGAACCCATTAGACCAGGCTTGTCCAAACTACGGCCCTACAGCTTCCTGCTAAATTGGTTCAAACAATAAAAAGTAGAACTTTTTACTTGAAAACTGGAACAATTCAAGCTTTTTGATGTCATACCAACCTAACATTAATGTTCCAAGTCTTATTAAAGGTGTGGAGTCTCATCGAAACTATGTCAAATACAACATTTTGAATGATTCACTTCATTTGTAGTTGTATGTGGCCCTCTGCTCCGTATATGTTTCAAAATGCGGCCCTCGGTGAAAAAAGTTTGGACACCCCTGCATTAGACCATTCGTGTCCCAGTCTACAACAGGTCAAAGAACCAAAAAGGACCGAATGAGATCTGAGAATCAAATTTTGTTCATTCATACAGAATAACAAAAGATCAGCGCAGCAGCCCATTGACCAGGGCAATTCTATTGGCGGCCTGTGGGCCAAATCCGACCCACTAACCAATATGGTCCCATGGCCCATTATGGTGAAATGGGCCACAGGCCTGACCATATTTCCTGGTAAACAGCATTTGTCCTTAGTGCACTATATTAGCTCTGTTATTCAGTACTACTATACTATGTTTTTTAACATCAATTGAATCAAATGTTAATGACATTTATATTTAAGACCTTATAGTTCTGTGTTCTAGTCCTGTTTTTAGTCTTGGTTCAGGACTAGGTCTAGTTCTGGATCAGTTGCTATGATCTGCTCTAGAACTGGTCTAGTCTGGTTATTGATTAACATTGGGTTAGTCTTTGCTTAGTCCTGCTTTCGTTCTGTTTTAATGTGACAGAGCAATATTGTTTTGTCTTTTTCATTATTTCAGTGAAAAAATAGATTTCTGTTGAATAGTACCATTGTTGTCTGTGGATATTGGATATACATAAATAATACAATTGTGGTGCAAATCTTTAGTCCAGCCCCCAGACAATGGCACTCAGAAAAATCTGGCCCCATGGAAAATATAATTTTAATAGCCTTCCATAGGCTACAACACTAGTATAATAACTTCAGACAGAATGCAATTCTGTCTATGTTGAATGAATAAAAATGTTTAACCCAGTCCACCACCCACAATCAGCAACAACACCAGCACAACACAGTCATTTTTATGAAGTTGTTGTAACTACAATAAAAGCATGCAAATCACAACACAAACACATGCCATCAGTGCAGCTCCATTGCACACTGCAGATCCATCCACACACACCCAACACTGGAGTAGACCGCGACAGCCAGCTCATTTTACATGCATTTCCACTGTGAGGTTTCACAAATTTCCCCAAAACAAAAACAACGGCTCTGCTTCTCTAGCAGGTCATAGAGCCAAAAAGGAGCTAACAAGGGCTGAGAGGCATTCAGGGGTTTAATTTCCCATTAGCAATATTTAGCTTTAACAATAAAACTTTGAAGCTACATACGCTAAAAATAGCAAACATAGATCAGTGACATCTCGTTTACGTTGGATTTGTCTGCAGCGGGCTCCAGCACCTTAGTTTCACTTAAAAGGAGAGCTTTTAACCATATTACAATAGTTTTTTTAACCACTCACAGTTGCATTTAGAGAGATTCATCTTCTTCTTCTTCGGCCTGAGCCGAAGGACGACAATTGTTCCAGCGAGAGACTTATTCAAATTGTATCCGGGGGCATGAAAATTGCAAAAATCGAGAAGTAAGCAAGGACGAATATGCTAGTGAGTGGTATAGAAAATTAGATTTCAGTGCGCTCTAATTTTGAGGGAAGACCCTGTGAAAAAAATATTAAAAGATGACTCAGTAGTGCCACCTCAAAAATGGTTTAACAATGGGCCTATGGGTGGAACATTTTTTATTTGAAAATGTTAATAGAGCATTTGATTATTTCCAAGCTGAACGCAGTGATATCCACATGTCGTGGCTAGCTAGGAAAATGGTTAATTAGCGCCCTCTCCAAATTAGATTGAAAAATTCACAAGACATAGTCTTAGACCACTGAAATAATAGCTTTTCATAGCTGAAAAAAATGTCTCCCACAAACCACCCTAATTTTGACCCCTGAATGTTAATGAAAACGTAATTTATTTTTTACCCAAAATTCAGGTTTGATGAAATTTTTTGTTTTTTTTGTGTCTTGTGGGCGGAACCCAGTTTTTTCAAAATTTTATACCTCATGCTTTATTTTTTTTCCACCTTGGATTTTAAATCAAAAGGCTTGCAAATTTGTCAAAATAAACTACACCCATGTGCAATTAGAGGTTATTCTTTTGAATGTGGGCGTGGCAAGCTCGTTAATATGTGTTTAAACGTGCGTATCTCGCAAGCAATGTCCTATTTTCCTGCACGTATATACGTTTTGGGCAAACTGATGAGCTGAATGCTATGGTATATAATATATAGCTATATTTTACAAAGGCTCTACAGGGCCCCCTTGAACATTTGATCCAAAAGCAGCATACCTCTATCTATAAGCATGTTATCATGGCAACCTGACAAATATTGTTGTTGACTTAACATGAGTTTTGGTTTACAAACATTTTGAATGGGATGAAAAAATGTACTTTGACATAGATGAATAAAATCTGACAGACATTCTTCTTGGTATTCTAAACAAAAAAGCCAATGACGGCCTACCTCTATCTAAAGGCATGTTACCATGGCAACCTGACAAATATTGAATGCATTTTGAATGGGATGAAAAATTTGGCACACTTATTCTCCACATCACACTGAACATAACTCTCGAACCATACGGTCATACAAATGCTGAATGGAGTTGTATAAAGTTGGTACTGTTTGTGGGGGAGGTGTGCTCTTTGCGGTGCCTTTATTGCCGCGTGGCTTTAATTATTATTATTACTACAGTGTATTTATATAGCACCTTTTCCACCTTCAAACTCAAAGCACTTTACTAGGCAATGTGGGTGAAGAATTTCAGTTTGTTTTACATCTTCGGTAAGAACCACTGATTCCCAATTTTTAGTCCTGACCTTTGGCACCAGCAGGAGACCAGTCCCTGTGGTCATCAGAGTGCAAGATGGTTCATATGCCACTAAGTTGTACACAAGCAGAGCTGTTTTAAAGTCTATTATCTGAGCCACGGCAAGACTGTGCAGAGACTAATGTGATGGTACTTCCTGGTTCTTGTCAGGACCTGAGCAGCAGGTACTGCTGCTTTTACAGGCCAGTGCGCAGGCAGTTACTGTCGTCTAAGATAGAGACAAATGCATTGATTAGTCTCTCAAAGTCTGGTTTCGACACTATACCCTTGATTTTGGGGCAATGTTTTTTAGATGGTAAAAAGTTGCTGATGTTACTCATTTGCTGTGGTTGTTAAAGTACAAGTTTGAGTCCATTATTACCACCAGATTTCTAACTTGATTTGCAGGCTTTAGACAAAGATACTGGAGTTCACTACAGACTGGCCAAAGACGATGATTTCAGTCTTGTCTGAGTTCAGCTGGAGAAAGTAGTTTTGCATCCACACACTGATCTGTTGGATGCAGTGACAGAGTGAATCCACTGGTCCATATTCACCTGCCGTCAGTAAAACATAAATCTGAGTGTCGTCTGCATAGTTGTGGGAGGACACATTGTTGCTACGTATTAACTGACCTAACCGCAGCATGTAGAGGTTGAACAGACTGGGTCCCAGGATTTACTCTCAGGGCACCCAACAGGTCAAAGCCTTGTGAGACCCAATTACCAATTTAAAACAAAGTTCTTTCTTTCTTCCAGATAGAACTTTAACAAATCAAGATCAAATCATAAAACACAAACAAAACAGAATAAAAATAAAAGTACAAATACAAATAGACTAAACAACAAAAGAAACATTATCATGGCACAGTTCAATAAAAAGTAAAGTCCCATTTACTTTAACATGGTAGGAAAAATGTCCCAACACCATGTGATTTTGTGTTCCTTCACTGGGATGTGCACACACTCTTCATCTGTCAAAACAACATTACCCTCTCTTTCCCATTTGTTTTTAATATATTTAGCCGAGTAGCTGTCCAGATTAGCAATGTATTGATACAATTTAGATATTAACTAGACAGTTCAGATTTATAAGCCTTGATTTAAAAAAGAAAAAGAAAAAAAAAAGTCAGCTGGTTATAATGGGCATTACGTTGTTTAATGTATTGGTTATAATAAATCCTTATTTGTAAATACAAAGCCAAAGGATTCTTTCAACAGATCAAATATTTTCATGTAATTATCTTCTACAATCCGGTGAAAAACTTTTATACCTTTGGAAATCCAGACCTTGAAACTCATTTCAGTTCCATTTGGTACAAAACCTTGGTCATAAGCCAACCAGTTTAAGATTTTTACATCTTTGTTTAGTCTGTATGTTTTGATTAGCTCCTTCCATTGTTGCAAGCACAGATTTTACCCAAGGACTCCCAACATCCCCCCAAAAGACTCAACTGCTTCTCGTCTGCCAGTAAAGCCTGCACAGAGCTCAAATTTTTCCATTTCCATGAGCTTCATACTCTGGATCACACCAGTACGGCAACGCTCTGATTTGAGCAAACCCCAATCTGATAGTTGTAGCATCTTGAATCGGATTTCAATGTTTATTATTTTCCATGAGCACGGCCATGACCCCTCCTTTAGCCGACACCTTCACAAAGCCAGTTACGTCGCTCGGACTGATGTTACCGGGGCACCACCCTGGAACCAGAACTGGAGTGCGTCTGGTGGTGGGTCTTTCCTGATCCGGCCCGGCCAGGCAAGCCCGAAGGAGCGACGTGGCTGTTCCCCGTGGATCTACCAAAGGAAACTAGATATAGTCGGCCTCACCTCCACACCCAGTACGGGCGAGAGTGGCTGGACTCTCCACTTCTCTGGCATTGCTTCGGGAGAGGTGGCGGGCTGGTGTGGGCTTACTAATGTCCCACAGCACAACCGCCATAAATTGGGGTTCACCCAAGGAAGGACAAGTCTCCACAGTTTGTCGTTTAGGAGGAGTTCAAGGAGGACATCGTCTGCCTCAAAAAAAATACTGGCAAATGACACCTCAGAAGGGTGTTTCGCCAATACTGTTTATGGTGCGGGTGAAGACTTGTATACCTCGACTGGGGAAGTCGGACGGTGGAAGGAATACTTTGAGGATCTCTTAAATCCCAATATTTCATCTTCTGAAGAGGAAGCAGAAGCTGAGGGACTTGGAGGCTGTCTAGTCCATCACCCAGGCTGAGTCAGTCCTGAGGTGGTTGGCAAACTGCTCTGTGGCAGAGCTCTAGGGGTGGATGAGTTCCGTCTTGAGTACATTAAGTCTCTGGATGTTGCAGCACACTCTTGGCTTACACGTCTCTGCAAACGTCGCGTGGCAGTCGGAGGTAGTGCCTCTGGACTAGCAGAATGGGGTGGTTGGTCCCTCTGTTTTCATAATAGGGGCCGGAAGGTGTGTTCCAACTACTGATCACAGCCCTTAGCCTCTATTCCAGGGTACTGGAGAAGAGAATCCGACCAAAAGTTGAACCTTGGATTCAGGAGGAGCAGAGTGGTTTTCATCCCGAGTTGTGGAATACTAGACCATGGGAGTTTGCGCAACCATTCCCCATGTGCTTTTTGGATCTGAAGGCGGCTTTCAACTGTGTCTTCATTGTGTCCTTTGGGGGCGTCCTCAGGGAGAATGGGGTCCGGGCCCTTTGTTCAAAGCTGTCCGGTCCTTGTATGACTGGAGCAGGAGCTGTGTTCACATTGCCGGCAGTAAGTCAGACCTGATTTGCAACCAAGTGTGAAGTGGCTTGGATGAAAATCAGCACCTCCAAATCCGGGGCTATGGTTCTTGCCCCAAGGGGAAGAGTTCAAGTAGCTCTTCTTCATGGAGCATGAGATTGACAGGTGGATCGATGCAGCATTTGCACCTCAAACCCCCCCCCCAAACAAAAAGGGAGCTGGAAGTGTCTGGGGTGAGGGAAGTCTGGGAGTCTCTGCATGGACTGCTGCTCCTCGGATGGATAATTTCCATGGAGGGAACACCTATGTTGTCATTTATGTTTCTCCTCCAAACAGCTGCAGGACCAGCCGGTGGTTTGGAAATAACTGAAAATCAGAAAATCAGACGGAGCAACATCAACCATATTCTCGTTTGAAATATGAACCCCCTTTGTAATTAGCAGGTGTGCCCTCAAACCCCAACACCCCAAAAGACAATCTGTGAGTAACTATTGTATCACTCACCTTTTCTTGTGTTTAAGATTCAAAACTTGAAGTTGGGTGGCGCAGATTCTATTAGAACTTAATTTCCATTGTTTTTGTCAAGCCAAGTTTCAGTTAAAAATATGAAATATATATATAAGATAGTTATTTATTGAAAATGATTTGTTACGCAAGGCTCTGACATTGAGCACAAAAAAAAGTTACCGATTGGTTCCAATGGGACTGGACATTATATTTTCTCAGGAAATATGAATTAAATTCTTGAGATTATACTGTCCAATTTGGGGAGGTTGCATCCTAGCTGACCAGTTTAATGCCTCAGACACTCCTGCTGGGGACAGTAAATCCTGCATTTAACACTGAAACTATTGTGACAAGATACGATACAGCCCTTACGCACAACTGCCTCAGACTTCTCACACTAAAGCCGAAAATATTATATTTCCAGTGCATGAAACAGCAAACATTCTCCAAAACCAATGCATTACATAAAGAGACAGTAAACTGCAGAGACACAGATAAGTGAAAGTAATGCAGAAAATGCTAAAAAGGATAAAACAAAAGTAATTTCCTATTTATTCTAGCTTTAGCTATGTCTCACAGGCCCTAAGCATGGAGACACTTGTTACCATCAACCTAACTGAACCAAAGACCTACAAGATAAACTGGTCTACTACGGCATCAGAACCAGTGAAAACCTGCTTCTACTCACACTCAGGCCTGTAGATTTGACACACTATGTTTGACCTATCACACACAGCTGAAGCATCAGGTTTGTGCAGCCGAGGCAGCCGCTGTTCACCTGTCTCCTGTAGGAGACACCAGCACAAGGAATTATAATCACAGCAACATTAGCGCTGATAAATCAGAAATCAGGAAACTCCCTGAAGATGCTTGAGGTCTTGATAAAGGTTGGATTTGTTTTCAGTATTTTGATAGTTGTAACCAAAATACACAAAGTATTACAGTTACATTCCATTCCCTCGACACTTTTGTAGTCACAGCTGCCCTAGGGTTGAGTGTCGAAATTAATCTGAACCAATGACCTGACAATGATCATTACAGGTAGGGCCCCACTCTAACCACTGAGCCACATGTTACCACCAGGCTCTGCAAGGGTAAGTAACAAAACCAAGATGGAAAAAGGAGACACAAAACAAACAAACAAACAAACAAAGTTCTCAAAACAAATTCAGGCACTGCCACCACAGCCTAGATAAACTAGAGACCCAACGAATAGCATAACGGCCACAAAGTCCAGCAGCCTCACACAGGTATAACAGGTGTCATTAAATAGGTGTGGCTGTTGATTGTCAAGGTGTGGAGAGGCCCCAGCCACGAAAGACACTTGCCAGCGATTACACACAGGGAAACTACACCTGCCAAACCGAACTTTGTAGTTTGAAAGCTGATGACACTCACCAGATCAAACAGACACATGCTGCCGACAGCGCCATACTTTCTGCCGGGTTCCTACAGGCGACATGTGGATTCCCTTGCATCATTTCTTCTCAGTATCCCCATCACTAATGCTGCAGTAGAGAGGATGTTTTCTCTCATGACAGCTGCCTCGACAGACCAGTGTAATCAAAGCTCTGCGGAGATGAAATTCTAAGTATGAAATTCAGATTAAAGCTAACTACTGTATACACAAAGCTGCAAAGACTTCTATTGTTATGTTCTGAAAAATAAATCATTGTCAAAATCTGCTCAATCCAGCAGGAAATGCAAGACCAAGAAGAACCGCCAACGCACATATATCATTAATTTATCATTGAAATTAAATAAGTAAATAATAACTTTTTATCATGAAAGGTTTCTAACAAATGGCTCCTTTTTATTCTTTTGTGTCAGTCATTCAGTCAGACTCTACTTTCCCTTCTGGCCTGTTGAAATGACATAATGCAATGTTTGTTAGTCAGTAATTTATGTTTTTCTAATGCAGAACATACACATTTATTTTTATTTATTAACCTTTATTTAACTATGAAAGTCCCGCTGATATGTAACAGCTTTTTCAGGGGAGTCCTGGCCCCAGAGGGGGGGAGCCTGCTTTACATGTTTTAGTGGTAGGGGAGCACCCGGAGGAAACCTACGCAGACACGGGGAAAACTTGCAAACGCCACACAGAAAGGAACCCAGGATCTTCTTGATGTGAAGCGAGAGCGCTAAGCACTGCGCTACCATGTCACCTGGTTTTACTGCCCGTAAAGAATAACAAATTCTCTTGCATTAGTAAGATGTCACTCATTATCATGTGTTCTTCCAATTAATCATTTGGTTGGTCCCACATTTGTGATTATTTTGATCATCATGATTATTGTCAAAATAATATTCAATATCAAAAGAGTAACTTGTCAGTTGACAGATAATGTAAAGTATATTTTAAGTCTAACTCACTTGCAAATAGTCCAAAGTCTATGTTAAAATATCTGTTACTCTTGTCTTAGTAAATAGAGAAGCGCAAGTGAAGCCGGGAGCAAAAGAGAATCCTTAGACAGAACATGTAAGAGCATGCGGCACTACCATCACTGAGCTCTGCGTTAAACATGCGGCAAGTCCAGACACACGCGCTTCTGTCTGAAACATCAGTGTGTACCAAGATTTCTACCTCCTGATCTTTTCCAACGGCACCTCTGACCTGAGCCTCGTGAGCAGACACTGTGTGGAGAAAATCCTTCTCTGCATGCTGCAAAAAAGAAATTAGAACTAAAATTAAGATATGAATTAGGCCTTTATTATTTTATTTCAGAAATTGTCTCTCTCAATGATATAAAAGGATATAATTGCACTGCAAAATATAAAATCATTAACAATGTTAAGTCTTCATCGACAAGATACTTGAACGTCTCTGGATGATAAGCAGATGTTTTATGTAAACTATTGTCTCATTTATCCTAGAGCTGGTCCAACAGTATGCTTTTGGATGAAGCTACTCTGGACGTTTGCGGTTGAGACTGGGTTGTAGTCTAGCATTAAGCTCCGGTCAGCTGAGTGCTGGCATTCTGACGCAGACCTGAATCCGTGGAGCTTCCGCTAGGCTAGGCTAATCAGAGTCAGATGTGTTGTGCTGATTCAAAATGATTAATAATTTCTAAGACAATAAAGAATCACATAAAGCTCAGGCACAGACATTTTAATCAAGTGTTCATAGTCCTTGTAGGCGAACCAATCACAACACTTGTGGTCTGCAGTAGTTCGAGGTTAAGTGACTTATATGTATATTATATTTATTGATTTATAAACTGGTTGCCTCCTGGCAACCAGTTTCTCCAATTTCCTTGTGGATAGTGAGCACTTTGACATGGTGTTATTTTCTCCTTTTTTAAGCTTAAAGTAAAAAAAAAACACGACCAGCGAGCAAATCATAAAACAAAAATACAAACAGACAAGTATAAAACACTCCCAGTGAGTCCAGAGTTGGTAAAATGTGTCCTTTTCCAAATTAAGTTTGATGTTATTTTTTTCGTTTTATTTTGTTGTCAGTCCAGTCCTTGATCGTAGGGAGGTTTGCATCATCCATTTCTTATCATCATTTTTCCCGCCGCCAAAAGCAGATTCCAAAGGTATCCATTTATTGTGTCCATGGCAAGAGTTTTGAGGCCTAAATACATAGGTCTAAAGTTCAGAGGGATGGCAATTTCTATAACAGTCTGCAGTGCCTTGTGAACTTCGGTCCACTATTTTGGAGCAGGACAGTCCCAAGTCCATCAACTTTGTTTGTTTTTGGTCCGTTTTTGGTCTGGCGTTACCAGACTTCTGTCTTCCTTGTTTACTCATCTCACATCCTTGTTCCTTGGGATTAAGTGCGTCAAACGATGATTTTAAAACCATTTTAAAACCACGTTTCGCAGCAGTGGTGTGAGGTGCGTCAACTCAGTGCGTCACCATGACGAACTTGTCTGTCTTTTCCTGTTTTTGTTCTTGTTTGTCCTCACTATTGTTACTGCTTTGTATTTGTAAATAAAATAAATGTTTCATAATCTTTATTAATGCCACACAAACAATGTGGTGGAATTGCAGCAATGTTAATGAAGCTCACGTCAATTGTTTCATCACTAACAAAACATTAAAGACATATAACAGCACAATAAGAAGGTATTTTTCCAGATGCTTCCAGGTTTGATTCTTTGGTCATATTCTCTAGATGCTAGGTTTCTCCCGACAACCTATGATGTTTGATGCAAAGTACCTGGATAAAATCATAATAAAAGTAGATCATCCTTTTACATTTTGGTCATTGTAAACCACAACATTGATCTAAAACGGCTTTGTAATAGAAACAGGTCCACTGACTTCCTGTTCAAAACTTCAGAATTGCTAATATTCATAATGACATTTCACCGTAACAAGCACCGGATTGTCATTTACATGTTTTTATTTTTTAGATTGCTACATGACAGAACTCTACACGTGACACTTGGAATCTTAATTTTTCAAATAATCACAACTAAGTACAGGAATGTGAGCAGAGATAGGCGTTGGGAAAAAAAGCAATTTTCTAAGCAGTCAAGCCTCTGTTACAGGACAATACAGATTTTTTCAAACATGCAGGACTCAATCAAATTACAACTTTGAGTAATGATGAGAAAAAACTGTTTTTGCATGTTTCACACTATTCCTCCAACTAGGTACTCCAGTCCTGACCATGCACCGAGGGCAAGATGTAGAGATGGGTCCCCATTTGTTGCACTGTGACACCCACGGCTCTTGACAGGTTTAACCCCAATTACACTGAAAAATGGGTCAAATGCAGAGAACAACTTTCACTACAGGAACAATGTTGATTTGCCAACCTGAGAACACTCGACTTTGGAATGGCTGACCTTGCTATGACCTGATTATTACCACATTGTTATTTAAGTGTCTCTGAAATCAAACCCCACTAATTACGGTTGTGGTTGATGCCCCCGAGCCAAGAAGCAGACAAACCTTTGATTTACTTTGTTCAATGATTAAAACAATTATTACACATAATTAGACAATTATATCGTTTATTTTCTCTGATTGCAGCTCAAGTCTGTACAAAGACTAATAAACCACAATGCTCTATATAATTTATCTGTTGGAGTAACTCTCCTGGTTTTTAAAGAATATTGCCATAATTTTGCAGATAAATCCTACGCCGCTCGCCTCCTTTCGAGATTGTTAGATAAACATATTTGTCATGTCTCGAGGCGCACAGAGTCTAATTTAATTAAGCATGAAAACCACAAGTGTTAGCTCTCAGAGAAGTTGAAGACTTTATTGTTAGTGTTGTTTGGGGGGGGGGGGGTGATCAAATAAAACAACTTCCAAAGATATAATCACATATTAGCCTTAAGTAACAGTAATAATTAGAGTTTAAATGAGATTTATTTTTAGTGTAATTCGCAAACTGTGACTTTGGTTTGTGCATGAGGCTATGAAGAAATGGCAAACCAAGTCTCATTGCTCTACAGATATATGAGCCTATTTGCAGGCTCTTCTCTCTGACTCTTCTCAGCTGCGCTGACAGGGCAGAGTCAGTCACCTGTCTGAAGAGGGACAGCACAGAATTAGCGCTTCACTGCGGTGAATAATGCATTTCAAGGAGAAGACGCACTTGCATTACTTTTATTGGACACTAGGGATCACTTTTACCACCACAGGTTCACAACCGTCACACAAAGACTACTTTCTGTGCGGTGCTGACTCCGCGGGTTTCAGCATTATATTGCGTTACATGTTGTGTGTGACATCACATGTGACGTCAAGTGTTTTGAATATTCTAGACACCATTGCCCCTATGAAGGCTAAAGTGGTTCAGAACAAGCAGAAGGCGCCATGGAGAAACAATGATTTGGTCAGGACACAGAAAAGGTGATGCCGCCGAGCGGAGCGAAAATGGCATAAATCAAAGTTCTAGGTTCATTATGAAATATACACAGGTCTGCATACAACCAATTACTATGTAGAACAAGAGAAAGGTATTTTTCAGAAATAACTGGAAATAGTAATGACAACTCCCGCATTCTATTTGCAACAGTAAACTGACTGACAAACCCTCCAGCTCAAGTGCCGTTGGAACTAATTTCCACGTCCAAGTCGAATGAGTTTGACACCTTTTTCAAGGACAAGGTCCCGAACATTAAGAATACCATCAATCCCACCAAACACCAAATTCAACCGCCAGTTAAACACGTGGCACTGACTCAGTTTTCACCTGTGGCTGAAAAAAATTGTCCAAGAGACCATCTCCAGCCTGAGTTCTTCTACTTGCTGCCTCGACATGTTGCCCACTAGACTTTTAAAGTATGTGCTGAGTAGTTTGTTAATTCCACTTACTAAAATAGTCAACATGTCACTTAAATCTGGAACATTGCCAACAGCCCTGAAAACTGCAGTTATTAAGCTGCAGCTAAAGAAGAGCAGCCTGGATCCCACAATTCAATTCAGTTAAATTCAATTTATTATTGTAACGCCCAAAATCACAACAGTAGTTGCCTCGAGGGGCTACAGTGGAAAAAAACAAAATCATGTCCCATATAAATCCATCAGTAACACTAGAAAGGTTCACTGCTGTTGATCAAGCAAATTGCAAATTGAGGCGCGTCCGCCTGTCCGAGGGAGTCGGATCTCTCCTTCACTGTGGAACTCCTACAGGTTTCTACTTTTTCCCAAAGAGGTTTGGTAGTTTTTCCTGGCCGAGAAGGAGGAGAAGTAGGTGTAAGGACAGGGGAGCTTGGGACATCTAAGGACACAGGACGCTGGGACATTTCCAAGTCCCTATGAACATTGTTTATTCTGTTTTTATTCTGTTTTTCACTGTCGCCCCTCGAGGCAACTAAAGTTGTGATTTTGGGTGTTACAAAAATAAAAAAATAGATGATTTGCAAGCGCACATCACATCACAGTGCAAAGATACATTAAAAGTTCTCAACTCCATACCAGCAATCATCCCTGCTCGTAGGACATAGTGAAGAGTCAAACTAGAGAATACTGCGCAAGGCACTTAGCTGAGTGCTCCGTTGAACCTGGCGATCAGCCTATCTAAGGCCAGCTGCTCTGCATACAGCGCATGTTGTCTCTTCTGGAAGACAGGAAATTCTTTATCGAAATTTGGTAACTGTGTCTCAGACCACATGCCCCTGACCTGTGGGGTGCCCCAAGGGTCAATCCTGGGACCCCTTCTATTGAACCTCTACATGCTGCCGTTAGGTCAGTTGATACGCAGCGAGAATGTGTCCTATCACAATTACGCAGACGACACTCAGATCTATGTTTCCATGACGACATGTGAATATGGACCAGTGGATTCACTCTGTCACTGCATCCAACAGATCAGTGTGTGGATGAAAGAACAACTTTCTCCAGCTGAACTCAGACAAGACTGAAATCATGGTCTTTGGCCCACAGAAACAAAGAGAAAGTGTTAACAGTCACCTCCAGAGTCTCGCTCTAAAACCTACAAATCAAGTCAGAAATCTGGGGGTCATAATGGACACGTCAGATCAATCACATCAGCAGCTTTTTACCATCTAAAAAACATTGCCAAAATCAAAAAGTATTGTGTCTATACCAGACCTGGAGAGACTTATCCATGCGTTTGTCTCTAGTAGATTAGACTACTGTAACGGCCTGCTCACTGGCCTCTCCAAACGAGCTGTAAAACAGCTGCAGTACATCCAGAACGCTGCTGCTCGGGTCCTGACTAAAATCAGGAAGTATGATCACATTAGTCCTGTGCTCAGGTCTCTGCACTGCCCCCTGTGGCTCAGAGAATAGACTTCAAAGCAGCTCTGCTTGTATACAAGTCTCTCCATGGCCTAGCACCAAAGTACATCTCGGACATGTTAGTGCCATATGAACCATCTCGGACTCTGAGGACCTCAGGGACCGGCCTCCTGCTGGTGCCCAGAGCCAGGACTAAACATGGGAATGTGCGTTTCAGTTTTATGCAGCTAAAATCTGGAACAGTCTTCCTGAGGATGTGAGACAGGTTCTACTCTGGCAATGTTCAAATCTAAACTAAAAACTGTTTTTGTTTGGCTGTGCATATGACTGAAATGCTTATCTTGGCACTCTTCTCTTTTATGTCTTGAACTATTTGACGGAGCCTGAAAATGGCACTTTTAATGCATTTTTTCCTGTTGTGTGAAGCACTTTGAATTGCCTTGTGTACGAATTGTGCTCTACAAATAAAATTGCCTTGCCTTATTTGATCATAGTTTATATTTTACTATTGCCTTTTATTTTTATATATATATATATATGTGGTCTTTTTTTTTTTTTTTTTTTTTTTTTAAGATTAGAACATGAAATACAGAACAGAACCAGAGAGCAAAATTAAAAGATTAAATTAAATAAAAAAAATTACAAAAAGACATCTACCATCAAAAGAATCATAAAAACAATGACTAAAAATATAAGTCCCCATATTTTACTATAATCATTCATTGTTTTAAAGTACATTCCTAGTTCCTGTACATTTCTCTGAAAACTGCCCTCCTCCGACTCATGCTCAGCCCGCTTCACGAGTCAGATCTAGACGTGAACGCGACATGAACGTCGTGGAGCGAGGCGCAGCTGCCCGACTCTGAAAGCCCCCGAAAACACAAACGAGGGCACTGAAACTAGAGCCATTAAGCCCGCGTCCTGAATCTGCCATTAACACAGGCCTGAACCAGGAAACAGGAAGTCTCCACATCTGCTGCTGTTACCACGGTTACAGATGAGGCACACACACACACACACACACACACCGACCAAACTGAAGAGAAACAAGCAGATTCCATCCAAACAGGGAATAAACCAGGTCAAAGTCAGGATACTTTGTACTTCAGTCCTGGTTTAGACCTGCTTTAGACCTGGTTTAGTCCTGGTTCAGACCTGGTTTTGAGCCTGGCCTGTCACGATCCTTTTTATGGGTCGATATTTACTTTTATTGCACCAGCAGCTTCCTTTTTCTTGTGTAAATGTTTGAACAGCCTTTTTCCCGCCGTACAAAGTCGTTCTTTGTTTCTTTTCTCCGTCTTACGTTTTATGTCGCGTTCTTTTGGAAAAGTCTCTGCAAGTTGTTTTGTTTTGTGCTTCTGTTTTGTGCGTTTTGTGCTTGTTTTGTGCTTTGTTTTGTGCTTTTGTTTTGTGCTTCTGTTTTGTTGCTTTTGTTTTGTGCTTTTTGTTTTGTGCTTTTGTTTTGTGCTTCTGTTTTTTGTGCTTTTGTTTGTGCTTTTGTTTTGTGCTTTTGTTTTGTGCTTCTTTTGTGCTTTTGTTTTGTGTTTGTTTGTGCTTCTGTTTTGTGCTTTTGTTTTGTGCTTTTGTTTTGTGCTTTTGTTTTGTGCTTTTGTTTTGTGCTTTTGTTTTGTGCTTTTGTGGGGTTCAAATGTCAGCGTCAGAAACAGATTTTCATTATTATCGTACTTCAGAAAGTGTTTCCAGTTTGAGCCCCAGTTAAGTCCAGACGCAGACATGGTTCGGTTCTCTTCAGACGAGCACAAACGCCACATAACACTGGGGCGAAAGCCAGAACTAAACCAGGACTAAACCAGGGCCAAACCAGGGCCAAACCAGGACGAAACCAGGGCCAAACCAGGACTAGAACAGGGCCAAACCAGGACTAGAACAGGATCAAACCAGGCCTAGAACAGGACCAAACCAGGACTAGAACAGGACCAAAACAGGCCTAGAACAGGACCAAACCAGGCCTAGAACAGGACCAAACCAGGCCTAGAACAGGACCAAAAGGCCTAGAACAGGACCAAACCAGGCCTAGAACAGGACCAAACCAGGCCCTAGAACAGGACTAGAACCAGGACCAAACAGGACCAAATCAGGACAGGACCCAAACCAGGCCCTAGAACAGACAAACCAACCGAGAACAGGAACCAAACCCAGGACTTAAAGAAACAGACCCAACCAGGCCTAGAACCAGACCAGGAAAACCAGGCCTAGAACAGGACCAAACACTAGAACAGGACCAAACCAGGACTAGAACAGACCAAACCAGGACTAGAAACAAACCAGGACGAGAACAGGACCAAACCCCCCCCCCCCCCCCCCCCCCAGGCCTAGAACAGGACGCTAGAACAGGCATAAACATGACTAGAACAGGACCAAACTAGACCAAATCAGGACTAACCCAGACCAAACCAGGCCTTAGAACGGAACCAAACAGGACTAGAACCAGGACCAAACCAGGCCTAGAATCAGGACTAAACCAGGACCAACCAGCCCTAGACAACAAACCCAGGACTAGAACAGGCCCTAGAACAGACCCAACCAGGCTAGAACAGGACCAAACCAGGACTAGAACAGGACCAAACCAGGCCTAGAACAGGACCAAACCAGGCCTAGAACAGGACCAAACCAGGACTAGAACAGGACCTAAACCAGGACGAGAACAGGACCAAACCAGGACTAGAACAGGACCAAAAACCAGGCCTAGAACAGGACTAGAACAGGACCAAACTAGGACCAAATCAGACTAAACCAGGACCAAACCAGGCCTAGAACAGGACCAAACCAGGACTAGAACAGGACCAAACTAGGACCAAATCAGGACTAAACCAGGACCAAACCAGGCCTAGAACAGGACCAAACCAGGACTAGAACAGCCTAGAACAGGACCAAACCAGGCCTAGAACAGGACCAAACCAGGACTAGAACAGGCCAGAACAGGACCAAAAGGCCTAGGACCAAGGACTAGAAACAGGACAAACCAGGACTAGAACAGGACCAAAAAGGCCTAGGAAGAAAAACCAGGAACAGGACCAAACCAGGACAGAACAGGACCAAACCAGGCCTAGAACAGGACCAAACCAGGACTAGAACAGGACCAAACTAGGACCAAATCAGGACTAAACCAGGACCAAACCAGGCCTAGAACAGGACCAAACCAGGCCTAGAACAGGACCAAACCAGGACCTAGAACAGGACCAAACCAGGACCAGAACAGGACCAAAAACCAAGTCTCCATAACCAGACATAAAACTGGGCTCACAAACAAAAACCAAACAAATGCTGAAAGTCGAACGCAGACCACAGATCATGCCAAAATGCTACTTTTTTGAGCTTGTAATCCTGTTTCCTAAACAAAAACCAGCTTGGATTGTGTTTTTAAACTACATTTGTTTCATCTGTTTACCGAGGTCCTCTTCGCTCTGAGCCTCCCCCAGCTGTGTGATGTCATAGGGTAAAGCGCTGGAGGTTTTTTAGTTTAAATTATGTATACAACTTCTCTTAGACGCATTGACAGAGTTATTCATTACATTATTATTAAACTTCGTGTTTGTTCAGTCTCAACCTACCCGAATTGAACTTTTTGATGATATTTTGATGTTGATTGCCAGCTCTGTTTTCCCTCTGTTCAAAAAACAACCCGGGGCCCTGTGTAAAAACAGCCTCCCCTAGTGCTATTTCTGTAGTAACATCACACAGATGGGAAAACAAAATGCGAGTCAGACTTGCCCAATCTGAGAAATTTTGATTCATATTCCCTGTAAAAAGAATAAACGCCCAGTCTCACTGAAACTAGCCTGCAAACTAACTGTGCTAAATGTCAGATCCTTATGTAACAAATAATTCTTAATTAATAATTTTATTTCTTCCTTATAATCTTGATTTTATGTTTTTTTTTTTTTCTCTTTCATTTTTCATCTTCAACTGAAACATTAGCTTGACAAAAACACAGGAAATTTAGTTCTAATAGAGTCCTGCTCCAACCCAACTTTATGTTTGAATCTGAAACCACCGAGAAAACAAAAAGGGAGGAGGTGTGTGTGCTTTTGAAATTAGAGATGAAATAGTTACCCACAGGTTGTCCTTATCGGGTGTTTTCAACATTTGGAGTACGTAGCCCCCTTTAAAATTGAGCTAAAACAGTCACTCTCCATCCATTCTCTTCATAGTTTATATACCAAGCCTCATCAGCAACTGCAAAAGTTTTATTGATGATTTTACTGAGATTGCTTTCAGTCGTAATGCACAGACTTTTGATGGTTTGCGTCATAACAGGTGATTTCAATGTTCATGTTGATAATATCCCTGTGACCCAGAAACGCTAAAGAGCTTCCATGCTGTCCTTGAAACCTTCGGTCTTACTCAGCGCCTGTGAGTGGCCCCACCCACACCCAAGAGGGCACCCACTCTAGATCCATAGGTGTCAAACTCCTGGCCCGCCTGGGCCAAAGTTTGGCCCGTAGTTCTGTTAATCTATATTTGGCCTCGAGAGGCTATTACCAAATGTACTTACTAGGGCTTGGCGCACCCGGTATTATACCAGCACATTCATTCATCGTTACTACTACAAGTCCCATCCTAATATATTGGTCGTTAACTACGCCAACTTCGTTGTTTAATAAGTGTTGCCTTGTTCCATAATTCAATGTTAAAGCAAATCTTGTTTGGGTCAAATATTAAAAGTTTCGATTTGTTCAATACTGGCCCGCGACCCTTTTGTTCAAGTTTTTAAACATTTTAGGGCCACTGTGGATTTGACGTTTGACACCCCTGCTCTAGATCTTCTAATTACAAAAGCGGGTTAATATTTCAAACGTCAAATGTGGTCGATGTTGCTCTGAGTCTGATTCATTTCTCTGTGTCTTCTTTGACCTGTCTGTTTTTCCCAAACCACCAGCTGGTCCTGCAATTGTCACATAAATGACAGCACGGGAAAACTGTTTATGGAAATGATTAACTTTTTGAAAATGTCTCATGTTTTTAATGTAAATGATTTGGGTTGAACTCTGTTTACATCTAGTGCTTTTGAATGTTCTCGACACCATTGCCCCTATGGAAGGCTAAAATTGTTAAAAATAAGCAGAAGGCGCCATGGAGAAAATGCATGATTGCCGCATGGTCAGGGCACCCAGAAAAGGGAGTGCCGACGTCGGGCCAAACGAAAAAATGGTGCAAGTCGAAGCTCCAGGTTCAGAAAGAGATTTACAGAGAGAAGTTGTACATGTGTACAACCTCATTTTATGTAGAACTAGGGAAGGATATTTTTCTGAAATAATTGGAAGCTGACCAGTAACAACTCGCCCTGTGTCCTGTTTGCCACAGTAAACAGAATGCAACAAACCCTCCAGCTCAGCTGCCGTTAGAAACTCATTTCCACATCCAAGTGTAATGAGTTTGCATTATTCTTTAATGACAACAAGTATTCAGGGCATTAAAAATGCTATCAATTCTACAATGCAAAAAATAACCCTCAAACCACCTACACACTTAGAGCTGACTCACTTTGCACCTGTAACTGACACAAAACTGTCCAGGAGATCATCACCAGCCTGAGTTCATCTACATGCTGCCTCGATGTGTTACCCACCAGGATTTCTAAAGTCTGTGCTGAACAGTTTGTTAGCACCACTCACTCAAATAGTTAACATGTCGCTTCAATCTGGAACATTCCCCAATGTCTTTGAAAACTGCGGTCATAAAGCCTCTCCTAAAGAAGCAGCAGTCTTGATGCCGCAGTACTGAGTCATTACCGGCCCATCTCTAATCTGCCCCATTTTGGGGCAAAGTCTTGAAAAGGTTGTTTACCAACAGTTTACTCATTTCCTCTTAATAAACAACTCATTTGATGTTTTCAGGTTTTAGACCTCATCACAGCACTGAGACTGCTCTTGTCAAGGTGACAAATGACATCCACCTGAAAACACTGACGCGGGCAAAGCCTGTCTTAATTCTGTTAGATCTGAGTGCTGCTTTTTGACACTGTCCCGATCATGGACCCTCTTACAGAGACTAGAGGACTGGTGTGGGCATAACTGGCACTGCCCTAAACTTGGTTAAAGTCCTATCTGGGAAGACAGGAAGTACTTTGTTGAAATTGGTAACTGTGTCTCAGACCAGATGCCCCCTGACCTGTGGGGTGCCCCAAGGGTCAATCCTGAGACCCCTTCCTATTGAACCTCTACATGCTGCCCGTTAGGTCAGTTGATACGCAGCGAGAATGTGTGTCCTATCACAATTATGCAGACGACACTCAGATCCTATGTTTCCGTGACGACCAGGTGAATATGCCGACGACCAGTGGATTCACTCTGTCACTGCATCCAACAGATCAGTGTGTGGATGAAGAACAACTTTCTCCAGCTGAACTCAGACAAGACTGAAATCATGGTCTTTGGCCACAGAAACAAAGAGACCGATATTATAACTGACGCATGGAAATTAAAACAATAAAAAATAATCACATTAAACTTGAAAATTGACAAATTTGGAATAAATGGGGCTTTCATTTTGAACTTTATTGACTTTAACGTTCTTTTCTTTGGACGCTTCCTCTTGTATTTCTACTTATTTTCTTCTCTCTGGTCTTGTCTTATTTGTTTTTGTTGTTTTGTGTTTTGAATTTTGACAACTGAAAACGGTTAAATGAAAAAAGGTAGTCATCTGGACAATGTTTCGACTTCCCCCCGATTAAAAAATGACTTTCAAACGCAAGTTGGACCATAATACAGATTAGAGGCGAGAATGACGTTAAAAATGATGTCAAACCAACAGAAATGTAAGAAAACATGTCTTTAAACGTGCTTGTGGAGGTTTAATGTGAAACGTCTGCAAATATAATCACATTTACGTCCTTATTTGAGAGTTTAGTACATATATTTTCTTAATTTTTAATCAGCTCTTTTTGAAGTATTTTTCACCATAAACGTCGATGTACAGTATTTTCCAGCTCTCGCAGTTTGTACCAAAAAGCATCGGAAGCCAAAACCTTCAGAAAAGAGTAAAAAAAAATATATAATAATGATAAAATCCCTGTGGATAACAGGCCTGCTCCACGCACCGGCGATGCCATGGCGGTGATGTAATGACTCGGTTGCCATGGACACGACGGCCGTAATGAGCGCGGGACGAGGTAATGGCAAAAGGGGGCACCGGTCTGACTCAGCTCTCCGGACGTGACATTTAGAGAGAACTCCTTTTGTCAGGTCGGATCAGACGCCGGCGGGTGAGAACAAAGAGCCAAGAAAATACACCACAAATACATTTATTTTGACAGAATATTTATATTTGAAGGCACTTTTGAACTAATATTTAATTAAAGTGCCGATGACAGGTTTTTATGATTTTCGAATTTTGACTTTATTTGGAGTATTTATACCTGTTGTATATATAAATTACAGTTTTAAAACAATCGAGCAGGCATTTGTGGAGAAAACGATTTAAAAATATGTAGAAAAATGACAGGAAGTGACATCACAACAGGGGCTCATTCATCATTCAAGTTTATGCATCATTTACACAAAGAAACAACCTTTTTGACTCTTTAAACATGAATTCAACAAAATAAAGTCATATATCTTTATTTCTCAAATTGAATTAGATGAGTTTTGGCCCAGTGGTTGCTGGGTAATTTCCTACTGTGATGTCATCAATTACAAACAGGAAGTGAAATGATAAACCTAAAAAAAAAAAACAGCTATTCTGGGATAACGTTTTCATAATTTTTTTAGCAAAATTTGAAATATATAAAACGTAACTGCAAATTAGTTCAATGAGTCGTCCGTACTGTAGGGGGCGCTTTAAGGTCTTATTTCATATTATGCCTTATATTCCATCAGTTGACTCCATAAACAGAAACACAAAAACGTCTCCTTGTTGTTGGGGTTTAAATGCCTCTTAAATGATTTCTCTTTCACAAAACAAAAGTTGAATGTTCCTTGGTTAATTACTTTTGGCTTTAAACATTGAATTGAATTGAATTGAATTTAACTTTATATCCAGCTCATTCACTTGTATTCACGTTGTTTATTTACATGAACATCCCCCCTGTTTGTGAGCAGCTCGATGAAAATAAACTTTCTGCTTGTTAAAGTCTGAAAAAGTCAAATTAAACTGCTTTTATGGGCAGAAAATGTTATTGATTGAAAGTGAAATTGAATGATTTATTGGTTTAAAAAAAAAAAAAGGAAATGTATATTGACGGCATGAATTTAAATTTAAGTTAATTTATTTTGATATATATAGCTCTCCAATGCTTTCAGTTCAGTTCTACAATTTCAATTCAACAATTCATTTCAAATACATTTTCAATTTCACTTCAAATGTTCACTTTGGTTTAAATTCTGAAACAAAAATAATTTGATTTTGGTTCTAAAATGGTCACAATAATTTAAAATAATCTAAAATAATCCAAAATGATCGAAAATGATCGAAAATGATCTGAAAATAATATAAAAATAATATACAATTATCTAAAAAATAATATAAAAGTAATATAACATGATCTAAAAAAAAAAAAAAGATCTAAAAATTATCTTAAATTATCTTTAAAAAAAATAAAATAATAATAATAATCTAGAATGATCTCAAATAATCTCAAATAATCTGAAATGGTCAGAACCGTCCTTTTTACGATTATGTTGTGACCTGAGAAATCCAGTTAATTTAAGCGATTAATTAAGAAAAAGGAAACCATAAAATATTTTTTCTTAAAACATCGGTAGCAACAACTTGTATCTCAGACTTTTGGAACGATTTTGAACGATTAAAGATTTCTACAAAGGCAGATTAGCGTAGCATGTTAAACTGTTTGCAAATGATCGTCTTTCTTCGTCCTCGTTCAGCGCAAATCAAGATTACTTTGTCTAATTTGAATCAATTAGAAGTGCGTCAAGCAAAGGCAAAAGGCGAAGGGTTTGTTTTGATGTCGTCGCCGTCAAATTCGGCCTGTGATTCTGGAAACGAGCGATAATAATTCACGCGCACGAAACACTTCCAGATCTGCCTCGTCTTGAACCGGCAATTCATTTTCATGCTGTGATTTTCTATTAAGCGACTTCGCGGAGCTACTGGCCAAGCGCTTGTTAATTAAAAAGACTTTCAAGTTTCCGTGAGTGACAGGTCGCTAACGAACGAAAGACACAGACGTATAGCATAAAACTTAGCCTCCATTTTTACCATTGCAAGCAACATAAGAGTATTCACAATTTGACAATTTTATGAGTCAAAACAAGAAGAAACAGTATGGATTTGGATGAAATGTTCAGAAAATAAGACTTCCACAGCAAATGAATCACAGAGAGTGGAATCATGACACAATCTGACCATAGCGACAGACTTTAAAGGACAACTATTACGCAAAATGTACTTTTTGGAGCTTTTAACCATGTTCCAACAGTGTTCCCTGATCAAAAAACATACTTTGAGTGTTTTTTCAGCTTCATTCACACGTGAGTCGTTGATCGTGTTGACGAGGTCCTCTACCTCTGAGCCTCACCAAAAACACACTGTTTCAAATTTCCCAGATTTGTCGGCGTCATACTGTCTCCGGAGATGGTTCTGAGCACTTCTGCAAATCTAGAGCTGTAGTCCACTAAAGAAATTAAAGGGGGTGTGGCAAAAGGGGTCAAAAGCTATCAAAACTATGAAGTATCTCAATGTATCTAACCCAATCTGCACTCAAAAGAATACAACTATATAAAAAGGTACTAGTAAACTTTATTTTTTTGTTGAAAATACTTAATTAGACTAAACTCGTGATTCACTTCGAAATCTTGAGCTAACTCCATATCCATATCTTTTCCTTTGTGCTGTTGTCCCCTATAAATCCTTTTAATCTAAATCAATAATTAGTCGAAAATGTTACTACTACTACTATTGCTACTACTACTACGACTATGACTAAAGGATTACAGACTCAAAGCACGCTCATTACAACCGCGTTCTCACATCAGCATGTCAGGGCAAGCTAGCTTTAGTTTATGATCCCATTGTAATTCCCTCTTCTGCCAGTAGAGAGGGAACGCCTGGTTGATAGAAAGCAATGTGCCATTTCAGTTGATGCATTATTTTAAGTTCTAAAGCAAATCTACAAGAGCAAGTTTCCATGGCAACAACAGTACAAACCATGCAGAATATGTGTCCTTTAAACTGTTTACTAAGGGACTATATCACTTAGACTCAGGACTATAACCAGACTGGGCGGGGACTCACCAGGACTCGTCCGGTGAGCGTCTGGGCTGAGATCATGACCCCGGCCCAGTCCTTCACAGAGGTCATCCATCCCACCTCGCTGGCCCCGGGGTCGTCCTTCTCGCCTTTCTTCAGCCCGTCTGCAGTGGTCACACGGTGCACGTCCTGGGATAGACACACAGAGAAGGGAGGTTAACACAACACAGAGTATCACAAAAGTATCACAAAAGCATCACAAAAGTATCACAAACGTATCACTAAAGTATCACTAAAGTATCACAAAAGCATCACAAAGGTATCACAAAGGTATCACTAAAGTATCTCTATCACAAAAGTATCACAAAAGTATCACAAAAGTATCACAAAAGTATCTCTATTGCATAAGTATCACAAAAGTATCTCTGTCGCATAAGTATCACAAAAGTATCACAAAAGTATCTCTATCGCATAAGTATCACAAAGGTATCACAAAGGTATCACAAAAGTATCACAAAAGTATCACAAAAGTATCACAAACGTATCACTAAAGTATCACTAAAGTATCACAAACGTATCACTAAAGTATCACTAAAGTATCACAAAAGCATCACAAAAGTATCACAAAGGTATCACTAAAGTATCACTAAAGTATCTCTATCGCATAAGTATCACAAAGGTATCACAAAAGTATCACAAAAGTATCACTAAAGTATCACAAAAGTATCACAAAAGTATCACAAAAGTATCTCTATCGCATAAGTATCACAAAAGTATCACAAATGTATCAAAAGTCACAAAAGTATCACTAAAGTATCACTAAAGTATCACAAAAGTATCTCTATCGCATAAGTATCACAAAGGTATCACAAAGGTATCACAAAAGTATCACAAAAGTATCACAAATGTATCACAAAAGTATCTAAGGCATAACTATCACAAAAAATGTCCCTATCACAAGAGTATCACAAATAAATCTTATCGCAAAAGTATAAACAAAGTATCATAAAAGTATCTCTATTACAAAAGTATCACAAAAATATCTCTATCACAAAAGTATCAAAAGTATTGCATATCGCAAAAGTATCACAAAAAGTATCTATCATACCAAAAGTATCTCTACCTACAAAAGTATCTCTATCACAAAAGTATCTCTAGCACAAAAGTAATCTACCAAAGTATCAAAAGTATCTTATCACAAAAGTATCTCTACCACAAAAGTATCTCTATTCACAAAAGTATCTCTACCACAAAAGTATCTCTACAAATGATCTCTATCACAAAAGTATCCATCTATCACAAAAGTATCATAATCACGATCGATATTGATTCATGAATTAACATGTGACTGTTCCTCAAGTTTGTGACCGATTTTACGAAATTAAACTTTCTAAAAGACAAAATAAGTTTACGTGTGACAAAAACAGACAAATAAAATAGTTCTTCACATTTAGGTCTATTTTTTGGACGATAGATTGAACAAAAAAATACTACATTTTGCTTCTAAAATTGTCCCGATTATTACTTTTGGTTGTCACGATTACATTGTGACCAGAATAATCACGATCATGGACGAACCCGATCGTAGTGACATCCCCCGCCCAGCGTTGGCCTCGCCCTCTGCCTCGCTCTGCCTCCTCTTCGCTCTGCTCCAGGTCGGTTTCATTAGCGAGTATCAGGAGGATAAATTCAATCACGTTCACGTTGATTAGTGACGAAGAGGACACAGTGTTCAGACGCAGCAGGCCTGGACCCCGGAGCTCTGTACGCGGCATCGACATGGGCGAGACCACCGCGAACAACAATAACGACATATTTACAGCCAAATCTAGATCGTTCATGGGTTTTCCCAAACATGAGGCATTGCGAAGACTCCGTAAAGGTTCAAGTCTAGAACAAAACAAGAACGGACCTATCGAATTAGCTTAAAAGTGCTCTGAAGAGTCATTCTCAATCTGTGAAACAAGTCTGAGAACCTCCTGATAATGGGCCATCGAAACTAACTGGGATGGGCCTGTTGTTCATGTGACTTTGGCTCCCTCCACACATGTGTACCTGATTAACATCCGAATGCCTCCAGGGTTTCAGCAGACCATCGAGGCATTCGGATGCTAATCAGTTTAATCCACTCTTTTAGCGGATTAAAAAAAACCAAAACAATATACACTTCAATAATAATAAATAAATAAATAAATAAATAAAATAAATAAATAAAAATAAAATAAATAAAATAAATAAATAATAAATAAAATAAATAGAAAGTTCCATTTAAAATTCTAAAACACGTACTGAAGCAACAATCTAAGACAAGAAATATAAACACAAAAAATGTAAGATAAACTAGCAATTTAACCTAAAATATTCTTGATTGTCTAAAACATTATCTTAATACTTTTTATTTTGAATTTTTTATATATATTCACTAGTTGTTGAAAGATTCAAGATTCACTGATCACAGTTTTAGAGAAAAAACAACCGATTTATTTCTCTTTTACAGTTTAAAACCCAAATAATTTTTTTAATGTTTGCTAAATAAACTTAATAATCTTACACTATTTAACAAAACGTCCAAGTCTTGGTTAGTTTAATAAGATTTGCAGTGTGCTCTCTCGGCATTAAACGACCAAATATATCTTGCAGTTTATTTAATTCATTAATTACAGGCGTCGTTATTGCTCCAAAACACCTTGAAAAAAATGCTAAAATCAAAAGTCTCGCACAGAATGTAAATGGAACATAAAATGACCTCAAGCGTGCAGAAATATCACTTTATACTCTTGTTTGGAGGATTACACTGGACTTTTAATACAACAAATCTAATTTAGCATATTTCCAAAACAACAGTCTCTCTAACACACAATGCTTCTCATTGTGCCTCCAAGAATTGATCAAAAGACCCCTGGTAAGACGTTCTTCCTTGTTCCAACACTGATCTACTCTTCTATTAATACAGTCCGTTTCTAAATAATTGATTTATTCTCACAGAGATAGTGTCTGTTTCCTCTCCAACTCATTTAAGACCTGATTTATGAATGTGCTGTTCAGAGACAATCGACTGTGTCAGAACAAAGATGGAAACAAACTACAGCATGAATAACACAGCCACAGTCGTGTTCACATGAACGCATCCATTCATGTTCCGTGGATTTTCAGTCGTCAGTAAAACAGACGATACAGAGAAATGAGCAAAAATGTGCCCGGAAATGTCCCAGCGGAGAACGGACCGGAGTCCTTGTTTAGTCCAGATTTAGTCCAGGTTTAGACCCCGTTTAGTCCCGGTTTAGTCCCGGTTTAGACCTGATTTGGACCTGGTTTGGTCCCGTTTATTTCTGGTTTGGTCCTGTTTAGTCCTGGCTTAGACTTTAGACTTATCTTAGAGCAGGTTTAGTCCCAGTTTAGACCCGATTTAGACAAGGTTTAGAGCTGGTTTAGTCCTGGTTTAGTTCTGGTTAACCTGGTTTAGTCCTGGTTTAGTCCTGGTTTAGTTCTGGTTAACCTGGTTTAGTCCTGGCTTAGTCCTGGTTTAGTTCTGGTTTAGTCCGGGTTAACCCGGTTTAGTCCTGGTTTAGAGCTGGTTAAGACCTGGGTTAGTCCTGGGTTAGTCCTGGTTTAGACCTGTTTAGTCCTGGTTTAGTCCTGGTTTAGTCCTGATTAACCTGGTTTAGAGCTGCTTTAGAGCTGCTTTAGACCTGTTTAGTCCTGGTTTAGTCCTGGTTTATTCCTGGTTTAGTCCTGGTTTAGTCCTGGTTTAGTCCGGGTTAACCCGGTTTAGTCCTGGTTTAGACCTGGTTTAGAGCTGGTTTAGTCCTGGTTTAGACCTGGTGTAGTCCTGGTTTAGTCCTGGTTTAGAGCTGGTGTAGTCCTGGTTTAGTCCTGGTTTAGAGCTGGTTTAGAGCTGGTTTAGAGCTGGTTTAGAGCTGCTTTAGAGTTTGCTGTTTAGTCCTGTTTAGTCCTGTTTCCTGGTTCAGAGCTGGTTTAGTTTAGTCCTGGTTAACCTGGTTTAGACCTGGTTTAGTCCTGGTTTAGACCTGGTGTAGTCTGGTTTAGACTGGTGTAGAGCTGGTTCAGACCTGGTTTACCTGGTTTAGTCCTGGTTAACCTGGTTTGGACCTGGTTTGGACCTGGTTTAGTCCTGGTTTAGACCTGGTTTAGTCCTGGTTTAGATCTGGCGTAGTCCTGGTTTAGAGCTGGTTCAGACCTGGTTTAGTCCTAGTTAACCTGGTTTAGTCTGGTTTAGTCCTGGTTTAGACCTGGTGTAGTCCTGGTTTAGACCTGGTGTAGTCCTGGTTTAGTCCTAGTTTAGAGCTGGTTCAGACCTGGTTCAGAGCTGGTTTAGACCTGGTTCAGACCTGGTTTAGAGCTGGTTTAGTCCTGGTGTAGTCCTGGTTTAGTCCTGGTTTAGAGCTTGTTCAGACCTTGTTTGGACCTGGTTAACCTGGTTTAGACCTGGTTTAGTCCTGGTTTAGTCCTGGTTCAGAGCTGGTTTAGTCCTGGTTTAGACCTGTTTAGTCCTGGTTAACCTGATTTAGACCTGGTTTAGTCCTGGTTTAGTTTACCAGATTGTAAAAACAAAATCAGTTAAAAGGTTTGATCTGTTGAAGAGAAACAGGACTTTTAGAAGTATTTAAAACGTTATTAAAACTCACAAATTAAGCGATTACCATTATAACCTTCTGACCAAAATCTTTATTGAGGCAAACAAATCATTACTTTCAAGGATAATCTAAATTATATAAATGCATTAATATATTTAAATATATTAAAGGACACTTATTATGCAAACTTGACCTTTCTGTGCTTTTAACCCTGTTCTAACTTTGTTGCTCATCAAAAACACACCTGGAGTAGCATTTAGCTTCATTCACACCAGTTTGATGAATCCTGGTTAGAAAATCCTCTCCCCTACGAGCGTCAAAAACACTCCGTTCTGAATCTCCTCGATAACTGACGTTTTCTCGATCTGTGTTGTGGATTCTCAAATCGTCTCTGCTGTTTTTAACTCCATAAATCATCTCCAGACTCGTTCAGTGAATTTCGGCGGTCTAAATCACAATCGGTACAACTGCGTGCTGAGACCAGGAAGTAAACCGGCAAGCGTATGAGTTTTAAACTGTGTGCAATTCCCTCTGCAGGCAGTAGATGGCGTGAAACCACAGGTAGACCCAGGGGAAACAGCAGAGATCCTAATGTAGTGACTGACGGTAATTTTTTTTTACCTTTGAATGTTCTGTCCTACTTGTGTTATTTTTATTTTTTGTTTTGTTCCTCTCTGGTCGCGTTCAGTTCTGCGTTTTGTATGTTTGATTTTTATTTATTTTTTTGTAATTGAAACAAAACAAAACAAAACTGGTGGTGTTGAAAATAAAAGTCCTAAATGGTGATTACATTGAACAGATTTACTACCAACTAACTGTAAGACACAACACATTTTTAAATATTGTGTTTTGGTACATTTTAGTCCATTGTTGAAGTACATTGTTTATATTTTAGTTTAGGGCTGTGAAATATATCAGAATTGGGTAGAAATTGCTATTTTAATGGACGCAATTAGCAAATCGCATCATCTGTAGTCATTTAAATCACATAACTTCACCTAATTTTCCCCTAAACCCTTGAATTAACTTAAAACATCTACAAACACATTGTGAAATGCATGTTTTATCACATGTTCTTGGCGTATACTGTATATGTAGGTCTCGTCTCAAATGTAAATGCGCCTGGACGTATTTAAAACGTGAACAGAAGCTAATCTGATCGCAAAGCTTATCCACAAAAACACAGATATTATTCCAAAATCTTTTTTTAGTTTATCTGCACATATATATTTCATTTATAGTTCACGCCGGGATGGAGCAAAGATCATTAAGCCGACGTAAACTTCTCAAAAGTAAAGGATCAATATCGAGATACTTGTTGTTGATCATTAACATCTATTATTCACGTAACGATTACCATTAGCCCTGTTAGCTTCATTAGCGGCATTAGCGGCATTAGCGGCATTAGCTTCATTAGCTTGACCTATGAGTGACGCGGGTGTGACTACGGCTGACCTAAACCAACAAACCTTTAATTGGCTTCACAGCGTTTCCCTTTGACTTTTAACTCGTGTTCGGCCAATTAAAGTTCAGAGATGAAGTCATGACCAATCACAAGTGGAAGTTTAGAAACATTACGCATATTCTACTAAGAACCAGGTCTAACTCAGGACTAAACCAGGTCTGACCAGGGACTAAACCAGGTCTAAAGCCCCTCTGATGGATACAGACCACTGCAGACTGGGTAAACCCAACAAGCGCTGGACTAAACCAGGACTAAATCTGGTCTAACTCAGGTCTAAAGCACTCCTGATTGACACTGCAGAACGAGAACATTCCACAAGAGCTGGATTAAACCAGGTCTAAACCAGGTCTACACCAGGTCTACACCAGGTCTACACCAGGGCTACACCAAGTCTGCACCAGGACTAAACCAGGACTAAACAAGGACTAAATCGGGTCTAAATCAGGTCTACACCAGGTCTACAACAGGGCTTCAACAGGTCTACACCAAGTCTGCACCAGGTCTAAACCAGGACTAAACCAGGATTAAACCAGGTCTAAATCAGGTCTACAACAGGTCAGCACCAGGTCAGCACCAGGACTAAATCAGGTCGAACCCAGGACTAAACCAGGACTAAAGCACCTCTGATGGATACGGACCACTGAAGACTGGGAACACTTCACAAGAGCTGGACTAAACCAGGACTAAATCCGGTCGAACCCAGGACTAAACCAGGTCTAACTCAGGTCTAAGGCACTTCTGATCGATATGGACCGCTGCAGAACGAGAACACTCAAAAAGAGCCGGATCAGATCAGGTCTAGTCTAGGACCAAACCAGGTCTAAATCACTGCTGATAGTTACTGACCAAAGCAGATGGGGAACATTCTGGCCCAAACTAGGACTAAACCAGGTCTAACCTAGGACTAAACGAGGCCTAAAGCCCTTCTGGTTGATACGGACCACCGCGGGCAACATTAAAAAAGTGTTTGTACTGAGAAAACTGAGAGATTCCAAAGCGGTTTCAAACGTGGTTCATCTTTTGTGCGATTAACGAGTTTCCATATTTCGATGGATTCAGTCGTAAATGAGTTGGAGCGGAAACAGACACTATCTGTGCGAGAATAAATCAATGATTCAGAAACATTAACGGAAGAGTAGATCAGTGATGGAACAAGGAAGAAGGTCTTACAAAGGGTCTTTTGATAAACGGGACTGTGGGTGGCGCTGTGGGTGGCGCTGTGGGTGCGCGAGCCAATGACATCGCGACTGTGCTTTTGTACGTGACAGAAAAGTACAACACATCGTTACAACTATTAAAAATGACTAATCAAAATGAAATGAATCCCACAATCCCGGTTCAAACACTTTCAGAATATCGTTCTAATAAATACGTATTGATCACAGACGACGAGAGCAGGAGGAAGAGTACGCTTGGTGTACCTTTGGTGGCGCTTTGTCGACGATGAATTCAAAACGCCGCGCGCAATTGTACTTTTAAAGCAACAACAATGATACGAATTTAAATGTATAAAATGGTATTTTGAGTTTGTGCCAAGGAGGAAATTACAACATACCATGAATATTACTTGATAACAGAATACCGCCGCCTCAGTGATGTCATCAAAAAGCGTCAGATAAAATTTGCGCGCAACTTACACCTTTTTATGACGGTTTAAATCATCATTAAACAAAATAAACATGTTTTCAGAAGTAAATACTTGTCAAGTCATAACTATTGTATAATTTATACGGACTTTGGCCCTTGTTTACGATCTGGTTGCTAAGTAACAGTTGTAGAATTGCCTCTATGTCATATTTGCCGGCCGTGCCAAACCAGGAAGTGACATTGTAAACGCCCAATTGGAGTAGAACGGGCAAAATGTTTGGTAAAATCTTAAATATAATCACGTTAAATATACCTCTTGTGGACAGCACCATTTTGGGATGTTGCGCGGTACGACATTTTTGCTAGCTTTGCACAAAAGCAGCGCTGTAGAAAATGTCACCGAATCGCCAACTTTTAACAAATCGGATTCCTAAAACAGTCGTGTGATCGAGGTGGTCCCCGACTGCAGGCGTTATTCTCACGGCCCACTTTTGTCATTGGAAAAGGGGTCTCATCACTTTTAATTCTGTAGTTGAAGGATAAATGACATTTGGATTGGTTTTGTGCCGTTAAATAATAATAATAATAATAATAATAATAATAATAATAATAATAAAAATAGCTCATTTGAGTATTTACAGTGGCGTCGGGTGATTTAAGCAGATACTAAAGGAAAAGTATCCAAATCCGTGTGGTAACAGCTCTAAACCTCTGAATTCACGTCAACGCGACTGACTGCGGCATCGTGAAGTCATCGCGCACAATATGACACCTGACTGTACGGCCGTCTGCAGACACCGTAAACTATTTACGAGCTCGTCAACACCGCCCAATGATATGTAGCCGGGAATATGATACAGTGAGGGCAGGAACCAGTGACACCAGCAAAAACAAACATGCCATAGACTAAAGACAGGCCCTGGGCACTGATTAATCCACTTGGCAAAAGCTCTCGAAATGTGTAGTAGTACTCGCAAAAACACGTCTATGTACACACAGAAGTACAAGTAAACACTGTTTTTATAAATCTGTGTAATCCCTCATTCATCCAGGAGAGTTCCTTTGTAGAAAAAGATTCAGTTGTTTCATCTGGACTCTGTTTTAGAAAGACAAAACGTTTCGACTCTCATCCAAGACTCATTCTCAATCTCAATCTGTGAATCGAGTCTCAGGTTTTATATCCTACTCTGTGTAAGCCCTGCCCACAGGGCGGGACCTTCTGATTAAGGGTTATTGGTTTCACTTGGGACTAATCCCTTTGTTTTACTAACAGCCCTGAGATGGGCCAGCTACGTTTGCTCCCTCCTCCTCGAGTACCTGATTAGCATCAGAATGCCCCGGTCGTCTCCATGGTTTCAGCAGACCATTATAAACAACGGGAAGGTTGAATCTTAAACCTCCATTACGATTTAAGGAAGGATTCTCTTTTTTAACAAAGATGGCCTCCTTAACTCCTCCTTAACTCCTCCCTAACTCCTCCTAACTCCTCCTTAACTCCTCCCTAACTCCTCCCTAACTCCTCCTTAACTCCTCCTTAACTCCTCCTCCTAACTCCTCCCTAACTCCTCCTTAACTCCTCCCTAACTCCTCCCTAACTCCTCCCTAACTCCTCCCTGTCTTCGATAGTGGTCTGAGGCATCGCTGGAGGAAACATAGACGATGAAAGCTTAACGCGTCCGTAAATAAACAATTTAGTCGTTGGTTTGTGTCCATAACGAGTCATAAACGATGGAAATAATTGTTCCATCTTCCATTTATTGATATTTGTTGTTATTTTTCTCTCAGACGGTTGAATAAAAATATTGAATCATGGTGACAGGCTTTTAGTATAAATCATCTCTCCTTGTTCTCTCTTTCCTTCTCCTTTTCTTTCGTCGTTCTTCTCTCCTCTTTCCCATTTCAGCCCGTCTCGTGTGATTTACCGTCTTCTTCACCTCTTCCCTCCTTTTCTCACTTCCTCTTTCCTTTCTAACGCCCTCTCACCTCTTTACATCTTCCTCACGCTCCGTCTGTCTTTACCTCTTTCACTCAACCTCTTCTTTCGTCTGCTGCTTCTTTCCTTTCCTTTTCACTCCTCCTTCCTTTCCTTTCTTTTCCTTTCACTCCTCCTTTCATTTCCTCTCCTTTCACTCCTTCTTTTCTTTCCTTTCCCTCCTTCTTTCCTTTCACTCCTCCTTTCATTCCATTTCCTTTCTTTCACTCTCATTTCCTTTCCTATTTTCATTCCTTTCCTTTCTCTCATTCTTTTCCTTTATTTCACTCCTCTTTTCCTTTGTCTTATTCCTTTCCTTTATTTCACTCCTTCTATCCTTTCACTCCTCTTTTCCTTTCCTTTATTTCACTCCTTCTATCCTTTCATTCCTCCTTTCCTTTCACTCCTCCTTTCCCATCACTCCTTTCCTTTCCCTTTCCCTCTTCCTTTCATTTATTTCACTCCTTCTATCCTTTCACTCCTCCTTTCCTTTCCTTTATTTCACTCCTTCTATCCTTTCACTCCTCCTTTCCTTTCACTCCTCCTTTCCTTTCACTCTCTTCTTCTTTCCTTTCCTTTTCCTTTTCTTTCCTTTCACTCCTTTCCTTTCCTTTCCTTTCCCTCTTCCTTTCCTTTCTTTCACGCCTCCTTTTCTTTCCTTTCACTCCCTTTCTTTCATTTTCTCTTATTCTTTTCCTTTCCTTTCACTCCTCCTTTCCTTTCCGTTCACTCCTTTCATTTCCTTTCCTTTCCCTCTTCCTTTCCTTTCTTTCACTCCTCCTTTCCTTTCACTCCTTTAGTTTCCTTTCCTTTCACTCCTCCTTTCCTTTCCTTTCACTCCTTTCCTTTCCTTTCTTTCACTCCTCCTATCCTTTCACTCCTTTCCTTTCACTCCTTTAGTTTCCTTTCCTTCCCCTCCTTCCTTTCCTTTCACTCCTTTCCTTTCACTCCTCCTTTCATTTCTCTTATTCTTTTCCTTTCTTTCACTCCTCCTTCCTTCCTTTATTTCGCTCCTTCTATCCATTCACTCCTCTTTTCCTTTCCTTCCTTTTCTTTCCTTTCACTCCTTTTCTTTCCTTTCCCTCTTCCTTTCCTTTCTTTCACTCCTCCTTTCCTTTCTTTCACTCCTCCTTTCCTTTCACTCCTCCTTTCATTTCACTCCTTTCATTCCTCTCATTCTTTTCCTTTCCTTTCACTCCTTTCCTTCTTCCTTTCCTTTCTTTCACTCCTTTCCTTTCCTTCTTCTCTTTCCTTTCTTTCACTCCTCCTATCCTTTCTCTAATTCTTTCCTTCCTCTCACTCCTCCTTTCCTTCTCCTTTCCTTCTTCCTCTCCCTCTCTCTCTCCTTCCAGCCCACACTCTCCTCCCGCTTCTCCATTGCAAACATCTTGTGAAAAAAAAAAAAAAACAACAAAAAAAAACTCCGCTCCGACACTTCCTGTTTCCTCCCCGGGTCGCCACTGGCAACGGTATCCACGGACAACTGTTACCGCGGGAGACGGTTACCGGGCAACGCTGACGGCGCACGTGCGACACTCTAAAACAGGTGCAGCTCGAGGAGAGAGAGAAGTGAGAGAAGAGACGAGGTTTTCACGCGCGGATGTGAAATGTTCTGAGAAAGGTTCTGTGCAGGACATAAATGAATGAATGAATGAATGAATGAATACGTGCATGTTTTCAGCAGCTCGGGGCGTGAACAGGAGGAGGAGCTGCGGAGGACAGAATGTGCCTGAGGAAGAATCAACGCTCTGGACGACACAAACGTCCCTCAAATGTGTCCGGAATATTCTCACGACATTCACAAAAATCATACACAACTTCATTGACCTCACGTTTGCAGAGTTTAGTGCGTCGCGCGTTTTGTCAGTTCTGTTGTTATCATTTTTTATTTTTTTTTCAAACAAATAAGAAAAAAATACTCAACACAAGACATACAAAACAAAAACATGCAAGGGTCAGAGAAAACAGATCGGGTCTTTATTTTTATTTTTATAAGAGATGACAAAAAAAAGATAATAATAATAGTAATAATAATAATAATAATAATAATAATAATAATAATAATAATAATAATAAAGATAATAATAATGATAAAGATAATAATAATTATAAAGAATAATAATGATAAAGATTTTTTAAAAAATAAAAAATGATAATAATAATAATAATAATAATAATAATAATAATAACAATAATGATAAAGATAATAATAATAATAAATAATAATAATAATGATAAAGATAGTAATAATAATAATAATAATAAAGATAATAATAATGATAAAGATAGTAACAATGAAAAAGATCATAATAATAATGATAATGATAAAAATAATAATAATAATAATAATAATAATGATAATGATAATGATAATAATAATAATAATAATAATAATAATAATAATAATAATGATAAAGATAATAATAATAATAATAATAACAATGATAAAGATAATAATAATAATAATAATAATAATAATAATAATAATAAAGATAATAATAATAATAATAATAATAATAATAAAGTGCACAACTCCCGTTCTCTCCCTGAAGTTTAAAGCGCCCCCTACAGGCTGGACGACTCATTGAACTAAAATGCAGTGAAGATAAATATATGTAAAATGTGGCTAAAAATGATACAAACTTTTTCACAGAATAGCTCATTTTTTAGGTTTATAATTGCATTTCCATTTTTCTGACTAGAATTGCGGTTACAATTAGATTTGCTACTTTAATAATGATATTCTGTTCAAAGTTTACGTTATAACAAAGACAAAAAGACTGAAACAGGCTCGCGACATGACAAACTCAGAAACATGTTTGTTCAGATATAAACTACAGTCTGCGGTTTTGAACGCAGAATTCGACTGGGTATTTTGCTGTTCGTGGAGGAAATTACGCCAGCCTTTGCGATTCGCTCATGACGTCCACTCAAACTGCGATTCCGCTTCGATCGCGCTTGATCTCGCGGCTCTGATCGGGCCGATCCGACGCCTCTTTGTGAAGCCCTTGACCTGGCCTTTGCTGCCCGCCAGGACGCTCGGATGATGAACGCTCCGAAAGAAACCACGGCCCCGCTATCTGATTCACGCACGCACGGAAACGAGATCTGCATTTAAAGTCAGGAGCGTTATCATCATACGAGGAGAGAACGTCGTTTCAAATGGTCAATAACGTGCTCGTTTTTATTCATTTTCAGGCCAATTAACAAGATGAATTGTGACTAGTCGACTATTAAAGTAACCATAATAGTATTTTGATCATCAGAATGGTTATACGGACTAAACAGACTCTAAAACCAAAGCAAAAACATTATTAAATCAAAATGTAAAAAAAGAATAAATCATTTCTGTTTCTTATTAAAAATACACTTTATCTGTGAATATTCTCTGTCCAAAAGCCATTATTCGAAAATTGCTTTGGTTGATTATATATTTAAAAAGTCTCAATGTGCAGTAAAATCTTTGACTATAATTTAGTCGACTATAATCCCAAAAATAAATCAATTACCAATAAAACAATCGTTAGTTTCAGCCCTAATCGAGGCGTTTACTGTATTTTATCATGTACTTTTCTGTCTATTGATTTGTAATTATGGAAAATATCACTGACATAAACAATGAATATTTGACTTGACATTATATTTGACTTATTAAACATTTGGTTCAAGGACTTATTTGGTTTGTTTTTCCAAATGTTCTTCATCTTCTCTTCAAATACAATTATTTATTTTGGCACACGACTTTGGACTTTCACTCCAGGTCAAACTAAACACCGCGAGTCATTCAGCGTTTTCGGATTTCAAAACGGAACAAATTGTGCAGTAGAAGGCGTCGAAACCACTGTGATACTTGTTATACTTTAATATTCGACAGAACTTTATTTAGAATGTGCTGGAAAACAATGCGACCGACTTAAGATCCCTGTGACAGCGAAATGAAAGTGATGTTAATCATTTTAAGAAGTAAAACATCACGTTGTTGAATGTTCATTTGTTTATCTTAATATTAAAGGGTCGCCCAAACTATGGCCCAAGAGTACTTTTTGGAATCGAAAAAACTATGAATTAATACCCTTAATATCAGAATTATATGTGATAGTTCCGCCTCAAAAACTGGAGCGTGTTTGTTTTATTTAATATTAAAGGGTCGTCCAAACTATGACCCCAGAGTATATTTTCTGTCAGTTGACTAAATGCAATTAATCAAATGTATTACCGTGATTTCAATTATTACTCTTTTCAATTGCAAAAATTTACCCTCAATATCAGATTTATATGGGATAATGCCGCCTCAAAAACTGGAGCGTGTATGTTTAATTCTATATAAAAGGGTCGTCCAAACTATGACCCCCAGAGTAAATTTTCTGTCAGTTGACTAAACACTAGGGCTGTGCAATTTTTAATCAAATTTATAATTATGATTTCAATTATTACTTTTTTCAATAACAAAAATGTATCCTTAATATCAGATTTATATGGGATAGTTCTGCCCCAAAACCTGGAGAGTGTATGTTTAATTCAATATAAAAGGGTCGTCCAAACTATGACCCCAGAGTACATTTTCTGCCAGTTGACTAATTGCAGCGCAATTAATCAAATGTATTACCGTGATTTCAATTACAAAAATGTACCCTTAATATGAGATTTATATGGGATAGTTCTGCCCCAAAACCTGACGCACAGACACATTTCTAATTTACACAGGGTAAAAGTGGGACAATTCCGTAAATTAAAACTCTTGTGTTCTTAAACTGGCTCGGGTAACGTTTGTCCCACGTCTGTTTAAAAGCAAAGGGTGAATTCAGGTCAAGTGGGCCGCGTCAGGAAACCTCCTTAAATCACTTTAACTTGTGTTTATTGTGCGTTTTCCATTTGTTTCAGGTATTGGTGTCAGTTTTAAAGATGGGTTTGAGCAATAAACCAAATTATTTCCAAAAACCACACATTCTCTCCAGGTTCAGTTTCGACAGTTTCGACAGTTTGGAAGCGACGGTTTGAAGTTGCACCGCAGATGTCATTAATTCCACCTTCACAACCTTAATTCAGTCACACCGCGCTGCGATTCAGACCTGCAAACGAAGGTTCAGTGGCTGCGTCAAACTTATGTTAAACGCATCCACCTGAATGACTCACCGGACGAGCCGACGACTCGCGGTGAAAAAACAACATTTGTACAGCCCTTGTTTAGTGTATTATTGGACCCAAGATGCTATTTGGATTAACTCCTTACACTTAGGGCCTTTTTAGGGTCAAATATATGAAAGTTTTGGTAATTCTTTTAAAAAAGCTGAAGGTAAATTTACTAAAAATTGAGTTTTTAAAGCAAAAATGTCCAGGCGGAATCCATATAAAAGTCCTAATCATTTTTTATTCTATTTTAGCGTATGATTTGACTGTAAATAAGTGGGTTAATTCTTTATTTTTAAGTAAAACGTTGCTCGAGCGTTCCCTTTTATCAGATGGTGGACAAAATGGAATAAATGCAGCACAATTCCAACGCCCTAAGCGTATTACAATGTCATAGCGCTGAAACGTCTCTTTGAGATCGTCGCGCCATGAGTCCAGAACCCCCCTTTGGGAACCGCCAAGAAAGAAGTTAAAGTTGACGTTCAGTGGGATACGGTGCGGCCGTGTCAAGGAATGAGAAGAGCAAGAATCGTCGCATGAACTGTACGATCTCTGAAACACAAACTGCAGCGTTGTCCAATAAAAATGTCATAAAAACGGCAGAATTCATGATTTTTCCTCATTAATACGCTTTATCTGTAACGGTTCTCTATCTACAAGTTTTCAGTCACCATATTGTGGCTTTTGTTTGGTCCGATAATGTATTTTAAAAGTCTAAACGGCACTGATTTGACACAAGCCAATGGTCCGGGTTAAAGTTGTGCCAAACTCAAAGGGGGTTCCAAACGATGTTAATTTGACAAAAGTTGGTTCAAACTGATGCACACAAAGTTCAGCTCGATGCCGACAAAAAGACCGTAAAAGAACCTGTTAATTTACTACATTCTGATGACATTTACACATCTTCTCCGTCAACTGTCGAAGGAAAAGTTCAGAGCTCAAACTTCCTTAATTACAAATGGACAATCTCTTTAAACCCTCTTATTCTTCACTGTCATAAAAACCTCCCGCGCTCCATTGTGCAACAGGGACAAAAAGGTTAGTCAAAGTCACGCACAACGCCTCCATAATGGATATTTAATTACAATCAATTTCAGATATTCATTTTTTTTAAACGCGCCGCAAAAACACTCGAAATCACCTTTTTCTTGGCTTTGCAGTGGCAGCACACGGTCCACAGGTACTTCAGCGTCCTCCACAGCAGGATTATAAAAAGTCCCCCGAAGAAAGTCACCATGGACGAGGCGAGGAAAGCCCACCACATGCGCTGCCCGTTGCTGTCGCACGGCACGTCCGGCGAGAACGGGATGATCACGTTCATTTTGGAGATCTGTACGGACGGATCCGGGCTGAACCGATCCCTGCTGCTCTTCGGCATCTCGGTGCGCCCCCACACCCCTCCTCCTCCTCCTACTCCCTCCTCCGGTCTGCGGCTCAGCGGACGCGGCGGCGGCGGACAGGTGGAGTCAAGCGGTCGATCGCGGCGGGGAGGATCGGGCACTGCTCCGGCCGTCGCCCCGAGGATAATCGCCGCCTCCCGGCCATTATCGACCACGACCACGACACCGACCGGACCCACCCCCACCCCCCACCCCGCTTTTAACGCACCTGCTGCTTTTAAGTTCACGCAATGAAATCTGGGGGGGAAAAAACACAAAACTTCCTTTCAATTGGACAGATGCGTGCGTCGCGATGATGAACGTGTCATCGTTTCCAAAAGCCGTGAGTTAAAAAAATAATAATAAAAAAAATCGATTAAAAAAAAAGAATAACAAAGAGTCGCGACGATCCAAAACTATGCCAAGTTACGCAGCATTTAACGGCGTCCGGCTGACGTGAACGGCTTCGCGCTCCGGTTCAGCAATGACGGCTGTGCGTGTGCGTGTGCGGGGCACGGCACACTGTTGAATGCGTGATGACAACAACAAAAATAAATAAATAGCAAAAATAAACTAGAATAAAATAAATAAATCTCGCACGCGTCGGCTCTAAAAAACAGGTGTCACGTGCCTTTTTCTTCGCAACACGCGCGTCGGGATCGTCGTTCTCCGGATGTTCAGTTTTTTTGTTTGTCTTTTTTTGTGGTCGGTTTGTTTTGGGGGAAGATGGCATCGGTGGGTTTACAGGTAGCACCCTGGATCCGTGGTTGGCACCCAAAGCACCCACAGCAGCAGAGAGGGAGAGAGTGAGTGAGTAGGGGGGGAGAGAGAGGAGAATGAGGGCGGGGCGTGCGCGCAGACGACGATGTCTCTCCGGTTATTTATAGTGATCGCTTCATCATTTGAATGATTTTAACTTCGTGCGAAATGAAGAGTTTTGTCACGTTAAACATAAGCGGAAGTGAGCGGAGGAAGGGGGACCAGAGTCGAATTGTAGAAAACAAAACAGAGACAAGTTGTTGAACGTGGTGGCGACGGGACGTAAAAAAAAAAAAAACGGAAATTTAAAGGGTACATGACGGGTTATTCTCGTTATGACGTGGGGCGGTGGGATGGTCGCCGTATTGTGGGTATTTGTCATTGTTTCGCGTCGGTCGTGTCTCGGTGTGTGGAGAAAATCGGAAAAAATGAAAGCTGACGATTGCGGGAAAGCGCTACAAAGGAATTCCTCCATGATGTCATCGACGAGCGACATTTACGTAAAAAAGAGGGGGCATTTTACACGTGACGGACTTTTTTTTTATTTTTTTACGACAGATAAAACAATAATTTAACACAATAAAGGAGTCATCAGGTATTAGGCCACTAATATTAATATGCGTGCTAGGTAACAGTTGCTATGGAATTACCTTTACATATGTCACAGCAGGACAACCAGGAAGTAAAATTGAATGCCAAAATTGTCAAACTGGGGGGAAAAAGACATTTATGGTCAAATCTCAAAATTGCTGTTTTAGTGAAAAGTTAAACAGCATAATGTATAGAATTTTGATTCGTTTTTTGTTATAAAAAAAAAGTATTATCTCAAAAGTTGGTGGGAATTTGAGGTTTGAGTTATGCCATTTTCCACACACACAAGTACATTTTCATATAACAGACACATGCAAAACAAAAGTAGGCTATTGTCAAAATTGGTTTATCAATGTCGTACGGTGGTGTTGGTTCCAAATCAATTTATATTCATTTTAGAACACTTAAACGACATTAACGATGCCTGGTTTATTACTGCGTGGATGAAATGGTGAAAATAAAGTTGGAAATTAGGGACGTGGAGGCAATGTGTTGGTCGTTCCAGAGGTGTTTGCGCCCTCTACTGGAAAATAACTTGAACTGCTTTATAAAGTAGTAGGACACTATAATCCTACTGAATAATACTTTGAAGATAGAAGAACTCAAAATGTATTCACATTTATCCGGATCTTTTTAGTCTTATTCTGCGGCTAATTAGTATATTGTTTTATGGAATGAAAAATGTATTTTTATAGATTGGTTCATCTTTATTAGGGGAATGCTGAAGCTAGGAAATCTAACCCACACGTCCCAAACACATAGATGAGAAGTCGTTTTCAATGCAATTTTTTTAATTCTTTATAGAAATGCGAACCTTCAATGACAGTTAATAGAGTTAAATCTGAAATGTATTAAGATTGACAAAGAATCCCAGTGGTAATTTGAAATATCCCACCAAAAACAAAAACAAAAAACAACAAAAATAACACATCCCTTCTTCATCAGCAGGTATGGCTAAAAGGTTGATAAACGTGACTTTTTCATATATTTTTTCCTTCTTGGCACAATATTTGAAATGATGAACAGAAATTACAACATGAAAGTCTTTATATCCCCTGATTCTTCCACTATAAATAAGAATAAATGAACATATAGTCTTAAAAGTAGACAGCTACACGTATAAGCTTTTTGATAACATAAATTAATATGGCAGGATATACAAAAATTACATGAGTAAAGTGGTCCTATTCAAACTCTAACTTTTTAAAAATATTGTGTAGTTTAATGATAGAACTTCATGTGGTCCATTAAAATGATTGGAGAATTATTCAAGTAAGTGTACTATTCATACACTGTGGATAAAAGTGGATAAAAGATTAGAATTGTAATAGGTTAGCATTAGCAACATCCGAATTTGATGATTAACTTGTGTTGGCATTTTACATAAAAAGGTAGATGCTAACAAAAGCTAACTTTCAGAGAACATATTTTAGCCTGATTTATACTGTTATTTTTATTATTTTATATTGAATAAATTATTAGTTATGGTAAGTGTAATAAATTACATTAGCAACAACCAAATGTGAGGATTAAATTAGCTTGTGTTAGCTTTTGTTAGCATCTACCTTCATGGAAAATGCTAACTTTCCAAGAAATTATTTTTGGCCTGATTTATATAAAAGTGAATGAATGATTAAATACAGTAAGTATAATAAGTTAGCATTAGCAACAACCAAATGTGATGATTAAATTAGCTGTTGTTGACTATGTTAGCTTTTGTTAGCATTTATCTTTATGTAAAACGCTAACTGCTAACTTTACTGAAAAAAAAAGCCAACTTTACTGGAAAATACTGTATTTAGTTGAGAAATATAATATGTATCATGTTGTCATGGCGTTAAAACAATTAAACTTGACCTAAAAGCGTGCCAACTGCAATTTTCGATTGTTTTATTCACCACATACAGCTTGGAAGGCTAAGAAATCGAGCAAATCTGCATTACATTTTAAATATTGGGACAAATATGTTGCTCATACTGAAACAATTTGCAATTACACGTCCAAAAATATGTTTTGTGTGTATCAATTATTTGGAGCACAGCTAATGCTAACAGTACCTTCATCGCTAACCTCAATTCTTTGGTCCACTTTTATTGACAGTCCATGCATTAATCTATTGTAAACAAGTCTATTCTCAGTAATGTTCTTTTTAGTGGACAGTGAAGTCAGTGCTAAAATGGAGGGCTGAGAATTAAAAGGACGTACGCAGGAGACTTTATTTACCATTTTTTTTGAACGTTTAGTAAATTATGAGGATGAAAATAATTGTGTTTTGCTATATTTGTCAGTGCAAATTGAGCTTATCCGTTATTTGTTTAAAAAGGCAATAGATGTCAGATTCCAGTCAGATTTCATAAACATGAGCCCACCCGTGTCCTCAGTAAACGCCAACAATAGTCATCTTAAAAAACATTTCATAATATGCAAAAGTTGTTTACGTTTTGCATTTAGATTCAAGTTGTGATTGTGCTAAACCAGTGGGAGCGAATGTTACAGACATGAACCAGTTAAAGTCACCAAACGTCACTCGTGCCCATTCCATTCTCATCCCTCAACGCTTTTTCTACGGTGGATACAGTATTTAGTCGTACCGTTCTCATAATTTAAATATAAACAGAGTCATGTGATCAGAGAGGAGGCCCCGATAGGCTGATTGGGGTCTCTTCACGGGGGTCCGTCGGGGATCCACAGCACTTTGCTCTGCTCCTGCTCCACCAAACTGAGGATCTGAGAGCAGACGAAGGAGACGCTGCCGCCCTGGACCACGCCTGGAAACGAGACAAGGGCAACGTGATGAGTTTTCTAATAAAAGTCAATCCAATGAAGTTAGTAATCCTAGTTCATGAAGGAGTTTGGGGGAAATCCATCACAGAATTAGATCAAACGTGTATAACCAAGAAATGATCCATTGACCATCTGTTTTTAATAAGCACAAAAAGCTACGATTAAACAAATGACAAAGAATTGGCAAAAACGGCTCAACCCAACTCAAAATGGAAAGAATATATGAATAAATTTTTTTAAAAAACATCCTATTATGCATACAAATATATATTCTTCTACGAAACAATTATAATAATAAAAAAATTAAAATAATAATAATAATAATAATAATGAATCTGAATTCTTAGGAGGCCCAGTGTTGTACCATCTTCCTATCCATGGTTTTCAGAATGAGATATTAGGACCGTTGCCAGAGTGATTAACTATTTAAACTAAATATTATATATCTTTTGATAGGGAAAATGTCCTCAAAATGTTGCCTAAAACAAATCTTAAACTCATGAATAATGTCAATGAAAAGCGGGCCTATGTCACTTTTTTCCCGCCCCTGACAAGTCTGTAAAAATAAAAAACAAATGCCAATGAACAATGGTAACCTTGAGAGGAAAAGCTGATTTTAAATTGATTTGAGAAAAAGGGATGAACGTCATTACTGCTGACGTTCTGAGAGGCCTTGAATCACAATAGTTCATGTTCAGACTAATCATAAAGAACTGAATGTGCATTTATATGAACAGAACAGACTCAAGACAAACCAAAGACTAGAATAGAAAGAGGTTACGTAGCCACAGAGGTCGAGACGGAATATAAAAGAATATTTGATCAAATTAGCCCAGTGCTTATTACTTATTTTGCGCTGAATGAATCCTAGTTTTCAAGGCCTAAACGGGCATGGAACATCATGAAAATGAACACAAAATTAGAGGTTAGAGTTAAAGAAAATGTGTACAGTATGCAAGTTTGGGATGCCTTCAATCATGTACTGAATTAAAACAAATCTTTGTTTTAATGAGGCTAAACTTTACCAATACTTCCTGTTTTTCATCTCAATCCGGTCCAAAAAGAAGAAAGCATTGGAATTTCTCTATTCGTTACCAAAAAATACTTTAACAAGTTTAACAAGAATCTAATTCTTGCTAAAGACTGTCAAATGCTAAACACAAATAATCAAATTCCGCTTAAATTGAATCTAAAAATAGATTATGAGGTATTTATGCAATTGAAAGTGTAAATTCACCTGTGAAGAAGCGGCCAAACTCCTGCTCCACTTTCTGAGCGGCGTCGAACTGTTCTTTGGAATGTTTCTGAGAGAGTTTGTCCCGGAGGTAAAGAGGGTCCTTCTGCTCCCTGGAGACAAAAACATACAAGTCATAATGTTATTGACAACTCCGATAATTCAGGCCACGAAAAGAATAAACTTGAGGACTTTAGAAGCAAGATTAAGTCATTTCAATTCAATTTGTATCTGAAAGATACAAATTGTTTATAAAAACAGATTTTAATTGTAAAAAATCAATACAAAATTAGCTTCACGCAACTTTTACCTTTTTAACACTTGTCCATTGTTTGTTTTATGTGGTTGTTTTTCATGTTTTTCTGTGCACTCTAAGCTTTCCGTAACGCTTTCCACTGTGGTTTCTAAATCAAAAAAGGGTTTTAGTTGTTGTTTGGTAAATACTTTACCGATCCAGAAGGAAAATCAAATAAACTAAAACCAAACAGTGATTCAAAAAGTAAATTCCTATTAATTAATAAACAGAAGTTGGCGCAAATTGGCTACTGTATGTGGCAACTATACACAGCAAAACCATTCATTTTAATTAAAAGCTTGCATCTGAAACTTTATAAACCTCAAAAGTTATTAAAAAATATTTGCAGTTTGTGTTTTTGGACTGAAAACAACCTTAGTCTGTTGCCATTAGTTACTACACATCTGCCTTCAGGCTCTTGATATTTGATTTTTTTATCGATGGAGAAAATCTGCTTTTTGGGCGAGACTGCTGAGCTCCATTAAAAAAACGATCACTGGCCGTTTTAGGAACATTTAAAAAGACACGAGAACTGCAAAATGTGGCGAGCGTAAATCAGAAGGATCCTGGCAAAAACGCCAAAAATCGTATAATAATGCACGACTTGATGAAATAAAACTTGTAAAATCCACTTGATATGAAATGAATTGTTGACATAAATATATAAAAGGGCAACAGCACCCTTCTTTAGAGGAACGCACCGAGCATGGACATACAAATCCTTTTCTGACAGGCACCATCTTCTACATGACATGACCTGGATTGACTCTTAATCCCTCTAAGTATCACTGACAGAATCTGAGCCACCGCAGCGTCCGGAACATTTCCCTTTTCTCCTTTTTTTAAAAAAAACTAATACTTTGCTGATGTGATTACGTCCATCCACAGGAACAAGACACAAACTCCTGATCAATACACAATGTAATATTCACAGACCGAGGTTTTATACAACCTAAAACTAGAGGAAAAATGATAAAACTATAACAGGAATAATTCAAAAGTTTTGATCACAATTTTCTTTGTTTTTAACATAATTGTAATAGTAAATAATAGCATTTTAAAATTATTTGACCTTTATTTTACCAAGAAAAAGCATTTATTACACATCATTCCTTAGTATGTTATTCTTAAAAAATAAATAAATAATAATTCCTGAAATTATCCCAAAATTCTATGGTGATATCGATACAGCAGGCCACGATATTGATACTGTATCACCAATATCACAATATATCGATATTTGGGCACGCCCCTAATCACGATCGTTATCTGGACTATACAGACTCTAAAACCCCCCCCAAAAATGGCATTGACTCAAAATGTCTGGCATAAACATGTGATTTACGCCAATATTACATTTTATTCGTAAATATTCTCCATCTAGAAGCCTTCATCACCACATTTCAACTTTTATTTGGGTCGAAAATGTATTCAAAAACTCCCAGTGTACAACAGAAATGATAGTTTGACTAATCGAATACCGTCCCCTCTTCGGTAACATGTGCAGATAACGACATTTCCTTATCATATATTGGTTTTTATCTATTATCCATGATGTCGCTTGTGGGCAGTGAGAGGAGTGTTTAATTCAACACCCACGAGACTCAGACAGTGGGGCAGATGGCTTTCAGCTGATGACGGCTTAACTTCGGCACAATTCAATCCACGCTGCTCATAGACGGCGCCCCCCACTGGGTCAAACCACACGCGCGGGATTAACGGCGCGGCGATCGCAGATGAAACGGACGAAGGGCGGGAGGGCGGGATGGCGGGATGAAAGAGAGGTGCAGGTGGAGGGTTTGAACAATTGGCTCTTCGATTAGGCTGGTGCGACGGCGGGACGGGAAGACGAGATGGATTTCATGACTAAGCAAATTATTTTTTCCAATAGATTACTCACTGAAATCCTTAATGAATATCCTTTTTTATTATCTCAATGGTGTGAAATTCAGACAATATAATGGAGTGCGGTCAATCGCGCTTTTTAAAATGTAATTTAAATGTCCATTCTTGAGGATTTTCATAATTTGTTCAAGATAATTATTGTTTTTTTCATTATTTCACAAATTTTAAAACATATTTTAAAGCCCAACTGACTAAAATGGTCACATATTTTTTAGATAATTTGACAGGTTTAGTGGTTCAAGGCCCTTCATCGTCGCTTGCAGGTGTAACTGGCTCCGGTGTTCTGTTGTGGTTTGGTGAAATGTTTGGCCCATTTCACATGTGACCTTTATTTTCCTGGTCAACTCGAGATCTCTGGGGCGTCACTTTAGTTTGTTCTGTCTTGTTGCAGAACAATTAAAAAAAAAAAAAAAAAAACATTAACAGCAAAATAAGCAGTTTTAGTCATTTTAATATTGAGTACCAGTATATCGTTTTTAAAAAAAGGTTCTGTTCTAACATTGTTCATCATCACTGACACATCTGGAGTAGCATTTAGCTTCATTCACACTAGTTTGATGAATCCTGGTTAAAAAGTCCTCTCACCTCCGAGCGTCAAAAACACTCTGTTTTTAATCATATTTGTCCTTTAAAAAAAATTACAAATAAATTAAAAAATGTACATCTCCCACCTCGCCTTGAAAGAATAAAAAAAACAAAAAAACGTTTGTTTAGACTTCTGAAAGGCATGGGCTTTTTCTATTACAGTAGTTTAGTTTTAGCAGTTAATATTTCAGTTATTATCTAATACAACATCCTATAAAGAGAACTAAATGTCCCATGTTCCCATTATGAATAAAAGCAGACAACCCTGTAGTTTAGACCTCTTTTGGTCTTAGTTTAGCAGTTCATACTTCCAGTCCTGCCTTACCCACAGTCTAATTGCGCAGTGTTCGTTTAAGTAGCTGTGGCCGGCGGCTCTGATTTCAGGTTGGTGAGTTTCCCAGGAGCTGTACATTATTTAAAGAGCCTGGTTTATTTCACTTTAACTGTGTCGACGACAGCTTCAGAGGCCAGGGACCGTGATCTCTTTGTCACGTCACGGTCAGATCCTAAACGCCAGAGGACACAACCTATAGCTCTGCGTCTTACTGTTAAAGGACAACATGTAGCGCTGTAACTGACTGTTAAAGGACAAATATATAAGGCCAAATTGACCCTTTTCTGAATTTTAAACCCTGTTATAACATCGTTCTCACATCAAAAACATCCCTGGAGTCATTCACTCGCGTTTCCTTAATCCTGTTTACAAGGTAGTTTGGCCCCAAGCCTCTGAAATCACTCAGTTTCAGTTTCCCCACCATTATCGCATCATACACCGCAAAGTTACACCTTCGTAAAACTAGAAAAATACACTTGTTTTAGGCAAAAATTTACCCTTGAAATAAGTGACATTTGTTTTTGATATTGCCGTTCCACTCGATTTTAGAACCATGTAACTCCTGCCATGGACACAATAAATGGATACCTTTGGAATGTACTTTTGGCAGCAGGAAAAAAGGCCATCACAAAGAAATGGATGACACAAACCTCTTTTTTTGATGTCTATTTGTATTTTTATTTTATAATTTGCTCTCTGGTTGTGTTTTGTTTGTTTTTGTGTTTTACGTTTAATCTTTTGAAAAAATAAATGAAATTAAATGATCTGCCAGCATTTAAGTGAATTTTACTTCTTGAAATAAGCTTAATAATCTTGATTATTTAGCGTTTATTTAGTAGAAATGTCTTAAAACAAGATAAATCTGTATTTTTTGGTGCAGATTTAAGTGAATAAATCTTGGTTAGATTCTGAAATTTGAAACGTGGGTAAAAATCCTGCTCATTTTTTCATGTTCCGAGCGTTACATTTCGTCCCTCGCAACTGCGCGCTTCGATTAACAAAAGCGGCGTTTATTTAACCGACCGCCGCCAATCAAAACCCCCGCCAACAGATTTGACCCACTTGATTTGCTTGGCGTTTTTGTAGCGGACGAAGAGCACGATGGGGTAGATGTGGACGGTGTGGAGGCGCTCGATGGCGTGCGGCGCGATGTCCAGCAGGCAGTGGCAGTCCTGGGGAAACGCAAAAGAGACGGAGAGACGAGCGCAGTGTTTAGACATGGTGGAGAAGGTGAGCGAGACGCCTGGAATCCACACGGGTCGACGCTCTTCTCACCTTCTCCGTGACTTCCTTGATGGTGGCTACGGTGGTCACGTCGAAATGGCCGCTCCTCCTTTTGTAGTCGACGAACACGCAGTCCTGAACGCCTCGCTCGATGGCCTGCTGCGACGCCTTCATCACCTCTGAGAAAAGAAAATCACAGTATTATTAACTTGTCGGCACAGTATTCATCGTGGGCAATGTTTGGTTTTGTTTGTCGTACAATATGAGGTCATAGAAGTTTAAGTATGTGAGTTTTATTCTGCTAACGTGATGTAAAGTATCTAACATTTCACGCAAGGACCCGCAAAATAACCACGAACAACAGAGAAATCTTTCATTTTCTCTCATTCTCGTGGTTTGACATGTGACTGTTCCTCAAGTTTGTGACCGGATTTACCAAACTGAACTTTCCGAAAGACAAAATGAAGTTAAATGTGACCAAAACAGCCAGATGAAAACAGTTCTTTACATTTAGATCTATTTTTTGGACGATAGATTGAAAAAAAAAAAAATACTTAATATAATCGTGAGAACCACAAAATACTAATCGTGACAAAATTGTGAGCTGAATAATCACGATTATTGACAAAATTGTTCTGAGCTGAATACATCAGATTATCATTATTTATTCTGATAATAGTGACATCCCTTATTTAACGATACTAAAACTCGATCATTTTAAAACGCAGGGTCACGTTCTTTATGAACATTGTACTCTTATTCTAGTTCTGATAAAGCTCAATATGATGTTAAAACGGAACACTTTCGGGTTGATTTTCGATACTACCCTGCTCTGAACTCCCGTGTGTGATTAAGTCTCGTCTCTCTTCTGTAATTAGGACCGGCCGCGGGGAGGTGATCGCCGCGTGCGTGTAAAACTAACTCGATACAAACCAAAACAGCGGTGCGGCGTTCATTATTAAAGAGTTTGCGAAGTCTAACCCGGCGGGCAGCGGCAGAACTTGGCAGCCGACTCTTTGACCAGCAGGTCTTTGCACGGGTCCACCAGAGGCCCCAGGATCAGCACGGGACGCAGACTCGACGGCTCCACCTTCAGGACGCGCTGGTACACGAGGCACGCGCCATCTGCAGGGAAACAAAGGAACAACATAAAACGTCAGAACGGGGGAGGTGAAGAGAACAAGGGCTGAAAGAATTATGTCGGAAACAGCCAAAACATCAACTTTTATTGTTGATTAAATACAAATTCATATTTTATTTATTTTTTGATGACAAAGATCACCAATGTAGATTATATACAAATATTTAAGTAGTTTTATGTGCCAACTTTCATTCCAACTTCAGTTAATGCCAACAAAGGCTATGAAATCAACTCCTACAATGGAAACAATAGATGGATACCTTTGGAAAGTTCATCTGGCAGCAAGAAGGAATGGGCACAGACAGGACCAAATCAAGGATTGGATTTAAATTACAATGAGGAATTGTGTCCGGTTTGTTTGCGGTTCTTGTTTAATAAAAAAATAATAATAATACAATTTCCTGGAAACAGTTTTTAATGTTTGGACAATGACCAGATTCCTGTCACGGAATGTATACTTACTTACAAGATTCTAACCCACACCAGGCCACACCCCCCTCTATGATGCATTGCCGACCATCTACACTGCGGAACATTCCAGGCTTTACTGTAGTTGGGTCAAGACAAGTCACCTGGGATTGAACAGTCACCCCCCAAAACACGGGTGACCCCTCCCACAGCCCGTGTCTCACCCTCAGTGATGGGGAAGGACTCGGTGCTGATGGAGTCCAGGCCCAGACTGTCCTTTCCGTCTTTGGAGGCGCTGCGTTTGTGTTTCTGTCGCCGTCGGAAAAACGAGCGCCGAGCCGCAGCGGACAGACTTTTACTGTTGTCGTCTTTACTGTCGGGGGCGTGTCTGCGGTACAACTCCTGGTCCATACTGAGGAAAAGGGAAACGGGGGATTTGGCGTTTTGGCGTCACACCTAGCATGCTAACAGTGCACCAGACAGATAAATACACTTTATAATTCTAACGAAACTGATTTGACTTTATTACATGAAAAGTTACCTGAAAAATTTGTTAACTTATTATCTTAAAGGACACATATTAGACAAATGTTTTCTATAAACCTTTTTTTTTGTGTTCTAAAAGATGATATGCTAAACTAAGGTACTCACAAACACGTTTAAAAGGCTAATAACAATAGAAATAATGCATAATATTTGTCCTTTAACGTCGCTCACATGTACTGGCTGAGGACTTGTCCTCGCTGCAGCCGCTGGGCCTTCTCGTCCAGTTGCCATGCCGACCAGTACCCCAGGTTTCCATTGGGTAGCGTGTCCTCCACGTAAAGAATGTCGTCTTTCTTAAAACTCAGCTCCTGCTCGACCTCCGCCACGCGCTCGTAAAGAGCTCTGCGGAAAGGGAATTGTATAAACAACGTTTGGTTAGGAAAGGCAAGTTTATTTGTAGAGCACAATTTGTACACAAATTATAAAGTGCTTCACACAACAGGAAAAAAATGCACTAAAAGCAAGGTGTGTATGTTTTTCAATTAGTTTGAAATATTACTGTACATTTTAACCCCTCCCAAAAAAGAATGGCTCGATATATTTAAAATGTGTATAGCAAAAATGGAAATATATAGGCCAACTTACCAAGTTGATACCTGAAGTATAAATAAGCAAAATAAAATACATTTTATAGGATTTTTAAAGAAAATATATACACACTCCTCCAATGAATTTAAGAAAATCTATTTTATACATGAATAAATGGGACTCAATTATGCCAACTATACGGTCATTCTTATATTGGATATATTGGATCTATACTGGATTTTTAAAAAAATCACATTGATTGATCACATTGAAAATCACATTGATTGATCTCAGTGTCCCTTTTTCATTGTTATTTGTCTGACTAAATATGAATAAAAAATTATTTTAATATCAAACGAAAGAGACTTTGGATCACTGCAATTTCACATAAAATGTTTACATTTCCCCGCCCAAAGTCTGAATTCTGCTTTTACTGACAGGGGATTTGCTGTAGAAGCCTCAATTAAAAACCTAACCTCACATTGATAAGAATGTTGATCTCAATCACAACTTTATTTACAACAAAAAGATACATTTATCAGAGAAAATGTGCTAGAATTTTCCCACTGAATAAAAGTCTACACAAACACAGAGTTTGTTCTTCCTTCTCATGTCGTACTGAAGTGAAGCAAAGCCTGAGCCGTGTTTTTACCTGATGAAAACCCGTCTCCGGCGCGGTCTCGGACCGCGGCGAGCTCGTCGCGCAGTTCTGAACCTTCAGCGTGACGGTTTCTGCAGGTTTCAACATCTCCAGGTAAACCTCCTCTTTCGTTTTGTTTTTCACACTGACGCCGCTTGTACTGGAAATCACATCAGAAATTATTATGATTATTATTTACTGTCCATTATCATATCCACCTTTCGCCATGTATAACTATAAACAACACTTAAGTCACTTTAACTGCTATTTTTAGGATATTTATTCTGTCCATTGCTGCACTTTTACATAACCACGGTCGAGCCACTTAATGTACATATTTTCATTTCATTGTTTTGCTCAGCTGCACATTATGTTTGCTTTAAGACTATTTTAAATGTATTTGTCTTGTGTTTTTTTTTTATTGCAAATAAAGTTTCTATCTAATAACACACATACTTTTTTTTACTCAAAAAAGAAAAGGGGGGAAAAAGGATTTAATCTGAAACAAAATGATTATAAAAGACTTTTGCAAACTAAGGCAGTGTTTTTATTTTATTTTTTAATACTGACAGGCCAAATCCAGGACTAAACCAAGTCCAAATAATTAAATCACCCAGACAAAGTATAAGAGAAGTAGGAGATATATATTAAAAATGTTATATAATCGCAACTGCGGTTTTGCAAAATTAGTAACAATAACTAACATTATAAAACTGACTTAAAAAAAGAGACATAAACGTCCAGTTAGAGTCCATTAGAGTGTTTGTCTGTAAATGTCTTTTAGGCTCAAGTATATCACATATTTTTGCATTATTAAAATATCTGAATATTGTTGGAGATTATGCAAAAAACAAAAAAAGAAACAGACACAATTTTCAAATCAATAATCACCTCTAATATCAAATAACAGGATTCAAACAGAGTTAAGTCAAACCAAAACAGTGCTAAGTGATTGTGTTAAGTAGCATTTAGCTTGATTTGGGTTTATTTTGACTGTATTAAAATAAGATTTGCACATAAAGTTTTATTATTATTTAAAGTGAAATATTTTATTTTTTCTCCTTTTAAGTTGAAAAATTGTCTTTTTCTTATTTTAAAGTAAAACAAGTTATTTTAATACTTGTTCTTCCATTGGCAATTCTACTTTAATTCAAAATATACCCAAAACAAGAGAAATACTACTTATTTCAAGCACTTTTTAACTCATTCTTATTTTAGATTCCAGTGTAGGTCTGTCATTTGGAAAAGCTTTTTCCTCTGCCGTCACCAGCGCACTTAGATTTCACGGAACATTTAGCCACAGCTGGAAGGAATAACAAAAAAAAAGTGCACTAGAGAAAAATGTAGGGTGGCACAGTGGAAAAACAATGGAACTAAATCTAGCGCGTACCGAGGCTGCGTCACGGAAGTCAGCAAGAACAGGACCAAGACTGCGGCCAAAACCAGGTCTATGAGGAGACGGGCGACAAAAATGATCTCGCTTCATGTTTTACACTCCCAATAGGAGCTAGGGTCAAAAAAAAAAAAAAAACACGCAAAAAGATACTTGACAGGTATAAAAACTCATTCCTCTTTCATCAGAAAACCTCTAACATGTAGGCCACAGAGCAGAGCGGTGATGGTGCATCAGTAGTGTTTTTGTCATGTTCTTTGTCCGTCTTCTGTGTACATTTGTGGGACCCGTGTTGGCCGAAACAGAGTCATGTGAGCCGTGAGCCTTGACCGGGTCCCTCACCTCCAGAATGACGTCTCCAGGCAGAAGTCCGTCGGGACACTTGGCGGGACTGTCCTCGTCCAGACTCTCCACAAACACTCCGGGGATGTTTCCTCCACAGAGCTGCACCCCGAGCTCGCCCTGAACCCGCTTCAGCCGGATCAGCCGCACCTCTGCTGCTCTGTGGGGCCACGAGCCGAGTCTGAGGGCAAACACGTACAAGGGCACGCCTTTTAGTCCACTACAGCCTGAATAAAAGTGTCTTTTTCAAATGAACTAGTCACTTATTTCACCAAAGGTAAAGGTTTCAGGCAGTGTTGGATTCTGTAAGCAATTCTTGTCGATTATAAAAAAAAATTATGTTAGTTGCAAATGGCAGTTATTAATCAAAGTCTATTTTCCAGCCAGGCAATAAGCTTTTTCATTCAGGTATGTATAATTTGAGAAACAGCTAAAATGAGTTGGGCCTTAACAGGTTAAAATCTTCAACGTACAAAAGTAGTTGTAATTGTGTTACTTGATTAGTCAGTGATTGTTTTAGCGATTTAGATGACAACTATAAAACGCGCCTCAATTGATTGTTTTCTGCGTTTGTGTACTTGAAGGAGCTGTTGGCGTAGATTGGTTTTGTGCGTTTGTGTACCTGAAGGAGCTGTTGGGCTGTTGGCGTAGATTGGTTTTGTGCGTTTGTGTACCTGAAGGAGCTGTTGGGGCTGGTGGCGTACATTGGTTTTGTGCGTTTGTGTACCTGAAGGAGCTTTTGGGGCTGGTGCGTACATTGGTTTTGTGCGTTTGTGTACCTGAAGGAGCTGTTGGGGCTGTTGGCGTACATTGGTTTTGTGCGTTGTGTACTGAAGGAGCTTTTGGGGCTGGTGGCGTACATTGGTTTTGTCGTTTGTGTGTACCTGAAGGAGCTTTTGGGCTGGTGTACATGGTTTTGTGCGTTTTGTACTGAAGGAGCTTTTGGGGCTGTGGCGTACATTGTTGTGCGTTTGTTGGTGTACCTGAAGGAGCGTGGGGCTGGTGGCATACATTGGTTTTGTGCGTTTGTGTACCTGAAGGAGCTGTTGGGGCTGGTGGCGTACATTGGTTTTGTGCGTTTGTGTACCTGAAAGAGCTGTTGGGGCTGGTGGCATACATTGGTTTTGTGCGTTTGTGTACCTGAAGGAGCTGTTGGGGCTGGTGGCGTACATTGGTTTTGTGCGTTTGTGTACCTGAAGGAGCTGTTGGGGCTGGTGGCATACATTGGTTTGTGCTTTGTGTACCTGAAGGAGCTGTTGGGCTGGTGGCGGGCGTGGTCCGCTTGTGGACGGCGGCGTCATGGTTCCCTCGTCCTGCTCGCTCAGAGCCTCGGCGGACGACAGGTGGTCCGGGGTCGTGGCCGCGCTGTCCAGAGGCGTGGGCTGGTTACTGATCGACTCCATGCGAGATCTGGAGGAAAAATGATAACGTCAACCAAGAAGAACGTTACAACCACAGCGCAATACACAAAACGGATAATATTCAAACAAAATGTGTGTGTCAAGTTGTTTTGTAGTTGTGTAAACGGTAAATTCACGAGTTTACGCTTTTAGTAATCCACTAGTCTAATTATTTCTGTTGTACATGGAGTTTTGTAAAATGTTGTGTAAAAAAAGGTTTCGTCTTTATCATTTTCTCTACAGAGTTTATTGTTCAGGAGCCGTCGCAGTCTTACCCCGACCGCGAGTGGTTTCCGAGTTGAAACATGTGTGGATTGTACTGGGCCAATATCGTGACGGTGTCGCACTGTTGTCCAATCACAAGCCTCGCCTGCTGCTCGTTCGCATTCCTCAGGTTTATCCCATTGAACTGCGATAGAAATAGAAACAATTGAAACAAAAATTCTACAAATGAAAAGGGGTTATACAGGTTAGTGAATGACGTCTGTTTTCAAGAAAGGTTTTAGGCCAAGATTTACTTTTTTTTAAACAATTCACTGCTGTTATTATTGTATTCTTATTCCAAGCTAAATTATCCTCCAGTAGAGATAGAAAATTCCACTTGAAATAAGAAAAACAGGTCATCCTGGTTTAAAAAGAAAAGAAAAAACACAATGTCATTCAAAACTAGTCAGAAATGTCCAAATATAATCACAACCGTTTATGTAAATCCCGTTTATAAAAGGTGCAGAATAGAACTGTTTTGGTGGAGTCCATCTCCGGCTTGTCTCCATGGAGATGTTATTGCTTTGACAAGAATTGGTCACAGAATGACATTAAACTCATCTCCATGGAGTTCAGGTAGCTCAGGGTAAGAATGTTTGTCAAGGCATTTTCTAGCAATAAAAACATTTAATAACATACTGTAGAAGTTACATAATGCACCTTTAACTAGTCCAAACTCATTCAAGAGTCAGTGTTCTATCCTTACGTCAGTGTTCTAATCTTACGTCAGTTCTATTTATTAACATTTTTGGAGGAAAACAAAAAACATATTTAAGCTAAATTTTCTGAAGGAAACCATCATCATCATCATCATCATCATCATCATTATTTCGGCATTGTCTTTTAAACACACTCTTGAGTAACTTTACAGTGGCATCTCATGTTTTAGATTTTAAAATAACATATGCATTGAAAATGTGATGCGAGCTCTCCATCTACTGGCAGCAGAGGGAATTACCATGGCAAAACAAACAAAAGCTAGCTTGTCCAGACTAATGAACACACTTTAAATGAACATGATGTGATGTATGTTTTTGATGATGGAACAATTTTAATACATGGTTAAACGTGCAAAAAACAGTCTAAACAGTATGAGAACTTCAGGGCCATAATACAAAAACAATAAAAACTGCCAAATCAATCTATTAAAACATTAAATAAGGACAACAAGAGGCCGCCACATATTTTTGGGAAACGCGACGACATCCTTATTGTTAACGCAGGTGGGTTTAACTATGGTGGGCGTGGCGCGGCGTCGTTACCTCCAGCAGCTGGTCGCCGTACTCCAGCCTCGCCTGGTGAGCGATGCTGCCGGCGGTGACTTTGGACACGAACACGCCTCCGTTTTCTCCGCTGACGATGGAGATGCCCAAAGGCTCCGCCCCCTTCTGCACCGTCACGTTGCGAGGCTCCTCCAGGTACGGCCTATATTAAAGGGAAACGAGAGGGTTTTGCATTGGCAGAGCTGGATCAATCAGACAAGCCAATAAAGACTGATAATTATGATTTGATTATGGTTTGGTGTTTACGTGCACATGAGGAGCGCATTAGGTAATGAATGGATTTTTAGAGTAACTGTTGCGTTTGGAAGAAAAAGTACAATCCATTTTAAAATAACCGTTTCAATATTTAACATTTTCACTTTTTCAATTATGCAGAAATCAGATTACTCACACCAGATTTATTTATTCATATTATCTGATTTGTGAAGTTATGAATCCTAAATAAAATAATGATCAGATGTCTTAAGTCACAGTTTCAGTTTCCTGTTTATTAAGTACAATTTTGAGGACTTTGAAAATTGCAAAAATGATAATATTTAGTTTAAACGTTGACGGCAATCCTAATTTACTCTGAAATTTAACTATTAATGAGAATAATCGTGACTATTAAAACAATTGGAGTTGCGTTTTGATCATATGTAATCGTCAACTGAACGGTGCAGACTCTAAGACACACACGAAAAATATCTTTTATGAAAAATACAATGGAAAAATTGAAAAAAAAAAAAAAAAATCCCAAACTAAATTAAATAGAGTTGACGATAAATTTAATGTCCTAATTCCAGATAGAAGAGTAGGGGTCTATACAATTCGATGGGAGAGTCCGCGCTTTTGGAAAGAAAAACGCCGAATAGAAAACTCGCCATGTCGGACCTTATCGAGTCCACAAACGAGTTTATGTCAGGGCGTAAAGTCCTTTTAAATGACAACAAAACAACATCAATTTCAATAATCTGTGCTGACGGAGTGATGAATCGTTGTGCCAGTTTGTGTCTCAAAAGGATAGGCCCAAGAATAGACAGACTAAAACATATATTAACCCATAAACCAGGTCAACAATGTTAGTTTTTGTTTTGTATTGCGTTTCCTCCCTCGTCTGTACAGCGGGAACAGCATTAATAAATACATTGGATGTCATTTTGATTGTCGTTTGCTGCGCGAGAACACAGACTGGCGCCGTGCAAGTTGAATGACACGCCAGCTTTAATCGCAGTCAGAATTATGAGTTCATGCATCTGCTGCTGCTTCTCAGGACGGCCGATGAAAATGCACATTCAGACAAGCGCTCAGATACAGATGCAACGATGGAGAGGTTTAATGTCACGGAGGAACATTTAATGGAGATATTGTTGGTATTGTTCCACAGTAGCAGCACGAAAAGTATTCAATCTCAAGCTAACTAACGCTTATTCACAAACATTCCACCCTTTGTCCTAAATTGCGTTAAATATCTTTTCAAATGTGGCATGCCGTTTCGATGAAGAGTTACTTTACTTAGTTAGCATGCGTGTAGGTTCTCCAGCTTCACGTCATGAGCCGCAACAAGCTAACCAACCTCAAGCGTCTCAGAGAGTAGAAGTTAGTTCCTCAACGTCTGTGCAGGTCTGACAGAGAGATGTGTGAGGAAGGGATGACGTTTCCTCCACACGACAGCCGTAAGGGAGAGAAAAGGTTTGACGTATACTGTGTAATATGCGTATTAGTGTAACTGGTGTACTTAAAGCAGAGATAAGTAACCTTTTCACCTTATTTCACCGTCTTGTACGATTTTTGTAAGTCCTTGTGATGTTAAATGTGTGTTTTCGGGGCGCTTGAAGTGTCTGTTGTCGCCCCTGCTGTATCTGAGCGGAAAACCAGCTGATATTGACCTGAAGACAACTCTCCTGAGAAACCCTGGCTCTTTTTTGTGTTTTTTTTTGGCAAAGTTAAATAAAAAAATAAAATAAAAAGTTGAAAAAGTAAACTTAAACGTAGAGTGTTTTTTTTTTGTTTTATTTTTTTTTCCTTTATTTTTTTTTTTTTGGAAAGTCTGATCAGAAAGGACTTCAATTAAATGTGACAATTTTAGAAGCAAAAATAAAACACCTACCGGTAATTAATAAAATAAAAAATCCCTTTTAAATCAATTGAATTTAAAAAAAAAAACAAAGTCTACAAATGTCACAATTATTCTTATTTTAAGTGTGATTATATTGTGACCCTAAACCTAACCTAAATAATCCCGATTATGGATTAACCTCACAATCTTGACTAGTCTAAAGTTAAAGGCTGGGTAAACGTGCTGTGTGTGGGCAGACCATGTCCCGTACCCCGTCTTTCCTCTTGTCACACAGCGCCACGCGGCTGACGGAGATCCTTGGCTGAGGTGAAATGGAGCTCTGCGATTGGCTGCTGCTGAAGGAGGACGTGTCCAAATTGACCGGGGACATGGGAGGCGTGGACTGCTGCATTCGGAGTGAGACAAGGAGCCTGAAACGCAGAGGACACAAAAAAAAAAAAAGAGATTCATTATTTATTTATTATTACATCTAGATCTTTTCTATTTTCTACGATACTTTTCTAGTAAATCGGGAATATCACGTGCAGTCGGACATTGATCTTACAGTAGCTCCGAGGGTGGACAAAACGCAAAAAGTGTCTTAAGCTTTAGGACTAGACTGAATTATCACAATATATAGCATTTAGTAACTTAATATTGTCATTAAAAAGGCCCAAAAATAATCTGTGTAAATAGTTGTGGTTTAAGAAGTCCTTTGTTTCTGTTATAACATACACCAAGTAACATTTTCACCTTCTTTCACCTTAGGAACGTGAAAAGCGATGGTTTAATATGATCTTTCGGGGCGTGTAAAGAACCTGTCATCACCCCTGCTGTCTCAGGGTGGAAAACCAGCACATGTCAACCTGAAGACAACTCTCCTGAGAAACCCTGGCTCTTTTTTTTTTTTTTTTTTTTTCTTTCTTTTCCTTTCTGTGTTGTGATTACAATTCCTTACTAGCACCAAGGGGAACTCTATCGCTAAAGTTACCGTAATGTTCAGCTATAGAGCTTTAAATAAGTTCATACTTATCCGTGATTGGTTAATACAAACTCCAAAAGAAAGAAAAAAACTCTGATAAGATAAAACATTCTTTGAAATTTTGAGTACTCAGCTACTTGAGTGTGGAATACTTTAACGTTTGAATTATTATTATAATTATAATTATAATATTATTATTATTATTATTATTATTAAGGATATTAGAGTGCTCCATTTGGTTAAATCCACCTGTTACATAGTTCACATTTAAAACATCAAAAGGCCAAGTATAAACGTCTTAAATTGTACAGTCCAGACACTTAGAATTTAAAGTTCTTAATGAGTCGTGTAAATGTGTGGCTGAATGTTCCTTTTCTGCAGTGAGGTTTGATAAAGCAGACTTTACCTCTGTCAGAGCCGGCGGAGCGAGGATATCGCACTGGAGGGATTTTGTTTCGCTTGAACTGCCCCGGGGAGACGCCTGAGGGGAGACAAAAGAAACATACGATTTAGGAAACACAAACTCTTCCTTGCACAGTAACTTAAAAGTTCAAGTCAGACAAAGTATTTAAGGAAAAACACACGTAAAGGACAAGCATTCACCAACAATAAGGAAAGGTTTTATGAACAGATGAGACGATGGAAGTCCAAGAGTCGATTTTCGAGACAAGCCGGACAATAATCAAACGATAAAACACATTATAATTTTAGCTAAATATCTGAAATGATCATAAAAAGCAGTTTAAGACATTTGTAAACGAAGCATGTGGCAATCAGTGCAAACCAAAGTAACTCATAAGAACCATAATTTCAACATTTAAAAATAGGCTGTTTGTGGCCTCAAAACTCCTGCCACGGACACAATGGATGGATACCTTTGGAACGTCCCTTTGGCAGCAGGTAAAAAGGCCATCAAAAAAAAAAAAAAGGTTGACAAACACCACCACCCGATCAAGGACTGGACTGAACTAGTGACGTACATCAAAAACAAATGAAAAAAATTACATTCGGACTTAATTTGGAAATGGACGACAAATTTGAAAGACTTTGGACGTGTTGAGACCATTATTTAAAAGTTAAATACGTCATCATTTTGTTTTTGAATGTTTAGTCGATGTTTATTTTTATATTTTTTGCGCTCTGGTTGTGTTCTGCGTTTTTCTGTTTGTCGTTTTTTTGGTTTATAAATGTGAAAACTGAAAAGAAATAAAAAAATAATAATAAAAAAAATTAAAATAATAATAATAATAATAATAATAATAATAATAATTTTTTTAAAAATATATCAAAATAAATAATACGGTATAATAAATTAAAATAAATTAAAAAAAAATCAAAATATATACTATAATTAAAATATAATAAAATAGAACAAATAAAATAAAATAATAAATAAAATGAAATAAAATAAATAAACAAAACACAACACACAACACACTAGGTTGTTTGGTTCCCTTGTGGATATAGTTTTTAGTTTTCAGGGTTTTGGTGCATGCAGCACAAACGAGGCAAATGTGAGAATAAACAGTGTCAAAACTATACATTTATAACCCGTTGTGTCGGGGGAAACAAACCCACTTCATTTCATGGGCGTTTCTTTACTTTCCAGGCATTCAACCGTTCCTCCCTCAGACTCGTGCGCTCGCACGTCGGTCCAGAGCGGTCTCCTCGTTTCAGACTCTTGTTAGCGCTCGGTAAACTCTGTAAATGATGAATGAACCGTCTGTGCACAAAGCGAAGAGCGGCTCGGCGTTTCGTTTATGGATTCAAGGGAGACGTATCCTATCGTTAATAAAATATAGAGCCACATATTTGATCTCCAGAACGAACTACAAGACACGGCAATAACCTCGAGGGTAATATCCCGACAACGTTTTGGGCGCTTTATCCTCCGGCGCCGCTCTGCACCCGCGTCTGAAGGGAATCAGAACTAAGAAACGGCTCAAAAGCAGCAACAACTTGTGAGAACTATATGAAATACGATAACGGATAGTTTCAGATAGATAGTTTTGAGTCATGTACTCAAGTTTCCCGGCCTTGTCTGGGTGGGAATAAAACTCAAGGCTTTACAAGGTGAAAAAGAACGCTTCCATTTAAAGTGACGTACCACCGGTTTTTATGATTTTCTAATTTTGACTTTATTTGGTGTATTTGTACCAGTTGTACATATAAATGATAGTTTTATACCAGTCGAGCAGGTATTTGCGGAGAGAACGTTGAAAAATCTGTTGAAAATGACAGGAAGTGACATCACACTAGGGACACTCATCCCAGTTTATGCAGAATTTACACAAAAGGAACAACTTTTTGACTCTCTAAACATGAATTCAACAGAATAAAGACGCTCTCTTATCTATTGTATTTGTCAAGAGTTTTGGCCCAGTGTATTCAAGCTAATTTACTAGTGTGATGTCATCAATTACAAACAGGAAGTACAATTATAAACCTAAAAAATTTGTTATTCTGAGATATTTTTAGCAAGATTTTAGATATATTCATCGTAACTCCATTTTAGTTCAATGAGTCGTCCGACCTGTCACTTTAAATCCAAATTACGTCAGTCTTGAAGTCCACCGGGGTCTGGACTAAGATCAGAAGTACTGTCCATGAATGATTGTAAATGTAACTGAAGTTGGTGGACCTTCTCATTATGGATAACTAGCAAAAACAATGACAAACGTACACGTCGAAATAAGGCAATCCGCCCGCCCCAGGCCAGTCACAGCGTGTCCCAACGTTTCCTTCGAACGTTCTCACTTTTCCCGGTCTCCAACCTTCATTACACATTCAACCAAAGCCCCTGAACGCAGCACGAGCACATAATGTCACATACACGCACAAACGGACTGGATCGTTACAGTTCCGTGCGCTTATCTTTGGGTTTACGCGAAAATCATCATCGTCACAGATAAAAACACATTCACGGCGAGAGTCGTTTTATATAAAGTTAAACCGAGATACTTTTGTCCGCTTTAGACGCGGATTCCAAGGACGTATCCTCCAAAACCCGGCCCCCCCGAGCTGCTCCGCGCCCCACGGAGGATGTTAAATCTGTGTCGTACCGGTCCTGCTGCTGGATGGGAGCGAGTTGGAGTTGTGGGTCCGGCCGCTGCCCCGCTCAGTCTCCAGGGCGTTTGTGGCTGAGGTCCAGGCTGAGGCGACCCTCGTGCTGCGGGCTGAAAAACAGAACAGAACCAGATGAGTCCCTCGGAAAGCAATTACTCCGTTTGGAAGCGCGAGAGAGAGTGAAGGAAAGAAAAGAAGGAAAGAGCGGCGTCTGTTCAGATCTGGGCCACAGGAAAACGATGATGTGTGGACCAAACGTCAATGGAGTCTCGTCGCTGCGTTCATGATCTGAATACATCTCCCCGGATTTAGTCCTGGTTTTGTCTCGGGTTAGAGTCCGGGGACGCTTTGGAAGAAGAGGGGAGGAGAAAGAAGAAGGTGTCCGGGGAGTTCCGAAAAAAAGAATGAAGAAGAAGAAGCGTCCGGGGAGTTCCGAAAAAAGAAGATGAAGAAGAAGAAGCGTCCGGGGAGTTCCGAAAAAAGAAAGATGAAGATGAAAGAAGAAGTGTCCGGGGAGTTCCGAAAAAAGAAGATGAGAAGAAGCAGCGTCTGGGGAGTTCCGAAAAAGAAGATGAAGAAGAAGAAGCTGTCCGGGGAGTTCCGAAAAAAGAAGATGAAGAAGAAGAGTCCGGGAAGAGTCGGGAAGAGTCCGGGAAGAGTCCGGAAGAGTCCGGGAAGAGTCCGGGAAGAGTCCGGGAAGAGTCCTGGGAAGAGTCCGGGAAGAGTCCGGGAAGAGTCCGGGAAGATTCAGAAGAGAGTCCGTGGAGTTTCGGGAGAAGAGGAGTCCTGGGATTTCAGAAGAAGAAGAAGAGTCCGTGAGTTTCAGAAGAAGAGTCCGGTGAGGTGGTCAGAAGAAGAAGAAGAAGAGTCCGGTGAGTTTCAGAAGAAGAAGAAGAGTGGTGAGTTTCAGAAGAAAAGAGTCCGGGTGAGTTTCAGAAAAGAGAGTCCGGTGAGTTTCAGAAGAAGAAGAAGAAGAGTCCGGTGAGTGTCAGAAGAAGGAAGAGTCCGGTGAGTTTCAGAAAAGAAGAAGAAGAGTCCGGTGAGTTTCAGAAGAAGGAAGAGTCCGGTGAGTGTCAGAAGAAGAAGAGTCCGGTGAGTGTCAGAAGAAGAAGGGTCCGGGGAGTTTCAGAAAGAAGAAGAAGGGTCCGGTGAGTTTCAGAAGAAGAAGAAGAGTCCGGTGAGTGTCAGAAGAAGAAGAAGGGTCCGGGAGTTTCAGAAGAAGAAGAAGAGTCCCGGTGACGTTTCAGAAGAAGAAGAAGAGTTCGGTGAGTGTCAGAAGAAGAAGAAGGGTCCGCGGGGAGTTTCAGAAGAAGAAGAAGAAAAGAAGGGTCCGGGGAGTTTCAGAAGAAGAAAGGAGGTCCGGTGAGTTTTCAGAAGAGAGAAAGGATCCGGTGAGTGTCAGAAGAGAAGAAGGGTCCGGGGCAGTTTCAGAAGAAGAAGAAGGGTCCGGGGAGTTTCAGAAGAAGAAGAAGGGTCGGGGAGTTTCAGAAGAAGAAGAAGGTCGCGGGAGTTTCAGAAGAACAAGAAAGAAGAAGGGTCCGGGGAGTTTCAGGAAGAAGAGAGGTCCGGGGGCGTAAGATGAGGGTAAAAAAAAAGAAAAAAAAGAGCGTTGAAGTTGAGTTGATTGTAATGAAAGTAGAAACGGGCATTATATCAACATTTAAATATTATGAACGATGTTATGAGATATGCAAACATCTCATACAGAGCAGATCATTTATATTTACAAAAAATCTACAAAATAAATGTATTAAATAAGGTATTTTCTAAACTTTAAAATGGGGGTTTGAGGTTATATATCTGCACTTTTGTATTAATATTACAGACATCACACATGTGTGTGATGTTTCCTGCTGGACTGACACAATACTGTTCTCATCATCATCATCATCATCAATCAGGACACCGCCCACATCCTTACACATCTGGCCGGTGGTGTGCAGACTTTAAAAAACACATGGAGCCTCCTGAATTACCACCTAATGATGTCACAGAAGTGGGTGTGCGCATCTGTGTAACCTACCTTGCGTGAGGGTTGTGGACGGGGGGCAGCCGTTGTTCTGGACTCGTGGCTCCAGGCCGTGTACACCGGGTTCCTCATCACCCGGTGACGCAGAGCAGGGAGACAGGCCTCTCTGGGCGGGGCCTGCGGAAAGGAAAGCCGTCACTGAATACTCAATACTAATACTGCATCGCTCAGAGGTAAAGGACACAAACCTTCTGGTAAAAACCTCATGGACTTTTTGTACTTTAATCATAGGGTTAGGGTCAGGGTCAGGGTCAGGGTCAGTCAGGGTTAGGGTTAGGGTCAGGCTTAGGGTTAGTGAACAATGTCACAACAAACATAACTGGAACTGTATTTAGCTTTGTTCATGTTCGTTTTATTAATCTGCTAACGAACTGCGCTCCTTCCCTGAGCCTCAGAAAGCACTGCGTTTCAAATTTCCCGGATTAATCCAGACATCTCCTGTGCCGGTTTTTTTAAAAAAGACCCTAAAAAAACCATCATCAGACTCGTTCTGAGCATTTCTGCCAAAAATCACCCTCATTACAACCGTGCGCTTACATTAGCACGTCGCGGAGAGCTAGCTTTAGTTCATTTCACCATGGTAATCCCTCTGCTGCCATTAGATTGAGTGCCAACACCAATGCTGATTACGGAACCCTGACTTTTAGAAACCCGTGTGTGCTTTTCAATGTCTCCATCATTTCAATCATAAAACATTAGATGCCGTTAGCGTTGCTCAAGAGCATGTTTGAAGGCACACAACAATCCAAAATAACGCACAATGTGGTTCCTATGTGGTTCCTATGTGGTTCCTAATGTGGTTCCTACCACAGTTTACACAGTTCCTACACGGTTCCTACACGGTTTTCTCACATTGACACTTGGGTTTCTCACGTCCAGAGATGTGTGCCGTAGTTCGGGGGAGAAGGGCATCCTCATGGGGGAGAAGCGTAACAGGTCTGTGGGTTCAGGAAGGATGCTCGTCATTCGAGAAACTCTGGACCTGAAAGTGCAAGAGAGCGCACGTGAGCGCACACGCTGGAACAAAGGTGTCAAACTTATGAATATTACGGTTCCAGTATTTCAAAAATACTTTTAGTTTTATACAGTCATAATGTGTGACACGCGGGTTCAGTGGTTGTGTTGCTTTTAATGGCGGTTGGCAGCCAACTGAAAAGGTGCATTTACCGCCACCTACTGGAGTTGTACGTCTTCAAAGTATGTGTTTTACGCTATACTGTGTAAAAAAAAAAAAAAAAAGAAAAAAAAGGAGAGAAAGAGAAGATAGAGAGCGAGAGCGCCACCCGTGTTTTAGATTTGTTAAAATGGAGATTTTAAAACTTCAGAACGTTCCCTTTCAAAGCAGCTGAACTTCATTTACAGCGCTCATGATGCTTAAACGATCTGTGTGTTCCAGTTTCAATCGTCTCTCTTAAAGGCCTCGCCGTGGGTGGGTTGTAGTTGAAGTACTTCGAGTACACTTTACCTGCATGGGGATGGGGATGTGCAGCAGTTTGACGTTTCCTCCCCGTCGCCGGGGGCAGACTTGGGCCCTGTTACCTCCTCACTCGGTTCCCCTGCGTCTCGCTCTGTGGCCTCTCCCGTTTCCTCCTCACCCGCCGCCCTCCCGCACCCCTTCCCTTCCCCCGATTCCGCGAAGAACTGCGTCCCGGCTCCCTCCGCGTCCCCCTCGTGCGACCCAGCGTACGAGCCCCGTCGGCGACGTGGGCGGCGTCCCCGTCGTTATGTGTGGAGTCGGGAGGCGGAGCTGTTCTGCGGCCGGTGCTTGAACCTGAAGGAGTCGCTCCTCGTGGCGGCGTGGGCGCGCTTCGGGCGATCGAACTCTGCGGCGAGTGCTTTGGCGCGTGCGACAGGGAAAGGATGGTCCAGTTTGGGCACGGCGTCCGTCGCCTGAACGCGGCTATGTCAAAGATGATCTTTCTTTGTTTGGGCTTTTTGGAAAAGCGAAAGGTGCGTGCCTTCAGGAAGCGCCGCGCCGACATCACTTTAGGCCACGTGCCGCCGCTGTGATGATGAAGCTCCTCCCTCGTTATTGGCTTGAGGGGGGGTGAAATCCGCCGACACAGGGGTGAAACTGTGCACGGTCGGCAGTGGGGGGTCTTGTCCTCTGTAGCCTATCTTGATCGGGTTCTGAAGGAACTGCGAGGTGAAACGGGTGCGACTTGATGCGATTGCGAGCGCGAATATGAACTGTTGGAGTAAGAAGTGCTGCCATGGCTGCCGTGGCTGCCGTGGCTTGCCGTGGTGCCGTCCTGCTCGCAGTTGCAGTTGTTCAGTTTTTGAACTGCGTTGGGGCAGGTCGATTTGGCGCAGTTCGATTTGGCGTGCCTGGAGTATCCCGCACGGGTCCCTGGAGACGAGACGCCGCCTTTTCGGAGTCGCGGACGATCTCGAACAACAGACTTTGGCCTGAACTGCTCTGCGGAAAAATCTGAGGGGAAAAGAATAACGAAAAGACAGAACAATTTGGAAGATACATGGGATATTTGTACTATTCCAGTGTTTTAAACATTAAATAAGACAATACAATTAAATAATTTACAACGCAAAATAGAGTGTGTATTTATGTTTTTAATTCCTTACTAATACTTCTTCTTTCCTTAATATTTTTATGCTAAGAGGTATGACATTACAGCCAAATGGCATTCATCAACAATCTTATTAAAAACCAAACAAGAACTAACAACAATTAATCAGTTAATTAAGAGTGTTTGATAATCGTGATAGTTATTTGGACTGTACAGACTCTAAAAACGCATACGAAAAAGACCTTTTTATAACCAAGATGGCAGTATTCAATCAAATGTCCAAAAAGAATAAAGGATTTCAATTTTTAAATCAATAATACACTTAAAAAAATCGAAAAAAATAAAATTACTTTAAAAAAATGAATAAATAATATTAATAGTTTATTAATAAAAAGAAATATTATATATATATATATATATATATATATAATTTTTTTAATTATAATAATAAAATGGCAAAAAAAATTAGAGAGGAAATAAAAATAATAAAATTGCAAAAAAAACTTTTAAAAAGGAGGGGACATAATAAAATGTATTAAAAATAAATAAAATAATAATATAATCTTTATTCAGAACTATTCTACTGTCGCTAGAAAGGTCGATACATTTTCAGCCTTTATTTGTGTCATTCAAACTGATATATATTTTTAGTCTGTGGATGTTACTTATTCTTTACGCACAGTACTTTTTGCAGTCTTAACTACTAAACATCCACAGTTTAAACGCTTAGAAGCTGCATGTTGAACAACTGTGGTGGATTAGAAGCCAACACAAAAGAGGGGGAAGTCCACTGTTCTGACTCCAAAGGATCCAATGTTGGCCCCCAGACCGAGTTGGATCAAATCATTTTCATTTTACCTTTACGAGCGAGACACTGAGAGCATCGCGGCAGTTCCTCAAAAGGGCTTCACACTCGGACAGAGACTTGTTATCCAACGTTATGCCATTTATCTGTGAAAATAGTGATGGATTCAGGGTTCAATTACAATACGTTTTTGGTGTAATGCACATTTTGAGCACAAGAGGGCACAAGACGACTGCGGGACATAACGTACACATTGGTTTTACACAGATTATTTCTTTCTGGGTGTCGACGTTTAAATGGGAGTTACTCACAGCTAACAGTCTGTCCCCGATGGTCAGCGCTCCTTCTCGCGCTGCCGGGCTCCCGGGGGCCAAAGTGGCGACAAACACTCCACTTTCTAAACCAATTCCACTTTCTGAAAAAGCAAACAACAAAAAGACACGTTTTTAAACATCCCAGTCCCCATGTGGTGCACGTTTCCAACAGAGTAACTCGTTTTATTTATTTATTCATGAGGGGAAAACCCAATGAGAGAAGTTCTTTTTCATGGGTTCAACAGGATATTCAAATAAAACGGCAATTAAACATTCAAGAAAATGAACAAATACATGAAAACACATTTACACATGCGCAATGAGAGAAAATGATCAAATATATAAAATCATTAAAAAGGCATAAAATGATTTAATTTCTCTGTTTTGTCTCCCGTCTCTATGGTAACACGATGGGACTGCAAGATCAAAACGTCCTGAGACACTCATCATACACCACAGTTTAGGCCTGTTCGTTGCAGTGTTGCCGGGATACTAAAATGTAAACTTGATTTTGATATTAAGGAACAGACTGGAAACCACAATGATAATAAAAGTAAAATAATTGTACTTTCTTTACGTTACGATGTGGTCTTGGACTAGTTAAAGCTCAATACCCTTCCAAAACTGTCAGGAAAGGTCAAAGGTCGTTCTTTTTACACAGTTTTGGCCCTGAACCACAAAGCGCGTCCGCACCTTTGCTTCCGGCCAGGCTGATCTGAACGGGCGTGACGACGCGACCTCCCATCGACTTCCTCCTGCGCACGACCATGTTCAGGACGCCTTCGCCGCTCAGCACCGCCTTGATCACCTGCTTCCTGTCCTTATTGGTCAGGTCCACGTCGTTCACCTTCAGCAACCAATCGTTCACTCTGAAAACACGAGGAAAAACAATGGTACGAGATGTGACGGTGGCGGCTCGATGGCGGCGTGTGGGCGGCGTGTGGGCGGCGTGTGGGCGTGTACCTCAGTCTTCCTTCTGCGATGCTTCCTTTGTCCACTTTACTCACAAAAACGCCACAGTCTCCCGGTAAATACGGGTCGCTCACGCCCTCGGCGACGTCGAACCCGAGCGCCTTCAAATCCATGTCCTGGAAAAGAAGAGAAACCGGTAACTATAGCGATGCGTTATAAGGGAATTAGCGCTGAAAAATAACAATGATTAATTCTAAATAAATAGTCGCGCGTTGAAATGATTGATTATAATAAACTGGTCAGTCCATTTAAAAAACAACAACAAAAACAAACAAACAAAAAAACGATATCAATGTGTTTGAAGTGCGGCCGTAAAGATGAACAATCACGATTATTGATTTAACCTGATCAAGTCACAATATGTCACAATCGTAAGAAACAAAAACATAATAATCGTGACCATTTCAGAACCAAATTTAAGTATTTTATTTACATTTTTAATCGAAAAAATAAACTTAAAGGCAAACTGTTTTTTTTTTTTTAAATCTGACTGTTTCGGTCACATTAACTAAACTTTTCTTTAATTTAATTCAAAATAAATTCACTGTTATTCGGTTATGAGCTCAATAGTTGTGAATAATGTTTGAATAGTGTTTTTTTCCCCTCACAATAATTGAAAAACTGAAATTTGATGTGTCAGATTCATAGTAAAAAGCAAGAAAAATTGGTTAGGAATAAGATTTAGTTGGAAAAATTGTAACGGTCGAGAAGTCTGAACAGATCATTGGTTCTGATATTAGTAAATACATTCAAATATGTTCAAACCAGAAGAACATATTTAAAAACAGAACAAAAACACAGACTAAAACAAAGCACGGTTTGGCAAAAATGTCTGACAAGAATTGCGATTGTCGATTCAAAGTTCACATTTTAAAAAACGCGTTCAGGGGAATTTACAAAAACACTTAAATATAAAATTGACAAACTCTTCATTTCAGAACACTTTTCAAGAAATCTAAAGTACAATCTAGAGTTTAGCATTCTGTTAATGGAGCCAAGTAAGTGCCAATTTCGTACATTCAAATTGCGATTTATCTTGCGGATGAGATTGTAAGTTAGTAAAGCATTTATAAAGCATTAATAAGCACTAGCTGTTCGTTTACGCACTTATACGCCATCTACAAATGCTAGTAAATGCCTTATAAATGTACATGACAAACAAAAGTGTAATAAACAATGTACAGAATGCATGTTTGGATGTTTGTAATTAAACTGCTTTTTAAACTATTGTGATAAATGCTTGTAAACGTCTTATAAGTGCATAAATAACTCGTGCCTGTTATTAACGCCTTATACACACTACAGAACCTTATCTAAAAGAGTTCCCAAATAAACGTAAGAATAATATAACTAAAAACACAGGTGGGGTTCGTGACTCAAACACGTTCTTGTAGGGTCTTACCCTTTGCTTCTCCAGCTCCACCACTTCGGTCTCCCACTCGATGGAGTCCGTGTCGATGGCCGAGTCGTGAGAGCTGTGAGCCATGAGCTGATGAAACCGCGCCTCCTTCTCCAGCTGGTTCTCCATCTTTTCCCTGCAGCAGAAACGTACGCGTTTGACAATAGTGAGAAACGTGCGGGACGTAAAACTCCTGCGGTGACGCAATAGGTGGATACTTACACAAAGAATTCTGTCTAAGGCTGGGTTCAAATGACAACGGACATATTTACTAAACCCTGCAACAAGTAACGACGGGACGATAAACAATAGTCTCGTTTATCGTGGTAAAAAGTGTAGACAATAATCGATCGTGGCATTGTTTGTGCTTTCTCTTCTAGGTGTTTTTATTTTTCCCAACTAGCAAAGAACATTTTTATAATAGTTGTGGAACTTATTCATAATACATCATTTATTTGTATTTTTTTTTTAATTGTCAGCTACTTTAATCATCGTGATATTCTCGTTAATCGCAATTATTTTAAGATGATTTTGAAGCAATGTTTAAATCTAGGTTAAAACATGTATCTGTATATTACCATTTTTAATATATTTTAATGTGACTATTTATGCTTCATTTATATTGTATAGTATTTTGTTGTTTGGTTTTTATTTGTTTTTGTGAAGCACTCTGAGTTGCGTTTCGTATGAATGGTGCTGTACAAATAAATCTTGATTGATTACTTATATATATTTTTCAAAATAAAAAAATATATTTTTTTCCTTCTATTTATAGTTAATGTCAGAACAAAACAAAAGAAAAATCTGAAACTAGGAAGACATCATTAATTAATACATTGTTTTTCTGTTATATCCAATTATAGATGCATAAATTTATCGAGTAGTTAATTATTTATTGTCAATTATTGTGATATGGTCAATTCAAATGATCACAGTTTGTCCACTAGATGGCTCACAAGGTCAGATATCGATCAAAACATGTTCAAATAAATTGGAAAAGCAAAAAATATATCAACTGAAGAATTGTTTAAAAAAAAGAATAATAATAATATTATTAATAATAATGATAATAATAATAATAATAATATAAATAATAATAATAATAATAATAATAAATATTTTAAAAAAGAATTAAAATAAAAAATAAAAAAATAAAATACATACATAGAATAAAATAAAAGTCACAATTCTGGTCCAGAATCATCTTAAATGTCAGTATTTGTGCAGTAAAATGACTCATTACTTGATCTCCTTGAGCTCTCGGGCGGCGTTGTTCTTGTGTTTCCTCGTGTCGTCCAGGTTTCTCAAAGCGTCGGCCAGATCGCTCACGGCTCGGTCCCGTTCCCTCCGCAGATTGTCACACAGCGTCCTGAAACAATAATACATTTCTACGTTCAGAAGTGGCAGATATTTTCTACAAGAGAACGTCAAAAAAGTACTGAAGACAAGTGTTAAAATATCAGGTTTATTGCCAAATGCCTGATAAGAAAACTGTCAAAACGTCTAAAACACTTTAAAACAAGGGAATAAAGTGGTTCTGTTGGGATTTTGGGCGTTACAAAAATAACTAATTGAATATCTGAGTGGAAGAAGTTACATTGTGTTACTTAAGTAAAAGTATAAGATACAGAAGCAAAGAATTACCAAAAAATAGTATTTCACAGATTTTGGAAACTAGTGTGATCAAATGCTGATAAAATTGGGTTGAATTGACTCAGTTTCCAGTCATTTCCATTTCTATTAATTTATGTAGGGAATTCAAAACCTTTGGGCAGAATGTACTATGAAGGCGCTGTAAATAAATACAGTAAAAATACATAATAATAATAATAATAATAATAATGATAATAATACAATTAAATAAAAAATTAAATAAAAATCATCATCTAATCATAATACAAATAATAAAAATATTAATAATAATAATAACAAAATTAAATAATTAAAACAAATTAAAACAAATTAAAAAAAATTGAAAAAAAAAAATCATCATCAAATAATAATAAGAAAATAATAATAAAATAATAATAAGAAAATAATAATAATAATAATACAAATTATCAAAAATACAAATTAAAAAAAAAAAAAAAAAAGATACAACCCAGTTCAAAAACTTTGAGTCAAAGTACAGATTCCTGCTTCCAAACGCAGTAAAGTAAAAGTCAAATGTGCTTTTTTTCGCGTAAAGTACCGCTACTTCAGTACAGTTCAGTTTACTTTTGTACTTTGTTACTTTCCCACACAACTGTAATGACTTTCATCTTAAAGAATCAGCTCATAAAACTATATATAATCTTACACGTCACAAGTTAGATCTGTGGAGAGGCGAGGCCGCTAACCGAACGCACATTTTTCCAAAGTATTTTTCTTAGCAATAACTGAAATATTCAAGGCAAAGCACCAGAATCTCGTGTGTTGAATCAGCCGTTCGGAGCCGTGTTTCCGTTACCGTATGCTCTCCCGCTCCGCCACGATCTTGTCCCGCTCCTGAAAGGCCCAGTCGCGTCTGCACTTGGCGACTTCGGCCTCCTGCAGAGCGTCCTTCAGCTCCTGGGAGATCGCTTCGTACTGTTTCCTCAGCGTCTCGATCTCTTTGTTGGCGCGCTCCATGTCCAGAGTCGCAGAGTCTTGTTTCTGAGGAAGACGGGGCGGAATATTTGTATTACAATTAAAAAACATGTACAATAAAAATGTCTTTGTTTCTTTTCCTCAACCATGAGCACAGAAGCCAAGTCAAGGTGGAACAAAAAAACTCTCCATTTTAAAATTTTATGATGAGGAAATAATACGTTTTATTTAAGTTTATAAGTTTAAAGTGCCCCCTACAGGTCGGACGACTCATTGAACTAAAATGCAGTTAAGATAAATATATTTCTCTATATTTGCCTAAAAATGATAAAAATGTTTTAGCAAATTTTCTAGGTTTATAATTTCCCTTCCTGTTTGTAATTGATGACGTCACACTTGGAAATTACCCAGCAAACATTGGGAAAAAACTAAATTTTAATTTTGTCTAATTAATGTTTAGAGAGTCAAAAAAGTTGTGTATTTTGTGTTAATTCTGCATAAACTTTGACTGTGAGTGTCCCTAGTTCCTCGTTTTGGTTATAAATACAACAAATAAAATCTAAATTAGAAAATTGTTCAAACCCGTCATATGCACTTTAAGTATAGAAAAGTAATAGAAAAGGAGAGTAAAATTTCCCACAAAAGAGCAGAAAAATATCGTCATGAATTCAAAACTGAATTTTTTCCCGCTCTTTCCGTAGCAATACAAGTTTTTCATTTTGTTTTCATTGTAAACGATGTAGAAAATGATTCAAAATCATTGGCAATTCAAGACATGGCCCACAAGAACAATGAAAAATCATCCCAAACAAATTACAAGAATACTTTACTGACGCTTATATTTTGTGTCAACTGATTCACCATTTCAATCAAAAGATTTAAAAAAAATAATAATAAAAAATAAATAATAAAAAAAAATAATAATAATAGAAAAATAATAATAAGTAATAATAATAAAAACAATAATAATAATAAAAATAATAAAAATTAAAATTAAAACAATAAAAAAGGGTCAACTTCCGTATAGTTTTTATACATTTTTTTCTTCATATAAATACGTTTTAAGAGTAAATTCCCCCCCGTTACCACTGAAAAAGAGATTCACCAGGTTCGGCACAGCACAGGCAGCATCATAAAAGCCTGTTATTTAAAATGCAACGTCCCCTTCTCCATAAATAAACTCATTATATTTACAAAGCAGCTCTGATTGAGGGTTGTGCTCAGACGCATTGAAATGTCCCACATCAAGGCCCCCTCGGCTTCATGCGCGTCTCCGTTTCAGTTCAGCAAAACCATTCCTTCCAACGCCGGCTGTCTAATTATTATCTTTTTTTTTGGATACGCTGCGATTTTTGTGCACGTCAAAGTCCGAAAAGCCCATTCTTCTTAGACTGGAGGTAATTCCCTAATGCGGTGTTCTACAGACTTTTAGGGCAATTAATCTGGCAAAGTGCGGCGTGTAAAACGTGAGGAAAAAAAGAATCAATGAGTGGACCCACGCCAGACGCTGAAAATAACTTCACATGATGGGATGGAGGGATTATGGTCGCAGTAGGAACGAGTCATGTATTTGTAAACCTGGACCGTTTGGGGGGGCAAAACTGAACAGCTGGTGTCGAGGTTCCAATGAAAAGAAAGCGTTTCATAAAGTCATGATGTGAACATGGCTGTGGCCCCCCGTGTAGTTTTTATGACATCTACAGTTTACAGAAGTCCGGCTCAGGACTCCCCTCCCGGCGGGTCCGGACTCCCTCCCCGGGCGGCGCTCTCCCCTCCCCGGGCGGCGCTCCAGGACTCCCCTCCCCGGGCGGCGCTCCAGGACTCCCCTCCCCGGGCGGCGCTCCAGGACTCCCCTCCCTAGGCTCTGGCGCGCGCTCTAGGACTCCCTCCCCTGGCTGGGCCGCTCTAGGACTCCCCTCCCCTGGCTGGCGCGCTCTAGGACTCCCCTCCCTGGCTGGCGCCGCTCTAGGACTCCCTCCCCTGGCTGGCGCCGCTCTAGGACTCCCCTCCCCTGGCTTGGCGCCGCTCTAAGGACTCCCCTCCCCTGGCTGGCTGCGCTCTGCGGGACTCCCCTCCCTGGCTGCTGCGCTAGGACTCCCTCCCCTGGCTGGCGCCGCTCTAGGACTCCCCTCCCCGGGCGCCGCTCTAGGACTCCCCCTGGTGCTCATCTTGAGAACCAAAACACCAAATTCCAACGTAAACAAAGTGGACTTCATGTAATTAAAGCATAAAACATCCTTTGTTATCGGCAAAAGCGACAGTATATTTGATCTGAAAACGGTGTTTATCTCGTATGTGGGACAACGATTTATGAAATTTGAAGTCAAGATGTAAATGTGTTTCTTTTTTTTTTTAATAAAACCTAAACCGCTAACTCCAATTATTACATTGTGAAATCCAAAAAGGCAATCACAGTCAACGACAAAACAGACAAACTCTTAGATATTTCCTGAGTCAGTGCCGCTGTGTCACTGCTTTTTCTGCCGTTTAAGCTCACTTCTACTGCGTCGCCACACCACATTTCCCCTTCTCTTTGTCATGCGTCGGGTCTTGCGCCGAGTACCTGTCTGTCTAGGGCGATACCTGTCTGCGTCTGGCGATAGTAATCTCCTGTCTGGGTTCTGTCGAGAGTACCTTGGTCTGGTCTGGCGAGTACCATGTCTGGCCTGGCCGAGTACCTGTCTGCCTGGCGAGTACCTGTCTGTGCCTGGCGAGTACCCTGTCTGGCCTGTCGATACCTGTCTGGCCTGGCGAGTACCTGTCTGGCCTGGCGAGTACCTTCTGCCCTCGCGAGTTACCTGGCGAGTACCTCTGGCCTGGCGAGTTACCTGCTGGGCCTGAGCGAGTACCTGCCTGGCCTGGCGAGTACCTGCCTGCCTGGCGAGTACCTGCCTGGTTCTGGCGAGTTCCTGTCTTGGTCTGGCGGAGTTCCTGTTGGTCTGGCGATGTTCCTCTGTCTGGCGAGGTATCCGTCTGGTCTGGCCGAGCTTCCTGTCTGGTCTACGCGATAATCCGTCTGGTCTGGCGAGTTCTGTCTGGTCTGTGCGAGTTCCTGGTCTGGCGAGTCCTGTCTGGTCTGGCGAGTTCCTGTCTGGATCTGGCGAAGTACCTGCCTGTCTGGCGAGTACCTGGCGAGTCTGCCTGGCGAGTTCCTGTCTGGTTCTGGCGAGTTCCTGTCTGGTCTGGCGAGTACCTGCCTGGCTCTGGCGAGTACCTTGCCTGGCCTGGCGAGTACCAATGTTCTGGCCCTGGTAGTACTCCCGCAGCAGCTGGTCCCTCTGTTATGATGGCCTCGGTCCGCTCTTTCCGGGCCACGTCGCGCTCTTCTCGCACGGTCTCGATGGTCTTTACAGGCCTGGCTCAGCTCCTTCTGCGCCTGCCGCTATTTGTCCTTCACCTCGTGGCAGTACTTCTCCAGGAAAGCTCGTTCTTCTCGCAGATCGCTGCAGGTCCCGGTCCACCAGCGCCGACGACAGCTTCCTGACGAAAGACGGGCGGATTTTGTATGAAGTCGTAAAGTGGCATGTGGGAGTGAGGTTTAATCTGCCTTTTTACGTATGAGTACCCCAAAACACAAAACATCTCAGCTAACTTGCTCCATACCTTCTCATCACTTGCTGGTGCCCCATTTTTAACAAGTATAATCTAATGAAAAAGACTGGCCCGATTAAGACTCCACCAACCGATTAATCGACTAAAAGACAGAAAACATACATCCTAGTTTAAAGTGACGTACGACAGGTTTTTACGATGTTCTCATTTTGACTTTATTATTTATTGTTGTGTTTATACGTGTTGTACATATGAATTATAGTATCACACCAATCGGGTATATATTATTGTGGAGAAAAACGTTGAAAAATCTGTAGGCAAAAAACCCCCCAAAAAAACAGGAAGTGACATCACAGCAGGGACACTCATTTCCAGTCAAAGTTTTATAGCATGAATTACACAAAAGAAAACAAGTCGCTCTCATTCATTATTTGTCAAAATAAAAAAAATGTGACATTAGATGAGTTTTGGGCCCAGTGCGTTGCTGGGTAATTTCCTAGTGTGATGTCATCAATTACAAACAGGAAGTGAAATATTAAATCCTAAAAAAATGTGCTATTCTCCTGATAACATTTGTATTATTTTTTAGCAAAATTCAAACTATATTTATCCTAACTGCATTTTTAGTTCAACGAGTCGTCCAAACCTGTAGGGGGCGCTTCAATCTTTTGAGGCAGAATTAAACCGAAACGCGCAGGTCGCTCCCATATTTGCCGAGTGTCGTGCCGTCTCTTTTACCTGTCTGAGCGCCTCCATCTCCTCGTTGGCCACGCGTCTCTCCGAGGAGCTGTTCTTTGAGCCTGGCCTTTGGCCGCCTCCAGCCCCGGTCTGCAGGCGGTCCACCTCCTTGATGACCTGGCCCCCGCCTCGCTCATGATCAGCCACAGGTACTCGCGCATCACCGAGTCGCGCTTCCTCCTTGTACTTGTCGCAGTCCTTCAGCGCCTTTCAGCTGCTGCGTCTTCAGCCGGGTGGTCTTCAGACTGGAGGCGCTCCAATCTCCCGCTGGAGCTCGTTGGTACTGGGCCGCGGCCTTCGACAGCTCCTGCTGCGTGCGGAGTCGAACCTGAGACCGGAAACAAACGAGTCAACACTGACGCTGCCAAGTCTGATTCCCTACACGGGATACTCAAACTACCATCAAACAATAACTAAAGAAAACCGGAGTAACAGAAAACAGGGTTGGAATCAGACCTGTTTTAAATGATCTTTAAGCGTTATCAGTTATTTTTTCAGTCTTGTAATTAATAAAAAAAAAAAAAAAAAAAAAAAGATCACAGACAAATGGAAGAAAAAAAAAATTGGGAAATGGACAAATTGTATAAACTTTGGACCAAATGGGACTTTACTATTGGACTTACTGTGCCTTAATTTTATTTGTCATTACTTTCGTCTGTATTTCATATATTATTATTATTATTAATTATTATTATTATTATTATTATTTAATTTTTTTTTTATTTTTTTTATTTTTATTTTTTTATTTTTTTTTTATTATTATCATTATCAGTATCATTATTATCATTATCATCATTATTATTATTATCATAATCATTATTATTATTTTTTGCTAGCTCTCGGGTCCTGCATCTTGTTTTACACACTTAAAAACATGGAATAAAAAAGAAAAGAAAATGTCCGTTATAAGTTTTGACAAACAATATAAAAATGACTTGATTCCGTTGCGTCCTTTGACCAAAAATCGGCACAATTCTGTATCGAGATCACATCGGACAATTTCACTTTTTAACTGCGGTTTTCAGCTGGTACTTCGACACTTTGACTTGAGTCGATTTTTTTTAATGTAATACTTTTCATTTACTTGTCCCTGTATCTGTACTTCAACTTATCAAACTTGAGTACTTCTTCCACCTCTGATTCTTACCGATTCTAAGTTACAGGTCCGGTCTGTGGAGAGGCGACCCCGTGCTCAGTAAATAAATCAGATTTTCAGATTGTGGTTAGTGTAAAAGGTATTCATCATCTTGAACTCAAAATGTCTGAAATGTACGTGACGCGTGTATAAAGTAACTACGCTCTGAATACTGGTCTGTTCACTCATTTCAGAACTACATTTGAGTGTGGAGGCGGCGGATCGTCTCGTTTTCCGCTCGCTCGGCCTTAAAGAGACCTCAAAGTGGTCTCTAAAGTCCAGCGACTCAGCCGTGTAAAATGACATCAATTAATCAAGTACTTGAATTATTTAGACAGCCCGGGTAAAGCCCAAACACGTCTTATTTAACACTACAATCTGTTCACATTTATCACGTAACAAGGCGGATTTTATATAGATTTTATATCGGAAATGTAAACTAAAATCAAATGTAAACTTGAAATCGTGAGTTGGTTCGCTTCGTGAGTTGGTTCGCTCGCTCGTGAGTTGGTTCGCTCGCTCGTGAGTTGGTTCGCTCGCTCGTGAGTTGGTTCGCTCGCTCGTGAGTTGGTTCGCTCGCTCGTGATTCGTGATTGGTTCGTTCGTTCGCTCGTGAGTTGGTTCGTTCGCTGTGAGTTCGTATCGCTCGTGAGGTCGTTTCGCTCGTGAGTTCGTTCGGCTCGTGAGTTTCGTTCGCTCGTGAGTTCGTTCGCTCGTGAGTTCGTTCAGTCGCTCGTGAGTTCGTTCTCGCTCGTGAGTTTCGTTTCAGTCGCTCGTGAGTTCGTTTCAGTCGCTCGTTGAGTTCGTTCAGTCGCTCGTGAGTTTCGTTCAATCGCTCGTGAGTTCGTTCATCGCTCGTGAGTTCGTTCGTTCGTGAGTTCGTTCGTTCGCTCGTGAGTTCGTTCTTCGCTCGTGACGTTCGTTCGTTCAGTGAGTTCGTTCGTCGCTCGTGAGTTCGTTCGTTCGCTCGTCGAGTTGGTTCGCTCGTGAGTTGTCTCGTCGTGATTTGTTCGCTCCGTGAGTTGGTTGCTCGTGAGTTGGTTCGCTCGTTGAGTTTGGTTCGCTCGTGAGTTGGTTCCGCTCGTGAGTTGGTTCGCTCGTGAGTTGGTTCGCTCGTGAGTTGGTTCGCTGCGTGAGTTGGTTCGTGAGTTCGCTCGTGAGTTGGTTCGTTCGCTCGTGAGTTGGTTCGTTTCGCTCGCGAGTTGGTTCGTTCGGCTCGCCTCGTGAGTTCGTTCAGTCGCTCGTGAGTTCGTTCAGTCGCTCGTGAGTTCGTTCAGTCGCTCGTGAGTTCGTTCAGTCGCTCGTGAGTTCGTTCAGTCGCTCGTGAGTTCATTCATTCGCTCGTGAGTTCGTTCATTCGCTCGTGAGTTCATTCATTCGCTCGTGAGTTCATTCGCTCATGAACAAAGAATAGAAAAGGACTGCTTGTGAAGTCAGGACTATTAAAGAATTGTGTTACAAACATTATTCATTATGAAACAATGTTGGTTCAAATCCCGACTCTGACAATTTACTGCATGTCTCCCTCCTCTCTCATCCCCATTTCACACCGTCCTTTCCTGTCAATAAAGCCTTCGGGCCAAAAAAATATGAAAATAAAATAAAATGTTGGGCTCCAACAATTAATTACCCAATTAATTAATCGCGACTGATCGATAAAAAAATATATATATAAAATTGTATTTTGATTATTGGAATCGTTCTCTGGACCTTCAGCTCTCAGCATTCAGTTAATTCAACAGTTATTTGGAGAAATAAATGTATATTAAAAAATAATATTAATAAATACATGAACAATTAACAAAGAGACATTTAGAATAATAATAATAATAATAATAATAATAATAATAATATTGCAGAAACAACCCTTAAACCAAAGTGAGTTTAAGCTGTTGGTGTAAACTAGATCTATCAGGACCATGAACTTAAAAACAGTTCTATTATTATCCTATTTAAATATACATTTAAACAAAAAAATATATAAAAGGAATGTAAAAATAACTACAAAATTGTGTTCCATGATATTTCTTCATTTAATTAGAACATACACGAGGCCGTCCAAGTTATTTTCTTTCGGTTTCTAATAAGAATAAATAAAGAACAAATTAAAAATAGAACACTTCCTTAACAAGTACTACAACGAAAACATGTGGGAAACCGGCAAGTCTTTTATGTACAACATCATGTAATTAAAAAGGACAAGAACACAGACTTTAATTGGCAATTAAACTAAGAGCAAATCGAATCGACTAAAGCACCGGTCTCTAAATTTAGATGAATTTATCTGGTTGAACGGACGAGAAGCTTAAAGAATCGCTCAGACCAGAAGGTGAACGCTTCTGGACACGAGCAGAGGAACATCTGTCCTGGAATATTGCTTCTAATTAAGACAAAAACAAAAGGGTCGTTTTCCCTCTGCATTTGCACAGATAAAACAAGAAAACGTAACAAGGGAAAGCAAATTAAAACATCTACACTAATTATTTGCCTTGTAAACTTTCAAGCTGTTCAAATATTGCTTCTGTTGTTTTTTTAAATACAATCTCTTTATTATTATCATCACTATAATTAAATATATAATGTAAAACGTCACTCAAAATCTCCAGAGAACGCGTCTGCTTCTTTCTGCCGTCGTTCATATAAAACCATTGAATCACGATAAAATAACAGCTCAAATGATTTAGAAAAAGAAAAGAAAAAATCTATTTCCCAAAGACACAACACTCGGTCGGGCTGCAACGATTATGATGTTGTATTTTTGATAATTAGACTCGTTATGTGGTTGATACATACAAACATAAATATCACACTTTCTTAGGAAATATCTATGTCAGAATGTTTCAACTTCTATTTGGTTAAAATTAAAAAAGATGCAACAAAATTAATCCTTTGACGAGTTCAAAACTAAGCGTTGACCAGTGAAAACGATTCATCATATTTAATAAACTACTTGTTGTCTTTGTTGTCTTTGTAAATACAGTACATTTTTAAAAAGGCTAATTACCGTATTTTCCGGACTATAAGCCACACCGTCTTTCATAGTTTCATCGGGGTGCGACTCCGGAGCCACTTGTGTGTGATATTATGAACACATTATTATATCGCATTTCACATGTTGATTATTTTCACACTGACAACCACAAGAGGGCGCGCTAGGCTTGTGCGGACGAGTCTGACCAAAACGACGCAGAATGACACAGGAAGAAGAGTTCCATGGATTTAGGGATTTGGGGTAATATGATGCTTTGGTAAACCTGTTAGCATGTTCTTTAAGCTATACGTCACGTGAACATACCAGACGCTTACGACTGAAGGTGTTACGTTAGCCTACGTTAGCATGCGCACACCTATTCACCATGTTGTCCTCTAATCTGTTATTATTTTAAATTTCAACATGAAATATCTGTTCTTGGTCTTGGATTTGAGCAAATAAATTTCCCCCCAAAATGTGAGTTATACATCTTGTTTTCTCCTCTATTACGCATGTTTTTGGCTGATGCGACTTATACTCCGGAGCGACTTATAGTCCAGAGAATACGGTAAAAAGGTGTCGTTCTTATACAATGGCACCAAACACTAAAATGTACAATACCACTAATTAAAATCTAATCTAAGAGGTACGAGAATAACCACGTGACCCGAGCACGAGCAGGTAAAAGCACAGACCTGCGGATGGACGAAGAGTACTGCTGCTGGTAGTGGAAGGCGGCGTCGCGTTGCTTCAGCAGGACCTCCAGCTGCTTCTGGAGTTGGTGGTTCTCCTCCTCGGCCTGGTCCAGTCGGCTCAGGTCGGCGTTGTGGCTGGCCATGTTGTCGTTGTAGCGCTTCCTCAGGGTCTCGTAGTCCGTCTTCAGCGCCTCGAACTTGTCCACGGCGCTGTCGTAGAGCTTGGTCAGGACCTCCGAGGAGCCCTCCCTCATCACCTGCGGGGCGAGATGAGAGTTCAGGACGAACGGGGAAAGACTTGAAGATCGTGTATCATGTTGGGTTGTTGCCGTATCGATAACGGAAGGGCAATTAACTGAAACATTGAAAGATCGAGTAAATTATTTGGGTGGGTTTTTGACTGGAGTGGTCCACAGTCGATCATCGTGTGGTTTTGAGCAGAAGTCAGACTTTGGAGGAGGAAATGTGAATATTGTGTGTGTAAAATGGCACAGATTAAAAGTCTGTAGTTTATGTTCAATTTCTCTTTCCTTTGGAAAAAAAGAAATAAAATTGAATTGAAACTAGAGATTGATCAATATGAAAATACAAAAAAATAAAATAAGTAAAATAAGTAATGTAAAGACGTAAGATAAATAAAATAATTTGAAACTAAATTGATCAAATGAAATAAAATAAATAAAAATTAAAATAAGAAATAATAAAAATAAAATAAATAAAATAAATAAAATAAATAAAATAAATAAAAAAATAAAATAAATATAAATATTTTTTTTTCACAGATGGCGCAGGCCTAAATAATGCTCATGAACCCAAAAACTAAACTTCAGGATGTTTCACACTGCCCGTATTCAGGTCGACGTAAAAGAGTTCCTGCTCCGATAGCGGTGCGCTTGTTGACGATCCAGTCCCGCCTACATTCTGTTCAAACGCAAAAGGGTCTGGAATCGGACCACGGAAGACGTCTCCTCTCAAATGTATTCAGAACAAAAACATGTCACTTAATTCCCCTCAGATTGACAGAGTTTAGCGCGGCGCTTGTTGACCACTGAAGTCCTCCAGCCGTCATTTTCATTCGATTTTTTTCCTCGTAAGCCTCCATGTTTGTTTAGACACGAACGCATTTTGACATATAAATACACCATTTCCTAAAAACATTCCTGTAGAAATAGTTGTTTTTCCCTCTCGAGAGCGCAGTTTGGCTCAGATACATGGTCCGATCTCAGAGATACTTACAAGGTTCTCAGAGCTTTTGCCAGTTTCTCACCACTTTTGTCGATCAGGGCGCGTCTTTAGTCGACTGCAGCCCCAGGAGGGGAGCAAGTCTGACGTTGCACACCATTTTAGGACATGTTCGTCAACTAAAATAAACAGTAGCTTTATTTAGGAGTTCCTTAGGGTCCTCTCGGGGTTCTTGAAGTGTACTTGATTTCCCAAAACCTGGATTCAAATCTGACGAGCGAGTCTAGAACGTCCCGCTTTTCAGTTGCAATAATCAGAAGATCTCACATTTTTTGACTCATTCTGTAGCCAAAGTAATGATAAAATAACAGTAGGCCTTTTTTTATGAGTCCTGAGAAGGCAGAGGAAGAGAACCACATCATGGGCACAAAACGTCTTGAACAAACAAGCGCTGCTCCTTCGAGAATACGTTCATTTCTTCCATTTTTTTTTTTTCCTCCCTCCTCTAAATCACCTCTTTGCTTTACGAGGAAGGAACAGACAAGGAACCGGTGTGTAACCGCTTTTGTAGAGGGAGTTATCGCGACCTGCCAAGCGCTGATCTAATTTAAATGAACAGTGGTTTTCCGAAGCAAAGGCCGAGGACATTGAGATGGACGGCCTTTTCTTTCCCGTTCTTAAAGACATAGGCAGAAGTCCGCTTAGAGCTCTGCACGCTGGACTATTGGAGCATTGCAGGATCTTTAAAAAGCTCAAATGCTCCAAGAAAAAACGGCAGGTGAAGTTTGGTTCAGAAAAGCTCGACAAAGTCTTTTTTTTAAAAATCTAAATTCGAAAACAGGATTTTGAGACGTGCCGCGGTCGAGCTTTTCCTTGACCCAGATTGACTTCAGACCTGGAGTCCTGCGCAGGGCTCCAATTGTCAACATCGTCAACCAGGTTTCAGGGGAAAAAATGGGACGACACAAAAAACGGCAACCAACAATGAAGGACTGGACCGACATCGTGACGGACGGACGGAAAATGGAAAAAATGACATTCGGACTAAAGTTGGGGGAAAAAAAGGACAAATTTGACATAAACTGGACTAAATGGGACTCAGATCTTGGACACGGTGTTCTCCTTGCTCTGGATCATTTTCATCTGGATGCATTATTCTTAAAACAGTCATCTCAAATAATATACATTTAGTTTTTCCTCTGGTTCTGCCCTGTCTGTGCTTTGTTGTTTCTTTATTTCTACATAAGTTTTGATTGATCCGTATTTTTTATAATTTTGTTTCAATAAAAAAATAATAGTTAAAAAAAGAAAGATCCGTGTATGTTCTGGAACCAAAGTTAAACAAACACTGTTGTGGCTTTTAGGGTCAAAACGTTTTGAAACTTTTCGGAAAGTTGAAAGATGAACCAGTGCGACGGTGAGATCAGCTCCTTTAACGGATACCGTTTGACATCCTGTTGTTCTCTGGTCCGTTTCTCCACATCAGGGCTATTCAACTTACGGCCCGGGGGCCAGATCAGGCCCGCCAAATGATCTGATCCGGCCCACGACCAAGCTCCCAAATAGTAACTTTTTCTTTTGTTTTCTGGTTTAATTATGGTTTTAGAAGTAGTTTGAACCTGGTTTGGTGCTGACTTAGATCTTATCTAAATCTTGCTTTAGACCCGATGTGGACCTAGTTGATACCCGTTTTGACTCTGGTTTAGTCTTGGTTCAGACCTGGTTAGTTGCCCATTTAGTCTTGTCCTAGGTTAGTTCTGCTTCAGTATCTATTTTACAGATCTATGTTGTTTTTAAATCATTTTCTATTCTTTTTTCCCCAAAAAATCTAAATGATTGAAACAACTCTAGTGTTGAGGATATTTTGTGCGACCCCAAATTGTGTTACAGAGTGGAGACATGTCCTATCCGGCCCCCGGAAAAATCTGTCCCTCAGGAAAATGAAGTTGAACGGCCCTGCTCCACATCCGGCCCGTTACCTGTTGGTGCAGCATCCGCATGTCGGCCACCTCGCGCTGGTCGTCCTCGTGCAGCCGCCGCAGCTCGTCGCACGCCTGCTTCACGTGGTTGTGCTCGCGGACCAGCTGGATGTTGTCCTGCCGTACCAGCTCCAGCTCGTCCTTCATTTGCGCGTGCTCGCTCGCCATGCGACTGTGCAGCGTGCTGGAAAACGACGACAAAAAACAAACGAACAAACGAGGCCGCGGTTAGAAGAGCTTCAGGGCGCTGCATTTGTAGGCGAGTCACTCATTCTGTTATCGGACAAATCGAGTATAATAAATTGTAAAATAGTGCTATGAATAAAAGTTTAACAGGCTAGACTCAAGTTAAAAGAACGGGGCTCCACAATGCAAAAGAAAACACAGATTATTCACATTTTATTCATCAAGGAAATGCTATCTGGAGCAGGTAAACTGTAATAATTACGAACAGCGTCTGTGCTTCTCGTTCCGTGGCGTATCTCAGCACACTCGAGGGGTCTTCAGGTGAATCCGGTCCCGTGTGAGGCTCTGGTCTGTGATTTGGACTGGTTTAGTCGGTGCCTTGAGGCTTATATCTATTCAAAATGTCTCCCAAATCCATTTCACGTCCAAACCTGAACTAGATTAAGATTATTAAATCGCCAACGGAGCCTTGGCCAATACAACTTTTTGTTTTTTTTCTACAATTAAGAAGTAAGAGTTTCATGAGAAGTCTGACCGTGTGGATGTCCTTTTGATAGTAACTGATGAGCAACTCATGCTGTGACAAAAGGGTAACGTTACGCAAAGCTACAAAAAACAGACCGAAAGTGGTTGAAAATATACGAAACGCTGGCAACATGTGAATAAAAAAAAAAAGAAGGTCTGTATCATATCTCAATGTGTTCGCTGGTTCCGGACTAAAATTTGACCGTGCGGAGGTAAAATTAAAATGGCCGCTCAACGCCTTTTTTTGAGCAAGGGTCCCAAGGTTAAACTAATCTCCAAAGGAGGGCTTTATATTGTGAATTATGTCTAGAACTCGAGGCCGAGGTCATTAGTTGTACAAATTAAATAGTAGAAAAAGCCCGTCTAAACACATTTTGAAGTGCGATGTATCATCACAGAAAATATTTTGATAAATGATAATATTGAAACGGCTTTATGGCACTTTTTTTTGTATGAATATCATAAAAAACACGAGCTGGAATGAATGAATGAATGAATATAAATTTTTATTTATATATATATATATATATATATATATATATATATATATATATATATATATATATATATATATATATATATATATATATATATATATATATATATATATATATATATATAAGTATATATATATATATAAATTAAATATTAAAAATAAATTAAAAAAATACAGCTACAGAATAAATAAATAATAACATGATAGAAAAATAAATTAAATTAAATATAATAAAAAGAAATACAATTAAATAAATAGCAGAATGGAGTAGCTGGTTAGAATAAAAAAATGGGCCAAAGCCGTAACATTTCGATCGTTGTCGACTCAAAAGAAAACATGTTCCGGAACGTTGGTGCAGAGAAAACGGATAAAATGGAGTTACAGCTTTGATTTTTGAACGATAAGTCGCTACGGTAATTATTTTGACAATAGACATCTCATATGATTCGAAAATTGATATGGGAACAACAACAACAAAGAGCCACAATAGCAGTTTGTTTGTTAGAAATAAATGCTTGTTAGGTGTCATTTTATTATCATTTACAAATAAATAGGGAGCCATTGGTCTAGAAGTATTAAATGGCTCATTAACAGCTAAAAAAGGGATTCCAGAAACATGAGCGGTCTTTCAGTTTTGAGCAATAAGATCAAGACCCTTGACTTATTTTAGCACATTTCTGACACATTTCTGGCAGCAAAAATACGATATAATAAATCATAGTTATTGGGAGAGTTAAATATGAGAATTTGAACTTCCAAAGCCCAAAATCTTCCAAAACTAAATGATGTAAAGTCATGGTTTTCAGTCCCAATATTGATGCTGTCCACCAAAACTACATCAGTGAGGAAACTTTAAACTCAAACCGAACACACATATCAGCGCGTCTCATCTCTCAGCAAATTCCTACAAAATAAGCCATTTTTTAAATTTAGGATTGAGCTCCACGTTGTTGATGTTTGAGGAACTTCTCGCACCATTCCGAGATCTAAAAAGCCGCTTTTTACTACTTACCGTGACCTAAATAAAAATGCCAAAACATTTGAGTATTCGAGGTGGTAAAAAAAAAAAAGAGAGTGATAGTGCTTTTTTCATTTGGCTTTATATTCTTTCATATCCCTGATGCACATTAATAGTAACTGCCCCCAGGCCTGTCCCCGTCTGCCCTCAGAAGAGAACACTCACTCAGATTAACCTAAGTGACAGCACACATCTGGAACCCATTGTAGATCTCTGACCTGGAGTTGAACTTACACCAACAACTACAGGCGCGGAAAAGAAAATGCACATAATTACAGAGTCAACATCTAAAACGGGCCATAAACCTGGGCTGCAGGAGTTTTATTTTGTTTCAATTTGGGAGGTGGGGGTTTCATTTGTCTGAAGTGTTGCCGTTGTAGGGCGGTAGTCGACTGGCTCCGTGTCGGCGTCAGGATCCATTTTTTAAAAAAAGAAATAACATTTTTACTTTATTGAACGTCTTTGTGAGCCCCTATGATGGTCAAATATGAGTTTCCAGAGCGTTTGAAGTGTCTGTCGTCGCCCCCTGCTGTGTCTGGGCGGAAAACCAGCATCGACCTGAAGACAACTCTCCTGAGAAACCCTGGCTCTTTATTTTTTTTCAAAGTGAAATGTTTTTGTAGATTATACTCATAACATTTCAGACAATGTATTTTCACAAAGGAGCTGCAGGGGGAGCTCTATCTCCAGAGTTACTTTGTTCTGCTTTAAGAGTTTGTTGATGTTTTTTAAATGTTTGAATGTGCTGGCTCCTCCCGATCTCGCTCTTTTGTCGGTCCATGTTCCTAGTAGAGCCGAGATCAGGTCCCAGACTCTGGAAAAGTCCTTGATTTATAGTCATGCACATTATGACACCTCCAGAAGCAGGACATAGGACAGAAAAAACGGGTATTTCAGTAGATTTTTATGTGCTAATTTGACATTTTCACTCCTATACCTGCACTTTGACTAAACTAAATGTACCACTTCTTTCACCAAATTATGAAAAAGATTAAAACAATTCAGGAAATGTCCAATTTTGTTCTGTTTAAACGTGTATCTAGTTTCAATACTCCTTGTCGTATTGATTATCTAGTATAGAGTCTTTTGACAAACTTGGGTTAAACTTTTTTCAGCAAATGCCTGGGCAGGGATCACACACACACACACACACACACAAAAAAAAATCAAAACGACAATTCTCACATGACGACGACATAACTTCCCACAGACTAATTTGACTTCACAGATTGCAGTGGAGTGGAACAGCCCGAGCGGGTTCAGGGCAGGGTCCAGAAGGAGGGCGCGGCTTAAACTCGGCTGTAATCCCTCATCTGCCCGTTTGCATTTGAGCCAGATGTCTGTCCCCTACACTTTTAGACACTATGGCATCAGTAAATTACTCAAATACAGCAGGCACACTCAGTATTATCCCACTGCCATCAACATCATCAGCAGCAGAAGCATTTCAGAGTAAAAAACAACAATGGGGCTGAAAGATTTATCACCATTTCAAAATGAATGATCACAATTGGCTTATTTTATTAGAAAGCATTGGCTAACCATGATTTTTTGTTGAAAGTATAAACCAGTGTTTGGCAAGAATTGTTTGATTATTTATAATTGTTTTATATGGTGAAATTTGATCATTTTTTATTTAATTTATTAATTGATGTATTTATTATAATATTTGATCAATTTATTTGATTTTATTACATTTTATTTATTTATTTTATTATGTTTTGTTGTTTTGTAGTTACTTTTAAGCCATTAGTTAATTGCGCGTGTATGTTTTAGATTCGTTTCTTTTTTCTTGTTGACGTCTTATAATACCTCTTGATATTATACCATGTTGTTAAATAACTTTGTAAATAAATCATACATAAAAATGAAAAAAAATATTAAATCTAGTGTAAGAGCACAGGCTTAAAGTATTATTATTGTGTGTTGAAAACTCAAATAAAGATCACGTATCCAAATCGTGACAACACAACTTAGCATTACGGCTTTTTAGGCGTTGTAAATGCTTCATCCCTTTTGCCCCTCTGACTAAAAGTGAAATCCACTCCGGCGTGAACGTGTCAGCGAACCCAGCGCGGGACAAAAGCCGCTGAAATATTGACGAGGGACGTTGAGAGGTTGTTGTTTTTAGATGGGTGATGGCCCGGGAGGGTGCTGTACTCACTGGTAAAAGTCGGCCTTCTTCACGGCCTCTTCGCAGCGTTTCAAAGTGCCGCTGTGCTGGTTCTGCAGAGATTGGAGATCGGCCATCGCCTTCATGCACTGCAGCTTCAGCCGCTCGTAATCGTGGCCCGTTTTGGAGTTCGGTCTAAAAGCACGCACACAAAAACGCATACAATTAACAGAAAACGTGTGAAATTGCAAAACAACAAAGTGCATATTCATTTAAAAAAAAAAAAAAAACACTACACAAACTCCTGCCGATGGAAACAATAGATGGATACCTGTGGGATGTGCTTTTGGCAGCAGGGAAAAAAAAAGGCTTTATCACTAAAAAAAAAGGCACACAAAATTACCCAAATTTCTAGGACTGGGTTTGGGTCGCCCTTGAAAAAGAGTTCCTGATCTCATTGGTTCTTACCTTAAATAAAGGTTAATAAATGATAAATAATAAAAAAATCAACATTGTACTATAGCAGTAAAAAAAAAAAAAAATTGTATTTATTAAATTTAACTTGTTTTTTGTTTGTTTTCTTCTTCTTCAAAAGTAATAAAGTTGTATAAATGGGGGAATGCTTGACAATCTGGTCAAATCAGTTGTCCATGTTCAGGTACAGTCTCACTTTAAAGGTCCTACACAGTAAAGCTTTTATAAGGCTTTTTAAAATGATCTTGATAAATGCATTGGTAAAAAGATTACACATTTGAGAATTTGTGAGGGGCCATATGGGATTTTGTCTGTATTTTTACCTGCGACGCAACAATCCGGGGAAAGTTCAAACAGAGTTATTTGTGAGCGCTCAAAGAGAAAACCACCTCATAAACACGATTAATGAAAAAAGGCGTGAATGAAGCAAAAATGGGGACAATATTCTGTTAACATGGTTTAAGGCTCAAAACAGACAAAAGGCATTTCTCACACCCCTCACTCCGTCCCCCGTGTCGCGTCCCATACCTGCAGTCGTCGAAGGTGTGTCCCGGGCGAGGACAGGGCCAGCCGTTTGCGCAGCTCGTCTCGCTCTCGCGTCACCTGCCGGAGCTGGAAGAGGACGGTCTCCATCTTCTCGCTGACCACCAGGGGGCCGTCCAGGAGCGCGGGGGAGGTGAGGAGGCTGGGGCGGGGGTACCTGGAACGGTCAGCATGTCACTGGAGCATGGGGCCGCACGGTAAAGCGGCACGAGTATCGCACGGTCGAATCAAGAGCGCAAATGGAGTACGTAGTTCAAACATTCACAGTCAATTCAAGCCACATTTTGGTCCTCCTTTAGGTTAGTCCTGGGTACGGAAATGGACAAATTTGATACACTTTGGGCTAAATGGGACTTGACGGACTTGCTGTGCCTACATTTTATTTGTACCATTTGTGATTATTTTTCATTATTTCCATTTATATATTTTTTTTTTTCCAGCTCTCTTGTTCGGTTTGTTTTTATTTGTATACATAAAAAAGAAAAAAAAAAAAAAAGATACATATACATTTAAAAATATAAATAGTCTTCCTTTTTTTAATAGTCCCGTTATAGATCTGGTTTGAATCCAAGTGGTACTCGGAAGGCAGAAAATATATCTTCGTGATACTTGCTGTGGGGGGAAAAAGAATTGCAAAGCCTTTACTTTTTTGGACCTTTGTAAATGTTTTCCTCAAATATGAAAAGAACTAAGTAACATTTTCCTCTTATAAAACGTCTTAGTAAGTCCTATGATGGTTAAATATGTATTTTCGGGGCGTTTGAAATGTTTGTCGACGCCCCCTGCTGTCCAAACCAGCCTTGCAACATCGACCCGAAGACGACTCTCCTGAGAAACCCTGACTCTTTATTTTTTGTTTGGCCTCATTCAATGATATATATATATTTTATGTGCTTATACTTCCTTACTTCAAACAAAAAACGAAGAAATAAAACATAGAAAAAACGCTTTTGCTTCCGTTTTTGACCGCGGATTTTCACAAGGGAGCTGCAGGGGGAGCTCTAACGCTAAAGTGACTTGGTTCCGCTTTAACATTCCTGGAGGAGTTTACAATGTGCATCTCACAGCACATATTTATTGAGAAATTGTGGAGAGGCTGATAGAATTCTAGATGATATGCTACTTTTTCCTTTTATAAAGCCTTTGTGGTGCGACTCATTACGGTCATAAATCAAAATAATTAAAATATACAGTAAAAAACAGTTGCGTCTTCATATTTGCTCTGAAATGGAACAAAGGATCATGGTCTACAGTTGATTTTCGCTGCTGCTGCTTCAAACAAAACAACGCATTTAAGCAAAGGAGCTCATCATTCGATATGTTCAAGACGTTTGACGATACGAGAACACAATTCAACGATAATCCAAGACCTAAAAAAGGACTAGAGTAAAACCAAAACACGGGACGAAAGAAAACCGTGACAAAAATAATCTACACACCGTGCAATACGTCTTGTTATGAGGCAGAAGCGCTCATAACTATGCCACCGCGCCGCCCCGAACGCCATCACCAACGCAGAGTAAACTAATCCTCAGATCTTAGTAGTAAACGTGAACTCTGCTTGTCGAGTAGCACGTCCAAACCGCTCTGTGTAATAATCACTTGCACGAGAGAAGAAAAGAAAAAAAAAAAAAAGGCGCATTGTTTTGACGCCGAGGAGAAAGATTTGAGTCTTTGCAAACGCGCATGACTTCGGGGGGACTCACCTAAGCTGCTGAGGGAGCTGCTGCTTTCCGAGTCGGACGGCATCGTGGACAGAACGCTGTACGTGGAGCCTGGGAACAGAAATACTTTATTTACATTTTTTTTAAAGAAAGATTTAAAAAAATAAAGACGAAAAATCCATGTTGAAACCACAATCGCAGTAAATATAAATGGCTAAAATGGTGGTATAGGACAAAATAACATATCTTTCTTTGAGATGTTCCAGAGTACGGCATTAAACATACAGTACATCTATCATTTGTCTTTATTGCTCAATGCTTTAATTTGAAATTATTTTATTTATTCTGATTTTGTGGAGTTGGTCATGGGTGTGACGCTCAAACATTAAAAAAAAAATAAATAAATAAAAAAAAGACATGAAAAAAATAAAAATAATCAGGTTCAAGTTTCTTTGGAGACCCATACAATATTAAGAAATTTTGCATAGTTAGAGAAAAAAATTAAATAAAAACTCTAAAATGCACATTATCACTGTAGAAAAATAGGACAAGTAACAAGAAGCGAAAACGCAATGAAAGAATGTTTCTTTTTTTTTTATTAATATATTTCATTTTGGATCACAATTTCCTAACAATATGACAAACAAAAGCACAATTTTAAAACACAGATATCAAACTGTACTTAAAATTGTATTAAAAAAAACTGAAAAAGTATAATTTGTGAAAACGTAATTGAAAAAAGAAAAGAACTTAAACTTCATCGACTCATTTACATGTACGTATTGAAAATGTGTGCCGCCGGCCGCAGTGTTGTGCGTTCTAATCCCGGCTCCGACAATTCACTGCATGTCCTCCCTTCTCTCTCATCCCCATTTCACGCTCAGCTATCCTGTCTGATAAAGCCTACGGCCCCCCAAAAAAAAATCCTTTAAAAACAACTACGCAACGTTTTTTTGAACCATAAGTGTCTTCAAATAATCACAATAATAATCACAATAATAATAATAATAATAATAATGTGGGCGGGGACAGGGGGTAGGTGAGAACAGGACTTTTTCCAGCACTCGAGCCTCAATTGATGGACGATTAACAGGATTAACTCAAAACATGTATGAACCAATCAGAATTCATCTTGAAGACAATGGCGAGGGAACACTTATAACGTGGCTAAAAGCGCGTGAAAAGTAGAATTTGCATCATGTGACCCCTTTAAAAACTGGTACCGAAATGACTGGAAACCAACCCAGCTCCACGAAGGCCAAAACAAAACAAGCGCCGAAGCAAGTCAATAGATTATTGAAACTAATTTAGCAGAGGAATAATGGTTTTCTGTACCGTACATGGACGCCAAAGCATGCCATGTGACGAGAGAACAGGTTTTATGACTGAATGAGCCGCAATTTACCCAAAATGACACTAGAAACATGTCAAATGTGTTTTCTATGAAGACGCTCTCAATCTGCATCTATTTAGCTTCGTCTTGGTCATATTCGAATAAAAAAATAAAATAAAAAAAACAAAAATCTCACACACGGCCCTTTCACGATCCAAATAACTACATCGGTTAATCACAGAATTATCAACATAATCAGAACAATTCACTTTCACGGCAAGTTTACTTTGTTTAACTTGTACGTCAGACAAGTATAAAACCTGCTAAGTTTGTCTTCTCTCCGTCGCCTCTAACACCACGACGAGCTCAAACTCGCCGTAGAAACGTATGAAAGCCGGGGTTTTCTTCACAGAAGCCTCAAATGAAAAGGGCCCGGTCCGCTGCATTCACAGAGCCCTCGGCCCAAACCGGGGGGGAAGTCCCTCCTCTTTGTCCCAGAAATGAAGGCTTGGCTTTTCTCTGAAGGAAACTTAAACTCGGGCCTTGATCTTCCGTACAACCACCTGACGACAGCGAGACGAGGATGGGAAATACCTGGAGCCAAAAAGTTTGAGAACCGTTTGATCTGATGACGCAATTGGGACGAATAAGAAAGAAAGAAAGAAAGGAAAACTTGGGTCAGACGTGGTTTTCACAAGCTTCAGGGGAGACTATTATTGTTTTTGTTTGTATTTAGGACATTGTGTATCAGGTGCATAATCCAATCAATCAACCACTGAACCAAACCAGAAAGCAGCTCGACAAACAACGGGGAAAAAAAACACCATAAAAAGGCTTTAGTTAAGAACAATGTATTAAAAAACTAGATGACACCGTTTCCAAAGTTAATGAGCGGGGATTTGGGGTTTTAATTAACAGAAGAGTACAATACTCTGCTCTTCAATCTTGAAGCGTTTTATCAGCACTCTCCTCTTTCACAGATGACGATTTCTCGTTTTTATTCTTTGTATTGTGAAATGTCAACGCTAAGGAATAGGTTTACCACTCTTTACATACTTGCTCATTTTGATACTTTTAATAGGGCTGCAGCTACCAAATATTTTAGTAATAGAGTAATATATTGATTATTATTTGATTAATCGAGTAATTTATGGAATGTAAACTTTTTTTAATAAACTGTTTTTTAAAAGCATATATCACATTTTATTCTTCATTTTACATATGTATGTCTCCAAAACAGCAACATTTCCCTTCAGTCCAAACGGTTCTGTTCAGGACCAACTTGTCACCAGACTGGAAACCGTTGCAGCAGGTATGAATTAATTTGCGTTTGTCACGTAACTTTAAATAAGAAACTTGTTTGTAAAACTTCATGTTAGTGAGGCCGTGATTCTGCCGTTTTGAGCTGCAACTCTGCAGTCATTTTGCAGCATTAGCTCCCGCAGGGCCCGCGCTTTAGCTCCCGCAGGGCCCGCGCTTTAGCTCCCGCAAGGCCCGCGCTTTAGCTCCCGCAAGGCCCGCGCTTTAGCTCCCGCAAGGCCCGCGCTTTATTCCGCGCAAGGGCCCGCGCTTTTAGGGTCCCGTTTATTTTTATTTTTTTTTTTTTTGTTTTTTTTTTTTTTTTTTTTTTTTTTTTTTTTTTAGTTTTTGCTTTTTTAAGCCACTCCACGCAGGGCCGCGCTTTAGCTCCCGCAAGGCCCGCGCTTTAGCTCCCCGCAAGCCCGGCTTTAGCTCCCGCAAGGCCCGCGCTTCTTCCCGCAGGCCTTTAGCTCCCGCAGGGACCGCGCTTTAGCTCCCGCAGGGACCGCGCTTTAGCTCCCGCAGGGACCGCGCTTTAGCTCCCGCAGGGACCGCGCTTTAGCTCCCGCAGGTCCCAGTGTGAACGAACGTCGTTCAGTGCCAAAGATTCACACGGTTTTAATGTAACATGTAAATTAAGCAAATCATCGAGGCAATAAACTAAGAATCTTTATAATCCAATTACTTCATTCATCGCTTCAGCCCAGCTTTTTAATACATTTTCAGAACAATAAGCATCTGATTTTTTGTATACTTTGGACCGTTGCTCTGTGTACAAACTGATAATAAACTTTCCTCACTAGTCTTCTGATTTCAGCAGTCTGAGCAGTGCGTTTGTTGCAACGCTAGATACTCACACAATACTGAACACAATTCACACTTTTTTCTTTTTAGGGGAAAAATAAGCCTTAAGTGTCAAAACGTGACTTTGGTCTTGTCCGTTTCTCTCTTGTCCGTTTCTCTCTTTTCCTCCTCGTTTAACAAACCCAAATCCCTCCTCGGCCGAGCAGAGTTCCCACAGTCACTTTTGCAGGTTTGATTAAAGTTTACTGGAGACGCAGTGAAAATGTCCCAGTGTTTTTCCACAGACGCCGCCCGTATAAAGAGATGTGACTCCATAGATCAGCCTCGGCTTTGTCCTCGGGAGCTTCAGTTTCCAGGGATTCAGTTTGTCTCGACGGGCCCGAGTCACATTGTCTGCTGTTGCTTCGCTGTAGAGGATCATACGAGCTCAAAAACAGCACGAAGGACTCAGATGATGGATTAATACGATTTTTTTTAATGACATTTGGGGCTTAAAAAGGTGCACTGTGTAACCGTTTGACACATTCTTGTCTTCATAAGGGATTTTAATGCTTTATTAAGCCCAAATCCACTTTGTACAGCACATTTAAGCCACAGAGCCGTTTCCAAAGTGCTGCAGAGACACAAAACGATCACAAAAGTGTAATAAAAAGGGTCAATTTGTCCAAAAACGATAAATCCAGTCAAATAAAACCAAAGCAAAACCATAAAAATCACAATAAAGCAATAACTAAGTCCAATAATAACTACAACAAAAAACAAAAACAGGGGTGGACTGGACTCTCAATTACAAGTTGAGGTTTAAATAGTGCACAAAACATGAATAAACCATAAAATGAACACACAAAAAGAAAAAGGGCAGAAATATACATCTTTACTTGACATAAAAGTCCAGTTTTTTATTTTTTACATCGTCGATATCAGTCTAGTCACCGTTTGCGTAATTGTGACATCAGGTGGCCATGACTGACAGGTGGATTAGCCAATCAGGGACATGGCTGCTTACGAGGAAAAAAGTAAAAAATAAGCGAAAAAGAAAACAAAAAAAACGTTGTAAATCTGAGGTGAGAGAAGTCTGATTTAGTTCTAAATGAGGATAACCAATGAATGGAAATAAACTCAACTGATTGCACAGTACGGTTTGAGTTTGGCTCCAAGCGTGTATCCACTTTTAGAAGATTACATTAGACGTTTGTGTTTCGTTTTAAGCTCATTTTCAAATTAATAAAACCCTTACACCATATTCCAACTTTGTACAGCTCCAAAAACAACTGCAATATTTTCCAGCTGCTCCATCAAATCTACTTCAAAAAGAGCAATACCAGGAAGAAACGCAGACACTCTTACAATATTATTAACCTTGAAACACTGAACGGTGCATGTCAATATATTCAATCAATCTTCAGTAAATATTGAACATATCATTGAATGCAAAAGCTTTCACTTTAGTGCCCTAGGTCATTTGTCTACTTCACTACTTATACTATATATATATATTCCATCTGTGTAGCAGTTACATAAACATGCAGCAAATATTGTATTGAGTGCGTCTGGTGCAAGTAGATTTTGCCGTAGTTATTTAAATAAGAAAACATGCACAAATTGAAGTTATTTTAGCGTCGCAAACTGAAAATATCAGCCAAGTATGTCCAGCATAACACAAACTTGCAATTTCATCTTTCTGTTGGACAATAAAAAAAAAAGGCAGGTCTGTTCAACTTAAGGCCCAAGTATCAGAAAATATAGTTTAGTCTAGTATGGTCCCGCTTTAGTCCGTGTTTAATTCTGCTTTTGACGTGGTTTGGTCTTGCTTTAGCCCTGGTCCGGTCCTTTCCGGTCAGCCCTGGTCCGGTCCTTTCCGGTCCGCCCTGGTCCGGTCCTTTCCGGTCCGCCCTGGTCCGGTCCTTTCCGGTCCGCCCTGGTCCGGTCCTTTCCGGTCCGCCCTGGTCCGGTCCTTTCCGGTCCGCCAGCCCTGGTCCGGTCCTTCGCGTCAGCCCTGGTCCGGTCCTTTCCGGTCAGCCCTGTCCGTCCTTTCGGTTAGCCCTGGATCAGGGGTCCTTTTCGGTCAGCCCTGGTTCAGAAATCTAACATAGCAGCTGTAACATCATGAATGAAATGTCTCGGTCCAAAAGATGCTCAGGAACACTTCTCCTTTTGCTTAATTCTTGTGAACATTGGTTAATCTGCTTCTCCATTATTGACCAGTGACCGTTTCATTGGTTGATTCGATAACTTTCTGCAATAACTTATATATAAAAACAACTCTTTAGTCCAGCCGTAAGAGGAAACTAGGGTTAAAAAGAGATGGTGCGTTGGCGCTGTTCCAAAAACCTCCAAAAGTATTTTGTTGAACAGATCTTGGTATTAACAAGGATGTATTTATGTATTGTTTTAACGCCTACACATAAGATTTCCCTTCTGCCGTGGTTGAAGACTTGTTCGCTTCACGTGCAGCTCTACAGACTTATGTTGACACGGCGCCCAACCCGCACGAACACATGAGCCGCACACGCCCTGGGGCAAGTACAGAGCGCTGCCGTCACCGCATTGTTCCTTTGCGCAAAAGACGTAAAACAATAAACAATAAAGAATGAAAAAAAAAGGGTGTCTTGACGGTAACCATGCGAGCCAAGAAACGCAGCAGCCAGTACGGCCAAATAAGACAGTCTCTGCAAACTTAAAAGCGCACGTTCAATATGATAATTGCGGTCGTCCAATGATTAATCAATATTTGTTGACGTTAGTTGATGACGCTGACGCAAAAACGACGCAGACCAGGGTTTGGCATTTTGTCAAATTGTTCCTGCAACGATCAAAACATCAAGCGTGGTGCGGTTTAAAACTTCCTCTATTCTGACGACGTTACCGTTTTGCCTGGAAGTTCCACAGTACGGCATTAAAAACGTATCAGCGGAGACGAGCAGGCGACACCTCTACGCCAGAGTTACGGCCCAAATCTGTGGTGAGGCGAGCCCACTCACGGTAAAAATAAGGGGTGTGCTAAAATACTGAAATATCAAAATAGCGCGACGCATCGATATATATATATATATATAAAAAAATGTGGTTAATTTTCCAAATACCGTCATTGACCTGTTAAACCCCACCTTCGTCACCTAGCGTCTTTGTGGAAGGGTATATACTTTGTCCGAAATACATGTTATACACCATTTTAAAAAAATATATACAAAAAGTAATACATTCTAGTTTCGGGTGATGTGCATGGAATGTACTACTCATAAGTTCTGGGTATTTAAGTATATTGAATTACTATAATATTTGTGTGCTTATGTGTAATTGTGCATAAAAGTTTGCCTGGAATATCCCTCTATTTTTATACAGTTCCGCACCAGTCTGGTCATTCTGTAATCTCCCCGAGTTCAGACGAGCCTGATTGACAGGTGGATTAGCCAATCACACGAAATGAAGAACTAAAACAAAAGTGTCTCAGGGATTTCTGCAGAAATCGATGAGCGAAACGCAAAACCGATTTAAGCCCTGAACGACAAAAACGACCAATGAACTCCGTTTCATCTGCGTCATGGGAATCGACTCGTCCGATTGCGCGGTACGTTTTGAAAAGTGACAACCGCAATAAACAATTCTTCAAACATGTCAGAGGGAAATGTAAAAGTTTGCCTAAACATGATGAAATCTGCCGTACCTTTTCATTCCAGCCGCTAAACTGTAAATGAGGCTAATTAGCATACGAAATAGCTTCCCCATTGTGCACAGCTTCCTCTGCGCCCCCTGGAGGCTTCACCTGGGAGTGTGACACATCTTCGAATGAGTTCATTTCGAAGAGGAAATGTAAGGGAACACTGCTCATTTTTAATCATGAATCGTTTTAGGGTTTTTTACGATCAAAATGTACATTTCAGGGTTTTTTTTTGTAAACCGGGAGTACTCGAGTGAAAATGTTAGTATATTTAAAAACATCCACAACTTGAATAAAAAAGAAAATAATAATTTAAATGCTTTTTTTGTGTACTTTTTTTTTAACACTGTATTGCTCTTTTATGTTTAATGTGTGAAACATTTCAGAAAAGAAACACATCTCTGAAGACTAGAGGCATACCCGCCAGCAGTAAATTTACACAATGCACCCTTTAAAAAAATAAATCAAATGAATAAATCGAATAGTTGTGGGAAGGGCCATAGAAACAAACCAACAACCACCAAAAAAAAAAAAAGCATTTGCAGATTTGCTGTTACGAACCTTGAGAGAATGTCAAGTTACACTGCTCTAACTGCCAAAAAACAACACAATAAAACGTAACAAATGATTTCAAATAAACGTGGAGTGGACAGAAATGTGCCGTTCTAATGGATGATTTCTCGTTTAAGCGCTCCCATTGTTCAGAGTGAGTTAGTGCCTGACCCGCTCTTGACCAGGCGTATTCGGAGGAGCTGACGAAGCCCTTTATTTTGAGCTGAACTGGAGCTTTGGGCTCGGCTCTGCTGCAGTGGAGGAACCTGTCTGCCCGCTTAGCAACGCACTCAACACCAGGGCTGCTGGGAAATATGGAAAGACAAAAAAAAAAACTAATCACGATTTTTGTTGCTCTCGCGCAAAATTTTTTGGGGACATTTTTTGTTGTCTCATTCATTGCAAATAAAAACGACTTTCAATATTAAATTCCCGAACGTTTAATCATTACAATGAAAAACATTTCTGAACTCTGCTCCCAACACGTTTTAATTCGAGCTGATCATTGACAACTGGAGATGACTGAACCTCAAGCTTGATTAAAGAAATACCACAATGTCAAAAAAAAGGATAATATCAAAATTGTTTATACCGTGGACAGTTTAATAGTCGACTAGTCAAGAGTTTATTTTTAATATTGTACATTGAGAAAATTTAAAAAGAGAAGGTTGAAATAGTTGTGGGGGATATTGACAAAAGAGAATATCTGTTTTTTTGAGAAGTCAGACGCCATTAGGTCAAATCTGACATAAACGTGTTAAAAACGTGTCTTTGAACGCATTCGTTGAGGTTTAATTATCAGACAAAGTAAAATGTCTGCAAAATGAATCACAAAAGTTCAGAAATATCAGCGTAAACCCTTTATTTAAAATGTTTTTGTTTTTTCATTCTTTTTAAAATCAGCTATTGTAGCATTTTCATTTATTTTTTACTAAAAACAATATATACTCTATTCAAATGTTGTATATCTTCAAAAACAACTTATGTATTGAACACCCCCCAAATTATAGTATTATTATTTATTTATTCATTTACATTTTGATTTAATAAATGCAGCAGTCTTTATTAAAAACAACTGTTAAGTCAAGATAACAATTACAAATATCAAAAATGTAAATCACAACAAATTTTTTCATAGTCTACTAGTCACGGTCAGTCAATTAATCGCTGCAGCCTTTCTGTGCAAAAAAAGAATCTTTACGTCAGCACAAAAGAGCAAACCTCCTCCAAGGCACTTATAAAAGTGTAATCTTGTATTGCAGAATCTGTACGTGCCTCAATTATAAAACAAGCTTACACTAAATTATTTGTCCGTTGAGGGACACATTTTGTCTTATTTCCTGTTCTGCGAAAACAAAACAAAAAAGAGGGATACATTTGTCTACATTAGTTAAAAAACTGACCAGATCTATGACCACATGACGCTTTGGCAGGGCGATTGTAACACGCAGTGCAAACTAAGGAAGTGCGAGGTCTATAAATAATGAGGCGGATTAAATGCATAATTGAAACCCTTGCATTTGGCAGTTCTTAATAATATAATAGAGTATCAGCAGCAGAATACACCTGCCTTTGGGTTCACAGGAAAAAAGAAAAAAAAGGAGCATCAAAAGTGTAGTTGTTGTGGTTATCGTTTTGAAAAGGTTCGCCGATGATCAGTGATGCGGTCGTCAAAGGTTTCGCCCTTTCCAAAGTTGATAAAGCGCATCATCAAAAGGGTCTTTGTATCTTCCTGTTTGCCTGCAGTTAGGGCTGTCACGATATCAAGTTTTAGTGAGCGTTTTCATTCATTTTCATTCCCGTGGTCTCGCATGTGACTGCTCCGAGTGTTTGACCGGCTTTACGAAAATGAACTTTCTGAAAGGCAAAACAACCTTAAATGTGACCCAAAAAAAAACGCATTAAAAAGTTCTTTACACATAGGTCTATTTTTTGGATGATTGATTTTGCGTCTAAAACTGTCATGATTATTTTTTTGGGGTTCTTACAATTACCGGAATACTCACGATTATCGATTAACCAACTTTTTTACTTTGAGTATCTTCCGAGTACACAGAATATCTGATCCAAATATACAAACTGAAGAATAAGTTATCAGTAAACTTGCTACAGCCCAACACAACAAACGAAAGTCAACATATTTTGAGACGTTCATAAAGTGTTTAATGTCTCACGAATAGTATTTTGAACGCGACCCGATTCTCATTTCAAGTTTCGTGTCAATCCAAAACCATTGGAACAAACTGGTAAAAACACTGAGGCTTGGATACTGCACATGAAGGACAGCTTTTTTTTCACAACACATTCACAACAGAGAGACAGAAAAAAAGGAAAAGACGGTGGCGTGTTATTAGATGCGTTGGGAAGACCGTGTTAGTTTGGTCACAATATCGGATCAAGTGGGTACCAACCTCCGACAGAAATGATTCGGCACCATTTCAATCCTTCCGTGGCTTTAAAAACGAAAAACAAAACGTTATTCAATACCATGGATTAGCCGCAGCTGCCCTGGGGTAGACACACAGAAGAGAGGCTGCCAATCAGTGCATTTGCATGTATCGATTTCTGTATCGACATTTCTATTGGTGACGTTCCGTTTTGGTTTAGGGGTTCTTAACCTTTTCATGGGCCCAACTTTTTCTGCACGAAGTCAACTTAGATGAATCAAAACGCATAATAAAAAAATGTATGTATTGTTATATATTGTTTGTACGGCCTTCCAGGAGGTGCTTAAGAATAATTGACTTGAGCTGGGATTGATTAACATAATAATATAATAAATAAATGCGTTCAGCTAACAGTTATGAAATGTACATGCGAACAAAAAGGAGGGCGATGTTTGTACTGAAAATAATATATCAAAATGGTTTTTTTGTCAACAATGTTCTCAATATGTGTCTGCAATGTCTTGTTGAGGAATTAAGCATCACATTAAATCCATAAAAAGCTAAAACCGACAAAAAGTGCAAACGATACTCTCGTTATAAGCGCTCGAAACATTTAGAATGCCTCCACTAAAAAGACCGAATCAATCAAGAGTTAATCAATGATGAACATTTATTTGTCAATTAGTCTTTATTCTATTTGCCCCTGTCCAAAAGCGACACCATTTTCCACCTGTGATAGTACATACTTCCCCGGCTGTTTGAAAGTCCACCCCCTCGCTTGTATGGAGATGTTACTGCAGCTGGGCTGGAACGTTCCACTCTTATGACATCAATACTTTAAAAGTACATTTATATTATTGTTCGTGACCTTTAAAAACATGCTCCTGAGTACCTTCACTTTTGCCATCTTATTTTTTACAAATAAATTCTCGAGTCTGTGACGAACAGATATGGGAAATTCAGATATGGGAAATTCAGTGCGGGGTGTTTTGGACGCTCGGAGGGGAGAGGACTTTCTACACCGGATTGTGAATGAAGCCAACTACAACTCTAGGTGTTGTTTTTTTTTATGGAGGGAACAATGCCAGAACATGGTTAAAAGCTCCAAAAAGTACATTTTGCGCAATACATGTACTTTAACTATATATTGTATCTATTCAATTACAGTTGTGTTTTTTTATTTTTTATTTTTTTAAATCGCCAACCTCGAAAACATGCTTTCTCCACAAGACCTGACCTGGTATCACCGCGCCCGCTCGTCTCCATTAATGTCACTTAACGTTAGCCGTTTAATTTGACAGGCGCTTCATTGACTCCCGCGGCCTCATGTTGTCATTGTATTGATCGTTTTTGGCCTCTTTAGTTCCATTAAATACTTTGACACAAGGCTTGCACACAGCACTATAAAAAGCCCCCAAACAAACGCATATACTGTGTGCGACACGGAAAACAACCTTTCCAGTGTGCAAGCGTCACATGATGATGGTAGTGGTGGTGATGCTCCTGCTGTTACTTGCTGCTGCTGCCCTAAAGCTAAAAAAAAAAAAAAAGTTCATCAAGTTGTCATTTGGTCAATACTTTTAGTTAGATTAGCGTTGGATCGAAGGCAAGTTGGCCACTCACCAAACGGGAGGATGTAACGTCATCGCAAACACCAGAACGGCAAATAGAGAGATAAAGCCAGATAATTAAAAGGCTTACGGCAAAGAGCGTGTCAAACACACACAGTTTCATACTTTACTTCTACAGGTCATTCTAACACCAGAAGGTCAATTTTACAGTACTTTCCCTTTAATATTAACCTGCGATCCTGATGGGGTTTGGTCCAGCTCTGGTCCTTTGTTTACTTCCAGATTTAGTTTGGATGCAAGTGTGTCCAATTACGTTCAATTCATGCATTTGTTTTGAATATTTGTGATAGAATAGAGTCTAGGTTTGATACCAGTTTTAGTATTGATCTGGGTATCAATTATTTGAAAACCCTACTGTAGAGATTAAAAAATAAATAAAAGGGCAGCTTCAAGAACTGCTTTTAAAATCATTAAAATCATCATTAAATTCATTTTCATGCGCGTTCTTAGTTTTATTTTCTGAATACCGCCAACTTGTTACTTTATCTAACTGTAACTGACAATTACTTTGGTTCTCGTCAATTAATCTGGCAATTCTTCCTCCAATTGATCGATGAGTTGTTCGGAACACCAAAATAAATAAAATGTTATTAATGATGAAACCAGTTTTACACTTTTTTTTGTTTTTGTTTTGTTTAGTGTTCATTTCTTCTCCATCTTAAAAAACACGTTCTGGGCGTCGCAGCTCGCTGATATAGTTTCGATTACTAAAAGATTAATTTGGTTGCAAATCATTAACTCCTCGTTTCCTCCTCGTTCCATTATTGTTCTGCGAAACGTCTTTGTCTCGCGGCGTAGCGTTTACGTTTAGAAAAAGCAGATGGGGGGAGTCATTTACGCTGGATTTTAAAAAATAAATAAATAAAAAAAATCGACAAAATGTGGTATATTTTTTGCAAGCCGCTAAACTTTTGGAAGCGTATATTTTAAACTATTTTTTTTTTTGTCTTCGTTGACATTGGACGGCCTATAGTATACTGCCATTTATAAACGAAAACAAAAAAAAAAAAAAAAGGACTATAATTGTGGCTTTTCAGATCCTTTGCAGGAAGGCGTGACCGTCGTGTTCAAAATTACACATCTGGAAATGGTCAGTTGATGAATTATTACTAGTTCAATTCAAAATGAAACATTGCCAGTTAAAAAAAAAAATATATATATATAATATATATATATATATACAACACACATATCACTGGGTATGCACAATAATAACTGGTTCATAAAGTAGCATTGACGGAAGCCTTGCAAACCCAGTCCTTTCTGCACACTGCCCTTTTGTTTACATTGAAGGAGCGTCATGAGTTCAGCTACTGCTTTGAGCCCGTGACAAACTGCCAACTGCACACGCTTTACGCAAGATTAGACGCAGTTTTATCTACAAAAATACAACAAAAAAAGAAAAACAATCCACTTTGGAATATTCCATGTCGGGTCTCGATGTGTTGCCAAGTGCCAGTTTGTTTGTGTGAGTTTAAGCGTCATAAATGTACATAATATACAATTGTTGACATCTTCTACGGAGCCTTTGGTCGTCAAAATGTTCAAAGAATTAGCAATAATCTTAAACGTTCAGCATAAATTAGTTTACGCCAGTATTATAAATGTAGAAAAAAGAAAAAAAAACATTTTCTAGCATTAAAATTGCATCTGGGCTTCCAAAAAATGTATGTTTTGTGCTAAAGTATGTAATAAATCTGTAAATAAATGGAAAAAGTTGTGTGTGGGGTTGCAGTGAAACTTAAAAATCAGCATGTAAAATGTGCATTATAATCCCCTGTTAAATGAACAAATGATGTCAAATGTAATTGATGTAAAATACAACATAAATACAACTGTAAATGCCTTTAAATCAGGCTCTGGAGTCACTTAAATGCTGTTAAATGCTTCTCTTTTGACAAAACCATCTGCATTTTTGGCATGTTGTGATACTTTCAAGTGAATCCCAGTTTTGCCATTGACATTGCACTGTCCCACTTCACGTCTGGCTCTGTTCTGGCATTTAAAGCACCATTTGTGAACTTTTGAAAGGCTTTCCCCCCACTCTGCAGTGGTCCGGCAAACATATCCCTGCACTTCAAACAAAGTTTTTGCAGAAGCCATATCTGCAAAGCCCCCCCTTCTTATCCCACTGCAAAGAGAAATACAAGTTACAAAAACGGTTCCATACCAGTCGTGCGGTCCACCGGTCCGGTCCCGGTCGCAAACAGCGCGTGCAAGTGAGGATTTATCACCTCCAAAGCCGCGCAAAACTCCGAGAAATAGTCCCGCTCCTTCCGTAGCAGTATTTTCAAGAGAAGCTCCAGTTTTTCCGACTTGGACGAGCAGTTGTGTCCGACCTCGAAGCCCTCGGACTGGGACAAGGCTCCGGACTGAACCAGCGTGTCCACAAACCGATCCGCGTCCGGGCAATCCTCCACCAAGTTCGGGTACAATTTCTCCAGCAACTCCTTATGCCTGGGCTCCATTGCGCGTGATGTCGACTTTTTTTTATTCCTTTTTTACCACGCGAAACGGACCGAACAATTTTTTTTCTTTTTTTTTTTTTTTGGGGGGGGGGGGGGGGCAAAGTCTGCGGCTGTCGGAGCGCGAGCCGAGTTCCGGACGGTTAGTCGCGGTCCGAATCCGGCAAAGATCCGCAAGAAGTCGTAACGTTTGTAGTGGCCATGTTTGTTTCCCAAGTCTGCTCCGCACGCCAAGATGACAGCACGTTTCCCCCGCACTTTCTCGCCCTTTCCCCGCAAAAACACGCCACCGCACGCCGAACATCCCCCCCCCCCGGAAGGCGTCAAAAAAGCAACTTCTCGTCGCCGCGTTGTCAAGTTTCGGGGCACTTTCGGGGCGCAGTTCGCGGAGTCGGCGCTGCGTCTGCTGCTGCTGCCGCCGCCGCCGCCGCTGACTCCGCCATGGTGCGCGCGGTGGGAGCAGCTGGGACTGAGCGCGGGCCAATCACAGGGGGTTTGAAGGTGGCGGTGGGCGGGGCCTGCGTGACGCACCTCACCTGGATTCACGGCGACGTTAAAGGTGATTAACGGGTACTTTTCATAAGCGTTTCGTGTTACTTCCGGGTTGTTGTTTTTAACGATGTTTTGCAATATTTTAATTACAATCTATCAATGCCATAATTACCATATGAAAACAGACATTGTACACTTTTTTCATGTAATTTAATATAAAACAAAATACTCATAATGACCATAATCATCATTATTATTATTATTTTAAATTATTTATTAATGTAATGTAATTTTTATGTTTCTTTTTTATTGAGGAACATTAAAAACTACACATTATAAAAATAAAAACTATAATAGCAAAAATAGACTAGAAGCCAATAGGCTTTGGAAACAAAATCCAAACTAAGAAATTGTTGGTTAATGTTTATTAATGATCATTGATGATTATTTATTAATAAAAAGAAGGAAAGAAAAATACATAAAAACTTTATTTTATTCCTTACTTTTCAAAATAAATCGGTATAAACCTTTTGTTTTCACCAATAAGAGTAAAGAACAGTGCATATAGTGGGGAACAGGTCAAATATTACATATACGTAGTCCAAAAAAACTTTATTGATCGTGAAGGGAAACGATCAAGACTCTAAAATGGGTCAAAGAGAGATTTAAATCCAACTTTAACTTAAACTTTCAGGCCCTACTTTATGTGTAAGTGTAATTACCATGGAAAATGTTGAAGTATTTTTATTTCATTGTCTAAAAACATGCTTAGCCAATCGTTTCTCTGCTGGTATCTGAAAACCCAACGACCAAAACTCAATGCAAAACGAATGGACATACAGTATTAATATATTTATTGCTGGACCACTCGCTCTTTCCTTTCTGTTTCGCTGCCCTCGCTGTGCACCTCTGCTCCTTCATTCTGCTCCACATAATCCTCCTCCTCCTCCACCACCATCACCACCATCATCATCATCACCCCCGAAGAAACAAATGCCAGGTAAAACTCGACATAATCTGCACCTGTATGTGTATGTAAAGATGTTAAAATTCTCCTTTGAGGCGCCGTTGTTTGTGCACATGAGGGATTTAAAGCTTAATGCGGTACAAAGCGTGTGCCATACATTTCTGTCACAAAAAAAAACAAAAAACAACCCCACAATGCTTTAACAACGTGGTTACGTAATGGTGCAGATGAGTTCGTTTCACTGCACGCTGCCCTAGAGACGAGTGCGGTGTAAAAAAGTAAACGGGGCGAGGAGCCAAGTGAGGAGGAAAGAGTCATCGCTTCCAAAAAAAAAAAATGCGATTCATTTACAAAAGTCACGTCGTCAATGATTTTTTTTTGGCCCGTGTTGCAACGGAAAGAGAAGCGAGGTCCGATTGTCCGGCTTGTCCACATGTTATTGCCAGGAATGTTGCCATATGGCATTAAACACATCTCAAAAATACCCTGAAATACATCGATAACTGTGAGTGGGGATGTCAAGATGATCAGGTTAATCGATTATAGTGATCATTCAGGTCAAAATGTAATCATAAGAACCAAAAAAAATGCTAAATTAAGTCTTTTAAGTTCAGTCTATCGTCCAGAAAATAGACCTAAACTGTTTTTATCTGGCGGTTTTTTGTCCCATTTAACCTTCTTTTGTCTTTCAGAAAGTTCAGTTCCGTAAAGCTGGTCACAAACTTGAGGAACAGTCACATGTCGGACCACGGAAATGAAAGAAAATGAAAGATGTCACTGTTGTTCGGTCCCAGTCTCAATAATCGAATGAATCTCAATAATCGTTAAATCCTGTTTTTTTTCTCACAATAATCGTAACACAAACATTTGCTATCGTGACATCCCTGACTGTGTGTGGGGTATGCTTTTTCCGTATCTTTTCTTGGAGGCGTCACCTTCTTGTATCCACGGAGATTATATACGTTAAATGTCATATTGTGTAACATTCTGTAGGTAATGCACTGACTGGACCATCTGTTGTTGCTCGGAGCTCAGGGGGGAGCTAAAGGACACTTCAACTCGCCCCACAAGAATGAAATTCGTCAACACAGCGACTCAGAAGCATCTTATTTAAGGAGAGAGAGGTGTGAGCTGTGCGTTCCTATTGTTCATCTGGTTTTTTCTACAATGTGTTTCTTTAACAGTTTGTCATTGGATCGTAGCAGCTCTGTCACATTTTGGTTGCGTTTCGAGCGTTTCCGTGACGCCTACGGAGTTGATTTGTTGATTGAGTTCATAAAATACTGATAGATTGTAGAAGTTTTTGGAGAAATAACATACAAAATGGTTTACTAACAACAACAAAATTGCCCATCCAGAACTTAAAATCAGAATGAAACCAGGACTAGACTAGTAACCAGGTCTGAACCCGGACTAACCCAGAATCAAAACTGGTCTAGAGCAGAATTTAACACAGACTAAACCAAACCAGGTCTAAATTAGTGCTTAACCAGTAAACAAGAGCTTTTATTTTATTTTTTAATATTTAGAAATGGGTTGTGGGGCCGGATTCAATCCGCTCAGGCGGGCCTGATTTGGCCCCCGGGCCTTATGTTGAATAGCCCTGGACTAAAACATGCACAATCAATTCAAAAAGATATACTCCTGATCAAGCTGTTCGAGAACTTCCACTGCACAGCTTTTTCTTTACGTTATTTCCGTCTGAATTCCAGTGGGTTTGCAGCGAGACCTATTTTAAGACTCCCTCTATCCTTTCCCGCTAACCCCCCCCCCCCCCCCCCCCCTTAGTAGGACAAATGCACAGTGTTGCGCGGAGCAGGTTTGGCCGGGGTTATTCGGTAAAACAGCAGCCGCTCACACATCTCATTATGTGGCCACCGTCTAATCCCGCCATTTGTAATTTGCTTATATGCACTCATGAAGTTTAAAGCGGGATTAGCGCTCTGGCAACCAAATGTCACTTAAACGGCACGTCGCGCATCAGAAAATCCACAGCAAATTGAAAAAAAAAAAAAAAGAAAAAAGAAAGAAGAATAATTCACTAGTTCATAACCTTTCACTGATTGTGTGGGAATGAGCGTTTAGAATAGAATCGTACAGGAATGAATGAAATCGTATTGTCAGATAAGAGGATTTGCTCAATAGGATTTCCAATATGAATGTAATCATCAATGCTGCTTGCGCTCGTGTTCGAATGATTCACGTATAGAGGCTGTAGTGCACACAACAATGTACTGAAGTCGGGGTTTTTTAGTGTTCGACGTGGGCCACAATGTGAATATTTAAGTATATATAAGTACGTGGAGCAGAATTCAGACTTTGGTAGAATAAATGTGACTGTTTTTGTGGTAAATTGTCTCATTTGTGTTTAATAAATGTATATTGAAAGGCATTTTATTTATTTTATCATTATTATTATTATTATTATTATTTATTTTTAAACAAATAAACATGGAACAGAAAACAACACAAGTAGACATCAACTAAACATAAATAGAAACAAAAATGTAATTAAAATATTAAAAAGTCCCAATTGGTCTGCCAGATTTAATAGTGTGTGCAGTGCAAAGTAAAGAGGCACTACGTAACTTCTCTGTTTGTTGCCGTGGAGATGTTTTTACATAATATATCACAATAAACTGGTTTCAGACTTGATTTGAAAATGGACACATTTCAGGAACTTTGGACTAAATTGGACTTAAATATTGGACTTTTTATGCCGTGGTCATTATGCATTTATTTATTATTATTTTATTATTATTACTTATTAATATTATCTTTGTTTTGACATTTTAAAAAAAAGAGAGAAAACATTTTTGTGATGCCTCAACATGAGAAAAATATTATGATTGATGTTTTTTCCATAAATAGTAGTAGTTTGAATCCCTTTTATAAATGTACTTTTATACATTTAAAACACTATATATAATCATGCATATTTGAGTAATTCATTTGTATTATTATTTTAAAGACCATATTAGGAGCTGCGATTAGCTTATCTTCAGAGTTATAAGATGTATTTGGTCTGTCTCCCTTTTCAAAGCTTCAAACCTTCATCTCGAGTCGTGAAAATCCAGACGTGCTCCTCCATGTTTTTAAAGTCCAATCACCTTCATGAAACTCACTTTGGGCCGTTTCACTGCTCATAACTATTGTTCAATGCACAACCAAACAACTTAGACTCAAAAGTGTAGCAGCTATAATTGTCTGATTACAACCGTTTCACTCCTCCACACCAGCAGAGGGAGACATGACACGACCTTCAGCATTTGGTGTAAACGTAAAGTCTCAGATAGTTGTTTTTTTAATATATTTTTTCATTAGTTTTATGTTCTGTTCTGTTGACCATTTTACTGCTTTGCCGGTAATATTCCATTGTAAGGCATTAAAGTGATCTCCATGCCACGTCAGATCTGTGGAGAGGCGACCCCATCTACGGTCAGAATGCAAGGTATTTTCTGCGTGCAATTAAAAAAAAAAAAAAAAAAAAAAAATATAACGTATAACAATGCAAGATGGAAAAGATAGAAAAAGGTCAACGCAGTAACATCTCCATGGAGACAAGTAGCAGCTGGACCATCTACGGATAAAGTTACACAGTGCACCTTTAAAAAGTCTGACTGAACAAAATAACCACATACGTCATCTTCCTCCTCTAGTGTAGTAAAACAAATATATTTACCCTACATTTACCCTTTAAAGCGGGGACAAATCCTGGAAGTGTAAAAACTATGGTTGATACAGGTCACATGTCTCCGCGCGGCCCCCCATAAGGCCCTTCACATCACCGCGCGTGTAACCCTGTGCAACCATCACTACAGACATGAATAAGTAAAGTATTTTTGTCTGGAACTCAGGATCATGTGAGTGTTTGGGTGCGCACTCCCATCCCATCCCCCCCCCACCCCAAACCCCCCCTTTCTTTTCATTTCCTTTTGACCCATTTATTTCAGAGCCCAGAGGAAATACAGAAACATCAAATATTCATAACACGGTGTATTTACAATTGGGAATCAGTCAAGTGAAAATGGACCATAAAAAAAGAAAAGGCAACGGATTTGAAATGTTCTGAAGATATTTCTCATAAAAAGCGTGACGTTGCAGATGCTCGGAGGGTCTTCTTCACGTTGTCCTGAGGTGAGCGATAGAAATGTGGCTGCCATTCTGTGCCGGTGGTCGTCACGGCCGCCGCCAGACCACCAGACCACCAGACCACCAGACCACCAGAGATGTAAGACCTGAGATCTGCCACTCCTTCTCCAAATCGCCTCTGGGACTCGTGACTCGACTCGTACTCAGACTTTAACCTTATTGACTCGGACTCTTACATAATCAGACTACACTTTGATTTAGACTCTAATCAGACTACGCTTGGACTCAGACTCTAATAAGACTACACCTGGACTCGGACTCTAATAAGACTACACTCGGACTCGGACTCTAATCAGACTACACTTGGACTCGGACTCTAATAAGACTACACTTCGACTTGGACTCGGACTCTAATAAGACTACACTCGGACTCCAATCAGACTACACTCGGACTCGGACTCCAATCAGACTACACTCGGACTCGGACTCCAATCAGACTACACTCGGACTCGGACTCCAATCAGACAACACTCGGACTCGGACTCTAATCAGACTACACTTGGACTCGGACTCTAATCAGAGTACACTCGGACTCGGACTCTAATCAGACTACACTTGGCCTGTGACAATGAGGACTTTCCAGAAACATGATCAATTCATAATATAATAACGAGCATTTAGTAATTAGATCTATTAATATGTCAGGTGATGGGACTTGAAGGCACTGCTCGTTTTTGGAGGGTCCGGGGCCGTCGCATCCCGTCTCCATGGCGATGAGATTGCTTTCCCTGGGATGTTTCATAGCATGGCAAGTGTGTTTTTTATTGCTACAAAACACCTTGGAACAACGGGCGTTCTTATCGTTGAGTGGGCTCGCCTCTCCGCAGACCTGACCCGCTCCATGGCGATACACAAGTGTAATGCCACACTGTGGACCATTCCAGGCAAGGCAATGAACAACATGACCGTGGTAGAAAAGTCACATCTTTACTGAAAAGCTGTATTCGAGTATAAAAATACTAAAGTAAAAGTAGTACACCAGGGCGACGCCCGTTAGCATTGCGGCTAATCTAAAGTTGTATTTTCGCCTGCTCGTCCTCCTTGGTCCTTCTGCCTCTGAAGTGCTTCCACGCTGGGGTCATTTGTCCCCCCCCTCCCCCCATTACGGTCCCACACGGCGACCGAACTGAAAGGCCAGGACAAGTCATCCCCGGGACACGTCTTTCTCTCCCGCCTTTTCTCTGCGAGCCGCGTCTAAATTTAGCCTCCGGAGAAGTCACCGTAAAAAAAAAACAAAAAAAAAACCTGGACATGCTCAACCATCCGTCTGTCGGCGCAGAGGACGCAAATGCCGCTTATGTAAGGTGTCGTTTTATCAGCAAGGGCGCAAAAGGGACGCTCTGGCACGCGAAGTAGAACGAAGATAGATACGGAAGGCTGGTCGTAGCATTCAAGAAGAAAAGTGTAGAAGTTGTGCGTTTTTTGTTGTTGTAATAGTGTGTACTAATCCGTCAGTGCTCCTCAATGTTCTTTCACCGTCTAGTATCCAAATAATTACAAGTATTTTTTAATATTCTACTTTAATGTCAGGTTTGAGCCCACACACTTCCCTCAATCTGCTCTTAAAACGATCAAACTTTACACTTTCAGAACGTTGCTAAAGGGCACAAGAACAATCCGACGTAGAAGGAAGCAGGAGAAGGTCCCGAGTTCGACTTTGTGCGTGGCGTTTGCGTGTTCTCCCCCTGTCCGAGCGGGTTTTCTGCAGGCACCGGCAACCAAAAACGTGCGCAATAGAGCTCTTGGTCCTGACCCAAACTCAAGCTTTGAAGGACGGGTCAAATGCAGAGGTCAAATCAACGACGTTCAGTTTAGACGACACGTTTCACTAAAACACATTCATATTTCAGATCTGACTCAACATTTTGTGCCCAGTTTGACCATTTTTGTAAAGTTTATAATTGCACTTCCTGGTTGGACATGACATAGGTAATTCCACAGCTGTTACCGAGCAACCAGACTGTAAACAAGAGCCGAAATCCACATAAATGACACAAAAGTTCTGATTTGACACAAAAGAATAACATAGAACACCTTTATTTTTGTCCAACGATGGTTTAAACTGTCAGAAAAGTGCGTCAGTTAAGTGTCAACTAAGTTTTCAACGGCACGTCGCACGTTGATGACATCACAGAGGGATTCAGCTCTACTTCCTGTCATTTTACACTTTTACAAAATAAAAATTATTGTGTGTCAACTCATAACTGTTGTGTCATTTATGTGGACTTCGGCTCTCGTTTACAGCCTGGTTGCTAGGTAACAGCTGTGGCATTACCTCTACCTATGTCATATTTGCTGCTCATGTAAATGTTCAACCAGGAAGTACGATTATAAACTTTACAAAAATGGTCAAATTGAAGATAAACAGGCAAAATGTTTAGTCAAATCTGAAATATCAATCGTGTTCACTGCGTTTTAGAGAAATGTGTCGTCTAAACTGTCATATGGACTTTAACTTTAGTAAAAATCATACTGAACTTCTTCCTCTTTGCTCATTTTCAAACTTTTATAGACCAAAAAACCCCCCAAAAAGTCAGACTTGAGCCAATATGATTTATTCAAACCGCTCTCAGCTTTATCCAAAATGTTAGCAAACTAAAAAGGGCTTATATTTAGATACAGCATTACGGTTTTATGAAGGACAAGTTAGTGCATAGACACGTATACAGCAGTGGAATAAGCGTGATACAAGGCGCCCTCTACTGGCAGAACAGAAGGCCAATGTAAACAAAGAAAAAAGAAAGACGTGAATATATTAAACATTTGGTATTAAATTTCAGTTGTGGGCTCTGAAAAAAATATAGTAACATTTCAAAATGATGGCAAAACTAAAACGCTAATTTGACACATTGTTTTTATTTTTTTTAACAGTAATGTAGATTTTACTCATAGGTTTGGCTCTGTTTTAAGTTTGTCACTAGTTCATTTATAAAAAAAAAAAAAAGGCACAGCATGGGCATAATTGCAGCTTTGGCAATGCAGCATTCACAACAGTCAAAGGCCACAATATATTTTTAAATGTAGACCGGACACTGAACATTGAAAACACATTTGCATAGATAATTAAGCAGCAATAGACACAAAAATAAAGGCTAATTTATTCATATCAATAATATTAGTGGTGTATTTTTTTGTTGTCGTTACTAATTTTTAAATGCATTCATGAAATAGTTTTATCATTATTTATTATTATTTCTTCATATTTTAAGTGCAATTTAATCGTTTCCTTTTTATTCAGTATCAAAACATTTTGTGTATATTACTGCACACAAATACAGAGATTGATAATAATTCTGATTGTTCGGGTGTAGATCATCAAATACACATCGATTGGTTTTACATTCAAAAAGATAAAAGAAGAGATGAAAAAAGCATGTTAATCTGTTAATAAACTATAATGCGGTAATTGATTATCAGTGCTAATTATTAACGCGGTTACATGGAAAAAAAAACACGAGTAAAAGGCAAATATGCTACTTCATGCGTTGATGTAAAACTGATCACTTTTATACGAGGAATTGTGTCGAATGGGTTGGAATACATTCAATTGTGTATGCAGAATAACTTGAATTGCGTAAAATAAATTGTGTAAAATAAAATAAATTGCCTAAAATAAATCGAATTGTTTGGAATAAATTGGATTGTTTGGAATAAATTGGATTGTTTGGAATAAATTGCGTAAAAGAAATTGAATTGTTTGGAATGAATTGAATTGTTTGGAATAAATTTAATTGTTTGGAATAAATTGTAAGAAAAATTCAGTGAATGCCATTAATAGAATACATTTATAATAAACTTACTTCTATGTATTTATGGTAATACAATAAACTAAACGTATCATTTCTTACCATTTCATCTTAAAATGTCCTTTTTTGATTAGGTAATTAAGTGCAGTTGTGGAAAGAACTGCAAATTTGTACTGAAACTAAAAAGTACACATGAAAAATACTTTTTTCCCTAATTATTATTACAATTGCTTTTCAACGCAGCGTTATGGATCAGGGACGTTGCGATCCGATGGTAAAAAAATAAAATAAATCGTGAGAATTGTGTGCAGTAATTTCAGTTCAATCTATTCTCCAAAAAAGAAAAAGAAGAAAACTGTGTATAAAGTACTTTTACACCAGGCTGTTTATGTGCCAATATCAGTACTTTTTTCCAGAAGGTTTGATTGCAAAACAATTAAACGATGTGAATGGAAGTGATTTAAGTGATTATAGTACGATCATTGATCACCAATAATCATAAAACCATGATTGTTTCTTATGACATTAATCGTAACTTTCAATATTTCTACTGCGACATCCTGAATTCTCACATTCTCTGTGTGTGTCAAATGTACTCAATCGCAATATTTGTAATTAGTTGCTTTGCGCCCCTGAATAAGTGACATATTTACTCGTGTCACTGTAGTCTCGCGGAGATTTTTGCCTTAAACTTGAAATATCTGACCACTTTTTTTGTTAGAGAAATAAAAGTATAAAGAGGTCAGTTTCAGAAGTAAAAGCAACAACATTATTCCAATTTGCTGTTGTATTATATTTTTGAAACGAGCTCGGACCGAAGCTAGACGGCGATCACACTTTTGCTCACTCTTTCTAAACTAAAACGTTCTTTTAAATCATTTTTAGATCGATTTTAAAAAGCTGTCAACTGCGTACAAATCTAAAACATAATAAAATATATTCACTATTTGGCATCCATCTATGTTTTGACACGATACGAAATCAACTGCATGCATGAAAGGTACGCCGTGTACTTTTGAATGGTCCGTTACCGCGGGAACGTTTGGCGGCTTTAGTCGTTTCCGCCGCAGAGTTTCAGCAGCAGCTTCTTGTAGTCGCCGGATGTGTCGCCCTGAAGGAAACGAGAAGATGCAAAGGAGACGGTCAAATCGGGCATTAAATACCGTATTTTGTGATGTGTTCCGTTGTAGTACAATCAGAGGTGTATTCTCAATCCTTTCACGTCCAGTTGATTCAGATTATTGTGTAAAAAATGCGGCAAGGTTTGAATCATCTTTATGTCGGTTTCACCCTGCGTTTTCACTCATTAGAGGGAAAAAGTCACACTTATCACAAAAGGCAAAGTGTTCTATTTTTCTCACTAATATTGTGTAATTTGAAGCCTACATTAAAATAATCAAAATATTATTATTATTATTATTATTATTGTTATTGTTATTATTATTATTATTATGTATTATTTTGAATTTAGGAAAGTAACTGTTTTCTGAATATTGCCAAATGAAAGTGATCTGAAATAAACATCCGCGTTTCAGTTTTATGCAGTCAAAAAAACAAACAAAGACAAAAACAGTTTTTCTGAAGATGTGAGGCAGGTTCTCCTCTGTTCAGCGTTCATCTGAGCATGACTGAAAAAATTTATATCTGGCCTTTTCTCTTTTAAAGTGATAATTAATGATTATTATTATTATTACACAGTTATTAAATGTATATTAGTTTTTTTTCTTATTATTATTACTACAATTAAAGTATTAAATCATCATTATTAAATTGTTACAGTATTATAGTACTATTATTATCATTATTATTTATCATTATTATTATTATTATTATTATTATTATTATTATTTTTATTATCTTATTTTTTATATAAATATATTTTTACCTGTTTGCATTGTTATCTTGGTGCATTTTCTCCTGTTCTGTGAAGCACTTTGAATTACTTCGTGTTCAAACTGTGCTCTACAAATACACTTGCCTAACTCTAAATGAATACTGTGTACTTGGTTACTTCATAACACTGGAGCAGCAGATCCAGAGGAGACGTGCAGGGGCGGAGTTACTCACAGAGATGTGGGTGTACAGAGACTTCCCGTAGGCCTTCACATAGTGCTGTCTGATGTCCAACATGTCCATCTCGGAGCGGGACACCATGATGCGGATCAGGGTCCTGTCCTTAGTGCCGGCCCCCTGAGAACACATCACACAGGACGTTTTGTCTGTCAGTTGGTTTGGGCACTTTACCTTGGGATCCGCCCCAAACCACAATGCTGTTCTGTGATTGGACCTTAACCATCGGTATAGAGAACGGACCAATTGCAAGAGCAGGAGTCTGACAAGATGGATCCTCAAAAGTTTGTGAATTTACAAATACTGAAGACTGTGAAGATCTGTGTACACTCTGTCCATCATCAACACTGAAGATCTGTGTGAGGGACAATGACACGCTGAAGATCTGTGTGAGGAACAACGACGCGCTGAAGATCTGTGTGAGGAACAACGACGCGCTGAAGATCTGTGTGAGGAACAACGACGCGCTGAAGATCTGTGTGATGAAACAACGACGCGCTGGATGGAAATAATGTGCTGAAATCAGAGCTCCGACAGAGGTCCTACCACATATTAGAGCGTGTGACCTTTTTATTCTGTAGTGACTTGTTTTTTATCTCTAGAATTCATCTTACTGACCAGGTTAAACATCTCCATCGACCAAAAACGTAATCAAAATCGTTCTTACCGACATGGACTTGTACAGTCTCTCAGCGAAATAGCCCGGATGTGCCTTGATACATTTGACTAGGGAAAAAAAACAAAAAAACAAAAAAACATGTTAACCCAATGTAAACATGGTCATGTCCAGTCGAGTCCATATATGGTTGTTTAGATGTCTGTTTTTGGCAAATAGATAGTAATTTTCACGTAAACTGACTAACTCGCTCTTCGTTCGTAGCTGGATGTTTCTCGTTCTCATTTAAGAGGGAATTTGTGGAGAATTTGTTGGGAAGTTTTCTCAGCGTCTTCTTAAAAGCGGCAGTTCGGAACATTTTCTAAGAGAACGCCGAGGAGCCGAGCGTGTGCTGCAATCGTCTCGTACCCAGAAAGAGCGGCCGAGGAACCAGTTTTACAGGCGTATTCGAAAGAGCCGTCGCGTAGTTTTAAAAGATTCTTGGAAAGTCTGGGCCGTTTAAACTAAACATGATTCATAACTTTATTTAACCCTATGTTACGCTCGCGAACAGACTGGTTTTGTAACGACTCGTGAGAGATTACAGAAGAATGAGGCTGGAATCATTGTATCGCACTGTCAGCTTTACACTTTTTAACTTTTGAATTACGTTCTTTTTGTTTCCTGAGTGTTAGATGAAGCTGTGGAGCCCCAAAATAAAACATTAAACATCTGAAAGTTTGATTGTGGCCAAGAACTAACGATCAAAGAACTATACATTCATTTCATTTGATTAACTTGTTTCTGAAACGTTTTAAACCGATAAAATCATCAAAATATTGAGTTGAGATTTGAAGTAAAATGTTAAAAAGTAAAAAATGATAATTAAAAATGACCGCAATTTATTATTTTTCTTTCTTTCTTTGCATAGGTCAGTTTTTAAAAAATATATATTTTGCTGGTTGTTTTACGTTAAAAAAAAATTGTTTTTAAAAAATTTAAAAGAAAAGAAAGAAAAATACCACATTAATGAACATTAGTTCCCATTTTGCATTGTTTTTTTTAGATAAATAGTGCGATTTAAGAAGTCAAAAAAATAATAATAATAATAATAATAATAAATAATAATAATCACACAAATGAATTATAAAGCAGACAAAAGCACATTGTCAACTAACTCTTTAAAGTGTTGGTTTGGAAACGTCCCACAGCTTTAGTCGACTCACATCTATAATAAATCTTTTTTTTCCCCCTTCTCCAAACTAGCTCAGACGTAATACTGACCCACAGCCACCATGCCGGACTCCACGTTCCCGGACATTTCGCGACAGATGCTCTTCTCGATTTCTCTGCCGCACATCTGCTGATACTCGTGGAACACTGGGGAAAACAAACGCACACTTTAACCACAGAATAATGTGTCATTATCAGTGATGTTTGAACTGTTTAATGATGAAAAAAATAGGTTTAATATGCTTTATTCGTTACGATAGAAGACCAAAGTGGCTGACGTTTACTGCAAATTGCATAAATCTGACCAAGATTTATTCACTTAAAACAAATGAAGTCAGATTTGTTTTGTGTCTAGATTTAAGACATTTCTATTAAATAAACGCTAAATATGTAAGATTATTAAGCTTATTTCAAGTAAGTAAAATTGACAGATAATTTCAATTATTTCAAGGACATTTTTGTCTAAAAAGAGTGTTTTTTTTTCTAGTTTCAAAAAAGTGTAATTTTGTCGTGAAATGCTCTTTTTTCTGTATTCAATTATTAATGAAATCAGATTGTGTGGCATCCAAAGTCTTAAATATTATATTACAATTATTTATTTATTTTTCATAACCTTTATAAAACCACAACTAGAAGAGGACAATTATTGAATTATGAAATCATATATATTTTGTTATAAATAAGTATTATATTATAAAGAGCAGGTTAAAAATGTCAGACAAACAAACAATGGTGTTTAGCGATATTTATGCATTTGGACGGTCGTTTTACACTCAATTAAGTGAATTTCGGACGGTTTAAGGAAGATTATAGTTCACGAGGGAATCCCCAAAATTATCAATATTATTTTTGTCAATATTGCTAACGTTAACCAGGAAAAAAAATTAAAAAATCTAACTGAAAATGCACAGATGAAGTGGTGACTGAAGCGTACCTGCTCGGAGGTGCGTTTTGCTGCGAGCGCACAGAATGGCATTGAACTGGGATTCGTCCGTGCCAACTTTGTTCTCTCCAGCGGCATAAAGTTTCTGCGACAAAGTCAAGTAAAGTTAGAGGACATAAAGCGGTAAACGTGAATAATATATAACGTAGATGGTTCACTTGGTTTTATAGACGTTACCTGAGCGTCTTGTTTGGCCATGGCGATGTCAACGGTTTCCCTCTCGTCACGGTTTCCCTGCAAAGTTAATTAAAACATATGATCTGTAATTAGAGTGTGCTAAAATGTCAAAATCAATGTCACTATTTCGCTGGAGAATTATTATTATTATTATTATTTATTTTTTTGATCACACACTCGACAGTTTTGGTTATGGTTTATGCAGTAGAATTTTGCAGTTAATCTCATTTTAGATCGTCAATGATTAGTAGGGTTTTTTTAACGGGCAGGGTTACAGTTAATTGTCGGTAAAAAGGATGGTTTAATCTTAAAGCAAGTAACATTTCGACCTTATTGAAAGTCTTTGCAAGTCCCTGTGATGGTTAAATATGTATTTTCTTCCTTTGTTTTTCCGTCGTCGCCCCCTGCTGTCTCGGGGTGGAAAACCAGCCTTGCAACATTTGCCGACATTGACCTGAAGACAAACTCTCCTGAGAAACCCTGGCTCTTTTTTTTATATTTGGCCACATAACATGATTTTGTATGTGATTAATAAAAAATAAATTTAAAAAATTGCGTCTTTAGTATTTTCATAAGGAACCTGCAGGGGTTGCTCTATCACAAAAGTTACGTAGTTCTGGTTTAAGTTAAATTTTCTGTGTTAAATGGCACAAATTGCATTAAAAAAAGAGTGTATATTATGTTCACAAAATTAAAATTGAAAGTCATATTCATACATTTTAAAAAGGGGTAAAACACATCAATACAGATTTGAAAAAAGGTATCTAGACACCTTTTTTGTCAGAGTGCCCAGACCTAAAATACAGTGCAGCTGGACAGCGCAAAAAGGATGTTATACTGTGATAAATAAGGAAGTTACTCAAACTTCAACCAACTCGACTTTCTAAAACATCTTCTACATATCACGTTGAAGATTACAGATCATTTAGTAGTACGACTTCCTGAAATGTGCAGTGAGATGACGTGTGCACCAAACAGAGACAGAGTTTTGTTTTAAATCCCATAGTACCTGACACAGAGACACCAGGAGCCTGCGGAAGTGACCGGACGTGTCGCCCATGATCGCGTCCTCCAAAGACTTTCCATATTCTAAAAGGAGAGACGGAGAGACGGGTTCAGGAAAAAAAACAAATAATTTGCATATGCTTCGACTCATGCAAATGTATAAAACGTGACCGAGCCCTCAGCTGGCCACAGTTCAAATGCTCTGCAAGAAATTGCCTTCACTTTGCAGCTTTAAAGGAGACATAATATGCTCTTTTCCCTCAGGTACTTGTATTGATCTACTCATGTTATAGGTCAATATTTTACATTTTGTTCATTGTAAACGGCAATAATTGATCTAAAATGACTGAATATAACAGAAACGGGTGCATTAACTTCCTGCAGATCTGATAAGCCCCGCCTCTTCACAGTGACAGTTCACCGTAACAAGCAGCAGATCATCATTTGGGTATTTTTATTGTTGAAAAGTGTCTACGTGGCATTTTAAAACTCTACACGTGTCGCTCGGAATCTAACTTTTTAAAATAAAATCACAACTAAGTGCAGGGATGTGGGCGGGGATAGGGGATAGGTGAAAACAGGAATTTTCACCCACGAAAGCAATCAAAATACAACTATGAGAAAAACTAGTAAATGATGAGGAAACACTGAATTCTTGTCATTAGCCTCATTATAACTCCTCTTTGTGCCCGCTGCTGGAACCGCAAACACTTTTCAATACTAAAATCACAACTTAATCGCCTTTAATCGCCATTTTAATTTACGCTACAACATTGTTCTACAACAACGGCCAAGATATCTGAAAGCAGTGTAAAAAGCCTGAATAAAGCAAGTTGTACTACAGTTTTACTTGAACAATAAAAGACACACAACGAATAAGAAACAGCAGTGATTTTAAGGAAAGTCTTCACTGACCCGTTTTGTAAATCTTGTTGATCTCATGTATTTCGGCGTTGGTGCGAGAAGACAGGATTTCGATGAGACAAGCCTCGTCCGTCCCCGCCCCCTAAAACACAGTACGTTTACATTCAGCACAGGCATCGGCTCGTTCGCGCTACGTTGTGATTGTGACGTTGATGTTTGTTTTCGCCGCGATGAGTCAAACGGAGGATTAGACCCACCACAAACCTCGACTACAATTACTGCCATGTGACGGTTTTCCACTTTGTGTCTGAAGAACTGAAAATACATCTAAGGTTTAATTACTCGTTTTCAGCATCTTTCTCCTTTTTTATTAGTCCAAACCCTTCACATCATAACGGTTAACATACAGTAGAGATAATCAAACTTTTAGTCAACAAAAAAAAAAGGGGAAAATGCATGAGTTTGGTCTTGGTATTGTCCAGGTTCAGTCCCAACTTTGAAGTGGTGTTTTTTCCAGTGTGCACAATAGATAACGAAGGACAATATTGACGACAGAAGGACACAATTTATATTATTTGTTTTGTTTTTGTCGCGTTCTGTTCTGTGTTTATCAGTTTATAAAAATGTAAAACAAAAAAACAGCAAAGTACGGTCAAACATGAGAAAGAGTCAATCTAAAGGCAATGTGCCCATCCCAGAAACATCTCATATGCTGGCAATGTCAAATAAATATGGGAAAGAGTGTCTGCCAGTGTGGTCCAATAGATCTGGCGGATCACTAAGCACGGACAAAAATGTATGATTCATGTCAGTAAAATTGTTAAATTGAATTAATAGAAATGAATGGTTTGTGATTTCTGACATGCCTTTGTGATTTTAATGCATTTTCCCTGTTGTGTGAAGCACTTTGAATTGCCTTGTGTACGAATTGTGCGCTACAAATAAACTTGCCTTGCCTTGCCAAAGTAGACCTCCTGATCTCTAACTATGAGTGTTTTGACGCTCGGAGGATACAATGTTTATAACGTCTTTAAAAGCTAAAAAAAAAAGTACATTTTGCATAGTATGTCACTTAAAAATGCCAAAACAGTGCATCTTTGTCATAGTTATATTTTTTCCTGTTTTTGTTATTGTCGCACTGACCTTAATGGCTTCTCTGAGTTCAGCTGCGCGGCGAACTGAGCAGGAGTCATGAGCATGGCCAGCACCAGGTTCTCAAAGTTTCCAGTCAGTTCAGATTTCAAGTCTCGAAGTAAATCCTAAAAAGACACGACAAAGAAATCATGAAACCGGCACAGACAGATCTCAACATTACAGAAGAGTTATACATTACAGTGGAAACCCAAGTACCTTCCCATAAGTGGTTTTGTAAGCTGCCACCAGAGGAACCCGCTGTTTGATGGTTCGGTTTCCAAGAAGCTCGATAATGGCGTTTTCATCAGTGCCTATGAGATACAGCGGGGGAAAAATGATCAATACCATTTGATACTGGGTGGAGTATTTGTGTGCACGATCAGGGCTGCAACTCACAAACACTGCAAACTATAATTTCTTTGTGAGTATTTTTTATTTCTATTGTCCAAAAAATAGACATAAATGTAAATCACTTCTTTATCTAGCAGTAACATTGAATTTATTTTGTCTTTCAGATAGTTAAATTTCGTAAAGCCGGTCACAAACATGAGGAACAGTCACATGTCAGACCACAGGAATGAAAGAAAATCAGTCAGTCTCAATAATCGTGAATAATTGTTAAATCGTGATGTTTTAGTTTTTTTGGGACATGTTTAAAGTGGAATAGATTCTATAATTAAAACATCACTCACAAAATCGAATCTCAATCAAAGGATACCACCTTATTACTTTCTAATTTTATCATGAGTTCTCTACGGTCCTGCCCAGCTCTGCTTTGTTGTCATTTTTATTTATGTTTACGATTTTTTTTAATGTTTTATTTATTATTATTATTTATTATTAATTATTATTGCTATTAGTATCATTATTATTATTATTATTATTAATAATAATAATATTATTATTAATTTAATCCATCTTTCTTAGCATAGGTCAGTTTGATTTATGTATGTTTTTGTTGTTTTATGTTTTTTAAAAAAAAAGGTAAAAAATAAAATAAGCTGGTCAGAAAAATGACAATGAAGTTTTTTTTTAATTCAACATCGTGCAGCCCAATGTGAGAGTGCGTTTGAAAGAACAAAGGAGACGCCAAACACCAAATTAACCACAACACCACATTTTCCCTGTAATTGTAAATATAAGAGTTGTCAAGTTTAGCACATGCCTTCCACTTGAGCGTTCAGTGCTTCCATTGTCATATCTGTTCAGTAATTACGTGCAGCGCTCTGCTAATGATGGGGCCCAGTTTTACCCACAAGATTTTATAAACGACCCGGGTCAGGATTCTATCGTTAAACTGTCAGATTGCAGATACGAGGACTCTGTTTATGGTTAATAACTCTGTAAAACCCTGAGTCAGTTCGCATGAAACAAACACGGGGACAAAGTTCAACGTCTTCTCTGTCGGCACAAATCAAAGTAAAGTTAAATACATTTTCACTGCCGCTCCAGAACGTAGTTATTAAACATTAATCAAAAAGCTTAAACCTGTTCCTGGATGAATAAGGGATGACACTCACTCAATCCCAAAAGTAATATTGATAAATGCAAAGATTAGTTGTACAATAAAAAACATATTTGTAGTTGTATTTGTGATGGACTAAAAACTGACACATGCAAAAATACCTTTTTATAACAAAGATTAAATCAATTTATCAAATTATTAATATTGTTATTATCATTATTATTAAAGTATTATTAAATTATTATAAAATATGATTAAATTACTACTATAATTGACGACTATAATGATTACTATACAATTATTGCTATTATTATGATTCAATTATGATTATTACTATTACAAAACTATTACTATTATAACATTATTACTATAAAATAATAATTATAATTAAATGATTATGATTATTCAAAGTGTCAAATAATAAACTATTTCCGACTTACACACTTTGTTTGCAAATATTGTCTTTCTAGAAGCCTTTGGTCACAATTTGTCAACCTTTATTTGGTTGATAATGTATTTTAAAAGTCTCAGTGTGTAATAGAAATCATAGTCTCACGTGAAATAATTAGTTGCAGCCATAATGGAACGATTCAGCATTTGAAGGTATAGAGTTCATATAATAGTGTAATAAAAAAAAAATATAAAAAAAATAGTGAAACTACAATTCGAGTTGAACACAAACAGCTATAAAAATATAATAAATAAATGAGATTGCCGTACCAAAGCCCTTCATGGCTTTCCGAAGCACCTCGACATCTCTCAGTGGATCCGCTCCGGGAAAGTCCTTGATCGAACCTCTGTATCCTTTCTGAACGTGGAAAATATAAAGTTAACATTTCAGAGTCCGTTTTTCAGAATTACACTAAGCTAAAGTGTAATTGTCTCACAGAAACAGCAGGGGCGTGCGGGTGCGGTTGCCCTCCTCCGTAGCCCGGGTTCGAGGGGCCAGGTGCTGCTGGGTAATTTGGCATTGGCTGTCCGGGAGCCGGGCCGGCGGGATAACCCTGCGGCGCTCCTCCCGGCTGTAAACACATCAACGTGAGTCAGCTGTCGCTTTATGAATGACTTTACAACTAGAGCAAAGGCCACAGAACAGATTTAGCTCCGAGCGTGATGAGACTGGACTCACCGCGCCGAATCCACCTGGAGCTGAACCCCAGCCGCCGCCGCCTGAAACGACAATATTTACACAACTCGCTTTGTTCAGATGTCAAACTGCTCAATGCTTCGATTCGTTTAGTGCGTTGGCCAACTTCACTTAAGAAACAACAGCCACGAGAGCGCCGAAAACAAGGGCTACATTTAGAGGAAGTTACTGGGAAAAATCCTACTGAAAACCACTACTATTTGTATTCAGAAAAGTACACAAGCACAACAGCTCACGTCACTGCAGTGAAGTCTATCGTAGTTTCATAACTCCTTCAAAGTAGTGTCGAGTTTCCCATTATAAGAAGAGTTACTGAATAAACACAGGCTAAAGTTCAGGCTCACAGACACATGAGGATGACTCAGTCTGGTTCATGCGTTTGCACTTTCCACATGTCTGCAGTGTTTAGTTACATGTTTCCATGACAACAAAAGACAAACAGAGGGAATCCCATAGGAGCAAGTGACAAGGTTATTTTAAACTAGTGAAGGAAACATAAAACCAGAGGCCTGAAGTCAAAGTTATTTCTGCAACATTCAGGAACAAATGTAAGAAACTGTCTTATAATAATGCATCCTCTTCATGGAGCAGTGAGCAGACTGACCTGCAGGAGGCATGGCGGGGTAGCCCCCTGCTCCGGGCTGCGGGGGGAACCCTCCAGGCTGAGAAGGGTATCCTCCAGAGGGTGAAGGGTAGCCCCCAGCCTGTGGGGGGTATCCGCCTCCTGCTGGAGCGGGGTAGCCTCCGGCCTGAGGGGGGTAAGCTCCAGGAGCAGGGGGGTAACCGCCGGGGGCAGGCGGGTATCCTCCTGCCTGAGGGTAGGCTCCTCCTGGGTATCCACCACCCTGAGGAGGGTATCCACCGCCTTGAGGAGGGTATCCACCGCCCTGAGGAGGGTATCCACCGCCTTGAGGAGGGTATCCACCACCTTGAGGCGGGAATCCACCACCCTGAGGGTAACCTGGGTAACTCATCTCAAAACCTGTGGGAAGTAAGAGGGTTTCTGTGAATGTCCCAATGTCAAAAGGAGAACAACATTTGCAAAACTGTACAAGTCTCTTGAGAAATAAAAACAGACAGTTGTTATATGCAACACAAAGTACACCCACGAATGAAGTATCTATGTAAATTGTACCTTCTATACAAATCTTGTGACCATGAATAAGTGGGACGAGGGACAGAGACCTAAAAGGCTGTGCAGGAGGTGGTGGTGGTCACTCTAAACACACAGTATGACACAGAACCAGGCTGGACCCATGAGCTGGACCCATGAGGGGGACCCATGAGGGGGACCCATGAGGGGGACCCATGAGGGGGACCCATGAGGGGGACCCATGAGGGGGACCCATGAGGGGGACCCTTGGAAGAAGAATCCTTCTCACTGTGTGTGTTTACACAACACAACTTGGCCCCTGAAGGTGAAACATCAGTGTGCAACAGGGTCACTCGGAATGTAAAAGGCAGACTAAACTGTGACGTCGATGAACCGTGGAACATTTTCAGAGACAATACAAAAGATAAAGTCCTCAAAACACTCTTGAGCAATGTTTCCTTGAAAGACTTTAGAGACACGCCCACTATAAATGCACTCATGATTACAACACTGAGGATTCTGGGTGTCACTGGAAAATATGCATTTCCACTGTCTCCAAAAGGGGTTTAAGTTCACTTTTTGAACCAGGCTATATTGGTTTGCATGCTCAGTTACTTATTAAAGCATTTATTACCACCTCAAGGCAAGATAAGGGCCAAATAAATAACCTATAGCCTTCTATACGTGAAAAAAGTCGCTTCCACTTGAAAGTATCCCAAATATCATGTATTTCTGCACATTGTACCAGCCCAATTAAACAACAACGCGTGTGTGAACGTGTAATGTTTATATTTGAAGTTTTAAACACCGTGTCGAAGTTGGAAAGCTAAAGTTATAGGCTGTTTACGACCTGATATTTCGCGTTGACGTTGGGCTAATTTACGCACAGCATTCCCGGGCCTTGTGACTTCCCCGTATCCACCAAACAAACACCGTTTACATTTATTTTTTTAACACTTTGACATTTCCTTTTTGCCAAAGCATTTGAGCAAACCCTTTAGGATGCCAATTCATTCGTTTAATTTGTTGTTTTTTAACGGATTTCCTTTGACTGCGTAACCGCCCGTAAAGCGGCGCAGCGTTAACCGTTAAGCTAGCATCACCGCGAAGTCTCCCAAAACTCGCGAATAAACCGGGACAAATCATAATCTGACACCGGAATTGCACGAAACGCATTCACGGCATCTGCCCGCGCGGGAAATCTGCGTTTTTATTCGGGTCAAAACAACAGCAAAGTCGACGCAAAGTGTTAAGCTAACGTCGCCGCGCCTGCGTAAACTGCGTAACTGTAGTAGCCGCGCGTAAAGCGAGGAAACTCCGTTAAAACGCCGTGTCGCATTGTGTGTAAAAACTGTAAAAAAAACAACACGTATGACTTACTTGGATACAAACAAAAACAAAAACAAAACAAAAAACAAGGGCGTTCGGATCAGGAAGAGCCGAGCGGAAAGCGCAGCGGCAGAAGCGGCAGCAGTTGGAGGACAGAGAGGGGGGGCGGCCGGGTTTTGTGCGTAATTTCTGGTGCGGTTCAAAGAATGGCCCGGAGAATGTGGGTGGGTCCCCGGAGCGCTGTTTCCGCTGTCCTCACCGCTGCAGTAACCGTTGACCGGCCAGACGGGGGCCTCACGGTGCGCGGCCTGGGGCGTTCTCTCCGCTAGGGGAGTAAAGGGGAAACACCGGGGAAGACCTAACTCTTGCGGGATGTTAGCGAGCGCTTGAGGAGACACGGCGACGGGCCAGGAGCTTATTGAGCCATAATAATCCTAATTTGATTGACAACAGACAGTGAGTTACGGTATTATATTTTATTTAAGGTCAAAATTAAGTCCAACTGAGCCAATTTCAAGACAAAATAAATACAAGCTCTTGGTCTCACGTTTACATTTTGATAAGCCGGTATTGTAAATAAGAAGTAAACGATTCAGGAACAAAGAGAACATGGAAGCACAGAGCACATCGTCAGGGGGTTTCTTTGTTTGTATATTTTGTTATTAACAGAGGGACAGCAACAATCTGAAAGCATCACGATTTAATGATTATTCACGATTATTATCTTTCATTTGTTGTCATTCTCGTGGTCTGACTGAATAAAGTTAAATGTGACAAAAAACCACCGGATAAAAAAAAAGTTAGGTCTATTTTTTGCGCTATATATTGAACAAAAAATACTTCATTTTGCTTCTAAAATGGTCATGATTATTATTTTTTGATTCTCACGATTATATTGTGAAGTGAACCTAACAATTTAGTGCTGCCCTCTACTGTTGGCATGGACAAAAATGAATGGGATGAAATGTGTTTGTTGTTTATTCTGCTTTCACAACACTTCTTTGGCCTCCCACGTTCTGTCCAGCTCTTTTTCCCTCAAGTTCTGTTCATATCATCTTAAAGAGGCTACAATTGCATGCAAATATTAAAAGATTTTATCAGGCAAATTTGAAATGTAGAGCCTATGCATTTTTATGTTTCTTATTTTCTTATTTTCTTATCTTATTATTTTCTTATTTTATTATTTTATTATTTTATTATTTTATTATTTTATTATTTTATTATTTTATTATTTTATTATTTTATTTTTAAATGTAATGTTTTATTTATTATTATTATTTTTATTATTTTTAATTTGAATTATCTTGATCTTTTAGGATAACATTTTAAAAGTATAAATGGAAGAATAGCAATAGTTTCATCAAAAAAAAAAAATAAACAACTTAGGCTGTTGATAATTCTGATAACTATTGACTGTGCTATTGATAATATAAAAGTAGCTCACGCATTAAAGATTTGCACGTATATGTATGATTTAAGAATGGTAAGAAATTTGGACCGTTTCCACAGCAAATAAAACATAAAAAAAATACTTAGATATATATATATATCTTTTGAATTGTCAAAAGTTTAAAATGTCACATGATATAACAAAAAAATCAAAAAGATCAAACTTCAAATAAAACAGAGTCTTGCACTACCTCAAACAAAACACTAGAGGGAGGCATTGCATCACATGCAAAGCCTAAATCTTTTTTTCTCTCAGTGAATTTAAAATAATGCACTTCATTTGAGTATTTTGTGGATTACAGGCCACATAAAGATACTCACTGAATTACTACCAAAATCCCCTTTTAAAAAATATTATTATTATTATTATTTGAGTATATGTATATATTTAACATAACATATCACATAACAAAAAGAACACAGGTGAATACATGAAACAAACGAGGCATTTCCAACTGTCATAAATCACGAACAGTTTGGCAGCACGCGTTTTGGCTCGAGACCCCTCTGCGCCGCGGCTCGTGCGCTGGCCCCCCTCCTCTCCCCGTGACGCACCAACGTCCCGAGAAGTTGCGCCTCCTCTACCGGCTGCGGGACACATGAAAGGTCCGCTCCGGTCCTCCTCGTGTCCGCGCGCAGCCGTTGGGACGTTTTGGAGACGCGCGCGGGCCTTGAAGGGGGCGATGAGAGGCGCGAACACGGGCGCGAACTTTTGACGCAACAATAAATAAATACAAAACACAAACAAACGCGATGATGTCCGCGGTGGAGCCCGGCGCGCGCCTGTGTCAGCCCGCGCACCGGCTCCTGAACTGGGTCTTCATGTCTGCGCTGCGGGAGGACCACCAGAGCCGCGAGTCCGACGCGTTTATCGGGGAAGAATCGCCCCCCGCGGACTCCAGGCAAAGCGCCGCGGACCTGGACTATCTCAACAACCTGTTCCAGCTGCAAAACCACGAGGTGAGTTTTCAGGGGGTCCATTGGCTCTTGTGCTTTAAAGATGCACTGCGTAACTTTTCTGTCGCGCCTGTGCGGATGTGATTTGCTCCTTTCTTTCTTTCTTTCTGTCGCGTTTCTGTCGTTTTGTAGTTCAAACCTTTCGTTGTGCGCAGGTCGCCGCTTCACACAGAGCTGACTTGTAACTTGTGACCGGTGACGTGGCCTGCCCGTCTCCACGGCGATAGATAGACATAGAAGTTGTCACTTCAAAATGACATGTCACGAGGTCAGGTATTGGTGTTAGGATTAACTGTGAGAAAAGAAACGTCACGATTTATTGGATTATTCACGATTATTGAGACCAAACGACAGTGAAATCTTGAATTTTCTTTCATTCTCGTGGTCCGACATGTGACTTTTCCTCAGGTTTGTGAGCGACTTTACGAAACCGAACTTTTTGAAAGACAAATAAAGTTAAATGTGACAAAAAGAGCCAGATAAAAAAGGTTATTTACATTTAGGTCTATTTTTTTAACCATAGATTGGACTAAAAAGACGTAATTTTGCTTCTAAACTTGTCCCGATTATAATTTTTTGGGTTCTTATGATTATATTGTAAAAAAGTATTGACTCAATGAAAACGCAAATACTAGTTTGGACATAAGATGTATTTAAAATCGGCTTTATAGTTGATGAGTTAATGTAATCACAAAATCAAAATCGGAAAATTTGTCATTAATCGATACAAAAACTAGATACTCGTTTGAACACGTATCGATACTGAGAAAAAAAACAACGTAAACAGGACCAAATTGGACCTTTCCTGAACGGTTTTGCAAGAACTTTATCGATACTGGAGGACGACATGGAAGCATACAGAACAAACACGAGGAAAAGAGCGTTGTTGATGAGGATCCTTGCGGTATCGAAAAACGAGTATCGAGCCTGTTCCTCGGCACCGATAATCGAGTGTGACGTTTTAGCATCGGGACCTCTGACGGTGGGCCGACGCGGTGGCATCTCCGCGGAGACCAAAACAGAAGAGTGACGCAGTGCGCATTTAACTTACACGCAGTAGCGGTCAAACAGCTTTATCTGGACAGCAGGGGGCGCCGTAAAAACACGGATGACACAAATTGCGCTGACGATTACGGACCAAAAAATTGAGAAAAATAAAATAAAATCACAGAAAATGGAAAAATTTGAAAAATATTGGACTAAATTGGATTTTTTTGTTGTTTTTCAAATAAGAACTTGCGACTTTTCATTTCAGTCTGTTTATTTATTGTAAATACAACACGAACAATGGACAATAAAGTGATATTTAATCATCTATTTATCTTAAAAAAAACTGCATTTGAAGTAGAAACGACATGTGATTTTTCTTTCTTTTCCCGCAAATACACAAAAGTGAAAGTATTTAAAGGTAAATGCCATGGAAAACTGACCAGTCAAACTGCATGTCTCCGTGGAGATAGAGACGTTTATTGCGTTTATTTACTGGTGGAACATTTTAGACAAAGCAAGAGACAAGTATAGCCTGACGCAATAATAATGACTATATCGACTTTTCATTCAATAAATGTATTTTGAGTATTTTTTGGGGAGATTAATATGTATTGTGTCTATTTTTTGGTTATATATTCACATTTCAGCTGTAGATGGTTGTAAAATTAACATTATACACCTCATAAATGACTAACTTTAGTGTTTTATTCTACTTTTTATTCATTCCAGTTCATGGTTTTTATGATATCGTTCATTTGAAAAAGGGTTTACTTGGATTTATTATTGTTTCATTGGCAGAACGTTTCACTATTTGTGTTTATTGTGATATTTTCTGGAACGATACAGTACAACTCTTATCAAAATGCGTTTTTGTGCCTGGCAACAAGTTACACAGTCCACTTTTAAACTTGAAATCTGTTTTGCTGAAGTATTTGACCCGACATATTTGGATCGGTTTGCTAAAATGTGCTGCGTGCCACATTTCTCAGGTTATTTCGGCGGTGGTTTGGGTCCTTTATGAATCAGAGTGTTGTGCAGGGACATACTGCGGCGTGTAGGAGACTGTCAGCGCTCAGACCGCAGGAGGCAAAACGAGGAACGTGGCTTCTGAGAAAAGTGTGTGGTTCACCCGAGCCGGCCTCTGCGCGGAATACCAGCTGGGGCCCGCGGAGCAGCCGTAGACCCGGAGAAGTGCGGCAGAATAAGCAGCTGTAGCGGGGTTTCAGACATTTAAAAGTGAGCTGGACAGACTGGTCGGACTTCTTAGGTAGAATCTTCCTTTTAATCATCACAATGCAGATATTTGGAGGTTTTATTTTTATTATTATTATTATTTATTTATTTATTTATTTATTTATTTATTTATTCATTCATTTATTTATTTTTCTATTTATTATTATTTATTTATTTATATTTTTAAATTAAAAAAAATATATATTATTATTATTTTATTTTTTTGTATTTTTATTTATTTATTGTACTTATTTAAATGTATTGAAGTGATTTTATTTATTTATTGTTTTTTTAATTTTACATTTTATTTATTTATATTGTATTTATTTCAAATGTATTTATTCAAATTTTCTTCGAATTGTATTTTATTCTATTCAAATTTATTTTATTTTATTTTATTTTATTTTATTTTATTTTATTTTATTTATTTTATTTATTTTATTTATTTTATTTATTTTATTTATTTTATTTATTTTATTTATTTTATTTATTTTATTTATTTTATTTATTTTATTTATTTTATTTATTTTATTTATTTTATTTATAATATTTTAAAACACATTACCAGCAACATTTTCAAATAAATGAATATCCAAAAATACATTACAAACCGATATTGCAACAACCACATTTTCTTTTTACAAAAACTGGATTTTTCAAAAACTGATATATATTTATGAGGAGGAGGGGCCTGTGCGCTCCATTTGAAATTGTTTACTTAGGTTGTACTTCGGCCAATAAAGTAACTATAACACGATTACAGATTACTTTTTTTTAACCAGGAAAGTGTCGCAATCGGCTCCTAAACGCACATCATCACAAACCTGTCAAATGGTGTTTTACACGGCTTTGAAACAAGTTAATTTGGAGAAAGTTAAATAACTCCAGGCTCACATGGGTTTCAAATAATGAGAAGATCCAGGCTCACACGGGAATAATCCAGGCTCACCGGGTTTCAAATAATGAGAATAACTCCAGGCTCACACACGGGTTCAAATAATGAGAATAACTCCAGGCTCACACGGGTTCAAATAATGAGAATAATAACTCCAAGGCTCACACGGGTTTCAAATAATGAGAAATAACTCCAGGCTCACACGGGTTCAAATAATGAGAATAACTCCAGGCTCACACGGGTTCAAATAATGAGAATAACTCCAGGCTCACACGGGTTCAAATAATGAGAATAACTCCAGGCTCACACGGGTTCAAATATGAGAATAACTTCCAGGCTCACACGGGTTCAAATAATGAGAATAAGGCTCACATTCAAATGTGAGAATAACTCCAGCTCACACGGGTTCAAATAATGAGAAATCCAGGCTCACACGGGTTCAAATAATGAGAATAACTCCAGGCCACAGTTCAAATAGGTTCAAATAATGAGAATAACTCAGCTCACACGGGTTCAAATAATGAGAATAAACTCCAGGCTCACACGGAGAATAACTTCAAATAATGAGAATAACTCCAGGCTCACACGGGTTCAAATAATGAGAATAACTCCAGGCTCACACGGGTTCAAATAATGAGAATAACTCCAGGCTCACGTGGGTTCAAATAATGAAGAATACTCCAGGCTCACACGGGTTCAAATAATGAGAATAAGACTCCAGGCTCACACGGGTTCAAATAATGAGAATAACTCCAGGCTCACACGGGTTCAAATAATGAGAATAACTCCAGGCTCACACGGGTTCAAATAATGAGAGTAAACCAAAATAAAACAGACTGCAAAATGAAATTAAAAAACGTTTATTTGTCTCAGCACAGTTCAAGGAGCAGGACATTTTGACAGAGTATTAATTCACTTAAATTCATTACTGGAATCATTGTTGGATTCCTAAAACAGACACATCTTTGCACTAGTTCTTACTTTATTCAATTCTACCTGAAGTAAACCTCAGAGTTTATCGCGACTATTTCACTTAATAAAGAACAGGAGAAGGAAAAATATGCAATAAAAAAGATAAATAACTATAAAAATATAATATAATACAAGCGTTTGCTAGACTATAGCCTACGAGCACAAGAAGAGAAGAATGACAACGTTTTCCCGCCAAAAGGTAGACAGACGCTTGCTTGTTGTCGTTTGTTGTCGTTTGTTGTTTGTTGTTTGTTGTGACGTCATCGGTAACTCCCACTGCAGCAGCGGCCCATCCTCTTGCACTTTTCGCACAAGTGCTGGAGGTGGGCCTTGTTTCGGGTCCGAGCTGTCCAGTCCATCCGGCTTCTCCAGGGGGCGCTGCCGAGCAGGGTTTATGTTCAGACGCACAAAGACAGGGCTAAAGCGATGCTAATCTAATCGCTTTTCTGACAATCGTTTCCTCTCGAAATCAAGATGCGTCGATAGATACATGTTTTGTTAAGCCCCCAAAAAGTGTAAACTCAGGCGTCACACAGTAAACCAGACGGACATGAAAAACTATCAAACTGCACTCTAAGAAAGGCTAAACTGGGACTAAACCAGGACTAAAACAAGAACAGTATAACCCCGGGATACTTACGTAAATAAAGGACTAAACTCTTCGCAAATCTACTGGATGCAGGTCTGATGCAGGTCTAAAACCAGGACTAAACCAGACTAAACCAGGTCTAACCAGGTCTAAACCAGGACTAAACCAGGACTAAACCAGGACTAAACCAGGACTAAACCAGACTAAACAGGGACTAAACCAGGGATAAATCAGGACTAAACCAGGACTAAACCAGGACTGAACAAGAGTAACCAGACTAAACCAGGACTGAACAGGAGTAAACAGGACTAACAGGACTAAACCAGGACTAAACCAGGACTAAACTAACCAGGACTAAACCAGGACTAACTCGGACTAATCAGACTAAACCAGGACTAAATCAGACTAAATCAGGACTAAAGGACTGAACCAGGACTGACCCAGGACTGAACCGGACTGACCAGGACTGACCCAGGACTGACCAAGGACTGACCCAGGACTGACCCAAGGACTGAGGACTGACCAGGACTGACCCAGGACTGACCCAGGACTGACCCAGGACTGACCTGTGTGTGCGGGTACACGTTGATTTTACAGCTGGTGCACTCTTGTCCCATGTTGGCCCAGGAGTTGGCGCTCATCCACTTCCTGTCACACTTGGAACACTGGTACTCCCCGAAACACCTCCTCTTCCCCTGGTACGGCGTCTGGAACAGAACCCGAAATCATGCAGAACCTTTTTGTGACACATCCCGGTGAGAAGGTTCCTCGTCACACGTGTAATTAAAGGAGACATATTAGAATATTTTCAAGTATTTAGTCTTGAACTGTAACATAAGTACATCGTCGTTTTACATTTTGCTCATTGTAAATTGGGATCTAAAACGGCTCAGTAATGACAAGAAAACGGGTGCACTGACTTCCTGTTCAGAACTGCAGAACTGCTAAGCCCCGCCTCTTAACAGTGATAAGCCCCGCCTCTTCGCAGTGCCATTCCACCGTGAAACGAGCCGCAGATTGTCGTTTACGCGCGTTTTTTATTGTTTGCAAAGTGTCTACGTGACATTTTGGAACCCACGCGTGTCACTCGGCGTTTTTGAAAACATCAGAAGTAAGTACAGGGATGTGGGCGGGGATAGGGGGTAGGTGAAAACAGGAGCCTCAGTTGCAGCACAAAACAGGAATAACTCAAACATGGCGCAATCGAGCAAGATATAACTTTTGAGTCAACTAACGATGAGGAAACGCTGTTTATAAAAATGTTAAAGCGCCCCCTACAGGTCGGGCGACTCATTGAACTAAAATACAGTTAAGATAAATACATTTTGAATTTTGCTAAAAATTCTAAAAATGTTATCCCAGAATAGCACATTTTTTAGGTTTATCATTTGTAATTTATGACATCACGCTAGGAAATTATTTTTATTTGACAAATACAAATATATGAGAGCGACTTCATTTTGTTGAATTAATGTTTAGGGAGTCTGCGAATGTTCTGTTTGGTTATTTCTTTAAAAAACGGAACAGTCTATAATGGTATATACTTTGGTTTCAGGTTCCAGTTGAGATCCACAAACTAGGAACTTCCTTTGGTGATGAGGTGCAACATGAAACTACAATATAATAGCAAAATATATATAAAAAAAGAAAGAAAATAATAATAATAATGATAATAATAATGATAATAATAATAATGATAATAATAATAATAATAATAATAATAAAAACAATTAAATAATAAAAAATAATCATGATAATAATAATAATAATAATAATAATATTTTTTAAAAGTAAAATAAATAATAATAATAATAATAATGATAATAATAATAATAATGATAATAATAATAATAATAATAATAATAATATTAATAATAATAATAATAATAAAAACAATTAAATAATAAAAAATAATGATGATAATAATAATAATAAAAAAATATATATATAATAATAAGGCATGCATTTTTTTTTTTCTTAACTAAATAAGATAAAAATAAACTAATACTAAATACTTTGACTAACTATTTACACACAATTTACAGTTTAGTCAAATAGAATGCAAAAACTGCTCATGCTGCAAACCCACTCTGTTTCCATATTCTACACATCTTCATCCATCAAAATGTATTCGTTTCTCACCTTCTTTTGGCTCATGTCGCCCGCTCGCTGCCTGAAGTCCTTCCCCAAAGCAAAACAGCCCGTCTGAAGAGCTCTTCCTGAGCCGGCCTTATAAAGGCTTGGTCCATCAGCAGGAAGAAATAAACACAGACTTAGTTTCACTTTAGTTTCCCTGGAACACGAAACCTACCTAGTGGCTGAAAAGGGAAACTACAACCAATACAGTGCATGGAAGAGGAAAAGGATAAAACTGTCAAATGTTCATAAAATCAATCATAAAAACAAAACGCCAAAATCATCAAGATTCCTCGTCACACATGTAATTAAAGGAGACATATTAGACTACTTCAAGTATTTAGTCTTGAACTGTAAAATAAGTAGATGGTCATTTTACATTTTGTTCATTGTAAATTGTGATATTGATCGAAAACTGCTCAGTAATACTAAAGAAAACGGGTGCACTGACTTCCTGTTCAGAACTGCAGAACTGCTAAGCCCCGCCTCTTCACAGTGACGAGGAACTACGTGCAGGCATGTGGACGGGGGTTGGCCTCAGTTGCAGGACAAAAACAGGATTAACTCAAAACAAGAATCAATTCAAACTTTGATCAATTCAATTTTGAGTGAACTAACGATGAGGAAAAACCATTAAAGTCGATGTTTGCTTCCAAATCGACCCAGTTCCCTGAGCGTAAAGATAATGTCTCCTTCTGTGTGGCTATTTCTGTCAACAAACGTGACTCGTCGCTAAAGTTACAGTATATTCGTGGTTGTCAGGTTCCTGTTTTGAGGACTTTTGACCACTGAAACGACACTTCGACACGCAGATCTGAGAAAATGCCCTGAAAGTTATTTGCAACGCTCTAAAATAAGAATAATTCAAGTCTAATTTAAAGGAAACCCGCAGTAAAACAAGGCCGAATGTATTGTTATTGCGCTTGATCATGCGTTTGCTTATTTCTTACAGCACTCCGGTCGTCTCTGTCAGCGTGACTAAACAAAAGTGAAAGTATTCCTGCACAACAAGCCTCAGGGCGTGGCGCCATTGTCAAACTCAAGCCGCGCGACCGTCGTCAGTCGAAACTATTTTAAGACTTAGCACGACGCGTTTATGGCGCCGAGCCCAAATTGTGACGTAATCAAATGCTAGAACGTGAAGGCATTTGTACGTTTATTTCGCAATTCCAAAATGGTTTAGTTTCTTGTGTTCCTCCATTTGTCCGCCTTAAAAAGCTGAAAAGATTAGACTTATTTAGCTTCCTCTGAAAACCAGACCGAGCGGCTAAAGGTAATTACAACCAATTTAGCCCAAAAGCTGATCAGATACTTCCACGCTAATCTGTCATTTAAGGATCAGGCGTGTGAAAGTAGAACATTGAACCGTGTGCGACAAATATCGACCCAAAAACATGCGCAACGGGTACGGCGGGGGCCGTCGTGACCCCCGCTCTGAGGGGTCGAAAGGAGAGCGGTCCGATCACGCGACGGCAGCGATAGAGGAGCAACTTTGCACGTTTCGATGGCCAATACGCTTGTGAGCGTCACGCTTAAACGAGAGTTCGAGGAGTGAAACGAGGTGTTGTTTTTCGTGCAGAACTAAGGTGACCAGATTGTCTGCGATGGAGCAGTAATAAAATGTCAAAAAGCGAGGGGTAAAAAGGTGCATTCATGTCTTATTCAGTCATTATATAATCTCCTTTTCTCTACTTTAGCTAACAAAACGACAACATATCCCGCTCTGTACTGTTGGCGTCCGTGGTTTTGGACACCTCTGCTGGGACACGGGTAGATGGGGGTAAATAAGGGACGTCTGGGCACCCTACGCAGCAGGACAAAGGCTGGCATTGGTTTCACGTGGGCTCAGAATGGCGTCCACGTCTCGTTTGCCGGTCCAGACCACTGGGTTCGGTTCTGCTTTGTTCGGTTTAGTTCTTGTGCTCGGCTGCACGCTTCCTCCAGCGACATGGACGTGGAAAATGCCTCTGTCTTTACTCCTTGTCTCCTATGGCTGTTTTATGTCTGTTATTTCATAAGGGACGTGGCCTGAGCAATTCGCATGTGTGCAGCGACCTAACCTCCAGGCCACAGAGCAGAGCACCAGCTTTTCCTCAGTCACTGATACATATTATTTTCAACATTTAAAATGATGTATCAAACACGCATTTTGGAATAATTGCATGAAAAATACTTTGAAAAAATAGTTTTTTTTATTTGATTTGGATTGAACAAAACTGCATCATAACTATATTAATATATTATATTTTCCCAGGCACATGTGAAGTACCCTCCAGTTTCCGTCATGTCAAAATCAAATGGTTGTCACCGCGCTTCACCACAGTACCGGCCCAGCGCCTGGCACTTCCCACAGAGGTCTTGACGATGTTGTTTGTCCGGTTCAGCTTTGTTCGGTCCGGCCGGCTTCAGCCGACGCTGAAGGAGTTTCAAAGATCAGATGAGAAGACAAGGAAACATGTCAAATATAAGAACAGACAAACACGGTCCTGACAGAGGAAACATGGACAATACTTATGTTAGCATTAGAATCCTCACTGTGTGTGTGTGTGTGTGTGTGTGTGTCATTGTGTAACCGGCATAACCTCTGTACACCTGGACGTACCTGTGTAGTAGGATAGACACTTTGTTGACAGGCTTCACACAGTTGATACACGTTGGCCCATGAGTGGGAGCTCACCCATGTCCTACCACATTGGGGGCATGTATATACCCCAAAGGCCCGAGCCTTCCCTTTGTACGGGGTCTGGGGAAGAAAGACACACTTATTTAGTTTGTTTTGTATTATTTAGTTGATTATTATTTAGAAATATTTAAATATCTTTACTGTATCAACAAACGGTTTAGATCATCATGGTCTTACCTTCTTTTGCTGCTCTGCCTTCTTTCCGCTCATATTGTCCACTTTCCTCTTGAAGGCAAAAGAAAATTTGACCCGGGCTTTTTGGCAAAGGCTGCTTTTGTACAGCGTTGGTCCTTTGACTCCTCCCTTAGTTTTCGTAGGACATCTCATAGTCACTACGGTAACTAAACAGTTGACAGGGCGTTGTGTTGCCCAGTGGCAGAGCAGTGGATAAACTCGCTGTTCAGCTTGAAGAACACAATGTAAGGACCATCAGGGACCGGCCAGTAGACAAGACTGGTTTTCACACTTTCCACTCATGGTTCTTCATCAGAACATCTCCCAGAACCGGTAACGCTGCCTTTTTCATATCATAATCATAACAAACTGCGCCACGAGCTCGTTCATTCCTTCTCACTCAAAGCAGAGTTGTTCCAACAGTTCCATAACAACGGTCTCATCACTTTGAAGAAGACTTGGAACATTGATATTAGGCTGGAATAACATCAAAATGCTTCCATTTTACAGTAAAAAGTACTACTTTTTGTTGTTTGGACAAATTAGCAGGAAGCCTGAGGGCCAAAAACACTCGGTCTGAGGGCCGCATTTGGCCCCCGGGCCGTAGTTTGGACATGCTTGTTACGTAACAGTTTTAGGAGCTTTGGCGCCCCACAGAGCGTGTAGTGTCAGGTGAACCCTCATGAAGGTGCACGATGAAGACCATAATGAGGTCCTCTTATCTTAGGAACGGCACTGTAAAAATAGACTAAACCAGGACTAAACCAGGACTAAACCAGGACTAAACCAGGATTAAACCAGGACTAAACCAGGACTAAACCAGGACTAAACCAGGATTAAACCAGGACTAAAAATAGGACTAAACCAGGATCTGAAACAGACTACGAGACTAAACCAGACTCAGAAAAAGACTACACAGGACTAAACAGGACAAACCAGGACTAAACCAGGGACTAAACCAGCGACTAAAAACTAGGACTAACCAGGACTAAAAAAATAGACTAAACCAGACTAAAATAGACTAAACCAGGACTAAAAGATAAAAGCAGACTAAACCAGGACTAAACCAGACTAAAATAATAACCAGCAAAAAACTAAACCAGGACTAAAAAATAGAACTAAACCAGGACTAAAATAACTAACAGACTAAACCAGGACAAATACACTAAACCAGGAACTAAAAAAAAGACTAAACAGGACTAAAACAAGACTAAACATGGACTAAACCATGAGACTAAACAAGACTAAACGCAGCGACTAAACATGGACAAACCTGGACTGAAACCGGATAGAACCGAGGACAACCCAGCACTAAACCGGACTAAACAGACTAAAACCTGACTAAGAAGACCTAAACCAGGACTAAACCAGACTACAAAATAGACTATAACCTCAGACTAAAAATAGACTAAACCAGGGACTTAAAAACCTAGACTACCAGACCTAAAAATAGACTAACAACCAGCGACAATAACTAAACCAGGACATTAAAAATAACTAAACCCAGACGACTAAACAAATAGGTAAACGACTAACCAGACTAAAAATAGAACTAAACAGGACTAAAAATAGACTAAACCAGGACTAAAAATACAAAAAACCAAGACTAAAAATAGACTAATCAGGACTAAAACCTGACAAAATAACCTGGACTAAACCTGACTAAAGCCTGGCACTAAACCACTACCTGACTAACCGACTAAACCGACTAACAGTATACAGACATGAGTAAACCAGGACTAAACCAGGACTAAACCAGACTAACCAGTACTAAACCAGGACTAAAAATAGACTAAACCAGGATTAAAACCTGGATTAAACTTGGACTTAACTCTAATTATACTTGTTTCATACTTTGTTTTGTTTCTGGCTTACCTGCGCTAGGTTGAGCTGCTCCGGGCGCGGGCTCGAGTGTTCGTGCTCGGGGCTCGGGGCTCGGCATCTCGAGGCGCTCGGGGGCCTCGGGGCTCGGGGCTGCTCGGGTGAGCTCGGGTGCTCGGGGCTCGGGGCTGCCGGTAGCTCGGGCTCGGGGGCTCGGGGGCTCGGGGGCTCAGGAGGTTGGGACAGTCAGCAGGTGGTGGAGTGTGGTGGTTTGCGGGGGTCCGATGTGCTCCGCCCCTTCTTACGTGGGCTGGCGCTTGATGAAGGCCGGGGCGTGGCATCGGAGAACCCTCCAACAGTATTGGACCTTTTACGTTTGCTCAGGGTGTGGGGTCTTTGCGTGTTTCGTTTGCTTTTGTTTTGTGTTTCTGATGTTTTCGTGTTGGACTCGTATCATCGAAACGCAGATCATTTTATATTAAAGACATTTAAATGAACCGAGGAACATCAAAAAGGAGAACAAGAAGATTCAAACTGACATCTTTTATTTTAAACTTTTCTCCGGCGGTCTCTCGCCTTAAAGTCACATGACCCACGTGGAGCTGTGGATTCTGGATTCTGGGTCAAGTGCGTGTGAGTTTTCAAGTTTCAACCTGTTTAGCAGCTTCTGAGTCCAAAAAAAAAGAGGACAAAAATTAAAACGACGACATTTTTAGCATTGCATTTCCTGTTGTGATGTCATCTGTAGCTCCTCCCCCTGCAGCAGCGGCCCAGGCTCTTGCACTTCTCACACAAGCGCTGAGGGTGGGGTTTGTTTAGGTCCAGTTTGTCGTCCTGTCCGTCCGGCTTATCCAGGGAGCGCTGTCACGAGCAGAGGTTTATGGTTTTATGTTCATGGAAACATATTTACTTATGTTTTCAGGACAAAATGTACAAAGCAGGACTAAACCGAGGACTAAACCAGGACTAAACCAGGACTAAACTGAGACTCAAAACCAGGATTAAACCAGGACTAAACCAGGACTAAACAAAGACTAAACAAAGACTAAAACAGGACTAAACCAAGACTAAACCGAGACTAAACCAGGACTAAACAAGGACTAAACCAGGACTAAACCAAGACTCCCAAACCTGGACTGACCTGTTTGTGCGGGTACACGTTGATGTGGCACTTGGTGCACTTTTGTCCCATGTTGGCCCAGGAGTTGAACCAAACCGCTCATCCACTTCCTGTGACATGCGGGACATTCGTACTCCCCAAAAACACCTCCTGTCGCCCTGGTACGGCGTCTGGAAACAAGAGTCAGAGTGTGGCTCTCGTCACAGACTTTTGGCTCTCGTCACAGACTTTTGGCTCTCGTCACAGACTTTTGGCTCTCGTCACAGACTTTTGGCTCTCGTCACAGACTTTTGGCTCTCGTCACAGACTTTTGGCTCTTCAGATATGTCTGACTGTCTGATCAGCAAAGCTTTAAAATTGCACTAAAACTTTGCTGCTTGTCGTCATGGAGATGTTATTGCTTTGCTTGGAATGTCTTTTATTCTTAATTTAACCATGCACTAGATTATTCAATACATTTATCAAATCGGACTTAAACATATAAACACAAAAATATCATAAATCTTACCAACTTTTCGGTCATATTTCCTTGCTCTGTTCCTGAAAAAGCAGCTCATGAGTTGTTGCCACGGAGACTCCCTTTATAAAGGGCCGCTCCTCCAGCTGAAGGGAAACACAAACTGCTGAGTCACGTGAGTTTCACTTTCCACTGAAAACGAAACCTATCTCAGTAAATAAATCTCAGTCAAAGGAAAGTAGATAATACTGCAGTATTACTGTAATGTAAAGGTGAATGTCCCATAATGAGGCTTTAAACGTAATGTATTTAGCCAACAGTCAGAGAATTGAACTCATACAACAAAGGTACATTCAGATGACATTCTTTCTAGCATATTGAAGTTATTTAATAATAAGTTTAACTTCACAATGTTAATAAGAATAAGTAAACAAATATATTAATGTTTTGATTTTCTTGCAGCGCAGCAAAAATGGCATAAGTTTCAGTTTTATTGCATCAGCAATGACCAAAGTGAAACTTATCTCGTGCCAACAGCTCTCTCTCTCCAGACTCACAAAATACATGTTGTGTACTTCACATTACTACATATTACGTATATGTTTAGTAACAGCAATAATAAAGATGCATTTCTCTCAATACTTTATTGTTATTTGAGTGGAAGTGATTTTATTTGTAATGATGGTGAGTTTGAGTTCTTATAAACCAATAACTGCTCTTCTCGTCTCGTTTGACGGTTACTGGCTCAACGGACATCTATTGACCTGTATTTCTTGCCGTTTTTTTCTTAAAACAATACCGATCGGATACTGGGATTGAATTTAAATATTCACCAACTTCTCCGTCCATGGCTGTTTGTGTCGCCAGTATCAATATTTGGTTGTATTTTGGAACAAAACGATAACATTTTAACAATTTGTATCTCCCGCCGATCTGTTAATAACACTGTTTGTTTTCACCCAAAAGGAGGCGTGGCCGTATCGCTAGATTTCTTATCTCCCGCCTATCTGTTAAGACTGTTTGTTTTTGCCCAAAAGGAGGCGTGGTCATAGTGCTAGAATTCATATCCCCCGCCTGTCTGTTAACACTGTTTGTTTTCACCCAAAAGGAGGTGTGGCCGTAGCGCTAGAAAACGTATCTGCCGCCAATCTGTTAACACTGTTTGTTTTCATCCAAAGGAGGCGTGGTCGTAGCGCTAGAATTCGTATCTCCCGACTCTGTTAACACTGTTTGTTTTCACCCAAAAGGAGGTGTGGTCGTAGCGCTAGAATTCGTACCTCCCGACTGTTAACACTGTTTGTTTTCGCCCAAAAGGAGGCGGTGGCCGTAGTGCTAAGAATTCGTATCTCCCGCCTATCTCTTAACATTGTTTGTTTTCACCCAAAAAGGAGGTGTGGCCTTAGCGCTAGAATTCGTATCTCCCGCCTATCTGTTAACACTGTTTGTTTTCACCCAAAAGGAGGCGTGGCCGTAGCGCTAGAATTCGTACCTCCCGACTCTGTTAACACCTGTTTGTTTTCACCCAAAAGGAGGCGTGGCCGTAGCGCTAGAATTCGTACCTCCCGACTCTGTTAACACTGTTTGTTTTCACCCAAAAAGAGGCGTGGCCGTAGCGCTAGAATTCGTACCTCCCGACTCTGTTAACACTGTTTGTTTTCACCGAAAAGGAGGCGTGGCCGTAGCGCTAGAATTCGTACCTCCCGACTCTGTTAACACTTTGTTTTCGCCCAGAAGGAGGCGTGGCCGTAGCGCTAGCCCAAAAGTAGCCGTATGACCCGTATGACATCTATGTGACCAGTTTTATAAAATCAAACTTTCAAACGTAAAGTTAATGTGACGTATACTTTTGTTTTGTACTATAGATACATTTGAAACTCCTTAAATGTGCGTTCAGATTTCTTGTCATGTACAGTAGACACAGAATGGCCGCCACATGTTTGTTAGCCAGCCCCCGAGGCAGCAGTTTTATCAAAACGAGACGTGGAGACTCTGCGAACACTCGACCCAAACGCTACAGAACTTGGACGTTTCTCTCCCGCCGAACACCTCCTCCGTCCCCTCGTCCCGTCCCACCCCCGCGGGGACACAAAGCCTTCCGCTGTCCCGCTGAATAGTACGGCCGCTTACGCCGCCGTACCCACAAAAGACGGCCTTGTCCCGGGAGGAAACAGGAGGAAATGTGTCACATCTGCTGCAGGGTCCGGGCGAGGGCTGCTGTGTGGGCACGAGGGGAGACATAAGCGGGGGAATCTATCAAAGCCGGAACAATACCGCTTTGTGTTCGGCGACGGGGAGTGTTGAGTGTGGCATGATGAGGCGCGTTGCGTAGTGTGGACATCATTCATTTCAAAAATAGAGCAGTCAAATGTCAGTCAAAGAAAAGAAAAACACACACTTTTGAAGTTTCACAATGATCATGACTAAAATAACTTGGGATCCAGGGATGTCACGATGTCAAATTGTTGTGAGATAAAAAACACATCACGGGTTAACGATTCTTGAGAAATCTCGTCTCGCACACGACCATTTCTCAAGATTTTGACCAGCTTTATGAACTTAAACTTTGTGACTTGCAAAATAAAGTCAATGTGACAACAAAAACAGACAGTTTTCAAAGTACTTTATATTTAGACGTGCGTGTTGTTGTTGTTTTAAATATAGATTGAATTAAAACCACTTAATTTTGCTTCTAAAATAGTCACAATCATTATTTTTTGAGTTCTTTCGATTGTATTGTGACATAAAGAAACACGATTATCGATTATCCTAATAACGGTAATAGTTAAGATGACTGGCGGTTTAAACATGTTATAGGTTTGTACAAGACACAGTAATCAATAACAAACTCTGGTCCTCCATCTGACAGAAATGTTAAAACGGCTGATTTGACCTATGTTTTTTCAATATTAAGAGCTAAATTAGCCTTGATTAGCTTTGATTAGCCTTGATTAGCCTTGATTAGCCTTGGTTTTGTACATTTGTGAATTCATTTGTCTTTCTTTATATATACATAATAAGACAGTAAAATCACACACAAAAACATTTAACAAATTTGCAAAATGAAAAAGAAAAGAGCCAGGGTTTCTCAGGAGAGTTGTCGCCGGGGGGATGTTGGCAAATGTTGCAAGGCTGGTTTTCCGCCGAGAGACAGCAGGGGGCGACGACGGACACATCAAACGCCCCGAAAATACATATTTAACCATCACGGACTAACAAAGACGTTCAATAAGGTGAAAATGTTCTGCTTTAACCTCGATCTGGGAGCAAGTCGTCATCACATTTTAGACTCTTGTTGTTGTTCTAAAGAAAACACTTATCTTCTACTTATTTTGCGACATTTTTTTTGGTCATAACACAGACGAAAACTACTTCTGTGTAACTTTTCACAGTATTGCATTAAAAGTATCTATCTTGCATTGCATTATTGGTGTTTTTTTTTTCATTGCTCAAAAATGCCTTGAAAAACAGACTTTTAATCCAAATCCAGACAAATAGCGTGACATGTTTCTGGTTTTGTTTGGTTCTTCCAGACTTTGACCCAGTACAGCCGCTGCTCTCCGCTGGGATCGCTGAACAACCTCGTGGAGGGTTTCTCGTCTTTAGCGGATCATTTCTCGGACCTGTCCCTGTCTCCGGACCCCCGAAAGCCCAAACGGCCTCCTCCAAACTACCTGTGTCACCTCTGCTTCAACAAGGGCCACTACATCAAGGACTGTCCACAGGTAAGACGGATCCAAACCTGGACTTCATCAGGCCTAAAATGGTGCTTAACATGGTCTGAAATCAGGCTAAATCTGGTCTATGATGAGATTGCCACCCATAATAACAAAACATGAATAGAATTGTCTCTAAATAAAACAACTACTCGATACTGATACTGAGCCCGGTCAATATTTTTAAGCCAATAAAGAGGACAGACTTGGATCCAGTTCGTTAAATATGTATAAAATTACCTCTCATTGTCACATTTGCTACAAAATATGTACACAGCTATAGAGTATTGGGTATAAATCAGTAAAGAGCAATGCAATTGTATGACACAGTAATAGATGAGAATAGGAGAGTAATAAAAGTGTAATAGAAGACTACTAGATGAGGGTTAGAAGAGTAATAGAAGAGTAATCAAAGAGTAATAGAAGAGTATGAGAAGTGTAATTGAAGAATACTAGATGAGTTATAGAGGGGTAATAGAGGTTTACTAGATGAGTGATAGTAGAGTAATAGAAGAGTACCTAGATGGGTGATAGAAGAGTACTAGATGAGTATTAGAAGGGTAACAGCAGAGTACTAGATGAGTATTAGAAGAGTACTAGATGAGTATTAGAAGGGTAACAGCAGAGTACTAGATGAGTATTAGAAGAGTACTAGATGAGTATTAGAAGAGTGCTAGATGAGTATTAGAAGGGTAACAGCAGAGTACTAGATAAGTATTAGAAGAGTACTAGGTGAGTATTAGAAGAGTGCTAGATGAGTATTAGAAGGGTAACAGCAGAGTACTAGATGAGTATTAGAAGAGTACTAGATGAGTGTTGGAAGAGTACTAGATGAGTAATAGAAGTGTCCTAGATGAGTTTTAGAAGAGTACTAGATGAGTAATAGAAGAGTACTAGATGAGTAATAGAAGAGTCCTAGATGAGTTTTAGGAGAGTACTAGATGAGTAATAGAAGAGTACTAGATGAGTAATAGAAGAGTACTAGATTAGTATTAGAAGAGTACTAGATGAGTAATAGAAGAGTACTAGATGAGTAATAGAAGAGTACTAGATGAGTAATAGAAGAGTACTAGATTAGTGTTAGAAGAGTACTAGATGAGTATTGAAAGAGTACTAGATGAGTATTAGAAGAGTACTAGATGAGTAATAGAAGAGTACCAGATGAGTAATAGAAGAGTACTAGATTAGTATTAGAAGAGCACTAGATGAGTATTAGAAGAGTACAAGATGAGTATTAGAAGAGTACTAGATGAGTAATAGAAGAGTACTAGATGAGTGTTAGAAGAGTACTAGATGAGTATTGAAAGAGTACTAGATGAGTATTAGAAGAGTACTAGATGAGTATTAGAAGAGTACTAGATGAGTATTAGAAGAGTACTAGATGAGTAATAGAAGAGTACTAGATGAGTAATAGAAGAGAAATCCCCAACGAGCTCGACTTTGTTTCACATTTGTCACGGAAATAAACGCATCTGATTGCACAGTGCAGTTTGAGTTTGGCTCCAGGCAGCGGAGGGGGAGGTGACAGGACTCTCCACAAATATTACTGTAAAACATGTCAGAACAATTTTGATGGAATAGAAAAAACATTTAAAACAGTTTTTGGTTTATTAGTATGTTTGAGGACATTTTTAATAAAGGAAAAAAAGCCAATATTTATAAATATAATAATATATTTATTTTATGAAAAAAATAAAATAAAATTAACAGGGTTGAAATAGCCGTGGTCCATAAAACAACCGAGTTTAAATGTTTGGATTGCATTCTTAGGATTCTCCAAGTTTTGTGACGTCAATAGTTTCTGGTTATGATCTTTTAGCCATAGACCGTATTATTAAAGTCCAGGGGCCAGGACGTGTTCAACTGTTTCCACATATTGACGGCAAAGTGGGTTTTTGCAGTTCTTTCGGCTCAGTTTGAGGTTTCTGGTTCGAACCGCCGAGAATGAAAGAATGTCACAGGAAGTGGACCGTGAACCAGGAAGAACCGGGTTAAATCAAGTCTGGCTCATAGAAATACATTTGTCTACTTAACATTAAAGGAGTCTAAATCATTCTTTGTACACATTTATTGATGTTATATGAGGTCTTTTGCCTTGGATCTTTAAAGGAGCTGTACCTGATTTGAACTGTTTGGAAATGCGAAAAACTGAACTAGATAATTTACCAGATTTCTTTATTAATAAATAATAAAAAAGTAAAATCTGTTCAGCCCCTGTACAGATATATTGTAAAAGCATCTATTTGGGTGAAAATGAGACCACTGCGCTTTCTCTGCAGCAATTTATGGAAAGTTTTATTTTCCGAAAAGCTGTGGAAGTGCGCCGTTAGCATGCTAATGTTTGTTAGCTTTACCCAGGACGGAAAAACTCGTGTTGATAAACTCAATGTGGTGAATATTTAGGGTGCTGGGGAGCTGTAAAGAGTTTAAAATGAACTAGTTCTGTTTTTCAGGTTTCAAAAGAGTAAAAATCAGCTACAGTCCCTTTAATATGAGCTGGATAAGACACACCTCTTTGTAGCGAGTTTGATTAGTGGCCACTTTGCGGTACTGCAGCCGGTTGGACCCATAGAGCGCGGTGTGTTTTTAGTGAAATCAAACTGCTCGTGCTCGACTGGCAGAGACCTACAGCGTTCACGAAGGTCAGATTTTCAAGGGTTTTTTGTCTCAAGCGCCTAAAAAGTTAGCTTTGGCTAGTTTAGCCTAGCCTCACTCTCAGCCCGCGCGCTAACACCGCTTTAGCCGGCATCGCGCTGTTTGTTCAGAACTCATCGCGCGGTCCCGTTTCTGCGGTTACACGATGGGCAACGCTCGTCTGTTTTGAAACAAATACGACGCCATCTTTGAGTCCAGATTTGGCCCAGAAGTCAATGGTCGTTTTCGATGAATGATCCATTTTTTTAATGAACAAAATGATCTAAAAACCATGTAATACTAAATACCAGAACAAACATAATGCGGCTTCTTTACCGTCGGAGGGTCCACATCCGGCTTGTCTCCGTGGAGATGCTATTGCTTTGCCTGGAATGTTCCACAGTATGGCATTAAATTGATTATTATTATTTTGCAGTCGTATTTGCAATTATTCCTTGTAGTAGAGGCTGAATATTGAGATGAATATAATATAGATATGATGAATGAATATTATATACTGAAGAGAAAGAGAGAATAAAGGAATAACATCTTAAATCAATGGTTGTATTCAATTAAAAAAAAAATCAAAATGCATGCGACTGTGAATAGTTTATACAGTCAAATTAAATAGAAATTAAATTAAATCGTGCGTTTTTACAAGGCGTTAGAAAACTATCACTTTCAATAAAACGTCCCCCAAAATCACTCAAGTATTATTGAAAGTATGCAGCGTTGTCGGCATGTTCAAACGACGCGTTCACTGGCTCTGCTGGCGGTACGACTTCTCTCTCCCAAATGTTAGCAATCTCTTTTTACACTCTCGCCTCCCGAGCCGACCGCAAATCTGGAAGCGATTTTGTCGGACGCCCCCTGAACCGCTCCAGGCCCGCTTTAAGGATGATGTCAGATTTTTATCAAGCGCGTCTGGTGTTTTAAACCCACACAAGACGGCAGACGCCTGTGGACGGTCGTCGTGTGAAGGCCCCTCGGAGCCACGACAGCTGCAGGGAATCCCAAGTATTTTCACACAAATATAATGAACACTACGCATTTTTTTGTATGGTATTTTTGTGACCAGGACAGTATAAGTTAAAAAAAAATATATATATATTTGCCAACTAATCAAAATCTCAAAAAATAAATCAATAAATAACGTAAATACAAATAAATACAAATAAATACAAATAAATACAAATAAATAAATATATGCATTGATAAATACATACTTGCTCTTCTGTCCAATCATCCTTTTCTGTGGCCACATCTGTCCTGGGGGCAGTTGTCAGAGATGTGGCTTCCATTCCATGCCTATAAATCCCACACTAACATTTAGAAGTCGTGACTTGAGCTCGAGTCAGACTTGAGTCACTATTTTGATGACTTGAGGCCTGACTTTTGGTACCTATGTCCCCCGGTACCTATGTCCCCCGGTACCTATGTCCCCCGGTACCTATGTCCCCCGGTACGTACCTATGTCCCCGGTACCTATGTTCCCTGGTACCTATGGCTCCCCGGTACCTATGCTCCCGCTTTTCTATCAACCGGGGAACTATGCTAATAATAGCATAGGCTACTGGTTCAGGTTCCACATCCCCAATAGCTGTGCGTAAATGTATGGTTTTACAGCATGAACTATAGCAGCATATAACCCTAACCCAAACCCTAACCCAGGTCTCGGGGAACATAGGTACTGGGGGGAACATAGGGCGGCCCCCCCTGGGGACTTGACTTGGACTTGGAGCCTACTGACTTGAGACGACTTGATACAGATTTTTTTTTTCTTTACAGTCGATTCTTCGATGTGACATAATCATAAAAATCATATAAATTGCTGAAAGAGTTTCACTTGCACTCTTGAATGATGTAAATGTTTAAAGAAAGAAAAAAGGAAGCTAATTATGCTATGCTATGCTATGCTATGCTATAATCACCTGGCACATCGCTTGCCTTTTATTTGTTTTTGTATTATTTTTGTTTTGTTATTGTCTCGACTGTCTAAAAGTATGCAATTTATGTCCCATTCTAACCGAAATCACTTGCCCAAGATGAAGGAATACATTTAAAAAGACAAATAAAAAATAAATAAACACTAAATATAATGAAGAAAATGATACTTAAATTGCCTTGTGAATGTAATAAAGACTACAAAGTGCATTTTTCTTAAGTATCAAGAGGTTTTAAATGATCTTGGCAGTTCAGCTACTTCGTTTTATAACTATTTGTGGTGTGCATGTGGGTTTGGGGGTTCAACTCTAACATTCAGCCAAGTCAAAGGTCTCATTCAGGTACAGTGTGTTGCTTCATATTTAGCCACAGCATGGGGATCGTTTTTGTGTGTGAAGTGCACGGGAAACTATGCATGAGTCAGGGGTCCGTTTCCTAACACTCTGACACTTCATCAAGGCAGTTTGTGAGCACGACGCGGTCTCAGCTCGTGTTGTTTGAGGACGAATTCAGGGGAAAAGTGGGTAAAATGTAGAAAACTGGAATTGGTCCGTATGTGTGCAGCTTTCACGTGTGCGAGTGAAAATATGTTCCCTTTATGACATGCAATAAAGGAAGGAGAAGACGTGGCAATGATGGCGACATAATAATGACTACACCCAAGCTAAAGCTCATTTCCAGGATTCATTCATCCATTTACGCAATTAAAAAAGGAAATATCTGATTGTACAACCGCCGAGAGATGACATTTGGACTTCATTTGGGACTAGATTGGACTTTGGGTGTCTTTTGTGAACTTTTTATCTTCTTTTGCTCTCTCTGTGTGTCATATTTTTATGATATTTAACAATAAAAACAGAAAAATTTCAATGTATATATAAAAACAAACAAATTTTGTCACTGTTTTGTCTTGTTTTTCACTTGTTTTGTCTTGTTTTTCACTTGTTTTGTCTTGTTTTTCACTTGTTTTGTCTTGTTTTTCACTTGTTTTGTCTTGTTTTTCACTTTTGTCTTGTTTTTCACTTGTTTTGTCTTGTTTTTCACTTGTTTTGTCTTGTTTTTCACTTTTGTCTTGTTTTTCACTTGTTTTGTCTTGTTTTTCACTTGTTTTGTCTTGTTTTTTTCACTTGTTTTGTTTCCTTGTTTTTCACTTGTTTTTTCACTTGTTTGTTTTTCACTTGTCTTGTTTTTCAACTTCTTTCACTTGGCTTTTGTCCTCATATGTATTGCACTGTTATGTATATCTTAATAACAATTAAGTTTTCAGAATTTCGCAATTTCGTTTGGGTATCTGATTGCGGATTGAATGGTCACAAAAAGCAAATACCAAAGTCTGTAACCTGCAAACACGTTTTTTCGTTTCAGTTCAGCGGTTCAGAGGTCCGTCTGCTCCCAAATCTCCTGGACATAAGTTTTCAGATGAGAATATCAGATTTTGTGTCTGTGACGTTTGGAAATTTGAACAGAAGAATGGAAATGGAACGTATTTTGAGCTTTTGGACGATGTTCTAATGAAAAACAAAACACTTGGAAGTTCATTTTGTGTGTGAAATCCCGCAAACGTATTTAAGATGACGAATTCATTACAGAATTTTTATGGTACAATTTGACTGTCAGATTGTAGATTTGTTGACCTGGTTTACGATTCACATCTCTGTAATCGCTGTCCACATGTAACAAAAACCCGGACAAAGTTCAAGTCGTCTCCGTCGGTACGGAAAGAAACAACAGTGAAGTCATGTTTTCACAACGGCCTCAGAACGTGGGGCCGTTATTCAACCCCCAAAGACGTTCGTTTGTCTCTTAACAAACAAGGATATGGTTCAACGCTTTGTTTTGGGTCGCGAGTTTGGATGCATATCTTCCAAAAAAAACGGCGACTCTCGCAGTTTTGCATATGTTCAAAAATATACTTTGCGTACGGTATTTTATGAATGAATCTAAGGTTTTATCCGCTCCCATTATCCATTTCAAAGCTGAGGTGTAAAGTAATTCAGTCTGGATTTTTACAAACAAATGAAGACGTTTAAATAAGGCTTGAAAACAAACATGGGCGACGACAAAAGAAAACAAACATGGGTGACGTCAAAAGAAAACAAACATGGGCGACATCAAAACACGAGTTAAAAGAGTTGACGCTTGTTAACGTAGCGTCATCGACCGCACAAACCTTACCCGACAAACGGGGCCGTCCGCGAGAACCGGGGGGAGTGAAGGAGGGGCAGTGGAGTGATGCGGCGCGGGGAGGAAGGAGGTTATCGTTTCCAGATGAGCTCAAAAACTCAAATCAGGGCCAAAACTTTGACTAAAAACATAACGCTGGCTCCGATTTGAATGTTTTCATATGCGCGGTGTTGTAATGTCATAATGAATGTGTGGGTTTGGGAAACTAAAAGAAACGTGCCGTCTCGGTTGTGTAAACTGCAGATCGCGTTAAAGTACGGAGCCCTGAAAAAGACAATTCAGATTAGAAAAAAAAAAAAAAAAAAAAAGTATTTCTGATAGTAATTACAGCCACAGTTCCCAAAGTTCACATTTTGCTTTGTTTAAAAAATATAAAAATAAATTAAATCTGCCTAATTCTCGCAGTACTTCAGTGGGTTAAAGGTGTAATATGTAACTTTTCTGGTCGGGGTCCACCACTTGCTTGTCTATGAGGAGATAAACTATAGTAGCAATATAGCAATCAATTTGCTTTGTCCATCTTGAATTCGCTTTTTAATGCTAGATGAATGAAACAACTTGCTCTCCGCTCCACAGATCTGGACTCTCATTTGTAAAACTTTGCATGGAATTCTCACAGAAAATGTACGTACAAACTTGCCAACTTCTCGTTTCATTGAGCTCAGATTCCTCTGCCTTCATTTCTGAAACCTCTCAAAGGACAAATCTGAGTGTTTGGACCATTTTTGGCTCACGTAAATGTCAAGTTTTCTCTTTATAGATCACAAACTTAACATGGAAACCTTTTTGTACGTCCGCACGCTTTATGAACGAGGCCCCCGACCTGTGACCTGGCCCGATGGCGCTCGTCTCCATGGAGATAGAAAAGTTGAATGCCTTACTGTGGAACATGTGGGGGGGGGGGCCGGGCGATCTGATGAAGTCTCCCACTCCTGGTCAAAACAATGTTATTCACTACAGTTCTGACTTTGACTGATTTTTGTGCACATACTTTTTTTTTTGTGTTGTAGAAAATCAGTTTAAATAGTAGCTGTTCGCGTCAAAGTTGGTTAGCGGCATGTGGAAGCAAGTTTCTTATTTTGGTACTGGTTTAGAACCGGTTTAGAACTGTTTTAAACCCTTGATCAAACCACATTTTGACCTGATGGTCCTGAAATAGCATTTTCTTGGTTAGAGATGCTTTAAAAACAGTCTTTTTTTCTCCAGACCTGCGTTTGTGTTCCATACTTGACCGTTTTGGCTGCTGTGACTTTAAAATAAAATTCATTTAAAGCATCCTTAACCAAGAAAACCAGTTGAGGCAAATCCAGGTTTTTCCTCAGGCAAAAATCTTGGTTTGATCAAGGGTTTATAAAACAGTTCTAGGACTAAACCAGGTCTAAAAACCCTTTAAAGTCCATACTCCTTCAACAAACTCATTCCGGTTGTTTCACAGCGCAAATTGCCTTCCATAAAATGTTTAGAAAGAAAGGATCTGTAGACCAAATGAACCGCGTTGGGACTAAACCCGTTTCAACCCTTGTTTCAGCCTGTTTCAGTTGGATCTAGTGTAGTTCTGGTTGTTATCGTCCTTCAGTTGGATTCAGACCGGACCGATCCCATAGTCCTGCTTTTCATTTCCAGTTAAGAGCTGGTGTGATCCTAAATTGGACCCTGAAGTCTTGAAATGAAACTGCACTTCTCTATTTCCAGCCGTAATGCGACCCAGCCCTGTCCTTGTGCCTTGCCTCATCGCCGCATGTGTTTCATATTCGCCTGCTCCTGATTGGTGGATTCTGGTGCAGCTGGGAGGCATGACAGAGAGCCTGAAGTATTTGTTTGGAGCAGTTCTTCTGGGGGCCTGTTCCGTGGCCCCTCCGTCTCCTTTGGGGCCACTGTGGGAGGGGGGAGGAAGCGGAGGAGAAAAACCTTGGATTCCCGGAATTAAATAAGATGTCAAATGCATTTCTGTTGTGAAAGAAGACCAGATGTAGGTCTGGGCGAGATGTCAAATGAATATCACTGTTATTGGAGTCAGATTAGGATTTTGACTTGATCTTGATTCATGTACATGCTGTATTTTTATTTGAGAGGTAAATAAATTAAATCTGCGTGCTAATTTTAAGGCATTAGCTCTGGCTTTGATTTGGTCTAGATCAGCTTTGGTCCTGGTTTAGACCCATATTTCAGGACTGGTTATACAGGACTGTGCAATGAATCATTATTATAATTTCTTTTTAATGGGATGAATATCAGTTGTGTCCGCCTGCCGTTTCTACAAAGTTAAGACTATGTAAGAGACATGTTTTATCATTGTTCATTGTTTTATGTTGCACTGTATCACCAAAGCAAGTTCCTATGTTTGGGAAATCTGTTCATTGGCAATGGCAGTAAACCTTCAGATATTATATTATATTTTATTTTATTTTATTTTTAATTTTAATTTTAATTATTTTAATTTAATTTTATTATTATTATTATTATTATTATTATAATTTAATTTTATTATTATTATTATTATTATTATTATTATTAATTAATTTATTTATTTTAATTTGTTTTATTTATTTATTTTCTTACTTTATTTATTTTTCAATGGCACTTTTGATTAAAAGTCTTTTTTATTTACGTTCATGAAATTATTATTGAACACGTGTTTTCACTGAAGATTCAATCAGAACAAGGAAAACACTCTTTTGCTGAATCCCTTTATGAACAGTTTCATTTTGGAGTTTGAAAGCAGCAGATCTCATTTTCGGGACGTGCCGGCAATAATTTTGAAATAGTTATTACATTACTCTTCGTCCCTTTTCAATTTGAATGACCCAGTTTTCAAACTTGCATCTGCAGCGGTTTGATATTCGGAAGGACCAGACCTCGAAGTGTTTCTGAACCTGATGAAGTTTCACGATGATCCTTCGTCTCCTCTGAGTGAAACACGCTTTGGCCAAGAATAATTAGAGATCACTGTGTCAGTGTTAGAAATACTAGCAGGCCAATCGTAATAAAATGATCAATGAAAAAAATAAGGAATTATCTTATTTTTATAAATATATTTTTTAAATTTTAACTTTATTGCGTTTACATGTGAACAGCCATTACCAGGTTATCAACCACAAAATGCAAAATAAAAAAGAAATAGGACAAAATAAATGTATTAATTAATCTGTAAGTGTATATAACAGTATTATAGTAATTAAAAAATAATAGTAATAAAGAAAGAGCCAAAAAAATATAAATAAAAATTCTGTTGTTATTATCATTATTATATATATATTTTAAATTTCAGTGTTTGTCTTTATTTAGCAATTTTTTTAAATTTTTCTTTTAATGGCATAATTATCATTCAAATGTTCTGTGCTTTTATCTGTTTTATTTAGTGCTACTCGTGTTCTTTTTATTTATCTCTGGTCGTGTTTGGCTCTGTTCCGTGTTTCATGTTTAATTTTCTTTAAAAAATATATATATAAAAAAAAAAAAGAAAAAAAGAAAAGTGGCACCAAAAAGGAAAAACAACTAAAAACACTGTCAATGTTAATAAATAAAAAAAATCTGGAGTTTAACTATTTAATTTGTTGTGTGATTTTGTACAATTATCGTCAAACAACTTTATAACAGTCGCCCGCCCACTTTGTCCAACCGTCCAATCACAGCAGTTCTCAGGAAGGTAATATCCTTTATAGCAGAGGAGTTTCAGTGCATTTAAATACAAAGCGCATTGGTATCGGTATCGGATCGATATCCGCGATACTTGTCATTATTGTTATCACAAGTTCAAAGACAAGCTCCACATCTTTGCCTGAGGATGTAAACGTGTATTTTTATGGATATTAGATTTGATATTGTGACTCAAGGTACAAAAAAACTGACTTCAGTTGTTGTGGTTTTAGGCGCGGCCCAAAGGAGACGGCCTGACGCCGTACCAGGGCAAGAAGAGGTGTTTCGGAGAGTACAAATGTCCCAAATGTAAAAGGAAGTGGATGAGCGGGAACTCCTGGGCCAACATGGGACAAGAGTGCATCAAGTGCCACATCAACGTGTACCCGCACAAACAGGTCCTGGTCTAGTCCTGGTCTAGTCTGGTCTAGTCCTGGTCTAGTCCTGGTCTAGTCCTGGTCTAGTCTGCTTTAGTCTTTAGTCCTGCTTTAAGTCCCTGCTTTAGTCCTGCTTTAGCTTTAGTCCTGCTTTAGTCCTGCTTTGTCTGCTTTAGTCCTGCTTTAGTCCCTGCTTTAAGGCCTGCTTTAGCCTGCTTTAGGCCTGCTTTAGTCCTGCTTTCCTGGTTTAGAGTCCTGGTTTTAGTCCTGGCTGGTTTAGTCTGGTTTAGAGTCTGGTCCTGCTTTAGTCCTGGTTTAGTCCTGGTCTAGTCCTGCTTTGCTTTAGTCCTGCTTTAGTCCTGCTTAGTCCTGGTCTAGTCCTGGTTTAGTCCTGCTTTAGTCGCTTTAGTCTGGTCTAGTCTAGTCCTGGTTTAGTCCGTTTAGTCCAACTTTGGACCTGATTGAGTCCAAATTTTAATCCTGGTTTAGTTGAGTCCTGGTTTAGTCCTGGTTTAGTCTGGTTTAGTTCTGTCCTGGTTTAGGTTTGGTTTAGTCCTGGTTTAGTCCAAGTTTAGTTCTGCTTCAGTTCTGGTTTAGTCTGGTTGAGTCGCAATTTATCTCCCATTGAACTGTCGTTTTGAACCCGATTCAAACGTCCGTCGACAAACACGCAGACGGAATCTAAACGAACACGCAGACAGAATCTAGAACAGAACGGAATCTAACAACACGCGACGGAAGCAGACGAATCTAAACGAAGGCAGACGGAATTAAACACCGAATTAAACGACACGGACGGAATCTAACGAACACCCGAATAAACGAACACGCGGAATTAAACGAAAACGCAGACGGAATTAACGAAACACGCGACGGAATCTAAACGACACGCAGACGGAATCTAAACGAACGGAATAACCAGACGGAATCTAAACGAAACGCAGACGGAATCTAAACGAACACGCAGACGGAATCTAAACGAACACGCAGACGGAATCTAAACGAATCTAAACGAACACGCAGACGGAATCTAAACGAACAGACGAATCACGAACACGGAATCTAAACGAAACACGCAGACGGAATCTAAACGAAACACGCAGACGGAATCTAAACGAACACGCAGACGAATAAACAAACACGCAGACGGAATCTAACGAACACGCAGACGGAACGCACGGAATCTAAACAAACACGCAGACGGAATCTAAACGAACACGCAGACGGAATCTAAACAAACACGCAGACGGAAATCTAAACGAACACGCAGACGGAATCTAAACGAACACGCAGACGGAATCTAAACAAACACGCAGACGGAATCTAAACGAACACGCAGACGGAATCTAAACGAACACGCAGACGGAATCTAAACGAACACGCAGACGGAATCAAACAACACGCAGACGGAATCTAAACGAACACGCAGACGGAATCTAACCGGACCCCTTTTCTTGCAGAGACCGCTGGAGAAGCCGGACGGACTGGACGTCTCCGACCAAAGCAAAGAACATCCTCAACATCTGTGCGAAAAGTGCAAGGTTCTGGGACACTACTGCCGACGCGACCAGTGACTTCAAGATGTTCGGACCCCCTTTACGGACCTCTGCGGAAAACAAAGATGAACGTCTTCTCAAGCGTCAGCGCAAACACTTTTTGCATTTCGCTGACCAAACACGAGGAATTTCAGTGAATTTCCCATAGATTTACGCCGGAATTATGACATCAAACGACTCGAATGTTCTGAAAATCGATCCTTAAACTAGTATCAAATCTAGACTCTCAAAACCTTAAAAAAACAAACGAAAACAGGACAAAATTTGCCATTTTTTGGACAGTTTTGGAACGCTCTTGAGCTTTGTTCCACGACATAAAGAAAGTACTATTATTTTGTGTTAAAAATAACTTTCTATTGATCGTTTATCACGGTGGCATCCAAATCGGTATCGAACACTAATACGTTTAAATAAATGCATCCTATCAGCTGTATTCTATTCAGCAGAAGGTGTATCATCTTCTTTGGCTTCATTTGACAGTGTTTGTACAATGAAAATACTGAAATTTGTTTTTAAAAAAATGCACTGCGTGACTTTTCCGCTTCTGATTTCTTGCACACGCCGCCAGGAAAGTTACGCAGTGCACCTTTAAGATCGCTGAAGCGGGTTTACGTGCCGCCAAAGCGTTTACACCCGCTTGTGCCTTGCGTCGTTATATTAAAAAGACTGAATTAAAAATGGAAATGTGCCGTTTTTTTTGGAAATCCGACTGAACTCGACTGTGAACGACTTTTCCAAACGGAGTTTCTCGTAATATTTTCCAGTTTGAATCTGTATATTATTGAAATAACAAGTACTTTTCCTGTATAAATATTGCAACTATAGATACTGATGTATAGACCCATCGTGTTATAATGGTACGTCCTGAGGAACAAAGTGGATTTAAAGCCATTGTTTGTTGAAGAACTCGCCTAAGTGTAAAAAGTCATATTTTTGTACACTTTTAAGGCCTATTTTATAACTTTTATAATAAATTAAAATTGTCTACGACACTAAAATGTGATTGTATTAAGTCTAATGCATTACATTACACACGTTTGGACTGCGCCAATTAATAAAATGTTTTGAACTATATCGTGTCGTTGTTTTTTTTGATTGTGTTGTTGTTGTGTTTCCCAGTCTGTGTGCATGTCTTTTTCAGCCAAATATATATTTAAAAAAAATTAAAAATTCAGGTTATTTAAAGTAAACAGCCGGGTTTTGTTTTCGAACGCTTCTTCATACTTTGATAATGGATCGTCCGGCACGTTCATGACTCAATCGGACGCGCGCGCTGACTCACTTTGCGCCAAACTTGAGACGACAGCGCCGCGCGGCAAACGAAGCAACAACAACAACAAACCAAACGGGCATCGGGAAAGGACGGCGAGAAGAAGAAGAAGAAGAAGAACAGAATTATGCCCTCACGTAGAAGACAGGTCGGTTGTTTTAGACATCATTTTAGAAACGTGTCGCCTTTGGGGTCGGTTGCGTATAATCTGACCTGGAATATTTGATCACATCGCGTTATCGTTTCGCTTTGAATGAAATCTCAAAAATTGAACTCAAGACTCATTTGGCCAGAGTTTGCGTGAGCCGTGAGCAAGGTAAAAATAGAACGCGTCGCGGCATTTGTAGGTTTCATTTACTTGTAAAAACAACAGTCACGCCCACTTCCTGGCAGTAAACAGCTTGACCTTGTTATGAATGAAAAGTTAAGGAATTGTACACTCAAGTTTAGTCCTTATTGAGTCCTGGTTTAGTCCTGGTTTAGTCCTGGTTTAGTCCTGGTTTAGTCCTGGTTTAGTCCTGGTTTAGTCCTGGTTTAGAGCTTGTTCAGTTGAGCATCGACAGTGCGATTAACAAAACTTTTCCTTTTCTTTTTGTTTAGCCGAGAACAGGATTGACTCCGTACCAGGGGCGGAAGAGGGGCTTTGGGACGTTCAGATGTTGCAGGTGTGAAAGGCAGTGGAGAAGTGGAAACACGTGGGCAAACATGGGGCAAAAGTGTCTCAACTGCAGAAACAACGTCTACCCTTATTCACAGGTCAGGCATGGTTTTTAGCCCTGGTTTGGCCCTGGGTTAGTCCTGGTTTGGTCCTAGTTTAGTCCTGGTTTGGCCCTGGTTTGGCCCTGGGTTAGTCCTGGTTTAGTCCTGGTTTAGTCCTGGTTTGGCCCTGGTTTGGCCCTGGGTTAGTCCTGGTTTAGTCCTAGTTTAGTCCTGGTTTGGCCCTGGTTTGGCCCTGGGGTTAGTCCTGGTTTAGTCCTGGTTTAGTCCTGGTTTAGTCCTTTCCTGGTTTAGTGGCCCTGGTTTGGCCCTCGGTTTGGCCCCTGGTTTAGTCCTGGTTTAGTCCTGGGTTGGGCCCTGGTTTGGGCCTAGTTTAGTCCTGGTTTGGCCCTGGTTTAGTCTTGGTTCGGCCCTGGTTTTAGTCCTGGTTTAGTCCTGGGTTGGGCCCTGGTTTGGGCCTAGTTTAGTCCTGGTTCGGCCCTGGTTTAGTCTTTGGTTCGGGCCCTGGTTTAGTCTTGGTTTGGCCCTGGGTTAGTCCTGGTTTGGGCCTAGTTTAGTCCTGGTTTGGCCCTGGGTTAGTCCTGGTTTAGTCCTGGTTTAGTCCTGGTTTGGCCCTGGTTTGGCCCTGGTTTGGCCCTGGTTTAGTCCTGGTTTAGTCCTGGTCCTGTTTAGTCTTGGTTTGGCCCCGCCTGACGTTTTAATCCGGGCCGCCGGACATACAGGTCCGCCGTTCCACGGGTGGGACCCGCAAAGAGTTAACCCTCACGCTTTTAGTGCGTTGGTCTTGGTTTAGTCCTGGTCCTGGATATTTACACTTTTCAGCGCATCAGCAGAGATTTAAAAGATCATAAACGTTAATTTTGCATGATCCGTCTCTTTTGAAAGTCTCATTCACCACTCTTATCATAATATCATTCATATCACGCAAATACTTGGTTTCACTGTCTCCATTTCCCCACAGCGCCCTCTAAAGCGGAGGCCGGGTAACGCTGACCCAAAGAGAGCGCATCTGCGGTCTCTGTGCGACATGTGCAAGTCCCTGGGCTTTTACTGCGGCAATTACGACGAGTGCGACTGACGCTAGAGAAACTCACGCCGCCGCCACCTGGAGGCCAAAGGGGGGAATACGAATCCAAATGATGTTTCTGTCCATTTTTAAAAACGTTTCTGTTCATGCACACTTTTCTTTACGTTAGCAGTCTTTTAGGAATTAAAAAGCGGATTAACAAATGCCCTTGCACTTTCAGGTGCGACGCCTGCGCGCAAATGTTCCACACTGTGTCTTTCATTTTCAGGTGTTTTCATGCGTTTAACAAGATCTCGTCGCCATAAATGTTTAGTTGGAATAGTTTTTTTTAAACTTTTAGCTTTGGAGGGCAGTGCTGGTTTATAATGCTCGGGTACGGCGCGATTGAAAGCTGTTGTTTATTTTATTTGTTTGTTTTTGTAAAGTTGTGCGTTAACTATTTGAATATATTTTGTCATTTTTTCCCCCTTTTATGGACTTGGAAAATTAAGTCTAAATCACAAAACGTTGGTATGCAAATGTGTATTTAAAGTAAGTAAATAACTAAGTAAAGTAAATAAGTAAATGGATTCGTAAATAAATACATTTGTAAATTTATAAATCAATTTCTAAATAAGTAAATCAATTCGTAAATAAATAAGTATATACATTTGTGAAGAAGTAAATAAATCAATTAATAAATGTGTAAATAAACTGACAACACATGTATGTAAATGTATATTAAAAATAAGAAAAATAAATATATTCGTAAATAAATACATCTGTAAATTAATAAATCAATTTGTAAATAAGTAAATCAATTCGTAAATAAATAAGTATATACATTTGTAAATAAGTAAATAAATAAATGTGTAAATAAATAATAAACTGACAGTACCTCGTATGTAAATGTAAGTACCGGTAAAGTAAATAAGTAAAAAAATTCGTAATTAAGAAAGCAAATAAAAAAATTGTAAATAAGAAAATACATTTGTAAATAAATTCAAAATGAGTAAATAAATAATAAACTGACAATACCTGGTATGCAAATGTATATTTAAAGTAAATAACTCAAGTAAATAAATTTGTGGATAAGTAAATTAATTTTAAATAAATGTGTAAATAAATAAATAATAAACTGACAATACCTTGACAAACATAAGAAAATGAGGCGTTTAAACCTTTTAACTCGACTCTTCACATTTAAAAATGGGACAAACTGTAGGCACTGGTCCCCGTTTGACTTATTCACGCAGCGATTTATTAAAAACAAACTAATTTATACTAATTTAGTATAAATTAGTATAATATAGCACAAATTAAACTCATGAAGCAGCGATTGCAACTTCAACAAGCTTATAACAGCTCAGGATTCACACGAAAAATGATCTTGACTGAGCAAAATCTCAACCGTTTTGGTCTTTTTTTTTTAGGACGCTACGGTTTATTTTGGAAACAAACGGAGACAAAAACGACGCCGCGACAGAAAGAAACTTGGCAAAATGAACTCCCTCAAACTAACCACATCTGACACATCTCGTACGGCTCACGTTGACGTCCCGTTACACATTTTAGCACCGATCGAATCCGGCTGCTGCATTTGTGACGAGACTGAACTCCAACCTTTCATTTACGGTCAAATTGAATCTAACGTGATTCCAGTTTTGCACGTTTAATAGTATAACAGTGCTTGAATTCACTGAAAAACAAACCAAACCTGTGAGAAACGTCATCTCTTTTTCATCCCTACAATTAAGTCACATTGGTTTTTTTTATATTTTGAGGAACATTTTTCATTGATATCTACTCTCTGACATAAACATTTGCGAATTTACTTTACAAATTGTGACAAAGACGAGCAGTGCGGGAACTAAAAACTGGTTTGTGCACGTTCAACTTCTACATTCCAAACAGAAATAAGGCGGACACGTCGAGTTTAGTAGAAAACCTCTTTATTTCTAACACTTTTATTGACAAAAACCCTTTGAAATAAATTCCGTCCGTTAAAGTTCACAGTTAGTTTGGTGCCGTGAAGCGTCTTTATGGCGTGCGCCTTGAGGTCACGTGATCGTTGTCCAGTGTTTTAACGGGAAAGTGGTCGAGACAAAAGCGGACGGGAGTCGAACTGTCCTCACGCCGCGCTTTAAAAAAAGGCAAGATTTGCACGCGGTGAATATAAAAAAAAAAATAAAGGCACAGAACATCGAGTACGAGTGAAATGTCTTTAATTTGGGATAATCGAAGCGGTTTTGACTCGTTTTACGGCATTTAAAGTCACGTTCTGTGCCTTTTTTAATCGAGAGGTTGTGGTTTGGAGGCAGTGTTGATGATTTAATGTCTGTATTTGTTGTCATGGTGAACAATGTTTTTTTTTCTTGTTTGCGTTTTACAAGACAAACCTGACCAGAAAATTTCAATAGACGACGTGCTGACAAGTTGCTGAAACTGTAAAAAAAAACAACTAAATATTTTAAATTAGGGCAGGGTGATATAACAAGAATATTGTCTTAATTTACTTAAGGTTTTTTGGCAGTAGGCTTTAGACAATTCAGTATAATGTGAAATATGAGATTTTACTGTCTTATAAATCCATCAAAACCCTTAAAAATATGATAGTCTTTTTTATTTTTATTTTTTTTTAGTCATATATCCCTGCCCTAATTCAAAATATATAGTATTTTTTACAGTACATTAAGGCATACCCTGAAAAAGTTAGTCCTGGACCCAGTTTAGTCCCGGTTCAGTCCTGATTCAGTCCGTGGGTGTAGTACATCTCCTTCACTGTGGTTCTCCTCAAGGGTCCTACTTTTCCCCACTGTTATTTTGTAGTTTTTTTCCTGCAGTAGGAGGGTCCAGGGACAGGGGGCGCTCTGGGACGTTACCCATTTGCTAATTTCCTATGAACATTGCTTATTCTGCTTCTCGCCCTTCGAGTTTAACGGCTGTAGTGATTTTGGGCGTTACAAAAATAAATTGAATTGAGAAGACCACCGCAGACCACCATTTTGGTTTAGCCATTACGTAAATACTCCCGTCTGCTTTTAAATTACAATATTACGGCGTGTTTTCTGCGACTAATAAAAGAACAAACTCCAGTCAAGTACCGTTTCAAATTGACCATAAAAGAACTTCCTGAAATGCCCCTCATGCACAAAATACTCTCGCTCTGCAGAACAAATATCACAAAATGGAAAAAAAAGGCTCGAGATCCGGTTTCACTTCAGCTCGCCGCAGTCCGTGATCTGGATCCGTTTGGAGGTTTTCCCGGAGCGAGAACCGAAGGACTCGACCTTCTTCACCACCTCCATCCCGTCCTTCACGCTGCCGAACACGACATGTTTGCCGTCCAGCCTGAGGACCACCAGAAGAGGTTCATCATCAGCACAAGACGAGAGGGACGAGGGGGACATGGAGGACAAGGGGGACAGGGAGGACCAGAAGAGGTTCATCATCAGCACAAGACGAGAGGGACAAGGGGGACAAGGAGGTTTAAAAATATGATGATTGACGCCAGGGATATTCAACTTTATTTTCCTGAGGGCCAGATTTCTCAGGTAGGCTACGAACCAGGTCGGAACCAAGACTAGCCCAGAAACTAGCCCAGAAACTAGCCCGGTCCAAACTTGTACTAAGCAAGAATTAAAGCAGAAAACAAGAAAGAAAAATAATAATAATAATAAATAATAATAGTTGCGGGCCGGATCAGATCGTTTGGCGGGCCTGATCTGGCCCCCGGGCCTTAAGTTCAATAGCCCTGTTTTAGGCTGTGATATATTTGAGTAATCGTAAACCATACGTAATCCAAGTTCAAATGAAAAGGAAATGAGCTGCAAAAATGTTTGGACAAACTGCGACGTGTTGAATAAAAGAATAATGGCATTTGGATCATTATTGTGATCGTTATTTGCAATATAAAGACTTTAAAACACACGGAAAAAGACCTTTAACAAAGACAGTGGCTTTATTAAATCAGAATGTTAAAAAAAAAAGATAAAATGTAAATTCTCTCCATTTAGACGCCTTCAGTCGCCATATTTCTACATTTATTTGGTTGAAAATGTGTTTTAAAATCAATGTACGACAGAAATACTCATTTGACAATTAAAACCCTTGTTCTGACTCACCAGTCGGTCTTAGAAGTGCAGATGAAGAACTGGGATCCGTTTGTGTTCGGGCCGGCGTTCGCCATCGACAAGATGCCTTCAAACAAACACTGCAATTAACCCGCGTTTATGGAACGTTTTACGCCATCGAAGCGCCTTACATTGGCCTCTTCATCACATGTTCACTTAATAATAAAAATACAAATACAAATAACTAAAACTAAAAACACAAAAAACTATAACAATCATAATAATCACAATCATTAAAAAAAAATAAAAAAAATCTAGAATTACAAAAAAATAATAAATAAATAAAATAAATAAAATGAATAAATGAAATAATATCTGTGGCTCATAGGAACTAGAGATTAACAAAGGATTTAAGTTTAGAAAGTAAATGGTGAACGGCAAATACTATTGTGATGATATACTGCCATCTGGTGGGCATCTGGTAATTTTTTAAAAGGATATATTAAGATTCCTTTCTTTTTTTGGTTGTTGCTTTTTTTTTTAGGGGATCAATTAAAAAACACATGTTTAAAAATGCACCTGAGCCGGTGTGTTTCAGCTTGAAGTTCTCGTCCGGAAACTTCCATCCGTAAATCGACTTTCCTCCAGTTCCGTTGTGGTTTGTGAAATCTCCTCCCTGAAAATACAAATCACAATATTTAAAGTCGATAAGACAGTTTAGACGCACATTTAACGCACGGAACGATTATATTTCACATTTCACTAACATTTCGCCCATTTGCTCCCAGTTTGACCATTTTTGTAAAGTTTATATATTTGTACTTCCTGGTTGGACAAGAGCACGACGATGACATAGAAAGAGGTAAATCTACAACTGTTACCTAGCAACCAGACTGTAAACAAGAGCCAAAATCCACATAAGACATTTTTTGACACACAATAATACCTTTATTTTGTCCAACGATGGTTTAAAGTGTCCGTTAAAGTGTCCGTTAAAGTGTCCGTTAAAGTGTCCGTTAAAGTGTCCGTTAAAGTGTCCGTTAAAGTGTCCGTTAAAGTGTCCGTTAAAGTGTCCGTTAAAGTGTCCGGAGTGTCCGTTAAAGTGTCCGTATAAAGTGTCCGTTTAAAGTGTTCCGTTAAAGTGTCCTTAAAGTGTCGTTAAAGTTGTCCGTTAAATGTCGTTAAAGTGTCCGTTAAAGTGTCCGTTAAAGTGTCCGTTAAAGTGTCCGTCTAAAGTGTCCGTTAAAGTGGCCGTTAAAGTGTCCGTTAAAGTGTCCGATTAAAGTGTCCGTTAAAGTGTCCGTTTAAAGTGTCCGTTAAATGTCCGTTAAAGTTCCGTTAAAGTGTCCGTTAAAGTGTCCTGCTTAAAGTGTCCGTTAAAGTGGTCCGTAAAGTGTCCGTTAAAGTGTCCGTTAAAGTGTCCGTTAAAGTGTCCGTTAAAGTGTCTAGTGCCGTTAAAGTGTCCTTAAAGTGTCCACGCCGCTGTGAGGGATTCAGCTCTACTTCCTGTCATTTTAAACTCTTTATTTTTCTAAATGTTTTCACAAACTGCAACTCAACGGAAGTAAAACTATGATAAATATTGACCACAGGTTTTACACTAACGAACTGAGTCAGAATTAGAAAAACAGTTGCACTTCAAAAGCACTTTTAGACGCGTGAATAGATCATATAAAAAGGGGCAGGAAATACCAAGTCTGAGGGTGCGGTCAGACGTGTCGTTACATGCATTTGGACTTGACTTGGTCCTGCTCTAGTTAAGGTCAGGTTCACAGCCCCGAACGGAGCAAGAACAATTATTATTATATTACGTTAGTCCAGATCCAGCCCAGGTTTAATTCTCGAGCCAGGTTTAGCCCCGGTCTAGCCCCCGGTTTAGCCCACCTGGCACATGAACTGAGGGATGACTCTGTGGAAGATGGAGCCTTTGTATCCAAACCCTTGTTCTCCGGTGCACAGGGCTCGGAAGTTCTCTAGGACCAGAAGAAAATGAAATAAAAAAGGCTTTTTAAAAGACTTCACTCCAAACAGATTGAACAGACAAATAAACAAACACTGGCTATCCAAACAAAACACCAAGAAAAATACATAAATACGCAATGACTCATGCACTAGGAGATAAAACACAGTAAAACAAAAGCACCGGCACGGCGGGTGGTCCTGAACAAGTGCTTTAAAATCATTAAAAAGGCTCATGTGACAAACAATAAACATCACAAATCAAATAAGATAGTGTTGCATGTTTGGAATTTAAATAGACTTCAAACTCGCCCGCCGCCCGTTTGAACACAACCGTGAAAGAACGCTGTAGTTCGACATAAGTGTTAAATTAAAGGGTTTTGTGTGTTCTTCCGGCAGCACATGGGCCAAAATGAAACAGGACAAATAAGACTGATATGCTAAATAAACAGTGCAAACATTCCACTGATATATTCTGTTTGTTCCATTGTAGTGTTGCATAACACAACATTTGTGCTTTGAAATGAAAATATCTGGCAGTTATGCCACATTGCAGGGCCCAGGGCACTTCCTGCTTTGTCCAATGCCAACTTCACAATAAACCCAGACATAAAACTCAGAAACATAAAGTGGATGTGCACTCAGGGTCTGTTTTCTCACACTTACCTGCAGTTTTGGGAACAACCTCTGCGTTGAGCTGCAAAGACACATGAAGAACAATGAAAACGTGCACAAAACGTCCTCCAAAAACAGACAAATCAGACAATTTAAGTAACTGCAAAACAAAGGTCAAGGTCGCGCGTTGCACGCCCAGACTTATGTAAACAGCGCGTGTTTGCAGGCCGGCTTTACCTCAAAGGTGACCCGACCCAGCGGCTCGTTGTCGGCGGAGAGGTCGAAGTAAACCACGGGGTTGTTGTTGGCTGCGGCCGGGCCGGAGCTGTAGAGCCGGGCCGCAGTGAAGAGCCCGGAGCACAGCCGGACCCGGTGCGACATCAGCAGCATTTTCACAGTTTCAACAGGCTCAGCAAAGAGACGCGGGTCCAACGTGCGCCAAAGTCACGCTGCGGCGGATCAGGCGGCGCGCCGGAAGTGTACGCGGAAGTGCGCTTTGGCAGCTCACGTTCTACTCGCGCGAGATCTTGGCGGCGCCGATTTGTTTATGTTTAATCTGTATTTTAATTATATCTTGACAAGAAAACAACTTAACACAGAGACACAAAATACAGTTCTGTTTTCACTAAAGCACATTAAGAGTTTGCCAAACATCTTTACAAATGTTACCCGTGTTTAGCATTTGTTTTGTGGTTTATAATTTTACTTCCTGATTGACGTAAATGAATGAATGTTTAAAACGTAAAAAAAAATAATTATGCACAAAGTGTTCCTTATGCATAAATGTTCCCTGATTTATTTGGACGTGTTTTACCAGTAATTTTCTACTTTTAATTCGACTTTTCTTCACAAACTGTCACTTGGTTGGTGTCAGACTATGATAAATATAAATACCACAACAACGTAATTGTAATTTTGCATAACTACAAAACAACTTCTGTTCAAAGGCGACACAATCACATCCCAGGACCCTGAATACAAGTAAAAATAAGGAAATTAACATCGTCTGCGTCACTATTTAAAGCGCCCCCTACAGGTCGGGCGACTCATTGAACTAAAATGCAGTTAAGATCAATTCATTTCAAATTTTGCTGAAAAATTATACACATTTTATCCCGGAATAAGCACATTTTTTAGGTTTATAACTTTACTTCCTGTTTGACATGACATCAGCAGCCACTGGGAAAAAAACTCATCTGATTTGACACTCTTAAATCTGACAAATGAAAATACATGAGAGCGACTTTATTTTGTTGAATTCATGTTTAGAGCATCAAAAATAAAAATGTAAATTCTGCATAAACTCTGGATGGTTCGAGCGTGCCCCTGGTGTGATGTCACTTCCTGTCATTTTCTACACATTTTTCCACTTTCCTCTACAAATAGCCGCTCGATTGATGTAAAACTATCATTTATATTTACAGCAGGTACAAATACACCAAAAAAGGTCCAAATTAGAAACTGATAAAAACCTGTCACGGGCACTTGAAGCGTCTTCCACTCAGCAAACGCACGAGGGACAAAAGAGGACTTGATGACATCACAGGTGTACTCTGAATACATATTTATTAGATAAATATCAGGCCGTCACATCATGGGTCTAACTACATACAGTTCTGCAAGACTAAAAAAAACACAATCAGTTCCTTTGTTTGTGTCCAGAGTTTGAAGCCGTTGTACAAACGCGGGCGAGAGTGAACCTATCAAAAAGTGTAAAATTGATTACAATCGTATGGACCCCTCGTTTATCAATAGTTATTAAATGATTAGCACCTTTTGTGAAATGAGACGGAAAAGCACAGGTCAATAAATTACGATACCATGGAAACTGTAGCTCATTATTTCAGTTACAGAAGGTTAAGTCTGATATAAATCCAGACACATTAAGACTTTTTGAACGTTAAAGGCGCACTACGTCACTTTTCCTGCTCGTCGAGCAGGAAAAGTGCTTTGCCAGGAAGGATCCGCAGTATTGCATGATCCATCTCCATGGAGACGAGCAGGTGACACAACCAGGAAAGTTACAAAGTGCGCCTTTTATTCATTGTAAATCCAGGTTATTCAGGTTTGATTTGGTCATAATTTGATCAGATTTTAGTCAATATTTACAACGTTTTGTTTCAATGATTCGGCCCCGATTTGTCCTGCTTTAGACCTGGTTTAGACTTAATTCAGTCCTGCTTTAGACCTGGTTTAGACTTAATTCAGTCCCGCTTTAGACCTGGTTTAGACTTAATTCAGTCCTGCTTTAGACCTGGTTTAGACCTAATTCTGTCCCGATTCAGACCTGGTTTAGACTTTATTCTGTCCTGCTTTAGACCTGGTTTAGACCTAATTCTGTCCCGATTCAGACCTGGTTTAGACTTTATTCTGTCCTGCTTTAGACCTGGTTTAGACCTAATTCTGTCCTGATTCAGACCTGGTTTGGACTTCATTCCGTCCTGATTCAGACCTGGTTTAGTCCCCGGTTCCCCCAGTTTGGTTTGGGTTAATCCCGCAGTTCTCAAACTAACGTACCCGTTTGATTATTCGTTTTATTTAGAGGCAAATCTGCCATCGTTTGAGCCTTCGTTTGGGTATTTAATCATAAATAACGGCTTTATCCAAGGTTTAGTCTCATAGTTCATGAGCCCGAGAACCCGTCCCAGGATCTGAACAAATGCAAGACTCAAAAAAAGTGAACCATAATAAAGAGAAAAGGAGCCGCACAGCTAAGTTAGGCCAAAACATCATTACGGACCTTTTTCACTTTATTATTAGTCTAGTTTTAGCCCTGGTTTTGCCTTAAATATGACAAAACCAGATAAAATTAAGTTCTTTACATTTAGGTCTATTTTCTGGATGATAAATTGACCTAAAAAGACTTAATTATTATTTACGATTATATTGTGACCTGAATAATTAACCTCGACATCCCCAGACCTGAGAAAGTCTGGGTTTAGATCTGGTTTTAGATCTGGTTTTACGCACAAATAGAACCACTGGGTTAATCCATGACACGTGTATCAGATTCAGCCTCTTTCCCTTCAAACCATGAATTTGACTTATTTAAATGATGATTTTTTTCCCCACAATATCATAATTTATTGAAAAGAACCTTCAGGAACAGATGTAGGACACGTGGGCCAAATTCAAAAATAAAGAAATAAAACTTATATACGGTCTGAACGGGTCTGCAGCTTTTATTGTGAAGGAACACTGCACGTTCCCAGGAAAAAGGAAAATAATATTCACGCGTTTCTGTCTCATTTACATATTTACAGCTTTGTTCCAAATCCCGCAGTTTCTTTTTCTTTGTTTTACTTCATTGACAAAATGTGTCTTGAAAAAAACAGGACCAGAATAAACATAAAAAAATACATTAAAATAGAGTTGAACTGAAAATGTTGCTTTAAGATCAGAAAATAAAAACGTAAAAATAAGTCGTTTCCAATTGATCGCATCATCAAATCAATATCTTGGAGTTTATTTAATTTAAAACATTGTTGACGTTAAATAAATATATTGTCACTTTTTTCCTTTTAAATAGTTTATGTTACGCATAATTTATTGAAGTATATTTTCGTACAATCCAATGATATAGTGTGGATTAACAGAAATTATATGAAAAAAAAAGGTGACAAAAAAGAGAGTGAACACAGACTTCAGGAAAGGGCATCAGGTTTAACCTTTGCAAATAAAATATTTCTGAATTAATTGCTTTGATTTAAGTATCCTATACTATTAGCGTGTACTTTTGCACTGTAAAACCAGAAATTAATTGGAATATATTTGATTCCAGCCCTACGCTTTTCAGTAATGAAAATAAAGTATACAATAATTTAACAAAAAAGGTCAAAAATGTATATGATTTTACAATTTCTTAAGAAAAAAGCCATATCTATGTATAACAAAATATAAATAGCCTACAATGGATTTATTTAGAAATGGTTTTGAATATATTTGGGTGTCCACAACATTTTAATGACAAAACTCGGGGGGGATAAAATTGGCAAGAGACTGAACGCATGAGCAATAAATTATTAAACATAAACGATAAAAATGCCATATTGCTTTGAACCAATCTGAAAAACTTTAAATTCTGTTTTTGTGGTTGGCCATTAAACTGACACAGAACTTGTGGTTAGCGTCGAACAAGGAACGAAAAATGACCAAAAACAACCAACCAAACAAAAAACAAACAAATTAAAGATAATACAAAAATATTCACATTGATATTTACAATACAATAGCATTTCTTAAAAAATAATACATTTGCATAATGGACAGCAATCGCCTCGGGAAACAAAATGGCTCCAATACTGCGTTAACCACGATTAGCGTTAGCAGCAATGGCTAATGTCGCTGCTCACTTTTAGCCTAATATTTACAACATTCAAACTCCAGCTCCAAACACAAACACAGACCTCCATTCCACGAACTTTGGTGAGCAGAATCCCCCCCAAAAACAAAATCAAATATGTTGCAGCACGCGAAAGGTTTAGGCAAAAAATGGGGACAAATCTTGGGAGTGATTTCATAAATAGGAAGATTTTGCAAAGAAAATTCCAAAAATGGGTTCAATATTGTGTTTGCACATGGTTTTGTCTTGGTTTTCTAACTGGTTTAGTTGAATCCTGGTTTAGTCCTGGTTCAGTGTGGATTATAGACCTGGTTGAATCCAGTTTAGCTCATTCCGATTTATTACAGCAATACCATTTTCTGTTTTATTTTTTTAGTTTGTTGTCTTCTTAAAATCTTACTTTTGATTTTTGCACTGTTTAAACTCAATTTTTTATTTTTATTTTTGTCAAATAAATGTGGATTATTAGTAGTAAAAGGTTCAGGTTTTGTGTCGCAATAATCCAACGTTTTGTACCAATGACACAATCGACAAAAATTGGTATTAAATTAAACCTTCTTAAGAGCGACTATTATCGATTTGATCATTTTTTTGGGTTGTTGCCATGATTGCCAATCTATTATTTATTTTTAGAACATTTAGAGCGCACAAAATGTAATCCATTTGCCTCTAAAGTTTCTTATGGGAATTAGTCATTTTGAAGTGTATGCGAGGTGAAACTTAAAATATTAAAAATTCAACCTAAAATCGGATTCGCATCAGGAAATTTTACTGTAAATGTATAAAACAGTTATGTTATTATTATTATTTGTCAAGTTAATACATGATTATTTGTCGTAATAGTAGCTTTTTAGAAGGCAAAATGTGACCAATACATGTCTCAAAATTTATAAAAAAGCACAAAAATAAATTCACAAATAAATCAACAAAAAAAAAAAAAAAAAAAAGAATTAAAAAAAAATAAAACAATTATTTTGTGTGTAATATCCAATAAAAATCCATGTTTGATTGTGCTTTTTCTACATTGAGGGAGTGGCATTGCAACATAACAGCGGCCCAGCATTTATTATTTCGTTTTTTTTACATTTTTCACTTCTCTTTTCTTCTTTTTTTGTGTAAAATAAACCCACAAATAAAAAAATGCTACGTGTGTGCATACCATGCGTATAAAAGTTTTTTGTTTTTTTTTTTAGTTTAGCTGCGCAGTTTGAAAAGTCCATGGGAGCTAGAGTCTGTGCTGGTCGAATGAGAACTGTACACGAGGGAGAGGAACGGGGGAGTGCATCAGCGTGTCTGCGGGCGGACATTTTGGCTCCATTGGCTCAGAGTTTTATAGAGTTTTTATAGAGTTTTTAGCGAATCGGCCTCAGTTATTTTCGAACAGCGAGAGCAGGTCGTCGCTGCTGTTGTTGGGGAGGTCCGGAGGGTCCAAATAGGAAAGCAGCTCGTCGGGGTTCGCCAACTCTGGAAGGAGCTGAAGAACAGACGAAGAACAGACAAAAAACATTTAGCCCTGAACGTTGGACATGTCATTCCAGAGGAGCGTCTCTCAACAACGGTCACATTACAATTTGGATGATTCTGGACTTTGGAATAGTTTTGCAAATTGTACCAACGCTTCTGAAAATGTGCTAAAGCAATTGAAAAAAAAACAACAAAAAAACTGGACCTTTGTTCGTACGCTGCATTTACCTTTGTTCGTACTACTTAAGGGTCACATATTATGCAAAATGTTCTTGACCTTGTTATAATATGAATGGTTCCCTCATCACAATCAAACCTGGAGTTGTGTTTAGCTTCATTCACACTTGTTTCATTAATACTGTTTACAAGGTCGTCTTCTCTGCTCCTTCTCTGAGCCTCACAAAAAACTTAGTTTCAAATTTTCCACAATTGTGATGGCAAAGGTAGAGCGCTGATGTCTCCTGAGCTGTTTTAAGCCCATAAATCATCATTAGACTCATTCTGAGCGTTTCTTCCACAAATCACATTCGGGGGCAAGCTAGCTTTTGTTCATTATCCCCATGGTAATTCCCACTGCTGCCAGTAGATGGACTGCTAACACAAATCATGATGAACAAGCGTACTCAAGAACAAGTTTAAAGGCCAATGACAGTACTTCAACTTCCACTGATACTATTACTACTATTGCTACTACACAAAAAAAGTACATTTACTCACATCGAGCGATGGCTCAGGCATATCGGACCCTGTTCCATCAAGCCCGTTGCCGGGGTTAAAGGTCAGATCTCCAGGCGTCTGTGGCCGTGTTTGCTGAAGCGGGGCCTGTCTCTGAGGCGGAGGGCCACTGTGAAGTAACGATGGCCCAGAGTGGCTGCCTGGATGTAAAGGTTGTCCTGATTGGTGACCTGGGTGTAATGATGGCCCTGATTGGCCACCCGGATGTAAGTGTTGTCCCGATTGGCCGCCCGGATGTAAGAGTTGTCCCGATTGGCCGCCCGGATGTAAGAGTTGTCCCGATTGGCCGCCGATGCAAGTGTTGCCCGATGGGCCGCCCGGATGCAAAGTGTTGCTCCCCCCGATTGGCCGCCCGGATTGCAAATGTTTGACGGGGGTTGCGGGATTGCTACCCGGATGCAAGTGTTGTCCCGATTGGCCTCCTGGTGTAACGAGGGCCCAGATTGGTTGCCAGCACGGGGGGATCCGTGCAGGGTCTGCTGCAACAGGCTGTGTGATTGGTCACTGCCAACAGGATGAGGTATCTGTGGGCGAGTTGGACACAAGGTTAGCAACGTGTTCAAGAAGAGAGAAAGACTGAAGGAACGGTCAGTGGAGCCCGGTCTGTCGGCTGAGGGCGAGATGGAGGTGGCTGAGGGCGAGATGGAGGTGGAGGTGGCTGAGGGCGAGATGGAGGTGGCTGAAGCGCAGATGGAGGTGGCTGAGGCCGAGTGGAGTGGCTGAGGGCGATGATGGAGGTGGCTGAGGGCGAGATGGAGGTGAGGTTGGCTGAGGGCGAGATGGGCAGGTGGCTGAGGGCGAGATGGAGGTGTCTGAGGGCGATGGAAGGTGGAGGTGTCTGAGGGCGAGGTTGGAGGTGGAGGTGTCTGAGGGAGAGGTGGAGGTGGAGTTGTTGAGGGCAGGTGGAGTGTCTGAGGGCGAGGTGGAGGTGTCTGAGGGCTAGTGGAGGTGTCTGAGGGCTAGGTGGAGGTGTCTGGAGGGCTAGGTGGAGGTGTCTGAGGGCGAAGGTGGAGGTGTTCTGAGGCGAGGTGGCAGGTTGTCTGCGGGCGCGGTGGAGGTGTCCTGAGGGAGGTGGAGGTGTCTGAGGGCCGAGGTGGCTGAGTGGGAGGTGGAGGTGGCTGAGGCGAGATGGAGGTGGCTGAGGGCGCAGATGGCGGGTGGAGGTGGCCTGAGGCGAGATGGAGGTGGCTGAGGGCGAGGTGGAGGTGGCTGAGGGCGAGACGGAGGGGCTGAGGGCGAGACGGAGGGGGCTGTAGGGCGGACGGAGGGGGGCTGAGGGCGAGACGGAGGGGCGAGGGCGAGACGGAGGGGTGCTGGGGCGAGCCCGGAGGCTGAGGGCGAGATGGAGGGGGCTGGGGCGGAGGATGGAGGGGCTGATGGCGAGATGGAGGTGGCTGAGGTGAGAGTCAGGCGGATGAGGGCAGAGACGGAGGGGGCTGAGGGCGAGACGGACGGCCGGCTGAGGCGAGACGGAGGCGGCGGTGGGGCGAGATGGGAGAGGGGAGAGCTCCATGGACTAAAAAGCCTAAACCATTCTTATAGGTTTATAGTTTCATCATAGATTCTCTTGTACTTACTGCGTCGCTGATGTGGTGGGAGAGGGGCTTTTTCTGGCTCATGAGGCCGCTGGAGAGGTCGGTGGGTGCGATAGCTGAGGGCCAGGGATGAAGTCGTTCATGGAAGTACCACCAGGGTTACCGTGAGGGAAGTCAAAGTTACTGTGACCCGGGAAACTGTTGCCTAAAACAAGCAATGAAGCCGTGTTCAGTCATACAGTCCATTAAAGGCACTGTTAGAAATCGACTTGTTTCTGCATCACGCTCCGACATGAATACACTCACAAAAATTATGTAAAAACTGTCCACGCCAAATAAGAAAGTGAGCAGATATGTAAAACTTTGCATCTAAAAGCAGACAACCAGTCTCGTTTTAGCTAGACTAAAACGGGACTAAGGCAAGACTAAACAGGACTCAACCAGGGACAAAACAGGACTAAAGCAAGACTAAACAGGACTAAACCAGGCAAGCAAAAACAGGACTAAAAGCAAGACTAAACAGGACTAAACCAGGCACAAAACAGACTAAAGCAAGCCTAAACTAGGACCTAAACCAGGCACAAAACAGGACTAAAGCAAGACTAACACAGGACTAAACCAGCGCACAAAACAGGACTAAAGCAAGACTAAACAGGACTAACACCGGCACAAAACAGGACTAAAGCAAGACTAAACAGGACTAAACCAGGCCACAAAACAGGACTAAGCAAGACTAAACGACTAAACAGGAAACAGCTAACAAGATAAAAGGATTAACAGAGCCAAAAACAGGACTAAGGCAAGACTAAACAGGACTAAACAGGGACAAAACCAGCACTAAGGCAAAACTAAAATGGACTAAATCAGGGACAAAACCAGGACAAAAACTAGATTAAAACAGGATTGAGGCAAGAACTAAACAGGACTAAACCAGGGACAAAACCAGGGAACAAACCAGCACTAAGGCAAGACTAAAATGGGACTAAATCAGGGACAAACACAGGACTAAAGCTAGATTAAAAACAGGACTGAGGGCAAGACTAAACAGGACTAAACCAAGGACAAAACCAGGACTAATATCACATCAATATCAAGATACTCCAAAAAAGTACCGAGATATTCGTATCTGTTCATATCGCGCGGCCCGACAAACGAAACTGCCTCATCACGAGTTACTCTTCGGCGGGAACGCTAACCTTGGCCGCCGTATTCGTTGCCATTGCTCGCCTGCTGGGACGGATACGGCGCGGTCCCGGGCCCGAGCTGCGCGATCATGTCCATCACGTTGGGCAGGATCATCTGGCTCGGGCTCATGGTCTTGAACCTCTTCGACATGGGTCCGTCCGGGTCCTCCTTTATGTGGAGCTCAGACTTGATGGCGACAGGCCTCCAGCTGCACGTGGGGTCGATGGTCACCTCCTCAAACTCGGAGCTGCACAGAGAAAAACAGAACAAAAATGAGGAAATGATGAGGAAGCTTCAGGAATAGTTTAGGTTATTTAACAGGGACCATGTGCAGGAGCATTAATCAAAGACGACATTGATGATCCGGACCGAGCTACACTCTCAAACTCGCTAATAATAGTCAGACGATATGATGTCAATTCAACAGAAATGTGTTGAAACAGGTCTTTAAATGTATTATTTGAGGTTTCATTGTGAGACAAACGTGAAATACGGGAGATAATGCGTTCCAATCAGACTTTGCATTTTAAATAACGGTGAGTTTCAGTAACTCACAATGAAAACAAATCAAACATGTTTTTTTCAGGGTAAAATAAAATAAAAATCGGAATTTAGCAGTTTTTCTCAGTAAAAAAAATAAAAAAATAAAATAAATCATAATAATAGCACCCTTTAAATATTCAATGCTTAGATTTTCAAACCTTCAAATTCAACTAAATTCTAAATTCAGTGTAAAATTCACAGGATATTTTCACAAGAATAAAGATGCCAAGATTCACTCACTTGGATCAGTAAATATTTAAAATGGTTCAATTTGAGGGCTTGAAAATCTGTGCACTGAATATTTACAATATTTATTTATTTTAAAAAAATTTAAAAAGACAGAAAACAGGACCAGAGAGCAAAAATTAAATTACAAATAGACCAACAAAAGAAACACAATCACTGAATATTTAAAAAGGTGAATTTTTACATTTTTAATTATTTTCAAACAGATAAAAACACAATGAAAATGTTTCCCACAAAAACCACCAACAGATATTCAAAATAGATCAAAATACAAAACCTCAAACTTTTTTGTTTTCAGTGTTAAAGAATTTAAAATGACAAATTTTCCAGTATTTAAAATTCAAAAACTGATGAAATGTTTGTAAAAGCAATTAACTTTCAACCTTTTTTGAAAGCTTACCACATAACTTCTTACATTTTTATTTTTAAATGAGCTCTTTATTGTTGAGGTGAAAAATTATTTAAAAATGCAACAAACTCGATGTTCAAATGTTGCATGTATTCAAAAACAAAATTCACAATATTATCTAAATTTTGACACCAAACTACAGTCTCAGCGCTCAGTTTGATGTCTCGACTTACTTCTGGATGGCGTTCAGAATCCCCCACATGTACTGGTCCACCTCGAGACCCTCGAGTAACGCCGATTTACTAAGAACAAAACACAAGGCTTTAGTTCCAATGGTGCGAGGTACAAATCCTGTTGCACTACTGGCGGCTGAGCATGCGTAACTACTACTGCATGTGGTCAAAAGTATCGGAAAGCAGATACTACATACTAAAACTAGTATCGAAATTAGAGCAAGTATCGATACTTTTAAAAGTTTTAGAACGATCTTGAGCTTTCATCAGAACCATAAAACCAAATAAAGTATTGGTTTTTTTTGTGTTGAAAATTACTGTCAAAGAGCATTTTTAATATCGTTGTCTGTATCGAGTATCGAAATTAGAGCAAGTACCGATACTACACATTTGATTGATTTGACCTTTTACTGAACAGTTTCAGAACGATCTTGAGCTTTCATCAGAACGAGTTATAAGACCAAATAAAGTAAGTGCTATTTATATTTGTTGAAAATGACTGTAAAAGAGCATTTTTAATATCGTTGTCTGTATCGAGTATCGAAATTAGAGCAAGTACCGATACTACACATTTGATTGATTTGACCTTTTACTGAACAGTTTCAGAACGATCTTGAGCTTTCATCAGAACGAGTATAAGACCAAATAAAGTAAGTGCTATTTTATATGTGTTGAAAATGACTGTAAAAGAGCATTTTTAATATCATTGTCTGTATCGAGTATCGGAATCAAGTTCAAAATTGTTGTATCGTGACACCAGTGAATATGTTGTATCCGTTTTTTTTGTTTTTAATTTATTTATCTTTTTTTATTATTATTTATTAATATTATAAATTATAATTATTATTATTTTTGTATTTATTTATTTTTTATTATTTATATGAGAGCGATGAGAAGGGATTTGTGCATTTGTGCCTGTTGTAAGCAGACATTTTCCACGCAAACGTTACATCGTCGACTGAAGACGTTCGTCGTCGTCTAAACGCTCTCAAAACTAAACCGAACTGCACTCGCAAGACCCCAATCTTACAGGAGTTCGCTCATAACAACTACTCAAACCAGTTCAATGCACATTTGTACGTAAAAAGGCAGAAAAAAACGCTCATTCTGTTTCTTCTTCCTTCGTCGGTTGAACAGTTAAAGCGCCCCCTACAGGTCGGACGACTCATTTAACTAAAATGCAGTTAAGACAAATATATGCAGAATTTTGCTAAAAGATATAACAATGTTATCACAGAATAGCACATTTTTTTGGTTTATAATTTCACTTCCTGTTTGTAATTGATGACGTCACACTAGGAAATTACCCAGCAACCACTGGGCCAAAACTCATCTAATGTCACCATTTGTTTAATTTGACAAATAAAAATATATGAGAGCGACTTTATTTTGTTGAATTAATGTTTACAGAGTCAAAAAAGTTGTTTCTTTGTCTAAATTGTGCATAAACTTTGACTGGAATGAGTGTGCCTGCTGTGATGTCACTTCCTGTCATTTTCTACAGATTTTTCAACGTTTTCTCCACAAATACCTGCTCGATTGGTGTAAAACTATAATGTATATGTACAACAGGTATAAATACATCAAATAAAGTCAAAATTAGAACATTGTAAAAACCTGTCGTGCGTCACTTTAACTGCTTATAATCCCAATCAAATTATAAATCAGATAACAAAAAGTTTGGTTTATTAATTTACTAAATGACAAAAGGCCGACCCGCTCTAATTAAATCCAAAGTCGGGTTAATATCTGGGTTAAAAATGGCGTTGACGGGTGTTGGCAAGAACAAACGTTTCCCCCCCCCAGAGCCTCCCGGGAAAAGAAGACCACTCACTTGCAGACGGGACACCTCCACGTCCCACGCTCACAGTTCAGCTGCAGATACGACTCCAGATCGAAGCACTGCAACGACAAAGCGGCGTAACTTTAGAAAAACGCTCGACGTGCCGTCCCCCCCCCTCACCCATCGCGGGCGTACGCCGCTCAGTATCCCCCCGCACCTGGACGTGTTTGCAGTCGTGCCCTCGCGCCGGCAGCTGGATCCGCCGGAAGGTGATGGGGCATTTCAGGGACACCTTGATGGCCGTCTGCTCCACGCCGTCCTCGCCGCTCAGAGTCGTGCCCCCCGACGACGCGGCCACGCTGCTGAAGTTCCTCTTGACTGCGAGCGCAAAATAGAAAAAAAAAACAATGATCTCGTGACGGATTCGAACACGGTTTCGTCGTTAAGGTTTCCGCCGATGGATGATTTAAGGATGGAAGAATTCACACAAAAGCTTCAAACGGCGTCGTACCTTTGGTGATGCAGTGGTCCGCCGGGAGGAGCCTTTTCTTCAGTAAACCCTGGAAACCGAGCGCACGGACGGCCTGTGAACGAGCTGCAGCACGAACAGGTGGGACTGGGGGGAGGGGGACCACAGAAGTACACGTTTATTTAAAGTGACGTACGACAGGTTTTTACGATGTTCTAATTGTGACTTTATTTGGTGCATTTATCCCTGCTGTACATGTAGATTACAGTTTTACACCAATCGAGCACGTACTTGTGGAGAAAACTTGTTGAAAATAATAACAGGAAGTGACATCACAACAGGAGCACTCATTCCAGTCAAAGTTTATGCAGAATTTACATAAAAGAAACAACTTTTTTGACTCTTTAAACATTAATTCAACAAAGTAAAGTCGCTCTCATATATTCTTATTTGTCAAATTAAAAAAGTGTGACATTAGATGAGTTTTTGCCGGGGATTTTCCTAGTGTGATGTCATCAATTACAAACAGGAAGTAGATTTATAAACCTTAAAAAAAAAAAAAAAAAAAAAAAAAGTGCAATTCTGTGATTAAATGTGTAAAATGTTTAAGCAAAATTTAAAATAAATTTATCTTAACTGCTTTTTAGTTCGATGAGTCGTCCGACCTGTAGGGGGCACTTTAACTTATTCAAATATAAGTCATGATTTGTGATCCATGCTTTAAAAGTCATTGTAGGTTAGATCAGTGGTTCTCTGAACTTTGTCTCACGCGAGTGCCCCCCTAACTCGGGCAGTAGGGTGCTGAAGTATGAGAATGATATTAGACTCCAGAATGCTCAAAAACAGTCTTAAGTATGTCAAATTTACAGCAAAACAAATAATTGTACTCAAATACTTTTCAATTTCAACTTTTTTTTTAAACAGAAAATCATTCCAAGAACCCCCTGCGATGTTATTTTGTTTCAATAAATGCCCCTAAAAAAGCTTAAAAACTATGAATTCAACAGCCCTTTTTATCTTTATACATTTTTTTAATGTATATATTTTTTGTATATGACAAAATCAGAAAGACGATTCCAAAATAAAATAAACAAAATTCTATAATCATCCAATTACACACATGATAAATCCTGTAATTACTTATGTTTTTAAAAAAATGAATTATTATTATTATTATTTATTTTTTTTAATTTTATTTTTTAATTAATTTTTTGACTCCTTTATTTATTTTTTCAGCCTTTTCTATGGTCAGCTAGCTCCACTGCGCATGAAGTGGAATCTCCCGTGAAGCACTCACGCAGCAGCAGGCGGTGACGGTGATCTGGATGGTGTTCCGGCCCGGTTGGCAGACGTGCTTGAGGTGCAGGGCCTTGTGCGTGGTCTTGTCGCCGCCCCTCTCGATGGTGAGCGGCGTCGCGTTCACGCTGACCTGGACCGACGCCGGCCAGTTCGTGTTCATCTGCCGGTCCTCGTGGTGGTAGCACTTGAACTGCAGCTCCAGGTCGGATCTGTGGAGGGGGGAATAAACGCGCAATGAAGCCTAAAAAAAATAATCGGAACGCATTTAGATCTTGTTTTTTTTGCGTCCTTCCTTCTGTATTTTTACCTCCACATGAGCGTCTGGTTCACCGAGGGTCTCAGGTGGAAGACGTGGTTGCTGACGGCCAGGTTGTGCTCCAGCCTGAACGGCTCCAGCACGACGCCGTCTCGGACCGGGAACGTCAGGCGCAGCTCCTCGTTGTGACTCGCTGCGGACAGATTCACAAAAGTGGTCATCGTTGGGTTGGTTGAAACCTTTTTTTTCCTAATAGCGTTGTAGCGCGCAAGCTATTTTCTAAACGTTTATGAACTCTAAAGCTGCGGAAGTGATTGTCTGGTCCTATCTCGCAGTTGAACATTTATCGAAGTAGGCTGAATTATAAATTGTTCAACAATTTAGTATCAACGAGAGGCAAAGCTCCTTTTTTCAGCGTTTTGTTGTTGTTTGGTTGCCGTAGTTTTGTCTCAGAACATGAGCTTTCACCTGCGAAAAACAAAATGGTCAAATCTGCGCCTAAAGATGTTTTATGATTCAAACCAAACTTCAGAGTCTTGTACTTAAGATAATTGCGGATCGTCCAGTTGGATTGGTTGCTAGTCCATTCTAAACCAGATTTAAACAGTTTTAACTCTGGAAAAGAGCAGAATTGTGAATTTCTATGCCAATTTTCAGCGATATCTAATTTACTCAAATAACAAATGAGATATCAGAATCGCCTCTATCCATTTTTTTGTATCTAATATGTCCACAAAAAGAAATGTAAAGCTGGCTCTATCCATTTTTCAGATTTTTTATGTCCCAAATATGTGCCATTTTGGCCATTTGTACACATAAAATGACTTATTTTTTACATAACATTATATAAAGAAATATTTCAAAAGGCAGCTAAAGAAGATGTTCCAAATTCTTATTCAGCTGTAATGTTTCTCCTTCATATTAAAGCACTTAAAATATATTTCAGACTTCAGTACAAGATTACACGTGTGAATGAAACAAAACACATCTTCAATAAAAGTATTTTCTACGCGCTTCTCAAAATTGCACTGTTGTCTTTCCGGTCGAGTTCAGATGCTGACCTGGAGGGGGCGGTAGCGCGTTGATATTTGGTTTGACGTCTGGGGGAAAGGGTGGTTTTACGTCCGGGTTCGGGGACAGATACGGAGGGATGCCGCTGCCCGGAGTCATGGGCGGGGTCGGGTTTCCTGGTACTGGAGAATGAGGGTAGTTCCCAACCGGCCGCGGGGGCTGAAAAACACAACATTCACATTCGATATAACAGAGATATAACATTTTATTTATTTATTTGTTAAATTAATTGGTTTTCTTAAGTTAAAGCGTATAAAACAGTCGCGCACACAGCTTGGTACGAATAAAAACATTCTATCCCATTCATTTTAATGGGACAGCAAAATAAAAACATGAATATTGTTGTTTGTTGGCTGCGCAGACAAAAATAATGTTGTTTAAATGTTTGTTACATTTGCCAACGAGTAATAAATGTCAATATCAAACTTACAACTCCACTTTCCACAGTTCACAAATGTTTGGAGATTTTGTGTCGCTCGATGAACTAAAACAAACGTGTAATTGTCACGTTTATTGTCGTGTGTTTTTTTCCCCACCCCTATGTTTTTAGTGCGATTGGTTCTGGAATAATGTTAGAGTTAAGAAATATGAATTTGTTTGGTTGTTAGCTTTTATGCTAATTATGCTAATGCTAACCAAGCTAGACACTTCTACACGTGGTAATGTTTTCTAATGTGGCTCTGGTGTTACTCACGTGTAGTAGTTTAGCTTTTAATGCTAATTATGCTAATGCTAACCAAGCTAAACACTTCTGAACGTGGTAATGTTTTCTAATGTGGCTCTGGTGTTACTCACGTGTAGTCGAGTTTAGCTTTTAATGCTAATTATGCTAATGCTAACTAAGCTAACCACTTCTACACAGTCATGTTTTCTAATGTGGCTCTGGTGTTACTCACGTGTAGTCGAGTTTAGCTTTTTAATGCTAATTATGCTAATGCTAACTAAGCTAACCACTTCTACACAGTCATGTTTTCTAATGGGGCTCTGGTGTTACTCATGCGTAGTCGAGTTTAGCTTTTAATGCTAATTATGCTAATGCTAACTAAGCTAACCACTTCTACACAGTCATGTTTTCTAATGTGGCTCTGGTGTTACTCACGTGTAGTCGAGTTTAGCTTTTAATGCTAATTATGCTAATGCTAACTAAGCTAACCACTTCTACACAGTCATGTTTTCTAATGGGGCTCTGGTGTTACTCATGCGTAGTCGAGTTTAGCTTTTAATGCTAATTATGCTAATGCTAACTAAACTAACCACTTCTACACAGTCATGTTTTCTAATGGGGCTCTGGTGTTACTCATGTCCAGCCCTGCTTTTTCATAGTTTGTGATGTTTTGGAGGCTAACGCTAACACTCCCATTAAAAGTGCATTGGAGCGAATGTATTGAGCGGTCTTTAGAATGCAAGCGTTCCGTTTACAAACACTGGAAGGGTCCACGACAGAAGTGAACATACCCCATTCATGTTGCCCTGGTTGAACTGGCTGTATCCACTCCCAGAGAAGGTAGTGGTTTGGCCGTTGAAAGGTGGCTCTTGCTGTAAAAGAAAATACATTTTTTAGCTTGAATATTGCTCAGATTTGGACATACTACACGCAAAGTACAACAGATACATCATACAAAACAGCTAAAATTGCTCCTCTGCAGTTGACTTCAGTTCAAATAGTATTCTGAGCAGTATCTGTAATAAACGCTGGCTATTTTCACATGCACACCAGCTTTTTGGCGTCAGACTATTGAAATGTTGATGTGAGTAATCCGTTTTCGGTCTATATGCGATGGTCGGACCTGGTCACAGCATTGTAGCACTGACCTTATCACTGTCAGTCCCTTTGAAACCAGTTTAAACAGATTAGATGTGCATACCTTATAGTACGGACCCATGGCTGGATTGGGGGGCGGGTACTGTCCCTGCATGGCCTGCCCCGGGTGCCTCTGTGGGGGGTAGTTTGGAGAGGGCATGGGCCTGGACGAGTTGTACTGGTTCTGCTGGTTTGGGAACTGCCCGTTTGGTCCGTACTGCTGACCACCGTAGTTTGGCTGAGGACAGACAGAAATGTGTTATTATTGAAATGAGTCACATACATTCTTAAAAAGCAGCAGCAGCTAGAATCCATTATGCCGTAAAGGATTTCCCAAAAGTATATTCTGAGATATCATCTCTGAAACTTCTCCTGTAGGAGTAATCATGTTCATCAAAACTGTTTTCATATAAAAATAAGGCGTTTTATGGGTAAAAATGACCAAACTTGTATATACCTAATCTTTCTGCAATCCGTCAAAATCTTAAGTACAAAAGATAAAGTTTGATGTGTGTAGGTACTTTAAGGCATGGGTTTTATTAGATTGATCAAATGAAATAATAAAAAACCTCTTTAGCAGACGATGTTTCCAGGTGAAAGCTTTTGTGATGCTTTTTCTGCTGTATCGTCTCGCTTTAAATAAATGCTGCATCAGGAATACCTCCACTGTGATGCATGCGCTCACCTCTCCAGGATACGGCCTCTTCATCCCCTGCATTACCATGCCCTGAGGCCGGGGGGCGCTGTAGTTCTGCTGGGGCATCCTCTGTCCCCCAAAGGGCCCCATGCCCGGGCCCCTGGGCTGGCCCATGCCCATGGGAGGAGGGCCGCTCATGTTGGGGTTCATCCCGGGGCCCTGCATGCTCCCTGGGAGAGGCGTGGGCCCTCGGGGGCCCTGCTGCATGTACTGACCGTTGTAGCCCTGGTTCGGCCCCATCTGGAACGACGAGCTCATCTGAAAAAAGGTTCAAGATTTCAGAATGTGATCAAAATAAGTGATAGAGTTGATATTGATCCATAACGATGATGCTGCACCCCAGAGGTAAAGCCTGGGCACTTTGTTTATATATTCTATAATTTATTCTATTTATTTTGGGGGGTTCATAACTGGATTAACTCATTCAATTTGTTTTAAAAAATTGGAAAAACAAAAACAAAAAACAGAGCTACTATATTCTTTATGGCCGTACAAAAAGCGGCAACAACGTTTTTCTACCAGGACACAAGGAATACATGCATACACAACTGAATAAATAAATTAATACCTAAATATAATTCTAATAATCCAATCACGTCATACAATATTATATCTGATGACGCTCGCACCCCTTCATCGCTCTAATATTAAAGCTGTGTTCGTACCGGTCCGTACTGATGGCTGAGCTCCTTGTTCTGCGTCTCCTGCAGCGCGGCGACAGTTGCCGTGGCGGTGGCGGTCGCCGTGGCGGCGGCGGCGGCGACAGCGGCAGCAGCGGCGGCGGCGGCCGGCTGAGGGTGACCCAGAGCGGGAGGACCGGGAAGAACCGGGGCGGGACCACCGGGGTAACTGCGAGAGAGGAGAAACAATCAGACAAAACAGGATGTGACGTTGTGCACTTTGGGCTTCTTGCACCTTATTTCCATACGTTTTATGGATAATGGATAATAATAAAAAAATAAGAGAAAGTTTTAATGCATTTAAAATAAAAATAAATAATATATTGATTTTTGAAAGTTGACATTAAAAATCTGTTCAGATTTCAGATTTTATTTGTTCAAAAGTTTCCAAGTTTAGTTTCACCTTCAGACTTCTTTTATCCGCCTTCAAATCATATTTTTAAAGCAGAACTAAGTAACATTTCCCTCTATTTGAACATCTTTATAAGGCCCTGTGATGGTTAAATATGTATTTTCTGGACACGTTTGAAGGGTCACTCGTCGCCCCCTGTTGCAACAAATGCTGACATCGACCCGAAGCAAACTCTCCTGAGAAACCCTGGCTCTTTTTAGATATTTGTGAAATGATTTTGTATGAGATTATTATGATCAAGAAAGAAAGACAACAAAATGTGGAGGAAATAAAAAGCTTTTGAGTCTATTTTCAGACTGTGTATTTTCACAAGGGACCTGCAGGGGGAGCACTATCGGCAAAGTTAGTAAGTTCTGCTTTAAGTTTCAAGTCACATTCTTACTTATTCAATATTTTAGCCAAGTACAAACCAGAAGCAGACCCGAGGCCCAAGTCCAAAGCAAGTTCAGACCAAGTCGCCAAAACGCTTAAAGTTGAAATACGAAAAATGTCAACTTAAGAAATCAACTCATTATTTGTCAAAGTTCAAAATGAAAACTTGCTTTCTCGGTTTCACATTTCAGTTTCAAAGATGATGGACCTCTTTTGGCTGCATAGTTTTGATCCTGCACATGAACCGAACGTGAACTGAAACAAAACTCCCTCGCAAACCTGATTTGCAGCCTCACGCCGGACTCACCTGCCGTTGAAGCCCCCCGCCGGGTTGTAGTGCGGCCGCCCGTACACGCCCTGCTGCATGTAGCCCTGACCCGAGCCTTTGCTAAACTGCTGCTGCGGCCCGGGGAACGGCGCCGAGTTCATCCCAGGGCTGGTTCCGGAACCCATGGGGGGCAGCGTGGGGGTGTGCGCCATCGGGTTCCCCAGCACCTGGCGAGACAAAATGGCGTTAAAGGAGACGTATTCAGATTTTAGTATTGAACCGCAAATTAGTCCATCTGAAAGTTCTCCTGCTTGTCTAATTCTGACTAAGTTTGGTACTGTAGACTTTAAGTAGATCCTTTGTTTACATTTTGCTAACTGACTTCCTGCGCAAAACTCTTAAGCTCCGCCTCTTCACAGTGACATTTCACCCTAACAAACAGAACATTTTGAAAAGTGGCTACGTGATGTTTTAGAACCCGACATGTATCACTCGGAGTCTTAGCTTTTGAAATAGTTGGAAGTGAAGCACAGGGGATGTGGGCGGGGATAGGGGGTAGGTGAAAACAGGAATTTTTTTCTGAGCACTCGAGCTCCACACAGGATTATTCAAACATGCAGGAATCAAAATACAACTCCTGAGTAAACAAATGCTGAGGTTGTAAAAGCTCATTAAAGTTGCATAATATGTTAAACACAGCTTTAAGCATAAGACTCTCCTCATGTCGGGGGTCTGCGCGTTTTGTCTCACGTTTATAAAAAGGTTTACACGTTCAAACTCCCGCTGGTTCTTTTGATCCCCCGAGCGCCTTCTTACCTGGCTCTGGGAGGTGTTGGTGACGCCCCAAACCGTCGTGACCACGGACAGAGCGCCGGGCGGCTGAGAGCTGTTCTGCTGCCACGGCCCGGAGTCGTACTGGAACTGCCCGTCGCTAAGGGAGAGAGAGGGAAAGGTGGGGGGGGTGTGGGGGGGGGGAGAGGAAACAGTCGTTATGTAAACAAGAGACGCGCGGCCAGTGTTGACTCAGGCCGGCTCGTCGTGTTTGTCGAAGGATGGTGAAAGTGCACTGTTTTAGCCTTCACAATAAAAGCCCTCACTTGACCCCAAAACCTCACAGCCCGACAACGCTTCAAAGTAAAATTTGTACTGTTAAAAAAAAGTAAATACAAACACAATTGAACCTGGGATGCCGGTGTTTTAAAGTGACGTATGACAAGTTTTTACGACTGTATTTGCTGTATTTGTACCTGTTGTACATATAAATTATACTTTTACACCAATCGAGCAGGTATTTGTGGAGAAAACGTTGAAAAATCTGTAGAAAATAATTACAGGAAGTGACATCACACCAGGGAAAAAAATACTTTTAATTATTATTTGTCAAATTATAGTAAATAAAATAAAATAAATCATAAATGAAGATGTCCAAAATATATAAGTCGAGTCCAAATATGATTTTTTTTTCCCCCTTTCTTTTTTGTGTGTGTGATCAATTTTTTTGTGACGGGGTTTTTCCCTGCTGCCAGAAGTATTTTCCAAAGGTATCCATTTATTGTGTTCCAACGGCAGGGGTTCTGAGGCCCAAATACATCATTCTGAAATTGAGCGGGATGGTGGGGTCAAAACAGTTGTTAATTTCTAATTTTACAAATGTATAAGTACATTGCTAGACAAAAAAAGAAAAGAAAATTATAATAAAAAAATAAAAAAATAAAGAAATTGCATGTAATTTTACTTTTTGTTTAGTTTTTATTTAGTTTAAGTCTGCAAAAATATGACACTGATGAAAACTAAGACTGACATATTTCACAACACTGACCTGCATCTAATTATGAAGCGTTTGATTCCCCTTAAAGCAGGAAGTGCGCTGCTCGCTAGCGTTACCGTGACCGCAAACACCGCTCTGGCCTCTGAAAGTTGTGGAACGCGCTGACGAACGCGACACGGCGAAATATCTGGAACTTTAGCCCGCCGCCGCGACCTGTGAAAACGATGCGAAACTTACCCGTGGGACAGGCCCGTCTTCATGGCGCTCATGGGGGGCTGCATGGGCACTTTCTGGGCCTCGTTCTGTCGGCTTTTCTGGTGACGCAGGAGCAGCAGGCGACCCAGCTCCTCGCACCAGGACGACAGGAGAGCTGCACGAGAGAGAGAGAAGGTGGAAGAAGATGTGCGCTGAATAAATACATCTAATCATTTAAATACATTCAGTGTATTTTGGTGGAGCTCCATGATGGGACAGAAGTGGCCTCTCCGTCTTCTTTATCATGATTTTCCAAGTGTTTTATTATTTTTTTAACCTTTACAGTAGCACTTTATAATAACTACACTGTTAACAGTCTTAATAAAGCGTGAACAAAGTCTTTATTCATAATGAAATACTAGTTTATTAAGACTGATTCACACTAAATAACTACTTAATTTAAACCAAAACCCATTAAGTCTGGATAGTTATTAAGTCTTTGTTCATGTTTTATTAAGGCTATAATAATAATAATAATAATAATAATAATAATAATAATAATAATAATAATAATGTGTTGTTATTATTATAAAGAACTATTAACGTTTCCAAAAGCAATGAAAATTAAACTTTACAAATGAAGAATTGAAAACTTCATACGTAAAAATAAAAAAAAGTGTCAGTGTTTTGTTTGGAAATTTTCAATAATAAATATTCATTGAAACGAATTAAAAAATCACTTTAAACCTGACAGGCTTTTTAATCATTGCCATTTAACACAGAAAACGGTCAAACGAGCTCCTCCGAATCCTGAACTCTCGATTAAAGACCCAAGCTCATCATAGCCCATCGTGGACAATTAGAAATGACTGAATCTCAATCTCGATTAAAGTCAGTTATTCGCGCAGCCGTAATGCCAACTGTGCTCAGTTTTCATCACTCTAAAACCCGTGGATACAGCGCTGAAGGATCTCGTCACAGTATCGTGGCTGCTATGTCACAATTTGGCCACTAGAGTTCACTCAAGTCCTTTCATACATCAGATCTGATCATTCTTCTGTCTCTTTAACACTCATCCTCCAAAGCAGGGCCAAAGCAGGGCCAAGCAGGGCAAAGCAGGGCAAGCAGGGCCAAAGCAGGGCCAAAGCAGGGCCAAAGCAGGGCCAAAGCAGGGCCAAAGCAGGGCCAAAGCAGGGCCAAAGCAGGGCCAAAGCAGGGCCAAAGCAGGGCCAAAGCAGGGCCAAAGCACCTCCAATACAAAAACCTCAGTATTGGTGATACTTTGACTCTTAAAACCTCTGTAAAACCATCACAATTTGACCAATTCCTATCATTACTTTTGCAAATGTCACTAAAGAGGACTTTGGTAGAAATAGACCACATCATTGCTACGGAGACATGCCTTGATTGACCTCTTAAGAGCCTTTTATAATCATTTATTGACCTTTACTTCACCACCGAGATGTAGCATTTCTGTGGACAAAACCCGACCAGAAGCCAAACAAAGTCCTGCTTTTTCATTCGAACACATCGCACATCGGCCTCTCAAAGCGAAGCTGCACTGAATACAAAAGACGGCGTGTACAGATGGCGCCACCCCACTGTCTCGCCGCGTCCCTCTCGCTCGCTCGCCTTCCCTTTTATTGATTTTACCCGAGTAGGCGAGCGTGACACAGGTGCCAAAAGACAGAATACATGAATGACTCTTCAGATAATAGGATAATAGTCCAATAACTCTAAACTGTTGTTCTTTTCATCGCCATTTACAGACTTTTCTCTTGTAAATGAGCAATTTCATTCATTTATTTTTACCCACCCTGAAATTAGAGTCAATTTCATCCAAATTTCTCTCCACTTTTGGATTAGTCCGTGTTTAGAACTCTTGTAGCAATGGTATAGTCTCATTTTAGACCCCTTTTAGTCATGTATACCTAACAAAGCCTCATATATCGCTGCTACGTCACGTTTTGGGACGAGAACGTGTTGACTGGTGTAACGGTGGTCCACACTGGTGTAACGGTGGTCCACCCTGATTCACTTTGTCGTCTAAAAAGCAGTTGTAAAGGACACATGTTATGCAAAACGGCCTTTAATGAGCTTTTAATCATGCCAAAACAGTGTTTCTTCATCCAAAACACACCTGGAGTTATATTTAGCTTCGTCTTCTCTGAGCCTCAGAAAACACTCCGTTTCAACTTCCCCACATGTATGACGATCTCGGAGCTGTTTTTAAGTCCATGAATCAAATAATTCGGACTAATTTGAACAATTTCTGCCATCAAATTGCCTCGTAGCTTGTCCGGGGGCAAGCGAGCTTTTGTTTATTTCGCCACGGTAACGCCCTCTGCTGCCAATAGTCAAATTCTGATGAGGAAACACTACTTCACTGGTATGAAATCATGTGTGGTTTTCAATGCAATACATTATTTTACGTTCTGAAGCATGAGATGCCAAAGTAAAGAGTGTTTAAAAGGATAATAACGACACACAATGCATAACGTGTGAGCTTTAAGTGTTAAACTAAAGGGGATTCTTTTTGAGCATGGCCCCCCAAATACGAAATACACCGACATTGATTATACCGCGACATTAAGTGTGTACAAGATCCCAAACACGTTTCAATCCGGATCGTCTTCAAAGTGGTCACAACACCTCCACACTTCAGAAAGTAGGTTAGTTTTAATTAAATGCAAGTAACCCCCCCCCGTCTTTGTCCCTCTTGCTCTTAGAGTCTTTTCTATCGCAGTCTGGACGGCGGCCAGGGTCTTACAGCTCAATTAGACCCGTCCATTATTCGGCTTCATAAAAGAGGTTCTCTCCATCCTCACACCTTCACTCCGTGTGTACAAACAGAGACCAACAGTTTGTGTCCTGAACAAGCGCACAAGCGAGCGGCGCCCAACGCGCGGCGCGGTCTGTTACAGCTTCCATTATGTCCACGGAGGCGCGGCCTGTTACAGCTTCCATTATGTCCACGGAGGCGCGGTCTGTTACAGCTTCCATTATGTCCACGGAGGCGCGGTCTGTTACAGCTTCCATTATGTCCACGGAGGCGCGGTCTGTTACAGCTTCCATTATGTCCACGGAGGGTTACAAGCTTCCATTATGTCCACAAGGGGCCGGCGGTCTGTTACAGCTTCCATTATGTCCACGAAATCCGGAGGCGCGGTCTGTTACAGCTTCCATTATGTCCACGGGGGCGGGTCTGTTACAGCTTCCATTATGTCCACCGGAGGCGCGGTCTGTTACAGCTTCCATTATGTCCACGGAGGCGCGGTCTGTTACAGCTTCCATTATGTCCACGGAGGCGCGGTCTGTTACAGCTTCCATTATGTCCGCCCGGAGTGCCGCGGGTCTGTTACAGCTTCCATTATGTCCACGGGGGCGCGGTCTGTTACAGCTTCCATTATGTCCACGGAGGCGTGGTCTGTTACAGCTTCCATCATGTCCACGGCGGCGCTTCGTGGAGACGCACTCGGCAATTCACTACCGAGTTTGAACCATTGAAATCTGCTATTGATAAAAATACTGATCGATTGATCAATAGATTTACAAAATGCTTTACTAACAACAACAGAATTGCCCATCCAGATACTGAACCAGAATTAAACTAGGTCTAGACTAGTACCAGGTCTGAACCCGGACTAACCCATAAACAAAACCAGTCTAAAGCACAATTTAACAAGGACTAAACCAAACCAGGTCTAAACTAGTCCTAAACCAGTAAACAAGAGCTTTTATTTTTATTTTTTAATATTTTGAAGATGGGTTTGTGGGCCGCATTCAATCGCTTGGCGGGCCTGATTTGGCCCCCGAGCCTGATGTTGAATAGCCCTGGACTAGACTTGGACTAGAATTAAAACTCTATTCAATTACAAAACCATTGTAAAACGAAAATACAACGAATGACCGTCTGTTTGGAACCATGACATTCGCTCGTTCTCTCAGTCAAAACGTGGAGGAAAGACCCTCTCCTCGACTCAGTACCGTTTCCATGGTTCAGCTGATGTTAAAGGTACACAGTGTAACTTTCCTGCCACTTGCTTGTCCCCATGGAGACGTTATTGCTTTGCTGAGAATGTTCCAAAGTATGGCATATCGATCTCTACGAAGACAAGCGATTGACGCCACAGAGACCGGTCAGAAGAGCTGAAATCTAAATCCGAATCTAATAAAGGAAACCGAGACCACTTAATTTGGCCGCCCTCACACTCTGGTGGCTCAGCTGTTGGCCCTGGCGGTCAGAGGGGGCCGGGACAGCAGCCGTGGTGCAGTTTCTCCAGCACAAAGCCCGCAGAGCAGATGATAAATGACACGGAGGGGTTTCGCTGACAGGAGTCCAGTGCTCGGGCCAATCACGGGGCTGCGATTCAGGGTCGATCGCTCAGACATGCAGGGGTGGGCTCCGCGCGATGATTAAAAACCGTCTCGATGGTTGAACGCGACAGAAAATGTCTCGCCAAAAGTGAATGGTTGGACCGGAGGTGTATGTTGGGTTTTCGATGGGTCATTTCACTGTAGCACATTTATGATAATTACACTTTCTGCAGTACCACCGACAACCACAAGATGCTGGCGCCAAATTGTTCCATTTTCGAAGCCCTCGTGTCATGTGATTTATCAAAGCTTATTTATTCAATCTACAGCATTGTTGACTCATTTTTAGTAAGCGTCTGTATGACTTGTAGGACTCGAAGACTTGGGACACAACTTGGACCTCGACTTGGACTTGAATACCAGGGAATTGGGTCTCGACTTGGACTTGGGACCCCTGTGACTTCAGACGACTTGATGCTTCCCCTCCAAAATATACAGTCGATATGTCTTTTCTGTGCAGCGGACTAGATGGGCTTTCGAGTTTATTTAAGAAGAACCATTGAATTGCAATAATATGAACGTTTTTGGTAATTTGGTCCGAAGACTTGAAAGGACTCGAGACTCAAAACAGAGAACTTTGACTTCTTGAACTTGTAGGGCCATTGACTTAGGACTTGGACTTCTTTGATTCTGGACTCTTCTGGAGTTGAAGCGAAAGACTATTGAGACTTATTTGAGACTTGCAAAAAGGGGGCCGTCACTCTCAATCGCAGCCAAAAGCTCCATGGTTCGACTCCTGAGCAGCTTGGATCCGGGTTTTTCGGTGCCGAGTCAACACGTCCTCTTCGCGTTTTCGTTGGGTTTCCTTCCGCGGCGCTACAGTTTTCCCGCGCAATCGCAAAAATCCCAACGTCGCCCTGACCCAAAAGGACGGGCCCGCTCGCTGCTCCCGACATGGTCCAACCCCGGCGGTACTGAAGGAAGGGTCCACTTTAACGCCATGCTAAGGTATGACGCTCTTCTCAGCCACCTCTCCATACCTTTGACCAATCTTTACACGAGAGGCATTTAGCATCTGAGCTAGCATCTGAAGTTGTGAGGACGGGGCGGACAATCGCAGCTCCAGAAGCTTCTGGTCGCTATGGGAGCCTTAATTCAAACCCCTCCCGTCTGCGTTTCTGAATGGGCCGCAGCCTCCTGTTGGGACAAAGTTAATTAGAATCTGAATTTGTAAGAGTGGCTTGTATCCCTTGGTAACTGACTGAATGCGACACTATTGAGAAATGCAGTTATTGTGCATGCTGATGGCAGAGGAAGAGAGTCAAATAATATCGCTCAAGTTGAAGTAAAATGTACGAAGAAGACGGCCTGGCCGAGCTTAAGCGAGTGGTTTTTTTAATTTAAAAAAAGCCATGTTTTTTGTTGCTCATTTCCTTCTTCTGCGGACTAAAACGTGTATTATTTTGTGACGTAAAATGCAGTTGCAAAATAAAAACAAAAATACAGCTTAGAAAGACACTATTTGGACATTTTTCTCCATTAAAGTTGGAACATGAACTCTGAACGTGCCAAAAAAAAAAAAAAGGTCTCAGCCGCTTTTACTTTTGCACTTTTTAAACTATTTTTCATCACAATCGCAACACTTAAAGTCAATTACGGGTTTCAAATTGCGACATGATCGACGTCGACGTGCCGAACGCGCGTCAATTTCCCCTCAACCAGCCGGGATCGCAAATGATCTGTGCGTCCGGAGCGTGGTTGGCGGCCCCCGTTCTCGTCTCTGTGCCCAGGTGCCGCGGGCGATCCGGCGAATGTTCCGGCGAATGTTCCGGCGATGTTTGTCACTGACCGTTGGCTCGCCGACCGTTGAGCGATCGGAATAATAAGCAGAAAGAATGGAATTTCCCAAGCGTTTTAACGGTTTTAACGCTTTTTCATCATGAAAAACTTGAAAAAAACCTCCCTAAGATCTTCTTTGTTCTCTTTTAAAAGGTGTAACTTTTCTCGATTTGCTTTATTGATTTGCGTTTTACAATTACTGGATTTACATTCACATACAGCATCGTTTCTACAGGGGAAACAGTGGAAAAAATACGTCCGCGCCGCAGCACTAAAAGTTGGCTGTATTGTGCAGAAGACAGCTTAAAGTGCCCCCTACAGGCCGGACGACTCATCGAACTTAAATGCAGTTTAAAATGTTGCTAAAAATGCAAAAAAGAAAACATAATTGTCCCAGAATAGCAAATTTTTTAGGTTTATCATTTCACTTCCTGTTTGTGATTGATGACATCACACCAGGAAATTACCCAGCAAACACTGGGAACAAAATTCATCTAATGTCACAATTTTTTTTATATTTGACAGATGAAAATATGTGAGAGCGACTTTATTTTGTTGAATTAATGTTTAGAATGTGAAAAAAGTAGTTTCTGCATAAAATTGGAATGCGTGTCCCTAGTGTGATGTCACTTCCTGTAATTTTCAACAGATTTTTCAACGTTTTCTCCACAAATGGCTACTCGATTGGTGTAAAACTATATTTCATATGTACAACAGGTACAAATACACCAAATGGAGTCAAAATTAGAAAATCGTAAAAACCTGTCATAGGCACTTTAATTGTGTGTATTTGTCTGTTAAATAATACAAATTTAAAAAGCCCTGGTGGACATTTTAGTCCTTTCTGCTAAACGTGTTTGTTTACTTTCGCACACGCTCAGTACGGCACTCGCGCTGAGAGTGAAAGTAACCCGGTTTCTCATAACTGGGATACTGGAATCAGGATGCTTTGTTTGCATGGACGCACACACAAACAGGACACTTTAAGAAAAACAAAACAGTGATATACGGGTTATTGCTAAAAAAAATGCCTTGAAAAACATGCATTCTTACTGGGCCTCATTTATAAAGCGGTGTAGGTTAAGTTTTTGATCCATAAAAGGCCAAAATGACATGGAAAGGACGTCCGTGCGCGTGATATTGGCTCTTCAACAATAAAAAGTGTTATATGGTTTATCATTTCACGTCTCTCTCCCCGACTCCGTCTTTATTGTCTCTCCGAACGCTTTAGTCCTGGAGCCTCTCGGCGCAGACAGACAGACTGGCGATGGTTTTACGGCCCCGTTTTAGTGCCGGCCCCGGCTTAAATATGGCCCCCTGCTGGTCACGCGGCCGCACTGTCGCCCGCGTCCATCCGGTGGGCGCTTTGGGGGATGGGACGGGTCTTAAAAGAAGAGGGTTTTAGAAAAGCTACGGCAGGGTGTGTGTGGAAGGACGCAGGGAATCGTGTGCCAGCGAAACAGGGAAAAGTAGCAACAGGCAATTAGACGACCACAAAATGTCTAAAAAAAATAAAGTCTCTTGGGACGCCGGGGGATACGGCAAAGAAGTGAATCACAACTGCTCGAATCTCAATTTTGATTACATTTTGTATTCTATTTTTCCAAAACAAAATGGCTTTCAGTATCGATTTCCTGAACAAGACCGACGTTTAATTTGTGCCATTTAACATAAAAAAAGAACACAAATCTGCCCCAAACCACATGTTCTTATTGGACCTATAGACCAAGCAATGAAAGAAGAAAAAACTAGCTGATCTACTCAATCTAAAGCGAGAATAACATACGATGTATATTTGTCGCAAAAAAATAAATAGATACTTGGATACTAATCTATACTAAAATTTGTATTGAAATAAGTATTTGAGTAGAGAAAAACTAGTTAAATACCACATAATTCAATAGATACTACTAATAGTTTGATATTAGATGCCATCCAACATCAACAACAACAACAACAACAACAACCACCACCATGATTAGTCGGTATAATCTTGATTAATCTTGTTATTTGGACTACGAAGAGTTTAAAACCTGTGCCAAAAGAAGTTTTATAACAAAAATAGCTGCATTATTAAATAAAAACGTCATCAAAGGAGCAAATAATTTGTGTTTTTAATCAATAATACATTTTGTTTGTAATTATTCTCTAACTAGAAAGCTTAAATTGGCATATATTTTACATTAAAAAATATTTATTCAAAAAATAGTCAATAAACAACGGAAATTGATTTGTTTTTGAAATCAGTGACTCGTCTAATATCATAATCAGCCCTAGTATTGAGCGTTTTCTGCATCAAAATCAAGTCTCACCCTTTTCATTGCTCCAACTCCTGTCACGCGCTCACAGTTAACGAGCGCGTTCAACATCCAACCCAATGTTTAAAATAATCTCTCTAATCTTTTCATTAAAAGCCGGCCGTGCCATTCAGTCACTAAAAACATCTATACGGCCCCCCGACCCCCGGAGAGGTTTAACTCAATCTGCATTAAAGACCAAAACATCTCCAGAGCTGAAGAAGACGTAATCCGATTGCACGAACACTTCCCTCCAAATGTATATATCTTTATTTAATCTGTTTTTGGAGGACCACATAACGTCAGATTAAGTTTGTCACATGACTTTAAGAGTTTACCACCTGCAGAGAAGGAGGCGGGGACAAAGAAACAGCATATATTCTTACTAAAGACGACATATTACGCTTTTATCTGCTATAGTAAACCATTATTTTATATTTTGGACATCTTAAATCGCACTATAGATCTAAAACAATCGATTTTCTGTTCACCCCGTAATGGTAAATACACTTTTTCATCTTTTAAATACATAAAACACTAGCTGGTGTCGGGGAAAACTGAGACTGTCGGAGCGATGGCGTCTGAATGGAAGAGAATAAGGGGGCTTTTTACACGGTTGTGAACACCCCTCCGAATGTATATCTTTATTTAATCTTAAAAAAATTATTTACCATTAAGGGGTAAGCAGAAAGGTTGTTTTAGAGCTATAGTGCGATTTAAGATACTTTGGACATCTTAAATCGCACTATAGCTCTAAAACAACCTGTTTTCTGCTTACCCCTTAATGGTAAATAATTTTTTTCCATTTTTAAATATATAAAACAATATCGGCTGTCGGTGAAAACGGGGATTGTCGGAAAAATGGCGTCAGAATGGAAGACAAGAGGGGGCTGTTTACACGGGTGCAAAGTCTTCCCCTCTGAATGTACATCTTTATTTAATCTCTAAAAAAAAACATTTTTACCATTAAGGGGTAAAGAGAAAATAGGTTGTTTTAGATCTATTGTGCGATTTAAGACACTTTGGACATCTTAAATCATACTATGGACCTAAAACAACCTATTTTCTGCTTACCCCTTAATGGTAAGTACATTTTTTTCAGTTTTGAAATGTATAAAAGACTATCTGAGGCGAGTTTTCACAAATCCACGCCGTTTTGATATGGGATTGATGAGTTAAACCAGGCCTTTTTTTGAGTGTTTTAGGTTAAGAATAAGAACAATATGACAGTGCTGTACCATTGATATTAAAAGATGGAGGTTAGCGTCGCGCATTCCAGTCCATCAAACCTGAACGTTCACAGGGCGAAAAGTAGAGATCGCGGCAGAAGGAGCTTATAGGAGCCATATTGATCCTGGACGCCATCAACAGCATTAAGCCTTGGTCGGGATGACACTCATTTGGCAAAAAGAACGCCTTTGAGGGCTGGTTCGGATATAAAGACATTTTAATTCATTGTGACACTTTATTTCACAATGCAGCATTTTATAGCTTTAATATTCAAACAAACTAGAAAATTTACTTTTTTTAATTTATTTTAACTGCATTGATGCAACAGTTGTATTTTAATCATTGTAATCATTATCTGGACTGAACAGACTTAGTAGACAGTAGCATTATTTATTCAAAATGTCATAAAAGAATAAACAATTTCTGATTTTCATAAATAAATAGAAGCCTTGGGTTACGCTATTACAAACTATATGTATTTAAAAAGTCTCAATGTACAATAGAAAGTACTATTTCACTAGCCGACTATCAAAATAAACCCAACGTTTACAGTGTCGGCAACATTAAAGACTGAAAATTGGTTTGTTTTGCGTGCGAAGAAAACGAGGAATCAACTCTTGAGACAAAGATTGGACGATAATGTGAAAACCCAAACCCATCATAAAAGACTTGCCAACCGCGAAGCGAGTGTTTGCCAGGCACTTTTGTTATGGTGCAAAGTGGTTTCAGCGTGTTGGGAACCGTCCACGAAACGCTGAAGGAGAAAGCCCACTAAAGCCCTCCACGACGAGCAAGCACGATCTTCACTGGCGAACGACAAACGGAACGAGCAGCGACAGACTCAACGGGATTTAAATGACGAGGAACTACAGTCGACGCCGTTTTTATCTGTACAACATGTTCACAGATAATAACTCTAAATAGTGCCAACTAGGAGATAAAAGGGTCTAGATGGAGATTATTGCGTGGCAGTATGTTATTAAACTGGCATATCGACATGGAGACGAGCAGGTGGCGCGTGGAGGCCGGGTTACAGGTCAGGTCTGTGGAAAGACGCCCTCGCTCGCAGTAAGAATGCAGGTTTTCAAGGTATTTGTATGCGATGAATGAGTTAATGCCATACTGCGGACCAGGGATGCCACGATATCGAATGCTGGTGCTACGATTACTGTGAGAAAAAACCATCACGATTTAACGATTATTCGCGAATCTTGAATTTTCTTTCATTCTAATTGTCTAACATGTTTGTGAGCGGCTTTACGAAAATGTACGTTCTGAAATGACAATACAGACAGATAAACTAAAGTTATTCACGTTTAGATCAATTTTTTGGACGATAGATTGAACTAAGAATACTATAATTGTGCTTCTTAAAAGGACAAATATATGCATTATTAGTATCATTAGCTTTTAGTACCTTTAGTTTGTCATCTCATGTTTAAGGACAAAAAAAAAAAAAGTTTATAAAAAGCAAAATTGCCATCTGTATCTCTGCTGATTACCACGGCACTAACTGAGTTTTGACGCCATCTACTGGCTGCAGAGGGAGCTAAATAATCGTTTTCTTTGCGTTGCTAGGTAGCCACGCAGTCGTAGTGGATTGTCTGCCGATGATTTATGGATTTAAAAAGAGCACAGGAGCTAATCAGAGCCACGTTGCAGATCGAGGAGATTCAGAACGGAGTGTTTTTTGGAGCTCGGAGGGGAGAGGACTTTCTAACCAGGATTCACCAAACTAGCGTGAATGAAGCTAAATGCTACTCCGGGCGTGTTTTCGATGAGGGAACCATGTTAGAACAGGGTTAAGTTTGTCCGTTAAAGCTCAAAATCTCACATCTACTGTATCTTCTTGTCCCGCGGCGGCCCACCGAGCGAGGCATGACAGCGCCAGGCCGAGACAAACTGCCAAGAGTCTGTCAGAAATGCCTCAAGTAGGTCGCAGGGGAGCGGGCGAGGGAGAGGGATAATCAAGCCGTGTCTAACCCCGAGTGTGTGTGAGTGTAAGTGGGTCAGTGGGTGTCCTTCAGCTGCTGCCTCTCTGTCGCGTTCACCACAGCGATGTAATGGCGCTCTAGAGCGGATTCCAACGCCCAAGCTCCGGCGGACATGTTTGGACTGTACAGGTTCAACCGAAGCGCTAAGAAGAAACTAACGATGAGGATTTTTGTTTCGTTTGTTCAAATTTTCATCAAAACAAAGCATAATTAAAATGAAATATAATTGGAGTCATCTGGACAATGTTTAGTAAGTAATTTTGAAACCTTTTCTACAGTAAAATTTAATATAAAATCAATGATGATTAAAAAGTGAAAACTTAAAAGCAATTTGCCTTAAAAATATATTTAAAAAACAAACAAATGTATCCAGTCTCCATGTTAAAGGTGCACTATGTCACATTATTGCTGTGCCTGGAATGTGCCACTGTTGCATTTATTCAATTACATGTGTTTTCCGCTCTCAAAAACCTTGAAAAACACGCATTTGTACCGTGAACGGAAATCGCCTCTGAGCAGATCTGGCCTGTAACTTGCCCTGGTGGTGCCAACTGCTCATCTGCATGGAGGAAAATAAGTTTAATGCCATGCTATGGAACATTCCAGGCAAAGCAATAGCATCTACAAAAGGACAAGCAGGAACCGTCCACCAGAAAAGTCACATCATTCGACCTGGAAACTAGTTTTTCTTGTAAAATATTGCATTCAAATTGGTTCATGTGATTTAAACCAATTATCATAATGTTTTTTTAAATTACAAGATAAAGTAAGACCACTGCAAACGTGATTCAATAGGGTCAATATACATTTTCTTACACTATATATTCTGAAGCCTTTAATATGAGCTTTTTTGGGTTTTTAGACCTTTTTACTTTAAATCAACTGTATATTTTTCTGTTATTTGTTATGGATGTGCAATATAAAATAAATAAAATAAATAAAATAAATAAAATAAATAAAATAAATAAAATAAATAAAATAAATAAAATAAATAAAATAAATAAAATAAATAAAATAAATAAAATAAAATACATTTAAAAAATAAATAAATAAATAATAATAAAAAAAACCTAAATTAAATCTACCTTTTGCCAGTATTTTAGGCTATTTGCCATTAGAATATGGCTTTACTGACAGTCCCAAAATGGCGGACACTTGCGCCAGAGCAGCGGTTGCTCTGTGCACTCTAGAGCGCTCTTCCTCCTCCCTGTTCGCGCCTGTCACTAACTCAGACTCTGCTGGTTTAAAAAACGTGGCCCGATGCCCACAGAGAGGGGGGAAACCTAAACTTGTGTTTCAGGGGCCCCGCACATTCAAAATACCAGAGGAATAACGACCTAAGTTCACCCACTAGAGTTAGCATGGCTTTTATCTGACAAGAGGCTGTTAAAGAAGTTAAAAATTCACAAAGGAAGTGCAGAATAATAGAATATAAACGACAAACCATAAGCTAAGACAGTTTGTCATGTTTCAGTAAAAGTCATTTCAGCTGCGTTCATATTTGATGCGAGTTGGAGCACATTTTAGTCCTGATGTGGACTTGTGGACTTGGTTTGGACCTGTTCTAGTGCTGGTTCAAGTCCTGGTGTAGTCCAGTTTTAGGTCCAGGTTTAGTCACGGTTCAGTCCCAGTTATGTCGTGAACGAAGCCAAAGATGAAGCTCTGGAAATGGTTCAAGATCACAACTAACAATAACACAAATCAGAAGTTGAATTGCGTTATTGATATTGTCCTCACTCTTGATGGAGGTAAGTGACTCGTGTAGCCACAGCTGCCCTGAGGTAGACTGACAGAAGCGAGGCTACCAATCCACTGACGAAGACCACTCGCTCACATTCACTGCAGCGTCCTGACTTCACCCCGAGTGCGGCGGACGGGTCGTTACCGGATTATGAAAACCGCTTCCAACCACAAGGTCTTCGTTTACGTCTAAGTAAATGAAAACTATACTGTAAGTATTCCATCGCAGTAACAAAGTATTTCATCGCAGTAACAAAGTATTCCATCGCAGTAACAAAGTATTTCATCGCAGTAACAAAGTATTCCATCGCAGTAACAAAGTATTCCATCGCAGCTAAACAAAGTATTCAATCGCAGTAACAAAGTATTCAATCGCAGTAACAAAGTTATTACCATCGCAGTAACAAAGTATTTCATCGCACAGTAACAAAGTATTTTCATCGCAGTAAGTAACAAAGTATTTCATCGCAGTAACAAAGTATTCCATCGCAGTAACAAAGTATTCAATCGCCAGTAACAAAGTATACCATCGCAGTAACAAAGTATTTCATCGCAGTAACAAAGTATTTCATCGCAGTAACAAAAGTATTTCATCGCAGTAAGAAACAAAGTATTTTCATCGCAGTAACAAAGTATTTCATCGCAGTAAGTAACAAAGTATTCCATCGCAGTAAGTAACAAAGTATTTCATCGCAGTAACAAAGTATTTCATCGCAGTAAGTAACAAAGTATTTCATCGCAGCAAACAAAGTATTTCATCGGGAGTAACAAAGTATTCCATCGCAGTAACAAAGTATTTTATTGCAGTAACAAAGTATTTCATCACAGTAAGTAACAAGTATGCCATCGCAGTAACAAAGTATTCCATCGCACAGTAACAAAGTATTCAACAAAGTATTCCATCGCAGTAACAAAGTATTCCATCGCAGTAACAAAGTATACGCAGTACAAAGTATTCCATCGCAGTAACAAAGTATTCATCGCAGTAACAAGTATTCCATCGCAGTAACAAAGTATTTCATCGCAGTAACAAAGTATTCCATCGCAGTAACAAAGTATTTTCATCGCCAGTAACAAAGTATTCATCCAGTAACAAATATTCATCGCGAGTAACAAAGTATTCATCGCAGTAACAAAGTATTCATCGCAGTCAAAGTATATCCGAACAAGTATTCAGCTAGTAACGTTTGCAAACTTCATCCAAACAAAAGCAGGCACTACATAAACGCACAATAAATGAATCCATGAAAACTTGATTACAATTTCCACAAACCCTTTAAAGTGCACCTTGTAACTTTTCTTATGAAGGGTCTATCACCTGCTTGTCTCCATGGAGATGCCACTTACTGCCCATCTGACTAACTAGCATGTATTTCATTTTGGCTGTGTTCACAAAACATCTAGAAAAACATGCATTCTTACAGCGAGTGGGAGTTTTACAGATCTGACCTGTAACATGACCTTGAGGCGCCTCCTTTAAGTTAAATGCCATACTGTGGAACATTCCAGGCAACGCCATAAGCATGGAGACAAAGCAGGTGGCAAACATTCACCAGAACCTCCTCCTCTTTAAATCCTCATTTTAGTCGAACGAATGGAGTTGTTTTGAGCTTTTAATCATGTTATAACATAGTTCCTTCATCACAAAACAAACCTGGAGTTGTCTTTAGCTTCATTCACACTTTCATTCATTCACACTTTCATTCATTCACACTTTCATTCATCCCGTTTACGCGTTAAACAGAAAGTTAAACTCACTTTCAGACATCTCGACAGCTCTTGTGCCGTTTTCGAGCCCATAAATCATCTCCGTTCTGATCTCATTTCCGACGTCAGCTCCCGATCGGGCGTATCGCGCCGCTAACACCAAATCCTGACGAGGGAACGCCTTGATTGATTGAAAAGTCCCATCACATGGTCTTCCATCACATCCAGCATGTTACTTTAAGTTCTACAACATGAAACGCCAATGCAAAGCGACAAAAGAAACCACGTTTGAACGGCAACAACAATGCAAATAATGCGTCTATTTAGCATTTATGTGGTCGTCAAGGACTCTTCCACGGCAACACCGCCCTGCCTCCCCCCCCCCCCCCTTGTCCTCCCCTCTCCACTGACCAAAACGCACAATGCCACATCAATTATTCATGCCCTCTTTCTATTAGCCGGCTAAACCAATCGCGTAACCACCGGTCCTGTTCCGCGGCACTACAAGCAAGCGACGCTCCGCGGAGACGACGCGGAGCAGAGACAGAGGGTTTAAAACTAACAGAGCGCGGCACAGAACTTCTCTCAAACGCTGCTCTTCCTTGCCGGAGCCGCACGCACCGAAGAAATGAACCGGAATGACGAAACGTGCCTACCTTGCCGTCAATATTGTTGCTCGTTTTTATCTTTTTTTTTGTATCTTTTCTTTTTCTTTTTTTAGTAATCCATTGCTCGCTCTGTGTCCAATAGTGAGCAACAGAAGGCATGGGCGGACGGAGCAGGCAGCGAGGCAGCGAGGGGAGGGGAGGAAGGAAGGAGGAGGAGGAGGAGGAGGGAAAAGAGAGGAGATCGTGTTTCAAAAAAAAGAAAGAAGAAGAAAAAGAAAAAAAAAAGAAAAGGTGGTGCTTCATGTGCTAGACGGCCTGGCTCGTGTCCAGAGACGAGGGGAGACGAGGACGGTCGCGGCTTAATTGAATTTGCGACGATGTTGGTGCGAGATAATGCGGGAGTTGGACGGAAACGAGGGCTGAAAGAGTTGTGCGCGTGCGTGTGTGTGTTTGAGATTCACTTTTGTGTTGTGTTGCGTCCAAAGTGTGAGAGATCTGGCGCCAAAACAAGCGAAATAGTTTGACACGAATTTGAGCGGAGTATCGACACAAACGGACCCCATGGACGGGATATAAAACGTGGCTTTCATGAACAATTTAGAAGAGATATTGAGCGTCATCTGAACTGGAATAAGACCACGATGTTTGATTAAGAAAGTGCAATTATTTTGGCTAAAACGGAGCTTTTCAATTGTCTTGTTGGCGTCGAAATTGGTACTGAATCGAGTATAAATTCCCTAGTGTCGAAACTAGTCCTGTTTAATCGATAATCGTGGTGATTCAGGTCACAATATAATCGTTCGAACTAAAAAAATTACAATCGTGACAAGTTTAAGAAGCTAAATGGAATGAATGACGACGCATTTGACAAAAATGAAGTTTAAGATATTAAAGAGTTTTGCTCAAAACGTTGAAAATGTCATCCCACTGTGACATTTTTGTGACGATGATGACGTCAAACTAACTAACAACCCAACAAACTGTGGGACAAAACGCAGAAATTAATATTACGACAAATAAAAATAAATGAAAACATGTGTAAAAGGCTAGAAAATGTGTTTTTTGCTTGTAAATTGTGCAAAAACACCATTCATTTTCACATTTTTTTTTTTTAAAAAACAAACTGCTTCTTGATTGGTGTAAAATGTTTTATATTTACAATCGATATTATCTTACAAAAAGAAGTAAAAATAAGAGGAATCACACGCACTTTTAATGAATCCGTCGTCCAGAAAATGGAGCTAAACGTAAAATACTGTTTTAACCGTCGGATTTCGTCCCATCAACTTCATTTTGCGATTCAGAAAGCTATTTTTTGTAAAGCTCAGCACAAAATTGAAGAAAAGTAGCGCGTTAGACAAAAGAAAATGAAAGATGCCACGGCTGTTTGGTCTCGTCCTCAGTCGTCTTTAATGGGGGGGTCGTCTTTCTCACGTTTCGCCGCTATAATCGCAATCGTGCCCGTTCAAACCGCGATTTAGATTCGGTGAATAGGTTTAAGGTTCGAGCGCGTGAAAAGGGATAAAAGAGGCGAGCGGCGGACTCCAGCAGAGAAGCAGGCTGTCGACAAAAGAGCGGGGGACGATCGGGGGGCCGGCGGGACTGATTGTATTATTGTTATTCATGATACCGACTCAGCTTGTGAAATGAAACACTTAAGAAGCGATGATTGGACTTAAAAGTTACGTGCGTTCAACGCTTTTTACGGCTCAGATCTTATCGTACGCGCGTCGTTTAAGCTGAAGTATTTTCATGGTAGAATTTCTTAGTTTAAGCCTCGGATTGTGGTTTTGTTGACGCGGTTTGTGGTTCACGTTCCTGTCAGAAAGTGGTGCCATTATTCAACCACAACAATAACAAACCAACTCTGACGATATTTCAGTTCTTCAAACGTTTGCACCTCGCGCCGCTCCTTTGGACACAACGTGGTTCATATGGTCTCGCTTTTTGTGGCGTGTCCTTTTTATTTATTTTTTTTGCACCATATTTCATGTTTTGTCCGTCCAATTGCTTTAAATTCAAATTATAAAGAGAGAGAGTGGAGAGAGGACAGAGAGAGAGACGAAAGAGAGGGAGCGAGAGAAGAAAGAGAAGAGAGAGAGGACAGAGAGAGTGGAGAGAGGACAGAGAGAGAGGAGAGAGGACAGAGAGAGTGGAGAGAGGACAGAGAGAGAGGAGAGAGGACAGAGAGAGTGGAGAGAGGACAGAGAGAGAGACGAAAGTGAGGGAGCGAGAGAGAAGAAAGAGAAAGAGAGAGAGAGAGAGAGAGAGAGGACAGAGAGAGAGGAGAGAGAGAGAGAGGAGAGAGAGAGAGAGAGAGAGAGGACAGAGAGAGAGTGGAGAGAGGACAGAGAGAGAGAGAGAGAGAGAGGACGAGAGGACAGAGAGTGAGAGAGAGAGTGAGAGGAGAGAGGACAGAGAGAGAGAGAGAGGACAGAGAGAGAGAGACGAAAAGTGAGGGAGCGAGAGAAGAAAAGAGTGGAGAGTGGAAGTGGAGAGAGGACAGAGAGAGAGGAGAGAGGACAGAGAGAGAGGAGAGAGGACAGAGAGAGTGACAGAGAGAGAGGAGAGAGGGAGAGACGAAAGTGAGGGAGCGAGAGAAGAAAGAGAGTGGAGAGAGGACAGAGAGAGGGTGGTAGGACGAAGCAGGACAGAGTAGGAGGAGGAGAGGGGGAGTAGCAGGAGTGGAGAGATGGACATAGAGGGCTCCGGTTGTATAGTAATAGAAGGGTTTCTCTTTCCCGCTTTATTCATTTTTTTGGAAGATAGATATGATAGGAAAGAGGATAGGAGAGATGAGATATGAACAGAGAGATGGAGGAGGGACAGAGAAGAGAGGAGATTGGTCCAGAAGAGAGCAGGAGAGAGGACATAGAGAGTAGAGCGAAGTGATCGGCGTATGTCGTGAGATGTGTATAGTTCGAAAGAGAGGGTTGGATGAGAGCACAGATTGTAGAGGAGGAGAGAGGGACAGAGGGAGTGAGTTGATTTGATTGAGGATCGAGAGAGAGAGGAGAGGAGGACGAGAGAGAGAGGAGAGAGTGACCGAGTTATGAGTTAGACAGAAGTGATGGTAGCTGAGAGAAGCAAAGAGAGTTTGTAGTAGTTTTAGGATTATTCAGATTATTGTAAGAGTGTTTAGAGGTTGGACAGCAGGAGAGAGGTTGTAAGTAGGACTGAGAGTTGTGGATGAGAATTGGACAGTTATTGAGAGATGGTAGAAGGACAGAGACATTGAGAGACGGACAGAGATGTAGAAGGAGAAGGAGACAGATGATTTGATTGTTGGTGATAGAGTGACAGAGGAGAGAGGAGAGAGGACAGAGAGTGGAGAGCAGGTACATGTAGAGAGTTGAGAGAGGACAGAGAGAGAGGAGAGAGTTGTACATGAGAGTAGGAGGAGAGAGGACAGAGAGTGTAGTGAGAAGACAGAGATGAGAGTACGAAGGTGAGTGTATGGCGACAGAGTAAGGAAAGAGAGTGGGTTTATTGATTGAGTGTATTTTACTTAGAGTGAGGTAGGGAGAGGAGGACAGATGAGTGTGATGTGTGAGGTAGATGAGAGGTTGGGTAGAGGACAGAGATTTGGGTAGCAAAGGATATATGACATGAGAGGAGGTTTGAGACGGGAAAGTGATGTTGTGTAGTCGAGAGAATGATAAGATGAGTATGGAGAGAGACAGAGGATGAGAGGGTTGAGTAGATCAGAGAGAGAGGATGGTGATGAATAGGCTAGAGAGTAGTTTTGGGGAGAGGACTAGACGTACGATGATATGGAGAGTTAGGTAACAAGAGTTTGGAGAGTGTAGAGCTCTTTAGGACAGAGAGGTGTAGATCTCTCTCGCTGAATAGGTGGTTAGATGGAGTCGGATGTAGAGATAAGTATAGAGAAGTGGGTTGTGGAGAGGATCCGCTGTTATATGATGACGAGGAGAGAGTGGAATGAGAGCGTGGATGAGAGACGAGAGTGTCGGGTAGATGGATCAGAGTAGTGGGATGTGTGTGTAGAGTACGGAGAGAGAGGAGAGGACACGCGAAAGTCCGAGGGAGTGATGGTGAATGAAGAGTAGCAGCAGAGGGATGGAACGAGAGAGAGTGGTGGAGGCGGGTAGAGTAGAGGGAGAGCCTAGGACAGAGTAGAGGAGATAGTAGGACAGGAGAAGGAGGGAGCTGTAGTGTAGAGAAGAGAGGAAGAGAGGTTTTGACCCAGGAAGAGTGGAAGAGACGACAGAGAGAGAGGGATGAGAGGTTGGCTCCTAAGAGAGATTTGTACGGAGAGATGGCTTCTATGAGTGGAGAGATGATTTACGTGATTACTAGTTAGAGGTGGGCAGAGAGGACTCAGTAGAGAGGTTTCGATGGACGACGAGGACAAGTAGTTAGTAGGAGGAGTAGTTGCAGTCACGGACAAGTACGTGTAGAAGGAGCGATGTGAGGTGTAGGCGACAGAGAGACGTTGTGGTAGGGTGAAGGATGCACTGAGGTGAGAGAGGACGCAAATGTTGGAGTTTGGGGCTTCGAGAGATAAGACACATGTAGATAGTTAGAGAGGTGATCATTGAGTGTATTGTTATTGTAGCAAGGGCTGATCAGAAGAGAAGGAGAGAGGCATTGACATTATTGGAAGAGAGTCAGGTATATGAGTTAGGATTACATAGATGGAGAGATACGAAAGTGATGAGGTAGGTCGATGAGATAGATAAGATTAGAAGTGGAGAGAGACAGAGAGAGAGGTCCGGCATAGATGATAGGTTATCAAGGCGTGTTTATGAGAGCGTGAGGATTGGTCGATGGTAGAGGAGTGATCTGGATGAGAGGTGGAGGAGGACAGAAGTAGAGGGTGAGGCTTACGATTGTAAGGACCTACGAGAGGAGTGTGTGTGAGAGAGGCTTATTAGGTTATTGTGGATGACCGCGTAGTTATAGTTACACATGAGTAGGGGGTAATGAGTAGACAGAGAGAGAATTTAGCAGTAGGACAGAGAGAGAGCGTATTTTGTTTAGAGACAGTGTTTAGTGAGCAGAGCGAGAGAGGAGGAGAGAGTAGGAGATGATGTTGAGGATGATGAAGAGACGTTATAAGCAGTTGTAGGTGGATGTTTTGCTTGCAGATGAGGTAGAAAGAGAGTGTGTGAGTAGCAGGTGTATAGAGAGAGAGGAGAGAGGATCTAGGGAGATATGTAGTGTTTTGAGGTTATGAGTTAGGGCGTGGAACGAGAGAGAGAAGGTGTACGAGGAAGAGAGGAGATAGGTAGAGTAGGGGAGTGAGAGAGAGAGAGAAAGTGTATTTGATAAGGCGTAGCAGAAGAAGAGTAGTTGTGGAGAGTGTAGGACAGAGAGTGTTTGGAGTAGTGTGAGGAGAGAGAGAAGGAGAGATGACAGTGATGTGGTGTAGGAGCGACAGAGAGAGCTGGAGAAGAGTGAATTGACGTTTAGGTATTTGATGTGAGTGTAGTAGTGTGTGTAGCAGTGATAGTATGAGGAAGAATGATACAGAGAGTAGGTGGGTTATGACGAGGACAGAGAGATATGGAGGGTAGATTGAGGACTATGAGATGAGGTGAGAGAGGCCCGCGGGAGTTTTTTTGTTCGCGGCCCACTGTCTTCCCACTGCTGCTCACGGCCCATGTGCCGTGCCCGCGGCACGGTCCTCCAGGACCGTTCTCTCGCCTGTGCGTCATTAGATTTGGTTGTTTGCTAATTATGGTATAGGCCCAGTACCCGGTTTTTGTTTTTGGCGATTCTTACTTGATTTGGACACCCGGGTCTTTGCGCACCTTGCCTCTCTGTGTTTGTTTTGGTATTGGCTTAGCCTTCTTTGTTCGTAAGTTTTGGTGACTCGCTGTTGTGGGCTGTGGGCTCGCGGTGATACCCCCCGGGCTGCTGTGGGCCCGGGGGGCTCCACAGACCTGGGTCCTTTTTTGCGGGTGTTCCTTTACTTTTGTTTCGGTGCCCATTGTGGCACTCTCTGCTTTTTTTGTGCTTTTGTGTGTCTTTTTTGTTTGCCCGCGCTTCGGGCTTTGGGTTTTCTGTGCACTACCGCTGCTCGTGCTTGAGACTAGGCCGGCAGGCCGTCCGTGCTGGCTACTTCTTCGGCCCACGACAATGATCCTGTTGCCTCGGCATTGACGTTCGCCAGAACGCCTCGGTGTCGCTGCCTTCTTTTGAGCTGGCAGACCTGCCTCGTTTTCTGGTGCGTGTCCACGCGCGTGATGTTGCGCGGCCAGGCGTGCGCAGGTGCTGCGAGTTCTGAGTGTCGAATTGCTAGGGGTCGTGAGGGCTACACTTGGTGTGCTGGCTGTTCGGTCGAACTGTCGTCTGAGTGGGGCCGTGGTGATGCGCCCCCTTCTTCTGGTGCCCCGGATTTTTCGCTTGCGATGGCGTGGCGAATTGCCTTACTTGGTTTTCTTTCTCTTATTCTTGTTGCAGTCTTTTGGCTTCCTTCTTATATATAAGAATTTTCTCTGTCGACACTCTGAGAGAGTGTTGGTGGCTTATGAAGGTAGTGGCCGTCAGCCCCTCATATATATGGGCTCGAATGATGTAATCCTGTTGGAACAAGAAGCTTACTGGTATCAGTGATTTGGATATAGAATTTTATGTATATATGTTTGTTTTTTGTTTAAATTTAAGTGTCGGCTGCGAGACTTGTAGAAAATGTGAATTACTTGGAGCTTTCTATTATATTGTTTATTCATGAAGTTACTTCCTTCACAGCATCTACGTTGTGCATTACTGGGTGTCGGAAGGGCGTATGACAAAGCCCGTCAGCTTTCCTGCTAAGATTTGGTTTTGTGATATATAGTTTGTAGGGTGGATGTCAAATGGTCCGTAGTAGGTCCTTGTGTTTGTCTAACGAATTATAATGAAGTTGAGTAATCGAGCGATATTGACTCACGCTGTGAGTGATAATAAGTGACTACATAACGTTAAGGGCTGTGTGTATCTTCTAGATAAATAATTTAAGCTGGACTTTTGTTTGGTCCTCATGATCAGTGTATTGATCGGGTTCCGTTTGATTGATCCGGCCTGTCCGGTCGGATCGCTCTGACGCTGGGCTTTCAATATAGTTTTGGTATAAGTGTTGCTTCTGTGGATTAGTTCCGATTTTGGGTCCGTATTGGCTGTGTAAGTCGCTCTTACATGGATGTGATTGATTCTAAACTTATAACAGCTTCCTTGGTACATGAAAGGTTCAGGATGTGCGATGTTAGCACATTCCATTGTAGTGCGCGTAAGGTGGTGCGGCTGTCTGATGTGATCCTCATACTTTGTCGTGTGTTGCTCCTCGTTTGTTTCTGCCTACCGTATGTGGTGCATGGTGTGTGGGCGATGACTTGGGTGTGCTGGTGGGGATCGAGTGATTTGCATACGATGGTTGCGGGGTGCGTGAAGCTAGTTTTGATAAGTGTGCGCTTGAACTCCTGGGTTATCCTGGTTTTATTCCTTTGTTTTTGTGGTCTGGGTTTCTTGGTGAGAGAGTAGTGCGCCGGGCTCTTTTTGAGAGGGTGGCTGGGTGGA